>OX382274.1:27335856-30077690 GCA_947507595.1 Pyralis farinalis | reverse complement strand
CAATAATTGTGATGTCTGAGGACCTACGTTGTGATAAACTAAATTATAATCTAACGAACGAATATAAAGAAAATCTATACGCAATTAAACATTTGAAGAAATATTGTACATAAGAGATTCTACTTAGCTTTGATTCACAGAGATGAGAATTCAGCTCTCGCACGATGTGAAGCAGGTACCTCCTTCAAAAGACCATCGCCCGAGTGTTGCCTCCAGCATAATACAGCATACATCCAAAGAAGGTTATATGAAAAGCAGTGAATTGGATAGTGTTTAAAAGTGTTGTGATCAAATAACGGAGTATTATATATTGGGAATTAGGGATTAATTTATTTCAGTTTACTAATATATGTGGCATTTCTGAGTAAAGGTCAGGCTCCTCCTACGCCTGAGACCCGTGACTTTCCGCCATAGACTTTTTAGTCCCCGCTCAGCCACTGTTCAGTAAAATTTAAATTTAATTTATGATTTCTTTGATTTGGAGGATTCAGCAAAACTACAAGTTCAGGTCTGTTCGTCTATAAAGTCTGTCCCTAAACAGATCTATGTCCACAGTGGATTTAAAACAATTATTATCCTAATGACACAAATCTGAGGTTCCTATCAGCACAAACGAATTGTACTGCTTCCCCCAAGAATGATGTGAGTAATAGATAATAATATTTATCCCAAGAGGACGATCTCTTTCAATATTATATTTAAATCTGTCTGTAATGTCAATATGTAGTGGGAATGGATTAGAAGAAGTAAGTGATATTAGTAATTTATATTAAAATATTGTTTATTTAATACGTACACCGTACGAAACATTCATTCCAATGTCATTCAATCTGTTGTGTGTATGTTTAGTCTGTGAAATTGTGTTTGTAGCGTTTAAAAAGGAATACACGGAAAATATCGATTCGCGAAACGAACCCAATGGCTTTCGGTAATATATTTCAGAGTTTGGCGAAGATGAAAACCACTGAAGTTCGTATAAATTTAATTAAATCTCATGAATATCTTCACACATGAATGCAGTGGTTAACGTGTAAGAATGCCATATAGGCACCTAGTCTCTGATACCACTGCTTCCATATGTGAAGAATTTTATTCATGCACGTATAAACTTAATATTTGTACTTCGTTTAAATTTATTTCCTCAAACATGTAATTCCTTGTCACACCATAAAATATATATATATCGTGTTGTATTCTAAAGTTATAGTTGAAACGTACAAAGTATTACAAGTTTTAGTTTGTAGCGTTTAAGAGGAATACACGGAAAATATTTATTTGCGAAACGAACCCAATGGCTTTCGGTAATATATTTCAGAGTTTGGCGAAGATGAAAACCACTGAAGTTCGTATAAATTTAATTAAGCCCAATTATATCCACATTTGTCTGATGAAGTGAACGTGTAGGAACTCCTTATCTGAGAGCCCAGTCACTGATACTTCATCAAACATTATGTGATTTAATTAGGGCATGTATAATTAATCTCTGTACTTCGTTTAAATTTACTTCCTCAAACATGTAATTCCTTGTCACGCCATAACTAACGAATATTTTAAATTATAAATTAATTTAACTTGTAAGTTTCAACGTGTGCATTTTTAATTGTGTAAATTCTCTTCATTCCGTTAATCCTGATCAAAAACTTCATTCATGAGTCCATACAATCCAAAAAACCATTTAAAACCGTATTACTTCTCTAAACATCACTCATCATTCACAAACATTCTGATTATATGCCAAATTATTTACATGCAATATTAATAAACCATGCATTATTAATTAACTAATTGATAAATTACTATTCTAGTATACCATAAAATAAATAAATGATTATTACCTAATATTTCTGAGATCAGCAACTTATGCAAATAACATAACTTACCAAAATTCTTCATAAATTTAAACTCACTTAATTTGCCTACATTATACACATTTCGTGCTAACTTTCAAGGTATTTCACTTCCCAATCCCGCCTATTGAATCATTTCACTCAACCTATTTCTAATACCATTTACGCCGAACTCTCTACCGCTTAAGTCGACTTATTCACAATACCCCGTCCTGTCAACTCTCCCACACGAACTCTCTATTATCCCGGCCGTCCGACGTAAAACCTCCATACCCACTGTCTACTCCTACCTAAGTCGTCTCTTCCTCACTGTCTAACACCAACTCTCTCGATACCACCCCGAATCCCTCCTATATCCAATCTTGCGCCGGTAATACCCTGTCGAAAAACACACCCCTCACCCCTCAACTTCAAGGCGTCCAATCACACGCCTCATGCACCCCGCTTCTCTGCATAAATAGCTACCTGTATTTTCGACCTTTTTCTTTATCAACAAACCAGCGTTGAAACAATAGTCATACTTATGAATTTATTCTCTACCAACTCTAAAATAAAAGTGTTTCTTTAATGCCAATATGTAAACAAACACGCAAGTGAATTGGTTACAGTACCTAAAGGGTAAAACGGAACCCTATTACTGAGACTTAGCTGTCCGTCCGTCTGTCCGTCTGTCACCAGGTTGTATCTCACTAAATATGATAGTTAGACAGCTGACATTTTCACAGATGATGTATTTCTATTGCCGCTATAACAACAAATACTAAAAAATCGGCCAAGTGCGAGTCGGACTCGCGCACGAAGGGTTCCGTACCACTATCTATAAAAACGGCAAAAAAGTCACGTTTGTTGTATGGGAGCCCCCTTAAATATTTATTTTATTCTATTTTTTAGTATTTGTTGTTATAGCGGCAATAGAAATACATCATCTGTGAAAATTTCAACTGTCTAACTATCACGGTTCATTAGATACAGCCTGGTGACAGACGGACGGACGGACGGACGGACGGACGGACGGACGGACGGACGGACGGACGGACAGCGGAGCCTCAGTAATAGGGTTCCGTTTTACCCTTTGGGTACGGAACCCTAAAAACAGAATAACATAAATATTTAAGGGGGCTCCCGTACAACAAACGTGATTTTTAGGGTTCCGTACGCAAGGGGTAAAACGGAACCCTATTACTGAGGCTCCACTGTCCGTCCGTCCGTCCGTCCGTCTGTCACCAGGCTGTATCTCTTGAACCGTAATAGTTAGACAGTTGAAATTTTCACAGATGATGTATTTCTGTTGCCGCTATAACAACAAATACTAAAAAATAGAATAACATAAATATTTAAGGGGGCTCCCATACAACAAACGTGATTTTTTTGCTCGATGTTGATAACGGCAACAGGTAGATGCTTGAAATATTCACAGAATATTTAGTTATATATTCACTTTAAGAATAAATAATTAAATTCAAATAAAAGAAATATTTAAGGGGGGCTCCCATACAACAAACGTGTTTTTTTTGCCGTTTCTATAGATAATGGTACCCTTCGTGTGCAAGTCCGACTCGCACTTGGCCGATTTTTTATAAAATATAAATTTATAATTTGGGTACGGAATCCTAATAATACTAATGTTTAGTTGAATAAAAACTATACGTTACGAAGTTACCGAAGCGGGCGTGCATATCGGCCAGCATCATGAAACTGACATATTGTCCCATACATATCAATCATATTAAATGTCATGTCAACTGTATTATATTTTATAAAAGAGTGATGTATCTTTATTCATCACCTATATATGTGTGTATTCATTGATATCTCTTAAATAGTTTAACCGATTTGGTAATTACACCGGAATTTGGTGAATCATAGATTTCATAACAATTAAAAATTATTTAAAAACAATCATTATTTCATAACTCAGTTTGGATTATTCCCTCATGAGTATACTCATATTATTAACTCATGTACTTCAGTTTGTAAAATCAATGAAGGTTGGTTGCCGACGTCAAGTTTTAAAATAAATCATTAAAAGACTGAAACCGCCTTTACTGACTATTAAAGAAAACTGTAAACGGATATTGACTTCAGAAAACTGGAATTCCTTTATTGATAAAAAATATCATTATATTTGAGAAATAAAAACTTACCATTATATAAATAAAATATAATATCTCATATCAATAAAAGGGTGAAAGGAAATCTTAATAGGTCATCGAATAATATACGAACATTTTCATATTCTATTAAATTTAATCTACATCGCATCTAAGCTAAATAATTATTAAAATTCTGATATGTGTGCTAGCCCTGACTCTAATGAAAATGTATGGTGGGGATGCATATAATTAAGCGGCTAAGTTTAATCAGAGCAGACTGCTTACTTAATTAAAATCAGTCACCGAGCAACGTCCAACCACGTTTTATGAAAGGATAGTAATTTATTGTCGTTGGAAATGGGAGAAAAACATATTTTTACCTTTTTATGGAACCAAATAATCAATACTATGAGATAAAATAATTAAGTTTATTATTCTTAAGAATCATAGCGTAACCGAAACAGGTGTGATTATATGTTTTTATCAAAAACTTTAAAACTCTATCTATCTACAAGTTCACGTCAAATCCTTTGCAGAGTAGGCAGAGACAATCGAGCGCCACATGGCTCGATACCTACATACCTCACTCGCTTCTTTATATTCTTAGCTCTTCTCATGCACGCTCGCGGATTTCTAAGGCTCCTTACATCACCATAAAACATGATCAATTTGGTATAATTATGATTGATTGGTTATGGATAACCTAAAAAATTCGCCTCCATCGTCTAGGTGGGCCACGAATCTCTTGATTGCGGGTCGAGTGCTCTTCCAGGTGAGCTACCAGGAAAGTTTCTTATGGTTGCAAATTATTCATTTCTTTATATCGCTGTAAACCTCCGCTAGCACTCGACCGATAATCGAGAAATCATGGTTACGAATCGATACGAACAAACAGCCAAGGCAACAACATGCAACCCTGATTGATACCAATTTTGAGGTCAAACAAGGGCGTCAAACTGCCGTTTCCTTGTACGTGAACGGCACAGAATGGAACAGGTCAATCACTGTCAATTCCATATAACGGCACTATGTCTCAGATTTCCATTCGGTACTACGAAGTAAGCGAATTTTATCCGGACAATTCGAATAGTAAGCGTAATTCCATTTGAATCCGAAATCCTCCCTGAATAATTAATAAACAGATAAAAAAACGCATTTAGTTATTTTTATCATTCACCATAGATACTTATGTTATTAAACGACTGACCTGTAGACTAATTCTGATTTCACATATACACATAATGTACTTACACCTATCTGTTATAGTTTCATGTCATTCTCTGTAATGTTACGTGTTTTGTGTGTGACGTTAGAATAAATCAATTTGTCTCTGTGTCTATTTATGGCTATTTCTATCTCTATTTCAAATGCTCTGAATCTCTGCTACAGATATATTAATATGCATGAGAGCTCTTTAATTACTTTAGTAGTTTTGAGTAAAACTATTTAGAAATATTCAATTCTGTATTTTCTTGAAAAATCCAACTTTATTTAAGTCGGTTCTAATATCAATGTTAGTACTTTTAATGATGATCAAAACAGCTGGTTTTAAATTTTTGTTTTATATTTTTTTTTATGCCTTTTTATAAACTTTCAATACAGTACTCTGTGTGATCACGAAATAGAATTTGCAGTCTTTAATATTACGAGTATATTTATGTTCACAATAATTTCTTGTACATTTGGATTAACAAAATGTTTATTACTGTACAACATTACATTTGTTCCTCTCCCTTATTCCAATTCGTGGAACAACAGCGGAGGCAATCGCGCCGGCCGCATTTATTGTTATTGCCGAGAGGCTGAGCTGTAAACAGGACGAGTACTCAGATCTACTGTAGGGTTGTCTACTAGTACATATTATACTACAGGGTATATAACAGGAACTTGTTTTGCGAGGGTTCTGACGAGCTCGGTGGCGCAGTGGTGAAACGCGTTGTTACGCTACTTTGACACCAACGCTCGTGGGTTCGATTCCCACACAGTACAAACATTTGCGTGCATGAACATGTCTGCTTGTCTTGGTCTGGGTATTTTCTATGTATAATAAGTATGTATTTACAAAAAAAAAATGTATTTACGTATGTTTATCAGTTGTCTAGTACCCATAACACAAGCTTCGCTTACTTTGGGGCTAGATGGCGCTGTGTAATTTGTCCGACAATATTTATAAAAAAAAGAAGAAGGGTTAGGAATATCATACAACATTTTTACTTACAAGCGGATATAATTTACTAGGATAATAAATTTGGAAGACTTCGAAAGTTTTGACGTTTTTTGCAATGGGTGGGTGCAATAAACTTGCAGTATGTACGATATCCATGATTGCGGAGGCGCATAAGCAATTTAGTATGACTATCGCCACTGTTAGCACCCACACAGGTCTCTTCTGCTGTAGACTGACTATAAGTAAGCCTGCCTGTAAGTGAACGATAGTTTACTAATGGGCAGTCTGCACCTTGTATAAAGGTTTTGATTTTGGCGCTAGATTCAGGCGAGCTAAATTAAATAAATAAATGTACCAGTAATTTATGCCTTCAAACTAAAGAAAAATATTCTTTGGAACTAGAAAATTCTTTCAGGCGTTAAAATAATCTTAGCATAGCAAAGCAAAGATTATTAACAAGTAAAAAGCTATTTATTAGTTATGTCTTTAGAAAGGAAATACTGACGTATAATGAAACGGTATAAAGAGAGTGCTAAAGATTTAAGACAATAACTATAGTGCGATATACGTGATATAAGCCAGTCAGTGATTTTCAAGTAGCTAGAAAATACTTGTCTCGGCCAATCCACACTAGAGAGCTAGATGGAGTACGTATTAAATATATACGATTGAAGTTAGATCCTTGTTCCAGTAGTGAAATGAAAATAAATATGGATTCATAAGTATGATGCAATGGTGTGTGAGAATCGATGTATTTCGTCAGATATATTGTTTATTTACTTCTTCAAGTAGACACCAAGTAATTTTTTATGTGTACAACGTAGGGAGGCATACGAGTATATGACCTACCTGATGTTATCTGATTTTTAAAGCGCTTATTTACAATACATTAAGTGTCAATCGCGCGATGCAATTATGCCGCTAATACAGCAATTCATTAGGAGCTTACTGGTGACTCACTCATACGCAGGAACCACAACAACCTTCTAGGGCTTTGTTATTTGGCTGCGGTTTTCTGTGACGTGGAGGCCTACGCAGACTTTGCGTTGATGCAAATTTGTTGAACACATGTTCACATGTTCATGCACACAAATTTTCATACACAATGAATCGAATCAACGAGCGTTGGTGTCAAAGTATCGTTATTAATCACTGCGCTACGGAGTTCGTCAAAAAAGTGAACCATTTACCAATGTAGGTTTTTAAATGAAAATAAATAACTAAAACAAAACTTGACATGAAGGTGGTAGCCCTAATTAAGTCGGCTAGTATAAGTTATACTAAGCAGCGTGGCTAAGTAGAATATGGATAAGACTGGGCTGATCCACTCATTTGTATGTAGACTACTGATTAGATAAGGAGCAATATTCAAGGAGTTATAAAATATGGTGGGTTAACTGGGGCAAGGGAGAGGGGGGAGGGAGCATAGCCATTCAATACAACACGGTACTTAGAAAATTACCATATTAAAGTCAATTATTGCAAGTCTTGGCCTTCCTCGGCTACTACATCCTTCTACTTTCGCATTGTATATCTGTTTCGTAATTCTTTCGTGTTCAATTGATCGTGTTTTATCGTTATATATTATTTTATATAGAAGGTGATGTCAGGAGCCTTAGAAACAAGTGTGCATAAGAAGAGCAATGAATTTTAAAGAATGTCAAAGGCTGGCAACAGATCAGTGAACCTTGAGGTCTTGATGAGGTCATCGTTCCATCTAGTCCAAGGTCGTCCGACACTGCGTATACCAGTACGAAAACGCCATTCGAGTATCTTTCTTCCCCAGCGGTTGTTGGTTCTTTATGACCGGCCCATTGCTATTTCATTTCGTTTATCTTTTGGGGTATATCGGATACCTTAGTTCTTTGCGGACATCGTCATTTCTGATTCCAGATTCAGAGAAACCCCGAGCATATCTCATTCCATAGCATGCTGAGCTACCTTGATCTTCCCTACACGGCCCGCAATGAAAAGTCTTTTCTCAATTCCGTATGTCATCACTGGCAATACACACTATTCGAAGACTGCTCTTCAGGCGTTAAGGTATTTTGTACGTGAAGATACGTCGAAGTTTCCCGATCGCAACCCATCCGAGTTGGATTCGTCTGTCTGTTGACCTCTAGGTCAAAATTGGACTTACCTAACTGAATAACTTGACTGTATCTTAGTGTCAAAGTATATGTATCTTGAAAGAAAAATGGCGTAAACTGCGACTACGTTCAAACAGTATAATCTGTCGACTAGCTGAGGTCAATGACCGATCTCAATCCCTAGGTTCAAATAATGTTTGAACCTCACAAGGTCAGCCAATATATGAGTACTGTTGTGAGGTTGATGGTAATAACCACAGTGTAGGCATATTACAATAGAGATATCAAACAGTAGAATAAGTTAAATGAACTTTCCTACATAGTCGCATATAACGTTTCTAAGCTTAGTTTATACTCAGATTATGTCTGGTCGTTTGAAATGATTGTCACATTTAGAATACTGTGTTCCACAGTGTTCATAAATTCACAATCTTGAAAAGTAATGACGCAACTTTAATGCTGGTTTTAGTAATGTAAAAAGAAGCTTACATTTACTTTTTAACCTACTGCCATATCTTTCTACTGTGGCGGAACGGATAGATGAGATATCTTGTAATCTTAACCATTTTCAGGGTGGATTGTGATTTATTGAATTTTGACACCGGTCTACCCTTTGTTGCCAAGATCCCCTCCAAAGTGGCTGCATTGATTTACAGTTACTGTCGCTCTGTTTGTTGCAAACAAACATTTTGATAATTTAATCTCTTCTGGAATAGCCAAGAAGAAGGGCCAATTCATTTAGAATCAAGGAAATCAATTTCTGAAATACATACTCTTTACGTAACTTAGCATAATCAAGGCCTAATAAAGATGAGTGATAAGTTAAGCCTGCGGAAGTAATACTTTTCCTTGCCTTTAATTAATTAGGGTGCGTTTCCGCCATGATGATGAAAAAAAATCTGTTATTGGAATGTAAGTGACTTTTGATCACCTTTAGAACAAAATTTGCTTTAGCTTGTAGGACATCCAGCCGTTTTGCAAATATAGCTTTGGCTAAAGAAGAAGGTCATAGCGATACAAAAAAAATAAATAAAATAATGAAGCCTATTTGGAGAATCAATCAATCAATATCTTTATTGCGTCTATAGGTTACAAAAGTCACATCAAACAAAGTTCAGATCTTAGACCATAAACTGTCTTGCGGCATGCAACATAATTACATTATTATTACTTATCTATATAATGTCAATTGATTAATATTTATAAATGTCAATTTACAATCATTAGTTACTAAATTCTGATGAAAACCATACAACATACAATTTAGAATATATCACCGAAAAATTCTTTTACACTGTAGTATGCTTTCTCCACCAACATCTCAAACAATCTCTTTTTGAAATTATTTATAGTCTCACTTTCAGTAATCAATTTTGGCAATTTGTTATAAATTTCTGGAGCCACACTAAATATACTCTTTGAGAAAAGGGCTGTCCTGCACGAAGGTTTAGTTAAACTGTTGTAAATGCGAACACCTTTGAACTTTTCATACACACCTATGTTTTTCCGAACGAATATTGCACTTTCATAGATGTAAAGGCTTGGTAAAGTTAATATTTTGAGAGATATAAAGTACGGCTTACAACTGTCATCGTATCGCAATTTATAAACTGCTCGTACACATCGTTTTTGGGCTCTAAATGCCAGTTCTTTGTCCGTTGAATTGCCATAAAAGATTACACCGTATCTAAGAACTGATGTAACGTAAGCATGACATGCCTTCATTACTGTTGGTATGCCAACTACTTTACCTAGCATGCGCAAGGCATATGAAAACTTGCTTAGTTGTGCACATACATTTCCTATGTGGACTTTCCAGTTTAGAGTGTTATCTATTGTCAAACCTAAAAATTTTCTATTCTCTACTTCTTCAATCTTAGTTCCTAGATGTCTTACATCAATTAAATTAATTATTTTGTTTTTTAGTTTTAAATGTCATAATTTTGGTTTTTTGCACATTCAACCAATCAATTATATCAATTAACGATTTATTTATGACAATTTGTAGTTCTAGTGTGTCATTTTTAGAGAAAATGGCCGTGCTGTCATCTGCAAACATGACTATTGGGAAATTTCAAAACTCCGTTTCCTTACAGAAGACTTTCTTCTTCTTAGTATTATACCGGTTTCTTCAGCCATTAGGATTGGTGAAGGATTTGGCGAAGATACTAATTTTTACATGACGTCATTCGAAATAGAAATTTTCGGAGGTGCGGGTTTTTCCTCATGATGTCTTCTATGGCGACCTTAGGAATCCATACGTGACGCGCCTGTAGGAAGTGTATTAACATTCCTAATGTTGCAATATTCAATCACGCACGTACACCAGAACACGTATTCCTAAACTCTGCGACCTTTCCCCACTATTGCACATGTATATAATTATTTTTAGTATATAAGTTAGTGTAATCTAAAATAAAAACATTCCATATATTATACCGCTAACTGTGGTTTAAATAAATCGCCATAATACCCCGACGTGATCACCACACAACATATCTGAAGATCGTCATATCTTCCTTTCCGCCTTTCTTTAGTTGCCACAAAACGCGCTTATTACACATCTCGCTCTCTTTTGTTGCCACAAAACGCGCTTCTTACACATCTCGCTCTCTTTTGTTGCCACAAAACGCGCTTCTTACACATCACGCTCTCTTTTGTTGCCACAAAACGCGCTTCTTACACATCTCGCTCTCTTTTGTTGCCACAAAACGCGCTTCTTACACATCTCGCTCTCTTTTGTTGCCACAAAACGCGCTTCTTACACATCACGCTCTCTTTTGTTGCCACAAAACGCGCTTCTTACACATCTCGCTCTGTTTTGTTGCCACAAAACGCGCTTCTTACACATCACGCTCTCTTTTGTTGCCACAAAACGCGCTTCTTACACATCACGCTCTCTTTTGTTGCCACAAAACGCGCTTCTTACACATCTCGCTCTGTTTTGTTGCCACAAAACGCGCTTCTTACACATCACGCTCTCTTTTGTTGCCACCACACGCGCATCTTACATATTTCGCTTTATTTTGTTAACATTGACTTCATTATGATACCTAATATCATCTTCTCAAAAAAAGTTTACATGTCTGCTCAAATTTACAATTCCAAAAAAGAAATTAAATATTTTATCTCTGGCGAACATAAATCATTCACTTAACCTTTTTACAGCGTGTCCCGATAGGTCGTAAAGTACCGATATGGACGCCACGAATTCGAATCCGTGAACTCAACAAGCCAACAACTCAATAAATCTGGAGATTTGAATAAAGTTTATATATGACAGATGCTGGGTTTATGCCCCTCGTAAAAACGTCCTAAGGCTTGATGCAGACTAACTACTTTACATCCGCTGTACAATTTTGAATTCTGAGGGATGATATGGGTTCCCTTGTAACATGGGAATGAGATTTTCAATACAGAAACTACACATCTATAAGACAAAATTAAATAATACTTCGGGCGCCTTTCTTACAAATCAATACCACAATATGGTTTATTTTACTTCCTACTAATATTATAAATGCGAAGGTTTGTATGTATGGATGTTTGTTGCTCTTTCACGCTTAAACGGCTAAATGGATTTTAATCAAATTTGGCACGTAGATAGATTATGACCTGGATTAACACATAGGCTACTTTATTTGACTCCATGCGGGCGGAGCCGCGGGCAGCAGCTAGTATTATATATACCGCTGAGCTTTGGTGATAGAGAGTCAAGGTGTGGCATTGGCTGTCAGCCTAGATATGGCGAAGGCGTTTGATCAGGTCTGGCACCGGAGTCTTCTATCGAAGTTATTATCATACGGGCTGCCGGAGGGTTTGTGCAAATGGGTCGCCAGCTTTTTATCCAACAGATGCATAAAAGCCGTGGTTGACGGTGGATGCTCTGATAGTATGGATATCAATGCTGGCGTCCCTCAGGGTTCTGTACTGTCTCCGACGCTGTTTCTGCTGCATATCAATGATATGTTGTCAACTGATGGCATTCATTGTTATGCGGACGACAGCACCGGGGACACTTATTATACAGGCCGTGCAAACATCCCTCGTTCCCTTGTGGAGGAAAGCCGCGACAAACTTGTGTCTGAAATGGATGGTACCTACTCTGGCTAAAGTATCTGACTGGAGCCGGCTTAACTTGGTCGAATTCAACCCCAAGAAGACACAAGTTTGCGCGTTCACCGCTAAGAAAACTCCATTTGCTGTGGTTCCTAAATTCCAGAATACACCTCTTACCGTCACCAAAAGTATTAGGACGCTTGGCGTTGAGATCTCCAGTGATGTGCAATATGGAAATCACCTAGGGGAGAAGGTCAAACTGGCGTCGAAAAAACTTCGTGTGCTCAACAGGGCTAAGCAGTACTTCAGTGGGGGGCAAAGACTTATATTATATAAGTCTCAAGTCAGACCGCACTTGGAGTACTGCAGTCATCTTCGGGCGGGAGCACCTGGATACCAGCTTGGACCGTGTGATTCGAGTCAGAGACGAGCTGTGAGAATTGTCGACAATCCTAAGCTTACACACGGTATTGAACCCTTAAGTTTAACGAGAAACTTTGCCTCCCTTTGTGTGTTCTACCGATTGTACAACGGGTTGTGTTCTGAAGAGTTGTTCGAAATGATGCCGACAGCTACTTTTTATAACCGCACCGCTCGCCGACGGCGGGGAGTTCACCCTCACACGCTTGAGCCGTAATGGTCGCGTACTGTGCGGTTCCAGAGAACTCTCAGGCTGTGGAATGAGCTCCCAGCCGAGGTTTTTCCAAGGGACTACAACATGGAGTTCTTCAAGAAATGCCTGAAGAGGTTTTTAGAGGGTCGACAACGCATGAGTGACGCCCCTGGTGTTGCAAATGTCCATAGGCTACGGTGACTGTTTAGCATCAGGCAGGCTGTATGCTTGATTGCCACCTTAGTGGTATAAAAAAAAAACTAAAATAATTAATAAATATGTCATTATATAAGATTATAATCACGAAGCAAGTCAGGTAATGTAGTCAAGTTTTATATAAATTTAAATACAAGGTGACAAGAAGTTTATGACGATACATGTAATAACTATGAGGCATAAGGGAAATAGTTCTCAATTTTGTACACATTATTTTCCAACAATAACCTTTTTAATTAATTTTTGAATGGTAAGTTTCCAATATTTTCTTTAAATTGCACTGGCAGTAAGTTGAAACATTTTACTGCCTGGTATTGAGGACAGTGCTTGACGATATTTAAGCTGGGTAGCAGATTGGATTTGAAACATTTCCCTCTGAATTTTTCACGCTCAATCCTCTTCATGAAGGCACCCAGCGCTCCCGAAACAGTTATATTTTAGCGTCTAAATATTAAGCCTACTGACCGATGGGAGAATATTTTAACCAATAAGTCGCTAAGTGACGCGGTGTAGATCCGTGGACTAGCCAATAAGAGCAGCGCATTCTAATTTACCCCTTTCGGTCTCATTGTTTCTCCGTAACTTATTTCCTTCATGCCCGTAGTACCTACACCTCCGCTGCGAAACCATAATAGCGGAACGGCAGTAATTTCGCCATGTCTTGTCCTCAGTAGGAGAAGAATTCCGCCGTGGAACTGCCTGTTCTAACGCATAGATTTGACTATAATTCTTACTCTTTCCCGCGCGGTTTCGTTGATCTGCTGCAACGCCAGCTACCTCCGCGCTCCGACAGCCACTTTGTTGCGGTGGAAATTTAATTGGTTATTGGGTGTAAAAAGTGGTACTAAAACCGAATATTATAATTGTATTGTATCTATCAATCTAACTTACTCGGTCCTTACATACCAAATTAGCTTCTTTAATATTCAGAGCTCTTTCATGCATGCTTATGTATTGTACAGTTGTTGAAATTGACTTAATAACGTCTTTTTTTACAACGTCGGGAGACATACAAGCATACGGCGCACCTGATGTAAAGCAGTTACCGTAGCCTAATAATTCTTGTAATATATTAGGTACCACTTGCGCGATGCCTCTTCTGCTGCTTACACAACAACTCCTTAGTAGTTTACTGGTTTTTCACAAAGTGTGTCACAGATGATGTTTAGAAGTGCTGTTTCATTTTATAGCTGAATTCTAAATGAAATTTACCTAACATGGTATAACTTTCTATAACTTCATCTAAGCTATCTTAATGTTTGGCGTTTCTGAAAGTAAAGAAAAGAAAGAACAACACCCAATAAAAAGAAAAATAAATTAAAATACGTTTAAAAACATGAGTATTCCCAATGAATAATTTATTAAATCAACTTCTCTCCTTTCAAAGCCAAAGTCAAAATCTTTTTATTCCGTAAAAATGGCTACATTTGTTTGGAATCATCACAATTTTTTTCCCTACCGTGCAGTTCACTAGGTGAGCACTGATAAAAATACTGCCAAAAAACTCAGGCATCCCTCTTTTGGTATCCAAACAAATTTACATAATTTATTAATTACATTATAATTGGATCGACTCAATCCCAGGCATTTTTATCATTAATATAGTCAGATACTTTATAATATGCACTGCTACACAATTTGGCTTTAATAGTAGTTTTAAATTTGTTTATTGACAATTCTCTTATATTGCTGGGAAGTTTGTTATAGAACCGTAGACATTGCCCCATAAAAGAATTACTTATTTTGTGGAGACGGCTTGGATGTAACACAAGATTATGCTTATATCTAGTATTTATGTTGTGAGTATCACTCTTTTTACAAAATGAGTCTTTCATGACGCCCCCCATGTGGATATTAGTTCGGGACTAATACCCACATGGGGGCCGTCATGAAAGGATTTCATATTTCCCTGAGAAAACTGTTAAGGGTGTCCCTTGTCTCTTAACCTTCAGGTAATGCTGATGTATATAGGCAACGGTGATCACTGTTCAATTATCTTCACTTTAAAAGTGTACCAAATTTGCTTCTCATAAGCCGACGTTTCTACGTTCTTGTGTCTTTTCCCCACACGCTTGTTAGAAATACGTCAGTCATGGATTTTAGCAATTAGTTTCTGTTCGTAATCCAAATGCAAAGGATTCATTAGACGCATTTGTTACTGTGACATGTGCTTTTATACGAAACTCTTCGAAATTTTTGCAGATTTATCTTAGATCTTAGTTTACTTACTCGGTTGACTAGCTTTTTTTATATACAATATCGGGAGGCATACGGCCCATCTGATGGATGTAAAGAGCTCACTGCTGACCTTACTCAAACGCAGGAACACCACCCCTCCAGGGAGTTGTTATTTGACTGCGGTTTTCTGTGTGGTAGAGGTAGACGAATTCGGTGGCTCAGTCTAGAATAACACGACTTTGACACCAACCCTCGTGGGTTCGATTCCTACACAATACAAACATTTGTGTACATGAACATGTTTGTTTGTCTTGGTCTGGATGTTTTAAGATTGGTAGGGCACGTCAAAGCAGCCCGTCTGGAGAAGTACCTCTACCTCACAGAAAACCGTAGCCAAATAACAACTCCCTACAGGGTTGTTGTGTTCCTGCGTGTGAGTGAGATTACCAGTAAGCTCCTAAGGAGTTGCAATATTAGCAGCAGAGAGGGGAATCGCGCGAGTGATACTTAATGTATTACAAGCGTTAAAAGGTTAGGGTAACTGCTTTACATCAGGTAGGCCGTATGCTTGTATGCCTTCCGACGTATAAAAAAGGTTCTTCCACAGATAGGTTGCTTATATGCCCGCTCACAAATGACTATATCACCTATACACTGGATTTACAACAACACCACAATTGTCTTTTTATTGTCTACTATCAGATCAACAAAATCACATTGTGTGTAATTTTAAGAACCAATAGAACTAGTTTATATTACATCGCATTTCTACATCGGGACCGACGTAGAAATACAATATTTCCAAGTTACATCCGATCCAAAATAAAAATTACGTGTCTGTCTGGCATAGGTTTTAGCATAGGCTTTTGATTTGATTCGATTTTTATCAAGTTGATGAAGACATCATACATACACACACAGACTGTAAAAACAAGAATAATATTTTTAACTACCAGTTTTTTTTAATTGACAGAAATCTACCCGTACTAACTTACCGATACAGAAGAGGACCATGCATGAGTAAAGAACGAGTCCGCCCACATTTAACTTGTTTTGATTTTCACACGCCGGCGAAGCTAAAGTGCATACAGCTATGCAGTTAAATATAAGGCCGTTGCCGTTTCGATGCTTATAATACAAGAAATGTCGGGAAGAATGTTGTCTTTGTAGGGAAGGGGAATTTCCAGTGAGGTCGAATGTAGTTGTGCCCTGCCTCCTTTTGCCGGATACTAGTTTGATAATAGGTAGAGTTTATCATATTAATGTGAGGTTAACTTTGGCTCTAAAGATGGACGGGCGGACAGACAGTCGAAGAGCTCGGTGGCGCAGTGGCGAATGACGCGGCTTTGACACCAACGGTGATATGTTGAGAAAGGATTTTTTTTTTATACTAAGTCGGGAGGCATAAATGCATACGGCCCATCTGATGTAAAGCTACCCGCTTTACATCAGATGGGCCGTATGCATGTATGCCTCCCGACGTAGTATAAAAAAAATAGACTTAGCCTATTAACGCATCAACATCAAGTATCACTCGTGCGATGCCTCCTCTGCTGCTTCCACAGCAACTCCTTGGGAGCTTACTGGTGATCTCACTCACACGCAGGAACACAACAACCCGTTTGGGAGTTGTTATTTGGCTGCGGTTTTCTGTAAGATGGAGGTACTTCCCCAGACAAGCTGCTTTGATGCGTCCTACCTCTCTTAAAGCATCCAGACCAAGACAAACAGACATGTACATGCACACAAATGTTTGCCTTGTGTGGGAATCGAACCCACGACCATTGGTGTCAGAGACGCGCCATTCACGACTGAGCCACCGAGCTCGTCAAAATGTAAATTTCATTTTAACAAATAGCACAGGATTCTATTTAATGAATTGTAAACGAATTTATCTATGCAGCCAGTACTGTGATTTACAATCAAGGAGCAGAAACAGAGCTTCACACTGAAGCTTTAGCTGAAGCTTATTCTGCGATTTTGATGTCTAATACAGAGATAAGACTACTGATGATGATGATGATAATTATTTGCATTATATAAATTGGTGTCTTTGCTTCCAAACTAATATGTATATTGATTGGTTAAGTTATAATTTCTATTTAGTTTAATGGATTTAATGATGCATGGATATTGTATTATGACGAAACAAATGAGAGTTGACATATGTATTGTTGACGATTGAGAATGAAGCATGAGTTACTGAATGAGATAATGATGTGAGAGAGATGTCTGAGGGCAGATATTTTGCAGCATGACCGAGCATGGGATTTCTTTTGCTTATACAACGTCGAAAGGCATACAAGCATATAGCCCACCTGATGTAAAGTGGTTACCGTAGCCTATGAACGCTTGTAAAACATTAGGTATCACTCGCGCGATGCCTCCTTTCCTGCTAACACAGCAACTCCTTAGGAGCTTACTGGTGACCTCATTCACACACAGGAACACAATAACCCTCTGTGGTTTTCTGTGAGGTGGAGGTACTTCCCCAGACGGGCTGCTTTAATGCGGCCTACCTCTCTTATAATATATTTTTAACGTAATAGATATTATTTTTAACGTAAAGTATGATTGTTTCGGAGCGCAGGTGTGTGATAGAGAGGTATGAGAGAGAGGGAGAGAGGATGAACGACGGAAGACGCACGCCACGTTACTCTGCTCTCTGTAACTTATTTCAAAAATAAATCAGTGCACACGATCGGTACCGTATTTTCCTCCAAACCCCGAACCCAGAAATATCAGAAGAGTAATAAATAAGTGTAACTGTGCGCGCTTTAACCCTTCGAAACCCGGTTGGTCATATACGACCGCGAAATGTATGGGAAAACGTATATAACGGGTTCTGACTGCTAAAATCGCAAGGTATTTAAAAAAGTAGCGAGTCTATAAGGACCCTAACGAAACATCCAAATACCCAGATTTTATCTTTATGCCCTAATGTGTGGTGTTTCGGAAAATTACAATTTGGATTGCCGCTGGCCAGACGTAAGTAATGCCAAAGGACGTAAATATGAAATATTTTTTGCCATAAATATCTAGAGTATCGGTGTTTGTATTTGCTTTGTCTGCCATTTCAAAGGCATCGGAAACAGAGATTGAATTATCGATGACATGACATAATTTTGTAATAGCTTGAAATATATATTTGAACTTGGAATCACAATGATTGATTTGATTTTAATAGATAGTCCTCTTCCCCCGCGGACCGCACACAAAGCGAATGTGTACACAAACCTGTATTACTTTATTTAGAAATATAATAATTTAATTTCTACTAAGTAAATTCGCTGAGAATAATAGGACTACAGAAGGTTTAAAGAGGTGCGCTGTTGTTTAAAAATCCCGCGCGCTGGCGAAGAAAAGGAGCAACAGGTGTATGTGAGTGCTATCTATCTCTTTTGTGCTATTGCTTGGAACAACACACACGAACGAGTTGGCGAATACACAGGCTACGACCCAAGATCCTATCTACGTAAAATATATTTACCCCTTTCGCACTTCCGCGCCTGCGCATCTCCACGTACTTCTCGCACTTCGACTGCGCGCTCGCAACGAGTGCATAATTCATCTGCACACAATTGTGAACCCTACGCCTTGGGAAGAGGGTTGTCAAGAGTTGCAAAATTATACTTGGTCTGAGCACTTGCAATAAATAAGATTACCTCACACGAGTTTGGTCACTTCGGTGTTCGAATTAGAGTATATTTTTATCATTCGCTATCACTTCATTGATGCCAAAGTACACTATGAGTGACAATCAAGATTTGAATATCACCGACATGTCAGTTACATACGCTGATGACAGTACCCCTCCAAATTTTGTTTGTTCGCGTAATAAATATGTGACTACGGATGATCTTAACAAGTTCAAGAACGAAATAAAGGAGATGATTCAGTCACTATTGTGTACTCAACAGAGTGAAAATAAGGTAATTACTTCATCTTTGCAAGATATCAAGCAGACAAATTTGGATATACAGAATTCGATAGCTCTATTATCGTCCCAGACCCATGAATTGACGAGTAAAATTACCCAGTTGTAAAATAAAGTCAAGGAGGACAGGGAGTGCATCACCTTGCTTGAAAATAAAATTGAAAGTCTACAGATGGGGTCACGTAAATCTAACTTAGAAATCAAGAACGTACCTAAAAGAAACGGAGAGACTAGGGAGGACCTAGTTGACATGATTTCATGTCTTTCATCGGCCATCGGCGGCAGTCTGAGTAAAGTTGACATTGCGGACGTGTATAGAGTACGTACCAGAAGAGACTCCCAACATTCACCAATTGTAGTCGAACTCACATCTTCTTTAACTAAGTCTAATATCCTAAAGTTATGTAAGGCATACAACATTAAAAATAAGTCCAAGTTGTGTGCCAAACACTTGGGCTTTCGATCTAACGAGGACACGCCAATTTTTGTGTCTGAGCAGCTCACACAAAAGGGAGCGCGTCTCCATTTTTTGGCCAGAGACCTGGCCAAATCCAAACAGTACAGATTTTGTTGGACTGCATATGGTAAGGTCTACGTACGTAAAACAGACACCTCCCCCATCATAACGATTGGCTCGGAAGCCCAGGTTCATCAATTAATGAATGTGGACTGACTAAGTTCTGAAATATGTAACTTGTGTTTTAACTTATGTAAATTAATGAATTACTCTTGCTTACTACAAACACCTTCATTGTACTTTCTGTACTTGTGGTTTAATTCTTATCATAGCATATTCTCACCGCACAAATTATTGTTTGATATATATACAATTATACAAACTCACCCAATGTTTACTCAAATACACGTGCTTGTTACACGAACATACGCCCTTAATACACTTCTAACGTACTCACAAATCATACTCTATACATATGAAATAACCCTAATTCACGCGCTATACACTTATTTATCACCATCAAAACAGATCATTATTACACTATTTACTTCAATACATAAACAATTTTACACCATCATGCAAACAATCACACTTTGTGTACTTTTATGCCTATTTGTGCATACGGTTTGCCTTGGTTGCTTCTTGGTGGTAGGGTCACATTATCCTGTACACCCTAATTTTATATTTGTTCATGCCACAGGGATATGCTCTACCCATAAGCTTTACCTACTGAACTTTAAATTATTAACAATTACTATTACTCTATGTACAAGCTGTTACCCCATTAATTTTATCACGCTGTACCCAAATGGATAATCACAGGACAACTAGCCAAATATTAGACGATTTTGTAATTGCTAGGTCTCTCTGCGTCGAACCGCATGATCTTCCAAAGCACATACAAAATGTACATAGTTCTGACTTCACGATCATATCCCAAAATATTCGTAGCATTTACGGTAACATTGATGATTTTCAGTTGTCTTTGGTTAATGTTATTGGGTATGATGTTGACATAATTGTTTTTAGTGAGTGTAGACTCAATGACAATAAACCGTTACCTATAATACCCAATTATAAATCTTATAAAACCATTAATCATATTAACCAATGTGATGGCGTGGTTGCCTACATAAAAAGCTCCCATAATTTTGAGGTAAAAGAAATTAGTTTGGCACAAGCATCTTGTTTACAAATAATCACCCCACATTCTACAATACTTGGTATATACCGCTCTCCTTGTAATAACAATGCTGATAATTTTATAACCTCATTAAATGTACACTTAGAGTATATTAAAACTTGTAAAAATATTGTAATTACTGGTGATATTAATATTAACATTACAAATGATATTCTTGGAAATCATTATCAGCGTGCAAACAAATGCAACTATCTCAACATGCTTGCAACACACGGTTTGCTTCCCGGGCATACACTGCCGACTAGAAACATTAGTTGCTTGGACCACTTTATCTTAAAATTAGATTACAATAGAACGTCTGCCTCCATCTATGTATTAAATACATCTATCACAGATCATAAAACCATTTTCTTAAAATTATCTAATGTAACACAAATTCGCGATAACTTTAAAACTAAAACAATAACTGACTTCGAAAGTGCATTATTTGATTTGCAAAAGAGTGACGTCCACGATTTAATATTATATAATGATCCTATACTGTTAACTAATCATTTAATTAATAAGTTAAGACAATGTTTACTGGATAACACGATTACTAAAATAGTTCCATGCAATAAACGCATTATTAAACCATGGATTACCCCTGGCATTTTAAAATGTATTAGAAATAGAAATAGTATGCAACAAAAACTACGTAATAATCCTGAAAATGCAATTCTAAAAATTACGTATAGACGCTAACGCAATTTTTGCAATAGCCTTTTAAAAAAACTAAAAAGTAACTATGAAAGAGAACAATTAGATAAAAATAAAAGTAATTCTAAAAATCTATGGAAAACTATAAATAATATTACCTACCGCAATAAAACAAACCAAAATTCAGACTTATTACATATTAAAGCTCTCCCAAAAATTTCACTTAACTTTGCCAACAACTACTTTGCTAACATTGGTAAAAGTCTAGCAGAAAATATCAAACCTGCCTCATTTTACCAACAGCCACATGTCACGAACCCTACTGACGGTACTCAACTTACATCTTTTGTACTCAGTGACACTGACCCTAATGAGGTATATGCTACCCTTATGCAGCTTAAGTCTGATAGCGCTCCGGGCTGGGATAATGTCCCTACTCTATTTCTTAAAATGGCTCATGGAGTAGTTGTACCCATCATCACACATTTGGTCAACCTCTGCTTTCAATCTGGTATTTTTCCTGCCGCTCTAAAAAGAGCCATAATTACGCCTGTGTTTAAGAGTGGCGACAGAGGCGACGTGTCAAATTATAGACCAATCTCTGTCCTCCCTGTCATATCAAAAATTCTTGAAAAAATATTAAATAACCGTTTGAATTCATACTTAGTAAAGTTTAACATAATATCTAAATCTCAATACGGCTTCAAACAAGGTCTATCAACAGAAGATGCAGCTACAGCATTATCCTCGCTTATAGTTGATGAAGTGGATAAAGGAAATAAATGCACAGCAATTTTCTTAGACATAAGAAAAGCCTTTGACACTGTTTCTGTTGCCATTCTTTTACGCAGGCTTGAAGCCATTGGAATCAGAGGCACACCACTTAGATTATTCGAGGACTATTTACGAAACAGGATGCAGTGTGTCCGCGTGGGAAACCATATTAGTGAAGAGACCAGCATAACCTATGGGGTTCCTCAGGGAAGCGTGCTTGGCCCTACACTCTTTATAATTTACATTAACAGCCTCTGTAACATGGAACTCACTAATGGCAAGGTATTTTCTTACGCGGACGACACAGCGGTTGTCTTCTTTGGTCCGTCTTGGGACACTGTGCGTACTCAGGCAGAGAAAGGACTCGCAACTATATCCACCTGGTTAAACTCAAATCTATTAACTTTGAACACCTCAAAAACAAACTATATAACGTTTACAAATTATACAAGAACTCAACCAGGAAATGAATTTGTGATTAAAATTTGTTGTTGTACACCTGACTATAAAAATACCAACTGTAATTGTATTTCTATTTCGAGAGTAAGCTATACTAAATATTTGGGCATTGTTATCGACCAGCGTCTCTACTGGCATGCTCACATAGAACTGGTTATGGGCAGGATTCGAAAACTTATTTGGACATTCAAACAGCTTAGGCATGTCGCATCAAAAACTCTTTTAAAACAAATATACGTATCACTAGCTCAATCCATATTAATTTATTGCATCCCCATTTGGGGCGGTGTTAATAAAACTAAATGTTTAGAGTTGGAGAGGGCTCAACGATCACTTTTGAAAGTTATGCACTTTAAACATTACACATTTTCTACAGTAAGGCTTTATAAATTGTGTAATCTTCTTTCCGTGAGAAAACTATATATACTACAGTCTGTCATAAAGCTACATAAAAACCTGAAATACGATCCTCAAAAATTGAGCGGAAGAAGAAATTACGTAATAGCACAGGTTAGAAGCTTCAGAACTACATTTTTTAGAAGGCAATTCTCCTGCCAGTCTGCATACTTGTATAACGAGGTCAATAAACACACCAATATTTATCCTATGACAACACACAAAGCTAAATTAACAGTAAACGCATGGTTGCAGACAAAGTGCTATGATGAGACGGAATCTATTTTGCAGGGAAAATATATTCCCTGTAATAATGTTGATCATATTATTTAATATAAACACTCCGAATTCCTAAACACAGACTCGTACTACATTTTCATATCCAGTCTTAATATTACATAAACACCTCATTCACCCACAAGTACCACCACTCGCATGCGCGTACACACTCTCAAACACATACAAAACACACAGACATACACGAGTAAACTATTGAACTTGCAATACTTTGTATCCCTTTTCTTTTTTCCTTCTATTAACACTATGTATAGATGAAATCTGTTATTTGTACATTTGATTGTGTGATTCCTTCCACAATGAATAACACCCATGTATTTTTCTTTATCTCTAATTCTTTATACTTAAATGTTAATCAGTGAAGAGCGGCGCCTCCTCCTACAGGTATTGTTATACTTAACTGGAGGCACCTGCACATTACATTGTAAACCAAATTTGTACAATAAAGAATTATTATTATTATTATTATTATATATTTTTTTTATATAGAAAGTTGGGAGGCTTATCAGCATACAGCCCACCTGATGTAGAGTAGTTATCTTTGCCGGTTACCGCCATGAACGCTTGTAATACATTAAGTATCACTCGCGCGATTCCACCAGCTTACTGGTGACCTCACTCACACGCAAGAACAGAACCACCCCACCACCCCCGTCGCTGCCACGACTGGCCTGGTCGTCGCTGCGACAAGTGTTTCGCCTCTCCACGAGGCATCATCAGGCGTTGTAGACGTTAATCGTAAGAATAACATGCTTCAAGTAACAAATCCATGCGGGGCATGCGGATTCTGTTCCAGATGGCGGACGACCGCAGCAGCCGAGGCAGCGTCGGCATGTTGCACGTACTAACAGTAGTGGGCTGGCCGGCGCTAGGCCGCATGAACTAATTGGTGGCGGAAGCACACAAAGCAGGTTAGATCAAATTGCATGTAAATTTGACTTTCGCAAAATAACGCCTGAATCTATTAACTACGAGTATTTAAGAGATTAGTGTTTGGTAGAGCCTAGACTTCTCTGGGTTCGTATAAAACTGAGCATCACGCGAGTATTTCTTGTTGCAGCAGAAGCTCAGCGTGTTTTCAAGAACTAGAGAAGTTTTTGGAGTCTGTGAGGGATGTTCTGGAATTAGCTGAAGGGAAAGAAAGAGAAGTTATGAGTGGAGATTTGAATGGATGGGTTGGGACCAAGCGACACAGCTATGAATCTATTCTTGATCCCTACGGAAATTAGAGAGCGATCAAAACAGGTAAGTAAATTCTAGATTTATGTATGGAACGAAACTACCTCGTGTCGAATACTTTATTTCATCATAAGGATATCCACACGTATATATCGAGATGGAGTACCAGAAAAGTGATTGATTTGATTTTAATAGATAGACGTTTCCGAAATTCTATAATGGATACAAGAGCCTTTAGAAGTCCGACTCTTGAAACGGACTACTACCGGGTGGTAAGCTGGTTTTTGGGACTTTTCAAGAATTGAAGGCACTGGCGAGTGCCTATGGCTTTCGGATAGGCACTCGCCATGAAAGGATATGGAATGAAAAATTACAAGATGAAAGTGTAAGGAGAAGGTATGTACATACGGAAAATGGAAGCTTTTCCGACTTGAATGTGGATGATTGCTGGAAAGTTTTGTTAGAAAGTATGGTGGATAGTGCAACAGAAGCATGTGGATACGCATAGATGCATAAGACATTGGAAGGAGATGTTTCACAAGAGACACATATGTTCATGTTTGTCTTGTATGGGAATCGAGCACACGAGTGTTGGTGTCAAAGTCGCGTCATTCACGACTGAGCCAATAACCTCATCAAGGCTGTTTTCGCCATGAATGATCAGCTATTTGTAGTTCAGAGATGTTAATCCATCAAAATCTCATGCATTGCCGACTCTCTAAAAAAAGAACTTGGAATCACAATGGTCGCGAACTGTTCGATTCCAGAAACCAAACAGTACGCGACCATTGCGCTTCCAGCATGTGAGGGTTAACTTCCCGCCGTTGGCGAGCGGTGCGGTTATAAAAAATAGCTGTTGGCATTATATCAAACCACTCTTCAGAACACAACCCGTTGTACAATCGGTTGAACACACAAAGGGAGGCAAAATCTCTCCTTAAACTTAAGGTTTTCATGCCGTGTGTAAGCTTATCATCGTTTACAATTCTCACAGCTCGTCTCTGAACGGAGTCACATGGTCCAAGATATCCAGGTGCTCCTGCCCAAAGGTTACTGCAGTGCTCCATGAGCGGTCTGACTTGAGGCTTATATAACATAAGACTTTGCCCCGCACTGAAGTACTGCTTTGCTCTGTTGAGCACACCATGTTTTTTCGACGCCAGCTTGACTTTCTTCTCTAGGTGACTTCTATATTGAATGTCACTGGAGATCTCGAAAACAAGCATCTGATAGAATATCCCATCTCAAGCAGTTATAAAACCACTACTTAAAATTACCGAATACCGCTGCAAAACTTGAACACAAATAATATCGTTCAACAAAACGAATTTCGTACAAATTCCTTTTCGTAACAAAATTCCAGCCTCACTAGCTCGATATTTAAATTTCTCTCAAGCCGTAATTAAGAATAGCGCACAGCAAACAAATTTGCTAGTATCCCTGCAGCAGTGGCTCGAACGTCGAGAAAATAAATTCACAATATTCACCAGAGGCAAAAAGACAATGAATTAGAAACTACGACGAACTCTTTAATAATCCTAGACTCCAGAGGAGTAAGGGTGACAAAAAAAAAACAATGCCGTCATTAAATTTAACCGAATAAATAGTTCCCGTATATATATCAAGATTTACCGATGAATACAAATTGATATATTCTTCTACATCAGCGAAAAAATATGCATCCTATTTGAAATAAAACTTTAACACAAAATTGAAAAATATTGTTAAGTATTTCAAAGTATTGGTATCAAAAAGATTATCCCCGTTGTGTTGCAATAAGATTTATAGCTTCAATAGTTTCCAATATTCAGATCTAGCAAAGAAAAACGTACAAAAAACCGTAACTAGCGCTCGGGAATAAATATTTCAATGCTGCAGCGATTATTAAAGATAACTTTATTCCTATTTATACCTATTTTCCTCATGTGCAAGATGACAGGGAACCGTGTTGATTTTATTCTAGTTTGTCGGCAGTAAAATTAATGCAAAATGTGGAAGTTTCATTTCAGTCCGTATAATTTTATGTGGTCAAATTATAATTAATCATCGTAGCTATTCATATTTTATTCACATACAATGCTCTACTTTGCAATTATTTGTTTACACGTTTTTATGTTAGTTGATATCTAGGCACTTACATTGTAAAATTTCCATGTTACAATCTATATAGATTAAATCAGCGGAATTTCGCATATTCTTAAATAATATTGGACTCTCCAACGCTATACGAGTATTTTCGAACTCCATATCCTTTTTATTCACCACTTTCCATTTTCTCTTTGAGTTAGTAGGTACTAGAATTTTCCAGAACATCTTTGTCTTTGCCACTTGTATGATCATCTATTCTTGTCTCCTCGAGATTTTTATTTCAGAGTCACCTATTATTTTCTATTAAAGCGATTAGGTAAGGTAGGCAGAGAGGACCAAGCGCCACGTATCTCGATCTTTAACACACAATCACAACCAATTTGGTCATGGTAGGTAAGTATTGGCTTTCCTCGCCTATATCCGTCCATTTTTAGGTTATATATCTACTTCGTCATTCTATCATCCTGCATTCTCTCTACATGTCCGAACCAATGAAGCATGCCTCTTCTTAGTTTAACAAATAATAAAAATACATTTAAAATTATTGAATACAATGAAATTAAAAACTTACCGATGCATTTAAAGACCTAGAAATCAAATAACACTTCGCACTGCGTCATTGCGTGATGTAATAATTTGCTGTCGCCTAAAGACAAATTGTGGGGGCATTTTATTACAATTTGCTTTTATCCTAAGTCGACAAAAATTGCAAAATTACTTGATTTGATAATGTTCTGAAGTAATTTAGTAAAATTTTCTCTTCTTTTTAAATGAAAATATCTTTGTTTGACGACTTCCTGTAAAATTGTTTTCTTTGTTAATTTCAAATATTAAATCGACAAATACGTCATTTTTAACACTTTCAATAATTGTCCATCTCTTCTTCTACATAAAATTGGATATGTATGTATGTTCTATGGTCTCCTAAATGGCTGAATCGATTTTCACAAAATTTTCAGAGAATCTTCAAATTAGCCCAACGGGTAACCTGTGAAGTTTAACGATCGGTACACCCGTGTGAAGTCGAAGCGGACCGCTAGCCTAGAATAATAATTAGTGGAAAAGAATCAAGTTTAGAGCAGTGATAGACTAGTGAATAAGAAACCGGCCTATTGACTAACTGGTCCCCGGTTCAAATCCTGGCGGGGGCATGTACCACTAAGTTCGTATTTTCGGATGTATGTACATATTTATCACTTGCTCGGTGGTGAAGGATAGCATCATGAGGAAACCGTCCAGGATTATACTTCGAAAGACGTGTGACCTAACCTATGAAAGGGTTTTAAGAGAGGTAGGGCCCATCTGAGGAAGTACCTCCACCTCACAGAAAATCTCAGCCAAATAATAACTCGCTAGAGGGTTGTTGTGTTCCTGCATGTGAGTGAGGTTACCGCTAATCTCCTAAAGAGTTGCTGTCCGCGAGTGATAATGTTTCGCAAGCGTTCAAAGGCTACGGTAACAGTTTTACATGAGGTGGACCGTATCTGGGTTCTCCTCGGGGTTGGAGGTCTGACGGCTGTCGCTCCATGTAAGAACCATGTAAAATCTTCGCCAAATCTTTAGGCTTAGGCAGCGGACCCCGCGAATCCTAATGGATTAGGGATAGCGCGAAAAAGAAAGAAGAAACAAGTTTAGATGTATGTAGATGTATGGTCGTTTCGCATAAACTTTTGTTAATACTGTTAAGTATGTTTGTATGGGCCGGGTAATTCACGGGATGTAAAATTTAATTTTTAATTATTTCGACAACTAGACAAATAAATGAAAATACTACCGTATATTGTTAGATTCGCATGAAAAGTGTTCAATCGCCACCTTAGTCTTTTTAATTTATTTTTTTTGGTGAACGTAGTTTAGTTAATTATCCGCTTTTTTGTCGTGGAGTTGATCTTTTCAAGTCAAGTGACGTTAGGGTACATTGAAATAGCCCATTGAATTAAACAATTTTTAACGGAAGTATCGCGTATTTTATTTATTTTGTTGAACCTGACGTTTCGAACGCTTTGCAGCGTCCGTGGTCGCAGGAAGACTAAGGTGGTATTTGTCTTACATTAGTTATTCAATTATTACATCTACCGACATGGATGGATTAATTATATATGTTCCGATTCACACAAAAATCGCTCACAGTGTCCGAACATTTTTTAGATCTTTGGGTTTGGGACTTGATTATTTTTAGGACTGGATCCCAAGCAGGTGGTACTTGCCAACCATCTTCTCTATTGAAATTGGGGTGTTTTCTTATTTCAATAGCCTCGCGCAACATTCTCGTTTAATTCAATGTGTAACAATCGCGAAAACCTAAGACAATACTTGAAATAGCCCGTTTGTGGAAGTACCTCCACCTCACAGCGAACCGCAGCCAAATACAACTACCTGGTGGGTCGTTCCATTTCTGCGAGTATACATAATTTGTTAGCTGTACCTATATATAGCTCCATACTAGATTTTGTTTTTTTTTATACAACGTAAGCAGAGCATACAAGCATACGGCCTACATAATGTAAAGCGGTTACCGTAACCTATAAACGCTTGCAATACATTAAATATCACTCGCGCGATGCCACCATTGCTGCTAACCCAACAACTCCATAGGAGCTTACTGGTAACCTCACTTACACGCAGGAACACTGCAACGTGGAGGTAGAGGTACTTCTCCAGACGGGCTGCTTTGATGCTCCCTGCCTCTCTTAAAATATCCAGACCAAGACAAACAGACATGTTCATGCACACAAATGTTACTCTTGTGTGGGAATCGAACGCACGAGCGTTGGTGTCAAAGTTGCATCATTCACGACTGAGGCACAGAGCTCGTCAATGCTAGTGTTAGCAACAAGAGCGGCAACGCGCGAGCGATACTTCCCGTACTGCAATCGTTTACAGGCTACGATAATCGTCGGGCGGGCCGTATGCTCGAAATTTGCTGTTTATTGTTGTTATCAATAAAAGATTTCAAACAATAGTGGTCGGCGAGACCTTCTCAAGAAACTTATGGACATTTGCAACACCAAGGGTGTCACTCTTGTGTTGCCGATGCCCTGTAAATCCCTCTTCACGCCTTTCTTGAAGAACCCCATTCTGTAGCCCCTCGGGAAAACCTCGGGAAAACCTCGGCAGGTATCCCATTCTACAACTTAATAATTCTCGATAGAAAACGTCTCTGGAACCGCACCATTGCGACTTCACACACAATGGTGCGGTTCCAGAGATGAGGAGGATGAGGATGAATTCCCAACCGACGGCGAGCTCTGCGATTGTAAAACTAGGCTGTTGGCATCATATCGAACAACTCCTGACACGACCCATTGTACAATCGGTAGAACACGCAAAGGGATGCAACATCTTTTCTTTAGTAGGTAAGTCTTGGCCTTCCCCGACTCGTACATCCTTCTACTTGAGCGTTATACTCGTATATTCGGGTGATTCTTTTTTCGAAAATATTTATACAACTTAAAAATGTATGAACCGTTAATATTCGCACTTTATTCAGGTTCTTTTAAAATTATTTTAGGTAAGTAAACAATTTACGCAGTATTATAACATTCGCACTAATATTTCTCACCAATAAACTATATATGTTGTAAGTTCATTGCACGGAACAGTCATCTCGGTTATTGTTTATTAAAATGACGTAACTGCGAATATTATTCAAGATGTGTCATCGCAGAATAAAACGCACGAAACATGTAAATAAATAAATATAAATAAATGAATGAATAAATGAATAAATAAATACATAAATGAACTCGTACATACAAAATAAATTTCATGGTATGGATAATACAAAATTAAAGTAAAATCATATATTCATTAAATCATAGATAAATAAACAATTATATTTATTACATCTCATTTTTTAAACGTAAATGGTTATAAAATACATTTAAAAAATTTAAAGAAATGGACACCCGCCGGTAACGAAGCAAAGACCAAAGTTACTGGTGGTCAGGGCTCTAGAGTGAGGAACTTCCGGACAATGCGGGCCGTGTCCAAAATTCCAAAAGAACCGCCTTCTGAATCTGGTTCTTGACCCAACTGTCGAGCGAGAGCCTCTCAAGGTAGCGGTAGAGACTCATCGCATATTATTACTATTCGCTAGATTCGAGGCGTAAAGAAAATAACATAATAAAGAAACTATGAGACAGGTTTTACTCCTGGTATATATTACTAAATGCATGTTTCCAAATTTATATATACTCGTACATATATTCACTATCACCGGTGGTGAATTCATCATGGTGAGAAAATATACACGTTCAAAAAATTATATCTCATAAAGACATATGACTTAACCTAAAAAAGGAAAAAGAGGTAGCGCGTATCAAAGCAGCCCGTTTTATACCTCCACCTCACAGAAAACACAGCCAAATAACAACTCCGTGTAAGGTCACCAGCGTGCTCCTAAGGAGTAGCTATCTTAGAAGCAGATGTGGCATCGCGCGTGTAATACTTAACGTGTTGCAATCATATATACGAGGTTTTGCTAAGCGCTTTACATCAGGTAGGCCGTATGGTGGAATGTTCGCGACGTTGTATAAAAAAGGCCTGATTTTCCCTGTTGAGGAGATCTGACGGCAGTTGCTCCATTTTAACGCTAGGAAGAAGAAGGTATAGGACTTTTTTTTTAACGGGACAGGCCCACCACTCATACCAACCACTGTGTCTCCTGTGTAGGCAGAATTAACAGCGGCGACCAACAAAAAGGCAATGAACAGTGAAGTTCACTGCCGTCCCGGGGGTTAAACTACAGCTGCCTTGGAACTCACAACGAATTTAATCAGAAGAAATTTGTAGGAGTAGGAAGTTTTGGAATTGACTTCCCCTCTTGTCAAAGTGAGAGACAGCAATATGACAAATAAGGCATTTAAAAACCTCAAATATATGGCTAGTCAAGTGAAGCTCAACTGCCGTGCACCACGGTTTATCAAAGGTATAGGACTGTAAAAACTACTTTTTATAAACCAATTACGTACTCGCGTCACGAACGTATGTCGTTGCGCTCTGTACGCATAAATGTAGTTTGGACCCAAAACTTTTGTGACATAAAAAAACCATTTAAAGTTGTTTTGTTTCGTGGCTCGTTATCACCATGTTCCCGCTGTAACTGTTTTAGTTTGATAGCTGTAACAAAGTTTTCATTTTCAAATTGAATTAATTTGGCACGAAATAGTAAATGATATATTTAATGACATTCTGGCGAGCTCGGTGGCGCAGTGGTTAATAATGCGACTTTGACATCAACAGTCGTAGATTCGATTCCTACACAGGACGAACATTTGTGTGCACGAACATGTCTGTTTGACTTGGTCTGGGTGTTTTAACAAAGGCAGGACGCATCCAAACAGCCCGTCTGGTGAAGTACCTCTACCTCACAGAAAATCGGGGCTAAATGTCAACTCTCTGGAGGGTCCTGTTGCTAACACAGCAAGCTCCTAAGGAGCTACTGTGTTAGCAACAGAGATGTCACCGCGCGAGTGATATTTAATGTATTACAAGTATTCATAGGCTACGGTAACCGCTTTAATCAGGTCAGCCATATGCCTATATTTTTTTTTATACTACATCGGGAGGCATACAAGCATACGGCCCACCTGATGCATAGCGGGTACTGTAGCCTATTAACGCTTGCGATATATTAAGTATCACACGCGATGCCTCCTCTGCTGCTTACACAGCAACTCCTTGGGAGCTTACTGGTGACCTCACTCACACGCAGGAACACAACAACCTTATATGCTTCCCGACGTTGTATATAAAACAAAACATACAATAACTGAAATAAAATTGTGTTTGATTGGATCATTTAAAGTATACAGGAGCATGAGTTTCTTCAAGAGGGTGAATCACAGCAGCTCGTCTGGTGAAGTACCTAGCCAAAAGAACCGCAGCCAAATAATTTCTCCCTGGAGGGATGTTGTGTTCCTGCGAGTCAGTGAGGTCGCCAGTAAGTTCCTAAGGAGTTGTTGTTGTAGCTGTAGAGGTGTTTCATGTATTGCAAGCGTTCCTCACATGACTCCTAAACCAGCTTGAAGAGACTCTGTAACAATGGATTGTGTTTCTAGTTGACGACTAGGAATTCATCCTCGCACACTGGAATAGCAATGGCCGCATTCGATGCGGTTCCAATGGAAGTTTTCTACCGAGGTTGCTCTGCTGCTGAGGTTTTCCTAAGGGACTACAGCATGAAGTTCTTTAAAAAAGTGGAGAGGTATAGGGTCGGCAACGTACGAATTACACTCGCTATTACCAGTTTCCTTAAGCTATGGTAACTGCTTGCCATCAGGCGGGCCGTATGTTTCTTTGTTAGCTTAGTTGTGTTAAGAAAAAGTTGCTCGCTGTTATATTTAGAGACAAATCCTCAGCTGCACGGGGTGCACCCGGTAATGAACAAACGAGTCTGACGAAGGTAAGACGCATCACTGGGGAAATATTCTTATCTCATAAAGATGGAGCAAATAATGTATTCTTATCTTTCCAGCTAGTATTAGGTTACCAGCAAGCTCCTGAGGAATTGCTGTGTTGGCAGCGGGCGAGCAATAAATACTTCTTGTATTGATATAGTTTATAGTCTACGATAATAACTTTACACCAGGCGAGTAGTACGACTGTTTCCTTCCCAAAATTGTGTAAAACAATATTTTCCTTACTTGTAAATTAATGTAACAGACCTACATTCTCACCAGTGTGCCCCCTAATAGCATACTATATGCCAATAACGCTGAACGTTGAAGAATTAGCATAAGTCTTAGAGTATACATAAGCAATGTACAGAGCTCGCATATCTCTACTGTCCGTTGCACCGATTGTAAGCAAATTTTTATAGATACGTATCTACGGCTGTAGCTACTCGTATTATAGTGGTGTTCTATGCATGGCGAAATTTCTAGGCTATCCATACTTCGTATATGATTCTCTAGCAGACTGTTATAATCTAAGAGCCAGCGATTGGCAGACTTACGATATTAGACCTGCCGAAGATGAAATGGGGATTCTTTTGTGCTATGGTTCCTTTGTGCGTGTCCAGAAATCCAAGAACATCAAAATTGACTTTTAAAACGTGACGTAGGTTGTCTGTCATTTTAACAGCGTGTTTTACAGACTTTCAAAAGATTTGCGTTATTTAAGTTAATGTTATTTACATTATTATTATGCGTATATATATGAAGAAACAGACACATAGTTCAGGTTCAACATGCGGGCCGACGATTTTTTTTGTTTTATATTGGCTCAGCATAGTGGGTCCTCTTTGCCTGTTGGTAAGCGAAAAGGGGAGCCCAAATTGCAGCGGCAACTGACAAAGGACTACGGTGTCCTATCAGTTGACGCTACCATGCTGCCGCAAGGTGCTTCTTCACGCTCCGTTTGAAATAATATTTTGATATACCTAATATTCTCTCTATCGTACCAATAAAAGCGTGGGATATTGACTCAATCACTCTTACGTGGAATGAGAGCAAATCAGTACCTACACATTATTTGTACAGTACATACACATTGTAGTGAATAACTTTAATAAATGTTATTAACATTTAGGAACCTCAATACAAAGTGAAGCCATAATAGATATAAATGTAAGATACAAAGGCTGCTGACATCAACGGAGAGTTCAATACAAAAGTGCACAATTTTGATGGCAGCAGTTTGCCACCACGGAAGAGTGAGCAGTGGCAATAGTTTTTAAGAACTATACATATATCGAATGTTTGGAACAACGCTCATAAACAATAACCGCTAACATTACAGCCGCAAGAGTATGGGTGGATTAATGATTAAAATACATATTTCTTTAAATGGTTTGATGGAGATCAGCTGCTAGGTATTGTAGCCTATTCGGCACAATAAAGTATTCTGTTACTACTAATTAAGTTATACTTGACATAATTTATATAAAAAAAAAAAATACAGAATGTAGTATCTCTAATGATGAAAATTCCAAAAACTTAGAACACAGAATTGGAATAGAATCAACAGAAAGTCTGCATTGAAATTAAACTATTTTTAACGGAAGTATCGCGTGTTTTATTTATTTTGTTGAAACCTGACGTTTCGAACGCTTTGCAGCGTCCGTGGTCGCAGGAAAGACAAAAATTCCGTTAAAAATAGTTTAATTTCAATGTGTAACAATCGCGAAAACCTAAGAAAGTCTGCAGTTCCGAGGAAGAACCATAAAACATTTTTCCCTAATTAATGGAAAGTTACAATTTTCACTTTGAACATTTGTAATTGTATTTACTTTGTTTATTTTGAATTTCTATTTTAAGTGTTACTCTTTGTTAATACGAAATATATAAGAAATGTTTTAAGAATTTGTTTATTTTTTTAGAAGAAATTATATACAAGTATTTATTATTTAAAATTAGAATGATAAAAACAATACCACTTACAGACTGTATTAGACTTACACTTAAACTTTATAATTAACTATTTCATATCTTTACCATTACAATATTTATTAAAATTATTAACAACGATGTATGAGTAGGTATACTGATTTGCTCTCATTCCCTGAGCGAGTCAATATCGCACCTAATTAGTACGATAGAGAAAGCATTATATCTGCCCGCATATTGGAACTGACCTATGTGTCTGTTTCTTCAAATATATACGCATATTAAGAATATAAATAACTTGTATAAATTTTAGCTTTGCTGAAATAACGCAAATTTTTATCAAATTTTTGAACTTTTGAAAGTTTTTAGTGAATCCCCATTTCATCACCTCCGGCCGTTCTCGCAACTGCGATTTGCAACCAGTTGCGAATCAAGAGAACTTTTTCCTGAACCGCGACTACGCATACAGCTGCAATACGTATATACGAGTAGGTACGACGACGAGTGAAGCGAGGAGGGTTTGGCAGAACTGCGACCCTACAGCGCGCGAGCCGAGCGAGCGAAGCGAGCGTGCCGCGGGAGCGGCCGGCGAAGCGCCAGAACAGAACTGCTCATGTTCTGACCATCTACGTTCATAACTATCAAAAGTTACAAAAGTGGAAAAATAATTCTTCTCTCACAATAAGTTATCAAACAGTGAAAGAAAGATCTTCTCTTGATTGTTCTCTTCTTGTTGGTGACGTTTGCTTAACATTGCGATTTTTTGTTTTAATTGTATAACAAATAATATAATAAATAAGTAAATAGGTTCGCAACTGGTTGCGAACAAAGAATTGAAAATTCTTAATTCGCAACTGGTTGCGAATCGCAATTGCGACAACCGCCGGAGGGAGTTCATCTACGGCAGGTCCAATAGTGTAACTAGCATCAATATGCCGTTTGCTAAAATACCGTAAGTCTGCCGATCGCTGGCTCTCAGTCTATTATTTCTGGATAGAAACACATATTGCCGCTGATCGACAGGGACGTTTACACGAGATGTTGTTCATATGTGTGCTTACGGTTCATACTTAGATGCTCTAAGCTGCAAGCTATTTATAATTAGCGTACAAATATTATTAATGTGTAACATCAAAAATTGCAATGATTTTTGACATTGGCGTTTCTCACCTCGGTCGTCGGTAGTCGGTTTATTCATGTTTTAAAAATTTCATTGACTGCTAGTTTTTTCTGTAATTAAAAACAATAAATCCACATTTCAGTATGACAGTATAATAAACATCATTGGAATGTCCATGGCCGTGTAAATCAATCTTGCGGAAAAAGTGTACTTTTAAAATCTCCTGGGTGGTAGACGTTTTTAGTTATTTGTATAATATCTCTTTTTAAAAAGCAGCGTGTTATCTAAACACATAATTCCATCAAAAGCTGCGAAATTTATGTATTATGTGAATTTTATTTTCACCACGAAATACGTATTTCAATCTTATATATAAAAATATAGTGTCACGGTGTTTGTGACCGCACTCCTCCGAAACGGCTTAACCGATTTTTATGAAATTTTGTATGTATATTAGATAGGTATAAGAATAGGTCGTAAAGTATATTTCTTAAAAAATAATTAGAAAAAAAATATATATATATGGCAGAATAACGTTTTCTGGGTCAGCTAGTATATTATAAAAATCAATGATGCACGATGATTAGTGTATTTAAATATGTGACTATGCTGGATTATTTCCAGATATTTTGTCAATTAGGTATTCGTCCTGAACCTCTTTTCAGATAAGACAAGAACTGTTGCAGGCAATTTATTATATAATTGCATACAGTTTACAACACACATTTTAAAATAAAGGACGAAGTTCTGCATCGAATTTCCTCAGTGACACATAAAAGTAAAATACAGTCAGAAAATAAAAGTACCGTAAAGTTAAATTTAAAACAGTCCTATTACGGAGCGTTTTTATCACTCTTTTATTACCGAATCATATATGTGACTATGTAATGGAATCTTTCGAACCGAATTGAAATTACTTCTATTTGTTATATTATAACGAAATCTATGCTAATACATAAAGCGGAAGTGTCTTTGTTTGTTTGTTTGAACGAGCCGATCTGTCAGTTGACGCTGCCATGCTGGACAGCATGGTGCTTCTTCACGCTTCGTTTGAAGGATTGTAGGAACGAATAAAATTCGAAAAACGAAAAAAAACACATGTGCCGGCAAGGCGTTCCACTTTTTAATGGTACGACAGGGAAACTGGAAACTGTTGAGATGAGCTTCTCGATGCAGTTTCGTTGGTTAAAGTTGCAACGAATATCCATGTCCAGCATATTTAGGCCATCTGGCATACTGAGGGAAGCGCCCTGAATTGGTGTAGGAAGGAATAGACATTTTTGTTGTAAAAGCGCACACCTGAGTTTTCTGGGCATTAATCTCAACCAAGTTATTGGAGAGATAGAAAGTAAAAGTAATAGTGTGGGACTTGTACACAAATCTATGGAGCACTGCGTTTACTTAAATGAGAGTAAAGACATGATATTTTTTTCAACAAAGGTTTTATAACACATCTTTTTGAAAGTAAAGTTTTTAGTAAAGTTTTTGTTTACTTAACAAACGTAGTATAGCGAAAAGTCTTCCGGGACGTAAGTTATATCTAGTATTTCGTATTGGAAATATTTTTTAATATAAGTATTGATTATTTTGTGCTAAACATTGGCAGTTGTATTAAAAAGTAAATCAATTTATAGTCAATTTCATGCTTACCAGAATATCATCCCGATCATTTCATTTCATCAGAACCACAGGATAACATGAGCTCTCTATCTTATAGAAACCATATAAAATAAGGACTATGACATTACGTCAGTTGCGGACTTCGCGAGTTTCCTATAATAAATAGACCTACATAAAAATATGGTCAAATTTCGATGTTAATTATAATTTATAACTAGTATCTAATTTTGACCTAAATTAGAGCCTAAAATAAAAAAAAACAGGTAAAATAATATGTTATTTGAGCAATTTCCTTTAAATTAGCATTATATTATGCCACAAGCATACGACCTAACAGTATGAATAATTCAACGTCGTATTAATTATTAATCTACTCGTACATTGATCTTCAATTTCAAATTAATTGTTAATTTGCGTTGATCCTGTAAATATTATGAAATAACAACAAGATATGTCCCAATAACTGGTTTCCGTAATAGTCTAGTACGTTTCCAATATACAAACGAGAACATATTTTGCCTTGAATTGCTATTGCTAGTTATCGAGCAGTGATTAAAGATGAGAGATGGGATGACTGCCGTCAGACCACTAGGACTCAAAAGGAAAACAAGACCTCTCTTAGGTTATGTCACACGTCTTAAGAGGGTGCACAAAGCCAAGTGGCGCCCTTTTGTTTTTTATTAATAACGCTGAATTTAAGACCAATTCCAAAAAAAACGCTCAATACAGGCACTGTAGAACCATATTTATGTTTTTATGAGACATTATTTTTATTATTATTATGAAATATAACTTCTTCGGCATGTGGATGGGCATAGATATTTCCATCACCGCCTAGCGAGTGATAACTACAAATATGTACATAAATCCAAAAATACGAATCCACTAAATTCGTGTTTGCCCACACCGGGATCATCCGGGTCGGGCAAATCATACACTAACCTTTCCTAAAACCTTTCATTTAATCGCCAAATCCTGACGTCCTTTATTATGGAAACAATCTCTTAGTCTTAATATATTCAACGTTGTGGCTGGCATTATTGACACGATCTGGAGGCTAAAGATAACAAGTTCTTAATACTTCAATAGAAGTACATAAGCATCGCTGGAAGGAGTTTTGTTAGAGCGTACTTGTGTAGCATCGCTTGGAAACTTTAGTTTATGTATATTCTAGTTTCTAATAGAATAGCCGTACGTGTTCATGTTCGTTGATGACAAAACAGCCACGAGATTATTTTTATGAACTAGCTAGCTGATGCCTGGTGTTTGTTGTGGCGTTTCTTTATTTTTTACTTAATTCTTTTTCTTTTACCAACCATTGCGCAAGTGCGATAAATAATCTGACAAAAAAATATTGAATTGAGATGAATGGTATATAGCAGCGATTAAAATATAAACTAGGAAATAATGATTTTTACATGCCTATATTTTTGGTTATCATTAACACAAAAAATATAACATCTCTCCGATTTACGAATACCTCTCTGCCTACCCCGTAAAGGACGCGTAAGTGCAGTCCAAAGACACGAAGGATTGCCTGTAATACACAGAAGTTGAATCTCTTTACGTACAATAATATTTACTTAAAAACATAATCAATTTACACTAAATACATTATATGTGACAAAAAAAAACAAAAAAGAAGGTACTATAAAATTTACTGTAATATAATAAAATAAGCAGTCAGATAGGAATGCAACTATTGCTTGGAAAATCTCGCAAAAAAAGGAAAAGGTTTTTAACACTACATCTACAGGTTGTTTAAATAATCTATCTATCTATAACTTCACGACAAATCCCTTGTGAGGTTGGCAGAGAGAACATGTTCAAATAATATAAGTTAAGTTTACCTTTGAGGTTATTTTTCGTGATGGTTTGTATATAACATAGTTATTATAATTGGGTACATAATATCCAGATCTGGTGAATCAGACTTGTTCATGCACCCATATGTTTGTATTGTGCGAGCATGCAGCCTATGATATCTATGACAAATTGGGTTAAAGTTGATTACCGGGCTCCATTAGGTTCACATTCCTAGAAAATTAGAGATAATTTAGCTTAAGTGGTGATGCTGTTCATAGTTCATACGAGCCTTTGCTGCAACAATTATTAATGTAGTTTAATATAAATTCTTGTCTCGCTGGTGGCAGACCTTGAAACTTGAATCATATACTGATTCTAGTACAAATCTTTAGTATCAACCAAGACAATCGGGATGTAGGCAGACATAAAAATATATATTCCGCAAGGCTCTGTGCTCCCGGTAACGTTATCTCTGCTGTATTTGACTTTGTTAACTATTTGACTATAGTTTTCTGTAAGGTGGAGGTAATTCCCTAGTAAGACCGCACAATTATACCCATTGTGTATATGCCTCTCTTAATAATCATAATTTATCAATTTTGCAGCATTACTGCTATTACGCCCATTTTGGACCATTAGTTGTACATTACGCCCATTATGAACTATTACTAGTATATTATTTTGGATCATTACATTAAACTATGATTACAGTCATTTTGCACTATTACTAGTAGATAACATCTAAAATTATAATGACACCTGTTTACTTGTGTGATGAGCTCGGTGGCGCAGTGGTGGAACGCGCTGTTACGCTACTTTGACACCAACGCTCGTGGGTTCAATTCCCACACAGTACAAATATTTGTGTGCATGAACATGTCTGTTTGTATTGGTCTGGGTATTTTCTATGTATAATAAGTATGTATTTACAAAAAAAATATGTATTTACGTACGTTTACCAGTTGTCTAGCACCCATACCACAAGCTTCGCTTACTTTGGGGCTAGGTGGCGCTGTGTAATTTGTCTGGCAATATTTATTTATTTACTATATTGCATATTTTGTATACTTTCTATCATATTTATATATATACCGTATTCATTTCAATCCGACGAGGTATATCAAATCGTGAGTGACGAGGCAATCACACTAATCCAACATCGCGTGTTCGTTTAATAAACTAGTGAGGGTTGTGTTGATTTCCGTTGTTGGAAAAGGAAGGATATGAAATGTACACACTGTACGTTTCTAGTTTGCTAATATTTCGCAGCTTTATATTTCGGATAAGCTGCTGCCGGCGGCGCCTAGAGTTTATTTTTTTTAAGATTCACGCATGAACGCATAATTATTTCATACAAAAAATTAATTGAACATATTGTACCAGTGTACGAGCTATCTGGGTATAAAACTTAATCTGAATCCACTTAGTAGTTTCCATTTGATAGATTCTATGCACAATTTGCAGAAACATAAAAGTTGAAATAATGATTGTTATGATTTCTGTATCCATAGCTGAGTCCTACTGCATTACTATTTCAAAAAGTAATCCATGTATCGTCACAAGTAATAATGTTAATATATACATTCAATAACTTGAAATTATGTAAAGTTGTAATAATTTATATATATTAACTCGATATTTTTATCTAAATTACTCTTCTTTCTCCTAGCTGACTGCTGTCAGACCTCCATAACCCAGAGGGAATATCACAACTTTCTTAGTGGACACGCGTGTTTTCTCACGATCTTTTCTTTCACGACCGAATAAATGATAACTATATATATATATATATATATATATATATATATATATATATGTACATAAATCACATCATAATTCGATTCCAGAACTATCAGCTGGTTCTTAACCACTGAGCTACCCTCGCTCTCTATATGATATTGATACCTTATCTAAATTGTACATCAAAAGTTAATTTAGAAATATTATAAAACTTAATTTCCGATACGTGGCAATATAAATGACTCCATACATTGCTATATTTGGCAGCGGGATTTCTGTATACGTACATACAGGAAACATCATGCAAACTGAACACTATAAATGTGCCCACAAAATAAAAAAAGTAAAGAGAGAAAATGGTAACCGACTTTACTGAAGTGACGCCTATTCATATCGTTTCTTCAATCTTTACTAGCGTCGACTATAATCATACTCGCGACTCCTTTCAACCGTGAAAGTGCCTAACATTTTTAATTTCGCATTTTGCCGAGATTATTTTCTTGTGAAAAGGGTTTTTCAATAGAAATTTCATCTTGTAACTTGGAATATTAGCTAGTAGATAATCTACGGAGAACATTCAGAGCTGCAGTATTGATAACAATACTTTGCGAAGTAACTGCGAGATGAAAACCACAGTAAAAGCATGAGCAGTAGAATATCTTGAAGGAATTCGAAATCATTGCACTCAGATAAATGTGCGAAGCCACACTATGTGAAACCAACGGCGGCTATTCCTTTAAACCCTATGTCTCTTTAACATAGAAACAATGAATGGTAATTAGATGGGTCTGGGTGCAAAATTTGTATGAAAAAACGTATAGTAGCCTATAACTGCATTGAAATGATAATGATATCGGAATCTGTACACGAACGCACGGATAATATGGGGAGTAGGGAGGAGCGGGAGTAGAGAGCAATACTGCTTTAACACCTAGGATCGTGGGTTCAATTCCCACACGGGACAAACATTTCTGTGCCTAAACATATCTGTTTGTCTTGGTTAAGATTCACCGAAGCAGCCTGATTGGATAAGCACCTCCACCTGACAGAAAACCGCAATGATTAAAAACTTCCTGCGAGTAAAGATGGCAACCACTAAGCTTCCAAGTAGCTGTTCTGTCAAACAGCAAGGGTAGCAACGGACGAGCAATACTTCGTGTATTCCAAGCTTTCATAGGCTACGGCAATCACTTTACATAAGGTGGGCCGTAAGCTTGTATGCCTCCCGACATTTTATAAAAAAAATATTGTTCAGGCGGTTATTATAAAGGTGCTTAAATGTTAAGTCTTTGTGTAATCTTATTGTAAGAAATTTGCATTCCGACTTTGTATATAAAAGTATAAGCGTTTGACACTGTTGGTTCATTCGTTCTAACTACTATGCATGCGTTATATGCATTTTACGTACTGTGTCAATGTTTACGATATTGATTAGTGCCAACCCTAGTTAGATTAGCCTCAGCGCTCTAACAGGAGCGTTGGTAACTAAGTTAATAATAAAAAAAATACACAAATATACACATACGACACTATATACGATACGATATACCGTTACTTACCAATTAAATAAGAGGTGATTTTTTTATAGCTACAAATATCTATCTATACCTTCACGCGAAATCCCTTGTGGGGTGGGTAGATGGTATCTACTGAGCACCACGTGACTCGGTTACACATCTCACTCGCTGCTTTAGCTTTCCTTGCACTTCTCATGCATGCTCGCCAGTTTATAAGGCTCCTGAGATCACCGTAGGTAAGTTTTGGCCTTCCTCGGCGCCTACATCCTTCAGCTTTCGCGTTAAATATGTTTCGTAATTCTTTCCTCCGGCATTCTTTCTACATGTCCGAACAACGGAGCATGCCTCTTCTTATTTTAAAACCAACTAGCCGACCCGGCAAACTTCGTACCACCTTAGGATCAATAAATGGTGTGTTAATTTATTAGATGGTATAAATTCTTTTAATACTTATTATCCTATTCCGGACGAAGACAAATCCAAAAACACAAAAATCATAAAAATCGGTCCAGCCGTTCTTGAGTTATAAATGGCGTAACTAACACGACTTTGTTTTATATATATAGATTATCATTGACAATACGGTCTACAAGCATGCCTAGCTCTCACTTCCATAAGTAAGCATTGTGACCAACACTACATTGTGTATAGCGAGCTGTGCCTTCTAGCTCAAGCTTTTACTACCAAGAAATTTTCCCAACGCTCCATTCATTATGTTCCCAGCACTCACTCGTATTCATCAGCGGTGTACCTTCCATCCTTACTGAAAGCGCGTTCAATATACCTATATACAATGTCATCCACTTGTTTCAAAACTTCATTATCAACAGTAATGCTAACATTGATACTGATTTCTTATTTTTATTCTATATATTTTCAAATATCCTTAATCTTTGTTTTTCCATACCAGTGTTTGCAATTCGGATGGTAATAACACGGCATTGTCTACATAAAGCAGACAGTTCACCTCTAGGTCACGCTTGTGTAATCCTGCAATCGTCGACCTTATTCTCAGCAAGCAACTATCAAAATACAGAATAAACAGCCAAGCAGACAGCATGCAACCCTATTTGATACCAATTTTAGCATTAAATCAAAGCTGCCATCTATCCGCACACTTGCTGAAAAATTCTTGTATGTGGACTGCACAGCAAGGAGCAGTGCACCGTCAATCCCATGTCTCGGCAATTTGCCCCAGAATTCCTTTCGCACAACCCTATCAAACGCTTTCTCAAGTTCCACAAAATCGCAGAAAACCTTATGGTCAATGGCCAGATGCTTCTCTACGATATTGCGGAGCGAGAAAACTTGATCCATACATCCCCTTCCATTTTGTTCTATTGCCAATATTATTATATATATATATGTATGTATTTATGATAAATATATATAAAAAGTGAACAAGAATTTGAACAGGCGACTTTTGATTTTTGTTACCGTTCAAAAACTGAGGGAGAATTACCGTTAAGAAAAATGCAGCATGTAACCTAAAGAATTATTAATGATGATTTGCTGGCGCAAGAGCCATCTTCTATATTCCTATTTATCTATTTCTGTACACAAAATATCTTGCGGAGTAGGCAGGAGTAACTGAGGGTCCTATCTTATCCTTACTTACTTCAAATAATAAATAAATCCTTTAATGTCTGGTATCTGTGCATTATTCGGGGATTTTTAGGTCTTTTTTTTAAAAATCGCATATTATTAAATAAGCTTAAAATGAAAATATAATACTAAATACAAAATTTGTTTGTTTAAAAATAAGATATTTCAAAGAAAATAAAAATAACATTGAACGCCTGTGAAATTTCGTAATTGTTTTTTTATTTTATTAAATTATTTAAATATTTTTTATAGATTACTTAAATAATAAGTAGACAAAATCCCGAAGTCTAATCATTTGAGTACTCACACGAATTGTAAAAGACCTTACTCCGCTCGTTAAACTACTGTTGATTTCTCCACTGTGGCGAGGAAGGTTTCGTGTGGAATCTACAACTATTGCTGGAGGATCTTTTTACTTTACATCTTCTTTTTCAAAAGGCAGCAAGAGTGGACTTTTGAAATGAAACCGAAGCATTTATTATACTCGTATTTATGTGTACAACGTTTTCTAACAAGTCTTGTTTGAAACTGCTAGTATTTTATCTATGTAAGCACCGACAACAAATTATCGTCATAATCATTATTTGCCCTCTTATTATAACCAAGAGGGTTGTTTGTATTTGTATTTCTGTTACCAAGCGATTATAAGAGTAATCACTGCAGTGTCAAACTAGCGTAGTACCTGTGTGATAGTATTGCTTTCATAAGCTCAAGTGTCCCCATCAAAAGTCATCCTAAGTTTGTAGTTATTTGATTGAAAGTGACACACGGTTATATTAATAACTGTGTGTCACTTTGTTCAGTACAAAAACTGCACTATTTTTTTTCGGGACAGGCCCGCCACTCATACCCACCACCGTGTCTCCTGTGTAGCCAGAATTAACAGCGGCGACCACAAAAAAGGCAATGAACAGTGAAGTCCATTGCCGTCCCGGGAAACTGCACTATTATTAAATAGTGCATAAAAAACTACACAGACGTGAGACTTACTCGCGCATTAATAGTTCCATAAAGGCTTTTATCCAGGTATTGGCTCCATTTCGAAAATCGAGTTACCAAGAATTTTGCCCCTTTATTCCAAGTATAATTTTCCCTCTAAATTAGTCCACGAAACATCATAACATAAGTTTCTACAGCTACTTTTACTAAAATAATTAACAACTCAAGTCCGTAAACTATAGCAGTGATAGTTCAGTGGATAAAGAACGGGCCTATTGATCAACTGCTCCCCTGTTCAAATCCATGCATGTATGACCAAATTCCTGTTTTCGGATTTGTACATGTTTGCAATTACTACTTGCTCGGCAGTGAAGGAAAACATCAGGAAAAACCCGCACGTCCAATAAAATTATTTTGCTAAAGACCTGTGAAAGACTTAATCTAAGGTCTAGTTTCCCGTCTTGGTCTTGAAGGTCTAACGGCAGTCGCTTCATGTAAAAATCAATGTCTTCGCCGAATTCTTAAGCTTAGATAGCGGATCCCGCCAATCCTAATGGATTCGGAAACAGTATAGCCCTAAAAGGAAGAAGTGCCATAAACTATAAACACACAAACATTGATCTAACGAACTCTTTGTGTCTTCTGTGCTATCAAACCGAGCTGCTTGCTAAATTTCTTCATTGTAAGTGAATAAGAAGTACTGTTTGAGTTATATGTTTTTTGTTTGTGGTATTCGCCACTAGATGGCGTTGTTACTATAGGCGGTCAAGCTGAATCGCGCTATTTAGTTTTTTGTAGTAACAATGACCCCAAATTGTAATTTCTTATTATTCATTCCGCGGCCAGTTCTCGATACGTGCACACGTATCGACGCTCGCCATCTCCTCTCTCGCTCGCACCTGCAGCCGTCTCTGTCGTTGTGAGTATACACCGCGCTGACTGTACAGTCTAAGCGCCGTTCGCAGTTTTTGCGAGTTTTGTTTGCAACGGTTGCTTGCAACCGTTGTTTGCACAACTTGTAAACAATTGCCCGCGTAGTATCGGTGGATACCTACTTGTAGGTGCCATACGAAGCCGGTAAGCGTTGACCCGACACGCTGCTGGGTTCCTTCAGAACCCAGCGAAGTCGGCCGACCCGAGCCCAGTGCACTTGGCTCTTGCCAAGGGTGACGGTCCTTTTCCGTGCCTACTAAATTAGAGTAGCTGCGGTTAACTTCAACCTCCGTCGCCCCCCTGCCCCTCGGCAGGGAGGTTTGCTTCGCCACTATGGCACAGCTCGACGAAGCTACGTTCGAGCTAATCATCTTTCTTTTTGAGCGAGTCACTCCGACTCTGCTCGCCAACCCCGACGCCAATCTTCGCGATTTACTGATAGGTTCCATCAAGGCCTACTCCCCCGCCTCCCCTGTCCCTTCCCCCGCCTCCCATGTCCCTTCCCCCGCCTCCCATGTCCCTTCCCCCGCCTCCCCTGTCCCTTCCCTCGCCTCCCTACCCACTCCATACAGCGTCCCAGCCTCCCCCGCGTCTTCTGACGCCCCCGCCTCCCCTGCCGTGGAGGTACACTCCTCCCCCGCCTCCCCTTCCTCTCCTGAGTCCGACAATTCGGACATGGAGCTCGACTGCTCCATCCCTCCCGCCCAAAAAACTGTAAAACGTCACGCTCCCAGTGACGACGACGAGCAGGGTTTCATCCCTGTCTCGAAACCCAAGAAGCCCTCCGCTAAGAAAAACCGGCGTGCTCGCTCTGCCTCGCCGCAGAGAGCATCCTCCGCCGTACTTAAAACCCCCACCATTCCGGCTCTAATGAGCATTGACGTCCCAGCGCCTTCTGCGCTTGCCACCCCCGCTGCCCGCGACACCTCCTCCTCCTCCTCAGCCACCGCCAAGCCAGCGACTCGCTGTGCACCGGAGGTGCCTAGAATCAAACCCCCGCCGCCTATATTCCTCAGGGATAAGGCTAGGTGGGGTGAGGTTTCGAAATTGTGCGCTGATAAAAAAGTGCACTTTACAAAGGCCACAAATACCGGCGTGGCCATCAAAATTGAGGTCCCCTGTATCTCCGCATACAGGGGCCTCACAGCCATTCTGGCGCAAATTAATGCGCCCTACCACACGTACGCCCTCACAGAGGAGCGTAAAGTCCGTGCGGTACTCAGAGGAGTGCCGCACGAAATCCCGGCCGAGGAAATCCGGGCCGACTTAGTCGGTCAGGGTTTCCCAGTTGAGGCTGTACATAAAATGTACAGCCGCTCAGGCCGTACCTACCCACTGGCGTTGGTGGTATTAACCAACAACAGTGAGGCAAGGTCCATATTCAAAGAGACCCGCACGGTGTGCGGGATCTCAAACATTACAGTCGAGCCGCCCCGCAAGACTGGCATGCCGGCCCAGTGCCACCGCTGCCAGCTATACGGGCATGCGGCTCGTAACTGCACGGCGGCACCAAGGTGCGTAAAGTGCCTGGTGCCGCACCTCACCAAAGACTGCGGTCGCACACGCGACCAGCAGTCTTCCACGCCCCCGGCGTGCGTACTTTGTGGCCAGACTGGCCACCCGGCCAACTACAGAGGCTGCCCGCGCGCGCCTCGGCCGTCCCCCTCCCAACAGTCCCGCAAGGCCGCCAACGGCCGAGGTGGGGCCCAAAGTGGCCGCAAAGCGCCTCCGGCGCCCACGGCGAGCCACTTCCCGCCTCTGCCTGCGGCGGCCAAGTCCGGCACCACGCCTGCGTGGGGCCCAAAAAAGGCTGACTCTGCGCAGCCGAAAACCCAGGCCTGGGGGCCCCGCACGGAGCCTGCCTTCAAGCAGGCCCCAGCGGGTGCGCCTCAATCCGCCAAACCCGCGCCCACTGCCACTTCAGCCGCCCCGGGGATGCTTAGCTTCCCAGAGGTTAGTGTGGCTGAGGTTACACAGTTCCTGCAACTGTACAAAAGCAGTGACGTCATTGGGCGGATGGAGCTTTTCACCCGCTACCAACACCTCATTCGTGCATTTAAATAAATGCTTCCAGTAGTAGGTAACTCAGCGGCACCGAACACCGCCGTGTCGGCTGCACCTGGCCGGACCAAACCGAAAGGGCTCTCGCTTATTTCATTTAATACGCGTAGCTTACGGCCTAACATTCTAGAACTGAAGGAATTTGTACGTAGTAGGGACATCGACCTGCTGCTCCTTCAGGAAACGTGGCTCAAACCCACTGACCGGAAGGGGCTGTCGATTCCCCAGTACACTTTAGTTCGGAATGACAGGCCGCGCGACCATAGAGGCGGCGGCACTGCTATCTACTATAGACGAGCACTTCATTGCTCAACTATAGATACTCCTCCTTTGAGTAGTATGGAGGCCACAGTATGTAAGGTGGCTATGACAGGACATCAGTCCATACTCATAGCGTCCATCTACATACCGAGCGGGACAATCCCACTAAGAAGCGACTTTGAAGCGCTCTTAGCACTAGGCAAGTCTGTCATTCTCTTTGGAGACTTTAACTCCAAACATACAGACTGGACCTGTCAGTCTTCTAACTCCAGTGGCAGGAAGCTACTGGAGATTACCCAAGCCCTAGATCTGGACGTCTTGTGTCCTTTCTCGCCCACACACTACCCTGATCGGGTGGACGCCACTCCTGACGTACTAGACTTTGCGCTAGTCAAAGGAGTGTCGCTTCAGCTCAGATCAATCGAGCCTCTCGATGATCTGGGCTCTGATCACCGTCCAGTCTCACTGGTAATGGGGCCGTTGGATCCCCACCCCTCCTCCACCAACAAGACCTTCACCAACTGGAAAGGTTTTAAGGCCACCCTAGAGGCAGCCTTTGATGCCCCAGATTCACCGTACGCTCTCACGTCCGACTACTTCGATAGTCCGGACAAGATTGACAGTGCGGTGGATTCTCTAACCAAACTGGTTCAATCAGCTGTTCAGGGCAACTCGCGGGTAGTGAAGGTGGATAACCGCCGAAAACTACCGCAGGCTGTCAGGGACCTGATTAAAGCCAAAAATGCAGCGCTCCGCAGAGCCAAGCTGTATCCCACCCCGTCTAACAGGACGCTCGCGAACCGCCTTCAGCGGCAAGTGAGGTCCTCTCTCTCCGACTTGAGGGAAGAGCGATGGGGCGACCTCATGGAGAATATAGCTCCCTCTCATGTTGCGTACTACAAAGTAGCGAGAGCACTGCGTAGTGACGCAATAACTCACACTCCACCACTCCACCGTCCCGATGGCACTATCGCCTTCGAGGACGAAGAGAAAGCCGAATGTTTCGCTGACAGCATTGCTTCACAATGTTCTGTCAGCACGCAGCCATGCGACGCTGCACACGTCAAATCAGTGGAGGAGGAGGTCTTACATAAGAGCTCACTCCCTCTCACTGCAGACCCCATCACAGTGTCCAATGATGAAATTAGTTCTTTCATCAAAGGACTAAACCCCCACAAAGCCCCAGGCGCTGATGGAATTTCAAATAAGGCGCTAAAGAACTTCCCAGCCCAAGTGCTGACGCTCTTAGCCCTTATATTCAACGCCTGCTTCGACCTGTGCCACTTTCCAACCGCCTGGAAAGATGCTACGGTCATTGGTATACCTAAACCGGGTAAACCACTCAACAACCCTAGTAGCCACCGCCCCATCAGCCTACTTAAGGCGATGGGGAAACTTCTTGAGAGAGTAATGCTCGCTCGACTGAGAGAGCATCTCTTCTCAAATGGTCTCATAATAGACAACCAGTTCGGCTTTCGCTCCCAACACTCTTGCCCACAGCAAGTCCACCGCATAGTCGAGTATATCTCGAGCGGTTTTTATCCAAAGCGTCAAAAGACAGTAGCTGTCTTCTTTGACGTTGCCAAGGCTTTTGATAAAGTCTGGCATGGAGGACTTATTTACAAGCTTTACAAGCTTAATTTCCCAGACCGACTTGTCCGCTTAGTGGCCTCATACCTCAAACATCGCTCCTTTCGTTTTAGACACGAAGGAGTGCTCTCAACCCCACGCCCACTCAAGGCTGGGGTCCCACAGGGCTCTGTCTTGGCACCCCTGCTGTATATATCGTATACCAACGATATTCCCACCCCTCCCAAAGGCGTTGAGCTCTCGCTCTTCGCCGACGACACAGCCCTCTATTCCAAGAGCGTGCAGGTGTCATCTGCGTTAGCCAAACTTCAAACCTCAGTTACTGAGTTAGGAAGATGGTTCCGAAAATGGCGCATAGAGGTGAACCCGGAGAAAAGCTCCGCAGTACACTTCTGTGCGAGACGCAAACTCCCACACAATACTCGCCGACTGCGTATGCTGGGGGCGTCAGTCCCCTGGAAACGCACGGCGAAGTATCTCGGAGTCACTCTAGACTCCAGACTCTCTTTTGTCCCCCACGTTCGAAAGGTAGTTAGTACCGCCAGATTTTACCTGAACCGACTCAGCCCTATGCTGGGAAGGCACAGTAAAATGTCCCTCAGAAATAAGCGAACCCTGTACAAGGTTTGTATAAGGCCGGTGATGTCGTACGCGTCTCCGGTGTTCGCTCATGCCAGTCCTGCAACCATTAACAGGCTGCAGACCGTCCAAAACGTCTTTTGTCGTCGAGCCACCAATGCTCAGTGGGCTCAGCGTAATGCTGAACTCCACCGTGACCTCCAACTCCCATCTATCCAACAACACTTTCAACTCCTGTCAAAGCGTTTCTTCGAAACCGCTGAGACCCATCCTAACCCGCTCATCCAGCAGGCTGCGTCCTACAGCCCGCTACAGCCTCCTTTATCCAAATACCAAAACCGCAGGCCACGTAGTGTCCTCGTAGATCAACCTAACAAAATTTCGAGAGCTTTGGACCGCTATGCAGCGGCCGAAGCCTCCTTAGGGCAACACTCCTCCACCATGTGAGCACCCTTCTGGTCGCTCGGTTTAGGCGCTTATAGGGTCCAGGGTCGGCGTCCTCAGGAGGAAGTCGACCCTTCTCTAAGCGTATGCTCTTATAAGAGTGACGCTTGCGTCACCCCGTTCCCCTGGGGTGATCGCTTCAGATGAAGCCTTTGTAGCCTTCCCGGCTAGAGGCAGTCCCAGGGGGTGTTTTAGTCGGTGGAAATCCGACATAATCAGTTCGTTCGTACGAAATGGTATCTTTGAAAGATTTCACCTCCTCCCTCCCTTTTTCCGGAGGGTGCCCCTCACGGAGGAATGACCAATGCACACCCGGGTGTAGGTTGGTCCTTCCTTTGTGGGTCTTCAACTTTCTTGGGCGAAAATCAAAAAAAAAAAAAAAAAAAAAAAAAATCTTATTATTCGATACATACTTGTATACATACTTGGATATAGTTCTATAGTAAAGAACCAGTTCAGTACAGTCAGTGTGTGGTTTTATTATACAATCCTACTCGACGAGTTCCTAAATCTAACAAGTACACTTTAGTTTGTGATTTACTTAATGTTTGATTTATTTGAATATTAAAATCACAAAGATAAATGCTTTCGATTTATTTGTATAAAAGTCATTTCATTCATTGCCTATCGGACGATGCAATAATTTTTGCATACGACGGCAAATATAAGTTCTGCTTTGGTATTTGTGAAGTAAACAGATACAAATAACAAAGTGAAGTACTCGTAATTGTTTCAATTTTTTTGCCGAATAATCAGTTGGTAGTGTTGACACATCGTGAATTTAGGCGCCGATTTCCCGGTCGTCCAACACCAACTGGGTAAGCACAACAGCGTTTAGTATGGGACAAGACTAGACGCTGCCAGATCTGGCAGGTCCTGAAGTAGACATTCTGGTAAGATTATCGTTGCTGTGCCTTAAGATGTCACAGGAGCCCGGCGTATCAATAAGACGATGTGCCACGCATTTGGACATCAATTAGGGTCTCTGTAGAGAACCTTAGTGAGAGATTTGAATATGTTCTCTTACAAAGTAGAGATCGTGTGTAATTAAACCAGCGTATATGGAATCCTAGAACCTGTTTGCAGAGCCACCTGCTGGTCCAATAAAACCTAAACCGCCCAGAATTCCACTCAACACAGCCAAAAAAGTCTTCATTATCGGTCTAGCTATTTGAGAGGAGTTCAGTAACATACACAGGTACTAAAGAATCAAATATGTAAAAGAAAAGAGAAGTTGATTAGCTCAAAATATAAAATTTTCGAGAGATTGGCAACAGACATAAATAAAACGCCACGAATGTAGAACCTCCTTTTGTGAAGTCAGATGAAAACAGAATACGTACAAGTACAGTCTTCAGTCAGAAATAAACAATAATAGTATTGTTTTCACATCGAAACCAGATCCTTTACCTCTAACAACCCCTTTGGCTTCCAATATCAACTGGCAAATTCAATTTCTATTTTGTGAACATTACGCAAACTCACGGCTCATCGGGGCGACGATGAATTAAGGTAAAGTATTCAGATTGTAATTTTGACAGTTTAATATCAAACTTTTTAAATGTGTGAATTTTAACAAGTTCATTCAGTTTGTTTCGTTGTTTATGTGTTATTTGAACATAAAAATTCAATGTGATGTGCCATGTTTCTAGTATAAATCTTTTCAAATCAACAGTCAATGATATCTTTTTAAGACCTGAAAAGGTGTAATTGTAATAATAATAATATGATTTAGCTGTCGCTTACGTCGAGAAATATATCAAGACTTATACGGTAACTATTTGCTGTACTGAATTTGGCTAAAACGACTTGTTCTTATCCACTTTATTCACTTAATTCTCAAACAAAAACCGTCAAGCGCGAGTCTGACTCTCGCACTGAGGGGTTCGTAAAAATATTTTCGCAAAAACAATATATTTTGGCGATAACTACGAAATTACGGTTTTCCGATGTTTTCCTTTACTTGTACTATATTGCTTCTTACCAAATTTCACAATTTTAGGTCAACACGAAGTACCCTACAGATTTTGATTCCCTTGCGAGTGTCATAATATGTGCATAAACGAAGCATAAACAGTCGTATCTTTTGATTTCATTGACTAGGAAATTTGATTTTTTGACTGCTCGAAGGGATTGCAGACCTAAGTATTTGATATTAATTTCAGCTTCATAGCTCCACTCATCCCTGAGAAAAAGGCATTGACAGACAAATAGTCGGACAACAAAATGATCCTATACAGGGCCCGTTTTTTCTTTTGGGGTACGAAACGAAAACTTGTTTTTTTTATACTACGTCTACAGGTATACAAGCGTACGGCCCACCTGAAGTAAAGCGTGTACCATAGCCTAATAATGCTTGCGATATATTAAGTATCACTCGCGCAATGCCTCCTCTGCTGCTTACACAGCAACTCCTTGGAAGTTTACTGGTGACCTCACTCACACGCAGGAACACAACAACCGGAAGTTGTTATTTGGCTGCGGTTTTCTGTAAGATGGAGGTACTGCCACAGACGGGCTGCTCTGATGTACCTTACTTCTCTTAAAACATTCAGACCAAGACAAACATGACATGTTCATGCACACAAATGTTTGCCTTGTGTGGGAATAGAACACACTAGCCTTGGTGTCAAAGTCGCGTCATTCACGACTGAGCCACTGAGCTCGTCGAATACTTAATTCTCTTTTTTTATCTATGTATCTATCTATAACTTCACGCCAAATCCCTTACGGGGTATGCAGAGGGAACCGAATGTCACGTGATTCCATCCTTACATACCTACCTCACTCGCTTCTTTATTATTCATTGCTCTTCTCATGCACTCTCGCCGATTTCTAGGGCTCCTGACGTCACCTTCTGATAGAACACGACCAATTGAAATATGGTAGGTAAGTCTTGGCCTTCCCCGACTCCTACATCCTGCCACTTTTGCATTGTATATCTGCTTCGTCATTCTTTCATCCTCCATTCTTTCTACGTTCTTTCACGCAGCATGCCTCTTCTTATTTTAACACGGACGCTCTCTTTCAGACCAACTCTGCTTCTAATAATTCTAAATGATGAGGTCATTGCGAATACGGTCTACAAGCCTTACGCCACAAATTTTGCGCAACGCTCGCATTTCCACCGCGTTTATCCTACTTTCATGCTCTCTCTGCCATACCCAGCTCTCGCTTCCATAAGTAAGCGCTGGGACCAGCACTGCATTGTGTATAGCCAGCTGTACCTGGCTCAAGGTTTTACTGCCAGTGCCAGTAGAAATAAGTTGTGTATGCCGGTACACCGGATTGCTAGTCCTAGTCCTAGTAGACCTTTTCTTGTAAATTGTATTCGATTTTGTAATAAGTTGCCTGAAACGATTCTCTCCTTTCCTGACAATGTATTCAAAAAGCACATTAAAAATACTCTCTGTAGAAGGGCTCATTATAGTATTGATGAATAAGTAACTGACAAAGATGTCTGGAAATAATCCAGCACAGATTTATCTGTCCTTAATAATCTTCAAACCTACAATTTAATAATCATTCTTGTATCAATATGCTAATAGAATTTATTATAATATCTAGTTGATTTTTAAAAGACACCTATATAGGTAAGTTTCTTTCGGCATTTCTTCTTTGCCAATGGTCATATCCGAAATGCTAGCAGAATAAAAAAGAAAAAAGTATATTGAAAAAAATAAAAGATAATTCAATAAGATGATACTCGTACAATCAAAATAAAGACTATATTTCAAATAATGTAAGACGTGTATAAGTGTCATCGAGAGTTCAATGGCAAATAAAGAATTTTTAACTTTATCTTTGATCTTTAATTTTGTTACAATCGACTCAATGACATTGTTATATTATTATTTTCATGTTTTAAATTGTTTTTGCATGCCAATTGTGTGCGCAATTTTCAGTATTCAAGGCACTCAGCGAATCTAAACTTTATTGCAAGGAACTAAAATCTTTCACATTATTTCACATTTCATATGTGACAAATGGGTAATGGACTTGCACTTAGTGAATAGTTTTTTTTTTTATACTACGTCGGGAGGCATAAAATCATACAGCCCACCTGATGTAAAGCGGCTACCGTAGCCTATTAACGCTTGCAATATATTAAGTATTACTCGCGCGATGCCTCCTCTGCTGCTTACACAGCAACTCCTTGGGAGTCATACTTGTGACCTCACTCACACGCAGAAACACAACAACCCTCTAGCTAGGGAGTTGTTATTTGACTGCGGCTTTCTGTGAGGTGGAGGTACTTCCCCAGACGGACTGCTTTGATGCGCCCAACCTCTCTTAAAACATCCAGACCAAGACAAACAGACATGTTCATGCACACAAATGTTTACCTTGTGTGGGAATCGAACCCACGAGCGTCGGTGTCAAAGTCACGTCTTTCACGACTGACCCACCGAGCTCTATGTGTGTGTTTGTATAGCCGTGATAACGTCAATTCTTGGTATTGAGATCGTTTAGCGTTCGGCCGTATTTTAAATTATTTTATTATAATATATTTGCTTACTTTTAAGAGTGAAATGGGACCCAAAATTCGCCTCTAAAGTTCCTCATTTATAAAATATCAACCACATTTATTCGCCAGTAGTAATTGCGCCATTAAAGATTCAATGCGTGACTCGTGACTGGTGCTTGAAAACATTATTTTATGTAACGCGCATGTGTATTGTATATAAATTCATCTCGCAGTTTAAGCTCCGACACATCGCGATCCGTAAAATTTATACTACTTTTACGTATACCCATAAAACGGCAATGGGCTCGCATAAAAAATCTGTTCGGATTCCTGAATAAAATATTGGTTTGTTGCGAATTTTCCTATCGTATATTAAGTACGGGATATTAAATCGTTTTATGTTGGCACTTTAGCTTGGATCAAGGTATTTTGGCCCTTAGAAATGTCGCTGCATTTATTCAAAAAGCCTGATGTTTGGTATTTTTATTTGAATCTTTTATTACAATGTTATGCTTTTATCTACACAGGGACGAATCCGAAGCAAATAGCGGAAAAAATTGAAATTGCCTCAGGGCCGGTTTTGATGAAAACCAGCGTTGTATATTATTCATTGTTAATTTATCAAGTTTTGTAGTCAAAAATCAAACGCGTTTGTTAAAAGAAAGATATGCACTACATTACAGAAACATCTGATCTTGATGTCAAATGGGGTCATACTCAGAAAATAACAACAAAAAGGAAGTAAAATTAAAAAGACTGTAAGTCGTAGGAATGTACGTCAAAAGTGAAAACTTCTTAACTTGACAAATTGTACACATTATTTTTGGGTTAATAAAAAATATTTTTTTAGAAAGCATTTTTATTAGAAATTATTTTTATCGACGTATTAACATAGTAATATAATTTTCATTTATTGTACAATATTACATTAAAAAGAATTATTATTATCTGTATAAATAAAATAAAAAATAGAAAAGCCTTATCCTTATCTATCTATAACTCCACGCCAAATCACTTACGTGGTAGGCAGCGACAACCGAGAGCCACGTGACTTGATGCTTACATACCTCACTCGCTTCTTTAACATTCATTGCACTTTTCATTTCCTTATCCTTATCATTCCTTAAATTGCATTTACATCGAATAATTTCTTTATTAATGCATTCGATTAGGTGATAACCTTCGATAGATTAAGGACCCCTTGATGGGTATAGGCCTCCTCGAATAAATTCCAGTATGTTATGTCCTCGGCTTTCTCCATTCATTAACTGCCCGCTATCTTCACGATATTGTCCTGCCATCTTTCTTTCGTCCTGCAACTTTTTCTCGTGCCAGTTGGGCCTCTCCTTGCCGTTGTTCTTCCTACCCGTCTGTCATCTTTTGTTCCTGATAGATGGCCCGCCCATTTCCAATTCAGTGTTTGTACAAGTCGAAGAGCATCTTTGGCTTTTGTTTTATCCTGATATGTGTATTTCTCTGTTTGTCTTTCTGTGATATATTTAAGATGCTCTGCTCCATAGTTCTTTAGGAAACTTGAATTTGTTAGGGTTCCGTACCCAAAGGGTAAAACGGAACCCTATTACTGAGGCTCCGCTGTCCGTCCGTCCATCCGTCCGTCCGTCTGTCACCAGGCTGTATCTCATGAACCGTAATAGTTAGACAGTTGAAATTTTCACAGATGATGTATTTCTGTTGCCGCTATAACAACAAATACTAAAAAATAGAATAGAATAAATATTTAAGCGGGTTCCCATACAACAAACGTGATTTTTTTGCTCATTTTTGCTCGATATTGATAACGGCGACAGGTAGACGCTTGAAATATTCACAGAATATTTAGTTATATATTTACTTTAAGAATAAATAATTAAATTAAAATAAAACAAATATTTAAGGGGGACTCCCATACAACAAACGTGATTTTTTTGCCATTTTTATAGATAATGGTACGGAACCCTTGGGGCGCGAGTCCGACTCGCACTTGGCCGATTTTTTTATGATCCAGGTTTGGCAGTTATATGTAAGACACGGCAATATGCATGTATTAATTATTTTTGTTATTAATGTTACTGACAAATCAGATTTTAGAACTTGTTTTATCATTAATTCTTATTTGGTCTTTTACTCTCTTCTTAAGAGTTTTTGTTTTTACGGTTCCGTAGTCGGTCTGTCTCTTCGCGGCGTAGCTCAGAGACACTTGATTAACGCTCGAAAGCGGAAGTTTGGCATGTATATACATATTAATAATGCTCACCAAGTGATAGAATAAAATCTAAAAAAAATGTTTTTTGGTGGTACCTCCCCTACACATAAAGCGGGGATGAATTTTTTTATTTGCGCTCGCCCCATGGTTTGGGATGTCGTTAAACAGGTTTTTTTTAAACATTTAGGGTGTGGGAAGATCACTTTCGATATAGTGATCCGTTAGCGAAATATTTGTATTAAAAGTGGACTCAAGTGTCGTCGAACCTATTGTATTTATAAATGTAAAAAGGTTAACGCGCAATAATCGACGAATCCTAGTTTCTAATTTGAATGGCCAATTAGTGGAAGTCCTCAACCCCGCCCCCCCTCCGCACTACATATGTAATGTCATAGTATTTTATAGGAATTTCATACGTAATTTTAGTTCCAATATTTTACACTAGATGGCGCTGTTCACAAATTAGATCGCCTTATAGAAGTCAAACAGGTGTGGACTTAATATTCATGTCGTAGATTTTACTCCAATTTGTTCCCAAGAGTCCCTTCGTGGAGTTAGCTCTCTTCGCCGATGATTCAGCGCTTTACACTTCCGAACGAGCCAAATCCAGCATATCCGATAGGCTCCAGAGAGCGGCTAACGCTTTAGGCGAATGGTTCCGACGTTGGCGAATCGAGGTGAATCTGGAGAAAAGTGCCGCAGTGTTCTTTTCTCGGGATCCACAAGGTCTTATGAGACCTGATTCCCAACATAAGACCGTGCACCCCATTTCATTGTTCGGTCGATCCATCCCATGGGTCGAGAAGGCCAAATACCTAGGTGTCATCCTAGACTCCAGAATGACGTTTCGACCTCACATCACCGCTGTTAGGAAAAGACGACAAAGACGCGTTCTACCTAGGCCGGCTCGCTCCGATATTCAGAAATCGTAGAATGTCACTTAGAAATAAGTGTACTACGTCAGCGTAGTGTTCGCACACGCTGCGCGCTGCCATCTGGCTAAGCTCCAGATTAACCAAAACCGGTTTGCTCGCAATGCAACCGGTGCCCCTCATTACTTCAGGGTCGCAGATCTCCATCTCGACCTTGAACTCCCTTCCATCATTAGTTTCATGAAGGAAGCGTCTAGGCGCTACTTCGAAACTGCCTCCCAACACCCCAACACATTGATAGCCCGCGCTGTCAATTACACCCTGCGGATCGACGCTCGGGGTTTCCGGCGCAGACCGCGAAATTCACTCTTTGATCCCGATGATCGCATTACTGTTGCTAACGCCCCCTACCTCTCCCCCTCCGACTCCAACCCCAACACTCTACATACACAACGCGCTCGGCGGATCCGGGCGCAAAGAGTCAGGAATTCTGCGCGATATACCAGGTACCGAGTAGCCCAGGTATCTGGGCGCCTCTCTCCATAAGGCCCTTCAGGCACGAACCCGCGTGTTCGATTAGTTTCTCCAACGACGTCCTAAGTCGAGGTTCGACCCCTCTCGGGGGCCCTTAGGCTGTCGTTTGTAGTTAGTTTTTTAGGCTGTGGCGCCTCATGCCCCCCTCTTCAGTCCGGTGACGTAGTAACAGCCCACTAGGGGCTAACTACACAGTAAAAAAAAAAATTACTCCACTTTGTATACACCTTTGGATATTCAGTTACATTATTTAAATAGATATGATTATAAGAAGTATTTTTTGGTTCTTAATGTTAAAAAAAAATCAACAGGCTCGATTTCCTATTATTTTAGGCCACTATCTGTTTTTTTCGCAAGCAAGGAAAGCGAAGCAAATACGGAACTAACTTTGCGTGGCCTGACATGCACTTGGCCACTTTTTTTGGGTATTGATTTCTAGTCCAATGCTTATATTCTCTCTATGGAGATCATTGAGCATTTCTTCTAGTTGTTTTGCGGATTCAGAAATTATTATTAAAAAATTAATTATGTTATAAGACTTTCGTTTATTTTTAAACCTTTCTTATGCCAGTTAAGGTTTGACATTACATATTGCAAGATAGCAATAAATAGTCGAGGGGATAAAGGAACTCCCTGTCTTACACCTCGGCATATTTTATCCGTTCGCCAGTTCTCGGTGATCCCAAGCTTACAGACGTTATTGAGCCCTTAAGCTTAAGGCGAGATTTTGGCTCCCTTTGTGTGTTCTACCGATTGTACAACGGGTTGTGTTGTAAGAATTGTTCGATATGAGGTCGACCGCACCGCTCGCCGACGGCGGGAGTTCATCCAGCACTGGTACTGTACGGTTCCAGCGAAGTTTTCTTCGGAGAACACTGAAGTTGTCGAATGAACCAGTCGAGGTCTTCCTAAGGGATTACAGTATGGGGTTCTTCAAGAAAGGCGTGAAGAGGTTTTTACAGGGTCGGTAACGCATTAGTGACTCCCCTGGTGTTGCAAATGGTCATAGGCTGCGGTAACTGCTTATCATCAGGCAGACCGTATGCTTGGTTGCCACCTTAGTAGTATAAAAAAAAGTTCTGTCAAGTTTGACTCTACTCCAGCCATTGTTCTATATATCTTTTATTATGTTTATGTACGTGTTTGGGATTTCCATTATTATCTCATTTGAAATGCTGGTAGATTTAAAAAAGAGAAAAACTTAAAAAAAAAAAAAAATGATAAGTTATAATATTGAACATGTAAGACGTGTCTAAGTGCCCGTGAGGGTCTAAAGGCAAATAAATAATTTTTATCTTTATCTTTTATCTGTATAATACAAACAAATTTATAAATAGATATCAATATTATAAAATTTAATGTATTGGATTTTCAACATTACTTTCATAAATTTTCATCATAATTTCATCAATTCTTTCATAATTATCATTGTATTCAAAAACAAAGTGAGACGCGTATACATTGCTATACGTACTGTGCTCAAGAGATGTATCCGAAGAGCGCGAAAAGTATAAAAAAAAAAAATGATTACAATATGTAAAAATATTTTACATATTGTAATAATTTAATAATAATATAATATTCTCTTAATATATTGATATATATATATGTTTCTATATACATATAAATTTGATGGTGAAAAGTAAAAATATAGGTATATATAATATGGGTTAAAGTATGAAATAAAATTTTATAGTAATAGATACTTTGAATTGACATTAAACCTTCATGGTGTGCGGTTTTCGAGTGAAACTTTTTCACATGATACCTATGAGGTTTATCTTTTACAAAAATATGCATCATTTTATTTTCGAATTTGAATTGTTTTTTTTATTCAGCTTAGATGGGAAAAATGGATACTTTAAAAATAGTAATTTTTGAATACGAGTTTCGGCGCGTAACTAACTCGGCAGAAACAGCTCGCAATATCAATGCTGCGCTTGGAGACTGCTAATGAACGCACCGTATTTTTGGTTTAAACGCTTTCATAATAGGAAATTCGACTTGAAGACCGAACCACGTGGAAGACCGCCCACACGTGAATAATGCTGAATTGAAGAAGATAGTGAAGCTGATCCGAGTCCAACTACCGAGGAATTAGCGGCATAGTTTAACGTTAACTTACCTACAATATTGACTCGTTTGCATCAAATCAAGAAGTAAAAAAATATGAAAAATGTGCCTTACGACTGGACTGATCTGCAGAAAGAAACGCGTGTTGAAACTTGTGTTGCCTCATTGAATCGGTACAGAAATGAAGGAGTATTGGATCGAATTGTGACATGTGACGAAAAGTTTATATATATATATATATATATATATATATATAGATATATATATATATATATATAGATATATATATATATATATATAGATATATATATATATATATATATATTAGAGGGGGCAAACGAGCAAGTGGGTCACCGGTCCATAGACATCAGCAACACCAAAGGATCACTGATCTGCTGCCAGCCAATTTAGGGAAACACGGGCTCTTTTCTTGAAGGTTTGTTTGGGAACACCGCTGAGGGTAGGTAATTTATTCCATAATTTCACCGTACGTGGTAGAAAATGCCTTAAAAAACGTACTGGATAGTGGATTGCCTCTCATCAAGATGGTGAGAAAGTGGATTCTTTACGATAACCGAAAGCGAAAAATACAATGGCTGACTCCAGGTCAAACGCCGCAACAGTGCCCTAATGGAAATGGTAATTGTTTGGTGGTCTGTTCATGTCGTTATTTACTATAATTTTCTTAGGTCTGGTCAAGCAATAATATCAGATGTTTACTGTGCCGAACAATTATGGCGAAACTAGCAGTGGAACAGCCCCGACTCGTAAAAAGATCTTCACCATTATTGCTCCATGGAAACGCAAGACCTCATACTGCACGAGAAACCGTTGTAACTCTACATGAGCTGCAGTTAGAAACTATATGTCATCCTCCGTACTCACCAGACCTTGCTTCAATTGACTACAATTTTTTTCGTGATTTGGACAATTTTCTACGTGGTAAAAAAATTTCTTCCCAGGAGGCAGTACAAAATGCTTTCACACAGTGTGTCGAATCTAGATCCCCCGAGTTCTATCGCAAAGGCATAAATAAACTTCCAATTAGATAGCTGCAATATATAAATAATGAGGGTAAATATTTTGATTAAATAAATATGCCTACTATGTACGAGTACCTACAAATCAGCACTTTCATACTTTAAACTCTAACATATGCAATGCATACACACATCTATAAATATGTATCTGAGCGGGATGGTCACGTGAGTTGTGTGCTTTACCCCATCACAAAAGTACCCAACGTGCCTAAAGAAGATTTCACTTCAATAATATTTCGTCGTTTTTTGGTGATTAATTAAAAAAATCGTAAAAGAGAAGCAAAGAATTTGAATTATAGTCAATATTTTATGATTTCAAATTGGTCATCAATAGTACAGATGCGAACTTGCAGAATTATTCGCTAGAGTAAATTAATCTAAAACACAATTACCAATACAAACCCACACAGGCGTCGTGCAATTAAATCTACCCTCATAATCTTGAAGATGTTTCAAATATCTTAAACTGGAATCTCCTCAGGGTCTCCAATTAATATTGATGAAGACTTAGGTAATACCCAATTAAGAGATGCCTGAGTGACAGTAGTGAGCGTAATCGCTTTTCATTCAATTTGGTTCAGCGAGGGTGCAAGTGTTATTATGTAAAGTTGATTCGACTACTGTTTCTAAATTATCTACGGCCTAATGTTTTATTATCTTGGATACCTTTTTTATACAACGTCGGGAGGTATCCAAGCATACGGCTCACCTGATGTAAAGCTTTTACCGTAGCCTATATACGCGATGCCACCTCTGCTCGAACACAGCAACTCCTTAGGATCTTACACAACAACCCTCTAGGGAGATATTATTTGACTGCAGTTTTTTGTGACAGGTTGCATTGATGGGCCCTACCTTTCTTGCTTCAATGTAGACAAATATGAACAATTTTATTTTGTTAGCATGCACTATTGTCTATATGCACTATATATGTAATAGTCCATTCGTATAGCTTTAAACATTATCATGCAAAAATATAGATAATTAAATTATTGAGTAGAAAGGCACATAACTTCATAAATTGGCCTATATCAGTAAATAACATGTTTTCGAAAATATAAATTATATCGAAAGTCACTAAATAACAATAAATAATTGTCGGTACATAATTATAAATGAAATCAATTGTTTTTTTTTCTGAGTATTATCCCATTACCTAATTCATTATGATTGGCGTGATCCGCTACTTTTTGTACTTACCTGATGTAAAGCGGGTACACAACAAAAAAAAACGGACAGGGCAATATATTCGCCGTAAAGTAATTTCTATGCTGGCGATGCCACGAGCAAAAAACTACTTCTCAAACTATTGTACTGCAATTTCTTCGCTAAATGCCATTTCCCCATTTGCTTATAAATTATATTGTTTGAATATACTACAGTTGTAGAGGAATTTAATTGAAAGATCATATTGACTGTAGATAGTGTATAATTTTTATATATAAATTTACATTTTGACACGTAGACCCTGGCTGGGTAGGCAGAGACCATCGCACGCTCGCCGATTTCCAGGCCCTGGCATCACCTCATGATAAAAAAGGATCAACTTGATCATGATTGATAAGTCTTGGTAAGTCGCGTAACGTCAGGCAGTCAAATGGTTTGTTGGTTTGTGAGAGTAGATTATAAAGAAAATGGTGTACAAAGGTGAGCTTATCTCTTTAAGAGATTACGTCTAGTTAATCCTAGAGTGTATGCAGTAATTTATTACTATCGGCAGAATTTTTGTTCCAATAGAATTTTGTCAGAGGTAGATAGATTTGTTTTATTACAGCCAAGTAATGTCACAAAAGGTCACTGTTCATAGCCCGTGAACCATTCTTCACTCCGAGAGCAACCCCTTGAGCCATTTCTCATAATGTGTGGTGTGTAATTTTTGGGTACACATAATATTTTGTCTTTACAGCGGGAGCTAAATTACGGTGAGTGTACGGATTATGCCTCGGGCTCTTGGGAGGTTTGATTAAATTTTGCAGAGGAAAAACATTATTATGTGTTGAAAGGAAAATTAACTGTTTCTGTATATGAAAGTAATAAAAACCGGCCAAGCGTTAGCCAGACGTGGCTCTGTGAAAGTTTCAAATTGTTTTTTTTTATTCATCTTTTTTTATAGAACATCTCGAAAGCATACAGCCCACGTGATATAAGTGACTACTATATCTTGTGAAAGCTTGTATTACAGGAAGTATTACTTGCGTGTAGTAGGAGCAGGGTAGTACCCTGCTGCTAACACCGGAAACTCCTCATTAACTTACAGCTAACATTTCTCATTCTCAAGAACACATCAATTTTGAATGATTTGTTTAAAATATTAAAACACCACTCCAGCTTGGTAATAATTTACGACACCTATAGCGGCCCTATACTCCTAACAATATATTATATATGTTACGTTCACATCACGCTTATCTCTTTTGAGATAGCGTGATTTGTATTTGAATAATTGGGGTTGACAAAGACTACGAAACGCCAGGTGCACCAATTCAAACATACCTCCCTCATCAACCTCTTCACGCATGCTCTTCGGTTTTGGTGCTTTTCATTTGGTCCTTTTTCAGCACATCAGCTATTTGATTTATATGTGTGCATCTAGGGCGGTCCCAGCCGATATACCTAATCACTCTTGCTCGATATACTTCTTTCTCTAACTCTTTTTTCGTTCGTTCTTTCCAAATATCCAAACCATCAGTATACGCTATTCAATTTTTGTCACTACGAGTCCATTCCACGTTGGTCTCATATCGTGCTATTTATTACTCTACCCCTCATTCTAACTCCACACACGATCCACAGCGCTATTTCAATAAGCTACGTTTATGTTTCTTCTGCCACACTCATGATTCGCTATCGTACGTCAGGGGTTGGCGTTAATATAATCTGCAATAAAATCTAAAGCAAGGCGAGCTTTGATCGATTATTTTCGCTCTTCAAAGCAGAGTATAACGCACATTTGATACAGATTCCTGCTTTCACAGTTCTTTCAATATCTCTCTCACATTTTCCATCTCTTGTAAATATAGAACCTAGATATACAAATTCATTCATTTATTCCATTTGTTATCGTTGTGTTTTTTTTTTTGCACAGATTTTTTGGTTTCCTGGGCAAATACCTATATAACAAAATTAATAAAGTTATTTCTATTTATCCACTTACAAAATTTAATTGCAAAAGAGCTGCTTCAGCTTGGTTAAAGTCACTCAACTATGTTGATACGGAGAACCTACTTATCGTGCCCACCTGACGCAACTCTTAGCAATATAGTCCAAGCACTCATGCATCTCACTCAGACCTATTAGTGTCACACTCACACAAACCCATTCATAACTACTTACTTGTGGACTTGCTCGCAGATATGTGATATGTCGTCGTTGGCGAGTGAGTGCTGCACTCTCACCCTCCCTCTTTTCTTGAATAGAAACCAAATCCTATTTGTTACCTATTTTTGTCATTAAGAGGTACTTACCTATTAATATATACTTGGTCCAGTGTTGGAGAGACTGGTAATCTGTCATACAGGTCCTCCTAGTACAGAGACCAGTCTCTCTCATAGATTGAATTTAAATGTAATGTACATCTTAAATTTATCTCAAATTGTACTGTATAGTCTATGTGAGAGAACAAATAAAGAATTTTGTATTTTTTTTTTGTATTGTATATTGAGTTAACATTATAATGTGTTGAAAGGAAAATTAAATGTTTCTGTTTAAGTAAGCAATAAAAACCGGCCAAGCTTAAATCAGAAATTTCGCGTAGATTTTTTGTTGTTCGAGTCGAGAGGCATACATGCACAATGCCCACCTGATGTAAGTGGTTATCATGTTCTATGAACGCTAGCGATATAGGAAGTATCGGTCGCGTGTTACCCCTTATAGCAAGTCCTTACGAGCTTACTGATAACCTCCCTCATTCGCATGAACATAACTACTCTCGCAGGCTGCGGTTTTCTGTGAGGTGGAGGTACGGGAAGTACGTGTAGGTACTTCCCGTATCTCCATCTCACAGAAAATCTAATTAATTGTCAGGCCCAATACAGGTGTCCTCTTGAATCCATATTTTTGTTAGTCATAATATTGTACTGCATAAATATTTCATCTAAAGTTTTTTCGCATAATTACTCACTGGGATAATTATTTACGAGCAAAATGATTTTGTTGGCATAACTATTGCGATTGGTCTTGGTCTACTTGGTCTTTTACGCAATTTTAGTAAGCATAAGTGTTAAAGACATTTTTTGTACGTTTAAAATATTCAATTAGATTAAATTATTAAATAAAAATGTTATGCGAAATGATTATTATGTCAAAATTATGACTTTAAATTTTATGCAACAAATACAGATCCTCTGAATACAGCTATAGCTTTACCACCAGAACTTCAATGAATTCCATTATTAATTTTCTGTTCATTTTAGTTACTCAGGTTATAGCGGTAGTAACGTACAAATTACAATTGAAAATATCCCGAATAAAAAAATAAATATGAATTAATATAGTGATATTACTACTTCACAGACAAGTTTATGTAATAAAAAACAATTTCTTTTTCACACAAAATAATACATCAACAAAATAAACACCCGAATCGCACAAGAATTGAATGTCGCGCGAATAAGAGGCGATGATTGTGGTTTCATCCAACTTCATTCCTGAGTCACGTACGAATAAGTTTAGTATCTTCCAATGTTACCATTTACACTTCACGTCCCCCTTATTTCGAGGAAGATAAAGTTGGTAGTACGAAAAACCGAGTGTGCAGTTTTTCTTCAACACATTGACGAGACGTGTAGCATTGAATCAGACAAAGTAGATACGATAGAATATCTCGTCTATTTTTCCGTTTGCTTGCTTATGCGAACATTTCCCTGTACTACATACATAATATCGTATTGACAGAAACTTGCAGTTTTCACTGCATTTAGCCAATGCACCCTTTCATCGTGCAAAATGATTTGCATTTTACATAACTGTGTCAAAAATGAGTATAATATTTTCATGGTTTACGTTTCTTTTTTACGAGTAGTTCCCCATTACTACTAAACACCTTAACCGATTCAGATGTATCACACACCTGCCTCCCATTTGGGTAGGCAGAGACCATGGAACGCCGTGCGCCGATCCAAATATACTTCTCTCGCCTCTTCCACTCTCATCAACCTATTCTTGCATGCTCTTCGGTTTCGGGTGCTTTGATTTGGCCCTTCTTTCAGCACATCTGCTTTTGATCCAAATGTGTACGTCTAGGGTGGCCCCTGCCGATATCTCCATTCTTACTCGATATACTTCTTTCGTAACTCTTTTGACATCCAGTTTTTTCAAATGTCCGAATCATTTTCAATTATTGTCACTACATCATCTTTTATTCCACATTGTTCTCGTATCGTGCTATTACTGTTTCAATCATTCTAACTCCACATATACTCCTTAGCACCCTCATTTCAACAGCGTTGACTCTACTTTCATGTTTCTTCTGTCATGCCCATGATTCACTACCGTATGTCAATATTGGTGTTAATAGATCCTGAATAATAGCAAGGCAAACTTTGCTCGATATAATTTCGCTCGCCAAAATCGACTATAACACTTTTATACAGTTTCCAGCTTTCACTCTTCTTTGAATATCTCCCTATCATTTCCCATCTCTCGTAAATGAAACCTTCATGCCACAAATTCATTCACTTGTTCCACTTTTTTATGTCCGTTTTTTTTTGACACTCTGTAACAATTTCATTCCTTTCAATCACCAACACTTTCGTCGTCATTACGTTCACTTTCATACGTTTTCTTTAAAATTCTCACTCGTTATAATAACCATTTATTGCAGTTCTTCTGCCGAAGATATCAGGAGGACCTAGTCATCGTCATACAACAAAGTTTTAAATATTGATTCATTCATTCTTATTTCACAGTCATAATCTTTCAAGTATGTCAAACTACTATACATAAATATGTTGTACAGTCAAGGGGACATAGCTCTGTAATTATCATATTCGATGCTGAACCAGTCCGTACAGATCCCATTTACTCTGAGAGATGTACTCGAATTCTTATACAAGGACTCCAGTCCCTGTATCAAAATGATGTTGACTCCATACATAGATAGCGTAGACTAAAGTTCGTTCCTTGCCACTCTGGCATAAGCCTTTTCCAAGTCAATGAAGGTGCAGAAAACCTTTTGCTGTTTTACTATGGTTCTCCACAATACACCTTAAGGAACAGATGAAACCGCGCTTGCATATTTTTTTTTTTTTTATACCACTAAGGTGGAAAACAAGCGTACGGCCTGCCTGATGGTAAGCAGTTACCGTAGCCTATGGGCATTTGCAACACCAGGGGTGTCACTCTTGCGTTGCCGACCCTGTAAGAACCTCTTCACGCCTTTCTTGAAGAACCCCATACTGTAGTCCCTTGGGAAAATCTCGGCAGGGAGCTCATTCCACAACATAATAGTTCTCGGTAGAAAACTTCTCGTGTAGCGCACAGTGCGCGACCATTGCGGTTCCAGTGTGTGCGGATGAACTCCCAGCCGCCGGCGAGCTGTGCGATTGTAAAACGAGGCTGTTGGTATAATGTTGAACAACTCCTCAGAACACAACCCATTATACAGCCGGTAGAACACGCAAAGGGAAGCAAAATCTCTTCTCAAACTCAAGGGCTCAATGCCGTGTGTGAGTCCAGGATCATCGATAATCCAGGATCATTGATAAGAGTCACAAGGTCCTAGCTGGTATCCAGGTGCTCCCGCCCAAAGGTGGCTACAGTACTCCATATGCGGTCTGACCTGACTTGGGACTTATATAACATAAGCCTTTGCCCCGCGCTGAAGTACTGTTTAGCTCTGTTGAGCACAACGAGTTTCTTGGACGCCAGCTTAACCTTCTCCTCCAGGTGACCTCGATACTGAACATCGCTGGAGATCTCGATACCGAGAATCCTAATGCTCTTAGAAATTGTGAGCGGCGTGTTCTCGAATTGGGGAACCACAGCAAATGGGGTTTTCTTAGCGGTGAACGCGCAAACTTGTGTCTTGACAGGGTTGAATTGGACTAGGTTCAATCGCCCCCAGTCAGATACTTTAGACAATGTACCCTCCATTTCAGACACAAGTTTATCGCGGCTTTCCTCTACAAGGGAACGAGGGATGTTAGCACGGCCTGTATAATAAGTGTCCCCGGTGCTGTCGTCCGCATAACAATGAATGCTGTCGATTGACAACATGTCATTAATGTGCAGCAGAAACAGCGTCGGGGACAATACAGAGCCCTGTGGGACTCCAGCATTAATATCCATGCTATCGGAGCAACTACCGTCTATCACGGCTTTTATACGTCTGCTGGATAAGAAGCTGGCAATCCATTTGCACAAACCCTCGGGCAGCCCGTACGATGGTAACTTCGATAGAAGACTCCGATGCCAGACCCGATCGAACGCCTTTGCCATATCTAGGCTAACAGCCAATGCTTCACCTTGACTCTCAATCGCCGAAGCCCAGCGGTGTGTAAGATACACTAGAAGATCACCAGTCGAACGACCGTGGCGAAAGCCGTATTGACGGTCGCTGATTAGGTCGTGATCTTCTAGGTATGCTAGGAGTCGTGTGTTTATCACACGCTCCATCACCTTGGAGAGAAGGGAGGTTATGGCAATAGGCCTGTAATTCGACGGATCTAATCTATCGCCCTTTTTGGGCACCGGGTGCACATTGGCGGTCTTCCACGAAGACGGGACTTGCCGAGTGGAGTAGGAAAGCACGAAAAGGCGCGTTAGCACAGAACACAACTCAGGAGCACACTGCTTTAGCACCACTGCTGGTATGCCATCTGGCCCACTCGACTTATGAATGTCGAGGGAGAGCAACGCCCGTCGGACATCTCGCTGGGTAATTGAGATTTCCGGCATTGAGCTACTGCACCTCGGGATGGTAGGTGGCACAGCTCCCCCGTCATTCAAAGTCGAGTTAGAGGCAAAGAGATTACCCAGTAAATCGGCTTTCTCTTTAGCACTGTAGGCCAGACTGCCATCCGGTTTTTGCAGTGGTGGCATAGACGCTTGACAAAAGTTTCCCTCGGCAGCTTTAGCCAGCGACCAGAAAGCACGGCTGCCAGACGGAAGGCTTGCAAGCCGCTCGCCAACTCTACCGACGAAATCAAACTTTGCTCTGGCAATTACCCTCTTACTAGACCTCGAGGCAGCGTTGAGTTTACGTTTCAAAACAGAGACATCAGGATTTCCATTAGCATGCGCCGTGGTCCAAGCCTCGAAAGCAGTCTGTTTGAGAAGTCTGGCTTCTCTACAAGGCCGATTAAACCACGGTCGCTTTTTAGCTCCCGCAGCAGCCACTAAGCGACTGGGAATGTAGCATTCCATGCCATCCAATATCGCCGTAGCTACCGCAGTCGCGCAGGATTCGATATCGTCTGTTTTGAAACAAAGCTGCCTCCACGGGTACGACGCGTAGAACTCACGCAGTCCGTCCCAGTCTGCCGACTTATAGTGCCAAACACGCCGCCATCCGGTAGGCCGAGGTGGGTCACGCCTGGCACAAGGCGCTTGGGTTCGGATGAGACAGTGGTCCGATGAGCCAAGCGGCGCATCCACTGAGATGTTGTACTCATCCGGACGTGTTGTCAGCAGAAGGTCCAGTAAGGAGCTTGTATAGTCCTCTACATCTGGTATTCTCGTGGGAGAATGCACCAGTTGGGAGAAACCATAGGCCAGAGCAAAGTCATGAGCAGATCTCCCCGCGGAATCAGTGCACCGAGAGCCAAGCCATTCGGTGTGATGGGCATTAAAGTCTCCCAAAATCACTAATTCCGCGGAGGGATACTGCTCGATAACTCCGTCAGTTGTCATTTGCAGGTGCTCAAATAAACGAGCTGTGTCTGCATCACCGCTATAGGACCTGTAAAGGCAGGCGTAGATTCGGGTGTGGCCGCCATGATCCACGCGCACCCATAATAATGACAGGTCCTTGTCTTCCAGGCTACGAAGACGGCGACAACAAATATCCTCCCGAACGAACATACACACCCCGGCACGACGTACAAATAAGTGTTCAAGTTTGTACCCGGGGTAATGTAAGTAAGAGGTGTCGGCCGGTGAGGATATTTGTGTCTCCGTGAGGAAAAGAAGGGTCGGCCGAGCAGTCTCGAGGTGGTAGTGAACCGCGTTAATGTTGGAGTGTAGTCCCCTGATGTTGCAAAAATCCACATTTATTGTGGAAGGGGTAGCCGCTGTAATTTTCCATTTTCCTTTCTTTCTCTTAGGCATGTTTTATGACGTTGTTTGAATAATGAGAAGTCGCTGAGCCGACAGAGTGGAAGACAAATGCGCGGTATCTTCCACCACTGGACAGTGCAGGTTATGCGGTTTGCTGGCACGGTGGGCGGAAGGGCCCCCGGTCCCCCCCTGCTGCAGCAGCCGGGTCCACTCCGGTCTCCTTCTCCGGCACGACCACTACAACAGGGATTTTTCGCGGGTTGGCGGTTCAGCCTCCCGGGGCCCTATCCCAAATGTTCGTTTTCGTTGCAGAAATTACTTTTCTAATCAGTATCTTAGCAGACATGATTTTATGATTTTAAACTATGTAGGTACGGGACTTACCGTGATTGGCTTTTATATTTCCCCGATATTTCGGCGACGTTGCAGACGCCATAGTCACGGGATGATTCATAGACATAAAAACAAATCGCGTTAAGTCACATAACTACATTAATCGCATTTATTCTATTTCATGTTCTCTCTCTGCCATATCTAGCTTTTACTTCCAAAAGTTAGCGTTGGAATGCGTCCTGCATTTACGTCGTTTCTCCACATCTACGGTATACCTTCCATTCCTGCTAAATGCGCTTCCAAGATATACAATCTCATCCACTTGCTTCAACACTACATCATCAACCGTAATTCTCGTGTTCTGGTTGTTTCTCTTTCAATTACCCTGGTTTTAGGTAAACAGTGCTCCTCAAAATATAAGATCATTATATTCCTGCGAATATTGAAAAAAAAGCTACCAGAAAATTTCTGATGAATTCTGCATTGCGTGCGAAGTTGCAATGCGTTGGCAATATTTTCTTGTTTCTTTTTCACAATACCCAGTAATTTCTCTGCCATATCTCACCCTTCAAACCGGAACACAGGTAAATAAATATAGCTTCTTGGTGGTAGAAATAGATGAGACAGAAGAACCCATGCAGACGACTTTTGTTCCAAGTCTCCCTCTGGTAAAAATATATCCTTGTATTGCAATTATGTTATAGAATAAAATAATGGCTTCACATAAGCTGGGCTTGCTCGTTGCCTGGCTTGGCACAATTATTATAAGGATTTCAAATATGTAAAAATAATATTTACACAAAAGCTTGCGAATTGATATCCTCCTTCTGAAATAGATTAAAGAGCATGTGCAATGTAACCTTCCTTTTTTAACACTCACTAGAATACACCATAAGAACTGAAATATATGCCCTCGGTTTTCTTTGCCAACCCAGTAAGAGACTTGACGTAAAGATATATAGATAAACTACTTACTTAGCCACCATTTTTTGTAATGTGGAGGTACTTCATGATTGTGTCGTTACTGATTTAATACTTAATTTCATCAGGCGACAAACTACCATCCACCTTCACCTTATATCCATCCTATAGGATGAAGGTATAAACGTATCCATACGCTACGAACAGGAGTATAATTCACAAGTTACCACCTACTTTACCTTTAACCTTATTAACTTGCAGATATGTAGTAACTCTCTGAGGAGTATATTTGACTGCAGACTTCTGTACGTTGCAGGTACTTCCCTACATCTTCTTGCTAGAGCTTCGTTTGTCACGTGTAGCATGTACAGGTGAGGTTGGTTGTAGCTCTCAACATTATAAAAATGTATAAATTGTAACAAAAAATATGTAATAGGAAACTCAGTGCATCGCCCTCCCTAAATGGACCAGATAAGTCCACAGAATATCGGTGTTTTAAAAAGGAGGTAAGTATAACGAGTCAAATTAACAGAGCCCCAGGAACGACATCACCTATCCGGGAGTAATGAGATATGGCGAGGACGTGTGTAGTTTGCGAGATAAGGAACATGGGGCCATGAGATTGGCGGACAAGTTATAACAAATCTCAAAGCTGAACTGAGTAGTTTTATACCACGCCAGTCTGAATGAATCATTCATCATTCGTTGACTAATCTAGCACACACTGTAAACCCACCGTACTCTCTTTCTAAATTTTATAAATTTAAGTACCAGATTGTAAGAGATTATGTTAGCGTATAGCAAAACAATAGTTTCTGTAAAATTTGATTCTATAGTAGAATATTTACCGATTTTGTTACTCAAGTCGAAAGGTTGCGGAATAAAAGCGAGGAAAAAAATGAAACTTAGGAGCAGAGAGCTTAATTTCCTTCTATAATGTATCCTTATTTATCTCCCTGATGGATCATCCTCATTTTTGAAAAGGCTATTGATCATGTGGACCACTTCATACTGTTGCATAAACTCCACAAAGTATTGACTTAGGTTTTTGCGATTATTACACATTGAATTAAACAATTTTTAACAGAAGTATTGCGTCTTTTATATATTTTGTTGAACCTGACGTTTCGAATGCTTTGCAGCATCCGTGGTCGCAGAAAGACTACGGTAACATTTGTCTTACATTGTATACATGGATCTTCACAAGGTCGTCTGTCAATCGTGTGGGTGTCCGTCCTGCGCTACGTCTTCTGGTTCGTGGTCGCCATTCGAAAACCTTTCTGCTCCAGAGGCCATCGATTCTTCGAGGTATGTGACTTGCCCACTGCCATTTCAGCTTGCTGATCCTTAGAGCCACGTCGGTAACTCCAGTTCTACCACGGATGTGCTCATTTCTGAGCCTATTCCGCAAAAAAACACCGAGTATGGCGCTCTCCATCGCACGCTGTGCAACATTGAGCTTTCGTATGAGGTCCATAGTTAGGGACCACGTTTCTGTGCCGTAAGTCATCACTGGCAACACACACTGGTCGAAGACTTTCGTTTTGAGTCATTGAGGTATTTTGGACGAGAAAATCTTTCGCAATTTCCCAAACGCTACCCATCCGAGTTAGATTCGACGAGAGACATCTTTCTCGAAGTTCGATCTACCTATCTGGACTGTTTATCCTAGGTAGACATACTCCTCAACAACTTCGAGAACCGAGCTTCCAACTGAAACTGGAGTGGGTACAACATGTACATTCGACGTAATCTTCGTTTTGTCCATGTTCATTTTAAGACCCACTCGTTGGGATGCTCTGTCGAGATCTTCAAGCATTGTGTTCAAGTCCTCCAGCGATCCGACGACGACGATATACTATTGTTGAGGGTGGAAAGGCTCATGGCCTCAAGCGACATTATTGATCACATTGAGTTATATATATATATATTCGGATCCAGCGAATTTCTCTGCGTCGTTTGGGCCGGGTTTCATGCAAATCGGAGCTACTTTTTGTCGCTTGATCTATTAAAGACTACCCACTGCGCGCTCGGGTGCGACGATGGCTACGACGACGATTATCTGCGCGGGATGTCGCAGTGCAATGAACGAGGGCGACGGTATTATGCGGTGCAATAAGTGTAAGTAAATTTTTGATATCTTTTGTGCTAAATTTAGTATCGAAAATTATGCCACGTTATCGATGGAGTTCAAAAAACTCCTGGATATGCATGGAATGTCGAAGTAAAATACCTAAAGGGGATAATACTGGAACACCAGTACGACAAACTTATCAAGCGCACGACATAAGTGCCGCAAGCGATTGTCTCGATGTGTCGATATGTAGTATCGATAATGTAACGGTGCGTAAGGGAACGCGCTACGCACAGGCAACATACCCGGACGATTAAACAAGGAATAGTGCCCTCAGCGCAATTTGCACGTCAATGACCCAAGAATAAAAAAAATTACACGCTGAATTTGAACGTCGAATGATGGCGAAGCTCAGTAATTAATTAACGAGCATTTTATGATTCTTAGATCTGTAAGATCTGTAGACTGAAAGTCAGCGATTTAGCAATAAAAATAGAAGCTTTAGAAAAAAAAGTAGATGCTATGACACATCTTAGCAAGATATACGCAGCTGACAAATTGGTCAAAACTGACCTCATCAGAGAACCAAAGCTGTAGTGAAAAATTATTGCACCCTCCTGTGCACCTCCCGGTAGCTTCTTCGAAACTTTCGGAGAAAGTCCGAGATAAAATCCGATGTAGCTCAAGGAAACCAAAATCTAGACCCGAGGAAACGAATATCAAATCACACCTTTTATATCACGCGTTTTAATCCCGGTCATTTGATAGGCGTGCGCGGGTATATGAATCCAACGCGTAGAGGCCCCTTCGAAAAGAATGATGTAATGTATTATACCCATATATATTATTATTATGTTATAGTTCTTATATCACGGGTTTATCCCGGTCATTTAATAGGCATGCGCTTGGATTTGGATCCAACGCGTAGAAGTCCCTTTGAGAAGCTTCATGTAATATTGTATAGCCGTCGTGACCTTCTCCAGGGGATATCAATGTGACAATATACCCATGAACCAGGACACGGCCGGTATTGGGACTGCGAAATGCCAGAGAAATTCGGCCGGAGGCAACACCGGTGTGAGTGACTCAGGGGTGTCGAGAGGTGTGCTGCGCTTTCTCCGAAGTTATTCGCGGCGTTATGCCCTTTAACACTTCCACTCCTGGAGCATATCACCTGATAAGGCAATATGCTCTATCGAAATCGATAAGAAAAGAAATGTAAAAGCATACTATTTCAGTAAACTTATTAAAAAAAAATATTCCCGTAGAGTCTCCCGTCGAGGAACGAGTTTGATAGAGCATTTAGAAGAAACCGAACCGCTGTTCTCGTGGCCCAAGTCATACAAGCACCATTGACTGTAACTAATTGCTGTGGAGCATCAAAGGGCTTCGGGCACGTAATGGAAGTGCAAAAATCTTGCACGCTCGTACATACTTCGAGCAAAATGGCTGGTGTATTTTTTATACTTTTTTTCTTAATATTGTCGGACCTTCCGCATTCGTGTTTCAGTTTATTTTGAAAGATTACAGTGTTACAGGTCATAGCCTAGTGAAACTAGTTGACGAGCTCGGTGGCGCAGTGGTGACACGCGTTGTTACGCTACTTTGACACCAACGCTCGTGGGTTCGATTCCCACACAGTACAAACATTTGTGTGCATGAACATGTCTGTTTGTCTTGGTCTGGGTATTTTCTATGTATAATAAGTATGTATTTAAAAAAAAAAAATGTATTTACGTATGTTTATCAGTTGTCTAGTACCCATAACACAAGCTTCGCTTACTTTGGGGCTAGATGGCGCTGTGTAATTAGTCCGACAATATTTTATAAAAAAAAAAAAATTTTTACTAAGATCTTTAGGGAGAAATTACAAATATGAACTTTCCATCAGGTGGCAGGCAGTTAAAACTACGAAGTTTTAACTGCCGACAGAAGAGCAAATATTGCTGTAGAACTAGTTACGGCTGTTTCTAATCCTTTTTTATACAACGTCGGGAAAGATAAAACTATAGGGCCCACCTGATGTAAAGTGGATGCGCTTATACGCTTGCAATAGCTGAATTATCGATCGCGCTATGTCACATCTGCTGCGAATACAGCAACACACTCGCTGGAATATAACAACCCTCTAGGCAGTTGTTATTTGGCTGCGGTTTTCTGTGAGGTGGAGAAACTTTCCCAAACGGATTGCACCAACTCTTTTTTAAACACCCAGATCAAGATAAACAGACATGTTGGCACAAATGTTTCTTCTGCGTGGAAATCGAGCTCACAAGCTTTGGTGTTAAAGCTTCATTGTTAACCACTTCGCAGCCGAGCTCGTCGGAATTTTTGGTTGTGTTTGATGATTTGAATCTACTATAACAAGTTCGGACAAGCGTTATGCGGGCATGTTAATTGCTTCCACTCATCTGGGACTTTACACCTGAAAGCTAATCTATGAAACTTTAACTACGACATTTTGTCACTTATTTGCCCGCCCCACCTAGTTGGGTTGGCGAAGCCATTCGATCACTCATAGATTAGGCATTAGGCATTTAGTGGGGTCAATATGGTATTTTTTACTTAAAATTTTTTGAATAACAACCGATCAGGCTGAAACAGGATGTATTTGAAATAGGTTGTGGACAAAAATAATTTAGGGTCCTTTTGTCTACATATTGCACTAATTATTACTTAAAGGTGTATGCAGTAATTGCTGAGAAATAAACAAAACCAATTTTTTTTTACTACGTCGGGAGGCATACAAGCATATGGCCCACCTGATGTAAAACGGGTACCGTGGCCTATTAACGCTTGCGATATATTAAGTATCACTCGCGCAATGCCTCCTCTGCTGCTGCTGCTGGAGGTGCCGTGTAGGCAACTCCTTGGGAGCTTACTGGTGACCTCACTCACACAACAACCCTCTAGGGAGATGTTACTTGGCTACGGTTTTCTGTGAGATGGAGGTACTTCCCTAGACGGGTTACTTTGATGCGCCCTACCTCTCTTAAAACACCCAGACCAAGACATACATATATGTTCATGCACACACATGTTTGCCTTGTGTGGGAATCGAACCCACGAGCGTTGGTGTCAAATTTGTGTCATCTACGACTGAGCCACCGAACTCGTTGAAATTTGAATCGTGATCAGCCTTTTATCCAGATTATATGCCTCCAAAGTTCTAGGGGTAGCAACATGTAAGAGATACTTCATGTACTGGGGAAGACAAAAAATGTAAGATATATATAAATGCCCGCGAGGATTCAATAAGAACCAGTTGAGAATGCGCAAGCTTGCATTGCCAAAGGAACACCTGGCTCGTCAATTATATAACAATTTAAAACTTTTATTTTTAAATTTTGTCGGCCTTATTGACCATGTTCCTTAAGAGATAGGAACGGTGTTCCTGAACATTCCTATTCTCAATAATAATAATAATAATAATAATGCACTTTCTTAAAGTCATGTATGGAGCAATGGAATACGGTTCTTCTACATCCAGGATGCCGATCAATCAACAGCGAAGGCGAGCTAATTAAGATTAAAAGGGGTATTTTCCAAGGTGACAGTTTGAGTCCCTTGTGGTTTTGTCTAGCTTTGAATCCTTTAAGCACATTGTTGGAGGATTCAACGCTGGGCTACAGGTTGCGAAGGGGAGGTCAGGCTATATCTCACCTTTTATATATGGATGATTTGAAACTTTTTGCATCTACCAAACTTCAATTAATGGCCTTACTAAAGGTGACTGAAAACTTTAGTAATTCTATTAAAATGGAATTTGGTATAGACAAATGTGCTATCTTACATGTAAAAAAAGGAAAGATATTGATATCTGAAAGACTTGAACTTTCAGATAATATTCACCTGAAATCCCTTTCGGAAACGGAAACCTACAAGTACTTAGGTATGTCTGAAAACTTGGGAATTATTGAAACCGATATGAAACAGTCGTTGAAAGAACGTTTCTTTGGCCGCCTGACAAAAGTCCTTAATAGTCTTTTGACAGGGGGAAATAAAGTTCGTGCCTATAATGGCTGGGTCATGCCGGTTTTACTATATTCTTTTGGCATACTTAAATGGACTCAGGCTGAACTTGAATCCATCGATCGGAAAGTCCGAACACAGTTGACTGCACACCGTATGCATCATCCGCGTTCGTCAGTAATGAGGTTATATATCCCTCGAAAATGTGGCGGTCGAGGTTTTTTGAACGCCAAGACCCTACATAATCGAGAGATATATAGCCTCAGGGAATATTTCCTCCATACTGAAGCGGAAATGCATAAGGATGTAGTTAATGTGGATCGTGGACTAACCCCTTTGTCATTGGCTAAAGAGAACTGGCATAAACCTGCAATATTAAACACTGATGATCGCAGGGATGTATGGCAAAGCAAGGAGTTACACGGTCGTTTCTACAAGGCCCTATATGGGCCTGATGTAGATACGTTGGCTTCTGTATCCTGGTTACGTTTCGGGGACCTTTTTGGGGAAACTGAAGGTTTTGTCTGTGGAATTATGGACGAAGTTATTAAGACGAATAACTACCGGAAATATATCATGAAGGATGGCACGCTAGACATCTGTCGAGCGTGTCATCTTCCTGGGGAATCTCTCAGGCATGTTATTTCCGGTTGTTCTCATCTTGCTAACGGCGAGTATTTACACAGACATAACCAAGTAGCCAGGATTATCCACCAGCAGCTTGCTTTGAGATACAGTCTTGTGGCAAATGAGGTGCCATATTACAAGTATATGCCCGAAGCTGTTCTCGAAAATGACCATGCCACATTATACTGGGATCGATCTATTATCACTGACAGGACTATTGTAGCCAATAAGCCTGACATTGTATTAATAGATCGATCAACGCGCCAAGCAGTAATTGTTGATATCGCTATTCCACACGACGTAAATCTTGTGAAAGCTGAAAAAGATAAACAAGCAAAATATCTTGATTTAGCTCATGAGATTACCGACATGTGGGATGTCGATTCAACAATTATCGTTCCGATCGTTGTGTCAGTCAACGGTTTAATAGCTAAGAGCCTCGATAAACATCTTAAGAGGCTCACGTTGGGAAGCTGGATTAGGGGTCAGATGCAGAAAGCAGTCCTCCTTAGCACGGCACGTATTGTGAGGAGGTTTCTGTCTCTGTGACCTTGACCATCGATAGCTTAGACCTTGTTCCCGCTATCGGGGGGATGCTATTTTTATATTTTTAAATGTATTTTTTTATAATTTTATATTTAAAAATGTAAACAATAAGACACTAATTAAATAAATGAAATAATAATAATAATAATCCTGATGTCTCTGTTTTGAAACGTAAACTCAACGCTGCCTCGAGGTCCAGTAAGAGGGTAATTGCCAGAGCAAAGTTTGATTTCGTCGGTAGAGTTGGCGAGCGGCTTGCAAGCCTTCCGTCTGGCAGCCGTGCTTTCTGGTCGCTGGCTAAAGCTGCCGAGGGAAACTTTTGTCAAGCGTCTATGCCACCACTGCAAAAACCGGATGGCAGTCTGGCCTACAGTGCTAAAGAGAAAGCCGACTTACTGGGTAATCTCTTTGCCTCTAACTCGACTTTGAATGACGGGGGAGCTGTGCCACCTACCATCCCGAGGTGCAGTAGCTCAATGCCGGAAATCTCAATTACCCAGCGAGATGTCCGGCGGGCGTTGCTCTCCCTCGACATTCATAAGTCGAGTGGGCCAGATGGCATACCAGCAGTGGTGCTAAAGCAGTGTGCTCCTGAGTTGTGTTCTGTGCTAACGCGCCTTTTCGTGCTTTCCTACTCCACTCGGCAAGTCCCGTCTTCGTGGAAGACCGCCAATGTGCACCCGGTGCCCAAAAAGGGCGATAGATCAGATCCGTCGAATTATAGGCCTATTGCCATAACCTCCCTTCTCTCCAAGGTGATGGAGCGTGTGATAAACACACGACTCCTAGCATACCTAGAAGATCACGACCTAATCAGCGACCGTCAATACGGCTTTCGCCACGGTCGTTCGACTGGTGATCTTCTAGTGTATCTTACACACCGCTGGGCTTCGGCGATTGAGAGTCAAGGTGAAGCATTGGCTGTTAGCCTAGATATGGCAAAGGCGTTCGATCGGGTCTGGCATCGGAGTCTTCTATCGAAGTTACCATCGTACGGGCTGCCCGAGGGTTTGTGCAAATGGATTGCCAGCTTCTTATCCAGCAGACGTATAAAAGCCGTGATAGACGGTAGTTGCTCCGATAGCATGGATATTAATGCTGGCGTCCCACAGGGCTCTGTATTGTCCCCGACGCTGTTTCTGCTGCACATTAATGACATGTCGTCAATCGACAGCATTCATTGTTATGCGGACGACAGCACCGGGGACACTTATTATACAGGCCGTGCTAACATTCCTCGTTCCCTTGTAGAGGAAAGCCGCGATAAACTTGTGTCTGAAATGGAGGGTACATTGTCTAAAGTATCTGACTGGGGGCGATTGAACCTAGTCCAATTCAACCCTGCCAAGACACAAGTTTGCGCGTTCACCGCTAAGAAAACCCCATTTGCTGTGGTTCCCCAATTCGAGAACACGCCGCTCACAATTTCTAAGAGCATTAGGATTCTCGGTATCGAGATCTCCAGCGATGTTCAGTATCGAGGTCACCTGGAGGAGAAGGTTAAGCTGGCGTCCAAGAAACTCGGTATGCTCAACAGAGCTAAACAGTACTTCAGCGCGGGGCAAAGGCTTATGTTATATAAGTCCCAAGTCAGACCGCATATGGAGTACTGTAGCCACCTTTGGGCGGGAGCACCTGGATACCAGCTAGGACCTTGTGACTCGATACAGAGACGAGCTGTGAGGATTATCGATGATCCTGGACTCACACACGGCATTGAGCCCTTGAGTTTGAGAAGAGATTTTGCTTCCCTTTGCGTGTTCTACCGGCTGTATAATGGGTTGTGTTCTGAGGAGTTGTTCAACATTATACCAACAGCCTCGTTTTACAATCGCACAGCTCGCCGGCGGCTGGGAGTTCATCCGCACACACTGGAACCGCAATGGTCGCGCACTGTGCGCGTGTGAGAACTATTATGTTGTGGAATGAGCTCCCTGCCGAGATTTTCCCAAGGGACTACAGTATGGGGTTCTTCAAGAAAGGCGTGAAGAGGTTCTTACAGGGTCGGCAACGCAAGAGTGACACCCCTGGTGTTGCAAATGCCCATAGGCTACGGTAACTGCTTACCATCAGGCAGGCCGTACGCTTGTTTGCCACCTTAGTGGTATTAAAAAAAAAAAAAAAAAAAACTACTTTTTTATGCTGAATCCGAATCTGAAGTCAAAATTCGAATATTCGAAAAAAAACGCACACACAGACAAACATATAGATTTCATATAGGAACGGTGTTCCTGAACAATGAATGTTTATCTTAGTATTATCTCGTTTCCTAATCCATTAGGGTTGGTGAGGTCCGCTTCCCAAGCCTAAAGATCTGGCGAAGATAATGATTTTGACATGGAGCGACTGCCGACTCCCACAACCCAGAGAGAAAATCAGACCTTTGTTCAGATCACACGTGTTTTGAAATATAATAAAAATTCATGCGGCTGTTTCAACAACGAACCTACATTTTTTTATCAACGTCAACCTTAACATAGTCTGCTAAAGTCGCAATTCAATTAGCACCTACCTATATTCTCATAAAAATTATCTTACATGTACTGTAAATTTAAAATTTAAAGCCATAATTTACATTGTCCTTGTATTTTTTTTTTATACCACTAAGGTGGAAAACAAGCGTACGGCCTGCCTGATGGTAAGCAGTTACCGTAGCCTATGGGCATTTGCAACACCAGGGGTGTCACTCTTGCGTTGCCGACCCTGTAATAACCTCTTCACGCCTTTCTTGAAGAACCCCATACTGTAGTCCCTTGGGAAAATCTCGGCAGGGAGCTCATTCCACAACATAATAGTTCTCACACGCGCACAGTGCGCGACCATTGCGGTTCCAGTGTGTGCGGATGAACTCCCAGCCGCCGGCGAGCTGTGCGATTGTAAAACGAGGCTGTTGGTATAATGTCGAACATCTCCTCAGAACACAACCCATTATACAGCCGGTAGAACACGCAAAGGGAAGCAAAGGGAAGCAAAATCTCTTTTGTATTTAAAGACCTCTTACTATTCGACAGGACAACAAACCGCAATACATTTCATTTAGACGAGCAACTTTGCACAACAAAGGGGCACTTTAAACCGCACGACAATAGGTGTGAGAGAAAATATCTGAATATTACGTCACTGAAATGTGTCCGGATACAGCGAGGTGTTGAGCATTTTTCAACTTTCAAAGTGAAAACTGTAACTAGATTTTAATACTAAGATCCGGAAAAATATAGAAATATTTTAGACTGGTTTTCAGGAACACCGTTCCTATATGAAATCTATATTTTTGTCTGTGTGTGTCTGTCGCTTTTTTCGAATATTCGAATTTTGACTTCAGATTCGAATTCAGCATAAAAAAGTAGACTAGGAATGTCTGAAAAACCAACCTCATATATCTTACGGAACATGGTCAATGGCCGACAAAAAAAAATGAACTTTTATTTCAGATTCGAAAAGTAAATTAAAAAGTAGAATAGGAATGTCTTAAAAACCAATATCATATTTCTTAAGGAACATGCTCAAAATGGACGACAAAGTTTTAAAAAAATAATTAGATTGTTATATAATTGACGAGCCAGGTTTTCCTCTGGCAATGCAAGCTTGCGCATTCTCAACTAGTTTTTTATAATACTACATCTGGAGGCATACAAAGTATACGGCCGACCTGATGTAAAGCGGGTACCGTAGCCTATTAACGCTTGTGATATATTAATTATCACTCTCGCGATGCCTCATCTGCTGCTTACACAGCAACTCCTTGGGAGTTTGCTTTTGCAGTTTACTTACCTGACCGCCCCACCTAGTTGGGTTGGCGAAGCTACTTGATCACTCATAGATTAGGCATTATTGCTCAAAGGTGTATGCAGTAATTGCTGAGAAATAAACAAAATCTATTTTTGAAGTGAAAACTTCTTTAGCGGCGTTGTGCACTTTTTGGGATGAGTAAAAAATGTTAAACTCGCATCAGGACACGTGACCCTGACCGTAAGATTTTGGTGAGAATTAGAAGTTAAGTTCGCTGCAGCATTAAAACATTAGTTACCTCTAATTAAAGAATTAAAACATGAAGCGCTAGTTCGTTAATAGGGCATTATTTTCTCGCGACCAAACGTTGTAAGCGCCATGAAATTCTTGGCGCTTACGCGTTTCGTTCAACGTAGTTTATCAACATCGCGGTTAGGTTTAAGCGGCGCAGGGCGCTTGCGCGAGTGTGCATGTGTGTTTGTTGGTACTACAACCTGTTACGCGTATCCACGGATGGTGACTGCTGATGGCACGAGATAGTACTTTTATACTGATAAATAAAGCAATTCGTGCGAGATTATTCCTTAACCATTCCAAAATATTCAAAAATGCACAACGTTAATGTTCAAGTTTTCACTTCTGCCGGCACTCCCGGAGTGCAACCCGGTTTTTTTTTATACAACGTCGGGAGGCATACAAGCATACGGCCCACCCGATGTAAAGCGGTACCGTACCCTATTAACGCTTGCGATATATTAAGTATCACTCGCGCGATGTCTCCTCTGCTGCTTACACGGCAACTCCTTGGGAGCTTACTGGTGACCTCACTTACACGCAGGAACACAACAACCCTATAGGTAGTTGTTATTTAGCTGCGGTTTTCTGTGCGGTGGAGGTAGTTCCTCACAAGGGCTGCATTGATGCGCCCTACCTCTTTTAAATTATTAATGTTTTGTTTATTTATATTTTAATCCCTGACACAAAAAAGAAGGGTGTTATAAGTTTGACCGCTATGTGTGTGTGTGGTACCGTAGCTCTTAAATGGTCACCATTATTTAAAAGCAGGTTTTCTAGTGGTTCTTAGATATGTTTTATCAAAATCAGTTCAGCCGTTTCAGCTCTTTTCATAAATTTCTTACTTAACGAATGCCCCCGTGGACATTACTAGTATCGTGTGTAGTGACTATGACAAATACAAATACCAAGAGAGGGTAGTTGAAGAAAACACCCCCGAGCGCAGCCGGCGATGCCACGCGCCGCCAGTCCGCCCGTGACCACAGCTGATGCAGCTCAGCCGAAACGTCACGAAATACAAAGGTTATATTTTTACCTAAATTACACTTTAGGTCCCGTATTATATAAATTTCTGTATCTCGTTAATGGTAATACTTGCACTTGTACAGATTCCACTTCACAATTTTATTTAATAATTATTTTTACCGACCGGTTTCGCTTTTACGGCATTTTCAAGGTATTTTATATTATCATCATCAGTATCATTGATAATGCCGTAAAGGCGAAACCGGTCGGTGAAAATAATTATTAAATAAAATTGTGAAGTGGAATCTGTACAAGTGTAAGTACTAACATTAACGAGATATCTTTAAAATACCACCAAGCGCCTACAATCAACATAAATTTATGTAATTATGCAAAGCGAAAATGTAAAAACTTACATCAGATCTTTTGTTAGCTGCGGTAGGGATATAAGCGCATAATGGGTATACTTTACTCTCAAACATATGCGTGATCTAATATTTGAACACCCATGTATGCTACATAACTAAGCAAGATTATAGATTTTTTTTAGTTTTCATAGGTTTTTTTTGTGTCGGACCCCCGACACAAATAAAAACCTATAAAACTTAAAATGTTTTATTTTATAATTGTATCTATCTATCTATAACTTCACGCCAAATCCCTTGCGGGGTAGGCAGTGAGAACCGAGCGCCACGTGACTTGATCCTTACATGCCTCACTCGCTTCTTTAATATTCAGTGTTCTTCTCATGCACGCTCGCCGGTTTCTAGGTCTCCTGACATCATCTTCTGATAGAACACGACCAATTTGGTCATGGTAGTTAATAATGTAGTAGTTAATTTATAATTCATGTTCAAATAATTTTATTTCAGACAATAATTTCATAAATTAATACTTTAACTTAACATATATATGTAATACTAGCTGTAGCCCGCGACTTCATCCGCACGTATCCGGCGGAAGACGCATTTTATTGTTTCTTTCTTTTTACTCGACTTCAAGCTTGGCATCCTGATATTTAACAGCCTGTTCCAGAGGTTGGTGTGTTCAAACAAATAAGAAAACTTTTCCGGCTTATATATACACTTGTTATATATATATATATATATATATATATTATAAACTTCATCTAAACTAATTCCACATAGAGTCGTCGATTTGTTGCGTATGAAATTAGGCAATCGTCCTCGGAACATACAAAATACGATTCCGTCCGGCCAGAATTCGAGACTGAGAGAAGATCGGCTGATGATGAGTCGAACCCCCCCTCACCACAAATTAAAATTTACTTTTTTGCGAGAGTCCAATCGCTCTACCCTCAAGGTGAAGCTGTCTTCTTATTCACCTACTCTACATAAATTTGAAAATATCACCACCACCATCACATCAACTCTTCACTCATCCCACTTCAGGGATACAGGTCTCTCTTCAACCGAAAGGGTTTAGAGCATACGCCACCACGCTGCTCAAATGCGGTTTGGCGGAGGCCAGTGTTTTCACGCTGCCCTAGGGCCACTGACTTAGCTTCACGACTGTCATCTATCGAGAACAGCCGGGATCGACGGCTTAACGTGCGCTCCGAAGCACGGATAAACTTGAGATAGATAAACCCATCCATAGACAGGCTGTGGCGGCTCTTGCTTGATCTACGTGTCCGGTTAGAATGGCACGCGGAACGACGCCATCGAGCTCTCTTTTCTGTTAATATACTTGTATTTAATTGTTTTCAGCAATGAGGCCTCCATGTTGCATAATATGCATGTTTCAACATTGTTAGGATACAAAATCTTTTACAAAATTTTCTGTACCACTATTATACAAATAAACCAAGTCTAGTTTGATCTTTCAAAATTAACGCAGGAACGCTGAATATATCTGAGATAATGGTACTGGTCCAATAATTTTCTTATGATAAATTTGGTCGTTTTATGTGAGTCTTGACCTTCGCTGGCTCCTATATCCTACATAATACGCTCTACGTATTTTCTAAGTATAAGTATCTATTTTTGATACAACATCGGGCATACAAGCATATTGCCCACCTTGTAATATAATAAGTATCACTCTGGCGATATCACCTCTGCTGCTAACACAACAACTCATTAGAAACTTACTGCTGACCTCACTCACTATGTAGGAACAGAGAGAGAGTTGTTATTTGGCTTCGGATTTCTGCGAGGTGGAGGTACTTCCCCAGACGGGCTGCTTTGATACGCCCTATCTCTCTTAAAAGCAACCAAGACAAACAGACATGCATACGAAAGTTTGTCCTGTGTGGGAATCGAACCGATGAGCGTCGGGGACAAATTCACATTGTTAACAGTTGCGCCACCGAGCTCGTCAATCAAAGACGTGTATGCATATAGCCCACCAGATGTACCTAAGTGGTTACTATAGCCTATAACGCTGGCTGTACAGAGAGTGAGAAACCCCAGTTGATTACACAGCAACACGTGCTTACTTGCAACCTCTCTCATTTGCTTAAAATTTAAGAGAGGTAGGGCGCATTAAAGCATCCCGTCTGATGAAGTACCTCCACCTCGTAGAAATCCGAAGCCAAATAACAACTCACGGTGTTGTTGTGTTCCTACGCGTGGGTGAGGTCAGCAGTAAGTTTCTAAGGAGTTGCTGTATTAGAAGCAGAGGGGGCATTATTATTACAAGTGTTCATAAGCTAGTGTGCAGAAAACCGCAGCCAAATAACAACTCCTTAGAGGGTTGTTGTATTCCTGCGTATGAGTGAGGTCACCAATAAGCTCCCAAGGTGTTGTGTAAGCAGCAAAGGAGACATCGCACTAGTGATACTTAATATATTACAAGCGTTAATAGGCTACAGGACCCGCTTTACATCATGTACACCTCAAGAGGTAGTATAAAAAAAATTGGTTGTAGATTTATAAAGTGAAATAAAAGCGATATCAGTCCTCCCCCTTAACTTACAAAGAAGAATCATTTCTAATAAATCAGCATTAGTTTTGCCTATTCCGCACGAGATTTATAGACTAAGGATAAGGGAGGGATACAGTAATAGTTGGTATCTGTACTGTTTTTAACCTGAAGATTTATACTACCATATTCCTGTTTGCACGTAAAGGAACATGGCCCTATGGTGTGTAAAGCGATTATTGTCGCCCATTAATGTCTACCATTTAAGGAATGCCGATTAAGTTTTTCCATTCACTTCTAGCAGCTCAACTATCCTCCAGCGAGTTGCTGTTTTGGCAGCGGATATTGGAAGATGAAGGTTCTCCAGACCCTCTTCTATCAGATGTACATTTGCTGATCGACAGAAGCAGATGAGGTTCGCTTAGGATATAAAAATATCAGTGATAGCGAGGCAAATTGTGTTAATATTTTCAAGGAGCAAGGTAAAGAATTTCGACGAGCTCGGTAGCGCAGTCGTGAATGACGCGACTTTGACACCAACGTTAGTGAGTTCGATCCCCACACAGGACAAATATCTGTGTGCATGCATGTGTGTTTGTCTTCGTCCTGGATATTTTTAAGTGAGGTAGCGCGCATCAAAGCAGCCCGCCTGGATAAGTTTCTCCACTTTATAGAAAATCGCAGTGAAATAACAATTTCCTAGAAGGTTGTTGTGTTGTGTGAAGGAAGTTGCTGTGTTAGCAGCAGAGGTGGAATCGCGCGAGTGAGTGATACTTAATGTATACAAGCGTTCCTGGAACGTTACCGTAACCTACGCTATGGTAACTACTCGAAAGCAGGTGGGCAGTATGCTTGTATGTCTCCCGATGTTGTAAGTATATAAAATAGAAAACGAACTAAAAAAATTAACACTTCTGAATTAGGCAAGAATTTACTACAATTCTAAAGATTTTTAAAACCTAAAAGACAAAACAGGAGATTGCGTTCAGTTTACGTTTCAAAACAGAGAAATCTGGATGTCCATTAGCACGCGCCGTAGTCGAAGCCTCGAAAGCAGCTTGTTTGAGAAGTTTGGCAATCTCATTCATCTCAACCATATCCTTCAATTCAGCGTTATTCACCTGTGTGGATGGTCTTCCACGTGGTTCGTTCTTCAAGTCAAAAGTTTCCATTACGAAACCAAAAACGCACGGTGCGTTCATTAGTAATCTCCTCTCCAAATGCAGCTTTGACATTGCGAGCCGTTTTTGCAGCGTTAGTTCCGCGTCGGAACTCGTATTAAATAATTACTCGGATTTTCGAAATATCCATCTTTCCTGTCTAAGTTGAATAAAAAAAAATTGAAATTTGAACTTCATATGTTGCACATTTTTAAAAGAAAAACCTCATAGGTATCAAGGGAAAAAAGTCTCACTCGAAAATCTCACACCATGAAGGTTGAATGTCAATTCAAATTGGCAATTTCATACTTTAACCCCTTTTATTTACTTAAATCTGTAAAAGCAATCTAAGACTGTGTTCTTGTGTGCTAAAATGAATAATTTTAAGATGACGTCAAGGGAATTGGTGTCATTTTGGCAGTAGTTAATAAACAGAAGCTAATCAAGCATGACCTGCGACGCTCTGACACGGCGAATAAGCTTCTCGTCACGTTCGCAGCAAGGGACTACGCTGCAAGCTTCAAATAATTTATATTTAAATAATCCTATCATCAAGACGCCTTTCAAAGGGTAAATATGATTAAAACATTATTATTTTCAGGCTGTTTTTGGTATATAAATCGGATTACAAAAATATTTTTAAATATATCTTCTATGAATAATAACAAAAGGAAAACACTGGATATCGTTTATTACTTTGAAGAATAATTATAAAGACAGTACAAATGTGGGGATTATGTAATACACATATATGTTTATGGAGGCTTATGGCACACCTCAAGAAATATGTATGTTGATTAGTTATTACATACTCTCTACATACGTACCGTTGCTATAATTATTTTTTAATTTAAAAAATAATGTATGATGTTCTACAATACGATCATGTTCTTATATTTATTGAGTATAATTTAAATATAGTGTAATAATGAAGTATCTCGCAACAAAGTTGTGTCGGTATTCTGAATAAAAAGAACAAATTCGTAGCTTTATTGCTGCGTAAAGTGTAGCAGTGGCTAGTAATGCTACTTTGACACCAACTCTCGTGAGTTCAATCTCTACATAGGACAGTCATTTCATTAGTCAATTTATAAATGTGTTAAACAGATATATGCTGACCCATAGACAACCACACGTAAAATAATCGACTATAACTACAAAAACAAATTCACATAATAATACATAAGTATTATTTATTACTATGCATATATGTATATCTTCACGCCAGGTCCCTTGCGACATAGGCAGAGGGAACCGAGCGCCATAAGATGCGGTCTTTACACACTTCACTCGCTTCTTTAACATTCATAGTTCTTTTCATGTAATAATTTATTATGATTTATTACTACTAACAATTAAATAATAAATTACTTCTGTAACTAACACTTTACTATTAAATAACTTTATATTTTGTCTAAGCTCAAATTTTAAGATTGTATAATTTAAATTGCTTTAATTCGTGGGCGGGGCACCACCTCCTCACAAACAGATTTAAATAAAATATTTATATATACTACTAGATTGCAAACAAACATGCGGCCCGCATTAGTTGGTAACCGGTCACCGCAGCTTATTGACGCTCGCAACAGTACGGGGTTGTTACTCGCGCGCTGCCAATCTTGTGAGCTAAGACTGTTTCGTCACAGTACCCGGGAATTTTTCTGCCATATTCCCTTCATACCGGAACACTGCTATATAAATTGTCTTAGGTTTTCGCGATTGTTACACATTGAAAATTAAACTATTTTTAACGGAAGTATCGCGTGTTTTATTTATTTTGTTGAAATCCTGACGTTTCGAACGCTTTGAAGCGTCCGTGGTCGCAGGAAAGACTAAGGTGGTATTTGTCTTACATTAGTTATTCAATGAAACGTCAGGTTTCAACAAAATAAATAAAACATGCGATACTTCCGTTAAAAATAGTTTATTTTTCACTGCTATATAAATATAGCTGTTTGGCGGTAGAAATAGGTGAGAGGTACCCACACAGACGACTTTTGTATAAAGTCTCCCTCTGGTAAAAAAGTATTATTGTATTTGTCTTATGGTTGCAGTTATTGTGAGAAGAAATAAAAATTTTTATTATATTTGTGTGTTTTGATATAGACACCTGTGCTTCATCTTTCTTACAGTCTCTCCATCCAGAAAACCGTCGACAAATAACAACCACTTTATATCAGGTCAAATACTTGTATGTCCCCTGACGTTGTATAAAGAATCTGGAAACTAGAAAGGGCATAGGGTATTTTTCCCCTCGCAAGCCGCAGTCAGAAACTAAAACCACTGTAAATGAAAGTTCTTAGCGGTCGGCATTAAGCCTCTTAAAATCTTCACATTCAATGCTGGTTCTGAATATGAAGAGCTTTTCATAGATGTCAGAGCTTTATATCTTGATTTCAACATACGAGTATAAATGGCCGTCCAGAGACGTATAGAGGTTATTTTTTATTTGTCAAAATTCTTATCCCAGTAATAAGGGGCAATTTACTGGTACCTTTTTTATATAACATCGCAAGGCATACAGCCCACCTGATATAAAGCGGTTACTGTAGCCTAGTAACGCTTGCAACATATTAAGTATCACTCGCGCGATTCCATTCTGCTGCTAACATAGCAACTCCTTAGGAGCTTACTGGCTTACTGACTTTACGCAGGAGCACAACAACCCTTCAAGGAGTTGTTATTTGGCTGCGATTTTTTGTGAGGTGGAGGTACTTCTCCAGACGGGCTCCTTTGGTGCGCCTTACTTCTCTTTAAAACACCCAGTCAAAGACAAACAGATATGGTCGTGCACACAAATATTTGTCCATGTGGGATCGAATCCACGACCGTTGTCAAAGCAGCGTTATTAAGCGATGCGTCACCGAGTTTGTCAAAAAATTCTTAAACAATAGAATGCATAAAAGTAGGAAAGCGCGCCTACTCCGCGCCCCGCCGCCTCCTACTTCTATGATAAAATGCGTATGTTTAAAAATGAAATATCTGATATGATTTTCAATGTTGACGCACAGCTAGCAATGGTTACGAACAATAAACTTTTTATATGCCATTTTATTGAGCCGTCAGTGTAGCGCGTGGGCAGAATAAATATAAAAATATTGGCGATTGATGGCTTTGGCTTAAGGCGCAGACGTAACACACCAACCGCGGCGATTATAAGAACTTTTACATCTATCTATTTATCTATAACTTACCAAATCCCTTGCGGCGTAGGCAGACAGACCCTAGCGCCACGTGACTCGATCCTTACATACCTCACTCGCTTCATACATACATTCATAACATTCATTGCTCTTTTCAAGCACGCTCGCCGGTTTCTAAGGCTCCTGTCATTCTTTCGTCCTGCATTCTTTCTACATGCCCGAACCAACGGAGCATGCCTCTCCTTATTTTAACACCGACGCTCTCTTTCAGACCATCTCTGCTTCTAACATCATCATTGCGAATACGGTCTAGATCTAGTCTAGATCTACAAGCGTTACGCCACAAATTTTGCGCAACGATCGCATTTCGACCGCGTTTAGTAGGTCTTTCATGCTCACTCTGCAATACACAGCTCTCGCTTCCATAAGTAAGCTATTGCTAAGCTGTGCCTTCTGTGTCAGATTTATACTTCCAAGATGTTTTCCCAGCGCTCCATTTATACTATAAACGTTAAGATGTATGTATGTATATCTTCACGCAAGGTCCCTTGCGGGGCAGGCTGAGAGAAACGAGCGCCATAAGACGCGGTCCTTACATACTTCACTCGCTTCTCTAACATTCATAGCTCTTTTCATGCACTCTCGCCGTTTAACAACTTTTATATAAAAGGACTTATCCCCATTTGGTGATTTGCTGCTGTATTGATCACTATCAACTATAGGCAGGAATTAAATACACAATTGACAAGCTATAAAATAGATACTTTGACGATCTCGGTGGCGGTTACTGTGGCCTATGAACGCTTGCAATACATTTAGTATCACTCGCGCGATCCCACCAAGTTGCTAACACAGCAACTTCAACTTCATAGGAGCTTACTGGTGACCTTACTCACACGCAGGAACACAACAACCCTCTAGTTAGTTGTTATTTGGCTACGGTTGTCTGTGAGGTGCAGTTCTCCAGTCGGGCTGCTTTGGTGCGCCTTACCGCTCTTTAAAACACCCAGACAAAGACAAACAGATATGATCGTGCACATAAATATTTGTCTCTGTGGTAATCGAACCCACGAGCGCTGGTGTCAATGTCGCGTCATTCACGACTGAGCCACCGAGCTCGTCATTATATTTGGAAAGACGTGTGACCTAAAGAAACGTCTGGTTTTCCCTATGGGTCATGGGTGGTGGAGATCTGACGGCAGACGCTTCATGTAAAATCAGTATCTTCACCAAATGCTTTTGATGAGACATCGGAGTGAGGAATGTAGTATTCCATTGCAACTTCGATCGCGTCAACAATAGCCGCAGCACCCGCCGTAAGATCTTTCTCACTGAAACAGCGCTGCCCCCATGGGACGGAAGCAAAGTAGACGCGCATGCCGTCCCAATCTGCTGACGGAAGGACTGCCCACGCGTTCGCTCTTTCGCACAACCTGACGCAACTGGTAGACCAACCTACCAGAATACCAGATGTCGCTGGCCAAGAGCCCTCTCTACTAGACCTACTGCTGACCTCCCACCCTGCTGGCTACCGGCTTGTGGTTAGGGCGCCCTAGGGCACATCTGACCACTGCCTAGTATCCAGCACAGTGCCTGGCACGGCGCCACCAAAACCCACTGCGGTGAAGCGTCGTGTTTGGCACTACTCGTCAGCAGATTTAGGCTTAGTTACCGGATTCTCTCAATCCTTAAGACTTAGGATACGCGATAATGCGAAGAAGAAGTTTGTGCATAACACCTAAACTGTAGTAGAGACATTGTTTTGAATGAAAATAAAAAATCACGGAATGGCTGTGCCACCTTTTGGGTCCAATCGAAAATCTATGCTTGGAATGCAGGGGTTACCGCAAACTATGAACAATTGCAATTCAAGTATCGCTCGCGATTTGCCCTCCCCACTTTCAGAAACTCCTCAGCTTTGTGAACTCACGCACTCCAAGTAACATAACAAGCCACCAGGGAATTGTTGTTTGTCTACGATCTTCTGCTTGGTGGATATACTTATATAACCGGTAGGGTTACTGTACTGTATCTCGCCTCTCATTTGCCATTTTCCCAGAGCATGTGACTTTGGAGAAATGTGTTCATTAAACATATCGACTATAGTTCTATGATTATTCATTAAACGTTCATTAAACATATCGACTATAGTTCTATGATGTTCTATACAGTAGGGGATTTATAGGTATATCCGTATAGCATAGAAGCAACTATGTAATTGATAAGTATGTAACTCAGTGCTCGATGCGTAGCGATGTATCGCGGTCGCTTGCGATATAAAATAAATTGATATAACTTTTGAACTTGATATAAAAGTGTATTTCTATTTCATTTTACTAACTATTCACGTTAATGTGACGGACCAACACATCTACCTTACAATACCGTCGACAGTCACAGGTTGGCCGGCTTACCAGGCAGTTCATTCCTTGATTTCCAGATGTCACAAAATTCGTATTTGTAATGATGCGAGGCGATGATGTCCATTTTTAACTGATCTTCGTTGTTTTAACACTTGATACAGATTTCACCACTTTCTTAAATTCCGTCATACACTAGACCATCTTGACGAACTCGGTGGTACAGTGACGAAACGCGCTGTTACGTCACGTTGACACCTAACGCTCGTAGATTCGATTCCACACACAGGACAAACATTTGTGTGCATGAACCTGTCTGTTTGTCTTGGTCTAGGTGTTTTAAAGAGAGGTAGGGCGCATCAAAGCAGCTCGGCTCGGGAAGTACCTCCACCTCATATAAAACCGCAGCCAAATAATAACTACCTAGAGGGTTGTTGTGTTCCTGCGCGTGAGTGAGGTCACCGGTAAGCTCCCATGGAGTTACTTTGTCAGCGGCAGATTTCATGTATTGCAAGCATTTATATGCTACGGTAACCGCTTTACATCAGGTGGGCCGTAGGCTTGCATGCCTCCCGACGTTATAAAAAAAAATTAACATGTATAGTGAGTATATAATGAACGTATATACGAGTATTATATCCTATACAAACTATGATCAATTACTATACAGGATTCGCAAGTTTCCTGCCCCACTTTCAGAAACTCCTCAGAAACTTCGTGATCTCCCGAACCCGAAGTAAAGTTGTTTGGGTGTGATCTTCTGCCAGGTGGACGTAGATCCCCAGACGGGCTGTTTTCTCATTAGCCAGAGCATGTAACGTTAGCTTCGAATCCAAATATGATTGTGAGTCCATTACGCCTCATATATTGGTGCAATTGTAATGTGGGGATTTGTAGATACTTCCCCAGTACGGTTACTTTGATAGTTTATATTTTATTTCAACGAGCTCGGTGACGCAGTGGTTAGTAATACTATTTTGACACCAACGCTCGTGGGTTCGATGATTCGTTGGACGATTTCGTTTGTTAAATATATGCTCTGTATGGTAAACAGGACACACATTTGTGTGCATAAACATGCCTGTTTGTCTTGGTCTAGGTGTTTTTAGAGAGGTAGGGCGCATCAATGTGGCCCATCTGGTAACGTACCTCCATCTCACAGAAAACGCAGTCAAATAACAATTCTCTGGAGGGTTATTCTGTTCGAGTAAACAAGGTCACCATTAAGCTGTTATGGAATAGTTTTGTTAGCTGTAGAGGCATCGTGTGAGTCGGTCTACCTTAAGAGAGGTAAGACAAACATGTTTATGCACATGACGGCATAGTGGACATAGTGCATATGAAGAATGTGGTCTCATCCCACCGATGGCAGCGTGTAGGTTGCATGCCATCCCCTCCTATTCTTATAAAAGGTACGGCGCACGATGCAAACAGACAGAAAGACCCTCACTTCGGTGTCGGCCGATGCACATGTCATTACAGTGCTCCACCACATCAACCCTTACTCATCCCACTGCAGGGATACGGGTCTCCCTTCAACCGAAGGAGTTTAGAGCATACTTCACCATGCTGCTCAAATGCGGATTGTCGGAGGAAAGAGTTTTCAAGCCGTTTGAGGGCCACTGACTTAGCTTAACGACTGTCATCTATCGACAACAGCCGGGACCGACGGCTTAACGTGCCCTCCGACGGAGAAACTCGAGAGAGACAAACCCATCTATAGACAGGCTGTGGTCGACGTTGCTAAACCTACGTGTTTGGTTAGAATGACACGCGCACGCACGAGCTCTCAATATATAGCACTCTGTAGCTGTTAATTATTGTGCGAGGCTATTGCCAAAGTAAGGAGTACCGATAACCTCTCTATATATGTAATAATAACCTCGCCGACGGCGGGGAGTTCATCCTCAGACGCTGGAACCGCAATGGTCGCGTACTGTGCGGTTCCAGAGAAGTTTTCTTCCGAGAACTCTCAAGCTTTGAAATGAGCTCCCAGCCGAGGTTTTTCCAAGGGACTACAGCATGAATTTCTTCAAGAAATACGTGAAGAGGTTTTTAGAGGGTCGGCAACGCATGAGTGACACCCCTGGTGTTGCAAATGTCCATAGGCTACGGTGACTGTTTACCATCAGGCAGGCCATATGCTTGATTGCCACTTTAGTGGTATATAAAAAAAAAAAGAAGTCCGGCGTGGAGCGGAGCACATCTACTGTGTTGTTAGATTAACCTAGATCAGTTGTGTAATTATTATGACAGTAATTAAAGTTTGCTTGTAATTAGTAAAGTCGGTCAGGTATTAATAATGTTCCGTTTATCATTGCAAATACCACAGTATCCTTTACGCTCAAATTATCTCATAGTACGATACCTACTAAGTGCCCACATATAAGTGAGATCCTGACAAGGTCTTTAATTAATTATATCAGTTAGTTATGGTACGTCATTAGAAATATTTATTTTACGTCCCACACAATTTGTCCTGTGTGGGAATCGAATCCACGAAAATCGATGACAAAGTCGCATTATTAACCGCTTGGCAAACAAACTCGTCAATACTCAATGCATGCAATGTTACAAGCATTCACATGTTACGATAACTGCTTCAAATTAGGCGGGTCACATGCTTGCATGCCTCCCGGTTACATAACACACAAAAACATGGTAACTGCTTCTAGCCTATGAAATTAAAGTTGCTCAATGAATGCATCGATATAATCACATTTCAAATTTTCCAATTTCCATTAAATGTATCTGATAATAACAAATAGCCGATGGGTAATAACACGCTTGTAACAGATATCGCTATCAAAATGTTTAATTATTCGTCAAAATTGATAGTAAATTAAGGCATGTTCAGTAGTAATCTATTCCAGATTCTGATAATGCAAATGTTCATCTAGGACGTTATAATCAGCGTGGTATTTTAGATACAGTTTCACAAACAAACAACTGTTTTGTTTGCTTGCACTTTTTTTTATTAAACTGCTTCAAGCAACGTATTGGTACAATATAAACGTATCGACTTCAACGAATTTCTATTTATCTGTTTCTAAATTTCTGTCATTTCAGACATTCTGTTTTTGTTATGATGATTCTAGCGATCGGTAGGTCTTTCTAAATATAACTAATAATAACAAAAAAATGAAAGCTAAAAATTCTTCAGTTGTTTTTGGACGTTGCATTTCTTAGTTAAAATCATATTGCATCTTATTCAGTTTCATAGTTATCATTTTTTTAATCTTGCATTTTGGAAATGACCATTGGTGAAGAAGATCAGGATACCTTTCAAATCGTCTTCGCCCTTTTCAAAACAAAGAGTATTTTTGAGGTCTCAGCTTTCGTACTACGTAGGGTATCAGATAATCATGTTTTGTGATGTGAAATGAATATCGTAGCTTATTGTCATTTGCAATAGACGGTGTTGAGGGAGCAACTACGCGGGAAATTTGTAATGTCATCAATGTAAGTCATATATCTTTTAATTTGTTTTTGTTTTTTACTTTTCTTGTTATTTTTATTAAATAGTCATTTTACATATTTATCTTTCCCAATGATGTTGCTGGTAATATTGTTTTCCCGAAAATTATAAAATAACTTTAGGCATTGACTGATTTAGTTACCTGTCTTTATAACTATGTTTTTGCTTTTACTTACTTTTTCTCCTATTTGTGTATAAATAGTTTTACTAAATATAATAATTTTAAATATCATAAATATTTGACAAAATCGACAGTCACAAACAATTTTATTTTATATTACATATTTACATAGCACATGTAGTTTTTTATTGTTTATGACTGTCGAAGATTTTGTAAGTAAATATTGTTAATATATTCAAAAATTTCAATGCATTAATTAAGCGTTCCAGATGCTCCTATATAATATACAAGACAAAATAAATTACAGCTCTTGGAAGAATTTCAACTGTGAACAATAGTATACTAAAATTATCATCTCAGCCTATATTCGCATACTATTGAACAAACTGTCCCCTCTAAAGTGCCATTTGTCTCGATCTTGTGCCACCTGCATTCATTGACTCCCTATAGACATATTCGTCAACTACTTCGAGCCGTGATCAACCGTGACCGGCATAGGTGTGCCGGCATTGACACTCTACTGGATCTTAGTCTTTTCTATGTTGGAAACACTATTGCGGTCATTGAACATAGCGCTAAATTCCTCCAGCGATTTTGCCATGAGAACTATATCGTCGGCAAATCGAAGGTGAGTGATGTATTCGCCATCGATTTCAATATCGTATCCTTTCCAGAGCAAGAACTTGAAGACAACTAGTTAATAGATTCAGGCGTTATTTTGCGAAAGTCAAATCTACATGCAATTTGATCTAACCTGCTTTGTGTGCTTCCGCCACCAATTAGTTCATGCGCCCTAGCGCCGGCCGGCACCCACCCACTACTGTTAGTACATGGTACATGCCGACGCTGCCATGGCTGCTCCGGTAGTCTCTGCCTCGGCTGCTGCGGTCGTCCGCCATCTGGAACAGAATCCGCATGCCCCCACCACCACCGTCGCTGCCACGACTGGCCTGGTCGTCGCTGCGACACGTGTTTCATGCTACAAGTGACTTGTAGCATGTTATTCTTACGATTAACGTCTACAACGCCTGATGATGCCTCGTGGAGAGGCGAAACACGTGTCGCAGCGACGACCAGGCCAGTCGTGGCAGTGACGGTGGTGGTGGGGGCATGCGGATTCTGTTCCAGATGGCGGACGATCGCAGCAGCCGAGGCAGAGACTACCGGAGCAGCCATGGCAGCGTCGGCATGTACCATGTATTAACAGTAGTGGGTGGGTGCCGGCCGGCGCTAGGCCGCATGAACTAATTGGTGGCGGAAGCACACAAAGCAGGTTAGATCAAATTGCTTGAAGACAACTTCCAATGCTGCGGTGAAGAGTTTTAGAAATATAACATCGTCCTATTAAGTAAGAACTAGTGAGTGGTGTGTCCATTTAGTATTTCGCGGGTGAATCTCAGTGTCACGCGAGTGAATATTTTAAAAGGTACCTACCTACTTCTACTACTTCTGCCATCGATTAGTGTACCTTCGACATCGCTGTCTACTCCATCTCAGCCGGGACCACCTACTGTGGCCGGGACCAACGAGATCACTTATCCTGTGCTTTGTATGTAACTATCAAACCCTCTGGTTGAGCTAGGGATGACTGCTGGACTAATTGGTGTGCCTGTTCACCTCCAAGCTCCTTACAATATGGTTTTGGCCTATTTCTCTTTTGACGGTGCCTTCTTAGTACTAGAAGAGAGAAAGGCCATTGAGCACCGCATGCATTTTAGGTTGGCTTTAACTCTTAGGGTACTGGGGAGCTACTGCCGTCCCATTTCTATGTATTTGTATACTCATACAATAACAATTTAAGCAAGTTTTATGAAACGTAAGCCGACAAAAGATTACAGGCGAAATATTCGAAAAGTAGACAAGTCAGCACATCAATAAATCACGTTCATCGAGTATGAGATTAAATTTCGAAATGGAATCTCGACGACGGTGAACATAGAGTACGCAGAATAAGAGAAATCTCTACCATTCTTTAAGTATCGAAGTATCGTATAATATCATTAGGTATCTGAAAAAATAAATAAACTGCATAAAAGTTGAAAGTAAATCGAATTGAATTATATTTTAGCTTTCTACCTAATTATTTCGAAACTTCATGACATTCGGAAACTACTTTGATTAAGACTCCCTAAGGGTTTGTCACTGATGATATTTAACTATTTTTATACTTCGGGAGGCATACAATCATACGGCCCACATGTTGTAAAGTGGTTACCGTAGCCTATTAATGTTTGTAATATATTAAATATCACTAGCACGATGTCTCCTCTGCTGCTTACACAGCATCTCCTTAGGAGCTTACTGGCGCCTAAGGATCAAGTAGTCAAGATACCAACGCATTATATCATATTCCATGTACAATGATGGCAGCTTGCCTATTTCGATTAAGAGAATTTGATTTCATATTTTTTCTCAAACTCTTCCTATGTCAAAAAGGTCGCCAGTATTCAAAGATAGTCCTTTGTATGCATTGCGTGGTCGATACTACAATATCACTGCAAATCTCATATACGAAACTGTCCCGGTTATTCAGAGTACATCCAATAGTGCTGCTACCCAACCGCCTTATATAAAGATCAATTAAGAGAGACATTCAATAAATATCCTGATTTGAGAAGAGCAACAATCTTACATATACAACAGCATAACTCAAACTAAACTTGGTACGTTGTACAAACCCTTCAGCAGAGGTTGCACCAAAGCGCTAGCCTACCTTGCAATCAGACCGCATGCTCATTTGTTAATATTCCAGCTAAGCCTTTGCATGGTAGGAAAAGAGAACTGAACTCCACGTGGTTCGGTGTCGTTAGCAGAGAAAACTTGATCCATACTGACCCATCTGAAATTCGTTCACCACTTTTTATGGATCCTGACACCAAGTTGGTCATGATTGGCCAGCACTGATCTTCCTCAGCTCTGTATATATTCGCCTGTCTCGTATAGCTGTATGTAAAAAGAAAAACAACTTGTTTTATCTTGTATTTTCTATGTCACTTATGCACTTTAGTTTTGTGTTCAAATAATTAACATTCTGAACCTCGCTGTGCTTGAAATGAGTTCCGGTTTTCCATAACGAACAGACAAGCTTGATGACGCAGCAGCTAATAATGCGACTTTAACAACAACGTTCGTGTGTTCGATACCCACGCAGTACAAACATTTGTGTGCATGAACATAACGAAAGGACATGACAGGATAAACATTTGTGTGCTTGAACGTAACGAACGGACGAGCTTGGTGGTTAATAACGCGACTTTGACATCGACGCTCGTGGGTTCGATTCCCACATAAAACAAACATTTGTCTGCATGAATATGTCTGTTTGGCTTGGTCTGAGAGGTCTGAGGTGTCTTAAGAGTTGGGTGCATCAAAGTAACCCGCCTGGAGAAGTAAGTCCACCACCACCAGTAAGTTCCTAAAGAGTTGGTGTGTTAGGAATACAGGTGGTTTCATACGAATAATACTCAATATATTACAAACGTTCATTGGCTACGGTAACCGCATCAGGTGGGCCGTATGCTTGTATGCCTTACGATATTACATAAAAAATAAGTCTACATATATTTTGAGAAACCGAGGATATAAATAACTACAAATTTGTTTTTCAAATTACCATCATCATGATTTACGACCCTCGCTCTTATCACTGGAGTCTTTCACGGCACTCTCTGCTCTCCGCCAGCCTCTATACTTTATGATAAAACTCAACATTTGCCATTATTTGATCCATGTAACATATTCTCTTCTTTTCATGTAACATAGTCTTTTGTTAGATGTTAAGAGAGGTAGGGCGCATCAAAACAGCCCGTCTGGGGGAATACCTCCACCTCACAGAAAACCGCAGCCAAATAACAACTCCTTAGAGGGTTGTTGTGATCCTATGTGTGAGTGAGGTCACCAGTAAGCTCCCAAGGAGTTGCTGTGTAAGCAGCAGAGGAGGCATCGCGCGAGTTATTCTTAATATATCGCAAGCGTTAATAGGCTACGGTAACTGCTTTTCATCAGGTGGGCCGTATGCTTGTATGCCTTCCGATGTAGTATAAAAAAAATCTCTGTTTTCCTCGTCCTCTGTTTTCTTCAATTTTCCTTTCTATCTTTTTCAAAAAGATGTCTTGTCTTGGAAGGTGAACCAGCATTTTTTCTCCTATTTATATGTAAATTAAATGCAGCATTTACCATTTGTCTACTCTCTTTTACTCTGACTAAGAATATATAAGTATGTATATCTTCAGTACTGTCTAAATCCCAAACATTTATTTTCCTAGATATTTAAGTTCAGTCTTTTAAAATTTAAATAATTAATAAAAAATGTTACATACTATTTTTTCATAAAACCTTATTTGAATTATCAAGTTCATTAAACGTGGTAACGGCAGCTCAAGCCATTCTCATGCACACTAACAACGACGAACTACGTACGCTAGAATAAATTCATAGGTTATACAGCATGATTCAGAATGTATGGGTGTTTCGTGTACGCTTAGTACGAATAGTACTACTGCTGAAAACGCAATAGGTCCTTAAGTATTCTAGTAAACGTTCTCGCTTGTAGACATACAACAATCACTCGTGGTTTGATATTTTCTATCGTCTTTTGCTAGACGGTTGCATTTCTCTAGACCTCCTAACTTTATAAATTGCAGTTCCAGGATTGTGATAGTTGTTGTTAGCTAACTATGTTATTCGGCCTGCCTGATGGTAAGCAGTTACCACAATCTATGGAAATTTGTAACACCAGGCGTGTCACTCTTGCATTGCCGACCTTGTAAGAATCTCTTCAGGCCTTTCATGAAGAACCCTAGTCTATAGTCCCTTGGGAAAACCTCGGCATCGTCTCGTCCCTTAGGAAAAGCTCATTCCGCAACTTTATATACCTTGGTACTAAACTTCTCTGGAACCGCACAGTACGCGACCATTACGCGACACGTGACGATAAACTCCTAGTCGTCGGCAAGCTATGCAATTGTAAAACGAACTATGTGGTATGATTATGTAAAAAAACACAACGGAAATAAAGTCGTGATGTGTTTGATAGCAATAGCGTCTCATATAGCTTGAATCATAAACATTCTTATAGCACATATAGAGTAGTAGAGTACATATATAGTAGTAAACAAGCACACGTCTTACCTAATAGTAAGCAGTTATAATCTATGTACGTTTGCAATAATAGAAACATTAGACTCTCGTTACCATTTGTACGGAAACACTTCACGCATATTTGTAAAACATATTATACTCGTATCAAATCAAAATACATTACGGTCGACGCCGCTCTACAGATGTTAGAAACGAGAACTATCTCCACTTATAAATACTCACTAGCTTATAAACTGTCCTGAAATTATTGAGGTCAAAGGATTTTTGCGACTTTTTGATCGAGTTGCTCTCTCACAAAATAGTGATATTGCATTTGTATATTTGGGATTAGACCAAATGATTTGTAAAATAAAACATGCCATTTGAAAATAGTTCCTTTGAACTTTCGATAGATTTTTATTTGTAATAACATGTCTGATAGATGTCACTGGCCACAAAGAACTAGTAGTTTACCAGTTCAATGTAATGGCATACGTTGAGCGAGAAATTTTCGTGTTGCGTATGCTAGTATTGTCTTAGGTTTTCGCGATTGTTACACATTGAATTAAATATTTTATAACGTAGTATCGCGTTTTATTTATTTTGTTGAACCTGACGTTTCGAATGCTTTGCAGCGTCCGTGGTCGCTGGAAGATTAACATTTGTCTTACATTGGTTATTATGTTTTCTTCTTTTTTATTTTGTCTTACATATGCTAGTGTTGTGATTCAGTACAGAAATGCTGACAATATCATTAGTATGATGCTGCGAGGTACACACTTTGTTATTTTTTGTTTTAATTTTACTTTAATTCTGCATCTTTTATTTTCTCATAATTATTTTTGTCAGTGTAATTCTACAAAAATAGTTTTATATGCATGTCATGAAATCAGATAGTTTTATTCTTGATGTAAATTTCAATAAAATACTTAATTATACGGTTATTATATGACATTCAAATAAGAGAAACACGTTTAATTGCGAGCGTTGCGCAAAACTTGTGGATAACGCTTGTAGATCGTATTCACAATGATGATGTTAGAAGTTGGTCTGAAAGAGAGCGTCGGTGCTAAATAAGAAGATGCAAGCTCCGTTGGTTCGGACATGTCGAAATAATGGAGGATGAAAGAATGATATGATGACATATACAACGCAAAGGTGGAAGTATGTAGGAGTAGAGAAAGGCCAAGACTTATCTATCATGATCAAATTGATCGTGTTCATTCAGTCAACGTGATCATGACACAGTAGGACCGCATCAAAAACGTTTATTTTAATTGCGATATTAAATTATTAGTATATCTTCTATTAACTTTTTTGGGGCTAAAATAACTTTGTTCCCGTTTACCGTATAGGAAGCTGTGTCATAGTAAAAGATGATGCGGATTCTCGGTCGTCTTTTTAATACTTTTTAAGCACGCTAGGTAAAGTTAATAGTGTGCTAGTCTTTAATCTTCAAGCGGAACTTGTACAAAAGATAAAATCCAACCTTTATTAACCACGCCAATCGTCTATAACTTAATTATGTTGATGTGTTCTCTTTCTCGAACATTCGTTCATAAAACTGTACGTGTTTTGCTTTAGATTATGAAACCACTCTAAAACTGTAAATCCATGCACTTTCTTTTCCTTCAATGTCCTATTACGAAACAGACTCTATTGTTAAAATTTCATAAATCTGAGTGTCCAGTTTCCCAAAAGAGTGAAATGAAAGTAGGGGCAAAATAAACTTAATATCCTAATTACTGTAGCTCCGGATTTGTATTTCGAGGAGATTTCACTTTTTGGAACAGAATACAAAAATTCGTTATATGTATGTAGGTATACCTTCACGCCAGGTCTCTTGCCGGGTAGGCAGGAAGTATCAAGTGCCTTTAGACGCGATCCTTACATACCTTACTCGCTTCTGTAACATTTATATTTGATGTACGCTTACCAGATCCTAGGGCTCCTGACACCTGATAAAACTCGATCAGTTGAGTCTTGGTCTTCTTTGACTCCTACATCCTTCCACTTTTACATTGTATATCTGTTTAGTCATACTTTCTACCTGAATTCTTACTACATATCCAAATCATTAAAGCATGTATTTTCTTATCTCAACACCGACATTCTCATTCTTAGATCATCATTGCGAACGCCGTTAGTAAACCTTATGCCACAAATATTGCACAATGCTCACATCTCGACCGCATTTATTATATTTTCATGTTCTCTCTGCTATACCAGCTTTCACTTCTATAAGTTAGCGTTCGGATTAGCACCGCATTGTATACAGCGAGCTGCGCCTTCTGGTTCCTTAGATTTTAAGCTGATCAAACTGATGACCATACTATTATTTCATAAATTATTGTCAATTTTCCATTGTCGAGATTTTCTAATACTTTATAGGATGCAATGTGCTACAGTCGCGTAGGCGCAATAGGCTACAGTCGTGTAGCGCACTATGCTACGGCAGCTAACGTAGCTATGACCATCTATTGTAGCCGCGTAGCAAATGTTACTAGATGCGTGTCTATTTAAAGTGCGGATATTATCTGCTACAGATATGTTGCAAGCATCGTTTAACATAGTCCTGGCTATAGTAGTGCTACAAAACTTTACAATACTACATTGAAAATAATTTTAAATTATCATGGTTATTAATATTACTACATAAGGGCCCTTGATGGATTGACATGTACTCGTCGTCTCCAGTCATCCTGTGATCTTAGCAATTGCGACGTGTCGCCGAAATCGAGAAAATACACAAAACAAATCGGCATAAGTTCCATACATAGAGGAAATGTGATTAATTACTCAAAACAACATGTAGATACTTAAACTTAAGATGGTTGCTGGTCAATGCATCCAAACAATTAATAACCCGACAACCTGCTTTCAACCCTTGTCAAAATAATTAATGTTGGTGATAAATTTGTATTAAAGCCGTGATATTGATAAATTGTATTGATAGGAGCTTGAGACAGCACAATTCACTGTCACTATTATTCGTCCTCTCTATACAACATAAGATATTGTCTGTATTTGCCCAGATATAGTCTAGGAGTCGTTAAACCCATGTATGAATCGATATTTAATAGACATTGCGAACGGCATGAACTTTTTTCCAATACCCTACATCACTTCGCGCTAAATCGGTTTTGGGACATGAGCCAAAGCGGTAAGTGTAGACCAGCAGACTGGGGTGAAAAGAATCACAGTAACCACAATCCCAACTCCCTGTAGAGTAGGTGTGTGCCTGCGAGTCAGTAAGGTTACCAGTATGCTCCTAAAGAATTGCTGTACTATAGGCAGGGGTGGTAAAGCGCAAATGATACTTCGTGTATTTAAACATTCATAGGCTACTGTAACGCTTTGTATCAGGTGGGCTGAATGTGATATAGTTAATTAATTATCAGTTTTAGTTCACTTTTAATAAGAATCAATTGAATACGTCAATACTAGTTATGTATTCTAAATATAAAATAAATGTGTGTATGGCATAAAATTTATATTACCCAAGTTTTTAAGAGAAGTAGGGCGCATCAAAGCAGCCCGTCTGGGAAAGGACCTCCACCTCACAGAAAACCACAGTTAAAATAACAATCCTTAGAGGGTTGTTGTGTTCCTGCGTGTGAGTGAGGTCACCAGTAAGCTCCTAAGTAGTTACTGCGAAAGCAGCAGAGGTGGCATCGCGCGAGTGACACTTAATATATTACAAGCATTAATAGGCTACGGTAACTGCGTTACATCAGGTGGGCCGTATGCTTGTATGCCTCCCGACGTATAAAAAAGATCTTAAGAAATCAGTACGTATAACATAATAATTTTACTAGATGTCATAATATTTTTTTGAAACATCGTCGGGAAGCATACAGATACGGTGGACGGCACACCTGGTGTAAACCGTTTATCGCAGCATATGACCTCTAGCACCACCTCTGCTGCTAACACAGTAACTCCTTAGAACTGGTGAAGTCACTCACTCGCAGGAACACCTTACCCTTACCGTGAAGTGGGGGTAGTTCCCCAGACGGAAAACTTAGCCGCGCTCCCTTAAGGAGAAATCCAATTGTGTAAAGAGGTAGTTAAATGTACGCTTCTAAAACAGTGAACAAATACGACCCCAATTAGTACTGTTGCCTAGCAAGTTACAGCACTGAACATTAATGAGAAGATACGCTGCAATCAATGCTCCCAACCGAAAATAGTTAGTATTTCTCAGTATCTAACAGAGGTACTGAGCCTTTGTAACTGTAACTTGTCTAAATACTAAACGATCCTTAACCAACTTGACTGTTAATTTGCAAGTTGTTAATTGTAACATTCCATACAAATATAAATCATATCGTAACTTCCAATATTGTATTTGAATGTCTCAAGTTTCTGAGTAAAAGGACTCAGGGGCTCAGTGCATGAAGTTTATATTTCATTACGAATTAATTTGTATATAGATTTCATGTTTACCGAACGACCCTCTCATGTATTACCTAACTAAGCTAGGGATTCTCTCGGTGATAAGTTAACATGTACAATAAAGGCTTCTAATGAAAAAACTAGAACTCTTTTCTTTGTAGTCAAGGTTTATTAACACTGTTTTATTTAATTTTGGGAAGGTAGAGCATATGTTAGCAGCTGAATTAGGGACGTATCTCCACCTCATACATACCGCAGCCTAATAAAAACTCCTTGCTTGTTTTTGCGAGAGAAGAGATCTGAGGAGTTACTTTGTTAGCAGTGGAGACGCGGGAGCCATGCAATGATCTTCGTATATTGCTCATGTTTATGGGTTACGGTAACCACTTTACATCAGGTGAGCCGAAAGATTGATTGCAGCTGACGTAGTAGGTACACAAAAATAATGTTTATACAAATATACAGCTTACTGATTACGAATGAGAACTCGATAACGTTGTTGCGCGTGTCTTTCTAATCGAACACGCAGGTTAAGCAACATCTGCCGCAGCTTGCCTATGGATGGCTTAATCTATCTCGAGTTCCGTGATGGGGGGGGGGGGGCACATTAAGGCGCCGGCTGTTGTCGATATGGAATCGCTCAATCACATCACATTAAAGAAGACTGTACTATACGATTACCACAATACTCAAATATGCGAAATCGTGAAGGCGGTACGTTATCCATGTCATTTAAAATACCGTGATAGTCAAGGTTTCAGGCCTGAAGTCGCGCATCAGGTATGCAGACAGATTTAAACCCTCGGGCAATAGCCAGGAGTTACTTTTCTTGTCGTCCGTCCTCTTTTCTTTCTCTATTTCTGATAAATTGCTCTATTTATATTCCTACTCGTCATTTTTGCAGTGCAGAAAGTCGTCTAACGACTCAAAATCAGGTATGTGTTTAAAAAACTACTTAGAAACTACAACTTAGTAATAGACTCATTTTTAATATTTTTAATTTGTATTTTTTTGATTTTCATGTAATAAATTACAAGTCTTTTGCTAGAAATATTAGACTAATTAATTAATAAATATATCCAAAAACAAACAGAGACTTAGCAAATTGTAATGAGTGTATAACAATAAAATTACTAAACTTTCGAAAAGATATTTCAAATTACCTTTCCGTATTAACAATATATAAATTATGTATTAGACTAAGAGTGATATGGTGAAGTACACAATATACAAATACAAATGAGTTCACAAGTAAGATTTAAACACATATGCATACGTACATTTTTTTTACACCAGTGGCGAAGCACTCAAATATAAGTATAAGATATGAACAGGTCAATCAACGTAGGCGTATTTCATTTATCGATAGCTTTTTATATCAATAAATAACTTTAGTAGTTGGAAAAGCATACTAATTTATAAAAAAGGATCACTTTCATCAATAAAACTACATTTTAGAAAGTTTTTCTAAGATATATGCTGCAATATTCTAAGGTCTGTCGTTAAAATCTTTGCCTCGGCCAATAAGCGTTAACAGAAAACACATCCGCGCCCCGGGGTATGCAATAAAGCGGGTACGTAGCAAATATAGTAAGGTTTTCATTACAGAGTTAAAACTAAAGCTAAAATTTAATAGATGAACTATCAAAACTTAAATATATTAATTCAATTTATTGTACTATAGGTAAACGCAACTCAGCTTCTTCACCGACCTCTAAATTAAAAATTGTATAATTATTAATATTTAAATAATAAACAATATTTTTTAAATACAATAAGCGGTATACGTCAATATTAAATATAACGATACAAATAAATATTAAATTGTTTTTATTTTTTGCGTTTTAGTTAACTTGTTTGTGTTTTTTTTTAAGTCGAGGTTTTAAGAACTTAATTATTATTTTGACACTTTCGTTCTAGAAATGTTAATCTAAACAACAAGTCACATGATCGTTCGATGACGAAAGCCTGACAGACACTAACTATGGTTTGAAAGCAATAGTGAAAGCAAATACTTCTCATTTCATGTCGAAGTCAGCTACAGACAAATAATACGACCCTATTCAACGAAGTCAAATTAGATATAAAAAAAACCGCTCTATTAATAATAATAGATATTAATAACCATATGATTAAACTGTGGTAGCCCAGCGGATAAGGACCGACCTATTGACCAACTGGTCCCATTTTTTTTATACTACGTCGGGAGGTATACAAGCATACGGCCCACCTGATGTAAAGCGGGTACCGTAGCCTATTAACGCTTGCGATATATTAACTACTTACTCGCGCGATGCCTGCTGATTACACAGTATCTCCTTGGGAACTTACTGGTGAACTCACTCACACGCAGGAACACAACAACACTCTAGGGAGTTGTTATTTGGCTGCGATTTTCTGTGACGTGGAGGTACTTCCCCAGACGGGGTGCTTTGATGCGCCCTACTTATCTTAAAATATCCAGACCAATACAAACAGACATGTTCATGCAAACAAATGTTTGCCTCGTGTGGAAATCGAACCCACGAGCGTTGGTCTCAAAGTCGCGCCGAGCTCGTCAAATGTACACTAAGTTCATGGTTTCATATTTATGTACATATTTATCACTTGAAGGAAAACGTCGTGAGGAAGCCCACACGTCCAAGATATTATATTTCGAAAGACGTGTAAAACTATGACAGACCTGGCCTTCCCTCTGAGTTGTAGATTCCTGACGGCATTCGCTTCATGTAAAAATCTGTGTCTTCGTCAAATCCATAGACTTAGGTAGCGAACCCCGCCAACCCTAATAGATTAGGAAACAGGTTAACGCTAAAAAGAAGAAGATTAACAATCATATGAACTCAACAACCACAAAAATCTCACAGTATGTAAGTGATAATTATTTTACGTAAAATTGGAAACATAAAAAGCCCAGCAAGTGGATACAACAATATGAACCCCATGAATGAAATAGTGTCGAAGTGTGCCTTGATTTGTTGAATAGGCACACAAATGAGGGGCTTCTGAATCGGATCGTCAGTTGTGAGGAAAACGGATCCTGTATAACAAGCGAAAACTTCCAATGTACTCTTGGGAAAAGGAGACGCGAAGGGGTGGGGGGGCACCTATAATGACACTGTACTATTACGGATTATATACTGTATGTATGTATGTATATCTTCACGCCAAGTCCCTTGCGCGGTAGGCAGAGAGAACCGAGCGCCATAAGACGCGATCCTTGCATACTTCACTCGCTTCTGTGATATTCATAGCTCTTTTCATGCACGCTCGCCGGTTCCTGACATCACCTTCTGATAAAACACGACCAATTTGGTAATGGTAGGTTAGTCTCGGCCTTCCTCGGCTCCTACATCCTTCCACTTTTGCATTGTATATCTGTTTCGTCATTCTTTCGTCCCGCATTCTTTCTACATGTCCGAAAAAACGGAGCATGCCCTTTCTTATCTTAACACCGACACTCTCTTTTAGACCAACTCTTTCTCTCACGTCTTCATTACGAATGCGGTCAGCAAGCGTTATGCCACAAATTTTGCGCAATGCTCGCATCTCGACCGCATTTATTCTACTTTCATGCTCTCTCTGCCATACCCAGCTCTCACTTCCATAAGTTAGCATTGGAATTAGCACCGCGTTGTGTACAGCGAGCTGTGCCTTCTGGCTTAGATTTCGGCTGCCAAACAGTTTACCCAACGCTCCATTCACCCTATTCCCGGCACTCACTCGTCTCTCCACATCAGCGATTATATATTATATATAATATAATATAATATAATAATTATATTATGTTATATACTAATACAAGGTTTATTTATATTGTACTAGTTGAACCGGCAAACGCAAAACAATGCCATATAAATTATTCCTAGGATTATTTTAGTATTACAAAAATAGGGGTTGATGGTAGAAGGGTGAAAATTTAGGGTTGTATGTATTTTTTAATGCCACATCACAAAAAAAAATATCCAAAAAATAAAAAATAAAAAATTTGGGGTGGACCACCCTTATCACTTAGGGGTATAAAAAATAGATAGTATCCGATTCTCAGACTTACTGAATATGCATATAAAATTTCATCAAAATCGGTCAAGCCGTTTCGGAGGACTACGGTAACTAACATTGTGACACGAGTATTTTATATATAAGATAATGCTTGCGGACGAAACCAGAGAGAGACTTTGTACAAAAGTGTCTACATGGGTACGTCTGTCTCACCTATTTCTACCGCCAAGCAGCTATATTTATATACTCGTAGCTATGTTCCGGTTTGAAGGGTGAGATATGGCAGTGAAATTACTGGGTACTGTGACGAAACAGCCTTAGGTCACAAGATTGGCAGCGCGCCAGTAACATCCCCGTGGTGTTGCGAGCGTCAATAGGCTGCGGTGACCGCTTACCATCTGATGCGGGCCGCGTGCTAGTTTGGCAATCAAGTATTATATATATAAGATAATGCTTGCGGACGAAACCAGAGAGAGACTTTGTACAAAAGTGTCTACATGGGTACGTCTGTCTCACCTATTTCTACCGCCAAGCAGCTATATTTATATACTCGTAGCTATGTTCCGGTTTGAAGGGTGAGATATGGCAGTGAAATTACTGAGTACTGTGACGAAACAGCCTTAGGTCACAAGATTGGCAGCGCGCCAGTAACATCCCCGTGGTGTTGCGAGCGTCAATAGGCTGCGGTGACCGCTTACCATCTGATGCGGGCCGCGTGCTAGTTTGGCAATCAAGTTCTATAAAAAAAGAAAGACAGGTGGTCTGATAGAGAGTGCCAATGTTAAAATAATAAGAGACATGCTCCGTTGGTTCGGACATGTAGAAGGAATACAGGATGAAAGAATGACGAAACAAATATACAATGCGAAAGTGGAAGGATGATGCAGAAACTGAGGAAGACCAATACTAAACTACCATGACCAAATTGGTTGTGTTTTATCAAAAGATATCAGGAGCCCAAGTAACCGGCAAGCGTGCAAATGAACTATGAATTTTGAAGAAGCGAGTGAGGTGCGTAAGGAAAGCGCCTTATGGCGCTCGATTCTCTTTGTCTGCCCCACAAGGGACTTGGCGTGTATTTATACATATAAACGTATATATAAATCTCTGGAGCAAGCAGTGCCTAAATTTCCCATGGAAACAGTGCGTAAATCCATAGATTCGTGGCCAGACAGATTAAAGGCATGTTATGACATCAAAGCCAAAGGTGATCATTTCGAATAGAATCATTGCTTTTTTTATTTTTTGCTGAGACTTCCATAAATATGTACGTATTAAAATTACATTGCTTAAAAAAAAATGCTCATTTGTAACGGAACTTATGGCTGACAGAATACCAAATACATTTTCAATTACTCGTTGTGCACTTGACAGTCTGTAATTAAATATTTTTCTTTCTTTAGTTAAAAAAAAATACCAAAAGATTTTTGAAAATCGAGCCCTAAGGTGAAAGCTTCATCGCCTATAAACACAAACGGGAGTTGTATTGAAATATTTTTACATTTTTCCTTTTCTGGAATCCTAACATCACCTTTCACCAGTCTGTCATAAAATTTTGTCTGTTTAATTGTTCATCCATCTGACGAACAACCGCAGCCAAATAACAACTTCGTGGAGGGTTGTAGTGTTCCTGAATAATTGAGGTTACCAAGAAGCCCCGAAGGAATCACTGCGTTAACAGCAAGGGTGATCTGCGAGCGCTTGCATCCCGTACGTTTTTTTTTTTTTTTTTTTTTTTATTTATTTATTTAACATGTAAACATCAAATACAAACATTAATCATGTGCATGCATTATGAAACCACGGAGGTTGTAATTAATGCAGGAATCCGTCGAGACAACTATGTTTTATAATTTTGGTGGCGTGAGTTGCAACAAAATAAACAATAACAAAAAAAAAAAAATACAATAACGAACAAATAATCACTCCTTAACACCGGAATAAGAACACAACTTCAATCATTACATAATAATTAATGTGCGACACAATTGATAAGAAGGAGAAAATAATATTATAAATCGTGAATATTGTTCAAAAAATATTGCCTTAATTTAGCCTTTATATTTTTGTTTGTAATAGCATCAACAAGACTGGAGGGTAATTTATTAATAAGTCGAGGCACTAGGTATTCGGTTGTTCTCTCGCCATACATATTGTTTGCTTGCATTGTACAAAGCCGGTTTCGAGCTACCGCGCGAGTGTATACAGGATGGTCAATTTTCTTTTTTAGATTATGATTAAAATATTGTTCCTTTAATAGGTTGAGTCTAAACTGTTGGTGTACAGGTAAAATTCTACAATGTTCAAAAATTCCAGTAGGATCATTATAGTACTGTTGTTTAATTTTAGGGGAAACTAGGGTTTTTAGAATTTTTAGTTGGAGTTTATAAATTTGATTCAGATAAGTGTTATATGTACGACCATAGCTACTGAGGCCATATTGTATGTGTGACTCAGCGAGTGAGTTGTATAGCATTAGTTTAACTTTAAAAGGTATTCGATTATTAAGAATTTTCATATTTGCCAAAAAGTGTCGTAATTTGTTGCAGACTCGATCTATTTGATGACTCCAGTTTAATCTATGGTCAATCACTAGGCCTAGATATGTTTGTGATTCAACGGTTTCTATCTTTGGACAAACACAGACGTCATTTTTTGAATTATGTAGACAATTATGATCATGAGAAATCAAATCGGTAATAGAAATTGTCTTCAAGTATGGAGATTTGATTTTTAATAACTTCGTCTTCTTGAAATTTAGTACCAACCCTGCATCATGGCACCATTTTTGTAATGAATTAAAGTCCGATTGTAGTGTGTTTAGAGCTTTTTGAGGGTCTCTATCAGCTACTACCAGGCACGTGTCATCAGCAAATTGATAACATGTGCAGTTTTTTATGCATTTGCTCATGTCATTTACGTATGACAGAAAGTGGAGGGGGCCCAGGACTGAACCTTGTGCTGTACCTTCTGTGACCGGAAAGGGGTCACTCAGCGTATTATTGATCTTGACCGTTAAAGTTCTGTTCCTTACATAATCTCTGCACCATTCTAGTAAAGGTCCCCTTATTCCACAGTTGTCGAGTTTAGTTAATAGTTGCTTATGATTTAAAGTATCGAAAGCTCGTGAAAAATCTATAAATAAAACCATCACATGTTTTTTTTTATCGAGATAATCGTTAACTACATCAGTAAATTTTGAAAGTAGGTCTGTTGTTCCTTTACCTTTCTGAAAACCATATTGATTGGAATATATTATATTGTGTTTTGTATAGAAGTCGTGTATTTGTTCACAGATATATTTTTCTACTATTTTATCTATGGACGATAGTAAAGTAATTGGCCTATAATTTGAACAATCATCTCGTTTGCCCTTTTTATGTACAGGCCTTACACAACCACTCTTCAATTTATCTGGATATGACTCATATTTAACACTACAATTAACTAAATTAGCTATCGCTAAGGAAACATCATTACCTATTATTTTTAAATCAGATACTCTAACATTATCAGTCCCTGGAGCTTTGTTAGAGTTTAGCTTGTTTATAATTTTGTAAATCTTCTCGCTGGTAGCCTTTTTATACAATATACTAGAGTCAGATGGCTCACAATATTCATTTAAATTTGATAATTTCGAACTACAATTTGGAATTATATTTTTTACTGCTTCGTCAAATTCATTTGCAAATTTATCAGCAATAGCTTTGGTGCCAATACCTTGCGATTCAAACGCCCTAAGTATTGCATCATCGATTGATAACGTCACACGGCCCAGCAATTGGTTAACAATTTGGTATACTTTTCTTATATTCTTAAAATTTTCATTTATTTGTTTATTGTAGTAAGCATTTCTTCTATTTTCAATAACTTTATGTAATAAATTACGGGTTTTGTTATATTCTAGTCTTAGTTTAGGATCATTTAAGTTTCGTTTCCAAGTTCGGAATAATCTATCACGTTTCTTGCATAGCCGTGTTACGTTATCATCGATCCAAGGTACTCTGTAACATTTTTGTTTCGCATTATAATTTCTAGTTGATGTAGCAGTTTTTTTTGCGCTCCGATATGAGTTATATATAAAGTTTAAAATCTCGTTTGGACAATGCATTTCATTTGTTTGATCCCACTTGACATTCTTTAATTCATTACAAAACATTTCATAATTCACGATTTCTTTAGTAACATCCTGTAGGCGCCCGGGCGCAGTGTCGTCGATGCAGGTAAAAACTATTGCTCGATGGTCGGCTAGTACGACATCTAGCACTGCAGAGTACGGACATAATGTGGGGAATCGCGTGAAAATGTGATCGATACAAGATTTAGTTATTACATTATGTTTTGGTTCGATTCTAGTGTAGTCAGTGATTCCACACATCATTCCGCGCTCACTGAGCATGTTTAAATATGAATTCTTGTATGAGGTATTGGATTTTAAATCTATATTTGTATCGCCAATTAGTACGATATTTTGAGTAGTATCGAACGTGGAAATGTGCTTACGTAGCTCTCGGATAAATATGTTTTTGTTAGTTGATGGTGGTCTATACAATGCAAGCAAGACTATATGGTGACTTGGGGTTTTTAGAAAACCTGATAAGCTTTCAAATGTGATGCTTTTACGTTCCTGTATAGTAAATTTTAAATGATTTTTTACATATATAATGATACCCCCCCCTTTTTTGTTGGTACGCAATTGTGAATACATATTATATCCAGGTATATTATACAAGTTTGCAATGTTGTCTGTGATGCCTGCTTCGGTTATTACTATTATATCTAGTGGAAACGTACAGCTATGAATTATCTGTAGTAATTTGGTAAAGTGCTTTATCAATGATCTTATGTTAATATGTAAACATGAAATATTTATATGGCTTTTAGAAGGTAACTGTCGAAAAAAATTATTAAACGAAGTACAATTAAATAATTCTCTGACTTGTGTATCCATTTAAAATAATAACAGTAAGTACAGTAATAAAAAATAAATAATAAAAATAAAGTTTACAATGGAGTGGAGATATGTACTTGCTTTGCGATTTGATTGATGTCGTGTAAGGATTTAATGTAAAATATTTTACTATTACCTGTTTTTCTGGCGCAAATCTTACCATCCTTACACCATATAAATTGAAATGATTTACCTAACTGAATTTTAGTATTATACAGAATTGTTTTCAAATGTTTAGTTAACGCTTCACGAACGTATATTCTGCTATCTGCTTTCTCTATTGGAATGTCTGGAATTAGTAATCCTAGGGCGAGAGATTTTTCCTTACTGGCATGAATCCATTTTTTTTTTGCTAGTGTTGTATTCATTTCTAGAAGAATGGTTCCTGGTTTATCCTTGGAGCCCGGAAGACGTCGAGTCGATTTTACGTCGTCTCGATCCATATTGAGCTTTACTGCTACCGTTTCTATGATCTTATCCACTTCCTTCGGAGCAATATCAGGAAATCCTGCAATCTCGACAGAGGTTTCGAGGGCCCTTTGTTCCACTCGTTGCAGTTCATTTTCAAGCACGGCTACCCTCAATTCTAAATTTTTATTCATATTTTGAAAATCGTGATTTTTATTTTCAAGGTCCCTGATTCTATTATCTTGCTGTTTTATGCATTGTTCCATGGAGCTGACTTGTTCACTGAGATATTCAAGTGAGGACTCCAAGCTGCCAAACTCTTCTCTAAATGTTTTCTTTAGTTCACGACTTATATCTTGAACAAGTTTACGGGTATCTATGCTTTGAGAGTCCACAAGGTATCCTATTTCGGATTCTTCATCTTCACCGTCATCATCTGGGATCACAAAAGATGATCTCCGAGATATGTTTTTTAGGCACTCTTCACAACTCCACTCAATGCCCGGAGAATTCCGCAGCGTATTTAGTTGCTTATTTGAAAGTTTAGCACACGTAGAGTCAGCATGCACTACTTTTTCGCATCGACTACACTCCAGCCCAGGTGATTTCTTTGTAACATTTTTTTTACATTTAATACACTTTTTTAAAGGCATTGCACGTACTTCTTTTGTAGTTATACACGCAAACACACCCGTTCGTTACAGCGTTTCGAACGAACTAATGAATACGTGTGGTAGTGGGTAAAATTCTTGAATGCCTCCCGACGTTGCGTAACAAAAACATTTTTTTGCAATGTGGTTCACGGAGATTTGCAATAGTATAGAATGAAATAATCGCAATATATATAATAATATGAAAATTAATGTATATAGAAGCCGAGGAAGACGAAAATTTGCCTATAACTTATAAATGTTTATTTTGTCTGAGAATCGAACATATGCGCCTCGGTGTTAAAACCACTCTACCACTGAGCGTGTCCGTGCCCTGTCTCGACTCGTGTTTACACATTCGCAAAAATGCACTACGAATGTTTTTTATTGTCTCACAAGTACGTGCTTAAAAAAGGCCGCTAGCTTTTGAGGTATGAATTTAGCAGACAAAGATGCCAGAGTACAATGGAGCGAGTACCAAGAATAGGCAAGCTGCTCTTTCGACTTAAAATTCCACGACCGCAATCGGGTGACAGGTAAGCAACACAGCTTGTCCTTTCACCTCGACCCTATAAGACCAATATGACGTCGTATCGCGCCTTATTTGTATTCATCAGACACACGACGCCCACAGGCCGTGCCAACAGATTGGCCCCATTATACCCACACAATATCTTCACAAAATTCAATGTCAGCGAGCGGAGGGTTAGAAAGGTTTTTGTAAAAGAAACTCAGTATTTTGCTTCCTGTAGGGCTCTTTGTTGAGTTTTGATATGAGGTATCTAAGAATCTTGAAGGGCCCGTGTTATGGGCATATTGAGTTACCGGTCCTGATCATATTATGATAGATCAGTGTATATTGTAATCCTGCTTTGCATTTGACTCTGGATTTATCCTTTAATTATCCGTATGTGGTACATCTAAACAAATAACAACAGTAACAGGAACAGTTTGAATGCATTAATAAACACTCTAGAACTAATAGGCGGATTTGAAAAAAACATTTTGCGTTTGATAGACCTATTCTTGAGGAAGATTATAGACTATTCAACATCACGATACGACCCTTAGAAGGCGAGGAAAAAAAAGGAAGCAGAAAAAGCGGTCCCTACAGAATATCGGGATACACGCGAATAAAGTGTTCAGCTAGTACTAATATATAAAACGGAAGAATTTGTTGTTTGATTGTTTGAACGCGCTAATTATCACAATTACCGGGCAGATTTGAAAAAATGTTTTATATATGGTAGCTCCATTCTTGAGAAAGGTTATAGGCTATAGGATATGATACTTAGAAGTCTAAAAAAAGAAAGAAAGTAAGATAAAGTGGTTCCCAGGGGATACCAAGATGCGCACCGACGAAGTTGCGGGATGCATCTAATTTTTCATACAACATTGAGCGGCATACGCATAAAGCATACGCTACACCTGAGTACGCTTGAAATCCAGGAACTATCTCTCGCCTTGCAGCAGCCCCTATTGCACAGCAACTCTTCAGGAGCGTACTGTGTTTTGACTTTTTTGCAGGAACACAACAACTACCCAGTGAGTTGTTATTGAGCTACGGTTTTCTGTGAGGTGGAAGTTCTTCCATAATCGGGATGTTTTAAGCCCTTCCTCTCTTTGGAATGTATTATAAGTATTGCATAGCGTTTACAGGAAGCAGTTTCCTGCAATCTGAAAGATCGTATGGTTGTATGGTAAAATGTACTCGCGCGATACCACCTCTGCTGCTAATACAGTAGCTTATTGGTGACCTCATTTACATGCAGAAACACAACAACCCTCCAGGGAATTTGTTATTTGACTGCGGTTCTCTGTAAGGTGGGGGTACTTCCCCAGACGGGTTGCTTTATTGCGCCTTACCTCACTTAAAAATACCCAGACCAAGAGAACAGAAATGTTCATGCACACATATGTGTGTCCTGTGTGGGAATCAATCCCACGAGCATTGGTGTCAATGTCGCGTTATTAACCGCGGCGACACCGAGCTCGTCGCAATGTCATATGTTTGGACGAGATAATCTATTGAAAATGAACATCTCTGGAATTATAGAAAAAAAAATCCATGAGATATGCATTGTAATTTACAACATGTCACATTATACTGCGATACTTTAGAACGATAAAATAGCTATGTAATCCAATTCGGCCAAAAAAAAAACATGGTACACATCTATTTTGCGTAATAAGCGTCTTAATATCGCTAATATATTCCATAATTAGATTAGCATTTTTGAGAATTTCCAAATGTGTAATTTTAGATAAAATCTTTTCTTTTTAGTCAACTTGCTTCAAATGGTAAGATGTTTGCTGCTGTTGGATATCTTATAAGATTGCAATATTTTCACCAACCGACATCAAATTTACGCTAGCATACTCACAACTCCTTCCAACCAACGCTCGTGAGTTGGATTCCTACACATAGAAAACATTTGTGTGCACGTACATGTCTGTTTGCTTTGGTCTGGATGTCTTAAAGAGAGGTAAACCGCATCGAATCAGCCCATCCGGTGAAATACCTCTACCTCACATAAAACCTCAGCCAAAAGCCGTATACTTGTATGCCTTGCGACGTCGTATAAAAAAATTGATTTGGCCGAAACACACACATCCTACTTCTTCGATAATCCATCTCATGTAACTTCTTAAACTCCTAATTATCTAAAGGGGCGTTTCTCAATTCACACTAGAGTGAAAACTCACAACATCCATCCAAGTTCTTCTTCTCGCTACACCAGAACACTCTTCAAATTATTACGATAAGTCTTTTCCGGTACAAGCTGTGTATCTTTAGAATGCTCTAACATTAACTAAACAATGTGATTAAACCTTGTTTACCTTAAAAAAATCTTGTAAAAGCTTACTATATTTGTCCTGACTCCCCTGACCTGCTTACGTGTTATTTACGGGCAATTAGATCTTAACTACTTTGTGTGCTTCCGCTCCCGATTAGTTTATGCGAACTACTGCCTTCCGGCACCCATCCTCTACTGTTAGTACATGCATACCGCCGCTGCCATGGCTGCTCCGGTAGTCTCTGCCTAAGCTGCTGCGGTCGTCTCTGCGAGTGTTCGCCACCTGAAATGTGAACCGCATGCACCCGCCACCGTCGCTGCCCTGGCTGCTCTAGTAGTCTCTGTGACACGTGTTTCGCCTCTCCACGAGGCATCCTCAGGCGCTGTATATGTTAGTCATTAGAATATCATACTACAAATCTCGATTCGTAGCATGCGGTTCACATTAACACACAAGGTAGTTTACATCTAATTGCCTGCAAATTTGAAATTCGCAAAGTAACGCCTGAATCTATTAACTATTCAATGACAACATTGCTTTCATTCAAACATAAATAAAAGAGATAGCACTATTCTTAGTCAATAGTGATATCTCTTTCACACAGTATCTATATCCTAATGTGACACAGAGAGATAGAGTTGTTTCCGCGAGCTGATTGACTCTCCACCAGCGGTGGCTGTAACGTAGTAATAATAAGTCTGTTTATAGTAAAAGGGATGTGCATAACTCGCAACTTTAAATTTCTAAGTTATGATTTTTGAATATGTTTGTAATATTAAATGTTTATTTTTTTATATTATAATCGTAATATGTATGTATATCTTCACGCCAAGTCCCTTGCGGGGTATTCAGAGAGAACCGAGCGCCATAAGACGCGGTCCTTGCATACTTCACTCGCTTCTGTGACATTTATAGCTCTTTTCATGCACGCTCGCCGATTCCTGGGGCTTCTGACATCACCTTCTGATAAAACACGACCAATTTGGTCATGGTAGGTTAGTCTCGGCCTTCCTCGGCTCCTACATCCTTCCACTTTTGCATTGTATATCTGTTAATGTAATATATACAAACCTAAATACATCTGTATAATTATTTCATTTGGTGCAACTAGGTGCGTTTTATTATATAATTAGTATTGATGGTGCTCAAAATAGCACACATTATGATAATGATGGATGATAGTAACAACGAAACTCTTATACTATGTGTGGCGAGACACTTTGTAGAGGTTTTATGTCTAAAAACCACTTCACTACTTGGAACAGAAATTACGCGGAGTTTCCTATCCACAGATCGCCTCGCTCGTCACGTATTTGGTTCATGTTGGTGCCGTAGTTGTCAAGAGTGCTTGCAAATGGATGTTGGAAATACCTCGGAACTGAGTTTGACGCGTTCGACTTTATTTGCATGTGTTAGTTTAATGAATATACATACAAAATATATGCATTTTCGAAATTTCAAATACTATTTTGATAATGAAGGAAATAAACTATTGAGAATCAATGAAAACGACTTTGGATAATAACTCAATTTAAAAAAAAAGTAGAACGCGCAGCTCTTATTGGTTAGTTCATGGATCAATATCGGGTTATAAAATATCCTTCCTTTGGTCAGTAGGTTCGAATCGCAGATATATAGGCGCTAAAACACAAAGTTTTGTGAGGAATACGGCGATCAAAATATTATAATACTCAAATTCGACGACTAGCTTTTTTTTAATATTACGTCGGGAGGCATACAAGCTTATGGCTCACCATGTAAAGCAGTTTCCGTAGCCATTGTACGCTTGCAATACAATATTATGTATTACTCGCGCGATGCTACTTCTGCTGCTAATATAGCAACTCCTTAGTAGCTTACTGGTGAACTCACTCACACGCAAGGAATACAATAACCTTCTAGGTAGTTGTTATTTGGTTGTGATTTTAAAGAGTTGCTTTGATTATAGGATACACAGAGAAAAAATGCAACATAAAAGTTAAAGGAGAACGTACCATAGAAGTATGTGAATTCGCAATGAGTCATAAGACATTGAAAGGAGATGCATGAGGTTGAATCCTCCGTAGCAAAAAGAGGAAACCGTGGTTGGGTTATGTATCATCCTTGCCCTTAAATGAAAGTACGAGAGAAGAAAGAAATGTACGTCTATGCAGGAATGAAACCAAGGCTTTAGTGAAAGAGAAGCGCAGAAGACAAATTATGAATGAGGAAGAGAGGCTGACGAAAAACTTCGAGGCAAATCTAAAGCTGGTGTCGCTGTTGCTAAGACTTAAGAAGTATTAGAACGATGGAGTGAATATTTTGAAGAAATGTATGATTATACCTCGGACGCTGGCACTGAGAGTGAGTCTGATGCTTTCTTCACTTCGTCCGATGTAGGATATTATCTATTGATGATCGAATTGTCGATACGAAGCTTGAGAAATGAAAAGTCAGCGGGAATTGATATGATCACAACTGAGATGACCAAACTAGGTGGCACTTACGTTCAGGACGCATTCTGGTACTTAAGCAGTCTTTGCTGGAGAACTGGAAGGGTCCCATTGGACTGAAGACATGCAGTCATCGTGCTCTTGTATAAAGGCAATGGATCACCTATGGACTGCGCCAGCCATAGGGTCATGAGCTTGATCAGCTTAGCAGTACCAGTTTATGGAAAGGAAAGGTAATTGAAATTAGAACAAGGGTGAAATCCGATGGAATGCTGTGGGGGTCACAGGGAGAACTTTAAAATGGAAAGAGATCTACGGATCAAGTTTTCTCGCTCTGCAATATCATGGAGAAGCATCTGATCATAGACCAGAAGGTTTTCTGCGGTTTTGTGGATCTTGAAAAAGCATTTGATAGTTGTGCAAAAGGAATGGTGGGACATATTGCTGAGATATAAGATTGACGATTCATTGTGCCATGCTGTGCAGTTCATATGCAAAGACTATTACACAATGCAGTGCTAGTCTCAACGCTCAATTATGGAAGCGAGTGCTGGATATGGCAGAGAGAGAGCATGAAAGTACGATAAACGCGATCGAAGTGCGAGCGTTGCGCGAAATTTGTTGCGTAACGCTTGTAGATCGTATTCGCAATGATGATGTTAGAAACAGAATTGGTCTGAAAGAGAGCCTCGATGATAGAATAAGAAGAGGCATGCTCCGTTGGTTCGGACATGTGAAAAGAATGCAGGAAGGAAGAATTTAGAAACCGATATACAACGCAAAAGTAGAAGGATGTAGGAACACAGGAAGGCCAAGACTTATCCATCATGACCAAATTGACCGTCAATATAAGGAGTCTTAGAATCCAGCGAGTGATCATGGGAAGAACAATGAATGAGAAGCAAGGATCGACATTTCGCGTGAATTTATAGATAGATAAATACTGCATGTAAACAACATATGTGTACTTATGTATACATGTAAGTAGTTAGACTTCCTTCGCGTAAGGAAACAAAAATATCACCTAATATTTTATACCATGTGTATTTACCAGTACTCTAAGTTTATAAAACAAAACAATAATTTAATAAATTATCAATAAACATCATTCACCACCGCATATAATTCAAAGGCACATATATATTATGTTTGTATTGATATAAAACACGTGTTGTATATTCATGAATAAATATTTGAATAACTTATCTTGAATATAGTCATGAACAAAACTTGAGAGATATTTACCAACCAACTTCGTGGCTATTTTGAAGCCGGTGTCCTAAAATTTTACTCTCTTACTTTTGTCCTAACGCGCCAAAAGAAGTATAATTTCAATAATGTTTTTTCGAGGTGACAATACAGTATGGTTATCATAAATAATGTTATATGATAGTATATATACATAACTCATTGCAGGTATGACACCAAATCAATTGCTGCAAAAACCATCGAAATCGGACACCGCATTTCAATTCATGACAAAGAAGCTAATGTACATACACTGATGAATACTTTACCTAAATTTCAAACTGGAACTATTAGTGAGAAGGCATTCGATTTTACAATGTGTAATCGAACGCTTCTTTTACGCTCGCAATTCGTCATTAACAAATCAATAAAACTATGACTGCAATTTATATAGTGATAAAATTGGATGTTATGCTGCATCGACCACACGAATTGCGATAGGTATTGAAAATTTACAATTTATTCGTCTCGACATCATGGCGCCAACCATAACCAAAGTTATCTTTATGATAATTAATCGATTTAGAATGTAATCGAATTGGAATAATCCCTTCATTGCTCGATCGACCGGAGACAGAACAACGAAACAATAACAATAAAAAGCTGTTTTCAGTTGATCTAATATTTTATTGTCTTTAACGAAAAGCTTATTTTTGTATTCGGCGGCATTTCAAGGCTTACCTTTTGGATCTACAAAAACCATAAATTGCAACTCCCCTGGTTATCAAAATTGTTTTATTTATTTATTTATTTTTTCTCTGTATATGCGTTTCGGTTTTCAGTGTAGTAGGTATTTCACGTTCACTTTGCCCTAGGTTTAGTCTACCTTTTAGTAATTTTACTTCCCACAGAGCATAGAATTATATATGTAAAAATATAAATTTAAGGTACCACTTACTATTTTGTTATGTTTAAACTTATGTAAGTACCAAGGTATGTTTTGCGCACAGTAGTGTTATATTTCAAACAGGCATCTACGGAAGACCAGCGCCGTGGTGTCAGATGACCCCACGGCTTATGCTGAGTGGATGCCTATTTGTTGTCTTATATATTATTTACTGGCTGTAGGTTTTAAATGTTAGTGATTACATGTGAGGCAACAAATAAACCATTTTCTTTCTTTCTTTCTATTCACAAATTGTTAAACAAGTGAAGAAACGAAAGTGAGGAATGGCCCCCAAGACATTTACGAAAATATAGGTACGTTATTTTTTGATAATTCCTGTTGATGAGATCATTTCTAGGGTTCCGTACCCAAAGGGTAAAACGGAACCCTATTACTGAGACTTCGCTGTCCGGCCGTCCGTCCGTCTGTCTGTCACCAGGCTGTATCTCACGAACCGTGATAGTTAGACAGTTGAAATTTTCACAGATGATGTGTTTCTGTTGTCGCTATAACAACAAATACAAAAAAAAAATAGAATAACATAAATATTTAAGGGGGCTCCCCATACAACAAACGTGATTTTTTGCTCATTTTTGCTCGATATTGATAACGGCAGCAGGTAGACGCTTGCAATATTCACAGAACATTTAGTTATAAATAAATTAAAATAAAACAAATATTTAAGGGGGCTCCCATACAACAAACGTGATTTTTTTTGCCGTTTTTATAGATTATAGATACGGAACCCTTCGTGTGAGAGTCTGACTCGCACTTGGCCGATTTTATTTAATTTCTTACTTATCTTTTTTCTTTTTTTTTTAAGTTTAATGGAACTGGATACTAGTTCTAAATATTTATCTTTCTTGCCTTATAAAACACTTACGGCGACGATGCAGAAAAGTAATAGAGTCACTCTCACTTTTATTTTGGACGACTTATTTTTTATGCAATATGAGAGGCAACCTTTTGGACTGTCGAACACTGCCAACTCTATGCATTGCACGATTACTTGCTGAACAGTATACCGTGATAAGTATATACTTATATAAATAAATTGTTTAAGCCCTAACGGTTGATAATTCGATATTGTGGACTGTAATTTGGTATATTTAAAATGAGGTATTAAACCGACAAGTACAACGACCGGTGCCTGGCGTGTCGTTCGGCTGAGTGCGACGGCGACGCGGACCAAGTGCCGAGGAATCCGCACGACGCCACCCCGCAGGCTGCGTCATGCAATAGTGATGCACCGACAAAATCTATAAATTGTAAAAATGTATAAATATTTTTTAATATGCTCAATTTTAAACATTGAAGCCACATTGCTATAAAGTGATCATTTTTTTTTATACCACTAAGGTGGCGCGCAAGCATACGGCCTGCCTGATAGTAAGCAGTTGGCGTAGCCTATGGGCATTTGCAATACCAGGGGAGTCACTCTTGCGTTGCCGACTTTGTAAGAACCTCTTCACGCCTTTCTTGAAGAACCCACAACTTAATATTTCTCGGTAAAAAACTTCTTGTGAACCGCACAGTGCACGAACATTGCGGTTCCAGTGTATGAGGATGAACTCCCAGCCGTCGGCGAGCTGTGCGATTGTAAAACGAGGCTGTTGGCATGATGTCGAATAACTCCTCAGAACACAACCCATTATACAACCGGTAGAACACGCAAAGGGAGGCAAAATCTCTTCTTAAACTCAAGGGCTCAATGGATTAAATCGTGATCCTCTAGGTATGCCAGGAGTCGTGTATTTATCACACGCTCCATCACCTTGGACAGAAGGGAGGTTATGGCAATAGGCCCTTTTTGGGCACCGGGTGCACATTGGCGGTCTTCCACGAAGACGGGGCTTGCCCAGTGGAGTAGGAAAGCATGAAAGAGCGCGTTAGCACCGAACACAACTCAGGAGCACATTGCTTTAGCAACACTGCTGGTATGCCATCTGGCCCACTCAACTTATGAATGTCGAAGGAGAGCAACGCCCGCCGGACATGTCGCTGGCTAATTAAGATTTTCGACATTGAGCTATTGCACCCCGGGATGGTAGGTCGCACACCTCCCCCGTTATTCAAAGTCGAGTTAGAGGCAAAGATATTACCCAGTAAATTGGCTTTCTCTTTAGCACTGGAGGCCAGACTACCCATCCTGTTTTTGCAATGGTGGCATAGATGCCTGACAAAAGTTTCCCTCGGCATCTTTAGCCAGCGACCAGAAAGCATGGCTCCCAGATGGAAGGCTTGCAAGCCGTTCGCCAACTCTACTGATGAAATCAAACTTTGCTCTGGCGATTACCCGTTTCAAAACAGAGACATCAGGATTTCCATTAGCACGCGTCGTGGTCAAAGCCTCGAAAGCAGCCTGTATGAGAAGTTTGACTTCTCTACAAGCCGATTAAACCACGGTCGCTTTTTAGCTTATGCAGCAGCCACTAAACGATTGGGAATGTAGCATTCCATGCCATTCAATATCGCCGCAGCTACAGCAGTCGCACAGGATTCAACATCATCTGTTTTGAAACACTGAAATGTTGTACTCATCGTGACGCGTTGTCAGTAGAAGGTCCAATAAGGAGCTTGTATGGTTCTCTATGTCTGGTATTCTCGTGGGAGATGTACCAGTTGGGAGAAACCATAGGTCAGAGCAAAGTCAGGAGCAGATCTCCCCATGGAATCAGTGCATCGAGAGTCAAGCCATTCGATGTGGTGGACATTAAAATCTCCCAAAATCACTAACTCCGCGGAGGGATATTGCACGATAACTCTATCAGTCGCCATTTGTAGGTGCTCAAATATGTGGCAATAATACAGTGTAATTTTGAAGAATTTATTTACGATTTTTACAAAAGAGTACAAAGCGATCAATGGGCTCAAGAAATAAATTTAAACGTACTGTCAACGAAATCCCCGGTCATAGCCATCTACCACTACTTTATTGGCCATTTGTAACTTTCAAGAATCAAACAATGGTTCAACCCATCACTCATTCTTAATGTTTATTTGACTGGAGCTAGTGAAGCACAAAACTATTCTCAGATTGGAACGTATAGCTTCATCGCTACTGCCGGTATGAATAGAAGTACACATCAAACACGGACAAGTTTCATGATATAAATAGTTGATGATAAATAAAGGCACATAAAAATAGCAACAAAGTCAATCAACGTGTATTGTGAAGTTGTGTCGTAAAACTACACGGAGGTAGAGATTAAAGCGAGATAACTTTCGGAGGAGTAAAAGTTGGCAATAAATAAATAATAGTGCGTAAAAATAGCAACAGAATTAGTTAATTTCCGTAGGCTGTGATTCTGTAACGTAAAAGTATTCACTACTTTTACGTTACGTACGTACGTACGTAAAGTTTCATGTTCCATGTTATTTCTTAGTAAACCATTCCCAATTAAAAAAACAAGCTTTGTTTCCTTTAAATAAAAAAGAAACATGGTTTCCGTAAAGTAGGAAAACTAAGTTTACCGAATTCCCTAATAAGTTTGCCGCGAAGTTTCTTTGGATGAATCGGAGGAAATCCTCTACGCTATTGTACTGATTGTACATATTTACGAATATATAACATAGTGCCCAGTGATCTGCAGAATATCGGTCTTCCTACTTCTGAGGGTGTATTCTTGTAATTTCAGCGCTCACTTTATGTCAGTGAAAATATTTAGTAAATTATATTAGATGGGAAACATTTTTGAGTTTGAAAATGTTTTCAAAATTCATCAAACATCTTTTAATGTGTTACCATTCACTATATGAATACCTAAAGATTCCTTTTTGAGCTGAGAACAGATAATTACGTTTGTCTGTTCTCTGAAAACAAGTAAGTTAAGGCAAGTATGACTAAATGTGTTAGCATATCCTGCACTGTAAGAAATGACGATAATTTGTACTGTAATATTAACTCAACTTAGAACTTTTGCGGAGTACATACATATATAGTTGTCACGCCTGTCTCCCATTAAGGTAGGCAGAGATTACGGAATGCCAGGTACACCGATCCAAACATACCTCTCTCATTCCCTACTCATCAATTTGGCCCTTTTTCAACACATCACCAATTTGATCTACATGTGCGCGTCTAGGGTGCCTTCTACCGATATATCCATTCACTCTAGCCTGATACACTTCTAATTTGAACTATACTTATTATGATATACCAAATATATTATACTTACTGGTAAATAAAATTTTTAATAGATGAATCCCTTCTTTCTACTATGTCTCAAGTTAAAAACACAAGCAGGCATTACTTATATATCTAGTTGGTCTGAAAGAGAGTATCGGTGTCAACATAAGTAGGAGCATGCTCCGAGGGTTCAGACATGCAGAAAGTATGCATGTCTGAACCCTCGACACAGATGACGAAACAGATGTACAACGCGAAAGTGGAAGGCTAAGACTAATCAACGATCAAATTGGTCACGTTTTATCAAAAGGTGGTGTCAGCATCTCTAGGAACCATCGAACGTGCATGAAAAGAGCAATTAATATAAAAAAAAATGGGTGAGGTGGTAGCGTTCAGTTCTTTCTGTCTACACCTCAAGAACTTGGCAGTAAGATGTACATAGATACATAGGCTATTTTTTATGTAAAACATACTCCGGCAATGCTTACGACACAATGAGTATACTTCGCGCATCGGAACTGCGGCTGCTAACACCGTGACTCCTTAGAAGTGCACTAGTAATCATTCGCAAGAACACGTCACCGTTCAGATGACTGTTAATCCGCTCCAGTTTTCCGTGAAGTGGAGGTAATTCTCTAGTCGAGCTGCTTTGTTATAATTTAATTACACTTAACCATTTTTTATTTCTAAAGTAAACACTTTAAGTAGCCATAGTATAATAATTCTAAATGCAAAACTATTAGAATAAAAAAATCAACAATCCTTTTGAAACAGGAAAACGAATTCCTTTTAAGCACCAAACAAGACCAGACACTATCGTGCGACACAGATAAATAAATCAAATTCTTTGTGGTCACTAAAAGCGTTAAAAAGTCGTTTAATTAAAAGCTGAAAAACAGTAAAGAGTATTCGAATATCTAATGCAGAAAGCAACTTGTAAACCATCTTTTTCGAATTATCATTCTATAACATAATATGTCAAGCTAAATCATTTCCAGATATTTTTTCCAATTACACTTTGTGAGTTCTATAATTATATATTACATAATATGCTTTTTACAAACAGTATTTTTGATGTACCTTTTGAATATATTGTCAGGAAAGGATAGTTTTGTGCAACGGTTAACAGTATTCTTACAATTTAATGCACGGGCATGCGCAAATATTCCTGTTTCCCGGTTTTTCTCTGAAAATAGATACCAAATGACATGTTTTATCAAACCGGAAAAATAACAATGTAATACTCGTAGTAATAAGGAGCAGGTTAATTACAGCAAGGACACAGTAATAGATAAATATTTCTATAATGGTCGCGTTCAACATAAGTACTTCATTAAATCTTGTACTTGCTCAATGATTTGTCATAATTTGGATAATTTAAAAATAAATTTCAGTACCAACAGGTTGCAGACCCTTTACAAAAATATAAAAATTTTCAATTTGGCGCTTTTTTTATCAGTGTTTTGATTCAAAGAGCTGTCATATATTTTAGAAATCATAAGAAGGTGATGTATAGAAAATAAAAAAAACTATGTCTGTGGAACATTATACAGTATTAACTTTATATCCATTGCGCAATTATTTGTACATAAATATGGCTAAAATAGGTTACGACATTGCACATAAATGGTTATTATAGCACTCTTGTGATATAATAAAAATCTCGACAAGGCCCGATTTTCTAGCGCATAATCGTAATTATAATACACCTGTTTTACGTGGCAGTAGCATAAGCTATTATAGTTAAAATATAACGATTTAATAAATCAGAACGATACAGTTTACGTTATAAAAATAAAATAGGGTGTTAAATAAAACCCTAGGAGCAGTTCATGCAGCTATTACGCTGCAACTTGAGCGTAATTAATCAGAAACTTACCTGCGGCGTAAAGTTGCTAAGTTATTAGTTCTGCTTGCCGCGTGCTTGGCTAATTTTAATAATGAAAAATAGTACCACTTGCGCACAAATGGGATTCGCGTACTAAGTATTTTGGATGTTCTTGTGACGCTTCTTAGATCGAATAACTTTGTGGAGGATTTTTGATGACTTCTGAAGTATAAATACCTATATACACCTATATATAACAGTAGGACTATGATCTCATTTCTCCGTAATAGTTTCTTTTCTTCGTAATAGTTTTAAGAAATTTATATTTATGTAAGCGAATTTTTGTACATATTTGCAATAATAATTTTATAATAATTGATTTAAGAAAGGTAGGGCGCATCAAAGCAGCACCTCACAGAAAACCACAGCCAAATAACAACTCCCTAGAGGGTTGTTGTGTTCCTGTGTGTGAGTGAGATCACCAGTAAGCTCCTAAGGAGTTGCTGTGTAAGCAGCAGAGGAGGCATCGTGCGAGTGATACTTAATATATCGCTAGCGTTATTAGGCTACAACCGCACGATCAAGAAATTATTATATTTTTCGCAAGACGTGTGACATAACCTAAGAATGGTCTGGTCGCTCTATGTCAAAATCAGTACAAAGATCACCGATCGTTATAGTATAGGAGCTACTTTAATGATAAAAATGCCTGGGATTGAGTCGATCCAATTATAATGTAATTTATAAATTATGTAAATTTGTTTGGATACCAAAAGAGGGATGCCTGAGTTTTTTGGCAGTATTTTTATCAGTGCTCACCTAGTCATGAACTGCACGGTAGGGGAAAAAAATTGTGACGATTCCAAACAAATGTAGCCATTTTTACGGAATAAAAAGATTTTGACTTTCACTTTAACAATGTTCGTTTCCCGAAATAAGGGTTCGATTCCCACACAAGACAAATATTTATATGCATAAACAAGTCAGCTGGTATTTGTCTGAGCGACTTTAAGAGAGGTAGGGCGTATCAAACCTGTCCGACTATCTAGTCGGGCAGGTTTCCCAGTAAGCAAGTAGCCCCACGTTACAAAAAACAGCAGCCAGTTAACAAAATCATTCATTCATTTGACTTCATTCAATTCATTCATTTGACTTTTGACTTTTGCTGTAGTAGTAGTAGCGATGGTAAAGTGCGCGTAATACTTCCTGTATAGCCAGCGTTCATAGGTTACGGTAACAATTTCAGATCAGGTGGGTCGTATGCTGTTTTGCCACCCGATGTTGTGTAAAGAAAGTTAAACATTTCCTGTATATCAAAAGGCTCGAATCACATTCAAACGGCGCGACCGGAAGCTTCCCTAAGTTTTATTAGGTTATTACGGTAAAAGAAATCCTTAATTCAACCAGTCGCCCTTTGCTTCGTTACGAATTCCGAAACCATAAAACAACTCTTTTTCAAGAAAAAAAAAACTTAATAAACCCGCCGTCAACCTTATTATAAGATATGAAAAGGAGCAATTTATAATTTTAGTCGAAAACCCCGCCGAAGGGCCAGCGGTCGCGGTATGTTGGCGAGAAAAATTAGAAAACTTTACTGTCATTATTCAAAAAGGGCGGCTTCTCTCCTCGGTCTTGGCATAAACATGAAAATTTGCAAATTCCTATATATTCTTTACTATATACATCCATACTAATACATAAAGTGGAAGAGTTAGTTTGAACGCGCTAATCTCTGAAACTGCCAGTCGGATTAGAAAATTCATTTTTTTTATACTACGTCGGGAGGCATACAAGCATACGGCCCACCTGTTGTAAAGCGGGTACCGTAGCCTAGTACCGCTTGCCATATATTAAGTATCACTCGCACTATGCGTCCTCTGCTGCTTGCACAGCAACACCTTGGGAGCTTACAGATGACCTCACTCACATGCAGTAACACAACAACATTCTAGGGAGTTGTTATTTGGCTGCGGTTTTCTGCGAGGTGGAGGTACTTCCCCAGACGGACTGCTTTGATGCGCCCTACATCCATACCAAGCCAAACAGACATGATCGTGCACACAAATATTTGCCTTGTGTGGGAATCGAATCCACGAGCGTTGGTGTGAAAGTCGCGTCATTCACGACTGAGCCACCGAGCTCGTCAAAATTTTACATTCACTTTACATCAGGTGGACTGTAAGTTTGTATGTATCCCGACGTTGTATAAAAAATATATTTGCCGCCAAGCAAATACAACATATAGCTAGTTATATATTTCGCGCGCTGCACTTCAGTTTGATTTGCTCTAAGGTCTATATATAAGGTAATATATCGAAAGCGTTACGGGGTAGGCAAAGAGAACCGAGCGCCACGCGACTCGATCCTTACATACCTCACTTGCTTCTTTAACATTCATTGCTCTTTTCATGCACGCTCGCCGGTTTCTAGGGCTCCTGACATCACCTTCTGATAGAACACGACCAATTTGATCATGATAGGTAAGTCTTGGCCTTCCTCGGCTCCTACATCCTTCCACTTTTGCATTGTATATCTGCTTCGTAATTCTTTCATCCTGCATTCTTTCTACACGTCTGAACCAACGGAGCATGCCTCTTCTTATTTTAACACCAACGCTCTCTTTCAGACCAACTCTGCTTCTAACCTCATCATTGCGAATACGGTATACAAGCGTTACACCACTAATTTCGCGCAACGCTCGCATTTCAACCGCATTTATCCTACTTTCATGCTCTCTCTGCCATACCCAGCTCTCGCTTCCATAAGTAAGCGTTGGGACCAGCACTGCATTGTGTATAGCCAGCTGCGCCTTCTGGCTCAGGTTACTTACTTACTTTAAATACCTTTCCATATTTTTTTGCTTAACTATATGCTGTATTCCTGTAGGAAAAGCTAGACGGGAAATTTATTCCGCGACCTAAGAGCAAATCATATTGAAGTGCCACGCGCGAAATATATAACTTACATGTTGTATTTGCTTATTTATTTGCTATACAGCAAGTATATTTTTTATACAACGTCGGGATACATACAAACTTACAGCCCACCTGATGGAAAGTAGTTTTCGTAGCCTGTGAATGCTTGCAATAAATTAACAAATTATATAACGTACTTTAGACGAGCTCGGTGGCTCAGCGGTGGAACGCGCTGTTACGCTACTTTGACACCAACGCTCGTGGGTTCGATTTCCACACAGTACAAACATTTGTGTGCATGAACATGTCTGTTTGTATTGGTCTGGATATTTTTTATGTATAATAAGTATGTATTTACAAAAAAAAATGTATTTACGTATGTTTATCAGTTGTCTAGTACCCATAACACAAGCTTCGCTTACTTTGGGGCTAGATGGCGCTGTGTAATTTGTCCGACAATATTTAATATTTATTTATTATTTATTTACTTTAGATACACAATCCATTTATGATTGTATTTGCTTATGTGCGGGTAATGTTATGAACGAGCTCGAACTTCGAATCTCGGTATGTAGCAGTACATTCATGTTTTCAGATTTATGTACATATTTGTAATTATCGCTTCTACTACCACCGCCACATCAACACTTACTCATCCCACTGCAGGGATCCGCCTGTCCCTTGAATCGAAGGGATTTAGATCATACTCCATCAAGCTGCTCAAATGCGGATTGGCGAAGGCCAGTGTTTTCAAGCCGCCCGGGGGCCCGACGGTTTAACCTGCGCTCCGAAGCACGAAGAAACTCGAGATAGATAAACCCATCCATAGACAGGTTGCGGTCGACTCTGCTTAACCTGCGTGTTTGGTTAGAATGACACGCGCAACGACCGCATCGAGCTCTCGAATCGAATTATCACTTGCTCGGTGGTAAAGGAGAACATCGTTAGGAAACCCGCATGTCCAAGAAATTATATTTCGATAGACGTGCGACCTTACCTAAGATAGGTCTGGTTTTCCCTCTGGGCTGTAGAGGTCTGATGGCCAGTCGTTCCATGTAAAAATATCTTTGCCAAATCCTTAGGCTTAGGTAGGGGACCCCGCCAATTCTAATGAATTAGAAAACGGGATAACGCTAAGAAGACTAATGTTGTAGATGATCTCGTTGGCGGAGTGGTTAATAATGGTACTTTAGTACCAACGTTCGTAGTTTCGATTTCTACAAAGGACAAACACTGATCGTGTTGATCATACAAGCAAGAAAAATATAACTATATATGTTTCGTTTGTACATATATGAACTTAACATAGATAAGAGTAGATTGTTGTAAAAACTTCTAGTATATAAATTTTTATTATATATTAAGAGATACACTCGTTAAAAACACTTGTTAAATATTACTTGTAATTATGACTTATTAAATGCCAGTTACCAAACAAAAGTGAGGTAGGGCCAAAATATATTATCATTAAATAACTGTTTCTATTTCAATTAATGTTAATTACTAAAGTTGCCTGAATGAAAGCAGTGATAGCCCAGTGGATGAAGAATCAGCCTGTTGATCAACTGGTCCACGGTTCGATCCTGCCGTGGGTATGTACCACTAAATTTGTGATTTCGGAATTATGTAGTAATATTTGTAATTGCCACTTGTTTGGCGGCAAAGGAGGAGATCGTCAGTAAACCCGCACGTCCAAGAAATTATATTCCGAAATACATATATCTAACCTAAAGGTTCGCTCTAAGTTGGAAGTCTGACTGTAGTCGCTCCATATTAAAAGATCTTCGTCAATACCATAGGCTTAGGTAGCGGATCCCGCCAATAATGGATTAGGAAACGGAATGACCCTGAGAAGAAGACTAGAGTTGCCTAAAACCAACATCTTCCTAAACCCAGTGACCTGAGTTGTATGTTGATAAGTATAACATACATGGGGCACAATAAAAGTTTTGCACATCTAGCTAATTGGAACTATTTGAATTTCGAATGTTACATTTTTGAAACGTTGCAACCTACTTAGTAAAAAAAAAACAATTGGCGTGAAATCATTTGTCCATTGTTTTTTATCACACATCAAAGATCTACGTACCAACGAAAATGGAATTGAGTCGAAAAGATTTTAGAGCGATATTTTTTTATGATTTTAAAAGTTCTCTCTCTCTGCAAGACTGTGCTGCTCATCTCCAAAATGGTTTGGGAGAGAAGCACCTTCTTTGAGCACCGTGAGGCGATGGTTTGCTGAATTTGAGAGAGGTCGAGTTTCTTTACATGACGAATTTCGTGAAGAGCGGCCTTCAACTGCCGTCAACGTAAATAATGTGGCTACTGTTAAGCGGCTAATTGAAGAAAACCCGCGGATTACCTATGAGACAATTCGAGTACTATTGGGGATTGGTATGAGCCAAATTCAGAAAATTTTACACGAAGAATTGAAAGTTCGGAAACTTTGTTGTCGTTGGATCCCTCATGAACTGACAGCGGAGCAGAAGCGGGCTCGTCTGGAATGGTGCTCACAGATGCTACTGAAGTACGACCACGGACATTCTAATGCTGTTTATGACACTGTCACAGGAGACGAAACGTGGATTTATTGTTTTGAATCCGAAAAAAAACAGCAATCTTGTGAATGGGTGTTTGAAAATGAGAACAGACCAACAAAAGTGAGGCAGGCGAGAAACGTTGGTAAAAAAATGATCGCGTTTTTTTTCTCAGCTACGGGTCCCATTTGAACAATTCCACTTGAAGATCAAAAGAGTGTTAATGCCGAGTCTACCATTAAACAAATGTTACCACCCAGGGTGTTAGAAAAAGTTCGCGAAAGACGACCAAAAAGCCGCGTTCTCCTACATCATGACAACGCTTCTTCACACACGGCCAACAAAACAAAGTCATTTTTAACTTCCGAAAAAGTACAACTCGTTACCCATCCTGCACATAGCCCCGACCTAGCACCCTGTGATTTCTGTATTTTCCCCAAAATCAAAGATTTGATGAGAGGTTTCACTTTTACCAACTCCGAATAGGCAGTGATAGCGTTCAATCAGCACGTAGAAAACATGCTTTCAGATCTGCGGTCCTCCTGTTTTAAAAAATGGTTCGATCGCATGAAAAAATGTTTAAAATGTAAAGGAGAGTATTTTGAAAAGCAATAAACATAATATTTTGGTTATAACATGTTGTTTTTTTAAGTTACGCAAGACTTATAGTGTGACCTACGTATCTATATGTTTACTTACATGACAGTACGTTACGTTTGCGTGAAGTCCCTTGCGGAGTAGGTAAATGGAATCGAGCGCGCCACATGACTCGGCCCTTACATATTTTATTTGCTTTCTTACCATTCGTAGTTCTTCTCATGGACGCTCGCCGGTACGTAGGGCTACAGACTGCAGTAAAGACAAAGTATAAGCCAAAGTATATCAACAGACTGTCTTGGATCATGTTGTGAAACCTCTCAGAAATACACTTTTAAAAATGTACTTTGGACTTTCTAACAGGACTCTGTACCTGGTCACAAGGCACGAACTACTCCCGCCTGGCTCGAAACCAACGTTTATAACGGGATTTTATAAGAGCTAAAGACTGGCCCTTGCTTAGCCCAGAATTGCACCCCTTAGACTACAAATTATGGTTAGTTTTAGAGCAAATGGCCTGCTCGAAACGATAGGCCGACATTGTTACTTAAGAAATCTCTGGAGCAATCAGTGGCTAAATTTTCTATGGAAACAGTGCGTAAATCCATAGATTCGTGGCCAGATCGACTGAAGACCTGTATCAAAGTCAAAGGAGGCCATTTCGAATACAGTCATTTTTTTTGCTGAGACTTCTATAAATATATACATGCAAGTTTTATTAAGATTACATTACTTCATAAAAAAAATAAATGTATATTCATTTGTAACAGAACTTATGGCCGTACTAGGTATAATGATGACGAAAGCATGGTAATTGAAAGGAATGAAACTGTTACAGAGTGCCAGATAATGGCCGGAGATGAAAATGGAACAAAAGCATGAATTTATTTTTCTAGGTTCTAAGTTTACGAGAGACGAAAAATGAGAGGGCCATATTGAAAGAAGAGTAAACCGGAAACCGTACAATTGTGAATGTCGTGTCGGCGTCTAAAGGTCGCACTTCGCCGAATATCTCATAGACAAAGGCCATAGTTTATCTCCCACTAATACATATCAAATTTTACACAGAAATAAATAAAGGTATAAAATTAAATATTAGGGAACAATTGGAAATGATTAAATATAAAAATTCTAAAATTACTCTTATGAACAAACAAACTGACGTAAGCAACTCACCTCTATCAAATATCTGTTCACTCACCCCATCCACCCCCACCCTCAATTCAATATAAGGGATGACACTACGATAGATTTGTCACTTGTAGCATGTTATTCTAACGATTAACGTCTACAGGGCCTGAGGATAGAGAGGATTGTAGAGAGGTGAAACACGTGTCGCAGCGACGACCAGGCTCGTGGTAGCAGCGACGGTGGTGGGGGCATGCAGCTTCTATTCCAGATAGCGGACGACAGCAGCAGCCCAGGCAGAGACTACCGGAGCAGCCATGGCAGCGTCGGCATGTTGCATCTACTAACGGTAGTGGGTGGATACCGGCCGGCGCTAGGCCGCATGAACTAATTGGAAGCACACAAAGCTGGTTAGACCAAATTGCATGTAAATTTGACTTTCGCAAAATAACGCCTGAATCTATTAACCCTTTCATTATTAACAGTGAGTCCAAGTTTGGGCTCACGAGAGTTATATGAGCTACTTGGGATTACCTGCATTATGTTTGTGAAGCTGAGAGTCGAAGCTAGTAAGCAATATACAGCTTTTATAATAAGTATGTTATATGGATCTACGATACTAAGAATAATACCGGTTGTCGTAAATATCTTCAATACTGTGAAAGCAGATAGGCGTCGACGCCAATATATCGCACGGGTGTAATCCCGCAGGACATAAAAGCGAGTTCAATGACCAGAAACGACTTATATAAGACATATCCTTAGTAGAGAGTAATCTCTAGTAAATGAAATAAAATCGTTTCAATCTCTACAATCAATTAAAGAAACAATGAAAACATCGTTTTAATCTCTACAATTAATTGAAGAAACTATTAAAATATTGTTTTAAATTCTACAATCAATTGAAGAAACTATGAAAAAAATCGTTTTAAACTCTACAGTCAATTGAAGAAACTATAAAAAATCCTTTTAATGTCTACAATGAATTCAGGAAACTATGAATACTTTACTAAATATTGTTCGACTGACCTTAATTTTTCAACAACTGTCCAAAATAGATCCTATATTACCAGTAGATTACTGTTTCTATTTCAATTAATGTTATATACTGAAGTTGCCTGAATGACAGCAGTGATAGCCCAGTGGATGAAGAATCAGCATGTTGATCAACTGGTCCACAGTTCGAACGCTGCCATGAGCATGTACCACTAAATTCAATAATATAACAAAAGTAATATTTATAATTGCCACTTGCTTGGCGGTAAAGGAAAACAGCGTCAGTAAACCCGCACGTCCAAGAAATTATATTCCGAAAGACTATACTATCTAATCTAAAAAAGGTCTGGGTTTCGCTCTGTTGTCGGTTGGATGTCTGACTGTAGTCGCTCCATATTAAAAGATCTTCGTCAAGTCCATAGGCTTAGGTAGCGGATTCCGCCAATAATGGATTAGGAAATGGAATGACCCTGAGAAGAGAGTTGCCTAAAACCAACATCTTCCTAAACCCAGTGACCTGAGTTGTATGTTGATAAGTATAGCATATCTATATGTTTACTAACGTGACGGTACGTTACGTTTGCGTGAAGTCCCTTGCGGAGTATGTAAATGGAATCGAGCGCCACATGACTCGGCCCGTACATATCTTATTTGCTTTCTTACCATTCGAAGTTCTTCTCATGGACGCTCGCCGGTACGTAGGGCTGCAGACGTTAGGTTCTCATAAACCACGACTAATTTGATCATAGTAGGTAAGTCTTAGCCTCCCGCAGTTCCTATACCCGTCAACTATGGCGTAGCATATCTTATATTATATGTAATAAACGAAATTGATTAATTGTATTATTTGGTGATGTATAAGAATACATTACTGTATTGGATGCCATATATTTAATATAAATCATAGGCGATGAATCATTGGACATCCTCCCTGTAGAACCTCTATCCAAGCCTATTTCCGATGAGCGAATAACCGGACGTGTTTGGATGCTGAAACCGGAAGATTGTGGAAATGTGGAATAAGGGCGCAGTACATCCTAAATAAATACACCTGTTGATTAGATGTGCAGTTTCATTTTCTCACATAACATACAACTTAAAAGAAAAAGGGAGTTAAAGGGAGCTTTTCCTTTGTGAAAGAATGCGCATAATAAAAAAATAACTCATATTGTTTAATCTATATTTGTCTTACTATATTTGGGGGCCTTTCTGTCTACCCCACGAATGACAGAAAACAGCAAAACCTTCACTATGTGAATTTTTTAATCACACTATGTTCCTTTGCATTCTTCGACGATTTTTTATTTTACCAAAAGGCAAAGAAAGAAATTCTCTCACTCCATTACGATTAATTTTATACAACTACAGGTGACATATTGACTTACTTAGTTTCCTCACGGAGATTAAATACCCTCCCGTCAAACATACGAGTATATCATCAAATTTTTGTCATGATGTGTGATTCTCGTTCATCGAAGAGAATACATAAGAATAGGTCATTGTCCTCATAGCTTTGAAAACAAACTTTCTCGTGTCAAACAGTCTATTCCATCACGAATATATTCTTCACACATATACATGGAGACGAAATGACTAAACAGTACGACTGATTTCATACTAATTTATGGACGACTTAGAAATTCTGTAATGGATGCATAAATGGCATTGAATCTAATAGCACCTTTTGTACCTAATAAATATTTGGAAAGACGGTGCCAGCCTCGGTTACTGACGGTGCCTCACGGCACGGCAGAACAAATCTACTACACGAGACACCGTTGACGCGCGCGCTCCGCACTGTCAATCTTATGGCTGACAATTTGGACCTATTCATGTGTAGTCTGAGCGAATTCACATCGGTGGGGCTATATGTCGTTAGCTATAAGGTATATTATTAAAGGTATTTAAGTTTAGAATAGAACGATTTTTTTTAAGTAAATGCTGTCTGTCACTGTCTCATTATGCACAGTTTGCCTGTAATGACAGCTGTAAGTTTTGTGAAAATTATAAAAAAAATATTATATGTCAGTTAATGAGGTGACAACATGGTGACGACATTCATAGAAAAATTGGCTAAAGTGGCATGATATCTGAAATCGATACTGTGTACTCCTGAGTTGTATTCTGATCTAAACTTTTTCGCTTTTGTACTTCACTAGGCAAGTAAGTTCCGTCGTCTTCGTAGAAGATTGCTCATTCTGCCCCATCCGGTGTCCAAATACGGAGACATATCAGACAGATCGAATTACAGGTCTATTGTTACCACATTTCTTCTATTCAAGGTGATTGAGCGTAAAATAAACACACAACTCCTGGTATAACTGAAACCACGACTTAATAAGAGACCATCGATCGATATGGATATCACCTGGTTCGTTTGATTGATAATATTAATATATTTTCCACACTGCTGAGGATTGGTAATTGAATGACATGATGAGGAATTTGACAAGCTCGGTGGCGCAGTGGTGAAAGGTTCCGTTTCTTTGACACCAACGCTCGTGGATTCGATTGCCACACAGGACAAACATTTGTGTTCATGAACATTCTGTTTGTCTTGGTCTAGGTAGTTTTAAGAGAGGTAGGTTGCATCAAAGCAGCCCGTCTGGGGAATTACCTCCAAATCAAAGAGTTGCTCCCAAGGAGTTGCTGTGTCACTAGCAGAGGTGGTATTGCGCGAGTGATACTTGATGAATTGCAAGCATTCATAGGCTATGGTAACCGCTTTACATCAGGCCCGTATGCTTGTATGCCTCCCGACGTTGTACAAAAAAAGGCATTGTCTGCCTGAATATAGTAAAAGCGTTGCCCAGTTTTTTGCCCAGTAGATAAATAAAAGCGGCTGTTGGCGAATGCTGATTTTATAGCAAAATCATCAATTCTGAAATCTTGTAAGATTTTGTGTTATCACCGACGTTGTTTATTATTTTATTTTATTAGGAAAATATACAGCAATGTTATTAGCTAGTGTTAATTACAGATTAAGAACAAATAGTACACATTTACTTTTATTTGCATATTGAAATCTGAAAAATATTGTTTGTTTTTGTGATATAAAATGGATATCAATGATGTTCAGGAACACCGTTCCTATATGAAATCTATATGTTTGACTGTGTGTGCGTTTGTCTGTGAGTTTTTTCAAATATTCGAATTTTAACTTCAGATTCGAATTCAGCATAAAAAGTAGAATAGCAATGTTCAGGAACACCGTTCTTATCTCTTAAGGAACATGGTCAAAATGGACAACAAATAAAAAAAAATTGAATTGTTATATAATTGATGAGCCAGGTGTTCCTCTGGCAATGCAAGCTTGCGCATTCTCAACTGGTTTTCAATTGACTACATATATTGTTATGCGAACAACAGAACTCTTAGACACCTATTTTACAGCTCATACTATCAACTTTTATTCCCTTGTGAAATAAAATCGATTTACTATTATTTACTGAACGTATATTATCACCGATTCATTTAGTGATTGAACAATGAGTTGTGTTTAATGAATTTGTGCGATACGATGCATATATTCGTACTCGTAGCTTCCTTCTATAACCCCATTTTATAAATAAATAAATAAATATTGTCGGACAAATTACACAGCGCCATCTAGCCCCAAAGTAAGCAAAGCTTGTATTATGGGTACTAGATAACTGATAAACATACGTAAATACATTTTTTTTTTGTAAATACATACTTATTATACATAGAAAATACCCAGGCCAAGACAAACAGACATGTTCATGCACGCAAATGTTTGTCCTGTGTGGGAATCGAACCCACGAGCGTTGGTGTCAAAGTAGCGTAACAGCGCGTTCCACCACTGCGCCACCGAGCTCGTCTCGCCCATTACTCGCCATCAGCAGGAAATTTGTTAGTTAATAGATTCAGGCGTTATTTTGCGAATGTCAAGTTTGTCTGTTTGAGAAGTGTACATTTTGTGTATAAATTTAGACGCGAGTTCTCGGACTTTTTGATCTACTAAATCGAATTCTACGGGATTTAATTGTGGGCGAATTCGGTATGTAATATTTTTAAATGTGATTTGTGTTTGTCCCTAACCGCAAACCAACCTTCCTCATTTAGCCAGATGAATTGGTCTTTTTTGATGGCTTTATTGGTCGCTATTGAGTGTGAATGTGATGTTATAGAAATATACTTGGGAATCACGTGGTAGTGTTTGCACAGTTGGTCGAACCAGAGATTTTGCACGGCAATACGGTGGAGTTTTGTCAACTTAATATACACCTTCACCTGATCGGCTATACTTGCTGCCATTAAATTATTATTACATTATTATTATTATTCAGGCGTTATTTTGCGAAAGTCAAATTTACATGACTTGTAGCATGTTATTCTTACGACTAACATCTACAGCGCCTGATGATGCCTCGTGGAGAGGCGAAACACGTGTCGCAGAGACGACCAGGCCAGTCGTGGCAGCGACGGTGGTGATGCGGATTCTGTTCCAGATGGCGAACGACCGCTGCAGCCGAGGCAGAGACTACCGGAGCAGCCATGGCAGCGTTGTCATGTTGCATCAACTAACAGTAGTGGGTGGGTGCCGACCGGCGCTGGGCCGCATGAACTAATTGGTGGCGAAAGCACACAAAGCAGGTTAGATCAAATTGCAAGGACATTTGTTCTCACATACTAGATCCATAATGGTCGAACTTGGTTCCTAAAAGGTATTCGTCAGAGAATTGTTCATTGTGGACGAGTGGAGAGATTTCATCCCCGCACTGATTTTCCGAAAAAACTACAGAGTGAGGCTCATCAAAAAGAGCTGGCTGAAGACATAATTTGCGATTAAAAACTCTGATCAGTTAGTCCAAAAGTATTTATTCATATCCTATTTGATTATTCTTGACATATTATTGGACTGTACTCTGGAATGGAGCATTACAACCATTACCATTTATAACCTATTTATTACCACCAAACATCAAATAGCAACAATAAACACAAATAAAAGCTTATTTGGTTACTCGTATAAAGCAATCGACGAAAACACAAACAATTAATTTGACAGCCCGAAGGGCTTTCAGTTCATTGTGCACGAATTACAGTAGGATTAGCTTTTCACAATTTCTAACCGGAAGCCCTTTATTGGTTTCCCTATAAATCGACTGTTAAAAAGGTCAGAGTTTACGTTGTTATCCTGAATAATAAAGAGCGTTTCAATAGGTGGATCCTATATTAATCTAATATAAAACTAACAGTCTCGTCCTAGCAAAACTTGGAAGCTTCGTTGTGCATATCAAGCATCGCCGTGCTAAGATTATCTTTGATGGAATTGATATTACATTTTATATAATTTCATATTTTTAATGATAATTAATTAACAGATTCAAATGTTATTTTGCGAATGTTATTTTATGAAATATAGCATGGGATATAATTTGTAGCACGTTATTCTAACGACTAAATCTACAGCTGAGATATCTACAACTGAAGATGCCTCGTGTAGATTATAATAATTGAATAGTAACAGATCGTAGATATACACAGCTGATGTGGAAAGACGAGCGAATGCTGGGTCTAGTTTGAATGGAGTATTCGATAATCTTCTTGGCAGTAAGAGTTTGAGCCAAAAGGCACAGCCGCTATACTTTCACAAAATAACAGCATTACTTTATGTAATGCTGTTATTTTGTGAAAGTCAAATTGCATGTCACATTATTTTATTTTAGAAAATTTGACTTTCGCAATATAACGCCTGAATCTATTAACTATTTAATGGAGAGCTTCTCATCCCATGCGTCCCTCTTAAATTAGATGTCAGTTTTAGTTAGGTGAACATGACTCTCGCGACATTCATAGAAAAATTAGCTAAAGCGGCATGATGACGGTATCTGAAATCGAGACTGTGTACTCCTGAGTTATATTCTGATCTATACTTTTGCATTTGAACATCACTAGGCTAGTAAGTTCCGTCTTCTTAAAAGTCTGCTCATTCTGCCCCATCCGATGTCCAAATATTGCGACATATCAGAAACATGGAATTACAGGCCTATTGTTGCACCTTTTTCCTCTTCAAGGTGATTGAGCTTAAAAATAACCACCAATTAGTTCATGCCAACTAGCGCCGGCCGCCACCCACCCACTACTTTTAGTAGATGCAACATGCCATCGCTGCCATGGCTGATTCGGTCTCCTGCTGCGGTCGACCTCGCGATTGCCCGCCATCTAGAACAGAAACCGCATGTACCTACCACTGTTGCTGTCATGACTGCCCTGTGTCGTCGTTGCGACACGTGTTTTGCCTCTCCATTTGGTATCCTCCAGCGCTGTAGATGTTACTCGTTAGAATAACATGCTACAAGTGATAAATCCATCTAGTGTGGGTCATCTCACAACCTCCTCACGGTGGCTGGGGACTCAGTTCCGAGATAAATGTCTCTCTACTGAGGTATCTATCGCAGCATGTGAATACATACCGGGCGTTGTGTTGGCCGTATAGGCCGAGATGCGCGCTACGTTTCTAGTTCGTCAGAATCGTCTCATGTGTCGTTGTTCGCGAGTAACTCACGAGCGTAAGGGCGTCCGTCCGGCGGCCGAGTATGTAGAGGCGCCAGATTGCGTATATGACGCAAATCCGACGCGTCCGCACGCTCGAACAGGCTTACAGTGAGTCGGCGTATGAATGCGTCCGTGCTCTCCATGCGTAGGTCCCTCTGTATAGTGGCGTTCTTTACAAGACGCGGGGCGTCTGTAATCTGCCTGAGGGAGATGCTCTGTTGCTGTTGGATTCTCTCAGCGTTTCCTCTGCTCAGTAGGGCGTACCAAGCCGGCGCTGCGTATGTTAAACATGGCCGTAGGTAGGTCTTGTAGATGCTGAGTTTCGTTTTCAGCGGAAGCTTCGAGGAGAGCACCGGTCGCAGTAACGCGCGCGATGTTCGGGTCCTAGCGATGACTTTGTTCGCGTGTTTATTCATAGTGAGCCGCCGGTCGATTTCGACGCCTAGGTAGGTCGCCGATTCGCGCCAAGCTAGCTGCTCACCACGGAGATACAAGGTGGAAGGCTTCTTTACGGAGAGATTCATAAGCATTGCTTTTGTCTTTCGCACGTTAACCGAGAGCCTCCATTTGTCAAGCCACTCGGGGAGCAGGTTTAGTACGCGTTGCATTTTCAACACTGCGAATCTAGCATTTTTGTTGTATGTCAGATACGCTGCGTCGTCGGCGTACAGTGCTAATGTGGATTCGTCTGACTTCGGAATGTCATCGGTGTAACGTGAGTACAATGCTGGGGAGAGGCAACTCCCTTGCGGTACGCCGGCTAAGATTTTCCTTGACGTCGAGGACTCTGTCTCTACTGATACGTGAAAACTTCTATCACTCAGGAAGGAGGCTACTATTCGGACTAGACGTTGGGAAGCGCTGGACGTCGCTAGTTTGTACAGCAGACCGTCGTGCCAAACTCTGTCGAACGCCTTCTCCATATCAAGAAAAACTGCAACTGTGCTTCCCCTCTGGTTCATGCCCTGGGTCATCATGTGCAGTACTCTCAATAATTGGAGTGTCGTTGAATGTTCCGCTCTAAAACCATACTGCTCGTCGCGGGGGGTGATGTGCGGGGCGAGGTGTTTCAGTAAGAGGCGTTCGTACACTTTTGATTGTGTAGATAGCAGCGTGAAGGGCCGATAACTCTCCGGTTTCAACACGTTCTTACCGGGTTTAGGCAGCAATATAACGCGTCCGTCTCTGTATATAGTCGGGAAGTGTCCAGTGCGATTTATACCGTTGTACAGTCGTGTTAGCGCCGCGACGGCGCGCGGCGGTAACCGACGTAGGGCTTCATTGGTTATTTTATCTGCACCGGGCGCCTTCCTTAGCTTCGTGCGTTGTATCGCACGCTGCACTGCACCCGGGGTGAAAACAATTGGATCGTCATCGGCCGCTATCGGTGTAGAAAAATAGCCTCGTAAGTACTGTTGCACCATTTCGACGTGAGCTGTATTTTCTGTCTCGTTAGGGCGGAATTGGCGTTCTAAGTGGTCGGCGAATATTTCAGCGCGGTCTGCTGCGTGATATCGCAAAGTTCCATCGGCTGCCAGTAGTGGGCGTACTGGAGGCGGAGATCTCGTCAGCTGCCTGCACAGTTTGTGGATGGAATTCCAGTCATCACTGACATCCTCTATGTGCTGCTGCCAACTCTCCTCTCGATGGGTTTCTAGCGCGTCCTTTACTACGGTCGTAAGGCGATGAAGTTCGGCCTTTAACACAGGACACCGCGTCCTCTGCCACAACTTGCGTAGTCGACGTTTGTCTGTTAGCTTACGCTTGATGGCGTCGGGGAGTGGCGAGTATTGTTGTCGCTTCTTAGTCTCGGTGGAGGACTCATTGAAGGCCGTCTGGATAGTCTCCGTAATAAGCACCGCTAGCCGCTCCACATCATCCGGAGTTGAGATGGGAAACGACGCCGCGAGCCTGGAGTCTACTTTTTCGGTGTACTGGGCCCAGTTGATGAGACGCTTGGGAATTGGTGGTGAGACCGAAAGTGGAGTCTCTGGAATCGTCACGAGTACCGGTAGATGGTCCGAGAACATGCTCTCCAATAGAACCTCTTGCGTAGGTTGGCAGTGTAAGTTCTTGTGAACTATCCAGGACATCGGGTGCCGCCGCATCACTATACGGATAATGCGTCGGAATCTCGGGGCCCTGCACGGTATAGCCCCAGCGCTCCGCATCGTCAAACAACCGACGTCAGAAGGACAGGTGTATTAGTCTCCGTATCGACTAGGCGGGTTATCTCCGCCGGGTCCAGCTTCCCAATCGGGGGTCTATAGGCTGCGTACAGGTGCATGGATTGCCTACCCGCGTGGATGTCAACTCCTAAAGCATAAAGCTTGGCCCTCTTGTGGACAGACTCGGTCTCGACTATCTTGATCGGTTGATGGACTAAGCGGCGTCTGACTAGCACTGCCAACCCACGGTAAGCCCTTCCATGGGGAGAAAGTTCGTCTTTCCGATAAATATGGTAGTTTGGGATTCTCAGCGTAATGGACTCCTTCAGGTGCGTCTCAGACACCAAACAGACGTCAATATCCTGCTCCTTGAGTAGCGCTTTCAGCAGAGCAACCTTTTTGTATAGGCCGTCTGCATTCCAGTGCAAAACTCTAAGAGCCCCCATGTTGCAGTCTCAGTTGGATGAGCTGAGCCATTCCTCCTAGTAACACTGACAGGGTGTTCTGTCCTGTCCGTACGGCCTTCAATACGTCCTCCATGATAATAAGAGCGACGTCTAAAACAGCAGTAGCGTTGTTGTCGATCGCTCCAGCGCTGGGTGCCGGTATGTGCGATGTAACAACCGCCGTTTGCCTCGCCTGACGACCTACTTGTTGTGTAGGGACGCCCGCTTTCTTCAAATCACCTTTTCGGGGTGCTGAAGTGGCTGCGGTCTGGGTCCTTTCGGCCGGTTTTTGCGCCTGTACGGCTTGCGCTGCCTTCCGGGACTTCTTCCTACGCCTCTTCTTCTTGAGAGAGGCGCCTCTCTCGGTGGGAGCGTTTGCCTGTGCCATTAAAGAAGTCGTTTCTGTCTGTAAATCGACTGTAACGGCCTTCTTTGTCTGTTTTGAGGCACCGGCGGTGATTGCAACTGTCCCTGCTCGCTTGTTTCGCAATTCGCGACGAAACACAGCGCATCTGGGATTGTTTGCACCCTTTCGCGGCTGCTTCGACGCAGATGGCTGCGGAGCAGGTACGACGGGCGCACGCGGCGGCTGCGCGGGGGGGGGATCGCGGCGACGGCACGGGGGGTTCGCCTCGGCTGGCGGCGACGGGCGTCGGGCGTTTGGCCCCGACAGGGGCCTTTTTATCGGAGCCCTGAGAAGGGCTCGACATCGGAGGGACGGTCTTGCTCCTGTATCCGCAGTCTGGCGGCCACAAACCTCACGCCCCCAGGCCCTAAGGCCCGAGGGTCTTTTTAGGAGAGGCCTAAATCCATCGTAGTGCCGTTCCCTATATTGAATTGAGGGCGGGGGTGGATGTGGTGAGTGAATAGATATTTAATAGAGGGGAGGTTGCTTAGGTCTGTTTGTTTGTTCATAAGAGTAAGTTTAGAATTTTTATGTTTAATAATTTCTATTTGTTCCCTAATATTTAATTTCTATTGTGCATAAAATTTTAAATGTATTATTGGGGGATATATTATGTCCTTTATCTATAAGATGTTCGGCGAAGTGTGACTTTTCTGGGCGATTGTTTTTATACGCTGATGCGTGTTCATGAAATAGTTTTTGAAAATTACGAGCAGTTTAGCCGATATAAACTTCAATAGCTTTTTTATTGGGCGGAATTTTATCTTTAGTATTACAAAATGATTTGAGTTAATTATATTAATAAGCCAATAGTAATATCATTTAACAATACATTCACGAAAGAATTTATATCATATAAAAATGAAAACCTCGTTGTCCTAGGAGTCACAGGAGATGGCCAATATTAAAATCCAGAGGTGGCCAGAAAATCGGACACTTCACCAATCTTTTTTATAAAATGCGAAAAAATCGAAAATCCTTTGATTACACTAAATAAATATGTAGATTTAATTGTGTATATCTTAAATATTGTCTGTATATTTTATTTAAAATTATTATTATACACAGTTTGAGAACTGCATTCATCGTGCAGATAAGTGTAGTTTGTTGTGTGAGCCGTTATGAATTAGTCAACCAGTTTACGCACGTAAGTACTGCACCACTCACAGAAATTTCACCTGTTTTCCTTATAATTATAAGGATCATGCTTGTTTGCATTTTATTGAATGTTGAGAAATGTTCCTTTAATTCCAGTATGGACCTCGCGGTTACTACCGTCTCGAGGGTTACTCAAGTGTTTGTTAGTGTTATATTATTATAGTGGTTGTCCCACTTATTTCGTGCTGTGTAACTTTGGTATCAGTTAGTGCCTAAGCATCCGCATTTATGCATTTACTGAATTCTATATGCGAAAACATACAATTGGTTTATAGATATAGTTATAGATTAATAACCATGATTTATAAAAACTGTTTGCTTTTCAGTTTTGATTGGGCAATAGTGAGGACGACCGCAGAGAGGCAGAGACTACCGGAGCAGCCATCGCAGCGGCGATATGTTGCATCTACTAATAGAAGTAGGTGGATACCGGCCAGAAAGCAGGTTACATTAAATTGAACGATATTAGAAACAGAGATGGTGTGAAAGTGAATGTCGGTGTTAAAATAAGAAGATGCATGCTTCGTTGGTTCGGACATATAAAGAAAAAAATACGAACCTGATATACAATGTAAAAGTAAAAGGATGTAATAGCCGAGGAAGAACAAGACGTAGGTAAGTCTTGGTCTTCTTCGTACTTTCATGTTGATCAAATTGATCCTGTTTCGTCATAAGGTGACGTAAGGAGCCCTAGAAACCGACGAGTGTGACTAAGAATAGCTATGAATGTTAAAAAGGGAATGAGGTTGAGTCATGTGGCGCTCGGTTCTTTCTGCCTACTTCTCAAGAAATTTGGCGTTAAGTCATAGATAGAGAGAACATTTCAAAATTCATTTATTTCTTTTGATTAATTCACGCGAACGGGGTTGCGGATATAAGCTTGTAACTAGTACATAATGTGCTTTGCTTACTTATAATTAGTAAGAAAATTATTATTAGGCCAAGTAGTAGAACAGAGCACTCATAATATTCTATGATACTAATACAATTAATTAATTAAACTAATTCTGTCTACCTAACCCGTAAGGTATTTGACGTGAAGTTATAGATAGATAGACTAATACATATATGATCCACAATAAAGAATATTTGAATGATTGATTACTGTATTAACATTAAAATATGTTGTAACAAATGTACCAAGTAAATACATTACCTATCTTCAAAAATGACGAAAATCCTTTTTATCCAAAAGATCGAAGCATATTGTTCCGATTTATTGATTAAGCAGTGTATTGGTACGAAATAGAGGCTTAAGTCGTTTTATGTGGTAATTTATCGCGGTACAAGCTCATCTGTATTCAGTTGGCATCCTCCATCGATCAGACATGACCCGTGGTTTCTTGTTACAGCATTCCGTGACCCTGTGCTAGTCATGTCAAAGAGATGCGTATGTGATGGATGTTTATATTTGTAAATTACTTAAAAAAAGAATAGATTCTATGTTCAGGCATTTTGGTCGAAACTACTTTCTGTGCTTTCGCTACCAATTACGACATGATACTGACACATTCGTGCTTCGGAGGGTACGTTAAGCCGTCGGTCCCGGCTGTTGTCGATAGATGACAGTCGTTAAGCTAAGTCAGTGGCCCTCGGGCGGCTTGAAAACACTGGCCTCCGCACATCCGCGTTTGAGCAGCGTGGCGGTGTATGCGTGACGTGGTCTAAACCCCTTCGGTTCAAGGGAAACCCGAATCCCTGCAGTGGGATGAGTAAGGGTTGATGTGGTGTGGTAGACTGACACATATACTACTTTGTGTGCTTCCGCTACTGTTTATTAATCAGCAGCGGAAGCACACAAAGTAGTTTACGATATGATATTAACACTTACACTACTTTATGTGCTTCCGCTACAAATTAATTAATCAGTAGCGGAAGCACCAAAAGTAGTTTAGATCAAATTGCCTGTAAATTTTACTGTCATAAAATAACGCCTGAATCTATTAACTAGTTTCTATGTTCGTCGCTTATATTTCATTTTAACCAATTTCGTAAGGAGGTTTTTCTCAATTCAAGAGCATGTTTTTTTTGTGTACCTTCGCCAGTTGTTAACGATTTTCGAAAATTCTACTTTTATAATAAAGCTATCGACTATTGGCCGAATATAAATTTGATTTAGTTACGATACTGCAATTTCACTGAAGTAGGCAATCTTTGATTTTAATCCAATTTATTTTAAATTTCATACATGTACTTTCATAATTCATGAGAACTGAGTCGCGGGTAGAAGCTCGTAACTAATAAATAATATGCGTTGTCTACTGTAATCCGTGTGAAAATTATGATATGCTAGAAACACAACTACATTATTTAAAATCACTGACATCTTTGATACGCAATTGATAAAATAATAAAAAATGTATATAAATTTGCTGAACCATTCTCAGCTATCTTGTCAGTCAGACAGTGAACAAACTTATAGCGAAGAGCCTCGATGGCTATCTTGAGAGGCTCTCGCTCGACGGATGGATCATAAACCAGATTCAGAAAGTGGTTCTTTTGGACACGGCCCGCATTGTGAGGAAGTTGCTCACTTTAGAGCCCTCACCACCGATAGCTTGGCTTAGCATTTCTTTACATGTATTTTTTTAAATAATTTATGTTTAAAAGTGTAATAAATATGAGGTTATAAAATAAAATAATGTATAACAATAAATATCTTTATTTCCTCTCACAAAAATAAAAGGCATCGATTACAACTAATCGATTCTACAATGAAGAGTATTTTTATGTGCTTTTTGAAGACGCTGTCATGAATTCTATTGGAAATAATACTTTAGTACAATATTAAATATTATTGGAAATGAAAATATGGAAATATTTCTCTGCCTTCCCCGCAAGGAATTTGGCGTGAAGTTATAGATAAATAATTGGAAATTATATTTCAGTACAATACTTTATGACCTTTCAAATCAATCATACTCTAATAAATCAGCAATCGCATGTTGGATGCTCACGAATCGGAAATCCAAGAAAGTTTTTTTTTTTTGATAAAATCGAAAAAAAATAAAAAATATTGTCTACATTATAGCACTTAATTAATAATTTCAACAAAATAAAATAAATATCACTTACATTTTTCCTTTATACATCATTCAATTTCATCGTAGACTAGAAAATAAATATCATTTTTTCTCTCAAACCTGATTAAAGGAAATAACGTTTTGAAATTTCAAACGCTATAACTACAATTTATTTCCTCTGCGATAAAATTGTACCGTCTAAAAACTGGTACGTAATAAATAGATGGAAATTCACAAAATACCTATCAATTTATCTTTGTTACAACTTCAATTCAATGTATGTTATGTTTGTATTTTCATTTGTGTAACATTTAAAATATTAAACGAATTAAGGTGCTCGATGGCGTGATTGTGTCTCTCGCTCTAATTGAAAATGTTAAGCAGCATATATTCCAGCGTGCATGCGGTTTGTCATCCCGAGTTCCCCTTAGCTACGAAGATTTTGAAATTACTGACGATTACTGAAGAGCTAGGGCGGCTGGTTTCGATATACGTATAAGTGAAGCAAGCAGCAAGTCGCTTAGTTGTTGAGTTGCTGTGTTAACAGCCGTGGTCGTAATGTGCGATCGAAACTTTTTGAACATGGTGAACCATTACGCCCCTACTCGCATGCCTGCCGATGTTGTACAAAATAACCTAATACTTCTTAGCGTTACCCCGGTTCCTAATCGCATAGGATTGGGTGGATCTGCTGTCTAAGCCTAAGGATTTGGCGAAGATACTGATTTTTAAGCGGAACGACTGACATCAGATCTCCACAACCCCCAGGGAAAACCACACCTTTCATAGGTTAGGTCACACGTTCGAAATATAATTTCTAGGACTTACGGGTTCCCTCACGACATTTTTCTTCACCGCCAAGCTGCTGATAATTTAGTGGTATATACTCGAACCGGGGATCAGGTGGAAAATAGTCTGAATGTTTCCACTGAGCTATCACAGCTCACGTTGTATAAAAGATTACTAAAATTACTATAGCACCTAGTGCAGAACGTACAACTAGGCAGGTTTCTTTACTTTTGATAGGCGAATGTCGTCTACTTTATTTCCCAGGTGTATCAGCCATTACCTATACCTTGGGATAGTATTGAACATATGCACGCTATTCACTCGCGAGAAGATAATTATCGTCATTTATATATTATTCTCTCCATTCGAGTCGAGTACAAAGTCTCGTGCCAAGTAGCATGAAGAATAGTTATCTCAATTATTCTCCTAAGAATTCTCATCTAAACCATTTGATTATACTATTGTCTGAAACATAAGTATAGCTTGGTATTAACTTGGATATAGAGATACTATCTATTTGGATTTGCTCGGACATTTCCAAGTTTTGACGAGCTCGGTGGCTCAGTCGTGAATGACTTTAACACCAACGCTCGTGGGTTCGATTCCAACACAAGATAAACATTTGTGTGCATGAACATGTTTGTTTGTCTTGGTCTAGATGTTTTAAGAGAGGTAGGGTACTTCAAAGCAGCCTGTCTGGGGAAGTACCTTCACCTCACAGAAAACTGCGGTTGTTGTGTTCCTGCGTGTGTGAGGTTACCAGAGTAAGCTCCTAAGGAGTTGCTGTGTAAGCAGCAGAGGGGGCTTCATGCGAGTGATACTTAATATCATCGGGTGGGCCGGATGTTTGTATGTCACCCGACGTTGTAAAAAAGGTCCCAGGCCAGATCCTCCTACTGTACCTGGGCCCATCTAAATCTTTGGCGGAATCCTTCTGCTGTGCCCGAGACTGCTGGGCCAGTCGCATAAGTTTAGAATCGCAGCGCATTACGCGCGCGCCCCCTTCAGAAGCGCGCGAAATTTTTTGACTGCCAACATGAAGCAGCGAATGGCACTACTTGCCGTACAAAAATGTTTTTAATTTTTTTACGTTTGAATAATACCCTTGCCAACTGACGTTTATTTGAATTTTGAATGTAGTGTCCTGCTTTGCGTTTACTTTTTGTACAGATCTGTGGTTTGCATGTATGGATAAAAAAATAACGAACTGCAACTTTTCTCTTCTCTTTCTCTTGGCGACAGATAATGCGGAGCGTTAATGTTTGAAACTTTCTATTTCGAAAAGTAAATAGAGAACTAATGCTTTTTAATATGTTGTACGATCTGTATGTACCTACATTGTATACATGTAAAAAATATGAAAGGCATTCTTCTTTTTATTTTATCTTACCGCTTCTTTTTCTCTTGTTGGTTTCAAAACGATGTCGCTCTACGTAACTGCGTAATGGCGTCACCGGAAAGTTATTTTTAACCATGGCTGGGCTACGATATTACCAACTTAATAGCAAAATGTACAAACGAGGCTCAAATAGTATATAACCATTAATTAGAGAGCTCAAAAATTTTGGTCTATTTTTGGAGTGTATGTGACTAAACCACCAGCACTTCAACCAAAATTTAGTTCACCTGGTCGTGGTGTGCCGTGCCTAATTATATTTGAGCGGGAGGTAAGCAACTCGACTCGAAGTGTTCAAGTAGCCGAATAGCAATTCGCTGATGTATTCTTGTGTCAATGAAAAGTACTTGTACGCTCCTGAGGACGTTATCGTAGGTAGTTGGTTGATGTGCACGCATGAAGGAAACAACCTATATATCAATTCACCGCTACGGATCGGGGGTAAAGTAAAATGAGCTAGCTCTTTTAGGCTAGTTTGCAACATTGCGGCACTTATCTGCTTATTGATTAAAATGATTGATCAAAATGATTAGCTCAAATCGCTGACATAGGCGCTAAAATACATTTTTGTGAGCAAGGATTCTTTTCATGGGCAGTCAAGTAGTATATGGTTGTGTATGTCAGCGAAATTTCGTGGATTGCATATTCTTATATAGTAGGCATAGACATCATCGTAGACATCAGGCAGGCCGTATATTGTTGGCCCTCGAGATTGTATGAAAAACCAGTTGAGCATGCGCAAGCTTGCGTTGCCAGAGGAACACCTGGCTCGTCAATTATATAACAATTCAATTTTTTGTTTAATTTGTCGTCCATTTTGACCTTCTTTAAGAGATAGGAACGGCGTTCCTGAACAGTCCTATTCTACTTTTTTATGCTGAATCTAAATCTGAAGTTAAAATTCGAATATTTGAAAAATACGCATACACAGACAAACGCACAGACAAACATATAGATTTCATATGAGAACGGTGTTCGTGAACGTGTCCGCAATTTTGCCATTTGCCAATATTCAAGTGTGGTAACCCTACTTGAATACTATTGGCAAATGGACAAGTCGCCTGACTTGACAACTGTTCACTTTCCAACTTCAAAGTTACGAATTGTTCAGTTACCGGCTGTGGTTTCAAACGTAACTCAGTGAGATGTTAATATCGGCAACTCGCAAGTCATGACTTAATAATCGATTAATTGCTATGTTAATTATGCAGCTATATAGGGGAGGATAATGGAGATTAGAGTGTGAAGTTTAGATACCAGTAGGTTTTTGACTGGTGGCAGTTTTTTTTGATACTACGACGGATAGCATGTAAGCATACGGCCCACCTGATGTAAAGCGGTTACCGTAGCATATGAACGCCAGCAAGAAAATTAATGTCGCTAGCCACCCCCGCTGTCAACACAGCAACTTCTCATCTTCTAGTGACCTCACTCGTAGGAACACAACAACAGGGAGTTGTTATTTGGCTGACGTCTTCTGTGAAATGGAGATATTTCCTACCTCAAGGCTAGCGTTGCGTCCTATCTCTCTTTCGCTAGAGCCTCGTCTGTTGATAAGCAGGGTGCACCGCGGGCAGATGAGGTTGGCTTTGGATCTAAAGGTGACATTACACATTACACCTTTAGGTCCTTTGATCAGCTTAGCCGGTTTCATACACTTTAGCTGTATGAAAAGTTATTAAAAACGTGAATGAGGATGAAATCCGATGTTTGTGAAGCACAGCGTGGATTTCGAAACGGCCGACGATGTACGGATCAAGATTTTTCACTCCGCATTAAGTTGATGTAATCTTTATGGTGGACCACAGGTAATCTATACATACAGATAAATAAAATTGGAGTGTCTGTTTGTAATATTAAAATAACCGCTTTTTATTAAATGCATATGGATGTATACACGGTACATATACCAAAATATTTTTGTTACAATTTTTGTCTGTCTGTTCCGGGTAATCTCTGAAACGGTTGGACGGATTTTGACGGGACTTTCACTGGCAGATAGCTGATGTAATAAGGAGTAACGTAGGCGTACGTAACGTAACGTATTTTATTTTTGAAATTTTATTTATTTTTATTAATATTAATATATAGTAAAAAAATAACTATTCCGCGCTGATGAAGTCGCGGGCACAGCTAGTAAATAATAATCACGGTTTATCTAGGTAAATTAAATTGAACTACAGGCAACAAAAATTTCCTGCCCGTACGTATCCCTGTATCCCACGGGAACTGCTTTTTAATGCTTTCTTTTTGCTCGACTTCTAAGGGCGGTATCGTGAGCGTATCCTGTAACCTTTCACAAGAATTGACTTGTCAAATGCAAAAATATTTTTTCAAATCCGTCTGCAGTTCCTTACTTACATGAGTGGTTAGGAACGGCCACTTTAACATCAACGTCTGTGGATTTGATTCCTACATAAGACGATATTTGTGTACAATATGTCTGTTGCGGATGACCGCGATTTTTTAAGAGAGATACAACCACCAAAGCAGGCCGTTGTTGGAAATACCTCCATTTTACAGAAAATCGCAGCCCAATAAACAATTCTCTGGAGGGTTGTTGTGTTCTTGCGTGTGGGTAAGGTCACCAGTAAGCTTCTAAGGAGTTGCTGTGTTAGCAGCAGAGGTGGCATCGCGCGAGTGCTACTTAATATATACTTAATGTATAACAACCGTTCATAGGCTACGGTAGCCGCATTACATCTGGTGGGCTGTATGCCTGAAAAGAAAATTAAAGCAGCCAACTCTTTAGAGGACTATTGTGTTTCTGCCAATGCTTGTGATTAACTGGACTGCTTTATTATTGGGACTAGAAAGCCTTCAGAAGGTTGCTGTGCCAGCAGTAAAGGTGGCCAAAAATTATTCTACCTGTTTTGTAGTTGTTCATGTACTACTGTAATCGTTTATCAGGCGAGACTTATGTTTGGTTACAATGCGACTTTGATGAAATACTATTTATTTACCCCATTGACTTTCCAACCATTCTTACACCAGGTGTAAGAATTTTATTTTTTTATTTTTTATACAACGTCGGGAGGCATGTAAGCATACGGCCTTCCTGATGTTAAGCAATTACCGTAGCCAATAATTAATGGTTGTAATATATTAAGTATCACACGCACGATGGGTTCTCTGCTGGTTATACAGCAACTCCTTAGGAGTCTACTGGTGACCTCACTTACACACAGTAGCACGCTGTAAGAATGGTTGCAGATGCTTACCATCCCTTACCATTTATCAGGCTTTATTGGCGCTATAAAAATACATAGTTAAATGCTATACATTGACGTTTGATGACGCAGCATACTCCATTTTTATGTGTCCATGAAAAGAAAAAATATAATAATCTGTTTTTCCGTAAACGATGCCAGTTATAACGTATCTGGCAACATTGGCGGCTCTCCAAGTTCCTATTCTGGACAATTCCCGTTCATAAATTACATTTTCTGCGAATGCATTTCCTGGGAACTGTGCCATATCACATGGAATAAAAGGCAATAAATATATAGAATAAAAGTAATGTCGTTTTTCCTTTCTATTTCGGCGAGTGTTGAACTTCTGACATTTATTTTATATGATAATCCTTTTTATTATACATTATCATCTAAAATAGAAGCTATTATGTTATTTCAGGGCCAAAAACCTTTAAAAGCCCGGCATCTCTGAGCGCTGGTACTGAATGTAATGCTGTATCGCATTACATTCAGCAACCGCGCCCCTTTAAAAGATGACGTCCGGCCAAAATTCTTAGTAGCATACTAAAATTTTAGTGCATATGATATAGTCTTTTGTGTATAGTAATTTTAATGTTTGAAAGGTTAGTTGTTTGTAGACTTGTTATGTAAACGTTCGCAAACTTTTTAAGGAGCAGTTTACTTTTAAAATTTTGTTAAGTTATAAATTTTATTGCTGCTGAAAATAATTGAGATGCAATTTTTGATGTCACTACCAAAGTGAGACCTTTGTTACATAAAAATAAATGTCATTTAGAAATACAGAGTAACATTAAAATTCAAATACACAATATTTGCCATTTGTTATGTTAATCCGACAATTGAAATTTCAAATACATCAACAAAACTTCAATAAAATAATTGAGGTTCAATGGTTGATGTCACTACCAAAGAGAGGCCTTTGTTACATAAAAACAAATGTCAATTAAAAAATACAGAGTAAAATTAAAATTCAAATACACAGTATTTGCCATTTGTTATGTTAATCCGATAATAGAAATTTCAAATACATCAACAAAACTTCAATAAAATAATTGAGATTCAATATTTGATGTCACTAACAAAATTTACTTACAAAAATATAGATACCTCGTCATTGGTATTCCTATTGCGGACGACCCATCCACTCCTGTCGCTCAAATTTCTCGTTACTACAATATTTTCAAAGGTAACGTCATTTTTCCAGGACAGTTCTAAGAAAAATGCTTTTGAATTTACTCAAAAGCCTTTGTGAGCGTTGAATACTAATACCATTCATAAGATTATAAAAGGTAATATCGGTTGCCTCGAGCTGGAGCTTTTTGTTCCACTATTGATGATGATAAAAGGTTTGTATTATTTATTAGATTGATTACCATAGAAAAGCATCGGTATAATATAACATTGCAATGTTATCGTAAGTTATTTACAATGAAACTGTGTTTAACTGGCTTCAAAAAGCAAAATATTACGAAAGATTTTCTTACGTATGTTAACGTTGAAAACATACTGTAATCTTTGAAGGTATATTTCAACATCATATAATAGGTATATATTGCATATAAATTTGGAAAAGTGTGACAGTTTTAAATATAAAAATAAATATTCTTTATTTGCCATTGGGTCTTATGTTTAAAAAAATATATTCCATGTTATTCATCTTTAATCTTTTCTTTTTCTTTCTTTATCTACCAATTGTCAATATAGATCCTTTTTTTTAATCGTTAACACATATTCCAATAAATTTATGTTAGCATACCATTAGAAAATAATGCCTGCCAATAATAATAAAACAATAAATAATCTGCCTATCGCGCAAGTGACTTGGCGTGAAAATATACATACACAATAATCATGTCAATGTAAAATTAAAGATGTGTTTTCCCTATTGAGATATGTTTGGAGTCACAGACATCTTAGTCAGGTACATATCAACCCTTTAACTTGACTTTTAACCCTTGAGGAGGCAGATCGGACACTTTTTCAAATTTTTAACCAAGACAGCTTTACTGCTAAGTAGCTTCGCGGCATAACCCTGGCCAATTTGCCACCCCTACTGTAGTCCGGAAACCGCACGCATTGCACTAATACGCATTACGTGCGCTCGGATCTGATGGACCCGACAAAGCACGCGGCGTAACTTTCATGTTTCATTAAATTTATTTATTATATGTTTTGCTTTATGTGGTAAATTATCAATATGATTATATAAATTAAGAAATACATTCTCTTTGCCTACCCCGCAAGGGACTTGGCGTGAAGATATACATACATACATACATACATACAAGAAATACATTTGGCTAGAAATATCGTTATGGCTTTTAATGAAAGTGAAGCTGAATCTGAGGAGAATTTACATAAAAGTTATCCCATGTTGTTGAACCCTCAGATCCACGACCTAAAAGACATAATACTGCTATAAAAAGGCGTTGTTAATTATATCCTTGCATGTATCCGGCTCGAAAAACGTGTGACCATAATGTTAATTTTATTACTATTGTCATTTTTCCGTTTAGTTTATAAAACAACTTTAGTTCTATTTTCTGACCGTTTAAAAATAATAAACATAAGCAAAATCTTGTTATTTAGTACACACTAGTTCTGATACAACCAACCTAAACCTTTTCACAGATAGTATTTTTGATGTGCCTGATGACGATATTTCCAGAGAAGACAGACCTGTTTCAGGAAATTTATTGTAGAATTGTATATAGTTTACAATTAAGGACCTACCTATCAGTGTAATTCTGATAAACAAAATAATTTCAGACTTTCTTTATGTCTTTGTTTTTGCTATACAAAAAGATTATATAACTAAAATATTATGTAATTATAATATTTTATTATTATAATATAATATTCGGATATGTATATATATATTTGACGAGCTCGGTGGCGCAGTGGTAAACGCGCTGTTACGCTACTTTAACACCAACGCTCGTGGTTTCGATTCCCACACAGTACAAATATTTGTGTGCATGAACATGTCTGTTCGTCTTGGTCTGGGTATTTTCTATGTATAATAAGTATGTATTTACAACAAAAAATGTATTTACGTATGTTTATCAGTTGTCTAGTACCCGTAATACAAGCTTCGCTTACTTTGGTGCTACATGGCGCTGTGTAATTTGTCCGAGAATATTTATTTATTTATGTAGAAAAAATGCAGGATGGCGAAGCAGATATACAATGCAAAAGTGGAAGGATGTAGGAGCCAAGACTTACCTACCATGACCAAATTGGTCATGTTCGATCAGAAGGTGATTTCAGGAACCCTAGAAACCGGCGAGCGTGCATGAGAAGAGCAATGAATGTTAAAGAAGCGAGTGAGGTATGTAAGGGACGAGTCATGTGGCGCTCGGTTCTCTCTACCCCGCAATGGATTTGGCGTGAAGTTATAGATAGATAAATAGATAATATCATATAATAATATTATACGAATATTGTTGAAATAATGCCATTCTATTTTACTAAACATGTGATGAAACTTTATAATGTAAAAAGATGTAAAACGAAGCTTTAAGTAACAAACCCTCGTAAAGATTAACCATGCTGTGAAATAACGTAGATTAAAAAAAAGACTATTACATTAATAATTTAAAATTTCTTACTTAGTAAGATTTGAAAAATTTATTTATATTTATATAAATAAATTATTCGACGGTTCGATTTGTAGACGGATTCAACTACATTGAACACCTGCCGTAACCGACCTAATTTAAAAATAGTTTATTTTCCCAACTTTTTTTTATAACACAAAGGCGGTAAAACATATGTGCGGCCTGTCTGACGGTTTTTTTTATACAACGTCGGGAGGCATGCAAGCATACGGCCCACTGGATGTAAAGTGGTTACCGAAGCCCAGAAATGCTTGCAACATATTAAGCAATACTCGCGCTATGCCAGCTCTGCTATTAACACAGCAGCTCCTCCAGCACGCAGAAATACAACAACCCTCTAAGCAGTTGTTGTTTGGCTGCGGTTTTTTGTGAGGTGGAGACATTTTCACAGATGGGCTGCTTTGATGCGCCCTAGCTCTCTTGAAAACACACAGACAAAGACAAATAGAAGTAACGTGACAGTGCGTTTTACCACTGCGACACCGATCTCGTCAATCCATATACGTAAGCTTCTACTATAATGAAAGGCAAGTATTTATATCAATACACAGTTCTATTTATTGACTATAATCGTGTACATTTGAATCGCTAATTTACACAACTATGTCAACATCTTAATTTAGTTTTTAAACGATATAGAACCTTACGACGCTCAAGTAACCTTACACTCCCTATCCTATTTTCCGATGTCGTCTGCACCGTACCGACGACGTCGTCTAAAAAAACTCCCCTACCTCGGTGTCGCCCCGCCATTGCGCGGCACTATGATAACTTCCGTTCGCGCGCTTTAGCGGGTCGACACAGGCAACTGTTTTAGTGCTTATGGTTATATACAATAATATAACATATGATTAGGTACATTGTGAATTACGTTAATTAAATAAACATACTAAATTTTATGCAGAAAACAGACTTAATTATGGTAACGACATCCGGTTGTAATTGTAATACAGATTAAATTTCTTCAAGAAACGTATGACTCCCAATTATTCACGGCGATGCGACAACATATAATAGGACATAATTCTACTCCACTCAAAAATGTATAAATAAATGTTTATATATTTCTAAGAATACTACGTTTGTAGATGATTATTTTCAGTTACTTCTATTCCACTTCACCTGAATGGTTGTAAAACAGAATGGATGAAAAAGGGCGTATCAAATCATCAATAATCCCGTACAAAATCTTGACTTAATCCCCAAATCGCCTCCAACAGCTCACGTACCACAAGGGGCCAAAGGTAAAAAAAATGTTATTCCTTTACGTGAGGAACCTTTTTACGTTCAATATAAAACCTCATTGGACGACGCGGGCTTAATTCTTTGTAGAAACAACGCGTTAAATTATTCTTTTGTTGGTCTTGGTTGATTGCCTTACAAAAGTAGAGGAAAAAAAACACATTGTGAGGTAAGCCGGTAAGAGGATTGTGGTGGACATATACATTTTATATTAATGTTTCTGTTTATAAACAAAGGAAGGCAGAGATAAAGTCTTTGAATTGGCAATAGAGAAATTCTACCTAAACGTTGGAATAATGTCATGTCAGAGATATCAATGTCGTCTCGACAAAATAAGAGCGCCTTCGGCATTACGTTCAATTGAAAACCACATTGGCTTTTACAATACAACATATAATAATTATTTCCACGTGTATATTTATTTATGGATTTTCCTGTTGGTTGACATTTTAGATTGTACCAAATATAATTTTCTTTTTGTTATTATGTTTATTATGGTTTTATTTACCCGAACCTTATCTAATGAAATCTGTGGAACTGAATATTGACTAATTTATTTAGTTATTGATATACTAAACTATACAGTAACTTTCTATATGGTGATAAACTCCGTGTATAAAGTACCAGCCTATTGGTCGGTTCTCTGTTCGAACTCTGGCTTTACGTACATATTTATAATTATCACTTGTTCACCGATGAAGGAAAACATCGTGAGGGAACCAGCACGTCCAAGAAATTATATTTCGTCAAAACGTGGGCCCATACCTAAGAAGAGTCCAAGTTTCCCTTTGGGTTGTAGAGGTCTGATAACAGTCGCCTCAAGTAAAAATCGGTTTCTTCGCCAAATCTTTAGGCTTAGATAACAGACCCTGCCAATCCTAAGGCAGCAGGGCTTAGCAGTAGGGATAGTAACATATTTCATAGGTCGTCGGAAGGTTTATTCATAGTATAAATAATGCATTATTATTTGAACACACGTTTTTCATTTCATAATGAGTAATGACAGGCATAAACGAAACTTTATACATATCGACATATTGGTACTTCGAGCTGGAGTAATTAATATGTTGCCATATATTAAATGTCAATTTGCTTTGTGCTTTGTGGTACTACAATCAATTATTATTTTATTAATATCCAAGAAATTAAATTATAAATTTATTTCAATACTAGGTACTACAATTATACGAATAACTGAAATTAATATATATTTTTTTGTTCATTATAAACATGTTTGCGCTTAGAATAGATCTAGATATATATATATTTCAACACATAAGGGCAAAATATTTCATCATAGTTTGTAACATCGGATTGTGATAAAATTAACAAACTATTACATACAAAATCCATAAAAACCATTTCACTTAAAGATAATACAGCAAAGTTATTATTATATTTTTGACATTAACAATATTACTAATTTAGATAGGTACATAATTTCTTAAGGTAAGGATATTTAATGAGCATTAGTGTGTGTGTATGTGTGTGTGTGTGTGCGTGCATGAATATATAGTGTATGATACGAACGTGTGGAATTGATAGAGAAGTATATATTTTCAACTGTTAGACACGTTGTAGCATAGCCTCAGTGTCATCATAGGAAAGTTCTATAATCCATCTATTTATTATTTTTTTACATACATATTTTTCAGTAATATAAATATTTAATCTCTTATTTATTTCGTTATACAGTTATGCTGCGCGTTTATCGAACTGGATATCAGCGAATTTCGTCTTTGTCAGAGGAATTAGAGCTATTGCATATTTCCTACTTTTATTTTTGCATATAGTCGCACATGGTAACATTTATGCTTTTTTAAGTACCGTATTTACAATAGGTATATAATTTTCGAACCGACAGCAGTTTAATGATACGATATAAACTATCAGTGGGATATCGCATTTTTTTTAAATACATGTATTTTACTAGCGCACGTTGCGCTCGTTCTAGCGTAATGAATGTTGTTTTTGCTGCACCTCCCCGGACAGGTATGCAATAGGTTAAAATAGACTGAACCAGTGCCATATATAATTGGTTCAATAGACCCTTGTCAGCAATCACATTTCTAGGAACAATGTATCTTAAAGTTCTGAAGATCCAGCTCAGCTTCCTAATTCTTCCAGGAACTTGTTACTGGTGGGAGTGTCAAGAAAGGTTTTGGTTCACAATAATCCCTAGATACTTGTTATTTGCAACTTTGTTCATCGACGAGCTCGGTGGCGCAGTGGTGAAACGCGTTGTTACGCTACTTTGACACCAACGCTCGTGGGTTCGATTCCCACACAGTACAAACATTTGTGTGCATGAACATGTCTGTTTGTATTGGTCTGGGTATTTTCTATGTATAATAAGTATGTATTTACAAAAAAAAAAAAAGTATTTACATATATTTATTAGTTGTCTAGTACCCATAACACAAGTTTCGCTTACTTTGGGGCTAGATGGCGCTGTGTAATTTGTCCGACAATATTTATTATTATTTATTTATTTGGTACAAGTATAAGTGCCCGTATTAGTGTCGTTGCAGGTATGTATTTTAATATTAAAATTGTTCTTCGGTTGCGTACTGTTTCTTATACTGATACAGATATAGTCCGTGTTTGTCTTATTTAGTGACAATAGGTTAGCACATAGCCACGTAGCTATCTTGGTTAAACCTTTTTCCGAATCGTCTTTAACCATAAAAAAACGATGGCAAAATATATATATATATAATAGAACTACACATTGTTCTATTTTTACCCTCTGATTCCTGTTCGAAAGGTAATCTTTAAAAAGAGCTAATGGCATTCCTCTGATTCCCAATTTTTCCAACTTGTTTACTAAGGGGAAAGAGGGGAACAGAAACGGTATCAAATGCTCTTTTCAAATCCAGAGAAACATGAAGACATTTGTTTTTTTTGTCAAGATGATCAGTGACTAATGAGGTTAGAGCTGTTGTTGCATCTTCAGTAGATCTGCCATGCCTAAAACAATACTGCGCACTAGATATTATATTATATTTATCCAAATAGTCAAGAAGGCGAATATTCATAAGTTTCTCTAGTATTTTTGATATAGCAGGCACTACAGATATGGACCTGTTATTATTTACATCATCTCTGCTCCCACTCTTGTATTACAGGAGTAATAATGAAGCAGAGGTTAATCAGGTAGGTTACAATGGGAATTATTTCCTTTTTTACATATTTCAGATATCCTGTCTCTATATTGTCCCACCATGGGGCGCTGTTAGTTTTAAGGCTCATCAATATTCTTTCCACTTCATAGATATCAGTTTCCAAAGGCACAAATGAATTGAGTAACGAAACATCCCCGTGGCGTTGCGAGCGTCAATGGGCTACGATTACCGCTTACCATCTGATGCGGACCGCATGCTTGTTCGCCAATGTAGTTGTATAAAAAAAAGCTTGAATAACTTCTGACATTGTACAAAAAAGGAATACTGTTGTGGGTATATGTAACATCTATAACTTCAACAAAACATATACTTAAATAAATTTAATTTACATGTAATTTGATCTCACCTGCTTTGTGCGTTTGGTAGCGGAACCACTCATTTGGCTTTTACATAATAACGTCTGAATCTATTAACAAATATAATTTGTTTAAATACGTTCACAACTTTTCACCGGAATATAGCAGGTCTTCATGAAAAGCTGGATACATTAGAATTAATGCTACAGAAATTACATGCGAAGTGTAAGGGGCAACTCCCTTATAATTTGTAGTATATTTCAGAGAAATGTTCGTCAAGGAAGGAACTGACGTGAACATTAAGCTCAACATTAAACAAAATGGCGTCAATATATTGCCGAGATAAACGAATTCCTGTCTTCTTCTACTTAGTGCTGTCCCGTTTCTATTTCGAGTGTCGACAAAACTAGAAACATGCGAGCATGTATGAGAAGAGCTACGAATGTTAAAGCAATGAGTGAGATGTGTAAGGACTGACTGAAAGTTCATACTCATACACTAAAACCGCAATAATCGCGTGTTGTTCCAAAGTTTTCTACCGATAACTCTAAATTTGTAGAATAAGCTCCCCGCCGAAGTTTTTCCAAGGAGCTAAGCTACAGTTAATGGATTTTCAATAAAAGCAAAAGGATATATTTACTGAACTGTCAATGCAAGAGTGACACCCCTGGTGTTACACATGTGTATAAGTTACGGTAACCGTTAGGTAAACTGTACGGTAAAAAGGAATGAGTTATGTGGCGCTTGTAGCCTACCCTACAAGAAACTTGGCGGTCAATCATCACGCGCTAAAGTGTCTAGAATATCTAGAATATTCTAGACACTTTAGTCGATTTATAGCCGCAGTGTACAAGTTTGCCGAAAATAAGTTGTTACTAGTTATGTCCCAAGGGCTAGTGCCCTTGGAGTTAGATGGGACGGTATTTCTCTATGGTGAGAAAAATTAAAAAGGAAATACCAAAAAAGATTTATTTTGGGTCAGATTACAACATCAAGGAGTCATGAGTAAGGTTGTGGTTTCTGCTACGGCTGTCTAGTAGACACTTAGCTTTTGCTTGGAGTTGTGGAATGTGGGCTGGTGTAGATAGATAGGTGAATTTTTCAATCACTGCATTGCGATTGCACTCTTTTGTTGTTTCGGCTAATATTGAGTAGTCTATGATTTTAATTAATTCAAACTGATGGCTATAGGTATCCAGTGTTCGTTAGATCAGAGGAAGAAATTGACATTTCATCGTCGATTTGAACGAACGATTTGAATGAACGGCAGAACTATCCAGAATCTAGGTTTTAAAAAATGTAATCAACCTTAATTGTAGAAAGTATCAAGAATTTGGTGCTTCGAGGCAATGTGAATAAATAAATAAATAAATATTGTCGGACAAATGACACAGCGCCATCTAGCCCCAATGTAAGCGAAGCTTGTGTTATGGGTACTAGACAACTGATAAACATACGTAAATACATTTTTTTTTGTAAATACATATATATACATACTTATTATGCATAGAAAATACCCAGACCAAGACAAACAGACATGTTCATGCACACAAATGTTTGTACCGTGTGGGAATCGAACCCACGAGCGTTGGTGCCAAAGTAGCGTAACAACGCGTTTCACCACTGCGCCACCGAGCTCGTCAAATGCTACAGGAGGTCTAGGAACGTTAAAAAAGCGAGCGAAGTGTGTAAAGACCGCGTCTTGTGGCGCTCGGTTGTGTCTGCCTAATCGCTAGAGACCCGGTTTTGATAATGTAGATAGATAGATCGTTATTTTATCATTATATAAATCTACAGGATAAAGTGAGAGCTCGATGGCGTGTTTCGTCCTAACCGAACACGCAGGTTAAGAAACGTCGACCGTAGCCTGTCTATGAATAGGCTTATTTATCTCTAGATTCTTCGTACTTCAAAGGACACGTTAAGGCGTCAGACCCGGCTGTTGTCGACAGATGACAGTCGTTAAGCTAATTGGTCTTCGGGCGGCTTCAAAACACTGCCCTCCGCCAATCTGCAGTTGAGCAAGTTGGAGTATGTGGCTGAAGGGAGACCCGTATCCCTGCTGTGGTATAAGTTAAAGTTGATGTACTACACTATACAGTCAATTTCATTCTTCCAAAAGAAAACTTTATAACGGATATGCATGTAAAGTCTGTTTTCACAAATTTTATGATAATGAGACATAATGGCTATCGAAATTGACACAAATGTATTTTTATGCATCTTCGGAAAGTTCGGTAAGTTTGCAGTAATCTATAAATGCATGCAATACGAAAAGTTAATAGATTCAGGCATTATCCAATTTACATGCAATTTGATCTAATTTGTCTGCCCGCTAAGAGCACTCACCCTTTACCGTTAGTAGATGCGTGACGTGGCTGCCTCGGATGCTGAGGTTTATCAGCGCGATTCTCTACTATCTGTAACACCCGCGTGTCATCGCAACGTAAAAAAAATTGTTTCTCAAATCGCACTGAGCGTATGTATGTATATGGATTTTTACGCCAGGTCCCTTGTTGGGTAGGCAAACAGAACCGAGCGCCATAAGACGCGGTCCTTACATACTTCACTCGCTTCTCTAACATTTTTCATGCACGCTCGCTTTCCGGGGCTCCTGACACAAGTGGCCAAATTTAATTCTAAAAATAAAGCTATATCTTAATAAACAAACTTAATATTTAAATATTTGTTAGAAAGCGTCGAGTTCCGCCTAAAAATGAGGAAGGAACTTTTGTAATTTCGTGAGAAACTTCGAGCCGCATTGGTTATATATAATGAGTAAAGCAAAATTATCGTTTATTATATTTTTACCTTCAGCTCTATCACAATAGCGCTACAGGTGATAGTCGAATGGTTTTTTTTATAAACCATTGGGGTCTAAACATGAAGTTCTTGACCCACGTGTCATAGGACGGGATCGGTGACGCGGTGGCGGAGTAATTAGCAATGCTACTCTGTTACCAAGGCTCATGGGCTTTATTCCCACACAGAACAGATATTTGTGTGCATGAACATATTTGTCTTATTGTAGCTGTTTTAAAAGACGTACAGCGTATCAAAGCACGGGCTGCTTTCCGGGATAATGTCTCCATCTCACAGTTAACCGCTGTAAAAACGCCTCAAAAAGCGTACTGTAGTGGATTCCCTCTCATCAAGATTGTGAGGGTGAAATTTAAGTTTATGACGAGTGGTATAGTAGAACTTCTTACTGTTCTTTCTATCTCAAACAGAGAGAAATATAGAAAAAACTATAACAATAATGATAATGAATGATACAGATTTTTTTTAATGGTAATGTGAACTGGCATAGCAGTGACAACACAGTCCACAGGATAAGGAACCGGCCTATTGGCCAAGTGGTCCCCGGTTCAAATCCTGGCATGTGCCACTAAATTCCCGTTGTTTATATAATTTATGTATGTGTTATTATCACTTGGCTCTGTGACTGAAAACATCATGGGGAAACCCGCACGTCCAAAAAATTATATTTCGATAGACGTGCGACCTAACATAAGAAAGGTCTGGTTTCCCTCTGGGTTGTGGAGGTCGGACAGCAGTCGCTCCGTGTAAAAATCAGTCTCTTCATCAAATCCTTAGTCTTAGGTAGTGGACCCCGCCAATTCTATTGGAATAGGAAAGGGTGTAACGCTAAAAAGATGATGTATACTGGTAGTGCAGTTAATATGGTATATATTTTTTTTAATTTTTTGAATAACATCCGATCAGGCTGAAACAGGATGCATTCGATGGGGAAAAATATGTAGACAAAAGGACCCCAAATTATTTTTGTCCACAAATAATTCCCCTTCTCCTTAAATAAAACTTGAGAAAATAATTGAATAATACTGCCGAATAGGCCTGAAAATGTCAACTCGGAGTTTTCAGGGTGTTTCAACCCCCCATGTGTTCATCCAGCATTTTTTTGAAAATATAAGTTGTGGACAAAAATAATTTGGGGTCCTTTTGTCTACATATTTTCCCCATCGAATGCATCCTGTTTCAGCCTGATCGATTGTTATTCAAAAAAAATTAAGTAAAAAATACCGTATTAACTCCACTATGGCACGAGTTACAGAAAATTGTGGGTATGAAAAAGGGAAATGCTCAGAACTTTGTATTTTATATACATTTTCAGTTTTCCTTTCTTTCTTGTAGATATATATTTGACCAATTCAGTGTCGGAATGGTTAATAAGGTTAGTTTGACACTAACGCGACGACGACGAAACGAAATTTCCCACACAAGACAAACATTTGTATGTATGAAATTGTCTCTTTGTCTTTATCTGGGTGTATAAAGAGAAGTAAGGCGCATTGAATTAGCCCCTCTGGTCAACCGCAGTCAAATAAAAACTCCTTGGAGGGTTATTGTATTCCTACGGTCACCAGTAAGCTTCTCAGGAGTTGCTATTTTACAGTAAAGGTGGAATTGCGCCAGTGATACTTAATGTATTGCAAGCGTGGACTTGTACGCCTCCCGACGTTGTATAAAAAAATCGACCAAGTGCGAGTCGGACTCGCACACGAAGGGTTCTGTACCATTATCGATAAAAACGGCAAAAAAATCACGTTTGTTGTACGGGAACAAATATTTAAGGGTCTAAAAAGTCGTCAAGTGCGAGTTCGACTCGCGCACCGACGGTTTCGTAAAAAAATATTACTGCATTTTTTTTTGTTATGTAGCTACAAATTTGCGGTTTTCAGATATTTTCCTTTACTTGTGCTACATCACCTTGCTTCTTACCAAATGTCATGATTGTAGGTCAACGGCAAGTACCCTATATAGGTTTTGATTCCCTTGCGAGTGTATAAATATACGCATAAACGGGACACAAACGGCGTATCTTTTTATTACATTGACTTAAAAGTTTGATTTTTTCGCTGCTCGAAGAGATTGGATTGGAGAAAGGGTCTTGGCAGGCAGACAGACGGACAATAAAGTGATCCTGTAAGGGCTCCGTTTTTCCTTTTGATGTAAGGAACCGTAAAAAGATGTAAGAAGTTATACCTTTTTCACGTAACAAAACCCAAGTTTGGCAACTCCAAAATATTCATCCCGCTGCTCAGTACTCTTCATTTGTAAAACCAATCAATTGATCTTGGTCTTCCTCGGCTCCTACATCCATCCACATTCGCATTGTATGTCTGCTTCGTCGTTCATTCATCAAAAAATTACTCGTAGGTAAAAACATGATGCATGCGAAGATTTTTACTGCCACACACAAAGTTAAATAAAATACGACTCTAGGAGCAATTAAATAAAACAAATTTTAGCGTTTCTCGAGTGTATCTGATTAACTTGGGAGCTCACATTAAAACTTGTGATTTATTTCATGTTCAAGGGAGATGTGTGATGTGAGACCAAGTTTGCATGTTAACACGGAACTTAATATTTTAAAGTTTCGGGTAGCAGACAAATTTAAATTGAATTGGCATTCTATTTCGTAAGTGCTGAATTTATTTGCTTTACTAGGAAATTTCTGTAATAATAGGAAATATGCATGAAACATAGATAGTAGATAGTATAGATAAGTGAATTTTTTCTACGATAATTAGTTTGTGAAATAATGCTTTTTGAAAGTAGTATTTCATCACGTGACCTGAACACGTTTCAAACTAAAAGGACGCGGCATATGACGTCACAAGCCGTGTGGCCATGAAGAAATGTATGGATTTCATCTAAACATTAACTGTATTTTCGCAATTCAAGCATTCACATTGATGCTGTCATTGCAAAACATGTTCAAAATATGACAATGATTCAAATTACGAAGTTTTTCATTATAGAAACCGTTTGACTTTTTACGATTTTTAATACCTAAACTAAACTAAAAAACTACATAAATGTTTTTTGTTTTACTTTTTATGTGACAATTGTGTGATTTACAACGAAAAATAATAAAATAATTGTATTTTATCAGGAGCATTCTTTCTATATGGCCGAATCAACGGAGCATGTGCTATTGTCTTGCTTTGTAATTAAAAATTAATTGAATTGTCCTTAAGAAAAATTGGTCCTATTCCTTTTTACAATAATTTCAGGGAATACAAAAATATATTGTTCGGAAAAGATTGATTTATCAGAGTTTGACGTGCACGGTGGCGCCGCGGTTAATAACGCGACTTTGTCACCGACGCACGTGGGTTCGATTACCACACAGGCCAAACATTTGTGTGCATGAACATATTTGATTGTTCTGGTTTGGCTATTTTAAAGTGAGACAGGGCATATTAAAGCAGCCCATTTGGGGAAGTACCTCCACGATATAGAAATCCGCAGCTAAATAATAACTCGGCGTAGTACAAGTCACTAGTAAGCTCCTAAGATGTTGCTGTGTTAGTAGCAGAGGTGGCATCGCGCGAGTGATACTTAATGTATTACAAGCGTTCATAAGCTACGGTAAACGCTTTACATCAAGTGGGTCATATGCTTGTATGCCTCCCGACATAGTATAAAAAAAAGAATCTAGAAGTTTCAGAATGTCCTAAATATCAGTAAATATGTATGAAAATACGTAGCTGAAGATCAAGTAGAAAATCAGTTTAGTCTACTGCAATTGCATACACTTTCCAAAATCATACAATTCGACCGTGCAACGATTTTGTTACATGTTTTGAAATGAGATGCAATATATACATTAGCGGTTAAAGTATGAATTGCCGATTTTTACTGAAAAGTTAAAACTCGTTTTTTTCTAAGATGTAACATATTTATTTAATCAAAATACTGAACACCATTATCTATACATTGGTGTCATCTAATCGGAAGTATATTTATGCCTTTGCGACATAATTCTGGGGATTAGACAAACCGAGTGAAAGCATTGTCTGCTGCCTCCTGTGAAGAAAATTTTTTACCACGTAGAAAATTGTCCAGATCCCAAAAAAAGGGAGCAAGCAGTTGGAGCAAGGTCAGACGAGTACGGAGGATGACGTATGGTTTCTAACTGCAGCTCCTGTAGAGTTACAACGGTTTCTCGTGCAGTGTGAGGTCTGGCGTTATCATGGAACAATAATGGTGAAGATCGATTCACGAGTCGAGGCTGTTTCAATGTCAGTTTCGCCATCATTGTTCGAAGTTCGGCACAGTAAATATCTGTTGTTATTGCTAGACCAGACCTGAGAAAGCTATAGTGAATAACGCCATGAAGAGACCGCCAAACAGTTACGATTACCTTTTTATTGGTAAGCTTTGCTTTATGGCACTGTTTCGGCGTTTGACCTGGAGTCATTTCATTTCATTTTTCGCTTACGGTTATCGTAGAGAATCCACTTTTCATCACGTGTATAAATTCGATCAACATTCCTTCAGTTGTATACCCATTTAACAAGGCAACACAAGTTTCTTTACGCGTTTCTTTGTGCAGATCTGTTAAATCATGAGGCACCCATTTTTCTTCTTTTTTTATGTTATTGATTTGATTGAAATGAGTCAATAGTGTAGGTAAGGGAACGTTAAACCATACCGCTAATTCCTGGGTAGTTCGACTCGGATCGGCTTTCACTATCTCCTTCAATTAAGCGTAATAATAGCAATATCGTAATAAAGCATAATCCTTCAATTAATTATTCACGCGAGTGTTCCACATGGTTCGTTTTTCAAGTCCAAGTTTCCATTACGAAACCGTTTAAACCAGAAATGCACGATGCGTTCGGTGATAGTCTCCTCTCCAAACGTAGCATTGATATTGCGAGCCGATTCTGCCGCTTTACCTGGTTCGGCGTCGGATATCGTATCCAAAAATTATCCGGCTTTTGAAATTTTTGAAGAAGAATCTTTCCCGATTAAGCCGAAAAAAAAAATTGCAATTCAAAAATCAAATGTTGCACATTTTCTAAAAGAAACGCCGCACAGATATCACTCGTTCAGTTCGATATCAGATCGTTTAAATCAATTCAAAGTTTCTATTACTATAAAACGGCAATTTCACACTTTAACCCCTATTAATTAAATAAACTATACATATGATAGCGACCCGAGCCGGATTCGCATGAGTAAACCATATTGTGAAATTTCAAAGGATTTCCTATTGGGATTGTCTTAGGTTTTCGCGATTGTTACACATTGAAATTAAACTATTTTTAACGGAAGTATCGCGTGTTTTATTTATTTTGTTGAAACCTGACGTTTCGAACGCTTTGCAGCGTCCGTGGTCGCAGGAAAGACTAAGGTGGTATTTGTTTTACATTAGTTATTCAATTATTACATCTACCGACATGGATGTATTAATTATATATGTTCCGATTCACACAAAAATCGCTCACAGTGTCCGAACATTTTTTAGTAGATCTTTGGATTTGTGACTTGATTATTTTTAGGACTGGATCCCTCAGGAAACGTCTGGAAACGTCAGGTTTCAACAAAATAAATAAAACACGCGATACTTCCGTTAAAAATAGTTTAATTTCAATTTCCTATTGGGCTAATCTAAAACTTCTTTTTGAATCTGGAGAAGAGACCATTTCAGTACAGAACATACATACAGATACCAATTTTATATATAAGAAGAAATGTAATATGTATTACATAGTTACCTTTTCTCTCTTACTTGCAATGTTTACCGTACAATACTGTCTACTGAGAGCTGTGGTTGCCCCAGTGGATAAGGAACCGGTCTATTGACAACTGGTGCCTGGTTTGGAACTTGGCAGGGCTGGCCTGGCTGGCTATATCACTAAAATTCGTGTTTCCGAATTTTTATATACATATTTATCTCTTGCACGGTGGTGAACAAAAACATCGTGAGTATAAATAAATAAATAAATATTGTCGGACAAATTACACAGCGCCACCTAGCCCCAAAGTAAGCAAAGCTTGTGTTATTTATACTAGACAACTGATAAACATACGTAAGTACATTTTTTTTTGTAAATACATACTTATTATACATAGAAAATACCCAGACCAATACAAACAGACATGTTCATGCACACAAATGTTTGTACTGTGTGGGAATCGAACCCACGAGCGTTGGTGTCAAAGTAGCGTAACAGCGCGTTCCACCACTGAGCCACGAGCTCGTCGAGTAGCCGAGTATACCAGCAGCATTCAATTAAAATTATATTTCGAAAGACGTGTGATGTAACCTAAAAAAGATCTGGATTCCCCTCAGGACTATGTAGGTCTAGCGGCAGTCGCTCCGTCTAAAAAACAGTGTATTCGCCAAATCCTTCGGCCTAGGTAGCGGACACCGCCAATCGGGATAAAGCGAACAAGAAGAAAAATATTTTACAATACTGTCACTTTAATTTTGAGCTTGTATAAAAGTCATGCAAGATCAGTAATCAGTAAAAAAGTACTTTAAGTTTTACTAGATTTTTCTGGGTGACGTTTCCATTTTTTGTCTAAGCCATATTTGAACTACGAAACATTAACAAAAAAAAAACGGGTTGCACTCCGGGAGTGCCGGCAGAAGTGAAAACTTGAACATGCGGACCAAACAGCGATGTTGATAAACTACGTTGAACGAAACGCGTAAGCGCCAAGAATTTCATGGCGCTTACAACGTTTTGGTTGCGAGAAAGTAATGCCTTATGAACGATCTAGCGCTTCATGTTTTAATTGTTTAATTAGAGGAAACTAATGTTTTAGCGCTGCAGCGAACTTAAGTACTAATTCTGACCAAAATCTTACATCAGGGTCACGTATCCTGACGAGTTTAACACTTTTTACTCATCCCAAAAAGTGCACAACGCCACTAAAGAAGTTGTCACTTCAATAAAATTGAACAAGTTCGTTCAATCATTCTCGATTATGTTATATATCGTACGTAGCTTCATAATTAATGATTACGCAACTTACCTAAATATGCAAAATTCAAACTGAATGAAAAGATCAATTTTGATTTGAAGAATATGATTCCACAGCCTGGGACCGGCGAAGTCAAAATAAAAGCCTGTAAAATATAGGTATCATTTACCTTTGTCAACTTTAGACAACTTTTGTTTGGAGAAAAATCACTATTCTTGTTCACGTCGCTAACTTGAATTTGATGCGACTTTCATAGGTAGTTTCCTTTCCTGTTTATACCACTTGAGTGACGACGGCAAGAGCAATTGATGTATAGAGGCTACTGTAGCCTATAAATGCATGTCGTTTGAATCCACTAACGTAAAGAGAGAGGTAGGGTGCAACCAAATAGCCCGTCTAGTCTGGCGAAGTATCTCCACCTTAAAAGAAAACCGGTGTCAAATAACTACTCCCTGGAGGGTTTTTGTGTTCCCGCGTGTGGTTAAGGTCACCAGTAAGCTCCTAAGGAGTGGCTGTGCTAGCAGCACAGATGGCATCGCGCGAATGGTGGCTAATGTATTGCGAGCCTTCATAGGCGACGGTAACCGCTTTCCATCAGGTGGGCCGTATGCAAGTATGCCTTCCGTAAAAAAAATAGTACCTATATCTATATTTTCTGCATTATATATGGCAGATCATAATTTTGAGATAATTTCCTCTGGTTGAATATATTGACAAAGCGTTTTGTCTCAATAGCAATTAAGATTTTTATTTATTTATTATATATTTGGGACAACAATATCTAACTACAGAAAAAACTGATTTACTTATATGATATACTTATTAAGTCAATTACCCGCGGAATATAAAAAAAATATGATGGTCATACAACACTAGATTTACATACTATACTATTTTAATTGTTTATAGGCTCGGACTGACGTTCATGCCTGTCTCAATAGGCTTGGTTGATAAAAAACAAACAACATTTTTTTTTATCTTAATCTTGTCGTATGCGTAAATGTCTAGAAGTAGACATTCCGCATATCCAAAGTGTTATGCACACTCGGCCGATAATTGTGTTATGCGTTAGATACAAGTATATCACAATAAGCGATATAGCATTAATAGTCTAGTGATCAAAAAATTTGTCTATGTTTCTGGTTTACATGCTGGTGTACCAATAAATTGGTAATATCATCATTTTCTCTGCAGTGAAGGAAAACATCGTGAGGAAACCCACACTTTTAAGAATTCATTTTCCGAATGTCGTGTCACCTAACAGAAGAAGGGTCTGGTTTCTCTTTGGGTTTTGGCGGTCTGACGGCAGTTGCTATATGAATATCAGAATTTTCGTCAAATCCTTAAACTTAGGTAGCGGACCGCGCCAATCCTAATGATTTAGGTGACGGGATAAGTCTAATTGTGTCAATTAGCTTATTCTAATAATATGTACCTACTCCATTATATCTGGTAATATTTGCACATCTGCATGCAGATTGAATACTGTTACTTAACAATTATCTACTCAACATCATGTAAAACGTATTCTGGCAAATAAATATCTTTATCTTTGTCTTTGTCTAAGAAGAAGTTTTTGGTGCTTTTGATTAAATTGCGAAATGGAAAGTATAATATTCCATAACTAATTAGACCTCATGGCTCAGTTACTTTTAAAGTTTTGAGTATACGGAGTGATATTTTTTCGTTTCGATGTTCCAATTGTGTGTGTTTTATTCCTTCTACTGGTCATCGACAGGAACTACATTCTCACATACTTCAAAATGGTTTCAAGCTATGCGGTTCTAGTATTTTTCCGCAAGCACTTAGTCTGTTTAATGATCTTACTGCCAAGGTTCTTCCAAAAGATTCCAATATAGATTCATTAAAGTACGTTTCGATCCTATAGATTCCCAACAATGTAAAGATCCACACATTTTTGTCACGTCATTCCATCCAAGAAAAAAAAATTCGAAATAGCTGGAAGCAAGTGGAGCAGGAGCAAATTGTGTTTATCTATTAGGTACACGATCATATGTAAAAAAACTTTATTATTTAACCCCTCTTTAATTAGTTTTCTAAAATCTTCTTACTAATAGTGAATAAATAAAGAAATAAATAAATATAAATAAATATTCTCGGACAAATTACACAGCGCCACTTAGCCCCAAAGTAAGCGAAGCTTGTGTTATGGGTGCTAGACAACTGATAAACATACGTAAATACATTTTTTTTTTTTTGTAAATACGTACTTATTATACATAGAAAATACCCAGACCAATACAAACAGACATGTTCATGCACACAAATGTTTGTTCTGTGTGGGAATCGAACCCACGAGCGTTGGTGTCAAAGTAGCGTAACAGCGCGTTTCACCACTGCGCCACCGAGCTCGTCGTACTCGTAATAACGTATACAGAATTATTTCGATGGCATTTTAAAGTTGTATACATATAGAACGTCCATTATTTTTAAAACTTATGAAAAACAGTACATCGAATCGAGTCAACAATATATATTTAGGGTTTATAATTTCATTCATGCAAGTTAAAACACACAAAGTGCAATATTGTTGTAATATTTTCATGTCAGCGCTCCTGGGACGCATTTTAATAACACTCTGAGCTGCGAGCTTTTCGTCTAATTGCTGAAAAATATCTCTTTCAGGATGCAGCGCAGCTTTTTCAATTTTGTAGGTGCTAAAGAGATGTGTAGATAAGTTTTGCGATACTTTTGTACTACATGTAGAATGTTAGAAATGTTTTTTTTTTTACTTTCGAGTAGTCCAAATGACTGTTATGACGACTTCGAGATTTTGATAAAAATGTATTCAAAAGCGATTATAGCCTCCATAATCACGATTAACATTTCTGTCATAGACATTTAGTTGTAAATATTTGCATCTAAACACATTTTTAAATTTATATGTAAGCTACTTATGATACAGGATTTGCTTTGTAAAATACTTTAGAATATTTTTTATAGAATTTATCATAATTTTTAAATTAGTCACAATGTTTAAATATATGAATTTTTAAAAATAACGTAAATTTAATACGTCTATATATTAACTGTATTTGTATTTAATTAATTATCGGACAAAATATGTACATAGGTTTCTTCTGGCATTTCTTTTTCGCTAGAGTAATTTTTGAAAATGTCGTTAATGAAAAACATATAAAAATCGAGGATAAATGTATTTTATTATACAGCAATAACTTAGAAAACAACCTATTACTTCCTATACTACCTAAACACTAAGATATAATAATGAACAGAGATGCGTAATGCAAGGAATATGTTTTTGAGATACTATAAGAAAAGAATACAATTTCATCAAATATATCAGCTGGCTAGCTAGGTCAATGTCTATTATAGGTTATGAATAAACTATAAGATATAACTCCTTAGTCCGTAGCGCATAAACTTGGACACGACTAGTTTGAATATCCAATATGGGCCGATCCGCAATCCGCATATTAATAAGATAGATGGACGCTACGATTTGGCGCAGGTTTTTTTGTGTACCGGAAAATGGTGTAAGGAATAAATTTTGATTTTATAATAACACCAGGTTCTGCTCGCTTTCCATCGCCTGAGTTTTCCTTTGTGATGATATTAAGTGGCTTCTTCTTTTGGTTATATTTTGTATCAACTTACAATAAGAGATGATCACAAGTTCAATAATAAAAATTAAACAGAGAGAAGTAAGTGGCCCGTTATCATTCTTCGGGGCAAATCCGACCTCACTTGCAGTTGCTATAAACGGCGACAGATTAAGCGGCCCGAAACCGTTCAAAACTTACATTAAACAGTTAATAGATTTAGGCGTTATTTTGCGTAAGTCAAATTTACAGGCATTGTAATATAAACTACTTTGTGTGCTTCCACTACCGATTAGTTCTTTTGAATTAGTCGCTCGCTCGCTTGCGGTCGGCGAAACTGTATGCGCGTGCGTTCGCTATCCGTTATTTATCATAAAACATAAATTACCCTCAGAAATTAAAAATGCTTAAGTGTGCAAAATGTACAAGACTAATTAATAAAAAATCACCAGGATTACAGTATGAAAAAAGTACTAAGTGGTTTCATGCAGCGTATGTACTCGTAACTGTCACTATCGACATAGTATAATCAAACAAGTAGGCCGACTTGACCCCCGAGCGAAGGATAATAGCCTAAACACGTAGGGATGTCGCTTATAGTTTATACAATCGTCAAAAATGCATAGTCTATCTATATGCAAAACAATTGTCCCCTGTAGGTGAATCATCAGGGATCTATAATACAAAGTTTTTCTTAATTATTTTTTGTACATAGACCAGGAGTTGACAATTGTATTGAAGTTATATACTCCTTTAGGCGTGTTATGAAAAAATGATGAGTGAAATTTTAAGATACTCTAACACAAAAGTAACAGGTTGAAGCTGCCCGCTAAACCATTAACTTATTAAGTCATGAAATATATGCTCAAAACTGCAGCCAAATAACAATTCCCTGGAGGGTTCTGGTGTTCATGCAAATGAGTGACGTTATTACCTCACGGAAAACTGTAGCCATATAACGTCAGGTAACGTCACTCACTCGCCTGAACACAACAACCGTCCAGGGAATTTTTATTTGGCTGCAGATTTCTGTGAGGTGTTAACGTCACTTACTCGCATGAACACAACAATCCTCCAGGGAATTATTATTCGGCTGCAGTTTTGAGCATATTTTTCGTGAGCTAGTAACGTCACTCACTCGCATGAACGCAACATCTGTCCAGCGAATTGTTATTTGGCAGCAGTTTTCTGTGACAAAGTTACGTCACTCACTTGCATGAATACAACAATCCTCCAGGGAATTGTTATTCGGCTGCAGTTTTGAGCATATTTTTCGTGAGGTAGTAACGTCATTCACTCGCATGAATGCCACATCTGTCCAGCGAATTGTTATTTGGCTGCAGTTTTCCGTGAGGTAGTAACGTCACTCACTCGCCTGAATACAACAACCGTCCCAGGGAATTGTTATTTGGCTGTAGTTGCCTGTGAGGTGGTAACGTCACTCACTCGCATGAATACAACAATCCTCCAGGGAATTGTTATTCGGCTGCAGTTTTGAGCATATTTTTCGTGAGGTAGTAACGTCATTCACTCGCATGAATGCCACATCTGTCCAGCGAATTGTTATTTGGCTGCAGTTTTCCGTGAGGTAGTAACGTCACTCACTCGCCTGAATACAACAACCGTCCCAGGGAGTTGTTATTTGGCTGTAGTTGCCTGTGAGGTGGTAACGTCACTCACTCGCATGAATACAACAATCCTCCAGGGAATTGTTATTCGGCTGCAGTTTTGAGCATATTTTTCGTGAGGTAGTAACGTCATTCACTCGCATGAATGCCACATCTGTCCAGCGAATTGTTATTTGGCTGCAGTTTTCCGTGAGGTAGTAACGTCACTCACTCGCCTGAATACAACAACCGTCCCAGGGAGTTGTTATTTGGCTGTAGTTGCCTGTGAGGTGGTAACGTCACTCACTCGCATGAACACAACAATCCTCCAGAGAATTGTTATTCGGCTGCAGTTTTGAGCATATTTTTCGTGAGGTAATAACGTCACTCCTCGCATGAACGCAACATCTGTCCAGCGAATTGTTATTTGGCTGCAGTTTTCCGTGAGGTAGTAACGTCACTCACTAGCCTGAATACAACAACCGTCCCAGGGAATTGTTATTTGGCTGTAGTTGCCTGTGAGGTGGTAACGTCACTCACGCGCATGAACACAACAATCCTCCAGGGAATTGTTATTCGGCTGCAGTTTTGAGCATATTTTTCGTGAGGTAATAACGTCACTTCTCGCATGAACGCAACATCTGTCCAGCGAATTGTTATTTGGCAGCAGTTTTCCGTGAGGTAGTAACGTCATTCACTCGCCAGAACACAACAACCGTCCAGGGAATTGTTATTTGGCTACAGTTGCCTGTGAGGTGGTAGCGTCACTCACTCGCATGGACACAACATCCCTCCAGGGATTTGTTGTTTATGATGCCAGAGAAGTATAACTTCTCACGCGCGTATATACCGCACGCACCCATTTTTTTTTACACAACTATTTTTTACTTTTTCATTTACTACACGTATCAAAATTATAATCTTTATATTCAGAAATTGAATATTTTTGCAATAGCCTAAAATGATAGGCATTAAAAGTACTTTTTTCTGTAGGATATTTGTGTGTTTATAACAAAATTACACATTTGATACAAAAAAAAATCTCTTAACTTTTTAGCCATCTTTACGAATTTGTAGTTAAAGTAGGTAGGTTAGTAACAAATTATTACGAGCGAGAGCGCAGCGGCGGAGGTGCATGCGTGGGCGCGTGCGGTATTAAGCACGGCGTAGCCACGACTGGCGTTCCTTTGGCAGCGATAAATTCTGTCAGTTAGTGCGTGCGAAGACGCCTACGTACGGGATGGTACGGGCGCGCACACATACAAACGGAACGCGGTGCGTATCTATGAAGATAACCTACTTGTTTGATTATACTATGCTATCGACCAACTTAACTTACTATATACTACAGATCTCGTCGACTGGAAATGCAGACCGTGTACAGTAAATGCCATACAAAAAAGAACATCGTGTATTATACCGGATAAAGATGCAGAGGAAATATTAAGATGCTGGACAATCAATAGACTACTACTAAAAAACCACGTAAAAATATCAACCTTAAATATGAAACCTTAAAGAATAAACTCAATCAGATGGATCAATTACATTATGATTACAGGCGAAAATTCACGTGAGTAGTCTTCAATTTATTCTTTCCCGTCATTGAAAGTATTCACACAAATATTAAAAACTTATCTTTACTATGGACCCGACAAATTCAAATATTCTTGAGTTCGACTGTACGACATGGAACGACTTTGTAAACAAAATCTCATTAACTAAAGGAACATTGCTGTCATTCCATGTTAATATCCGTTCAATTCACAAGAATTTCACCCGTTTAGAATATAATAATATCAAATTCAAAAAACATTATACACATAACTTTAATAACCGAAGGAAACATAAAAATAGATTGTACAAGTATGTTGTATTCACTACCGAACTATAATTTATATACATAGTTAAGACCAGGAAAGGAGGAGGAAGGAGGAGGAGGAAGGCCAAGACTAACCTACCATGACCAAATTGGTCGTGTTTTATCAGAAGGTGATGTCAGGAGCCTTAGGAACCGGCGAGCGTGCATGAAAAGAGCTATGAATGTGAAAGAAGCGAGTGAAGTGTGTAAGGACCGCGTCTTATGGCGCTCGGTTCTCTCTGCCTACCCCGCAAGGGACCTGGCGTGAAGATATACATACATACATAGTTAAGACCAAGTAAAAGGGTAGGGGAATGTTATTGTATACACATAAATCAATTGTTTTTTCTAAAATTGACAGTTGTGTCAATGACTTCGAATATTTGTCTGGCGAAATACAGGTAAATAACCAACATAAGATTGGCTTCTGCACTGTGTATAGCCCACCCAACACAAGTAAGGACGGTTTTATAAAGGAAGTCGGACATCTAACTTGTACTAAACTACACTTGTAAAAATAATTACTACGAGTATATCATGGGAGAGATGAATCCCGACATATCACTAATCAAACCAATAATTTCACGATACTTAAATTCATTGTGGGATAAGTCGGTACACACGCATAGAAAGGTATAGTGATACTATATCTATCTCTCGTATTGATTATATTTTTGTTCGCAATGTGAGTGACTACAATATTTATACAAGAGTAATTAGCGATGCGCCGGCCGACCACTGCCTAACCGGATGTGCGCGTATAGGAACGCTGCCGGATGACGGTGACACATATTCTAACTCGCACAAACAGCTGATAAATAAAATTGACATCATCAAACTGCAGGACGAACTGCGAAATATCGATTGGAGTATTCCATCTAGCTCTAATAACCCTAACGATATTGTCACATTTATAAACGATAAGTTTAGTAAGGCATATAATAAATGTACCTACAATTACAGTCACAACCAACTTGGTAAACGCTAAACATGCCTATGGGCTAATAGTAAGCTTAAAAAAATGTGTCAAAAACGAGATGAATTATTCCAAATTTGGTGTGAATAAAAGCAACGTAAAAATCGATTATTATATAATAAGTACATGAATAAAACAAATAAGAATGCAAATGAGTTAAAAACGCTATAATTAGAACAGAAATTACAAGAAATTATTGCGATACAAGAACCGTACAGCAAATCATAAATAGTTTAACAGAAAAATTGTAAAAAGTATAGATGAAATATTATTAAAAAAAAAATGTAGATCCTCAAATTTTGGTAAACAAGTTCGCTATTGAATTAGACAGCTACACAAAAAAACAAAAGTAGCATCGGCGATGTCCCCATTCTAGACAGTCGTACTTATGTATACGAGCCCATCAGCACAATGAAATTTAAGTCGGCGAGAGTAAACGTAATAGAGCGAATAGTCAAGCAATTAAATGACAAGAAAAGCCCGGGTTATGATGGTATTAGAGCCAAACATACAAAATATATACAAGATAACTTAATACCATTAATAACACATTTGATAAATCGCTGTGTAGCCACTTCAATATAGCCAGGCTCATTAAAAATTGGTGTGATTCGTCCGATTTACATAAAAGGGACACGTAATGACCTCAGCAACTACAAGCCCATAACAATGCTGTCCTGTATTGATAAAATAATAGAAAGATTTATAAGTGATCAAATTAGTAATTATTTGCAGTCTAACCATATCATAAACACTACTACGAAAATTTACCGAGAAAGTAAACGAAATGTTAAATAATAACAAACATGTATTTATTAAACGTTATTTATAGACTTTAGCAGGGCTTTTAACATGCTTAGACATACAATCTTGTACGATAAGCTTTGGCAATGTGGAATTCAGGCTCCTCTTCTGAAATTACATATAAACTATCACGAGAACCGGTACAACACAGTGAAAATTAGTAACCAATAACGACCATATACGCAGGGTACAGCCCCAGGTTCTATAATCGGCCCATTGGAATACCTAATGCAAGTAAATGATATGAGTAACGTCATCAGTGGTTGATCAGTGTACCAATTCGCAGACGATACATGCTTATTAGTCGCTCATAAAGATGTGTACAAAGCCACTAAAACATTGCAGCGAAATTATGATCAACTGTATAAATGGGCGCATGATGTAAGTTTAGTTATCAATTCACAAAAGACAAAGTTAATGCCCATACATTCAATCCAAAACACAGGGAATACTGATCCAAAAGTCGTGTACCATTATCACGGATGCTTACACAATCATACTAGACATTGTTCCTGTACAAAACTATATAATGAATTGAACATAATTATGTCTATTGGATGGGTAATTGATAGCAGATTCAGTTGGGGATCACGTAAATATTATATATGTAATAAACTCCGCTCAGTAATTAGTAAAATCACAGTGTTGAAATACAAACTACGATGTACATGGCTCTAGCTGACTCTGTTATCGGTTACGGTCTGAGCAGTTATGGTGTAACATATATAAACCTATATGGAAAAGATATTTACAAACTACAAAGAAGCATATTGTAAACGATTGTTCCTAAAAATATTAAAGAAAAATTCCAAAATGATGATGAGTCTCTATTCAGATATTGTAACGTAATGAACGTTCATGACAAAATTATATTTTCAATATTAACATAAGTACCTCATAATATGTATAATACCTTGGTAACTAAAATACGCCCAGGTAACTTAAGGCAAAGCGTACACTTCAATAGACATGTTCTTCCAAAAACAAATAATAACATGGATATAGACTCTGTAACAACTTAATTCCTACATACCTAAACGAGCTACCAGAAGAACTACATAACATGTACATAAATATTAAATATTAAAATATTAAATTAAATATTAAATAATGCAAATATTAAACATGCATGTATATAGATAGGCTAAAAAAATATTATATTTCTGAACAAACACTCAATGTTACTGCTAGGTGCTAGATGACATGGTTAGTTTATAGTATTTTTGATTTCATTGTAACTGCGCCTCGCCGTGTCACAGATAACCGTGCGGGTTTTCGTGATAAGGCTATATATGTAATAAAAAAATCTGTTGAGAATGCGCAAGCTTGCATTGCCAGAGGAACACCTGGCTCGTCAATTATATAACAATTTAATTTTTTTTTTTTAACCTTGTCGGCCACATTGACCATATTCCTTAAGTAATATGATATTATTTTCAAGACATTCCTATTCCACTTTTTAATTTACTTTTCGAATTTGAAATAAAAAATCATTTTTTTTTAATTTGTCGGCTATTTTGACCACGTTCTTTAAGAGATAGGATATAGGAGGAGGGTTAGTTTTTCAGACATTCCTATGCTTTTCCCTTCTACTTTTTTATGCTGAATCCGAATCTGAAGTCAAAATTCGAATATTCGAAAAAACGCGACAGAGACACACACACACAGACAAACGCACACACAGAAAACATATAGGAACGGTGTTCCTGAAAAAACTAGTGGCGGCCGGTATCAAATCACTACCATTAGTAGACGCAATCCGTCGCTGCCATGGCTGCTCCGGTCGTCTTTGCCTCGGCTGCTGCGTTCGTCTCTACGAATATCCATCATCTGAAATATGAACGGCATGCAACCGCTACCGTTGCTTAGTTATGCAATTAAAGGTTCAATAGTAAAATAAGATATCGTGTCCAGCGCCAAAACCGAAGAAAAACTCTGCTTATTATAGCGCACAAACTCTTGGTAAGTAAATCGGCAGGCACCTCAACTGTTGGCAAATATTTAAAATTCCCAATTCTGTTAGTTACACAATATCTACAATAATGACACCATATATCATGTTCATCCATACGGTAACGGAGAAAGAGTACGAAAAATCACTGCCTCCTCTTTTCCCGTATCGTAATAGGCGACAAAGGTATTTCTTGAGATTCCAGCATCTCAACAGGTGGTGAACACCCGTGAAGTGGCGTGGACTCCTCTCAAACCTTAATGCCGTCCACCTGCACCTTGACACGGGCGGCCCGCGATGCTCTCCCTGGCGGAGACGCAGATCCAGCATCCAGCGGACACGTCCTATAATCAGTACCCCGGTTACGTGCTTGACGAGAATTTCCTCGCGAAAGCCGGTGTCTGTTTGTTTGTTCGCGCGGATGTATGTTGTCGCCGTTTGCGCTGATTGACTTTCATTTGGTGTTAGGTGTACACTGGCTCCTGTGTCAATATACCGTGCATTTCTGTCGATCTCCACTCAGGAATACTGCGCTAAAAGCATTAGACTGCATCCCACTTTCATTCTTGGAATTTATAATCCTTTTTAATTTCGATATATACTCAATCACTACACAGTGAAAACGCGTTTTAAGAAGTCTTTTACTTGTTTCAGTTCGATATTCTTGTTAAACATTTTTTCTTGTTAAATATTTTTTAGGCCCATAATCTAAAATAAGTCAACGTGCTCAGCATCAAAACCAAAAAAAAAAATTTTTTTTTTTTATAAAGTTTACACTTACTCACAATAGTTGACAGCACTAGTAACATTTTAGATATATTACAAGAAAAGAGAAAGAGAAGGAGGTTGCGCCCCAAGAAATAAATTCAGGCGTTAGCCCTGGGGGGCTCTATATTGGTACCCTTTTTATTTTTAGTACATATAAATGATCTGCCCTACATGGTGCAGAAAACGGCGGATATACTACTGTTTGCCGATGACACATCTTTAATTTTTAATGTTGCTCGCCGGTGCGAAAATATTGACATTGTAAATATTGTTCTATTTGCTATTCTAAAATGGTTCACATGCAATAATCTTTCATTAAATTCAACTAAAACCAAATGTATAAAATTTAGTCTTCCAAATGTGGCTTCTTCCAATCAGAAGTTTTCAATAATATACTAGAATTTATTAATGATACTGTATTTCTTGGAATTACGATAGACTCAAAATTGCAGTGAGCCCCCCACATAAATAATCTGGCCAGTTAGCTCAGCTCTGCCGCATATGCTGTTAGGAGAATTAGACAATTGACGGATGTGGCTACTGCTCGCTTAGTCTATTTCAGCTACATTCACAGCATTATGTCATATGGTGTACTGTTGTGGGGAAGAGCGGCTGATATTGAAACTATTTTCATATTATAAAAGAGAGCCATGGAACACCGGTATCCTAGATCCGATGAGAACTTGTTAATGTATACAAATATAATAATAATAAATATTGTCGGACAAATTACACAGCGCCATTTAGCCCCAAAGTAAGCGAAGCTTGTGTTATGGGTACTAGACAACTGATAAACATACGTAAATACATTTTTTTTGTAAATACATACTTATCATACATAGAAAATACCCAGACCAAGACAAACAGACATGTTCATGCACACAAATGTTTTACTATGTGGGAATCGAACCCACGAGCGTTGGTGTCAAAGTAGCATAACAACGCGTTTCACCACTGCGCCACCGAGCTCGTCAAATGTTTACAAATTTATGCAAAAATTACTTTCTCAAGAAACACAAAACTATGTCTAACAGTTTTACTGTAACACAAATAAATATCAAGTACCACATTCCAACCATAAAGTACCACATCCAAACCACAAGTAACAACCACCACCTAAAAAATAATCGACAGCCGGCCTGTGAAAAAAGTGAACTTATAATCTCTGACCTAAAAAGACCTAAACGAAATAAGAATACAAAACGATATCGAAACTGATTAAAAGCCGAAACCCGACTACGATTTTATTATTTTCTTATTAATTTTCTTTCAATTTATTTTGCAAATGGGTGCCGCCTGCTAGATAATTTAATGCGGTTTCTGTATTAAGTTTTTGCTGTTTTTTTAATGTTAAACCGTAGTGGAGGTTTTCGTCTTTAGTTTGTTTTTATTTTGTTTTCTATTCACTATCTTCTCTGCATCTTTTTAGTTTACAGTTTATAAACTAACTTATACGTAGCCAGGCTTTTATTTTCATTAGTTTGTTAAGGTTAATAAACATTGATGTACAGTAAAGAAACGTGTTAGAAGAAACATGAAAGTAGTGTGAATGCCATAGAAATGAGAGCGCTGAGTAGAATGTGTGGAGTGAGAATTATCGATAGTGTAAAAAATAGCACGATTCGAGAACTATGTGGAATGAAAGATGATGCAGTGACAAAAATTGAAAAGGGTATGCTGAAACAGTTTGATCATTTAGAAAGAATAAATGGAAAAAGAGTTGGAAAAAGAAGTTTATCAGTCAAGAGTGAATGGAGATACGGGTAGGGGCCGCCCTAAATACACACATATAGATGAAATCGGTGTAGCGTTGAAAAAGGGCCAAATTAAAAACACCCTAAACTGAAGAGGTTGATGAATGTGGAAGAAGCGGGATGGGTATTTTTGGATCGGTACATCTGGCGTTCCATAGTCTCTGCCTACCCGAATGTGAGACAGGCGTGATGATATGTATGTTAATTAGTATTGAGGTTTGGGTGCCGCAACTTAACAACAGACAGCGCTAGTAGTTCAACGACGTTAGAAATTAATTAGAAGATATCATGTGTTGCTATGGCTCGGTTTGTATTGAATTTTTAAATACCTGCACATAGTGTTTTGTCTCAATTAAATTTTTATTTATTCGGGTGGGGGACTCCACCCATACACACGTACCTAATAATTACTTTTTACTGTTATTACCTTTTCACTGATGCCAACACTAGCATTAGTGACAAACTGTAGAGCGTGGAACAAGGTATATCAAGGTTTAACAAGGAAATAATGTTTCAACACTCGATTATTCAGTTCAGACGTACTACGGCATTCTGGTTTATTTAAGCTACAAGCCTGTAATTACATAATTACATTAAATGGTAATCCATTTAATGTAATTATTTAATTACATTAAACGGATTTGACTTTGACTTCGTTGGTTCGGACATGTGAAAAGAATGCAGGACGAAATAATGACGAAACATATATACAATGGAAAAGTGGAAGGATATAGGCGCCGAAGAAGACCGAGATCATGACCAAATAGGTCGTGTTTTATCAGAAGGTGATGTCAGGAGCCCCAGGAACCGGCGAGCGTGCATGAAAAGAGCTATGAATGTCACAGAAGCGAGTGAAGTATGTAAGGACCGCGTCTTATGGCGCTCGTTTCTCACTGCCTACCCCGCGGGGACTTGGCGTGAAGATATACATACATACATACATTAAATCGTGTTCCGATTACATCAGATCTTTTATTTGATAACAATATAATATTCTTTATTGCACACAAATAAATCAATACAATAAGTGTTAAATACAGTGTACAAAGGCGAGCTTATCTCTTCAAGAGATTTCTTCCAGCCAACCGTAATTAATGTGAAAAGAAATTGTGAAAGTGAAAGAAAATGTGAAAACAATATCCTTCTTGTAGATATCACATGTTTCAGCAAATATTATATATATACAACTGTCCATTCCTGTATTAATTCATGCGGCGTTAATCTTCTTGAACAATCTGCTAGTCACGGTGTTATATGCTCTCCCGGTTTTAAGGAGTTTGGATGGTTAGCAATGGTACAGGCCAAAATTTGTGTGCATGAACATGTATGTTCGTCTCGGTATCTTTAAGGGTAGGGTGAATTAAAACAGCCCGTCTGGGGAAGTACCTTCACCTCACAGAAAATCGCAAAATCGCAGGCAAATAACAACTCCCTATACGGTTGTTGTATTCCTGCGTGTGAGTGAGGTTACCAGTAAGCTGTTAAGGAGTTGCTGTGTTAGCAGCAGAGGAGGCACCGCGCGAGTGATACTTAATGTATTACACGCGTTCATAGGCTACGGTAACCGCTTTACATTAGGTAGGCCGTATGCTTATAAGTCTTCCGACCTTGTATAAAAATCCTATATTAACAAGTTTCTTTCGGCGTTTCTTTCTCACCAATGGAATTGTCGAAAGGCTGGTAAAAGAGAAAAATGAAAACTATGAGAAATTAATAAAATACAATATGCCAAGATTTCAATTTAAAATCTAAGATGTGTCTAAGTGCCCGCAAGAACCCAATGGCAAATAAAGTTTTTTTCTTTATCTTTTTTATCTAATAGAACCACACTAGAACACTTGAAGACAAAAGGGTTTTTATTGCTCAAACTTCTAGCATTACGGCATGAATTTACAGAAAAACATTGCGAAAATGCTTTCCTGGGTATCATTACAAAGTTTTTTTGAGATAAATACATCGCGTAAACGGGTAAATAGCCGAGTTTGATGGTATTTTAGGCGATATAAAAACATGTTTAGGGGACATTGGGAACTGTTTTGATCTGACTTTTCTATAATCTTACAATACATTCTCACACCAGGACTCGGAGCGGTGACTGGTCAATAGGTTAATTCTTTATCAACTGGACTCGAGTGGGCTTGCCCACTCTCCCCTCCAAAAATACTACCACAAATTATGTAGTTATATCACATAGAACACGAAGTAAATAACCGGGATTGAAGGAAAATTCACACAAATCGTGTAAATACAATATTACCGCGTTTCACTAAATAATGTGCCTTAAACAAACTTTCTATTTGTCTGACTGTCAGTCTGTCTCTCCATCCGTCTGTCCTAGGACTTTAACTTTTGAACCGCAATAGACTGACACTTGAAATGTTGAACTAAATATCTACTTGTCCAAATCACAATTCAAGCACAAAAATTTAACAATATATCAAATGAATATACCTATTCCAGATGTTCGATCATTACTGAACGATGTATTTCGTTTGAACAGATAACATTCCCAGTCGAGCTCTAACGTATATCTTTCATATTTCGATCTGTTATATCACAAAATAATATATGATACCGCAGGGTTAAATGTGTATGATATATCTTTAATCATAAATTTAATATATCCAGCACAGGTTAATCTAACGAGTAAGTTTTAACCAACTAAGGAGAATTAATGGAATGCTAATGAATTTAGCAGTCGATTTATGTAAATGTATATGGATGTAAAATGTGTTTGAATGTTCGACAATAATTCAAGAATCACTAAATAGATTTTTGAAAGGTAACATTTTTTGACCATGTATGAAGATTTTATTTTTTTTAACATAAAAGCACGGGTATCATCGAAAATACTTTTATAATTCAATGCAGGGTATTTTGAGCAATTGTAAAAAGAATCAGTGGCTTGGATCAAACTAATAAAAGTATATATTTTTATTACGCATGGTTATAATAATTCAGCAATATGATTATCCGTGCAGTGACGGAGAAAGAATACTAAAAATCACCGCCCCCTCTCTTCCCGTGGGTGTCGTAAGAGGCGACTAAGGGATTTCCTGACATGCCAGCATCTCAGCCGGTGGTTGGGTAAATAGCCACCTGGTTGTTTACCACTGTACATACGGCGAAAAACACCCGTGAAGTGGCGTACCTATGAGCACATCACGTTTCGGGATCAGCTGGTGTATAACCAGTGTTTGGGGGATTGTTGACGCGTTATTGTGGGAAAAATGGTGGATCCTGTATATCCATTGTCCGAAGGACTGAGCTGACCCGTCGACCAGGGAGACCCGTTGAAAGGGTTGTTCCGCTGGCCGCCCGCGGTATAGTATACGGGCCCAATCAAGATTAACCACCTTGAAAGGCTGCCCTTTCATGCCGCGCATAATCTCAGAGTGAATCGTCGTGTCGGTTGGTGACCGGATGGTGGGGACCCGGCGACTATCTCCGGGGGGGTTCAGGGGCCCGTCTGTCCGTCAGACTCCTTTGTTGACAAACTAATGGAGAAACTGTCCACCGCGCTTCTTCTCTAATATCGTGGCAATTCTCTCCCGCTTCACGCTTCCGTTCACTACACTTCTTATGACAGCGCGAATAGGAATAGATGATCTTGCAGCGCTGCACTCCCCCACCACCCTGTTCAAGCTAGAGTTCGCTAACATCCGCGGACTCAAACTCAAACCTGAATGCCATCCACCAACACCTTAAGACGGCACGGCCCTCCATGCTCTTCCTGACCGTCCAGTGGACACGTCCTACCTCCAGTACCCCGGTTATGTGCTTGAGGACAATTTCCTCGCGCAAGCCGGTATCTGTTTGTTTGCCCGCTCGGATGTATGTTGTCGCTGTCTGCGCTGCCTAGAGGATTCTTCCTTATCATCATTATGTCTATTTACAATTGTAAACCGTTACAATTCGAATCATATTGATTGAATGTTCTTCTATTTCACTAGAACATGGTGGGCTACCAGAAGAGAGACAGTCGATATGGGACGATCTCGATGGGTATTATTGCGCATGTAGCTTGAACAGGATAAGTGCTTCGACCGCAGTCTGTTTAAGGATTCTATCATATGAAGCCGAAGTTAAGTTTGACGAGCTCGGTGGCGCAGTGATGAAACGCGTTGTTACGCTACTTTGACACCAACGCTCGTGGGTTCGATTTCCACACAGTACAAATACTTGTGTGCATGAAACATGTCTGTTTGTCTTGGTCTGGGTAAATACCCGTAGAAAACTTATTTTGGGGCTAGATGGCGCTGTGTAATTTGTCCGACAATATTTATTTATTAATTTAAACAAGCATACGGCCTGCCTGATGATAAGCAGTTTGCCACCTTAGTGGTATAAAAAAAGATCTGGTTTTCGCTCTAGGTTGTGGAGGTCTAACGGCAGTAACTCCATGTAAAAATCAGTGTTTTCCCCAAATTATTAGGCTTAGGTAGCGGACCCCATTAATCTTAATAGATTAGGAAATGGGATAACGCTAAGATGAAGAAGATCAAGAATCCTACACGTAAACGGAGCTCGGACTTCAAAGCAAAAATTACTGGGATTAACGCTCGGATGATGTTGATGACCAATAATCTGATATGTCAGTCCAATTCGATTTCTTATTTATGGCGATCTTTCTGTTCTCACCAATGACTGGTCTAACAACATCATAAATTAGCACATTTAGTCATATACACTTAGTAAACGGCGAAAAAATGGCTATGTGAGTGTACAACACAATAAAATATTCTCTACTGTACCACCTGTAACAATGAAATACACAAACTTATGATTAAAGTATAAAAGGCAGCCTTACGCATAGTATAATAATTATAATATAACCTCTTCCAGACAACCTCAGAGTAGATGCAAATACGATATATACTTATATTCATATTTATATACACATATAAATACCATTCATATATATACAAATACACACACACATATATATATATATATATATAATTCACTTAAACTAAGTTATATGGCAGTGATAGCCGGATTAAGGAAAGAACAGAACGAGGATAAAAGAAAGATAGTGTCAATCGTCAATTGGATCTCTTTGTTTCCAAATTAAATAAAATCCACCCTAAAATTAAATTCACTTTAGAAATAGAACAAAATAGTTCACTTTACTTTTTAGATTTAACCATGACTAAAAATCAATCCCTCCATCAATTTTCGATATATCGTAAACCAACTCATACCGATACCACGATTCCCGCGTCCATCCAGCCATCCTTGGCAACACAAGCTCGCAGCGTATAAAACTATGATACACCGTTTGATGAGCATTTCATTAAGTAAGGATAATTACAACAAAGAACTTGATGTAATATATCAGATCGCGAAGTCAAACGGTTATTCCAAATCTACCATCGATAAATTATTGCGTAAAAAGACGAGTAGTATCGTTAACAGACTATTGTACGCGGTTCCATATATTTCGACAAATAAATACACTGCGAGTTTGTCATACCTGGGTAAAATCACTGACAAAATAGTTCACATATTTAGAAAAAATAACATACATGTTGCTCTCAAATCCCATAATTCACTCAGGTCACTTTGTAACACTAAAGATAAAATCCCGCCCAATAAAAAATCCGGCGTCTATAAGCTGTTCTGCGATGAATGTGAACACGTTTATATCGGGCAAACTGGTCGTAACTTTATAACACGATTTCACGAACACGTATCGGCGTATAAAAACAATCGCCCAGAAAGGTCACACTTCGCCGAGCATCTTGTAGACAAAGGACATAACTTATCCCCCACTAATACATATCAAATTTTACACACCATAGACAAAGGTTTAAAACTAAATATTAGGAAACAATTAGAAATTAATAAACATAAAAATTCTAAAATTACTCTCATGAACAAACAGACTGACGTAAACCATTCCCCACTATTAAATATCTTTTCGCTCACACCATCCACCCCCACCCTCAATTCAATATAAGGGACGGCACTGCGATGGATTTGTCACTTGTAGCATGTTATTCTTACGATTAACGTCTACAACGCCTGATGATGCCTCGTGGATAGGCGAAACACATGTCGCAGAGACGACCAGGCCAGTCGTGGCAGCGACGGTGGTGGTGGGGGCATGCGGATTCTGTTCCAGATGACGGACGACCGCAGCAGCCGAGGCAGAGACTACCGGAGCAGCCATGGCAGCGTCGGCATGTACCAAGTACTAACAGTAGTGGGTGGGTGCCGGCCGGCGCTAGGCCGCATGAACTAATTGGTGGCAGAAGCACGCAAAGCAGGTTAGATCAAATTGCATAAACATTACAATAGTTTGTTTCAAAATTAGTTATAAGACCAATGTTGATCTGTTGCTGTACTACTTAAAACAAAGAACTCAACATACAACACAAAGGGTTAATAGGTTATAGTGGACAAACAACTTTATGTCTGATATTATTAGAATTGATAAAATCAAATTAAACATAGAACAAGAATTGACAATCGACAGGAGAGATGTAACATTGATAGAACGGGTGATAGAAGTGGGGAGGAGGTATCTGACACCTCTCACAAGTGACTCGGAACACCACCCTCGGCATGACAATACAGTGTCAGAAAACTTTTAATGAATGACTAGCCTGTTTTCTACTTTTTAACGAACATCAAAAAGGAGGTGGTACAATTCAACACATTTTTTTTAATTCAAGTTATATGATATGTTTGCGAATTGTGTGCTGATATTAAAAATTATTTTGTTATTATCAAGGAACACTTCACTGATATAACCTATAACCAATCCATCTTATGACGTTTTAATAAAGATACGTTTTTAACGCTTTTGTGTAGTTCTCTGTCGCCGTCTAACTGTACCTATGGATTTGTTTTTAAAACAATAAATACACAAATATTTGAATAGTATCACCTCAGTCTCTATTCTCATTCAATCCTTAAATTTTTTCCCCGATGTAATGACCCAAAGGACTGAATAATACTTTCAAAGTTTTCACAGATATAGTCAACAGCGACAATATATGGGCTTCTTTGTCTTACCTCTTGAGAATTAACTTTGGTTATTCCATTTCGAGTACAAGTCTGGAGGGATATATCACGGTGATCTTAATTAATAATATATACTATTTATTCGTGATCGTTTGGCCATGTTGCCAGAAGCATGCTCGTTCGCGATCATTGCCATTCAATCAGTCCTAAATTCTGGCCGGAAAGCGCACCGATGTGCGGATTAGGGAGTCCCTAGCAGACCACGCTCACCGACCCGCCCCCGTTGGTGCGAATATAACTACATGCGGTGGTGTGGGCCGCCACCCACCACGCAGCGCCAAGTCCGTCGGGTCGTGGAAGGCCAACTGCTGCATACGTGAAATGTGAAAGTTGAATTGAATGATAAGATGAATGAGCTGATGGACGTAATAAATGAGAGATGTTTAGATGCTTTGTGTGTGACAGAGACTAAGCGCAAGGGGAGCGACACCGATGATCTGCCCGGTGGAATGATGGCCCTATGATCTGGGGTAGATCGCGACGGTCATGCCAGTGCCGATGTGTCCTTTCACTTAGCCTCTGGTGTAAGAGATTACAGTTTGGTAGGGCCTAGACTTTTACGGGTTCTTATAAAACTGGCCATCACGTGAGTATTTCTGGTTGCAGCATAAGCTCTCGTAAGCTTAGCGTGTGCTCAATAACTTAAGAAGTTTTGGGAGTCTGTGTTGTGGATTTAGCTGAGGGGAATGATAGAATGATATAAATGCTCATACAGTCTCGTAAAGATCTGGATCATATGCTTCCAACTGATGCAAGTATGGAAAATGTCTAACTGCTTGGATGATATAGATAAGTTTCCGTTTTATATTTTTAACTATTGCTTTCAAGATATACTGATGATAATGTGTCTATTGAATCCTTGTATCTACCATGCTACTAGTATTATAATCAATCATGAGTTTGTTTTCTACCAATTATGGTCAAGACAAATTGGATATTTTTGGGATATATTGATTCTATTCTTTGTTGTTACTTAATAAGTTCGAGAGTACAAAATCTGTGCTACGGTTACAAATCTCCATAGTGTTTTATGCAATCAAACTATATTACTCGTATTTGTCTTGCGGTCATGTCACCACACTCGGTTCAATAGCTTTTGCTAGAATACATACTTGGCTGAAACAATTATATTATTTCGTCAATTTGACCTTGTCATCAGGCTTGCGTGGGAGTTATTTTTGCACAATCCTTGGAACTTGGGAAGGGAAAAACAGGAACCTGGATAATTATTTTGGGCAGAAATGATGCACACGATCGATTTTGGGTCAGAATTGGATTCTATAGGTATTGAGTGTCATATGGTTAACGATATAGAAAATTGCAAACATGTGTTTATGCCGGATCATAATTTTAAGTTGCTTGCGTTGAACATTAGAAGCATTGGCAGAAATTTTGATAAACTACTTGTACTTTTGAAATGCTTGGACGTGCCGATAGATGTTCTTATTTTGAGTGAATGCTGGCTCTCGGCTTCTTCAATTGTTCCACAACTAACTGGTTATAACTCTTACAGAACAGATAGGTTTATCAATCAAAACGGAGGGGTGGTTGCATTTGTTAAAGATACCTGGTCTGCTGTGGTTTCGGAACCAGTCATTGATGAGGCAAATTGTTTGGCTATTCATATTCCCAAAAAGATTAATATTCTTGGAATATATCGATCTCCTTCTTTTAGGGAATTAGATCCATTTTTATCTTCTCTAGAAACTTTTATGTCCAATATAAGTAAGCTACCTTTCGTATTGGCAGGTGATTTGAATGTAAACATAATAGATACTACTGACAGTGACCAGCAAATTCTAAAATACCACTGTTTCATGTCGGAACATGGATTTTTCCCATCCATTACTCGGCCCACAAGGCAATCATCATGTCTTGATCACATCTACGTGAAGGAAGTGGAAATCAATAAAAATCTATTGGGAATAGTATGTGAAACTGTCATCACAGATCATTATCCGGTTTTATTTGGTATGAATATTAACAAACCTAAATATACTAAACCTAAGCACTTTGTAATTAAACGGAACTTTGAGGCCATCAAAAAAGACCTCGCTCAAATAGATTGGTTCAGTGTTTGTAGTTTAAGTGATGTCAACTCATCTGTTGAAATTTTCACAAAAATATTCTCTGAAGTTCTGGCCAGACATACTAGGAAAATGAAAATTAGTAGAACAAAATATAATTTGAAACCTTGGATTACCCCAGGATTAATGAAATGCATGCGTAACCGTGACCGACTACATCAACTTGCAAAAAATGATCCAGAAAATAAAATTATTGAAGTTTCATACAAGCGTTATCAAAACTTTTTTGTAGACCTTCTGCGAAAGTTAAAAAAGGAACATGAAGAGAGAGAACTACAACAAAACAAAAACAATCCTACAAAACTGTGGCGAACTATTAAAAATATTTGCAACCTTACGACAAAATTCTTTAATTAAATACATTAAAAATGAAATTACAATACCACTTACGCATATCTTTAATCTGAGTCTCTCAAATGGAGTTTTTCCACACGAGTGGAAAATCGCATCAGTTTGCCCAATTTTCAAGAACGGATCCAAATTTTCTCCAGATAATTATAGGCCCATATCCCTTTTAGGTGTTTTTTCAAAACTACTTGAAACGTTAGTAAATAAACGCCTAGTTAAATATCTTGAATTAAATAATCTAATATCGCCGAGGCAGTTTGGGTTCCGCAAAGGTAAAAGCACCGAGGATGCTGTTACACTACTCACATCAACAGTATCATCATGTTTAGATAGGAAACAATGTTGTATTGGCGTCTTCCTAGATCTGGCTAAAGCCTTTGACACTGTCTCCATTCCCATTCTGTCAAAGAAATTAGAACTTATGGGCATAAGAGGTGTCGCACTAGAATGGTTCACAAGTTACCTAACAGAAAGGAGACAGTGTGTGAAAGTTGGCCAAACCTTTAGCAGTTTCCAGACTATTCATTTCGGTGTACTGCAAGGCAGCATCCTTGGGCCCACATTGTTCCTCCTGTATATTAATGATGTTCACGAAATCCCAATTGAAAATGCAGAAATTTTATGTTATGCAGATGACACCGCGATTGTTTTTCGGGAATCAACATGGCCTAAAGTATGTTCTTCTGCAGAACGGGGTATGGCATTAATCTCCAATTGGCTACAGCAAAACCTCCTCACGTTAAATACTAATAAAACTATGTATATATGTTTTCACAAGACTGCTGCGTCAGCCCCTAAACTCCCTACAAACATTAAATTACATACGTGCAGTGTGGCCCTGGCATGTTCATGTGAATCGTTGAATCGCACTTCAGTTTTAAAATACCTAGGTGTATATATTGATGAACATTTGAAGTTTAGAATACACATTGTCAATCTATCGGCACGAATAAGGAAGGTCGTCAATATCATGAGAAATTTACGCAATGCCGCATGCAGGGATACCTTAAAACAAGTATACTATGGACTATGCCAATCTTTGATAATATATTGCATAACATGTTGAGGGAGTGCAGCTAAATCTCACATGATTCGGGCCGAAATAGCGCAAAGATCTGTTTTGAAGGTAATGCTTCGAAAACCCTTTTTATATCCAACCGAAAACGTGTATGAAGAGGCTGATGTACTTAATGTAAGGCAACTTTTCATTCTTCAGACATCGTTGAAGGCACATAGATCATTGTTATCTTCTCCTAACTATGAATTGATCGCAAATCGCCGAGTGTATACAATACCTAAACCTGTCATCAAAACCAGTTTTGCTCAACGTTTTGGAGATTTTCTTATTTCAAAGGTTTATGGTGTAGTTATAAAGGCATGTAACATTAAAAATAAAAATATTAATGAAGCAAAATATATCATACGCACATGGTTAAAGTCACTATCATACGAGAGCACAGAGGATATGCTGAAAATTATTTCCTAATTTTCATTTCATTGTTAATTTTAGTATATTATTTTATGCATAAGTTTCTGTAAGTGCTGAGGCGAACGTTTTATATTTATAAAAGTTTAAACTGGTATAAAGGTTTCTCCGATACAGGCTTGCCTAGTGGAGAAACCAATGCAAATCTTGTTTATTTAATTTAAATCTACATCCACTTTATTACTGTACTTTTAAATTGTAATAATATGTGTTTGTAGGAAATAAATATATTTTTCATTTTTCATTTTCATTTTCATTATGTGAGGAGATTTTAATGGATGGGTTGGAACCAAACGAGATAGCTATGAAGCTGCTTTTGGTCTCTAATGAGATAAGAGAGTGAACGCAGCAGGTAAGTCAATTCTAGATTTATGTATGGAACGAAACTTCCACGTGTCATATACTTTATTTTATCACAAGGATATTCACACGCATTCATGGAGACGGAATGTCCAAAAGAGTGAGATTGATATGATTTTAATAGATACAGGTCTTCGAAATACTATGTGGACGATTGCAGGAAAGTTCTGAAAGAAGTGGTGTATAGTGTAAAAGAAGCGTGTGCATGAAGAAAACAAGGATGCGCAAAGAGACTTAAAACATTGAAAGGCGATGCCTGGTGGGAGGCGGAGGTTGAATCCTCCGTAGCCAGAAAAAGGAAAGCGTGGCTGTGGTACGACACCTAGCAAAGCGCGTGTGGGGTACATGCTTACTCAGTGCGAACTTAGGAAGTTTGAAGGTCCATTGTTTCTTGACAATTAATTTAAAAATATGACGTAATGATATTCACTCAATGCTATTGTACTTTTTTGTTAATTGTTGCAATATTATTGTTAATTTGTTGCAATAATAAAAAATTCGACTTGACATTCCGTTAATGGTGTTGAAATTTAAAATACGAGTGGATTATATGTAGAATTAGCGAGAACTCCCGATGCACCGTAAAGAAGAATTGAATTGAATTACATGTACAAATAAAAAGTAGATTCAAAGGTTTTATGTATTATGACTTGCTTGTGTTTTGAAATATATTCTGTGCAATGGCGATCGGTTCTCTGTGCCTACCCCGGAAAATCTGACGTGAAGTTATATATACATACGTACAAATCTGTACCTTTGAAGTCTCACTGCAGACAATAACACACAAAAACCCCAGACTGAAAGTAATTCAAAACTAAATTAACACGCAGTCTCCGAGCATTTCAAACAGACTAAAGGGATATCTTAGACATAAATAAAACAAATAGTTAACACGATAAAGACCAGACAAATTTATTGTGAGGACAATAAAGTGGGGTTGAAATTGTTCGTTCGGAGTGGGGGAGCTGAGGGGAAAATGCAGCGGTGTTCTGAAAAGTGACGATTCATGAAATAAGTAATACAGGTTTACGAGTTTCATACTAACTTTTGACACCTACGGAGTTCAAGACTCTTTTAAATTTTCGACTATGAAACTTAGTTCACTTTTCTTTTAGCTGTAGAGTTTTACACAACTTGATACATATTTAAAACTAGTTATGACCCGCAACTGCACCTTCTTGGCGTTTGATTTTGTAAGTTTTACCTACCGGCACTTACCAACTCTATGTATTTATTATATCTTCATGTAGAGTTCCATGCAGGGTAGGCATAGAGAACGGAGCGACATTTGACTCGGATTTTAGACCCTTTACCCGCTCTTTTCACGCACTCTCGTCGGTACCTAGGGATCCTTTCTAACAGATTTCAAAAAGGAAGAGGGAATATGGTTTATGCAGGTTAGACTATATTTTCATAAATTGAAATTGAAAAAGATATTTTTATTAAATTGTTTTTTTTTTCAATATTAAATCCCTATTTAAGTTTTGAAACTTCTAGTCTAGTACCATTCTATTAGTATCTTGCTAGTTCGATGAAGAAATAACATAATTAATGGCGTTATCGAAATTTAAAAATTTTATTTCATGGGGTTCTAGACTAAATATTAAGGGTTGTTGTTAAGATAAGAAGCGACATATTCCACAGTTTCGGGCATAGAGAAAGAAAGGAAAGGCAATGAATGAGGAAAAATATTTTCATCACGAAAGTAGAAGAACCACAATTTGGTTCTTCTACTATCGAAAGAGAACGACCACAAACACCGTGACACAAGATTTTTATATATAAGAATAGCTACCGGCCCGGGTTCGCACGGGTGAGCTGATCCCTTCCAAACTTCACAGGATCACCCGCTTGGCTAATCTAAAGAGTTCCTGAAAATTCCATGATTTTATTTATATAAATATGTGCGGTGCAAGACACTGACAGTGACTCTCAGCGCAGGAGTACTAACACGGTTATCCTGCACATGGATATATGTCGCATACAGGCAGACGTATAGACAAAATGACTTAAGAGGACACAGAGAGCTAAATGGCGCCCTCATTTTGTGTTTATTAATAACGCTGACACACACACAGCAGTTAATACTGTAAAATAAAAATAATTCTGATACGGACTTGCACTGCTGGGAATACAAATAATCGACTGTCCTTTTGAGTTTTCTCTTGAGTATGGAACGGTTTATTTGCACTCAGCAGTTTTACCCTCAGTATTGAATTTCATTTGATTCCTATCTCAATTACTATCTTCTATAATAAGGCTCTTGGAAATGTTCTAAGTTGGATCCAGATACCGCCCACTACCACGATAACTCGATAATCAATTTTGCTACAGGCCAACGATTATCTACTTTTAAGATGTTTGATTACTGTGATGCGTGTTTTGGAAAACATGTATCGTTCAGTGTTTATCTTAAAATTGTTAGATTGTTTACTATACAAACAGCTCGAGATTTAGACAGTACAAGAGAAGGTGAAGGCTCGCTCAACAAAATACAGGCATTCTGACGCATACAAAATTAACCTTAACCGAACCACTTACTGTTTATCTCACCATTCTCAATTATGTGAAATACTTAATACGTATTATGTGTACTCTGACAACAAACGATCAAAATTCATTCAATCAAAGTGCATTCAGGTAGCCATTATTCACGACACGTGACTACGACTAGGCAGACCAGACCTTTATTAATCCCAATTTGCTAATATAAGTAGTCTAACGTCTAATTTATTATTTTTCATCATTTTATAATACGAAATATACCTACTTTAAAGTCTTATCTATATCGATCTTGACGAGCTCGGTGGCTCAGTCGTGAATGACGCTACTTTGACACCAACGCTTGTGGGTTCGATTCCCACACAATACAAACATTTGTGGGCATGAACATGACTGTTTGTCTTGGTCTGGGTATTTTCTATGTATAATAAGTATGTGTTTACAAAAAAAAAATGTATTTAAGTATGTTTATCAGTTGTCTAGTATCCATAACACCATAACACAAGCTTCGCTTACTTTGGGGCTAGATTGCTCTGTGTAATTTGTCAGACAATATTTATTTATTATTTATTATTATCTTGTACAGTTTACGCGACAGAGTCCTAGCGGGAATCTGCATTTCTCGTGATTAGGTTTTTTGTTTCCTAATGGGGATTCGATGAATTCTGGTTTTAACAGCATTAACAGCCTTTGCAGTTCTAACAGCACGCGGTCGCCCCGATCTTTTGTCTTCAACAGAGGAAGTGTTGTTATATCCATCGATAGTACGATGTATGCACATACGACTGCTACCGAGCTTTTTAAGTGTTTTGAATATGACCGTCGCCTCCATAGCCACTTTGTGCAAGGCAATCCTATTTTCTTTAACACTCCATTTCATATTTTAATTTGATAATAAACCCGAAAACAATATGTAAAACGACGGGAAATCGGAAGAACTTTTTGACATAATTAACGCGTTCCAAATTCAAAATAATTAAAGAGTTGAAATAAATAAATGTTTCTATGGAACAGCATTTTTGGCCAAACTAATTATAAGTACGTGAACTGCACGACACACATCGTATTATGTGGAAGAAATGTGCAGTCAGCGCGAGGTCAACGAACCGCCATTTGATGACGCTGCAAGATCTTTTAGTTAGATTAAAAGAATGGCATTTACTGCTCATGAACAGTATTAATTTTTGTTCTGTCTGCAACTTTCTAATATGTGAAAATAATTTCTCAGTTTAGTGATAAACTATTGGAGTTTTGAGAGATATCAAATGCAACGTTTTTAGAAGTTAAATGCTGAGAATGATATTGACGTATTGAGTGATTGGAATGAGTAAAAAAAAATCAAAACAATATTCGAATAAAGGCATGAAACCTGTTTTGATTTTTTTACTGGAAAATAATTCAATACGTAAGATAATTAAATATATACAAATCTCATTTTTATTTTCTAAAAAATATATTCAACTCAAAATTCATCACAAAATTTACACTTATAGCCATCAGCAGAAATATTTACATTGTTTATATATATAGATATATTTCCTGGACAAAATAACTAATGCCAGCTATTCATCATTATGAATATTAGGTATTTGATCCCACCGTACGTAAAGATCTAATATATACAGTCATAAAGGTTCCCGGTGCGAAGTTTACTAACAGCACTGTCTTTTTGCACATTTATTATTATTATGTTAAACAAGCAATTCTAGTAATAAATATATTTTGTATATTTTGGGAATCAGCACTAAAAATTTGCATTACATTTCGTTTTTAAATAAGGTTTTGATTTTATATATAATTATCTTTTCTGAAACTATTTTATACAAAAATTATAAAAAATCCAAAACTACCTTTATATTATACCTATATATATATATATATATATATATATATATATATATATATATATATATATATATATATAAAGCACCCAAAACCAAAGAGCATGCATGAAAGGGTTGATGAGTGTGGAGGAAGCGTGTTAGGTATGTTTGGATCGTTGCACCTCGGATTCCATAGTCTCTGCATACCCCAAAAAATACTACAGGCATGATGATATGTATGTATAAAAAACAAATACTAAGTTTATTATATGATTGAAACTTAGGATGAAGTGGAACACTTTTACATTAAACCAAAGTTTTTTTAAACACATATTTATTTCATTTGAAGTTTAGTTACGTAATTTTAAGGATGTTTTTCCTATTCTCCATGCATTGTATATTTTGAAGCATCATTTGCTAATACATAGTATTTGTTGTAATAAAGACGTTGGTATACAGAATAGTATTTTTTACGGTACGCAGTATGTTTCTAAAGTCAGTAGATAGTGCTTGTTTGATTCAAAATATACAAAACGAGCATCAACAATCTCTGACCGTTTGCATCTAAATATTCATATATCCAAAACTAAAGTATTCGCAATAGACGTAACTTCGGAAACGTCTGGATAAGACGCAAGACTTAATTTATTCTGTCATAAACAATTCACTCATGAATATTTTTGTTTTGCCCTCGCTCGGAACTGAGCTTGATTGTCATAATATTTGAAATAAGAAACAAGGACTACATTTTCTGATAACGTTTATGTCACTTGTATAAAGAACTCTTCGTATAATGGATAGTTATATAATAAAAAAATATATTTTTAGCAAAAAAAAAATATTTTTCTAATGTTTCTTAACATGTTTAGTTTTAATCACAGTTTCTTCTTCTTTTATACTATGTCGAGAGGCATACAAGCACACGGCCTACATGATGTAAAGCAGTTACCGTAGCCTAATAATGCTTGTAAATATACTAAGTATCACTCGCACGATGTCTCCTCTGCTGCTTACACAGCAACTCCTTAGAAGTTTACTGGTGACCTCACTCACACACAGGAACACAACAACCATCTAGGGGGCTGTTATTTGGCTGCGGTTTTCTGTGAGGTGGAGGTACTTCCCCAGACGGGCTGCTTTGATGCGCCCTACCTCACTTAAAAGACCTCACTTACCTCTTCCTCTGTTCTACCTAGCCTTGTACCGTTTCCTGATCCATTCAGTTTGGCGGGGTAAGAATTTGCCGAATATATCGATTTTTACTATATTTTACCAGCTTAGAGGCAAAACTAGATCTTTTTAGGGTTCCGTACCCAAAGGGTAAAACGGAACCCTATTACTGAGACTCCGCTGTTCGTCCGTCCGTCCGTCCGTCCGTCTGTCACCAGGCTGTGTCTCATGAACCGTGATAGTTAGATAGTTAACATTTTCACAGATGATGTATTTCTGTTGCCGCTATAACAACAAATACTAAAAAATAGAATATAGTAAATATTTAAGGGGGCTCCCATACAACAAACGTGATTATTTTGCCGTTTTTATAGATAACAAGTGCTGGAGTTCGCGCTTCGCGCAAATCCCACCACTGCTTTTACAAAATGTACTTTTTTAAATACTTCCGGTTATCAAATTAACTCCATTTTGATACCATTAGAAAGATGCAATTTAGTTTGACTTTCTGGTGAAAACCGCATCTCAATCGCATTTATAGTTTTATTTCTAGAGGCCAAAATGTCAGTGCAGAGAAATAGAGGGAGAAACTGTACTATTTTATGGGTTAGGGATTGTACGGAACCCTTCGTGTGCGAGTCCGACTCGCACTTGGCTGATTTTTTAGGTTAGGTCACGCGTCAGTGAAACGTAGTTTCTTGGTTGTGGTAACAGCTCACAATTGAGGTCCTATTAAGAAAATATTTATAAGTAACAAATACTGAGACTTGAATCTATGGCTATCAAGCTCATTGGATAAAGAACTGCCTAGTGAAGAACAGGTCCCCGGTTCGAATCCTACCCAGTAAATTCGTGTTTTCGGATTTTTAATTATCATGTGTTGATAATTATCACTTGCTCGGCGGTGAAGAGAAACATCGTGAGGAAAACCGCACGTCAAAGAAATTATATTTCGAAAGACGTATGACCTTACCTAAGAATGATCTGGTTTTCCCTCTGGGTTGCAGAGCTCTGACGGGAGTCGCTCCATGTAAAAATCAGTATCTTCGCCAAATCCTTATGGTAAGCTATGGGATCCTGCCAATCCTAGTGGATTAGAATACGGGATAAAGCTATGAAAACGAAGACTGAGAATACAATGTAAGTCACTTTACCTATAATTATTACATTTTATCTCATTTAAATAATTCAATTATGAATATTTTTATATCACTTGTCGGGGTGCTTTGTGACGGCTAGTTCAATTAGTATAGTTATTGAAACAGACCCTGTTATAAAAATGGCCAGACAACTTCGACCTTCCGTTTATTTGAAGACAAGCGATAATAAAAAATAATGTACTGAATGAGTTTCAGCTTGATACATGTAATACAGGCAAGATCAAAAAATAATTTTCACTTGTCTCTTCGTCTCTTTGTCAAGTGTTTCTACACAAGACATCTTTTTTTTATACAACGTCGTGAGGCATATAAGTATATGGCCCACCTGATGTAAAGCAGTTACTTATTAACGCTTGTAACATATCACTCGCTGCTTACACAGCAACCCTTTAGGAGCTTACTGGTGACCTCACTCACACGCAGGACCACAATAACCCTGTAGGGAGTTGTTACTTGGCTGCGGTTTTCTGTGAGGAATAGGTACTTCCCCAGACGGGCTGCTTTGATGCGCCCTACCTCTTAAAACATCCAGACCAAGACAAACAGACATGTTCATGCATACAAATATTTCTTTTGTGTGGGAATCGAACTCACGAGCATTGGTGTCAATGTCGCCTCCGAGCTTGTAGGACGCTACTTTGTTGTTAGTCGTAAATAAGATTTCATGTTATTGAAGTATTCTTAAGTTAATTTGCAACGCTTGATGATGCCTTGTGGATGCGAAACACGCCTCGCATAGATGAGTAGAGCAGCCAGGGTAACACTGGCAGCGGGTGCATGTGATGCCTCATTCAGATGACGGGCAGAGACTACAATAAAAAACCAGGGCAGAATCGATTGGAGCAGCCATGACAGCAACTACTAACTACGTAATCTACTAACGGTAGTGCCAGCTGGTGTTATTTTACATGAACTAAATGGTAGTGAATGCACACAAACTAGCTCAGATCAAATAGACCGCAAAGTCATCTTGTTCCCACCACTAAGTTTGCTCACACTTGGTGGCGTGAACAACAAACTAAATGAATAAGAGACATTTACAACAGACTGTCACAGGAACTATCTTGTAACCTAATTAGGGGTCGTTTTTCTTCCATTTTAACACGGAAAACTGAAATAACGTATACATAACGTATGTTGTGGGATTATTTTGTGTGTACGCCGTAAACGCTAATCTTTTGATGCTGGTGTACTAATTCACCATTATTACCATACAGTGCTCAATTATAATAACTCAAAGCGAGCGAATCTACATACCGTGTGAGGTTTTGTGCCAGCATTTGATTTATTAAAAGCAAATTGCGGTCTATAATAATAGCCGGAAGCGCCATCGTTTACCTCAGCCTGTGGACTTCACAGATCATCGAACCGTTTAACAATAGATGAGGTAATATTACCGCATATATTTAAAGTCCACTGCGTTGCTCCAGTATTACTGTTTTCTTCCAGTGTTCTAGTTGAATATCTTAAGCTTTACATAGTCCAGGATTATTTTGATGTTCAAGATGCCCACTGTTATCGATATAGTCAAACCCATCCTTGCCTGATTGTCGCTGTGTCTTGATTTATTCTTTATTGCATAACATTACACAAAGAGTTAGTTACATCGAAAATAGTGTACAATGGTGAGCCTATCTCTTTAAGAGATTTTATGTCTTACTCAATCTAGAAAACAAGACTATGTAAGAGAAATAAGACAGTTTTAATTAATCAGCCCATAATCCTTAGAAAGGTACATACGGCAGAAATTCACAGTCAAACAACAATTTCTTGGAAACTTGTGGTCCTTGGAGTCAATGATCAAGAAGGTACTGTGGCAGCTCGGCAATACTAGTAGAGATTCCAACAATTGCATGTATATCATCTCGCTAGGTCCCTCGCGGGACAGGCAGAGAAGACCGCACGCCATAACACTCTATCTTTACTCACCTGGAGCGCGATTTATTATTCATAGCTCTTTTCATGAACGCTCGCCGGTCTAGGCTTCTTCGGCTCCTACAGTCTACTACTTTTGCATTATATGTCTGTTTCATCATTCTTTCAATCTGCATTCTTTCTACATATCCGAAATAACAAAGGATGCCTTTTCTTATCTTACTCGTAACAATGACATTCTCTGTCAGACCAAGTCCCTTTCTTACATCATCATTGCGAACGCGGGCAGGAAGCGTTACGGATTAGCTATCTATAATATATATGTATGTATATCTGCATGCCAGGACCCATGCGGAGTAGGTAGAGGGAACCTTATAAATATAATTCCTAAACTGGGTAGCGCTCCCACAAAAAAATCTATGTTATACCGACAGATTTCTTACAACCGTACTGCTCACTGTCGATTGGAAATTCATGCTTACACACCAGAAAAACAATGGTCACTAACTGTGCGGTACCAGAGTTTTTCCTTTTTAAGAACTCTCCCTTGAGGATTAAAGCTTCTGGTGTTGTATGTGTCCACGAGTCATCAGATAGACCATATAAAAGGTATTGAATTCGTGTTTCACAAATCACTTTTGTTTTATACAATGTCGAGAGTCATGCAAATATACGGCCCACCTGATATAAAGCGGCTACCGCAGCCTATTAATGTTTGCAGCACATTAAGTATCACTCGTGCGAAGTCACCTCTGCTGCTAACACAGCAACTCCTTAGGAGCTTACTGATGCTTCACATACAGGAACACAACAACCCTCCAGAGAAATTTGAGATAGTGGTACTTCCTCAGACGGGCTGCTAATAAGCGCCCTACCTCTCTTAAATATTTGACGAAGATTCTTGCTCATTCATTCGAAGGCACACGAAATAAAAGCCCTGATAGATTGGTTAGGTGCGTGTATTGATCCTCCGAAACACGTTTTACAACAATATGCAACTAATAATGTGATGCAAATCGATTAAAGTTATTTGGAGCTCAAAGAGGTGTTTTCGGTCCGGCGCGTGATGGAAAAGTGATTGAGTCGCCTGCCAGTCGCCCCCACTTTCGTCACCACCCTTTTAGCATGAAGAATGTAACCCCACTGAGCGGCTCCAAACAACCTCAGAACAGCGCCGCCTATGATAGTTTCTGGAACTAGCTAATAGATGGCGTTCGTTTTAATAAAATTACTACAGCGCCTTAGGTGGGATCTTAAGAATTAATTTTCATGATGCGACGACATATTTATATACTAATAGGTGCTGCCCGCGGCTCCGCCCGTGTGGAATCAAATAACGTGTGTTATTTGATTCCACGCGTAACACATTGCCTATGTGTTAATCCAGGTCATAATCTATGTACGTACCAAATTTTATTCAAATCCGTTCAGCCGTTTAAGCGTGAAAGAGCAACAAACATCCATCCATACATACAAACTTTCGCATTTATAATATTAAGTAGGATTCGGAAACCCCTACATAATAATAAGGCATTAGGAGCAGCATTTTTTTTATATAACTAGGCAAATAACTATGCGGCCCGCATTATATTTGAGAAGGAACATTTTGTTTTATACAACTAGATTGGAAAATAAGCATGCGGCCCGCATTAGATGGTAAACGGCCACCGCAGCGTATTGACGCTCGCGGATATTACTCGCGCGCTGCCAATCTTGTGACCTAAGGATGTTTCGTCACAGTACCCAGTAATTTCTCCGCCATATCTCATCCTTCAAACCGAAATACAGCTATAGAATTATAGCTGCTTGGCGGTAGAAACAGGTGAGACAGAGTTACCCACGCAGATGACTTTTGTACAAAGTCTCCCTCTGGTAATTTAACGAACCATTTAATGAATAAAAAAAATTATAATTGCTGCATAACGACTACGTAGCTAGCTCTGGGTGATAAATAAACAAAGTTAAGTTAAATACCAGTTTGGATGACGAAATAAATAGATATGCCTTCATATTATTAAATTAAAAAAAAATCACGGTCGGCAACGCATGAGCGATACCACTGGTGTTCCAATAAAAAAAAATGTCCTTATCTATGGTGTCTGTTTACCATCAGGCAGGCCGGATGCTTGTTTGTCACCTTAGTGGTATAAAAAAAAAGTATTTTAATAGTTATCGATTTAGTGGCTTCGCCGCCGCTTACTGTGATTAATGGTACATATAATCAGCGAGACATGTCACAGCGATGTAGAAATGTTTTTTTTACGAGCACCTACAGGCTAATTGGTATACATCAGGCGGGTTGCTTTTTTACACGCGACGGTCACGAAGATGGTATATGCATTTGGGGTACGAATATACGTGTGCGCGTCTGTTACCATTTTTCTCGGAAACGGCTAAGCCGATTATGGTATGGTATATTGCTGTGTATAAGTCTTATTTTTTTAAAATGACTCTAGCTAAGGTTTAAGTTACAGACCACCATGTGGCACTGTAGTACACGTATTTCTTGTGAAGTTTTTTTTTTATTTTGTTACAAAACGAAATATAAACGGAAACGAAAGAAATTTACGAATAATATTTATGTTAAAAAAACTACAAGTAAAACATTACAAACTAAAATTTTAAAAACCCACAATGGAATATTGCGGCATAAAAACTCCCACAATATTGAATCGTAATGTGATTATTATATAGAATTTCTTATATCACAGGTTTATCCCGGTCATTTGATAGGCGTGCGCGGGGATTTGGATCCCACGCGTAGAGGCCCCTTTGAGATGATTGATGTAATGTTGTATACCTGCTGTGACCTGCTCCAGGGGATATAAATGGGAATAGGACAATATCCATAGGTATTCGGACTATGGCGAATGTGTTGGAAATTATTGGGCTATTGAAATGAGATCTTGAGGGATTATTGATACTAGTTAATACAGTATAGGCGCATGCATGTTTGCCACCCGATGTTGCGTCAAAAAAAAGGTGAGGAACTGTACGCGTGTTCTTTAACCGCACATTTCCAAACATATGGAACAGCAGCGTAGTGCTTTTATACATTTTTATACTGTAGACCTTTTTATAAAACTTAAGCGAATGAAAAATAATAAATAAAAAATTCAAAAACCAACGACATTATGATTACTATATAGAATATTTAATTATTATTAATATTCGTCGTAGGTAGTATGTTCTTTTTTTATACCAGTAAGGTAATAAACAAGCATACGGCCTGCCTGATGGTAAGCAGTTACCGCAACCTATGGACATTTGCAACATCAGGGGAGTCACTCTTGCGTTGCCGACCCTAAATATGCTAGTAGCTTTGTGTTAATTAATGTGCATTGTAAAACATATATTACGTACGACGGCCATTAATATTCTATATAAATAATATCCTTCTTGAGAGCTCGATAGCGTCTTTGCGCGTGTCATTCTAACTGGACACGCAGGTAAGGCAACGTCGACCTCAGTCTGTCTATGGATGGGTTTATCTATCTCGAGTTTCTCCGTGCTTTGGAGGGTATGTTTAGTTGTCTGTCCCGGCTGTTGTCGATAGATGACAGTCGTTAAGCTAAGTCAGTGGCCCTCAGGCGGCTCGAAAACACTAGCCTCGGCCAACCCGCATTTGAGCAGCGTGGTGGAGTAAGCTCTAAACCCCTTCAGTTGAAAGGAGGTCCGTATTCCTGCAGTGGGATGAGTAAGGGTTGATGTGGTAAAAGCGTATATAGTTTCATAGCTATATCGGGACTAGACTAGTCCACTGAAAATCTGGCCAGTTTCGTAATAAAGAATGGTTACCTCATCCACAGGTTCTTTATATATCGGCGTTTGCAGCTTCCTGCATTGTAATACCGCTAACCACGTTTGAACCCTGTTTACATTCAGAATGGGAATCCGCCAATTTGGCGTAATGATTCAAAATATCATAAAAATAAGCCTTATTCACTACAAGAGTATAATGTTCAACAGATACTATTAAATTGCGATGTCTCAATTAGGGAAAATAAAAAAAAACTGGCCAAGTTTATTTATTATATGTATGTATATCTTCACACCAGGTCCCTTGCGGGGTAGGCAGAGAGAACCGAGTGCCATAAGACGCGGTCCTTACACACTTCACTCGCTTCTTTCACATTCATAGCTCTTTTCATCCACGCTCGCTGGTTCCCAAGGCTCCTGACATCACCTGATAATAAACGACCAATTTGGTCATGGTAGGTTAGTCTTGGTCTTCCTTGGCTCCTACATCCTTCCGCTTTCGCATTGTTTCGTCATTCTTTCATCTTGCATTCTTTCTACACGTACGAACCAACGGAGCATGCCCTTTCTTATCTTAATACCAACACTCTCTTTCAGTCCAACTCTCTTTCGTACGTCATCATTTCAAACGCGGTCAGTAAGCGTTATGCCACAAATTTTTCGCATTGCTCGTATCTCGACCGCATTTATTCTACTTTCATGCTATTTATTGATTACTTGGAAAACATACAGATCTTGACAAGCTCGTTTATTTGTCACGGTCTGGGCCTTTAAGGTAGAGCATATCAAAGCAGCCCCTGTGAGGAAGTACCTCCAAGTCACAGAAAACCGCAGTCAAATAACAACTCCCCAGAGGATTATTGTTTTCCTTCGTGTGAGTGAGGTCTCTAATAAGCTCCTTAGGAGTTGCTGTGTTAGCAGCAGAGGTAGCATTGCGCGAGTATACTTAATGTATTGCAAGCATATATCGGCTACGGTAGCAGCCTTGTATCAGGTGGGCCGAGTAGAGAGAGTAGTAAATAAAACAATAATTAGCAACTTGTCCTAAGATCATTGAGGTTAGTTGGTAGTATATCAAGGTTCTCATAATATAGATTTGAGAAATCATCTCTTGTACAGACCAATGACCAGAAGCAGACTTATTAGATACAATAATGTATTGGAGGGACAGGTTGCAATTGTTGGATTACATTGTAGACAATCCGGATTTTCTTTATACCAATCTGTTTCATGCTATATCCAGTGAATATTAAAAAATATTTAACAGCAAAAAAAATATATATTACACATAAATTTGAGTTTAATGATTGGGCAACTATAGGTATTCTGCTAAGTAGAAACAAAATGTTTGATGAGTATGCAGAAGTTACAGATTTGACCCAATTTCTGTCAATTATGTCAAAAACTATTCCAAAATATTTAAAAATGTTTGCAGAGAAGCAAAGTCTATGTACTACTCTGTGTAAAAAGTATCGGGAATATGTCAATAAAAAGACCCGCGTAAAAGAGGTCGTTCTAATTTTTTTACTGCATGTTGGTAGCACTGTACTGATTTAGCGCGCAAAATTTGAGCGGGATCTGTCATTTAATTTGTTTTAAACTACACTTTTTGTTGGTCATAGTTTTGAGTCCTCGGCGATTTTTACAATGGAAAATATTGTTGAACAAAGAGTGTGCCTTAAATTTTGTGTTTCAAATGATATTTCATGTGGTGAATCACTAAAAATGTTGCGAAATACCTACGGCGAATCGTGTATATCGAAAACAAGGGCTTATGAATGGTATAAGGCTTTTAAAGAAGGCCGAGAAGTAGTAGTAGACTTGCCTCGTTCTGGTAGACCTTCAACCGCTACGACCAGAGAAAACATCGACAGAATCAAGAAGCTAGTGCTCGAAAATCGACGTATGAGTCTGAGAGAGTTGGCTAGTGAGGTGAACATATCTTTTAAGTCCGTCCACAACATTCTCATTGACATTTTAGGCATGAAACGCGTCGCCGCTCGACTAGTTCCAAAAGAGCTCAATTTTGTTCAAAAAGCGCAGCGAAAGCATGTCGCTGAAGACATGGTTTCCCGAGCTTCTACGGATCCGACCTTTATGAAACGTATAATAACTGGCGACGAGACATGGGTTTATGAGTACGACATGCAAACAAGCCAACAGTCTTCAGAATGGCGTCTCGAAAACGAGCCGAAACCCAAAAAACCGCGGCAAAGTCGCTCCAAAATCAAGGTGATGCTGACAGTTTTTTTTGACTACCGTGGTGTGGTTCACTCCGAATTCCTTCCAGAGGGAGAAACAGTGAATAAAGAATATTATTTAGGCGTCATGAAGCGTTTGCGTGAGAGTATCCGCCGAAAACGTCCAGATTTGTGGCAACACAACTCATGGATGCTGCACCATGATAATGCACCATCACACACAGCCATTATAGTGAAAGAGTTTTTAGCGAAAAATTCAACAAAAGTTCTCGACCAAGCACCGTATTCACCTGATATGGCTCCGTCTGACTTTTTTTTATTTCCCAAGTTAAAATTACCACTTCGAGGAAAACGTTTTGAGTCGATAGAAGCCATAAAAGAAAATTCGCTGAATGAGCTAAAGGCCATACCGCAAATAGCCTATGAAAAATGTATGGAAGACTGGGTGAAGCGGTGGAGATGTTGTATTGCAAGCGATGGGGCCTACTTTGAAGGCGATAAAATAAATTTAGATGAATAATTTGTATTTTTTGTTTTATTGACAAATTCCCGATACTTAGTACACAGAATGTATATGATTACAATTACAAAAAGCATCATCAAGACACGTTGCCGATGTGGCCGTTATACGCATAGGCTCCAGAAATATATTTTCTAGATCAAAGGATTTAAATAAATTTAAAAATATAATACTTGTTTGTATTTCTACTAATACATTAATGTTGAAATCACCGCAGACGATTATGTCTTATGTCTGTTTTGCTTTTGAGAACTTTTCTTAAAGTATCCTCCATTACTTGCTCAAATAGCAAATAATTGCCGCTAGGAGGTATATTTACACAAATAATTATATAACTTTCTAATTCAGTACACCTGGATGGTGCACTCAATAGAGAGCCTAACAATATCCACACGTTCTTTGGCTTTTTGGTAATTTTTTAACACAATCATTGACCCATTTCTTATTAAAGACTCTCTATTAAAGTACCTAACAATTTGTAATTACTAATACTAAATGACATTTCACTTTTATTTATTGATTGCAATGACATGCAGGAATCTCTGCATATAGTGAATGTTCGTTTAATAAAACTGCATGTTGAATCGGAACATATATAATTAATCCATCCATGTCGGTAGATGTAATAATTGAATAACTAATGTAAGACAAATACCACCTTAGTCTTTCCTGCGACCACGGACGCTGCAAAGCGTTCGAAACGTCAGGTTTCAACAAAATAAATAAAACACGCGATACTTCCGTTAAAAATAGTTTAATTTCAATGTGTAACAATCGCGAAAACCTAAGACAATACTAAAACTGCATGTCTTATAGTTTTCTCTATTTAACTTAAACACTACTATATCTTTCACATGGTTGTAATAGCGCATGCCACCGAAGTTCGGTGAACGAATCTAAATAGCATAATGTATTTAAAAACAGAAAACATTGCAGTACACAGAACAAGCGGTTTTGTACCATTTGCATCCATCCATCTATACTATGACAAACAGTACATACTTTTCAAATTATATTGTTATACTAGTCTAATAATATTACCTACACGGAGTAGGTATATTTTTTATACAGTACTAATGTGGTAAACATCAATACAGCCTAGCTGATATGGTAAGCAGCCACCGCAGCCTATGGAGTATAATATATAAATGTTATTTTACTGTGTTAAAGACATATTTAAAATGAAAACAAACAATTCTGCACAGTGTAACACAAAACTAAATCATAATAATCATAGATAGGATACGGCGAAAAAAGCGAGATGTCTACCTACTCGTATGTTTACTGTACCACACAAGTATTTAGCGGAAATTATGCACAACTTCGGCTAAAACTATTGCGCAATTCAAATAATTCCTAATGCATACAACCTTCCGCTTTAGCATTGTATGTCTACACCGGCATTATTTTATCTAAGACTCACTCTACTTATTAAGAGTCTAGTCCTTCGTCGGCTCTTCCATCCTTCTTTCGAGTTGTATAACTGTTTCATCATTATTTCTTCTAGAATTCTTTCAACAGCTCAATAGAGCATATATCTTCTTATTAAACACCGACACTCTCTTTTAGAACTAAACCCTATGAACTGAAATAAGTAAGTAACAATGACGAGCTCGGTGGTGCAGTGGTGAAACGTGTTGTTACGCTACTTTGACACCAACGCTCGTGGGTTCGATTCCCACACAGTACAAACATTTGTGTGCATGAACATGTCTGTTTGTCTTGGTCTGGGTATTTTCTGTGTATAATAAGTATGTATTTACAAAAAAAATGTATTTACGTATGCTTATCAGTTATCTAGTACCCATAACACAAGCTTCGCTTACTTTGGGGCTAGATGGCGCTGTGTAATTTGTCCGACAATATTTATTATATTATTTATTTATTAATACCTACTAAACCAGCAAAATATCTAATTCGTCCTATTAACCTCATTTGATAGTATTTAAACTACCAGTGGCTGCTAAAAAATTGATAAATTAATATGAACATTACAAAAATACTTTTGTAGTTTCAATTCTATATATATGAAACTCGCTACTAACCAATTGGGTTACAAGACCGATAAGGTTCGATTTGCATACAATTCTTAATCCATGAACGCGTTTGCTTCATGAAAAACAAAAGAAATAAGTCTGTCAAAGTCTTGTTTGGTTTCCACCATTGAGCGGGTCACAACTGCCAATATAGAATACCATTACAAGAACATGGAATTGAATTATATTTCAGTGTAGACAACGTCCAACTGGCAATTCACGACCACTGACGCTTTACCATAATTATTAATTTATACATTCATTAATCAATGTATCTATTAATCATTAATTCAAAGTTACGAGTGTCACTAATCGATACGTTAAGTTATACGTACGTATTATTTGCCGAAACGAGAAGATACCGGGTTTTAGTCATCCCACCGCAGGAATACGAATATTTCTACAACCGAAGTGGTTTAGAGTGTTCGCCAGGAGTTCGAAGCCGATGTTTTGGGACTTATTGAGTCCACTTTGAACCTGACACTGGTGCCTGCTGATGAGGACATACTCCATCGTGACCGTTATTTACCTCTACACTCTATTCCAATGGCGATGTCTATTAACGACTGTCTACACGAACATACAAAGCATTAGAGTTTGTTTGAACGCGCTAATCTTTAGAACTACCAGATTGTTTATGTGGATTGACGGAGCTCAGTATTTTCAAGCCGCCCGAAGAATATTGACTTAGTTTAACGATTGTCAATAACCGCTGAAACATGAAGAAGCTACTGTTACTGCTACATCTTCAGAAAAAAAGTCCCTTGCGAGGTAGACAGAGAGAACCGCCACTTGACTCGGTCCTTACACACCTCACTCGCTTCTGTAATCTTCATAGCTACTTTCGTGGACCCTTGCTAGTTTCTAGGGATCCTAACACTACCTTCTGATAACACATAACGAATTTGGTCCAACTTGATTAGAAAACCGCAACCAAATAACAACTCCCTTGAGGGTTGTTGTGTTCCTGCGAACGAGTGCGGTCACCAGTAAGCTCCCAAGGAGTTGCTGTGTAAGCAGCAGAGGAGGCATCGCGCAAGTGGTACTTAATATATCGCAAGCGTTACCTGCTTTGCATCAGGTGGGCCGTATGCTTGCATGCCTCCCTGCGTAGCATAATAAAAAAACAATTTGGTCACAGTAGATGAGTCTTGGCCGTCATCGGCTACCACATCCTTCCACTTTCGCGTCGTATATCTGTTTCGTAATTTTTTCCTCTCCATTACATGAACGACCCAGCGGAGCATGCTCTTTCTTATTCTAACACCCATTACTCTCTTTTATATTGTAGCTCGAGATAGATAAACCTGTCAATAGCTGCGGTCGAGGTTGCTTAATCTGCAGTGATTGCTACGGACAACAATGAAATCAAGCTTGTCATATCATCGCCAGCGCCACTGGGATAGAATTCAAGCGGATAATACAGGGGTACAAACACAGGACGCTACTGTGACAAGGAAAACTGATAGTGCGATAACACAGAGGAGGGTTTGCTCATGGCTCACGCGTAGAAGCGACGAAGAGGAAGCGGAGAGGGATCAAAGGCGGGAGGAAGATGAACCACGAACGCCTTGGGAGGGTAGTAAAGGCGTCATTGTATGTGTTGGTATCCCAGGAAGTAGAGAAAAGCTAAAAAAATATATACTTTATCGTAATATCATACTTGTAGCATATTCAATGAGACGAGCTCACTACAACATGCTCCCTTCCTTATGTCCCCTGTGTATACAGGATTAACATCCTCCATCACCAAGGTAATAATGAATGGGGACTATGACTATCCCAGGGGTGAAATTACAGATGTCTTGAAAACATAACCAATTTAATTAGAATGTACGAGAAGCAAGTGCTGATATTTACTTTATACTACACCTGGTCGGAAAGTAGGTTGTTACTTGCGTAAGAATTGGTCAGAAAGTTCGTCTTTGTAGCCCTACAAATATGCCGGCGGCAAAACTGTATGAAAATCCATTGTTAACGTGCTAAGCGGGAAGAAACAGTATATGAAAATTCATTGTTAACCTGTTTTTTTTTTTTTAATTTTGACAGTATTGAAATTTAAGAAATGATATTATTTTAATTCAGCCACATAAAAGAATAAACAAAAGTCAATAACCATACTGCCTTATCTTGTCATTCTGGTTATTATTAAAATAGTGAAAATGCGAAAATTCAAGATCACTAATCAATATTAGAACGATAGTGGCAGCTTAATTTAGCATTAATTGCATTTTAAATTTAGAACAGTTTGGTTGAATTTTGCATTGCTGAAATCTTCAAGAGAAAAGTATTAAATTAAATTTCAATTACTGTAGTAATTTTAATATAAACTTTTATTAATAGATATTTTGTTTCATACTTTACTCGCAGGTGTAGTATAAAGCACTATGTATCACTCGGCGAGAAAGTGCGATTCCCGTCTTGGGCGAATTCAGGCTAAAACTTCGCCCTCGTTGGTAATCGGTCACTTTCTCCCCTCGGTGAACAATGTACTATTCCTGACGAGCCCCTGAGACTATGAAAGACGAAATCCGTCCGGGTCCGAATTGGGTCAAAAATGTTATACAAGATACTATATTATCTTGTATAACATCTTTGAAGTGAAAACTTGTATTTGTTTTTTAGGGTTCTGTACCCAAAGGGTAAAACGGAACCCTATTACTGAGTCTCCGCTGTCCGTCCGTCCGTCCGTCTGTCACCAGGCTGTATCTCATGAACCGTGATAGTTAAACAGTTGAAGTTTTCACAGATGATGTATTTCTGTTGCCGCTATAACAACAAATACTAAAAAATAGAATAAAATAAATATTTAAGAGGGCTCCCATACAACAAACGTAATTTTTTTGCCTTTTTTATAGATAATGATACGGAACCCTTGGTGCGCGAGTCCGACTCGCACTTGGCCGATTTTTTTTTATACAACGTCGGGAGGCGTATATTAACTCTTGTAATATATTAAGTATCACTCGTGCGATGCCTCCTCTGCTGCTTATAAAGCAACTCCTTAGGGGCTTACTGGTGACCTCACTCACACGCAGGAACACAACTACCCTCTAGGGAGTTGTTATTTGGCTGCGGTTTTCTGTGAGGTCAAGACACTACCCAAACGGGCTGTTTTGATGCGCCCTGCGCGCCTCTCTTAAAACATCCAGACCAAAGCAAACAGACATGTTCATACACACAAATGTTTGTCTTATGTGGGAATCTAACCCACGAGCGTCGGTGTCAAAGTCGTGCCACTCACGACTGAGCCACCGACCTCGTCACTCAGGTTTATTGTTTAGCATCGTTGTGATTTAAACTTATGAAACGAAATAGTGACAGTAAAATGAGACAACCACATACATCTATAGGATTTAACTTATAGATAATAATAAATATAAATAAATATTGTCGGACAAATTACACAGCGCCATCTAGCCCCAAAGTAAGCGAAGCTTGTGTTATGGGTACTAGAGAACTGATAAACATACGTAAATACATTTTTTTTTTTTGTAAATACATACTTATTATACATAGAAAATACTCAGACCAAGACAAACAGACATGTTCATGCACACAAATGTTTGTACTGTGTGGGAATCGAACCCACGAGCGTTGGTGTCAAAGTAGAGTGACAACGCGTTTCACCACTGCGCCACCGAGCTCGTCAAAAAAAGATGTACGTGGATTTATTATTTAAGTTAAAACTGTTTGTTAAAGGAGTGAGATAATAAAAGCCAAAATCCACAGGGGCTAGGAAAATCCTCGTCCGGATTTAAATAGCTATACGGCACGGTATTTTTAGGGTTCCGTACCCAAAGGGTAAAACGGAACCCTATTACTGAGGCTCCGCTGTCCGTCCGTCCGTCCGTCTGTCACCAGGCTGTATCTCATGAACCGTGACAGGTAGATAGTTGAAATTTTCACAGATGATGTATTTCTATTGCCGCTATAACAACAAATACTAAAAATTAGAATATAATAAATATTTAAGGGGGCTCCCATACAACAAACGTGTTTTTTTTTGCCGCTTTTATAGATAATGGTACGGAACCCTTCGTGCGCGAATCCGACTCGCACTTGGCCGATTTTTGTGTTTGCACGCAGGCTGTCACACAAAAAGTCGGCGCGATCCGGAGCGATACGATCTCGCTTTCAGCGCGATAGCTTGGGGTCTGGCATTAACATGATAGAGTTGTCCAATTAGTTATTTTTTATACACGAGTACAACTTTTATAGAGGCATACAAGCATACGGCTCACCTAATGTAAACTGGTAATTTGATCTAACCTGCTTTGTGTGCTTCCGCCACCAATTAGTTCATGCGGCCTAGCGCCGGCCGGCACCCACCCACTACTGTTAGTACGTGGTACATGCCGACGCTGCCATGGCTGCTCCGGTAGTCTCTGCCTCGGCTGCTGCGATCGTCCGCCATCTGGAACAGAATCCGCATGCCCCCACCACCACCGTCGCTGCCACGACTGGCCTGGTCGTCGCTGCGACACGTGTTTCGCCTCTCCACGAAGCATCATCAGGCGTTGTAGACGTTAATCGTAATCTTACGATTACCGTCTACAACGCCACCAATTAGTTCATGCGGCCGCTAGGCCGCGCGGCCGCATGAACTAATTGGTGGCGGAAGCACACAAAGCAGGTTAGATCAAATTGCATGTAAATTTGACTTTCGCAAAATGACGCCTGAATCTATTAACTATTTAATGTAAACTGGTTTCCACTGGTTTCCATAGCACATGGACATTTGTAATATTTGAAGTAGCGTTGATAACACAGCAAACCCTTAGGAGCTTACTAGTTACACCTCTCACTCGTAGGAATACAACAACCCTTCAGGAAGTTGCAATTTAAATACGATAATATGCTGGTATCCTATTATTAGGATAATATTTATATGAGACCATTTATGTGGAAAACATAATCATAAGAGAGGTAGTGTGCACAAAGCTACCTGTCTAGGGAAGGACCTCCACTTAAGTATTGTAAATTCTTATAGCCTACGCTTACCGCTTTACATCAGGTGGGCCGTATGCTCGCACGCCTCGTTGCATGAAAAAAAAATGCCCAAGTGCGAGTCGGACTCGCGCACGAAGGGTTCCGTATTTTTTTATTTTAAATTAATTATTTATTCTTAAAGTGAATATATAACTAAACATTCTGTGAATATTTTAAGCGTCTACGTGTTGCCATTATCAATATCGTGCAAAAATATTTATTTTATTCCACTTTTTAGTAATTGTTGTTATAGCGGCAACAGAAATACATCATCTGTGAAAATTTTATCTGTCTAACTATCATGGTTCATGAGATACAGCCTGGTGACAGACGGACGGACGGACGGACAGCGGAGTCTCAGTAATAGGGTTCCGTACCGAAAGGGTAAAACGGAAAACTAAAAAGGGGTGTGGCTGTGTCGTAGATACACACAGCCGTGAGTTTACGTGATTACGTCTTCGTAACGGGTAAACGGAATGTTATACTCATAGATCACTAATATACACCTAGATACACAATCAGAGCTCAAAAATCGTCCTCATCAAAAGGGGACCCAAATCGGAATTGGGATCTCATTTGAAATTAGTAGTATTCGGTCGCTTAAACTGTAAACACACCACGGCGTTCCCTTAAAAATGTCGAAATATATGCTTGGGATGTTAAAAAAGGATAGGGTTTCATATTTTCAGTAAGTAATTAATACCAATAACATCGATTAATGGGACATTAGTTTAGTTTAAATTGCTGTTTTTAATGAAAATCATATTTAAAGCGGGAAATTTACACAATTCAATTGAAAGGACGCTTAATGAACGTGTTAGTCATAATACTGCTGTACCTGATTTGGTCGGGTTACACAATGCCTCTGTTCTAATTTTAAAAAGAGCAACTGTTGTTAGTATTTCTATGATATATTTCATATGTTTAATGTCGTTTATATTATATGTTAGTTTATTTATACAAATATGTTTATTCAGTAATACAATAATGAATGAACGAATGTTAAACAAACGAGTGGAGTATGCAAGAAGTGCATCTTAAGGCGCTCAGTTCTCTCTGCCTACCCCGCAACGCCTGGTGTGAAAGCATACATACAATAATCTAAGAAATTATACTGATGCGCAGTTTTTCTCGAGATCCTGTAAGGCGGGCAAAATGGATTTCTGTGATAGCACGACAAAGATACGAAAAGATGTTTAGACCAACGCAAGTAAGCAACGTCTGTTCAAATCATTTTTCAGAAAGTGATAAGTATACTACTGCGAAGGGCATCAAAAGACTATCATGTCACTGCTACGCATCTGTGAGTACTCTCGTGAGAGAGAATCCTGACTACATAATATTCGAATTGCCTTAGAACGCTACATTCGAACCTGTTCGAAATGTCTTCACTCAAAATGTATGAAATATCTGTAAATCATTTCAAATCCGTTTTGAATATGGTTTAGGCATATGAGGCATTGTGAATCAGCACGCATATATCGTATTATTGCATTGTTATTCAACTTACAAATGTGAACAAAGTTTATATTCAATCGAACATCAGGAAGTTAATCAAATATTAATAGGAAAATTTCATCCATCAAGCTTATTTCACCAGTCAACTTGATTTAACTTTCTTTATATTAAGAAGAAAAATTAAAAAAATATCAATTCACACTAATAAGGAAAGTTTAATAATAGTTTGTAGAAAAATACGTCTGTGCTTTCCCTGTTCAAATCTATATATATAAAATAGAATGTTTGTCTGTGTGTCCTCTGTGGACTCAAAAACGGCAGATTTTGATGCAATTTTCAGTGAATCTTCAGGTTAGCCCAGCAGGTAATCCTGTGAAGTTTGGTAACGATTGGATCACCCGTGCAATGCTGGGTCGAGTAGCTAGTTTTTTTTTTTAAAATTACAACCGATAGTCGCACAATTCGTGTTCTCTGTTTATCTTACCTTTCAAAATATGTTTGTCCTTGTCATATCATTGACTCCAATAAAAGTGACATAAAAACAATACAAGTCTTCAAATCTTAAAACAAAAAAGTAATATTCAATTTACAATGCTTGCAATGAGAGATACTTTCTTTCAATTGCTTTCATTAATCAAATAGCCTTTTTAGGCCATATCAGTGAAACGTTATGGTATATTACATTGACATGTAATAACAAGAAATATAATACAAAATATAAACACGTAGAAGGTTACAAAACTAAACACCATTTCTTTTGTACACTCGAAAGTAAATATATTCTTCGAGAATAGGCTATGTCTGTATGTATTCACTCAGTAGAAACAATCCAAGGAAAGCAGCTATCGCTCGCAGTGGATTTATGTGGCGTTCAGCCAAGAAATCTGAGCATTTACTGATCAGAGAAATGTTTATTTTAGATCAAGTTTTACTGGCAGCGGGTTAAGTTCCCAAATCAACTTTAATAAGCGATAAGACAGGAATTGTCTATGACAAGTTTTATTAGCATGAACTATTTTCTGACACAAAACAAACATTGTTTTAATATTTTTTTATTCCTACTCATGTACCGGTATGAAAATGTGAACAAATATAAAATATTTTTTTTTATGCAACGTCGGGAGCCATAGTAAGCTTACAGCGAACCTGATGTAAAGTGGGTACCTTAGCCTATGAATGCTTCCAATATATGAAGTATCGCTTCCGGTAATTTTGCATAAACTATTTTCTGACATTATATTTTAAGTATATGATGAATTTACATACTTACCTATATATGTAATGGATATTATTCCAATTCATCTAACAGTTTCATTTGAACAAATACAATAATAGTATGAATTGATTTTATATAAGGTGAGGAGGTATACCAACGTATTCTCCACCTTGTATTATGTACCTATTGATTACCGTAGCCTATGAACGCTTGCAATATATTAAGCACCTTTGCTGTTAACACAGCAACTCCTCAGGAGTTTACTGGTAAGCTTACTCACCCGCAGTAACACAACAGCCCTCTGGAGAGTTGTTACTTGGCGGTTACGGTTTTCTGTGAGGGACTACCTCAGGTGGGCTACTTTGATGGACCCTACCTCTCTTAAACCAGACCAGGTCAAGTCTCACAGTTCATTTGCAACCATCAGTAGGCTACGATAGCTGCTTACTATCATACAGGTAGGCAGTTCAAGCTAAGTACTCATTACCGGGCAGTCTTCGGTAGCATCCCGTAATTGAGTATTTTTTACGCTCGAATGCCGTGTGTATAGAATGATCGATTTGTGTAATGACGAACTGGTCCTCGGTTCGTATCCTGGCATGTTTCACGAAATTCGTGTTTTCGTATTTAAGTACTCGTACATATTTATTCTGATTTTTACTCTGAGTTGTGGAGGTCTGAGAGCATTGGCTCTATTTTAAAATCGGTATCTTCGCCAAATCCTTAGGCTTCGGTAGCGGATCCCGCCACTGTTTATGTATAAGGAAACGGGATACCTCTAAGATGATTATTTATATAATGATGAAAACATAGTTTTGGGGAGAAGAAAGAAGAGGACAAATTAATATATAAATTTATTAATTTGTCTTCTTCAGGACACAAAACACATGCAAAGCACACCATAGACAAATGTTTAAAACTGAAAATTAGGGAACAATTAAAAATGATTAAACATAAAAATTCTAAAATTACTCTCATGAACAAACAGACTGACCTTAGCAACTCCCCTCGATTAAAATCTCACTCACACCATCCACCCCCACCCTCAATTCAATATAAGGGACGGCACTGCGATGGATTTATCACTAGTAGCATGTTCCTCTAACGGTTAACGTCGACAGTGCCTGATGATGCCTCGTGTAGAGGCGAAACACGTGTCGCAGCGACGACCAGGCCAGTCGTGGTAGATATGAGCAAGAAACGACGACATTTACAACATTTTTTAATATAACGGCAGGAGACATGCAAGCATACAGCCCACCTAGTTGATGCCACCGCTGCGGCTAAGACGACATCACTTTAGGAGTCTGCTGGTAACCTCACTCACTTGCAGGAACACAACAATACTCCGTTGATTGATTACTTTCTTGCGGTTTTCTGTGAAGTACTTGCATAGACAGACTACTTCGATATGGTCTACCTCTCTATAAAACACCTAGGCCTAAAAAATATGTTCATAAAACTATTTGTCCTGTGTGGGAATCGTACCCACGAGCATTGGTGTCAAAGTAGCGTTACTAAGCACTGTGTCACCGAGCTCGCCATGTACCCACCCATTCATACATACATGCAAACTCAGACACACACACGTAACTCCATACGGACACAAATGCACTTAAACGCGCATACACCATTCGTTTAAGAACGAGTATACATACAAAATATATACATACATACATATCATCACGCCTGTCTCCCTTTGGGGTAGGCAGAGACTATAGAACGCCAGGTACACAGATCTAAACATACCCCTCTCGCTTCTTCCACACTCATCAACCTCTTCATGCATGCTCTTCCGTTTTGGGTACTTTTGATTTGGCCCTTTTTCGACACATCAGTAATTTGATCTATGTTAGTGCGTCCAGGGCGGCCCCTACCGACATCATCATTCACTCTTGCTTGATACACTTCTTTTGTAACTCTCTTGTCATTCATTATTTCTAAATGACCAAACCATCTCAGCATACCCTTTTCAATTTTTGTCACTACATCAACTTTCATTCCACTAAGTTCTCGTATCGTGCTATTTTTAGGGTTCCGTACCCAAAGGGTAAAACGGAACCCTATTACTGAGGCTCCGCTGTCCGTCCGTCCGTCCGTCTGTCCGTCCGTCCGTCCGTCCGTCTGTAACCAGGCTGTATCTCATGAACCGTGATAGTTAAATAGTTGAAATTTTCACAGATGATGTATTTCTGTTGCCGCTATAACAACAAATACTAAAAAATAGAATATAATAAATATTTAAGGGAGCTCCCATACAACAAACGTGATTTTTTTGCTTGTTTTTGCTCGATATTTATAACGGCAACAGGTAGACGCTTGAAATATTCACAGAATATTTAGTTATATATTCATTGAAATTAAACTATTTTTAACGGAAGTATCGCGTGTTTTATTTATTTTGTTGAAACCTGACGTTTCGAACGCTTTGCAGCGTCCGTGGTCGCAGGAAAGACTAAGGTGGTATTTGTCTTACATTAGTTATACAATTATTACATCTACCGACATGGATGGATTAATTATATATGTTCCGATTCACACAAAAATCGCTCACAGTGTCCGAACATTTTTTAGTAGATCTTTGGATCTGTGACTTGATTATTTTTAGGGCTGGATCCCAAGCAGGTGGTACTTGCCAACCATCTTCTCTATTGAAATTGGGGTGTTTTCTTATTTCAATAGCCTCGCGCAACATTCTCGGCATGTAGCGATTCTCCTTGGCGAGGATTTGTGGTTTATCGAACCGGATGTAATGGTTTGGTTGGTCCAGTGTATGTTCACATACTGCAGAGTTTTTATTGCGCCTATTCTTCATGTCAGCAATGTATATTCACTTTAAGAATAAATAATTAAATTATAATAAAACAAATATTTAAGGGGGGCTCCCATACAACAAACGTGATTTTTTTGCCGTTTTTATAGATAATGGTACGGAACCCTTCGTGCGCGAGTCTGACTCGCACTTGGCCGATTTTTTATCCTATCAACCATTCTCACTCCACACATACTCTTCAGCGCTCTCATTTCTACGGTGATCACCCTGCTTTCATGCTTCTTCTGCCATACCCAAAAAAATATACATAAAATCAAAATACCTGCGAAATGCTATATCTGTCTGAAAAATATATAATAACAATAGATTCCTTTAAAGTAAAAAGTTACTTTTTTTTATACAACATTGGAAGATACAAGGAGCATACCGACCACTTGATAGTGGCTACCGTAGCCTACGAACACTTGCAACACACGAAGGTTTTGACGAGCTCGGTGGCGCTGTCGTGAATGAGGGACGAAATGATGATGATGCGTGTAAATGAGGTCACCAGTAAACTCCTAAGGAGTTGCTGTGTTAGCACCAGAGGAGGCATCGCGCGAGTGATACTTAACGTGTTACAAGGGTTCATAGGCTGCGGTAGCCGCTTTACATCAGATATGCCGTATACTAGTATGCCTTCCGACGTTCTATATAAAAAAAAAAACGAAGTGTCGCCTTCACGATACCACGCCTGCAGCTAACACAGCTCCTTCAGAGCTTACTGGTAACGGCACTCACTCGCATGAACACAACAACCCTATAAGCAGTTGCTAACTGACGACAGTTTTCTGCCAGGTGAAGGTACTTCCTTTAGCGGGGTAATTCGATTCGCTTTACATCTCTTAAAAACACAAATCCCTAACCAAAGACAAACAGTAATACGCTGGAATCTAACCCATGAGCCTTAGTATTAAAGCAGCATTGCTAACCAAGCCACTACCGACCTCGTTAAAATTTTGTCAAAAATTATCTTAAACTCCTTACTTCGTTACATTAGAATAAACCGAAGCACTTGGCTGAGGGCACGTTAAACCCTTAATTAGTAGACTGATTATCTGCGCCAGCTGTCGAGATACCGCGCCACTGTGTTTGCTAGATAAAGTAGAGGCTTGCTTGGCTACACAGCGGAAAACTCTTGAAATATTAGCCATTAAAAATGTACGAAAATTATGAAAAAGGCTATCTCATTTTGGTAACGTAAGGTTTTTATGCAACGTTGAAAGATAACAAGTATACTGCCAAGCAATTCCCTAAGCGACTCGTAATGGCTGTATGCGTCGCTGTGATCACAGATGTCACTGCTTTGACATCGTCTACTGCGATCACGGCTTTTTATTTGGTATTCTATAAGGCTGTAAGCGTACGCGAGGCTGTTTGCCTTGTAGAATTCCAATTCCAAACGCAGCCTTGCGGCGCTAGTGTCGTACAACCATGAAAAGCGACACTAAGGAGTTGCAATTTTGTATTCAAGGCTGTAACAGCCGATGTTTCCGAGGACGTAAGGCTGTTTGCTCTTACAGAATTGCATGGCAGCCCACCTAATGAAACGCTTAAGTGTGAACGCGTATAAACGTTCATACGCTATGGTGATATTGCGTGTGGCATGATGTCGATCAATATGATAAATAAATAAATAAATATTGCCAGACAAATTACACAGCACCACCTAGCCCCAAATTAGGCGAATCTTGTGTTATGGGTGCTAGACACCTGATAAACATACGTAAATATTTTTTTTTTGTAAATACATATATATTATACATAGAAAAACCTTACCAATACAAACAGACATGTTCATGCACACAAATGTTTGTACTGTGTGGGAATCGAACCCACGAGCGTTGGTGTCAAAGTAGCGTAACAGCGCGTTCCATCACTGCGCCACCGAGCTTGTCAAATATGATAACAATACGAGATTCTGCGTTAGTTATTCATTTTGCGTTAGTAATTCTTTACTAATTCCTTTACTTACCGATCTCGGTGATTACTTTTGCCACCTAATTCATAAAGTATATACGATATTATTAAAATTGTGGGTGAGTGAACCAGAGTAAAGGTCGAAATCAGTAGTGACCCTTATAGATTAGACGGTAAACACCGATTTTATATCTATGTATCTATATATAACTTCACGCCAAATCCCTTGCGGGATAGGCAAAGAGAACCGAGCGCCACGTGACTCGATCGATGATTATATTATATTTCTAAAGATCACTTGCTCAGCGATCAAGGATGAATTAGCGGCGAAGGAAAATATTAATATATCGTTCAAAAAATTTTATTTCAAAAGAACCTGTGACCTAATCTAAGAAAAGTCCGTTTTTCCTTTTAGGGTATGGAGGTTTGACGCCATGAGCTCCATGTCAAAACCAGTATTTTCGCCCAATCCTCATGAACTATGAAACGAAATAAGCCTAGGATTTAGAAGACTTAATATTTTTTAATTTAAAAACGTGCCCCAGTTCTTTATTTTTAAAATTGCATTTCACGGTTTTTAGGGTTCCGTACCCAAAGGGTAAAACGGAACCCTATTACTGAGGCTCCGCTGTCCGTCCGTCCGTCCGTCCGTCCGTCCGTCCGTCTGTCACCAGGCTGTATCTCATGAACCGTGATAGCTAGACAGTTGAAATTTTCACAGATGATGTATTTCTGTTGCCGCTATAACAAAAAATACTAAAAAATAGAATAAAATAAATATTTAAGGGGGCTCCCATACAACAAACGTGATTTTTTTGCCTTTTTTATAGATAATGGTACGGAACCCTTCGTGCGCGAGTCCGACTCGCACTTGGCCGATTTTTATGTTTTGAAAACAAACTTAATGCGGATTTGTACTAATTCCTATAGTTTAATTTAACTAGTAATACTAACATTAACTATCTTTAAATGCAATCAAATTTATACCTCTATAAAATCCCAAATGCAATAACTGGAAATGCAAATAACGTTTCAAACGCTTGTGTTACAAAGTTATTAAATTTAATATTGCACTAAGTTTGTACGTGAAACTTGTAAGAAGAGGATCGCTTCACTAACAGGGCACTGTACTCAATATCAAAGGATGAAGTCTAGATTCTAAATATTTAGGTTAGAGTTTCTTAGCTGGGCACAATAAACAATGTACCTATATAAAGCGAAGATACGGAAGCATCTTGTGATTTTGTCGCCTACTCGCCGCGAATAGGTTGGTGTGAGTGGTGAGAATATAGCGTTCATGACAGTATTGTGTAGCGTTTCATTATCTATACTACTCGTATATATAAAGCGGAAGAGTTTTTTTTTGTTTGTTTGAATGCGCAAATCTCTAGAACTACAAGTACGATAAGAAAAAATATTTTCGCATTTAATAGTCCATTTCTTGAAAAAGGATACAGGCTATTCAACATCACTATATTACCCTTAGAAACCGAGAAAAGAAAGAAAGTAGACAATGCAGTTCCCACGGGGTAACAGGGTATGCGCAGACAAAGTTGTCGCCCAGCTATTTCTATATACGTATATATATATATATATATATACGTATATATATATATATATAGGAGCCCAAATCGCAGCGGCAACTGATAAAAGACTATATACAATAGGGGGTCATATGCCAGAAGCGTGCTGGTTCGTGACTCCTGCCAAACAATCGATTGCATTTCTGGACCAAGAACGCACCGACGTGCGGATTAGGGCGTCCCCCGGAGGCGACGCGCACTGATCTGCCCCCGTCAGTGCGAATACAGCTGCATGCGGCGGTGGGGCTCGCCACCCACCACGGAGCGCCAATTCCGGCGGGACGAGGGGAGCCGAGTGCCGCATAGGCACGTGGAATGTGAGAGGTGGATTGAATGATAAGACGAACGAACTGATAGACGTAATGAATGATAGACGTTTGGATGATTTGTGTGTGACAGAGACTAAGCGCAAGGGGAGCACCGAGGATCTGCCCGGTGGGATGATGGGGACGATGGGGTAGACCGGGACGATCATGCCAGTGCTGGTGTAGGTGTCGTACTCTCCTCTCGCTGAACTACTGGTGTAAAAGATTACTGTTTGGTAGGGCCTAGACTTCTCTGGGTTCGTATTAAACTGGGCATCACGCGAGTATTTCTGGTTGCAGCATACGCTCCCGTAAGCTCAGCGTGTGCTCAAGAACTAGAGAAGGTTTGGGAGTCTGTGAGGGATGTTCTGGATTTAGCTGAAGGGAATGAAAAAGTGATTATGTGTGGAGATTTGAATGGATGGGTTGGGACTAAGCGATACAGCTATGAAGCTGTTCTTGGTCTGTATGGAGATAAGAGAGTGAACGAAGCAGGTAAGTCAATACTAGATTTATGTATGGAACGAAACCTCCTCGTGTCGAATACTTTATTTCATCATAAGGTTGATTTTAATAAGATAGACGTCTCCGAAATGTTATAATGGATACAAGAGCCTTTAGAGGCCCCACTCTTGAGACGGACCACTACCTGGTGGTAAGCCGGTTTGTGGGCCTTTTTAGGAAGTGGAGGCACTGGCGAGTGCGTATCGCTTTCGGAGATCATGAAAGGATAAAGAGCGCAAACTTGCAACATGAAAGTTTTTCTTTTTTATACTACGTCAGGAGGGATACAAGCATACGGCCCACCTGATGTAAAGCAGGTACCGTAGCCTATTAACACTTGAGATAAGTATCACTCGTGCGATGCCTCCTCTGCTGCTTACACAGCAACTCCGTGGGAGCTTACTGGTGACCTCACTCACACCAGGAACACAACAACCCTCTAGGGAGTTGTTATTTGGCTGCGGTTTTCTTTGAGGTGGAGGTACTTCCCCAGACGGGCTGCTTTGATGCACCCTACCTCCCTTAAAACATCCAGACCAAGACAAACAGACATGTTCATGCACACAAATATTTGCCTTGTGTGGGAATCGAACCCACGAGCGTTGGTAACAAAGTCGCGTCATTCACGACTAAGCCCCCGAGCTCGTCAACGTGTAAGGAGAACGTATGTGCATCTGGTGAAAGACTTGCAAATGCAAGCCTCAGATGTGGATGATTGTTGGAAAGTTTTGAAAGAAAGTATGGTGCATAGTGCAAAAGAAGCATGTGGATGCGCAAAGAGACGTAAAACAGCGAAAGGAGATGCCTGGTGGGATGCGGAGGTAGAATCCTTTGTAGCAAGAAAGAGGAAAGCGTGGAGGATTACATATCATCTTAAATGAAAATATGAGAGAAAAGAAGAAAGAAATGTACCGTCTATACAAGAATGAAACCAAGGCTTTAGTGAAAGAGAAGCGTGAAGGACAAATTACGAATGAGGAAGAGAGGCTGACGAAAAACTTCGAGGCAAATACCAAACTCTTATGGAGAGAGGTAAAGAAGTCTCGGAGTGGTTTGTCGGCATCCAGAATGGATAAGATAAAGTCTAAAGCTGGTGTCATTCTTGCGAACACTCAGGAAGTGTTAGAACGGTGGAGTGAATATTTTGAGGAAATGTATGAGTATGCCTCGAACGCTGACAATGAGAGTGAGTGCTTACTCCACTTTGACGGCGTCCGACGAAGGCATAACCATGGATGAGATCGAATGGTCGATACGAAGCTTGAAAACGGAAAATCAGCGGGAATTGATCTGAACATAGCTGAGATGACCAAACTAGGTGGCACTTACGTCCAGGACGCTTTCTGGTACTTAAGCAATTTGTGCTGGAGAACTGAAAGGGTCCCAATGGACTGGAGTCGCGCAGTCATCGTGCCCTTGTATAAAGGCAAGGGGTCATGCATGGACTGCGCCAGCTATTGGGCCATCAGTTGAATCAGCTTAGCAGCAAAAGTATATGGGGAAAGTGATTGAAATGAGAATGAGGGTGAAATGCGATGAAACGGTGGACGGCATTAAGGTTTGAGTCCGCACATGTTGCGAACTTAACCTGTGTGGTATGAAAGTTAAGCAAGCAAGAGTAAGAGCTCAGAATACGTTGTTGTAAATCCATAGAATACTACTAATAACTTAACGTATTAATGTTGATAGAATAATAGTTGGTTTTCATGCTCATTTATAAAGGCAATGGATCAAGCATGGACTGTTCCGAATATAGGGCCATCAATTTAATTAGCTTAGCAGTTAAAGTGTACGGTAAAAATATTGAATGAATAATTAGAGTGAAATAGAGAAAACCAGAAAGAACACGAGAATAACGGTTGATAATGTAATGTTGGAACAAGTGGATGAGATTGTTTATCTTGAAAGCACTTTTAACAGGCATCGGGACGCAGCTGATGAGGATAGACGAGTGACTGCAGGGAACTGTGTGAATAGAGCATTGGGTAAGCTTATGGCAAGCCGAAATTTGAGCAATAAGGCATAGATCGCTGTCTATAACACGGTCCCAATACGCATTTGAAAGTTCGATATGGCAAAGAGAGTATGAAAGTCGAATAAATGCCGTCGTGATGTGAGCTTTGCACAAAATTGCTAGCGAAACGCTTGCTGACCAGATTCGCAATTATGACGTAAGAAATATAATTGGTCTGAAGGTGTGTATCGGTGTTAGGATAAGAAAAGGCATGCTTCAGGCATGTAGAAAGAACTCAGGATGAAAGTATTATGAAACAGACATGCAATACGGAAGTTGCGGCCAAATTGGTCGTGTTTTATCAGAAATTGAATTCTGAAGCCTCCGAAAACTAGGGCTTTCGAAAATTATGTCCTTACTATTCTGCTTCTTAGCAAACCAAAACAGTACCCGCATACCCTTTCAAACTTCACTTCCAATTACATCGCTATGTCTCACATATTGTGCCACCGGTCCCATCGCGGAAGTATCGCGCGGCTTTATTTCCGACATGCCATAAAAAGGCAGTGGCTCCGAAAGCCGGGTATTTGTTCGCGGCGTATTTATGTGGAGACGGCCTCTTTAGTGGGATACGTTTGACGACGCCACGAATCACAGATTATACGGATGTGCCGGATGCAGATTTGATGTTTTGTTACCAAATGTCTTGATTTCCCTTTAAAAAGAAAACGACAACGGCGATACTTGGCCATAACTTGTATAATTGAATCTCGCTGGGTTGACGTACCGAAAGCCTATCATTTTGACAGTACGTGGAAAGCTTAAGCGTAATAAAACGATTTGGAGTTAGTTAGTAAAAATTAGACATTATTAAGGCATAATAATGCATATAAGTTCTATCTGGGCATCTTATAACTTTGAAGCTTAAAGTAGACAGCCCACGCTGTAGACATATTATGATGAAGACCTCTACTACACGCAATTTTGACGTTAGATCTTTATAAGCTTAAAGTTACACTCTCAAAGCGGGCGAGATGGTTCTTTGCATCAAAGGATGAATATGCATAAGCCGTCTATATAAAGCTTACTCTAGTTTTTGGGACAGTTATTATGTCTTACCTGCTGCGTTTATTCTCTTATCTCCATACGGATCCCATCTCAACCTAACCATTAAAACTTCTAAATATAATGTTCCTTTCAGCTAAATCCAGAGTATCCTTTACTGGCTCCCAAAAAATCTCCAGTTATTGGGTACATGCTGAGCTCAGGGCAGAGAACGTTGCGTTCAGAAAAAAAAAATCGCGTGATACCCAGCTTTATCCGAATCTAGAGATGTCTTTGGCCTACCTATGAATATTTTCTCACGGAAAGGTCAAATATTTATTAAACACCTAAATTTTTAAAACGATTAGGAGACTTAAACGCGTACAAAAATTGAACGCCATGAGACCCTCTGAGAAGGGCTCAAGCTAGTTTTGCTACAAAACTACTTGATTACATTAAAAACATAGTTAAAATTATCCAAATCGTAAAGAAATCAAGCTATCTGCTTTAAATGATTTTTTAAGGAAATGATAAGGAGCCTCGAAGTACATACATAGTGTGCATGAAGAGGATTATACTGGGTCGTCAACGCATGTGTAACACCCCTAGTGTTGTAAACGTACATAGGTTACGGTAACTGCTTACCAACAGGTAGGCCGTACACTTGTTTGAAATATTAGTGATATAAACAAAACTGGGGAGCGTAAACACCACTGACTGATATATTTTTGACCTGTTATTATGATTTAAAAACCAAACTACTAGATGTATTTCGATAAAATTTCTACGGGCCAATCTGAAGCTATATCCTTTCGGTTAAAAAAAATACAAATCGGTTTATAAATGACAGAGTAGGCAGGGAGGTTGCGGGGTAGGCAGAGAGGACCGAGCGCAACATGATTCGATTCTTAGAAGATAAATATAAACATATAACGTAAATGATATTAAGTACAATAATGATATTTATTTTAAAGAAGTATATATTTACGAAAGTTCGCTAATACTGTATACTTTCGTCAGCCCGAGAGACTACCAATTACTTATTCAAATTTTAGGAATAATTCTGTTTTGTGTTTCCAGATTCGCCTTTACCGAAAATTATTTCCAATTTGGATACACGACAGCCAAAACTGCTTAAGTATACAAACATGAAATAATTTTCCGTAAAGGCGAATCTGAATAGAGGAGAAGCTCAAAAAGGAATAGTTCCTGAAATTTGTAATTAGGGTAGTCGAGACGCATGCAAACATACAGCCCACCTGATGTAAAACAGTTACCGTAGTCTAATAACGCTTGTAATATATTAAGTAATACTCGCGCGATGTCTCCTCTGCTGCTTACATAGCAACTCTTCAGGAGCTTACTGGTGACCTCCCTGACACGCAGGAACACAACAACCCTCTAGGAAGTTGTTACTTTGATGCGCCCTACCTCTCTTAAAAGGGCCCAAACCAAGACAAACAGACTTGTTCATGCACACAAAAGTTTGTCCAGTTTGGGAATCAAACCCACGAGCGTTGGTGCCAAAGTTGTGTTACTAATCACTACGCCACCGAGCTCGACAAAACTTCCACTTCCCTTGGGCGACGTATATATTGAATCAATATTTTGATCAATATTTTACTCCCTCATAAGACAATCTAGTATTTTATCCCGCCTATTTAAAAAAACTATTCTATTGTAAAATTTTACGCAACATGTTATATTCAAAACAACATTGGACGTAAAACATTAGCTGTCTGATAAAAAGTACAATTTTTTTTATACAACATCGGGAGGCATACAAGCATACGACCCACCTGATGTAAAGCGTTTACCGCAGCCTATAAACGCTTGCTGAGTATCAATCGCGCGAAGCCACCTCTGCTGTTAACACATCAACTCCTTAGGAGCTAACTGGTGACCTCACTCACACGTAGGAACACAACAACCCTCCAGGGAGTTGCTATTTGGCTGCGGTTTTCTGTGAGGTGGAGGTAGGTACTTCCCCAACGGCCTGCTTCGATGCGCCCTACCTCTCTTAAAATACCCAGACCAAGTTAAACAGACATGTTCATGCACAAAAATGTTTGCCCTGTGCGGGAATCAAACCCACGAGCGTTGGTGTCGAAGTAACGTAACAGCGCGTTTCGCCACTGCGCCACCGAGCTCGTCACAAATTATTAAAAAAAAATTAAAAATATATATATAATGACTTATATTTAAAAACTATATATTATTCTCTTCAGTTTTATTGTCTAAATAGAGCACTTCCACAAAAAAACCGACAAGCATCGCGATGTTGATACGCGAACTAGCCAATAAGATCTGCGCGTTCTGCTTTGCCTCCCGACCCGTAGCGGTGAATTGAGTTACTACGTAATAATAGACTCATCTCTCTCTTCTAAGGTTTTTTTTTTTTTCTACGTCGGGAGGCATACAGGCATACGGCCCACCTGATGTAAAGCGGGCACCGTAGCCTATTAACGCTTGCGATATATTATCACTTGTGCGATGCCTCCTCTGCTGCTTACACAGCAACTCCGTGGCAGCTTACTGGCGACCTCACTCACACGCAGGAACACAACAACCCTCTAGGGAGTTGTTATTTGGCTGCGGTTTTCTGTGAGGTACTTCCCCAGACTATGCTTGCTTTGATGCGCCCTACCTCTCTTAAAACATCCAGACCAAGATAAACAGACATGTTCATGCACGCAAATGTTTGCCTTGTGTGGGAATCGAACCCACGAGCGTTGGTGTCAAAGTCATGTCGTTCACGACTGAGCCATCGAGCTCGTCAAATTTCTTTCACGATGAGTAAGAGATGAGTGTCTAAGAACACACGCCTTATTCGCTTCTTTACGTTCATAGCTCTTCTCATGCCCGATCTAATCATTCTCATCTTCTCTTTTCTCCCTTCAAACAGAAATTTAAGTATTTTGTGATCAAAATATACTTTTCATCGTAAATGCCCGTAGAAAATAGTATAGCACTAACCGAAATAAATCCGAGATTCCGCTTTGTAATGGAAAGCTGGCTTTAGTTTTCTCATCTGTGGAATCCTTAGCAGCGCCCCGCAGTCATTTGTCTCCTCCCTCGTAACTCGTCAAGGAGACCGGGAGCCGGCTGCCCTGACATTGACCCTTCCATTTATTTTCTCACTCGAATGCCTTTATTTATAAATAACATTTATCTTTTATAAACGACCTCTAGCCATGGGCAACATAACCACATTAATGATAATTTGGATGAAGTTTTTATTTAGATAAGATTTTGCTTTTAAAGTTTATATAGATAATATAATAATTATTATATCGAGTTATTCGATATAATAATTATTACTGATTGTTCCCAGCGTATGTACGATTTATCGTATAATAATTAATCTATAAAAATCTCGTGTCACGGTGTTCGTGGTTGATTTTTATGATTTTTTTATGTATATTTGATAGGTATGAGAATAGGTCGTAAAGTATATTTCATAAAAAAAATAATTAGAAAAAAAAAATAAGAAATAATTTATATGGCAGAACAACGTTTGCCGGGCAAGCTAGTATATACATATATATATATATATATATATATATATATATATATATATGATATGAGAGGATGGATTGAAAGATAAGATGAATGAGCTGATAGATATAATGAATGTGAGATGCCTACATTTATGTGTGACACAGACTAAGGGAAGGAAAGCGACAGCGAATATCTTCTCGGTGGCATGATGGCTCTGGGGTCCGAGGTAAACCAGGATGGTTATGCTAGCGCGGGTGTAATCAACGTATTTATCGTGCTTTCTTCTCGCTTAGACTGTGGTGTGAGATTTTACAATATATTGTCAGAGGTAAGATCTTCACTGGGTTGGAATAGAATTGTGGAGTACCCAAGTTTTCTGGTTGCAGTCGGCCAATCTCCAGGAGCTCGAAAATTTTGGAAGGTCGTAAGGGATATTATAGATTTGGTTGAAGCGAATAACGAAGGTAAGCAAATTTTTAATTTTAGATGTACGTATTGATTGAGAACTATTTATGTTACTTGGAAATTAAATATGTAATTAAATAATAATTTTCCTTCAGAAAAATTTAATAGCATTGTGTTGAAATTTTATCCTAAATTAATACAAAAATTTAACAACTGGTGGTTGTGATAACAATAATTATCTCAAAGGAAAATATAGCACTTAAAAATACATATAGGTAATTGTTATTAGATAATATGTTTGTTGTCTTTATATATTATGTCAATAAAAAGTGTAATTTCTATATCAAACCTGATTAAGATATTCCTCATACGAACAGTAAGTTCGTATGAACTGGCACAGGCCGCCGGTGTGGTGGTTACAGAATTACAAGCGTTCCTATGACACGGTCAAAACTTTACATCAGGTGAGCCGTATGCTTGTATGCCCTGTAATTACAATATCATATAACGATTATATAGAATATTATTAACAGCCGTCGTGCATATCCTATGTTGTAAACTGTTATGCACGACGGCTGTTAATAATATTCTTTATAATAGTTATTGTGATATTGTAATTATTAATATTTTTTCATTTATTGATTTTATTAATGAGAATTTTATCTAATTGTTTTATAAACCCTATTACGCTTTAATGTCGTGGGTTTTTGAAATGTTTTATTTGAAGTTTTTTTCGTCGTGGGTTTTTCAAATTTTTAATTTATGTTTTTTAGCTCTCTGCGACTCAGATGTCTTTATTTGCACAATTTCACAGACGTAGTTATCCGCCAGACATCACTTTTATATCTCGTCTTTTTAATTTCAAATACCTTTTATTATACTTAAAAAAAAACATTAAAAATATTTTTGCAATAGGTATTTAAAATGTTTAGATTCAAATACCTATTGCAATAAATATTTTTCAATGTTTAAGCATGGAATATTTTAAATATTGTATTAATTTATCATTTTCATTGTTGGACATAGATCTCCCATCTAGACAGCCACTTACACGATCCTGAGCCACCTGCATTAATCAAGTCTCTATAAATTTCTTGAAGTCGTCGTTCCATCAAGTCCCACACTTGATGGATTCGTCCCACACTGCGTTCACTAGCACGGGGTCGCCGTTTGAGAACCTTTATTCCTAGCAGTAGTCGGTTCAACGAGCAACGTGGCTGGCTCATTGCCACTTCAGCTTCCTTCCTTTCCATCCTTGGGCTATGTAAGTTACTTTATTTCTGCGGATATCCTCATTTCTGATTTTATCACACAGTGAACCCCGAGCAAAGCCCTTTTCATTCTTTAAGCTTCTGTATAAGGCTCGCAGCGAAGGGCCACATGGAGAGTAGTAAAAACATTAAGAAAGTAATAATAATAAATTGAAACAAAAAGGCATTTAAAATTGAACCTACGAGTAGTTCAGTATAAAATCACTGTGAACTCAAAATTATGTAACATGTCTTTTAGCAAATCTTTCAAAGTGCCTTCATACATTGATAACGGTGTTCGCAATGATGGCTCTTGGCTCACTGACACACTGACAACGCAGGAGTTTACATTTGAAAAAAAACTACCCTAGACTATTTAGCAGTCTGTCTCAACAACATATTCATCGATTCTATCATAAGCCCTTTTACAGATAGTATTTTTAATGTGCTTTTTAATACATTGTCATGAAAGGACAGAACTGTTTCAGGCAATTTCTAGCGAGCCGATGTACCGGCATACATAACTTATTTCTACTTCTAAATTTTTCGCTGAAGTTTGAAAACGACTTACATTGTGTTTTCAGAGATATATTGGTAAGTAACAGTGAGGACATTTGTTTCTTTGAACAGTTTCCCGAGTGATTCTCTGGAGCCAATGTTATAAATAGAGCGAAAGGCTCTTTTCGTAAGATAAAAATTGTGTCAATGTCAGCCGCGCTTCCTTACATAATAAACTGCTGTGAAACATAATGCTGTGAAAGGAGCTGAAATAGACTAAACGTGCGGTAGCCACATTCGTCAATTGTCTGTTTCTCATAACTGCATATACAGCGGAGCTGAGCTTACCGACAAGTTTATTTATGTGGGGCCCCTATTGTAATTTGGAATCTACTGTAATTCCAAGACACACATTATTATTAACAAATAACTTCAGTATTGGCAGAAGTCACATTTGGAAAACTAAATTTGATGCATTTGCTTTTAGCTGAGTTTAGCAAAAGATTATTACATGTGAACCAGTTTAAAATAGCAGACACGACACCATTTACCTTGTCCATATTTTTATACCGGCAGGCCACATTAAAATTTGGAGAGGTATCATCAGCAAATACTACTATATCCGCATTTTTTTGCATCGTGTAGGGCAGATCATTCATATATACTAAAAATAAAAATCGACCCAAAATAGAACCCTGGCGCACCCCGATATTAACATTATTGCCTTTAGATTTAACCTCATTTATGTCAACTGTCTGCAATCGGTTATTTAAATAAGATGCAATCAATTTCTCTGTTAATGAATTAAGGCGTTATTTTGTAGAAAGTCGTATTATTACGTATTTACATTGTGCCGACCGGCAACCACCACCGCTAGTTCGCATGAACTCATCAGTAGTGGAAGATACTTAACGTATTACGACGTTCATAGACTACTGTTACCGTTTTACATCAGGTGGATCGTATAAATGTAAGTCTCTCGACGTTTCATGAACAATATATATATTTTTATGTATAGACCGCGTCTTATGGCGCTCGGTCCTCTCTGCCTACCCCGCAAAGGACCTGGCGTAAAGATATACATATATCTTTAGGCCAGCATATACGTATATCTTCACGCCAGGATATACCTATATCTTCACGGTTCTTACCTCACCTCTTTCGTAGGAACGAGCGGCGTAAGACGCGGTCCTTATATACCTCACTCGCTTGTTTAACATTCACAGCGCTTTTCATATACGCTCGCTAGTTACTGAGGCTCCTGATATTAGAATTATATTTATATATTTGGTCATAAACACCTAAGAGCAATTTGGTTTCATAAATGAATCGCAGATGATGCTATTTCTTTAGTATTGGAATGAAAATATCTTATTTTTATTCATAAGGTAATTCATTTCTAATATCTTATTAAAGATATCAATATGAGATAACTGAAATGTTATTGGTGATTATGAACGGCGGTATGTATTCAATATCAATTTATTATATACATATCTACAGCTATCTCTTTATTTTCTTTCATCACATTTCATGTTTTTATCTCAAACAGATCAATCAGTTACATCAGTCTAATTTGACTGATGACATTTTTTTTTGTTCCTGGAATAGATTTTTTTATACAACATCGAGAGACACAGATGCATACGGCCCATCTGATGTAAAGCGGTTACCGTAGAATAATCGCTTGCAATATATTAAGTATCAGGAAATTTGATCTAAACTACTTTGTTCACTTCCACACAATTAAGTATCGTTCTGCTGCCGCCTCTGCTGCAACTCCTTAGGAGCTTACCGGTGACCTCACTCATACCCAGGAACAGACCTACCCTCTAGTTAGTAGTTCGAATTGTTATTTGGTACATTTTCTATGAGACGCCCTACCTCTCTTAAAAACCAGTAGTTTCTATTAAAATATGATGAAAATCTGTTTTAAGTTCACCTGAATAATACAATTATCTATATTGATATATGAAGCGAAATAGTTTTGTTTGTTTAAACGCGCTAATTTCCGAAACTAACAGCCGGATTTGGAAAAATATTTTTGCATTTGATAGGCTCATTCTTGAGGAAGATTATGTACTTTGTGTGTACACACACACAAATAATTTTAAATCAAATTGCATGTAAATTTGACTTTTTCAAAACAACGCTTGGATCTAATAACGATTTGCTATTTATTCATTATCATGATACAATGGTCGGAAAAATAAAGAAAGTAAGAAACAGCGGTCCCCAGGGGATACCGAGAAACACGCAAACTAGTATATGTATAATGCATGTTATTATTGCACATTGTATGATATTTTTACGATAATCATTTTAATTCAGGGCCAAATCAAAAGTACCCAAAACCGAAGTGCATGCATAAAGAAGTTGACGAGTGTGGAAGAAGCGAGAGCGGTATGTTTGGATCGGTGCACCTGGCGTTCTATAGTCTCTGCCTACCCCAATGGGAGACAGGCGTGATGATATGTATATATGTCATTATAATAAGGAGAAAAGCGTGAATATTATGAAAAAGAGGAGAAATAGCTTCTACGGCTCAATATCACTATCACCGTAATCATAAATAATTATGATGAATAATGAAAATAATATATTGTAAAATATGTTTAGTAAGCTAAGATATATCAGAAAAACTTCATAAAAGTTTCTATATTTTTTTTATCGCACTAAGCTAAACAATTGTGCACCCTGTCTGATGGTAAGCAGTTACTCTCGTATACGGATATTTGCAACCAGGGGTCGGCATCGTATGAGTGACACCAGGGGTGTCACTTATGCGATACCAACCCTGTAAAAACCTCTTCACACTATTCTTGAATGCTCTCAGGGTTATATAGTTCCTTAGGAAAACCTCGGCTGGAAGTTCATTGTAAAACTCGAGAGTTCTCGAATGAAAACTTCTCTGAAATACCACTATACGCAACCATTTTGATTCCAGTATGTAAGGGTGAATTCCCCACCATAGACGAGCGGTGCGGTTGCAAAAAGAAGCTGTCGACATCATACGGAACAATTCTTTAGAACACAACCAGTTGTACAATCGGTACAAAATACAAAGAAAAGCAAAATTCAAAATATTTCAGTCGAGAAACATACAAGCATTTGGGCCGCACGCATGTTTACCTACGTTCCAACATTGTATGTAAAAAAGCGAATAGTAAAAAAGTCTAGGTGGATATTAACAAAGAATGTTGCGATATCGTAAAAACCCTGACTGGCCAACCGTCATCGCAAAGGCTTTGAGCTGAACCCTTTCTTTATCTGCACGAAGATTTATTGGCACTCGGCTTGCCACGGCCCGCTTTATTGAGATGTTTTTGTATGAAATCCTGTGTAAGTCTTGACTGTATAAGTAATACCTGAGATTTTTGATGTTATTGATCGCACAAAAATAGTTTTATAAATAAGTAAGTTTTTGTATTTTTTTTTTGTACATTTCTAGTTTTTTATGCTTACCAAATAAGTTTGTAAAGAAGTATTTTCAAAACTCAATTTCTTTATTGCATTCTTTATCTATTACGATGTGCAATCCGCGGATTAACTTCTATAGCAACAACATATGGTAATCCACTCAATTATTGGCAATTTAAGAAGCAATCTTCTAATAATTAGAGATATTTAATGCCAAATGAAATCTAATATGATTAAAGTTACTTATGATGAAGTTTCTGAAACTTTTTATCAATACACTACTTTCCGTCTTAATACTTAGTTAATATATTTTTGAAGTGAAAACTTCTTTAGCGGCGTTGCGCACTTTTTGGGATGAGTAAAAAATGTTAAACTCGCGTCAGGACACGTGACCCTGACCGTAAGATTTTGGTGAGAATTAGAACTTAGTTCGCTACAGCGCTAAAACATTAGTTACCTCTTATTAAACAATTAAAACATGAAGCACTAGATCGTGCATAGGGCATTATTTTCTCGCGATCAAAACGTTGTAAGCGCCATGAAATTGTTGGCGCTTACGCGTTTCGTTCAACGTAGTTTATCAACATCGCTGTTTGGTTTAAGCGGCGCAGGGCGCTTGCGCGAGTGTGCGTTTGTATTTGAGTTTTAGAGATTGGCAATGACGATGCTGGTAATGATGATGGTGAAAGAGTCGTTGAAATTATAGATGAAAATTGATTTTTCTGAGAGATAAACTTTTTAATGTAAAATAATTGTAATAGTTCTGAAGTTTTAAATTTTTAATGTAATATAAATTGTCATGTTTGTGTACAATAGCACAATAAATGAATATTGTATTTTACCACATACATGATAGTACTTTTATACTGATAAATAAAGCAATTCGTGCGAAATTATTCCCTAACCATTACAAAATATTCAAAAATGCACAACGTTAATGTTCAAGTTTTCACTTCTGCCGGCAATCTCGGAGTGCAACCCGATTTTTTTTTATACTACGTTGGTAGGCAAACAACCATACGGCCCACCTGATGTAAATGGGTACCGTAGCCTATTAACGCTTGGGATATATTAAGTATCACTCGCGTGATGCCTCCTCTGCTGCTTACACAGCAACTCCTTAGGAGTTTGGTGGTGACCTGGTGACCTCACTCACACGTGGGAACACAACAACCCTCTAGAGAGTTGTTATTTGGCTGCGGTTTTCTGTGAGGTGGAGGTACTTCCCCAGACGGGCTGCTTTGATGCGCCCTACCTCTCTTAAAACATTCAGATCAAGACAAACAGAAATGTTCATGCACACAAATGTTTGCCTTGTGTGGGAATCTAACCCACGAGCGTTGGTGTCAAAGTCGCGTCGTTCATAACTGAGCCACCGAGCTCGTCAAAAACTAAACACATGCAAAAACAAAACTATTGACACGTTCTGTTCAGAGTAAGAATCTCATTACTTGTCTGTATATATAAGGATGCCAACAATTGGGTGGGTGGCACCGTGTGCACACATTACGGTGTATATAATACATATAATAATATGCTATTGAATATAATAATAGTGTAACCATATGTCAGCATTTTTCAATTAGTTGTTCTCTCGGAGTTATAATTATTATAATGGACATGAATTATTATATTTATACGTTATATCAGTACTATATTTTATCTGATCAAAACGATATACTACAACATTATTGTACATATTTAGTAGCACTACGTATCGTGGGTTCGTGTGCATGTGTATTTATCAATCGTAATGGTATTTAGAATACGCGACTCTTTAAGTGGACTTTTTAAGTGGTGAAATAGATAGCTCATGAAAAATATTGTATATATATGTAATGTAACAAACATATGTATATTTTATTCACAATAGAGAGCATGGCATGTGTATTAAGTTTTCTTTAAATGTATTCTACAATTAAAACGTAATATACTAACCTATATTTTTTTCCATTATTAAATAACAATGTCATAGAAAAAAAAAACAGAAGCACCTATAACCGTGAACATTACAGATGTTTTAATTGAAATTACCCATCTAACGCTTACTTATGGAAGCGATAGCTAAGTATGGCAGAGAGAGCATGAAAGTAGAATAAATGTGGTCGAAATGCGAGCTTTGCGCAAAATTTGTGGCGTAACGCTTGTAGACAGTATTCGCATTGATAATGTTAGAAACAGAGCTGGTATGAAAGAGAGTATTGGTGTTAAAATAAGAGGCATGCTCCGTTGGTTCGGATATGTAGAAAGAACGAAGGAAGAGAGAATTACGAAACAGATAGACAACCATATCAAATATCAAGAGCCTTAGAAACCGGCGAGCGTGCATAAGAAGAGCAATGAATGTTAGAGAAGCGAGTGAGGTTTGTTATAATCAAGTCATGTGGCACTCGGATCTCTCTGCCTACCCCGCAAGGGATTTGGCGTGAAGTTATAGATAGATAGACCTATCTAATACGTCACTGCTATGTTAAGGTTGTTATAATTTCCAATAATTTTTGCATATTGTCATTAGTCATTTCATTATATTAAGATTCGTTATAAGCTGCAATGTGCCTTTTAAATTACGTAGCTGTTTTTTATTTCATTTTGTTGTTTCATTCTGTTTTTTAATTCATCAATTCTGTAATAAGTCCTTTTACAGAGAGCATTTTTAATGTGCGTTTTGAATACATTGTCAGGAAAGGACGGAACTGTTTCAGACAACTTATTATAAAATCGAATACAATTTACAAGAAAAGATCTACCAGTCTTAGCTAGCCGGTGTACCGGCATACACAACCTATTTCTGTTTCTAAGTTTTACGCTGAAGTTTTAAAACGACTTCGTTTTAAAACTGAAAACGACGTCTACTTAAAGTGCTATAGTAATCTATACTGGTGTCGACATTACTTTCTAAAAATGTTTTTTTTCATTCTTTAACTTGCATAAACATAAGGTCAAGACGTATGTGTGAAATAATAGTCAAAATCATGAATCAAACGGAACAGATATTTCGGATATATGTTAATAGAATACAATCTAAGTTATCTAAATCTAACATAAATTTCACTCTCCATTTTATCCATCCTGTCTGTCGTGACCGAATGTCGAAATAATGGGTCAATTAGAATGTTTGAATCATTCATCTCTGCCCGGATGCGCTAGGCAACATTCGTTATAAACACGTCAAATTTGATTGTTTCCGTTAAAAATGTAAAGCCTTCAAATTTGTATGTACAGTGATTGCATACAATTTTAAACAATGTACTATAGGACTTGATCCCGCGCTTTTGACGAGTGACATTGTTGGCTTACTTGAAATTTTTACAATTCAGTATAAAATTAGTTCCATGTGACAATTTTGATAGTATTTTGTAACATAAATGCTAGTGAAATTATACAGTAATGAAAAAACTCAAATATAACACGTTTATGCACTTTTTGGAAGACGTGAATAAGTTCATCAAGAACACCTTGTAAAAATCACTATCGTTTTACGGGTGGTATTTAAACTGGGTTGATTGGGTCTAGGTACCCTTCCCAAGTATTTTTTCAGCACAGTTCCTGAAGCTGGAACATAGAATTAAGATTTTCAAATGGTTCTAAACTGAATACTTTGACACTGGCATAAAGTAGCAACACTATTGCCATATATTATAAAAAAAAAATGTACTATAGAAATGTTATGGTATAAAAGCGAAAGAATAAAATAGTAGAAAAAGAACTACAGAATTGCTAAATTTAAATTTAAGCTCTATTTTCAAAAATTGAGTTAGCAGCTTGGTTAGTTACATTCATGGTTTCATCCAGCTAGTAATCTAAAATGTGTGTAAAGTCATTCGTATACCTATAATAGGTATCGTTTAGGTACTTTTTTATACAACGTCGGGAGGCATACAAGCATACGGTCCACCTAATGTAAAGCAGTTACCGTAGCCTATTAACATATATCACTCGCGCGATGCCTCCTCTGCTGCTTAAACAGCAACTCCTTACGAGCTTACTGGTGACTACACTCACACGCAGGAACACAACAACCCTCTAGGGAGTGGTTATTTGGCTGCGGTTTTCTGTGAGATGGAGGTACTTCCCCAGGCGGCCTGCTTTGATGCGCCCTGCCTCTCTTAAACATCCAGACCAAGACAAACAGACATGTTCATGCACACAAATGTTTGTCTTGTGTGGGAATTGAACCCACGAGCGTTGTCACAGTCGCGTCTTTCACGACTGAGCCTCCGTGCTCTTCAAACGTACGTAAATAATTAATTTTGTATAATTTCAACATGCAATGCACTTATGACATTTCGATCGCTGATAACCTAAACTGTATAAGAATCAATTTGTTGTGATCGGTTTTCCTTTTAAAAATGTTCACTTAATTAATTACAGGAACCCGACCCAATTGCTTTTTTATGCAAAAATCATCTAGCCAGTAGCAGCCAGCGATGCTTACCTTTATATTTTTTTTTTGAAAATTCTGGTCTTTGTAAGACTTACCTTGTCGAAGCAGCAGTTAATTATTATTAAAGTCAAACCTTACCAATTTTTAAATGTCGTAGAATATTAACTACATATAATTTTTTTAATAAAAAAGCCAACTAATATTCTTTTTCTATTTTATCAGTCTGAGCGTTAACTAAACTATTTTCAAATGTAAAAACCTTTTACTCGTATCGGGCAGTAGTCCTTTCTAAATGGGGGCTTTAGGCCAGCAAATAACATCCCCGTTCTTTTTGGGCCTTCCTTCTTCGTCGACTCGTCGTTATTGCTAACTAACCATTACTTTCAATTGCCACTGGTAACACAGTCGAGTTCAATTAAAGCAAGTTAAGTAATATATCACTGCTGATTGCGAATCCCGTTTACGTTAACGTACACGTTCCACGCAATGGTGCCTCCAACGGGGATTTCTCAAGTACTTATTTCGTCGCTTCTTTTTCCATCGCCGAGATCTCCCTTTTTCTCTTTCCATACTTCGCCATATCTATCGTCGGCAAGATGTAACGATACGTCACCTAGATATACTCTCGGCCAGGCTGCTTCCGCGTCACCGACCGTCTCTACGACCAATATGAGCTTAGGTCTACTACGGTCCATAGCCCTCATCCACGGCAACTGAGTGTAAATCTCCCGTTCTAAATTTTTATAAATATTTTTTGGGTAGTATTATATACTTTGTAATATAATTAAAATATACATAGAATTATTTCATAGTTTATTCTTCATTTTGCTAATATGACATACATGACATTACCATAGAAAACATTATAAAAAGAATATTAATAAAAGCAAAGAGTATATGTAACAGTTTCTCCCCTCCTAATGTGGCTTGAACGAGGTTGGTAACATTTGGTCGATGTGTCTTCGCCATATAACACCCGAATCAGTTTTGACTTCATAATGTAGTTTACCTATACGTTTGACTACATGTCCAAACTGCCACTTTAATTTTGTAGGACTATAGTCTCTAGCCTGTACGCGTTGTCCAATAGTAAATTCTCTAATCGTTGGCCGTAATTGGTTAGGATGCGCCTCTTGATGTTGGATAGAATTCCTTCCAACCAATATATGAAATATAGTTCTTACTTCTCGTCCAAACATTAATTCATATGGAGTTTTTCCCGAGGAACTTGGAGTTCTTCTTAAACATGTCTTAACTCGAGTTAGTTTTTCGTATATATTTCCACCTTCTTCCCTTGTGGTGTAAAGAATCTTCTTGATAGTTTGAACATATCGTTCAGCTAAGCCATTAGTAGACGGATGATATGGTGCAATAGTTCGGTGACAAATGTTGTTTTCTTTCATAAAAGATTCAAATTCTTCAGAGATGAATTGTCTTCCATTGTCTGATACCAGAACGTAAGGTGCACCAAAGGTAGCGAATACTTCTTTCAGTTGGTTTACACACCAACTTGATGTTGTAGTTTTTGTGGGAATTATTTCAACCCACTTACTCAGTGAATCTACAATTATGAATAACCAATATCCTTGTATAGGACCAGCAAAATCAATATGTATTCTTTGCCACGGCATAATAGGTTCTTCCCAATGATGTAGTTCTACTTTTGGCGGTTCGTTCTGCTTTAATCTACATTCTCTACAATTTTTAACTAAGTTTTCTATTTGTTTATCTATATTTTTCCAATAAATGTAACTTCTTGCAAGTAATTTCATCTTCAGAATTGTGTAATCAACTCTGTTGTAATAAATCTTTGTTCTACTTCGAATTCTAAATTATTTTCGTCGATTAATTTTTCGATCTCATCTTGTATCTTTTCAAATTTACTTTCGTAACTATGCAATGTATGAAATCTCGTGTCGTATTCCTGTAGTGATAAAACTTGTAGTGTATTAAGTTGATTGTCTATTTTTGTAAACTGACCTTTAATTGAAGTTCGTAATCTTTTCAGTTTTAACAATTGTTCTTCCTCCATCGTCGCCAATATTATATACTATGTAATATAATTAAAATATACATAGAATTATTTCATAGTTTATTCTTCATTTTGCTAATATGACATACATGACATTACCATAGAAAACATTATAAAAAGAATATTAATAAAAGCAAAGAGTATATATAACAGGTAGTTTCTTTTTTATATCGATATCCATGCTCTTACTTCTGGGGCACTACTGCAACTGCTGCTGTCTAACGAAGCCCTTGAGGAGAATGAAGCTTACTGGGTTAGTTACTTTACTGGCAACATATAAACGGTACTCCTTTAGACGTAGACCCATTTAGATAAGATGAAAAGTATGTTTGTTTTTCACCACTTATTTGTTGAGTTTTATTTGCATTCGAGATGTGGTACTAGAGGTTGGATGTTACGCATACTCTGGACCGTCAAGCGCATCAATTCATCGATCTTATCGCAGCTTCGTATCCAAACATGCCTCTCCACGATTTGTCGGCAGCGTATACTGAAATACTTTGGCCACATAATGAGGAAGGGAGACCATAGCCTTTAAAAGCTGGTTGTTGTTGGGAACACAGCGGGTAAACGAGCCCGTGGACGCTCCGCAACCAGATGGAGCGATCAAGTAAAAGGTTCTACCTCAGCCAAGTTTTACTCGGTCGTCAGAGAAGCCATGGACAGAAACATCATACGATCTAGGTGCATACCATCCACATCCACTGATGATCATGATCCTCAGTCATGAGGGAACGACCATATACAGGTTTGTAGTTTTATATCTCTTGGTTCTTAGTATTATATCAAAATTACAGTTCAATATTCTAGTTACAGCTGCTGCAAAATATGACAGTAATCGAATAATATTTTTAGCTGAAACGGCATCAATTTGTACACGCAACACACTTTATCCCTCCTTCCATTAGGATCCACAGTCTGGCTTCAGCTAGACTAGTTTACTAGTGTATGTATATCTTTACGCCCCTTGCGGGGTAGGCAGAGAGAACCGAGCGCCATAAGACGCGGTCCTTACACACTTCACTCGCTTCTTTCACATTCATAGCTCTTTTCATGCACGCTCGCCGGTTCCTAAGGCTCCTGACACCACTTTCTGATAAAACGCGACCAATTTGATCATGGTAGGTTAGTCTTGGTCTTCCTCGGCTCCTACATTCTTCAATCCTCACTAGTTTACTAGTGGATCCTTGAATACTCTTATCTCCTCTTCAATTCAACATTAAAGCGGAGATAAGAGTCTCCAAGACTCCGCGAAAGAGATACTCTATGTAGATGATATATTACTTTCTCTAAGCCCACAGCTGGTATATAAACAATCAGAGTGAATTCAAACATTCAAAGCTATTTTCGATACCGCTATCGCACAGTCGACGATACTTTAGAGCGGGCCGCGTGTGCATATTGTTCAATAATATGCAACTTTATACTATATAAGTGAATTAGGTCCTCAGATACACTTGAAGTGCTAAAGAAGAATAAACTCTATCAGTTCCTTGGTTTATCCACTATTTTGTTATTACTTGACAGATAGTCTAACAATTTTCCTGGAAGAGAATATGTCTGTTACTTCTTGGGCGGTGCGGAGAATTTCGATTCTTATCAACTTAGTTACATTTAATTATTCTATACCATAGACATAATTAAATAGACAGACAGCATTTAGTAATGTATGTGTACAACGTTTCGTTTAGTTGAAACTAAATAAATAAAATTCGGCTCGTGAAAATAAACAAATTCGCCAAAAAAATATGACATTTTGAAGTTACTTTTTTTTGGTTCTTTTTATCCCCGGCAAAGGCCGGCCGAAAGGCAAAGGGATCTAGCCCATACAGCCAAGTCTTCAGTTTAGAACTATTTGAAAATCTTATTTCTATGTTCCAGCTTCAGGAACTGTGCTGAAAAAATACTTGGGAAGGGAAGACCCAATCAACCCAATTTAAATACCACCCGTAAAACGATAGTGATTTTTACAAGGTTTTCTTGATGACCTTATTCACGTCTTCCAAAAAATGCATAAACGTATTATATTTGAGTTTTTCATTACTGCATAATTTCACTAGCACTTATGTTACAAAATACTATCGAAATTGTCACACAAAACTAATTTTATACTGAATTGTAAAAATGTCAAGTAAAACAACAATGTCACTAGTCAAAAGCGCGGGAAAAAGTCTTTTGAAGTTACGAGCACCAGTTGAAACGTGTCAGACTGATTACAAAATAGTTTTTCCTTATGGAGTATTTAACGTTATTATTACTTAAATAATTAACACATACTTTATAAAGGAAAGGTGCATTCACATTTACGTTTTAATTGTTTTTAGTAATCCTATACCATTTTTAAGAAGATGACTATGTGTATATGTACTTAACAAAATTGGCACTCAATTGTCTCCCAAGTTGTTTTTTTTAATAACCGAAGTGTAATATAACTTTACATCTTCATCACATTAGCAGATTTAATGAATTAAATATAGGTAATTATTTTTATTCATTCTTCGTCTTTGCTAACTTTTAAAAGGGAAAATGCCACCTTCCTTAGGTTTTCTTCTATTAACCATTTGTTACACCATCATTTTATTTTCATTTCTTCACTCTCAGATAAGTTATTTGCAAATTCAAAATACTATAAATCTATAATATAAAATGACGATATTAGATATACGTGTATATGAAACGCCCAGCCAAAGCGAGATAACACACGTTCAACTTTTTGGCATATCGAGTGCATACTTTGTTCGGTAGAATATTGGAACATTGCCTAAATTTGTTACTTCATAAGTGCTTTACACTTTAAAGTTAAGAAAGTACGTATGATTATTGTTTAATGGTAAATACTGGTCGAGGAGCACGATAGCATTGTTGCGGATGTCTTTCTAATACAATACGTAGGTTAAGCGACAGATCGTATAAATAAAGTCATTATATTATTACATTTGTATTTGCGCCAGATTCGCCACTAAAACTTTACCTAACGTATCTAATATCTAGTTCTATCCAATATCTGGTTTTAGTAGTTTCTAAATTAATTGTGAACTTGTGAAAAAAGATGCGAAGAATATCGTTTCCGAGCATTGAATGCTTACTCGTGCTATTGCAGGGACACGGGTTTCCATTCAAATGAGATGGGTTTAGACTATACTCCGTCACTCTGTTCAGCTGCGGATTAGCGGAGGTTATTGTTATTATTTGTTGTTATAATAATGTGATAAAATTATTTTTTGTATATAGAGAGCACATATCTACATATCCAAAATAGATTTATCACCGCTATGCTAGTGACTAGCATCAGCTGGCCTTCATTTTCTGCAATCCCCAACATAAACCTACGAATATCCGCTGTTAGCTGTTATACTGATATGAGAAAAGGAAGCAAAAAAAATCGGCCAAGTGCGAGTCGGACTCGCGCACGAAGGGTTCCGTACCATTATCTATAAAAACGGCAAAAAATTCACGTTTGTTGTATGGGAGCCCCTCTTAAATATTTGTTTTATTTTAATTTAATTATTTATTCTTAAAGTGAATATATAACTAAATATTCTGTGAATATTTTAAGTGTTTACCTGTTGCCGTTATCAATATCGAGCAAAAATGAGCAAAAAAATCACGTTTGTTGTATGGAAGCCCCCTTAAATATTTATTTTATTCTATTTTTTAGTATTTTTTGATATAGCGCAACAGAAATACATCATCTGTGAAAATTTCAACTGTCTAACTATCACTGTTCATGAGATACAGCCTGGTGACAGACGGACGGATGGACAGCGGAGCCTCAGTAATAGGGTTCCATTTTACCCTTTGAGTACGGAACCCTAAAAACTGAACCCATTGAAATTAAAGGACAGACTTAATTCAAATGTATATTTCCAACATATACATGACGTGCCCTTTTGTATAATATATCCAAGAATAAGAGCTATTTACCAAGAATAAGAGGCTACTTTATATTACTAGCTGTTATCCGCGTGGTCAAGGGGAATCAAAGCATATTTTCCTGTGGGAGAAAGATATTTTACCGCGGTAAAAGTAGCATATGTCACTGTTGGGGCTTCCATATAAAATAAATCTCCATACAAAAAAAAACTACAGCCTACTTACATACTAACCGACAAATAAATACACTTTTACATTCATAATAGCGCGAACCCCTCTAAGATATTTGGCCTTTGTGACTATGAGTTCTATGATTCTGTACCCTTTACATCTATTCCACATGAGCTGTGCATTTGTCTGGAATGAAAGTGAGACATGTTTTAACTTATCAATTTATGCGTCACATAAACAATCTCTATACAAAAATAGTTCTATATACAAAAAATAATCAATCTTTATACAAAAACAGCTATCCTACAGGAGTTATAAATTATTCCGGAATAAAAAATCAATTCCGTTGAATCGTTAATACGATACTCGTAGTTGATATCATAATCCTAAGCAACTTCACATTTCATTTATAATATGCTTCTGTAGACGATATTACAAGACCGATTACTTTCGGCGAGCACATGCAAATTTTGGGCATTCGAAACTGGGGAGCAATCCACATAAAGTTGACAAATAGCGGGGAAACTCTAGGTAAAGCAGCTTCTTCGCGAACGGGTCATCGCACAGTAACATGTTACCGGGATAAAAAGTAGCCTATGTGTTAATCCAGTACCTCATCTATCTACCTCTAAAATTTCATCCAAATCTGTTCACGCGTAGAGGCGTGAAAATGGAAATATCCAAACATCCATACTTTCACATTTATAAGATTAGAAGGATAATAATTTTATGTAGTTACTCTATTGTCTATGTCGATTCGGGGATAAAAGCTAACTTACGATTCCTCATACTTCAAAATCAAACTTCTTAGTATGCAGAAAGTCACAGCGGTATCCTATGACACTTCAGTAAGAAAGACGAATCTAACGCTACCTTGTATTTCAAAATCGATCTAGCCGTTTAGACTACATAAAGCCACAATAAAACACTTTGTTACTGAAAATAATATGTATGTATTTACGTATATCTTCACGCAAGGTGATAGGCGCGACAGGCAGAGAGAGCCAAGCGCCTTAAGACGTGATCCTTACACACCTCGCACGCTTCTTTAATATTCATAGCTCTTTTCATGTTTCCTAGGGCTCCTGACCTTCTGTTTAAATACAACCAATTTGGTTATGGTAGGTTAGTCTTGGACTTCCGCGGCTCCTACAGCCTTCCACTTTCGCAATGTTATGCTTTTCCGACCCTCTAAAAACCTCTTCACGCGTTTCTTTTCATTTCATTTCGCATCTATTTATATCTTCCCACGAAATCATCCTACCTCGTAGCATTGTAACCCTGATCACAATTTTTTTACACTAGGGTAAAAGGGTCGCTTTCCATTTTTTTACTTCTTCTAAATGTGGTTAATGACAATATGTAGTAACCACAAATAAGTAGTACAAGCACAAGTAAGCATACAAAGTGACTCTCTTGCAATGATATATAACGGAAGTCACTCATTCCAGTCTTGAACACTAACATGCTTTTTACTTCTGAATCTTACTCGTAGATTCAACAAAAGTACTGTTAAATGACATTCACGGCGCTCTTAAATTTATAGGAAACAATTACCTGCCATATAAAGTGACCATTCTATCTGACTACAATAATATGGAGACGAAACAGATTTTTTATTTTTCATTTTTTTGTACTCATTTCGATCATATTTTTGACAAATTCGTCTATTTGCGTAAGCAGAATTTGAATCATTTCTTATGAACCAAACAAAGTATTTTAGTACAGACATTATTATATGCTGTCTGTGTATACAATGACGTCTATGGTACAGATTAATTAAATATAGCTATGTAAAGAATCGAAACTCACCGTACCGCCCTAGATGTAACATGTGTAGACTCTCCCACGGCAATCGATACAGCAGCTGTCAAGTAATATGAACAAACCAAGAAATGGCCAGAGCTTATTCTACGTTTGGCGATCCAAGCGTACATATCTAATGAGCTATATCACTGTGTTGACACATGATACTATATGACGTCTTGACACATCGGAGAATGTGCGATAGCGATATTGAAAATAAAAATGAATGGTTGCTTCTCTCTCATTCTCAATAGGCCAGCCGTGGGCTTAGACAAAGTAAGATTTCGTCAAATTGAAATGTATCAAACGAGGATGTGTATGTATATACAAAGCTAAACATTCAATGTAATTGTCATATTATATTTGCCTATATTGTGTAATTGATACAATATACAACGTACAATGTCTGTATAATGTACAATATAACTAGTCTGACCTTAAATACTGTTACATAGAAACTTTTTTTATCAACACTTTAATTAATTTAAATTTGGAACTCGTTTATTATGTTAAAAACTTATTTCGATTTGCCGCTGTTTTACAATTACTTTTTTTGTTTTTATTATCAAATTACAATATGGAATGGCGTATTAAATAAAATAGGATTACAGTGATTGCCTTGCATAAAGTGGGTATTGAGCCGTCGGTCATATTCAAGACACTTCAAATGCTTGGTATCAGTCGTATGTTCGTATATCGTATTATTGACAGATATACCACTTCCTCTGTTGAAGACCATAAAAGATCGTCGCGACCGCGTACTGTTAGAACTACAAAGCCGTTAATGCTGTTAAAGCCAGAACTAGCCGAAAACCCATTACGAAAAAAAAGTTATCGCGAGAAATGAAGATTCAATCCCAACAGCTGAAGATAGTGGATCGATCAAAACGCCTTCTGTCCCGATACGCAGGTGAAAGGCACAGAAATATCATCTTTACTGATGAAAAAGTTTTCACGATTGAAAAGCACTACAATCAGCAAAAAGACAAAGTGTACACACACAGTTCTAAAGAAACTGCCCAAGTGATCGGAAAGGTACAATATGGTCATCATGTGTCTGTAACGGTTTGGTGGGGGGTGTCTTATCAAGGAATCACAATGCTTAATTTTTGTGAAAAAGGAGTGAAAACTTCAACCAAAGTGTATCAAAAGACTATTTTAGATCGTGTTGTGAAACCTCTCAGCAATGCACTTTTTAAAAATGCACCTGGTTACAAGGCACAACCTACGCAAACCTGACTCGGAACTAACGTTCCGGACTTTATAACTGCTGAAGACTGGCCTTCGTCTAGCCCAGGTCTGAACCCCTTAGACTACAAATTATGGTCAGGTTTAGGACATTGTGTCTCTTAAGAAATCTCTGGAGCAAACAATGGCTAAATTAAATATAAGGGGCACCTTCTAGGCCGGCATAGTAGACGCAACGAGGTGATATGAGGTGCATGGGATTTCGCGTATAATAAACGACGACATGACATGAAGTGCATGGGATTTCGTTGCTTCTATTTGTGCACACCAGTATCCTGTGGCCAACCAAGTAGGCCCTGGGTGTCACATGCCGTATAAATCCATAGATTTGTGGCCAGATAGATTAAAAGCCTGTATCAAAGCCAAAATAAGCCATTTCGAATAGAATCATATTTTCAACTTTTGCTAAGACTTCTATTAGCATGTACCTTTAAGTTTTATTAGGATTACATTACTTCATAAATAAATATATTCATTTATATAGGTATATTCATTTATAATAGTACTTATGGCCGGATTAGGTATAATATCGCGACAAGCACTATAACATATTGTATTTTTGTACATATAACATAGTACAAGTATATGTTTTTTTTTATTCGACGTCTGGAGGCATACTAGTATTCATTCCACCCAATCCAAAGCGGGCATCGTTGCCTGTGATACATTGAGTATAACTCGCGCGATGCCACCTCTGCTATTAACACAGCAACTCCTTAGGAGCTGACTGCCGACCTCACTCACACGTAGGAACACAACAATCCTCCAGAGAGGTGAATGTACTTCCCTAGATGGGTTGCTTTGATGCGCCCTACCTCTCTTAAAAGCACCCAGTCAAGACAAGAGCAGATATGTTCATTCACATAAATATTGGTCCTGTAACTGACTGACTGACACACAGACACACACGGCTTAAACCACCAATCCATCACCACCTTGCTGCTCTGAGGCTCTTTCCCGTGCCGTGAATTATTTAAATCTAAATCCTTATCTCTATGTCTTCTCGCCCTTCTGGGGCAGCGACACTCACATCGCCGTAATACAGCGCTATTCAGTGCTGTCATATGCGCTCTGCTGCCTGTCTTTTCTACCCATTCTTTGGCACTCCTACGCGCGAACCATCCATGGGCAAATTCGCGTTCGCCGCCGACAATACAAGATCGACGAAATACACTGGTCCCAGTCGCTTTTTGTTGCGCTTTGCTGCATTGAGCATTCTGTTACGCAGATCGCAGGACCACAAGATGTGGTCTCTCACACGCACATACTAGATTCATGCCGTCCCATTCTATGCAATATATTTCTGAAAATGCCGTGACTTACTAGGATCTGGGAGGTCTGGTAGTCCGGCTCGACCCAGTTTGCCCTCAGTCTACCAGCCACCTCCGGGAAAAACGATGGAGATCCGCCCCTTCAGTCCCGATCCCCGAATTCAGATCCCCGTGTCTTCAGTTCAGCGACACTGCCATTTTTGCACCGTAGCAACCCAAATTTCGCGTTTTTGCCGGCTCAACTCCCTACCGGCCGCGAATCTACGCGCACTCTCCAAGCGGTCGGCGCGTGTTTCTTCCAGGTGCGAGGGAATTACTCTAGCCAGCACAAGCCGAGTAGCCGTGCTGGTGGACCTATATGCCTTTGTCAACAGTATTAACGTCACGGCTTCGCAGAACGGCGATCTCCACGCCGAGGATCATCGCTGACGTGACATGTCTCATCGAGTCCTGACCAAATTTGGAAGCCGCTGATACTGCCTCTTCAGTCATAGATAGCTACTTTGCTGGAGAGAAGCTCAGCCTGTTACGGGCACCCCAGTCACCACCTTGCTTAAGCATCATCTTGGCGGTCGATTCTATGGCCGAACGTGATCTAGACTGGTTGATGACTGTTTCCAGTGGTAAGGGCACACTCAGTTAGGCCGTCCATAAGGACGTTTAATAACATCGGGCAGCGCACGGAGTCCTGCGAACATCCTATGGTAGAATCCTTCCAGAATACCCGATCACCCACGAAGAAGCCCACTCAGCGTCCGGTTAAGTAGTCCATCATCATCATCGACTAGCAGGCATTACGAACGCACTAGAGATGTTGTAACCTCCCTATCGTAACCTTTTATAAAATTATTGTAATTTCGCCTACGATGTTTAGACATCCTAGGAACTAAATTACCAAAGCGAATAATATACTAGTTTGGCCGATATTAATAATTTCTAATAGACCCACGTTGTGAAAAATTAAAATAATATCAAACGATCATAGTGAAAATGTATAAGCTGTAAAACACAAATGATTTCAAGAAGCACGATACATAAACATACCACTTCGCTTTGTTCAGTCGAGTTAAGAATTTAGGTCTCACATGATATGATGCAGGTAGTGCCCTCGAATAACATATGCATAATTGCTGATACCGGGCACGTAGTTGACGCTCAATAAAGAAATATGGAAAGCAGAGAGAAGAATAAATTTAAGAATGTTGTAACTCTATTAAATAAACTGATATATATAGTAGTAGTAGATATATAGAGTAGGGATTTACAATAAGATAAAATATCCTTATATGTTCTATTAATAAAACATGTGGTTTTTCTGACTAGAAAGCAGGCGCCTTTGGGCGGTACGCCTTTGGGTCGCTGAGTGGCTTATTATTCCCATTGGAAAGTACCAGGAAGCGACCGTCTACCGTAATCACCAGGTGAAATTCCCTATGCGCTACATTCCAAACGTGTTTCAGGATCGCTGCACTGATTCCATCGAGTCCCGTGGCGGTGTTAGGCAGTACCTTTACTATCTCCTCCAGTTTGCAAATCGACTAGACGATATGAAGTTCGCCGTAATCGAACCCGACTCTGATGAGCCGTGGCCTTAGACCTATCGTCGTTTACACACAGACCATAGAGGAGATTGGCCCCATTAATGACATTAACAGGAGGTCGAAACCTCCAACTTGCCGCATTCCTGGTTCCCGGACTCTGCAACTTTACAAAATAATTAAATCAAACCACTGAATAATACAGATATGTTATAAAATAAACATATATTTTTTTGTTTTTTTTTAAACCGGACGGGATGCTAGTATGGAATATAATTTTAAAGTAATTGGTTGAAACTAGAGTATAGGTATCATTAGCAACAAAAAATAATTGCAAAGCTTGTATGTATATTCTACTCGTAGTTGTTATTCTGGAAGTATTCAATGGATGAATGAACGAAAAAAGTAACATAAGATTCGGTTCAGCAATTTTCTCATTACGCGTATTCTCAGAGAAAACCAAAATGCTTTGTTTTCTATTTAATATCTGATATTTTCACCAAAACATAATAAATTAGGCATATGGAAAAATTAAATCATAAATTAATTTTAATAAAATGTACAATTATAGGGCAATTGAACAGACATGTTATCATATAACACTTTGTTTTATGGAAATATAAACACGATAGCTGAAAATCTAATTAATAGAAATGACTTTTGAATAGAAATAGCCTTGGCAAGTAATTTTAATACATAAACCAAACGAATCTTATTGTCATCTTCATTTCATCGTCGGAGGGCATAAAAGCATAAATTCCACCTGATATAAAATAGCTATCGTAGCCTAAGAACGCTTGCAATATATGTGAATTAAAGACCTGTGGCAAGTTGTATGTAGTAGTGCAATAAGTTTGTATAGTGTAAATATTTGCATAATTTAGAAATTGAATTACAATAAGTTGTACTACTGGCAGCAAACTTTTGAATCATATATATAGGAATATCAAGAAAATGACTTGGTTTCCTTATAAAAGTCAGGTTGAGCCATTAAAATTATATATAAGAAATGTGTATTTTCCGTGTAATCGTTAACAGGACACCATTACCTCATGAGAACACAAACTTTATTGCAGCATCAATTCGTGGTAAATACAACTTATATTTTACAGTGAAGTGGTATTAATTTGTCCAACATAAAATAACCTTCAAAATAACCCATATGCCGAAATGTAGTATAGCGTAACGAAAATTTCAAGGACTGTGGTTTTGGAACACTGTACAAAGGTTCTTTGTCACTCTATACATGATATTCTATTTTGCAGTATCTGTCAGATTACCACGTCAATTGCAGAAGGTCAGGCTTTACGTGCTACCTGTTAAAAAGATGTTACATAAGGTGATGATTATGATTACAGCATAATTTCATATACCGAACGTCTATATGAAATTTCTGTTTCATAGAAAGACAGGAAGAAGATATTCAATCGTAAATTTTAAACCGAAAAGATAATCTCAAAATTGCAAGTTACATAAAAAGTTGTAAAAAATTAAAGCAGAAAGTCAAACTTTAGCTCCTTTAACGGCGTTTATATAGATTTCATTGTTAGTTTTACAATCTTTCATTGTTTAATCAAGAATGAAGAGCCCGGAAAATCTTAAAATTCTTAACAACTTTATGAATTGTTCTTGGTAAAATTTTCAAGCAAAGCGTACATGACCTCGTCGGCTGCGTAAATAAAGGATCGGCCTACAGGTACAAGTTTCCAACTTCAGCTTCATTTAATTAGAAATTTCAGACCGCTAAATGTGCTTGAATTCATTAAAAGTAAATTAGTTACGAAGGAAGTACAGCCCGCTGCTGTTTTTGTAGATAATTCTCGTTGCTTCAAGCAACGTGTTGTTGGTATTTGTTCGAGAATTTAATCGAAGTTTCTAGATATGACCTTTCAACGGTTTAACCCATACCAATGTACTAGTACTGCTCCACCTGATCGTGTATGGAATGATAACTTTGTATGCAGTATTCACGTAAAGTGACAAATATCGCAGCTTCATTTTTATCTACCTAAGGCTCCTTCCTGACTTGGCGGTGCGGTATCGGTGCAGTAAATTATATGCAGTAAAATTTTTACCGCTTCGTTACCGAACGCCTGTATTTGGCCCCTTTCTGACTTGGCGGTGCGGTATCGGTGCAGTAAATTACATACAGTAATATTTTTACCGCTTCGTTACCGAACGCCTATATTTGCTTACACGCATCCTGATTGGCGCGGGCTGTGCGAGAGCGGAGCGGTATACGTGCGGCATACTGCGTCGCAGTACGGCCATCCAGTAAGAATCCGAATACCGAGCGCAAATTCTTTAAATGTAGTAATAAGGTAATGTGTAAAAAGGGTTTTTTTTTTCGTAATAAGGGGTGCAATAAGACACAGAAGTTCACGATAACTTTGTTTTGACATCTTATACATCGCTCGGAAATTTGCATCATCTTGCGAAAGTTGTTGTGCCGCAATAAAAAGTCTGCAAGAAATATTTATAGCAAAGTACACAATACTTCTTTCTTTTTCTACGCAATCGTAAATACATGTAACACGCAACGACATCTTTATCTGACGAATCCATTATTTCACAATGACGGCACAAACGCGTCGGAATGTTAGCACCGAAAGCATGCAGACAACTTACCGAAAGTAAACTGATAAGTGGAGAGATCTGGCCGACACAGTATACTGTCGGTATACCGCATACAGATGCCACACCGATACTGCACCGCCAAGTCAGGAAGGGGGCTTTGCTTACACGCATCCTGATTGGCGCGGGCTGTGCGAGAGCGGGGCGGTATACGTGCGGCATACTGCGTCGCAGTACGGCCATCCAGTAAGAAACAGAATACCGAGCGCGAATTCTTTAAATGTAGTATTTTGTTTCGTAATAAGGGGTGCAATAAGACACAGAAATTCACGATAACTTTGTTTTGACATCACATACATCGCTCGGAATTTTGCATCATCTTGCGAAAGTTGTTGTGCCGCAATAAAAAGTCTGCAAGAAATATTTATAGCAAAGTACACAATACTTCTTTCTTTTTCTACGCAATCGTAAATACATGTAACACGCAACGACATCTTTATCTGTCGAATCCATTATTTCACGATGACGGCACAAACGCGTCGGAATGTTAGCACCGAAAGCATGCAGACAACTTACCGAAAGTAAAGTAAACTGATAAGTGGAGAGATCTGGCCGACACAGTATACTATCGGTATACCGCACACAGATGCCGCACCGATACCGCACCGCCAGGTCAGGAAGGGGCCTAACTGAACAAGCCTCCCCGAAAAATTAAACTTCCGTTATTTTCGAAATATTAATAAATATATTATAATTGAATAAGATACATTAAGATTATAACTATATAAAATATAAGACGTGTCTCAGTGCTCATGAAGGCCCAATGATAAATAAAGAATGTTTTATCTTTTGATCTCCTAACACTTTTGTTATTGCCTTACAATGCGCTATAACTGTAGTTCAAATATAGTCTACTAACTTACAGAACTGCAGAGAGGTAGGAATACGGCAGACATTTTCAGGAAGTTTTAGTTTCAATGACACGTCAGATGTCTCTGGGGTGACTACTAGTCATAATAAATGGGCATCCAAGAGGATAGTACTAGTGCATTGTTACATAAGCTTGGTTTCTACATGCACTATTCTCTTTGAATCCGCGTTCTAGTTTAGCTAATATTGTTTATGCTGCTGTGCCATATTATTACGAGAAAACATAAATATAAGTTATTATTATTAAATTAATTTCACAACAATTCAAAACACATTAACATTCTATGGAGTCTATAGTCTGCAATAAAGACCGTAATTGTTACGAGAAATCCTTACCGCAAATTCGAGTACAATACTACGCCCCGTATAAACACTACGCCACACTATAAATATATACAGTGTGTTCATATTCAACTTGACATTTCTATTAGAAAATTAATGAATGCGAGTGCATTATATTATTCTTAATTTAGCTAGAAATTTGCAATTTATGTATACTATGCAATATATTGTAACACTTTAATAGAAACTTTTTTACTCGTTGTAATTACGTACTTAGAAAATAACATATCACGTGAGCTGTTACTAAGCATATGGATCAAGAACCGGTCTAAAAAATAATAAAAAAATATATTACATTCCATATCCAAGGTGACTAAAATATACTTACAATATTCATATCTTGTATGTATGTATATCTTTACGCCAAGTCCCTTGCGGAGTAGGCAGAGAGAACCGAGCGCCATAAGACGCGGTTCTTGCATACTTCACTCGCTTCTGTGACATTCATAGCTCTTTTCATGCACGCTCGCCGATTCCTGGGGCTCCTGACATCACCTTCTGCTAAAATACGACCAATTTGGTCATGGTAGGTTAGTCTCGGCCTTCCTCGGCTCCTACATCCTTACACTTTTGCATTGTATATCTGCTTCGTCATTCTTGCATCCTGCATCCTTTCTACATGTCCGAACCAACGGAGCATGCCTCTTCTTATTTTAACACCGACGGTCTCTTTCAGACCAACTCTGTTTCTACGCGTAACATCATCATTGCGAATACGGTCTACAAGCCTTACGCCACAAATTTTGCACATCGCTCGCATTTCGACCGCGTTTATTCTACTTTTATGCTCTTTCTGCCATACCCAGCTCTCGCTTCCATACGTTAGCGTTAGGACCAGCACTGCATTGTGTATAGCGAATTGTGCCTTCTGGCTCAGGTTTTTACTGCCAATAAGTTTTCCCAACGCTCCATTCACACTATTCCCAGCACTCACTCGTCTTTCCACATCTGCGGTGTACCTTCCATCCCTGCTGAAAGCGCATCCAAGATATACAATCTCATCCAATTGTTCCAACACTTCGTCATTAACCGTAATCCTTAAATTAGTTCTGGGTTCTTCTTTTTTTATCTAACCAATTATATTGTCATGTCAGTCTTTTGTAAAGTAGGCAGAGAAAATGTGACTTCTTCTTAACATTATCCCGCTTCCTAATCCATTGGGATTGGCGGAGTCTATTAAGCATAAGGATTTCGCGAATATACTGATTTTTACATGGAGCACGTCAGACCCATTTCCGAAAGGAAAGGGTAAAGGTAAACCAAACCTTAGGTAAGGTCACACGTATTTCGAAATAGAATTTTTTAAACGTGCGGGTTTTCTTACGATATTTTTTCCTTCACCGCCAAGCAAGTGACAATTGCAATATAAATATAATTTTGGTAAAATATGATTAATTACAATATTCCCTTCAGTCTAGTCATTCTTAATATGTTGTAACTATAATTTCTCATTTATATTATTTTGATTTTTAACCTAATCTACTTACTTTTTTTCCATTCATTAGTCGAAAGCTTATTATCATAGCCGCCGCTTTCCTTCCGTAAGTAGATTTCATATTTTAAAATAATCTAGGCCTAAGTAAATAACATACATTTTCGTGTTTTAAACAGCTCGTTTGAAACACGTAACGGATTCGAGGGGATTGAATTAATTCTAGAGCTGCCAATGATTCTTCATAATTAGATACGTTTTAATTTATTTATACCACGGTTTCACCACTTTAGAGAAAACACTATTTTTATAAATACAATCTATCTATCTATATTTGCACGCCAACTGTGAGACAACAAAAAGATCTATAAATGCTTCTTTAAGAAGCGAGTGAGGTGTGCAAGAACCGAGTCATGTAGCCCTTGATTCTTTCTGCCTACCCCGCAGGAAACTTGATGTAAAGATAAAGCAGTAGCATTAGATAAGTCATGACGTATAGCATTACTGTTATTGTAAGTGAATAATGTATTATTGAAATTCATTAGATAAATTAACAAAAAGTTACTCTTTTCGGTTTCGGTCATTCAACTAGTTATCACAAGAACCGTCACCCTTACATTGGCGTCACGACATTATTAATGTTGTCCCAAATGTTTATAGAAATTACGATTTTTTTTATTAAATAGACATTAATATTACTAGAGACTTTCTAATTCTCAAACAGGTTAGCACACACATCTTTTTTTGAGTTTCGAAATCTGATTGTCTGCATTATTTTTGATGCGTAAATTAGAATTGATTTCTCAAACCGCGACAGTACCGTCACGAATATCTATGCTACTACTTTGCATTACAGAATCGCGGCACCAAAAAAATTGATAATATAATGTATGACAGAACAAAAAACGTGTGTGTTTCAGACCACACGACTGAAGTAAAACTTCTTTAGCTACATAGTATGATACAGACAATAGGCCTGCACTATGTTTTAGATATACGAAACTTAACTCGCTATGAGAGAAAGAAAGAAAGAAAATATGTGCTCGCACCTCTCTCTCTTGCCCCTACAGTAATATACGAAAAGTAACTCTCTCTCTCTTTCTATCTTCACTAACTTATATCTTCCTCTCAACTTCCGTTCGCCTCGCCCGATCACACTTTTCGTAACGCTCTCATCACGTATTCACCAGCTTACTCCCCAAGTCAAGCGTGCGTAAAGAAGTTTTACTTCAAAAGTGTACGAATGCGAATAAAAGGCCCCGACGCATTGTAAGTTCGAAGGAATAGAAATGATATAACAACGAAAGTGACATATGTACTTTTAATAAATGTCTATAACTTATACTTCACTCGAAATTCCTTGCGGGGTAGGCAGAGCGGAGCGAGTGTCACATGACTCGATCTTTACACACCTAACTCACTTTAATAACATTCATAGGTTAATTTTTTATCCGTTACAAGCTATATAAAATCCCATCTCTTAACCCGTGAGGCATCCCATGTATTTGAAAATTTCCCGCTTTGGCTAGAAATATCAATTATCGAGTTGTTTTGTTGTTATAAATGGCCTGAACATAAAGGGTGGTTTTTGGTTGTTGTTTATCTAGTTCAAACAAGCTTCTCAAAATGTAGGGCGCTGTGAGCACATTTTCCTATATCCAGCCTCAGTCTTCAGGATGCGTGATGAGCGCGTCCCATACATTTGAAAATTTCCCGTTTTAGTCAGAAATATCCATTTTCGAGTTTTTTTGTTGCTTGTCGATAAATGGCCTAAACACAAAGGGTAAAGTGGTTGTTTATCTAGCTCAAACAAGCCAGTCAAAAAGTAGGACGCTGTGAACACATTTTCCTATATCCGGCCTCAGTCCACAGGATGCGCGATGGGTTAAATAAAAGTGTTCTAATGCCTAATGCGTACTTATACGAATTCAAACTCATTTTATCTAGCCTTGAAATGCTTCTACTAGCGCCATCTGGTCGGTGTACGCACAACTTGTATTGTGGATCACACACTATCTACAGCTAGGTGTCGCTGCGACGAGTAAAACCTATCATCTTGGACAATGAAAATTTATCAAATTACTTAAAAAATATATATTACTATAATCCAGTTGTAAACTAATTGTTAATTTAGATTCTACATCTTAGAACTTTCTACTAAATTACGGTTGATTTCATTCCTTCCTTACTCTTCCTTATTATTCATTCCTTTAAAGTTCGTTCGTTCTCGATCACTGACATCGGCCGGCTTCTTTCGTACGAATCGTTCGTTCAAACCGATGATGAAATGTCCATTTCTTCGTCTGATCTAACGAACACTGGACACTAATAGCCATCAGTTGAAATAAAAGAGAAATAATAGGCCGTAGTATTTTAGCCACAACAACTAAAGTGTGCAATCGCTGAGCCGTGATTGAAATATTATAACCTCGATATCTGCCTATCGGGCACGTATCTGTTGCTGAGCCTATCTGTATAAAACTAATATTGTTTCTTTACAGCTTTCTTTACGATGTTTTGTATTTAACTAGTAACCTTCCACGGTATGTACTTATTGCGAAAAAGTTATTGAAATTGAGTAAATTTAACAATATATATTCCTTTAACAAACCTCGAGTACCTACAAAATCATTGTGGTAGGATAACGATTCTTCAAACCGATTTTTATTATACAGACTTCGACTAGCAAAGACGTGTTAGTTTTTTACTTATTAAGTTTTAAGCAGAATGATTTTTTTAAAGATATACCGGATGTCCCAAAAATACTCGATGAAAATTCAATTTATCCTAACACGAAAGTATTGTACCGTAATAAATTAATTTTTGTTTTATCGGATTTTCCATATTTTTATGTACTACTATGTTAAGTTTCTATTTTGTGCTAATCCATTTTACATGCAATTTGATCTAACCTGCTTTGTGTGCTTCCGCCACCAATTAGTTCATGCGGCCTAGCGCCGGCCGGCACCCATCCACTACTGTTAGTTGATGCAACATGCCGACGCTGCCATGGCTGCTCCGGTAGTCTCTGCCTCGGCTGCTGCGGTCGTCTGCCATCTGGAATAGTAGTAGTAATAATTTCAGGTTTTCTCTTCTCGCCTGTCACTACATCATCATGGTGCATAGTGGACATAACCAATACAACCTTACTTTTTAGGTACATAGGAGCCCAATGTAGTATCTTTTTGGAAAATAAATTGTGAACTATTTATATCGCGACCTCTGGCATTAGACATAGACACTGGAATATAATCCCTCTTCGTCCGTGGAACCGTTTAAGAACAGACGTGTTACAAATTATTCTACATAATTAGTCAACAAGTGCAGGCAGATAAGTTATTTACGCAGTGAATAATAGGTGCCAGTTTCCAACTAATCCATCCAGTGCATTTCAATTAAATACCCCCCCTACTAACCTGCCATCCGCTCGGCGCCGGACTGTATCAGCGAGCGCGGGGACTATCCTCGCCCCCGAGAGAACGATCGGTTGATATTTTTGACTCCGTCTACGAACTACACGGCGGAGCTGTCCGATCCAACCCGACGCACGACGTCGCGCAGAGGGCATCGCCTAACTATACGATAGCTTGGAGCACGTGACGTCGTCGACGCTTCTACGCTGCTGCGAGCCGGTGTTGTGCGGCTGACTGCTACGTGGAGCCTACGACACACCTTTGCTACGGTTCGTTCGTGGCGCATTCCGAGGTACGCATCGATAGCAATAGATCATTATTTACACAGTGAAACGTTGAATCTTAACTGTGCAATAGAAAATTGTAGAAGACTGGATAGACTAAATTTATCCAATTTATCATGACCACTCAGCATTCACCGCCGAAAAGTAGACTCCAGAAAACTGATTCACTCAATTTTAAGATTTTGAATGTAAGCGAAACAATGCCGAACCGAACGCTCTCTGACTCTAATTTAAATATCACTCCACGCAATACAAGTAAGCGCCCACGAAGCGATAGTGTTGACAACTCCACTAAATCGAACGAGGACGGCCCGTCCCTGAGAGAATTGATTACTGCCCAGAACACAAAACTTGAGATCATATTAACCTCCATGAAAGAGATGCAAGGACAGATTAGTTCAGTACAAAACACTGTTGAATTCATGTCTGGCAAATATGACGAGCTCCTGGATAGATGTGAGCGCATGGAGGAAGAGCGCAAAGCCGATAATAATTACATTAAACTACTGGAAAACAGAATTGAGAATTTAGACCGCGCCAACAAAATGTCAAGCATTGAAATCAAAAACATCCCCATTGTGAAGGGTGAATCTAGGGACGATTTATGCAGTTCAGTAGAAAAAGTATGGAAAACTATCAACGTCTCCGTCAGAAGAGAAGACTTAAAAAATATCTACAGACTAAACACAAAAAAACAAATTGTCGCGGAATTCACCAGTGTACTAAAGAAGCAAGAAATACTTTCGGCGGTCAAACAGTTTAATAAAACAGATAGAACAAAAAAACTTAATACGTCTCATTTAAACATAGAGGGACCCGCTCAGCCAATTTATGTGACAGAACACCTGACATTTAAAAGCAAAAAGTTGTTCGCCATGGCAAGAGATCTAGCGCGGACTCATCAGTACAAATATTGCTGGATTGCGCAGGGTACTGTATTCTTGCGAAAAGCAGAGGGGTCCCCAGTGACACGTATTAACGACGAAAACGACTTCGGCCTTATGAAAATATGACTAGTTTTTGTAAAAACTGCATGCTTAATAATTCAATTTGGATGCGTAATTTGGCCATCTGCGCAAAATCTTTATACAGATACAGGTATTATTCTTGTTTATACATTTTGCTGTGAATTTACACTGGACACAAACACACATTCTTACTCACACACACTAAAATATATAGTAAACAAAAAACAACACACTACAATAAACTCACACATCCAATACTACCACAGTTCTGTAAACTGCCAGTCTCATGCGACATACTATCTTTTCAACCAAAATTCGCGAATCCTAACAAAGACATATTAATAGAAATTGATGAAACAAATATCATTCCATGTTCATTTGTTACCACTCCGTCCGACACTATGCGTGCACTAGCCAACTACAATCCTAAAAATACACTAACAGTCATAACAGTAAACATCAGAAGCTACAACAAAAATTGGGACACATTCTTAGCCTTTATAACAGAATTAAATATTCCTATTGATGTTATAGTTCTGACTGAATGCTGGCTGAGCCCTCACTTTATCCCCGACACCCTAAGTGAGTATAGATCTTATTATACTAAAAACAATATCAATAAAAACGACGGAGTGGTTGTATTCGTGAAATCAAATATTCCCGTTACTTGCACTGAACCCTATATTACGGAGGGCAGTTGTCTTTTGCTGAATTTGTTCCATGACTATACTATACTTTGCTCTTACAGGTCACCATCCTTCAAAAACCCTACCAACTATATAAATTCACTAGATACCATTTTAGAAACAAACAAAACTAAAAACATCGTCCTCACAGGTGATATTAATATAAATATTCTACCTAATTGTGATGATAACTATTCAAATCATTACTTAGAAATATTGGCCAGTCATGGTCTTTTGCCAGGTGTTAATATACCAACTAGAATTGATAGTTGCATAGACCATTTCATGGTAAAAACTACTAACGAAGCAAAAACTTTTGTTTACGAGGAATTCACAGACCATCGCCCTATACTTCTAGTTGTATATAAAACTCAAACTGTAAAATATGAAGTGCCAACAGTAAAAGTCAAGCTAAGCTATGATAACATAGGAAATAGTCTGCTTGATCATGACTGGTCCAACCTATACGCTGCTGAGGATATAGACACAGCCACTAACGAATTAATAACCACTCTGCAAAATATCCTTTCTGAAAATACTTGTATATTGAAAATTCCTAAAATTAATAAACCTCTTAAACCATGGATCACAGTGGGACTAGTCAAATGCATGCGTAAACGAAATAAGCTATATAAAAAATGTGTAAAACAACCGAACAACATGGACCTCCAACTGGAATATACCAACTACCGCTACAACTGTAACAAGATTGTAAAAAATGCAAAAAAGCTATATTATCAATCTTTACTTTCCAAATCTAAAGGTAACACAAAGCAAACATGGAAAGTTATTAAAGAGATCTGCTGCTTAACTAAAGAAAAATCTACATGTGAAGAACTTCTAACAATCAAAGACAGCCCAGTAAATTCCCTTACAGAGGTAAACAAGTATTTTACATCTGTGGGCAAAAACCTAGCAAATCAAACCCTATCGAAACTCGGAACTACACCTGAAATTTTAGCATCTAAAACAAAATCCCTTAAAAATCCTGTCAACTCAATGTCTTTTATACCTACAGACTCATTTGAAGTAAAAGAGATCATTATGAATCTCAAATCTGACTCAGCCCCGGGTTCTAATAAACTATCAGTAAACTTTTTGAAAATTTTTTGTGACTTACTAATCGAACCAATAACAGCTATTTGTAATCTAAGTCTTTCCACGGGCAAATTCCCCAACCAGTTCAAAATAGCCGCTGTTTGTCCTATATACAAAGCTGGAGACAAAAACCAACCTTCGAACTACAGACCCATATCATTGCTATCAGTCCTCTCCAAGGTCCTTGAAAAATTAGTCAATAAGAGATTAGTCAGCTTTCTGGAATCCTCAAACTTGTTAGCTGGCAACCAGTATGGTTTTAGAAGAAAAAGTCAACGGAAGATGCGCTTCTAAAGCTAACATCCACTATTAGTTCATATTTGGATAAGGGAGAACGTTGCGCCTGTGCTTTTCTGGACCTCCAGAAGGCCTTCGATACGGTCTCCATTCCAATTCTATTACAATGTCTTGAAGATGTAGGTATCAGAGGCATAGTCCACTTCTGGTTCCGGGACTATCTTACCTATGAGTAACAGTATGTAAAAGTAAATAACCACGAAAGTCGCAAGTCAGAATGCTCCTATGGAGTACCACAAGGCAGCATTCTCGGGCCTAGCCTGTTTTTAATCTATATTAACAACTTATGTAGTCAAGATATTCCTGGTGCAGATCTACTGATGTTTGCCGATGATACTGCAATAATATTCCACGACAAAACGTGGGCTGGTGTGAGGGCTCTGTCGGAAGCCGGTCTGGCTAAAATTGCCGCTTGGCTAGAGGACCATCTTTTAACGTTAAACACTACTAAATCAAATTACATCTGTTTCTCAAAAACTTCTGCCACTTGTCCACCAGCGGATTTTAAAATTGCTATTCACACATTCCCCTGCAACCGTAATGGATCCTGTGTAACACCTAACTCATGTAACTGCACTCAACTTATAAGAGTCCAATGGGTAAAATATCTCGGAGTTATAGTTGATGAAAATCTGCGTTGGGATTATCACATCCGCTCCATATCTGTTAGGGCCAGGAAGCTGATGTATATTTTTAAGAAACTTAAAGTCACCGAGGACCCTGATCTTCTCATAAACACATATAAAGCACTTTGCCAGTGTATCCTCACTTACTGCATCACCTCGTGGGGAGGGGCCTCTAAAACGCACATATTGGTTGTAGAACGAGCTCAAAGAGCCGTCCTCAAAGTTCTTCTAGGACTTCCCTTTCGCTATCCCACAGAAACATTATACAAACAGGCAAATGTCTTGTCTGTTAGGAAACTACATATTTTAGTTAGCCTTACTAGATACCACCGATTATCCGTCCCTTTCATCCCTCTAACTAAAAAACGTATACAGCGATGTCCAATTCCTAGAGTTGAAACCAGATTTGCACAAAGATTCTTCGACTATATTGCTCCATTTTTGTATAACAAATTTTTATTGACAGACAAAAATATTATGACCCTTAGGGCCAATTCATTCAAAAAAGTTCTTCTCGCATGGCTAGCTGGAAAGACCTATGATGAGACTGAAGAATTATTTAATATATTGAGCTAAATCACTATACTTGTTACCCCAATTATATACTTAAAAACATACATAACACTCAAATCCACCCACTCACACAAACACCCACAAACCCACACACACACACACACACACACACTACACACACACACACACACACACTATACACACACACTCATTATTAGACAGAAAAAGATATAGACAACATTCACAGCATAAAATATTACATATTATATTATTAGATTGTAATAAAACTTTCAAACCTTTCGCTTTATATATAAGGCACAACTGAGATTTATATAACTGTTCACTATTTATAATTTAGTAAGTTAACTGTAATGCTAAGTCCATTGAAGAGCCTGACTCCCATAACACAGGGAAACCTAAAGTGGGAGCCAGTGCAACAGAAATTGTAACATTCTTGCTAAATAAATTATTATATCCTTTATTAAATGATAATCTTATTAAATATATTTTTAAATATATCATTACAAAAAAAAAAATACATTTAAAAATATAAAAAACAGCTTCCTTCTGATAGCGGGAACAAGGTCCAAACTATCAGTGGTTAAGGTCACAGAGACAGAAACCTCCTCACAATACGTGCCGTGCTAAGGAGGACTGCCTTCTGTATTTGGCCCCTAATCCAGCTTCCCAACGCGAGCCTCTTCAGATGTTGGTCGAGGCTCTTGGCTATTAAGCCATTGACCGATACAACAATCGGAACTATGATTGTTGAATCGACATCCCACATGTCGGTAATCTCGTGAGCTAAATCAAGATATTTTGTTTGTTTATCTTTTTCAGCTTTCACAAGATTAACGTCATGTGGAACAGCGATATCAACAATGATTGCTTGGCGCGTCGATCGATCTATTAATACAATGTCAGGCTTATTGGCTACAATAGTCCTGTCAGTGATAATAGATCGATCCCAGTATAATGTGGCATGGTCATTTTCGAGAACTGCTTCGGGCGTATACCTGTAATATGGCACCTCGTTAACTACAAGACTATATCTCAAAGCAAGTTGCTGATGGATAATCCTGGCTACTTGGTTATGTCTGTGTAAGTACTCGCCGTTAGCAAGATGAGAACAACCGGAAACAACATGTCTGAGAGATTCCCCAGGAAGATGACACGCTCGACAGATGTCTAGCGTGCCATCTTTCATGATATATTTCCGGTAGTTATTCGTCTTAATAACTTCGTCCATAATTCCACAGACAAAACCTTTGGTTTCCCCAAAGAGGTCCCCGAAACGTAACCAGGATACGGAAGCCAACGTGTCTACATCAGGCCCGTGTAGGGCCTTGTTGTAGCGGCCGTGTAGCTCCTTACTTTGCCATATAGCCTTGCGATCGTCAGTACTTAATATTACAGGTCTACGCCAGTTCTCTTTAGCCAAAGATAAAGGGGTTAATCCACGATCCACATTAACCACATCCTTATGCATTTCCGTTTCGGAAAAAAATAATTATAATAAATTATTATTATTATTATTATATTCATTTATTTAATTTTTTTCTTATTAATTACATTTTTAAATATACAATATAATGAAAAAAATACATTTAAAAATATAAAAAACAGAATTCCCCCGATAGCGGGAACAAGGTCCAAACTATCGGTGGTCAAGATCGCAGAGACAGAAACCTCCTCACAATACGTGCCGTCGTAAGAAGAACTGCCTTCTGTAACTGGCTCTTGATCCAGCTTCCCAACGCGAGCCTCTTAAGATGTTGGTCGAGGCTTTTGGCTATTAAACCATTGGCCGTCACAACGATCGGAACAATGATTGTTGAATCGACATCCCACATGTCGGTAATCTCGTGAGCTAAATCAAGATATTTTGATTGTTTATCTTTTTCCGCTTTCACAAGATTACCATCATGTGGAACAGCGATGTCAACAATCACTGCTTGCCGCGTTGATCGATCTATTAATACAATATCAGGTTTATTGGCTACAACAGTCCTGTCAGTAATATTATATCTGTTTATTATTATTATTATTATATATTATGTAATATATAAAGTCCTATTTATTACGTAAAATCTAAAAAAATATAAGAGTAAAATATAAACATTCCGTTAAAAATGTTTATCACGCGAACAATGAACCGGGGTAAAATACGCCCAAGCACACTTTGAACTCACCTATCACAAGCGACGTCGCTCACAACTGATTCGTATTTTAAATAATCGACGCATTTTTTCCAAAATGGCAGCTATTGAAGAAGAGGGGGTACGATCGCGTCAATTGAGACAATTCTGCTTGTTTTTATACACGAGTGGGTGTTAAAAACCTTAGTTCAATCACGTCGGGTTAATTCCATAATGCTGGCAAATTAAGTCAAAATAGATTAACTGTTATCCTACATAATTATATCGCGTGACATATCTCATTTGGGCATCTACGAGTATGTTTACGTCTTTGGTTATATGGACAAAGTGGTTAATATCTCAGTATATATTAATATATATATATATACATAATGTTTACATAAAAAAAAAAACATCTGACTGTATGTACGCTTTAGGCAACTAAAAGTGAAATAAAAATTGAACTTTATTAAACATCTGTTAGAATAATATTCAAGTACAAGTCACATCTAATGTATTGAGTATTTTGTGTCTCAGTATATGCACCAACATATCAATCTAAACTAACTTTTTCTGAATAACTCTAACCTTTTACAGGTTAGAGTTATTCAGAAAAAGTTAGTTAGTATCCTACTGGCGTCAGATTTTTTCTTTCTTATAACGAACTATGAAAATGATCTACAGGAGGCCAAATCTCTTTGAACAAGTCGTTGAAATTTAGAAAAAAGCTTGTAGTGACATAATCAGCAATAACATTGTGGCAAATCAATCACAATATTAACTAATGTTCAAATAAATAATATGTTAATATGTTGTGTACAATGATATATCTTTAGTTCCCTAACTATATACAATATACCTAATAGTTGTTACTAATTTATTCATCTCTCATGGCTAACGGCTGAATTTTTTTGAGGAAATTGACAAAAAGAAGGCCTTAGTCTAGTCTCGTTTGCCAAACGTCTGGTTCCACTTCTTGTTCGCATAACTCAGGGCATCTCTATGACCTTGAACTTCCGACCTATTCACATAAAATGTTCCCCAACTCATAAATGTAGTACGTCAGAGTAACACGTGAAACTTTGAACAAGGGGCGTACACTTGTTTTTATAGGTCAAAGAGACCTCCGCAATTTACCAACACTGCTTATTATGCATGAAATGTGACATATAGATAAACGAAATGGTCGGACAAAAGGATTGCCGTAAGATTTTGTGTTCCTAACGGGAGCTACTCTATTATTTTCTGTTCTCATTTCAGAGCATTTTAAAGAACTGCCTATACCGAAATAGTTATTTAAATGTCTTTAAATTTGTTGATAATCGTAGCTATAATTAATCCTATAGTTCAACAATAAGAATAAACTGTATTTAATGCACTAAAAAGGTTTTGTAAAATATTAAAAAATTTCTTCAAGTTGATTAAGGATCAAGTTTTAGTATAATGTACCATAGGACAGATATATCTTAATAGATAAAATTAAAGAATATAAAAGGGCGGGCAATCGCAAACATGACTGCAGAGGCCGAGGCAGAGACGAAGTTTAAACTTTTAAATTATATTAATTATAGTATCTGCTTGCATATTTCGATGAGCTCGGTGGCAGCGTGACTAGAAATGCTTCTTTAAGACCAACACTCGGATGTTCGATTCTTATACAGGACAAACTTTTATGTGCCTGAAGATGCTTGTTTGTCTTGGTCTTTATGTTTTAAAAAGAGGTAGGGAGTATTAAATGAGCCTGACTGGGGTTACTACCCCAGAACTGCCTATATAATACATTATATTGTTGTCAACTCCAGCTCAAAGAAAACCGCATATTTCTGTGAGTAAGTGAATTACCATTATATTGTGATCCCTGCTGATAACGTAGTAACTCCTTAGAGCCCATTAGTTACTGCGTTATCAGCAGGAATGACAATGCGCGATTGATAATTCATGTATTGCATGTGTTCATAAAAATAATAAATTCTGCATTTGCCAGTGATCCCTCTCAGATACTTAGGTACGTCTTACATTTCTAAATCAAACAGTAAGTAGTAGAAAGAGAAGTACCAATAGAAATTTGCCAATATAGATTTTTATTCAATTGGTATTCCAAAAAATCTGTCTCAGTATACAATGCAATAATAATGATGATATCAAGTGATAAAATAAAAAAATATATACTACGTATAGCATAGACTGAATATTTTTCAAACATCATTGTCAGTCAGATATTCATCGATTCTATATTAAGCCTTTTTATAAAGAGTATTTTTAATGAACCTTTTGAAGACGTTGTCAGTATAGGACAGAACTGTTTCAAGCAGTTTATTGTAGGATCGAGTACAATTGACAACAAAAGATTTACTACTCTTAGCAAGCCGATGTGCCGCCATACGCATCTTATTACGGCTTCTACGATTTTCAGTGAATTTTAAAAATAACTATATTTTCACGAACATGTATTATAAAAAATTAAAAATAATTTATTTCAGAACTTAGTCCATGTTCAGTTAGTAAACAACAAATATTAAAGAAACCTTACTAGCTGTAGCTATGTTAGTACTTATTCATCGTAATTGAATTTTTTTTTTTTATTTAGATACCTACTGCGCCTGTCAGAGACACTGGGTACATTTACATGTACTCAGCTTTCTCATCAATAACCCGCAGGATGTTGTTGGCACTCCCCTGGACCTTGTGCATCAGCGATACAGTACGTTTCCGAATGACAGTTATAAAGCCATCGGTGGGCATCTCGGTAAACATACCCGACGCTTCTGCAGTGCGAGGGAGCCCCATCAACATCCTGAAGGCATTATTGTACTGAACTCGGAGAGTGTTGTATGCCCTCTGCGTATACCGAACCCACAGGGACCACGTGTACACGCAATAACAAAAAGCTTTAAAGAGTGTCAATTTTACTGCTGGAGTACATCGTGTAAACCTGCGGGCCAACATATTACATCGGGCAGCCAACGCTCTCCGTTCTCTCTCGATGTCTGCATCGTCCTTCAAGTCCTCAGTCATTATGTTTTCATAAAAATACCAAGTAGTAACAGTGAAGATATTTATATCTTGGAACAATTCCCTAAGTGATTCCCTGGCATTTTATAAATCGAGCGGATTTTTATCTTAAAAAAGAGGGTCGCTTTTTTAATATAAAAAATGTTCAATATCAGCCGCTTTTCCCAACACGGTGTACTAAACGACAGAGGTAAGTATGCTGTTTTAGTAAGTGAAATATACTGTCCCATCCCATAGGCTACGGTATCTACTTTAAATGTAGAAAAATAAAATTGTGTCCGTAGTGTAACCGTGTAATGCAACAACGAGGAATGTTCTGGTGGTATATGGGATTATGTATGAAAATGTAACAATCTTCCTAAGCGTTTAAGGTTTGTAGCTTATTTTATTTATATTTTGTACAACAGTAAAATGTATTATAATAATAACACATTAATGATATTCATAATTAAAACAAACCTTATCGTCTTGCCCGTATCTAATTGTCACCCTATTAACTAGTACCCGGGTACAGCTTGTGCTCTACACATTTCGCTAACTCTAGCTAGTAGTACCCAGGATTTAGGCTAAGGCCGTCTTTTGAATTCAACATGGTTGAGACTTCAGATAAATCATAATAATGAATCCATTTGGCATTTAACAGGGGCTTCGCGATTACGGCTTTGTTCGTAAATATGTTTCGTGTGCAAACTTGTTTTGAAGCCCCAACAATTAGTTGGCAAAGGCAAAAGCACATACGTACAAATACAAAGAAGTCTAAGATTTATATAAGACTGTTATATTATCATTGTATTATTAATGTTGTTCAAAGTCAATACCCGTTATTAAATGTCGCAGCATGCCCGTAGCATGCTACGAGTTTACGTAGCAACGAGCGTTGTAGACGTTATCTACAACGTACTATCCTATGAGAATTTGTAAGATTTCTTAATATGTGAAGGATAACAATCATATAGCTCATTTGATGTGTAGATGCTGTCAATACAATTACAGCGCGCAAGTTGCCAACGCTTCTGCTAACGGAGCACATTTTCAGCAGTGTCCTGGTGACCTAAGTTACTCACAGGAACACAATTTATCTGGGAACTGTTATATAGCTGTCGTTTTCTGTAAAATAAAGCTAAGCTTCTTTGAGGTGTATTGCTGTGAATAGGTATTCAAAAACGGGAACAGAGATCAAAATTGAGGCAGGCGAGAAATGTGGCTAAAATAAAATTGGATTTTTTTTTATCCTTTTCGGCACGCAAATCACAAGGTGTGCAAATCGAGGTTAATTAGCTTCTGAAAAACAAGACCTAGTTTTTTCTAATACGACATCGTGAGGCACACAAGCATACGTTCCACCAGATGTAAAGTGGTTACCGTAACCTATGAACGCTGGTAATACATTAAGTATCACTCGGGCGATGCTACCCCTGCTGTTAACGCAGCAAATTCCAAGGTCCATGCTTCCGCAGTTCGGGCTGCTTTGATGCGACCTACCTCGCTTAGTGAGTTTACTTATTTACTTAGAAAAGAAGAAGAGGAAAAAGCGTGTTTTATTTGTAAAATGATCACGACTGACTAAAAAATGTTTAGAGAATTTTAAAAAGCAATGAAGTTATTGCTATGAACTTATTTTGTTCACAAATTATGCAAAATATTCAGTGTGCCTTACCTATTTCCTCGGACATGAAATTGGATAGAAGAAAATCTAGCAGAGTTCGTATGGTCGTCTATCTCAGTATTCGCTAGTATCTTTGCCGCAAGACTCGGTCCTTACACACTTCGCTCGCTTCTTAGACATTATTATTTCTGAGACCAAAAGGACATTTTAGTACTATTTTATGAGTCGCATATATATTCTCTAAAACTTAATTGAATGGTGACACTTTCAGATTTTGAATTTGATACTACATTTCACTTATACGAGTCTTATACATGCTATCTATCTATGTATAACGCCAAATCCCTTGCGGGGTAGGCAGAGAGTACCGAGCGCCACGTGACTCGATCGTTGAATACCGCACCTGCTTGTTTAACATGCATTGCTCTTCTCATGCATGCTCGCCGGTTTCTAAGGCTCCTGATATCACCTTCTGATAGAACACGACCAATTTGGTCATGGTAGGTAAGTCTTGGCCTTCCTCAGCTCCTTAATCTCTTCATTTTTGCGTTGTATATTCTTTCGCCATTCTTTCATCCTGCATTCTTTCTACATGTCCGAATTCACGGAGCATACCTCTTCTTATTTTAACACCGACGCTCTCTTTCAGACCGTCACTGTTTCTAACATCATCATTGCGAATACGGTCTACAAGCGTTACGTCACAAATTTCGCGCCACGCTCGCATTTTGACCGCGTTTTTCCTATTTTCATGCTCTTTCTGCCATACCCAACACTCGCTTCCAGAAGTAAGAGTTGGGACCAGCACTGTATTGTGTATAGTGAGCTGTGCTTTCATACATGCTGTTAATAATATTAAAAAATATATGCTTATGTCGCTGTATTGCTCTGTTTTAGGCAATAGACTTATTAACACAAATACCAAGGGAGGCCGACACAGACATGTCGTGCTTTATTTATTTTAAATAACAAATACTGGAAAATTTCATTTATGCCGATAATTACCTTAGTAAAATGTGCAAATTTAAAAAGCATAGTTTAATAAAAGATTATTTTTCATTGATATAAAATCTCTTTGTCTGGCATTTTACATATAGACAACATATAGTGAAATAGTAACATAAGCAAGCGGGAAGGCATCACACGATCAATACTTCCTGTATTGCAAGCATTCATAGGCTACGGTGTTCACTGCACATCAGGTGGGCCGTATGCTTGTATGTCTCCCGACATTGTATAAAACAAAACGTAATATATACGTATATTTTAACCACGAAGCAACAAGCCAAACAACTTGGCAATGCATAAAACTATTCAACTCTACTGATTAATGAGAGGATATATTAACAAATAAGGCGGTAGTGACGCGATGTTTATTCGTGAACTGGCCAATGAGAGCGTACTACTTTTTGAGAGTACTTTTGAGAGAGAGATGGTTAGCAATATGCAGGCGAAAACGCAGGTTAAGCTTCTCCGTGGCCGGAGGGCATGTTAAGTCGTCAGGCCCAGTTGTTCTCGATAGATGACAGTTGTTAAGCTTAGTCAATGGCCTTCGGGCGGCTTGAAAACAGTGGTCTCCTCCTATGCTCAGTTAAGCAGCATGGTGAAGTATGCTATAAACCCGTTCGGTTGAAGGAAAACCCGTATCCGTGCAGTAGAATGAGTTACGGTTGATTGTACGTACTTTACTTCCGACCCAAAGCGTGAGATTTTTTACTACGCAAAATCGTGTCATCGGTTCTCCATTGATTATATCCTTCGTGATTTTAACTATTACAGTAATTTTCCCGAATTTATTTGTTGATGCAATTCAAATTCGTGTTTTAAATGTTTCTCATTATTATATCAAGCTGCTATTTTTCATTAGTATGAAAAGTAGATCTATCTAGTATAAGTATCAGATAAAGTGGCTTTACGAAGTTAATTTTAATGCATTTTCTTTAGGATAACTAAGTACAGTATGGCTTTGCAGTGCCTTTTTTTAATTACAGATACCCCGCTTACTGAATGTATATTATTTTATACTTTCTTGGTTGTCCTTCTGAAATACACCTACATAACCGAATTAAGCTTGCACTGTCGAGCTTTGAGTGCTTGTGACAGATATGTAAAACAAGCACTGACCGAATCTCGTCCGGAACACAAAAAAAAATACCAATTATAAAAGCAAAAGTTCATGTTAACCGCACCCGCCATTCCAATTCGCACAAAATGTTACGACAAAGTTTCCTCCTATTTCCAAGATTAACTTTATACGAGTCTGCGCGGACTGGATCGTCCCAAGTCCAGTCTAACGCTGACTGTGGAACGAAAGGAACGCGGCACACGCGAATACCGCTCGCCGGGTATCCGAACTTTCGATCATTCAACATAGAGTCGTGCGTGGAACATGATTATAGTGCAGTAAAGTGGTATAGTGATGTGCTAGTGTGGTTCCAAACAACGATCCCAGTTTTAATTAGCTGTAACAGGCTGCAATGACCACCCAATTTTGCAGGTTAGTGTGATTTTTAATTAATACTGGGGAGGTAGGTGTTTAGTAATTGTTAAGCATTTCTTTATGACAAATGGCGTTTTTTGTAGTAGCAGAATTTGTTATTTGGAGTTACAATTGTAGATTTAATTTTCTTCTCCGTATAATTTAGCTTATAAGAATTTTAACTATGTACTGAATTGTTGAATATTTAAAGTAGAATTCTAATGGAACGAAATAAATTTATGAAAAATTCAATTTACATTATCTTACCTTTTAAATGTATGTTTATTTATGGAAATTATGTTGAAGCAATTGCTTGGTGTTGAAATACATTAATATACGTAACTACGTTATATGCTATTACAGCGCATTTATAAAGAAAATAAGTTATTTTTCGTGATTTAATAAGCTAAGTATAAGTAATTATTTCATGGATTATTCTCACATATCTTTTTAATGCCATTATTAGAAGTAAAGTTAAATTTATAAATATATGTTGCATTTACACCATATGGTAGCTGACTGATAAAATTATATGATGTGGAAAAAAATATATTGTGACGAGAGTGGAGGATGTGAATAACCATATATTTAAAGATTTTGAGTTCCACCAGGAAAATATTACCTAATCCCTAGTACTAAGACCTAGCCCCACCTCCCGTCTATCATAATTAGTCATAATATTTATAAATTTATCGGACCGAAGGTTATTTTAACAAAATATGTAACATATATAGCAAAAAATAAATCGTTTCAGTTCCACAAAAATATGAAACGTACGAAAATATGAAATTAAATAGAAAAGTTATAAAATACTCAAAAGGACCACTTTACAGCATTTGTCTTAACTTACATTTTCGAAGAATAAGTGAGTAAGTCTGCGCCCCGCCGTTTCACAGCTGGTATTCAACAGACCTAAGTCTACATTCTTTAATATTTTATTAAAGTTTGTTCTGTTATTTAATGCTGTACTTATAGCAAAATGAGTTACGTTTAACTATGTCATTTATACTCCTCTATCTTAGTATTGTTATAATGAAAGAAAATAAAAGCTATTTAACATTGTCATGAATGCAACGTGCGATTGATAAACCATTATATCGGTTTGTCATTAGCACCAAAAATATTTTATCACCGATTTTAAATAAATAAAAATATATAATTACTATATTTTTATGTCTGGAACAAAATGCGATATTCTTCCATAGCAATTTTCAAGTTTTTCTACAATATATCCAAGTACAAGTATAGATTTTAATAATACACTAAATACCTGCGTGAAAATATAGCTTTGACTAGCAAATGGTTATTATTTCATTGAGTTACAAATATTATTTTTTTAAAGAACTATACGATATTTATTTTATAATATCAATTTCAGTTTGATATTATTAATCAAATGGAAAACTATATGGAAGGATGAATAGGCATGCTGTGACTTTGTAAATAATCCGTTTTTATTTTTAATTTCTAACTTGAATTATTAATTTAATTTAATTCAGTATAACTAATAAAGTCTTTTCAATTGAAATAATATTTCATTTTCTTTTTCGCACTTCTCGGGAAGTTAACAACATACAACTTGCTCGATGTAAAGCGGCCAACACAGATAATCTGCTAGTGCAGTTCTAAATTCTAGGAGAGTTTCGGTGTACCTTAAGTGTGTATTTACAAAAAAAAATGTATTTACGTATGTTTATCACTTGTTTAGTACCCATAATACAACCTTGGCTTACTAAGGGACTCGATGCCGCTGTATAATTTGTCCGACAACATTTATTATATCGGATCACATACTGCTTATATATTATATTAAAACGAATAACAAATCTCGGTATACTATTTCATTTCAATTTTAATTCACAAATGATGATAAGGAATTATTATTTTTATTATATGCAAATAATATATATCGTATATTTGTTGTAACGCTTAACACGACATGTTATATTTAATATTCGGTACTTTGTCTTTGTTCTCCACAACACTGCTATTTTCGAAAGTATTTATAAAGTTTTTTTTATGTAAAGTGGTTACCGTAGCTTTTCTCGTAACCTCGTTTCTCGGATTTGTCATTTGGCAGTGGTTACTTGTGAGGACCTCCACCTCATTTCCCCAGATGGACTACTTTGATGTGGTCTACCTCTCTTAAAATATTGTGTATATTTTAATATATGTATATGGTACATATTTTTAGATGCAATGTCGATGTCGATGCAAGAATGAAACCAAAGCTTTAGTGAAAGTGAGGCGTGAAAGACTACTTAAAAATTAGGAAGAGAGGCTGACGAAGAACTTCGAGGCAAATACCAAACTCTTCTAGAGAGTGGTAAAGAAATTTGGAAGTGGTTTGTCAGCATCTAGAATGGACAAGATAAAATGTAAAGCTGGTGGTATTCTAGTTAACACTCAGGAAGTGTTAGAACGGTGGAGTGAATAGTTTAGATAAATATATGATTATGTCCAGGACGTTGTATGAATGAGTCTGTGACTGACTCGGCAGTGCCGGCGTACCATGAAGACAATACCATGGATGAGATTGAATGACCGATACGAAGTTTGAAAAATGGAAAGTTAGCGGAAGCGATATGGTTACAGCTGAGATGATCAATCTAGGTGGCCTACGTTAGGGACACCTTCTGTTTCTTGAGCACATTATGCTGAAGAACCGGAAGGGTTCCGATCGATTGGTGACGCGCAGTCATCGTGCCCTTGTATTAAGGCAAGGATCCACGTATGAACTGTGCCAACTACAGGGCAATATTCACCCTGTATCTGGACAGTTGCCTTCAGAGAATAAGAAATATATTCATATTTCTTATTTTATGAAGACAACGGTGTGGGAATGCGAATGGGTAACTCAGTGGTCAACTACCTGCTTCATGCAGACGATGCGGTATTAATTGCAGAATTACCATGGGAACTTCAAACACTAGCACTATCACATTACAGCAATGAAAGATGATTGTATGAAGAAAGACTTACAATACGAAGAAAACCAAGATAATGATATTTGAAAGAGAGACAACCAGAATGAATACTAGGATTACGGTTGATGATGTAGTGTTGGAGCAAGTGGATGAGATTGTATACCTTGGAAGTGTTTTAGCGGCGATGGAAGGTATACCGCTGATGTGGAGAGACGAGTGAGTGCAGGTAACAGAGTGTATGGAGCGTTGGATAAACTTCTAGGCAGCCGAAATCTAAGCCAGAAGACACAGCTCGCTGTACACAACACCGTGCTAATGCGAACGCTTATTCATGGAAGTGAAATCTGCGTATGGCAGAGAAAGCATGAAAGTAGAATAAATCCGGTCGGGATGAGAGCATTGCGCAAAATTTGTGGCGTATCGCTTGCTGACCGCGTTCGTAATGATGACATAAGAAAGAGAGTTGATCTGAATGAGAGCGTCGGTGTCAAGATAAGAAAAGGCATGCTCCGTTGGTTCGCACATGTAGAAAGAATGTAGGGTGAAAGAATTGAAGATATATAATACAATAGTGGAAGGATGTAGGAGCCAAGGAAGACCAAGGTTAACCTACTATGACCAAATTGGTCATGTTTTATCAGAAGGTCATTTCAAGAGTCCTAGATACCGACGAGCGTGAATGAGAATAGTTATGAATGTTACAGAATCTGAACTGAAGTGTGTAAGGACCACCTTATGGCCTCTGTCTGCCTACCCCGCAAGGGATTTGGCGTGAGGTTATAGATAAATAGATAGATAATATTAGTTTGCTACTTGCATAAAATATTAGGACCAAGTTCTATCTATATTCAATCTCAGGACCAAGCTTTTAGAAGTTTAATTCAAATATTTCATAACTTTCTATGTTTCTTAGAGCTTATGCGAGAAAATGAAACTGCTGCTAAAACTGTTAGTATTTTTTTCTTATAAAAATATACCACATCTCTAGAGATATATACGTTTGCTTTACGTTTATGAAACGAATATTTGACGATTTTCATAAACGAGATGCTTCCCCGGCATCGGCATACCTCTACTTTAGTTACAAAACTTATCTGCGAATGTCGCAGCAGTCTCTCATATGTCTTACTTTGCAATCCAAGCCATCCACGGTCAGGTGAAGTTGACTTTGACTGCAAAATTCACTTCATTCCTTTTAGAGAAATTTTTAAATCCACGTTGTAATGTTCAACGTTACGATGTGGATTTTAGTGGAAACGTTTTGTTCATTCTTTTATGATAGCAGCACAATTGATCAGGTAAATAATTCCTTTTGGTATTCAAGTAACTAGATGGATAATAGCGCGACTTACTAAGCGTATTTAATGATTATACAGAAATATAGTGGGTTTGGGGTCGTGATAGTCCAGTGGATAAAGTACCGACCTATTAACCAATAAGTTCCTGGTTCAAATCCTGGCATGTTCCACAATATTCGTGTTTTCAGATTATCTCTAGCTCGGCGGTGAAGGAAAGCATTGTGAGAAAACACGCACGTCCAAGAAATTTGACGAGCTCGGTGGCTCAGTCGTGAATGACACGACTTTGACACCAACGCTCGTGGGTTCGATTCCCACACAAGGCAAACATTAGTGTGCAAGAACATGGCTGTTTGTCTTGGTCTGAATGCTTTAAGAGAGGTAGGGCATCAAAAAAGGACATCAAAGCAGCATCGGGGAAGCACCTCACAGAAAACCGCAGTCAAATAACAACTTCCTTGAGGTTTACATCAGGTGGGCCGTATACTTGTTTGCCTCCCGACGTAGAATAAATATATATATATATATAATGCAAGACATGCGACTTTACATGAGAAAGGTCTGGTTTTCCTTCTGGATATGGACGGCTTCTGACAGCAGTCGCTCCATGTAAAAATGAGTATCTTCGCCAAATCGTTATGTTTAGGTAGCGGACCGAAAAAGCGAAAAAAAAAATTCAAAGAAATAAATATTCTAACAGTCGCATCGCAATATATCTATGAAAATCTTTTGTATGTCCATAAAAACATAGACTCATTTTGTAAAAAGAGTGATGCTCATAACATAAATACTAGATATAAGCATAATCTTGTGTTACATGCAAGCCGTCTCCACAAAATAAGTAATTCTTTTATGGGGCAATGTATACGGTTCTATAACAAACTTCCCAGCAATATAAGAGAATTGTCAATAAACAAATTTAAAACTACTATTAAAGCCAAATTGTGTAGCAGGGCATATTATAAAGTATCTGACTATATTAATGATAAAAATGCCTGGGATTGAGTCCATCCAATTATAATGTAATTAATAAATTATGTAAATTTGTTTGGATACCAAAAGAGGGATGCCTGAGTTTTTTGGCAGTATTTTTATCAGTGCTCACCTAGTCATGAACTGCACGGTAGGGAAAAAAATTGTGACGATTCCAAACAAATGTAGCCATTTTTACGGAATAAAAAGATTTTGACTTTGACTTTGGACCTCGCTGATCCAATGAATTTGGAAATGGAATAATGCTAAAAAGAAGAAGATCAAATACGCTATAGTGAATATATCTTAAGAGGTCACGCCATTTGTAAATACAAAGATAGCAAGGCTTCAAGGGTAATTGTTTAAAAAGTGAATCGCTACGAGAAAGAAAATTCAAGAATGCATTTTCTTATTTAAAATCGTGCAACTAATTTAGTATAAAAACTATTTTTTAACTAGGAATGGAATTTATTAAAATTGTTAGAAATTGTATTCACATAAATTATTTGTACTTGATCCACTTATTCGTATTAATCAACATGTTATATATTCATTGTAATAATTAAATAACCTACTGGTTTACAGAACCTATATGATACCTATTATATTTCGGTATTAAAGATAAATAAGCATAAACGCCAAAAATAAATAGTGACGCAGGTGTAATTATGTTATTATCTGAAACTTCTTCCTCTCGTTATCCCATTTCCTAATCCATTAGGATCGGCGGGGTCTGCTACGTAAGCCTAAGGATTTGGCAAAGTTACTAATTTTTACATGGAGCGACTGCAGTCAGACCTCCATAATCCTGAAGGAAAACCGGACCTTTCTTAGGTTAGGTCACAAGTCATTCAAAATATAATTTCTGGTACGTGTGGGTTTCCTCATGATGTTTTCCTTCACCACCGAGCAAGTGATAGTTATAAGAATGTACGAATTATTGAAAAATGTCCCCACCTGTGTTCGAACTGTGGATCAGGTCGTTAATATGCTAGATCTTTATCCACTGGGCTATTCTTTCGATATAATCTCGGTACTAAAATTAAATAAGTACAAAAGTACAAAAGCCCGACGGCTGGGAGTTCGTCCTCATACACTGGAACCGCAATGGTCGCGCACTGTGCGGTTCACAAGAAGTTTTATACCGAGAACTATTAAGTTGTGGAATGAGCTCCCTGCGGAGGTTTTCCCAAGGGACTACAGTATGGGGTTCTTCAAGAAAGGCGTGAAGAGGTTCTTACAGGGTCGGCAACACAAGAGTGACACCCCTGGTGTTGCAAATGCCCATAGGCCACGGTAACTGCTTACCATCAGGCAGACCGTACGATTGTTTGCCACCTTAGTGGTATAAAAAAAAGCCAATGATAATCAGCGAAATAGATACGTTTATTTTATTTCCCGCGACGTCAGGAGCCCTCAGGAACCGACAAGCATCCATGAAAAGAGCTCTGAATGTTAAAGAACCGAGTGAACTATGTAAGGACCGCGTCTTATGGCCCTCGGTTCTCTTTGCCTACCCCGCAAGGGACCTGGCGTGAAGATATACATACATATTTTAAACTCTGATACTACGTAACGAAATTTCAACTAGTAGTACCAATAAGAATATAAATAATTGTAGAGCTATTATCATAGTCGTTTACAAAAGTGAAAACTCTTATGATAAACCATCTTACTGCTTACTTACTTATTCGAAAAAGATAACTGTAATGTGGGCCACGCATAAACTCTTTTTTAGGGTTCTTTACCACAAAAGGCAAAACAGAACCCTTATAGGATCACTTTGTTGTCCGTCTATCTGTCTGTCATGACCCTTTTACTAAGAGACTGGTAGAGCTATCAAGCTGAAATTAATATCATATACTCAGGCCTGCAGTCACTTATAGAATTGAAAAAAAATAAAACTTCTAAGTCAAAGATATGGCTGTTTATGCCCCGTTTATGCGCATATTTTGACACTCGTAAGGGAATCAAACCCTAAAGGATACTTCCCGTCGATATAGAATCATGAAATTTGGTAAGAAGTAAGGTCATGTGGCACAAGTTAAGAAAAAAATCAGAAAACCGTAAATTTGTAGTCATCATAAAAAAGAGTACATCATAAAAAAAATGTTTATTGCAAAAATAATTTCCGGAAATCGTTTATTACGGAACCTTCGAAGAGCGAGTCGAACTCGCACTTGACGGCTTTTCTTATGTAATTGCTTACAACCTTGTAATTGCATACTCTTCTATAATAAAAGACACTAGATGTAGAAATCTTGGCTTCGCTTCCACGAATCCGCTGTAGTAAATTTTAAAATTAAGACCAAGGGAAAAATGTTTTGCTTTGTTTTGTTGTGGCAGAGCTTCGTTATGAAATGAATAGACATATCAAGGATGTTAGTTTTATGAGTATATTGATATTTATTAATTTAAAACTATTTTATATATTGCCATTTTCATATTCGGTTTGGACATGTAGAAAGAATGTCAAAACAGATACATCGCGAAAATAGAAGGCTGTAGGAGTCGAGAAGGCCAAGACTTACTTATCATGACCAAATTGATTGTATTTTATAAGGTGATATCAGGTGCCCTAGTAACCGGCACGCGTACATAGGATAGTCCAAGACCTTATGATGTTAAAGAAGCGAGTGAAGTGAGTAAGAACCGATTCACGTGACGCTCAGTTCTCTCTGCCTGCCCGCAAGGGATTTGGCGTGAAGTGATTTTCTTAGTATACGCGTATATATCACTTCCTAGTCCATTAGTATTGGAGTCTGCTATCTGGCCCCAAGAATTTGATGAAGATACTGACGGGAAGGTACTACAGTCCTACCTCCACAACTTAGAGAGAAACCAGACCTTTCCTAAATTCGTTAGTTAGACCGCACACATACAACATGCGTTCAACATGCTATATCTTCATGCGAAGTTCTTTGCTCTACAGACAGAAAAAATCACACGCCACAAGATTCAATTCTTACACGCTTCATTGACTTCTTTTATATTATCAGCTCTGGCTATGGCTCCTGATAAAAATCGCCTAATTAAGCCGTAATAGTTGAGTCTTAGCTATTCTCAGCTCCCATATTCTATCACTTTCACATTGTACTTGCATATCCATGTCACCATTCTTGTTTCATACATTCTGCTGACACTTATTACTTACTTTTTTTTTAGAGTTGTCACGTTTCCTAAACCATCAGGCCAATCCTAATGAGATCTTTTACCAAGCCTAAGGATTTGGCGAAGATATTAGTTTTTACATGGACTGCCGTCTGTCTCCACAACCCATTGATAAGATCAGACCTTTTTTAGGTCAGACCACAAGCCACTTGTAAAGCGTTACAGTAGCCTGTGGACGCTTGCAATACATTTAATTGCACTCGCGCAATGTCACCTCTGCTGCTAACACAGCAACTAGACTGTGATTTTCCCATGTCTTTTTTTATACTACGTCGGGAGGCATACAAGCATACGGGCCACCTGATGTAAAGTGGGTACGGTAGCCTGTTAATGCGCGATGCCTCCTCTGCTGCTTACACAGCAACTCCTTAGGAGTTTACTGGTGACCTCACTCACACGCAGAAACACAACAACTCTCTAGGGGAGTTGTTATTTGGCTGCGGTTTTCTGTGAGGTGGAGGTACTTCCCCAGACGGGCTGCTTTGTTGCGCCCTACCTCTCTTCAAACATCCAGACCAAAGCAAACAGACATGTTCGTGCACACAAATGTTTGCCTTGTATGGGAATAGAACCCACGAGCGTTGGTGTCAACGTCTCATCATTCACGACTGAGCCACCGAGCTCGTCATAAATCTTTCGAAATATAATTTCTTGCACTTGCGGGTTTTCCTTCACCTTTATTTTTATCCCATGCATAAGACGAAAGGATTAATATAATGTCATGTGAAAACTCAAGTATATAAATATCGTTAATGACGGATTTTCCTGTACTTCCGGTTTGCGTGTACAAATGCCCGCATGCGTATAATACAGGCGCAGTGCGTGTATGGGGGTCATACATCGCTACTTGAGTATGCGTGCTGAGATAAAACGAGGAAGTTTCGATTAAGCTCAATCGTATATAAGATAACGTTTTATTACAAAGAAAATGCATATTTTTCTACACAACATCCAAAAACAGACGGTCGACCTAATATATGGTAGTTACCGCAGCCTTTTAACTCTTGTAATGCAGAAAGTATTGTTCACGATACCGCTAATGTTGCTAACTCATTAGAAGCTCACTGGTAACCCACCCACTCGTAAAAACACAACGACCCTCCAGAGAATTGTTATTTAGCTGCGGTTTACTTTTTTTTATACTACGTCGTGAGGCATACAAACATACGGCCCACCTGATGTAAAGCGGGTACCGTAGCCTATTACCTCTTGCGATATATAGATAAGTATCACTCGCGCGATGCCTCCTCTGCTGCTTACACAGCAACTCCTTGGGAGCATACTGGTGACCTCACTCACACGCAGGAACACAACAACCCTCTAGGGAGATGTTATTTGTCTGCGGTTTTCTGTGAGTTGGAGGTGCTTCCCCAGACGGGCTGCTTTGATGCCCTACCTCTCTTGAAACGTCTATTTCCTCAGTCGGGCTACTTTGAATTCGCATTACCTCTACCTAGACTAAGACATATAGACATGTTCGATCTATGTTGGAATCAAATCCACGAGCGTTGCTGTTAAAGTAGCATTGTTACCTACTTTATCAGCGGGCTCGTCGGTGACATTGATTTATGTTCTAAAATAAGGGTTCCAAAAAGTTATCGCATGAATCCTAAATACAGAACACTTTGAGTCTCACATAAACAGTGGTGTATCTGTCGGAAACACAACCTGATGTTAAAAGCTAAAATTTCGATTAAAAATAAACTGTCATAGCGAACCTTTATAGTTTAAACTAGCTGTGCCCGCGACCTCGAACGCGCGGAATTTAACAAAAAAGTTATTGTTCAATTATAATTTTATTTATGTAATTTGATTGTAAGTACCTAAATAAGTAGAGTAAAATAGCGAACAGCAAAATAATAATAGATATGTATTATGTACTTCGTCTGTGTGGAATAGTTATTTTTTTATTGTTTATTTATAAATTTTCTATAATAAAAGTAGCCTAAGTTACTCCTTATTACATCAGCTATCTGCCAGTGAAAGTTCCGTCAAAATTGGTCCAGCCGTTTCACAAATTAGCCGGAACAAACGATAGACAGACAGACAAAAATTGTAAAAATATTCATTTTGATAAATGTTTGCATCCATATGCTTTTTACTAAATGCATATGATTCCGCTCTCACGGTGGCAATAAAATTGTAAACTACCCACAGTTTGTATCTATAATCCAGCTAACGTTGTCATTATGATGAAATAAACGATTTATTTATTTATATTTATTTATTTATTTAAAATCAACAGAACACTCGACTTCTTTTGACAATTACACTAAGTTGCAAAAGTCCCCTAACACCTCTCTACATAAACGTACTACGCACGTTTCCCAAAAAAAATAAACAGTCTATGTTTAAGTTATCATCATTTAAAATTATGGATTATTTTATTTTTAAAAGAGAGAATTTCATATGAGACTTGCTAATTAGAATGGAATGCACATTTCTATGTTAATTCACGTCTTTACAATTTTTATTACACACAATGAATGAACAGAGAAAACCACTATTTCCCTGAGTGGGATTCTAATCAATCACCGTTCTCTAACCGATCGACTTTAGAAACTCACCTACAAAGGTAATTTTCTCGTCAATAAAAGGCGAGTAGCGTTCTCATAACAAAAACATGTACACAAAAAAACACTTCGTATTTAAAAGTAATTTTGCTTTGTTGCCCAAACTTTCCATTGGCTTTCTTTTGTTTCGAGTTAAATATAACAGATTTTGATTGATTTCCTAATTTAAGTGCTTACTAAAAAAAACTCTACTTATATCAAAAGAGTTCGAGACCTTTTTCTATCGTGTTTGTTAACCGATTTTCTATTTCTTATTTTTTATTGATAAATAAAAAAAAAAAAAAAAATATAAAATAAATAGCTACTAAATGTAGCTATTGACGAGTTTTAGTGTTATCAATAAAAAAAAAATTGGAAACAGTGTTTTCCCGGGTTCATCGTCTACGTTGAACCCGGGACAACACTGTTTCCAACCTGGAGGGTCACATGACTCGATTCTTATACACCTTATTCACTTCTCTATCATTCATGGCTTTTCTCATGCACGCTCGCTGGTTTCTGGGGCTCCTGAAATAACTTTCTAATAAAACACGATCAATTTGATCACGGTAAGTCTTGGCCCTCCTCGACTTCTACATTCTTCTGCATTCGAATTGTATATTTGTTACGTAATGCTTTTTCTGACGAGCTCGGTTCTACAGTGGTGGAAGGTGCTGTTCCGCTAATTTGACACCAACGCTTGTTGGTTCGATTCACGCACAGGACAAGCACTTGTGTGCATGAACATGTCTGTTTGTCTTGGTATTTTTTATGTATACTAGGTATTTATTTACAAATTACATGTATTTACGTATGTTTATCAGTTGCCTAGTACCCATAACACAAGCTTTGCTTACTTTGGGGGTAGGTGGCGCTGTGTAATTTGTTCGACAATATTTTATTTATTTTTTATTTATTTATTTAATTGCACATGTTTATAGACAGTTACAGACAATTATCCATTTCTTATCAGTTAAACATGGACCCTGGTAAGGTATGGCAATTTCGGTACAGTACATTGTGTTTTTTACTTGTCAATTTTACTATATTGGTATCGAAAATCCAAACAATCACATATGTTTTCCGAGACTCCTATCAAACATGAACTCTCCGACTGAATAATAGCATTTTTGTTTCAGTAGTTTATTTACTTTATTTCTATATTTATTAAAATTCTGTTCTTTTTTTATCTCGTCAGGCATTTTATTATAAATTTGAATAGCTCGATAGTATGGTCCTGATTTATATATTTCTAGTTTGGGTTCTGGTAAAATTAGGTCATAATTACGGCGGGGATTCTTTTGAAATTCAAAATAGTGCAAATGTTTACGGACAAATAGAGCTATTTCAAATATGTAAAGGCAAGGCAAGGTCAGTATTTTAAATTTTATAAAATGAGGTTTGCAGCTGTTCGGTTGGTGAATATTGGCTATAATGCGCAAGCATTTCTTTTGCATTGTGAACAGGTCGTGGGCATCCGTACTGTCGCCCCACAGGACTATACCATAACAGAACCAAGCCTGTGCATACGCGTGATATGCCGAGAGAGCGCAATCTGTATGCGTATTAATTTTTAGTACGGTTAACGCGAACAGAAATTGTGACAGTTTTAATTTGATATTTGAAATGTGGTTTTTCCAGTTGATGTGAGTGTCTATGGTTAGGCCTAACAGTTTAAAGTTGGTAACTTCCTCTATTTTATTTGCTGTTTTAAATGCATTTAGGTCAATTGGGTGCTTTTGATGTGGTCGAAATTGAATGATTTTCGTCTTTTTTTCGTTAATTATGAGATTGTGTTTTTGGAGCCAATTTTTACTGATTCGAAGACGTCGGTGATACGTTTATTGTTATCTCTGTTGTTTGGGCATTCGAACAGCAGAGCGACATCGTCAGCAAATAGTATGCTTTCAGAGTCTGTTATTCTTGGGAGGTCGTTAATATAGGCAAGGAATAACACGCAGTCCAGCACGCTACCTTGAGGAATAGAAGAATTCGTAGTCCGTATGTTAGAATTTATAGTTGTTAATTCATGCGTGTTTTCATTTAAGTGGTCTATTTGTACATACTGTTGGCGGTTTGACAGGTATGATTTAATCCATTCGTGAACTGGGCCTCGAATTCCCATTCCGTGTAGCTTCTCTAACAGGACATCATGTCTTACCATATCGTATGCCTTGGACATGTCCAACAACACACCCACTGCATAGTTTTTATTTCTTAGACAGTTTAAGATTTTTTGTATGTAGTTGAAAACTGCTAGTGTTGTTGAGTGATTTTCTCTAAAACCGTATTGGTTTTTATTGAGAATTTTGAACTTTTCGAAAAATGAATATATTCTGTTAGATATGGGCTTTTCAAAAACTTTTGACATTGTTGGAAGAAGAGCGATGGGTCGATAATGGCTAGGGTCGAACGCATGTAAGTCTTTTTTTAAGCATGGTTTGATTTTGCCAATTTTGAGTCTGTCAGGGAAATATGATTCTGTATAAGATTGATTAATCAAGTATCAAATAGCACCGGAGTTAATTCTTCGCAACAAAATTTTACTAGAATAAGGGGGATATCGTCAATACCTGAGCTGTATTTGTTGGGAAATTTGTGGATTATAGATTTTATCTCGTTTTCTGTTACTGGTTGTAAGTATATAGAGTTTAGCGATGTTTCATGTATGCGGCAGTCTGGAGTCCGACTATCATTAGTATTATCGTGTTTTTGATTTTTACCAACAGATTTATAATACTCGTTGAGGTGATCTGCAACTGATATTGGGCATTTTAAAACTTTGTTATTGGATTTGTGTAGTACAATGTTCGTAGTGATTTTATTAGATTTTCGTTTTGTTATTTGTTTTATAATATTCCACATGCTCTTAGTTTTGTTTGTAGATCGTTTCATCGTTGTCACATTCCTGCATCCTTTCGACTTATACAAACCAACGAAGCATGCCTCTCCTTAATTTAGACTATATATAAATAAAGGTAAAACAGTTGTTATGTTTGTCAATCGTTTTTTTTTATTTAGTAGATATTGCCAACCTTGTTACGGGTTAAAATCTTCCAATATTCGCCTATACATAATCCCGCCGGCTGCGCTAATTCTATCACTGGCTATCGATAAGTACTTTTAAAAACGTTTTTTTAATTTCTTTTTTTTCAAACCCTACTACAAATTATTAATAACTAAATTATATTTTCAAATCCTGATATAAGTTATATCCATATTAATAATTGTGATCGATTTGAACGTCGCTACCGCGTCTGGAGCATGATAAGAACTAGGTTTTGTCACTTTTCTCTCACGATACTTTATTATTGCACCGTCAGCATTTTTCCTAAATACATCGAAAGATAACAAATGATGGTGTCTTAAGAGCGCTATAGTATGATTTTCAAAGTAAAGTAAAGGTTTTAACCCCTAACAAGTTTTTTGAGTTACAAATAAAACAATAAGGAAACAGTTACTTTTCCCTCTTCAAGGTAGATGCAAAACTTTTATTTAGAAGTTCGTTATAATTATATCTTATATTTTCAATAATGTATAAGTAGTATGAATAATTTAATATATGTAATTATCACTTGATCAGCGGTGGAGAAAGTGTACGCTCCAGTAAAAAATCGGTATCTTTGCCAAATCCTTAAGCTTAGGTAGCTGACCCTGCCAATCCCAATGGATTAGGAAACGGGACAGCGCTAAGAAGAAGTACAAACTTCCTAATTTCCCACTCGATAAATAAAATAAACCATTAAATTCAACGAAATATGATTTCAATCGATTTTTTAATCCGAAATATACTCGTAAAGTAATATTGATGCGAACTCGCTGCGAACAGTATCGTTTATAACATCGCTTTTCGTAAATCTGTGGTTTCATTCACCATTGAAGTTCACAAGAATATCAGTTGAATCAAATTAACTTAAAAACATGTGAAAATTAATATTAATGAATTCCTCATTTATATAGAAAAGCTTTTTTATGCCTTCCGACCTTGTGTTAGGAGGCATACCGCCCGTCTGTAAAGCGATTGTTGTAGCTTATGAACACTTGCAATACATTAAATAGCACTCGCGCGATGCCACTTCTGCTGCTAACACAGCAACTTCTTAGGAGCATTCTTACCTTACTCCCTCGCCGGAACACAACAATCCTCGAGGGAGTTTTTATTTACCTATAGTTTTCTGTGAGGTGGAGGTAATGCTCCAGATGGACCTCTCTAGAAAAAACCTAGGCCAAGTCATGTGTGAGAATCGAACCCACAAGCGTGTTAGTGTCAAAGTAGCATACCATATTGCTAACTCTCCGCAATCGAGATCGTCAAAAGCATTTCAATAGAATCCAGCGCTTTCGATCTGATCAGACAGAAAAGATCCGATACCGAATCTTTTCAATCTAGATTTATTTGATACAAAGAAGAGTTTCTAGGCGTTTTGGCCTGTCCATAACATCTCAGAAATTTAGGGTGTAAGTAGCTCACTATTTCATCTTGCCAATATCAACCTCACCTGCATGTGGTACATCCTGTTAATAATCAAATATGGCTCTGGAGAAAGAGGTGCATTAACCGTGTCTAAAGAGGTACCTCCACCTCACAGAAAAGTGCTGCCAAATATCAACTCCCTTGAATGTTTTTATGTGTGGGAGTAAGTGAGATCGCCCTAAATTACTTAGGAGTTGCTGCATTAGCACCGGGGTGCGAGCTTTCGCAGGCTACGATAGCCGCACCACATAATGTGGGTCCGTACACTTGTTTGCCTCGACGATGGTCAAAAAATATTTATGCAATTAGGTAATATCTCAAAAACATAGGTTACCTATAGTGTTGATAAAGTATTCTAATGCAGTATGTGAGCGGTTCAGTGCTATATTTAGATTAACACCAAAGTAACCTACATATGATGTACCCTACTAACTGATAAATGAAGGATTGCCTTCCTGAGCAACTTCTGAGTCGGCAGCAACACTGGCCGGCGCTCCTCGTATTGTAAGCTATCACAAGACTCGTAAACTTTACTTTAGGCTAGTTATGTGCTTATTTTCCACCTGAATCAGTACAAGGCTTACTATTGAATGCGAAGAAAACAAAGATAATGGTATTTGAAAGAGAAGAAACCAGAACCAATATAAGGATTACGGTAGATGATGAAGTGTTGGAACAAATTTGTATATTTTGGATGCGCTTTCAGTAGAGATGGAAGGTACACCGCAGATGTGGAATGGCGAGTGAGTGCTGGGAATAGTATGAATGGGAAAACTTCTTGGCAGTAAAAACCTGAGCCAGAAGGCGCAGCTGGCTATACACAATGCAGTGCTGGTCCCAACGCTTACTTACGGAAGCGAGAGCTGGGTATGGCAGAGAGAGCATGAAAGTAGGATAAACGCGGTTGAAATGTGAGCACTGCGCAAATTTTGTGGCGTAAGGCGCACAGCCCTATCAAAGGCTTTCTCAAGATCCACAAAACCGCAGAAAACCTTCTGGTCTATGGCCAGATGCTTCTCTACGATATTGCGGAGCGAGAAAACTTGATCCGTACATCCCCTTCCATTTCGGAAACCTCCTTGTGCGTCCCACAGCATTTCATCGGATTTCACCCTCATTCTCCTTTCAATCACCTTTCCATATACTTTTCCTGCTAAGCTGATCAAACTTATGGCCCTATAGCTGGCGCAGTCCATGCGTAACCCCTTGCCTTTATACAAGGGAACGATGACTGCGCGTCTCCAGTCCATTGGGACCCTTCCAGTTCTCCAGCATAGGTTGCATAAGTACCAGAAGGCGTCCCGGACGTAAGTGCCACCTAATTTGATCATCTCAGCTGTGATCAGATCAATTCCCGTTGATTTTCCATTTTTCAAGCTTCGTATCGACCATTCGATCTCATCCATAGTTATGCCTTCGTCGGACGCCGTTAACGTGGAGTAAGCATCCGACTCACTCTCATTGTCAGCGTCCGAGGCATACTCATACATTTCCTCAAAATATTCACTCCACCGATCTAACACTTCCTGAGTGTTCGTAAGAATGACACCAGCTGTAGACTTTATCTTATCCATTCTGGATGCCGACGAACCACTCCGAGACTTCTTTACCTCTCTCCAAAAGAGTTTGGTATTTGCCTCGAAGTTTTTCGTCAGCCTCTCTTCCTCATTCATAATTTGTCTTTCACGCTTCTCTTTCACTAAAGCCTTGGTTTCATTCTTGCATAGACGGTACATTTGTTTCTTCTTTTCTCTCATATTTTCATTTAAGGGCAAAGATGATACGTAATCCAGCCACGCTTTCCTCTTTCTTGCTACGGAGGATTCAACCTCCGCATCCCACCAGGCATCTCCTTTCGCTGTTTTACATCTCTTTGCGCATCCACAAGCTTCTTTTGCACTATCCACCATACTTTCATTCAAAACTTTCCAACAATCATCCACATCTGAGTCGCAGAGGCTTGCATTTGCAAGTCTCTCACTTACCAGATGCACATACGTTCTCCTTACACTTTCATCTTGCAATTTTTCACTCGTTATCCTTTCATGATCTCCGAAAGGGATACGCACTCGCCAGTGCCTCCACTTCCTAGAAAGGCCCACAAACCGGCTTACCACCAGGTAGTGGTCTGTCTCAAGAGTGGGGCCTCTAAAGGCTCTTGTATCTATTAGAACATTTCGGAGACGTCTATCTATTAAAATCAAATCAATCACACTTTTTTGGTCATTCCTTCTCCATGTATACGTGTGAATATCCTTATGATGAAATAAAGTATTCGACACGAGGAGGTTTCGTTCCATACATAAATCTAGTATTGACTTACCTGCTTCGTTCACTCTCTTATCTCCATACGGACCAAGAACAGCTTCATAGCTGTATCGCTTGGTCCCAACACATCCATTCAAATCTCCACACATTCACTATTTCATTCCCTTCAGCTAAGTCCAGAACATCCCTCACAGACTCCCAAAACTTCTCCAGTTCTTGAGCACACGCTGAGCTTACGGAAGCGTATGCTGCAACCAGAAATACTCGCATGATGCCCAGTTTAATACGAACCCAGAGAAGTCTAGGCCCTACCAAACAGTAATCTCTTACACCAGTGGCTAAGCGAGAGGAGAATACGACACCTACACCAGCACTAGCATGATCGTCCCAGTCTACTCCAGACCATAGGGCTATCATCCCACCGGGCAGATCATCGGTGTCGCTCCCCTTGCGCTTAGTCTCTGTCACACACAAAGCATCCAAACGTCTATCATTCATTACGTCTATCAATTCATTCGTCTTATCATTCAATCCACCTCTCACATTCCACGTGCCTATGCGGCACTCGGCTCCCCTCGTCCCGCCGGAATTGGCGCTGCGTGGTCGGTGGCGGCCCCCACCGCCGCATGCAGCTATATTCGCACCGACGTGGGCGGATCGGTGCGCGTCGGCTACGGGGGACGCCCTAATCCGCACGTCGGTGCGCTCTTCGTCCAAATTGCAATCGACTGATTGGCAGGGGTCGCGAACGAGCACGCTTCTGGCACATGACCCCCTATTTACGAGTATTATTATTTTACTTATTTTTTATACAACGTTGGGAGATATCAAGCATACAGCCCACCTGATGTAAAGTACGTAAGCTTACCAGAGCCTATGAAAGATTGCAAAACATCGATCACTCGCGCGATGCCACCTCTACTGCTAACACAGGAACTCCTTAGGAGCTTACTGCAACAACCCTTCAGGAAGTTGTTATTTGGCTACGGTTTTCTGCGCTCTACCTATTTGTGATTTAAACAATTATTACCACTACTTCTACTACATTATCAAGCCAACTTCCTTGGGGTGTAGACAGAGAAAACCAAGCGCCTATGACTTATGAATATAACTTTGTAGAACACACATACGTCTCATTCGCTTCTTTATATTCATAGCTCTTTTCATGTACGCGCGCCGATGCGAGTTGGACTGTTGACACCACCTTTTAATAACACAGGACTAATTTAGTCGTGGTAGGCGAGTCATTTATTGAAAAAAAAACCCGGATTTGAAAACCCTAAAACTGGTAACGAAGTATTGCATAAATCGCCCACGATTGTCGGCGATGTGTGTAGGTCGTGGCTTTTTAAATGTTATTTTAAAAGTTTCGTGTATAGAATTATAGACCACTAGCTGCTGCCCGCGTGGAGTCAAATAACGTAGCCTATGTGTTAATCCAGATCATAATCTATCTACGTGCCAAATTTCAAATCCGTTTAGCCGTTTAAGCGTGAAAGAGCAACAAACATCCATCCATACATACAAACTTTCGCATTTATAATATTAGTAGGATTACCCGACATAGCCGTGAGGTGTGCAAACTCAGGGAATATTTCTCCATCGTGAAATTAGATTGCGTCACGACGTCGTCGATGATGATGATAAACGATAGTAGAGTAAGGCCCTTGTCGACTGCTATAGTCGACAAGGGCCTTACTTTATTATCGTTCATCATCATCATCATCCGAGCGTTAATCCCGGTAATCTACACTTTTGCTATAAAGTCCAGGGTCCGCTTTCAGGTTTTTACACCTCCACGTAGGGCAGTCTCCGGCATCCAATATAGTTAAACCATTGGCACGTACGTCACCGCTCACGACGTCAGGCCCACTCCTTCTACCAGGATCTCCAGATCCTGGTGGAAGGAGGAGGAGAGGTGAGAAAGCTAGACGTTTGTGCTGTTACTTTCCGGTTTTCATAAGACGTGACCCTGGCCTTACTCTACTATCGTTAATGACCTAGTCTACCACAGAGCTTACTACCCAGACCTTCAGGAACGTATGCCAAAGCAAGGCGCTACATTGGAGTATAATGAAGCTGCTGAAAATCTTGACGCATCAGTGGCCTGCCTACATTTTTATCAAGACAAATTATTAGCGGACACTTGTGGCGAAGAACGGTAAGGTCGCCATTTGTCGAGCTTGCCACCCTCCGTGTCAGTCGCTCAGGCATAATTTTCCTTTGTTCTTATCTTGTTAGAGACAGATACTTGAACAAACACAATCGAGAAGTTAGGATTATATCCAGCAACTTGTGTTGAGACATCTGTGATGCTGTATTATAAATATGAGCCCGAAATATTCTGGCGAGCGGTGGTGTCAAGCTGTATTGGGACTGGTCTATTATCACTAATAGGATAATGATGTAACAAAAGGAATTGGTCTGAAAAAGGTCTCTGTTCATTTGGACATGCAGGAATATATAGAAGGTAAATGAAACGTGAAAGTAGGAGAATATACCAAGATTCACTTAGGAGAACCAAAATAAAATACGTTTATTAGATGTTGATAGCAAAAAATGAAGATGTAAGTCATGTAGTTCCGCGTAGCTCAGTTTTCTAAGCCCAACCCTCATGGATCTATGCGTGAAGACGTAGATACCTAGCTACATCCTATATTAACTTTATTCTACCATATTTCAATAGAATCTTCGTCGATATTACTGCTTTAGGGATGTCAGACTTCGCCTGGAAAATATGGTGAGAATTGTGATTTTATTTTGATTCCGCATATTCCACCACACCACATTTGAGGAAAAAAAATTATCATGATAAAATAATTATAAAACGTATTTTAAGTTTTGTGAACTAATTACAGTAAACATTTATTGTTGTTGTTGAATTTGGCTGTTGTCAAATTATTTATGATATGTTGACGTCGTAAGCTTAAAAAATGTTAAATGAGTGTCCAAGAAACTGAAAGGTTTTTTGCAACCAAAAGCTCAGCAATCGACTGAGCTTTGGCAATAGTAATAGTGGACATATCGTTACAACCAGGCCCCGGGACAGTAGTATATAGCGTTTGGAATAGCCACATAAAATCAGTAGTCATTGAAATATGTGCCTGTAAGTAGCTGACATTAAAAGTAAACAACAATTTTATTACTAGCTCTAACAACAGATCTATAAAATCAAACATTAGAAAAAAATGAGAAAATTTTACCCTTAATACTAACTTAAAATAATATATGCAGATCATTTTTATTATATTATATATTAATCACAGTTTCCTCAATTTCTTTCACAGAGCTCCAGTGTATTGTAAATAAGAACATACTTATGTTTTTTCGGTATGTGTCTTGACCTCGTTAGCACAGAAAGCCTAATTTCTAGACATATCTAGATTCATCCAAACGAATTGTTTTTTATTGTGGTTATTTATAGTTTATAGGTGTAAATAAAGTAATGTTCGAATCTAGGTAATTGAAAATATTTTTAAATTTTTTAAATAAAATATTATTTGACAAGTTTTTAATAAAAAATGCAATAATTAAATTAAAATTGCGAGTTGAGTGACATTCATTGGATCGCATAATTATGTTTGCTTACTCGGTGTGTTGAATAGAGCGAAACAGTACTTCAGCTCGTGACAAAGACTCTTATTATACCTACAAGTCGAAAGTCAGACCGCACGTGAAGTACTGTAGTCACCTGTAGGCGGGAGCACCTGAATTTGATGCAAAGGCGATATAGAAATTATTGATGATCCTAAGCTCACACACAACATTGAGCCTTTGTCATACATTGGAGCTGCAATGGTTACGCACTGTGCCGTACCAGAGAAGTTTTCTGCTGAGAACTCTTAAGTTGTGAAATGATCTCCCTGTCGATGCTTTTCCTGGGGATTACAACTTGAGGTTCTTCAATAAAGGCGTGAAGAGGTTTTTTACAGGGTCGGCAACGTACGAATAATATCCCTGGTGTTGCTAGTGTCTACAGGCTATGGTAACTGCCTATGCCTGTTTGTGACCTTTGTGTTATGAAATAGAAATAAGGGAACTCTGATAAGTTCTACAGCCAAACTAGACCCAAACTTGATCTTAACCGAATGCAAACATAGCTTAAACCTAACCCAAACTTGATTCAATCGTAACTCATAAAAAAATCAAATTTGACCCGCATCTCACCCAAGCCAGACCCAAAATGGACCCAAATCGTACTCAAACTTTATCAGGACATTAGCCAAACCAGGCCGAACCTGATCTAAAATCCTGATTAAAACCTGATGCAAATCTGACCGAAACATAAAAGAAGCCATGTCTAATTCAATCCTGATCAAAACCTGACCCAAACAATACCAAAGCCTTATTAATACATTATGCAAGTCTGTTCAAAACTTAATTTTAGTGAGAATTTTGGGAATACACAGATTTTGTACCAACTTGACACAAAAAAGTTCTGACCAAAATTAATAATTCTAACCCAACTCTGAAAAAAAAAATTATTCTAACCCAATCCTGATTGAAACCTGCTCCAAATTTTATGTATTTAGTCTGACCCAGCGTTCATTTTAGTGAAATCCCAAATAATATAAAGAATTATGATATAAATACATTGTTATATCGAGCCATTTTTTTTACAATGTTGGGAAGCATTCAAGCATACGTTCTACCGTAAAGTGGGAATCGTACCCTATGAATGCTGGTAATACATTAAATACCACTTGCGTGATGCCTCCTCTGCTGCTAACACAGCAACTCCTTAGGAGCTTACTGTTGACCTCTCTCACACGCAGGAATACAATAACCCTCCAGGTAGTTGTTATTTGGCCGCGGTTTTCTGTGAGGAGGAGGTACTTCCCCAGATGGGCTGCCTTGATGCGCCCTACCTCTCTTAAAAACACCCGGACCAAGAAAAACAGACATGTTCATGCACACAAATGTTTGTCCTGTGTGGGAATCGAACCGACGAGCGTTGGTGTCAAAGTCGCGTTTTTAACCGCGGCGCCACCGAGCTCATCCACCATTTTGATTGTCTAAGACCGTTCGCTTCAAAAACAACTCTGAAATAAATTCAGATGACTATAATTGTGATAATATTTCTGTTAAATCACTACATTCTAGTATATTTTACTTCTTATTGAAACAAAACTAAACCAATATCATACGAACACATGCCGCGGTATTGAGCTGGCGAAATTTAGCTTGAAGTTCTCCAAAATTTGAATGTTCATAGTGAACATTTCTAATATAAGCACTGCGCTATTCAGCCGCTTTGCTATGATTTCAAACTTAGTTTTGCTACTATAGTTGTGGAATTCAGTTGGAAGCAGATTTTCCTAAATGTTGGAGTTTGCTAGAAAGTCATGCTTACGTGAAATAAAGCTATTCAATTTCAATAGAGAAATTAGTATTAATTTAAATTCAATTATTTTATATGAAAGTAATGTACCAATGACATTGCATTATCAACAAGGATGTATAATTTTAAAACGTTTTATATGACACACTAAAATGACAAATTCTTCTGTCTTTTTCCGTGAAATGCATCGGGAAACATACCAGCACAACGTTCCACCTGATGTATTTGCTTACCGTCGCCTATGAACGCTTGCAATACAGGTAGTATCGCTCGCGCGTTACTAACCCTGCTGCTAAAGTAACACTTCCTACGCTGACCGGTAATATCACTTACATGCAAGATCACAACTATCCGCAAATCCAAATATCGTAGTTGTTATTTGGCTGTGGTTTTTTTTGTGAGGTACTTTCCTAGTGAGGCTGCTTTTATAAGTCTTGAGTCTCTTCAAAATTGTATAATATATTAATTTTGTAAACACAAAGTTACAAACGTAGCATTCGAAAATGTGATTATGTTAAGCGTGTACACAAAACAGATAGGGTACAACCTTTTTTCTTTACTATTTTTTATTTTTGGAAGTTTATTTCTTCTCGCAAGGTTATCTTACATACGTAGGTATATAAATTACTGCGGTAAGTATCTTATAATTTAGTTAAACATTCCTTGTGAGATTCTGGAGTCCGAAGTAGGTGTAAAACCTGTACTACAGAGCTCCAGACTCTCTCCGGGATCTGACATACCATTCCAGCAATAGAAAATTAAATAAGCGATTAAAGTTGGGAGGTACGTTGTCAATATCAAAAATATTTAACTTAGAAATAATGTGGCAAACAAGCACAAGGCGTGATACATAAGCATATACATTGCCGTAGCCAATGGATATTTGCAACACCAGGGACGTCACTCGTCCATTGCCGACCCTACACAGGGTAGTTATCGTTCGTCGGTTTACATAAACAAACGATTAAATAAATACCCCGGTCACGTCAGTTTTAATCTGAGATCATAGAAACAAGAGTCTAATAGTGTTTCGTAAAACTTGCTTCTAAATGTCGTAACAAAAGTAAATGTTTCATATTTTAATTTTATTTTTTCTGATGAAAATAATATAAACGGATCATTTATGATCTCATCCCAAAGCCTTTGTTTGACTGTAACAAGCTCTTCAGAGCCAGACAGCACGTGATAGACACTTCTAATTTTTGATATAGATTTATCTCTGGTGCTTTAAAGGCATGGAGCAGAGTATGACGAGCTCGGTGGCGCAGTGGTGGAACACGCTGTTACGCTACTTTGACACCAACGCTCGTGGGTTCGATTCCCACACAGTACATTTGTGTGCATGAACATGTCTGTTTGTCTTGGTCTGGGTATTTTCTATGTATAATAAGTATGTATTTACAAAATAAAATGTATTTACGTATGTTTATCAGTTGTCTAGTACCCATAGCACAAGCTTCGCCTACTTTGGGGCTAGATGGCGCTGTGTAATTTGTCCGACAATATTTATTTATTTATAATATAAGAAATATTAAATAAATAATTAATATCTTTCATTAGATGATCCGCCAGATAGAAACAGCGCGGTAGCTGTTACGTCACTTTGATACTAATGCTCGTGGGTTCGATTCCCACACAAGGTAAACATTTTGTGCACGAACATATCTGTTCATCTTGGGTGTTTTTAAGAGAGAAAGTAGCCCGTCTGGGGACGTACTGCCTATTTATAGAAAACTGAAGCCAAATAACAACTCCTTAGAGGGTTGGTGTGTTCCTGTGTCTTAGTAAGGGCACCAGTAATTTCCTAAAAGGATTTGCTGTGCTAGAGGTGGCATCGCGCGAGTAATACTTGATTTATTGCGAGCGTTAATAGACTAGGGTAACCGCTTTCCATCAGGTGGCTTTGACGATCTCGGTGGTTCAGCCGTGAATGACTCGACTTGGACACCAACGCTCGTGGGTTCGATTCCCACACAAGACCTCTCTTCAAACATTCAGACCAAGACAACATGTCTGTTTGTCTTGGTCTGAATGTTTGAAGAGAGGTAGGGCGCATCAAAGCAGCCAGACAGCACATAAAACCGCAGCCAAATAACAAGTTCCTGGACTATTGTTGTAATCCCGCGTGTTAGTGAGATCACCAGTAAGCTCCTAAGGAGTTGCTGTGTAAGCAGCAGAGGAGGCATCGCACGAGTAATACTTAATATATTACTAGCGTTAATAGGCTACGGCTAACTGCTTTACATCAGACGGGCCGTATACTTGTAAGCCCCCCGACGTAGTATTTAAAAAATAATCAAAAAGTACAATAAATTTAGGTATAACCTGTCTTTTAATTTGAAAGTAATAGAGTATATTATGTTGAATTCAGTAAAAAATAATATATACCAAATAATAAAAGTCATATATTCAAAAATTAACTTAAACAATCAATTATATACTTAATGATTGTATACATTAAGAATACCTATCACTGGTGCATTTTAAATTGCATAGTAGTAAATGAAGAAAATACACGATTGGTGAAAACCAAAGACTTCTATGTATACTACTAGACAGGCTGAGTAACATAAATATTGTGTCGTAGCTCGGAGCGCGCCGGCTGAGGTGCGGGGTAGCGGGAGAGGGTTGCCGATGCAGTGAACAGGCTGCTCACGCAGACGCGACAATCGATTGAACTTTACCTATTACCAATTTGACTTCGACTGTTACTAATACCATTTCAATATAATGGTAAATTAAAGTATATTGTACATAATACTATATGTATACACTAATAATACATAATCCAGAGAAATCTACGATAGTAACAATTATGTAATTATATAGTAAATACAGTAAAATATTAAAACTTACTTATGAAAAGTTATTCCTTCAGAAAACTTTTTGTTCTTTGAGAATAATTTTTGCAGTATCTAAGTATGCAATTCGGCATTATTGTGAATATATTGCGATTCAATGGGTACCTAAAATACAAAATCACAGAATTATCTATTTGCAAATAAAATTAAGTTTCTACCTATTTCCATATCTGTTTGAGCACCTGTTACATAGATCTATGACTACTATCTATGCTACTAGAGAGTAAACGAGATGGCAATAGTGTCATGGCTATTATTCATGTTAGGTACAGTACACTTGAACAAAGTATTCACGTAAATATAATAATGATTAATTGTTATTTCGTGGCATTTAAAACAAAAAAAGAAACTTATTTGTCGACCGCAACGTTCTCGGTTAATTACGAAACAAAGGAGTGCTTGTCTCGCTTGCTCGCAACCGACTAAAGGAGTTGCGGAGAATTGACCGTAACTTGATGCGCAAAATCCGAGTTCCGCTCAGCTTGTCTAGTAGTATACATAGAAGTCTTTGGTGAAAACGGGTGCGTTTTGTTACGTTACTTTTCTTCTTGTGCCAAACGCGTAAAGTATTAGGTATATGCTTATTGTTATTATTTACCATTAGTCGTAATACAAAAAAAACGGGTTGCACTCTGGGAGTGCCCGCAGAAGTGAAAACGTGAACATTAACGTTGTGCATTTTTGAACATTTTGGAATGGTTAGGGAATAATTTCGCACGAATTGCTTTATTTATCGGTATAAAAGTACTATCATGTATGTGGTAAAATACAATATTCATTTATTGTGCTATCGTATACAAACATGAGAATTTATATTACATTAAAAATTTAACACTTCAGAACTATTACAATTATTTTACATTAAAAAGTTTATCTCTCAGAAAAATCAACTTTCATCCATAATTTCAACGGCTCACCATCATCCAGTGGCGTGCACAGAGATTTTTGACAGGGTAGGCAGAATTTTTTTAATGCTATTAACTTACCAAAAAATACAGAATGTTGATTTTGGTTACCCAGTCTTGTGGAAATAATGATGTATGTGATCACTTGTTTTTTTTCACCGAACACTACACACACCACATGAACAACTTTCGCAGTGAATATCATCCATATTTATCAACTTTAAAACTTTAAAATCTTATTTCGTCTGCTACCAGTCAATCGATTCAAAACAAACACAATGGCGGCCGTTTTAAAATCAAAATAAAATTTAACATCAATTTTATACGAAAAAAAGAAATGGCAATATCTTTCACTATAATTATATGCAGCAAACTACTTTTTAAAATAGTTACGTAGCAATGCTCGCGACACTTCGGTGATTTACGTTATAGTTCAGCTGAAAAGACATTGTCTATACTTTACGATTGTGTGCGTTATTTGTGTTATTGTGGGCAATGTAATTATAGGAATGCACACTACAGTATTTGTATTAACAACACGGCACACATACGTAAATTTAGACAGAAATAGTTAGTGCCTCTGCCGTAAAAAGCTGCCAATGCGGCGCTAGTGTAGTGTAGCGCCTAGCTGCGATTTGAATATGACTAGCGATGACTTTAATAACTTACCGATACCGATAGATGGAGCTGTTTTTAATTTTTTGTTTTCGATACGAAATATTACTTAAAAACTATGTTTAAGAATGAAACATCGGATGGTATTTATTAAATTGATAGGGTAGGCAATGTCTTTTTGCCTATATGGAGTGCACGCCACTGCCATCATCATTACCAGCATCATTATCACCAATCTCTAAAACTCAAACACACACGCACACAAGCGCAAGCGCCCTGGCCCGCTTAAACCAAACAGCGATGTTGATAAACTACGTTGAACGAAACGCGTAAACGCCAACAATTTCATGGCGTTTACAACGTTTTGGTCGCGAGAAAATAATGCCCTATGAACGATTTAGCGCTTCATGTTTTAATTGTTTAATTAGAGGTAACTAATGTTTTAGCGCTGCAGCGAACTTAAGTTCTAATTCTCACCAAAATCTTACGGTCAGGGTCACGTATCCTGACGCGAGTTTAGCATTTTTTACTCATCCCAAAAAGTGCACAACGCCGCTAAAGAAGTTTTCACTTCAAAAAAAGTGTAGAAAGATATCATTGTAAAGGTATAAAGAAAGGCGAGGCGTGTAGAAGCACATTCACGGACCCAAGGGCAAAACAAAAGAATTCGAATTATGATTATTCGGGGCTAAAACAACCTAAATACGTATCGTTATATAAGTTCCACTTTCATTTATCCGACGAGTGCTGAGTGCCGGCGGAGTGCGGGCATTCGCTACACCCGCTTTTTGCCGAGTAATTTCGGTTGCGGGTAATAGCTCGCGGGTCTTGAATATTTCATACAAATTGTCTCTATTTAGTGGAGCGTGTTTTGTATATTACCAGGCATGGTTATATACACCGTGATATAATGTTACATGTCGTTGGTATGCAGACTTGTTAACTCCGCTCTACCTCTCAAAATAACTCAAGTATTTTTTTATTCAACTCCGGGATGCATACGGCTCCCATGTAAACCGGTAGCATACTGTGACCGATTACAGTACATTGTGTATCACTCGTATCAACTCTGCAGTTCTCGTATCAGTCTCCAGGGTGTAGGGTATTCGGATAAGTGATCGATGTTGATACATACAATTGTGAGTTGATGAGTGAACCAGTTAGCAACAGACCGCGTTGTTTCACTGACGTTACACAGGGATTTGTTATTTAGCTGTAGTTTTCTGTGAGGTGTACGTATTCCCCAGATGGAGTGGATAGACATGCACATAAAGCCACTTGTAAAGCGTTACAGTAGCCTATGAACGCTTGCAATACATTTAATTGCGCTCGAGCGATGCCACCTCTGCTGCTAACACAGAAACTCCTTGGGAGGTTACTGGTGACCTCTCACACTCGCAGGAACAGAACAATCCTTCAGAGAGTTTTTATTTGACTGTGATTATCATATGTGCATATTTACATTTATTTGGACCATTTATTTGGACATAAACACAACACTATGAACATAGTAATATTCCACCACATCAACCCTTACTCATCCCACTACAGGAATACGGGTCTCCCTTCGACTGAAGGGGTCTAGAGCATACTCCGCCACGCTGCTCAAATGCGGATTAGCGGAGACTAGTGTTATCAAGTCGCCCGAGGGCCACTGATTTAGCTTAACGACTGTCATCTATCGACAACAACCGGGACCGACGGCTTAACGTGCCCTCCGACAGTATACTTCAACAACATACTTCAACAGTGACTGAAAAATTGAAAACGATTTAGGAAACTAAGTAACGAAAAATAATGGCTCTTAATAGTTTTTTTCTCATATACTGATATAAGTATGTCTGTCTGTATGTATGTATGCGTTATCCCGTTTTCTAATCTTTTAGGATTAACATAATACCTAATAATAATACCTAAGCCTAAAGATTTGGCAATAATACTGATTTTGACATGTAGTAACTACCATTGGACCTCTACAACCCGGAAGGAAAATCAAATCTTTCTTAGATTAAGTCACATGTCTTTCGAAATATAATTTCTTAGATGTGTGTTCACGATGTTTTCCTTCACCGCCGAGCTAGTGACGATTACGAGTACGCACATAAATTTTTCAGCGACCGTCAATACGGCTTTCGCCACGATCGTTCAACTGGTGATCTTCTAGTGTGTCTTACACACCGCTAGGCTTCGGCGATCGAGAGTCAAGGTGAGGCATTGGCTGTCAGCCTAGATATGGCAAAGGCGTTCGATCGGGTCTGACGTCGGGGTCTTCTATCGAAGTTACCATCGTACGGGGTACCCGAGGGTTTGTGCAAATGGGTGGCCAGCTTATCCAGCTTCTTATGCATAAAAGCTGTGGTTGACGGTGGTTGCTCCAATAGCATGGATATGAATGCTGGCGTCCCAACAGGGCTCTGTATTGTCCCCAACGCTGTTTCTGCTGCATATCAATGACATGTTGTCAATTGACGGCATTCATTGTTATGCGGACGATAACACTGGGGACACTTATTACACAGGCCGTGCTAGCACCCCTCGTTCACTTGTGGAGGAAAGCCGCGTTAGACTTGTGTCTGAAATAGAGTGTGCTTTAGGTAAGGTCTCCGACTTTTTTTTATTGGGACAGGCCCCACACTCATACCCACCACTGTGTCTCTTATGTAGCCAGAATTAATAGCGGCGACCAACAAAAAGGCAATGAATAGAGAAGAAATTTGTAGGAGTAGAAAGTTTTGGAATTGACTTCCCCTCTTGGCAAAGTGTGAGACAGCAATATGACAAATAAGGCATTTAAAAACCTCAAAGAGATGGCTAGTCAAGTGAAGCTCGAGTGCCGTGCACCACGGTTTATCAAATATCTAACACTATTGGGACCTAAACTGTGAGTTGTTACCTAACACATCGATTCCAATAATATAGATTTCAGAACCGCCTAAACGCCTGGTAATTCTCCCCTGTTGCCACCAAATCGGAATAGTATACTACCCCGGATGTGACACACAAGGAATTTAACATATCGTGCCGTTGCACTCCCAGAGAACATGATGTGCTGTTTGCTCGAATTCATGATTTGTCGTAGAACACTCACATAAAGGCGATGACACAAGTCTAAACGAAAAGAGCTTCGCCCTAAAGTTTCCATGCCCTGTTAAAAATTGCGCAACAGGATGATCCACTTCTAACCACTCTTTAAGGTGTCCGACTGGGGACGGTTGAACTTGGTTCAATTCAACCCTACCAATACACAAGTCTGCGCGTTCACCGCTAAAAAATCCCCATTTGCTGTGGTCCCCCAATTCCAGAATACGCCACTAACCATTGCCAAGAGTATTGGCATTCTCGGCGTCGAGATCTCCAGCGAAGTTCAGTACTGAAGCCCCTTGGAAGTAAAGGTCAAGCTGGCGTCAAAGAAACTTGGTGTGCTCAACAGAGCCAAACAGTACTTCAGCGCGGGGCAAAGGCTTATATTATATAAGTCCCAAGTCATATCGCATATGGAGTACTATAGTCATCTCTGGGCGGGGGCACCTGTTACCACTAGGACCTTGTGACTCGGTGCAAAGATGAGCTGTGAGAATCGTCGATGATCCTAAACTCACACACGGTATTGAGCCCTTGAGTCAAAGGAGAGATTTAGCCTCCCTTTGCGTGTTCTACCGATTGTACAATGGGTTGTGTTCTGAGGAATTGTTTGATATCATACCAACAGCCTCGTTTTACCATCGCACTGCTCGCCGACGGCTGGGAGTTCACCCTCATACACTGGAACCGTGCGTACTGTGCGGTTCCTGAGAAGCTTTCTACCGAGAACTATTAAGTTGTGGAATGAGCTCCCTGCCGAGTTTCTCCCAAGGGACTACAGTATGGGGTTTTTCAAGAAAGGCATGAAGAGGTTACAGGGTCGGCAATGCAAGAGTGACACCCCTGGTGTTGCAAATGTCCATAGGCCGTAAGCTTGTTTGCCACCTTAGTGGTATAAAAAAAACCGAACACTAATTTAGTGATACATACACCAGGATTTGAACCCGGGATTATCGAATAGGCTGGTCCTTTCCGCTCCACTGGTGTATTACTGCTCAACTTTGATATAGATTTTGTAAAATGTTTATTTTCTTTATATTGTTTGTGTATAATTTCTTTCAATATTTCGGGCAAGTACTAAGGTAGTATAGCCATTATTGTAATTTGTAGAAGTTTTTATTGTATAATTATGGCCATACTTCAACAGTGACTGAAAAATTGAAAGCGATTCATGAAACGAAGTAACGAAAAATAATGGCTCTTAATCGTTTTACCAGAGGGAGGCTTTGTACAAAAGTCGTCTGCGCGGCTACCTCTGTCTCACCTATTTCTACCGCCAAACAGCTATGTTTATATAGCTGTGTTCCGGTTTGAAGGGTGAGATATGGCAGAGAAATTACTTTGTACTGTGACGAAACATCCTTACGTAACAAGAATGGCAGCGCGCGAGCAACATCCCCGTGATGTTGCGAGCGTCAATAGGCTGCGGTGACCGCTTACCATCTAATGCGGGCCGCATGCTTGTTTGCCAATCAAGTTGTATAAAAAAAAGAAAAGTTGAATTTCTCATATACTGATATAAGTATGTCTGTATGTATATGCTCGTGTCAGATCCCTTGCTGGGTAGGCAGAGAGGACCGAACGCTACGAGTGCGGCCCTTACACACCTCGTTGGTTCTTTGTTTTCTTAGAATTAAATTTGTAAATACAAAGTATAATATTGTTAATAGTTTAGTGATTCATAGTACCGTTTCAGACACATTGTATTTTTTTTTGTCACTAAGTTTCTTTTATCGGTTGTCTGGTTGGATGAAAAATATCTGTTGTAGAGACATGCTCACTTTGATACACCTTTGATGTAACAAAATTCTGTGTGTTAAGAGCAATGAAAAATATAACAAGTTTGTCTACGAAACCGATCTTTCTAAAGTCATTTGTCTTTCGTAATATAATTTCTTTGAATTGCGGATTTCCTTATAATGTTTTCCTTCACCGTCGAGGAAGTAATTATTACATATATGTAATAAATGCGAAAACGGATTTAGTGGTATATGCCCATAATAGGATTCGAACCGGTTCAGTCGAGTTATGTCGAGTCGGTGACGCAATGATAAATAACGCTACTTTGACACCAACGCTCATGGGTTTGATTCCCACAGGATAAACATTTGTGTGCATGAACATGGCTGCTTGACTTAGTTTGGGTGTTTTCAAGACCCAAACTAAGTCAAGCAAAGGTAGGGCGCGTAAAAGCAGCCCGTCTGGGTAAGTACCTCTATCTCGCAGAAAACCGCAGCAAAATTATAACTCCCTGAAGGCTTATTGTGTTAATGGTAACTACTAAAGAATTATGTTAGCAGCAGAGGTGGTATCGCGCAAGTGATACTTAATGTGTTGCAAGCCTTCATAGGCTACGGTAACCGCTTTATATCATGTGGGCCGTATGTTTGTACGCCCTCTACGTTGCATAAAAAAGAGTCGGTTAAGAAGCTGATTCTTTATCCATTAGGGTATGACTGCACCTTTGACATGGAGACAGAATCATGCAAAGTTCTAACAAGATGGCGTCCTTTACTATCGTATTGTTATCTACTCGCATTGTAGATCCGTTTCATTTACAGTTTGAACACTTCGTTTGAATAATGAAAGGTAAAAGTTACATAATGGTACGCATTTGGCACGATTTAGGCCAAGGAAAGATTTATTATTAAGGCGGTTTCAGGGATTTCACCTACACAATGTTAATTCCTGAAAGAACTTGAACTTGAATTATTAACAGTGAAAGTTGAATAAATCTTGTAACTGCCGTTATTTGTATTCAGATTTAATTAAACTTCTGAATTTTTGGAGGGAATGAATCGCTATTAGTATGAATTACTGGCAATAAATTTCTTTTACCCTATCATAATATTACAAGAAGTCAAAAATCGGTCTGCATTTTCATCCCTGTAATTGAATAATTAATTCTCAAGGTTTGATATACATTTAAAGGTAATTTTTAACGCATTTATGCTATCCGAGCATTGCTTGAATTGCATGCATTTCTAATTACTTTATCATAGTGAGGGTTTGATGTACATAAATAGAATTTCTGTCAAAGAAACCAATAATACAAATATAATAGGAGTTAAAGTATGAAATTGCCGTTTTATAGTAATAGATACTTTGAATTGTTATTAAACTTTCATGGGGTGAGATTTTCGACTGAAACTTTTTTCAGATGATACCTATGAGGGTTTTCTTTTAAAGAAATGTGCATTTTATTTTCGAAAATGAAATGTTTTTTTTATTCAGTTTTGACGGGAAAGATATAATTATATGTAATAATTATATTATTACATTGCTATATATATAAATCTTAATAAAACTAATATGAACATATTTATGGAAGTCTCAGCAAAAAATAAAAAATGTTTCTATTCGAAATGTCCACACTTGGCTTTGATACAGGCCTTTAATCTGTCTGGCCACGAATCTATGGATTTATGCACTGTTTTGGGAAATTTAGCCACTGCTTGCTCCAGAGATTTCTTAAGAAGCAAAACGGTGGCGTGCCACTTCGAGCAGGCCATGTTTTCTAAAACTGGCCATAATTTGTAGTCTAAGGGGTTCAGATCTGGACTAGACGAGGGTCAGTCTTCAGCTCTTATAAAGTCCGGAACGTTAGTTTCGAGCCAGGCTTGGGCAGTTTGTGCCTTGTGACTAGGTGCTGGAAAGTCCACGGTATATTTTTAAAAAGTGTATTGCTAAGAGGTTTAACAACACGATCCAAGACAATATCTTGATACACTTTGACTGACGTCTTCACAAATTTTTCGCAAAAATTAAGTTTTGTTACTCCTTGATAAGATACCCCAAGACACGAACGACTACAGATGCAGGATGATGACCACATTGTGATATTGACAACTTGGGCGGCTTCTTTAAAACTGTATGCGTATACTGTAATAGTAAACATTTTTTTCATCAGTAAAGAGGATATTTCCGTGCGTTTCACCTGCCTATCGGATATACAGAAGGCATTTTGATCGACTTACTCTCTTCAATTATAGGGATTGATTTATTATACGCGACAGAGTCCTAGCGGGAATCTTCATTTCTCATTATAAGATTTTTTGTTTCCTAATGGGGTTTCGGCGACTTCTGGCTTTAACATCATTAACAGCCTTTGTAATCTGTCGATAGTACGATATACAAACATACGTCTTGAATATGACCGACGGCTCCATACCCACTTTATGCAAGGCAATCACTGCAATCCTATTTTCTTTAACACCTCATTCTATATTGTAATTTGAGTATAAACATGAAAAAAATACGTAAAACGGCGGGAAATCGGCAGAAGTTTTTAACATAATAAACGCGTTCCAAATTCAAAATAATTAAAGAGCTGCAAAAAATAGGTTGTATGTATGTATAGCCTCACCCCAGGTCCCTTGCGTGGTAGGCAGAGAGAACCGAGCGCCATAAGACGCGGTCCTTAGATACTTCGCTTCTTAAATATTCATATCTCTTTTCATGCACGCTCGCCGGTTCCTAGGGCTCCTGACATCACCTTCTGATAAAACACGACCAATTTGGTCGTGGTAGCTACATATTGCGTGGTAGCTATTGTTATATATGTTATGATTTCTATTCTAAGACTATTACGACTGCTTTCAATATATATTACTTCTGAGTATTATAACAGGTTTAGAAATCTACCTCCAAATCTTGCGTGTTACCAAATCCCTCTTTGTTCTAGATATACGTTTCGTAGTGAACGAAAAAACTAAAGTAGGTTAGCTCTCTAGTATCCTATTTCTGATATGATTTGTATCTATGAACTAATGATGAAGGCGGCCTTGAAGAGGTCCGACCTGATTAAATGAGGATGTTATTAGGGACTATGGTTGATATGCGACTTAGGATGAATGTCATCAAATTATGTCATAACTTAAATAATTTATTATATGTAATACGTTTTTGTTATTATTTGATATTTGAAACTACATACATAGCTAAAAGTAATTAATTAGATAATACTAAGAGCAGTAGGTAGCTCAGTAGATAAAGAACGGACCCATTGACAAACTGGTCCCTGGTTCGAATCCTAGCACGTACCACTGAATTCGTGTTTCCAGATTTACGTACATATTTGTAATTATCGCTTATTCGGCGGTGAAAGAATACATCGTAAGGAAACCCGCTAGCCCAAGAAAGTATATTTTGCAAGACGTGTCACTTACCCTAATAAAGTCTGGTTTTCCCTTTGAGTTGTGACGCTGCCGACAGTCGCTCCACGTGAAAATCAGTATCTTCGCCAAATCTCTTAGGCTTAGGAAGCGGATCCCGTTAATCCTAGTAGATTAGGAAACGGGATAACGCTAGACAGAAGAAGATTGAATTAGATAACGTAACAATTATTTACTTGTATTTTTTTCTGACAAAATCGACTGTTATTGACACTATTAGTGAACAGTTTCACATTTAATCACTTGATACTCGTATTTCTCATTAGTTCACACTAAAAATGGTGGTTGCCAATCATAAAGACGAAACATTTTTGTACGAATTTTAATATATCGAAAACGTTCAACCCATATTTTCATTTGACTCAAAATACAATTGACCGATGATTGATTGATGAAATTCCGATTTACGAATGTTATTTTTTGAATGCTATATCTACGAGTATTTGAATTCTAACTCAACGATTAACCGCAGCTATTATTGCTAGATTTTTTAGTTTCCAGAAAAAATGTGAGTTATCAGAAGATGAGCCTCGCTCGCTTCGGCTTTTGATGGTGTGACCATCAAAAGCCGGAGCGAGCGGGGCTCATCTTCTCTACTCTAACCTAACCAAAGCTAGCAATGTCGGACTGCTACTAATTCCAAATAACATAATTATTTTCTATATTTTGATTGCAAGTTTTCTTAATCTTAACGAGTAAAGAATACCGAAACAAACATACAATGCGAAAGTAGATGGATATAGAGTCGGGGAGGCCTAAACTTACCTACCACGATCATATCGGGCGTGTGTTGTAGGAAGATAGTATCAGGAGTCTATTAATCTAATTTTACAGAAAATAGTGAAGTATATTTAGTTTGAAGATATTGATAGACAAAAAGATTCATAGTGATGATATAAAATAATAATTGAGTCTAAAGGAGAGAATCGTTGTGAAGGTAAGAAGAGGTATGCTCCATTGGTTCGGGTATGTATAAAGAATGCCGGATGAAGCAATTAGGGAACCTATGTACAACACGAAAGTCGAGTCATAGCAAGTGCGACGACTCGACGAGCTCGGTGGCTCAGTCGCGAATGACGCGACTTTGACACCAACGCTCGTGGGTTCGATTCCCATACAAGGCAAACATTTGTGTGCATGAACATGTTTGTTTGTCTTGATCTGGATGTTTTAAGAGAGGTAGGGTGCATCAAAGCAGCCCGTCTGGGGAAGTACCTCCACCACATAGAAAAACACAGCCGAATAACAACTCTCTAGAGGGTTGTTGTGTTCCTGCATGTGAGTGAGGTCACTAGTAAGCTTTCAAGGAGTTGCTGTGTAAGCAACAAAGGAGGCATCGCGCGAGTGGTAATTAATATATCGCAAGCGTTAATAGGCTACGGTACCCGCTTTACATCAGGTGGGCCGTATGCTTGTATGCCTCCCGACGTAGTATAAAAAAAAGTAGACGTGGAGAAGGCCAAGGTTCAAGTCCATGATGAAATTGGAGGTGTTTTATCAAAAGGTGAAGTCAGGATACCTAAAAGCATATATAAATAAGAGCTATGAATGTTAAACGAGTGACTGAAGTGCTTTTTTAAGAATGGATAGATAAGAATTCCCACTAATCTTATCTTTTAATATATAGAGTCGTATTTATTGATTGTCTGAACTTAAAAGTGAAGATATCTATAATTATAAACAATTTATCTTTTATTTGTGGTTTATCTTAATATAATCTTATCTGGAGAAGTTTTGGGAGTCTGTGAGGGATGTTCTGGACTTAGCTGAAGGGAATGAAAGAGTGATTATGTGTGGAGACTTGAATGGATGGGTTGGGACCAAGCGATACAGCTATGAAGCTGTTCTTGGTCCGTATGGAGATAAGAGAGTGAACGAAGCAGGTAAGTCAATACTAGATTTATGTATGGAACGAGGCCTCCTCGTGTCGAATACTTTATTTCATCATAAGGATATTCACACGTATACATGGAGAAGGAATGATCAGAAAAGTGTGATTGATTTGATTTTAATAGATAGACGTCTCCGAAATGTTTTAATGGATACAAGAGCCTTTAGAGGCCCCACTCTTGAGACGGACCACTACCTGGTGGTAAGCCGGTTTGTGGGCCTTTTTAGGAAGTGGAGGCACTGGCGAGTGCGTATCCCTTTCGGAGATCATGAAAGGATAATGAGCGAAAAATTGCAAGATGAAAGTGCAAGGAGAATGTATGTGCATCTGGTAAGTGAGAGACTTGCAAATGCAAGCCTCTCCGACTCAGATGTGGATGATTGTTGGAAAGTTTTGAAAGAAAGTATGGTGGATAGTGCAAAAGAAGCTTGTGGATGCGCAAAGAGACGTAAAACAGCGAAAGGAGATGCCTGGTGGGATGCGGAGGTTGAATCCTCCGTAGCAAGAAAGAGGAAAGCGTGGCTGGATTACGTATCATCTTTGCCTTTAAATGAAAATATGAGAGAAAAGAAGAAAGAAATGTACCGTCTATGCAAGAATGAAACCAAGGCTTTAGTGAAAGAGAAGCGTGAAAGACAAATTATGAATGAGGAAGAGAGGCTGACGAAAAACTTCGAGGCAAATACCAAACTCTTTTGGAGAGAGGTAAAGAAGTCTCGGAGTGGTTCGTCGGCATCCAGAATGGATAAGATAAAGTCTAAAGCTGGTGTCATTCTTGCGAACACTCAGGAAGTGTTAGAACGGTGGAGTGAATATTTTGAGGAAATGTATGAGTATGCCTCGGACGCTGGCAATGAGAGTGAGTCGGATGCTTACTCCACGTTAACGGCGTCCGACGAAGGCATAACTATGGATGAGATCGAATGGTCGATACGAAGCTTGAAAAATGGAAAATCAACGGGAATTGATCTGATCACAGCTGAGATGATCAAATTAGGTGGCACTTACGTCCGGGACGCCTTCTGGTACTTATGCAACCTATGCTGGAGAACTGGAAGGGTCCCAATGGACTGGAGACGCGCAGTCATCGTGCCCTTGTATAAAGGCAAGGGGTTACGCATGGACTGCGCCAGCTATAGGGCCATAAGTTTGATCAGCTTAGCAGGAAAAGTATATAGAAAGGTGATTGAAAGGAGAATGAGGGTGAAATCCGATGAAATGCTGTGGGACGCACAAGGAGGTTTCCGAAATGGAAGGGGATGTACGGATCAAGTTTTCTCGCTCCGCAATATCGTAGAGAAGCATCTGGCCATAGACCGGAAGGTTTTCTGCGGTTTTGTGGATCTTGAGAAAGCCTTTGATAGGATTGTGCGAAAGGAACTGTGGGACATATTGCCGAGATATGGGATTGACGGTTCACTGCTCCGTGCTGTGCAATCCACTTACAAGAATTGCTCAGCATGTGTGCGGATAGACGGTGGCATGTCACCCTGGTTTGATGTCAAAATTGGTGTCAAACAGGGTTGCATGCTATCTGCTAGGCTGTTTGTCCTGTATCTCGATAGTTGTCTGCAGAGAATAAGGTCAACGAATGTGGGATTGCGCATGGGTGACCAAGTGGTGAACTGTCTGCTGTATGCAGACGATGCCGTGCTATTAGCAGATACACCATCTAAACTGCAAACACTGGTCACAGCGATGAAAGACGACTGTATGGAGAAAGGCTTACTACTGAATGCGAAGAAAACAAAGATAATGGTATTTGAAAGAGAAGAATCCAGAACTAATGTAAGGATTACGATTGATGATGAAGTGTTGGAACAAGTGGATGAGTTTGTATATCTTGGATGCGCTTTCAGCAGGGATGGAAGGTACACCCCAGATGTGGAAAGACGAGTGAGTGCTGGGAATAGTGTGAATGGAGCGTTGGGAAAACTTCTTGGCAGTATAATCCTGAGCCAGAAGGCACAACTCGCTATACACAATGCAGTGTTGGTCCCAACGCTAACTTATGGAAGCGAGAGTTGGGTATGGCAGAAAGAGCATGAAAGTAGAATAAACGCGGTTGAAATGCGAGCGCTGCGCAAAATTTGTGGCGTAAGGCTTGTAGACCGTATTCGCAATGATGATGTTAGAAATAGAGTTGGTCTGAAAGAGAGCGTCGGTGTTAAAATAAGAAGAGGCATGCTCCGATGGTTTGGGCATGTAGAAAGAATGCAAGATGAAAGAATGACGAAGCAGATATACAATGCAAAAGTGGAAGGATGTAGGAGCCGGGGAAGGCCAAGACTTACCTACCATGACCAAATTGGTCATGTTCTATCAGAAGGTGATGTCAGGAGCCCTAGAAACCGGCGAGCGTGCATGAGAAGAGCAATGAATGTTAAAGAAGCGAGTGAGATATGTAAGGATCGAGTCACGTGGCGCTCGGTTCTCTCTGCCTACCCCGCAAGGGATTTGGCGTCAAGTTATAGATAGATAGATCTTAATATAACTAGCTCTTTGTGCTTTTGCCACCAACTAGTTCAAGAGAATGAGTGTCGGGGTCGTCACCCACCCAAGTTCGTAGACAAATCGACGTCGTAGTCGACAAATCTCACAACGCCACCTTGCCCTAGAGTAGCCTAAAGTAAGCGAAGATTGTGTTATGAGTACTAGACAAATGATAAACTCACGTAACTACTTTTGTTTTTGTTAATACATACTTATGACACATTGAAAACGTCCAGACTAAGACAAACAGACATATTCATGCACACAAAATGTTTGTCCTGTGTGAGAGACGAACCCACGAGCGTTGATGTCAAAGTAGCTTTACTACCCACCGCGCCACCGAGCTCGTCACTTGTTATTTTAACCACTAAAATTTAAAGCGCCCGGGGATGCCTGATGGATGATGGAAAGGCGAAGCACGAGTCGCGGAGACGACCAGAGCAGCCAGTGCAACGATGGTGGAGGGTGCATGCGGTTCCGGTTCCAGAGGGCGGGCAATCGCAGAGACCGTCGTAGCAGCCGAGGCTGAAACGACAGGAGCAGCCATGGCAGCGAAGGCATGCATCTACTACCAATAGTAGGTAGGTAGTTTTGTATAAAAAGGTAATTTTGATTTTGACAATGCTCCCATAGGAAAACTTATATCAAATTACTTGTTTGTATTACCCGCTTTTTTAAGTTCAGGCACAGAGCAAAAATGGATGTTATATTTTAAATATCATACAAAAATTTACATTGTGTTACTCGTTATTTCCTATAGCATTAAATCATCGTCAGAGGTTGCTAGTCAGATTTCCCCTGAGTCCAGCCCTGGTACATCGCGTAAGCTTGCAATGTCACAAAAGTTGTTGTAAATAAAACTTTTTTATAACATCTAGATCTTCTGAATTAATTTTTTTGTATAAAGTCAAGTTGTTGCTAGCATTTGTACATATATAAATGTAAAAAATATTTATGTAATTATCAAACATTGTTCACGAACCCTCGTTGTGCTTGTTCAATTGATCGGTCTTTACTTATACTCTATTGGGTCATATGTATATGGTCCATCTGATATAAAAGCATTATCGTCGGGATGCTTGTAACCCAATGAGTGAAGCTCGTACTTCGCCACCCATGCTAACTCGATAGCTCCTCAGCAACTTCCCGGTGATGTTACAGAGATTGGTTATTTGTCTGCAAGTTATGTGAAAGATGATGGTACTTCCCTAATCAGAATGCTTATAGAATAGAATACCACTAAGGTAAGAAATAAGCATATGGAATGCCTGAAAGTAAACAGTCACCATAGCATACGGACATTTGTGACATCAGGGGTGTCACACATGTCGCCGACTTCTTTTTGCCGTGACCTCGTTTGCCAATTGACAAGATTTATTACGTTCTTTTTTTATAAAAGTCAGGAAACATACAGCCCACCAGATGTAATGTACATTCTGTAGTCTATGAATGCGTATAATACAAGAAGTATCACTAGTGTTGCTACTCTTGCTGCTATAGCAACAACTCTTTAGGAGCTTATAACCTAAATCACTCGAAAGAGCACAACAAGTCTCCTGGGAGTTGATGTTTGGCTGCGTTTTTCTGGAAGTGGTCGGGCTGCTATATGCATTCCGACTCTCTTGAAAACCACTATAGATATACAGAAACATATATATATACACACAAATGTTTGTTCTGTATTGGTATCGAACCCACCAACCCTGTTGTCAAAGTGCCTACCACTCCACCACCAGGCTGGCCAAATGCAGATGAAATAACTGTAGACTACAGAATAGATACAAAGAGAATGGATAGGTAAGCCATTTATTTGTATCTCCCGGACACATAACACAACACAAACAAAAAATAAAATAGTAATTGTAGAATAAATTGTGTGTCACAGTGATACAAAAAGTCAGAAGCTTAGTGCATCATTTACTCGAAGAGCCACGGATAATATGTTATTCAAATGTGATATACATAATTATGTCATATATAGATTTGTTTTACAAGCATAACTACACTCTTAAACACATCTACGTCAAATTTCCAACATAGAATATCAACACCCTTTACCAATATTTGGTTTAAGGATCCTATATCACGAAGGTTCCTAGTCCAACTCAGATTTCCCTTGAGCCCGTCTCTGGCAGTTCGCGTCAACAATGTCACATGCACGTTACGGTAAATAAAACTTTAGTTTATTCTGACGAACGCCCGGAATCCCTTTGTTTTTATTGTTATGAAAAATTACCAACGTTGTCCAAAGCCGCTGAAACAAAAATCAACGCTTTATATTAACGTTAAACCCATATGTCATGTTAGAGATTCACAATTCTGTGATTTAATTTGTAAAATAATTTGTTAGCAGCAGTATATATTCCATTGTTAACATTTTTGTTTTGTTTCTCTTTGTTCTGAGATGAACTCTGTGAATATGCACTCATATATGTTTGCACTTTGGTCCGAGTAATAAATTAACACGGACTTTGATGAGGTCAACAAAGCGTTTCATGAATTATTTTAATATTATTTCCATGCACACAAATGTTTGCCTTGTGTGGGAATCGAACCCACGAGCGTTGGTGTCAAAGTCGCGTCATTCACGACTGAGCCACCGAGCTCGTCAAATCGACGTAGTTCAAATATTCATTAGACACAAAGATCTTAAACAAGCTGAAGTTTACCCGTTTTCTGAATAATGAGACCAATGTTCAAAAGAGACACGGTAATAAGAAGGAGCAGGGACTGTAATTTTCACGTCAGTCAGTACAAAGTACTGCAGCCTCTGCAGGGTTCATTCACCTAGAAAAAGGTTTTGTCTAAATTGACTTGTTTTAAGCTATCGCTGTGATTTACATGGGTTCCCTTTAAAGATAAAACGAGGAAAATTAGATCAATTTTTGGCATCAACGGTAGATCGCCTGTGATGTTCGTCTTCTTGACGATCTCGGTGGCACAGTGGTTAGTAACACTACCATGACACCAGCGCTCGTGAGTTCGATTTCCACACGGGACAATAATTTGTGAGCATGAACATGTCTGTATGTCTTGTTCTGAGCCTTTTCTACGAATCATTAGTATATACTTGCAAAAAAAATGTATTTACGTATGCTGCAAGTTGTCTAGTATCCGTAACACAAGCTTCACTTACTTTGAGGCTACATGGCGCTGGTTTTTTTTTAGCTACGTTTTTAGCTACGTCGGGAGGCATACAAGCATACGGCCCACCTGATGTAAAGCGGGTACCGTAGCCTATTAACGCTTGCGATATATTAATTAACACTCGCGCGATGCCTCCTCTGCTGCTTACACAGCAACTCCTTGGGAGTTTACTGGTGACCTCACTCACACGCAGGAACATAACAACCCTCTAGGGAGTTGTTACTTGCCTGCGGTTTTCTGTGAGGTGGAAGTACTTCTCCAGACGAGCTGCTTTAATGCGCCCTACCACTCTTTAAGTTGCTGTGTACTTTGCCTGAAAATATTTGTTATTATTTAAAGATGTCAACTAACGATCTGAATTTGTAAATATTTTTTTCAAAAAGATACTCTAAAAATAAGGTAAGAGCTGAGATAGCCCAGTGGTTAAAGAACCGGCGTATTGACTAACGGGTCCCCGGTTCGAATATCTATCTATCACTAAATTCGTGTTTTCGGATTTATGTACATATTTGTAATTATCACTTGCTCGACGGTGAAGAAAAACATCGCCAGGAAACCCGTTGTTTAACATTCGTAGATCTTTTCATGCATGCTCGCCTGCTTTTAGGACTATTAATATGACATACAGATAAAATACGATAGATTTGGCCATGGTAGGTAATTCTTCGCCTTCCTCGGCTCCTACATCCTTCTACTTTCTCGTTGCATATATATTTCGTGATTCTTTCTTACCGCATTCTTTTTACATGTTCGAGCGAACGGAGCATGCCTCTTCTTATTTGAACACCGTCACTTTCTTTCAGACCAACTTTCTGTGTTACATCGTTATTGCTTCCACTAGGTGTATAATTTTCTTTTTTCGTATAGCCCGTGGAGTGAGAGCTCTGGCGACCGGTATCACAGGTTTCTCCCGAAACCTATTTCAAGCGTCAGCCTCACACAAAACAGGTCACATTATTTTAGATATTAGCAACATCTTTGCAATAATGTCTACTTAAGTTTTAGGTACCTTTTGTGATCTAGAAATAGACCATTATTATTATCTCTCTTATTTCACGGGTTTTAATCGCGGTCATTTGATAGGCGTGCGCGGAGATATGGATCCAACGCGTAGAGGCCCCTATAAGAAGATTGATGTAGTGTTGTTGTTACCTGCCGTGACCTGCTCTAGGGGATATCAATGAGACAATACACCCATGAACATGTCACGACAGGTATTGGTGCTATTGCAAATATGTCGGAAAATATCGATCGGGAGGGATTATTAGATCTGAATTATTATAAAAGAGGGATAGACTCCTACCATAACTATCATATTTGATATTACTTTCGGCAGGCGGTGGCTCGCCACTGACTAGATGGACCTCCGAAATGCCAGAGTAAGTCGGCTGGGTGCAATACCGGTGTGAATGACTCAGAGGTGTCGAGAGGTGTGCTGCGCTTTCTCCGAAGTTACTCGAGGCGTTAAGCCCTTTAGCACTACCACCCCTGGAGTATACCACCTGATAAAGCAATATGCTCTATCGACTCCTCTCTGGATGGCCAATGAAGGCAAGCCAGAGCTGAGAATCCTGCGGGCCTTCTTGAGTTTCCACTCCGACCGACGAAGACGCGCCGAAGACGAAGGCCCTGGTCGACTCTCTGAAGCACTCGGGTACCCATGATGTCATTACGCAAAACAAACAAACAGCTCGCCACAAGCTGCCCTGTTTTTTTATTATTATTATATTATTATAAATGTATTTCGGGCAAAAATAACTTTGTGAACACACGAAGTGTGTTAGATCAAATTGTTTGTAAATTGGACTTCCGCGAAATAACACCTGAATCTATTAATAATTAAACGTATTTCAGAAAAATTTGAGTATTCAGTTTGTTCGACATAATTAAATTATCTATCTCTCTATATGTTTACGCCAATTCGCTTTCATGGTATACAGAGAATTAAAGTTTAATATAGAGTGATTATTACATTTTACATTATCTCGACTTTTGTCTGATCTACAACGTAGGGAGGCATACAAGTATAGGGTCACTTGATGTAAAGTGATTACGATAGTCAATGAACACTTGTAATACATTAAGTATCGATGAGACGATACCTCCTCCGTTGCTAACCCAGCACTGTGGAGCGTACTGTTAGCCTCACTCATTTGCACATACAATAACCATCCAGGGAGTTGTTATTTAGTTGCTGTTTTCTGTTTCCTATGCGGCGGAGGTGCCTCCCTGGAGGGTTGTTGTGTTCTTGCATGTGAGTGAGGTCACCAGTAAGCTCCTAAGAATTTACTGTATTAGCAGTAGCGATGGCATAGCGCGAGTGACACGAGTATTGCAAGGGTTCACATGCCATGGTAACCGCTTTAAATTTGATGGACCGTAGGCTTGTAAGCCACTCGAGGTTGTACAAAAAAAATACAAATTATCATAGTGTAAAATTTTCACCTCTAAACATCAATGGATGATTTGGACATCTGACAGCGATCTACTTCTACTGCGCATCTATTTTATTACTCTACTTATGGGTTCGAAGTCAATTTCATAAGAACGAAACCAACTTCGAAGCTACGAGTATAAGAACGGGAATATACGAACAAAAAAATAACATATTATCTGTATTTACTTGTATCTGTATGTACTTTATCTTTTTAGTTTTAGCACTGATAGCCTAGTGAAGTAAGTACTAACTCTTTAACTGACTACTTCTGGTTCTAATCTTGATTTCAACATGTGTTTTCATATAATGGTGGTAAAGTAGGAGAAAGTTATTATCGTAAATATAATATTTATTTACGTAACTGTATTTTATGCAAATAAATTCATTCGTTCATTAAGTACAATCTATATAGTCACACCAAACTATCAAAATATCGATAGGTCGACAACACTATGCCAAACTGATGAACCAAATTGACGCTATCGTGTTATACATCTATTTTCTTTTAATAATTTACAGAGACAATATAAATAGGATACCTCAACGATAGCGCGGTCATATAATATGCAAGCTTCATTCGTGCTGTATCGATTTATGTCCATGTTTGAGAATCAGATTGCCCTAAGACATGTAAGTAAGTCTTTTGAATATTTCTATCGATAGAGTTTCGCTGTTTTCAAGTTTTATATAGAATTTTTATCCCATAAATAGACGTCATGTCTTCAGTTTTTGGAGTAACTTAGAATTTACGGTCATGTTATTTTCATAATTTGGTTACATTATGGTATTCTTTGAGATAATAATTAATCAATGCAACGATATGGCGAATAATAAATTAAAAATGAGGGTTTCATTGCACATATATATTGGACGTAGAATGGGTAATATACTAGATAGTATAAATATTTCGGACACTTCTTTAACTGAAATACTAGAAGTCTAAGAGTCCAAATATTTCTCAAACGATTACTGAGATGTTACTGAAAACGTCAGGATAAATGTATCACAATACTGTACCAGCTGAGGAAATACATCCTCTTTTTATCAAGTAGAAGTAGTATTCAACTTATCACGTTGTAGTTTTATACATATACTCTACATGATAGTAGAGCCAATATTTCAGTCCTATTGTAGACAAAAGAACGACTTCGGTGCAATATGAAACATTATATACATGCTGTAGTTGAAATTGCTGTTTCTTGTAGTCACAAAAAATAATTACTGTCTCCTAGACAATAGACACAAATTACAGAATGATTGCCTCAGTTCGTGAGCTATTATACCGTTAGTGCAAATGCGTCCTCCGTTACTAATATTCACCCTTCAACTTTCAGAAATACAAACTATTTACTTTTCCGTACACCAATTTACAAGGCAATCACCTGACCTTTCGCCAAACCCAATCTTCTGTAATAAAACCATGGCTATTATATTCATATCGAACTATACCTGGGTAATAATAACAGTAAGTTGTAACCTCACCGATTGCCTAACGATCCGTAGCGGGTCGATTGATACAAAACTGCCGTGTTATGGTGAGGCTGGGAATAAACCGGATATAACATTTCTACGCACGTAATGTGCCAACAATCTATATTACGTAATACTGTGTGGATGTGGTTACTGGTATAATTTTAGTGGGTAGAATGTACTGTAGCTTGCGTATCTCTTTTGTTTTTCATTTACTGTTTTATACTGCATAGGTTATTTCAAAAACGATATACCCGTATCTGAAAGGGTTTATTCTACTCAGCGATATGAAAACAATTTCTGCTTTTGGACTTCTACGGATTTATTTTTCTCGTCTAGCCTGTCGTTATTGGTTGGAAGGGATTGATTTAATAATGAGGCCGCGTATTGTTCTTTACTAAGTTACTTCGTACATCGTACTTTTGGCGTAATCAAACGTAATAGGTTTTTCATTACTCTTGCTCGTAAATAACCTTATAATATACAGTATAGCATGACCTTCATAACATCTACGGGAGTAATGGATACTTCTAATTTCATTACATTATACACATTTTATATCAAATTATTTTACCCATGCATCAAATCCAGATAAAGCTTTTAAATGAAAGGCAATAAAATATTATTTGTTCAACATTTGTTTGTTTATAAAATATTCATTGTACTAAGTTGTATAAGAAAAATACAAATATGAAAATAATTGTTTGAACAATGGCGGACTTACCCCATCCGTGATCTCTTCCAGTCGACCGTAGAGTACCTGAGAGGAAATGTCAATCTAATGTAGTAGACATGAGCGCACAAAAGCATCGACACTTAAACAAACAAATTAATAACAGGTATACACATAGATAACCCCAAAATATATTAACAATTCTACATATAAACACTAATATAGTCATTTACATATACTTACGCAAATAAATACAATATACACAAACACATGAGTACATAGTCAAGGCTGTGTAGCATCCCCTTGGCTGATCAACATATTCATGGACAGTTGTTTGACAGACTTGAAAGAGTTTGACTGTGGAATAAAAATAAATGAGTTAGTATTTAAAACCCTGTTGTATGCCGATGATCAGGTTCTGCTTGCATCTTCGGCGGAAGAAATAAAACAGAAATTACTGCAATAAATGAGGCCTTTAAAAGAAAAGGTATGAAAATACATGTAATGATGACGAAAGCGATAGTGTTTGAAAGGAATGCAAGTGTTACAGATTGCCAGATAATAATCGGAGATGAAAAAGTTGAACAAGTGAATGAATTTGTTTATCTAGGTTCTATGTTTATAAGTGGGAAATGTGAGGACTATCCAGATACTGGGCCAGTGTACGGAGGATTTCCTTAGTCAAAATGCGGATCTGAGTCCAAAATGCTACGACTCGACACCTAGTAATCGCAAAGTAAACTGGGACTACGGCCTGCGCAAACATAGCCATTGCGCTACAGTATCTCGGTTGATTCATCAGAATTCGGTATACATTATTAAACTGCACTCTGATGCTGCTATGAGTCCATTTCATGCAGTGGACCCAGAGATCAACCGTATAGAAGGAGTGACAATATGCTCTAAACACTGACAGTTTTACTTCGCATGTACAGGGCGTGAAACTACATGCGATCATACATTTTACAGCGCAAAGCCCTGTGTTCACTTTCGTCGTTTTCATCATCATGGAGATCCTCAGTTAAAATGTGACCCAATCTTATATAATTTTTAATTTTCGTTTTAATTATGGTAGACAGTTGAAATTTTTTCCTTGTATGTATAGATTTTTCATACAGAGAGTTGCTTCTTTGCATTATTATAAAACTAGAACAGTTTAATTCCCGTAAGAACAATTTATAGTATAATTTGCATTATGTTGCGTTAAATTATCATACAATAACGGAGTTGTCGGGCGTTGCATCACGTCGTTAGCTGGTAGCGACATTAATGCATTTCTGACGAGCGCTCATCCGGATATTACATATGGTTTGTATTTAACAGGACGATATGTTTTCATACTAAAGATTATTTCTTGAAATTCAAAGCTTAAAAATATTTTGCCCTTAATCGCGTAGGTGTGACTCGAAGAAATTATTTTACGTGATAGATAAAACTGCCACACGTATTGCTATTGCAGCCCCATATTTAAGCTAAAATAATTATCTAATTCCTACGTATTTTGTGGATCTATGTTATCCGTGATACCACATAAATTCTTTTGATTTGTCTAAACCAATATAGCATACCTATTCTTAGCTTAATATCGACATTCCTATACAAATCACCTACTCTTTCTTACATACTCGTAGCATTGTGAATGAGGACGCGCAAAAGTTACGTACAAATTTTCAACTCAACTCGACCGCTTTTAATTTACATTCATTCTATGTCTGCCATACTTTCTACCATGCTTTACTTCTGGTTAATGGGATAACTATATAGCACTGCGTCATATACAACAACCTGTGCCTTTAGTTTCTGCAGCCCAAGGTTTAGATTTCTCAGCGCTCCATTTATAATTATTTCTGCACTAATTCATCTATCAAAGTCGGTGTTGTTCCTTCTACCCCTCCTTAAATCATGCGTATTCGTTATGCAATCTATTTCAATTGGTTCATTACTATATTTTTCTGGTTCCCACTCTTTTAACTGTATTTATTTTCTTCGTATTCAAGTCAACCTTCCTCTGTTTCATCGTTATGACTAGAAGTTGCTGTTCAGATGAACCTACTAGTACGATAATAGTAAGATACGGTATCGTATACATAAAACTTAATGATTGTTACTATGATATCTATTTGCAATTCGAAATCTTATTCCCTGTAGCCAATTTTCTAGCGCAAGGTCTTATTTCCTGAATATATTTGAAGACCGAAACAAAATTTGTAGATTCCAAAGCTCAGCTAAATAAACAACTATCTGAACACCGTACAAAGCTGTACCGAATAATTCCTCGCATAGTTATTTCGCTGGTCTATGGGAATCTAATATTAAAAGTACAAAATCTCCTTTATTACCATTTGCTTTAAGTTCTAATGAAGAGGCTATGTTTAGAATTATTAACATCCGCCGCAAACGTTTACTCAGTAGTTAAATAGTCAATAGTTATGAAATAGGCTGATTCTATAATATAAATTTATAATGATATAGCGGAGGGTATAAGATATTCCGCTTGTCTGTCCAATAATTTCCTAACCTTTCAAGTGTCCAATTGTTGACAAAAAAAGAAACCGTTTAAGCTGGTTTTTCTATTGAACAGTTATGTGATTTGCCGTTAATATGGCAAAATGTCGCGTGGCCCTCAACAGTGACTAAATCGGCCCATTGATCAATGGGTTCGAATCTTGGCACTAAATTCGTGTTATCGAATTTATGTTCATATTTGTAATTATCATTTGCTTGGAGGTGAAGGAAAAGATAGTAAGGATGCCTGCATGTCCTTAAAAATGTACTTCGGAAGATGTGTGACTTAAGAAAGGTGCGGTTCTGCCTCTAGATTGTGAAGGTCTGACGGCAGTCGCTTCATATAATAAACAGTATCTTCGCCAAAGCTCTAGGCTTAGAGTCATAGTATACTAACACTGAGGAGAAAATGACAAAACGTGGCCATTATAGCTTATAACTACATAAACGCTGATACGTACAAACATTTCGCTAAATTATAGAACCGGCTGACTGTATGTACAAATCACCTATGTAGGCAGCTTTAACGGCTATATACTTCCGCTAACTCATATGAGTCCTTTTAGTACTTTTGTTCTTTCATTTTTACTAACTTTTCTAAAGTTAGAAAAAATTATGTTGCGTCAGCCATTTTGCATTCACAATCGCTACCGTACTTATTCCTTTTATTTTCCGTTAATATGGCAAAATGTGGCAGTGTAATAAGGCAAAAGGCGAGCTCGGTGGCGCAGTGGTGAAACGCGCTGTTACGCGACTTTGACACCAACGCTCGTGGGTTCGATTCCCACACAAGACAAAAGTTTGTGTGCATGAACATGTCTGTTTGTCTTGGTCTGGGTATTTTCTATGATAATAAGTATGTATTTACAAAAAAAAAATGTATTTACGTATGTTTATCAGTTGTCTAGTACCATAACACAAGCTTCGCTTACTTTGGGGCTAGATGGCGCTGTGTAATTTGTCCGACAATATTTATTATTATATTATTATTTTCAAAAAACACTATGCAATTGCTATCACCGAGAAATGACTAATCAATTTGAATTACTTCTTAATTCAACCCCGCCAAAAATAATTCTGCCTTGTAATAATACATTAACAATGACCTAATTTTAAACTTAATTAAAATGCACAGATTGAACCGCACGAATATTTTTTCCTGGTGACCCTGACCTCAGGATGATAAATTGTCACTTTCAATTTTTAGTACACTTTAGATGTAAATTGGCCAACATGGCTCCAGTTATTGTGTAGAAGTAGCCTCTGTCGTTCATCGGGTTCCATACTACCTATACATAAAAAAAAAACGGGTTGCACTCCGGGAGTGCCGGCAGAAGTGAAAACTTGAACATTAACGTTGTGCATTTTTGAATATTTTGGAATGGTTAGGGAATAATTTCGCACGAATTGCTTTATTTATCAGTATAAAAGTACTATCATGTATGTAGTAAAATACAATATTCATTTATTGCGCTATCGTACACAAACATGACAATTTATATTACATTAAAAATTGAACACTTCAGAACTATTACAATTATTTTACATTAAAAAGTTTATCTCTCAGAAAAATCAACTTTCATCCATAATTTCAACGACTCACCATCATCATTACTAGCATCATTATCGCCAATCTCTAAAACTCAAACACACACGCACACTCGCGGAAGCGCCCTGCGCCGCTTGAACCAAACAGCGATGCTACGTTGAACGAAACGCGTATACGCCAACAATTTCATGGCGCTTACAACGTTTTGGTCGCGAGAAAATAACGCCCTATGAACGATCTAGCGCTTCATGTTTTAATTGTTTAATTAGAGGTAACTAATGTTTTGGCGCTGCAGCGAACTTAAGTTCTAATTCTCACCAAAATCTTACGGTCAGGGTCACGTGTCCTGACGGCCTGACGCGAGTTTAGCATTTTTTACTCCCAAAAAGTGCACAACGCTGCTAAAGAAGTTTTCACTTCAAAAATATTACGATTACTTGAAAAATTTAGTAGCAATTAACGTACAAACAGATACACAGTCAGACGTTTACATTTAGCATACTTCTACGTGGTTTTAACTTAAAATTCATAATTGCCGCACAACAATGCAAGAATATATCTATAACTGACTCGCATTCAGTAGTAAACTCTTTTCCATACAATGGTCTTTCATTATTGTCAAATGCAAATAACACTGCATCGTCTGCATAAAATAAAAAGTTCAACACTAGGTCACCCATGTGCATAATGCAACAAATGTACGGAATAATATTTAAATTATTTTACGTAGATATCACAAGTCATGTAATTTTAATCCGCAATTTTGAAACTTCTTTTATAAGAACAAACTGCAAATGCGTAAAAGTTACTTTCTGAAGAGCCCATTAACTTTTGAGTACTTTTCAAGGTGAGTATATAACTTTGTTCGAAACTTTCTTTGATACTGATATATTCACATGACGCAAATGTTTACATTACTAAATTGTTTATTGCATTTAGAACTTTATGAACATTTACCAGCAGCTTTGCCGGAGAGGAGATCCAGTTGTTTCAATATTAATACATTGTTTATTACGCCAGATCTAAAACACTATCTGTACCAAACTTCTGTAGTTTATTCGAAAAAAGATTATTTTATACCAAAAAGAACACTTATAAGCCTCTAGCGTAGCCTAATCCGAAACAATTATCTTGGGTACGGACATTGCAACGCCATGACTATAACTCGATTTACGGTCTTGTAAAATTCTTCCACGCCTATTTTTGAAGAGCTCCGTGCTAAAGTTTCTTAAAGATAATCATTCTATAAACTAATGGTAACAACATACAAGAGGGAGGCATAGTCCTTTTTAAATTTAAGATATTGTAATGTGAATACAGATTTTTGGCATTTATGTATGATACTCTACTATATACATATGTTTCTGAGCGTTATGTCGATATGTATTATTATATTTATTAGTTACTGTCAGTTAGGTAGATAGTTATTAATGGTACATAAATTTTAAATGATGGTAAGGAACTATCGGCTCTCTAGTGTGTCTCACACTCGATCGATACATTGAAATTGTTTTCAGTTCGATTTGAAGTATTTATATATTTACTCCTTACAGAACCAAACAAAACAAAGACGAATGATAAGATGCAAATAATTTAACAATTGAATTATTTAAAAATTACCATATACCTTACATCTACGAATATATCCATCCAGTATGTATATTATATAACGTGACTTTGGCTCGATGCTCGTAGGTTCGATTCCCACACAGGCCGAACATTTGTGTTCATGAACATAAACATGTCTGTTTGTCTTGATCTGGGTGGTTTTAAGAGAGATAAGGCGCATCAAAGCAGTCCGTCTGGGGAAGTACCACAGAAAACCGCGGCCAAGTAACAACTCCCTGGAGGGTTGTTGTATTAGTCATAAGGCTTAACAGAGTATAATAAGAATTGTTTTGAATCGTTGACGCGCTCGCCTTTAAAGTTACGGAAAATGAGTTACGATGTTTTTATGCAGGTGCCGATATACAGTACATGTAAATAATTTCGAATGCTACTGCTTGCGTATGTTGCTCAATCAAAAGCGAGGCCCGACCAGCATTATCGTCCTGAAAACAGTGAACGGGGTCGAACTGGAAACATTTAGGGCTGCACACGAGGCACTAGGGCTGCTGGAAGATGACAATCATTGGGATGCAACGATTAGGACAGCTATTTTTGTATAGAGATTGTTTATGTGGCGCATAAATGTACTTTTATTCCTTTTTATGCACGGCTCCTGTCGAATACATCTAGGGTGTAAAGTATCATATAATTCATAGTCATAGTGTCAAAATGTCTTCATACAATTATGAATGTAAAAGTGTATTTAATAGATTGAGGCGTTATTTTGCGAAAGTCAAATTTACATGCAATTTGATCTAACCTGCTTCGTGGGGTAGAATCCATTGGTAGCGGAAGCGCACAAAGCAGGTTAGATCAAATTGCATGTAAAAGTGTATTTATTTGTCGGTTTGTCCTTTCCTTAAATCAAAACAGAGCGACGGACTGATGATTTTTTTTTGTATGGAGATTTATTTTGTAAGGAGCGCCATACAGTGACATAGGCTACTTATTACCGTGGCAAAATATCTTACACCCGCAGGAAAATACGCTTTGTTTCGCTTGACTATGCGGGAGAAGCCACGGGTAACAGCTAGATTTAAATATTTTAAAAAGAAAAGTATGCGTTTACTTAAGAAGGTTTCGTAATGAGTATGATTTTAATTACTTGGTAGCTGCATAAGATATTTTTCGCTATTCTGCGCTATTCTGAAAATAATACGCAGTGTGCTATTTCGGTTGACATATTGTCCGATCGGAGTTATATAATACGTATATATCTGTGAAATTACTGAGAGTATTAATAATTTATTATCCTCAGCAATAAACTATTTTCCATAAGCACCCGACCTCATAAAGCATCGGAACCACGTCGGCATCTTTTATTCTGATTCACAACACGCTTCAACTCGATTTCTTGTACCGTAGTAAACATATTTAGAAGTAAGTTATTTTCAACGAAACGCACAGTCGGAAACAATGTATAATAGGGGAATCCAGTTTGTACACCAAATACTTTTTTTTGAAGCAATAACTGGACTCAGCTCATCTATTGTGGACGAATCAATGAAAAACTGCTAACCAAACGATGATAATGTGTGTAAATAATGAACTTACTCCATCATTTTTTCCACATGTTGGTTACTTTTTATTTTTGAATATTCTTGTATGTTGTGTGAAACGTGAATATTCATATACATTACATCGCGCTGCAAGACAGAACGTTTGTAAAGCTCATTTTTAGGGTTCCGTACCCAAAGGGTAAAACGGACCCTATTACTGAGACTCCGCTGTTCGTCCGTCCGTCCATCTGTCACCAGGCTGTATCTCATGAACCGTGATAGACAGTTGAAATTTTCACAGATGATGTATTTCTGTTGCTGCTATAACAACAAATACTAAAAAACAGAATAAATAAATATTTAAGGGGGGCTCTCATACAACTGACATGATTTTTTTTGCCGTTTTTATAGATAATGGTAAGGAACCCTTTGTGCGCGAGTCCGACTTGCACTTGGCCGGTTTTTCTATACTATGTTATATGGCAAACTGATTTTTAGTAGTGTAATCGGGTCCTATGTATGGTATAGCACATGCTTACCGCTTTAAATCAGATTCCAATACAACTACACGATTCCGTACTTGCTTGTGGCGAGCTGTTAGTGAGTAGCGACGATCCTGCGTACCAATTGCCCAGATAGTCTGTCAGGACCTTCATTTCTTTATGTGTTCGTTGTTCGAAGTGGAATCCATTGGCCATTCATAAAGGAGATTTTAATGCTATACGCTTTAAGGCTGGAACCGTTAAAGGGCATAACGTCGCGAAAAACTTAGAAGTAAGTCTAACATGGAGCTCAGGGACATTATTATTGCAGGTACGCGACTTTCAAGGGTGACCATCCAGTTAGTGGTAAGCTACCACCTGCCTGATATAGCAATCAGACGTAATTATTATTCCAGATGTTAGTTTTCCTATTGTTATAGCGTAACAACTATAGTCCCTTCAGATCTAAAATCGACTCGCAGCGTATATTCTACATAAGATCAACTCCTCGACGGGGACCTATACATATTGGCTTACATGCCAAATAACAGTATTATATGAATGACAGGAGAAACAGCAGTCGAAATTTCTTACCTTTCCTGCATGCCATTCACAGAAAAGAGTGTCAAGTACGCAAGTAAGTCAAGTACATTAATATTTGTATGTTCGTAAATTATTAGACAACGTACGTGAATTATTTATGTAATTGAATCTAAACGATACAAACCAATACTTGTAAACACACTCTTCTTAACACAGTAAATATCTTTTAGATACACTGGCTTTTTTACATCATCAACATAGTTTACAAACGTTTCGCTATAGATTTACACGTCCTATATCTTTGTCATACGTAGTTTCAAGGTTCGTATAGAAGGAGAGAAAAGACGAAGGGAATATGAAGAGTATTTAATAATTAACTAAAAATGTATAAGTACTCGTATTTTAGAAAATTTTTGGAACGAAGAAATTTGGAAACCGATAGTAACCACTTGGCGTAGTGGTCGGTTGAATATACTATTACAGACGGCAAAGATAGATGGATTTAACTGGCTTTATTTGTTTTAACAGAAGTATTTTAATTTCTACTGCGTAAAATTTATTGTTCTTAAAATTTATTCTTCCGCAAAAACAAAGCAGAATTTACCACAAAGCGAATATTTGTCTTGAGAATGCTTTAATAACGCAATCCCCTGGTATTCCACGTTGACATCATGGACGCTGATGAATACGTAAAGTGCAAGAGATATTTCTTGCAATTATTTATAGGCTATGGTAACTGCTATTGCTTGGTTTTTGCACAGCTTGGAATATTACGGTATGATACACACCATATTCAATATTCATTTATTTCAGATCAAGTTCATCTAATATTAGTAACAATCTCTTACTTGCTAGTGTTAATAGTATACTTTTGGATTTATACAAGTACTGCATTTTATTCAGCGTGGAGCTGAAACTACCACCACCATCGCAGAGTCCTTCGTATCTGCAAATACGCTCAAAGATGGTGTTGGTATTTTAACGTAAGCGTGTCATTACGAAAGCTTACGTCTTCCTTATGACAGTCGCAAAACCATCAATGTGTGCCTTCGCAAGCAATATCCGCAAAAATACCGCCGCAATATACTATGATCTAACCACATCTCGTATCGTGTATATTCTTGATGTCATTTCTCGCCCGCATTATAAGTAAAAGCTCTCTCTCTCTCCTAAATACATTTCTACTAGGGTTCTTAAGAAAGATACGAGGTGTGGAAGTAAAGGAAGGAACATGGATTATAGAGTAGTCTTATTGGAAGATTATTTCTTCACACGGGGGCTTACATAGTTTCGACTTCAGAATCTCACAAAGGTCAATTTATTCCAGAACCTAATCTTCAGAATAATAATATCATATCACTGAATATAATATTTAACAGAATTTTATACCTTAAACATATGTAATCGTAAAAGCTACAGAATTGGTTTTCATATCTAAAAAATATATTACAGCCTAAATGCATATTATCCACCGTACCATATCATATTTTAAATTACATGGTACTTTAAGTGCCTAAACAAAGTTTAGCCACTGCCAAGTATGTTTATCACACACTCAACAACTTACGCTGCCTCATACAATATTCAATACGGAAAATATTTACGGCCATCTACGCAGCAGAAGTTATGAAAATTAATAATTTAAAACGATTTTTTAACTTCACGATAGCTGTTCCCGCTTCATGAGCACTTAAGAAAACCCACGGTTTATACTCACTCTACTTATAACAAATGTAGCGTTTCCAGTGGTAAAGCTATAATATGCGATAATATTGTACTTGATATTATTAAGAAACTAAATCCCATAACGGACTCTTACTGGCTGTCAGACAATTGATGAGCATAGACGCCTAGTTCTGAGTTCTTGTAGATACGATAAGAAAGTATTTTGAAATATCCACGAGATTGTTGGCGAAGTAAATTCTGTACTTATTGAATCCACGCTTTGTTAATATTATACATATTAAAGTAAATCAGTCAGTCTGCATGTAAAGCTACATATGTAAAGATTTACTTTATCATGAACAGCCAGGCAAACAACTTTGTTTGCCTTTAATTTCATTTCATCACTAAATTGTTCAATAAATCGTAATAAACTATGGTACAGTACTTCGTTTAGGACTTAGAAAGGACTAGCTATCATTGTCATAACTAGGTACCCACGTAGTCAAAATCACTGGAAAATCAAAGAAAATGGAAAGCAAGAAAATTTGTAAAACTATGCATTAGATACAATATAAAACCAGTTGAGAATGCGCAAGCTTGCATTGCCAGAGAAACACCTGGCTCGTCAATTATATAACAATTCATTTTTTTTTATTTTGGCTATTTTGACCATGTTCCTTAAGAGATAGGAACGGTGTTCCTGAACATTCCTATTCTACTTTTTTATGCTGAATCCGAATCAGAAGTCAAAATTCGAATATTCGAAAAAAGCGACAGAAAACACACAGACAAACGCACAGACAAACATATATATACTCTATACTCCGTAATATCCGTTTAGTATAAGAGTTTATGAGTCTCGCTAATATCATTCTAACTAAAACCAACCTACACGTGGTAAATCTTGATAATTAGCAGACATAATTTTGACAAAAGAGAAGTAGAACAAAGCGACAATCAACCCGACTGAACAAACAAACACATTCAGAGTAAAGAAAACCGCCACGAAATAACAATTTCCCGGTGGGTTGTTACGTTCACAGTAGGAAGTATATTACTAATAAGCTCCTGTTAAGCTGTAACAGGAATAAGAATGATCCAGCGTTATTCTTATACTGTACGTTTCCATAAGCTTTTATGGTAACTTATAAACTATGATAATCGGTTTACATCAGGTTGTCGGCTTATATGATGCAGAAAATTGTACAGAATAGTCAACCTTTATTAGCATTGAGCGCTATCTTACGCGATACCAATATATTATCGCTTTTCTTATAACCAACGCTTTTCTGGAAAATTTATCGCAAAATTGGAGGTCGGGAAGTTTGTCCCTTTAATTTTATTATACTGTTTGCGATTCCATTCCAAGCCCCTACGGGCTTGTAATTCTGGTCCGTTCTACGGAAGCTTTCATGAAGTATAGTTAAGTTCGAACGTATTAAGTGCACATGTTTCGACATTAGTATGGATAGGTATATTTTTCGTTGATTACCATTTTGGAACACACATCTAAGAACTGAACAGGCTATTCTATTACATTTACATTACAGGACAGTCTAAAAGATAGTAAAAAGAAAGTTTTTATTTCTGACTCTTTGTTCGATTAGTTCTAAACTGAGTAATCACGTCACAAATATTACAAAATTTAAATGTAACGTGCCTTTTTCCGCTACCTGCTATCACTAAACCGGCAGATGCGGCAGGCTTATGGCCACTTCACCTAGCTTTTGAGAGATATGTCGATATCTCAACATATAGAACAGTGCAATGGTAATGAGTCATGTCTTTAGTGGTATTATGTAAAAACTCATCGATGTGTTGGTGATCGTTCTCACTCGTAAAATAACAACTCGTAAGGAGATTGCAATAGCAATTAACACGTAGGCTTGGTTTCGATCCCCGCACAAAATAAACATTTGTGTGTACGAATATGTCTATTTATTTCGGTCTTTATTATAAAAAAGTAGAACGACCGGGGAGACATAATAACTCCCTGGCGAGTTTTTGTGTTCCTGCGAGTGAGTCAGTTACCAGTAAACTCTTAAGCTCATGCATTGTATTGTATTGCGTTCGCGGAATACAATAACTCTACAGCATTTGAGCCGCATGCTTGTACGGCTCCAAACATTGTACAAAAGAAATGAAATCTCTATTAGCTCCTTTCTTATTAAATAAAGGTCCCGGACGCTTCTCTGAGTTTTTTCCCAAAATGCTTTCTTATCAGTCACTGTGTCACGTGCCGTTCAGTTGAATTTGGTAAGAAAGATGACGGGAGGCTCTTATAACTGCAAACCGAATGGAAACGGTATAGTTATTGGTCAGGAAAATTACAATTAAAACCAAATAAAAACCAAATTCGAAATCTCTTATTTTCTGGGGCATACTCTAGGTAATCATTAATTGGTTTGCTAAAATGAGTAGTTTCCATCAAAGCGGTTACAATCTTTCACAGATCTATAGAAATTTTTGTAGGAGTCATTGTAATTTTTACTGTTGTTGTAAGATTTACATTTGTTGTTGTGTTATTAGCAGGTTATATTTAAATATTTGTTGATTCTTTTTGTAGGAGAGCACTTGAAAAAAAAACCACCAAATTTTTCGTAATGTAGGATACGAATTATTCGGGACAAAACCATGAGATTTGAGTTCTTTCATCTTGTCTATCATTTCAGCTCCATATTTTCAAATTATTTTAGGGACATGAGCTTGTTTTCCCGATTGTACTCTTCAAGATCTTTTTCTGTAGTTAGACATTTGGAGTAATCTATTGCATTCTCGTCAAAGAGACACAGCTCTGAAACCGTTTATTATAGATTCAGGTTTTAAATTATCTTCTATTTTTTTTTAAATAATTTCGATGTTTAACTTTATTACAACCTCGCCAACATATTTTAATTGAAAATTTCGTACTGCTTTTCGGTACATTTTTTTGATAGGACCATCACTCAGCCAGCAGACGGAAACGTCTTTTCGAGAGTTGTGTTGAAGTAAAGAGCAATTAGTTCAACTCCTAGCGGCTTACAAGTCAAACTAAGCTGTAAAGTGATATGGCTTTTGTGGTCATCTATAAAATAGAATAACTGATGTTTCGATCATGTTCTCAGCAAGGTATGGAGCAAATACTTTAGTGATTATTTGGTTAAAAATATCTGTCGTTATCCTATAATTGTGACAGCTATTGGCCACTACAAAATTTATAGGTTATGAAGAAAATAGGTTATAATTCTCCTTAAAGCTGTTAATAACGCATAACAACTACTATTATAATATATAGTTTTTAAAATATCGTATTAAATAAATTTGCAGTGTTAACAATTTTTTTACAATCTTACTAATGTTTGTTCCTCCGGCAAGAAATCTCACATCGAAAACGAACTAATGCACCCAGCGGAATTTCGATGAAACTTTGTAACTCATAATAAAAGTGTTGCTATTGATATAGTTTTAAATCTACCATTTGCCTACGGTGTTGCTAGTTTTTTCAAATCAAAGTTAAAATGGTCAATAACTTTATAGGGGTCAGTTACTATAGCGTTTCCTACCACCGAAATGAAAATTATTTTCCTATTTACGTAAGCAAGTCGCAAAATAAAGGAGCTTATATTTATTGTTTGCTCTCTCATAATATACACACAGGACGTACTGGCAATCCTGTGTATACTCCCGGCTCAACAGGGCACTCGCATCCGCAGTGGCTTTTCCGGCGAGCCCATTATTTTGGGTAGATGTAGCGAAAACTACAGGAGGTACTGGTAAATAACATTTTTTATATGTTATTCTTTTCCAACGGATTTCCCATGACTTTATTCTCATGGTTGGTTCAAGTATAAATCCACACTCGCGCATCAATATCTCCGTATATTCCTTGGTCCGGATAATTGAAGGATTGTTTGAGATTTTAAAAAAATGACTGTCCTTGTTAGCAACGTTATTCCATTTTGTGTATTATATAAATAATCTCTTATCCATTATAATTATGTCAGATTTTTCGCCTCATAATTTTCAGTGACGGGAGGCACACAAGCGTACGATCCACCTGATGTAAAGCAGTTACTGTAACCTATAAGCTCTTGCAACACCTTTTTTGTCACTCGCGCTATGCAACTACTGCTGCTAATACAGCAATTTCTTAGATGCACACTGGTGATCTCACTCACGTGCAGTACTCTAGGGAGTTGTCATTTGGCTACGGATTTCTGTTAGGTAGAGGTCCCCAGACGGGCTACTTTGATACGCCCTACCTCCTTAAAAACACCCAGACTAAAGCAAAGAAATATGTTCTAGCACACATTTATTTTGTGTGAAAATCGAACCCACGAGCCTCGGTTTTAAACTAGCATTGTTAACCACTTCCCCACCGACCTCGAAAATTATTCTTTAAATTAATGTCTAAGTTTTGTTTGACATTGAAATTTTGAAAGCGATTTTTGTGTAAATCGGAACATATATAATTAATCCATCCATGTCGGTAGATGTAATAATTGAATAACTAATGTAAGACAAATACCACCTTAGTCTTTCCTGCGACCACGGACGCTGCAAAGCGTTCGAAACGTCAGGTTTCAACAAAATAAATAAAAAACGCGATACTTCCGTTAAAAATAGTTTAATTTCAATGTGTTACAATCGCGAAAACCTAAGACAATACTATGTCTAAGTTTTCATATTCATCTCAACGGGAATTTTACTCGTTATTAACTTCAACTAATCATGTACTATATTTGTTCCAGGTAAATAATCAATATAGCTGTTGTGGTTTGATTGAAAATACACAATACCTCAGATAAGTATACACGGATAAGTGCGAGTGGCTCGCGTTTTGAATAAATAAGTTTCTTTGCAGAGGATTTAATGCACAATTATTAAATTGATTAAACAACATCTATTCACTCTCATTCATGACACACAGAAATAGGCAAAAGGTTTAATCACATAGAATAACAATCATATACATATATGAGAAGAATTGAATGCGAAGAAAACAAAGATAATGAATGGTATTTGAAAGAGAAGAATCCAGAACTAACGTAAGGATTACGATTGATGATGAAGTGTTGGAACAAGTGGATGAGTTTGTATATCTTGGATGCGCTTTCAGCAGGGATGGAAGGTACACCGCAGATGTGGAAAGACGAGTGAGTGCTGGGAATAGTGTGAATGGAGCGTTGGGAAAACTTCTTGGCAGTAAAATCCTGAGCCAGAAGGCACAACTCGCTATACACAATGCAGTGTTGGTCCCAACGCTAACTTATGGAAGCGAGAGCTGGGTATGGCAGAAGGAGCATGAAAGTAGAATAAACGCGGTTGAAATGCGAGCGCTGCGCAAAATTTGTGGCGTAAGGCTTGTAGACCGTATTCGCAATGATGATGTTAGAAATAGAGTTGGCCTGAAAGAGAGCGTCGGTGTTAAAATAAGAAGAGGCATGCTCCGATGGTTCGGGCATGTAGAAAGAATGCAAGATGAAAGAATGACGAAGCAGATATACAATGCAAAAGTGGAAGGATGTAGGAGCCGGGGAAGGCCAAGACTTACCTACCATGACCAAATTGGTCATGTTCTATCAGAAGGTGATGTCAGGAGCCCTAGAAACCGGCGTGCGTGCATGAGAAGAGCAATGAATGTTAAAGAAGCGAGTGAGATATGTAAGGATCGAGTCACGTGGCGCTCGGTTCTCTCTGCCTACCCCGCAAGGGATTTGGCGTGAAGTTATAGATAGATAGATAGACATATATGAGACAAGATACAGATATACTCAAAATAATAAATCATATAAACTATCATATATTAGACACAGACATAGTCAAACGACTAAATCATACCAAATAACTGTCATACGTGAGACAATGATAGTCAAAGAATTAAATTACATTAAATAACTATCATAACTGTCATCATATATTATAAACATGACAGTATGGATATTTGGATGATTGTTCTGTTTCACGCCTCAACGCGTGAACGGATTTGGATGACATTTAGTAGATGGTACTGGATTATCACATAGGCTACTTTTTATCCCGGTGGTATGTTTCTGTGAGATGTTTAGATGTTTGAATCGTACTAAATATGGATATTTATTTCTCTTTCACGTATCAGCGGCTTTTCATCTACCACTATCCCACATAAATAATAATATATATCACCGGGATAAAAAGGTTACTTTTTATCCCGGTGATGTGTTCCTGTGGGATGACCCCTTTGTGAAGACTCTGCTTTATACTCAGAGATTTCCCGCTATTAGTCAACTTTATCTGGTTTGCTCCCGAGTTGTGGGTGCTCATAATTTGCATGTGTTTGCCGAAAGTAATCGGTCTTATAATATCGTCTACAGAAGCATATTGTAATTGAAATGTGAAGTTGCTTAGATTTATGATATCGACTACGATTATTATATTAACGCCTGAACGGATTTGATTTTCAGAAAGACCGTTCCTGTATGAAATCTATGTTTTTTCTATGTGTGTGTTTGTCTGTGTGTGTCTGTCGCTTTTTTCGAATATTCGAATTTTGACTTCAGATTCGGATTCAGCATAAAAAAGTAGAATAGGAATGTCTGAAAAGCCAACCTCCTATCTCTTAAGGAACATGGTCAAAATGGCCGACAAAGTTATTAAAAAAATTATTAAATTGTTATATAATTGACGAGCCAGGTGTTCCTCTGGCAATGCAAGCTTGCGCATTCTCAACTGGTTTATTTTGGAAACATTTATAACTCCTATCGGATATCGATTCTTGTATAGAGATTGTTTATGTGACGAATAAATTGGTAAGTTAAATCATGTGTTACGTTTATTTCGTACAAATGCACGGCTCCTGTGATCTAGAGCGTAGAGAATCATAGGATAGAGTCGTAAAGTCTAAATGTCTTAGAGGGGTTAGTATTATTATGAATGTAAAAGTATATTTATATGTCGGTTAGTCCTTTTTTTCAAATCAAAATGGAGCGACGCATTGATGTGGGTTTTTTTGTATGGAGATTTATTTTGTATGGAGAGCCCGACAGTGGCATAGGCTACCTTTTGCGCGGCAAAATACCTTACTCCAGCAGGAAAACACACTTTGTGTCCTTTTAACCACGCGGGCGAAGCCCTGGATAACAGCTAGTTACTAGAAATGAGACACATTAATAGTCAAAGATTAAATCAAATCAAATGACTATCATACATTAGATACAGAGATAGAAGGGTTTAATATCACATAGAATATAATTATATCATACACATATATGATAGACAGGGATACTCAAAGTATTAAATCATATCAAATAACTACGAGTATCATACATGAGACACGGAGAAAGTAAAAGCGCTCTACAAGTGTTCACGGAATGTGCGAGTAATTTTGTGATAATGTAAATAGCTCAGTAGATGCGTACTGCCAACACTTGAAATTAAGACCAACTGTCGTTCCGCCAGTGCTCGCTTCTTTGAGAACAATATATCTCAATATGTAGAAAGAATACAGGATGATAGAATGACGAAACAGATATACAATGCGAAAGTGGGAGGATGTAGGAGCCGACGACCAAGACTAACCTACCATGACCAAATTGGTCGTGTTTTGTTAGAAGGTGATGTCATGGGATGTAGGAACCGGCGAGCGTGCATGAATAGAATGTTAAAGAAGCGAAAGAGGCATAAGGGAGGGAGGGAATAAGGGCCGCGTCTTATGGGGCTCCGCTCTCAATGCCTACACCGTAAGGGACCTGGTATTACGAGTAAGATATACATACATATCTCAATATCGAAAAGTGTATCTCGACAACAAACTCACCTTCAATACACACGTGCGAAATCAATGCAAAAAAGTGCTGGGCATATACAAACAGCTGTCGGGGGCCGCCAAGATCAGTTGGGGGCTACATCCAGATATAGTCAAGACTATATATACAGCCGTGGTTGAACCGATAGTCCTGTATGCTGCCAGCGTCTGGGCATCAGCAGTAGACAAGCTCGGAATAAAAAAGCAGCTCAACACTGTCCAGAGGGCCATGGTGGTCATTGACCGTAACAAGTAGAGCGGCTCCACCTAGGACTAATGCTGTATACCTCGGCTATACTTTGTATAGCCGATGGGATCGCGGTGGCTAGGTGGAGCTGTGAAGCTCTCTGTCGCCCGTGGATGGACCGACGCAGTATGGGGAGGGAAATTTGGAAAAAGTTATAATCGTTTTACCGGCGTTCTAAAATGGGCCAAATCAACTTCTTTTTAGAAAATATAACTGAAAGATGATGAATGAAAGATGAATTGTGGAATGAAAGAGAATGTGATGTACGAATGTGTTTATTTATTTATGTGAATTGTGACAAATTACAAAATGTACTAATTTGAATGTAAGAAAATAGCCTTGCCCACGGCAGGGGTGCTAGTATTAAAAATTAAAAAAAAAAAAAAAAAAAAAAAACACTGTCCAGAGGGGCTTTGCCCAGAAGCTGTGCAAAGCGTACAGGACTGTCTCCCTGAATGCAGCGCTAGTGCTAGCGGGAATACTACCGCTGGACATCAGGGTGCGTGAAGCGGCGACAATATACGAGGCGAAAAGAGGCGTGCCCCAAGTAGTGCTATGTGATAGGGAAGTGGAAAGGAGAGAGCCGTACCTGAAGATAGGACACCCGGCAGAGCATATGAGCCTGGGGTTCGTAAACCTGGTAGACCAACAGCAACTGGAAGCGAATAGCGACCAAGCAGTCAAAATCTACACTGATGGTAGTAAAATTGAAGGAGGAGTGGGGGCAGCACTCACTATTTGGAAAGACGACGCCGAAGTAAAAACGGTAAAACGTAAACTACCATCGTACTGCACGGTCTACCAGGCGGAACTCCTCGCCATATGTGAAGCCATAAAACAGGTAAACGGCCGCCCTGAACGGAGCTTCGGAATCTACAGCGACTCTCGATCGGCCCTCGAGACAGTCAAAGATCGCGGACCCCTCTATCCCTTAGCAGTGGAAGCAAAAGAATTAATAAATACCAGTAGGCTCGAAGGAAAAGATATTTCTTTGTTTTGGATCAAGGCCCACGCAGGGATGGAGGGCAACGAACGCGCCGATCAACTGGCGAAGGAGGCGGCAAGCAATAAAAAGATGCGGCTGCACTATGATAAGTGCCCAACCTCATACATTAAGAGACAAATAAGAATGACGTCACTTGGTGTATGGAACCAAAGGTATAAAGAGGGCACAACTGCCGCGGTCTCAAAAATGTTCCTGCCCGACGCGGTCGAAGCATACAAAACGCTGAAAAGCATAGAACACACTAGCATTACCACACAACTGCTGATGGGGCACGGTGGGTTTTCCGAATACTTGCACCGTTTCAAGTGTAAGGGGGACCCATCGTGCATCTGTGAACCAGACGTAAGCGAGACGGTAGAACACGTCATAGCGGAGTGTCCCGCATACGCCCCTGAGAGATACGAGCTGCAACAAAAAGTAAATATGGTAATAAATAAAAACAATTTCAGCGAACTATTTAGTAATAAAAGCACGCAAAGTTACTTCGTAGAATACTGCACAAAAATAGTCAAAAAGGTTATATATAGAAATAAGTCGGCAAATAAAATATGATTAGGGCGTATAATAAGTATACGCCACTCAACCATATAAAATGGTATAGTAAAAAATTAATATAGAAAGTGCGAAATTGTAAAAATAAGGTTAAAAAATAGCAACTAAGGAAAAACTGCAAATGTATAAAACTAAAAATAGTAACAAATACAAACTGTAATAAAAATAGATATAACTAAATATGTTCTAAAAAGAAGCGATATACGTATTGCAACAACATAGATATATAACTAAGTATGTACTAGAAATAAGCGAAATATGTATTAGAAGTAAGCAAAAAAGCGATAGAATAAAGTAATAAAAAATTGATTACCCAAACCCCCCCTAATCCCGCTGCAGTGTTGGCAGTTGGCAGCATCCCACCTGACAAGGAATGAAAGAGATAGAATGAAAGAAAGAAAAGTATGTAGTATGTAAGTACGAGAGGTAGCAATAGCGAGAACTGGCATGACAGAGTAATAGCAGATAAGGTCTCCAAACTCACATTGGAGGAATAGGAGGAAAAAAAAAAATATCGAAAAGTGAGGCTATGGCGGATATCAGACAATTGATTGTTAGCATAATCAGAATATCGGTTATGTAATGTTTATAGTTTATGAATACCCGGAAACCCGCTAGAACCTTGCAATTATTTGATTAGGTGCTAAAAGGAGGTATAAGAAGTATCGATAATCCTAAAATCACACACGTTGTAGAGTTTAGTCACCTAGAAGAGATTTGTTTATCTTCCTTTGTGTATCCAAAAATATCAAGTTTTTTAATCATGACATTACAACTCATTAATAACTACTATAAATATAGAAAATCGGTTTCTAACTTGACTAGAAAAGTTACCGAACTATTTTAAGTTAGCCTATTTTCATAGAGATGTTTGTCTGTCAAGGCACATTTAGAATAGTTTTTAGAAAAATAAATGAAATTTAGTTTATTAATCGCAGACCTAATTGTATAGTATCGTATTGTACAATTGTATAATATCGTAAATTCTATTCAAATATCACAGAAGGTTATATACAGTATCTTACTCGTCTGTCACCTATTCTGTCAGTTGACTCTCGAAAATACGAATATTTACCCTCAGAACTAAATGGGGGCTCTCCTGAAAGTTGTCGAAACCACTCTCGTTAGCTTAATGTGCACAATGAGTCGGCAAATGTTTACAAAGATAGTGGACGGGCATTGATCGACTTACTAATGGGAAGATTGACTTATAAAATGTAATACCGTTGTACGAACTACCCATGTTTCCAAGTAATACATAAGGAAAGAATTTGGGCCAATATTGCAGTTGCTATGGAACAAGACGTTACAGTCATAATTTTTTTTATACGACATCGGAAAACATACTAGCATGTATCATGAAAAGCTGTTACCGTACCCTATGAACGCTTGCTATAAATTACGTGTCACTCGTGCGATGCCACCTCTGCTACTAACATAGCCACTCCGTACGAGATTACTGATGACATCACTCACACGCAGGCTAACAGCAAACTTCTAGAGAGTTGTGATTTGGCTACGGTTTTCTGTAATAAGGTGATGATCTAATGCATATTTTTTTTATATAAACGAGTATTAGGCGTGCATGTTGTAATACAAGTAGTAAAACTTTCTCTTTGGTTGTCCTTCTCTGAAATTAACTGTATTCTTAGTATGCATTTTGCACGCTAATTGTCAGCGTGTAAATACTTACTACAAGTGCATCTATTTTCCTTGTGTTTTGATTGTCTTCGGCATCTTATATGTCGAGGCCCGTTATATACTGTTTGCCGTGACGCGCATGGCTTGATCAAGCCACGCGGGTCTCGACACGTTAATAAAATTATATTTATCATCAATAATATTTTGAGTTGAGAACTACGTGGGTACTTATCAGTTGAACTTTTTTTTTATTTCTCTGTGAACTACACACATCAAAAGTGTCTAGGGATCAACATATATTTTTGCAATAACTTTTCTCCTGATTGATATTAATTAAAATTTTCTTTAAGGATTCATCAAATAAAGTGTTTTCGTTTGTCTACAGTAACGATAAACCAAGTCACCTTTGCATTAATAAAGAAATTTGCCATTTTCATGATAAAGGGATTTTTGACATTTGGACCACTAACATTAAAGTTCGAAAAAAAGACTGAAATAACAGTTTTCTTTAAAATTTTATTGGGTAACTTAAACAATTAATAATCCGTGTTTCTACCGCGAACACTAACAACACAAGAACATCGGTTTGGCATACTCAAAATGAGTTCATCCAAATCACGCTGTGGAATGGCCGCCCATGTTCGTTGCAACAACAAAAAAAGGTCTTCTTGCGACTGGATACCCTCCATATTCGGCAGAGCTCTTCTCTGTAGCATATCCCATGCATGCTCAATCGGGTTCAAGTCTGGCGACTGAGCAGGCCAGGGCATGACATTGATGTTAGCTGCGGCGAGAGTCTGTCTTACAACTCTTGCAGTGTGCGGTCGTGCATTATCATGCATTAACTGAAATAAGGGACCGATTTGCACTTGTAGAGGAACGATGACGTCTGATACAATCGTCTCAGCATAAATTTGAGCGTTGAGGTTGCCTCTGATCCAAATCAACTCAGTTCTTCCGCCGATCCAAATACCCGCCCATACCATGATGGTTCCACCACTATAAGGATGGACTTCCTGGCAGGATTTTAATCGCTGTTGGCGTCTAGGGGTTCTCCAGTGTCGTATACGTTTATATATTTTATATATTTTTTTATTACAAAGCCACATCTCAATCTCAAGAAATCCGCATAAAAATGCTTGATCCCTAGACACTTTTGATGTGTGTATATAGAGCTGTAGTATTCTTTTTCTATATTTAATAAGGTTAACTCCTTATCAATACTCAAGTTAAGAACCATATAAACTACATATTGTATGCGTCTTTTATATCGCCAATAATAAATATTTTCCGATTATCAATCATTTTCATTCGTTCCGAATATGAATACATTTCTTCGTCTGACATAGCCGTGTTAGTAAGTTCGCCATTGATGGAATAATCACTGATATGCTTGAATCATTATTAGTTATTTTGACGAGCTCTGTGGCGCATTGGTTAGTAACGCTACTTTGACACCAACGCTTATGGGTTCTATTCTCGTACAGGACAAACATGAACATGTCTGTTTGTCTTGGACTGGGTGTTTTCTATGTAACATATGTGTATGTAACGTAAGTATGAATTTACAAAAAAAAAACCTGTCATTTGTCTAGTACCCATAACACAAGCTTCGCTTACTTTGGTAAATAACACTGTGTATGTGAATATACATTTATTTAAAAAAAAATGTCTTCGATTTTAATATTGATATTGAAATAGAAAATGACTATTCTGGTATTTCTTAAAAGATACAGGTATATCACGCAACAGTAGAAGGATGTAGGAGCCAAGGAAGACTAAGACTTACCTACCATCACCAAATTGGTCATTGGTTTTATCGGAAAGTGATATCAGGAGCCTTAGAAACCGGCGAGCGTGTATACGAAGACAGAGTTAATTAATGTAGCGAGTGAGGTATCGAAGGACCGAATCATGTGGCGCTCAAGATTCTCTACCTACCCCGCAAAGGACTTGACATGAATATATATGCTTCGGCTTCTTATAAATTATACAAAAGCATGTTGTACAATAAATTACATGTCATGTCATGCCTTTGACTTTGGCAGCTATCGTCCCATTCTATAACTGAAACAAATAGAAAAAAGTAATAGGAATTCTACATTCCTCCAAGTCAACTACATGTGTCAACACTGTATTAAATGTAAATGACAACCGAAAGAAATCCGATAAATCCACCATTCTGAATTTCTTATGTACTATATCCATATAATTGACATATCTTAAAAGAAATAGCGTTAGTATTTCCTTTCCTACTATTAACTATTAACTACCACGCCATGTTCACGTTAGAAGATATGAATAAAGAAAAAACAATTAAGATTTGGCCTTTTCAATTAATAGTCGCTTTAATACTATGGTAATTTGGATTACACGGACGTTTTAAACTGGTCATTATTAATAATTAGACATTTTAATATTGTAGACCTTATGAACCGAAAGGCTAGTATGTATTATCTTAGCCCAACGTATTCTAAATCAATATTATTCAGAAGCTAATAATTTTCAAATATCGGTTTGACGTAGTAACAATTAGACTTTGTTCGTGCGGGGTTCCTTTATGTGACCCTCTCCTAATTCTAATACCAGGCTACCTCGTAGCTACTCGTAACTTCATTACGTTCAGTTAAGGGGCTTTAGTTTGGCTAGTTTCTGTGGTTTTGCTTACGTCAGAATTTCATCGTCAGGATAATAAATATTCTATATTTGTTTCGAGTTGTAGACTACCTCGGTATGAACTTTAGTTTCAAAATTAGGATCCGTTCATTGATTGTGAAAATTCAATAGACATATAGACATACAGAAACGCAAACGCAAAACCTTGTCGTCTGTTCTATATTAGTTTAGAAGTTTATGTGTGGGTACAAACATTCAATAACTATCACAAATTTTCGCACTTATTAATTAGAAGTATATCAGTTATAATAGAATTTAAAAGAAGTAGGGCGCATCAAAGCAGTCCATCTGGGGAAGTACCTTCACCTCACAAAAAACCGCAGTCAAAGAAGAACTCCCTAGGTTGTTGTGTTTCTGCGTGTGAGTGAGATCACCAGTAAGTTCCTATGGAGTTGCTGTAAGCAGCAGAGGAGGCATCGCGTAAGTGATACTTAATATAATTACAAGCGTTAATAGGCTACGGTAACTGCTTTTCATCAGGTAGGCCGTATGCTTGTATGCCTTCTGACGTCGTATAAAAAATGGTTCGGCTAAAATAGTATAAATGAATATAATAGACTAGCGACCCGCCCCGGCGTCGCACGGGTATATAGATAGCGTAATGGAAAAAAAAACAATACTGAACCGATGACTACGCAAAAGTAGTAACTAAACTCACTGTTACGTTTCGGAGGTAAAGTAGAAAATGCAGCTCTTATCTTAAAATATTCCCTCCCATTGGTCAGCAGGCTCGATATTTAGGCGCCAATACACTACGTTTTGGTGAGTAAGAGGGTCTTTATGCGTCGTCAAGTGGTTTATTAGTTGGTCAGAGGAAGAAATCTATCAGATTATATATTCATTTATATATTAATTTGTCCCTGTAGTTACAATTAGAAAAATAATGCTGTATAATCTCTCCATGTATATTTTCACGACACTATATTATGCACTATACTATCTTCACTGCAGGACTGCGAGTCTTCCTTCAACCGAAGGGGATACAGAGCATACTCCGCCACGTTGCTCAACTGCAGATTGGCGAAGCCCAGGGTTTTCAAGCCGCCCGAAGGCTCCTGACTTAGCTTAAAGACTATATCGCCAACAGCCGGGACCGATAGCGGTTTAACGTGCCCTCCTTAGGCCCTATGCTCCTTAGGCCTAGGCGCCTATGCCCAGCAGTTAACGTCATACGGCTGAAATGATGATGTGATACTAATTACACGTTCAGTTATTTAAAATTGTAAACGCTCTATAAAAAAAATTGTAATTGTTGTCACGCTTTATATGTCCAAAAAAAGTTCTAATAGCTCTCTACCTCTGACAAACAAATAAACCACTTCACAACGCATAAAGGCACCCTTACTCAAAGCGTAGTGTATTTGTGCCTAAATATTAATCCTGTTGACCGACGAAAGGATATTTTATATAATGGAAGGATATATAATGGAAGGATAATGTAAATAAAACACCGCTACCGTCTCACCGCAGACGATCCTGCATTGATCTGCAGATAAAATCCTATGCAGTATTTGTATCTGCAGATGTTTACAATATTTCTATAAGCAGATAATATAGTCACCATCTTTCAATATAGGTCGGTGCCCACAGATACCTTAAGATAAAATATAAATTATTTGCGCTATGTGTGTTAGTTCATTGGATTACACAGAGAACGATATTGAAGGATATGCGCTCAAATACAGATATCGTATTAGCATAGTGTGTGACTCCCTTTACGCTATGTCATAACATGTTGTGGCGTCATGTGTATTATACGTATTTTTTATTGTGTATCGCCTAAATTATATATATTGTATTTAAAGAGAGGTAGGACCCAGCAAGGGGTCGTGCTGTGCTCCGCCCTGTCAAGCATGCTGTAATGGCGGGGCATGGCAAGACCTCTTGCTCTAAGTATCCGTCTGGGGAAGCACCTCCACCTTACAGAAGACCGCAGCTAAATGACAACTCCGGGAGGATTGTTGTGTTCCTGTGTGTGAGTAAGGTTGCCAGTCATTTGGGAAGTCGTTGTGCAGGCAGCGGGAGGACCGGCGGATATCGAACCGCCACGAACAGCGGGGGCGCGGAAGGCTGGCGCGGCGGTCAGGGAGACCCGGTGAAACGGCTGACCGCTGGCCGCCCGCGGGTCAGTAGGGTTCCCGAACCCGGGGATTACTTAATCTCCGCCCCGGGAGGCTGAACCGCCAACCCGCGAAAAATCCCTGTTGTAGTGGTCGTACCGGAGAAGGAGACCGGAGTGGACCCGGCTGCTGCAGCAGGGGGGGACCGGGGGCCCTTCCGCCCGCCGTGCCAGCAAACCGCATAACCTGCACTGTCCAGTGGTGGAAGATACCGCGCATTTGTCTTCCACTCTGTCGGCTCAGCGACTTCTCATTATTCAAACAACCTCATAAAACATGCCTACGAGAAAGAAAGGAAAATGGAAAATTACAGCGGCTACCCCTTCCACAATAAATGTGGATTTTTGCAACATCAGGGGACTACACTCCAACATTAACGCGGTTCACTACCACCTCGAGACTGCTCGGCCGACCCTTCTTTTCCTCACGGAGACACAAATATCCTCACCGGCCGACACCTCTTACTTACATTACCCCGGGTACAAACTTGAACACTTATTTGTACGTCGTGCCGGGGTGTGTATGTTCGTTCGGGAGGATATTTGTTGTCGCCGTCTTCGTAGCCTGGAAGACAAGGACCTGTCATTACTATGGGTGCGCGTGGATTATGGCGGCCACACCCGAATCTACGCCTGCCTTTACAGGTCCTATAGCGGTGATGCAGACACAGCTCGTTTATTTGAGCACCTGCAAATGACGACTGACAGAGTTATCGAGCAGTATCCCTCCGCGGAATTAGTGATTTTGGGAGACTTTAATGCCCATCACACCGAATGGCTTGGCTCTCGGTGCACTGATTCCGCGGGGAGATCTGCTCATGACTTTGCTCTGGCCTATGGTTTCTCCCAACTGGTGCATTCTCCCACGAGAATACCGGATGTAGAGGACCATACAAGCTCCTTACTGGACCTTCTGCTGACAACACGTCCGGATGAGTACAACATCTCAGTGGATGCGCCGCTTGGCTCATCGGACCACTGTCTCATCCGAACCCAAGCGCCTTGTGCCAGGCGTGACCCACCTCGGCCTACCGGATGGCGGCGTGTTTGGCACTATAAGTCGGCAGACTGGGACGGACTGCGTGAGTTCTACGCGTCGTACCCGTGGAGGCAGCTTTGTTTCAAAACAGACGATATCGAATCCTGCGCGACTGCGGTAGCTACGGCGATATTGGATGGCATGGAATGCTACATTCCCAGTCGCTTAGTGGCTGCTGCGGGAGCTAAAAAGCGACCGTGGTTTAATCGGCCTTGTAGAGAAGCCAGACTTCTCAAACAGGCTGCTTTCGAGGCTTGGACCACGGCGCATGCTAATGGAAATCCTGATGTCTCTGTTTTGAAACGTAAACTCAACGCTGCCTCGAGGTCCAGTAAGAGGGTAATTGCCAGAGCAAAGTTTGATTTCGTCAGTAGAGTTGGCGAGCGGCTTGCAAGCCTTCCGTCTGGCAGCCGTGCTTTCTGGTCGCTGGCTAAAGCTGCCGAGGGAAACTTTTGTCAAGCGTCTATGCCACCACTGCAAAAACCGGATGGCAGTCTGGCCTACAGTGCTAAGGAGAAATCCGACTTACTGGGTAATCTCTTTGCCTCTAACTCGACTTTGAATGACGGGGGAGCTGTGCCACCTACCATCCCGAGGTGCAGTAGCTCAATGCCGGAAATCTCAATTACCCAGCGAGATGTCCGGCGGGCGTTGCTCTCCCTCGATATTCATAAGTCGAGTGGGCCAGATGGCATACCAGCAGTGGTGCTAAAGCAGTGTGCTCCTGAGTTGTGTTCTGTGCTAACGCGCCTTTTCGTGCTTTCCTACTCCACTCGGCAAGTCCCGTCTTCGTGGAAGACCGCCAATGTGCACCCGGTGCCCAAAAAGGGCGATAGATCAGATCCGTCGAATTACAGGCCTATTGCCATAACCTCCCTTCTCTCCAAGGTGATGGAGCGTGTGATAAACACACGACTTCTAGCATACCTAGAAGATCACGACCTAATCAGCGACCGTCAATACGGCTTTCGCCACGGTCGTTCGACTGGTGATCTTCTAGTGTATCTTACACACCGCTGGGCTTCGGCGATTGAGAGTCAAGGTGAAGCATTGGCTGTTAGCCTAGATATGGCAAAGGCGTTCGATCGGGTCTGGCATCGGAGTCTTCTATCGAAGTTACCATCGTACGGGCTGCCCGAGGGTTTGTGCAAATGGATTGCCAGCTTCTTATCCAGCAGACGTATAAAAGCCGTGATAGACGGTAGTTGCTCCGATAGCATGGATATTAATGCTGGCGTCCCACAGGGCTCTGTATTGTCCCCGACGCTGTTTCTGCTGCACATTAATGACATGTTGTCAATCGACAGCATTCATGGTTATGCGGACGACAGCACCGGGGACACTTATTATACGGGCCGTGCTAACATCCCTCGTTCCCTTGTGGAGGAAAGCCGCGATAAACTTGTGTCTGAAATGGAGGGTACATTGTCTAAAGTATCTGACTGGGGCGATTGAACCTAGTCCAATTCAACCCTACAAAGACACAAGTTTGCGCGTTCACCGCTAAGAAAACCCCATTTGCTGTGGTTCCCCAATTCCAGAACACGCCGCTCACAATTTCTAAGAGCATTGGGATTCTCGGTATCGAGATCTCCAGCGATGTTCAGTATCGAGGTCACCTGGAGGAGAAGGTTAAGCTGGCGTCCAAGAAACTCGGTGTGCTCAACAGAGCTAAACAGTACTTCAGCGCGGGGCAAAGGCTTATGTTATATAAGTCCCAAGTCAGACCGCATATGGAGTACTGTAGCCACCTTTGGGCGGGAGCACCTGGATACCAGCTAGGACCTTGTGACTCCATACAGAGACGAGCTGTGAGGATTATCGATGATCCTGGACTCACACACGGCATTGAGCCCTTGAGTTTGAGAAGAGATTTTGCTTCCCTTTGCGTGTTCTACCGGCTGTATAATGGATTGTGTTCTGAGGAGTTGTTCGACATTATACCAACAGCCTCGTTTTACAATCGCACAGCTCGCCGGCGGCTGGGAGTTCATCCGCACACACTGGAACCGCAATGGTCGCGCACTGTGCGCTTCACGAGAAGTTTTCGAGAACTACCGAGAACTATTATGTTGTGGAATGAGCTCCCTCCCGAAATTTTCCCAAGGGACTACAGTATGGGGTTCTTCAAGAAAGGCGTGAAGAGGTTTTTACAGGGTCGGCAACGCAAGAGTGACACCCCTGGTGTTGCAAATGCCCATAGGCTACGGTAACTGCTTACCATCAGGCAGGCCGTACGCTTGTTTGCCACCTTAGTGGTATAAAAAAAAAAAAAATTGTATCTTTAAATTGCATATAAACGTTTCTATAAATTATCTTGTCAAAATTAATATTTTTGTACGTTGAAGGCGGCCAAGCAAATCATCTTTATTAGTAGATGCGCGCCCTACTCTGTCGTGCCTTTGTCTCGCGCGCTGACGTCACGCGGCGGGCGGGGCGAACGCCGGCACTTGCGCGGGCGCTGCCAGCCAGTCTGCATATAGCTACGCACGCGAACACTGTGTCGCTTTGCTTACCGCCGCGCATACGCTAAGATCGCTACGCATACGTTGCTTGTTTATCCATCTAAATTCTGTGCATTCATACTTTCACTTCTCTCTCATTTTCACTCCTTCTGTCTACTCTGCTGTGAACTATCTATGCTATCTTCATAATAAACTGTTCTTCATCTACTGTGCTTACAACTTTCATTCTTCGCCTTCACCTCGCTTATCGCCTCAAGCCGCTACAGCTACAGCTACACGAAGCAGGTACCTGGACCTCAACTACCATCGCTAAACTGGTGACCCTAAACTGGTGACCCCGAGGAACATGACGGACGAGAGAGACCTAATGGCAGAACGTAGTGTCGGCGACCGAAAACCGTTAGAGGCGTTCCGAGTCGGCGTCCGAATACCCCCGTTCTACCCAGAAAAACCCGCGCTGTGGTTCAAGCAACTAGAGGCACAATTTATAATAGCGAATATTAAAACGGATGAGACGAAATATTCGTACATCGTCGGTAATCTGGATCCGCGGTATATCATTGAAGTGGAGGATATAATAAATGATCCGCCATCGAATGATCGATACGAGAAGTTGAAGTCGGAGCTCATCAGACGGTTGTCCGCGTCCCAGGAGAAAAAGATTAAACAACTTCTGGTGCACGAGGAGCTCGGGGACCGGAAACCGTCTCAATTTTACCGCCACATGGTGGATTTGGCGGGACCAGGCGTTCCTGAGGACTTCATTCGCACCATCTGGACTAGTCACCTACCCAGTAATACGCAAGCCATCGTAGCCTCGCAGACGAAGACCAGTATCGACGATTTGTTGGAGCTGGCCGACCGAGTTCACGATATCGTCGGCACAAGGGCGGTTACAACAGCGGCCATGTCGTATTCGCAATCTACCCCCAGCTGTAATTCAGAAATTGCTGCACTCACCAGGCAAGTGGAGAAGCTGGCGGCTAAGGTGGAGAGATTATCACGCCCGCATGGACGATCAGGTAGTAGTGCTCGCCATCGTTCCGGTAGTTCCGGGAAGCGCTCGGAATCCAGTCGTCGTCGGTATCCTCAGTGTTGGTACCATTACAAATTTAAAGACCAGGCCAAGAGGTGTATCCAGCCCTGCGATTACCACTCATCGGGAAACGCGAGGGGCAATCAGTAATGGCGACCGACGATTGCCCAAGTAGTGGTCGCTTATTTGTCACCGATCGCAAGTCGAAGATACAGTTCCTGGTCGACACTGGTAGCGACCTCTGCGTCTTCCCATGATCGGCATTAGCAGGACGACAGCTACGTACCAACGCGGACAGTGGTTATCAGTTGTGTGCGGCTAACGGTACCGCAATAAACACGTATGGTGTGAAAACTTTATCATTAGACCTAGGGTTGCGCCGCGACTTCACTTGGGAATTTGTAATAGCAGACGTTACTAGGGCGATAATAGGCGTAGATTTTTTAACATTTTTTAATTTAATTATCGATTGCAGGAACCAACGCCTAATCGACAACAATACTACGCTCACGACCCCGGCTTCACCTGCGCGATCATCTGATGTCGTTTCGTCGGTGAAGGTAACTCTTGGTGAGTCTGCATATCACCACATACTACGGGAATTTCCCGACATTACTCGTCCACACGGTATACACCGCACACCCACACATAATACTGTCCACCACATACATACCACGCCCGGGCCGCCAGTCTCTTGCACACCGCGCCGGTTGGCTCCAGATAAACTTTACATCGCCAAGGAGGAGTTTGACGCGATGCTGAAAGCAGGCACAGCCAGACCCTCCAAGTCCCCATGGGCATCACCGCTGCATTTGGCGCCTAAAAAGAATGGATGGCGACCCTGCGGCGACTACCGCGTACTAAACGCCAGAACAGTGCCGGATAAATATCCGATTCGGCACATTCACGATTTTGCGCACAACTTGACCGGCTGTTCAGTATTCAGTACAATAGACCTTGTGAAAGCGTACAACCAGATCCCGGTAAGTCCAGAAGATATTCCTAAGACGGCTATCACCACACCGTTCGGGTTGTACGAATTCCCGTACATGAATTTTGGACTTCGCAACGCGGGACAGACATTTCAACGGTTCGTCGATGAGGTAGTTCGCGGATTAGATTTTTGTTTCCCATATTTAGATGATTTTTTGGTCTATTACGAAGATCAGCTTTCCCATGAACGTCACTTGCATCAACTGTTCACCCGGTTGCAGGAATACAACATGGTGATCAATCCTGCCAAATGTGTCCTAGGCGCAAAGGAGGTAACTTTCCTAGGTTATCGTATCTCTGCCAGCGGAACCAAGCCCTTACCCGAGAAGGTGGAAGCCATCACAAGGTATCCCGTACCTAAAACCGTTCGGGAGCTTCGAAGGTTTTTAGGTATGATTAATTTTTCCAGGCGGTTCATACCTAACGCAGCTCAGAGTCAGGCTCCACTGAACGCTCTACTCACAGGTTCTGTTAAGGGTTCTCACCCAGTCAATTTCACAGCTGAAGAGTCACGAGCATTCGAGGCCTGCAAAGAAGACCTCTGCAATGCCGCAATGCTGGCGCATCCCGACTGCGAAGCCACATTAGCAGTGGTAACAGACGCATCGGACACCGCGGTCGGTGCCGTGCTGCAGCAACGCAAATATGGTGGTCCATGGCAACCGCTGGCGTTCTACTCACGCAAGCTCAGCCCGTCGCAGGCCAAGTACTCTCCATACGACAGGGAATTGCTGGCTATTTACGAGGCCATAAAACACTTCAGGTATATGGTGGAGGCACGGAACTTCGTGGTCTACACAGATCACAAACCTCTTTGCTTCGCGTTCCATTCTAGGAAAGAGAACTGCTCGCCCCGTCAATTCAGACACCTTGACTTTATTTCACAATTTACAACATACATACATACGACACATTGCTGGTAAGGATAACGTGGTGGCTGACCCGCTATCACGAATTGAAGCAATCACCCAGCCAGTAGACCTCACTAGGCTCGCCGAATCCCAGCAACGTGACCATGAGCTTCAACAGCTTATCAGCAGCAATACGTCGTCGCTGTGTCTTAGTAAAGTCAAGGTGCCGGGATCTGAAATTGAGCTTTACTGTGACGTGAGCTATAACACCTCTCGACCATATGTCACGAAGGAATTTCGTCGCCAAACGTTTGAGGCCTTACATTCATTTAGCCATCCTGGTGCAAACGCATCGACCAAGCTGGTTACCGCAAGGTACGTATGGCCAGGAGTCAAAAGAGACTGTAGAGAATGGAGTCGGTCTTGCATAGCTTGCCAACGTGCAAAGGTTAGTCGGCATGTCTCTTCACCGCTTGGTACGTTTAAGTTGCCTAAGGCTAGGTATATGTACATCCACATTGACCTGATAGGACCTTTGCCTCTTTCACAGGGTTTCAGGTATGCTCTCACCGCTATCGATCGGTTCTCGCGATGGCCTGAGGTAATACCTATCCCTGACATCACAGCGGAGACCGTGGCTAAGGCTCTGGTTTCTGGTTGGTTCTCCCGCTTTGGGTGCCCTAAGGACATCGTGACCGATCGCGGACGGCAGTTCGAGTCAGCTCTATTTAAGCATCTGGCAAATTTAGTAGGTTTCTGTCACAGACGTACTACGGCTTACCACCCAGCCTGCAATGGACTGATTGAGCGGTTCCATAGGCAACTAAAAGCTGCAATTGTCTGCCACGCCAATGAGAGCTGGGTTGAATCACTTCCGTTGGTATTATTAGGTATCAGAAACGCATACAAAGAAGATCTAGGAGCTACGCCAGCCGAGTTGCTGTACGGCGAAACTCTTAGGTTGCCCGGCGAGTTACTTCAGCCCGAAGTCGGTGATACTTTGGACTTGTCAGATTACGTGGCGCGCTTAAGGATGTTTGCTAGACGGTTGCAGCCCACACCAGCTTCCCGCCACGGTAATCGGTCTACCTTTGTTTTCAAGGATCTAGGCTCAACCAGTCACGTGTTCATAAGGGACGAGACGGCTGGTTCTTTAAAACCTGTATACACTGGTCCACACAAGGTTCTAGAGCGAGGAGAAAAGGTTTTTAAGATCATTGTAAATGGCAAGCCTACTACGGTGTCCATAGACAGACTGGTAAGCCTGTAAGCCCGCTTACACCTTTCACGACACACCCACCAACAATCACCATACCTCAAACTCCACACAAAACTTCCACACGAACACGCCACTCATATCACCAGCAGCTACCAAGTTACCCGATACCCGAGGAGATGACATCAGAAGAACTCGTTCAGGTCGTAAAGTACGTTTTCCTGATTATTATCGCCCGTAGTGACGGTCTCTCGGGGGGGGTGATGTGGCGTCATGTGTATTATACGTATTTTTTATTGTGTATCGCCTAAATTATATATATTGTATCTCTAAATTGCATATAAACGTTTCTATAAATTATCTTGTCAAAATTAATATTTTTGTACGTTGAAGGCGGCCAAGCAAACCATCTTTATTAGTAGATGCGCGCCCTACTCTGTCGTGCCTTTGTCTCGCGCGCTGACGTCACGCGGCGAGCGGGGCGAACGCCGGCACTTGCGCGGGCGCTGCCAGCCAGTCTGCATATAGCTACGCACGCGAACACTGTGTCGCTTTGCTTACCGCCGCGCATACGCTAAGATCGCTACGCATACGTTGCTTGTTTATCCATCTAAATTCTGTGCATTCATACTTTCACTTCTCTCTCATTTTCACTCCTTCTGTCTACTCTGCTGTGAACTATCTGTGCTATCTTCATAATAAACTGTTCTTCATCTACTGTGCTTACAACTTTCATTCTTCGCCTTCACCTCGCTTATCGCCTCAAGCCGCTACAGCTACAGCTACACGAAGCAGGTACCTGGACCTCAACTACCATCGCTAAACTGGTGACCCTAAAATGTTATCTGAAATATCTCTTAGAGTGCCAGTGAAATCAAATCGACGTTCCGCACCTATCTCTATACCATTCGCTAATACTAACTATCGACAAGACATCTTTATGTTTCGTGCGGGTAGACTATTTAATGCAGTTGGTCCTGAACTCGATCTAGACCTATTTAATTCAAGTTGTGCGTCGGTAAGGCGGTCGTTGACAAGGCGGTTTGTTTAGCACTAGGCAGTGATATGTATGTTGTTATTATAATTATTTTATTATTTCCACTTTTTATACGTTTTGTATCAAAAGATATTTATGGCTTACATTCAACATTATATCAATAGTACTGAACTTTGATGATCAAGATAATGTATATATATTCGTAGGCTTTTTGCATAATAATTAATTTCTTTAATGCTCACAAGTTTCTTTGTCTAATATGTTGCTATTTGCGGAAACCTGTATCTGGCTCAAAGTATTGTTAAACTTGATTTATAATATAGTTTTATGCTGTTGGTTTTCCAAATATACTAAAATAAAATATGAAATAAATAAGTTGTATCACTCACATACATCCACTCCTTGTCTGCTTTTTGATAAATACACTATAATCATTATAATGGAAGGCACCAATATTGTCGCAATTGTCAACATTGGTGAGGATCTCTAAACACAAAATGCCATTTGATCCTCGGGGATTATTTGAACATGCACAATCCCTGTACCGAGGCAGGTCAATATTTGGTTAAGTGCTAACGTGCACAGTTTGTGTGTGACAACTTCTCGAAACTGGTGATCTGGATACAAACACTACATTTGCTATCGTTAGATATTCATGTATTATTTATTATTTAACTTAAAAGAAACGTGCATGTAGTCGACTTGTCTTCAATCTGTTTCTCTACTCAATAAAATAATTTGACTGTCTGGTGGATAATATACAATCTACGACGATGGATCACTAAGTTTGACATTGTGAAGAACTCTCCTATAGGGAAATTCCAACTACCATAGGGCGAGTAGAATGCTGCGTTTGTTTCCTAGCTGATAGGTATTGTGAATATGGATGCGTGTTTTATGCATACACCTAAATAAATACAGGTTACAGAAATATAATAACTGCCAATAAATTCTAAATGTATAGATGGATATGTTAGTATTAGATGGATATGTTAGTATTTGTATGTATGATATTTATATAAGTTAGCGTTTATCTATATGTGTAACAGATATTGTTTTCTTTGTTTATTAATATAGTGTGAATGACTTTGTGCTCCTACCTACTTGAAATTTCCTATCAGGTATTCTATGGTTGATCCGGATGGGATAAGTCCGCCATTGTACAAACAATATTTTTTATCTGTATTTTGTTTTTCCTTGTAGTACAATAAAGATTATACAAATAAATAAATAAATGTATGTCGTTTCCTCTGTGTAAATAAATGTAACTCGGCAAAGCAAGATAGAGACAGTACGTGTTGTGTGGTAATTGGTTGTCAAACGGCCGTACACGGCAGCATACCCATGCTGAATCTGAGCCCTGATTTATATGCTAGTAAGCATATAAATCAAACATAAGAAACTTGGTGTTCATATTATCATACATATTGTATCTTTTATATTACTAAAGTGGCAAATAAGTATACAGCCTGCATGATAGTAAGCTGTTACCATACCGTACGGACAATTGCAACTCCAGTTAAAATTCATCTTACTAAGTCATCTTTATTACCTATTACTATAACAAAATTAACATTATTTTTTACTGACGATTTGTTAAATTTTGCGCTACTATTACTATACGAACTATACAAAAATTTGATTGATTCTGTTGACTATACTGGTTGCTATAAATTGTTGAGATTTTTTTTCCACCTAAAAATAAATCAAAATTTCAAAGGATTTCAGTTTACATACACTGTGTAAACAGATCTATCTAGTACAGTTTTTCAGTAACCTACATAATGCTTGCAATGTTTGGCTCCCAAAATGGTAAGGAAATTCCAGATGTTAATATTAAATAGACAATATTAAAGTAAAAGAAAGTTTTGCAACTTTTATACAGTTTTGTCTTAGGTTTTTGCGATTGTTATACATTGAATTAAACAATTTTTAACGGAAGTATCGCGTATTTTATTTATTTTGTTGAACCTGACGTTTCGAACGCTTTGCAGCGTCCGTGGTCGCAGGAAGACTGCATTCTTCTGAAGCATTCGAAACGTCAGGTTCAACAAAATAAATAAAACACACGGTACTTCCGTTAAAAATATTTAATTCAATTTTATACAGCTATTTTCTCTTTTTCAAAATATTTCAAAAACTTCAAATCTTACTTTTCCTACCACTCAAGTGATACATAAGCGTACATCTCCCTGATGGTTAGCAGTCACTTTAGTATTTAGACATTTGTAATACCAGAGTATCGCTTGTTGCCATCCCTATTAAATCTTTGAAAGAGTGCAAAGAGGGCAGTTGAAACAGTTGCAGGGTCGCTAAAATCCTTCAAAATATAAAAAAAAACCCGTGCCCTCTGTGTTTTTAACAATACGGTTTAGTATACAGGGGTTCATACAGGGGCGCGGTTCTGTTGCGGCGACGGTGCGGCGGCTATGCGGCCAGTATGTGATTATTTATTCATATCAACCGAGTTACGGTCCGGCACCGTAGCAGCTCCGGTTATATACACCCGAAGCTTTTAAAGAATTTTCAATATTTCCATTGAATTCGTAAATATGGTCCGAAATCAGCCTTCGGCATTATTGGACTGCTTTATTTTAAGATTTATATTTCATTCATTTGATGAATTTCAAAAATTTGTGTCGTTTAGATGAACGGCTATATGCGAGAGCCGAAATTCAGTGCCTTTCATATGCGGACTTATCCATAATCTCGGTGGCGCAGTGGCGAAACACGCTCTAACGTTACTATGACACCAAAGCTCGTGGGTTCGATTACCACACAGGGCAAATATTTGTGCATGAACAGGTCTGTTTGTATTGGTCTGGATATTTTAAAGAGAGGTAGGACGAATCAAAGCACCCCGTCTGGGGAAGTACTTCTACCTCACAGAAAACCGCAGCTAAATAACAACCCCCAGGAGGGTTGCTGTATTAATGCGTGTGGGTGAGGTCACCAATAACCTTCTAAAAGGAGTTTCCATGCTAGCAGCAGAGATGGCATCGCGCGAATGATACTTATTGTATTGCGAGCGTTCATAGGCTACGGTAACAGCTTTCCATCTGGTGGGCCGTATGGTGGTATGCCTGGCGACGTAGAATAAAAAAAAATCATCTCCTATTAATTATAGATCAGAGCAGCAGTGGTGTTGAAATCTGATATATTTGACAAACGCGAACTGTTTTCCCTTATAACACCCACCCTCTCCCTTCCATCATATACCACACGTGCTGGCCTGCGATGTCATTATTACGCAGTTGCGAACATTTCTTCGCATAATAAAAGTTCAGCAACTCCTATCTCTGTTGTACCATTAAAAAGTGGAACACCTTACCAGCACATATGTTTCCTCTTTCCTACAATATGGGATCCTTCAAACGAAGCGTGAAGAAGAACCTTGCGGGCCAGCACGGCAGCGGCAACAGACAAGATTCTGTAGTCTTTTGTAAGCTGTCGCTGCGATTTGAGCTCCTCTTTCGTTTTCCATCAGGCGAAGTGACCCCACTTCGCCTGATGGAAAACGATGCTGTGCTTATATAAAAAAATCGGCCAAGTGCGAGTCGGACTCGCGCACGAAGGGTTCCGTATCATTATCTATAAAAACAGCAAAAAAATCACGTTTGTTGTATGGGAGCCCGCCTTAAATATTTGTTTTATTTTAATTTAATTATTTATTCTTAAAGTGAATATATAACTCAATATTCTGTGAATATTTCAAGCGTCTACATGTTGCCGTTATTAATATCAAGCAAAAATGAGCAAAAAAAGCACGTTTGTTGTATGGGAGCCCCCTTAAATATTTATTTTATTCTATTTTTTAGTATTTGTTGTTATAGCGGCAACAGAAATACATCGTTTGTGAAAATTTCAACTGTCTAACTATCACGGTTCAAGAGATACAGCCTGGTGACAGACGGACGGACGGACGGACAGCGGAACCTCAGTAATAGGGTTCCGTTTTACCCTTTGGGTACGGAACCCTAAAAAAGCGAAAGGCATCACAGATTGAACAACTGGAATCAGTGTTTCAAGAAATATCTTCTACTATTGCATTGTAACCGTTCATATACGGTAACCACTTTTCAGAATGTGGTAGGCCGTATGTCGATATAACAACATTGATAGTATAGTGTACTTAAGATAATGTTCATCGATGAAATATCTCTTCAAACTGATTACTTTTTCGCAAAATCTGTGGCAACAGAACTATTAAACTGAACGTTCCTTTAATTGAATTCTCATGGTAAATGTTCCAAGTAGGTATTATCTTTCGCACAGGCCTTATCCTACGAATTATTCGAGCTTTCTCAAGCAGCAATTCGTTTTTGTTTCATACATATCAAGGTAACCACTGTTAAATCTGTCAGGCGACATGTGTGGTTGAAACGTACGGCAAGGTTTCGCTTATGGATAGTAATTATTACACCATTAGTGGTCATGCGTACGTAATCCCCTCTAACGGTAATTAAGTAACAGTTGACTGAAACCGCTTGCTTCAGATTACATCAGTGCATGATTATGAGACATTAAGGAAATTAATTTACGACGAGATCAGAAACTAATTACACTAAAGGCGTAATTACACTAGGTCGTTATCCCGAATTTGAGTGCCCATAGAATTCGGACAAACTCTTATATGAATCTTGTGACAATCTAATCCATTCAGTATTATCCCCTTGCTCAGCCGAATTAGAATACCCGGTCCCTGTCTTCATTTCTAGAAAACATTAAACTTTTCGAATAGTTAATAGATTCAGGCGTTATTTTGCGAAAGTCAAATTTACATGCAATTTGATCTAACCTGCTTTGCGTGCTTCCACCACCAATTAGTTCATACGGCCTAGCGCCGGCCGGCACCCACCCACTACTGTTAGTGGTTGCAACATGCCGACGCTGCCATGGCTGAGACTACCGGAGCAGCATTAAACTTAACTGCATTAAACTTTTTGTCTTACTTTTTCTTGTGTGCCGCGTTCGTAACGATGACGTAAGAAACATGGTTTGAAAAAGAGTCTCGGTATTAAAGAAAATGCATGCTCCATTGGTTCGAACATGCAGAAAAATAGCAGGATGAGAGAATTACTAAACAGATATGAAATGCAAAAGTGGAAGGAGCCGAAAAAGATCAATACAACCATAACCAAATTGGTCGTGTTATATCAGAAGGTAGTATAGTCATTGAATTAAACAATTTCAAGTTCAACAAAATAAATAAAACACGCGATACTTCCGTTAAAAAATCGGAACATTTTTTTTTTAACGGAAGTATCGCGTGTTGTATTTATTTTGTTGAACCTGACGTTTCGAACGCTTTGCAGCGTCCGTTGTCGCAGGAAGACTTGCAAAGCGTCCGAAACGTCAGGTTCAACAAAATAAATAAAACACGCGATACTTCCGTTAAAAAAAAAAATGTTTAATTCAATGTGTAACAATCGCGAAAACCTAAGACAATACTAGGTAGCATAGTCATATAAACCGGCGTGCGTGCATGAAAAGAGCTATGAATGTTAAAGAAACGAGTTAGGCGTCATGTGGCCAACGGTACATTATAATTATGTTGAGAAAATAAATTCTTTAAAACTTAACCTATTAACATAACCATTCTTTGGCCGACAGCACGATACAAAAAAATTTCAATTCGTCATGTTTCTAATATATTTGTGAATCTTGTAGTTATCACGTGGCACTCGGTCCTATCTATCGCGAGTGACTTGACATGTAGATCTATGAGCGCCTTGCTAATTGTCATGTCAGGTCGAATTCGAGTAAAGCAGTGTAATTAATATATCGGGTGCTCGAATTCGTGGAAATTCCTACATGTACCCGAACACGAGCTGACGCCTCGTGCAATGGAGCCACAATTATGACAGATAACGAACTGTACACAAATATACTCGGGTTCGAATCCTGGCATGTAGCACTAAGTTCGTATTTTCGGATTTATGTACATTTTTGTAATTATTCCTTGCCCAGCGGTGAAGGCAAACATTGCGAAGAAACTGGCACGTTAAAGAAATTATATTTTATTTTATTTGACGTATGACCTTACCTAAGAAAGGTCTGATTTATCCCCTGGGTCGTGAAGGTCGAACGGCAGTCGCTCCATGTAAAAATCAGTATCTTCGCCAAATCCCTAGGCTTAGGTAGCGAACCCCGCTAATCCTGATGGATTATGAAACGGGATAACGTTAAAAGATGAAGATATAAAGAGAAAAGTGTACGCAGAGTGCCAAGTTCCTATAGTTATACATATATAGGATTTGCTGAACTTTTTAGTATGCATGGTTAGCATCTATATTCTAAATCATGTGTGTTGTTAATAAACATTAATTGGGTATTGAAAAATATATACTTTTCTATAACTACTCTGGCCATAAATACTACCTATTACATAGTAACTTTTCTTTTTCTCAACCCTCTAATTACTTTAAATTTGGAACACGTTTGTTATGTTATAAACTTCTTTCGATTTCCCGCCGTTTTACATATTTTTTTCGTGTTTATTATCAAATTAAAATATGGAAAGGTGTGTTAAAGGAAATAGGATTCCAGTCACGTGATTGCCTTGCACAAAGTGGATATGGAGCCGTCGGTTATATTCGTGACACTTCAAAAACTTGGTATTAGCCGTATGTTCGTATATTTTACTATCGACAGCTATACCAACACTTACTCTGTTGAAGACCGTAAAAGATCGGGACGACCGCGTGCTGTTAGAACTACAAAGGCTGTTCATGCTGTTAAAGCCAGAATTCTCCAAAACTCTATTAGGAAAAAAGTCTTATCTTGAGAAATGAAGATTCCCGCTAGGACTCTGTGGCGTATAATATAACAAGACCTGAATCTCGGCGCATATCGTCGCTATATAGGACATGCCCTAAATCAATCCCTACAGTTGAAGAGAGTAGATCGATCAAAACGCTTTCTGCCCCGATATGGAGGTGAAAGACACAGAAATGTCCTCGTTGGTGATGAAAAAATTTGCCGATTGAAGAGCACTACAACCATCAAAATGACAAAATCTACAGACACAGTTCTAAAGAAACCGCCCGAGTGATCGGAAAGGTGGTCATCATCCTGCGTTAGTAATGGTTTGGTGGAGAGTGTCTTATCAAGGAGTCAAAAAGCTTTATTTTTGTGAAAAAGGTGTAAAGACTTCAGCCAAAGTGTATCAAGAGACTGTCCTGTATCCTGTTGTGAAACCTCTCAGTAACACTTTAAAAAATGTACCGTGGACTTTATAGCTTGACTCTACACCTGGTTACGGGGAACGAACTACCCAAACCTGGCTCGAAACCAACGTTCCGGACTTTACAAGAGCTGAAAACTGACCCTATCCTAGCCCATATTAAATTCGTTAGACTACAAATTATGAACAGTTTTAGAGGACATGGCCTGCTCGAAGCGACACGCCGACATTGTGAATCTTAAGAAATGTCTGGAGCAAGTAGTGGCCAAATTTCCAATGGAAACAGTGCGTAAATCCATGGATTTGTGGCCAGACAGATTAAAGGCCTGTATCAAGGTCAAACGTGGCCATTTAGAATAGAATCATTTTTTTAATTTTTGCTGAGACTTCCATAAATATGTGCATGTAAGTTAAAAAATAAATACATGTTCATTTGTAATAGAACTTATGGCCGGACTGAGTATTTTATACTCTGCAATACAAAATCCTATTACTAAAATCTAAATTACATTATGTTTTATTTTTGTTTTTACACAACATCGGGAACCATCCGAACATTCGGCCCACCTAATGCAAAGCAGTTATCGTAGCCCATGAACGCTCGCAAGCTTGCAATACATGAATTATCACTCGCACATTGCCACCCCTGCTAATAACACAGCAATTCCTTCGGAGCTTACCGGTAACCTCACTCATTCGCACGTATGTGTATGTATGTATGTTCTTTTGAGATTGGAGTTATTTCCGCAGGCTGCTTTGATGCGCTCTACTTTTCTTGAAAACAGACATGTTCATGCATACAAATATTTGTACCGTGTTGAAATCGAACCCACGAGAGTTGGTGATAAAGTAACCGCACCATCACCGAGCTCGTCAAAACTATCACTGCTTTAGAATAGACAACTGACTTGCATAAAAAACATTTTTGGAATGAAATTGTGAAAATACAGGCATTATTCTAATATATAGAATTAAAATTAAACTTAATTTCAAGGTATTTCATATAAAGTTTAGTCGAAATATTTAGTCGAATACATGGAATAATTAAGAATATACGAGTATAAGATAATAAATTAAGAAAATATAATTATTGCGCAAAAAAGATGTGTAAACAAGGTCATTTGACACAACATTTCATATTGTCGGATACTCGTTAGTGGTATGTGTAAAGTCAATTTGCGTAAGTAATTTTTGAATAGCTTCTAGCTACGTTAGACTATTATCTATGTACGTTAGACTATTATCTATGTACCTATATTCTTCTAAGATAAACGCAGTCGAAATGTGAGCATTACGCAAAAATTATGGCGTAACGTTTGTAGATCGCGTTCAAAATAAAGATGTTAGAAACAGAGTTGTTCTTAAAGAAAGAATTAAAATAATGAGAGACGAGGTTTGTTGGTTCAGATATGTAAAAATAATGTAGGAAGAAAGAATTCTGAAAGAGATATACAACGCGGAAGTAGAATGATGTAGGAACTGGGGAAGCCCAAAATGTACCATCTCATCTCATCTACCATGACCTGATTGATCATATTTTAATCGAAGGTGGTGTCAGGAGCCCTAGAAACCAGCGTGCGTGCATGAAAAGAGCTATGAATGTTAAAGAAGTGAGTGAGATGTGTAAGGACTGAATCATGTGGTGCTCGGTTCTCTTTGACTACCAGGCAAGTTATGGGTACAAAATATTCTATTTAAGTGAATTGTAATTAGTTTAAGAAAATAAGCTCTTTCAAACAAAACCCATTAATACTTTCATTATTCAGCCGACCGCTTCGAAAATTTCATATTCCACATTGTTTCCGATATATTTATGAATCTTTTATTTCATTACTGACAGCTCTATTAGATTCAATCTCTGTTAACATGATAGCTGCATATTATAAATTGTATATATATATGTATATTTTCACGCCAGGTCCCTTGCGGGGTAGGCAGAGGGAACCGAGTGCCATCAGACACGGTCCTTACATACTTCACTCACTTTTTTAACATTCATAGCTCTTTTCATGCACGCCCGCTGGTTTCTACGACTCCTGACACCACCTTCGAATAAAATATGGCATGACCGGTTCCTGGGGTTCCTGACATCACCTTTCGACCACACACGACCAATTTGATCATGGTTGGTTAGTCTCGGTCTTCTTCGGCTCCTACATCCTTCTGCTTTTGCATTGTATATCTGTTTAGTCATTATTTCGTCCTGCATTCTTTCTACATGTCCGAACAAACGAAGCATGCCTTTTCTTATCTTAACACTGACACTCGCTTTCAGACAAACTCTTTCTTTTACGTCATCATTACGAACGCGAGAATAGCCTTCTGGCTTAGATTTCGTATTGAATTGTAGTGGCTTCAATAATGCATGTTGATAAAGTTAAACGTCGAAAGCATAACGTGAGAAAGTTATGAAGATTGCTCTATACTATTTATTACATATAACTATAAAGCCGTCCCAGTAAGATGGATATCATTAATCAAGGTAGAAAAAAAACCTCATTAGATTCGGTATTCAGGGACATTTTCTGAAATAGAATGATGAATCAGAGCATTACTTGATTAAAAATATGTCTTACGCAGTGTCCATTAAGTTGAAAGAATTTTGGTTCCACTTGTTTTTTTTAAGCGTACGCGAGAAGAGCTGTGAATGTTAAAGAAGCGGGTGAGGTATGTAAGGATCGAGTGATGTGACCCACGGTTATTCCTGCCTACTCCGCATGGCATGAAGATAGAGATCTCGCAACCGGATCTAATGATTTTCATCAAATTTTATATTCAAGTTCCGCTTTTCAATTTCATTTTTTTTTTTTTTTTTCAATTTCATCTACATGGATATCCTTCCTCAAAACGCCATTTTGTGCAATAACATAGAAAATCGCTGGTGTTTATAATAATAAGTACCTACAGGTCGTGGATATATATCATAGGCATGTAATATTTATCATAAGAACACTGATAGCCCAGTGGGTAAAGAATTTTATAGAGAGAAATAAAAAGAGGGTTGTTGTATTCCTGCGTGTTAGTGAGGTCACCAGTAAGCTCCCAAGGAGTTGCTATGTAAGCAGCAGAGGAGGCATCGCGCGAGTGATGCTTTACAGCGTTAATAGGCTACGGTACCCGCTTCACATCAGGTGGGCCGTATGCTTGTATACCTCCCGACGTAGTATAAAAAAAGCCTATTATCTACGGTCTCTGATTCAAATCCTGACATGTACCACTAAATTCGTATTGTCGGATTTATATATTTGTATTTATCACTTACTTCAATGAAGGAAAACATCGTGGGTAAACCTTCACGTCCAAGAATTTATATTTATAATATAATCCCGGATGAGGCGCCTTACACAAAGTGACGCAGTGGTTAATGTCAATAAGTATCATTTCACTATCTACCCGCAAGGGATATGGCTTGAAATTGTAAATAGATAGATGGAATATTTCTTTTTCATACAAAGTCGTGCCATGGTGCCATGATCTTTTACCACGATGTAAAGTACTTGTGCTAGCTTATACACGCTTGCAATACCTATACACATCTCTGCTGCTAACACAGCAACAAAAGCAACACGTGTTGGTGTTGTTTTTTAAATAGACATTGAAAATACTGGTCATTGTCTTTGCCAAATCCATAGGCTTAGGCAGCGGACCCCGCCAACGCTAAGAAGATGAAGAGGAGACCTTACAAATACTGGCTACGTAAAAAAGTCACTGTCTGAACTGAACGACTGTCATCTACCGACACCTATCGCTGAACCTGTGTATCCGATGAGAATGTGCAGCAGTGATGACCATATTGATTAGACCATGGAAACAGCTACGTATATTAATGATTTGAATGATTATGTGATACTCAATTCTCTCTGCCCACACCGCAACGGAAAGTACGCGAGATAGATAAATAAACAAACATCACTAAATGTGTAGCAAAGGTCAAATCAAGAAACGTAGTCTATACCGGAAGTCCCAAACGATCTGATGCTATTGATAAACTGCCGGAAAATAATAGATCCCAGTGACAAGGGACCGGAAGTATAGACGCGAACCGGAAGTGACCTATGGTCAACTATGACAGAGGTGACCCAATTGATCAAGGGTGTATGATTGGAACTAGTTGGTATATATAGAAATATATTTGTATGTTCGTTATAGGACGAATATAACAATCGGAGAAGTAGGGTGCATCAAAGCAGTCCGTCTGGGGAAGTACCTCCACCAAATAACAACTCTCTAGAGGGTTGTTGTGTTCCTATGTGTGAGTGACCAGTAAGCTCCCAAGGAGTTGCTGTATAAGCAGCAGAGGAGGCATCGTGCGAGTGATTCTTAATATATTACAAGCGATAATAGGCTACGGTACCCGCTTTACATCAGGTGGGCCGTGTGCTTGCATTCCTCCCGACGTAGTAAAAAAAAAGAATGTAGATTGATAAGAAGAGAAATGATTTGACATGAAATATTTTTTTATGTAACGTCCGGCAGCATACAAGTGTCTAATCTCATGCAAGCATCAAGCTCGGCGGCACAGCGGTTAATAATATGACTGAAACCAACTTTTGTCGGTTCAATTCCCACGCTGAACAAACATTTGTGTGCATGAACATGTATGTTTGTCTTAGTCTGGATGTTTTTACGAGAGGTAGGGCGTATCAAAGCAGCCCGTCTGGGGAAGGACCTCTAACCTAACAGATAACCGCAGCCAAATAACAAACTCCCCGGAGAGTTGTTCTATTTCTGCGTGTAAATGAGGTCACCAGTAAGCTCCTTGCTGTCTCAGCAGCAGAGGTGGCATCACGCGAGTGACACTTATTGTATTGCTAGTATCCATAGGCTACGGTAATCAGTTCACATCAGGTGGAGCGTATGCTTGTGTCCCTTCCGGCGTTGAGCGATGAATGGTTGTAATACATAATCACTCACGCGATGCCACCTATGCTACATCTGCTGGTAACACAGCGACTTCTTAGGCGCTTACTGGTGACTTCGCTGGTACGCAGCAAAACGACAACCCTTCGTATTTGTTTGCTCCGATTTTCTATGAGGTGGAGATATTTCCCTGGATGGCTGCATTGATGAACTCAACCTCTCTTACAATATGATTATGCTTCATTATAATCGAGTAAAATGAAAAAAGATGAAAATGAAAAAAAAATATATAAAATGACGAAACAGATATGCAATACGAAAGTGGAAGGATGTAGGAGCCGAGGAAGACCAAGACTAACCTACCATGACCAAATTGGTCGTGTTTTATCAGAAGGTGATGTCAGGAGCCTTAGGAACCGGCGAACGTGCATCAAATGAACTATGAATGTGAAAGAAGCGAGTGATTTGTGTAAGGACCGAGTCACGTGGCGCTCCGTTCTTTCTGTCTACCTCGCAAAGGACCTGGCGTAAAGGTATACTCGTACATAAATAAAATATACAACGTATTTATAACACAGACAAATTCATTATAACATGGTTAAGGTACATAACAGTTACTTAAATATTAAAACCATTTCGTTTTCCGATAAAATACACGTCTCTGCAAAATTGAAACCATTAGTAAATGCTCAAAAGTCACCACAAACCAAGGAGTTCGAAGCGGTACTTTGTTAACCAACTCGTCAACAACTCACAATAATTTATTCATCATAATTAAATTGCGGCCACCTTCCCCCATTAACCGACAGTTAACGAGTTACCTTAATATTGATTTGTCGATCCACGCACGCCGACTCACCGTCAAATAATTATGTTAAGCTACACACCGTTATAATCACGGTGAATAGATTAATACGTAATGGTTTTGTGCATAGGCAACTTAGCCGGAAGACCGGGACAATTAGTCAAATTTTTAGTAATTTTTTTAGTATTTTTCTTATTATATTGACTATTTATGAGCTAGGTGGGGCAGTGGTTTATAGCGCTACTTTGACACCAACGCTCGAGGGTTCGATCATTTCATTTTGTATTTTTAAAAGAGGTAGGGTGCATCAAGGAAGCCTATCTGGGAAAGTGCTACCTCACAGAAAAACACAGCAAAATAACAATTCTTTGGAGGATTGTTGTGTTGTTCCTGCGCAGTATTGGTTTTTTTTTATACTACGTAGGGAGGCATACAAGCATACGGCCCACCTGATGTAAAGCGGGTACCGTAGCCTATTAACGATTGCGATATATTAATTATCACTCGCGAGATGTCTCCCCTGCTGCTTACACTGCAACTCCTTGGGAGCTTACTGGTGACCTCACTCACATGCAGGAACACAACAACCCTCTAAGGAGTTGTTATTTAGCTGCGGTTTTCTGTGACGTGGAGGTACTTCCCCAGACTGGCTGCTTTGATGCGCCCTATCTCTCTTAAAACATCCGGACCAAGACAAACAGACATGTTCATGCACATAAAATGTTTGCCTTGTGTGGGAATGGAACCTACGAGCGTTGGTGTCAAAGTCGCGTCATCCATGACTGAGCCACCGAGCTCGTCAAAATTGGTTTGTGACATCGACTAATCAATTTAAGCTAATTTGTAAACAGTCAGTTTATGGGGAAGGCGATCGCTAAATTAGTAACGATTATTTACGACGAAAAATAAGAAACAATAAACACTTTATGTACTTCCGTTTTATTCCTTTCTTTGTATTTAAAATTTGTGTTTACCGTGCAATAAAGTTTTACAAACCAATAAAAACTGTTTACGTCTAATTAATTACTTAGCTTATATAAAACTCCTAAAACAAGCTTAACCAGTGCTAGCCGGACTCCTACACGAACGGTTCTGAAAAAATAATACATTTCTTACATAAATTCAAGTTAAATAATGAATATGTATTTATTGCATGCACATCATATCAGCGCAAAATTTGTGGCATAAGGCTTGTAGACCGTATTCGCAATGACGATGTTAGAAACAAAGTTCGTCTGAAAGAGAGCGTCGAATGCAAAAAAAGAATGCAAGATGAAAGAATGACGAAGCAGATGTACAATGCGAAAGTGGAAGGATGTAGGAGCCGGGGAAGGCCAAGACTTAGCTACCATGACCAAATTGGTCGTGTTCTATCAGAAGGTGATGTCAGGAGCCCTAGAAACCGGCGAGAGTGCATGAGAAGAGCAATGAATGTTAAAGAAGCGAGTGAGATATGTAAGGATCGAGTCACGTGGCACTCGGTTCTCTCTGCCTACCCCGCAAGGGATTTGGCGTGAAGTTATAGATAGACATCATATCAGGTCCCTTGCGGGGTAGGCAGAGAGGACCGAGCCCCACAAGCCGCGGTCCTTACATACCTAACTTCCTTCTTTCTCATTCACAATTCTTTTGCTCGCTCACCGGTTCCCAGGGCTTCTGACATTACCTTCTGATAAAACACGACCAATTTGGTCACGGTAGCTGAGTCTTGACCTTCCTCGGCTCTTACATCCTTCCACTTTCGCGTTGTATATCTATTTCGTCACTCCTTCGTTGTCCTGTCTGAAAATAATAAGAAAATTCTAGAACTCAATCCACTTCAACAAAAACAAAACACAAAAAATCGGCCAAGTGCGAGTCGGACTCGCGCACGAAGGGTTCCGTACCATTTTCTATAAAAGCGGCAAAAAAAACACGTTTGTTGTATGGGAGCCCCCCTTAAACATTTGTTTTATTTTAATTTAATTATTTATTCTTAAAGTGAATATATAACTAAATATTCTGTGAATATTTCAAGCATCTACCTGTTGCCGTTATCAATATCGAGCAAAATAATCACGTTTATTGTATGGGAGCCCCCTTAAATATTTATTATATTCTATTTTTTAGTATTTGTTGTTATAGCGGCAACAGAAATACATCATCTGTGAAAATTTCAACTATCTAAATATCACGGTTCATGAGATACAGCCTGGTGACAGACGGACGGACAGCGGAGCCTCAGTAATAGGGTTCGGTTTTACCCTTTGGGTACGGAACCCTAAAAAACATCCTGCCCTTTAGGAGAAGTTCAGTATCATAAACGCGTGCAGAAGAATCAGGTTCTCTATTCACTAATAATTTATGTTTTAAATCACGAGTATTGAACTCGGTCATTTGTCAGTGGTGAACGAGAACGTATATTTCGGGTTATGACTGATAGTTAACAAACAACCTTAATGCTCATTTGTCTATTTATTCAGGTCCGCTAAGCGTCAAATAATTATGTTAAGTTACCCACCGGGGTAAACACATTGAATAGATTTAAATGTGATAGTGTTATGCATAGATAGTACACCTATAGTAGTATAGACTCTACGTATTGAGTAGTGGATAAAGAACCAGCCTATTGATCAACTGGTTCTCGGTTCGAATCCTGGTATGTACTACTAAATTTGTGTTGTCGGATTTAAAGACTTTATACTTGATATTTGTAATTATCACTTAGCGAAGGAAAAATCGTGAGAAAACACGCACTGTCATGGAATTACATTTGGAAAGAGATATTTCCTAACCTAAGAAAGGTCTGGTTTTCCCTCTGGATTGTGGATTTCTAACGGCAGTCGCTCCATGTAAGAATAAATTTCTTCCCCAAATCCTTAGGGTCCCTTTATACTTGATATTTGTAATTATCACTTAGCGAAGGAAAAATCGTGAGAAAACACGCACTGTCACGGAATTACATTTGGAAAGAGATATTTCCTAACCTAAGAAAGGTCTAGTATTCCCTCTGGATTGTGGGTTTCTGACGGCAGCAGTACAGCTCCATGTAAAAATAAATTTCTACCCCAAAACCTTAGGGTCCCGTCGATCCTACTGGATTAGGAAATAGAATAACGCTAAACAGAAGAATAGTATAGACAATGCATTTCATTCTAATAGACGAAGCCATCGAGGATCCAACGCTGCAGACTGGTGCAAATATTGGTAAGAACTCTTTTCTTGCCGCGTCCCAAAATTTTTTTTATACCACTAAGGTGGCAATCAAGCATACGGCCTGCCTGATGGTAAAAATAAACATGTCTATTCGTATTGATATTAATAGAGGAAGGGCGCATCAAAACAGACAGTCTGCAAAAGTACTTCCACTTCACAGAAAACTATAGTTAAATCACACCCCGTTGTTGCTACCAGTAAACTCCTAAGGAGTTGTTGTGAAAGCAGCAGAGGTTGCCACGCGAGCGATATTTCAGGTAATACAAGCTTTCAGATTATAGTAACCACTTTACATCAGATGTGCCATATGTTTGTATGCCTTTCGACGCTGTATGTAAAAAAGCTGTTTTGATTTTTTTATTAGAGTACCAAACGAGCCCCCGTTTTGATGCTATTGCCCATCCCTTTTCCAATGTAGCATCTCCTCAGGAGTTTAATATTCTCTCAGGCATTCCCTCACAGGAATAAAACAAGGTCACAGACAGTTATTAACTCAGAGCGGACTTTTGTATCTGTATATTTCTCAAGTCGGGTTGCTTCTTAATAAGTATATATACAAGCTATCCTCGCGGTTGTGTTTGCGTGAATGTTTTATTTTTTATTTCAACGTATCAGAAGGTAGACACGTTATACACCTATATTATTGTATTTTAAAATAGCGCAATTAGTACTGTATCTACGTACGGTTATTTATTATAACACTTTGCTCTAACAAAGAGATAAATGATAGAGTATCCCTGTCGTTAGAAAGAGATGATATATATCTTAAGATATTTATGCTTTGTGGCGAAGTATGTGAAGGCGAGAGGCGACAGCGTGCCAACTGAAAGCGAGTTGGGCAATTACCTTACTTTCGTATTGCCATTCTAGAGCGTGTACGACGTATCTATAACTATAAAAACATCTTACCTTTCGGATATAAAAAATAGCCTCAGTCATAACTTGGAGCAGTGGTTATCACCGCATTCGATTTCAGAAATTCATTCAGTAGATTTTATGTAATACATGCTTAAAATAACCGTCTGATCGGATAAATAATGTAATTTAATTTGGTTTATATGTTCACAATATAAGTGAACTACAGCAGTATTCAATAGTCATATACATAGTCATATACGCTGCAATTATTTTGACATTCTGCCATTAGGCTCTAGCGGATACTTAGACAAGTATTACATTTTTTAAGTGAAAACTTATTAAATATTATTAATTTCTCATAGTTTTATTTTCTTTTCTTTCATCACATCACATCAACACTTACTGCAGGGATACGGATTTTCCTTCAACTGAAGCTAAAGCATACTCCACCACGCTGCTCAAATGCGGGTTAGCGGAGGCCAGTGTTTTCAAGCCGCCCGAGGGCTACTGACTTAGCCTAACGGCTGTTATCTGTCGACAACAGCCGGAACCGACTGCTTAACGTGCCCTTAAGATAAACCCATCTATAGACAGGCTGTGACCCATGTTGCTTAACCTGCGTGTTCGGTTAGAATGACACGCGCAACGATGCCATCGAACTCTCATTTTCTTGTCTTTAATTTACCAGCATTTCATAAATGTTCATATGCAAAGAAGAAATGCCTGAAGAAACCTAGGAAGGTATGTTTTTTTCGTATAGTAGCGCTGATTGACGAGCTCGTGACGCAGTCGTGAATGATGCGACTCTGACACCAATACTAGTGGGTTCAATTCCCACACAAGAGTAACATTTGTGTGCATGAACGTGTCTATTTGTCGCGGTCTGTACGTTTTAAGAGAGGTAAAGCGCATCAAAGCACCTGGGAAACACCTCACCAGTAAGATCTAAAGGAGTTGCTGTGTTAGCGGCAGAGGAGGCATCAAGCGAGTGAGTTATATAACAAGCGTTCATACTGTAATCGCTTTGCATAAGGTGGGCCGTATGGTTGTATTCCTAACGACGTTGTATAAAAATAACTCTTTCGGTAATAAATGTATGATATACGGATCGACAGATAAACATTATAAAAAAATATAGTTTTGCATTTAGTTAACGGAATAGATATTTCCTAAAATTGAGCTATTTAAACCTTGAAATAAAAGTATTCAGACTTCCATTATAGGCTTACTTAATTTTAACTTAGTAATATAGACAACAAATAATAAGTTTATTTGTTGTCTATATTACTAAGTTGTCTATACCGCATTATAAGGACTAAACGATCGCTCGTCAGCATAGACAAGGTATTTACAAAAAACGTATAGATAAAGAAAATAAGGGGTAATTTATCAACTTGTTCGAGGTACTCATTATTGATAGTAACGATTGAGTTGTCATGTTATATTAGAAATTTATGTCTAATGATATGATGTACCTATTTAATGAAATATTTTAACTGATGTCTTATTTTTTTATACTACGACGGATAGCAAACAAGCATACGCTCCGATTGATGTAAAGCGGTTACCGCCTGTGTACGCCAGCAACAAAAATAATGTCCTCCTCACCTTGTGGCGACCTCACTCACTCGCAGGAGCACAACAACCCTCCAGGGAGTTGTTATTTGGCTTGTTGTTATTTATTCTCGCTGAGCAGTGATAGTGGTTAAGGAACCGGCCTATTGACCAACTGATCCCCGGTTCAAATCCTGGCGGGGGCGTGTACCACTAAACTCATGTTTTCGGATTTATGTACATATTTATCACTTGTTTCTCGGTGAAGGAAAACATCATGAGGAAACGCACACGTCCAAGGAATTATATTTGGCAGAGCTGCGATAGCCAGCGGAGCCACATTACCCTCAAAATTGCCGTTTGGGGTAGACTGATGTCATCCAGCTAGCGTTTAGACGGTAATAGTGAGAAACTCCAAAATCGACACACTAATAGCTAACATATTATAGTTTTTAATTATTTTTTTTAATTTTTGTTTAATTTGTAATTTAAATGTTCGTTGGTGAGGAAGAACGGTCCAAAATCGTTCCAATTAGAAAAAAAAACATATGGGAAAACGTATGGCCGGCCACTCTGCAGTGCAGAGTCTGCACTGCACTCCCATCAACAGAAAAAGTAACAGCACTCGTCGCTAGATGTCGTACAGGGTTCCATATATTTTTAAAAAATTAAAAAATTAAAAATAAAATATTTAAATATTTTTTAAATTTAAAAAATATCAGCTCTGCCTACACAGCTTGCTGTTATTTACTAGTTCGTAAGACGTGTGATGTAACCGAAAGTAGAACTGGTTCTCCCTCTGCGTTGTGAAGGTCTGACGACAGTAGCTCCATGTCAAAATCAGTGTCTTCACCAAATATTTAGACTTCGGTAGCGGATCCCGCCAATCTTAATCGATTAGGATACGGGACAATGCGAAGAGGGAGTTGAACTTATTCTTGCCGGTGTTTTTAGGGTTCCGTACCCAAAGGGTAAAACGGAACCCTATTACTGAGGCTCCGCTGTCCGTCCGTCCGTCCGTCCGTCCGTCCGTCTGTCACCAGGCTGTCCGTGTCTCGTGTCCGTGTCGTGTATCTCATGAACCGTGATAGTTAGACAGTTGAAATTTTCACAGATGATGTATTTCTATTGCCGCTATAACAACAAATATTAAAAAATAGAATAAAATAAATATTTAAGGGGGCTCCCATACAACAAACGAGATAATGGTACGGAACCCTTCGTGCGCGAGTCCGACACGCACTTGGCCGATTTTTTAAATAATATTAAGAATCCTTCATTCAGCCTTTTGCCAAGAGCTTACTCACACGATATTTTGTAATGTAGAAACAATCATTAATATTCCTTAATGTTAAGTTACGCAGAGTTCAGTATCCTTTTCGCTTTTCTGTATGTACTAATTTTTTTTTTCATAAATCCTATCTTTTTTACAAGAGGTAAAAAAGATAGGATTTATGAAAAAAAAAAATTAGTATTCGTTACAACCATCGTCAATCATTTCAACCGGAATTCATCCACTGCCTGACATCATCAAGCATATAGCCGACTTGGTGTAAAGCGATTACCGCTTGGAATACCTGAAGTATCGCGCGCCTGATGCCACCTCTGCTGCTAACACAACAACTCATTCGTAGTTTCCAGGTGCTTACTGGTGAACACAATAACCATCCGGGGAGTTGGCAGTGATCTTCTTTAGGTGGAGGTATCTCTCCAGGCCGCTATGATGCGCCCTATCTCTCTTAAAAGTCAAGTGCGGTGTTATTCTTACACTGTTTGCACGTTAAAATAGTTCCTCTTTTGTACTTCGCCAAATGGTAATCTCCATACCGCACGCCGGTCGTGAAGCACATTAAAAGATGCATAAAAGCCGATGGTTGACGGTAGCTGCTCCGATAGTATGGATATCAATGCTGGCGTCCCATAGGGCTCTGCACTGTCTCCGACGCTGTTTCTGTTGCATATCAATGATGTGTTGTCAATAGATGGTATTCATTGTTATGCGGACGACAGCACCTGGGACATTTATTATACAGACCGAGCTACTTCCCTCGTTCCCTTGCCGAAGAAAGCCACGATAAACTTGTGTCAGACATTGAAGTGAGAGGAGGCTTACTTTGACAAAAGTATCTGACTGAGGGCCACTGAACTTGGCCCAATTCAACCCCATAAAGAGGGAAATTTCGCGTTCACCGCTAAGAAAATTCATTCATTTGCTGAGGTTCCTCTTCATTTGCTGAGGTTCCTCAATTCCAGAACACACCACTTACCATTGCTAAAATGATGTTGTTGCGCTCGTATCGAAATCACCTGGAGCAGGAACAGAAGATCAAACTGGCGTCCAAGAAACTTGGTGTGTTCAACAAAGGAAAGCGCGGATTTCAGTACGGAACAAGGACTAATATTATAAGTCTCAAGTCAGACCGCACATTGAGTACTGTAGTCACCTTTGAGTGGACGCACATACTAGCTAGGATCTTTTGAAAAGAATTCCCAGCTGAGGTTTTCTCAAGGGATTACAACAAAGGGTTCTTCAAGAAAAGCGTTAAAAACGTTTTTACAGGGTCGGCAACACGTGAGTGACTCACCTGGTGTTGAATTTATATATATATATATATATATATATATATAAACGTAGATACGGTCTGCCTATATATATATATATATATATATATATATAGGCAGACCGTATCTACGTTTGATTGCCACCTTAGTGGTATAAAAAAAAATCGGCCAAGTGCGAGTCGGGCTCGCGCACGAAGGGTTCCGTACCATTATGTATAAAAGAGCAAAAAAATCACGTTTGTTGTATGGGAGCCCCCTTAAATATTTATTTTATTCTATTTTTTAGTATTTGTTGTTATAGCGGCAACAGAAATACATCATCTGTGAAAATTTCAACTATCTAACTATCACGGTTCAAGAGATACAGCCTGGTGACAGACGGACGGACGGACGGACAGCGGAGCCTCAGCAATAGGGTTCCGTTTTACCCTTTGGGTACGGAACCCTAAAAAGAAACATGACATATTCTCTACACGGTAGGGTGCAAGACGTATTAGTCAGGTCGACTTTGTCTCTAAACAAATATTTAGTAGGTAGGTAGGTAGTTAATCAATTAAACCCCATCACATGTAGCAAACAAACTTTCGTTTTTATGAGAGTGACATTTCTGTTGTTTCTATTATTTATTTAATAATTTATCATTTGGACCCGTACTTGTCCAATGAACACCTGATGTAAAACGGTTACTGTAACCAATGAACACCTCAGTGTTATTACCTGACCAAGTTATGCGGCGCTCGGTTCTCTCTGCCTACCCCGCAAGGAATTTGGCGTGAAGTTATACATAGATAGATATTTTTTATACAACTAATGTAACAAACAAGCATACAACCTGTCTAATGGTTACTAATTACGACAACCCATGGACAATTGCTGATCTTGAAATACATAATTATTTCGTTTTTACTGCTGTTTTTAATGAACAAAAATATACATACAACTTAATTATTATATTCAAGATTACTCGTGAATGACCCCGAATATGATATTTTGACCTTTCACCTTTTACCTCTCTGTATCCTTACGCCGGGACCCAAAGACGTCAAGAAAAATAAACCAGACAGGTTATGTATTGTTCAGTAAATGTTATTTTAAAATGCCATGTACACATAACAAGAAAGAAAGGTCAATTCATACACAATTATAACTTTTTATTATTAAGTAGCCTGGTCATAAATATTGTTACATACAAACTTTTCTTTTTTTAAACTCTTTAATTATTTTGAATTTGGAACGCATTTATTATGTTAAAAACTTCTTTCGATTTCCCGCCGTTTTACATAATTTTTACGTGTTTATTATCAAATTACAATATGGAATAGGGTGTTAAAGAAAATACGATTACTGTGATTGGCCTTACACAAAGTGGATATGAAGCCTTCGGTCATATTCAAGACTCTTCAAAAGCTTGGTATCAGCCGTATGTTCGAATGTCGTACTATCGACAGATATACCAACATTCCCTCTGTTCAAGACCATAAAAAATAAAGGCTGTTAATGCTGTTAAAGCCAGAATTGGCCGAAACCCCATTAGGAAACAATAAATCTTTTCGAGAGAAATGAAGTTTCCCAAGAGAAAGACGCGACTTTGACACCGACGCTCGTGGGTTCGATTTCCACACAAGACAAACATTTGCGTGCATGAACATGTCTGTTTGTCTTGGTCTGGATGTTTTAAGAGAGGTAGGGCGCATCAAAGCAAGCCCGTCTGGGGAAGTACCTCCACCTCACAGAAAACCGCAGCCAAATAACAACTCCCTAGAGGGTTGTTGTGTTGCTGCGTGCGAGTGAGGTTACCAGTAAGCACCTAAGGAATTGCTGTGTAAGCACCAGAGGAGGCATCGCGCGAGTGATATATGTTACAAGCGTTAATAGGTTGCGGTAATTGCTTTACATCAGGTAGACCGTAGGCTTGTTTGCCTCCCGAACTATCCAAGCCTGGCTCGAAACCAACGTTCCGGACTTTATAAGAGCTGAAGACTGGCCCTCGTTTAGCCCAGAACTAACCACAAGAACCACTTAGACTACCAATTATGGTCAGTTTTAGAGGACATGGCCTGCTCGAAACGACACGCCGAGATTGTGTCTCTTAAGAAATCTCTGGAGCAAGCAGTGGCTAAATTTCCCATGAAAACAGTGCATAAATCCATAGATTCAGTATAGGCCATAGTGGCCAGACGGATTCAAGGCCTGTATGAAAGCCAAAGGTGACCACTTCGAAATGAATCATTTTTTTTTTTGCTAACACTTCCATAAATATGTACAAATAAGTTTTATTAAGCTTACATTACATCATAAAAAAATAAATGCATATTCATTTGTAACAGAACTTATGGCCGGATTTCGATGTGCTTTTATATGGTCATGCGATTCTTTTATTAAAAGCCTCCATGTTGTATTTGGTAAATAATGTTGAGTAAAGTTTATTTCAGAAATTAGATCTTTTAATTTTACCAGCTATATACATTGTTGGTATGGTTTGTAAAGAAAAACTTGCAACTATGCACAAAAAATAACGAAATTTTGACATTTAATACCGTCTAATCGTTTAGTTGTATCCTATCATAAGAACACGTATTCCGCTAGCAATAGTTGCAATGTGCTCATCAAATTATTTACCAGTGTACCGCAATATCTTCCAGAATGCATGATATAAGCTACTTATTAGGTAGGTTGTATAGGCTACTCATTATTTATTTTATTCTTTATTTATCTTTTATTGCACATATGAATAAGAAGTCACAATATTAAGTAAACATGTTTGTAGAGGCGAGCTTATCTCTAAAAGAGATCTCTTCCAAACAACCCTCAGTAGTTGGGCATATCGTCAGTTCCGGACAGGGGTATGTGCCTGAATAAATTTTATGTAAATAAATATATACCGAATATATAATATATATCTACCATAAATACAATTTACACGAATACATAAATATACTCATATGAATATGTGTAGATATATGTACTTATTTCAAAATTGATAAATCGTGATCTTTCAATTTTTCAGGAACACCGTTATATGAATATATGAAATCTATCTATCAGGAACACTATATGAAATCTATATGTTTGTCTGTGCGTTTGTCTGTGTGTTTGCCTGTCGCTTTTTTTCGAATATTCCAATTTTGACTTCAGATTCGGATTCAGCATAAAAAAAGTAGAATAGGAATGTCCAGGAACACCGTTACTATCTCTTAAGAAGCGTTCCTCTGGTAATGCAAGCTTGCGCATTCTCAACTGGTTTTTAATAGAGTTTATTTGTGATATCAATGAATTCGCAATAAATAAATTTCACAGACATTAATTTATTGTAACTTATTTGATTAATGTTGTTTACAATTTAGACTAATTTTGTTACAATCGATGATAATGTTACATTATTATTTTTAAATATTTGTAACTATTAATATTTTTTTAATGCCAATTATGGATACAACATGCTCTATCAATGTTATTGTTCACATAAGACCTCTATATGTAATGTTTAGTATGGTATTTTCCTGTAAATAAATGATTTGATTGATTTGATTTGAAATTGATTTATTGTATATATTAGATGCAGAGTCATCAAACATCATTGGATTTTGAAAGCTTATAAAAGTTTATTCATTGTAAATCGTGAATTTTCGAAAATATCGTTGACAATAGTTGATTAATCGTAAAAGTCAGAAAAAGAACATCAAAAGATCATCGATCCGTTGCAAAACTTAATAGAGTAATATAGACTACGGTGTTGAAAGCTTTGATGTCGCATTTATTCAGAGCTTTCGTCAAGAATGTTAATTTACCGTACATATCGTATAAAATGGAAAACACGGACTTTTCTTGAAAGACTGTATGTCGCATTTGTTTAGAAACACTACAGAAAAATATTAGTTCACCTTGTATATTATAAATTGAATAATCGGTTAGTTTCCATGAAATGACAAATATAAAATATTACCTTATCATGGCCGGCTTTTCCAAAAAGTCTTTATATCAAGTTTGTACGAAAATACCACAGCAAAAAGTTAATTCACTATACATATTTCAAAAAGGGACACCAAAGGATTACCGCTCCGTCGTCGCCAGCCTTAAAAGGGAAATATGCACTAATTCCTTGAAAGCCTTTAAATCGCACTTGTTCGGAAACAGCATTGAGAAAATTTGTTTCACTGTGCTAGAAAGAGGAACACGAAAGTATCATCGGCCCGTTGCCGGCCTCAACACAGGTCCTTATGCGCGTTTATTTCTTGTTATTTCGAAAATACCGTTGAAAAAAGTTTATTCACCGTATATATCAGAAAATGGGTCAGCAAAGACCTATCGTTCAACTTTTTAAGGAAACATCAGATCAGATTCTTCTCATGCCTACCTATATGTCTCATTTATTCGGAAATGCCGCTGAGAAAAGCTTCACCGTACACGTGACAAAATATAGAACACCAAAAACCTAGGTGATATCGTAAAAGGTAAAAAAATAATTTATGGCAAGGAGGTAAATTTAAATATCACTGTTCCATAACTATGGTATAGCCACGACGTGCATCCACCATTAATGTAAGGAATTCTTTGGCAACAAAGTAACATCTCGTACGTAAACAACTTCTTCGCACCGATTTTGATTCAATTAGATGATTTTTATTGAATAGAGGTGATCACTCTCTTGTTAATAGCTAATAAGTATCTTATCATGTTACACTAAGTGAATTAAAGAATCGAATAAATATCTTATAATTTTCTTTTGTTATTTCTCTTAAGCATTTGTTTGAGTCAACTTTGCAACACGCAAATAAGAAGGCGTTGCAGGTACTGTACATCCCGGTGTTTCAAAAATTTTAGTTTAGCCTTTTTTATATAGAAGGACGAAGAGTACTGAAAAAGATGATATTCACATTAGAAGTAATCGAATACTATCAATGCTTCGGTTGCTGTTTACAAACTTCTATAGTCAAATTAGCTGCTAGCCTAGTTTTAACATGATTTAATAATTCCGTATAGTCTACGCTTACATTAGCCATTCCGTTAGGCCTATGCCGCCTCGTTGTAATCCTTTGTAGAGTAGGTTAACCTATCTTACTTTGGGAAATTTTCTGTACGAATTTCAAATGTATGGAAAAGACGTGACGAGGTTTTAAATGCGAGATAGTTTTTTTTTACTTCTTTTGTGAGTTTATAAAATGATTTTATTTTCCAGAAAAACCGTTCTCCGATTATAAAAAAAATTTTCTTTTGACAAATGTTTTACTTTCTGGAATTAATATCTAGAATTATCTATGTATTAAATATCAAAGTAACTTTTTCAATCATGATTTACACATTTTGCATGATTTACATAAAATAATTTACATGAGTTACATAATGAACCAATGCGCCAGTAATTATCTATTAAAATATAATACGTTTAAAACAAGACATAACTAGTACCAATGGATATATAGATAAAATTGAGTGATTTAGAGTTGGCCGCAGTTCGACATTGCTATGTTAGATTAAGTTAGACCTGTGATTATCAAAAGCCCAGCGAATGAAGCGAACGAGGATAATCTACTTTCGAACTACCCACGTTTGAATTTTTTATCGTAGGTAAATTCATTTCAATGTGCTCAAGTCAAACAAAATTTAAAGTGATTGAATTACTTTACCCAAAGCAAAATGAAAAAAAAAATTGCACTCCGATATTGGATCATACATAGTACTGCCCATGTAGACAGTATTATAATTTTAAATACTACGTTACCAATTAGTTTACATGTTTACTACTTAGTTTGTATAGTAAACTTAATGTATTTTAGTTATTTGTCATTTAAAAAGTTATCATTTATAATATTGGAAACATTTTTCTGTAAACTGAAATATCTCATAATGATAGCTTCGATTATATGTTGAGTTAAAATTCAAAATATTACAGCACTCGACAAAATAACAATCGCAAAACGGACTTTTCATCAATAGTACTTTTGGTCAAATGAACATATGAAAAACAAAACAGAGGACAAATGATTTCGGTATATTAAAATTCGTACAAAAACGTTTCGCCTTTACGATAGGTAGCCGCAGTGCAGCGTCCTCACCAGGATAACTTGTAGTGATAAGGTCCATTCTCATCAGCATGCTATCTCTCTATCCCGGGGTTAAAGTACGTTTATTGCAAAGGTGTTGCAAACTATATTCTATGTATGCATGTACAATCTTCACGCCAGGTACCTTGCGGGGTAGGCAGGGAGAACCGAGCGCCATAAGATGCAGTCCTTACACTTGCTTCTCTAACATTCATAGCTCTTTTCATGCACGCTCGCAGGTTCCTCGGGCTTACATCACCGTCTGATAAAACACGCCTAATTTGGTTATGGTAGGTTAGACTTGGTTTTCCTCGGCTCCTGCATCCTTCCACTTTTGCATTGTATATCTATTTCGTCATTCTTTCTACATGTCTAACCAACGGAGCCTTTTCTTATCTTAACACCGACTCTCTCTTTCAGACCAACTCTCTCTCTTACGTCATCATTACGAAATCGGTCAACAAGCGTTATGCCACAAATTTTGTGCAACAAAATAATAATAGATATGTATTATGTACTTCGTCCGCGCGGAATAGTTATTTTTTATTATTTATTTATATGAATAAAAATAAATAAAATTTCTAAAATAATAGTAGCCTAAGTTACTCCTTATTACATCAGCTATATGCCAGTGAAAGTCCCGTCAAAATCGGTGCAACCGTTTCCGAGATTAGCCGAAACAGACAGACAAAAATTGTAAAAATATTAATTTTGCTATATGTACCATGTATACATCCATATGCATTTATTAAATAGCGGTTATTTTAATATTACAAACAGACACTCCAATTTTATTTATCTGTATAGATAGCTATTCAATTAAGTGATAATTCGAACAAAAACATTTGATTGTGAGCCACGATGTCGTTGATGCACATGTTAGTTATCAAAGTTAAGTAACGCGTGTTAAGGCCGCTGCTTCATTTGCATGTTTAAAATTGTTTTGTTATCGTATTGTGTTTATAAAAGTTCTCTATTTGCCGTTGGACCCTCGCAGGCACTTATATATGTCTCACATTTTTTTATATGTATCTTTTTAATTTCATTAATTTCGAGAAGCACATAAACATACGACCCACTTAATGTAAAGTGGTTACCGTAGTCTTTGAATGCTTGTAATGTAGGAAGTATGCTCGTACGATTCTGTCCCTGTTACTAACGCAGTAACTCATTGGAAGCTTATAGGTGACTCACTCGCAGGAATACATAATCACTGCAGGAGGTTGTTATTTGGCTGCGGTTTTTTGTGAGGTGGAGGTACTTCCCCAGTCGGGCTACTTTGATGCGCCCTATCTCTTGTGAACAATATAAACATCATTAACCATAGGTAACAACACTCAATGGGGTAGAACCCCTCTCTCACAGATGATTGAAGCTAGATAACAACTATCTGGATAGCTGTTATGTAACTTTAAACACCAAACCCACGACGAACAGATATATTTTTGCGCATAAGCGTTTGTCACGAACTTTAGTGGTACCACTCTACCATTACGCTCATCATAGACTAACTATGGATAATTTTATTATAGAAATTTTATCCATACGCCTGTCTCCCATTCGGGTAGACAAAGATTATAGAACGCCAGGTACACCGATCCAAACATACCCCCTCTCGCTTCTTCCACACTCATCAATCTCTTCATCATGCTCTTTGGTTTTGGGTACTTTTGATTTGGTCCTTTTTCAACACATCACCAATTTGATCTATATGTGTACGTCTAGGGCGGCCCCTCCCGACATCACCATTCACTCTTGTCTGATACACTTCTTTCGCAACTATTTTGTCGTTCATTCTTTCTAAATTACCAAACCATCTCAGCATATCCTTTTGAATTTGAAAATATTGATATGTATGTATGTAAATTTTATCCAAGTATAACGTATCTACCTTCTGTCATTCACAAATTGCACCTCCCAGTGTGATAACACGCATACATAAATTATGAAACGATCCTGACTCTTTGAATATTGATCGGCGACGAATGTTCGCAGGTGTTTTTATTAAATTTTCGATGAGTTGAATGGATCGTGCATGCGAAGTACGTTTGTGTCATCATATTTCAAATACCCTTTTTTACGCATTCGAATTTTTAGACGATATATAGTACTTATTTTAGCAAAAGCCGCATCAGTATTCTCTTTCAAGCTGTGATGTTTGACAGATATCCCTTTATGAAATAACTGGTTTAAATTTTATAAGTTCATTACTGTTTTGTAAATATCTATCCAAAGGTATGTTTATAATAATATATGTATATATACAAATCGCTGGGCTTCGGTGATTGAAGGTCAAGGTGAGGCATTGGCAGTCAGCCTAGATATGGCAAAGGCGTTCGATCGGATCGGCATCGGGGTCTTCTATCGAAGTTACTATCGTACGGGCTGCCCGAGGGTTTGTGCAAATGGGTTGCCAGCTGCTTATCCAATAGATGCATAAAAGCCGTGGCTGAAGGTGGCTGCTCCGATAGTATGGATATCAATGCTGCGTCCCTCTGGGTCAATGATATGTCGTCAATTGATGGCATTCATTGTTATGCGGAAGATAAGACCGGAGACATTTAGAATATAGGTCGTGCTAACATACCTCGTTCCCTTTTGGACCAAAGACGCGATAAACCTGTGTTTGAAATTGATTGTACTTTGACAAAAGTATGTAACTGGGGGCAACTGAACTTGATCCATATTAACTCCATAAAGACACAAGTCTGCGTGTTCACCTCTAAGAAAACCCATTTGCTGTGATTTCTCAATTCCACTTATCGTCGCCAAAGGCATTGGGATTCTCGGTGTCTAGATCTCTAGCGATATTTAATACCTAAGTCTTCTGGACGAATAGATCAAGCTATGCCAGCATGAAACTTGCTGTGCTCCATAGAGCAAAGCAGTACGTCAGCGCAGGCAAAGCCTTATGTTGTACAAGACTCAAATTAGACCGCACATGGAGTACTATCGTCACCTTCGACGCGAAAGTTCTTAAGGAATTGATATGTTTGTAGCGGAGGTGACATCGCAGGAGTGCTACTTAATTGTATTGCAAGTATTCATAGGCTACGGTAGCCTCTTTACATCAGGTTGAATGTATGCTCATATGCCTCTCGATGTTTAAAATGAACATCCGTATCGGGTCTTTACTACTCCTGATGAAAAGATCACAAAAAGAGCTATGAATGTCACAGAAGCGAGTGAAGTATGCAAGGACCGCGTCTTATGGCGCTCGGTACTCTTTTCCTTTCCCGCAGTGGATCTCTCTCTGCTTGCCCCGCAAGGGACCTGGCGTAAAGATATACATATACATACTACTCCTGATAATGCAACTTTTCAAATGCTTATCAATAACTTGTAAATTAATTAAAGCTAGTAATGGTAGATAACGAAGGAATAAGACGAAGAAGTAAAGAGCAGTAATAGCCTAGTGGATATAGAACCAGTCTAGTGACCAAGAGGTCGCCGGTTCGAATGCTGGCATGTACCACTAAAATCGTGTTTTCTTATTTATGTACAAATTTGTAATTATCATTTGCACGGCGATGAAGGAAAACATCGTGAGGAAACCCGCACGTCCAAGAAATTATATTTCGAATGACACGTGACCTTACCTAAGAATGATCTGGTTTACCCTCTGGGTTGTGGAGATCTGACAGTAGTCGCTCCATGAAAAAATCAGTATCTTGGCCAAATCCTTAGACTTAGGTACCGACCCCGCCAATACTAACGGGTTAGGAAACGGAATAACGCTAAGAAGAAACAGGTAGATAACGAAGATACTTAGGGGTATCATCGCCCGAGCAATACTTACTGTACTGCGCGTTTAAAGGTTGCGGCAGCTGCGTTTCATGAGGTAGACTGCATACTCATATGCCTCCTGAAGTCATACGAAAAAAACTGTTGCTTTTCACTTCCCCATTATATTTGCAGGAAGTTGATAATATTAAACTTACATTAATAGAATTAATTACGTGAATGTTAAACGAAGCCAATTTTGATTATTCCCATTAACGTAATGACTATTTCATTTTATGTGATTCAACTATTAAATAGCACAGAATAATTTGCAACATTTGGTGAAGTTAGTACAGACGTATAATTTACTAGCTGAAATCCGCGTCTTCGCCTATGAATATCCGGGTGTCCTGTAGATACCGCTTTTTCTGTTTTTTTTTCCTCGGTTTCTAAAGATCGTATCGAATTGCCTATACCTAACCTTCTCAAGAATTGGGCTATCGAACACAAGAATACTTTTTCAAACCTGTTCAAACAAACAAACAAATTGATTAATCCACAGAAGATCGAGTTTTTTTTTTTAATACGACATGGAATTAAAGTTTTGTTAACTGTACTAGATTAAAAATACTTTCGGTTACAAGTACCCGTACCTTTTTATTTTTACTTTAACTTGATATTTTTTAATCTTATTCTTCCATATTTATCTGTGGCGAGTATACAAGTTACCGCGACAGTGCACTACAACGAGGCACGAGATCACGCCATCTGACGTCACATCGTGCGATGGTCATTCTGGAGAGGTGCCCGCGCAAATCATCATAGTGCAACAGGTGTGCATCTATTGTCTGCAGTCACTACGACGAAACATGGCCGACCGTGCGGCTTTGCTACCGAGCCTGTGGCCACACCCCTTGCGCGTACGCAAGTAAGGACAGTGGGAGACTTCATTGATAATGATTAATTCTTCATTCAATAATTGTTTCAATGTCTGTTGATTTATGTAATTTCATTCTACCGACCGCCGCGATACCTTGTACTCGTCTGTTCAACACAATAAATATCAGTTAACATCATTGGAATTTTTTATTAGCCGTCAAGTCATAAGTTAGAAGTCCTTAATATAAAGCTACTGTTGTTGAGTACTATATTAGTAGGTGTTTAAGAATATATACCACTACGCCCCTACATATCAATTTTCGACCATGTGTATTTTGTTTTAATTTTCTTGTTTTCAGGAGTGAAAAGTTTTAGATGAGGAAAACATCGTAGGTAGAAATATAAATACACGGTCCAAATTAAATTGACATCTCCATATTCTGGTTTGTTTTACTTTGATGTATAATTATTTTTAGCTACACATAATTATGGAAATTTAAGTTCATGCATGGCTTTATAATTATACAAAGTACTATCTCGTTGAATAATAGCGTTTGGAGAACAAACTGCCACTACCAGAAATTATGTTTCATCATTATCAACAGCATCTGTACGGTATATATAAATATATCTGATTATAAATTTGATAAAATTATACTTTAAAATATTGACAATGACAAATCCTGCTTAGGCGTTCCACTCTTTAACAGTACGACAGAGATATGAGTTGCAACTTTTTATTACTCGGAGAAATATTCTCGACAGTGGAACAATGACATCGCAAGCCTGCACGTGTGTTGATATGACGGAAGGGAGAGGATGGGATAATATTATTAAGAATAATATTTAGTATAGGATATAGTATTAATGTATGTAATTTAATATTGTAGGTAATAACTTTTAAAAACAGTTATTTTATACCACGTCGGGAGGCATACAAGCATACGGCCCACTTGATGTAAAGCGGTTACCGCAGCCTACCAACGCCTGCAATATACCAAGTAATACTCGTGCGATGCCTCATCTGCTTACACAGCAACTCCTTGAGAGCATACTGGTGACTTCACTCCCACGCAGGAACACAACAACACCTAGGGAGTTGTTATTTGGCTGCGGTTTCCTGTGAGGTGGAGGCTTCTTTGATGCGCCCTACCTCTAACCCGGGTGGTCATATATGACCGCGAAATGTATGGAAAAACGTATATAACGGGTTCTGACGGCTTACAACATTCAGAATGCGTGAAGAGGTTTTTAGAGGGTCGGCAACGCATGAGTGACGCCCCTGGTGTTGCAAATATCCATAGGCTACGGTGACTGTTTAACATCAGGCAGGCCGTATGCTTGATTGCCACCTTAGTGGTATAAAAAAAAAATCAGACCAAGACAAACAGACATGTTCATGCACACAAATGTTTGCCTTGTGTGGGAATCGAACCTATGAGCGCCGGTGTCAAAATCGCGTCGTTCACGACTGAGCCACCGAACTCGTCGAACGTCAGTGCGAACATATAGTCTATTTCTCTCAAATCCTAAGCATATACCTTACACCCGTATGATTGTAACTTCGATAGAAGATCTCGAAATCCATTCTAATCCATTCTATCATCGATCGATGACCCAATCGACAATCGATCGATAAGTGTAGTAGAAACTGTCGATCGACGTCGACTAATCCATTCTACCATCGACCGATGACCCAATCGACAATCGATCGATAAGTGTAGTAGAAACTGTCGATCGACGTCGACTAATGCATTCTACCATCGATCGATGACCCAATCGACAATCGATCGATAAGTGTAGTAGAAACTGTCGATCGACGTTGACTAATCCATTCTACCATCGATCGATGACCCAATCGACAATCCATCGATAAGTGTAGTAGAAACTATCGATCGACGTCGACTAATCCATTCTACCATCGATCGATGACCCAATCGACAATCGATCGATAAGTGTAGTAGAAACTGTCGATCGACGTCGACTAATCCATTCTACCATCGACCGATGACGCAATCGACAATCGATCGATAAGTGTAGTAGAAACTGTCGATCGACGTCGACAAATGCATTCTACCATCGATCGATGTCCCAATCGACAATCGATCGATAAGTGTAGTAGAAACGGTCGATCGACGTTGACTAATGCATTCTACCTTCGATCGATGACCCAATCGACAATCGATCGATAAGTGTAGTAGAAACTGTCGATCGACGTCGACTAATCCATTCTACCATCGACCGATGCCCCAATCGACAATCGATCGATAAGTGTAGTAGAAACTGTCGATCGACGTCGACTAATCCATTCTACCATCGACCGATGACCCAATCGACAATCGATCGATAAGTGTAGTAGAAACTGTCGATCGACGTCGACCGTCGACTAATCCATTCTACCATCGATCGATGGCATCGATCGACGATCGATCGGTTGTTAAGCTAATACCCTTAAAACACCGATACCAAGACAAAATAGACATGTTCATGCACACAAATATTTGTCGTATGTAACCCACGGGCGTCGGTGTTAATGTAGCGTTACTAACCACTGCGCCACCGAGCTCGTCAAACAGATAAAGAGAATAGCATATGTAGAACTATTCTCCCTGATCGAAAGCAGATTGTCTGTCTGCGGATTATCTTCGCGTTATCAACCGGCTCGATTCCTGGATTCGGTTTCCGCGTGACCGCATATCGGCAATTTGGCACACTCATGTACACCCATCGGTAGTGGCCCGAAATGTTGAAGTCTGAACGAGAAAGTACGGATATTTCTTTGGTTTTTCTAGTTTCTTTTTATACAAAATCGGGAGGCATACAAGCACACGGCCCACCTGATGTAAATCGGTTACGCTTGTAATACATTAAGGATCACTTGCGCGATGCCACCTCCGCTGCTAACACAGCAACGCCTTAGGAGTTTACTGGTGAATTCTAGTTTTACTCATATAATACAAAGTGAAGTCACAGACAAATCATGCATTGACAAACTAGTCACATTTTTGTGCCAAGTTTACTGTTTTGAAAATTTTCTGCAGCAAAAAAAGAAATTGAAAATTCTAGCAGTACAGAACAGACAGAAATATGTAGAGAGTGACGCAAACTTTCCAGTTGTACTGCTGCAATTTTGAGATGATCCTTGGTGAGATATTCTAAAAAAGGACTTGAGGATTTTCGGAGATGGTTTGGCTGCTTCTGCTGTGTCCAACCAATGTAAAAACGTTTTTGGTCATTACATATGATTTACTTTTCATAATAATATGATTCAGAATTGCTTCACTAGTAGACCTATTCACTCGCAGAAATACAACAGTTATCCAAATCATAGTTATTTGTAATCAGTCGTCTAAACAGAGAAGATCTACAGCTGAGCTGTTTCTCATGACATATCACTACAAATTATACATACATTTCATAGGATGCTCATTTGTTTATGTTTGCTATATATTCATCTCTATATATGATGCTTTACGCTAGAATAGTTTTACATATTAATGTTATTGTGATTCGTTCAACTGGAGTAAAAAAAAAGGGTGCGTCTCGGGACGCTCGACAGAAGTGATAACTTAAACTAATCTACATATAATTAATGCTGCCGTATGCGTGAGAGAAAGGGAAACCAGACAGACTGGTGCCGTAACGCGTTACGTAACGAAGCGGTTTACCCTCCCATAAGAAGTTATCACTTCAAAACGGAAAAAAGGCGGATCCCGGGCTCCGTAGCGAAAGATTAGGATGCGACCGGTATTAACACTCGGACGATTACAATGATTCGACAAATATAAGATTGACTATGAAAATCAATAGAACATATATTTTGTATGAGATGAATTCTTCAGCTTTAGATAGTACGAGAATATACTATCATACTCACATACCTACGCAATATTACCGCATGTCGGTCCTGAATAAATAAGTTGGCCGTGTTTCAGAGCGGTGTGCGTGGGTTGAATGTCTGGGCTAATGTTTGACCGTTGTTACTGGTCAAACATTAGGCCAGAATATTTAACAAGGAACCAATATTTTTGGTTTGAGAAACGTCTAATAACTAGGAAGGTATGAGAGACCGTTTGTGATTTACGCGTAATACAAATAGTTTATAATATATGTAGTAAAATACAAAATGCGCGAGACTAACTTACCCTCTCTGCCTTCGCACGGTACATAGAACCATTGTGTAAGAAACCTTCTTAAGGAAACCGCACGTTAATCATGCATATTTTAGAAGAACCAAGACACAAATAGATTACTTTACAGATTAATTTTCAGTTAAAGAGACATTAGGAAAGGTCTTTGCACGCGAAATCCAAGGAAGATGGCATTATCACTTAATTGAATAAAGTAATAAAGCGATCCCCTGATAGGTAATAATTTCTGACTAAGATCGATTGCTCCTTGGGAAGACTTTCATGAGTTCATTGCCATACGGCTTGCGGCAAACCAAGGTCCAAGATACTCTATGAACTAGATAAGTTATAATAAATTTTATTGGCTCTTGTTATCCCATGATATTAAAGGCTTCTGAAACATAAATAGATAAGTAAATCACACTAGCAGTATTATACCGTATCCGGTATTGTACCGTATAGAAGTTGGTTTATCCATGATTTTTGTTAGTTTCTAAAACATAAGCACTGCAATCACAGATATAAAATGACTCACAGTAGTCTGATTGCTAAAGAAGATTCTTTACTTTAACCAGTAACTCTAGTGTGGTCTGAATTGAGATTTATGTAACATAAGTATTTGCCCCGCATTGAAGTACTGCTTTGCTCTGTTGAGCACACCAAGTTTTTTGGACGCCAGCTTGACCTTCTCCTCCAGATGATTTCGATATTGCACATCACAAGAGATCTCGACGCCAAGCATCCTTGCGTGTTGGTGTGTTCTGGAGTTTAGGAAACACAGCAAATGGAGCTTTCTTAGCGGTGAACGCGCAAACTTGTGTCTTCTTGCGATTGAATTCGACCAAGTTAAGCCGCCCCCAGTCGGATACTTCATACACAATCTATTTCAGACACAAGTTTATCGCGGCTTACCTCCACAAGAGAACGAGGGATGTTTGGACGGCCTGTGTAATAAGTATCCCCGGTGCTGTCATCCGCATAACAATGCATGCCATCAATTGACAACATATCACTGATATGCTGCAGAAACAGCGTCGGAGACAGTACAGAACGCTGAGGGGCGCCAGCATTCAACAACGGCTTTTATGCATCTGTTGGATAAAAAGCTGGCAACCCATTTGCACAAACCCTCGGGCAGCTCGTATGATGGTAACATCGATAGAAGACCCCGGTGCCAGACCCGATCGAACACCTTCGCCATATTTAGGCTGACAGCCAATGCCTCACCTTGACTCTCTATCGCCAAAGCCTCCATCACCTTGGAGAGAAGGGAGGTTATGGCGTTAGGCCTGTAATTCGATGGGTCTGATCTATCGCACTTTTTGGGCACCGGGTGCACATTTGCGGTCTTCCATGAAGGCGGGACTTGCACGAAAAGGTGCGTTAGTACAGAACACAACTCAGGAACACACAGCTTCAGCACCACTGCCGGTATACCATGCGACCCACTCGATTTATGAATGTCGAGAGAGAGTAAGGCCCGCCGAACATCTCGCTGGGTAATGGAGATTTCCGGCATTGAGCTACCCCAAAACGGGATGGTAGGTGACACTGCTCCCCCGTCATTCATATTCGCAGGTCCTAGAAATTATATTTCGAGAGATGTATGACTTACCCTAAGAGAGTTGTGTAGGTCTGACGGTAATTTCTTAATTTGAGTATCTTCGCCAAATACTTAGGTTTGGGCAGTACTACCAGTACTAATTGATTAGAAGACGGGATAATGCTAAGAAGAAAATAGGGTTTAAAGAGAGGAGAGAGAAAATATTTTTTACTGTAACATGTATAACTACATGTAGGTTAGCTTATCTTTCACTAAGCGAATATAATAGTTAAAGCCACTTACAGCAGATTTGAAACAATTTATTATAGATATAATATAGATATCAATACGGCATTAATCTGAGCTATTAGAAAATCATATTCCTGCAGTACTGAACGCCATACGATACAAGAGAGCAGGTAATGAAACAACTAGTTCAACTCCAACAATAAAAGTATATATTCTCTCCTGAGACATCGATGTATATATAAGATAAAATGCTAATATAAACACTCACGTACAAAACGTACTATTATTAAGAAGCAATTACATTAACTATAAACTAAGGACTATGTACACTCAACGTACACTCTACGTTCTAAAATAGTGATCAATATCAAAGTGGCCATCGCCTGTCAGACCTCACTGTGATTGGCATTAGTGTCTGCATCAAGGAAGTTCTATTTTAAAGTGATTCTCTGAATTGTAAATGGGAAGACAAACATTTTATTCTTCTTTTTTTATACAACATCGGGAGGCATACAAGCATACGGCCCATCTGATGTGAAGCGGTTACCGTAGCCTATAAATACTTGCAATACATTAAGTATCACTCGCGCGATGCCACCTCTGCTGCTAACACAGCAACTCCACAGGAGGTTACTGGTAACCCCGCTCACAAAATCGCGCATTTTAGTGACTGTACGGCTGAGATAACAGGAAAAAAAGAATCATAATATATCCTATAACATGAGAGAAAACGGTTCGTAAAGGAGACATCCAGCACTGTAAGGCCTATACTTATACTACTCATACTCATCGGATTTAGCTCCAACTAACCTATTGAAAATTTGAATACTTTTTACGGAGAAAAAATTTGAAATTCGATGGGCAGTGAAAATCATTTATATTGATAAGGATTTCTGTAGACATAACAATGTATTTCCATTAAGCTGGCCAAAGTGCATATCTATTAATAGATAACATTTCGATTATTAAACATATACGTTTCATAAAAAAATGTTAGCTTTTTATTTTATTGATAAATACGAAAGTATAATTCTAGCAGTCTATCTACGTTTGTCTATGTGTCTTTGTATTTACGTGTGTTCCATAGTATAATTTATACTACTCATCCAATTTTGATCAATCGATTCATTGTTATGATCTGGGTGGCATACTATTATTTTGATGAAATATAAAAAATATCATAGCTGTGATAAAAGAAACAATGGAAAATTATATTTTGTTGTATGATATATCAATTATAGGGCTTTTAAAATCGATACTAGGTGTATTTAAACATTTTTGTAATCTTCATTTATTGTACAATCGAATTTCATGCTCAGAAATATAATATAATCGGTATAATAAATTGTGAATATGAAAATTATTTATTAATATCTAATAATATGCGGCATAAGATAAGGTCTCCAATACGGTACAAATTTAGTGCAAAATATATTTGTTTTGAAAATAGATTGTCAGTGTAATACTCGTAGCTACCCGAACCGGCAGACACGCGAGGGCAGTCGTCGTTGACAGTTGTGTCTGTAATAGTAGGTAATATTGTAAAGTGCACTTTGCTTTGGCTGTAGTTTATATTGACAGACGTATTTTCGTAATAGGCAAAGCTTATGCTCTGCTCATGCTGTCTGCTATGCAAATTCGCAGGAGGTAATATTATATGCTTTCGTGGCGTATTTTGCAATATTTACAATCATTAAATATATTATGACCTCATATACACCTCAACTTTTTTCAATTATCTTCTGGACATAAAGAAAGATTGCACATCAAAAAGAACAACATAAAAATAGTAATAATAAAGAACTAATACCTGACTATGGAAGAATAAGAAACAAGATAGTAATTAATTAATCACTCATTTATTTCTGTGAAGGGTAACGACTGTCGGATAAGTTCAGTTTGATTGTTCATCACTGATGTGGAAAGACGAGTGAGTGCTGGGAATAGTGTGAATAAAGCATTGGTAAAACTTCTTGGCTGTAAAAGCTTTAGCCAGAAGGCACAGCACGCTATACACAATGCAGTACTGTTCCCAACGCTTACTTATGGAAGCGAGTGCTGGGTATGGTAGAGAGAGCAGGAAAGTAGGATAAACGCGAAATGCGAGCGTTGCGCAAAATTTGTGCCATAACGCTTGTAGATCGTATTCATAATGATGATGTTTAGAAACAGAGTTGGTCTGAAAGAGAGTGTGGGTGTTAAAATAATAAGAGGCATGTCTCCGTTGGGTCGTACATGTAGAAATAATGCAGGGAAAAAGAATTACGAAACAGATATACAACGTAAGTAAAAAAAGTAGAATTGATACATGACCAAATTGATCACGTTTTATCAGAACGTGATGTCAGAAGCCTTAGAAACCTGTGAGCGTGCACAAGTAGAGCAATGAATGTTAAAGAAGCGAGTGAGGTTTGTAAGGATCGAGTCATTAGAGAGAGTAGATAAGTTCATCAAAATGTTGATCCATCCGAAAATAAAGATTTTCTTGTTACTCCACCGAAGTTTGAAAGAATAATCTTGAGGTATAATGTATACTTTTAAATGATAGTTGAGCTATAAATAATAGCATTTTCTTCTGGGAATCTTTTATTGTAGAAACATGGGATTGCTCTTAAAATTAATGAAGAGATTTTTACAAGGTTAGTAAATGAAATAGAGAATAAGTGAAATATAGTAATGTTTATATAACGTTGGAAGACATGCAAGCATGCGGTCCATTTTACGTAAAGTAGGTATGTAAACCTATGAATGCTTTCAACACAGGTATTACTGCTCGTGCGTTGTAACCCCCGCTGCTAACACAGCAACTCCTTACGAGCTTACTTCTACTCACTCGCAGGAACACATAAACCCTCCCTCCAGGAAATATTTATTGGGTTCTGGTTTACTGTGGAGGCACCTCTCCAGTCGGGCTTTTTTGACGTGCCCTACCTCTCTATCTAGCCATCTAGTTTTGTACGTGTCGTACACACAATTATCTATCGTTAGGCAATCTTGACGCATATTTGCCAATAGTTGTATAAAAGTAAATAAAAATTGCCTATACTTTAGTTTGTCTATGCCTTCACTAAATTACTACATTGACTAGTTCATTTGGGATCGAGACCTAATGACGCCCTAGTTTACAAACTGACAATCTCACGTCAAGGATCAAAGTGATTGGTATCCAGCCAACTGTGATGGACAACTAGCCCTTGAAACATTGCTGTGAATTCAGCTGCTTTGAAGTATTTGATGTGACATCGCAGTCGATTACAAATCAAATACTTTAAATCGATACGGAAGATATGATACTCTATTTGAGAGAGATTTAGCGTTTAAATTTCATTATTTGAATATGTGAATCTACATTAGCAGTGTAGTTCCTTGCCACTTACATTCATTTCTGGAAGTCTCTTCAAATAGACTTCGTTATTGCTTCACAATAAGTTAATCATATTTTTTTATTTATACCGTTAACGTAGTAACCATGTGGACTGTCTTTTTTATATACAACTAGATTGGCAAATAAGCATACGGCCCGCATTAGATGGTAAGCGGTCACCGCAGCCTGTTGACGCTCGTAGCACCACCGGAATGTTATTCGCGCGCTGCCAATCTTGTGACCTAAGGCTGTTTCGTCGCAGTAATTACTGGAATTTCTCTGCCATATATCACCCTTCAAGCCGGAAGACAGCTATATAAACATAGCTGCTTGGCGGTAGAAATAGGTGAGAGGTAGCCACGCAGGCGACTTTTGTACAAAGTCTCCCTCTGGTAACTATTACTAACGTAGTAAACATGTGGACTGCCTGCTTGTAAGCATGCAGTTTATATGCTAAGTAGCTGTAAGTTACTATGAAAAGCAGTGATAGCTCTGTGGATAAGAAACCGGCCTATAGATGAACTGGTCCCCGGTTCGATTTCTGGGCATGTTGCATTAAATTCGTGTTTTCTGATTTTAGTACATATTTATCATTTGCTCGGCAGTGAAGGAAAATATCGATAGGAAACCCTAGTCCAAGAAATTATGTTTCGAAAGGCGTATGACCTAACCTAAGATAGATATGGTTGTCCCACTGGGTTGTGGAGGTGTAACGGCAGTCGCTCCATGTAAAAATCAGTATCTTTGCCAAATCTTTTGGCTTAGGTAGCGGACCCCGCCAATCCTAATGGATTTGGAAACGAGATAACGCGAAGAAGAAAGCTATAAGTTACTATGAAAAATATATATTTTTTGTACGAATAAATATTTTATGTCGAACATGAATATAGACCACCGTTTTTAGGGTTCCGTACCCAAAGGGTAAAACGGAACCCTATTTCTGAGACTCCGCTGTCCGTCCGTCCGTCCGTTTGTCACCAGGCTGTATCTCATGAACTGTGATAGTTAGCCAGTTGAAATTTTCACAGATATGTATTTCTGTTGCCGCTATAACAACAAATACTAAAAAACAGAATAAAATAAATATTTAAGGGGGCTCCCATACAACAAACGTGATTTTTTTGCTCGTTTTTGCTCGATATTGATAACGGCAACAGGTAGACGCTTGAAATATTCACAGAATATTTAGTTATATATTTACTTTAAAAATAACTAATTAAATTAAAATAAAATAAATATTTAAGGGTGGCTCCCATACAACAAACGGGATTATTTTGCCGTTTTTATAGATAATGGTACGGAACCCTTCGTGCGCGGATCCGACTCGCACTTGGCCGGTTTTTTTAATGTTCAAAAGCCCTCTTTTTTCGCCGAAAGCTCAATTTAAGGATTTAAATCACATTTTGAACAGAAGAATATTAAAAAAAAAATCTTTTATATAAACTAACAAAACTTAAGAAGAGATTTTAACAAGAGACAACTTAAACCCGATTTTTTTTTGTAGACTACGTCGGGAGGCATACAAGCAAACGGTCCACCTGATGTAAAGCGGGTACCGTAGCCTATTAACGCTTGCGACATATTGTATCACTTGCGCGATATCTCCTCTGCTGCTTACACAGCAACTCCTTAGGAGCTTACTGGTGACCTCACTCACACGCAGGAACACAACAACCCTCTAGGGAGTTATTATTTGGCTGCAGTTTTCTGTGAGGTGGAGGTACTTACCCAGACGGGCTGCTTCAATGGGCCCTACCTCCCTTAAGACATCCAGACCAAGACAAACAGACATGTTCATGCACACAAATATTTGCTCTAATAGTGTCAATTTTAAAAATCCTTATATTCGTCTAATGCGGCGAAAAGTAAAATACAAAAGCAACATGAAAGCCCTTTCCAAGCCACGATAGTATATTCGCATTATAAAATTGTCGGAAGTCCGTTGAAAATAAGGTGTCGAAATCTGAAAGTGGATAAAAGTGAAACCTCACAAATTTCGACGTTTATAGACAGTTACCAATAATTAGACCGTATCGCGAAAGAATATTTTTGAGCAAGCAAGTTTTAAAAGTACAATACATAAACTTGACAGAATTTATAAGTTGGTAAGAAAAATATACAACAAAATTTCACCATACATATCCTTATGCGTTTTTATTCAGCACTCTAAAAATAGACACTGAAATTGTACTCCACCTCGCTCACAAATTTCGACGTTTCTACACAATCCTACTTATATTATATATATATATATATATCCTATTAATAATATTATAAATGCGAAAGTTTGTATGTATGGATGTTTGTTGCTCTTTCACGCTTAAACGGCTGAACGGATTTGAATGAAATTTGGCACGTAGATAGATTAGGACCTGGATTAACACATAGGCTACGTCATTTGACTCCACGCCGGCGGAGCCGCGGGCAGCAGCTAGTAATATTATAAATGCGAAAATTTGTATGTATGGATGGATATTTGTTGCTCTTTCACGCTTAAACGGCTAAACGGATTTGAATGAAATTTGGCACGTAGATAGATTATGATCTGGATTAACACATAGGCTACGTCTTTTGACTCCACGCCGGCGGAGCCGCGGGCAGCAGCTAGTAATATTATAAATGCGAAAATTTGTACGTATGGATGGATGTTTGTTGCTCTTTCACGCTTAAACGGCTAAACGGATTTGAATGAAATTTGGCACGTAGATAGATTATGATCTGGATTAACACATAGGCTACGCTATTTGACTCCACGCGGGCGGTGCCGCGGGCAGCAGCTAGTTACCAATAATTAGAACGTTATCGCGGAAGACTCTTTGTAAGCAAGTAAGTTTTACAAGTACAATAAATAAACTTGACAGAATTTATGAGTTGGTAAGAAAAATATACAACAAAATTTCACCATACATATCCTTATGCGTTTTTATTCAGCACTCTAAAAATAGACACTGAAATTGTACTCCACTTTGTTAGTATAATTAATCATGGACTAACTACATACTAATGGCCTTGATTAATCCCAGACAAGTAACTTACGTCACAAAACAAACTTGCTATTCACGATAACATGACTCCGAGATTCATCCATCTAAAAACCCACTGAATCTGAGGCAGCTTGCTAATTCATCACAGTGATCCCGAATGAGGAACTTTTTGCTTCTTGATATTTCTTTGCTAATCTCGTATGAATTGGAAATGGTATTTAGGTATACGTAATTGCGTGTTGTAAAAGTAACTTGGATGATTACCAAAATGTTGGTAAGTTGTTCGGGGAATGTTCGTGTAATTAGCTTATACATAAATTGGGCGGAATTAGTACGTCTCTGAGTCAGTGCAGTATGTTTCTTGGGAAAATTAGGGTCTGCAGAACATTGCGGTATATTTCGAGCAACGCTAAAAATAGGTTATATAAAGATGTAACTTGTTTTTAGCGCAGCTCGTTACAATGTCTTTTGCAACATTAATTTGCTTTTTCTTACAATATCAGGAGGCATACAAGCATACGGCCCACCTGATGTGAAGCGGTTATCATAGCCTATAAACGCTAGTAATACATTCTTCACTCGTGCGATGTCACCTCTGTTGATAACACAGCTACTCCGTAGGAGCTTACTGGTGACCTCACTCACACGCAGGAACACAACAACCTTTCAGAGAGTTGTTATTTGATTGCGGTTTTCTATGAGGTGGAGGTACTTCCCCAGACGGCTTTGATGTGCCCTGCCACTATTAAAAAAATCCCACTGAAGATGCTTATAAGAGCTCATAATTCAATGAGTATTGTTTACTCGTTGCCACCTCCATTGTTATCATAGTAACTCCCCAAGAGCTCACTGATAACTTCACTCACTCGCATGAACATAATAACTACAGTTGTTAATCTAATTGCTATCTTCTATAAGGTACAGGTACTGCCCCATCGGGTTTTTACCTAAATGTTAGTGATTTTAATTTATTTTTTATTTACTTATTTATTAATCGGGAGTCTAAAACTTAATGTACATAAGTATTGAAAAATGGCCTTATTGCTAGTTACAAAACTTCACTAATGTGTAGTCAAATAGCGATATAAAAAAGTAATAAAGCGCATAGTTAATACTTAACTTTTGAACAACTTGTTAACGGAAGAAGTTGTTAACTTTAACAGGAGACGAAGCTCTCCGCCGTGTAAGTCTTAACTGAAGCAATGCTGGTGTGGAAGAGGTCGATACTCAAATCATGCTTATTAATCACAGAGGATGTTCTGTGGAGAAATGTGTTACGTCTGTAATGGTTGAATGCAGCGAGCACGTCCACTTGGACGCGCTGTCACAGTCGAGGGTTGTTGCAGCATATACTTATCATCGACAGTAGCTCCGGGCAGTCCACTGAGCCGTTGGCAATTTTTAATAAGTAGCATAGCAGTAAGAAGTGACGTTGTTAATGAATGTGTTGTGAATAAATATCATCACCAGAGGGAGACTTTGTACAAAAGTCGTCTGCGTGGGTACCTCTGTCTCACCTATTTCTACCGCCAAGTAGCTATATTTATATATCTGTGTTCCGCTTTGAAGGGTGAGATATGGTAGAGAAATTAATAGGTACTGTGACGAACTAGTCTTAGGTAACAAGATTGGCAGCGCGTGAGTAATAACCCCGTGGTGTTGCGAGTGGGCCGTATGCTTGTTTGCCAATGCCAAAAGTTGTATAAAAAGATATATCTTCATATTATTATGCCTCGTCTTCTACTTCTACATAGATCTGGTAAAGGAGTACTAATAAAATAATAAATTACATTATTTCGGAAGGAAACAACCAATGGAGTACTGAAAGAATGATTATGATGATCGCTAAGGGTCTGAGCAGCTCTTACTGGCTAGCTTACTGATCAACATCATGTCATTTATTGACTCATTGTCGAAATATCCTCACAATATACCATAGTATCCAATCGGTGTGGTATTTAAGCGCTAAAACACTGTGTTCTGATCAGTAATTTGGTCAGTCTTTTTAACTTTGATCTGATTAAGATACTTTAAAATTAAAAGAGGAGGAAATATGTCATCCACATGCCATGCGGGAAATATGAAGATTCATGGACAGTTAACACAGCACAGAAGAGAGATAGATCCTCTCCCCTCAAACAACATCGTGTACACATCAACCCTTCCCTCTGCAGGAACACGGGTCTCCCTTCAACCGAAGGGGTTTAGAGCATACTCAAGTTTTCAAGCCGCCCGCAGGCCACTGACTTAGCTTAACGACTCTATCGACAACAGCCGGGACCGAGGGCTTAATTGCCTCACAAGCGAATATTTAAAGAAACCGTTCAATTTGTTTCAATGGATGAACCGGGAGAGAGTCTGGAGGTTTTAATGAGAGATTGGGTGCAAAACAGTCCAACTGCGGAGTGCTTTTACCTCACAGAAAACCATAACCAAAAGGGTTGTTCCTGCGAAAGGTATAGTTACCAGTAAGCTCATAAGGAGTTGCTGAATTAAGATCAGGAGCCCTAGATAGCGGCGACCGTGCATGAGAAGAGTTATCAACGTAAAACAGCGGGGGAAGTGTGCAAGGACAGAGTCATGTGGTGCTCGATTCTCTCTGCCTACCCCGCAAGGGATTTGGTGTGAAGTTAGTAAATATATATATTAGTAAATATATTTATATGTAGCGATTTAATTTGATTCGGAGTGTATTCTGAAACATGAATACATTTTACCTTTTTTATTACCATTATTATACCTTTTAGGGTGTATTTTTATGATAATCTGTTAATTTTAGTTTTTACTTTTTATCAGATATTAAACGCAATATAATATATACATAATGTATTTGTTACTTAAGTAATATATACTACTTTTGTAAGAAGTAAATTATTATTAATCGTTTTTGGTACCAGATACCCTACCAGCACATCAAACAAGATATTTAATAAACAAACTCGTTTCCCTCCTTGTTTTGTTAAATACATAAAGGATAAGTTTCGAAGACATGAAAGCACACTGGGTACCGTGGCGCGCATGTTGGTTGAGCTGTCTTTGTGAATCTCATTCCAAACTGTCAACGCTGTGATGTTTCCTTAAAGCTTTACATAAATAAAAACACGTGCCGGTACACGCTCTGGCGTAAGAACAAATAACAAGTCCTTATAGGGTTTACATTGTGTTTCGGTAGTCGAGATAAGGAATGTAAACAAATATTCAGAGGTGCACAATATGTATACCTTACTCATCCCACTGCAGGGATACGGGTCTCTCTTCAACCGAAGGGGTTTAGACTTAGAGTGTACTCCGCCCACGCTGCTCAAATGCGGATTGGCGGAGGCCAGTGTTTTCAAGCCGCCCGAGGGCCACTGACTTAGCTTAACGACTGTCATCTATCGACAACAGCCGGGACCGACGGCTTAACGTGCCGTCCGAAGCAAGGAGAAATACGAGATAGGTAAACCCATCCACAGACAGGCTGCGGTGGGCGTTCCTTAACCTGCGTGTTCGGTTAGAATGTCACGCGCAATGATGCCATCGAGCTCTCTAATATGGATTGCTACAAATGATTTTGATAAAGCACTTTGTACTAATACAAGCCATGCAACCTCCAATCGAGATTGTAGGTACAAGACGACCAATACTGCAACCAGGGGAGGATTATTGTTCATATGAGAAGACAACAATCCCGACAGAAGACTTTTAAGTTCTTCGATCGATTTCTTATAACATAATTTAATGAGTAATATTATAAGAAAATTTTCAAACACTCACCTCGAAAAATTCTACTACTCCATCAAAATTCCGAACACGAGTCATAAGCCCGACAAGCACGTGGTAACCACTTGCGCACTACTCATCGAAACTCCTTATTTTCACTTGGGAAGCTGTAACCATCATTTAACATAAACAAATTTCAACGGAGCCCGTATTTTCAAATACGAGTAAAAATTAAATTTACAACTTACCATAATTGCCACCGACACAATTACTTCAAACAATGACAGAATAGGAATAGCGAAATTTTGTTTTGACACTTGCTAAGCAGTTGACCACTGTAGGTTACTGCGTCAACGGAGTTAGAAGATGGGCTTAAGCACCATAGCTAGAAGAAGAAAAGAAAAAAATCGGCCAAGTGCGAGTCGGACTCGCGCACAATACAATTATCTATAAAAACGGCAAAAAAAAAACACGTTTGTTGTATTGGGAGCCCCCCTTAAATATTTGTTTTATTTTAATTTCATTGTTTATTCTTAAAGTGAATATACAACTAAATATTCTGTGAATATTTCAAGCGTCTACCTGTTGCCGTTATCAATATCGAGCAAAAACGAGCAAAAAAATCACGTTTGTTGTATGGGAGCCCCCTTAAATATTTACTTTATTCTATTTTTTAGTATTTGTTGTCATAGCGGCAACAGAAATACATCATCTGTGTAAATTTCAACTGTCTAACTATCACGGTTTATGAGATACAGCCTGGTGGCAGACGGACGGACGGACAGCGGAGTCTCAGTAATAGGGTTCCGTTTACCCTTTGGGTACGGAACCCTAAAAACGAGAGTGTAGTCGTTTGTTCTTCTTTTCTTCAGGTGGCCGCAGTTTACCCAAAATGGGTGGGATTTCGGCATAGGGCGTCGCGTGGTCTAAATGATCTGAAAACGCGGATTTGGTGCCCGAAGGATCTCGAGAGAGAAGCGACTAGATATGTGAGCTATATATCACACAGAGTGTAGTAATAGCTATAGAATGGATAAATATAAACTATTATCGGACTAATGTTAGTTTAGTTTATGCAATTCTACCTCATCATTTCTATCACGAGCACGATTATCGAATTTCAAGCAATTAACTAACTAGGTCTCAGTGTTCTGGTACTGATTTGTGAGATTAGAGCTATTCCTGATGTGGTAACAGCAACTGCCTAATTTGTCAATGCCGCCTTCGGACAAAGAGGAAGTAATGAGATTTATCGCCTTTTGAGACGGGTGGAATTTAATTATTATTAAACTCCATCCTTTTCAAAGAATAAATAAATAGTTTTAGGATTAAAACATTTTATTTATTCTTTGAAAAGGATGGCGTTTAATAATATACAATCAAGTTTACATTTAAAAGCGAAATTACTCAATTACATTAATGAATGGAAAACCACTCGGCGTGATTACAAATAATAATGCTGAGTGAATCGTCATTCATCAAAAAGTTTAGGGATCAATCGGGTACATTCACTTTGATTGCTAATCACAAATAAATTTTGAAATGATGATTGATTGAATTTGAAGAAACTCAAACTGAGGTATCGTCATACTGAATTTTCATACAAATATGTTTCAATTTAATTTAGTTAGTAGTTTAATGGAGTAATTATCATTTTCCAAATGACCTAGAAGAAAGCTGTCCAATCCTTTTACTCAGTATTATCGATTGCGAATTGGCTGTTTTAAGCCATCTGAAGGCTATTGACTAAATTTACGTCATCGTATCGTATCATCTGTCAAGAACAGACTACTATAATACGATAAACCTCGAGATAGATAAAACCTATCCATGGACAATAAAAATAAAAAACATTAACTGTAACCGTTAATGTTTTTTATTTTTATTTTTTATTAAATAAAAATCACATCCACAGGCTCTTTGGCCCGTGCCTTTATTTGTCACGTTTTGTTACTTTCATTTATTGTTCGCTCCGCAAGTGCTTACAATATGTGCTCATGTTAATTATTTTATATATTTGGCAATGCCGGTGTTATTTTTTTTTTCGTCAGGGGTTTTTTTTTTATGTTAATTGGGTGTTAGTTATTTTATTTATTTTAGGAGTTTCTTTTTCCCCCGTACACAGTTAATGTTTGTTAACTTGTATGTTCAATTAAAGTGACGCATAATGACGCTTCGAGCTGCTATTTTGTCTGAAGTTTAGTTAGTCTAATTGTGCTTCATTTACTTGATTGTCATGATTGTCGACTTTACCAGCAAATAACTTTATCGAGACATCGGTGTTCTGGTACTGGTGTGTACTATGTAATAATAGCATAGACAACGCCTATTTTGTCAATACAATGCGGAAATTGGGGAAGTATTAGATTCATCGATGTTGAGGCTGGTGGAATTTTATTTTCTAACTCTATTACTATTTGATTATGATGTTGTAATGTTGGAGATTGCCCTCTAAATATATACTCAATTTCACATTTTAAACCGGACTTGCTCAATTACATTAATGGGTGGTAAGGCACTTGGCGTGATTATAAATAATTATGCTGAGTGAATCGTTATCTATCAAAAAGGTTGGGTATTCAATCTGGTATATTCACTTTGTTTACTATTCATAGATAATTTATGAATTTGACGATTGATTGAATTTTAAGAAACCATGACGAAGCCTGAGATTGTACGTCATCGGACAAAATAAGTTTCAATTTTACGAACAAAAAAAATACTGTTTAAATTAATAATAATCATATTCTAAATTGCCGAAATATAACGCTATCCAATGAAAATACTAAATAAAAAATTATACTTTACGGTTACTGGTGAGTTTGAAACTGCGCACGGCAGTTTCTCTTCTGGCTGTTTTGTCAATTGAATCCCCTTCCCTTGCTGGCCCCGGTTGCTTCAAGTTATTTAATATAGTTGATTATATGTTTGGGAAGACATTTTCAAAGTTGAGGTAAAATATCTTTCTGAATTGGTCTATATTCGTTACGGGTTACTTTTATCAGATTCATCGCAAAATCAAATAGTGATCATGGAATTATGTATGTATATCTTCTCGCCAAGTCCCTTGCGGGGTAGACAGAGAGGACTGATCGCCATAAGACGCGGTCCTTTACTTCACTCGCTTCTGTGACATTAATAGCTCTTTTCATGCACGCTCGCCGGTTCCTGGGGCTCCTGACATCACCTTCTAATAAAATACGGCCAATTTGATCATGGTAGGTTAGTCTCGGTCTTCCTCAGCTCCTACATCCTTCCACTTTTGCGTTGTATATCTGTTTCGTCATTATTTCGTCCCGCGTTCTTTCTACATGTCCAAACCAACGGAGCATGCCTTTTCTTATCTTAACACCGACTCTCTCTTTCAGACGAACTCTTTCTCTCACGTCTTCATTACGAACGCGATTAGCAAGCGTTATGCCACAAATTTTGCACAATGCTCTCATCTCGACCGTATTTATTCTACTTTCATGCTCTCTCTGCCATACCCAGCTCTCACTTCCATAAGTTAGCTCTGGGATTAGTACCGCGTTGTGTACAGCGAGCTGTGCCTTTTAGCTTAGATTTCGGCTGCCTAGAAATTTACCCAACGCTCCATTCACCCTATTCCCTGCACTCACTGCCAGCGGGTTACAATATTTGCTTACTCCATTTGATCGCATACAACGTAGATCAGTTCGAATCGTCGGCGATCCAGTGGCAGTCGGCTGGATTCACTTTGTACACGAAGAGACGTTGCTTCTATTTGCGTACTGTACAAATTGTATCATGGGGAGTGTTCGGAGGAGCTGTTCAACTTAATGCATTAATAGGCTACGGTACTCGCTTTACATTAGGTGGGCCGTATGCTTGTAAGCCTCCTGACGTAGTATTAAAAAAAAATACCAGCCGCTGAGTTCTCACTCGCCACAATCGAACCTTTCACACTCACCATCTTGATGAGAGGCAGATTTCTATCACGTATGGCGAAATTGTGAAATAAAATACCCTCAGCGGTGTTCCCGAACAAATACGATATAGGTGCCTACAAGAAAAGAGCCTATGTTACCCTAAAAAGACTGGCAAAGGATCAGTGACCCTTTGGTGTTGCTGATGTCAATGGGCGGTGGTGACCACTTACCATGAGGTGACCCACATGCTCATTTGCCCCTCTCTAATATAAAAAAAAGAACATACTCATTTTGACATGGAACGACAGTCTGCACCTTCCTTCGGTAGATAACATAAAAGATATACAGTAAACTAACTTCAACGCAATCCCAACAATTTGCCGATAATTGATTTGAATCTCGAGTATATAAATTGATTAGCAAAATCGACGTAATGAAGTTCCCGCAAATAGAGAAGATTGACGGAACAAATGCCAATGAAGCATAGCTGAGGGACTGGCATAATTGGATTTCTTTGATACTGCTTTGTATACTATAATAAATTGGCTAAGGGATTATCTCAATATTTCCCCATCATCGATAAATATAATGATTATTTCAGTATCCTTAGGCAAGTCTATGCGGCGAAATCTACTTCTCATAAAATATGTTACATATTTGAGTTACTGTACGTAGATCATTTTAGTAGCGGTTCTTAGTAGTACTTTTATGCGTTTCTTCTGTAACCTATTAGTGAGTGAATATTTATATTCAATTTGATCTAAATTACTTTGTGTGCCTCCGCTAATGATTAGTTCATGCGAACAAGCGCCTGCCGGCATCCGACCACTACCATTTGTAGATCGCTCTGTAGATGTCTCTGCAAATGCCCGGCATCTGAAACATGAGCCGAATGTACCCACCACCGTTGCTGCCCTGGCTGCTCCAGTCGTCTCTGCGACGCGTGTTGTCTGCTCTACAAAGCAAGGTGTTATACGTATTATGCGTCAGAATAGCATGCGACGAATAACGCATTGCCATCACTTATATAGAGTTGGAGAAGGGTGAAAGGACTAAGAGAAAAGATATTTAATAGAGGTGAGTGTAACAGAGGTTACTTCAGTCTGATTGTTCATATAATAATGTTTTTTTTTATGCTACGTCGGGAGGCATATAAGCATACGGCCTACCTGATATAAAGCTGTTAGTAGCCAAAGCCTATGAACGTTTGTAATACATTAAGTATCACTCGCGCGATGCCACCTCTGCTTCTACTACAACGACTCCTTAGGAGCTTACTGATGACCTCATGATGACTCATATGCAGGAACACAACAATCCTTCAGAGAATTGTTATTTAGCAGCGGGTTTCTATGAAGTAAAGATACTTTATTTACTTGCTTTACTTTACATTGCTTTGACGACCTCTACCTATCTTAACCACTGAGCCGTCGAACTCGTCAAAAGAATGTTTAAATTTTTTTATGTTTAATACATTTTTAATGTTGGTTTATCGTTCTTAAATCAAGTTCAAAAGTATGTATGATAACATAGTGACAAACATCATCCACTAGAAAAATATGGCACTTTTTCGACTTGTCTCTTCTACAGAGGACATTATATATATATACCTTCTATTATAGAAAAATAGTAAGAACGGATATGTCCACTCTGTCTGACCTACATGAATATACCAAAGCCCCGAACTAAATATCCGATAATCTCTTAATAACAAGATTTTTTACAATTGCAATTCACAGCACAAATAATTAGTTTAACTGAAATTTAACTAAAATATTCTGATCGTAAATGGATGATGCTTTAATTACCTCAAGTGTATAGATAATATAGTTCTACTTTCGGAAACTTTATACCTAAAAGCACCAATAATCAATGAATTACATACTGCCAATAACGAAATCGATCAAATCAGTTATCTTTCCCCTTCTTAGCGTTATTCCGTTTCCTAATCCACTAGGATTAGGAGAGTCTGTTACCTAAACCTAACCTATTTGGTGAAGTTACTGATTTTTACACGGAGCGATTGCTGTCAGGTCTTCAAAACTAAAAAAAAATCTTTTTTGGTTAGGACAAAGTAAACGTCTTTCGATATATATTTACTTGGACTTGCGGGTTTCCTCACAAAATTTTTGTTCAACGCCGAGCAAGTCATAATTAGTGCACCGAGCAAGTGTAATGTACTGAAAAAAATATAGATAATAATAATCAAAAAATTCCAGTAAAATTAATAAATTTCCATTAGAATATGTACCGAAATGCTAATATGTAGGTAACAGATGTCTTATAAAAATTATAATGAACTAAATATAGAATATAATAGAAGTTACAACTCAAAACGGAATCTAAAGCGAACAGTATCAAAAAAGTGCAGGTGTTAATTGTAATTTTCATTGGACTTTAAATGTTTGTGAATTTTTAACTATATCTCTTTTAAATTATTGGATATTTTAAAATGCAGTCGCATATAAAATGTATGCATCAAAGAAGTTTTGTAACCTAACATTATTCACTAAAATATGACAAAATATATTCTACTCGTAATATGAACCCCGTTCAAAGAGCTCGCTAAGGTCATACGTTTCACACAATCTAAAAATCACACGTAAGCGACCGACATCCAAATACGTGGGGATTCCCAATTCGATTTCATAATGCAGAATACAAACTCAAATTCCGTGACTCTAATGAAGACGACTGCTTTTTACCGTTGGAACTTTGTTACTGAACAGTACCGTTATACTGTTCAGTAACAAAGTACTGAACAAAACTGAACAGTATAACGATACTGTTCAGTAACAAAGTTCCAACGGTACCTATTTGTTTTCCGTGTATAACTCGTTAGTTATACACGGAAAACAAATGGGTATCTTTTTATTAAAACTAATCTTACCCTATTTCTTCAAATGAGTAATTATCTTATCTTTATGTAGATGGTTCTTCTGCACGTGTGTGAGTCCTGTTTTTAAGTTGAAGTTTATATTGGCTGCTTAGATGCTTTACAGCCAAAAGCGATAGGTGGCGCTATAACTGTATTTTAGTTTGATGACGTTATTTTAGTAGAGACTACGAGGCAAAACGATGTTCTAGGATGTAGCCATAATCAACATAAAATTGTAAATGCAGTTACCGTTCTAATACCTTAGAATAACTGTGTATATTAACTATGATAAGTTCTAATAATTTATCGTATCTTATTTGAGTTGGTGAGTCATATAAAGGTGAGCCAACTGTACCTCGATACCATGTTTTGTGTTATCCAGAAAAGAGAATTTAATCCGGGAAGTACTTTTAATCAAAGCGAAACCTCTCTGGGGGACAATAAAATTTAAATTTGGGAGAGCTAAGGCATTCGTATTTTTTTAACAATGTTTTATCTTGTTTTCTAAGATAAATGTTTTTGCAGATCAAATTTGTGAAAAAGGCAATTTGATCTAAACTACTTTGCGTGTTTCAGTCATCGATCAAAAAGTAGTTTAAATCAAATTGCCTGTACATTCGACTTTCTCAAAATGACGCATGAATCGATAACTATGCCAAACTATGTGACAGGGTTTTAGGGAACCTGAATTTAGTTTTTAACTTACTAATAATAAGAGGAGGTTCTTAACAAGTTTGATAATAATAAACTAATTTGTAGTGTGTTTTTTATTATTTCGAAGCTCGCATCGCATGATATTTATCGATGGTGATACTTGTCGAAGTTCTGACTTCATTTGGGTTTTGATTTATTGTAAATGATGTTAGTGGTAAATCAACTAATTATGATATTTCGATGTTATGAATAGGCATGGTTTAGGGTAATTTTTAGACCCAGAAATATATTTAACCAATACCAACGTGACCTTGCAAAATAGTAAACGATGCTCTGATGATGAGAAGAATAGAAGTTTGTTATTGTATGTATTTAGGTATTTCTTATTTCACGGGTTTTAATCCCGGTCATTTGATAGGCGTGCGCGGGGATATGAATCCAACGCGTAGATGCCCCTTCGAAAAGAATGATGTAATGTACGTGACCTGCTTCAGGGGACCTGCTTCCCATTGTGACCTGCATCAGGGGATATTAATGGTATAATATACCCATGAACAGGTCAGGGCAGGTATTGGGACTATTGCAAATGTGTAGGAAATTATTAGTCTATTGTAATGAGGAATTATTGGTACTAGGTTATTGCAGAAGAGGGGCGGACGCCTGCCATAAAACTATGATAATCGATGTTATTATTTTATTTTTATTCACGAGTATTATCCCGGTCATTTGATAGGCGTGCGCGGGGATATGGATCCAACGCGTAGAGGCCATTTTAAGAAGATTCATGTTATGTTGTACACCCACCGAGACCCGCTCCTAAAATATCGATAGAACCATATATCTATGAGCAGGTCACGGCAGGTATTGGGACTATTGCGAATGTATAGGAAATGATTAGTCTATTGTAATGAGGTCTGGAGGGATTATTGGTACTGGGTTATTGCAGAAGAGGGACGGACACCTGCCATAACTATCATATCTGACTGTTATTTTTGGCAGGCGGCGGCTCGCCACTCACTGGGTGGACCCCCGAAATGCCAGAGGAAGTCGGCCGGGGGCAACACCGATGTGAGAGACTCAGGGGTGTTGAGAGGTGTGCTGCGCTTTCTCCGAAGTTACTCGCGGCGTTATGCCCTTTAACACTTCCACCCCTGGAGTATATCACCTGCTAGAGCAATATACTCTATCGACTCCTCTCTGGACGGCCAATGAAGGCAAGCCAGAGCTGAGAGTCCTGCGGGCCTTCTTGGATTTCCACTCCGACCGACGAAGACACGCCGGAGACGAAGGCCCTGATCGACTCTCTGGAGCACTCGGGTACCCGTGGTGTCGTTACGCATCAACAGCTCGCCACAAGCTGCCCTGCGGGGTTTATTTATTATTATTATTATTTACTTTTATTTCACGGGTTTTAATCCCAGTCATTTGATAGGCGTACGCGGGGATATGAATCCAACACGTAGAGCCCCCTTCGAAAAGAACTATGTAATGTATTTATTATACCCGCCGTGACCTGCTTCAGGGAATATTAATGGGATAATATACCCATGAACAGGTCACGACTGGTATTGCGACTATTGCGAATGAGTAGTAAATTATTAGTCTATTGTAATGAGGTTTGGAAGGATTATTGGTTCTGGGTTATTGCAGAAATGGGACGGACACCTGCCATAACTATCATATCTAACTGTTACTTTTGGCAGGCGGTGGCTCGCACTCACTAGATGGACCACCGAAAAGCCAGGGGAAGTCGGCCGGGGGCAACACCGGTGTGAGTGACTCAGGGGTGTCGAGAGATGTGGTGCGCTTTCTCCGAAGTTACTCGCGGCGTTATGCCGTACCCCTGGAGCATATTACCTGATAGAGCAATATATATATATATACATAGTTATTCTAAAGAAAAAGTATATTTATTCGGTGATTTCCTAGAGCCATGCTTCATCGTTATTTCGGTTAAATAATAAGTAATATAATATTAATTACTTGGTCGAATAAACGACGAAGTGAAAATCTATTAATATTTAATTTCATAGTAAACAATTATTGCCGTAAATACTACGCTATACGACAGACGTATGAAAGGTCGGGGTTTGGTCAGACTTTCACCGATCCCTCCTTTACTACTTCATTAGATTTCTCATCACTTTATTACCCTCAATATCTGTATGTCCTGGGACTCAAATCAAATTCAGCTCGTCTTTGCCCAGTTTGTTAAGAGCACCCATATATTTTTTTATTGCGCTAAGGTGGCCTGATGGTAAGCAGTTACCCTATAGACATTTTAAACATAAGTGGTGTCAGTCATGCGTTGCCGACACTACTCATGCGTTGCCGACCATAATACAGGTTTGTAAGTGTTAACTTTTACCCTGCTAGATTTGAGAAGCGAGCCGATTAGCTGATGCTGAGAACATAAATTCAGCGATTTGTCTCCTTCCATCTAAATTCATCAGTAAATTCTACATTACAGTTCGAAATACGCGCAAATATTGCACCATGCCCAAATTACGTTACGTCCTAAGAGATGCCGGTACTTGTGCCTGCAATTATTTTGGAGCCATCACACGAGGTTTATCTTATCCTCGGGCTTAAATTCACTTCTCTCCCGCTCAGCTTTGGATAGTAGACTTAAAGTATAAATCTGTTCGGAGAAGTTCCTTGAGCGTTTTGTTACAGCTTATTTCCAGCATCATTTTGAGATGTGCTTCTTGATTTCCATATACCGCGTTTGTGATATGTGTGAGCCAGAAAAAGGAGTATTAGTGAGAATTGTCGACAATCCTAAGCTTACACACGGTATTGAACCCTTAAGTTTAAGGAGAGACTTTGCCTCCCTTTTTGTGTTCTACCGATTGTACAACGGGTTGTGTTCTGAAGAGTTGTTCGAAATGATGCCGACGGCTACTTTTTATAACCGCACCGCTCGCCGACGGCGGGGAGTCCACCCTCACACGCTTGAACCGCTATGGTCGCGTACGGTGCGGTTCCAGAGAAGTTTTCTTCCGAGAACACTCAAGCTGTGGGATGAGCTCCCAGCCGAGGTTTTTCCAAGGAACTACAGCATGGAGTTCTTCAAGAAATGCGTGAAGAGGTTTTTAGAGGGTCGGCAACGCATGAGTGACGCCCCTGGTGTTGCAAATGTCCATAGGCTACGGTGACTGTTTAACATCAGGCAGGCCGTATGCTTGATTGCCACCTTAGTGGTATAAAAAAAAAAAACATGTTACTTTGTTCCCACCATGGCGGTTGAAGATGATTTAACTGGTTAAAACTGAATAATAAGACATTCAGTTTTAAGTTAAAATTAAAGAAAACTGTCTACAATGTAAGACTACGATTACCTTCATTGTAGTTCGCTGAAGTGTAACAGTAATTATTTGAGCATAGATTACTAGTTGCATTATTTTTTGTTGCATTGACGAACTTGGTGGCTCAGTCGTGAATGACGCGACTTTGACACCAACGCTCGTGGCTTCGATTCCCACACAAGGCAAACATTTGTGTGCATGAACATGTCTGTTTCTCTTGGTCTGGATGTTTCAAGAGAGGTAGGGCGCATCAAATCAGCCCGTCTGGGGAAGTACCTCCACCTCACAGGAAACCGCAGTCAAATAACAACTCCCTAGAGGATTGCGTTCCTACGTGTGAGTGAGGGCACCAGTAAGCTCCCAAGGAGTTGTTGTGTAACCAGCAGAGTAGGCATCGCGCGAGTGATACTTAATATATCGCAAGCGTTAATAGGCTACGGTACCAGCTTTACATCAGTTAGGCCGTATGCTTGTATGCCTCCCGACGTAGTATAAAAAAATCTACGAATAATTATACAATTTGTATTTTATACAAATCTACGCTATATCGTTAGTACATATCCATTATGATGACTATTACTTAGTACGTCGACTGATGAGAATAATAAACGTGTACGGCGCCGTTTCAAGTATTACATATGACGTCATTTAACATTCATTGCTATGGCAGGGGTGTCACCATTTACATATAATATATGTCTTATTACTTTAACAACTTGCGACGAGTACTGAACTTGCTGCGGAGACACCAGGCAAGAGGAAGTAAAGAGGCTAATGCGCGGAACGAGTCCTCCTCGACTGTCAGTTGGTTTCGGCACTCATGTTCATTTTCAAGTCGCCGGTCAGATTTTCAGGAATTTCATAGTAGAAAGATCCAATGTTATAAGCAGATTATGAAGCATGGTTAAAGGTTCGTGGGTAGTCGGAAACTCTCATACGTATATATTACGCAAGATTTTGACGGCCTCGGTGACGCAGTCTTGAATGACGCGACATTGACACCACGCTCGTGGGTTCGATTTCCACACAGGACATTTGTGTGCATGAACATCTCTGTTTGGATGTTTTTAAGGGAGGTAAGGTGCATCAAAGCAGCCCACCTGGGGATGTACCTCCTCCTCACAGAAAACCAAAGCCAAATAACATCTCCATAGAGGGTTGTCGTAATCCTCCTTGTGAATGAAGTCACCAGTAAGCTCCTAAGGAGTTGCTGTGTTATCAGAAAAGGACGCATCGAGAGAGTGATACTTAATGTATTACAAGCGTTATAGGTTACGGTATGGTACATAGGCTACGGTAACCATTTTACGTCAGGTTGGCCGTATGTTTGTATGCCTGCCGACGTTGTATAAAAAAGTAGTTATATAGCCGTAGCAGCATGATATGTGAATTTTATTCTTATTTGCCACTCGACGTAGTACACAATTCTCAGAGAGAACCGTAATCCAGAGAGGTTTTTAAAAATAGAGTTCACGTTAAAATAACTGTCAGCATTCAAATTAATGAAACCTGTTTTTTTGCCAACCCTACGCTCAGGTAATGACAGGAGAAACGATGACGCATGGCAGAAATGCCATTCAGCGAGCATTGCCGACTCATGACAGATAGCGAACGGGAACGCTTTGCGTACGTACAAGTTATAAGCGTAAGGCTTTAAATTTTGACAAGTCACTAATGTTATCTTCATTGTTTGCCAGTCCTAGCTTTGCGTTTATTAATTTAGTAGTTAGTTGTGTACGCTTTGTAATAACGTAGTGAGCGTATAATGCGTGGATTAGATTTATGTGTTGTATGTATCTAATTGTTAGAGGTCCGACCGAAGTAGCGCTGTAACGTACATTGCTTTCTACATTACCTATGTCAAAATGTAAAATTTAATATGCTGTAAGGAACTGTGGATTATTACCGCGAAACGTTTGGTCTGTGATGCTCTATATGAGTATACTTCACGCAGTACTGGTATAGTTAACAAATGTCATAAATACACACTCTATACAACGTATGGTCCACCACATACAAAATGTAGGTACATTCTGTGTACTAAGTATCGGGAATTTGTCAATAAAACAAAAAATACAAATTATTCATCTAAATTTATTTTATCGCCTTCAAAGTAGGCCCCATCGCTTGCAATACAACATCTCCACCGCTTCACCCAGTCTTCCATACATTTTTCATAGGCTATTTGCGGTATGGCCTTTAGCTCATTCAGCGAATTTTCTTTTATGGCTTCTATCGACTCAAAACGTTTTCCTCGAAGTAGTAATTTTAACTTGGGAAATAAAAAAAAGTCAGATGGAGCCATATCAGGTGAATACGGTGCTTGGTCGAGAACTTTTGTTGAATTTTTCGCTAAAAACTCTTTCACTATAATGGCTGTGTGTGATGGTGCATTATCATGGTGCAGCATCCATGAGTTGTGTTGCCACAAATCTGGACGTTTTCGGCGGATACTCTCACGCAAACGCTTCATGACGCCTAAATAATATTCTTTATTCACTGTTTCTCCCTCTGGAAGGAATTCGGAGTGAACCACACCACGGTAGTCAAAAAAAACTGTCAGCATCACCTTGATTTTGGAGCGACTTTGCCGCGGTTTTTTGGGTTTCGGCTCGTTTTCGAGACGCCATTCTGAAGACTGTTGGCTTGTTTGCATGTCGTACTCATAAACCCATGTCTCGTCGCCAGTTATTATACGTTTCATAAAGGTCGGATCCGTAGAAGCTCGGGAAACCATGTCTTCAGCGACATGCTTTCGCTGCGCTTTTTGAACAAAATTGAGCTCTTTTGGAACTAGTCGAGCGGCGACGCGTTTCATGCCTAAAATGTCAATGAGAATGTTGTGGACGGACTTAAAAGATATGTTCACCTCACTAGCCAACTCTCTCAGACTCATACGTCGATTTTCGAGCACTAGCTTCTTGATTCTGTCGATGTTTTCTCTGGTCGTAGCGGTTGAAGGTCTACCAGAACGAGGCAAGTCTACTACTACTTCTCGGCCTTCTTTAAAAGCCTTATACCATTCATAAGCCCTTGTTTTCGATATACACGATTCGCCGTAGGTATTTCGCAACATTTTTAGTGATTCACCACATGAAATATCATTTGAAACACAAAATTTAAGGCACACTCTTTGTTCAACAATATTTTCCATTGTAAAAATCGCCGAGGACTCAAAACTATAACCAACAAAAAGTGTAGTTTAAAACAAATTAAATGACAGATCCCGCTCAAATTTTGCGCGCTAAATCAGTACAGTGCTACCAACATGCAGTAAAAAAATTAGAACGACCTCTTTTACGCGGGTCTTTTTATTGACATATTCCCGATACTTTTTACACAGAGTAGTATATATTTATTACTATACTCCAAGCAGTGAAAACCCAGTGCATAAGGAACAGGCTTATTGACCACTGGTCCCCAGTCCATCATCATCTGGGCCCGTATTCGTCCTCTTCTGTACATAAGTGCCTTTTGTCTCGATCGTGTGCCACCAGCATCCATTAACAAACCTCTTAAGGTTGTCGCTCCATCTAGTGGGGATCATCTCACACTGCGTGTACCAGTACGACGACGTCATTCGAGAAGCTTCCCCCGCGGTTGTCGGTTCTACAAACTATGTGGCCGCCCCACTGTATCTTCAGCTCGCTTATCCTTTGGGCTATGTCAATTACCATAATTCTACTGTGAATATCCTTATTATTGATTCTATCACGCGAAGAAATCCCGAGCATAGTTATTTCCAAAGCACGCTGAGCGACCTTGAAGTTCCTCATATGGCCCGCAGTGAAGAGCCACGTCTCAGTTCCGTATGTCATCACTACAACAGACACTGTTCGAAGACTTTACTCTTCAGACGTTGAGGTATTTTGGACTAGAAGATATATCGAAGTTTTCCGAACGCTACCCAGCTGATTTGGTTATGAGTTGAGTTGGACTCTCGGTCGAAATTGGGCTTACCTAACTAACAAAACAGCCCTGCCGGGGTACTATCTCCACCTCACAGAAAACAGGAGCCAAAATATAACTTTTGGTTGTTGTTTTACTGCGAGTCACTAGTAAGCTTCTAAGGACCTGCTGTGATAGCAGCAGAGGTGGTAATACGTGAGTGATACTTAAGGTATTACAAGCATACAAAGACCACGGTAAATGCTTTATAAAGGTGAATCGTAAGCTTGTATGCCTCCCAACGTTGTATAAAAAAACGCTTATCTTTCGTCCCTTATACCATATTACAGCACACATTATAAAGTAAAAGCGAAACGATGAATGTGAACGCCTATAGCTGAATGTAATTGTATGCGCCATTGTGATTTTTTCTTCAACTATTCAGCAAAATACTACGAATATCTCACCTCAAGAGAGGCGTTCATATTGATAGCAAAAACAGGAGTAAACGCAACCAACCTTTCAAAAATTTGTACACAAGTAAATTCACCTACTTTTGTGATAGTAGTTATTAAAATCTAGAGCCGTAATGTTAAGTGTATACTATGCATACTATGTATACACTTAACATTACGGCTTTACAGGAGTATAAGAGTACATTACTAGCAACGATGAATAAAATAAAATGTCTATGAACAAAAATCAGCTACGTGCGAGTCGGGCTTGCGCACCGAGAGACCATCACAAGAATCGGGTCTCGAAGGTTATTCCCGTTTTTTCCAGTTATGTTGTAAGTTTCATCCCAAAATCCATACCCAGAATGTATAATTTCAATATTAGTGTCTTTATCTAATGAAAAGATAAACGGAATTGAGGGAGATACTTAACTTTGCCATCGGAAGACTATTTGTCCACATACATCAACATAGGTCGCGGTTAGTTTATCAAATAAGTTGTAATAGTATTTTTTTGTGATGTAACTACGAATTCACAGTTTTCGGATTTTTACCTTTACTTGTGCTACGTGACATTCCTGTTTTCCAAATTTTGTGATTCTAGGTCAACGGAAAGTACCGTACAGGATTTGATTCCCATGGGAGTATCAAAATATGCGGCATAAACGGTTGTGTTTTTTGATTATGCTGATTTATTACATACTTATTTTTACGAGTTCGATGGCTCAGTCGCGAATCACTCGACTTTGACATTAACGCTCGATCGATGGGTTCGATTCCCATACAAGACAAACATTTGTGTGGGCCGCATGCGTGTATGCCTCCCGACGTTGTATAAAAAAAAACTTAGAAGTAATACACGTCCATTTCACTCGAAAGGAATAATCATAATGCTATGAATATATACACGAGCCAAGAATGAATTCGAATTCCCCCTTAAACCATAAAGGAGTCCTTATAGGGCTTGTTTGAATAAAAATAAAATTTGTTATTACTTAACATAAGAAATGAAAGCGTAAAGTTACGTAGAATTCTGGCTACTCAAGGCAGACATGTCTTGAAAAAGAAGTGAAACAGAGGCGGTTAATGAACAGCCGGTAGAAAAGAGTCTGCACATGAATGCGAACGTTGAAAGAAATTAGCAAGAAGTCATTTATGCAAGTAAGTTGGAAATTCAGAAAATGGGGGAACTGATAGCAATAATAGAAGTTTAAATACTGTCGCATCATATATTGCATATCTTTTACAGTAAATGTATTTTTTATATATGTAAATATATTTCATGAATTTGGATGAAACTTTATATCAAGAAAAGGATTTGTTTTTTAACTATATCTATATATGTCTTACCTCAAAAAAAAAATACCGAGCGAAGCTTCTACGGTCGTTCAGGTTCTGTTATTATAATCACGCATTTACGTAACATGTTGTTAGAATAATAACAATTCTCTAGAGGGTCGTTCTAATCGTGAGTGAGTGAGATAACATAGCTCATCAAGGCGGTTTGTGTCAGCGTGTTAACTAGTAATGTATACTCGATAATAACGTTGTATGATGGTATTTCAAAATATGCAGTATAAAAATGTTAATCATAACGAATTGAAGATAAAATCATTTAGTTAAAATATATTTTTAATTAGTATTTAGGTAACAAACAATTAAAGATAATCAAAAACTCAGCACTTGTTGAGGATTGTCCCTGAAAATAAGCATGGAACTTTAACGTTTAACCAAGTTATCATTCCTCCAAAAAAATACGTATTAACGTCTCTTTAATCTAATAACTATATTAGTATATAAATTACAGATATTACAGGAAATGTAGTACCTATATCTAAAAACACAGCAATTCTTTGATAGCTATTTTAGGAATGACTTCATTTCAAAAACACCTACTTACTACAATACTTAACTAGTAGGCAGGTACCAAAAACTATTTGAAATCAAAACTGTAACATGAATAAAGGCATCAAAACACTTTAATAATATTATTAATATTAGTCTCGCCAAGATCTGTTATAGTAAATAATTAAACCAGACTTTTATTTAAAAGCTTTAAAATCTCTTAATGTTATATCCAATATAAATCTATAATTATAAAAAAGAACTTAAACATTCAGATTTCTATATAGGTCCTGAAATTATTCTATATGTACCTATTGCACTTTTGTAAAAAATTGACATATTTCTGTGGATAATTTTCTTATTGATTAATTCCATAATATCTCACTTTTTATTGGGGCACAATGGTATTTTTTGTAAATACGCTTGTTTCAAAGGAGAACATTCGTGAACTTGTTTTCGTCTCTGATTTCTTACAAACGCTTTTTTAAAAACCGTCTCTTCATAAGAAGTTTTATAAAAAATATCATTGGCTACTACTTTTCAACGCACAGTTATTTGATATCGTGCCATTTTATTTGTTCTCTGTCAACATTAACGTGAAATTGTTTCCCCTGTAAAGGTTATATTACCTATTGTAAGTTCTGTGTTGCTATTACTATTTGTAACCATTTATAATACGTGCATTAATCAAATATAGTTCAGTTCGACTCAGGGATTGATTAGTTTCACGTCGCACCTTAGATGACGATCCTGCCGGTAATAGGACCGTGACTGCGAGTCACTGTGCGAGGAATTGTGAACAATAACATCGCATTCTGTTCGGTATTGTGACTAATTTTCGCGTTTTGTGATGGAATATTTTAAGAATAAATCCAAGACTTTCGCTTAAACTGCCGGAGCCGGCGACTACATATATTTATATACTTAGTCTGGCCATAAATACTGTAACAATTAGAAAATAAATAAAATATTAAATTTGAATTTGGAATCTGTAATTTTTATATGATTGTTCATTGATTTTTCTCATTTTGGCGCCAATACATTGTACAATTAGTTTAAAAGCCACATTGCATGGCTGAGCTGGCTGATTTATTACTCAAAAGGAATTCAGACATACACAGTAATTTTCAAAAGAACATTACATGCTTCCTATATGGAGTACTACGGCCAAAAAGGCGGAATCTACATCTATCAAACCAAACCTACCAGTTGGCAGCTACGTGTTGCCATCATGATGAATTCATCTTCTTCTTAACAGATGACGCTGGCAGTGCTAACATTCTCAAAAACATGGAAGTGTAGTTCTACACCGTAACAAGCTTGCCGGTAAACTCACCTCCACTGCATATGTAGTTAGCAGAATCAGATAATTGACGGTTGTGGCTACTGCGCGCTTAGTCTATTTCAGCTACTTTCACACCATTATATCGTATGGTATACTGTTGTGGCGAAGGACAGCTGACATGAAGACAATTTTTATCTTACGAAAAAGAGCCATTCGTTCTATTTATAACACGGGTTCTAAAGAATCTCTCAGGGAACTGTTCAAAGAATATAAACATGCCCGTAAAAAAATTAAGTTGTTTTCAAACTTCAGCGAAAAACTTAGAAGAATAAATAAGTTATGTACGTCGGTACATCGGCTTACTTACTTACTAGGACTGGTAGATCTTTCCTTGTAAATTGTATTCGAATTTATAATAAGTTGCGTGAAACAGTTCTGTCCTTTCCTGGCCTACATGGTCATCATCATGGTTCAAAAAGCACATACTCTAAAAATGCTTATTATGGAATCGATGAATATGTAACTGACAGAGATGTCTGGAAATAATTCAGCACAGACGATCTGTCCTTAATAATCTTTAATTTTACCATTTGATATCATTATTGTACCTAAATGCTTATGTGATTGTTTTTTGTAATAAATGTAATTGATAATCTTAAAAGAGACCTATATTCGCAAGTTTCTTTCGACATTTCTTCTTCGCCAATGGTCATTTCCGAAATGCTAGTACATTAAAAAAAAGTAAAATAAGCGAATTGAATAAGATACAATAAGATTTTATTTTAAAAAATGTAAGATGTGTCTAAGTACCCGCGTGGGCTCAATGGTAAATAAATAATTTTAATCTTCACCTTTTATCCTTCACATTCACTTTATATATGTTTTTCGTCATTCTTTCCTCTTGCATTATTTTTTCATATCCGAACCAAAGGAACATATCTCTTTTTATTTTAACACTCTGGCTCTCTTTCAAAACAACTTTTTCTTACATCATCATTTCCAACGCGGTTTGCAAGCTTCGTGCCACAAATTTTGCGCAACGTTCGCATTTTGAAAATATTTATTCTACTTTTATCCTCTCGCTTCCATAAGTTAGCATTGGAACCAGCACCGTCCTATGTATAATAATCTGTTTATGGCTCAAGCTTTTGCTACTTTTGCTAAATTTTAGATAGATATATTAAGCGTGATTTTATGTATATTTTCACACCAAAATTATTTTATAAAACTTTTTATCACGAATGTCACTGATATTTCTATAGGTATTTGAATACCGTGTACATTTTTGCCAGCCCTTCGATTCTACATTATCGTTTCGTCATCTCACCAAGATGTTTATGTAATGGACTCAAGAATCGATATAAAGTGAGCTGTTAGCTTTGATTGCGGTTCTTTAGGGCTTTTCTGCTGATACTTAAGTGATTTTCTGCTCGACTTAATGCTGTCATTAGGAATAACGAAGTTGCCGCTTTTCGTCTTTTTTGTTTTTGTATATTTTATCGGATATTTTTATTTTAGAAATAATCTATCAAAATGAAGTGTTCCTTCGTAATGAATGTACAGTATGACAGCTGCTATAAATATGGTTCTATTTTTTACCATATTTGATGGCAAACGAAATGTTAAATTCTTGGTGACCTCACTACAACTACTACCACCTCTTCACGTCCAGCGATTGCCGACAGGTCTTGCAAATCAGAGAAAAAAACTAGGCCTTTCTTAGCTAAGATGACATGTCTTCTAAATATAACTTCTGGGACGTGCACTTTTCCTCAAGATATTTTCCTTCACCTCCAATGTAAAATAAACTCCTCATCTCTATCGCAACACAGAGCATTTGTTTTAAGATTTCAATTATTGAAAAGTTAAAAAAATACCTTTAAAAGAGCATTACTATCTATTAAAGATACTCTAAGTTACTCTTTAATAGTTAGTAATGTTTCATAATAAGCAAATCAAAAGAAATGAGTGTCACCATAGGCATAATGTCTCACGAACAATTTTATCTAAACTATTTTCTTGCTATCAAGTAGATAAAAAATGTTCGGTAATATTTGCCTTAAATAATTGACATGCCACTTTCTCAATATTACACAGAGATCTCAGGTTTTTTCTACGAAATTTCCTTTTATTTTATTAGCATCATTAGATTAGTTTACTCTTGTTGGCAAATTTAACAATGCAAGCGTCTGCAGACTACGCGAATCAATTTACATCAGGCGGGCGGTAAGTTTGTTTGCCTCCCGAATTTGAATATAACAACTCATAATTATTAACCCTACTATTAACCACTGAAGTGTACATTTGACCATCTTCGAACTCTATACTCAGACCAGTTTAAATGCCCCGTCATCGTTGTGTTTTCAACAGAAATACTGTCAATTGCCAATTTTAATGACAACGTAGGAGAAGTAGGTTAAAATAAAATCCTTTTTTTGTACAACTTTTTTGACAGGAGGTGTGCAAACACTTGATATAAAATGATTGCCGAAATTTGCCTACGAACGCTTGCGATATAGGCACGCGCGTATTGCCACGCCACCTGATAACACAGCAACTCATTAGGAGATTACTGGTAATCTCACTCATTCGCCAGAACACAACAACCCTGTAGTGAGTTGTTATGAGGCGATCAATACTCCGGTATAGTAAGAAGTAGATAGGTAGATAACTGAATAAGTAATTTGCAATGCTACTTTAACACAAAAGCTCGACAACGTCGGTGCCGCAGCCGTCAATGACGCGACTTTGACTCCAACGCTCGTGGGTTCGATTCCCCACACAGGATAAACATTTGTGTGCATGAACATGTCTGTTTGTTTTGGTATGGATGTTTTTAAGAGAGGTAGAGCGCATTAAAGCAGCCTGTCTGTGGAAGTACCTCCACCACACAGAAAACCGCAGCCAAATAACAAATCCCTAGAGTGTTTTTGTATTCCCGCTTGTAAGTGAGGTCACCAGTTAAGCTCCTAAGGAGTTGCTGTATTAGCAGCAGAGGAAGCATCGCGCGAGTGATACTTAATGTATTACAAGCGTTCATAGGCTACGGTAATCGCGTTACATCAGGTGGGCTGTAAGCTTGTATGCCTTCCGACTATGTATATAAAAAAACTCGTGGCTTCGATTTCCATACAAGACAAACATTTGTGTGCATGACCATATTTGGTTGTCTTAGTCTGGGTGTTTTCAATGCGTCGAAGCAGCCGACTGGGGAGTACCTTTACCTCACAGACATGGTAGATTTCCCTAGTTCTGTGTTACACACCTGTTTCAATATTATTTCCTCTTATATTCTGTCCAAACTAGCATGTCTCGTCTTTTCTTTACACTATACTTTCGTTCCGACCAACTTTTTTTATGTCTATAAAGATATTGCGAACTTGATGTACCTACAAGTGTTACGACGATGTGAAAAAAGAATTAGGTTATTCGCAACACTTGCATTTGGACGGCGTTTATATTACTTTCATATTCTCTCTGTCATACCCAGCCCTCGCTATATATAGATGTGCCTTCAGTGTCAAATTTTTACTGCTAAGAAGCTTACCCAACACTCCATTCCCACTGTTCCCTATACGCGCTATTCATAAACTATAATCCTTACGTTCGTCTTAGAGTCTTATATTTAGGATTGGCAGAGACTACTACCGGTAGTAGTAAGGATTTGGTGAAGATTCAAAAGAATTATGTTTTAAACATCTATGGTTCCATACGTTTGGCAACCCGCTTTATTCCTCCCGATGCATCAAACATATGAAAAACATCTCAATTCCTCTCCTCTCCCCTTTAATCGAATATAAGTCTATACTATTCAACCTTTTACCATACACATGATGATAAACAATAACTTAAAATTTATGTTTCAGGTAACACGATCCGACTCATGCTCTGGTAGGTTGCATTTATTTTTATTGCTTTGTTCCGTGTCAGTGAGTGCTATATGACACCGGTCTGTATTATACTCTAATACGAGGTTGCAACAATGGGACATCTAGGTACCCACTTTGTTTCATAGTACGGCCGATTTGATATGTAAAGCTCCATTCACTCTTATACAGTGCTGGACGGTACATAGAATTAGGTTGTTCGTTGAATACAGCAAAGATAGCAGGTATCTGTATATATTTAGTCTATGATGTCCGAGGCTTTCACCAGTGTCTTTTTTAATACTACGTCGGGAGGTATACAAGCATACGGCCCACCTGATGTAAAGCGGGTACTGTAGCCAATCCAGATCAGACAAACAGACATGTTCATGCACACAAATGTTTGTCTTGTGTGGGAATCGAAACCACGAACGTTGGTGTCAAAGTCGCGTCATTCACGACTGAGCCACCGCGCTCGTCTTTATTCTAGGTATACTGATTCTGTTGTGTGACAGAGTAGATCACAAATACAGCTAATAGGTAACATAGTTCCCGAGTACAGTGATGGTCCAGTGTACGAGTATAAAGAACCGGACTATTGATCCCCTGTTCAAATTCTCGCATGGGCATGTACCACTAAATTCGTGTTCTCGCATTTATGTACATATTTGTAATTATCACTTGCTCGACGATGAAGAAAAACATCGTGAGGAAAGCCGCACGTCCAAGAAATTATATTTCAAAATACGTGCGATCTAATCTAAGAAAGGTCTGGTTTTCCCTCTGGCTTGTGGAGGTCTGAAGGCAGTTAAACCATTATTTCACCAAATTATTAGACTTAGGTAGTGGACTTCGCCTATCCTTACAGATTAGGTGATCACATGATCACGTGGGGAAGAAGAATATAACGCAGTCTCCATAAAAATGAAGTAAGATACAATTCTCTCTATTCTATATAAAAAGCTTGTTATAACACTGATGAATATCTCTCTAACATAGATGTATGAAAATTATGCGTGCTATAGTCTAGAATCTATAAAGCGCCGAAGTAGCTGTTACACGCTTAAACTCCAGTAATACATTTTGTTAATAAAATGATAAAAAAATTCTGATGTTTGTGCTTCAAAAGATTACCGTAGTCTATTAGGTTTTTACTTTTAAAAAGTTTTTTTATAATATCCTCCATTATTTGCTCAAAGCCTATGACCCACTTGTTGTAGAGTAGCTACTGGTAGTCTATAAACGCTTACAATACCGGAAGTCCTCACAAGCTAACCGGTAATTTCGTTCAGAGGAACACAATAACCCTACTGGTGGTTGTTCTTGACTGCGATTTTCTGTACGGTGGAAGTAATTCCCCTAGTCAGCTTGCGCATTACCCCTCTATGCTTAACGACTGTCATTTACCGAAAACAGCCGCGATCGATGACTGACGGAAGAACTCAAGTCGACTAAACCTATCCAAAGACAGGATGCGGACAACGCTGTTTAACTTAATTCGATTCGACTGACATGCTCGTCTACGCTAACGAGCTTTTAAAAAGCTTGTTAGCCGCATTAGTGCTAAAAAAAGTAACTATTGTGCCATACATCCTAATTTTAAGAGAGGTAGGGCGCATCGAAGCAACCCGTCTGGGGCAGTACCTCCACCTCACAAATCGCATCCAAATAACAATTCTTAGGGTTGTTATGTTCCTGCGTGTAAGTGAGGACACCAGTAAGCTCCTAAGTTGCTGTGTTAGTATTGCAAGCGTTCAATAATCTCCCCTGAGTAGTCTTGAACGCGAGTTCAAATAGAATTCAAAATTAATTTAAGAAGTGTTATTTTCTATGAGAGTACACAAAATGCAAATGTAACAAAAAGGCTGTCAGATGCCATTTAAATTAAACAGGCTCATGAGCGCGTGATAAGTAAGATAAAGTTACGAACAAAGAAGAGCTAAAAGCGTTAAGTTCATGCTTGATTATGGATCAAATTGCATGTAAATAACTCAGATAACTTCTTATTACATTCAAGTTCACTCAATTTTCACTCGTATGCCTATGAATGTAGGAGCTAAGATGCATGGACGTATTAGTTTTTGGCTCCTTGGCGATTCGCGCTATGTAATATTTATTGCAATACTCCTAAATGTCGCAATGTGATGATATATGGCTGCGATAGTGACCCAGAAACTGAATATGCGCATGTGAAATTTGGTTAAGATTTGGGCGTATACAATAGTTTCCCGAATGTATAGAGGGATACGTGTTTCTACAACGTTGGGAGGCATTCGAGCACACGGTCTACCTGATGAAAAGTGGTTAAGGTAGGCTATAAATGCTTGCGATTTATTAAGTATCACTCGCGCGATGCCACCTCTGCTGCTAACATAGCAACTCCATTGAAGCTGATTGGTGATCTCTCTCACACGCAGGAATATAACAACACAAGAGTTGTTATTTGGGTGCCATTTTTTGTGATGTAGAGGTACTTCCCCAGTCGGGCTGCCCTATCTCCCATAAAAATACCCGGCCCAAAACAAACAGACATGTACATGCACACAAGTGTTTGTCCTGTATTACGTTGTATATAAAAAAGGTTCAAAAACGAACCCTAAAAACTCTACAATGTCCTTTTACTGTCACAAGTCTCCGGCGCGTATTTATCGTTCAGAAAGGTAATCCACGGAACCCCGCGGAATTCTTAACCATGGCTTGTCTTCACAGGTCGTCCATAGAGAAGTAGAGTAATGTGCTCCAGTGATGAAAGTGTTAAATAGCATAATGCTGTAATTAAGTTTGGAGAAAGCGCAAAAAAGGGCCAAATCAAAAATACCCAAAAGCCGAAAGTTGAGTGTTTTGGGTATTTTTGGTTTGGCCCTTTTTCATATCATCGTTATCATTGTATGTCGACCTCTAATAATACAGTGACATTATTATATCTTTACTAAAGATTTCCCTTTTGATCATTTTATACTGGCTATGACATATTGAACTTGTAAGTACTAGAGAATATTAACTAATGTTACTGTATAGTCTATGTACTAAATAGGTCATGATGTCATCGAAATAGGAGTGCATTTGACAAAAGCGATGTCGTCGCTATTGGTCATAATAATACATGTCAATTCTAGCAGTATTTAGCAACCGTTTCCAGGCAGATTACATTGCGCAATCTAGATGCAAAATTTATAATATCAGTACTAGATAACTGACAAATGTGCATTTTTTTCTAAACCCATATTCACGCTCAAAAATCTAGAGCAGAAATCTAAAGCGGCTATTAAAAATATCGATTCTGCACAACTAAGGTTCGGCGAGCTCTGTGGCGTAGCGGTAAGCAGTAACGTCCTGGGAACACGCGTTCCCAGAAAGAGAAATCAGATTTAAAAGCTTATTTTACTCACAGCGTCACAAGTGGCGCCATTAATTTTAGGTGTTGACAGATGAGTCACATGTAACTGTCACATAATAACTGTAGTAATATGTAGCTTTTTTTATACAACGTCGGGAAGCATTCATGCATACCCACCTGATGTATAGCAGTTACCGTAGCCTATTAATGCTTGTAATATATTAAGTATCACTCGCGCGTTGCCTCCTCTGCTGACACAACAACTCCTTAGGAGCTTACTGTTGACCTCACTCACACGCAGGAACACAACAACCCTCTCGAGAGCTATTATTTTGGCTGCTGTTTTATGTAAGGTGGAACTACTTTCCCAAACGGGCTGCTTTGTTGCACCCTACCTCTCTTATAACATCCAGATCAAGACAAACGGATATGTTCATGCACACAAATGTTTGTCTTGTGTGGGAATCAGACCCACTAGCGTTGGGTGTCAAAGTCACGTCATTCACGACAGAGCCACCAAGCTCGTCGTCGAGCTGGCACACTATACAGTCTAAGCGAAGTTCGGAGACGCTTGACTTTTTCGAAAAACCTCGCCTTGGACGTTTGAGTGGTTAGTTTTGGTATGGGTGTTATTACAAGACTTATGGTGCATCAAAGTAACCCGATTAGGGAAGCTCCTCACAGAAAACTACAGCTGAAGCAGAAAAAATTAAGAGGATATATAGCTAGTGTTGTTGCTAGCTGCGTTTCTTCGCTGGATCGCAGTACAATTTTTTTGAGTATTCAAATCAAATAATACTATAGTGGTTGCAAAAGTTAAGCTTAGTCCGTGGATCAATCCAACTCCATACGGCATAAATACATATCCTCCTGAGGGGCATCTCATTCCAGAGTTGGTTAGTCCAATTTGAGATTAGTTATTCCTGAACTCAATTCAAATCAGGAAAAAGCTTTTTCTGTTGGCAACGTTGGAAGAAAAGGTTTTCTCCCTGATTACTGACAGTTTATTCGGCTCGAATAAAGGCTGTGCTAATGGATATACGCTAATAGTACACATAATTGTTCAGGAGAAGTCATTTAGCCAGGAATGTTACGTACTGCATTTGTTCTTTGGATATAACGTCTTTAGGTCATTAGCGCTTGGTTGTTTTTATTCGACTGACTAAAAACGGGAGGTAATTTTTTACATAGGGAGGTAATATCGTTCCTTCTACTTTTTAAAATTTATTTCCCTATTATTTAAAAGTTTAAGGTCGGTTAATGTGCATGAGAGAATTTTTATATGCGGTGCGGCCCGCCTTAGTTGTAACGACTATAGTACTTAAAATACCGCAATATAAAAGCTTCGTCGTCGCCTCAACAAATGTACAAGATCTTTGTAGTAACCAGTTCTACTAATAGAAATTTCCTTCACTTAATAGTCAATTGCCTACGGTATTCTTCGTTCGTTCATAAATAAGTTCAAGTATTGAGAGGAGGGGGGGGGGGACCTACTAGGAAAATGTGTTAGATGTCGTATGTAGATGTCGCTTCTTCTCTGAGATTAACACGAAGATAAACAAACGAATTGTAAATATCTATGCTACTAGGAAAATGTGTATGATGTCATGTTCAGAGATTGACGCGAAGATAAACAAACGAATTATAAATATCTATGCTACAAGGAAAATGTGTTTGATGTCGTATGTAGATATCGCTTCTTCTCGGAGATTGACACGAAGATAAACAAACTAATTGTAAATATATATGCTACAAGGAAAATGTGTTAGATGTCGTATGTAGATGTTGCTGCTTCTCGGAGATTGACGCTATAATAATCAAACTAATTGTAAATATCTATGCTACATGAAAAATGTGTTTGATGTCGTATGTAGATGTCGCTTCTTCTCGGAGATTGACACAAATATAAACAAACTAAATGTAAATATCTATGTTACAAGGAAAATATGTTTGGTATTGTATGTAGATGTCGCTTATTCTCGGAGATTAACACGAAGACAGACAGACTAACTGTAAGTGACTTCAAAGAGTAGATGTAATTTACTGTAAGAGAAATCATCCTTAGTTGTTCACTCTGGACACAGTGGTCGTGATCTCATGACGATGCATTTTATGAACAATGTCGTCTTCGCGACGCGTCTCCACTTGTTGCGGTCTTCAGCGTTACGGAAGTATTAGACTATGGTGTTATCCGTTGCAGCTTTAATCAAATCTGTCCAGCGCATAGGTGATCGACCTCGTGACCGCTTGTCCTCTACTTGTTCCTGGACGAGTTGTTCCATAGAGCCATGGAGTTTAGGTTTCGAGCAATATGTCCGAAATATTTCAGAATTCGTGTTTGCACAGTCGATGCTAATCTCTCCTTAATTTATAGCTCTTCCAGGATCGAGACATTGGTCCAAAACGCTGTCCAATCCAAATTGCTGTTTTTAAATTATAGAAAGATATTACTTATATATGTGAAAAAAATTTATATTACACCTTTATTATTAATAATACGAGTATATAACTGCCTTATCATTTTTATGTAATTAGTCTCTATTGCAAAGTTGGTGCGTTGGCACTAAAATGTAGACGGAAAAGAAAATTCGACCTGAGGTCAGCTAAGCTGGAGGTAATTCTTATCGGGTTGATTAATTTCTACAACCTGTGGACATATGCAACGCCAAGGACGTGACTCGCGCGTTGCCGATTATGTATGGCTCATTTCGCAGTTTTACTGATACCTTGTAATCTCTTAAATACTCCTCTAAATAGAGTTCAAGTATCATAAGTATGTATTTACAAAAAAAAATATATTTACGTATGTTTATCAGTTATCTAGTACCCATGATACCCAAGCTTCGCCTACTTTGTAACTAGAGGTCGCTGTGTGATTTGTCCGATAATATTTCTTTATTTATTTCGTATGTCGCATCTGAATGAGTATGAATGAGTATGAATGTTTAAAATGAAACGAAAGCGCGTGAACGGTGGCGCGCTTTGGCAGGATCAAGAGGTCGACACTGGAAGAAATGGGCTAGTGCAAACGGCGGCCTGCCAAAAACCTCTACATTTTAAAACTTGCTGATCGCAAAACGAAGGCAAAGTTCTCAGATTTAGTACTTGGATTCTTCATTCAGGAGTAATGGTTATTTTTTAATGGAGGGATTGCCGATTCTTATAATGTTATTGTTCCCTATCATACTTGAGCTTTTGTAATAAAACCAACAAACCTTAATCACACATTCAGCAAAATGTGCGTTTTACATCGTGTGTATATTATTTTTCAAGTTTTTTCAAAAGTAATCCTGTACAATATTTATAAAAAAATATTATTTTCAGTTTTTCCATCTCTATGACATAGTCCGGCCAAGTAGTTATGATAAAAACAAGTTGAATGACAGTGCAAAATCGACCTAGTCACTCGCGTGAGTACGTCTAAAGTCGTAAATCAAACTTGGTTCGATCAGTAGATACGACAGAAATATGATGGAGGGAGGAATCACCCATCATTGTCTACCGGAACTTACAACTTAGCCCATTTTGTACTAGGTTTGAAATACACTAAGAGTTTTTCATATACGCAAGTTTTCTATAATGTAAACACATTATCATCGAAATTTATTATTTATTTATCTAAAGTTCGTAATATCTCCATTTAATAAGTTTAATAATTTCTTAATTTTGCTTATATCGATTCATCCAATTTTTTGTGGACACAGCGACAACTCAAACTTAAGAGTTTCATGCGACATTTAAGTTTACTGCCATGGCATAAGGTGCATGGTAATAGCATAAACATAACTCTGATAATACTAATATATACGGAACCATACATATATTGGTATAGCCGGAGTTTTATGATGTTAGTAAATAGAAGATCATATTCTTTCATATGATATATCAATAATCAACACATCAAATCCTTGTTCTCTATAATCAATTTATATGCCGACATCTAAATTTTACATTTATGTGTATTCATAAATGCGAAACCAATCAAGACGTGCTTGATTCTAATTTTACTTAAAACATCACACTAGTTAAAATAATAGAAATTATGAAAATAAGGGTATTTGGTCTCGTCAGTTTTGTGCATTCTGTGACAGTAACGCTATTTTACACAAAGAAATATAGGCGTGATTTAATTCGATACATCAATCTTTATGCATTCTACGTTTTTGTCCTGCGTTGTGATTTCCGGCATGTTGTTGTATCTCTTCCCAGGTTAACTCTAAACCATTAACTCCTTATTTTGTTGTGAATGTGTTGGTGCCGCTTACCCGACTACTAGTCATTCTGTGGTGGCTCTAGCAATAGCCGTTCGGATAATAGTGGATAGAGATAGTCGATCTGATTTCAATCCTATAGTTAAGTTACTCAGTATCGGCTCACTAACGAAAACGAGTCGAGAATTAAGCTTTAGCTCGATACCAGCATGAATCCGACAAAAAGACAAAAAAGTTTGAGTTGAGACAAATACCACCTTAGTCTTCCTGCGACCACGGACGCTGCAAAGCGTTCGAAACGTCAGGTTCAACAAAATAAATAAAATACGCGATACTTCCGTTAAAAATTGTTTAATTCAATGAGTCCGAGTTTTCTCGGTAGTAAGTTCTAAGTAACTGACTGTAAATAATAAAACAAAAACAGCTCACAGTTGTGCTACGTCATATAAAGTAAATATATCAGCAAACAGTACTTTCAACTTTAAAGAAAGTTGAAACCCCGTATACGTATATTCCAATATCCCCTGCGAATTTGAAAAGTATTTTCTTAGCAAACACTAGCAATGCATAGAAAAGCTCTATATACATGTCGCGGATGAACTTGGGTTATTCTTGTATCCGCGCTGGCTATCGTTAGCCATCTTGAAAAGTATAAGAATCAGTGCGCACAACATGCGCGGTCGGTGTCTGGATTACAAGTCAGCCAAAGTGCCTCCTCCCTCCAAGTGACCGAACTACTGACTCAAGGATAAACGTCACTGACATCCATTCGTTCAAAAACGTGTAATGTCAGTTTTAGTCCGAACCGGTACCAATAAACAGATGGCGCTACGTGTATCGATGTATCGAATTAAGTTATTTCTCTCACACGGCCATTCTGACAGGTAGCGCGTTCTCGCGCGACCCCTCCAAGTTGACCGTACACAGCTCGCATGAAGCACAAATATCCGACGTCTGCGAGCTCGTGGCTTCCCACACGGAACAATTGCATGAAGCGTGAAGCCTCTAATTCAAAACGTTTACACGAAGCGCAGGGCTTCCAATGCAAAGGCACACGAAGTGCGTGGCTTCCAATGCAAAGACACTTGCATGAAGCGCGTGGCTTCCAACACAAAGACACTTACATGAAGTGCGTGGCTTCCAATGCAAAGACACTTACATGAAGCGCCTGGCTTCCAACGCAAAGACACTTGCATGAAGCGCGTGGCTTCCAACACAAAGACACTTACATGAAGCGCCTGGCTTCCAATGCAAAGACACTTACATGAAGCGCGTGGCTTCCAACACAAAGACACTTACATGAAGCGCCTGGCTTCCAATGCAAAGACACTTACATGAAGCGCGTGGCTTTCAACACAAAGACACTTACATGAAGCGCGTGGCTTCCAATGCAAAGACACTTGCATGAAGCGCGTGGCTTCCAACACAAAGACACTTACATGAAGCGCCTGGCTTCCAATGCAAAGACACTTACATGAAGCGCCTGGCTTCCAACGCAAAGACACTTGCATGAAGCGCGTGGCTTCCAACACAAAGACACTTACATGAAGCGCCTGGCTTCTAATGCAAAGACACTTACATGAAGCGCGTGGCTTTCAACACAAAGACACTTACATGAAGCGCGTGGCTTCCAATGCAAAGATACTTACATGAAGCGCCTGGCTTCCAATGCAAAGACACTTACATGAAGCGCCTGGCTTCCAACGCAAAGACACTTGCATGAAGCGCGTGGCTTCCAACACAAAGACACTTACATGAAGCGCCTGGCTTCCAATGCAAAGACACTTACATGAAGCGCGTGGCTTTCAACACAAAGACACTTACATGAAGCGCCTGGCTTCCAATGCTAAGACACTTACATGAAGCGCGTGGCTTTCAACACAAAGACACTTACATGAAGCGCGTGGCTTCCAATGCAAAGATACTTACATGAAGCGCGTGGCTTTCAACACAAAGACACTTACATGAAGCGCCTGGCTTCCAATGCAAAGACACTTACATGAAGCGCGTGGCTTTCAACACAAAGACACTTACATGAAGTGCGTGGCTTCCAATGCAAAGACACTTACATGAAGCGCCTGGCTTCCAACGCAAAGACACTTGCATGAAGCGCGTGGCTTTCAACACAAAGACACTTACATGAAGCGCCTGGCTTCCAATGCAAAGACACTTACATGAAGCGCGTGGCTTTCAACACAAAGACACTTACATGAAGCGCCTGGCTTCCAATGCAAAGACACTTACATGAAGCGCGTGGCTTTCAACACAAAGACACTTACATGAAGTGCGTGGCTTCCAATGCAAAGACACTTACATGAAGCGCCTGGCTTCCAACGCAAAGACACTTGCATGAAGCGCGTGGCTTTCAACACAAAGACACTTACATGAAGCGCCTGGCTTCCAATGCAAAGACACTTACATGAAGCGCGTGGCTTTCAACACAAAGACACTTACATGAAGCGCCTGGCTTCCAATGCAAAGACACTTACATGAAGCGCGTGGCTTTCAACACAAAGACACTTACATGAAGTGCGTGGCTTCCAATGCAAAGACACTTACATGAAGCGCCTGGCTTCCAACGCAAAGACACTTGCATGAAGCGCGTGGCTTCCAACACAAAGACACTTACATGAAGCGCCTGGCTTCCAATGCAAAGACACTTACATGAAGCGCGTGGCTTTCAACACAAAGACACTTACATGAAGCGCCTGGCTTCCAATGCAAAGACACTTACATGAAGCGCGTGGCTTTCAACACAAAGACACTTACATGAAGCGCGTGGCTTCCAATGCAAAGATACTTACATGAAGCGCCTGGCTTCCAATGCAAAGACACTTACATGAAGCGCCTGGCTTCCAACGCAAAGACACTTGCATGAAGCGCGTGGCTTCCAACACAAAGACACTTACATGAAGCGCCTGGCTTCCAATGCAAAGACACTTACATGAAGCGCGTGGCTTTCAACACAAAGACACTTACATGAAGCGCGTGGCTTCCAATGCAAAGATACTTACATGAAGCGCGTGGCTTCCAATGCAAAGACACTTGCATGAAGCGCGTGGCTTCCAATGCAAAGACACTTACGTGAAGCGCGTGGCTTTCAACACAAAGACACTTACATGAAGACAACTTTGTGTAATTAACGGCGGTTTATTAGAATTAAGAATATAACAGGAAATGTTTAGACGGTAGTATTCCAATATTATAACAATAACCAATAAAAATGAGTGTTCTAAGCAATGAAGCTATCACAGACACATCGTCCAAAAAAAGGTTACATTTAAATAAAACAAAATTATTATAAATCCTTTAGGCAAAATCAAATTTATTAAGAAAATGGCACGAGTGTTGTGAATGGAAACGCTAACGTATAAAGAAAAATATTTAAAATAAAAGGCATTTTCATTCTTTTTTTTTTTTTACAATACAAGTCACTTATACCGCTACTATTAGCGTCACCCAGTTGATCAGAAGGTTCTGGTAAGCCCGAGGAGTATTTACGCAACTTTTCATGGCACACGTACTGCACACGTCCTCCAGTTATAGGCTCCACCTGTATCTCTCATTATCGCAAACCTCAACAATTTTACAGGGGTAAGAGACTCCAAACTTAGTAATTATCCTTGGGTTCTTTTCTACCATGACAATATCGCCAACGATGAATGGGCGCACTTTATCATTGCCTCTGTCAGAACGGGCTTTGTCAACAAGCGCTTGCTCGTCCATTCTGACCTTGGCTTCACGTCTGGTTTCAAAAAGATCAAGATTTTTATATTCCTGAACTAACGCGTTAATCCGCGGTGTACTTTTATTACACCCCATTAACATCTGCAATGGGCTTTTCCCAGTGCTCTTCGATACCGTACAATTCAACGCTAGTTGAATTTCGCCTAGTGCGGATTTCCACAACCTGTGCTCGTGGTTTTCGGCAATCGTAAAGCAATTTGTGAGGACGGACGGCTCCCACGAGCCTCACAAAATACCATTTGGTCCCTGCAACGCCCCCGCCGTCCACCAGAGAGCCACCAACAAAACGCTGGGCAAGCTGCGGAAAGCCACAGCCCATATGGATGACGTCCTCATATCTCCGAAAACGAAAAAAAGACGCGCTCCAACACCCACAACAGGCGACACACGAACCCGCAAGTGCAGGGCCCCCGCCCAACCGGAGCAAATGCAGTCTTCTCAATCGAATCAGACTTTTCAGATAAGGGTATTTGATAAAATCCAGACGCTCAAGGGTAGTAAACAAGGAAGATTGACCCAAAGTATCCAGTTGTTCTTAAATTAGTGGCAAGGGGTAATAAGGTATTATTCTAAATCGGCAATAAGGCTGCGTTGTACTATTTTATTCGAGTTCTTAAGTCTAATTTCCATTTCGTCCGTGTTAACTACAGTTTGAGAGTTCCTTTTAACAAAGTTGTCATTAAAGTTTTCAATTATGGTTCGCAAACGAGCAACGTCGCCGCTTTCCGTCAAGTCAGTATCAATTTTGTCTATATCAGCAGTCTGTATGGCGCAGACTTCTGCTTGAGCATCACGAGAAACTCGGACACCACCGTTAGTAATCACCAAGCTTACGCCAGGTCGCGTAAAAACATCCCGCCCAATAACGATATCATGAGGTAAAACATGAGAGTCTACCACTACGAAGGTCACCTCTATGTGCACGTCGTTAATTTCGATAGGCAAAGTAATACGTGAAAACGAATGTGTAGAGATAGAGCCAATACCAATTAGACGTGTAAACACAAAGTCCCGTGCTCCGGTCATTTCATCAGCAACTGGCTAACGAATTAGTGAGCAATCGGAGCCGCTGTCGACAAGGACTTGCAATTTAAATTCTGCGACAGTAATTTCAACAAGCGGGACATCCGATTGCGCACACACGTTTACATACTTAGTATCACTAGTTTTATTTTTTAATTTTTCATCCCTCTGTTTTGAAAAACATACCTGCTCAGTGTGCCCCATCTTGTGACAATAAGTGCACTTAATATTCTTATCAATGGGCTTAGATGCCGGTCGAGAGGTATCTCGGACAATGCAATCCTTTGTTTGGGCACGTGATTTACAATTACGCTTATAGTATCCCACTTTACCACAGTTGTGACACACAACGTGGTCTCTCGAGTCGAGCTTACGTCGTTTAAAATCACTGGAATCTGATTGGGAGGTAGATGGACGCTTATTATTTTTAATATTTGGATAAGTACCAAGGTGCCTATCCAGAGCCACAAAGTCTTTGGGAGTATTTTTTAATAGATCGGACCGTACCTGATTATCCGAAATGGCTGAAATGACTACTTCAATTTTATTCGTTTCGCTCCAGCTCGTCTCCAACCGGTCGATCATCGCCAGCTTGGTGGTAGAATATTCCACGTAAGACGCGGCGCGATCACTCGTGTACTGCGTCATGTCCCGGAAAAGGTCGTGAAATCTTTTCGTAGCAGCAAACTGTCGCGATAGGCGCTCCTTTGCTTCATCCCACGTCTTGCATAAAGGGTAGGATTTAGACGCCCACCTACGGGCGCGGCCACGTAGATGGGTGAATGCAGCGTTCCTCGTTTCATAATCGGTCCAACTGTTTTGTGCCCGATGATGGTCTATTTCGTCGCACCATTGTACCACTGTAAACTCACAATCGTCAGGGTCAAAAGACGGTATGTAGACATCGCTCGGTTTCATTTTCTTAATCGGTGGTGACTTCGTTGTTCCGGTACCACAATCACGAAAAGTCTCAGCCATGCCGCGGAAAAATGACACCCACATCGCCGGGGGTAAGTTCGGGAAGCCGCCATTATCAGACGGTGAAGTGTTTTCATTTCCTTGTGTTGCCGGTCGCTCCACATGGTTCGAATTAAAACCATCGTTATTTTCCGTAGGTCGAGTCGTGGAATCACGGAAATATTCCTCGTTCACGGTAGCAGGAGGTTGGCCGGACACGAGGGAGGAATGTTGTTCCGATCCCACCGCTGCTGTCGCGGATGAACTTGGGTTATTCTTGTATCCGCGCTGGCTATCGTCAGCCATCTTGAAAAGTATAAGAATCAGTGCGCACAACATGCGCGGTCGGTGTCTGGATTACAAGTCAGCCAAAGTGCCTCCTCCCTCCAAGTGACCGAACTACTGACTCAAGGATAAACGTCACTGACATCCATTCGTTCAAAAACGTGTAATGTCAGTTTTAGTCCGAACCGGTACCAATAAACAGATGGCGCTACGTGTATCGATGTATCGAATTAAGTTATTTCTGTCACATACATTTCTAACCTCATGTTCCCATCGGATTATGATAAATGTATGATACTCGTATACTGTCAGTACAATCCGAAAGTGGAAGAATGTAGGAGTTGAGGAAGACCAACCTACCATGACCGAATTGGTCAAGTTTTATCAGAAGGTGATGTCAGCAGCCCTAGGAATCGGCGAGCGTACATGAAAAGAGCTATGAATGTTAAAGAAGTGAGTAATGTGTGTTAGGACTGCGTCTTACGGCACTCGGTACCCTTTTCGTTTCCCGCAGCGGATCTGACGTGAAGATATGCATACATACACACATTAAGTTTGTAAAAAAAATCTGTCATACTGTGTAAAGTATAAATAAGAAACATTTCTTAAAAGCATGCAATTTCATCTAACCTGCTTTGCGTGCTTCCGCCACCAATTAGTTCATGCGGCCTAGCGCCGGCCGGCACCACTACTGTTAGTAAATGCAACATGCCGACGCTACCATGGCTGCTCCGGTAGTCTCTGCCTCGGCTGCTGCGGTCATTTAAAAGTTTCTTAAAAGTGCCGGCCGGCACTCACCCGCTATCGTTAGTAGATGTATGCCGTCGCTGCCATGGCTGCTCCTCCCGTCGTCTCTGCCTCGGTTGCTGCGATCGTCTCCGCGATTGCCTGTCATCTGGAACAGGAACTGCATGCACCCGCCACTGTTGCCGCGCCGGCTGTTTATTAACTATTAATTATTAGTAATATATCATATTATTGCTATCAGTGCTGTATCATCTTTATATTCTATCGTTTATATAACGGGGGGCAACTGAGGATAAAATTTACCTGATGGTTAGCGATGACGATATGAGCATCAAAAACACCAAAGCGTCAACGAATCTTTGCCAGCCATTTGTGAAAGGTACAGAATATTTCTCCATTTTAACATAATGATCACAGACACTCAATGTACCTCCGCCCTAACAAAGTACTTAGCAAAAGGGCCAAATACTTACATCAGATACGAGTAAGCGTCTCTGCCTCTTACTAACGACCTTAACCACTTGAAACTTGAGATCCCATTTTAGGTACAATCTGAATATTTTATAAATAACACACACACACACATATATATATTATACGTATAGTATATACTAACACATATCCTACTAACATTATTAATGTAAAAGTTTGTGAGGATGTATGGATGTTTGTTACTCTTTCACACAAAAATGGCTGAAGGGATTTGGATGAAGTTAAGCACGCAAATAGATTACGTCTAGATTCATACATAGACTATTTTTTAGGCTGGAAGTAGGTTTTTAGTATAATAACAGGCAGCACGTCATGTATTGAAAACACATAAACCAATAACACTGTGACCTAAACTGAAACTAGTGGTTTTTTTATACAAAATCGGGAGGCACAAAAGCATATGGGCATGTAAAATGGTTACCGTAACCTATGAAAGTTAATATAGAGAATCATCGCTGCAACCATGAAGACTCAAGCGGCCCACGGTGACTTCACTCAAACACAATAATACAAGATCCGCACAAAAACCTTCCTGAGAGTTATTATTTGACTACCTTTTCTGAAAGATGGAGGTCTGGGGAAGTACCTCCGCGTCACAGAAAACCGCAGCCAAATAACAACTCCCTAGAGGGTTGTTGTGTTCCTGCGTGTGAGTGAGGGCACCAGTTAGCTCCCGAGGAGTTGCTGTGTACGAGTAAGCAGCAGAGGAGGCATCGAGCGAGTGATACTTAATGTATCTCAAGCGTTAATATGCTACGGTACCCACTTTACATCAGGTGGGCCGTATGCTTGTATGCCTCCCGACGTAGTAAAAAAAAACTTCCCGAAGCGGACTGTGTTCTACCCCTGTTGAAGTACTCAGAATTGATATGTAGCGAAAGCAGTCATACGCCAAAAGCAAACATCCAAAGCAAAGCTTGTGTTAAAAATAAGTTTTCAACGGAATTAGGTTCCATTTGATCGGAAGCAGCTTACACCCCTGTTTTAATTTCCTATCTGATCTGATCTCTAGCTTTCGGTTGTTAGTATAATGTTGTTGTTGTTTTCGATAGTGATAAAACTGCCTATCGTATTTCTTTATCTTTCTGATTCTTTCTACTGAATCAATAATAACACATTACCACAGCGGCCGAGAAGTTAATAAATGATGAACGAGTTTCTATTAGCAGGCATCGAATGCGAAGGCAATACGAGTTAAACCGATTCCCTATTGGCGTTGCATTATAGAGGTTTCCTCAAATAATACCAGGAAAGATTTAATGAAAAAAATGATATTTAAGCCATACGAAAGAAATGTTGATACGGTCTTATAAAGCGAACGCGGGAAGGAGTCAGTTCTTTGTTGTACATTTCACGATTTTCATAGTCTATGGAAAGTTTCTTTCGGCATTTCCTCTTCGCCAATGGTCATTTCCGAAATGCTAGTAGATTAAAAAAAGCAAAATAAGATACAATAAGATTATATTTCAAAAAATGTAAGACGTGTCTAAGTGCCCGCGAGGGCTCAATGTCAAATAAAAAGTTTTATCTTATGTTTTTATAAATTTCGAATTCAATTTTCGCCTCGCCTTATTCAGGGTCTATTAACGCCAACATTGACGTACGATATTGAATCATGGGTATGGCCGAAGAAGTATGAAAGTAGAGTCAACGCTGTCGAAATAAGAACGCTGAGGAGAATGTGTGGAGTTAGAATTAATGATAAAGTAATAGCACGATATGAGAACAATGTGCAATGAAAGATAATTTAGTGACAAAGATTTAAGTGGGTATGCCGAGACGGTCCGGACATTTGTAAAGAATGATAAGACATAAGAGTTACATAAGAAGTACATCGAGCAAGAGCGAGTAGAGATACCGGCAGAGACCGCCTTAGACACACATATATGGATCAAATAGCTAATGTGCTGAAAAAGGGCCAAATCAAAAGCATCAGAAACCGAAGAACATGAGAGAAAAGGTCGATTCGTGTAAAAGAGGCGAAAAAGTTATGTTTGGATCGGTGCACATGGCATTCCATAGTCTCAGCCGACCCATATTGGAGACATGCGTGATGATATATATGTAGAGATCGAGTAAGAACTTTTTTTTTTGAGGAATATGAATATTCAACTGACAAAGGAATTCTCATCTTGTATTAGTCTTTGACAGTTGTCATTGTCTTATAATGTAGTTTAAACCAGTAAGAGAGTATTTCGCGGGCTCCGCTATATTGCGAATAAGTTCAAATATATCGTGCGTAATCATGGCGTGCGTACACTTTAAGGCATGTCACCCAAAGGGCACAGTGGCGTGCCCTCCGCAGCCTGGCACGGTCTCGTCTCCCATTTACGACTGCTCATAAATCATGCTTGTGGCGTTCCTTACGGTTCACTGTGGAAAAAACCCAGTTAGTTCATGCGCGCATTCAAGGTTTATCGGTTCGTCAGTTTCAGCGTGCAATCATCTTTAGTAGCAAAGCCGATTCTGTGTGTAATCGTCTTTAGTGCTGATGTCGATTGTGTCTTTTGTTTATACAACAAAGGGAGGCATGGAAGTTACCGTAGCTTAGCGAGTGATACTTAATGTATTGCAAGCAGTATAAATGCTTGCAATACATTAAGTATCACTCGCGCGATGCCACCTCTGCTGCTGATACAGCAACTCCATAGAAGTTGACTGGTGATCTCACTCACACGCAGGAATATAAAAACCCTCTAGGGTGTTATTATTTGGCTGCGGTTTTATGTGACGCGGAGTACTTTCTCAGTCGGGCTTCTTTTATGGGCCCTACCTCCCTTAAAAATACCCGGCCCAAGACAAACAGACATGTTCATGCACGCAAATGTTTGTCCTGTGTCTGTGAATCGAACCCACGAGCGTTGATGTCAAAGTAACTTAATAGCGCGCTTCGCGACTGCGCCACCGAGCTCGTCAAAATGTGCCAAAGCCGACATTTGTTTTGTAATTGAGGTTTGTGGTGCACCATGCCGAATAGGAAACGATCACAGAAGAACGCAGTGGTCGAGTGGTTAACAAGAACTTCTTCAACACCAAGAATAATTGCATGAACATTTCTATTTGTCTTGCTTTTTAAGAAACAAAAAGCGTTCGCAATGGCAATGTAAACAATTGGTCTGGGAGAGAGTGTCGATGTTAAGAAAATGCATGCAACATTGACTTTTTTTATGTTGTATAAAAAAAATCTATACCATTCTACACTAAATCCAACTTTCAACATCCAACATACAAAGGATTCAGAAGGAGCTGAGCTGAGAGTGTTCGATAATGTTTTACCATTAGGTTAGGGAACCCTGAACAATATACTGGCAGGTATCCCAGCGAACAGTTGCTTGCTAACCCCTCATACGAATACGAATCATGTAGCTTTATTAATCGTACTGCTGTTTGTATATTCACTTACATAATTAAAAGGATCCTATGAATAGAAATTCGGTACAAAATAAACCAACATTCAAGAACCTGACGTGAATAATGTATGTAGTTGCTAACTAAAATGGAAACTGTTGTATTAAACATTCCTTACTACTGCCTCACAAATTGAAAATAAATTTGTGAATGGACTCATTTCTACAGATGAACATCGTAAATAACCTGCCGAACAGATGTCAGTCGTATTTTAATTGCACACAAAATAAAAAGATAATGAGAAATACCAAAAAAAATAGAAAGCATATAGAAACTCAAAAACTAAAAAAACTTCACTCCAAATCCCTTGCGGGGTAGTAGTAATTAGGTAATTAATACCAACATCGACGTACGGCAGTGAATCATGGGTATGGCAGAAGAAGCCTGTAAGTAGGCTGTTGAAGTAACGCTGTTGAAATGAGAGCGCTGAGAAGTACGTGTGGAATTGGAATAATTAATAGAGTAACAACGTGGAATGAAACACGAAGTATTAAAGAAAATTGGAAATGGTATATTGACATGGTTATACATTTGGAAAGAATGGATGACAAAATAGTTACGTGAGAAGTATTAGCAAGGGTGAGTGGAAATATCGGCAGGGGCCATCCTAGACGTATACATGTGGATCAAATAGCTGATATGCTGAAAAGGAGTCAAATCAAAAGCACCCGAAACCGAAGAGCAGACGCGAAGAGATTGAGGAGTGTGAAAGAGGCGAGGGAGATAAGTTTGGATCAATGCACCTGGCATTCCATAGTCTCTGCCTACCTCAATGTGGTAATTATATATGTGTGGGAAAATCAAACCGAAAGCTACTAGAAAAGTCTCTTTTATTTCGAATATCAAAAATAACCTAACGTCTTACGTTTTTAAAAGAATGAATATAATACCAAAGAGTAAGCACTGACATTTCTGTTACACTTCCTACCAATCCTACATTCGGCTATCCGCCACCAATTAGTTCAGAACTAATTGGTGGCGGAAGCACACAAAGCAGGTTAGACCAAATTGCATGTAAATTTGACTTTCACAAAATAACGCCTGAATCTATTAACTATTCGGCTATCCTACAACTAGTCTGCTCTCAGAAAATTTTTGACTTCCAGAAACAAACATGTATGTAACATAAAAGACACATAACATCATCGACGTCTTGAGAAAAATTACAACAAAAAGTAAACCTTATATTATGAACTTGTCTGGACTACCAATCACCTTCAGCTTCTGACAACCGATTTGCCGACAATCTGCCGTACTTGTTCGTGCAGTTCAGTACAGGACAGTTCAGTTAGCAGCAGTCAGCGACTGAATTGTTTTCTCGACGTCATGCCTATCAGATCCCTTCACTGCTGAGATTTTGTATGGTCCTAAATACTTTGGTTTAAGCTTCATCCCAACACCAAATTTTGTGAGTTTAATTGCAACTAAATGGGACTGATCTTTTCTGCTTTCTTTTATTAAAATTATTTCTGTTTTCCTCTTGTAATTTGTTCTTTGGCTTTTTCCCCAGATTTTCTCTACTACTAATGCGACAAATTGTTCTTTCTTGTTCAATTCACATGTTCAAATATCATTTTAAGGTGAAAATCGAACATACGAGCCTTGTTATTATATATAGTTATATATATAACAAAAATAGTATTTATTATCATTCATTACATCTTCTCATTAAGTATCGATGACAGAATGATCGAAGGCATTAAGTTATCGAAGTATCACTCCTGAGAATTCGTACGTGGTGTGAGAGTAAAGTCCCTCATGTATCGAAACGAGATCGTAGAGAATGGGAAAAAGGGCACAGTGGTTATCTATCATTTTTGGCATCAAAATTATAATATGTTTGCACCAGAGCATCAAATAATATTTATAGTTTTATTTCAAATTAGATTCGTATAATTAAGTTGACGAACCCTGGCATGTACTACTAAATTCAAGTTTTCGGATTTATGTACATATTTGTGATCGTCACTTGCTGGGCTGTGAAGGGAAATATCGTGAGGAAACCCACACGACCAAGAAATTATATTTCGATAGACGTATAACCTAACCTAAGAAAGGTCTGGTTTTCCCTTTGGGTTGTGGATGTCTGACGGCAGTCGCTCCATATAAAAGCCAGTATCTACGCCCAATCCTTAGGTTTCGGTAGCGGTCCCCCCCAATCTTAATAGATTAGGAAACGGGATAACGCTAAGATGATTAGTATCAGAGAACGACTTAAGCTACAAAAAAAAAGAAACACGAGTAAGTGTATAAAACGCTATTCATATCTAAGTGAAAACTTTTTATTGTAGCCCTATCTGATATTATGTAGAATTTTATATAGATATTAATTTGTTATTATGTACAATACTCTTCGATATAGGATACGTGGAACACGTATTTACAAGGCCCTTACCGTCCATTCCAAATATAAATTGGCATAAATTATTCACGTACACGCTCTATTCTGCGAATTTTTGTTCCTATTTTAAAGCGAATATTTGTCTATGGAATAATTTGGTATGTAGTACATAGGAAGTAAGTATTTAGGAGGCCTTTTATATGTAAGTCATTTTTTTATCTACAACGTCAGGAGGCATACAAACATACAGCCCACCTGATGTAAAACGGTTACTACAGCCTATGAATGTTTGCAATACATTAAATATCACTCGTGGATGGCACCTCAGCTGTAAACACAGCAACGCCCTAGGAGTTTACCGTTGACCCCACTCCCTTGCAGGAACGCAATAACCCTCCAAAAAGTTGTTATTTAGCTGCGGTTTTCTATGAGATCAAGGTATTTTCCAAAACCCAGACCAAGATAAACAGCCATGTTCATCCACACAAATATTTGTCCTGTGTGGGAACCCACGAACGTAAAGTAGCTTTACTAACTACTGCGCCACCGAGCTCGTCTGTTATTTTAAATTGGCGTAGATATTTAAAGATAACATTGATGTCTATGGAATATCTAGAATACTACATGTTCTCGCAGCTTCGCCCGCCCCGTTCCCGGATGTTAAATAGTCTTCACAAGTATCAGACTATCAAATGCAAAAATTTTCAAATCCGACTGTTACGGACAGACATTAACGAGTTCAAATAAATAAACTTCCGCTATATATGAGTATAGATAGGAAGTAAGTATCTAACTACTAGCTACCTTTGTATCTAAGTCAAATAATATAAATGGGCAGAAATTATTCTGGTCCATGCTGTCTATTCTGCGGCGGCCAAGTAACCCAATGATCCTAAGTAAATATACGATAAACATATGGCGGGTCTATCCTTAACTGAAATCGAATGGAACCCTTCCCCGAGGTCTTAGGTTTACTGCAAATAGTGTACAAGATTGATTAAAAAAAAACAGGGAAATTTTTGTACCATTTATTTTTGTGTCATAACTATTATTAGGGTTCCGTACCCAAAGGGTAAAACGGAACCCTATTACTGAGGCTCCGCTGTCCGTCCGTCCGTCCGTCCGTCTGTCACCAGGCTGTATCTCAAGAACCGTGATAGTTAGATAGTTGAAATTTACACAGATGATGTATTTCTGTTGCCGCTATAACATCAAATACTAAAAAATTGAATATAATAAATATTAAAGGGAGCTCCCATACAACAAACGTGATTTTTTTTGCTCATTTTTGCTCGATATTGATAACGGCAACAGGTAGACGCTTGAAATATTCACAGAATATTTAGTTATATATTCACTTTAGGCATAAATAATTGAATTAAAATAAAACAAATATTTAAAGGGGGCTCCCATAATACAAACGTGTTTTTTTTGCCGCTTTTATTGATAATGGTACGGAACCCTTCGTGCGCGAGTCCGACTCGCACTTGGCCGATTTTTTATACAACGTCGGGAACCATACACGCAAACTGTATGGAAAGCTGTTACCGTATCTTATGAACGCTCGCAATACATTAAGTATCACTCGCGCGATGCCACCTCTGCTCCTGGCACAGCAACTCCTTAGGAGCTTACTGGTGACCTAACTCACACCCAATACATCAACAAAGTTGTTATTTGGCTACGGTTTACTGTGAGGTGGCGGTACTTCTCCAGACGGATTGCTTTGATGCGCCCCACCCGTCCTCACACAGACCAAAACAAACAGACATGTACATGCACACAAATGTTTGGCCTGTGTGGGAATAGAACCCACGAGCGTTAGTGTCAAAGAACCGTAACAGGACGTTGCACCACTGCGCCACCAAGCTCGCGTGCATATAGCATAATATGTGTATAATATATAATGTCTATTTTCCATAAGCATAACACTGGGAAATCATGAACTGTTTATGCCTGTCTATACAAATAAATAAGTTTGAAGTGTGTATTTGTTGTTTACTAAATGAATATCATTGTATTCAAGGAACTCATACAACTTGAATTATTGACCTTGAATTATTTGATTCTTTATCAGAAAATGATGTTAGGTGTCCGACATACGGGCGAGCGTGCATAAGAAGAGCTGTGAATGTTAAAGAAGCGAAGGAGGTATCTTCCTTAGATATATCCTTCGCTCGAGTCACGTGGTACCCGCCTGGTTGTATCTACCTATACCGCAAGGGATTTGACGTGAAGAGATTTCGACGGGACCTTCACTGGCAGTTAGCTGATGTTATGATAAGTGACTTAGGCTAATTTTATTTTAGAAAAAAGTCTCGGGGTGAGGTGTACTAATATATAATTAGTTTGCAACTTAATATGCTTGAGTATAATTAATTAATGAGTGGATTAAATAAACACATATCAGCTGTTAAATAAAACAGTAATTTAATTGCACTCGTACACGATGTATACATATATAAAATATAAATACATATATATATATATATATATATATAACTAGCTGACCCGGCGAACTCCGTACCGCCTCGGAATCAATAAATATTGTTTTAACTAATTAGGTGAAATAAATTCAGTTCTTTATTAAGACAAAATGAATAGCAATGAAATTATTGCAATAAGTGTTCAAAAATATGAATGAGAACTATTTTAATTATATTAAAATTAATGTAATTCACATCGTAGCAAAGCATTAGATTTATAGAAGCGGACGAAATGATTCGTGTCCTATTGTTGTACTAATATATATTAAGCAATTTGCTGGGTGGGATGCATTCGAGTCGATTTCCTTCGTTGAGTTGACTGCCTAGCTAATCTTTAGTTATAAATTGTACGGGGGTAAGTGGGCTGATCCTATGTTTAAACATTCAGTTGTATAGGTGGTTGCTTGGTCTTGGTATGTGTTACATAGTCGGTAGATTTGAAGGAATGCAGTAGACCAACGATTTAATTTTGAATTGTGAAGTTTAACGGTTCTACATTTTTGTTTTTTTACTGTATGAATTACTTGTTCACTCAACCAATTGTGATTTTCGTGGTCATCAAAGATGCTCGGGAACACTTTGTCGATGAGCTCGTTCTTCATTGAGAATAAATTGTAAAATTCGGCGGAAACGAAATCAATCCGTTAGATTCGTCCACAGGGATACGACCATTACGGATAGTCGGTAATTGCTTGGAAAAACCTGCGGCAGATGGATCGTTCAGCAACGCAGCTCGCATGTTTACTGTCTACTGAAGTTTCGTCATAGCGCCACCGAGTCGATGATTTGAGGCAAGCTTTTATTTCAACGGCAGCGGTCCATCTTGAAATGGCTGGTAGTATTTGGCGGATATCGCTTTGGTCCCTGCTGAGTGTTTTGCAATGTTGGATGTCGGTTTTTCAGTCGTTTGAAGGTTTTACGTTAATTTCAATTCAAATTGTATGGGTCATTTTGCATCCATTAATAACATGACCGCTGTCCCAAAGTAGCAACTGCAATTTCGGATACCTTGCGAAAAGTGGCCAAAGTGGACAAATTCAATGATGACGAGGAATGTCTGCCTAGTTTCACCGAGCGTCATCGAGGAAAAATAAACCATTTCCATCATCAATTGCCTTCGTTAACGTATCGCACACTTCCTTTTGTTGGGGGTTCATCAGTGGTACATTCGCTGATCAAGGACTATGATTATTAGAAATACACATTACAATTTAGTATTATTAGTGTTAAGTAACGCACCCAAAAATTGGCTGATTGAAATTAAAATCATATTTGACAGTGCAGTCCAATCCAGTAGGATTTGCGCGATCTGCTACCTAAACCAAAGAATTTGGTAAAGATACTAATTTTCACTTTTAATTTTTGGAATCCGACGGTTCCTGGTTCAAACTCTGGTGTGGGCACGTGTGTGTTTATTAAATTCGTGTTTTCGTACATATTTGTAACTGTTACTTGCTCGACGGTGAAGGAAAACATCATGAGGGCCTGCATATCCAAGAAATTATATTTCGAAAGACATGTGACCTAAATTGCGACTGCCATTATAAATCAGAGGGGAACTAGACCCTTCTTACTTAAATTATATGTCTTTTGAAAACATAACTGTGGACATGCGACATCACTTACTCGGCGATGAAGGAAAACATACTCACGATGTTGTCCTTCACCGCCGAATAAGTGATGATTACAAACACATATTTATAATAATCACTTGCTCTTTATGTGTATATGTACATCCAAAACATTGGATCTTTTTCCTTTGGGTACGTCTATCAAATGACCGGGATAAATACCCGTGTACATTCTATATGATAATCAAGAGTTTGCGGATTCAAGTCCCAAATATAAATATTAAAAAAACTGGTATGACCTAAGTGATTGTTTTTGACGTGATAACGTCTTATAAATCGATGAAGGAACGCCGGCAGCACGCACGAAAACGTGTCACGTTCCGCCTGAGGCGAGCGTGCAAGCGAGAGTGTGTAACAAGCGATAGAGAGGCACGATCGTCCTAAGCGTTCGGCTTGTGACGCATCTATCTCTCTTCCACTCCATCGGCCGATGCGTCCGAGTAGCAGAGAGACAGCGGCAACACACAACCTACACGTGAACTGTTTTGCCAACTGTTGAATGTTTTCTTACGATGCTATCACGTAAAATTATCGTCCGTAAACCGACTTTACACACAACCAATTTTTATATATTTTTTATATACAACATCGGAAGACACACAAGCATACGATTCACTTCCTGTATAACTGTTACCGTAGCGGTTATAACAACAGTCTTATCACATAAGACTGTAGTAAACTAACGATAACGATGATGAGATGATGTCGATGTGCCCTAGCTACAAACCAATAAAACACTTAACGTCGCATAATCACTTAACCCTTACATTAAGCCGATAAGCGACGCGATCTTGTTCCGCGAACTAGCCAATAAGAGCTTCGCATTCTACTTTACCCCCCGAAGCGTAGCGGTGAGTGTCTTTACTATGCAAAATGGTACCACTGTGTCTCCATAGGCTATATCTTTCATGGCTCTCCCCCTTTTCGCAAGTGTCTCGTTAATTAAATAGCAGGGTGCACTTTATCCATGTAAGGTTAGCTTTGGGTTATTTATACTCTATTATTACTTAGTTCGAGTAATTATGTTTGATACTGTCTTCTCCCAATAGGAAATTCCTTGACAGCATCATCATGCATGGTAGACATATGAAACAAGATGTAGAGATACGTGAATCTCTGAAATTTCTACATTAAATTCGACGAACGTGATAGCTAAGGGCGTAGTAGGGGTTATTCGTGAATCTTTAGGAAAGAGGGGTGAAGAAGGGTGGATGGGTGTACCCCTTGGGAAGAAAACAAGCCGGATTGTAATGTCATTTGTTTTGTCTCGTCTCGATCTAATATGGCTTTTGTTTCCCATACAACGTCTATCTTAACATTTCTTAAAATGACTAATGAGAATCCTGTAAAACGTAAGTGTTTTGTTTATTAGCATTGCATACTCCAATTGGTTAAAATGTTAGAATATACATAAGCAAGCTATAGAACGCTCTATATTACAGGTACAAGAGCTTCGTTGGTATCCTTTGTGTACGGAACTCTGAAGATAACGCTCTGCCAAAAGTGAAAAGAGAAAGAACACAGAAATGTTAAGCAGCTCGTCAGGGGAAGAATCTACGTCTTACTGAATCGTATAGAGATTCTATAAGATTCAGTAGTAGTCCTTAGAGTAAGTATATAGAGCGCGCCTTGCTAAGTATAATGGCACTGTCGATCATGAGTAACATGTACTTCTATCCAAAGATAACAATCTTTTTGGGAATGATACTTATAGGAATGTCTGTTTTGAAGTATGGATAGCCAAGAAATTTCAAGAAAATAATAGCTATGTACCATAAATACGTGTGTATTTTGATATGCGCGCTATAGCTTGCTTATGTATACTTTAAGCTTAAAACAATAGGTGGTTATGTAGAAACAATACCACCACATCAACCCTTACTCATTCCACTGCAGGGATACGGGGCTCTCTTCAACCGAAGGGGTTTAGAGCATAGTCCATCACGCTGCTCAAATGCGCCCGAGGGCCAAGACTTAGCTTATCGACTGCCATCTATCGGCAACAGCCGGGATCAATGGCCGCAGCCTGTCTATGGATGGGTTTAACTATATCGAAACTCGATATAGTTAAACCCATCCATAGACAGGCTGCGGTCGACGTTACTTAACCTGCGTGTTTGGTTAGAATGACACGCTCAACGATGCCATCGAGCTCTCGTAGAAACAATACTTCTTTACAAACTAATTACATGAACAATATTTTCGTGGCCTGTCTAAGCACAAAAGTTAGTGACTAATCCTTAATAATTTTTATTAATGATATATTGACTAGAGGTAGGTGTCGTTGCGCGTATCTGTCCAATCGAATAATTAAGTAAAGTATCAGCCGTCTGATACTTGCCTTGATTCTTTATTGCTTACTTTATACTTCTCTTGATTGGTCAGTACTTCCACCGCACAGAAAAACCACCACTGTTCCCGCAATGTCGCATCAACAATCCCCCGAGCACTGGTTATACACCAGCTGATCCCGAAACGCGGCGTACTCATAGGTACGCCACTTCACGGGTGTTTCGCCGCATGTACAATGGTAGCCAACCAGGCGGGTATTTATCCTACCACAGGGTGTTGTTATTTGGCTGCCGTTTTCTGTGAGGTGGGGGTACTTCCCCAGACGGGCTGCTTTGATGCGCCCTACCTCTCTTAAAACATCCAGACCAAGACAAAAAGACATATTCATGCACACAGATGTTTGCCTTGTGTGGGAATCGAACCCACGAGAATGTACATAGCGGGTAGCGTCAGTAATTTTAATTTTTTGAAAAGTGGTCGACACGATTCCTAAGGGCCTGCCCTACATATTGCTCTTATGCATTTTTTTTAATTGATTGACCAATTTGGTCATGGTAGGTAAGTCTTGGCCTTCCTCACCTTTTTTTTTCTTCCTTTCTCGCTGCCAATGTCCACCGGAATAACTGCCAAAATAAACATAAAACATACCTTTTTGTTCGGTAATCTGGTGTGGCAACAGCAAGGCAAAGCTATGCAAAGAATAGTATTACATTTCACATGTAAGTCTACTTTGATTGTAATATGAATAAAATACAAGCAATTATTGGTGTGATTTAATTATTTCTCTGTTTCTTGTGCCATGTTAGTTTACAAGCACTTTTAAATAGCTCTATCCCTTTTTTTCTGACACATATGTTGTAGCATAACTACGTTAAGGAACTATGACATAATTTCATTTGGTGGCATCGCGCGAGTGATACTTAACGTATTGCAAGCGTTTATGGACTACGGTAATTACTTTACACCAGGTGTGCCCAGTTCTGTTGCCCAAGTTTTCCTAAAGAACTGCAGCAAAGTTTATCGAAAAAGGAGTGAAAAAGCTTTTATAGGGTCATGATAATAGGCTATAGTAACACCATGCTTCCATGCAGGTCATATTCTTGTATACCACCTTAGGCGTTTCAAATAACCTTTGTATACTCCAATTTTTAGCAGATAAGCAACCTACTCGAAATGTTGACGGCATTGCTGTGTTGGATATTGATAAAAGCAAAGCATTATTTTGTATATATTTATTATTAAACAACGTCACGAGATATACGAGCATGCGACCCACCTGATGTAAAGCGGTCACCGTAGCCTACGAGCGTTTGTAACACATTAAGTATCATTCGCGCAATGCCACCTTTCTGCAGTTAACATAGCAACTCCTTAGGAGCTTACTGGTAATCTCACTCATATGCGGGAACACAACACAACAACCCTCTAGGTAGTTGTTATTTGACGGTTTTCTGTGAAGTAGACGTACTTACCCAGACGGGTATATTTAATGCGCCCTACCTCTCTTAAAATCACCCAGATCAAGACAAACAGACATGTTCATGCACACTAATGTTTGTCCTGTGTGGGAATCGAACCCACGAGCGTTGGTGTCAAAGTCGCGTCATTCACTACTGCGTCACCGAGCTCGTCAAATAATTAGAATAGAATAATTGACGTACGGTAGCCTACGTTAGATTTTAGTAAAGTCAACCTTCAACTGCATCATAATAGCGATGATTGCGTATGTGCGTGGGTGACTAAGTTTAGACAAACTCACTCCATGAAGCACCGTTTCGCAGCTCTGTGTATGCGTGGGTGCATACACAGAGCTGCGAAACGGTGCTTCATCGCCAAATGCCAACTGAAGCCTCTGGCAACTTTCTGAATTGAGAGGGCGTATAAAGCTAAGTGGCGCCCTCATTTTATTTTTATTAACAACACTGAATTTAATGCCAATTCCAAAAAAAAACAAGTTGACAAACAAGCGTACGGCCTGCCTGTTGGTAAGCAGTTACTGCGACCTGTGGACATTTGCAACACCATGGGTGTCACTCATGCATTCCTGGCCATGTAAGAACCTCTTCACGTCTTTCCCATTCCGGGTGTTTTAAAAAAGGTAGGGCGCATCACAGCAGCTCGTCGAGAGAGAGGTTACCTGTACTTCCTAAGGAGGCGCTGTGTTAGCAGTAGAGGTGGCATCGCGCGAGTGATACTTAATATACTGCTCCCGACGTTGCATAAAAAATCTATCTATCTATCTATAACTTCACGCCAAATCCCTTGCGGGGTAGGCAGAGAGAACCGAGCGCCACGTGACTCGATCCTTACATATCTCACTTGCTTCTTTAACATTCATTGCTCTTCTCATGCACGCTCGCCGGTTTCTAGGGCTCCTGACATCACCTTCTGACAGAATACGACCAATTTGGTCATGGCAGGTAAGTCTTGGCCTTCCCCGGCTCCTACATCCTTCCACTTTTGCATTGTATATCTGCTTCGTCATTCTTTCATCTTGCATTCTTTCTACATGTCCGAACCATAGCAGCATGCCTCTTCTTATTTTAACACGGACGCTCTCTTTCATACCAATTCTGTTTCTAACATCATCAAAAAAAATGATGTATAATTACGAAGTTAATACGGTGCTCAATGTACAACCTAGCGTTCGTATGTTTCCACATAAGTTTGGTAAAGTTACTTCATTGAGGTTGATGAGTCAGGTTTTTGGATAACGTGTGGCACATTGAGATTTTCTGGATCTAGTCACTTATGTTAAAAGAAAGTTAACTAAAAAAAATTTGAAAACTGACGTAAACATTTGAAAAAAAAAGAACCATGTTAATTTCTGACATGCAAGTTTGTTTTTAGGGTTCCGTACCCAAAGGGTAAAACGGAACCCTATTACTGAGGCTCCGCTGTCCGTCCGTCCGTCCGTCCGTCCGTCTGTCACCAGGCTGTATCTCATGAACCGTGATAGATAGAGAGTTGAAATTTTCACAGATGATGTATTTCTGTTGCCGCTATAACAACAAATACTAAAAAATAGAATAAAATAAATATTTAAGGGGGCTCCCATACAACAAACGTGATTTTTTCGCCGTTTTTATAGATAATGGTACGGAACCCTTCGTGCGCGAGTCCGACTCGCACTTGGCCGATTTTTTTCATTTGGTTTTCATTCTGGCGTTGTTATGGAATTTGTGTATCGGAAAATTACCATGAATTCAACTGGAGGAAAATTTCGCGGAAGACCAATTAAAAAAAAAATCGGCCAAGTGCGAGTCGGACTCGCACACGAAGGGTTCCGTACCATTATCTTAAAAATCGGCCAAGTGCGAGTGGGACTCGCGCACGAAGGGTTCCGTACCATTATCTATAAAAAAGGCAATAAAATCACGTTTGTTGTATGGGAGCCCCCTTAAATATTTATTATATTCTATTTTTTAGTATTTGTTGTTATAGCGGCAATAGAAATACATCATCTGTGAAAATTTCAACTATATAACTATCACGGTTCATGAGATACAGCCTGGTGACAGACGGACGGACGGACGGACGGACGGACAGCGGAGCCTCAGTAATAGGGTTCCGTTTTACCCTTTTGGTACGGAACCCTAAAAACGCTCAATACTGGCACTGTAGAACCATATTTATGTATACTGAGACAAAGTCTGTATTTATTATTAAATACATTACGTATCACTCGGGCGATGCCACCTCTGCTGCTAATACAGCCATTCCTTAGGAAGTACAGTTGACCTCTCTCACTCGCAAAAAGACAACAACCCTTCAGGGACTTGGTCTTTGGCTGCGGATTTCCGTGACGTGGAGGTACTTCCCAGGACGGGCTGCTATGATACTGCTTACCATCAGGCAGGCCGTACGCTTGTTTGCCACCTTAGTGGTATAAAAAAAAGATAGGCATGTAGTATTACTAACCACTGCTCCACTGAGCTCGTAAATTTCTCTCGAGATTGTACGAAGCCCATAGACTAATAAATAAATATGAAACGATCCAATTGTACACGAACTACAATCCATTGAATAACTCTACAAAGAACCTGTTAGTAGCATTAGTATGTTAATAGCTTATACAAAAGATAACGAGATGGATGATGTTACTTTTAATGTAATACCTTATGGTACAGAAAATAAGGTTCCATTTTACACAAAGTAGGTAAATGTATCTACTCGCAGAAGTCTCCCGTCACAGGAAAATACAGAGACTGAGAGACGACAGTCTAATGAGACACAATCAAAGGCCCGCTTTAGTATTACATTGTAGATGTTATCCCGTCAAAAACATTACCATGAAAAGGAGCCAAGTTCTCATATACGCTATATTTACGGGCGGACGAAATATATGACTTAGCTTTATTTAAGTAGTTAATTACGGCAGAGGTTCAAAAAGAAAACAGAGAAAGAGTAAAAAAGTAAAATAAATAAAACACACTTCCCGAAATGAAACCTTTTAAGTTTTATTGAAGACGATACTCATGCAAACCGTTGCTTGAGGTTTACCCCAATTGACTTCGATAGATGGTTTCACTTTTTTATAGAAGGTTTCCTTTCATAAGTTCTTAGTTTATTATCGTCAAATGAAATGTTCAGCGAAATTTCATGAACTAATTAACAGCTCATTTGCATTACCAAGAACCTATTGGCGTGCATAAAAGAAGCAAGCGAGTGTGCGAGGACCTACTCGTAGTAATATGGCGCTCTCTCTGCCTACCTCGCAAGGTACTTGGCGTGAAGATGTATGTGTATAGGGAGCATTAACAAAATAAAAACAAAAAAGGTCAATTAAATTTTAATGAAAGGTTTTTCAAAATCTTTTTAACCAAAATAGTTTAGGAATACAAACTAATGGGTCTAATTATAAACAATATGTTTATTTGTGTTTCGCACATGCTGTATTACTCAATAAATAAAGACATTAAGCAAACAAGGTACAAAATAATTTGCATTAATTTGCAGATCTAGTGATTGATAGTGGATATTATGTTATATTTTACTATTGATAGTGTCGGTGTTAAGATAAAAAAAAGGCATGCCTCGTAGAAAGAATGCAGGACGAAAGAATAACGAAACATACAATGCAAAAGTGGAAGGATGTAGGAGTCGAGGAAGGCCGACACTAACCTACCATGACCAAATTGATCGTATTTTATCAGAAGGTGATGTCAGACGTCTGAAGAACAAGCGAGCGTGCATGAAAAGAGCTATGAATGTTAGAGAAGCGAGAGAAGTATGTAAGGACCGCGTCTTATGGCGCTCGGATCTCTCTGCCTATCCCGCATGGGACCTGGCCTGGTGTGTACATACATACATAGTGATTAATCCCATAAGATTTAGGAAAATTCGAACTCCATCGAATTCGGGTTTCACTAATATCAAATTTGTTTTTTGTACAACCTCCATAATTATTGTTATTCAAATTTTTGATTTCAAGAAACCCTCAAGGCCAAGACTTTTATTCGTGGTGGAGATTGAATGTTATGCTATAGTATTATGGTTTGCGGATGGTAAGTCTTGTAACTGTATAGAAAAATAAATGTCCATTTTGACTATCATAATCTGGCGCGTTAATCCCAGTCGAATAAGCTTTTGTTACTTTTGTTTTGTTTGTCTGATCTGTTACGCTGTGCGAACTGCCCATTTTCGTAGTTTTAAAAAAAATTATATGTACAAAGAACAAGTTCCACAAAAGTTCATACACGTATTCGAGTAAACATGCACATTAATACTTTTTTTTGCCGCATTTTTTCGAACTTGGCCTTAACCCCTGTCATGCCTTTAAAGGCTTTCGAAGCTTTTGAAGCATAATAATTTAGGTGTCATATCTAAATCTCCTTGTCTGTCTTCCTATCTAAATAATGTATTTTCTAAATATAGAAGTACCTATTTATTTGTAAAAAATAAACTGATGAAGTAGGAATTGGGTCTCACTCGTTTGGGGAGTAGAACATTTTTCTCTCCTTCTATAGTCATAACGCGTTCTTTGAAAAAAAAAAAAACTGTAATCAGACATGTCTTACTAGTATAGATATGAATGGTGAGCCGTTAAGAAAATGCATAAAAATAAATTGCATATAGTAAAGATGGGAACGTTAAGGTGTATCTATTGTGTGACGTGAACATACGTCATCTTACTGGGCGATATAAACATTGATATCACTCCTGACTATCTGGATACTGAAGCTGAAGACTATTTGAACGCTCTGGCTCACAACGGTCTGCTACCAGCTCACGTACTTCTCACTCGAAATCGTAGTTGCCTTGATTATTACTAACTTTGATTATTCAATCAACAGTAACCGATTATGAAGCTGTACTGCTATCTGTCCATAAACAAAAACAAGTAACACCTTCTAGAATATTTAATAAAACTGACTACGGTGGTTTGGCTCAAACATTGAAGAGTACAGATTTCACACCGGTTCTCTCTTGTTTTGACCCAAATGTGGCAACGAATACATTTATCGATATTCTCCAAAAAGCTATATCATCCCACACGTCCCTTATAAAGCAAACACATCGTAGAACACCTCTGAAACCCGGGATAACACCCGGCCTTTTAAAGTGTATTAAAAAGAGAGACATGATGCATAAGAAATTGAAAAATAACCCGGAAAATACAATACTACGCATAACATATTACAGATATAGAAACTATTGTAATAATGTTTTAACGAAAGTTAAGGAAAAATACGAAAGAAATTTAATTAGCATAGCCGGGAAAATCCAGCGCCTAGCTGCGATTTGAATATGACTAGCGATGATTTTAATAACTTACCGATACCGATAGATGGAGCTGTTTTTATTTTTTTGTTTTTGATACGAAATATTAGTTAAAAACTATGTTTAAGAATGAAACATCGGATGGTATTTATCAAATTGATAGGGTAGGCAATGTCTTTTTGCCTATATGGAGTGCACGCCCCTGGAGACACAGGCTTCGGCTTAGTTCAGACACAAGTCTCTCACAGCCTTTATATTATTATTGTATAATGTACCTAGATCTAAGGCATATATAAAGACTGTAATATATAATTATAATAGACAAAAGAACATACAGGAAGTATCTTTGTTACTCTTTTCGCATGCATTTTCATAAACGCCCAGCATTCATGACGAGCTCGGTGGCTCAGTCGTGAATGACGCGACTTTGACACCAACGCTCGTGCCTTCGATTCCCACACAGTACAAACATTTATGTGTATGAACATGTCTGTTTGTCTTGGTCTGGGTATTTTCTATGTATAATATGTATGTAAAAAAATGTATTACGTATGTTTATCAGTTGTCTAGTACACATAACACAAGCTTCGCTTACTTTGGGGCTTGGTGGCGCTGTTTAATTTGTCCGACAATATTTATTTATTATTTATAATAACAAAAGTGGAATGAACTTTATTGAAGTGAACATTTCACCTAGCAGCGTAACAAGTAGACGCCAGTCTTTACTGGTATTGAATTTCATTAGATCACCAAATGGTTCATGACAGATTAATTGAAATCAGATCATAAACAATAGTAAGCGATAGTCGGTTCTGGAGATTGATTGAGCAGTGTGTAATGTTACTAGTTGAAGAAAAGGGAGTATTAAAAGGGATACAAATTTAATTGGTCTATTTTACAAAATATAATAAATATAAAAGGGTTCACTATAAGTTCGGCTAAATAAGGTCTTTAAGAACTCGCGCTTTAATTTGTCTAACCGGTATATCACTGATCGAATCACTGGTGGGTGCACTAAGTGGCCGCCGGCTATAGTAGTCGACGACTGTAGACGGCAGGTTAGCGTGCTAGCCAGCACGCAGATCCAGACGTAGAAGTTGTTGGTAATGGGGGGGACCGCCTTACGGACCAACACCGCTGCGGTATCTTTGTCAGCCGCCGTAGTCCACGACAGGGGGGTCGACTGCAGGTATTATAATTTTGGATTAGTTAGATGTCTGGAGATTATCGAGTTTGGAAAAGGTATGTAGTAATATACCGACGGTTCACCACGTAGCCCACAGCAGGAGGCTGGTGGTCTCAGACGTGCACTGAATCTTTACTTTTCGAAAGCTTCCTTCAGACTGACTTGTTTTCTGTTTTCCGCCCTAAAATGTATAATTTTAAAAATTCAAATTGTACAAATGAAAATAATTTGACAATGCTGTCATAGATTTAACAGAAACAATGCAATGTATGTAAAAAATATTTAATAAGGTTTTAACATTACAAGTGATAAACTAGTGGAAGATGTATCAACTGGTCCCTTGTTCGAATCCTGGCGGAGGCACCTACCACTTAAATTTCTGTTATGTGTCTTGTCAAATCAAACCCAAGAGTTAAGGTGTCAAAACAACGTTACCATTGCGCCACCGAACTCGTCAGTATGAAATATGTATGTATATATATCTTCATGCCAGGTACCTTGCGGGATAGGCAGAGAGTACCGAGCGCCATAAGACGCGGTCATTACATACTTCACTCGCTTCTCTAACATTCGTAGCTCTTTTCATTATGAAATATTATTATTAAAAATTAATTATTATGACAACGTTTTTAAATTGAAATTAACAAATAAGCACTGTCAAAGACTGATGGATTACCACTTTTGTGGAATCGTAAAAAATAGAACACCATAGTCGCAGAGGGTCAATGATTCTTTCGGGCGCCTAGGACCTAATAAAATCTATTTATTGGTTCTGGAAAGCAATGCTTTATCAGTATGTATTATATAATACATGTATAATATAAGCTTTTTCTCCGAGCTGCAGTTATGTTTCGCTTTATTGATTACATCGAGTTTTTTCATAAACATAAGAGCTTAAATTCAATGTCACTTGTCCATGTTGTCCATCTCTTTACGTGGTGAAAAAAGGGGAAAACTAATATCCCACTGAACTAATTCACTAACAAAACATGTTTATTTCAGATTAGACTAAAATCTTACACTAAAAAAGCACTTTTTGGAGTCACTCTATAGGTATTGGTACGATGTGATAAAGAAGATAGATAAGCATAGCATACCAATAGTTCTCACACTGCCCTATCTTTACCTCATTATTTCTGTTAACTGGCTGGAAAATAATTCTAGATAAGAAGGCGGACATTAGGGAACGCTAGTTAAATGCCTAGAACACTAAAACACCTCGTCCCTTCATAATCTTTCAATGTAACTATCTCACTAGGCTAAGCCCATAAACCACTACCTACATAAAAATCCCCTTAATCAGGTACACCGTAAGCCCATAGTTATCTCACAGTTAACGATCCTAGTAACTACCTACATTAATCCTCAGCTCGTACCTTTATGGCAGTTTTAATAATCTTATATTGTCTATTAAACTGGGCTTCTAAACTTGATGATCTTTATACTTATATGTTAGTTACCTGCAACGTTACGTTATTTTATACGACGTGGTATAACGAGCAAACCGGGAATTGAACAGTGATATCAGAATCTATGAGGAACCAGCCTTTTTACTGTCTGGTCCCTGGTTCCAATGCATCCCCTGTATTTTACTTAGACACGTCTTGTTTAAAAGTTTAAAAATGAACCAGCCTATTGACTGATCCCTGGTTGGAACCACTAAGTTGGTATTTTGCGATTTATGTATATATAAGGGGTTAAAGTATGAAATTGCCGATTTGTACTGAAAAATTAAAACTCGTTTTTTTCTAAGGTGTAACATATTTATTTATTCAAAATATTTATCCTCATTATATACACATTGCTGCCATCGTATCGCTGTAATCGGAAGTTTCTTTATGCCTTCGCGATAGAACTCTGGGGATCTCGATTCGACACGCTGTATTCAAGCATTTTGTACTGCCTCATTGGAAGATTTTTTTTTTACCACGTAGAATATTGTACAAATCACGAAAAAGATGGTTGTCAATTGAAGCAAGGTCTGGCGAGTACGGAGGATGACGTATGGTTTCTATACGAAATTGTTTTGTTTAGTATAAAATGAGAACAGTCACAGCCTAGTGGATAATGTACCAGTCTATTTACTGGGCTATAGTTCGAATATTGATATGGGTAAGGTTATGTACATGTTTGTAATTAACACAGCTGGGAGGTGAAAGAAAACGTCGTGGGAAAACATGTGAGAAATGCGAACAAAATTTTATGGCGTAACGCTTGTAGACCGTATTGGCAATTATGATGTTAGAAACAGACTTGGACTAAAAAAAATCGGTCAAGTGCGAGTCGGACTCGCGCACGAAGGGTTCCGTACCATTATCGATAAAAATTGCAAAAAAATCACGTTTGTTGTATGGGAGCCCCCTTAAATATTTATTTTATTCTATTTTTTAGTATTTGTTGTTATAGCGGCAATAGAAATACATCATATCTGAAAATTTCAACTGTCTAGCTATCACGGTTCATGAGATACAGCCTGGTGACAGACGGACGGACGGACGGACGGACGGACGGACGGACGGACGGACAGCGGAGCCTCAGTAATAGGGTTCCGTTTTACCCTTTGGGTACGGAACCCTAAAAAGAGCGTCGGTGTTAAAATAAGAAAAGGCATGTTCCGTTGGTTCGGACATGTGGAAAGAATGCAGGAAGAAATAATTACGAAACAGATATACAACACAAAAGTGGAAGGATGTAGAAGCCGAGGAAGGCCAAGACTTGACTACAATGACCAAATTGATCGTATTCTGTCAGGAAGTGATGTCAGGAGCCTTAGAAACCGGCGAGCGTGCATGAGAAAAGCAACGAATGGTAAAGTAGCAAGTCAGGTATATAAAGATCGAGTCGTGTAGCGCTCCATCTGCTTACCCCGCATGGGATTTGGTGTGAAGTTGTTATACATACATGTGACCTAAGTTTTTCCTCTGAGTCGCGGAATTCTGACGGCAGTGGATCTATATCAGTCAGTATTTTCAAAAATTTTTAACCTTAGGTAGCAAACTTCACCAATCCTAATGGTTTTAGAAACGGGAAAAGGCCGCAAAATACAATAGCCCTTCACGAAAGCACGATATAGGTCTGGGTTCTAGGTTATTTATTTTTATATACATCGCCCGACGTTGTATATAAAAATAACAGGCATACAGTCCATCTGATGTAAAGCGGATACCGTAGCCTATGTACGCTTGCAAATACATAAAGTATTACTCGCCTTTGCTGCTAACATAGAATCTCCTTAGGAGCTTACGTATGACCTCACTTATAAAACATAATAACCCCTCAGATAACCTACAGCTGTTATTTGGCTGCAGTTTTCTATGAGGTGAAGGTACTTCACTTGACAGGCTGCTTTAAAAATAATAATCGCCCTACTTCTCTTTAAAAATAACCAGACCAAGACAAACAGACATGTTCAAGCACACAAATGTTTGCCCTATATGAGAATCGAAACCACGACCGTTGGTGTCAAAGTAGCGTTACTAACCACTGCTTCATCGTCATCGATCGTCGTCAAAAAATTATAGTTCTCCATACAAATTTATCAGTTTAGTTACTCAGTTAGTGTAGAAGGTCGCTTTTTTTTTAGGATTCCATACCTCATAAGGAAAAACGGAACCCTTATTCACTCACTTTGTTGTCCCTCTGTCTGTCTGTACGTCTGTCAAGCCTCTTTTTCTCAGGGACAGGTGGAGCTAACAAGCTGAAATTAATATCAAACATTTAGGTCTGCAATCCCTTCAAGTAAAAAAAACCGTATATTTTACATATTTTAATTACATCACAAAAAAAATATACTTTTTCTACGGAACCCTTCGTACGCGACTCGGACTCGCACTTGGCCGCTTTTTTCTTACTTATAATCTATTTCTATTAGCAAATGTTTGCACCTATGACATTTGTACCTATGAACCAAACAGTCTGTATAATGCACGAAAGAAATCCACCAATTTGTTAGCCGACCTACCCAGAATACTAAGTCGGTCTTATATTTAATTTCTCTGAAGATTATTCTACTAATGTCGAGCACGTTAGCACAATAACAATTATATGTACGACGACTCGCGTCTCTGTGAAATAACAAACGACTTCGAAGTCGTTACAGAGATTACAACTTTAATGCTGAAATATAAGCGGTAAGAAAATTATTTTATATGCACCATTTTTATTTTCAAATTCTGAATTTAAAAACTCAATTTGAATGTAGATGCTTCATAATAACGCAAGACCTCACACTGCACGAGAAACCGTTGTAACTCTACATGCGCTGCAGTTAGAAACAGGCAACAGACCAGGCCTTGCTCTAACTGACTACCATTTTTTCGTGATTTGAACAAGTTTCTACGTGGTAATTTTTTTTTCCCAGGAGGCAGTACAAAATGCTTTCACACAGTTTGTCGAATCTATCCGATCAGATGTAATTAAAATAATTATAATAAGGGTAAATATTTTGATTAAATAAATATGTTACATCTTAGAAAAAAACGAGTTTTAATTTTTCAGTACAAATAGAACACTTTCATACTTTAACCCCTTATATGTAATTGGTAAAGGTGAGAACGTACGCACGTAGCGTGTTGCTACAAAATATATTTCTATCTTCTAGTGCGAAGTATTTTTATCATCTTTGCATAACAACTAAAAACTTCTACTGTTGTTCGTAATTTGAAATTATTCTCTGGAGTCGCGAAAATGGCGACAAACACATTTGTATTGAAGTTTACAATGATTTTGCGCGCCTATATATTTTTCATTTACTTGAATTATGTAGTATTTGTAAATATCCTAGTATTCTAATAATGTGGATTATATTATATAGGGAGATATTTTATTTTAGGAGCCGCAGGACGGCTATATTACTTTTATGTTATTTATCATGCTCTATGCGGTCGAGATGCGAGCACTGCGAAAAATTTGTCGCATAACGCTTGCTCACCGCGTTCGAAATGATGACGTACGAAAGAGAGTTGGACTGAAAGGGAGTGTCGGTGTTAAGATAAGAAAGGGCATGCTCCGTTGGTTCGGACATGCAGAAAGAATGCAAGATGAAAGAATGACAAAACAGATATAGAATGCGAAAGTGGAAGAATGTAGGAGCCGAGGAAGACCAAGACTAACCTACTATGACTAAATTGGTCGTGTTTTATCAGAAGGAATATCAGGAGCCTTAGGAACCGGCGAGCGTGCATGAAAAGAGCTATGAATGTGAAAGAAGCGAGTGAAGTGTGTAAGGACCGCGTCTTATGGCGCTCGGTTCTCTCTGCCTACCCCGCAAGGAACCTGGCGTGAAGATATACATACATACATACATCATGCTCTAAATCTTCGAAATGAATGTAGCTAAAAAAGTGTGAGATGTAGCATATAGAGCTAAGTAAGTCTAAGTATTATTATGTGTTATGCTACCTTCTTAAAACTCATTATAATTTTTATCTAAAATCACGCATCAATGAAGTGCGACTGCGCGAGGCAAATAAAAAATGCGTAATTATCTACTCATTACACTCATCTTAAATATTATTATTATTTTTCGATTACATAGTATATTGAGTTTATGTATATGTATCTATGTGTAGAAATAGGTATAGTCATAAATGTGCCACTACCTACTTGTATTTTAATGATTGTTTCTCTTCCTTTGATATGGTTGTCTGAAAGAGATCGCTTCAGCGAAGAGACCGCCTATTGTACTCTTACAATAACATGTTGTACGAGTATATAGTAAATGTATTAGTTTTGGTGCAGTAAAGTGTATTCTATTCTAATTCGTTATTAGGTTTATCTATCTAGTTGTAAAAAAAAATGTTATTGGTGAGCTCGTGGTTATTTTCAAATATCTAAAAGCAGTGTCCCACTGTTTAAAGTCTTCTGCGCGTGGTGTTTTCCTACATACATTTGATTTTTATTCAACCCATACTCACCCGCTAGTGGGTTATGGGTTGGGACCTCGTTGCTCCAACCCATAACCCACTAGCGGGTGAGTATGAATCTGCTGCGTTCTTAACTGTAGATTGGCAGACGTTTCCAAGCTGTCATCTATCATCTATCGACTACAGCCGACACCGATAGCTTAGCGCGCCATCCGAGCGCGAAGAGCTCTATATAAATAAACCCGTCTATTGCGTACACTATTATATCGGGTCAGTAGCATTAAATAAACTTATTACTATCAGTGCCGGTGCTTAGAGACGTCAATCTCTGTCGGCTACCCGAGCAGTAATGATTTGTTTATATAAGTCCTTCCAAATTGTGACGTCAGTCAATATACTCGTACTAACCATCCTTAAAGAGGTATTTACACGGGTCGATTTTCGCCGTGCGGCTACTCGCTTACCAAATCGCCTCACTAAGCACCGCAGCTTCATTTACATAGTTGACTGAAATGGCAAGTGACTAGGTCATTTTCTTCGAGAAATGTTGAGTAGGTTAGATGTTTAATGTGCTGGTATCGAAATAGTTTGTAAATCAATTTATTGACTAATTGCTTGAAGAATAAAGAGAGACGATAAAAAAGAAGGCAAGAAGACAACGTGAATTTCTCGACTAGTGGTTCGGTTATTATGTTGGAGGAATGGAGTTCAGAAGATCCTGATTACTTTAGAAAATGATTAAGAATGACTATAGACTATAGATTTTAGTCACCAGCCGCATGCAGGCGATCGCCGCACGGCTATAAAGGAATTGCAACTTTAATATTTAATCTAAATTGCAATAATCACCTGCGACCTAGCCGAATTTAAACGGAAATAATCGTGCGGCAATAGTCACTCGTGTAAATCCCCAATTAACAGCCTGTGGCGACATGGGTTATGTTATTACGTTTATGTTTCATTAGTTTGACAGTGAAAACACTGTCGTGTGCTTCAACCTGGTTTATAATTTCTAACGATTTTCAAATTTGTACCTTATAATAACATTTTAGTAAACTATGAGATTACTTTACAATCAATACAATTATCGTTTCTTTCATCTGAAATCCAAGTTTTAATTCGAATTATGGTATTAATATAATAAATGTATTTGGTAATGATTGTTACTAAATATTTGCATGCTGTCCAAGTAGCAGATTCAGGAAGCTATATAATTAAGACTATCGTTTGTACCTAACTCTGATAAATAAATGCATTCATTCATTCATTCAATCTATGGAAGTAAGCATACATTTAGCTCGAAGAACCCATATCCGTTGGAGCCGATAGGTGTTGGAAAACCCAGAACCAGAAAACGCTGAGTAGAACGGTTCCTGCATAATCAACCGTTGGATGAGTTGATGATGGATGGGTTATATTTACCTGTGGATGTATTTCAGCTGTAATTATGAGTATGATAGTCTATGAAACCAGCATAGCTTACTTGCCTATCAATATTTCTTGTGTAGATCGTGATAAATACCGCATACCTAATAACTGCCCAACGATTCCCACGAATTGATCTCGTGTTAGAAAAGCCAGGACAGGTATCGTAATAACTAATTTCCCATAGGTTCTGGCAGTATTAATAGCTTGCGCGTCGGGAAATCAACGGGAATAATAATACAGTGACACAATCTTTGAATATAAAGGCGTGCCCATTACATTTGCTTAATGTTTAACTTAATAATCGTAGCATTTCAGTCTATAGTTTTCAGTAAGAATTTTAACTATTTATATAGCTTAATCTATACTTTACTCCCTTCTTTGACCCTCATAGCTTTTTTTATGCACGTAAAACGCGACCAATTGCTCATGATAAGAATGTATTTCATTCTTCTCCCTTGTTTTATTCCATTTACAATATTCCAACAGGGTTGGCGGGGTTCGCTACCTAAGCCGAAGGATTTGTCGAAGATATTGATTTTTATATGGAGTGACTGCCATTAGACTTCCACACCCGCACAGTGACAAGCAGCCCTTTTTTAGGTTCGTTCACACGACTTTTGAAATATAATTTCTTGGACCGTTTTCCTTTTTCGCCCAGCAAGTGATAATTACAAATATGTACATAAATCTGAAAACACAAATTTAGTAGTACATGCCCACGCTAGAATCTGAACCAGGCAGGAAGCCAGGCAGGTCATCGGTCTATATGCAGGTTCTGTATCTACTGAGCGGAGAGTATTTTATTATCGATAAATTAATAGATTTAAAAATACATTTGTTTTATTATTGGAAAACTAACTTCTTTTATATTAGAAAGAAGAAAGAAAGAAAGAAAGCTATATTTATTGGCATAACCATTGATAGCACACACACAATAAAAAAGAAACAAAGAAAAATTGGAGAAAATATACAAAAATATGTGTATTGTAATGGCTGCCAACAAGGAGTCTTCTCAGCATAATGTTGGAGTACACGGGTGACCGTGTACCAACGCTGGTTTTCGTCAGGCCCTTAGTGCCTTTTTTTTTTAGTTTTATTTGTTATCACATAGAAACGCACACAAATACAGAAACACAAGAAAAAAAATTATATTTTTTTTATTATTTTATTACTTGGCCATCGGTCACGGGTATCTTACCTATGAAATTACCAAATTTCGATACTAGATGGAATGAAGATCCTTCGTCATACAATTCTAAATTTACATTGGTATTCTAATTGTGCCATGATAAATCCTTTGTTTTTGTACCGGCGTTTGATTTTTTATGATGATAGAATAGAAGTTGTGCCGTATTTGAATACTGTATCTGTAGTGGCACCATTGCAGCACAGTGGGTACATGACCATTGCGATTCTAGTGTGTAAGGATGAATACTCGGTTGTCGTCGGCGAGTTGTGCGAAAAACGAGGCTGTTGTACCATATCAAACAACTCGCAACACAATCTATTGTACAGTCGGTAGAAATTAGTAGAAAACAGTTATCTATGCGTTTATGATATATTATAGAGAGTGTCTGTGTTAAGCTAAGAAAGGGCATGCTCCGTTGGTTCGGACATGTAGAAAGAAAGCAAGATGAAAGAATGACGAAACAGATATATAATGCGAAAGTGGAAGGATGTAGGAGCCGAGGAAGACCAAGACTAACTTACCATGACCAAATTGGTCGTGTTTTATCAGAAGGTGATGACAGGAGCCTTAGGAACCGGCGAGCGTGCATGAAAAGAGCTGTGAATGTGAAAGAAGCGAGTGAAGTGTGTAAGGACCGCGTCTTATGGCGCTCGGTTCTCTCTGCCTACCCCGCAAGGGACTGGCGTGAAGATATACATATACATACATATGATATATTAATTTCAGTAAAGCGAGACACGAAGGGGGTTTTCTTTTTCAGAGTCAAAGCCAATGTCACCTGCACGTGATGCATCACGTGCCTGATAATTAACAAACGAAGTTCAGGAAGGTGCATGTAAAAGCCTGTCTACAGAAGTACCTCCACCTCACAAAAAAAAAATCCAGAGGATTGAAGTGTGTAAGGAAGGTGGCAACGCGCGTGTAGACCCCTTGTATTGCAAGCATTCATAATCCACAGGACCAAACTATACATCAGTTTCTGACGTAGAATTAAAATGGGTATGGCAGAGAGAGAGCATGAAAATAGAATTAATGCGACCGAGATGAGAGCATTGCGCAAATTTACAAGACCTACCTACGGCCACGTTTAACATACGCAGCGCCAGCTTGGTTCGCCCTACTGAGCAAAGGAAACGCTGAGAGAATCCAACAGCAACAGCACATCTCCCTCAGGTAGATTATAGGCGCCCCGCGCATTGTAAAGAACGCCACTATACAGAGGGATCTACGTATGGAGAGCACGGACGCATTTATACACCGACTCACTGTAAGCCTGTTCGAGCGTGCGGACGCGTCGGATTTGCGTCATATACGCAATCTGGCGCCTCTACATACTCGGCCGCCGGACGGACGCCCTTACGCTCGTGAGTTACTCGCGAACAACGAAAGCCACGACGATTTGTGTTCTGAGGAGTTGTTCGGCATTATACCAACAGCCTCGTTTTACAATCGCACAGCTCGCCGGCGGCTGCTTCATCCGCACACACTGGAACCGCAATGGTCACGCACTGTGCGCTTCACGAGAAGTTTTCTACCGAGAACTATTATGTTGTGGAATGAGCTCCCTGCCGAGATTTTCCCAAGGGACTACAATATGGCGTTCTTCAAGAAAGGCGTGAAGAGGTTCTTACAGGGTCGGCCACGCAAGAGTGACACCCCTGGTGTTGCAAATGCCCATAGACTACGGTAACTGCTTACCATCAGGCAGGCCGTACGCTTGTTTGCCACCTTAGTGGTATAAAAAAAAAATCTAGCGAACTAGAAACGTAGAGCGCATCCCCGCCTATAGGCCAACACAACGCCCGGTATGTATTTACATACCGCGATTGACACCTCAGTAGAGAGACATACGTCTCGGAACTGATTCCCCAGCCACCGTGAGGAGGTTGTGAGATGACCCACACTACATTGCGCAAAATTTGTGGCGTAACGCTTGCTGACCGCGTTCGTAATGATGACGTAATAAAAAGAGTTGGGCTGAAAGAGACTTCGGTGTTAAGATAAGACAAGGCATGCTCATCAGACATGTAGGATGACAAAACAGATATACAATGCGAAAGTGGAAGGATGTAGGAGCCGAGGAAGCTAACCTAACCTACGAGTACCATGACCAAATTGGTCATGTTATATCGGAAGGTGATGCCAGGAGTCCTAGAAACCGGCGAGTGTGCATGAAAAGAGCTATGAATATTAAAGAAGCGAGTGAAGTGTGTAAGAACCGCGTCTCATGGTGCTCAGTTCTCTCTGCCTACGCCGCAAGGGACCTGGTGTGAAGATATACATATATAAGTATACTAGCTTTTACCCGCGGCTTCGCTCGCATTGAAAAAAAAAATATTTATTTTTTTTAATAAAAAGTATCCTATTTTACTTCTAATACCTCCAACAATATGTGTACAAAGTTTTATTACGATCGGTTGAGTAGTTTTTGCGTGAAAGCGTAACAAACAAACGGACATTCACATTTATAAATATTAGTAGGATATACAAACGTTAAAAATAATATTAACATTTAGGCACATAAACACAATGTACTCGTATAAATTGTTATACTCCAAAAGCTTCCGGGGAAACTTAGTTCTAATTTGCAAGTTTCCTTGAATACATTCGAGAACTTTTCTTAAACTTACTATAATCACCAGCATTAAAGGTATATTAATTAATCCAGAATATTTCACATTTTCTCTTAGCAGTTTTTACTTCGTAAATTTTTATAATATTTATAATCAAAACTGTATCTTCACGTTTACATGCGAATGTCATAGGATAATCAATGACCGATTATAAACAACGCAGGGTAATATATCAGCAAACACGTGCGAAAATAAATCTTCAACTTTTTCAATCGGTATCGGTGCATATAACATCGCAAAAGAAACTTATCAATGACGAAAGTATTGTAATAATGACGAATTCGGTGGCGCCGTGGTTAGTAGCGCTGCTTTGACACAGACGCTCATGTGTTCGATTCCCACATAAACAAACATTTGTGCGCATAAATATGTTTTTTGTATTGACCTGGGTGTTTTAAGAGAGGTACTGCACATCTGTAACAACTACCAGGATGTTGTTGTGTTCCTGCGAGTGAGTGACCACCAGTAAGCTCCTAAGGAGTCGCTGTGTTAGCAGCAGAGTTGGCTGATATTTAATGTATTGTATATAGCAAGCGTCTGTAGGCTACGGCAACGACTTTCCATCAGGTGTGCCGTATGCTTGTATGCCGCCCGACATTGTAGGAAAAAGAAATTTCACCAATATTTTCTAAAGAAGTTTTCTCTTCAAAAATCGTATGTCAAATTACTACTCGATTATATCATTCTTTTATCGTGTAAAAACACATCGAAGTCCCCACACGACAAACGAAGACTTAACAAGTTTACCTGTAGTCACCCCCGGGGCACAACAACACATAAACCATAAAATCCGTGGCTTATCTCCTATCTCGGCTATTTCACTTCCCTCGGCGGCAGTACTCCGATGTCGGTCGTGTACAACACGGCTGTGTATTTGACGCTTGTCGGGAATGAAAATCAACATCAAACAACGTTGTAAATATGTTTTAACAGACTCAGACGAACGATGGTCTAAGACAGATGGTCTAAAAGGTCTTGGTCGATTTGGATATTGAGAAAAGATGCAGAAAGAATGATAAAACGGATATAGAACGTGAAAGTAAAAGGTTGTAGGAGACAAGGAAGGTTAGGACTCAGTTACCGTTATAAAATTGGTAGCGTTTTATCAGGAGTTGATATCAGGAGCCTTTAGAACAAACAAGCGTGCAAGAGTATCATCTTTATGATACTCTTGCACGCTCGTTGGTTCTGACTTCTTTAAGTCAGTGAGGTGTGAAGAACGGCGTCTTGTTGCCCTATGTTTTCTTTGCTTTCACGGCATTGGAACTAGTGGGAAGATATATATATTGAAAGACTTCATATCAAACATTAAAAGACAGAATGTTCTATGATATTTAATGCATCTTGGGAAGAATCTCCATCTTTCTGAAGACCAAATTACAACTCTTTGGAGTATTGTTTCTGCTAAGAAGTTATTATCCATCGAAGAATTGTTATTTGATGATGGCCATCTAAGGAGTTACTCAGTAAAGGTGTTGGGTAATTAACACTACCTACTACCACCGTTTTATCAGACACTTGATCGAAACATACAGGATGCACAACGTGCAGGAGAGGTTGGATTTGGCTCTAAAGTTGCTGATAATATAGAAACTAACAGTTCAGGCTAAAAAAATACATAGAATCACGATACGTTCACATAATATTGTTCCTAAATCACAACAAAAAGAAATATATTCTTTTATTGAAAAGGAAAAAGGCAGATATAAGGTAAAAAGAGGAGACACAAATAAATTCTCAATACAAATCATGTGAAACCACCGCTGTCCACAACAAAATGGGGAAAAAACGTCGGTAAAACCCAGGAAAACGATTCGGAATGAAGTTAACGTAATATATGGAAGGTTTATTTATAAAACTACACGCTAAGTTTGGGGAGACCCTTAACAATTCAATCGTGGTGTTAGTAAAGTACAATAAACGAGGCCCAGGTGCGTCGTGTAACCTTTGGTTCAAGTGATATAAAATGCGGTAGGGTGAATCGGTGCGATTTTAAAATTCGATTTTTAAAACAGTGCAATATCCTTCTTTTAGAGGGTGGATGCTTTATGTAACGGTTTATATGTCAGCCTTAGATTTAAAATATAAGTATATTCTTTATCTATACTAATATATAAAGAAGAAGTTTGTTCGAATGCACTAATCTCTGAATCTACCAGACGGATTTGAAAAACTATTTTTGCATTTGATAGCCCAATTCTTGTGAAACACTATAGGCAATTTAACATCCCGCTACGGGGCTGTAGAAGCTGCGGGAAACATCTAGTATCCTATAAATATCTAGTATACTAATCTTGGTATGACACGACGAGGCATTGGACGCCCCCCTCTTGATAGACCGATGTGATAAAAAAAACGGCCGGAAGCGGCTGGATGCGGAAAGCGGAGGATCGCATATGGTGGAAGGCATTGGGGAAGGCCTATATCTAACAATGGGTAGATACAGGCTGATGATGATGACGATACTAATCTTGAGGAAGGCCTGTTTTTTAGGGTTCCGTACCCAAAGGGTAAAACGGAACCCTATTACTGAGACTCCGCTGTCCGTCCGTCCGTCCGTCTGTCACCAGGCTGTATCTCATGAACCGTGATAGTGAGACAGTTGAAATTTTCACAGATGATGTATTTCTGTTGCCGCTATAACAGCAAATACTAAGAAATAGAATAAAAATTATATTTAAGGGGGTTCCTATACAACAAACGTGATTTTTTGCTCATTTTTGCTCGATATTGATAACGGCAACAGGTAGACGCTTGAAATATTCACATAATATTTAGTTATATAGTTACTTTATGAATAAATAATTAAATTAAAATAAAACAAATATTTAAGGGGGGTCCCATACAACAAACGTGGTTTTTTTGCCGTTTTTAGGGTTCCGTACCCAAAGGGTAAAATGGAACCCTATTACTGAGGCTCCGCTGTCCGTCCGTCCGTCCGTCCGTCCGTCTGTCACCAGGCTGTATCTCATGAACCGTGATAGTTAGATAGTTGAAATTTTCACAGATGATGTATTTCTGTTGCCGCTATAACAACAAATACTAAAAAATAGAATAAAATAAATATTTAAGGGGGCTCCCATACAACAAACGTGATTTTTTTGCCTTTTTTATAGATAATGGTACGGAACCCTTCGTGCGCGAGTCCCACTCGCACTTGGCCGATTTTTATAGATAATTGTACGGAACCCTTCATGCGCGTGTCCGACTCGCACTTGGCCGATTTTTTTATACGACATTGGGCAAGCATACGAGTCCCCTGATATAAAGTGGTAACCATAGCCTATAACGCTGGTAATACATTAAGTACTGCTTGGGCGATGAAGTGGATACCATATAAATGTACCCTACAGTATACTGAGAATATATTGTCAAAGCTTGCCTTAACGTGTTGAACAAGCACACAAATAAGAAGTGTCTGTATGGGATTGTCATATGGGATGAAAAAAAAATCCTGACAAACTACGAGTATTATGCAAGTCACAGGTTAGAGATAGAGATAGCAACCAAACCATTTCCGGAGCGCAAACTGAGTCAAAAGACGCTGCTTATGAGTGTACAGTGGACCTTTGCTGGCATTATTTAGCTTTTAGACCTGACACGATAAGTACTGCAAAGGTATGCAATGCTGATAAAGCATGATAGACAATCTCTTTGTCAAACCACTTTACCTTACCGCTTGTACACAGCACAACCTTGTCTCAAAAATATAGAAGTCATAACTAAAGACTGGGGCAACCTTCATACCACACCTAGATCAAACTGATTACCGTTTATATAAGTACAAGTTTCACATCGGATGTGACAGCATAAGCAGCCTTTAAAAGTTCCTCTATTCCCGTCCCAAGTATATCTATAACAGAGACATTAACGAACTAATCAACTTACAAAACATAATGCAATATGTTAAAATGTGTACACACAAAAGCAATTGAAAGTAATCAAAATGTCTATGACCTTATGAGAATATAAAGGATATTGTCGAACCATTTGGCACCACCAGTGGGGCTGTGTGCCAACTGTGTTTATTATGCTGCCCTCGTATTCAGTATATTTAAATTCGAACTGGGTCCATACGCTTTAATGACAAAGTTCATTTAACTACCTGAGTTTAATAACTTCATTTGAATTTTAAAATAGTTACGAAGGCTTTTTCATTTATTTTATGAGATCTAGATTAGTATTTAAAACGGTTTACGGCTTTGATGAAAAACCAATCACCGCCATGTCGTTAATCCTATCAATTATCAAATGTGGGTTAGTTATGGGGCAGAGGAATATTTCATTAAATAAAATTCACATAGTCGCTTTATCTTTTTTTTTATAGTACAATGGATAACAAACAAGCATATGGTTTGCCTGATGTAAACGGTTACCATAGTCTACGAACGCTAGCAACAAAAATAATGACGATAGCGCGTTGCCACCCCCGCTGCCAACACAGCAACTCCTCATCTTCTGGTGAGCTCAATCACTCGTAGGAACATAGCAACCCTACAGGGAGCTGTTATTTGGCTGCGGTCTTCTGTGACGTGGAGGTACTTCCCCAGTCGGGCTAACGTCGTACCCTACCTCTCTTTCTCCGGAGCCTCGCCTGTTGTTAAGCAGGATGCGTCACGTGCAGGTGAGGTTAGCTTTGGCTCTAAAGGTGACATTGAGCCACTCCCTAAAACTTTGTTGGCCACAACAAATGCATTTGACTTTTATGTTCAAATGTTTTTACATCATATCTTTTGATAAGATAAGGATTTTTTTTAAGAAACGTTGGACGCATTAATGCGATCCGATTAGGGAACTACCTCCACCCTACAGAAAATCGCAACCCTTCCTCTTGAAGCAGCGATAAAATTAAGTTTCAAAGTCAACGTAATAAAAAATACGGCCATTTATGCTTCATATTTTATACAAATACAAATATATTTATTTTGTAATAACATTAGTGTACATGATAAGATGTTGGTGTAAATCTGAATGTTCTTCATGTTTGGCCGTGTGGCGTACAAAATGAAAAAGACATGCACGTACTAAGATTTATACATTTCAAATAATGATTAAAATGAAATAAGCAATACAATATTAATATAACAAATAGAAGTAATGTAGTTATATGTAATAATTATTATGACATCGAAGACCAGCAATTAACATATCAATAATTCAGTACCTATGTCAGAAAATAATGTAACTAATGTCAAAGCAATTAAAATTAAATAGATTAAAATACAATTAATAATTCAATGATTCCGTATGCCAGCAATAATGTAAATAATGTCAATCCAAAATTATAATTAAATAGTTTAAAATGCAATTTAGATATTCATGATGCAACCAATAAATAATCAATTCATATTTCAATGTTTTTCTCCATAATAATTTCAAAAATTTTGGCACTCCAGAGTAAATCAAAGCAAATAGGGTACTTCCCATCGGCCTACATTTATGAAATTTGACAGAAAGCAAGATCTCAAGCATAAGAAAAGGCTTAAATGTCGTTCACTTGTAGTTATATAACATGGCCAAAAATTGTGATAACTAACTTACACTTGCAATTGGAAATCACGTATATGGTGAAAATTTTTTGATTATTACCTTTTATTTGCAATTTGATCCAACCTGCTTTGCGTGCTTCCGCCACCAATTAGTTCATGCGGCCTAGCGCCGGCCGGCACCCACCCACTACTGTTAGTATTTGGTACATGCCGACGCTGCCATGGCTGCTCCGGTAGTCTCTGCCTCGGCTGCTGCGGTCGAGCTGTGAGGATCGCCGATGATCCTGAACTTATACACGGTATTGAGCCATTGAGTTAGAGAAGAGATTTTGCATGCAATTTGACCTAACCTGGTTTGTGTGCTTACGCCACCAATTAGTTCATGCGGCCTAGCGCCGGCCGGCACCCACCCACTACTGTTAGTAAGTGCAACATGCCGACTCTGACACGCTCCGGTAGTCTCTGCCTCGGCTGAATCTATGGTAGAATACGCGTTCTACCGATTGTATGATGGGTTGTATTCTAAGGAGTTGTTCTATGTTATTCCAACCGCCTCGTTTTACCATCGCACAGCTCGCCCACGGCTGGGAGTTCATCCTCATATACCTACTGGAACCGCAATGGTCGCGTACTGTGCGGTTTCAGAGATTTTTTTCTACCAAGAACTATTAAGTTGTGGAATGAGCTCCCTGTCGAGGTTTTCCCAAGAGACTACAGCATGTGATTCTTCAAGAAAGGCGTGAAGAGATTTTTACAGGGTCGGCAACGCAAGAGTGACACCCTGGTGTTCCAAATGTCCATAGGCTGAGGTAACTGCTTACGATCAGGTAGACCGTACGCTTGTTTGTTAGTGGTATAAAAAAATCTTTTTTGTCAATCTATTGGTCAATAGCAGTGTTTAAACTAGACCAGCTATCTTCATTGTAAACATTTTTTTTTACAAATTGCGTTGATGAATGAATGCATCCTTGAATGCATCCTCACATACTGGAACCGCATTTTGAAGTGATAACCTCTCATGGGAGGGTAAACCGCTTCGTTACGTAACGCGTTACGGCGCCAGTCTGTATGGCTTCCCTTTCTCTCACGCATACATATTGAGCCTGCCGCAGCGGTGGGCAGGCTCAATTGTTACTAAGAATCAAATATATTTTTAGTCAATAATAGATTTTATTAATAAATAACCTTTACTTACATTATCATATTAATATACATACAATTTAAGTAATAACCTAAGTTTTTCTCAAGTTAAACCATTTCAATATTAAATAGTTCAACTTAGATTAGTTTAAGTTATCACTTTTGTCGGGCGTCCCGAGACGCACACAATTTTTTTTTTTTAATTGCTGGGGTTTAAACTTATTCATGCTTTTATATTTGCTAACGATCTAACGAATACTATTTGTGTCGGTTTAATATTTATATATATTTAAATACATCTTTACAAACTGAAACCGCAATGTTCCAGAGAAGTTTTCTTCCAAGAACGATTTAAGTTGCGGTATGAACTTTCTAAAGAGGTATTCTCAAGGGGCTACTTCGAATATGGCGTGAAGAAGTTCTTGTACGATCGCTTAAGCTCCTGGTATTGTAAGTGCCTATAGGCGAGCTCGGTGGCTCGGTCGTGAATGACGCGACTTAGACACCAACGGTCGTGGGTTCGATTCCCAAACAAGGCAAACATTTGTGTGCATGAACATGTCTGTTTGTCTTGTTCTGGATGTTTTAAGAGAGGTATGGCGCATCAAAGCAGCCCGACTGGGGAAATGCCTCCACCTCACAGAAAACCGCAGCCAAATACCAACTCCCTAGAGGGTTGTTGTGTTCCTGTGTATGCGTGAGGTCACCCAGTAAGCTCCCAAGGAGTTGCTGTGTAAGCAGCAGAGGAGGCATCGCGCGAGTGATACTTAATATATCGCAATCGTTAATAGGCTACAGTACAGTACAGTACAATCAATCGAAAGTGATACGTAATTACCCCACGTATCGGGTAAGCCCTGCCGAAAAATCGGTGAACATTAAGAAGGAGGCAGATAGATGGAGGTATTTACATTATGCAGTGGACAGAGTAGCAACTACTCGTTTCACTGGGTTCTAGCGTTGCGTTCGGAACCTCGGATCATTTCGAGTCTTTCAAACTCTAATGGTAAGCAATCATGAATTACGTCGCTGATCAGCCATGCAATTCTGTAAGAGCAAACATCCTTACATCCTCGGAAACATCGGCTGTTATAGCCTTGAACACAAAATTGCAATTCCTTAGTGTCGCTTTTCATGGTTGTGCGACACTAGCACCGCAAGGCTGCGTTTGGAATTGGAATTCTACAAGGCAAACAGCCTCGCGTACGCTTACAGCCTTATAGAATACCAAATAAAAAGCCGTGATCGCAGTAGACGATGTCAAAGCTGTGACATCTGCGATCACAGCGACGCACACAGCCATTACGAGTCGCTTACAGAATTGCATGGCTGATGTTGATGATGTGATTGTTAATGTGTTGTCTAAATGATTGAAAAACTAATTGCTCCCTCGCCGGTGACGCAGCAATTTCTGACCAGCCTTTAAGTGATTTCACATATTTGCAATGGTACAAGAACCTTCTAATTTGATACTTGGTAGTATTATTCTGTATGATAGAGTTAAGTTTTTGGTATCTATGTATCGATATCTATGACCTGATGGCGTGTTAACTCTTCACTATTTTCTAATACTCCTAATATGTACAATTCTTCTGCACGTGTGTTTGTCACCTAACCCTTCCTAAATGGCTGGACCGATTTGGATGATAATTTTGTGTGTATAATTCAATGGGTTCCTTGATGGTTTAAAAACACAATTCGATCCGATGGGTGGTGTTGATGTTGGTATGGTGCCAAATCTATGGTACCAAACCGGGCAGGACGACGACTGCCGAGTCCGGCTATGTTTTCTTACTATTTTTCCTCTAAGGAGTTGTTATTTGTCTGCGGTTTTCCGCATCAAAACAGCCAGCTCCAGGTACTTTCTCAGACAGGCTGTTTTGATGCGCCCTACCTTTCTTAAAACTTCCAGAACAAGACAAACATACATGTTCATGCACACATATGTTTGTATTGTGTGGGAATCGAACCCACGAGCAGTTGCTTAAGCTGTGTGTTTGATTAGAATGACACGCGCAACGACGCCATCGAGCTCGTCTCGTTTCTGTAATTATAAATCGTCTCGTAAATGTAATTTGTAGGAATGTATAGTATCTTGCATATATATATAGTATATGTATAAATATGTACAGTGTCATAAATGCGTCACTTACCAATTTTTTTTAACAATTGTTTCTCTACCTCCGGTATGGTTGACTGTAAGAGATTAGCGATAAAAGTGCCTATTGTACTCTCGTAATGTTGGGCCCCTAAAATGTATTTATTTATTGCATTCAAGTGTATTTCTATTCTATATACATACATGTCATCATGTCTATCTTCCATGGAGGTAAGAAGGGACCATGGAACGTCAGGTGCACCGATCCAAACATGTGGTACCTTCAGGCCTCTTCCACACTCATAATCCTCTTCCCGCATGCTTTTCAGTTTTGGATGGTTTTAATATGGCTTTTTTTCAGCTGTGTCCATATGTGTGCGTCTAAGGCGGCCCTTTCTGATACTCACTATATTCTAACATACCTCACTCGCTTCTTTAACATTAATTGCTCTTTTCATGCACGCTCGCCGGTTTCTGGGGCTCCTGACATCACCTTCTGATAGAACACGACCAATTTGATCATGATAGGTAAGTCTTGGCCTTCCTCGGCTCCTACATCCTTCCACTTTTGCATTGTATATTTGCTTCGTCATTCTTTCATCGTGCATTCTTTCTACATGTCCGAACCAACGGAGCATGCCTCTTCTTATTTTAACACCGACGCTCTCTTTTAGACCAACTCTGCTTCTAACCTCATCATTGCGAATACGGTCTACAAGCGTTACACCACAAATTTTGCACAACGCTCGCATTTCAACCGCGTTTATCCTACTTTCATGCTCTCTCTGCCATACCCAGCTCTCGCTTCCATAAGTGAGCGTTGGGACCAGCACTGCATTGTGTATAGCCAGCTGCGCCTTCTGGCTCAGGTTTTTACTGCCAAGAAGTTTTCCCAAAGCTCCATTCACACTATTCCCAGCACTCACTCGCCTTTCCACATCTGCGGTGTACCTTCCATCCCTGCTGAAAGCGCATCCAAGTAATACAAACTCATCCACTTTCCAACACTTCATCATCTACCGTAATTCTTACATTGGTTCTGGTTTCTTCTCTTTCAAATACCATTATCTTTGTTTTCTTCGCATTAAATAGTAAGCCTTCCTTCATACATTCACCTTTCATCATTGTGACTAGTGTTTGCAGCTCAGATGGTGTTTCTGCTAATAGAACGGCATCATCTGCATACAGCAGACAGTTCACCACTAGGTCACCCATGCGTAATCCTACATTCGTCGATTTTATTCTCTGTAGACAACTATCGAGATACAGAATAAACAACCTAGCAGACAACATGCAACCCTGTTTGACACCAATTTTGACATCTATATAAAACACGTATCTCCATCATTTACTCAAACGACCTCCAAAAAATTTGCCGCCCTTAAAAAAATAAAATAACTAAATAGCCCCATATTTACACATGAACACACCCAAAAAATGTCTATTCAATTCTATTGGCGTACGCTGCATACCGTAGGATAATTATTAATGTAAGCCAATTTCTCTACACTCATACTCACATCAAACACGTCTCTACATCATTTACTCAAACGACCTCCAAATAATTTGCCGCCCTTAAAGAAATAAAAGAACTAAATAGCCCCATATTTGGACATGAACACACCCAAAAAATGTCTATTCAATTCTATTGGCGTACGCTGCATACCGTAGGATAATTATTAATGTAAGCCAATTTCTCTACACTCATACTCACATCAAACACTTCTCTACATCATTTACTCAAACGACCTCCAAATAATTTGCCGCCCTTAAAGAAATAAAAGAACTAAATAGCCCCATATTTGGACACGAACACACCCAAGAAAAGTGTGCAAGCCTTGTTCATATTATTTGGGCTATTTACACTGGACTAGTCGCACGTGTCCCGGAACATTGAGTATAGGACAATGGATGCGATAAAGTATTTTTTTGTGGGACATTAGCGAAATCACGTTCTATAAATCACTTTAACTCGCATTAAGATACAGTATTTTAACCAACTGCAAAAAGGTAGTTCTCTATCAATTGTAACTTTTTTATATTTGTGTGTCACCTTGACTGGGAGGTACTAAAGATGGTAATTACACTAAACAGATATTACAAATGTTCCCTGTAACAAAAGATATTTTATTCGTAATTTTAATGTTGCATAAAATTATGAATAAAAAACCTTTTTCACAAAGAACATTTGTAATATCTGTGCAAATATATACATAGTGAAATAACAATTTACACAATAACATAAAAATAATTGGTTTAAATTATCAATACCTATTGGCAAATATAAAGTATTTGTTTGTAATTTGTAACTTTTTACTAAAAGCATATGAATACGAACACAAATGCATTTACACTGTCCTTACAGCAAAAAAAAAATAAACAATTTTCAAGAGACAGAGACAGGACACAAGATGAGGCAGAGGTACCCACGCAGACGACTTTTGTACAAACTCTCCCTCTGGTATAAAATAAGATGCAATTTGATCTAACCTGCTTTATGTGCTTCCGCAACCAATACATAAAACCAATGTTTTGGCTTTCACAAAATAACGCCTGAATCTATTAACTAGCAAAATAAAAATCAGTGATACTTTAAGGTAATTAAATAATTAATTAAGTTGATTAACACAGGAATTTAGAAGATTCTACGGAATTGTTGTTTTGACCTGATTCTTGTGTAAGTTTTTAATTCTTGTGTTTCTGAGAGTATACTGACTGCAAGAATCACATAAAAACAATATAATAATAGTTAACTCATTGAAATTAAATTAATTTTAATTTACAGGATAAGGGGTTTTAATGAAAGTTTCCACGATTTCACCTCCATTTTTAAATACTCATGTTGTGGCACAGAAACAAACATCCTTTTACGTAATAGAATAAGAGCAAGCGAAATCTTAATACATACCTCCTCCCATTATTTACAACTCCTGGTCCCAGCCCTTGTCATGTCAGTCCTCACGCTACCCCCATTTATATCCAGTGAGATAACGACAGTTCGTACGTACAACGTGTCGCAACTTAGATATTTTTCAAGAACCATTAATAAATATCCTACCCGCTTCTGTTCCCCTGGTACTTACTGTAGGCTTAATCGAAATTATAATGGAATTTGTTTGATGTGAATTTCTAACTAGAATTTTCTAACCCTTAATAAAATTCCCCTTGAAGTCGAGTTATGTCGGTATCTACGGGATTTTTTAATCAAATATGTCTAGAATATAAAATGGCTCCTTAGATTTTCGAGTATAATTACAATGTAGCTTTCTTTATAATCCATAAGGAAGCCGCGCGGCGGAGTGAACTGGACCTCATGGACTGAAATAAACATTTATATTTGAGTAATTTTGTCTAGTCTATGGAAGCAACGGCTCAAGGTTACTGGGGTATGTAATGATATTTACGAGTTATGTTATATTATATTTAATGTTATACTCAAAGCTTAGCAAGTTAAGGTTAATATTAAGCATAACTTATTAAAAATATAAAACCTAATCTAAACAAAAATCCCGTATTTATATTTTTCCAAAATTTTACCGAAAAATACTATCGAATCGGATTAGCACATTCTTGGTCGCTGTTCGCTACAAAACTCTACTGAAGATCGATTACACATATCCCTGGAGTGTACCATGTTGACTGACTCATGGGGGACGGGTGTGAAGTTTTGCGTTACAAAGATTATGGTAGCGTGGATACAGCATTTATTAAACTTACACAGATATCATACCGATCGTCGGGTGCAGAGCGGAGCGGACTGGGTCGGAGCGCTGGACACGGGGTCGCAGCGGCTCAAATCCCCATTTGTTTTCCATTATTTGTGAAGTTCACCATCAAGTCCACGAAATAATATGAAAACCCAGCCATACACGCCATTTCATTTTGTAAGGTCTTCAATCTATGTTTTCTTTTATAATTCAAGTAAATCGTAAACTTAATTTTGGAGCTTTTTTATAGACTATTTATTCTTCACAACCGTTTGTGTGTTACTAAATGTCAGTGGAAGATGCGACTGCTTCTCCAATCCTCTCATCTCAGCTTTGTTTCTAAGAAATATCACTCTTAAACATAAAATAACCAGCATCGAAAGTGAATACCAGAGATAAAATAATAACATTGTCACAAAAAAAAAACACAGAAACGCCAGTATTAGATAATGTTTCACATTATTTTAATAAGATGACTCATGAAACAAATATATTTTATATCGTGATTCATGATAATTTTAATCCACGGCCGCTGCTACTAGTTGAAATTAATTCAGTTCCATATAACTTGAGACTCGTGTGTTAATCTTCCCGTGGAGGCCTATTTACCTCATAAATAATTCAAATTTGAGCATTTGATGTCCTTATTCGGAGATAAGCCCGATTAACGGTGTTGTTCGCGTCCCCATGAATAACAAATGGCCAAGTCTCGAGGCATTCAGAATTTCAGTTACCCGCTCTATGTTCGGAGAATGGTAAGTGACGAGTTAGATAATACAATAGTAATAGTAGTAGTTGGGTGGTGATAGCCAAAAGAGTAAAGGAACAGTCTACTAACTGAGCGGTACCTACTGGTTGGAATTCTGGTAAAGGCGTGCACTACTAAAATCATACCTTTGGTGACACGTTACTCTGTTACTAGCCTCTACGTTTCTGATACGTGATACTCGCGAAGTCTACACCAGTCTGCCAAATTAGTGCCTCTCGCGATGCCATCCTGTAGTTCAAGGTAATCGGATATAGAACAGGGTACTAGAATCCGGATGAAACAGTCGTATAGGGCTTGCGGCGCAGCTACTGCGATGCACATTCATCCGGACTGGTCAGCCATAGGTCAGGTCCACACGAGATGTAAAGGACCACATCTAACATTCTCGTTAGAGATTCTCGTCTAAATGTAAGAAATTATTAACTAGAGTAAATTATATTAATAGATTCAATTCATTGATTAGACATTAGATTAATTAATAAAAGCAATTCTAAAACTTCCTACTCCTACAAATTTCTTCTGATTAAGTTCGTTGTGAGTTACAAGGCAACTGTAGTTTAACCCCCGGGACGGCAATGAACTTCACTGTTCATTGCCTTTTTGGTGGTCGCCGCTGTTAATTTTGGCTACACAGGAGACTAGTTCTAGTATATGATATGCTGAACAGAAGCATGCTGATTGTACAAAGAACAATAATATGATTTGTAGTGTTTCGCCATATATCGTACGACGGGCGGTAACTCAATTCCACATCCTCTAATATAGCAGTTCATCCTAGTCAGATTCTCTGATACGATTACAGTAAAAGGAACTTTACTTTGGAAAGTACTTCTTGCTATACTAGAGACAAATTCATAAATACTACAGTGAACATTTTAATTCTCATGAAATATTTATTTATTTATATGTCGATGCGACATATAGATAAATAAATATTTAAATCAGTTCGAAAAAAGTTTTGTTTCTATAATATGTATTGAGCAAAAGTTATATTCTATGATGATATAATACAAACGAGAGTACGTATTAAAAGATTCTAAATTATAGTAGACTTTTTGTAAATATTAGATCAAAAGCTCGCTGAGATCATGTTTTATAACAAAAGCAACTTCAGAAAAGAAAGTAAACTTTGGTTACTTTAAATTAGCCATTAAGGTGAGGTTCAATTTTCTGAGGTGAAGACAAGATTCAATTTAAAATTCTGAACTCCGTGCCACACGGGCGTCATTTATTCATATATAAATGAAATGCTAATCTATGGTCTTGTCTTATGCCAAAAAGGACACAAATATATTCTAGTATGTACTTGTAGTCAAAAACACAGCTTAATTATAAAGTCTAGTCTCTAAAGCTTAAGTAGGTTCTGGCAATGGTGAACTTATTTCTGGCAATCGTATAAACATAAGTAACTAAAAGTAACCCGAGATTTTGTCTGCGAGGAAAACTGCTTTTCACGTTTAAATATAAATAAAAAGTCTAAATTAATAATATTTCTGCTCACTCAGGGATAATCTATTACTGAAAAAAGAAATCAGTAATTTTGAAGTGTAATTCAAAAAGAAATATTCCTTCATTCCAAAGATTACCACCTACATCAAACATATACAATTTTTGTTTCAAAATCTTTTAAATTTAAAATCTGTCTATTTATCTATAACTTCACGTTAAATCCTTGTGGGGTAGGCAGAGAGATCTTAAATTTAACCAGTTGAGAATGCGCAAGCTTGCATTGCTAGAGGAACACCTGGCTCGTCAATTATATAACAATTCAATTTTTTTTTTAATTTGTCGTCCATTTTGACGATGTCCCTTAAGAGATAGGAACGGTGTTCCTGAACATTCCTATTCTGCTTTTTTATGCTGAATCCGAATCTGAAGCCAAAATTCGAATATTCGAAAAAAACGCACACACATACAAACATATAGATTTCATATAGGAACGGTGTTCCTGAAAAGGTATATTATTATTATATATTTGAATAAGAATATTAGAAATTGCAATAACCAACCTTCAAGTTTAATAAGCGACCAGTGTGTGTTGCCAGTATGACACAGAGACTTGGACTATGAGTTTCGTGTAAAAGGTCGAGGTTGCCCAGCATAAGATGGACAGAGTCGTGCTAGGTTCAGAAATGAGATTCATAGTAGAACTAAAGTTCCTATAACTATAAGGATAAGTCATTGGGCAGGTCGTATAAATCGAAGAACCTATGCTGTTGAGGTAAAAAAGTTCTCGAATGGCGACTATGAACCGGAAAACGCATAAACGCAGGGCGCTCGCCCCCGCCTCGAACCAGATACACCGATGATCTGGCGAAGGTCGGAAGGATATAAACGGCCTAGTGAACGTCCTTTGGCTGAAATGATGATGATGGCGAATCAATCTTCTTTATGCGTTTGTTTTGTATTCGATTCTTTTTTAATTTTTCTTTCTTATATAATCCTTTCATTATCCCATCTAATTTTCGTAACAATCCGCCAAAGTTTTGTTGATAGACTAAAAAAAAAACTTTTAATAAATAGTCTAATCAACTTCTCTCAAGTCAATTCAAGTAAATGTACGGAGGCGTCAACTTCAATAAAGTTGATTGAACTTTTTTATTTAAAAGTTTTAACAAATTGAAATACAAACTTGAGTTATCTACAGCCCTTGAAACCGTCTACTTTATTACTTGTTACAAGCGTCAAATGTATAAAATATTTTAATAGAAATTAACGAGAACGCTGACTAGATTGATGCGAGATTGAACTTTTAATGAGTGATTACTGCCAGATTACTGAGAGGAGATTTTGAATGAATTTGTCATTCAAAATCTCCTCTCAGACTTACGGGCTCATAACCACGTATAACTTGAAATATCAACAATTCTCACGACTCGCCTTTGAATCTAGTTACACGAATCGAGCTGATATCCCGCCCTAAATAATAACAATATTTCTTGCATGAAATTATGCTGTAAACATTTTTCAAGTATAATAATATTAAATATATTTTTTACAGGTACAAATAAAGTGACATCTGATGACCACAAAGCTATTCAAACTTAATTCCCAGGTATTTAGATTAAAAGACATCATTTTGTTTAAATTTTTCTGATTAAATTGCAATACATCTCCTGTTTGAAGCTTCTTGCTTGCGTCTCACGATTCTTCCTGGGTGATAGCTGAAACCCAGTGACTTGCGTTAACGCAAGTAATTCACTGAGCTGTAGCCCTTTCGTTTTTTCTGCGATACACACGATATTACACCAATTAGGTACCTTATACTCGTATATATACATCATGTCTATGTTAATTGTGTATTTGTGTTGGTACGTATATGTTACCTGTGTATCTTTATCTGTCTATATTTTAATTTTGTGTTCCTTTGTAGTTCCGAAACTTATAATTTTATGCAGTGATAATGTGAGGAGTGTGGTGCCGACACAGTTCTTCACTTCATATTGTAATGTTTCTTATTGTAATCCTGTTGTACTGTATCTTTCATTGTGCGTGTTTTTGTGAATGAATAAAGTGTTATCTATTTCAGTTGTAATTTGGAGGTGTGGTTAAAATATTTCAAAAGCATTCATATTGAAGTATATAGAACTAAACATTATAATTTACTTTCAATTCAGTATTTCAATGACTCAAACAAATTTAAACTGCTCTAAATTATTTGATTATACTATAGATTCTGTTTGATTGTTCGAGATTAAACTGTTTTAGAATGGAGTAGCAATCAAGCATGCTATGGTCCAGCGACGTAATGCCGTCACAGTGCCCTACAAATGTTCGTAGACTTGGAGAATAAATACTCTTTGACTTATAAACAGATCTACAATGCTTGTACGTTGATAGATTTAAAAAAGTATTTTCGTTTAATATAACGTTAAAACCTTGATTTTAATTAAGTTGTCAAAATCAAGGTTTTAAATATTGTCCCTTGATAGAATTTTTTGTTTTAAGATTTTTTACGTTTAACGTCGAAGAATTTTGTTATAAGAAAATTTAATTTGGCATTTATGCAATCCCCGATTTTGGAGTTACAGTTTGGATTGGAACTTAGATAGATAAAATATGATTTATTTTCACAACACAAAATAGAAATTATAATAAGTACCTACGCAGAGGCATTGATAACAAATTTGTGTATAAATCTATATAATGCCACTTTAAGGTAACACGTTGCTAAGACTATTATTTCTACCCATCAGACCCTTTATTTTAATATTCAATCGGAATACATCATTTAGTTGCAGCCGCCATATTGAATGTACTAGAATATTGAATAAACCATCTTCTATCTCTTCGTAACCATAAATATCAGGAAGTATCAGGAAGAGATGATGATATGAATAATGATTGAAATGATAGATTGCTTTTTCTCGATATTGCATTCAAATTATAACCAATAGATATACCAAGTTATAAGGGCTACACATTCATAGCGCCCCTTAGTACATCTATACATCTATACATATAAATAAAATTGAAGTGTCTGTCTGTGATTTCAAAATAAAGCATGTATTTTAAGCTCATATTATTATTTTCACGTTACCAAAGCCTAAATACGCATTTTTAACTTTTTGTCTGTCTGTCTGTTTGTTTGTCCTATTTTTTGTGACATAAAATAACTTCGCATTTTTTATATATTAAAAATAAAATAAATATACGTTGCCTCCCGTAAAGGTCAATAGATGACGCTGTATGAAAATTGAATCGACTACGACCCTGAACTTCGTTTTTTTTTAATCAGAAAGAATTTCAGGCCTGTAGAGAAATAAAGGCTACTAAAAGCCCAAATCTCATGCGTGCGAAGCCGCGGGCTTCAGCTAATAATTAATAATTAACGAAACACGTCTTTGAGAACTCGATGGCGTCGTTGCGCATGTCATTCTAATGAAACACGCAGGTTAAGTATCTTCGACCACAGCCTACCTATGGATGGGTTTGTCTTGGGTGGAATGGATGGCTTTATCTATATTGAACTTGCTCGATGGTAGAATGACTAGCGATAGCTGTTTTAACATCAAGGCCCGTGGGTTCGGTTCCCACTCAAGACAAATATTTCGTGTGCACCAACATGTCTGTTTTGGTCTGGGTGTTTTCAATATATCATAAGTATCTACTTACAAAAAAAGGTAAATACCTTTTTTTGTACGTATATCAGTTATCTCGTGCCCATAGCACAAGCTTTGCTTAGTTTGGGCTAATGGCGCTGCCTAATTTGTCCAAGCTTCTCCATACTCCTAGCGCACGTTACGCTGTCGTTCCTGGGTGTTATCGGTAGATTACAGCTGTTAAGCTAAGTCGCCAATTCATTGAGCAGTGTGGTGGAGTATGGTCTAAACCCCTTAGGTGAAAGGGAAACCCATATACCTACAGTGGAATGAGTTAGGATTGCCGTAGTAGTAGTATAGAAATACATACTAGTATACTACTACAACTTCACGCCAAATGAAGATGAAGGGGCGATAATATACCACATCAAACAGAAAACCGATGGTACAAAGTTACGCAGAGAGATCCGAGCGCCACATGACTCGATCCTTAAACACCTCACTCGCTTTTTTAACATCAATTATTTTTAAGAACGTCTGTTTTTTTAGAGCAAACGTAATGGAACGTCGTATGAACTCTAAAATTTATGAAACGAAAAATGCCAGAAACTACATTTTACTGTATTTCATTGCGTTTATGAGTAAATAAATAAATTACAGGGTTTATCAAACAATCACGTAATTAATTTTTACGAATTATATTTACCAAATTATTATTTTTTACGGCGTTTTGGCGTTAGTGGATCTGATGAGAGTTCTTTTAAACAAGGCCCTATCGAAAGGGAAAACTCTGTGATATTCAACCAAGAACAGCCTTCGTGGGGTGATAATATACCACATCAAACAGAAAACCGATGGTACAAGGTTAATTTTAATTATTTTTTGACACCTGTAGGTAGTTATATACTGCGGTGACCATTGCTAAGACAATGTTTACTTAATGGTACATTGTAAGTAGCTCAAGGAGTTCCTTTGAGCTTTCGAGCTCGGTGGCGCAGTGGTGAAACGCGCTGTTACGCTACTTTGACACCAACGCTCGTGGGTTCGATTCCCACACAGTACAAACATTTGTGTGCATGAACATGTATCTTTGTCTTGGTCTGGATATTTTCTGTGTATAATAAGTATGTATTTACAAAAAAAATATATTTACGTATGTTTATCAGTTGTCTAGTACCCATAACACAAGCTTCGCTTACTTTGGGCTAGGTGGCGCTGTAATTTGTCCGACAATATTTATTTATTTATTTATTTTATTTGAGTCATTGTTTGTATTATAAACAGCCTGCAGGCACGGCGTTTTGACATTTTATTAATTAATACCTACGTACAATCCATTTCCGCCAGGCCCGCATTATTGAATTATGAATCTTGTGCTAGCGGTAATAAGACACAGCAAGTGTTTATGGCCGGAGGCGTGTGAGTTATGTTTCTGTTAATTATATTAAGGCTTATGGAAATCTTAGACTTTGTTGGCTTATGTTTATGTTAATGTGCTGAATTGCTGAAGTTATAAACGTGAAACGTTATGCGTTTATTATCCAAATGGAAATTGAAATAGGTTTCAACCGAGTCTTGCGGCCTTACCATTTTGTTACACAGTGAAACCATCGTTCACGGTAAGAACAAGGTATAAGTAAGACGTAGTATTACGAACTATGTTTTTGTACGAATAATATCGAATACCATCCAATTTAATGATATCGATTACTTATTTTAAACGTTTAAGTGTAGAAACTTCTGTATTTCGTGAAATTACTATTATAGATTTGATGCTGTTGTTCTAGTATAAGGAGTGAGTGAGGTTACCAGTGATCTCCTAAGAGGTTGTTGTGTAAGCAGCAGAAGTGGCAACGCGCGAGCATTAATTTCTACATTGGAAGCGTTCTAGGCTATGGTAACCATTTTATGTGCTGTATGCTTGTATGCCTTCCGGCGTTATAAAAAAAGGTGAATAAGTAATTAAAGATTTTTTATCATTTTGACTAAATAAAATACTACTCTCGTCAAATAAATAAATAAATAAATATTGTCGGACAAATTACACAGCGCCATCTAGCCCCAAAGTAAGCGAAGCTTGTGTTATGGGTACTAGAAAACTGATAAACATACGTAAATATTTTTTTTTGTAAATACATACTTATTATACATAGAAAATACCCAGGCCAAGACAAACAGACATGTTCATGCACACAAATGTTTGTACTGTGTGGGAGTCGACCCACGAGCGTCGGTGTCAAAGTAGCGTAACAGCGCGTTTCACCACTGAGCCACCGAGCTCGTCGTCCCCCAAGTCCCCTGCTATTCTTATCACCACTCGATCAAAATACAAATGTAAATTAATTTCTTGTCATCTTCATCACCATCCGAACGTTAATTCCACCCGTGTCTATGGTTTTCACTTTGCCCGAGATCGCTGTCCTCGTTTTTCTTTTCCACTTCGTACGATCTTCGGGCATTCCTTATTGTGAGAATATTAGCACACATGTGCTTATGTCTTCATCCTGATGACGTCAAGGCAGTACATCTTGGGTTTACGTCATCTGACGGGACCTGGCGGAAGCGGCATGTCTAGACATTTTTCCCCTCGTAACTTGCCGACAATGATGAGCATTATTCGAATAAATTGTTATCTGGATAATTATTCCAATGAAAAGTTATTATATGGATAAATTGCTTACAAATATATTATTCATGACTGCATTATTTTTTTCAAAACTCTGCAGTATGTGAACATACACTAGACCAGTCAAAGTATTACATACGGTTCGATAAACCACAAATCCTTGCCAAGGAGAATTGTTACATGCCTAGAATGCTACGCGAGGCTATTGAAATAAGAAAACACCCCAATTTCAATAGAGTAGATAGTTGGCATGTACCACCTGCTTGGGATCCAGTTCTAAAAATAATCAAGTTACAAACCCAGAGATCTACTCAAAAACATTCGGACACCGTGAGCGATTTTTGTGTGAATCGGAACATATATAAATAATCCATCCATGTTGGTAGATGTAATAATTGAATAACCAATGTAAGACAAATGTCACCTTAGTCTTCCTGCGAATACGGACGCTGCAAAGTATCCGAAACGTCAGGTTCAACAAAATAAATAAAACACGCGATACTTCCGTAAAAAACTTTTTTAATACTTTTTAATACAAAGTATTTAAAATAATGAATGCAGATTCATTATTTTAAATACTTTGTAAAATATCGTTTATAATTATAAATAGTTATGCACATTTTATTTGTGTGTGTGAAGTAAATAACTTATGCGTTATGAAGACTCCTCATTTTTATCCTACTCTTATTTCATACAAAGGATAAAGCGATAAGACGAATAAAACAATTTAAATATTTATTTATCATCATCATCATCCGAGTGTTAATCCCAGTCGCGTCCTACGCTTTCGCTTCGGAGCCCAGAGTCCTCTATATATAAATTATATTCGTTGTACTAATATTTTGCCCGACTCTGCTTGGCGGATTTTCGGAAGAAGTGATCGTACGTACTCGTGTACGTGCCACTTGTCTATTATTTCACGGACACAAAGGCTCCTGTGAATGTGGGTGTTCCTGATGCAATCCTTCACAAGATATTCATCTCCGTGATACCAAGGAATATAACTACTAGCGCAGTGAAAAGCATGTCCTACTTGTGCCCCTAAAGTACCGGCTCACTTCGCTGTCATATATAAGAATAGGGCTGATAATCGATTTACGAATCAGCCCTTTTAACTTAACCGTAATTTTAAAGTCACAGATGACACCAGCCATCTCACGCTACTTGACCCCTCATGTCATAATCGATGTAACCCGATGCGCGAAGGATAGATCCAAAGTACTTATACTGGATTACGCGCTCAACTATACTGCTGAAGAGCCCCTTCTAGGGGATGCTTGGTTCGTATTCAAGCATCGAACCAAGCATTTCCTGCACCATCGAAACATGGTTAGTATACTCAGGCTGCTCATGTACCTCTCTGATGATGCTTGACCTCTAATATTACGCTGAACAGAAATCAGCTAATCTCGTATCACTGGTTCCGTCCCCACGGTGATCCGGAAGGGCAGTGTGTCGCCAAAAGCACTCATATTTATGGAACTGGAAGCGAGATATATGTCTCGGCAACTTAAATCTTATTTTATGTAATAAATTATATAGCCGTGATTTATTGGAAGGTAATGTCAGGAGCCTTAAAAACCGGCGAACATGCATGATAAGAGCCATGAATGACAAAGAAGCGAGTGAGATGTGTATGGATCTAGTAGCCTGCAAGGGATTTGGCGTGAAGTTATATAAATAGATAGATAGAAATAAATATTTATATCAATTGCTTCTTTGATTCTTGCTTAATTGAGATATTATATAATGCCACCTAACATGATAGATCCTGAAACAGATACTTCATTGTTGGTTTTTGGGATAATCATAGAATAATGATGTTCAGTTACATCACTTTTCAGTTGAATTATAAATCTAATTGAAATGGAATTCGTATGAATCTTCATGAGTTAAACATCAGTGTGTTTATTATTACCTGTCATATGCCTTTACGAAACTAAGTCTTGGTCATCCTGACTCTCTTTTTTCTTTTATCTTTCTTTTAATTATGTGTTTTAATTAGTATTCGCACCAGATTGAGTGTCACATAATATTCCTTTTCTGCTACTATTTTATTATTTTATATTAATAATTTATTTTTAATCAAGTTCTTTTTACTCCCAATCTATTCAGGACTTCCTCTATTGTCACCTTTTAGTCCAAGTTATCGTTTCCATTTTTCGCCAACATCACATTTCAAGAGCTCATAACTTAAGAAACATATCCAGCAAGACAAAAATCCGACTTGAAATTCATGTGAAATGGCCCTCATAAAGTTGAAATCGTCCATTTTGCAGAGTAGAGTCCCGACACGCATCTACAATTTTGTTTGGTACGAATTTTACGATAGTTTCATATCGCATCTGTTGGTAGTAATGTGAGGAAGTTTGGAAAGTTCTTTTCAGATATCGGCGGCACCTGTTCGCGCTATTAACGAAATATAAAATGAATCTGATCTCTTTTCGTGAAGTTTTTTTTTTATACAACGTCTGGAGGCATACGACGGCATAAAGCAGTTAGTAGTCAATTAACGCTTGTAATATATTAAGTATCACTCGATGCCTCCTCTGCTGCTTACACAGCAACTCCTTAGGAGCTTACTGGTGATCTCACTCACATGAGTAACATTATCAGTATGGTTGTAAGGAGTCGACGTGATAGCAGAGAGGATGCCCACGCGCAGGGATACTTCATGTTACGTAATGTAGTTACATGTGGTTAACATAGGCTATGAACTTAGTCAATAATTTTATAGCACGTGGCACGTAGCATTTTGACATATGACTATCATAAGTTATATGTCAAAATATAATATAAAACCAGTTGAGAATTCGCAAGCTTGCATTGCCAGGCTCATCAATTATATAACAATTCATTTTTTTTTTTAATTTGTAGGCCATTTTGACCATGTTCCTTAAGAGAAAGGAACGGTGTTCCTGAACATCCTTATTCTACTTTTTGTGCTGAATCCGAATCTGTAGTCAAAATTCGAATATTCGAAAAAAACACACGCACACACAGACACACACATAGTAAAACATATAGATTTCATATAGGAACGGTGTTCCTGAAAATATATATAAGTTTAGATTATAATAAAATATAAGTTTAGATTTATTTACATATGGTGAACAAATAGAAACATCTCACAGAACCAATTCATCATTGTATTGGATACAATTCCGGAAACGAGCTGGGAAAGGCGACATTCGGAGATCAGATTATCCTGTAGCGACTACGTGCATACGTGATCTGATCACAAACGAATTCATACAAAAATGTTAACCTTTTAGAGAGATGTTTTAGAGAGATGATACGTTTGTTAGTGTTTTCACTCTGTCATGTGACAGTTGATCAAGTTTCTAGAATCGGGCGCTTATTTTTATAAATTTCACTTCACGAGAGATCACGAAAGATAATATCCAACTACCACATCAAACCTTATTTCAGCCCACTGCAGGGATGGGTACGGGTCTTCCCTCAATCGAAAAGGCTTGGAGTATACTCCAGTATGCTGCTCAACTGCGGATTTTCCAGCCGCCCTAAGATGTGTATCGACAACAGCTAGGACCGTCATTCTGATGTGTTTATTCTCATTTATTATTTTTTTAATCTCTACAAAAATAGCGAAAATGGAAATGAAATGAATTGGAAAGAGAAGAGTAGTTCTACAGTGACCACCTCCCTCCACAACGTATGTGACTTTTGCGACATCAGGGATTTACACTAGAACATCAAGGTGGTCCATGACCATCTGGAAACTATCTGATCATTCTTTTCTTCACTGATACTAACATGGACACTTATTTATGCGTCGTGCCGGGGTATACATGTTCCTTTTGGAAAAAATTATTGTCGCTGACTGCACAACCTTGAAGACAGGGACCTGACAGTATTAAGTACGTGTGAATCGTAGCGGCCACACATGGATCTACGCGTACGTTTACTGGTCCCATAACGGTGGTACAGGCACAGCTTGTTTATTCGAGCACTTCCAAATAACGACTGCTCGTCTCGACTGAACACGATATTGAGCTGATATGTATATGTATGTATAACTTCAAACGCCAAAGCCAAATCGAAGCCAATCGAGCGCCACATGTGTCAATCCTTAGACACCTCACTCACTTCTTTAACATTCATTGCTCTTCTCATACATTTCTAAGGTTCCTGACATCACCTTCTGATAGAACACGGACAAATTGGTCATGGTAAGTAAGTCTTGGCCTTCCTCGGCTCCTACATCCTTCTACTTTTGCGTTGTATATCTGTTTCGTAATTCTTTCTTCCTGCATTCTTTCTACATGTCCGAACCAACGGAGCATGCCTCTTCTATTACAAATATATTGTATGAAATAATGTCATCGTTTTAACATTTACGGGAAAAAGGCCATCTAAAGAAGAAGTACCTCCACCTCTCAGAAAACCGCAGCCAAATAACAACTCCCTGGAGGGTTGTTGTGTTCTTGCTGTGTTAGCTGTAGAGGTGGGATCGCACGAGTAATTCTCAATGTATTGCAAGTGTTCATAGGCAACAGTCACCGCTTTACATCGGATGGACCGTATGCTTGAACGCCTCCCGACGTAGAATAAAAAAAAAATTTAAGTGTCACACGGTGGTGCATTCGCTCTACGTACGCGATCAAGCTATCATTATAGGCATTTTACACACGGTAAATTTAATCTTAATTAGTAAGTTTTAGCTACAAATGTTTAATAAAATTGCATATTTATTGAAAAATCTACAAAACTTACTCGCGAGCAAGCTACTTAGAACTACCCATGCGAAAAACAGTTTTTTCTCAAATCTATCCCCTTGCGCACATCCAGTTAAAATTGGGGCTTCAACTATATTGCGATGTAAGGATTTGACTTTCAGCCTAGTTCTATTGCATAGTTATTATGGTGGTTTCAAATTTCGCAACAACATAATAGGATTGCCTATATGCAGAATAAGCATATGATATGGTAGCCCCGGTGGTTTCAACGAATTCAGAAATTCAACAGGATAATTAGTAGCGTCGTCTACGTTGATCACAGTGTCTATCGAAGTGTATACCATTTCTTCCCTCTCAAAAGACATCAACAGTGTATCATTAATAACCGCCGCTTGGCCGTTTTTCGGAGTAAGTACGGCACGTTCACACAACCATACCATTGGCTTATCGTGAATATAAGCACTATCTGTATCAATTTTTGATATTCAGTCCTGAACCGTAGTTACAACTGTGCACAAATTTTCCGGGATGGTTATCAGTCCATCAAATGTCGGATAATCACCGTTGCCGATTTGGAGTAGTGGATCTGCAAATTTATCAGTAGACTCTTCCCCTCCCAAGTGTTCATATTTTTCGAAAGCATGAGGATGTTAATCTGAGGCCACAAAGTAGATTTCTGAAGGCACGATTTCACATCATCAGCTCTGGTCCCTCTTGGACCTACCACCCATTAACTTTTTATTACCCTGTATCCTGAAGAAATCTATTCAAAGTAGAGGTTTGCATAGAGACGCCACTCTTATGTGCCATCGTAATTTCGTCACCCAATATTACTTTTGTAATTTTTAATACTTCAGCAAAATTTCTTTGTTTTGATATATTACAAATGGGAGTGTCAGCAGCTGTTAAATTTAGTGGAACCTTCATTTAATTCAACACTCGCATTAATTTTATTGTAAACTAAGTTTTGCTTATCATTCAGAGATCCTTCATTGTTTCTTATAGTGTCCACTAAAGCTGCTAAGTCGTAACTTGTTTCCTTGAGATAGTCTCTATTTTCAAATTGATGTGGTTTGCTTGGCTGAGGTAAACCATGCTTTTTAAGATGCCAACCGCCTTATGCTAAAAAGATAAACTTACACTTAGACACGTCTTACATTCTTTAAATTAAATCATATTGTCATCTTAATAATTTTCCAGTTTTTTATTTATTTTAATCTCTCTTTTTTAATCTACCAGCATTTCGGAAATGACCATTGGCGAAGAAGAAATGACAAAAGATACTTGCCAATATGGGTCTTTTTTTACCATCGTTAAAATATATTACAATAAATATATGTGAGTGTACATATAGTGAAATCAAGTAGTACAATTAAAGATATATTAATACATGTGCTGAACCATTTCCAAACATCTCTATCAGTTAGATATTCATCGATTCGATACTAACCCTTCTTGTACAGAGTATTTTTGATGTAACTTTTGAACATATTCTCAGGCAAGGACAGAAGTGTTTCAGGTAATTTATTATAGAATCGAATACAATTTACAATAAAAGATCTACTAGTCTTAGCAAGTCGATGTACAGGCATACGCAATCTATTCTAACACGGCATTCTCAAATATCGAAATATAATGTCCGCCAAGTGCTCTACATCTACGTCACACTGTTGTTATAATTGCCTTTTAAAATCTTCTGAGAGGTAGTCTTTGAATTTCTCCCATAGACGTAAGGGATCTGATACTTGGCAGAACATTATAATAATCGTAAATAGATCCCGAATCATATGCGGCGACTGACAAAGTGCAACGTCCTCTTGTGCTGTGTTCAAATCTATAGTTTCAATGCTTCAAACGAAATTGGGCCTCGTACCTCATGAAGACGCATACGAAGAAGATAACATTCTTTATTGTACGGATGAACAGTATAAAATGGTCACCCTGTACAACGATTTTTACGCAAGCAATCCTAATATTGATATATTTTTCAACTCACTGATGCAAATTAAGTTTTTCATTGAACAAGTTTACTGTAGATAGTTACATTGAACAAGTTTACTGTAGATAGTGAAGTGTAGATGTTCGGTTGTTGTATTTCACACAAATATTTTTCCGTAAAAGATGTGTATACCTATCATTGATTACTAATGTACCTATGAATTATTGTCACTTCTATGAGTGTAATATAAATTCAATATGAAAAAAAAATTTACACCTGGCCAGCATCTGTAATGTTTACTCCTTTCTTCCTTATTTGAAACTTTCGGTTATCTCAAACATAGTATACAGGTACTTCAGGATAAAACAATGTTTATGCAAAGTCATCTACTTTACACACATCAAAAAAGGAGAGAAGTGTAGTTATCGTAGGTTTTTTTAATGAAAAATCACATCCACAGACTCTTTGGCCCGTGCCTTTGTTTGTTTATCAGGTTTTGTTAGTTTGTTCATTTATTGTTCGCTCCGCAATTGCGATTACAATAGAATATGTGCTTATGTTAATTATACTATATATATATACTATGTATTTGTCAATGCCGGTAATTTTTTGTCGTCAGGTCAAGTTATCGTAGGTTTAACTTACGTAGGTTTTAACTTTGTCCTTCTCATTCTCTAAGCCAAATTACGTCTGGCCCTAGCACTTGCAAACGTACTTTATGGATTACAAGGAATAGCACTATTCCACATTCACTTGAGCGTTACATGTTCTTAACAGAACAGAATTTGTAAGGAAAGACTCAAAGATTATCCACCGTCATCAGGCGAACGTCTCTTATACTGTGGATAACCGTCATCACTAGTTTGAGTTTCTGTAATGAGAGTCTTGTGGTAGTATCTGCTGCATGCGTTATCTTTCATACACGGCAAATTTCAATTAAAACTTCCACAAGGGCCATGTATCATGTTACATTTAACGATTTTGTGAAGTCCAGGATCACGTTTGGGATCGGGTAATTAAGCACAAATCATATTGTCGATTTATTTGGAGTATTACGACGCTGAGGCCATAACGGAATAGGAATATGTGGAAGATCTCTTTTTTGCCATTCAATACATATAGCATCATATTTCACAAATATTTTACCTTTTGTTAATAAGTCCATGAGCTTCTTCACCTTTAATCATAAATAAATAAATAAAAATCGAAATACTCTATAAATTATATCATAGCGATCATGAGATTTTTGACGCAAGTGCTCTTTTATCTCGTTCCAGCGGGGATTACACGTAAAAGTAATAAAGAGGTTAGGACGACCTTAATGTCTGACGTAGGTCGTCGCGTCTTGTATTTTTTCGTGCATGTACCTTGGCCCACCCGTAAAAGATGATGGTAGTACTACCAATTGAACCAACTGATTAGCTTCTATGTCTTATTATCCAATAGCGTCTTTCAAATGAATATAACTATCAGCACGCAATTTAACTTGATATGTTTTTAATGTAACTTAGTCTTTCGTTTTCGATTTTGGCAAATTCGTTTACCAAATATTGATTGAAGTAAGCACGATAATTGACGAAATAGTTGTTTTCTCCTTCTATGATCATTATTCTGTATGCGTAAAAACTTGCAGCTGAGACAGTTTTTTAGACGAAAACTCAGTTTGTAGGGTCGCATTGTGGTATATTGATTGAATGCCCATCATCCCCCCAGCAAAAGATTAAAGGGTACTGCAGCGTATCATATGCTCGATGTATCTCACTGATACACAGTAGAGAGTTACTTCGGCTTTGCAGAATAATATCTCTTAGATCAAACTGCTGATCTACTAACATTAAAGCCACTTCATTTACTGTTGGTGTACACAACAATTATACCTGCCACTGTGGTTCTTCTGGCGGTTTTTTATCTGCATGTATTACAACTTTGAATGATTCCGAACGAGGGTTCAATTGATATAGCATAACCTGCAGTTGTTTTATATATTACTCGTAAATTGGGTTTTAAGTTAGGAAATTTAGAACATCGTATATTTGTTTGTCGATCATCTTCACCGAAAAATATATTTGAAGGTACTGCACGTAATAAATACACGTTCGTGTTCAGGTAATAGATACACTTCCAATTAAATGTAGACCTGTCCTTGAACTTTATAAGTCGCTGAGAAACCATCTGCTGCACCATTTTAGCACTAAACGAGATCATCTGAAAACAGGCGTTGTATTTTCGAATATGACCCATAAAGTGCACGGGACCTGGATGAAGATCGTTAACCAAACTGTAGAGACGTTCAGTCAGTTGTTTTAATCGCTTAAGTTTCATTTTTCCGACACAACAACACATAACAGGTGTACCTCTCATCTCCTCTTTGAATTTTCGAAAATCCTTTCTTAGCGGATGCCTACGTAATTATAGCTATCGGTGTGCCAAATTTCTGCCCCATCCGTCCAGTTGTTTGAGCTCTGCGATATTTAAAAAGCTGTTCAAATGGGGACTATCTATTTCCGGATAAGTTTTATGGTGTAGAGAATGAACGGGATTATTAGTATGTTCCTGGTCTTTAGTAGAAAGGATGAGGAGGAAGGTGAGGTGAGGAAGGAACCTATTAGTAAAACTTGTGTTTGGGGCATTATATGCTTATTTACCTCCTAAAAAATGTTTGTGTACATCTTCCGACTTTAATGTTGTGACTTTAACTGCACTGATAGATTAGTCACTCACGTTTACCTTTTATATATACAGAAATAAAAATATATACACATAACTAGATATAGATGTACCTTTTGTTATTTTTTACCCTGTATCCAAATAGTTTGCTTCTAGCTTGAGTAGTTCCGATTTTATGTTAGTTAAAAATTTTCAAACTCCAGTTACCACATTTACATGTATATGACAAATTTTTCAGTCCAAAAATTTGTCATATACTCGTAACATGTACGTATTATATGTATTTTTATTTGCTTTGTAAAGAATTTGACCCAATTTTCGTTTTAATCGGTATATTTATTTTCCATACTAACAATGTACCCAAATTTGACCCTCTTAAAATACGAACTTCTAAAAACACTTCCTTATCCCTTATTCACCACTGTACAAAATTTTAGCGTTCTAACTTCAAAACTGACATATTTTCATACAAATTTGAAATCCCTATTTTACCCCTTTAGGGGTGGAGTTTTCAAAAATCATTTCTAAGCGGATGCCTACGTTATAATAGGTACCAGTGTGCTAAATTTCAGCCTAATCCGTCCAGTGGTTTGACCAGTGTCAGTCACCGGAGGAGTCAGGTTCCGGAGGAGGAAGGGAGAGTCTTCTATATATATAAAAGGCTTTGCCTTTTATATATATATAGAAGACTCTCCCTTCCTCCTCCGGAACACTCGTGCTTTACTGAGATCGCATCCACATGGAGTTGGGTCGCTGACCTTCCGTACTAAGAGATTTAGCGACTCATTTCTCTGTCAGACTGTCAAAATGTGGAATTCGCTTCCGGCGCTCCACCTCCTATAATCCTGGGTCGTTCAGACGAGGTGTGAAGAGGCACTTTAGCGGGCCGTCAAGGATGTGATGGCTGTTCTCTCATCTGGTTTTCATTGACGCTTTTCATCAGGTGCACTGAAGACATTTTGGCGGGTCACATTAAAAAAAATGACAGTGCAGTTAAAGTCACAACACTAAAGTCGGAAGATGTACACAAACAAACAAACATCAGGAGGTAAATAAGCATATAATGCCCCAAACACAGTTTTACTAATAGGTTCCTTCCTCACCTCACCTGCCTCCTCATCCTTTCTACTAAAGACCAGGAACATACTAATAATCCCGTTCATTCTCTACACCATAAAACTTATCCGGAAATAGATAGTCCCCATTTGAACAGCTTTTTAAATATCGCAGAGATTAAATATTGCGTTAGACGCATTGCACCGGAGTCTCTGTTAGTAATTGACAGGATCTACTTCATTCAAGCGAGCTTTCCTTTGTCCATAGTAAATGCTTCCAATACAAAGTGCTAAGGCTATTTCCATTAACGTGATATTTTTTTTATACTACTTCGGCAGACATAAAAGCATACGGCCCACCTGATTTAAAACAGTTACGGTAGCCCCTAAACGCTCGTAATACATTACCTAAGTATCACTCGCGCGATGCCACCACTGCTGCTATCACAGCAACTCCATTAGAGCTTACTGGTGACCACGCTTACACGCAGGAGCACAACAACCTTCTAGGGAGTTATTATTTGGCTACGGTTTTCCGTAATGTAAAGGTACTCCTCCGACGGGCTGCTTTGATGCAGTCTACCTCTCTTAAAAATACCCTTATTAAGCAAACAGACATGTATATGCACACAAATGTGACAAACATTTGTGATTGTGTGGGAATCGAACCCTCGAACGTTGGTTTCAAAGCAATGTAACAGCTCGTTTCGGCTCTACGCCACCGAGCTCGTCATATGAAAGCGATAGCGAAGCGATAATTAGCAAATCTACATGTTTATATAAAAAAAATCGTAAACTAAGAGGCACATTTCTTTTAAAAATAGACGAATTTAAAACAAAGACGAAAATTCTTTATTAGCCATTGGGCCCTTGTTTACACAAATATTTAATATTTTTGAATTATATTTTATTCAATTCTCTAAGTTATATTTTTGTCTTTTTTTTTAATATACAAACATTTCGAAAATTACAATTGACGAAGAAAGAATGCAGAAAGACAATTGCCAATATAGGTTTGTTTTCAAATCGCCAATTAGACATAGAGCCAAAAGGGCCTAAGATTAATGCCCAATTATTTTAAATATTTTTTAATAGTTTAGTTTTAGGTAATTTTAGTTTGTAGTTGTATTTTTAATTAAGATACTATTATATTACTGTATTTATTTTTTAATGTTCGTAATTATGTTTGATATGTGTTAAAATAAAGGTTTATTTATCTATTAGATATTACAATAAATTTATGTCAGCGTATTAGTAAGAATAATAATGATAAGATAAAGTTACATGTACTGAATCATTTCCAGACATCTGTCGTTACATATTCATCAATATATAATAAGCCTTTTTACAAACAGTATTTTTGATGTGCTTTTTGAGGACATTGTCGTGAAGGAACGGAACTGTTACAGGTTCGAAACAATTCTGGAATAAAATGAACAAATTTACTTGTAAAAAGAAATATTAGGTCAAGAAGTTATAACTCTTTCGTAAATGTACGCATTTATAGCGAAACTCTACGTATTCCCACTTCTTTCACGTCGCATAATCGAAGCGACTACCGGCTCCAAATTGTAAGTAACTACCTAAGAAATCCACGCCCTCTCATTTCACTGTAATAGAGTAGGCTCTACGTGACCTGAGTACAAAACGGCATTCTTTATTGAGCACTCTGTTTCCTATTTTCTGGCCAAACTTAAGTGTAAATCCATGAATGACGAAAAAGTTCTTTACTATTTCTGTTTTCTGCTTAGAATAATGCAATTGCATACACTTTATATTTTTCCAAAATGGTCGGATGGATTTTAACTACATTTTAATTTCTGATCTGTGCTTGAAGCTACTATCCACGTAACTGAAAACTTATAAATCACATTATTACGCTCGAGGGTTCGTTTCCCACACAGGACAAACCTAGTTAACTTACAGGGTTGGTGTCAAATAACAAGTCCCTGGAGAGTTACGTACATGTGAGTAGATGAAGTGATAAGTAAGCAACTGAAGGGTTGTATTAATTTACAAATTTTCATAGGCTGCTATGTATTCTTGCTACGCTTTTGTAGTATAAAAAAGGCTTTTCTTTCTTCGCAAATATGGATGGATGGTGTTAAATAACAAGTCCCTGGAGAGTTACGTACATGTGAGTAGATGAAGTGATAAGTAAGCAACTGAAGAGTTGTATTAATTTACAAATTTTCGTAGGCTACTATGTATTCTTGCTGCGCTAGGCTTTTCTTTCTTCACAAATATGCATGGATGGTGTTAAATAACAAGTCCCTGGAGAGTGACGTACTTGTGAGTAGATGAAGTGATAAGTAAGCAACTGAAGAGTTGTATTAATTTACAAATTTTCATAGGCTGCTATATATTCTTGCTACGCTTTCGTAGTATAAAAAGGCTTTTCCTACTTCACAAAAATGGAGTACCGATATCTCCATTCACTCTTGCCTGATACACTTTCGTAACTCTTGTCATTCATTCTTTCTAAATGACCAAACCATCTCGGCTTTCAATTTTTGTCACTACATCATTTTTCATTCCACAACAATAATGTAATACTATAACTTACACTACCGTCATATAATTAAGGTAATGTTTTACTGGTTAGGATTTACAAAATATAAATATATAGGATAAATACACAACATTGATTTGATGAAATTTGCCATAAGAATAACAAAACAATCATAGTAAACATTAGCTGTGTCCGCCAGCGTCAGCTGTCTTCGTCCGCGCGGAATAGTTATTTTTTCATTATTTATTTATATTAATAAAAATATATAAAGTTTCTAAAATAAAAGTTGCTTAAGTTACTCCTTATTACATCAGCTATCTGCCAGTGAAAGTCCCGTCAAAATCGGTCCAGTTTCAGTGGTTACCCGACAAAAATTGTAAAAAAAAATTTTGGTTTATGTATCGTGTATACATCCATAAGCATTTAATAAAAAGCGGTTATTTTAATACTACGAACAGGCACTCCAATTTTATTTATCTGTATAGAAGATGTATAGATTAAAAAACGGTTAATTCGTTACTGTCTTATGTCAGAATCGAAGGAGTGACACTCTAGAGGGAACTACCCAGTAGTGGACGAATACCACTTGAAGTGATAATGATGATTATGTTTATTATGGCCTATTTGGAGTTTTTTTTTTTATGTACCCAAAAACAAAATACTTTTTAACGAAAAATGGCAAATTTTCGAAACTTCATGTTTATCTACCATAATAGTAAACCTAGGTTTTAATGTATACAGAATGGAATTTTAAATTTAATCATACACATTTATCAACTGTGCCATCAGGATAATCTCAACCTTTATCAGTTTGATACACGTGTGCTACAAAATATTTACGAAGGTTAAATTTATTTCATATATCCGGAATATATTTTTCTCTTTTGTTACGTACCTAAAGGTACAGTCAAAGAGCAAGATAAGTACACTTTGAACTTTATTACTGTGTGTTAACGATCAAGAATATATGTATGTACCTTTTACTTTGATGGTATTATAAAAATATAGTAGGTTATGAGAGATAATGCGAGAAATATATTATTGGATTTCACAAGCGAACCGAAGTATGTAACTGAATAAAGATAAGAGTATTTGTAAATGTTTATAAGCTATGGTACCTTATTTCACACCTGATGTAGTGATACCATACATCCATCTTCAGCAAAGCGAGATTAAAACCTAGAATTAGTTGTATTAGTAGAAATCTCGGAAATTGAACTCCGGAGGATTGAACTTAAAGCAGTCATCGCTAGCCTTTCCGCTACTGAGCTTGTCATTCAATAATTTAAATATTTATTCTTCTTCTTAGCTTTATTACATTTTCTTACCCATTAGGGATGGTGGGGTCCATTACCTAAGCCTAAGAATTTGACGTCAAACCGTCTTTCCAAATATAATTAAATGGACGTGCGGCATTCCTCATAATGTCTTCCTACACAGCCGAGTAAGTGGTAACAGTAAATATCCTAATCCGAAACACACAAAATTTAGTGGTACATGCCAGAATTCAAACTGGGGAACAATTGGACATTAGGTCAGTTCTTTATCCACTGGTCTATCATTGCTCCAAGATATTTTTTTTTGAATTCGTTTCAAAATTTTTGATTTATTATTTCCTTATATTTATCATATGGGTTTCGTACCACCATGTAGAAGAAATAAATACCGACAAAATTTGTGTTTTGTATTAGGAACCTCCCTTTTATGCTTTGTTTTTTTGTTTTTATTATTTGTTGTTAGAGCGACGGGAACAATATTTTTTCTAATATTGCAGTTGTTAATAGGCTTCGGAAATTCCCTTACATAAGTAGGCCATATTATTTATGCCGCTAAGGTGGCAACCACAAAATACAGCTGATGGTCAGCAATATCGATATGTCGTGCATTAACATATGCTTGTTTGGCTCCTTTCATCAGTTCATCCAATAAAATAAAAAATAAAATAAATATTGTCAGACAAATTACACAGCGCCATCTAGCCCCAAAGTAAGCGAAGCTTGTGTTATGGGTACTAGACAACTGATAAAAATACGTAAATACATTTTTTTTTGTAAATACATACTTATTATACATAGAAAATACCCAGACAAAGACAAACAGACATGTTCATGCACACAAATGTTTGCCTTGTGTGGGAATCGAACCCACCAAAGTCGCGTCATTCACGACTGAGCCACCGAGCTCGTCATCCAATCAATTCATTCAATCAGTTCATTACTTCGGAGTATCATTTAATTATAGTTTTGTAACAGACCCTGATTCCATATAAACATCCAATATGTTTACGACCAAACAAACTTTCACATATACGATTACAATTTGCAACAATGACATTCTAATACTTTATATCCAGTATTTATATCAACCTCAGAGCTTTATGTGAAGTTAAACTAAAATATTGGTATCTAGGAACGACCATTTCGCGTGAGGTAACTGCATAACCGAACGACGGTTATATCCTTCCATTCTTTATTATACTCAATGAATTCGTTTCTATTGCCATTTTAACATGTCTGGTCTATTTATAGGCTGTAAATGTAATATACTTTATCTAATGCTGGTTTGTGGCATGAACTATGCGGCAGTGGGGAATAACGGTTCTTGGATGGCGTCCCCGTACTGGTACATGTAATGTAGGTAGCACAGGATCATGGCGATTGGCTATCTAGAAGGAAGGCCTTTGTTTAGTAGTGAACGAATACGGGCTGAAATGACGGTGATGTGTAATGCTTCAATTTCTATCTTTACGTCAAGTTACTTGCGAGATAGGCAGAGATGATCGAGTGCTACGTTACATTCAAAGTTAAATTAATGTATTTCATGTACATACCAGAGAATGCGCATTGCCAGAGGAACACCTGGCTCGTCTTTAATTATAAAATTAAATCAAATTATTAAATTTAAATAAAAATTATATTACAATTCATTTTTTTTTTAATTTGTCGGCCATTTTGACCATGTTCCTTAAAAGATAGGAACGGTGTTCCTGGACATTCCTATTCTACTATTTTATGCTGAATCTGAATCTGAAGTCAAAATTCGAATATTCGAAAAAAAAACACACAGAGATAAACGCACATACGACCGCACACACAGTCAAACACACAGACAAACGCACACACAGACAAACATATAGATTTCATATAGGAACGGTGTTCCTGATAATATATTGCATACTGTTTATCACTTCACGCGTTTATAACACCATCATCTTCATCTTAATATACTTGTGTGTATAGTTGAAATAAATTATTCTGTTCCATTGAGAATTCAGACAACTGGCACTCAAAAAGTTTACCAAAATCACAGCCAAATAACTACACTCTGGAGGAAGATGTCTCGTTCCTGCGAGTGAGTGACATTAGCCGTACGCTTCTAAGAAATTACTATTTTAGTTGCAGGCGTCACAACGAACTATACGTATGCTTCCTCACTTTGTATATAAAAGAAATGTAAGTCACAGTAACGACATATTTTAGTAGAAATGTATTGAAAATGGTAACTTTAAATTGTTTTGTCGTATATTACGAATCGCGAGTTTATAATTATAGGATAAATCACTACTTTGTCAAAATTGTTCATGCAATTAGATCTAAACACTTTAGGCACTTTATTGCGTATCCACTAGCATTAGTAGATGCATGCCGTCGCTACCATGGCCGCCGCATATCTCTGGTACTGTGATCTTGTCTACGATTGCCATGCGATGCCATGAGGAACGGCAATGCAATGAATTTACAAATCGTATGTTATTCTAATGACTAATACTGCCGTGCCTGAAGTGCCTCGTTAAGAGGCGAAATGCTTGTAGCAGAGACCAGTAAAGCAGTCGAGAGAGCAAAGGTGAGTGCATGTGGCCCCTGTTTCAGATGATCGAAACAGTTGAGGCAGAGACGACCAGAGCTGCTAAAGCATCGATGGCATCTACTAAAGGTAGTGGATGGATGCCGGTTGGCAGTAGTTTGCATGAATTAATTAGTGGTAGAAGTACACAAAGTAGTTCAGATCGAACTGCGAGAATAATTTTGCGAAATGAAATATATAATCGCATATCATAATATACGACAAAAGAAGATAAACAGTTATTATTCTTAGAAAGTTTTTATTATTTTCGGAAATCCCTTGGGTTATATATGTATTTCTCAACCACATCTAACATTGTATTCCAATTGGAGAGGCAATAAAGGAATCACCTGGCAATAAAAGCTTAATAAACCCTTTGAGGACTTGGCTTTACCCTCTTAAGATTAAGAGGACCGGTATTAACCGCTTCCAACCAGTTTATTTTCTGTTTTTGTCCTTTCCCAACATTAATGAAAAGAAAGAGCCGGAGGAAGGATCGAAGATATTTCTGCGTATAAGAGTCATATTAATTGAAGGGACTGATATGAAATTAAAGCAAATATTCAGAATTGGTCTCTCTAGCTTAATTGCGGCAAAATATCTTCGCTATTTGCTCATAAGGGTGGATATTATTATTGACTTGGACATTTCTGTTTATTTTCCTTTATAAATATAGATATATGAATACGTGAATTTGATATTGGTTCTGGGCAGAAAATTATGGCATTGTAAAAGAAGGCTAAGGTCAAAATATAATATTATAAATATGAATACGTAAATGTAACTCTGTAAAATATTCAATTCGATGTAACAATTTGATTAAAACCAATTAACCTGCGACCGTAATTTGTCATCTCCTCTGCCAACGCAGTAATTACTTGCCAGCGTCCTAGTGGATCGTACTTAATTACACGTACACGATAATATTCCAGAGAATTGTTATTTGCCTGCGGTATTTACTACACGGAACAATAAATATATTTGCAGTCAAAGAGTCCCACAAAAACACCTTGAGGGTCCGAACTAACTTGCAAGTTGATTCACCCGCTACCCAAAAGACGAGGTTGTGGTGCAGACTTTCCTACGTGGGTGGTAAGTCGGACGATTCCAAACAAATGTAGCCATTTTTACGGAATAAAAAGATTTTGACTTTGACTTTGACTTTGGAGGTCGAAAGGTCCTGTAAAATCCAAAATCATACGACAAATAAAAAAATGAAAAGCATAAATAAAAAGGTACAGTGCCCCGGGTGCCTCGCCCGATAAGAATCGTACATAAGAATGTAGATAAGGATTATCGTGCTGTGGATGAGCAGGACTAAAGGCTTCACTAACTGAAACACTGTCAATTATATGCAATACGTATGCTGACCAGACGTACGAGGGATCTGAACTACGAACTCTATACGTGGTCACAATCTTCTGCAATATATTCAGGCAACAGATACTAGCTCATTCAGATTAGCCACAGATCGATCTACACTAGTAGGCCTGTTGAGGAGAATGGATTATATCAGCCTGAGACCTTAAGAGTACTCATCAATGATATCACTGGATCTATTGGCCATTGACCGGCGGTAAAGGCATTGCATCATATTTAACCTCCTCATTTGTTTGCAGATGACTTACAAATATGCAAAACAAAACTGCCGCCTGACTTCAAGACTTCACAAATACTATCAATGCACTGAGGTACGAATTAATACTAATTCATACCTCAGTGCGATTGGCGAGTGGGCTGAGAACTTCGGCTTAAAAATTAATGCAGCAAAATCTTAAAGTATAGTGATAGGCAGTCCCTACTTCATATCAATGTTCCAAAGTGGTGCATTCTCGAGGGTTATTATAATCGTACAGTAATACTTTATTGCTCTACGGTAAGGAACCTGGGAATTGTCATGGACCAGACACTATTATGGGGGCATCATATTAATGAAATAAGTCGCAAAGATTTCGCCTCGCTTCATTCATTAAGACGTCTTCAAAACTTCCTGCCTGTGGAGATCAAAGCGATGCTGGCTCGATCCCTTCTCTTACCCCATCTTGACTATGCCGACGTAGCCCTTCTAACCCTTTCTGAAGAATCACCGGACAAATTAGACAGGCTGCAATCAATTCGGTACAGTTTTGATCTTCGTAAGTATGAACTCGTCTCTTAGTTTCGGCAGCAGCTTCACTGGCTACCTGCAAAGCAGCGTCGCATAGCTCACATTCAAACCTCTCTTTACAATGTCCTTTTCAACCCTTCTATTCAAATATATCTCCGGGATAGGTTTCACTTTCTAAAAGTGAACGAACATTTATGAAATAGCGGAATTCCTATACTGAAAGTCCCGGCTTCACTTAGAAATACATTTTCTGGCATTGATACACTATACAAGCTGCACGCCTGTGGAATGTGGAAATTAGGGTATCGCGGACTATAGGCTCTAAGCCACTAAACGCCTTCTATGGTACTCCTACGTCAAATTGAGCTTACGTATGTGGTTATTATGTATTTAATAATGTATGTATTAGCATTTATGTAAATGGGTATATTTATTAACGATTTTATTTATTCATTGATCACATATCACACACTTCATTTTCTAACTCTTTGATCTCTTTTTCTCACCGCCATTAATTGCTCCATTCAGGTTCTCAAAAGCAATGGTTGGCTAGAAGAGATTCTTTGAAGGAATAAGCCCGCCTTTGCAAATCATATAAATTATACTTTGTTATTAATTATGAATAAAGCAAGAAAGTTATAAAACAAACAAACTACCTGGAGGGTTGTTGTATTCCTACGAGCGAGTGAGCTTACAATAAAGCTCCTCCAGGGGTTATAATGTTAGCAGCAAGGGCGGCAAAACGCGCGCGTAACTTGAGTAGCAAATATTCACGAACTACGTTAACGACTTTACATCGGGTAGGCCGTATACATTTAAGGCTCCCAAACGTGTTAAAAAAAGAAGATTATGGTGAGTCATTCACGCCCAATAATCATTCAAAGTGTTAGTTAGCCTGTATTTAAACTATTTAACATACTATGCATATATTTAATTTCTAAAATTTTTTTGTTTGTTTGTTATATCTTTATTGTACATAAAAAACAACGAAAAATGTAAACGTTACTTCCAATTTATCAACTAGATATCTTTTTAAGCATGTACGATAAAAATACGTTCCATATTTTCTGGTTTATGTATCTCTAAAATATGTAGAGGGCATTATTCGTAGATATCTTAGATATTTGGCCTGTATTATTTGAGTAGATTAACGAGCATCCTGACCTTTTCTGGCATTTCCATAAAAAGTGTTTCACATTGTCAACAATATGACAAATAGATTAATCAGATACTGAAACTTGATAGGTATATCATTTTGTTCGGTATATATTATTATAAACAACTTTTACATCGAGTAAACAAATAACATCACTTAGTTACTCGATGCTTCAAAATTAATAAGATAATATTGGTCCAAGACTCACGCTCGAAATTTTATCGTTGATTTTCCAAAATCTATGAACATCAAATCTCATTTCACCTTGAAAATAAGTATATTTACACAATATAAGTCTTTGGCCCGCAAGTTTAAAAACATATATCAAAAATATTTACAAAAAAAAAATTCATTTTTATTATCAAATAACAATATAAAAAGGGGTGTTAAAGAAAATAGGATTGCAGTAATTGCCTTGCACAAAGTGGGTATGCAGCCGTCGGTCATATTCAAGACACTTCAAAAACTTGGTATCAGCCCTATGGACGAAAATCGTACTATCGACAGATATACCAACACTTCCTCTGTTGAACACCATAAAAGATCGGGCCGACCTCGTACTGCTAGAACTATAAAGACTGTTAAAGTCAGAATTCGCCAAACTCTATTAGGAAACAAAAAATCGCGAGAAATGAAGATTCTCGCTAGGACTCGCTAGGGCGAATTCTGGCTTTAACAGTCTTTATAGTTCTAGCAGTACGAGGTCGGCCCGATCTTTTATGGTCTTCAACAGTTCCTCTGTTGAAGACCATAAAACTGTTAAAGCCAGAATTCGCCAAACTCTATTAGGAAACAAAAAATCGCGAGAAATGAAGATTCTCGCTAGGACTCTGTCGTGTAAACAAGACCTCAAGCTCGGCCCTTATCGTCGATATACAGGACATGCCGTAAATCAATCCCTATAGTTAAAGAGAACGGATCAATCAAAATGCCTTCTTTCCCGATACGCAGGTGAAAGACAGAAAAGTCCTCTTTACTGATGAAAAACTTTTCACCATTGAAGAGCACTAAAACAAACAAAATGACAAAGTGTACGCACACAGTTCTAAAGAAGCCGGCCAAGTGGTCGGGAAGATACAACATGGCTATTAGCCTGCATCTGTAATGGTTTGGTCTTATTAAGAAGTCACGAGCTTCATATTTGTGAAAAAGGAGTGAAGACTTCCAAAAAATACTTCCAAAAAGACAGCCAAAGTGTATGAAGAGAGTGTCTTGGATCGTGTTGTGAAACCTCTCAGTAATACACTTTTTAAAAATGTACCTTGGACTTTCCAGCAGGTCTTTGCACCGCCAAGGCACGAACGACCCAAGCCTGACTCAAAACCAACGTTTCGAACTTTATAAGAGCCGAAGACTGGCCTTCGTCTAGAATAAAGGCCTGTATCAAAGCCAAATATGGCCATTTCGAATAGAATCATTATTTTTTATTTTTTTGCTGGGACATAAATATATAAATTTAAATTTTATTTAGATTACGTTACTTCATAAAAAAAATGCATATTCATTTGTAACAGAACTTATGGCTGGCTGGAACTATGGCCTTCTGCATTGAGTTTCATTTTTGTATATAAAATTGGTTTAGTGTAGGACTCGATTTGGCATTTCTACTTATAAAAATTATGCTTATTTTTCAAGCACGCAAATACGGAAATCTTGTACCAGGGAGGCCTCTGTCATAACGTCACATCTCACAAAAGTATTTGGTGACAACAAAATGTTTTATTTCCTAACTCAGACGGGACTGAGCAGGATGCCGTTTAAAAAGTTATTTCGTTAAAACACAGGTTTTTATAACCTCAAAGTAATACTTTCCAAAGCATTCCACGTAGAGAAGTAAAGCTTTTTGGTTCGAGCGAGTGGCACAAAATAGCATTTGAATTTGCTGAAACTTTGCAAACAAAGCTCGCAAACTTTTCAATTGTGTAATCATTTTGATGTGCCATTTGTATTGTTGAATAAACATTTTTGAATAACAGGTTTATTTGGGAATTGAGTCCTTTTGGGTTCTCAAACCGCTATTACAAAGTTTTCATGAGAACACTTCGGTACGCCAAATTTGCGTCTATTTTGTTATTATTATTTTACGAGTAGGTACGTTACCAATATTCAGCATTTCAATAAATAATACTCACAGAAACGGCTATAATTTATTTGTATTGTGTTTATTTTGAAGCCAGTACCAGTAATTATACTCATCAATAATTTAGTAATTCTTAGACTACATACTTGAATTATTACCTTTTGAAAAACAATTTGCTATGTCTCATTTCGATATATTAACTATATGTATGTCATAATTGCCTGTTTTCGCAATTTGAAATAAGGGCGATACTAAAAATTGTTAATACCATTATTCTGTAGCAATCACGCGATATCGGTAAGGCTAATAAAGCAAATGAAAATAGCTACGTCGCTATAGACAGTCTCTTATACTCGAAGGTCACAAAGTATACGTTTCAGTGTGTGTTGTCATAAGAATACCCAATCTGATAATTTGTGTAAATATACCTACAGTGGTGACCCCATTGTCTGAGCACAGCATCACAGATAGTGAACTTTTGTGTCTTTATATTACTCTTAGAGATCAGAAAGTCTTACGAATTCTAAGAGCAATTAGAGGAAGTGAATATTTATAATCATGTCCAACTCCAACGAAAGAGGTACAAGGTACATGAATAGGCGCAAGTATCTCTACTATACTTCGTAAAGTTGTATGCGTATTTTACAAGATTCCACGTATACGTTAACTAAAAAAGGTTTGAGCCTAAATAGAGGTAATCAGGTATTCCCGTGAACTCGACCAATGTAGAATAAATGGTAGTGATAACACCTTTCAGGTTCCATGAGTTCAGCCGTTTGTTCTTCGGGTTACATAACTCTGCCCAAACATTCCAGAGATTAATGAACAGTGTCCTGAAAGGTCTAGCTAGATTACACGACTGCCTACAAATGCAACGTAGTTATTGCTAGCGGCAACGAAAATACGTATTGACAACTTTTAAGTACAGTTTTTGTGCATTTGGGAAAATCAATCAATTCGTGCAAGATAGTGTGAATTTTTGCAGGGAATGAAGTTTCAGGAGAGAGTGTTAACCCGTTGGACGAATAAGCCGAGGGATGAAAAATGGAGCGATACCTATAATTTTTTCCTAAGCTCGAGACAGTGAAGCAGTTGCATACCTATATTCTTGGGAAAGGTAAATTATTACAGGTCACATGGTGTTATGTACCGAGCGATTCTTAATGAATACTCAAAGCCACAAAGAAAGAAAAGTCTAAAATTTAACGAAACGAGAACCGAGAACAAGTATTCCGCGAATGTATAACATATTTACAGCGTGTGGTCACATCGGACTATATACAGCTAGACACTTGTGTAGCACTTATGAGTGACATTTCTAATACAGGTGTGGACTGTGTATAAATAAAATCAAAGGATAAGTAATTTTTAACAAGCATTAGGTTGTTTTGCGTTTCAAAACATAATGATAAGTTATTCAACATACAGTTATAAAACCGGCAAACTAGAAATTCGATAGACAGACTAAAATCAACTTATCAGTTGGAAGTAAATAAACTGGAAGGGACAGTTAAGTAAAGAAACTCCTGTCACGGAGGAAAAATGTACAAAGGGTAAGTTAAAATCTTCTCTGAAGACTATACGGATAATAAAAACACGTTTTAAAATAGAATAGTTACAAGTTATCGACTTGAGCAGTAATAGCTCAGTGGATAATGAGCCGGTCTATTAATCGTCCGGTCTCCGGTTCGAATTATCGTGGCGGCATGTAACACTAAATTCATATTTTCTTATTTATATTCATACTTGTAATTATCGAGCGCTGCGCAAAATTTGTGGCGTAAGGCTTGTAGATCGTACTCGTAATGATGATGGTAGAAACAGAGTTGATCTGAAAGAGAGCGTCGGTGTTAAAATAAGAAGAGGCATGCTCCGGTTCGGACATGTAGAAAGAATGCAGGATAAAAGAATGACGAAGCAGATATACAATGCAAAAGTGGAAGGATATAGGAGCCGTGGAAGGCCAAGACTTACCTACCATGACCAAATTGGTCGTGTTCTATCAGAAGGTGATGTCAGGAGTCCGAGAAACCAGCGAGCATGCACGAGAAGAGCAATTAATGTTAAAGAAGCGAGTGAGATATGTAAGGATCGAGTCACATGGCGCTCGGTCCTCTCTGCCTACCCCGCAAGGAATTTGGCGTGAAGTTATAGTAATTATCACTTACTTGGCGGTGAAGAAAAATATTATAGTAAACCGGCTCGTTCTAGAAAATTTATTTCGAAAGGATTATGTACCGAAATTATTTTCGTCTAACCTAACCTAAGAAACATCAGAGTTATAGAGGTCTAGGACAGTATTTGACGAGCTCGGTGGCTCAGTCGTGAATGTCGCGACTTTGACACCAACGCTCGTGGGTTCGATTGCCACACAAGACTAACATTTCAGAGAGTTCAATAAACAAACAAGCAATAGACTCTTTTCTCCAAAGGCAAAGTTTCTGTTGAAACTTATGGGCATCAAGTAATCCTCGAAGATAGAATACGTTTATCCTGAAACTATATTTTACATTCTGCTGATACACGTATTGTAATGGAGGCATATTTCAGTTATATAGTCACATGAGCTATGTATATTATATTATTCCTTTTTATCTATTCTTTTTATATTTATATAGTATTTCCTTTTTACATAACGTCGGAAATAAACAAGCATACGCGCCGTATGCTTGTAAAATTGCATTGAAAGTGCAATTTCAAACCAGGTGGTATTCCAAGTGTTTATAGGCTACTGAAATCATATGTCACCTCCACAGCTAACATAGCAACTTTTATGATCAACACATCTTGAGAAGTTGTTGCGTTAGTTGAGGAAGTGGCATATGTATGTATGTATGTATATCTTCACGCCGGGTCTTTGCCGGGTAGGCAGAGACCGAACGCTATAAGACACGGTCGTTACACGCCTCACTCGCTTCTTTAACATTCATAGCTCTTTTCATGCACGCTCGCCGGTTTCTAGGGCTCCTGACATCACCTTCTGATCTGATCTGTAGGTTAGTATTGATCCTCCTCGGCTTCTACATCCTTCCACTTTTGCATTGTATATCTGCTTCGTTATTCTTTCATCTTGCACATCTTTCTACATAGGTGGCATAAGTTTTCTAATAACCTCACTTACAGGAATACAACCTTCTAGAAAGTTCTTATTTAGCTGCGGTCTTCTGTTGTGTGAAGGTACTTCTACAGTCATACTCTTGGTACACCCTATCTCTCTCGCCGGAGCCACGTGTAAATAAAGGGATGCATCATGTGCACGTCACGTGAGATTAGCTATGACATAAAGTAATAGTAGCCACAAACCCATACGTGTTAACTTCATGTATAAAGTACGCTTATTCTTTTATTCCTCCTTGGAGTAAATCTACATACAAATTTTTATTCACAAGTTAAAAACTCCGCGTAATGAATATAATGCAGTTATCTCATCAGACAAGGTTGTCTAAAAATGGGAAGCCCGATTAGACGCACAATAGCTTTAATTCACCTTTGTGTCTTTTCAACTCGAGTGCTTTAGAATAATCCTATTAACTTCTTTGAACTAAAACTGACGTGCATTTAATATTGTTCAAATAAAACCTAACAGGGATCCACAAAGACAGGAGACAGGATTTTAATTATAACATTCATATGTATTTTGCATCTAAAGCAATAAAGACTGGAATATTGTATATTATTATTCTGTATTTTACTAATGAAAACTAGCATTGTGATATCTATTCATACCGTTACATATCTTTACTGGCATTCAATTAAATAAATTCAAACATTTTAATTAAAACTTTAAATTTTTCGTTACTTTTTGGTTTATCATTAACGCCTCTTTAAAATTACATGGGAACATCAACGAGCTAATGGAAGAAAAATTAAAATTACATCGACAACAATAAATACAGAAAAAGTTAAGTAAATGTTTTCGATATTTCTTCATCTTGTCTATTTTTCCCCAAATTTACTGGGCGTCCAATTTAAGGTAGATCACGTTACCTTACCTAAGAAAACAATTTTAATTACCCAAATCCGTTGAGCCCGTCCCAAGATCGACACGAATGTTCATCAAATTTGTTTTTAAAATTCCGCGTAAATTTTTTTCTGGAATACAGCCCAGATAATCTTCACTTATAATTAGCTGAGCGATTAATTTTAGTTATAATTGTTTTTGTTATATTTTAATTAATATACTCGTAGATACGTTTCTATGTATGTTTAGAAGATTACCTACTGTAAATGTTCTAGCAAATAAATGATATTGATTGATTGATTGATAATCACCATCGTTGCATAAAACTACCATTACTTTTATTTTTATTTTTTTATACTACGTCGGGAGACAAACAAGCATACGGACCACCTGATGTAAAGCGGGTACCGTAGCCTATTAACGCTTGCGATATATTTTAAGTATCACTCGCGCGATGCCTCCCCTGCTGCTTACACAGCAACTCCTTGGGAGCTTACTGGTGACCTCACTCACACGCAGGTACACAACAATCCTCTAGGGAGTTGTTATTTGTCTGCGGTTTTCTGTGAGGTGGAGGTGCTTCCTCAGACGGGTTGATTTGATGCGTAGTAGTAGGTTTTTACTACTAGAGTATAAATGGCAAAAGAGTTGGCAAAAGAAGTATATCGAGGCAGGTATGCATATGGATCAAGTAACTGATGTGCTGAAAAATGGCCAACATCAAAAGCATCCGAAACCGAAGAGCGTGGGTGAAGAGGTTTATGAGTATGGAACAGGCGAGAGAGGTATGTTCGTATCGGTGCACCAGGCGTTCCAGTCTCTGCCTACCGCAATAGGAGACAGAGAGGATAATATGTATGTATGTACTAGAATACTAAATACTCAACAACCTTCAGGGGATTAGTGCTTGGTCCGCACCGCTCCATTGAGAATTGGCGCATGTCAGTGATTTAAAGCCGCTCGAAGGCAACACTAGGTACTGTCGACTTAACGTACGCTTACAAAGGAGCTCGTAACAAATAAACTCATCCATAGATACGTCAGGTTCTATAATCCTTAACACGCACGATTAGACACAACATGATTTGCGGACCCAGACATGTCAATACAATGATATTACTTTTAATTCATAAGTCATGGTACTAGTCCAATATATATCTATCTATCTATAACATCACGCCAAATCCCTTACGGGGTAGGCAGAGAGACTCGAGCGCTACATGACTCGATCCTTACATACCTCACTCGCTTCTTTAAAATTCATTGGTCTAAGGTTTCTAATGCTCCTAACATCACCTTCTGACAGAACACAACCAATTTATTCATGGTAGGTAAGTCTTGGCCTTCCTACTTTTGCATTATATATCTGCTTCGTCATTCTTTCATCCTGCATTCTTTCTACATGTCCGAACCATCGGAGCATGCCTCTTCTTATTTTAACACCGACGCCCTCTTTCAGATCAACTCTGCTTCTAACCTCATCATTGCGAATACGGCCTACAAGCGTTACGTTGCAAATTTTGCGCAACGCTCGCATTTCAACCGCGTTTATACTACTTTCATGCTCTATCTCTGCCATACCCAATCCTCCAGAGTCCAATATCTTTTTTTTATTTATTTATTTTCACTAAATCTAGATAATCATTAATAATAATTTAATATACAACATTACATATAATCTTTTCTAAGGGGCCTCTACGCGTTGGATCTTTATCCCCGCGCAAGCCTATCAAATGACCGGGATTAATACCCGTGAGTAGAAAGATAATAATAATTTATATCATACATAACAACAGCACATTATAATTATATAAATTATTCACATACAGTACTAAAACAGGAATAATACAGCACAGCTAAGCGCACGTCAGGCATAACACTTTGACCCTTATGCTGTTCTTATGCACAACACAACACACACAACACAATGATTATATTAATCAAGGTTTACAAACACAGAATAAGATCAAGAGATAGTAGTGACAAAGATGGGCCGAAGCCGGTCGCTCAGTACACCTCCTCCCGCGACATTTTACCGTGGCGATGCAAGTATTACTTATTATCATGTTTAACAACTAGAAATATTTTAAAGTTATTGGCCTGAGTTGGTAGTCTGGCTCACAGCAACGGTGGCGGGTGCATGCGGTTTCTGTTCCAGAAGGCGGGCAATTGCGAGGATGACCGCAGCAGCCGAGGCAGAGACTACCGGAGCAGCTGTAGCAGCGACGGCATGTTACATCTCCTAATGGTAGTGAGTGGGTTCTAGCGGGCGATAGTTCACATGAACTAATTTGTGGCGAAAGCACACAAAGCAGGTTAGATCAAATTGCATGTAAATTTGAGTTTCGCAAAATAACGCCTGAATCTATTAACCACTAGCGAATATATTTGTGCACAATAGGAATAGTACCGATTTAAAACAATATTAAGTACCTGATGAGTTCGCAATCTCTGAAGTAGAAAACACAAAGTAAAACACCTTGATAATTACACAAGTAGACAATATTTCCATTGCTAAATATCAGTAATACTGCATAAGCATCAACTACGAAATGTTAAAAGAAGGAAATATTTATAACCAAACAACAGTCCATAAACTCTTCCTACATTTGTCATAAAATATATTAATCTTATTGACTCATAATAAATTTATTGCCAAAGCTGTAACTACATAGAATAATACAAACAAAGCCGCTTAATATGTTTAGGTAATAGGAATACATATGTGGTAAACGGGAAACTTTATTAGAGATGAAACGTAAACATTGACTACAGAGAAAGAGTTGATCTGAAAGAGAGTGTCGGTGTTAAGATAAGAAAACGCACGCTCCGTTGATTCGGGCATGTAGAATGAATGCAGTACAAAAGAATGACTAAACAGATATACAATGCAAAAGTGGAAGGATGTAGGAGCCGAGGAAGACTGAGATTAACCTACCATGACCAAATTTTGCCATGACAAAGTTTCATCAGAAGGTGATGTCAGAAGCCCCAGGAACCGGCGAGCGTCCACGAAAAGAGCTATGAATATTAGAGAAACGAGTGAAGTATGTAAGGTGCGTTTTATGGTGCTTGGTTCTCTCGGTCTCCCCGCAAAGGACCTTTGGTGAATATAGATACATACATTGACTACAGCATGACTCTTTCTATCATATTCGAAACGTCAGGTTCAACAAAATAAATAAAACACGCGATACTTCGTTAAAAATTGTTTAATTCAAAACATACGAGTAAATAAAAGTTGAGTTATTGAATTTACACATATTTATTAACTACTAGCTGCTGCCCGCGGCTCCTCCCGCGTGGAGTCAAATAACGTAGCCTATGTGTTAATTCAGATCATAATCTATCTACGTGCCAAATTTCATTCAAATCCGTTCAGCCGTTTCAGCGTTAAAGAGCAACAAACATCCATCCATACATACAAACTTTCGCATTTATAATGTTAGTAGGATTATGAGCGTAGTTCGACCACTGGGGCGAATATTGATTTATATATAAAAAAGAATTTAAATTGTACTTCCATTATTGTTAACAGATTTTCTTCTCTATTTTTGTTTATCAATAACTAAATCTCTTATTTCGGGCATAGCCCATAAGTTGAATTAGTACACATATTTACTTAAATATAATAGAATAAATAGAGCAAACATATGATAATTTTGAGTAGGTACCCACTATAAATTCATACATTGCCTTTGAGCTGCCGGTGATAAATGGCCTCCACCCAATGGCGTACAATATCAATCAATCAATCAATATTTATTCAGTAACAATTTTTTACAATTGTGTTTGAATTTTAGACTAAACATAATAATATATAATTGTCAACTATACATGCACAACATTACGTAATACTAATATACAACACACTAAATATACACATTAATATACAATAAATATATCTCAATCAATTAAAAAACATAGCATTAATTCTCATTATTCTCATCAAGTATTATAATTAAAATATTCGTCAAGATTATAAATTTTTTTTTGCAACAACCATAATTTCAATCTCGATTTAAAGAGATGAACGCTTCTAATGTCTTTCAACTCGTTAGGCAACTTATTGTATGCTTTTATAGCTTGGAAATGTGCACAATGTAGTACTATATTAAAGCCGGGTGTTATGTCTGAATAGGGCTATCCTCTCGAGCAGTGATAGTGTTTACAATGCACACTGTCCCGCAAGCGGCGCAACAGGGAAGCAATTTTTTTACGCACTATGCTATGAAAGCCGTCGGTGTGTTCTATAGCTAACATACCTGACGCGCTACAGCGACGACCCAGCCCCAACAGCATCCAAAATCTATTATTATACTGCAAGCGCAGGGCATTGAAGGCTCGGCTGGATATATGGGCTTGCGTATGTCGTTTTAGCTAAAGCGGGTACCGTAGCCTATTAACGCTTGCGATATATTAAGTATCAGTCGCGCGATGTCTCCTCTGCTGCTTACATAGCAACTCCTTAGGAGCTTACTAGTGACCTCACTCACACACAGGAACACAACAACCCTCTAGGGAGTTATTATTTGGCTGCCGGTTTTCTGTGACGGGGAGGTACTTCCCCTGACGGGCTGTTTTGATGCGCCCTACTTCTCTTACAAGATCCAGACCAAGACAAACAGACATGTTCATGCACACAAATGTTTGCCTCGTATGGGAATCGAACCCACGAGCGTTGGTGTCAAAGTCGCGTCATTCACGACTGAGCCACTGATTTTTTTTATATTTATGTGCATGAACATGTCTATTTGTCTTGGTCTGGATGTTTTAAGAGAGGTAGGGCGCATCAAAGCAGCTCGTCTGGGGAAGTACCTCCACCTCAAGAAAACCGGCAGCCAAATAACAACTCCCTAGAGGTTTGTTGTGTTGTGCCTGCGTGTGAGTGAGTGAGGTCACCAGTAAGCTCCTAAGGAGTTGCTGTGTAAGCAGCAGAGGAGGCATCGCGCGAGTGATACTTAACATATAACAACATATAACATATAGCGTTAATAGGCTACGGTAACTGCTTTACATCAGGTGGACCGTATACTTGTATGACTCCCGACATTGTATGAAAAAAAAATGCCATCTTTGGCCAAAGAATCTCATATGCGACCAAATCAAAAGCATGAGACATGTCAAGGAAGCACGCGAAGACAGGTGTGATTCTGCTTGTGTAATACTGAACAGTCTGCTTGAGACACAAGATAGCAGCTTTGGTGGACAGTCCGGGCCTAAACCCAAACTGGCCAGGTCTGGTCTGGTCGAGCAGTCCGCCCGGTACTTTCGATATTACGATGGCTAAAGATATAGGTGTGTAATTGTTCCTGTTCGAGAGATCTGCCATGCAATTCTCTAAGCGACTCGTAATGGCTGTGTGCGTCGCTGTGATCACAGATGTCACAGCTTTGACATCGTCTACTGCGATCACGGCTAAATTATTTGGTATTCTATAAGGCTGTAAGCGTACGCGAGGCTGTTTGCCTTGTAGAATTCCAATTCCAAACGCAGCCTTGCGGCGCTAGTGTCGCACAACCATGAAAAGCGACACCAAAGAATTGCAATTTTGTGTTCAAGGCTGTCACAGCCGATGTTTCCGAGGATGTAAGGACGTTTGCTCTTACAGAATTGCATGGCAGATCTTAATACTTAAGGATATACAGTGTTCTTAAATAAATAGAAAAAGTAGAAAAAAATTAAAACATGAATTCACATGTTTGCCTCAAATTTACAATAACAATTATGGTTAAACTTCGACATTTGGGGCTGGTCATTAACTTATATAATGACACAGAGACATACCTTCATGGCCTTTACCAGTTTTCTGTATGTCAGGAGAAAAAAAAAGGAAAAAATTAAAAAGAGAATTTAATAAGATAAAATAAGATTATATTTCAAAATCTGTAAAACGTGTCTAAGTGCCCGCGAGGACCCAATGGCAAATAAAGAATTTTTATCTTTATCTTTATCCTCTCTGAAACTCAGTTTAAAGGTCATCTAGTCTTTAGAATTACCATGCGGGCAACACTGAACATTATCTACTTACACCATAAACAAACGCAATTCACAATAAAATATTATAAAGCTCCTTCAGAGCATACTTCATTATTCAATTAAGAGCTCTTATTTCTCTGTTATCATTGTCTGTCTCGAATTAATTACCATAATTACGGCGACTTTGCATAGAAACTTTTGTTCTCTTGTTTTACTTTTCTTTAGACCCTTTCTTATGCCAATATAAGAAAATGGTATGTATATTTTTAACCCACTTTGCAAACGAAGAGGCTTAAAGTCAGTCACAGACATAGCTATAATATATCCTAAAATAATGCCGTCTCGCTCTAAATATATGAAATAAAGTGAATTTGTATTTTTCCTGCTTCAGCATGTTCCATATATCTAGAATGACATAGCATGTTATTTTACGATATATTATAGCTACGTCTGTGACGGGCTTTAACTATTTGTCGAGATGTGTAACATACAGATGGATCCAGACTTCATCCGTCTGTTCGTCAGTCCATTTCAGCAAATGCTATGAACTTAATGCTTCAACTTATTTATCTCGCAAACGCTATTAAGCTATGGATCACTCGGAATAAGGTAAAATACCTAACTTAAATCATGGCAGTTATCTTAAAATATGTGAAATAAAAGTAGATGTTTTTTTCCCAATTGTTTCATAAAACAAATAAAAAATAATTTCTTGACTGACTTAACAGGATTCGTGGTATTTTAAGCTCGCTTATTAATTTTTACATTTCTTTAATTTTAGTATTTTTTTATTAAGAAAAACATCATGTATTTTATGGTTCCGTTCCTGAAGGGCAATTGCCGTCACTCTGCCATCTATACGTACTTCAGTATGTCACTCGTAAATGAAAGGAATTATTATAAGTCAATAGAAGGTTTGTTCGGTTGGTTGTAAACTATAATCGATATTATTGTAACAATAGGCACAAGAGATATATAGTTTACAGAGGCGTGGTTATGTCTTCAAGGAATCTTTTTCAAACAACCATTACTTTTACTGACATATAGCTGAATGGAGAAATAAAGTCGGTTGCGAAAAGAGGTAGAAGAAAGAAGATATAAAATAATCAAGACAACATTATGTATTCAATGAAAAAATAAAAAGCAAATACATATAATAATATACCTGCTTATATAAATAAATACTACGAAACCTCAAATGAAGATGAGCAAGGTAATGGAGTTTATTTTCATCATTTCACACCGTAATAGTCACGTTTAGGCGGTCAAACTAATTTTAGACTATTATAGAGCTACAACGTTAGCCCATTTTAGCACATGACACGACATTTGGGTTACAGTTTCCAAAATTAAATGACAGCTTGCATTGAGAAATATTTGTTATACAGTCATTAAAGTTCAACAAAAAAGTGTTTAAAAGGAACCATCATTAGGTGACAACTGTCATAAATAACTGTATATGACTGACGCATGACGGGATAAAGTTCCACCTGTTGCTCTTATATAACATATATAATAAATTTTATTATTTCTAAATATTATATTATATTATCTCTCTATCTTCAAATGAAGTCCTTCGCGGGGTAGCCAGGGAGACACAAACTTCATATAACTTTTCTCATTCTTACATAAATGTCTGTCAGAGTGACACCAGGTACTATCTAAACCGGCAGTATTATTGAAAGAGCTAAGAAATTTATAGAAGCAAGTCAGACACTAAATTTTGTAGTGATAGATCAGCATTGGACTACTTCATTTAAAATCAATTTATTATTGAGTTGTATATCAGTTTTGTAATTCTTGTATTGCAAATTCTTTCTACGTTCCGATCAACGAACGATGCTTCTGTTTAACTTTACTTACTCATTTGCTTATATAGTTACTACGAATACTCTCTGTAAGTCTCTGTAACTCTCTATTTAAACCGAAACTTAATACCTTCAAACTATAAATAAAGTAGGCTGTGATTCTCTCCTCATTAACTTTCACAAAATATTGCTAATCGATTCAGCTTTCAGCATGAAAATTTCACTTAATCCAAGCTTGCTAAATTTCTATGAGGTAACCATAGATCAAACAATGATATGCCTACTTCATTGCTAATATACGGCGTCCCTCTATAACTGCACCACTCGCCATCGATATCGAAGTGACGAAATCTCGGTTATTGTATTATTAAAATTTGTTTTACCTTTGATTGGTATAATACACAGAAACTTTTCACAAAAAGTCACAATAAATGACGTTTATTAATAATAACAAATGCTAAGAGAGATATATACAATAAGAAACATAATTAATCATGATGATGGCACAAATAATAGTCCAGAATTACATAACTTTCTTGGCGAAAGTTTATCTGAGTTTCTTCATTATCACAGGGTCGGTTGAATTGTTATATTATAATATCTCGTGATTTACTGTGTAGAATATTCACAGGAAATATTCATAATGTGAGCCAAAATGAACAGTAAACTACAGATAATACAACGTTGTTCACTTCTCCAATTTTTAGGGCTTGTATAAAAACAGAACAGAACATAGTGCCTCCTATATTTTTATATAACTTCAAGTTCATTTAAAGTTCAAGAATTATTTAATGATAGTTAATAAAGTCAGCATTGCCGAGTTAACCGTTCGTATTTTTTTTAGTTATATGATTTCTAATACTTTTTGGACGTTTACTGAAACATTATTTTGCCATCGAATAGGAATTTCGTATAAGTAATCTGGTATTAATATAATGAAAGTCTTTTTGAACGTACATATGTTTAGCTTTGAAATAAATATTGCTTCATAAAAAAGCGAAAGCAGATTTAATCATCAGAAAGCACCGCAGTTAGATCGAATCTACGTTGTTACCTCATATTAGGAAACCGTATCTCAGATTAGACAGTACATGCCAATGATATATAATGACATTAGGGAACCATTCCCATCGGTATTTTAAATAGGAGAAGGCCTTGACTGTTTGCTTTACAGAGTTGCGTAACATCCAGATGGATTATAAATGATAAAAATCCACACAGAGTTACTTCTTTCATCTATCCGTCAATTACAACTATGCATTTGCAAATCCTATTGCTATTGGCTTAACTAATATTATATTACCTTTCTAGTTTTTTTCTCATTCATTTTACCTGTTCCTCATGCTAACATACTCCCTAATCGTTTGTCCTAATCTTCTCATATTTTCTTCGTTTATTTTTCTCATTATCGTTATAAACCTAACGATCACTTGCAAGGAGGTAAAATACGTAAATCGAACAATGTATATTGGAATATGAAATTGTATTAAATAAATACATACAAACCAGATAACTTTTTCACAATACTTTCGTAAAACATATCAAAAGAATTTATTTTTATATTTAGACATAGGATCCAAGCATTTCTAGGATCTCCTGATTATCCGTTCATCTGTCACACACTTATAATTCGCTTATAAGTGTGTGACAGATGAACGGATAAGTTATAGATTTAAAATTTGAATATACGTTGGCTCAAAAACAAAATATTGATTGATAAAAAAAATGTTCAATATAATATTTTTTATACGGGATTCACTGAAGTTCATCATTAATGTCAGAGTTCATCGAGTAGCGAACAAAAAAATATGTTTTAATTCATTTTTGACTTAAAAATCTATAAGTTTATTATACGAAAAACGAACTTTGACGGTGCGATAAATAAGACGGTGGTCAAGTCGGAATCTCACTCGAAGGGGAACCTTTTTGTTATATTCCTTCGAGTGAGTGAGTGAGTTTACGTTGCCGGTCAGCTCCTAAGGACTTACAACCAAAGCAAGCATCAGAGGCGCCGTCCCGTGAGCGATACTTAATGTTTCATAGATTACGGTAACCACTTTATATCAGGTGGGTCATGTGCTTCAATGCCTCCCTGTATTGTATAAATAAATATCTGTCCCTGCTGCATGAATGATACGCTTTACTAAACACCTCTCAAACAAATGGTGACTTATGTTGCATTCGTCCTCGGTACTTCTTTTTGTATTGCGGGAAGGGAGAGGGGTGGCTAACGTACATACAGGTCACCAAGTGATTACTGCTGCCAACAATATTACAGGAACACTAGAGGGTCATCGCTTTGTTCCCAGCCTTTTAGGCAATGTAGACTTTGGTCTTGCCTGTACATTAATTATAAAGAAAACATTATCGCCCTATTTATATTTTATGTGTGCTTCCATTTTATACATGCTATTATTTAGTGAACTAAATAGTGTTTTGTCCAAATGTATGACGCAAAGACAATTTCACATACCCTTGTTATATCCTTCCAAATAGTAAATAATACTTTGTGGATAGAAAAATGTATACATATAAACGGTACTTACACCAAAAATTAATATTGAAATTTTTGTCAGTTTAATCCGGCTAATCTCCAAAACAGCAGTATCAATTTTGACTAGACTTTACTAGCAGATAGCCGATGTTGTAAGGAGTAACTTAGCCCATTTTTATTCTATAAACAACCTTAATCCGCGGGAACAAATTCCAATTCCACCCTGACGAAATCGCAGGGCTCGCTCCGCCCGCCTAATTTAATATATAATTTAATTAATCAAATAATTGAGTTAATGCACATAGTGTTTATTTATTTTAGCGTACGTATGTATGTATTTCTTATTCATTTTATCATGCACATATTACACATCCCATTTCAACGACCTATTTTCTCAAAGTTCCAGCGGGTAACACACAAACTACTCAGGAGCTTACTGGTAATCACACTCACTCACATAAATACAACAAAGTCCCATTGATTTCTTAGATGGCTATGGGATTCTGCGATATAGAGATATTCCTATATCGATATATGATGAGCTCGATGGCTCAGTCGTGAATGACGCGACTTTGACACCAACGCTCGTGGGTTCGATTCCCAAACAAGGCAAACATGTGTGTGCATGAACATGTCTGTTTGCCTTGGTCTGGATGTTTTAAGAGAGGTAGGGCGTATCAAAGCAGCCCGTCTGGGGAAGTACCTCCACCTCACAGAAAACCACAGCCAAATAACAACTCCGTAGAGGGTTGTTGTGTTCCTGTGTGTGAGTGAGGTCACCAGTAAGCTCCCAAGGAGTTGCTGTGTAAGCAGCAGAGGAGTCATCGCGCGAGTGATAGTTAATATATCGCAAGCGTTAATAGGCTACGGTACCAGCTTTACATCGGGTGGGCTGTATGCTTGTATGCGTCCCGACGAAGTATAAAAAAAAAACCCCAGATGGGCTGATAATACGCGCCCTACCTCTCTTAAAACTTGATACAAAACTTTCCCTTTTCCAGCGCTTTAAAAAAATCCTTGTAATGGCCAATTTATCAGGTAATTTTCAGGCAATATGTACTCTTACGTGAAATGTTGGCTAATTTTAACACCAGTATAATGCTTTTCGTACTCAATAAAAGCTGTGGTTCTATCAAAATGGACTTTCGAAGCGCCAAATATAATGGAAAGCGGCTTTTGGAAGTGTCACAGCGAATCCGATAAGCAAGTGTAATGGAGTTTATTTTCAGTGTTTCGCGCTGAACTAGTCATATTTAGGCGGTCAAACTGATTTTAGCATATTTTAGAGCTATAGAATTAGCACATTTTAGCACAACAAAAATATTTGTGTGATAACTTCCAATATTAGATTGAAATGTTTATGAACCGAATTTTATTTAATAAAATTAGCTACTACAAGATGGCTAGCTACAAGATGGTCCCATTTTAAATTCATTAGTATTTGAATTTCCATTTCAGAGATACACCAGGAAAATCGTCAAAAAATAGTAAATTTATGGTGACTTAGGTATTGTTAGATTTTTCGATAATCCAAAAATAGGATAGGTACCTACTACTGTCAAGGATATCCTAATCCGGGTCGGACTTGGATTACGAACGCAGACAACGGAACTTCTTAACGACAAAGAGCACAAACATACAGATTGAGTATATAGGTATAGATAGGAATCGAATTACTATATAAGGAAATTCGTACATTGACCTTAGTGATGACTGCCGGGGTGAAAAAACATTTATTTCGACGATGGCTTTGTTCAATGATGTTTCTGTGATCACCGGATGGTAAGAGGCATCTTGAACTTTAGCATAAAGCTGGAAAGGCATCTCATGCTTTAATTAGCAACCCCAAGAGTCTTTAGCTCGAACGTCATAACGGTTTTCAGTGCCTAATGATCGAACAAATTTGGACGATGTGAAAATAAAGCTCGGCAAGGAAATAGAAAAAGTCTAGGCGGTAGGAGCTAAATTTCTAAAGTTTCGCACAAAAAGATACCAAAAGTTTTCGAGTCACACGCTGAATCTCATGCAGAACAGACGCGAAATGTGGTAGTCTTCATCTCATAGGCTAAAGGACCGGCAGCGGAACAGGTGGATCTCCAAATGCACACAGCGACATTTAAAATACAATTCATATTAAAGAGGTGATGAGCCGAACTAAGGCTTGTCATAAAAATGTATCTTTTAGGCAAAGCTACTGACGAAGTTAAACACTAACACTGCCGCCATGATTTTTATGATAAACCAATAAAAAATAAACAAGTAAGAGAATGCAAATATTTTATTGACCTGCTTGTGTATTGAGAAGGCCGCCAGATATTTTTCCCAAGTTTTCGCGAGGGTTTATACAATAATGCAAACAAGATGAATATATTGTTGAAGATATTAAAATAAGAAGAGGCATGCTCCGTTGGTTCGGACATGTGGAAAGAATGCAAGATGAAAAATAGACGAAGCAGATATACAACGGAAAAGTGAAAGAATGTAGGAGCCGAGGAAGGCTAAGACTTGTTTACCATGACCAAATTGGTCGTGTTCTATCAGAAGGTGATGTCAGGAGCCTTAGAAACCGGTGAGCGTGCATGAGAAGATTTTTTATTTTAGAGAGCAATTAATGTTAAAGTAGCGAGTGAGGTGTGTAAAGATCGAGTCAAGTGGCGCGCGGTTCTATTTGCCTACCCCGCAAGTATTTTGGCGTGAAGTTATATATAGATATATTTTTATTTAACTTACATGGACTTGGGTTTATCCTCGTTAGTGCGATATGTATTTTATGTGCTATTTAGATTTCAGAACCGTTTCAATGTTGGAGATTGACTTTTTTTATACTTCTTCACGTTACATATGGCTTGTGCTTGCATCACGTATTTTTAAATTATTCACAGGCAAAATTTATGATGTTTTAGGTATTCGTAATAAGTAAGCATGATGACGACCTCGGGCGTCGCTTCTAGTTGTGCTGAGAGCAAATATAAAAATGCTCAAAAAAATACCAGTGAAGTGTACACCTCCCTTTCTTAACAATATACCTAGTCCGGTCATAAGTTCTGTTACAAATGATTATGCATTTATTTTTTATGAAGTAATGTAATCTTAAGAGGATATTTCTGTGGCTTTTACTTGCGTATCGAGACAGAAGACGTTTTTGTCGATCCACTCTCTTAACTGTAGATATTGATTTAGGGCATGCCCGTTATATTGACGATAAGCGTCGAGCTTCAGGTCTTGTTTTATTATACGCAAGTCCTAGCGGGAATCTTTCTTTCTCGCGATAAGATTTTTTGATTCCTAATGGGGTTTCAGCGAATTCTGGCTTTAACAACATTAACAGCCTTTGTAGTTATAACAGCACGCTATCGTCACAATATTTTATGTTCTTCAATAGAAAAAGTGTTGGTATACCTGTCGATAGTACGATATACAAACTAAGACTGAGACCAAGCTTTTGAAGTGTTTTGAATATGACCAACGGCTCCATACCCACTTTGTGCAAGGCAATCACTGTGAATCTATTTTCTTTAACCCATTCCATATTGTAATTTGATAATAAATACAAAAAAAATATGTAAAACGGCGGGAAATCGAAAGAAGTTTTTAGCGTAATAAACGCGTTCCAAATTCAAAATAATTATAGCGTTGAAAGAAAAAGAAAAGTTTCTATGTAATAGTATTTATGGTCAGACATGAGCAGTCCGACCTACTTAAATGTGCTCAGAGCGAAGTTAATAGAGTAATACTTGCTATTATATGTTATCGGTGTATTCAGTCTATTTAAAATTATTAATTCGTTTAAATTTGAGTCAATATCAGTTCAAATGCCATAATACTCGTATTATACACGGTTTATAAACCCTAGTACATAATATAATGGTTTAATAGTTTATTAATTAAAATTTTTCTTTAATCACAGGTGTTAATCCCGGTCTTTTGATAGGCGTGTGCGGGGATATGGATCCAACGCGTAGAGGCCCCTTAGAAAAGATTGATGTAATGTATTATACCAGCTGTGACCTGCTCTAAGGAATATCAATGGGAGGATATACCCACGAACAGGTCACGGCAGATATTGGGACTATTGCAAAAGTGTCGGAAATAATTGAGCTATTGAAATGAGATCTGGAGGGATTATTAGTACTGGACTATTACAGAAGAGAGACGGACACCTGCCATAACTATCATATCTGATGTTACTTCGGCAGGCAGTTGCTCGCCACTCACTAGATGGACCCCCGAAATGCCAGAGAAAGTCGGCCGGGGGCAACACCGATGTGAGTGACTCAGGGGTGTTGAGAGGTGTGCTGCGCTTTCTCCGAAGTTACTCGCGGAGTTATGCCCTTTAACACTTCCACCCCTGGAGTATATCACCTGCTAGAGCAATATACTCTATCGACTCCTCTCTGGACGGCCAATAAAGGCAAGCCAGAGCTGAGAGTCCTGCGGGCCTTCTTGACTTTCCACTCCAACCGATGAAGACACGCCGGAGACGAAGGCCCTGATCGACTCTCTGGAGTACTCGGGTACCCGTGGTGTCGTTACGCACCAACAGCTCGCCACAAGCTGCCCTGAATTAAAATTATTATTACTAGTGGTAATCATTTAGGCAGATATTTAAATTGAAACGTAGAACCCCGGACAACAGCTAGTAGCAAATATATTTACATTATTTATTCATCTTTCCAAAGTATTCAAAGTTAATCATAGATATCTACTTCAATGTTATTTATTTGCGATTATTTGATGAGTATATGAATATCTCGCGAAATGCTCAATAGCTTGGAAAATCATCGTTGAAATAAAAACCAATAAATAGAACTGGAATAAATCACATGGCAAAATATATTGAATCGGATAACAATATTTTACTGACTTGATCTCGATTGACGGGCAAATGAATTGGAAAATATGTAGATATATAATAACGATTTGTGCCAAGGATGTCATTGGCATGAAAAAAGGATGCCTCGTTGATATTAGAGAGAGATAAATTTTGAGGTTTGACACCCAAAATGTGCCAACGGTATCCTATTACTAAGGCTCTGCTGTTTTATCGTACGTCTGTCTTAGGGCTATATCTTTTGGACCGTAGTAAACTTGACATTTTCACAAAACATGTACTAACAGCTACAACAAGAAAATAATAGTTTAAAATCAATCCATCTGTATGGCAGCTGGTGCTATGGACTGACACAGAGGAGACAAGGACATTCAATTTAAAGCTTCAATGATTGAACACCCGTATTTTTGGGTCAATGGTTATTTTCAAAGGCCCCAATAATTTTGATTTATGATTTAAATTGTACATTTTCATCGGTAATTAATTATATCGGTAATTAATTATTTATTGCAAGCTCTGTGCTGGACAAAGCTTGTGAAAATTGTAAAAAAGTTGTGAAATAGAAACAATACCCTCTAAAAAATAAACTCCATCCCTGAGTCTAATGATTTTTAGTATATAAATTCTCTTGCAAAAAAAAAAAGAATAGGTGTTAACGGATACCTAGTGGGACATTGTTGATGGTTCCAACTCACTTTTAATTTATATAGTCGCTTAATATCTTTACATTATACTTATCTTCGTCACAATTTGAAATTATCGAATCAATCGTAATCAAAATTCTCATTTTGTGAATGAGTATTAAACTTTGGTATTTCTGTCCATATACAGTAATACCCCGGACTTACGCGATAGGAGGGACGGAGCCATAACCGTGTAAGTCGAATTCGCGTAAGTCGGGGTCCAATTTTCCATATAAATACGTAAAAATTATGTTTTATTAGAGCCAGAGCCTAAAAAAACAATATTTTTTAATTAGAAGAAAAGTGTTTAATGAAAAGTTGGATAATGAATCAATTTATATTGTTATAAATAAAAAAAACCGATGTTATTTTGAAGTAAAAGGTTTCTTAAATTCTAACAATGTCGTCTGACGAGTTAAATTTTTCTTCTTCTCACGCAAAATTTCTTCGTAACATGTCAATAAATTTTTATATACAATGCAGTGTTGCTCCCAACGCTAACTTATGGAAGCGAAAGCTGGGTATGGCAGAAAGAGCATGAAAGTAGAATAAACGCGGTCGAAATGCGAGCGCTGCGCAAAATTTGTGGCGTAAGACCGTATTCGCAATAATGATGTTAGAAACAGAGTTGGTCTGAAAGAGAGCGTCGGTGTTAAAATAAGAAGAGGCGTGCTACGTTGGTTCGGACATATAGAAAGAATGCAAGATGAAAGAATGACGAAGCAGATCTACAATGCAAAAGTGGAAGGATGTAGGAGCCGGGGAAGGCCAAGACTTACCTACCATGACCAAATTGGTCGTGTTCTATCAGAAAGTGATGTCAGGAGCCCTAGAAACCGGCGAGCGTGCATGGGAAGAGCAATGAATGATAAAGAAGCGAGTGAGATATGTAAGGATCGAGTCACGTGGCGCTCGGTTCTCTCTGCCGGGGTAGGCAGAGAGAACCGAGCGCCACGTGACTTAGCGTGAAGTTATAGATAGATAGATAGAAGTTTATTTTGTTAAATATAATTAGGTAGAAATTTAAATAATATACCAGAACAACGTCTGCTACATTTGTTGGAAACAAATAAACTGAGATCTACATGAATAATGAATAAGATTTTGGTCTGAGCTTTTTTAAAGCTTTTCGGTAACAATTAAAATATCCATTCGCCAATATTAAGCTTAAATTTACTCTGTTTGCGAAGTGAGTTGAAATTAAGGTCAGGTTTCATTAACTAAAGTAGTCATTTTAGACTAATTGGATCTTCTTTACCTATGTACAGAATACCTATCTAGGTCTCCTATTCTTTAAACGTCTGGAAGTCATAAGGAGCTTGAACATTTGAAAAAGAATCGGTCGTGTTTCGTTAAAACTTGTCAGTTCTTTTAAGTTGGCTATGACCTAGATTGTCTCTGGGTGTTACATGTCTGTGCAAATAGTGCAATTACTATGATTTTTTACAACAGTTTTATACAATGTCAGGAGGCATATAACCCCCTGTAACGCTTGCAATACATTAAGTATCACTCGACCGATGCCATCGCTGCTGATAACACGGTAACTTGGCTGTGGTTTCTTATGAGGTGAAAGTCAGATGTTTATCCTGTGTGGGAATCGAACCCTCGTAGGTTGATATCGAAGTAGTGTTACTACCCTCTTCTCCGCCAATAATAGAAGTATAACAATTTTGTGTTTAGAAATTAAGGCGCACAACTAGTGGATGATTGCAGCCTTAACGTGGCTCTCATAGGCTCAAAAGAGGCTTGTAGGAGGTGAATTGTGTTTATCCAATGTGTAAAATTCCTGATGAATCAATATTGCAACATGCCTGCACACAGTACCTCATGGAAACGGATGTCGTGGACAAATCTACACGTGTATGTGTACACTATTGAAGCAGCTCCGAAATCGGTCAATTGAACGCATGACAGACCTCTGACGTCGCCGGACGAACGAACGATCGGTCACATAATTAAACAGGCCATTACCTCGATCCATCGTAACAGACGTCGTGGGAAAATCCGAATATATTTGGAGGAATTTTTGATGTAGTTAGCTCTGAAATCAGTCATATGTAAGGATGACCTATTTTGTTTCATCAGCGTGCCTGCCCCTCAAGGAACCTGGCGTGTAGAGTTCATCGAACAAACGATCGCCATCTTTAAATGGCTACAATTATATTACGTTGAAATTAATTAAATTTTGCAAAGTTTGGTATAAAGCAACTATAGCGTATGAAAAAAAAAATATTAATAAATATTTTAAATAACATAAAATTAAATACGTAGGTATATTGGTATGTGTAATAGTATTATATAAATCTACTGGTATATAAATACTCTATATTAATTAATATGCAAAAATATAGCATTAGTCAAATTTATAGATAACTCTTGTCCTTGTTATTCTTACTTTAAGCTGAGAGAACAGAAGAGAGCCAAGGATGTGAAGAACTTGAACGATCACAACATAAGTAATGTGTTTGGTCCAGGGCTGTTGAAGTAAATAGATTTAAGACAAACCTGCTTGTTATAACACTTGTCGGATAAAAATAAATATTATTTTCATCACAGACTATACAGGGCACTTGTTTGGTCCGACGACGTAGCGATGTGGACGATTCCAAACATATTTATGGACACTTTGGATGTAGGAAACTCTAAAATCAGACCAATGACACATTTAGAATGCCAGATAGTGAATGGACAGATCAGCAAAGTGTATATCGCGGCACATTGGTGTACCGTGGACATTAAACGGTGTATCACAGAAAAATGACAACCTTTAGCAGACAGATATGAACATATTACGTACACATAGGTGAGAGTTATGCGAGAAAGGGGCTCTGTTACGTGAGCAGCGAAAACAAATCGCTATTCGCCACTAACTAGCCGCTAGTTTAACATATAACATTTCTTAATTTGTTAGACGTACATTAAATACAAAAACATCATCACATAGTTGTATATGCAATTTCATCTAAACTCGTTTATGTGCTTCCGCTATCGATTAGATCTTGCGAACTAGCACCAGCCGGCCAACCAGCCCACCAACTATCGTTAGTAGATGCATGCCGTCGCTACCATGGCTGCTTCGGTCGTCTCTGCTTCAGCTGCTGCGGTCGTCTGAACCGCATACACCCATGTGTTTCGTCTCTTCACGAGGAATCCTCAGGCGCTATAGATATTAGACGTTACAGTAACAAACTACGAATGTATATACGAATGCATTTACATACAACACATACACAAAGTAGTTTTGTTCGAATTATCTGTAAGTTTGACTTTTAACGTTACTTTGACTTTAGCAAAGTAACGTCTGAATCTATTAACATAATTATGTGACACATGAAGTTATTTTCATCGCTCGCGACGGATGCTGTAAACAAATCCGGATGTAACGAGCTCTGAAATCTATCACATGAACGGACTACGAACGCCGTTACCATCTGATAGAATCTGCATTTCTGGTGTACATTAAACATTTTACATTAGGTAAACTGCGTCTTTGTTTTCCATCCGCCCTATAAAGAATACCTCACGATAATCTTTGAAATTTGAATTCATTATCTAAAGTTACGCATTACCAGGACCCTTGTAGACTCTGAATGTAATGTTCAAATTATACGTTTCTCATACAAATACATACAAGCACTGATGGGTCCTAATAGTAATGTATGCAGATGGCTCGTTTGGATTTCCATAAACAGACGATTATGGTAATTCTGCCGGGATATATGTCAAGACCAGGGTAGCAATGAATAAGGACAGGATTCATATTGAAAGACATAGAAGATTTGGTTTATTGCTTTTGGATAGAGTAGGACAGCATAAATAAATATATAGTCGATACCTATTCACTCAGATCCATTATATTTCTTGTATTGAGGTCGATTATTTTTATCACTTTATAGTTTGTCATCAAATTCTTATCTTATTTTATATTCTCTTCTTCATAGCATTGAACCATTTCCTAATCCATTATAATTGGCCGGGTCCACTACTTAAGCCTAAGGATATGGCAAAGATACTGGACTTTTAAATGTAGCGGCTGCCGCCAGACCTCCCCAACCCATAGGGAAAACCATACCTTTCTTAGGTTAGGTCGCATGACTTGCGGTTTTCCTCACGATGTTTTCCTTCACCGCCGAGGAAGTGACAATCACTAATATGTTCAAAATCCGAAAACATGAATTTAGTGGTACATGCCAGGATTCCAACCGGGGACCTGTACCTAGGCCACAACAACGGTTATTTATCCACTAGGCTATCTATATACTACTTATCTTATCTTTCTTAACACTCTTATCTTATCTTTCCAAACCTTCATACTGAAATTACATGGAATCACGAAAGAAAATTAGAAATCAGATCATACACAAACATACACACACCTAAAAAATGTCTGTCTTGAAAAACTTTAAATGACTTTTAACTAATTGTCAAATTTTTGTCAAATTTATATCAAGTACAAATTAAACCTGGAGTTGGCTGACAATTTTCGCTTTTTTTTTCGCAATTTTCGCTTTCTGTTATCGTAAAGAATCCACTTTTCGTCATATCCAATATTTCTTCATTTCTGTACCGATTCAACAAGGCAATACAAATTTTCGAAGTACCCATTTTTCCCGTCTAAGAATAAAAAAAGCAATTTAAATTCTAAAATCAAATGTTGCACATTTTTTAAAGAAACACCTCATAGGTATCATGTCAAAAAAACTTACACTCGAAAATCTCACACTATGAAGGTTTAATGTCAATTCAAAATATTTATTACTATATAACGGCAATTTCATACTTCAATCCCTATTATTTACTTTATTTATTTTTTTTTAACATTAAGGTACGAAATTCGTACCTGTTGGTGAACAGCAACCGTAGCCAATGGTGACTTGGAATATCAGGGGGGGTCCTGTAAAATCATGAATGCACCTACTCAATAATTGTGAATAACGATAATATTGAAAACTTAAATACCCAATATAAATTGCTGGAAATTACGAAGATAAGATTTTATGCTTTTCAAATTAAGCTGTAACATGGATTAAACAAAATACAATTGTCGGAAAAAAAGTTATCTTATAACAGTTTATATGACAGAAAATAGAATAACATGGTCTTTCGCTGCAGACCACTCTATATCGCTGAGCGTGCTATGGGAAAAGGGCTATGCTCGGGGTTTCGCTGCATGGTAGAATCAGAAATGAAGATATCCGCAGTAGAAGTAACACTAAGTAACTTACATATACCAGAGGATGAACAAGCTGAAGAGGCAGTGGGCCGCCCACATTACTTGAAAAACCGACAACTGCTGGGGAAAAGAGGTTCTCGAATGGCGTTCGACGACGATCGATCCCGCACTAGATGGAGCGACGACCTTAAGAAATTTATAGGTAGTCGATGAATGCAGGTGGCTTAGAGGTATGGCATATGTCCAGCAGTAGACGCATACGAGCTGAAATGATGATGATGGTTTAATAATTTACCGTCTACTTCTTTGATTTTTTCTTTTTTAGGGTTCCGTACCCAAAGGGTAAAACGGACCCTATTACTGAGACTCCGCTGTCCATCCGTCCATCTGTCACCAGGCTGTATCTCATGAACCGTGATAGTTAGACAGTAGAAATTTTCACAAATGATGTATTTCTGTTGCCGCTATAACAACAAATACTAAAATATAGAATAAAATAAATATTTAAGGGGGCTCCCATACAAAAACGTGTTTTTTTTGCCGTTTTTGTAGATAATGGTACGGAACCCTTCGTGCGCGAGTCCGACTCGCGCTTGGCCGGTTTTTTGTTAATACATTCTTATCTCAAAATGTTTACATAGCGTGAAGTAGTTGACCCCACCTGTCTAATATATACACATATGGGTCCTGCTCCAATCTATATATCTTCGCTGTGTAAAATAGACCCGAGGTACATGAAGTTGGGGCAAACGGCAGCGGGTCACAGTACTAAAACGGTTTATCTCCTTTAATTCAGTTTGCCCCCTTAAAGTTTGGATAGTAATAACAATTTCACCCTGTATCTTAAACACAGAGAAGTCTTGTATTCAAAGATATTCGCTTAAGGGTACAGGGCACGCAGCCTCCAGAACATTAACGGATAAGCGCTAGGCTTTCTACAAATTGAACTTGGATATAATTAACGAGAAGCTACAAGTTAGCAGTATATAGCGATTTGCGTTGTACCATATATTATTAAGAAACTAAGGCGTCGTCATTAAAGCAACTCGTCTGGGAACTGGGTTTCCCTAACCGAAATTCCCTGGCCGCAACCAAATAACAACTACCTGGAGGGTTGTTCTGTTCCTGTGAGGTAAGTGAGATTGCCAGTAAGATTCTAAGTATGCAATTTGATCTAACCTGCTTTGTGTGCTTCCGCCACCAATTAGTTCATACGGCCTAGCGCCGGCCGGCACCCACCCACTACTGTTAGTAAGTGCAACATGCCAACGCTGACATGGCTGCTCCGGTAGCCTCTGCTTCGGCTGCTGCGGTCGTCCGCCATCTGGAACAGAATCCGCATGCCCCCACCACCACCGTCGCTGCCACGACTGGCCTGGTCGTCGCTGCGACACGTGTTTCGCCTCTCCATGAGGCATCATCAGGCGTTGTAGACGTTAATCGTAAGAATAACATGCTACAAATGACAAATCCATCGCAGTGCCGTCCCTTATATTGAATTGACGGTGGGGGTGGATGGTGTGAGCGAAAAGATATTTAATAGTGGGGAATGGTTTATGTCAGTCTGTTTGTACATTTAGAGAACATCTTACATTGTTGTTGTAGAATAATAATTTAATTGTACAAAGCAATTTGGTAGAATACACAAAATAATGCTAAGTCTCTTTATAGATTTGACATCGTATGTAAACTTGGAATTGACAAAACTTTTCAGAGCTTGTCTCACTCACTCAATTGAACTCAGTTCAATTATGATCAATTCAATTTATTTATTTTCTGAACATATGTGACAGATACAGTTAAGAGCAGATCACGGTTAACATTGAAGTTCAATTGTAACCTTTATTACGTACATCATACGAATGATGCAAAGGTCAAAGTGTAAAGCTTAACGTGTATTTAGCTGTACATGCAATTTCAAGTAGACTAATAGTTCCCTAGTCTCACCAATGTGCATACAGAATTCATTAAAATAATTTTAATTATATTAACCTAGTAGAAGTTAATAAAATTAATTCTAATCTTTATACAAGAATAACAAATGGAATATAAGGGCAATTTCCAAACAAAGTTCCTATTGTAATGGCAATGAATAATGTCAATTTAATTAACCGTGATAATAAAACAATGCCAATTTAAATTTCCCTTCTGTCGGGCCTGATATCCAGTTACGCCCACGAATCATAATTACGCAATTACACATTGTATATTCAGGGTGGTGACATAAACTCAATCATTAAAACCACTGGATTAAATTAAAACTTTCTAAGGGTCTCTCGCATGTAATTGATGACGAAATAAATAAAATGTGAGTCTAAAAGTTTTAATTAAAATGCGTTTAAATAATAAATTGATAGCTCATTGGATAAAGAACCGGCCAACCAACTGGTCCCAGGTTCGAATGTGGCATGTACACTAAATTTGCGTTTCCTTATGTACATATTTGCAATTATCACATGCTCAGCGGTGAAGGAAAGCAACACGACATCCCACGTCCATGAATTTATATTTTAAAAGACGTGTGACCTTACCTAGGAAAGGTTTAATTTTCTGTCAGAGTTTTAGAAGTTTGATGGCAGTCGCCCCATGTAAAAAATTGTATGTTACCCAAATCCTTAGGCTCAGGTAGCGGACGCCGCCAATCCTAATTGATCCTAATGGATTAGGAAATGGGATAACGATAGAGGAAGAAGCATTAAGGGCTCATAAGCGGCTCGAGTACATACCTTTAGATGTCTAACATGTTTGTACTATCTTACAAAAGTTCTTAAACTCACCCAAACTCAATTGTTACCAAATAGAGTTAATGCTTCTGAATGTCGTTACTTCATAACGAAAAAGTCAGGGTTAGGGTAAGGCAGACATACAACCATGATTTATTTATGTTAAATACTAAAGGGAAGTATTTTTTTAAACTGTTATTAAAACGTTCGGGAGGTTATTATGATCAGTTAAAAAAATAATGGGCAGTTACAAAATTTTTCGGCGGTTGATAAATTAGTGCGACGTTAAAGTATGATAAGCAATTGGCCGGTTATTTCATCTAACAATGTCAGTACAAAAAATACGCAAGCACTCTAATAAATAAATGACCAGTAAAAATATTGAAATGAACAGTAACTAAATAGTTCGGTAATTCACAAGGAGCGTAGACACCCGAACGTCACTTTGGTTGAAAAGAGAGGTAAACTTTCGTTAGAGGGGGCGGGAGGCTAAGGAATGCACAGTATTTGAAAATCCACCTGAAAACTGAGATGAGTTTAAAGAACAGCTTTTCAATAAATGGGAGGTTATATTGCCGCAACATAAAGAGGAATGGACTCAAGGAACATGGTACTTTCCCGAACTTTTATAAGATGTATATGTGTAAACATATAACTGGCCTGTCCATACGCGTAAAGTACGCCGCGACTCTATTTGAAGCCAAGAATATTCCCTTGGACAAAAAAGGAAGAGATGCTGGCTGTTTGGGGCTGGATACTAGGGATAATTCTCCAATTAACTAAAATTAAAGACGAGGTAATAATTGCACGACTATATTAAACCACCAACAGTATTGAAGTGAAAAAATAAAAAAAACAAAGGAAACATGAAGACAAACGCGGCTATTTATAGATTTGCTATCCTGAACGACGTAGGCGCTTCAACACTGGCCGTCGAAAGCCCGTTCTTATTATACAATAAGTTCATTTTAGCCTCTAAACTAATATTGTATCATTATTATTTATACATGTATCAATCCTACCAAATATACTATACCAATAGCATGACAAATAGTACCTATCATTGTCGTAGCGTTTAATTCGTTTTATTTAATTCCACCAATCAAAACGAAAGTCATTCCCTTTTTTGCAACTTAAATTTAGTGAAAAAAACCAGTTAAATCATGAAACCATTTTCCTTTACGCGCTGGAATATACGTGGAATACATTTTACCCCCTCATTGTTTATAGAACTGCTAAGAATGAGATTTCTTACCGACTAATTCCGATTTCTTAACTGTCCACACGTAACTGCCCGTTTTGCTATTTTACTCCTCTATATTTATTAAATTACACATTTCATTATTTTTTATGGCTCAGTCTAGTTTACTTTACTGTTAAGTTTTATCTGTTATACATGTTAATAAATATGCATTGTGTAATTTTTAACTCACCAAAACTACAATATACAACTGCTGCTTTAAATCAGTGCCAATAACTAAATTTAGTAAACTACATATAAATAATAGATTCGAAGGACGTTGCCCTACCCGAAAATGGAATAAAAAAATCGAGAACCCGATCACAGCTACGCCGAGTCCAATTGTGAATCTAAACCATCCAGGAACCCACTCAAATACACGTACAAAATTTCATTAAAATCAATCCAGCCATTTAGGAGGAATACTGAATTCCTATGTATACAGAAGAATCATATGTAAAGAAAGCATTGAATTTCCTAATAAACAAAATTAGTATAGTACCTATAGTAATTTTATTAGTAATAGTTCATAAAATATGGGTAAAGTGCGCTGAAAATATATAAAAAATATATATTAACTGTTTCTTTAGGTAAAACTGTAATAAAACTATTCCAAAAATAAGAAAGTGTATTTCAACCATATCTACTTGTGGTATCAACATGAAAATTTGCAATTACTTGTAATTCTCGACGATAACTCAAAAATAAATATAGTACTCATTGATTGACCTAAAAAAGGAGGCTGGTGTAGGCCATTAGAGACTTTGAAATGACTAGCATTAGCTATCCAGATTAAGCTCCTTTGTTTACACTAGTAGTAATGTTTTGAACCATTTTCATCGCAATGTAGCTTCCCGTTCATTCGTCTTTAAAAGATGTTGTATAGCACGGCATTCATTTTCATACAAAATCAAGATGGAGGTAGTGTTCGAACGAAATACAAAATCGAGGCAGAGTTAGTGTTTTTTTTATATACTACGTCGGGAGGTATACAAGCATACGGCCCACCTGATGTAAAGCGGGTACCGTAGCCTATTAACGCTTGCGATATATTAAGTATCACTCGCGCGATGCCTCCTCTGCTGCTTACACAGCAATTCCTTGGGAGCTTATTGGTGACATCACTCACACGCAGGACCACAATAACCCTCTAGGGAGTTGTTATTTGGCTGCGGTTTCCTGTGTGGTGGAGGTACTTCCCCAGACGGGCTGCTTTGATGCGCCCTACCTCTCTTCGTGTTCGAGAGAGTTGACTGAAATGTCTATTGAGATAATAAAGGTGGTTCTATTCCGATAAACAGTGTTATCTAGTACATGATAGACCAGTATGCTCGTAATGAATGAACAACGGAAGTGTTTATTTACATTACCTTGATTGATTGATTTACACAGGGCTATACAAGTTCATTTAGCACTTTACGCTCAGCTTTAACGAAAATGATCGACTATGAAGAAGTAATGTCTATTCCGATGTCGCATGTGACATAATAAAGTACACTTAACATGTATTGGGTAATACATGTTAAGGGAAAAGGGTTTTCTGTTCACTTGGTTGTCCAAGTGAAAGGGTTACGACTTGATACGATGTCATTTGAGGACCTTTCATGAAAAGTAGCCCTTTTGCACGGCTAAAATAGATCTTTCGAAGTATTCTGTGTTCGCAACTTAAAGCTGTGTAATTTGATCACTCGCAGCTTTCTCATTAGTAAATTATGTTATTTAGACTACTATGCGTTATATTGTCTACTAATTACGTTATTTTAAATTTGTAATGACGAGGTTCTGTATTGGTACATGTTTGACGTAATCTTCGATATATTTATGTATACTTCTTCACTGGCAGCGCCTTGTGGGGTAAGCCGTGAGGATAGAGCGCCACATGACTTAGTCACTTCACTTCCTTCTTAAACATTCATAGCTCTTCTCTTGAACGCTTGTCGGTTTCAAGAGCGACTAACATCATCTCCTGAGCAAGAGGTTGTTTCTCTAAAATGGAGGTAAAAAAAGAATGAAATGATGGAACTTGCTGACACATTCTTTAGCCATTCAATATGGTTTTATTATATATATATAATAAATTAAAATCGTTTATGCTTTTGCAACAACTTTATTCCTATCTTGGTTTTCATGAGATTTATTACTTTGTCCTTGTATTGTGGGAGAAATAAAGATATTATTATTATTATTATATTATTATTTGGTAAGTTAGAGAATAAATAAAAAAAAACTAAAAAAAAACAATTCATATTGTATCTACGGGCGTAACGCAATATATAATATAACTTTATTGATTTTCTTTCAAGACTTTGTAATCTATAAAAAATGTTTGATTACACTTTAATGAAAAACTCAGACCTGTATAAAATACTCCTGAAGACATGGTTATGCCTTTACCTATATTTGGATATCGTTAAACGTAATACTCACTAATACGACTCTACTGACAAATGTTTCTACCATAATTTTTACTTCTTTTTTCCAGTAGTATATCAATGTTGAAATCACAGCAGACGATTACGTCTTTTTTGCTTTTGAAAACTTTTCTTAAATTATCCTCCATTACTTGTTCAAATAGCAAATAATTGCTACTAGGAGGTCTATATTTTCTAATTCAGCTCATATATACCTCGATATAGAGCCTATCCAAACATTCTTTCTTTCGCGCAACCCTATCAAATGCTTTCTCAAGATCCACAAAACCATATAAAACCTTCTGATCTATGGCCAGATGCTTCTTCACGAAATTGCGGAGCGAGAAAACTTGATCCATACATCTCCTTCCATTATGGTATCCTCCCTGTGCCCCCACAGTACTCCATCGGATTTCACCTTTCAATTCTCCTTTCAATTATCTTTCCATATACTTTTGCTGCTAAGCTTATCAAACTATAGTAGGCGCAGTCCAAGCATGACTCCTTGCCTCTATACAAGGGCATGATGACTGCGCGTGTCCAGTGCATTGAGACCCTTCCAGTTCTCCAATACAGACTGCTCAAGTACCAGAAAGCGTCCCGGACGTAAGTGCCACCTAGTTTGATGGTGGTGGGTGGCAGTCACCAACGCCATAAGAAGCTATATTCGCACCGACGGGGACGGATCCGTGCGCGTCGCCTCCGGGGCATGCCCTAATCCGCACATCGGTGCATTCTTGGTCCAGAATTGCAATCTAATTGATTGACAAGGATCGCGAACGAGCGCGCTTCTGGCACATGACCCCCAACAAAAATATAATTCTACTTGTACTACTTATTCAAGTAAAAATGATATCAATTATACGGCCTTGAATAAGCATATTAACAAAACAAACTGATTTTATGTAAGTCGTACAACATAGTCTATAAAACTTTATTATTTTCAGAATCCGACCTTGCCTTATAATGCTTTCAAAAGAAATGCTTGAGCCATCAGGAAATCAGCTTTCGAGCGGGATATTTTAACATCTTTCCAGCAAACTGCTTTTCATGCGGGTCAGTAAATTGCTGTTTATTCACTTGCCTTCAATTTATACCATTTTGCTAATTCAGGGATATTAAATTTAACGGAACTTGAAAGAGACCTGCTTATAGTAATTGGAAAAGTAAAGTACCTATTAAGCTTTTCTTCATTTTGTACCTTTAAAACAAAAGAACAGCAACTTACTGGCTTAAAAATAGGAGATTGCCTAAACACTGGAGCTACGGTCTTGAAATTTAGAGAGCACTTTCTTTCATTCATTCGTTCAATTGTCTTGAAATGACAGTGGGTAAGTCGACCAAGTCAGAATCCTCAGGCATATTGTAATCATTTTGCTAATATGAGCCTCTTGTCAAGCTGCCGCCACGCCTTTGTACTACAAAATAGCTGAAACTGAATGTATCTAAGCCTCTATTATCTATCCACAAAAGCCAGAACTGACGACTAAACATGACTTCTGATTTATGTTGATACTGTTGATTGTAGGCGCTTGTGGAATTTTGAAGACATCGCGTTAATGTTAATACCAATTTAATTACAAGTTAATAATAATTGATATGTTGTATATAATACCTTGATAATGCGGTAAAGGCGAAACCGGTCGGTAAAAATAATTAATAAATAAAATTGTGAAGTGGAATCTGTACAAGTGCAAGTATTAACATTAACGCGATGACTTCTGATGCACAAAGAAGCCTGAGGTAAAGAAATTAGTTTCTTTAAAGACATGAACACTTTGAACTTGACGATTATCCAAGCTGATTAATGTTAATGAGAGATACTGATATTAAATTTAGCATGGGAACAGTTATTCTGAATATGTAGATAATCTAATATAATAGTATAAACGAATGAGTATCACTTGTTCACAATTCTTACTTATCGTTCAATAATACCCTGTGGAGACGTACACATCTAATTAATCAGTCTGTGATACTTCGTCCTGTGAATTGTAGGAATTCCTGAGAAAATATCAATTTTCCTACTACTATTTGTAGAAGCTTAAAAGCGTCATTTCGCGTATCAGTCTAATCGGACGCGGAGGTTGAACAAGGTCAACCGTAGCGTTTCTTTGGATGGGTTTATCGATCAAGCTTGAGCCTGCCTGACAGCGCGCATTAAGCAGTAAGTTGTTATAGATAAGTACCTTCGGTTGGCTTGAAAACACTTCTCTGCCTCTGTTACACAGAGTGGAGCGGCATAGTGGAGTAGGTACGCTCTAAATTCTCTCTCTCTCTCGCTTCTCTCGCGTCGCTTGAAGGGATGGCCGATAGACGACCCTCGTCTGATAGACACGATCTAGTAAAGAATGTACGGAGTCGGTGGTTGCAAGCAGTACAGGACCAATCACCGTATAAGTCTAAGCGGGAGGCCTATGTTCAGGAGTTAACATCCTTCGGCTGAAATAATGAATTATATACCTACAGCTGCGTGTTGTATTACATATGTGTGTTGTTTCTCCACATAGAGTAACCCTCAGTCTACATAACTAAATGCTTTGTTATTAACATTGACGATTTTCGCTGAATAACCTATGGACGACATTGTTTAACTTATGTGATATACCCCAAACATAGATACCCACAATGAAGTAATCAATCTCCTTTAGTTGGGCATACGCTAAATAAATTTTTTACAAACCTAAATACTTACAAGCTTTTTGTACTAAGTTCATAATTATTAATGAAATGATAAAAATGTGTATAATTTATATGGATGAAGTATATACGAATATTGATTAAAAAAAACAGTATGTTACGCTAAATAAAAGTTCAAAATCGTGTTAGTTTTTACTTAAAACCGTTGATACCCCGCGACTTCATCCAAGTTTGATTTTTCTTTCTAAACCTTTCCGGTAATGTTTTTTTTATACAACTAGATTGCCAAACAAGCATGCGGCCCACATCAGATGGTAAGCGGTCACCGCAGCCTATTGACGCTCGCAACACCACAGGGATGTTACTCGCGCGCTGCTAATCTTGTGACCTAAGAATGTTTCGACACAGTACCCCGTAATTTACCATATCTCACCCTTCAAACCGGAACACAGCTATATAAATATAGCTGCTTGGCGGTAGAAATAGGTGAGACAGAGGTACCCATGCAGACAACTTTTGTACAAAGTCTCCCTCTGGTATATATATCTGGTATATATGTGTTAAACACATAAAAAAAAAAGTTGCGTGTACTTTCCAATTTACTCCAAGGGTTTACATGTGGAGCGCGTAAGTAAAGCGCAATCTGTTACAAAACTGTTCAACTACCTAACGATCACATCTGCTACCTACAAACTTAAAAAACCACAATACAAAAGCATGCTTCGGTATAGTGCTTAAAGAGCGATTTAGCGGGCAGCTTCAACCTGTTGCTTTTGTGTTACAGTGATGCATGCGCATCTTAAAATTTCACTCTCATCGTTTTTTCATAACGCGTCTAAAGAAGTATAACTTCAAAAAGATATTCAAATCGGCCGCTCCATATTCAAACTTTAGGGAGACTAACGCACAGTACAACTACACAGTGATAATATTAATCGAATTGTGGATATAAACCAACCAGAGATCCATTCAAATATACGAAAACAAAACTCTTCAAAATTAGCTCAACTCTTTAAAACAAGTTCATTGATATACACATGTACAGATGAATTATATATAAAAAACGTGTGCGTCTCGGTACGCCCGACAGAAGTGATAACTTAAACTAATCCGCTGCCGTTTGCGTGAGAGAAAGGGAAACCAGACAGAATGGCGCCGTAACGCGTTACGTAACGAAGCGGTTTACCCTCCCACAAGAAGTTATCACTTCAAAAAGATATCTATTGATAGCCTTTTCCTTTTCGTGCAACTTGCATTTTACTTAGACCAGACGCACAAAGTGAACGAAGGCAGAGTTCCTGTGTAACAATTAGACTCGTAATCCGAGCAAGCGTATCCACGGATACATTCGTATCCACTGTCACGAAACTTGACGACAGCGAACTTAGGCACTCAAATTTACATAACGCACCTATACATAATTAGCGTCTGTTAAATTTTACCGAGACCTTCAATGTTTTAATGAAGCTTTTAAGATGTTGGACATGTACCATGGGCTTAACTAAGTTATGTTATCTTTCAGATGAACTTAACTTTTCAAAGTTAGTTAAAAAGGAACGCCGGACCAACGGGCGAGGTTAATTCTTGGTCCATTAACACTTGGATGGCTGGTTAGGTGCAAGTTTGAATACGTTTAGAGCTAAAGTCAACCTCACCTTTACGTGGCATCCTGCTGATTATTAAAGAATGAAAGCGTTGATAGTGATACTTAAGTGCCTCAATCTTACAGAAGAATGTTGGTAAGAAACAATTCTATGAAGACTTATTGTTCTGTAACTATATTGAGAGCGCTATCACCAGTAGAGGTGAAAGCGATTCATGCAAACATACGACATACCTGATGTAAAGCAGTTACGGTATTCTATGAACCACAGCAACGTCTTAGGAGGTTACTTACTTTCGCTACCCCCACTAATTCGACACCCCTACAAATATAATAATCCCCCAGGGATTTGGATGCAGTTTTCTGTGAGGTAGACGTATTTCCCAAAACTTTGATGCCCCTTACCTCTCTTAAAAATACCCAGACCATGATAAAGAGACATGTCCATGCATACAGTAAGCTCCTAAGGAGTTGCTATGTTAGCAGTAGATGTAGTATTGCGCGAGTGACACTTAATGTATTGTAAGCGTTTGTAGGCTACGCAAGCGCTTTACATCTAGTGGGCCTTAGTCTAGCTAAAAAAGACACATATGTTTATCTGTGTGGGAATCGAACTCACGAGCCTTCGTGTCCATTAAGTAGCATTCCTAACCATTCCGGTACCTGTCACAAAAAGTTCGTGATATCACAAGAAGTATGTCTTATGTAGCAATTGTCTCTAGGCTACTGTTGGTCATATTTGCTGAGTCGGTTAAGGAGCAGTTGAAAGTCGACAATCTAGTTAGATAAACTAATGAACTTATTCCGGATATTTCAGAATTTCAGAATATTAGTGTATAAGTAATTCCTCTGCAGGTTTACAATGTTCTGTCTTTTTCCTATGTAGCCTAGTTATAGTTTGACTTGACGCGTCTTAGTTATCTTATCCAAATGAATTATATAACGATGAGCCGGCGCTTCTCCAATTGCAGCTGTTAATATTAATAAGTTAAGAGAGACAGGGTGCTTCAAAGCAACCCGTCAGGGGAAGTGCCTCACAGAAAACCGCAGCCAAGTAACAACTCGCTAGAGGATTCTTGTGTTCCTGCGTGTGAGTGAGGTCACCATTAAGCTCCTAAGGAGTTGCTGTGTTTGCAGCAGAGGTGGTATTGCACGAGTGAGAATTAAATTATAAGCGTTCACATCGCTTTACATCAGGTGGGTCGTATTGTATGCCTTCCAACGTGGTATAAAAAAATGATTAACTTATTATTCTGTCATTTATAGCAAGGCAGAAAATATGGTCAATACATGATATACGACAATTTTACCTCTTGTACACGTGCGTATAATGGAAATACCATTTGCGAAATCCTGTTTTCTTAAGTGTTAAAGTATAAGCTTTTTAATAGTGAAGTCTTCAAGTGAATGCTCACGTTTTGAAGTATTCGTTATAGTTTCTTTATGAATCGTATTTTGCAGGAGGCGAGGAGTCTGTATACATCACATGCACAAATTTCCGATTACTATACTCATTAACATTTCCCAGTAAATACTCAAAGCCCACATTACTAAATGTACAAAGTGACGCACAGATTAGGGCGTCCCGTAGAGGGGACGCGCATCGTTCCGCCCTCGTCGGTGCGACATTAAGTGCATGCGGCGGTAGGGGCAGCCACCCACCACGCAACGCTCAAGCGACTCAACCCAGCGGGACGAGGAGAACTGAATGTCGTATATACACGTAGAATGTGGGAGATGCAGCACAAGATGAGATGAATGAGTTGACAGATATGATGAACAAGAGATGCCTATATGCTACGTGTGTGTCGGAGACTAAGTGGAAACAAAAAAAAGGAAACGAGAGTAAAGATCTGCCCGGTGGCATAATGGCCCCGTGATTCAGGGTGAACCAAGAAGATCATGTCAGTGCTGGCGTAGGTGTCGTGCTTTCATCTCGCTTGGGCTCTGTTGTGAAAGATTAGGATATAGTAGGCCCAAGACTTCTCTGAGCTAAAATATAACTGGCGCTTACGCGATTTTTTTTGGTTGCAGCGTATGCTCTTTTGAACCCAACTAATCATCAGAAGCTCGGGAAGTTTTTGGAGATCGTAATGGGTATTCTGGATTTGGCTAAAGCGAATGAACAGATAATTATGTGTGGAGAGTTACGAAGCTGTGCTTGGTCGTTACGGAGATAATAGAGTGAACGATGCTGGTAAGCTACTTTTAGACGTGTGTATGGAACGAAACCTCCTTGTATCGAACACGTTCTTCTGTCACAAGGATTTTCACACATACACATGTAGGTCGAATGAACAGAAAAGTGTAATTGAATTGATTTTGAAAAATGGACGTCTCCGAAAGTTATCACCATTATCGGTTCATAAGCCTTTTCAAGAAGTGGAGGCACTGGCGAGTGCGTATTCCTCATGAAAGAATAAAAAGTAAAACATTGGAAGATAAAAGTGTGTAACATATGTTACCTAATATCTTTAAAATTTAATGTAGTAAATAAAAGCTTAAGTAAATAAATACATTCTGTAATTAACCCGTATCATCCTAGTGATACATTTTTGGATCTCTTAATTTAATATTTTATTTCCAAAACAACGTGAACGCATCCACTATTTTTTATTTATAGTGGTAGCACTGACAGTTCTAGCGGTCAAATCAATCTGTCAGATTATCAGTCGGGCGCGAAATTTGTGCTATTTTACGTGCTATTTTTTATTGAAATACGCGATGTCTCGTCGGCAAATGTAAGTATTTATAATTTTTTATATGATAACAGCTTTTGTTATATCGTGTTTTTGTAGGCAATAAATTAAGATAGCTTATACGATTACAATGAAATGTAAATTGAGGGTATTCACATTTCATTTTTACATTTACATATACCGATCCAATATTGGATCAGTAGGATAATATGGAGATGGTACATTATATGAAGTTATCTAATTGTTACTAATTATGTTTCATTCATTTTGTTGTAGATTGTTGGTAAATGAGATTATATCGTACCTTAAGAAAACGATGATGTGATGTCTGCGGATATTTACATAACACCTCCAGTTAATTACGACAAGAGTGATAAAGATAGCGGAGATGAGGAGTCTTGAATATAAATCACCTGTCCAGGCATCAGCTCTTAGCACAAGCTGAATTTAGGGCTACTGTATCTTCCCAAACAAATTTAGATATTAAAGAAGACATTCCAAATGAAACTTCCTTAGATAATTATACCCAGTGTTTCAGCAGTACAACCACCTTCACCAAAAAAGAAATGCCCAGCTACCCGGAAATGGAGGAAAAGTGATATCCCGGAAAAGGCAGAAAAAGTCTCAGAGCCACCTATTTTTTTAGAATATCTAGATAATCCTGTGCACTTCTTTGAACTTTTTTTTGACGTAGAAGTATTTGAAATGATTCGCTCTGAAACTGAAAAAAATGCGATTCAAAAAGGGCATCACAATTTCAAAGTTACGACAGAGGAAATAAAGCGTTTTATTGGGATTATTTTGCTGTCGGGTTACAATAGTGTTGCAAGATATCGAATGTACTGGGAGTAAAGTGTCGATTGCAATTTTCAAGGTGTAGCAGCTGCTATGGCTAGAGACAGATTCGAAGAACTGTTGCGATTCTTTCACGTCGCCGATAACACCAACTTGTCTCCACAGGATAAGTTCGTAAAGGTTCGTCCTCTATGGAATCTACTCAACAATAGATGGTTAAAATATTACCCTGCTGATAGAAATCTGAGCATTGATGAGTCCATGATTCCATATTTTGGAAAACATGGAACAAATGGTTTTCCATGAATAGGAAAACCCATTACATTCGGTTATAAAAATTGGCCTATTTGTACTCGTCTTGGTTACTTGATATATGGAGAGCTTTATCAAGGAGCAAGCACAGGCAATACCCACCCGGAACTCGGCGTAGGTGCTTCTGTTGTTTTAGACCTCATATCAAAATTGCCGCCCAGAACTTACAGCTTTTAAATGGACAATTATTTTACGTCTTTACCGTTGCTGGATGAAATAAAGTCATTAGGACACGATGCAACAGGAACGATCAGAGCAAATAGAGTTGAAACGCCCTTGAAAGAAGCAAAACAAATGAAAAAGACTAATAGAGGATCTTTCGATCAGTGTAAACCTTCCAACATCGTGACAAGTGTAAGGAGTGCGTACGAGTATGTACATCTAGTCAGTGGAAGACTTACGAACGGAGTCTTTCCGACTCAGTAGTAGACGGATGCTGTTCTGAAAGAAAGTATGGTAAACAGTGCGAAAGAAGCATGTGGATGCAAAAAGAGACGTAGAACACAGAGAGGAGATACCTGGTGGGATGCGGCGATTGAATCCTCCATGGAAAAAAAAGAGGAAAGTGTTGCTGGATTATGTATCACCTTTACACTTGAGTGATAGTTTGAAAGAGAACACGAAAGAAATATACCGTCAATGCAAGAATGGAACCAAAGCTTTAGTGAAAGAGAAGCGTGAAAGACTGCTTACGAATGAGCAAGAGAGGCTAACGAAGAACTTCGACGGCCCATACTAAACTCTTCTGGAGACAGGAAAGCAGTTTCGGTTCGTCAAGATCCAGAATGGATAATATAAAATGTAAAGCAGGTGACATTCTTGCTAAGAAGTATTAGAACGGTGGAGTGAATATTTTACAGAAATGTATGATTATGTCCAGGACGCTAGCATTGTTAATGAGTCTATGACTGACTCGGCAGTGCCAGCGTAACATGAAGACATTACCATGGATAAGATTGAATGATCGATACCAAGTTTGTCAATTTTTGTCACATTTTGTTGTTTGACAAATTTGTCAATTCCAAAACTTCCTACTCCTACAAATTTCTTTTGATTAAATTCGTTGTGAGTTCCAAGGCAGCTGTAGTTTAACCCCCGGGACGGCAGTGAACTTCACTGGCTATATAAGAGACACAGTGGTGGGTATGAGTGGTGGGCCTGTCCCGATACGAAGTTTGAAAAATGGAAAGTCAGCGGGAATCGATATGGTTCAAATGATCAAAATAGGTGGCACTTACGTTATGGACACCTTCTGGTTTTTGCGCTAATAATTATCTTAAAAATCAGAATCGGCTGGAGAACCGATAGGGTCTCGATTGATTGGAGACGCGCAGTCATCGTGCCCTTATATAAAGGCAAGGGATCACGTATGAACTGTGTCAACTACAGGGCCATCAGTTTGATCCATTTAGCCACTGTACTGTATGGAAAAAATATTGAGAGGAGAATGAGGGTGTAATACGATGGATTACTTCGGGAACGACAGGGTGAATTTCGAACGGCAGAGGATGTATTTATCAAGTTTGCAATGCAGGAAGAAACAATGACAAAACAGATATACAATGCAAAAGTGGAAGGATGTAGGAACCAAAGAAGACCATGACTAACCTACCATGACCAAATTGGTCGTGATTTATTAGAAGGTAATGTCAGGAGCCCTAGAAACGCGCGAGTGGTCATGAAAAGAGCTATGAATGTTAAAGAAGCGAGTGAGGTGTGTAAGTACCGCGTCTTATGGCGCTCGGTCCTCTTTGCCTACTCCGCACTACCGCCTTGTATATATATATACACATAAATCAATGGTTGAAAGATTTTCGCTGAGTCATGGCTAGTTTTAGCAAAGAGAATAAAAATAGTACATAATGATAACAGATAAGCCAACATGATACGATTACATCAAAATGTTCAAGCTACCAGAATATGAAATGCATGTAAAGTTATATAACAATGCTAAAATATTATTTTAGCCTGTGTCATATGACTCAGATATAATTTACCTCAAGGGCTTTTCCATAGCTACTTCCGTTTTGGTAATTTATAAAACAGTATCGCTGATAATGAATTAATGTAGTTTGGGTATTTTCTGTGAAATATAAGTATTTATTTCTAAAAATATATAGTTTATTATGTATTTGTCAGATCTTATTCTTCTTATGATTTATCAGATTATGATTCACCGGCAATTGATATAAATCCAAAGACATAATTGAATTTCCTAACGTTAGTTCAAAAAACAATTCTTGTAATGAGTAATTACCGACATAATTATCACTTGCTCGACGATGAGGGAAAACACTGTGAGGAAATCCGCATGTCCGAAAATGTATATTTCGAAATACGTATGACCTAATTTAAGAAGATTACGGTTTTCCCTCTGGACGATAGTCAAAGTATCTTCGCCTAATTATTAGCATTATATAGTAGACTCCGCCAATCCTGTTATAATAGGAAATGCGATAATGCTAGGAAGAAGAGTAGTGGTGTAAGATATAAAAAAGTAATAGAAAAGAAATAAAGCATAAATATTTTATGCCTACATTCTATACACCTTGAATACACATTCCGAACTATCAACACTGAAATCCAGGAATGCAAACTGGAATTTACTATGTATAACAAACACGCCGCTTTGAAAGCTACGTCTTAGATATGAACTTGGGGAAATATCGTTTAGTTTTGTGTACAAACATGTTTTCATTTGAATATCACTAAAAATATGTAATAAAAGTAAAAGGAATTCTCAGCAAAATCAGAGATTGTGAGCAAACAAAAGAAGCCACTCGGGTCTCTCTGTCTATACAGGAAGGGACCTAGCATGATCGAATCTATCCTATCTTCCTGCTGATCGAACCACCTATCAAGATCTAAAGACGTTTGGACGACATCACTGTATTTCGTTACCTACTGTATACTTTGGTACTGTTGAAGAGTTTACTTATGAAGATACTTGAAAGATTAGTTTATGAGACCTAGCGTGCCTATCTTCTTGCGGGATATGCCGAGAAAACCAAGCAGTATAAGACATGGTGCTTGCACACCTCACTCATTTCTTTAACTTTAATAGCTCTTTTCAAGCACATTCGGCTCCTAGGGCTCCTGACATCACCTTCTGACAAAACACGACCAATTTGGTCATGGTATGTGAGTCTCAGTCTCCTTCGGCTTCTACATCCTTCCACTTTCTTTCTGCATTCTTTATACATGTCCAAACCAATGGAGCACGCTTTTTTAGGGTTCCGTACCCAAAGGGTAAAACGGAACCCTATTACTGAGGCTACGCTGTCCGTCCGTCCGTCTGTCACAAGGCTGTATCTCTTGAACCGTGATAGTTAGACAGTTGAAATTTTCACAGATGATATATTTCTGTTGCCGCTATAACAACAAATACTAAAAAATAGAATGAAATAAATATTTAAGGGGGCTTCCATTCAACAAACGTGATTTTTTGCTCATTTTTGCTTGATATTGACAACGGCAACAGAGAGACGCTTGAAATATTCACAAAATATTTAGTTATATATTCACTTTAAGAATAAATAATTCAATTAAAATAAAACAAATATTTAAGGGGGGCTCCCATACAACAAACGTGATTTTTTTGCTGTTTTATAGATAATGGTACGGAACCCTTCGTGCGCGAGTCCGACTCGCACTTGGCCGATTTTCTTATCTTAATACCGATACTCTTTTTCAGACCTACTACTATTAAGTATCACTACTGCTCTCTTTCTTACTACATTATTGTGAATGGGGTCGTTACGCCACAAACTGCGCAATGCTCGCATCTCGATAGCGTTTATTATACTTTCATGCCTTCTCTGGCCTACCCAGCTTTCACTTTCTTAAGTTAGCGTGGGATTAGTTGGATTGTGTACAGCGAGTGTTCACTCTGTTCCCTGTACTTACTCGTCTCTCAGCTGTATACCATTCGTCCCTGCTAAAAGCGCTTCCAAGATATGCAATCCCATCCACTTGCTCCAATACTACATCATCAACCTTAATCCTTATGTTCGTACTGGTTTCCTCTCTTTCAAATAGCATTATCTTGGTTTTAGTAAGAATAGTAAAAATAAATGTAATCTACACGATGTCGTTTTTTGAGATTCTGAATCTATAGTCGCTCATTAATTGCATATGCCAGTACATATGCTTGCTAAGACTAATAGATCTTTTGTTGCAAATTGTATTCGGTTCATAATAAATTACCTGAAACAGTTCTGTCTTTGCCTGAAAAAAAAATTCAATATGTATGTACGTGTACATTAAAAATAATCTGAGCAAGAAGGGTTATTACAGAATTGATGAATGTCTAACTGACAGAGATGTTTGGAAATGATTTAGCACATGTGTTAATGTATATTTAATTGTACCACTTGATATCACTATGTCACTCACATATACTTATTGCAATATATATTGAGTATGAAAAAAAAGCACATATATCTACGCAAGTTTCTTTTGGCATTTCTTCTCCGCGAATGGTCGTTTTCGAAATGCTGGTAGATTAAAAACGAGAGATAAAAACTATGAAAATTAGATAAGATACAATATGATCTAATTTAAAGAATGTAAGATGTGTCTAAGTAAGGAGCTAATGGCAAATTAATTATTTTTATCTTTTTATTGATACCGAGAGATATCATATTAAAGTAGTAGTATGAAACTTAGTCCCTGTACTCTCAAAAATATATCTATCTTATTGGCAAAAGCAATATTTCCGTACAAGAAAAGATTTTTTTTATAAAAGATTTCGTTTATATTATTTAGCGATCCTTCAATATCTTCAGTTAGATTTCTGTGGCATAGCATCCCCACAGTGACAGCGGCTACATACCCGAGGAAAAATGAAGTAGGTCTTCTTACATAGCTCTAGAAAATAATAAACGAGATCATTACCATAGTTGCTGTGCATTATAATGTATGAGAATCTAAAATGACAAGCTCGGTAGCTCAGTCACACTAACGCTCGTGGGTTCGATTCCCACACAAGGCAAATATTTTGTGTGCATGAACATGTCTGTTTGTCTTGGTCTGAATGTTTTAAGAGAGGAAGGGCGCATCAAAGCAGCCCGTCTGGGGAAGTACCTCCACCACACAGGAAACCACCGCCAAATAATAACTCCCTAGAGGGTTGTTGTGTTCCTGCGTGCGAGTGAGGTCACCAGTAAACTCTCAAGGAGTTGTTGTGTAAGGAGGCATCGTGCGAGTGAAACTTAATATATCGCAAGCGTTAATAGACTACGGTACCCGCTTTGTATTAGGTGGGCTGCATGTTTGTATGCCTCCCGATGTAGTATAAAAGATATTTTATCATAAAAATAATGTAACAAGTTCATTTATAAAGAGGAATACCATTTCGTATTATCACACTAAACATTACATGAAGGAATTTGTCGTTTATGTACAACTTTTGCGAATTTACACAACGATCTACATCTGTCAATCGCTTGCAATCGACTAAAGGAGTTACTCAAATAACCGAGTGTATAATGTCTTAATTCCGATGACTTGGTGTAGTAGTATAATATAGCTTAGAATAAGATAGTTAAATGTTCTTTCCCTTGTTTCAGATTATGAGGCCTCGGATGGGGCTCAGCCTCGTTCAGGCGCTATGTGGAGTGCGGGTGTGTTCTTTATCACACAGATAGTCGTGTGCCAATTCGCTACTGGTGAGTACTTTCTCATTTTTCAGCTAAAACTGAAATAGATTTTGTTGAGCTCGGTGATGCCCTACTCTGACGTCAAAGCTCATTGGTACGATTCCCACACAGGAATAACATTTGAGGTGACGTGAAGGGTGACGTTGCCAGTAAGCTCGTAAGGAGTTGCTGTATTAGCAGCGGAGGTGGCATCGCGCGAGTGATACTTAATCTATTGCAAGCGTTCATAGGCAACGGTAACTGCATACATCAGGTGAACCGTATGCTAATGAGACCTTTCCTGACTGATAGGTAGGGCACAGAGATATTTATTTAGAAGCAATATCTAAGTATAGGTTATTTCTTTAATATTAACATATAAATTATATATAGGTTGCTTTTTTATCCACTGGGCTACGACTGTTATCATATTAGTTGACGTCCTTGTTTGGTACGAATACTGCTACTGTATGTAATAATACTATCTAGCCTCTTTCTTTTAATTTAATTCAAATTAAGCACTCAAAGGTTATCTGGAAGAGATTCCTTATAGAGCTTATAGATATACAAGCTCACGTTTGTACATTTTCATTTAGTATCATCAGTATTATTTTATGTACAATCAATACATAACAAGCAAACAAATATTATTTTTCTCTTCCACAGAAAACCCATTATCAGCAACAACACAAGAGGACCAAACAGTCACATCATTTTACGCGCTCAGCACCGGCATAGCGCCAGCGCCCGTCATGCTGAAACTGGGCAACTCGACCATTGACAGCACAAAGTCCTTCAAAGTGCCACAGCCGGCACAGGAACCCACCGGGACTCCACTAACAGTGAACCCTTCAGTAGTTCCAAAGGTCGTAATGGTTCCACATGTGATATCAGTGAAGAATACATATTTCGACCACGATAGAAAGTATGGGCCTACTTTTGAGGATACCCCAGAAGGGAATGTAACTAAGACTACAGTGCAGTTGGGAGACGATGCGTACTTGAATTGTAGGATAAGTCTTCTGTTGGATAAAACGGTGAGTTTTACCGTGGAAACTGTAGTATAACAGGTAATAAATAATTGCAACCACATTTGAAGTCGTGCATCTACAGATGCGCACCATAGCACGATTGGAGCAAATATCGCAGTCAAATTAGTTGGGAGTGGAGCGTTGAAACGTGTGGTCACGTTTTACAATCTGCGTAACCTGCTGACCACTGTTCTCGATATTTGAAGAATAAATTTATAGGCTGTATGTAGCTCACTATAGTGTTTAGAGTCGAAGCTAACCTTATCTGCACGTAGTACATCGAGCTAATTTACAAATGAGGCACTCAGAACGGTTGGTAAAGTGAAAAAGTTAAAGATGTTATTGTTAATCTGTTTTAGTTCATTTCCACCCTTTTTAGTTGCTTTAACTTGGTCTTTGTTTTTCTTTATATTCTACTAGCTTTTTCACGTGGCATCGCACGCGTATATTTTGTAATTTCGGCAGTTATACTTATTTTTATTTCATTTCTTATTTTTAAGTACAGTCGGTATTAAATAGTAACACATCTATATTAATAAAACATTATTAATACAGATGATCGCTATAATGATCGCTTTTTTAAAATTCATATGAATATGCCGGTTTCTACTGACAGCAACTCCTGATAAAACACAACCAATTTGGTCATAGTGAGTCTTGGCTTGGCCCTCCTCGGTTCCTATATTCTTTCACTTTCGCGTTGTATATCTGTTTCGTTATTATTTCCTCTACATGTTAACTGAACCAACTGAGTACGTCTCTTCTTATTTTAATACAGATACTCTAGTTCAAATCAAATTTTGCTCAATGCTTGCATTTCGATTGTGTTTATTCTATATTTATACTTTAAAGTCTTCAAAGGGGAAGAATAATACAAGAATAATATTGCACGCTATAGTGCACACTGAAGAAAACATGCACTACCCTATCCTTTCTACATGTTCTACCATAAATTTATCCTCACTTCTTGAAGCTTCGGTAATGCTACTGAGAAATCTCAATTATAATGTCTACATAGTGTAAAACAAAGTTGCTTGTCGGCGTCTGTATCTATATATCTTTTAAACTACGCAACGGATTTTAATTTGGTTTTCAACAATAGACAGAATTAATTAAGAGGAAGGTTTATATATATAATACATGCATATTATAGCAGAGAAAAACCTTGTAATGCCATGTCGTAAAAACATAAATTTTTGTGCAAATGCTGGCTAAACCTTACCAGATAGATCATAATAATGTACTACGGAATTGTATATCTTAAGAAGATCTACAAAAAAATCTGCGGTGGCATATGTCTACCTCCTAAGGACAGTACCCATAGTAGCCATTTTTATCTTTTATATATTACGAAAACATAAAGGGTCATTTACGAAGCTATTTTAATCGATACTATTTTAACAATACAGTATTATTCCTTATCCAATTAAATACGTCAGATACGTTGTACATTTAAAATCACTCTACACTGAAAACAAATTAGTATCTACATCGCATTCGTGCAAAGCTGTTTCGGGTCGCTAGTATTCTATATAACAGTTACCGTGGAAGTTCAATTATTTATGTTTTTATTGAATTCACTAATAAAAATATATTTAATTGTTTTTGGAGAAATATATTTTATAGTATTTTTTCCTTATGGCTGTTTTGTTTGACATTTGCAATTATTATAAATTTTATTTCTACTTAATTTTTTTATTAATCATATTACGCTTTAAAGACGTGGGTATTTTAAGTATTAAATTCATGGTATATTTGTAATTTTATATGATAGTAAATGTGTTTAATTAAATATTCAACTGCCTTAGTTTTACTTTACTAACTAATAATATAAAACACATTTTATATTAAACAAAAATAGACTTAACTGTTGTAAAAAATCGTGTTTACTGTAGCGCCCCCATCGATCGAATATGCTCAGGAATGAGATTTATACATAGCAAAAACATTTCAAAATTGGCCTAGATATTTCCGAGATAAATGGTAACAAACACTATACAAATACCTCTTAACTTAAACGCGCGCAAGTTGAAAATAGAACAGAATAACATTTTATTTATTATATTCATTTCTCATAGTTTTCGTTCCGGTACAACTTTAATCACGTTAAGTATAATTAAAGATTATTGCATGTACTCAATTATTGTTACGCAACTATGTAAGTAAGATAACCATCTGGCTGTCATCATTTGGGTACCTTTTTTGTGATGTCGAAGAACTTCTCCAGATAATGAGTTTTGATGTACTTGTCTCTCCTAAAGCGTGGTGTCATTTATCACACAGAAATCATTTTTGAAAAGTCAATGATACAGCCAAACAGATTTCGGTTAAAATTTTGTTCCAAAATAATAATCCATGATTCAATAATGCTAATAAACAAAACTTGTGTAGAGAAAAATCTACCATTATTGTAAACCCAGAGATTTTTATTAGGGTTATTCGATCGAATCATAAACAAATGAAACGCTTTACTACTATTTCTTATAAGAACTAAAGAATCACAAGTTAACTGATTGTTACATTTTACCTAATGAACGTATTGGCATAGAATCAAGTTAAATTGAATTTTTGCTAAAGAATATAATTTACCACAACTTTACAGATACTCTTCCATACAACTTCATTTATTAGGCGACGTGCATATGTGTGTATAAAAGTTATTTATTGTAGCTAGAGACCAAACCACACCGGCCAGTGTGGCGCGACGGGCTGGTGTCCAAGTTTTATGAGCTTTATGAAACTAGTGCGTTAGTTTGTTATTATATATTGCCCAAATATTGCAAGTGAGACTTGGGTTGTTTAAATATATAGAACCAGCTGACCCGGTGAACTTCGTACTGCTTCGAAATCAATAAATGTTGTCTTAACTTATTAGGTGAAATAAATTCAGTTTTTTATTACGACAAAATGAATAGTCAAAATGAATTAAGTTCATTAAATGTTCAAAAATATGAATGAGTAGTATTTTAATTGTATTAAAACTAATGTAATTCACATGGCAGCAAAGCATTAGCTTTATAGAAGCGAACGAAATTATTCGCGTACCATTGTTCTACTACTTTGTATTAAGCTATTTGCTGGATGGGTTGCATTCGAGTCGATTCCCTTCATTGAATTGACTGCTGAGCTAACCTTCAGTTATAAATTGTGCAAGTCAGACTAATTAAACATTGAGACATATAGATGGTTGATTCGTCTCTTTTTGTTATATAGTCGGTAAATTTAAAGGAATGCAGTAGACCAACGATTTAATTTTGAATTGTGGAGTTTAAATGTTCTACATTTTCGTTCTTTGCCTCAAGAATCACTCGTTCACTCAACCAAATGTGATTTTCGTGTTCATAAAAAATGCTCGGGAATACTTTGTTGATGAGATGGTCGTTCATTGAGAAAAAATTGTAAACTTCAGCGGAAACAAAATCAATTCGTTAGATTCGTCGACAGGAATACGTCGCTGTCAGTTAAGGCTTTGTTTTATAGTGCCACACAGTCGATGATTTGAGGCAGGCGTTTATTTCAACGGCAGCTGTCGATCTTGAATTTGCTGGAAGTATCTAATATACAGGCATTTTACTGCCTGATATTAGATACTCCCAGCAATTTGCATTGCGTCTCCAATAAATCTACATCATTAAATACGCTTTCAATATGCATTTATATTGCCATTGTGCAATAAAATAGGCAAATTCAATGATATGAGGAATATCTGCCTAATTCCATTGAGCGCATTGAGGAAAAATAAGCCAATTTCATCATCAATTGCCTTCGTTAACGTAGCGTATACTTCCTTCTATTGCGGGTTCATCAGTTTTACGTTCGCTCCAACTGATTGGTGCAATGCATTTCGAACATATTTACGTTTACATTCCAATTCTCGACTAAAAGCCATCATTCCACGATTTGGCAGTAGCATTCTTAACTTCACTAACACATGATGTACCGCATGGCTTCGATTAAAAGCAAAGCTTGGCTATGTATCTCTTAATTTACCTCGAGGTCGGGATTCCCTGAACTGACACGAATTTGATGTAAAAGCACTTGGAAATATAGTAACTGCTTCAGCGATTGTCATGGGACATGAGTACCGTTTTCAAGCTAATTAAGCGGGTAACATGAACTATGAAATATTGGGCACACTACATCATTGATAGTTCGAAGTGATTCAAATGATGTAGGCCGATGAACATTCACCAGCAACAACCGCAAGCATTCGTTACTCTTTAAATAAACTATGTATTCAAAAGCGTCAGCAGAATGCACATCCGGATGATCAGGAGCCATATTGCCTTGCTCCCGACGTTGAAGTATCTGGGATGAGCGTTCCAAATGTACTAACCACGTCATCACACTTGGAACGCTCATCATATCAGAGGCAACGTAAGTTTAAATAAATCACCTTGGCAAATCGAATAAAACTGGTGAATGTTGTAGTTGGAGGTGTTTCAGCTCACGCCAAGACGAACTAAAAAATATTCATTGAAATCTGCCAATTCTTACTTGAGATATCATAAAAAGCGTTTCATATAAAGTGTATGAGAAAATGAATTTAGTGAATATTTTTTTTTCGTTAATTTTACATTTTTTTTTTATACAACGTCAGAGAACAAGCATACTGCCCACCTAATGTAAAGTAGTCACCGTAACCTATTAACACTTGTAAATTAACAGGACTGAGGAAAAAATATTTATTGGAAATAAGTAATGTATGTTATATATACTCGTAATTTGGAAATAATCAATTGGTCATTTTCAAAAACGCTTGGGTTGTATGTGGCTGATATTTTGGGCTGTATCTAAATAACTATTAAATAGATCACTAATTACTTTGCGAGTACAAATTGTTAACTGTTTCAAGTATATATTCCAATACTATAATTCAATTAACATAATTTGTCTGTGCCACCAAATTAGCTCCGTAGTACAATAACATTGTGATATGACAAAATTATTGCGATTTTATGAAAGTAGAGCGACTTTATTTTGAGTTTCATTCAAGTTTACGATCACGGCGAGACTGCCCAATTATAATGGTTGCAGTCATTAAGGTGCCATTTCCAAGCTGTCCCAATGAAGACTGAAGACTAACATGTCACTTAAAATAAGTGACATGATTTAGATTGATCCTATGTATCCTATTAGTATTGTTGTATTATATACTTTTTTATTTTAGTTTTAATTCTGTCAATAACAACGTAGTAACTTTAATACTCCTACCCCATGGTGCGATAGCTTCATACCGGAAAATTCAATCACGTGGCGAGCATCAATGTGCGTTTTCCGTCTTTGTTCTTAAATCTTAAAGATTGCTAATATACATCCTGTGCCCAAAATAAATAATAGATCAGACCCATAGAATTACTCGTCTATTGCTATAGTTTTATCTGGCCAAGATGACGGAAGATATATATATATATATACTCTTTCAGCAACTAGGACACATCAATAGTCTCTAGAATGTGGACCTCTGGAGGATCCGTCCCCGCCAATATGGTTTACGACATGATTGTTTATCGGGCGATCTTAAAGGAGAAGCCATCGTCCAAACTGCCCAAATGGATTATGATGACTGTTCCGATAGCAGGCTGGTGTCACGCAAGGCTATATTATCTCCCTTCTGTTTAAAGAATTTTCAATTTTAGATCGTGTTATACATACAATAACATTACATATTTAAATAGAACTTTGATTTTTGATATTAGAATGAATATAGTTAAAGAAAGAAAGTATTACGAGTACTATGGAACAATTTCATATGAATGTTTATATACATACGATTAATTCAGGCTTGAGTTTCGACAAAACATATAAACGAGTTTCATAAAGCTTATATAAATAATATTAATAATAATAATTTAGTCCATACATAACAACACATCATAACTTAATAAAATTTTCACATATACTTGTAGTACTATAATTTAGTCAGATATACAATAATAAATCAGGACTACATACGTACATAGCGACTCATACATAAAGTTACAATAATAAGTTGCTTTAAAGTAGGAGTAGATTATATCATTGGTAATACATTTTAATTTGACTCAATGTAGTGTATTTAAATTAAATCTGTGGAAAATAGCAAATTCAATCATGTGTAAAAATATCGTACTTTTTTATGTTCATTTGAACAATGACTCGATTGAGAAAAGTTATACTTAAAAGGTATACAGCAATGATAATTTTTCCCTCGTCTGTATGTATTTAATCACACTGACACCATTTAATACATTACGATTAATAAATACACGGATTATTATTCTTTAAAACACTCTGACTGAAACTTATCTGACATGATGATAGAATTTCCAAAAAAAAAATATCATTAGTCTCTAAAAAATACATTTTAAGAAAGGTAGGGCACACAAAAAGCCCTACTGGACAAGTACCCCCACTTCACAGGTAACTGCAGCCATATTTGGCTATAAACATGGAAGGACCACAACAACAAGCGGTTGCTAGGTTCCTCCGAGTAAATAAGGTTACCAGAAGGCCCCTAGAATGAGCTACCAAGCATATCAATATGTGATAAATGAAACGTGCCCACTAAATATTTCGGTAAAGCTAAGTATGCCGAGCTTTGATCCGTCAGTCATTCAAGATTTCTCCAGCAATACAGTAAATACTTAAGTACTAGGTATTATCAACATTACTCCGAAAATCGTTTCACTTTGCGACTGAAATGAGATAAGAAGGCGTCTCAACTCGGTCGGCTTCTGTTTTCAGAGTAACTCGTATTTTGACACTCAAACTTCAGTAGCTTAGTGCAATAAACCATTAGCAATAAAGACTTTAATTGAGAATTTTGCTATTCATTTGATTTCGGTTTAAATTTGTATTTTCATTTTACATTACTTCTGTTGCCAAAAGAAATATGGTCGCTTGTCACAAAACTTACGCAAACTGCTAAAGCAGCAACTCTACACCAGTTGCTCGGAATAAACACTTGTAGGTATAACTATGAGAAATGAATAAGATACAATAAGATTTGTTAAAATGTGAAGTGTGTCTATGTGCCCGCGAGGATCCAATAGCAAATAAAGATTTTTTTGTCTTTTATTTGGCTGCGGTCATTAGTACGGTGACGATGATCTTCTCAGTTTCGGTCGCGTCTTAATTACTAGCGACTCGCCCCTAATTCGCACGGATGATCTCGCACAGGTGATTTGATCACTACTATACTTCATAGGATAACCTGCTGGGCTAATCTGAAGATGGCCTGAAAATTTCACTAACATTCAGTTTTGAAGTCCATATAATATATATAAATACATATATATTTACATGTAACTATAACGACACAGCCTTAAATTATTGTAATTATTGTAAATAATATATGTATGTATGTATGTATATCTTCACGCCAAGTCCCTTGCGGGGTAGGCAGAGAGAACCGAGCGCCATAAGACACGGTCCTTGCATACTTCACTCGCTTCTGTGACATTCATAGCTCTTTTCATGCACGCTCGCCGGTTCCTGGGGCTTCTGACATCACCTTCTGATAAAACACGACCAATTTGGTCATGGTAGGTTAGTCTCGGCCTTCCTCGGCTCCTACATCCTTCCACTTTTGCATTGTATATCTGTTTCGTCATTCTTTCGTCCCGCATTCTTTCTACATGTCCGAACCAACGGAGCATGCCCTTTCTTATCTTAACACCGACACTCTCTTTTAGACCAACTCTTTCTCTCACGTCTTCATTACGAACGCGGTCAGCAAGCGTTATGCCACAAATTTTGCGCAATGCTCGCATCTCGACCGCATTTATTCTACTTTCATGCTCTCTCTGCCATACCCAGCTCTCACTTCCATAAGTTAGCGTTGGAATTAGCACCGCGTTGTGTACAGCGAGCTGTGCCTTCTGGCTTAGATTTCGGCTGCCTAGAAGTTTACCCAACGCTCCATTCACCCTATTCCCGGCACTCACTCGTCTCTCCACATCAGCGGTGTACCTTCCATTGCTGCTAAAAGCACTTCCAAAATATACAATCTCATTCACTTGCTCCAACACTACATCATCAACCATAATCCTAGCGTTTGTTCTGGTTGTCTCTCTTTCAAATACCATTATCTTGGTTTTCTTCGCATTCAATTGTAAGCCTTTCTTCATACAATCATCTTTCATTGTTGTAACTAGTGTTTGCAGTTCGGATGGTGATTCTGCTATTAATGCCGCATCGTCTGCATAAAGCAGGCAGTTGACCACTGAGTCACCCATTCGCATTCCCACATTCATATTTCTTATTCTCTGAAGACCAGATACAGGATGAACAGCCGAGCCGACAGCACGCATCCCTGTCTGACACCAATATTGACATCAAACCAGGGCGACAAGCTGCCGTCCACCCGCACACATGCTGTACAATCCTCATAAGTGGATTGCACAGCACGGGGTAGGTCACCGTCAACCCCATATCCGGGCAAAATGTTCCAGAGATTCTTTCGCACGACTCTATCAAATGCTTTCTCAAAGTCCACAAAACCGCAGAAAACCTTCTGATCCAAAGCCAGATGCTTCTCTACGATGTTGCGGAGTGAAAAAACTTGATCCGTACATCCTCTGCCGCTTCGAAATCCACCCTGTGCTTCCCAAAGCATTCCATCGGATTTCACCCTCATTCTCCTTTCAATGATTTTTCCATACACTTTAGCTGCTAAGCTGATCAAACTGATGGCCCTATAGTTGGCGCAGTCCATACGTGAGCCCTTGCCTTTATACAAGGGCACGATGACTGCGCGTCTCCAATCGCTCGGGACCCTTCCGGTTCTCCAGCATAATTTGCTCAAAAACCAGAAGGCGTCCCTAACGCAGGTACCACCTAGCTTGATCATCTCAGCTGTTACCATATCGATTCCCGCTGACTTTCCATCTTTCAAACTTCGTATCGACCATTCAATCTCATCCATAGTAATGTCTTCATGGTACGCTGGCACTGCCGAGTCTATCACAGACTCATTCACAATGCCAGCGTCATGGACATAATCATACATTTCTCTAAAATATTCACTCCACCGTTCTAACACTTCCTGAGTGTTAGCAAGAATGCCACCAGCTTTACATCTTATCTTGTCCATTCTGGATGCTGACGAACCACTTCGAGACTTCTTTACCTCTCTCCAGAAGAGTTTGGTATTTGCCTCGAAGTTCTTCGTCAGCTTCTCTTCCTCAATCATATGTAGTCTTTCACGCTTCTCTTTCACTAAAGCTTTGGAGTCATTCTTGCATCGACGGTATATTTCTTTCTTCATTTCTTTCATACCATCACTCTGGTGCAAAGATGATACGTAATCCAGCCACGCTTTCCTCTTTTTTTCCACGGAGGATTGAACCTCCGCATCCCACCAGGCATCTCCTCTTAGTGTTCTACGTCTCTTTGCGCATCCACATGCTTCTTTCGCACTGTCCACCATACTTTCTTTCAGAACTTTCCAACATTCGTCTACATCTGAGTCGGAAAGACTCGCGTTCGCAAGTCTTTCACTGACTAGACGTACATACGTACTCCTCACACTTTCATCTTCCAATTTTTCACTTCTTATTCTTTCATGGTCTCCGAAAGGAATACGCACTCGCCAGTGCCTCCACTTCTTGAAAAGCCCCACAAATCGGCTTATCACCAGATAGTGGTCCGTTTCAAGAGTGGGACCTCTGAAGGCTCTTGTATCCATTAACGACTTTCGGAGACGTCCATCTATCAAAATCAAATCAATCACACTTTTCTGTTCATTCCGTCTCCATGTGTAAGTGTGAATATCCTTGTGATGGAAGAGCGTGTTCGACACAAGGAGGTTTCGTTCCATACATACGTCTAAAAGTAACTTACCAGCATCGTTCACTCTCTTATCTCCGTATGGACCAAGCACAGCCTCATAACTGCTTCGCTTGGTCCCAACCCATCCATTCAGATCACCACACATAATTATCCGTTCATTCGCTTCGGCCAAATCCAGAATACCCCTTACAGTCTCCCAAAACTTCTCGAGCTCCTGGGGATCAGCAGAGCTCACAGGAGCATATGCTGCAACTAAAAACACTCGCGTAATCCCCAGTTTTATCTTAACCCAGAGAAGTCTTGGACCTACTAAATCGTAATCTTTCACACCCGCGGCCAAGCGAGATGAAAGCACGACACCTACGCCAGCGCTGGCATGAACGTCCTGGTCCACCCCGGACCACAGGGCCATCATGCCACCGGGCAGATCTTCGGTGTCGCTTCCCTTTCGCTTGGTCTCTGACACACACAAAGCATCTAGGCATCTCACGTTCATTATATCTATCAACTCATTCATCTTATCTTTTAGACCACCTCTCACAATCCATGTGCCTATACGACACTCAGCTCCCCTCGACCCGCCGGGATGGGCGTTGCGTGGTGGGTGGCGGCCCCCACCGCCGCATGCCCTAGATTTCGCACCGACGGGGGCGGATCGGTGCGCGTCGCCTCCGGGGGACGCCCTAATCCGCGCGTCTGTGCGGTTTGGGTCCAGAATTGCAGTCCAAGTGTTGGACTGGCAGGGTCGCGACGTGCACGCTTCTGGTACCGACCCCTAATAAAAATAATATATATTTTTGCAAATCTATTCTTTAATCTAATACGCGCAGATGTATTTGTTATAAAACTAGTTATTTTGTAACTAAAACTAAATACATTGTTACCAGAATTTGATCTATTGCTTAGAAAATCATAGCTTGCCCAATACATCGCAGTATCTTCATTTACTTCACCTCAAATCTACTTTCTATCTACAAAACTCAATTCATCATACTTCCAAAAGCAATTTCAGTATCAAAAGTCCAAGTCATTCAGACTTCAGCATAATGGAAAGTTCGCAACTACTTTCGCCTCAATTAATACACCAATCAAGATAAGAGTATCTTAAAATTTGCTAATGGTATGAAGCATTGTTACCGAAGCGATTTACCAATTACCGCTGCGGTAATTACGAGAATGGTGAGAACCGTTCCCGGGAATCCGGTAACCCTTTTGTTATATTCGCAAAATTGAAACAATTAATTTTTTTTTTTGTAAGACGGGACTTGGGTCTTGTGTGCATGTCATTATATTGGTTATATGCGAGCCTATCCCAATGAGAATGACTTTGTATGCTGAGATATATACTGAGTAATATAGAACACAGCTATTTTTTTTGGAAAAATATAACAAAAAAAGTGTCTGTATTAACATTAAGACAAATTTAACAAATTCATAGAAAAGAAATAACTATATCCACAGACAAATTTGTTTTTTCAATGAAATTAACTGTGTTAATTTTTTTATAACGCTTTTATTGATCCGTACTTATATCCACTCAGAAAATATCTCAGCCTACTAAATTATTTAGATATCTAAATAAACTAAATCATTGTCATTGGAATAATCTTGATAAGATGTTTACTTGAGCAGTGAACTGAACAAAGTCACATTGAAAAAATGAAAGCGCCTGTTTTTTGAGGCCTGTGGTTCAGGGGTACTTTAACACTAAAGGTTGTTTGATTTCCATAAAAGATAAACATTTGTGAGCATGTACCTGTATTGATCTATCTCGGTGTTCATGTATCATAACTTTGTATTCATGAGAATATGTACGCATAGAACAAACGGTCCTATAGCACAAGCTTCGTTTAAGGCTAAATGGCGCTGTGTAATTTGTTCTAGGATTTTATTTTTTATTCGATAGACAGATACCAAAGACAAATCTAATAAATATTGAGTTCTACATGTAAGTAATATCACGAAATTGATTACTATCTGCTATTGTCTCCATTCTTTAACTTGGAACATGGATTGAATACTAATTTATAACAAACTCTTTTATATAAATACTCTATAGTAGTTATGGCAGGCGTCTGTACCTCTTTTAAAGTCAGCTGTACATTAATTCAACTACTAATATATTTTTTTTATACAAGGTCGGGAGGCATATAAGTATACGGACCACCTGATGTAAAGCGTTTACCGTAGTGCATAAACGCTTGCAATACATTAAGTATCACTCGAGTGATGCCACTTCTTCTGCTAACATAGCGACTCCTAAAGAACTTACTGGTGACCTCACTCACACGCAGGACCACAATAACCCTCCACAAAGTTCTTATTCGGCTACGATTTTCTGTGAGGTGGAGGTACTTCCTAAGACGGGCTGCTTTGATGCGATCTACCTCTCTTAAAACATCCAGACCAAGACAAACAGACATGTTCATGCACACAAATGTTTGCCTTGTATGGAAATCGAACCCACGAGCGTTGGTGTCAAAATCGCGTCATTCACTACTGAGTCGCTCACATCACATCACAACTAATAACTGCACATAAGCGGCTTACTAGTTTAGCCTAATGGATAAGGAACTAGACTATATTAACCGACTAGTTTCCTGTTTATAATCCTGGTTTGGACATAGTGTCCACAACATCCTGGTATGGCAACACAATGACCGGCCAGGGAACTGTCATTTCGCTGTGCATTTATGAATGGTGGGATCATGAGTTAAAAAGCTTTGTTGCACCGTACCTATTTTAAAAATACTCAGACTAAGATTATTTTGAGTATTTTTAAATGTTCATGCACACATAACTTTTTGTCATGTGTAGGAATCAAACCCACGAACGAGCCTAGTCGTTAAAGTATCATTGCTAACCATTCGATTTCCGTGCTCAGAAATATTATTCAGAATACTACTACGTTGGGTGACTGGAACTACCCAGACCTCGACCTGGGATCAAGAGGGCAGTTGTATTCCTGCTAGAGATAAAAGTGTCTGAGGTGTTGTTGCAATAGCAGCGGATGCAGCATTTTACAATGGATATTTCTTGTAATGCCAGCGTTCAGGTATTAGGCAGCATAGTAATTGTATAACATCAGCAGGGCCGACGTACTTCCTATTGCTACGATCTAATTGGTCATGTCCTACGACACGATACAGTCCTACGACCTATCAGGATCTCTAAAAATAGTGCATGAAAAGCTTAACGAAGCGAGTGAGGTGTGAACTGAGTCATGTGGCAGTAGGCAGAGAGTATCTACAAAGTACTTGGCATGAAGATATAGAAAGGTAGATATAGAATAAAAAATGCCCAAGTAACTGGACAAGCTTGGGAAAAGCAAACAATGGTTGTTTTCTATTATTTATGTTCGAACATGTTCTTATTTCATCGACTAAAATGAAAATCAAACAGCCTTATTTACATTTATTTATAAGAAAATGAAAATTCAGCTTTTGTTAATAAAAGGTATTCGTACCTACAGACAAAAGATTTCGCAACAGATCCTGCGCTAATTTGAGCAAGAAATTCGGCGTATTGCTGAGTTTTCTTTGGACTATTAATTTTGTTATTTCCTTTATTCGGAGGGCTTCAACTGTGAGTTTATCACAAAGACATTCTTTTGTAAATGAACCTCCAGAAACGTGTCTTGTCTTCGAATAAAAGTTAAAACAATTTGTAAGTTTTATACTCTCTTTTTGTGTAAATAAAACAAACGTAATGTGAGTGAGTGAGTATAAAGACGGCTTATAATATAACAGTAATGATATGAACTACTATATTGATTCAATAATGTCGGTATATTATTTAATTTTCGAGTTACGTACTCAAGGGATGCTAAACTCCGCTATAACAAGATACAATACAAAAAATTCAAGGGTACCGATACGAGAAACGTGTTTATTTTTTGCGTTATTTTACTAAACTATGAACAACGTGGTGCTAAACGGAATCTTTTTTTAAGCGGGTTTGAGTCGCCCTTGTCTTGTCTTTTCATACTACAACCGATGGCAGGATAGCAGTACTTACTTACACACGACACTTTACTTACATACAAAGTTTATTTTTAAGTAACTCCTACAGATTTCTGTTTGCTTGGTAATTCTTAATTGCAATTGCAATGGTCTCAGAAGTAAATTGTCAAAGTAAACATTTAATTATTTACGTAAGGTGAATATATATGATCTATGTGTAATTTTGGTAATATAAAATATAGCCTATGGTTACCCGCTGAAAATGTACCTGTCAATATTACGAGAAGGAAATTTTTAAAATCTATTTAGTATTTTTTTCATTTATCCATTAGAAACAAACACATAAATTGATGAGATGATTTTTGTATATTTGTTTCTAATGGATAAATTCAAAAATACTCAATAGATTTTAAAAATCCTTTCACATATAGAAAGGTAACATATTCAGTGGGTAACATGGGCTATTTTATTTTCACAAAATTAAGGATCCATGAGAAAACTACAAAAATGTAGCCCAACTGTGAAAAATTGTGATGATACATAAAATAATGTACCATTCTAATGTAAACTACCCATATTTTTATAGGAATGCCACTGCCCAAGCAATACACGTTATGTCGCAGTAATGTATTAAGTTGTGGTTAAACATTCCAATTAGCCAATATGCTTCAGCTTGGCTCTTTCCAAATATGAGTGATATTGTACACAACTGAAAATAACTAGTTATTTTGAGAAATAACTTGTGACTAAACGGCTCGGCTAGACGCTGACCCAGATAACAAATACTTGAATATACTTCCTTCTTGTTGAGACAATTAGTTCATACGATGTACCTAAAGTCTATGACAGTCTCACAATACAATAATAATGATGATTTCAAAAGGAAATATAAACATGTGCAGATTATATAACAAGTCCTCTTGCAAAGAGTGTCTTTAATGCGCCTTTAGACTAACGATTAGTACAAAAGATTAGTTAATAGTTTCAGGCGTTATTTTGCCAAAGTCAAATTTACATACAATTTGATCTAACCTGCTTTGTGTGCTTCCGCCACCAATTAGTTTATGTGGCCTAGCGCCGGCCGGCACACACCCACTACTGTTAGTAAGTGCAACATGCCGACGCTGCCATGGCTGCTCCGGTAGTCTCTGCCTCGGCTGCTGCGGTCGTCCGCCATCTTGCATCGCAGTAGCCGAGGCAGGTAGCGTCGGCATGTTGCACTTACTAACAGTAGTGGGTGGGTGCCGGCCGGCGCTAGGCCGCATGAACTAATTGGTAGCGGAAGCACACAAAGTAGGGTAGATCAAGTTGCATACAAAAGATTATTTTTTATCCAAAACCCCATTGCACCACATTGAACTCATCAGAACATGATCATGGGTCTCATCGAGAATTGTAAACGTGTAGCACACTATAATTACACTACATTTCAAGAAGATTGTTTTTATAGGTGTCATGGGTTCGCCGCAGGGGAAGAGACGATATGCCAGAACTGCTCACTGTAGGGGCAATCACTTATGCAGCTGACAATAGAGTGACAGTTGCTAAGCGATACCCTGGCAATTGGAGGCTGCTCATCAGGGAAGTCAAGCCTGATGATGAAGGTGTCTACGAGTGCCAGATATCAACGCACCCACCTAGAGTCAGCAGAACTTTCTTACATATTAACAGTAAGTACTAAACACTATGATTAGTTACTATTGCTATACACTATGCAGTTATACGCCTTCTTCTTCTTGGTATTTTGCGGATCCTAACTCATTAGAATTGGCCGGGTCCGCTACCTAAGCTTAAGGATTCGGCAAAGGTACTGATTTCTTCAAGAACCGACTGCCGTCAGACCTCCACAACCCAGAAGGAAAGCCAGTCTGATCTTAGCTAAGATCACAGGTCTTTTGAAACATAATTTCTTGGACGGGCGGGTTTCCTTACGATGTTTTCTTTCATCACCGAGCTAGTGAAATTGCAAATATTTAATAGATTCAGGCGTTACTTTGCGAAAGTCAAATTTACATGCAATTTGATCTAACCTGCTTTGTGTGCTTCCGCCACCAATTAGTTCATACAGCCTAGCACCGGCCGGCACCCACCCACTACCGTTAGTAGATGCAACATGCCGACGATGGACATAGAGGGAGCCTTTGACAGCGCATGGTGGCCAACAATTAAAACGCGACTGGCTGAGGAGAGCTGTCCTGTTAATATTAGAAGACTGATTGACAGTTACTCCAGGATAGGAAAGTAAGAGTAAGATACTGCGGAGAAGAGTGCGTCAAAAACAAGAACAAGGGATGTGTCCAGGGATCGGTCGGGGGCCCAATTCTGTGGAATCTTCTCCTGGATCCACTACTAAAAGGATTAGAAGAAAGAGGTGACCACTCTCAGGCCTTTGCGGACGACGTGGTAATCGTTTTTGAAGGTGATACAGCTCTTGAGATCCAAAGACGTGCGAACAGCGCCCTCACCTATATTTAGGAGTGGCGTGTCCGTAATAAACTTCCACAAAACCAACACCATGGTGGTAACTCGCAAACTAAAGTATGACACGCCGCTGCTGAGCATAGGAAGGGTTAAAGTTCGAATGTCGAATGAAATAAAGATCCTAGGCCTTACAATAGTAGCCACGTAGCGGTTATATGCAGAAAGGCACTAAATATCTATAAACATCTGTCTAAAGCTACCAAGATCAGCTGGGGTCTTCACACAGAAATAATAAGACTACACATCAACTGTGGAGCCCGTGTAATGTACGCAGCCAGTGTCTGGGTACCATCAACAAGGAAGCTGAGTATACAGAAGCAGCTCAATGCAGTTCAGAGAGGATTCGCCCAAAAGATAACCCGGGTGTATTACACCGTCTCCTTAAACTCGGCGCTGGTGCTCTCCGGGCTACTACCACTAGATATCCGGATTCGAGAGGCCGCGAAGCTATACGAGTCTAAAAGTAGGGTACCCGGGACAGCACTGGGAGACCGAGAGGTGGAGAGTATGGTGCGATATACTACCACCCGGCATCCTGCCGAACGAATGGCTTTGGTGTACAGGAACCTGGAGGACCAGCGTGATATAGATGACCATAACGCGCAATCGGTGCGAATATTCACCGATGGCAGTAGAATTAAGGACAAGGTCGGAGCAGCTTATTCCATATGGAAAGGCGACTGCGAAATTAAAGCTGTCAAACTTAAGCTGTCTTCTCACTGCACGGTGTACCAGGCCGAAATCTTGGCCATTCGTGATGCAACTAAGGCAATTCTCCAAAGATCAGAGCAAAGCTTTGGTGTGTACACTCCCGATCCGCACTGGAGACCGTTGTAAACCAATCAGCCCTTCACCCCCTGGCAGTGGACGCAAGAAATAATTTTAGTAGAATTAGACTCCAGAATAAATATGTGAGACTATTTTGGATTAAAGCCCACGCAGGATTGGAGGGCAACGAGCGAGCGGACCAGTTGGCTAAAGAGGCTGCACTGCATATCAAGCGGAGACCTAATTATGATCAGTGACCGGTCTCATTCGTTAAGCGAATGATCCACATGGAATCGCTTGACGAATGGAATCGGAGGTACCAGAGTGGCGAAACGGCCTCAACCACATAAATGTACTTCCCGGAGGTGGTAGAAGCATACAAGGTGGTACGACAGTTTGAGCCGACGGCAATTATGACTGGGCACGGCAGTTTTTCCGAATACTTAAATTGCTTTAAGTGTAAGGAGAATCCATCGTGCATCTGCGAAGAAGGAGTACAGGAGACGCGTACTATTTAAGTGTCCACTATATAGTCTGCAAAGGCTTGAGGCTGAGATAGAACTGAACATAACTATAAGCCCTCAAACAGTTAGTAAAATAATTAAAGATAAAATACTAAGATCAAAATTGTTAAATTACTGCACACAAATAGCTCTTAAAGTACTAAAGAAAAATAAAACTAGTTAAATAAATTATGAGGTCTATATATACGGCGCTATATATTAAGTCACCATAAATCAAATCACTATAGATGTATAAAAACAAATTTGACACTAACACCAAACCTACGGCCAACACAATCTCTGAACAAATATTAGAGGGACTAGAAAATAATAATAAATAAATAAAAAACAGTGGAACAAAAACAAAGGAACAGAAACCGCAGGCCCCCACCACCGTCGCTGCCACGACTGGCCTGGTCGTCGCTGCGACACGTGTTTCTCCTCTCCACGAGGCATCCTCAGGTGTTGTAGACGTTACTCGTTAGAATAACATGCTACAAGTCTGTAAAATCCGTATATTGCAAATATGTAAAATCCGAATACACGAATTTAGTTGTACATGCCAAGATTCGAACCGCGGTCCAGTTGTTCAATAAGCCGTCTCTTTATCCACTTGGTTGTCACTTCTCTTATTATTCCATAAACTTATATGACGTGTACGTAGTTATCCTTACCAACTTATACTCAGGCCATTGCTGGGATAGTCCTTCTTCATAGGAAGTGAGCTATAAATAGCAAACCCAATGAGCCTCGAATGTTCCAATAACCATATTGGTAAACTACTATCGACCCGCACTGGCTTCGCACGGGTAGTAAAGCATATTATGCTTCCAAAGTCCCACGCCTCGCCTGTCGGATCCATCATTTAAATTATATAGTGTAAATGATTATCATAATATGCATGAAAGACCAGAGGGAGACTTTGTACAAAAGTCGTCTGCATGGGTATACCTCTGTATCTCCTATTTCTACCGCCAAGCGGCTATATTTATATAGCCGTGTTCCGGTTTGAACGGTGATATATGGCAGGGAAATTACTGGGTACTGTGACGAAATATCCTTAGGTCGCAAGATTGGCAGCGCGCGAGTAACATCCCCGTGGTGTTGCGAGCGTCAATAGACTGCGTTGACTGCTTACCATCTGATGCGGGCCGTATGCTTATTTGCCAATCTAGTTGTATAACAAAAGGAAATAAGCTTAAGGTAAGTAACGTATTTAAGATGATAAGGACTGTATATCCGTATAATATCCGATGAAAGCTCAGAGGCGGCTTGAATTTTTCCGACATTTTTCGACTCGTGCGAAGCCACCTCTGCTGTTAACACAGCAACTCCATAGAAGTTTATTGGAGACCTAACTCACACGCAGGAACACAACAACCCTCTATGGAGTTTTTATTCGACTGTGGTTTTCTGTGAAGTCGAGGTACTTCCCCTAGACGGGCAGTTTATTGCGCCCTACCTCTCTTAAAACACCCAAATAGACATGTTCATGCATGCAAAATATTTCGATTCCCACACAGGACAAACATTTGAGTGCATGAACATGTCTGTTTGTGTTGGACTGGGTGTTTTTAAGAGAGGTAGGGCGCACCAAAGCAGCCCGTCTGGTAAAGCATCTCCACCTCACAGAAAACCACAGTCAATTAACAACTCCATAGAGGGTTGTTTTGTTCCTGCGCGTGAGTGAGGTCTCCAATAAACTTCTATGGAGTTGCTGTGTTAACATCAGAGGTGGCTTCGCGCGAGTAATGCTTAATGTATTTATTAAAAGCTTAAATCAGGTGGGATGTATGCTTGTTGGTGGAGAGTTCGATGGCGTCGTTGCGCATGTCATTCTAACCTAACACGCAGTTTAGGCAATGTCAACCGCAGCCTGTCTATGGATGGGTTTACCTATCACGAGTTTCTCCGTGCGGAGGGTACGTCAAGCCGTAGGTCCCGGCTGTTGTCGATAGATGTCAGTCGTTAAGCTAAGTCAGTGGTCCTTGGGCGGCTTGAAAACACTGGCTGAAAGGGGTTTAGAGTATACTGGGTATACTCTAAACCCCGTCGGCTGAAGGGAGACCCGTAGCCCTGCAGTGGAATGACTAAAGGTTGATGTGATGATGCTTGATGTTACCTCTCGACGTTGTATTAAAAAAATCAAACCCAGATGCCTTGACGTTAAATAAGCATTTCTTTCTTTCTTTAACCACTTTGCCACCGGGTTCGTCAAATCATTGGCTAATATCAGTTCTGTACTTTAGTTATTGTGTGTCTACTAAAGGTTTCGTCTCAGCTACTTGGCTATTTGACCCCTCTCTGTGTAAGAATCGTACCATAATCATGAATTTTGGTTTCAGCTCCACAAGTATGGGTCGTAGATGAGGCCGGTGCACCACTCTTAGAGAAGTATTACGAGGCTGAATCTACATTAGCCCTGGTCTGCCGAGCCAGGGACGTGGAAACGCCGGCCGTCCTCACATGGCTACATGAGGGAAGAGCTCTTAACGCTGACACGACTAGAGGTGGAATTAGGTATGTAAAAACTGGTGGGTAGGTAATATACACAATAGTGATTAAGTCACTGAAGAAACAGAGAAATTTGTTGGATTAGATGGGTTAAAATGCTACTGCTTCTGCTTATTTTCTAAAATTCAGTTGTAAGTACGAGTAAATAGGAAGATTTTGATCACCATGCTTCTTAAATGCTTTAGTTGCGGAACAGGCCTAGGTTTCTCAAAATATTGACACGTTCATAAGTAACAAACGCTAGTTAGTTTACAATGTCGTGAGACATGCAAGCACACAGCCCATCTGATGTAAACCTCGCTCACTTGCAAGAACACAACAACATTTCCTTTACCTCGTTCCATCCTCTATCCAATCGGCGGTTATCTGTGAGGTGAAGGTACTTCCACCAATCGGGCCGAATTTTTGCGTTCTGCCTTTCTTTAAAAAATATACGCACAAATATTTGTCCCGCGTGGGAATCGAACACACAAGCGTTGGTGTTAAAGTACCATTGCTAACCACCGTGCCACCGAGCTCCTCAAACATTTTTCTTTAGTTAAAACTAGGCCAGTCTCTTATTTCTAGTGTCACCACACTATTCCCTGCAAATACGGATCCCCCGTCACCTTCGGTTGAAAATAAGAAGGAAGAAGGTTCAATGCATACACCGCCATACTGATCTACTGCGGATTAGCGTGCGCCAGTATTTTCAAGCTGCCCGAAGGCCGGGGATTAAGCTCAACGATTGTCATCTATCGACAACAGCCGTGACTGTAGTTTAATATGCCCTCTGAATCACGGAGAAGCTTATGTATAATAGACTGGAGGACCTGGTGAAATTCGTATCACCTGTAATAAATTTTATTACGACTATAATCAGCGATTATCTCTGATAGGGTCATCATCATTTTGAGCTGAACTATAGGGTTTTTGCTCTTTTTGTTTTTTAAACCATCCCTATATTATATACGAAACAAAAAAATATATTTTAAACCGGTCAAGTCATTTTTTTAGTTTTAGCGAGCGAGATTTATATATATATAAAAATCAATTGGTGTATATATATATATATATATATATATATATATAAGGTCGACGCTGCTTAACCTGCATGTTCAATTAGAGTCATTCACGACTGCACCACTGAGCTTGTCAAAATAGAAAATATAATTAACGCGTAGAAAGCACTTCTACATGTCTGTGGACTTCTCATTCTGGAACATAAGCCGAAATAATTAAATAAATGTCAAGTTACCGCAGCAATTTGTTGTGAAACTTATGAAACAATTCATCCAAAGGTGAAATGTACTTCAACAAAACATTCAAACCACTTCATAGTATCATATCGACCTTCAACTATGACATTTGCAATTGTACCCTCCATTTTAACCAGCGGGGAATGTAGTGGATTGCTTATAAATATACAATGTTAACACCAGGTTATGTCGCCCACGCCAACACTTGTCGGAAAAGTTTAAAAGCAGACAAAACATGAATATTCTAGTAGGAATCCCGTAGACGTAAATTCACAAATGTAAACTTTAGTGAATTTTTGAGAGTTAAAATGTTTAAAATCCTCTGTTTATATAAAATTGTTCTAAGGATCTCTGTCACATCATATCACAGATTCAGTCACGAATTTGCTAAAGTAATCCCACACCATGAGATTAGTAGATATGCCTGAGTCATCGACATAATGAGGTTTAGAATTACTTTTCGGTGTTAAAATACGAGTATGTTGTTGGAACAAGTGGATGAGATTGTCTATCTTGGATGCGCTTTCAGAAGGTACGATAGGTACATGGCTGATGTGGAAAGACGAGTGAATGCTGGGAAGAGCGTAGATGGAGTGTCGGGAACGCGAGCGAAATGCGAACATTGCGCAGAATTTGTGGCGTAACGCTTGTAGAGCGTATTCGCAGTGTTGATGCTAGAAACAGAATTGGCCTGAAAGAGAGTCCCGGTGTTAAATAAGAAGAGGCATACTCCGCTGATTCAAACACGTAGAAAGGATTCAGAAAGAAAGAAGTAACTAAGTACGTAGAAGGAGGTAGGAACCAAGGAATCTACCTACTATGACCAAATTTATCGTATTTTATCAGAGGACTCCTGATATCAGGAGTCCTCGAAACCGTTGAGCGTGCATGAGAAGAACAATGAGCAATTGTCCCCATCTTCACGCGCCACTTTCGTCTCTCGTACTCTCGACCGGTTGTGTTCCGGAGGCTTGGAGAGAGACCAATGTGCAGCAGGTCCCCAAAAAGGGAGACTGTTCGGACCCATCAAATTACCGCCCCATTGCCATAACGTCAGTGTTGTGCAAAATCATGGAATGGATCCTTAATAATCAATTGATTCGCTTGGTATTTTTTTGGTTATGGTAGGTAAGTCCTGGCCTTCCTTGACTCCTACATCCTTCTTCTTTCGCGTTGTGTATCTGTTTCGTAATTCTTTCCTGCTGCATTCTTTCTACATGTCCAAACCAACGAAGCATGCCTTCTTCTTCTTATTTTAACACCGACACTCTTTCAGTCCAACCCTGTTTCTAACATCATCATTGCGAATACGGTCTACAAGCGTTACCGCACTTCGACCCCGTTTATCCAACTTTCATGCTCTCTCTGCCATACCCAGGTCTCGCTATCATAAGTAAGCGTTGGGACCAGCATTGCATTATGTATAGCGAGCTGTGTATGTCTACTGACGTTGTATAAAAGGAATATAAGTGAAGTTCTATTCAAGTGGCCTGAGGTGATAGATGATTCTGATAGGAAGTGATTCTGATATAAGATTATTGATTGAATAATAAATACTCGTAAAAATAAAGATGTAGGCGATATGTCACTGTATAAATAAAATATTCTTGTTAAACACAAAACAGTGAGAGAATTTTATAGTAACATATAAAGTTCTGACATATAACAATGTTGACACTTACGACAAAACTTACAAGTTACGTGACGATGCTTGTTCTTAGTATCAAATAGCTTTAATTTATTTTCATTTGCTGAAACATATGAGTATTATGCATTTTTTGCGTACATAGAGTTTAATTTTAGTCTAGAGTGAATCCAGGAGCGTTACAGCTCCAATCAAAGACTTGTGCTTTGCAAGTTATACATAAGGCGCATTTGTTATTTTCGGGCTGGTACTGAAACTAACTTTCCTATTGTTTTAAGTACATTGTTAAGGTCAAAACTTCATAGATTTAACTGTCATAGTTTATATCTGATACAAATCGCAGTATTAAATGGATTTTAACATTCTGTTCAGCTCGTAGTGATTGAGATAATGAAACAATATGTGTGAGGTTCTCGCTAAGCGGAAGATTTACCTCTTTTTATGTCCTGTCCGTCTGTCCGCGGCCTGGCTCAGAGATCTTGGACGTGTGGGTTTTCTCAGGATGTTTTCTTTCACAGTTTAGTAAGTTATAAATATATACTTTCTTTTTATACAGCATCGGAAGACATTCAAGCATACGGCCCACCTGATGTAAAGCGGCTGCCGTAGCCCATGAACGCTTGCAATACATTATTAAGTACTGACGCGATGCCTCCTCTGCTGATAACACAGCAACTCCTTAGGAACTTACTGGTAACCTGACTCACACGCAGGAACACAATAACACTCCAGGGTAATTTATTTGGCTGCGGTTTTCTGTGAGGTGGAGGTACTTCCCCAGACGGGCAGCTTTGATGCGCCCTACATGGCTTGAAACATCCAGACCAAACAGTTGATGCACACAAATATACGTCTTGTGTGAGAATCGAACCCACGAGCGTGGGTGTTAAAGTCGAGTCATTCACGGCTGCGTCACCGGGCTCGTCAACAATTCGTATTTTAATCGAACACTTTTTTTTTTAAATTACACAGCGCCATTTAGCCCCAAAGTAAGCGAAACCTGTGTTATGGGTACTAGACAACAGATAAACATACGTAAATACATTTTTTTTTGTAAATAAATACTTATTATACATAGAAAATACCCAGACCAAGACAAACAGACATGTTCATGAACACAAATGTTTGTATTGTGTGGGAATCGAACCCACGAGCATTGGTGTCAAAGTAGCGTAACAGCGCGTTTCACCACTGCGCCACCGAGCTCGTCACTTATATATATGTATAGATATGGCTTAAGGTACACTGAAAGCAAATTAAAATAATGAAGCAGCCATTGTTACAATCTCGTCTAATGAAAACATACTCCGAGTGAATACTAAGCCATATTCCATATCCATTATATTCCACATCAGACCCCACTGTACTACAGAGTGTATTGACATTATCTTCTTCGTATTTTCCTTGTTTTCCTTCACGTAGCTAATTGGCTTTCTCAGCCTTTATTTCCTTTTAAGTGTGTTTACTGGCCAACTTGTTGTTTCAAATTACGAAGCTGTAAACATAGACCCTTTACCTATCGTTCACGTTCAGTGTACACTGTATATAAATTGTGTACATTTTGTTCGGTTCAAATGTTTAGTTCTATAGTTGACAATTAGATGGCACCACATTCCAAAATAGATCGCGCTATGGTTTCGCTTTCTGATTTTCAGTATATTTTTTTCATGTATTGAATTAAAAAATTTTTGAAGGCGATGAGTTGTCGTCGTAACAGTATCATCATGCTGAAACTGTGAGAATCTCTTTTTTTTTTTACTGATCATAAAATAATATATATATAAATTATTATATGCATTTAATACTCGTATATAGTAAATCGTAAACCAATAAGAAGTGCAATTTGATCCAACCTGCTTTGTGTGCTTCCGCCACCAATTAGTTCATGCGGCCTAGCGCCGGCCGGCACCCACCCACTACTGTTAGTGCGTGCATCATGCCGACGCTGCCATGGCTGCTCCGGTAGTCTCTGCCTCGGCTGCTGCGGTCGTCCGCCATCTGGAACAGAATCCGCATGCCCCCACCACCACCGTCGCTGCCACGACTGGCCTGGTCGTCGCTGCGACACGTGTTTCGCCTCTCCACGAGGCATCATCAGGCGTTGTAGACGTTAATCGTAAGAATAACATGCTACAAGTGACAAATCCATCGCAGTGCCGTCCCTTATATTGAATTGAGGGTGGGGGTGGATGGTGTGAGCGAAAAGATATTTAATAGTGGGGAATGGTTTACGTCAGTCTGTTTGTTCATGAGAGGAATTTTAGAATTTTTATGTTTATTAATTTCTAATTGTTCCCTAATATTTAGTTTTAAACCTTTGTCTATGGTGTGTAAAATTTGATATGTATTAGTGGGGGATAAGTTATGTCCTTTGTCTATGAGATGCTCAGCGAAGTGTGACCTTTCTGGGCGATTGTTTTTATACGCCGATACGTGTTCGTGAAATCGTGTTATAAAGTTACGTCCCGTTTGACCGATATGTTATTCTTACGTATGTTATTCTTACGATTAACGTCTACAACGCCTGATGATGCCTCGTGGAGAGGCGAAACACGTGTCGCAGCGACGACCAGGCCAGTCGTGGCAGCGACGGTGGTGGAGGGGGCATGCGGATTCTGTTCCAGATGGCGGACGACCGCAGCAGCCGAGGCAGAGACTACCGGAGCAGCCATGGCAGCGTCGGCATGATGCACGCACTAACAGTAGTGGGTGGGTGCCGGCCGGCGCTAGGCCGCATGAACTAATTGGTGGCGGAAGCACACAAAGCAGGTTGGATCAAATTGCATGTAAGTTTGACTTTCGCAAAATAACGCCTGAATCTATTAACTATCCAATAAGAAGTGTTTGTAAATATTATGACTTTAAATATTTTACAACATAATATAGTAAGATATTTATTCATTCAGTCATTTACGATATATAGACGATATATCGTAAATGACTCTTAAAATAATAAAAAAATAAGCAGATGCATACTTAGTACATGTAAAAGGAATGCAGGAGTAAAGAATGACGAAACATACATACAAACAAACTGAAAGGATACGAGAAATGTCAAGGCTACCATAACTAAATTGGTTTTTCCAGATTTTTTTTATTTATTCAACGTCGGGAAGCGGTTAACCTATTACGCTTGCAATACATTAAGTATCACTCGCGAGATGCCACCTCTTCTGCTAACACAGCTACTCCTTAGGAGCTTACTGGTGACCTCACTCACACGCAGGAACACAACAACCCTCCGGAAAGTTGTTATTTGACTGCGGGTTTCTGTGTGGAGGTACTTCTCCAGAAGGGCTACTTTGATGCACCCTATCTCTCCTCAAAACACCGAGACCAAGGCAAACAGACATATTCATGCACAAAATTGAACCCACGTCCTGTGTAGGAATCGAACCCATGAGCGTTGATGTCGAAGTAACGTAACGTAAAAGAATATTCTTAGGAGTCCATAAATGTAAAAGAAGTAAGAGAAATGCGTAAGCACGATGATCGGTTCTCTCTGTCTGCCCTACAAGGGACCTGCCGTGAAGATAGATTTTTTTTAATAACGTCGGAAGGCTGACTACCATTACGGCACAACTGTTGTAATGTGGTTACTGTATCCTACGAACGCTTGTAATACATGAAGTGTCATTCGATCGTTCCCACCTCTGCAATTCCTTAGGAGCTTACTGGTAACCTCATAAACTCGCACGAACACAATAATCCCCCAGCGTGTTGTTATTTGACTGCGGTTCAAGCACATACATCTTTGTATTGTGTGGGAATCGATCCCGTTAGCGTTGGTATTAAAGAAACAAGCCAACACCAGACTCGTCAAAATTTCAATAGTCCTAGAAACCGGTGAGCCATCATGGGATGAACTGCGAGTGTTGAAGTGAGGTATAAGGACCGACTTTTGTGACGCTCAGTTCTCTCTGCCTACTCCACAACGGACTTGACGCGAACATATAGATAAATATATGCTCTTTCTTATGTAGTCAACAAAAATCTAATTCGCTGTGTTTACAGTTCCTTCTACTTCTTAGCGTTATGTCCATAATCATTAGAATTGGCGGGGTCCGCTACCTAAGCCTAAGGATTTGGTAAAATACAGATTTCTATATGGAGCGACTGCCGTCAGACCCCCACAACCCACAGGGAAAACCGGACCTTTCTTAGGTTAGGAAACATTAGAAATTGCTGTGACGCGAGGGTTTCCTCGCGATTCACCACCGGGTAAGTAATAATTACAAATATGTACATACTAGCTTTACCCGCGGCTTCGCTCGCATTTTTTTTTAATAAAAAGTATCCTATATTACTTCTGATACCTCCAAGAATATGTGTACAAAGTTTCATGATGACCGGTTGCGCAGTTTTCACGTGACAGCGTAACAAACAAACGGACATTTACATTTATTATTATTCCATTATTCTCACGGGCATTATCCCGGTCATTTGATAGGCGTGCGCGGGGATAAGGATCCAACGCGTAGAGGCCCCTTCGAAAAGACTATGTAATGTTGTACACCCGCCGTGACCCACTCCACTCCACTTATTATTATTATATTATTAGGATATAACAAATATATACATAAATCCGATAACACAAATTTAGTATATGGCAGTATTCGAACGAGGCTGCAGTTGGTCTAGGCCGGTTCTTTATTCACTGGTCGATCACTGCTACACCTCTACAGTTCCTAATTAGATAAATAGTCCAATGCGATATAAATAAAGTTTTTAGAAGCACTTTAACATGATAAATTATGTATCACAAACTCGTTACTTTCTCTCAAAAATAGATCGTCTGCCCCTTTCGGACAACCGCATCCCTTCGTTATCCTAATTGTTAAAACATTAGTACCGAAATAACGACAGAATCCTCGTAAACCCTCACAAATACAAAGGATAACGTAGAAGCAAACTTAAAATGTTTTATTAGCAACAAATAATGGGCGTTAGTTCCTTGATTTTCTGTCTAAATGGAAGAGAATGGAAGAGCTTGTAGCCTAGGGGATAAGGAACCACTCTATTAAACAAAGGTTCTCGGTTCGAGCCCAGTCCATGTAGTACATTTCATGTAACACTAAATTCGTGTTTTGGATTTATATACATATTTGTAATTATCAGTCGCTCGGCGGTGAAGGAAAACATAGTGAGGAAACTCGAGCAAACAAGAAATTATATTTCAAAAAGACGTGTGACCTATCCTAAAATGGTCTAGTTTCCCCACAGCATTGTAGATGATTGACGGCTGTCGTTCGATGCCAAAATTAGTTGCCACGCCAAAATCTTAGCCAAATTCTTAAACTTAGATAGCAGACCACGCCAATTCTAATAGATTAGGCAAAAAAAGGTCCTTACTTGCATTCATCAGCTATCCAAGCATACGTAATTATACGTATTTGACGAGCTCGGTGGCTAAGTCGTGAATGACTTAGACACCAACGCTCGTGGCTTCGATTCCCACACAAGGCAAACATTTATGTGCATGAACATGTCTGTTTGTCTTGGTCTGGATGTATTAGAGAGGTAGGGGACATCAAAGCAGCCCGCCTCGGGAAGTACCTCCACCTCACAGAAAACCGCAGCCGAATATCAACTCCCTAGAGGGTTGTTGCGTTCCTGCGTGTGAGTGAGGTCACCAGTAAGCTCCTAAGGAGTTGCTGTGAAGCAGCAGAGGAGGCATCGCGCGAGTGATATATGTTAATAGGCTACGGTAACTGCTTTACATCAGGTGAACCGTCTGCTTGTACGCCTCCCGACGTTGTATATACTCGTAAAAAAGAAGCATGTGCTCTCTATAATACTCCCCCGCCCCACAAACCTCTTCCCAACATTTAAAATATTCAAATCCTCAACAGATAGTACCAGCTTCGTATTTAGTGTGTGTGCAATTGTATTAGTCTGTAATCATTATAATAATAAATAAATATTAGGGGGTCATGTGCCAGAAGCGTGCTCGTTCGCGACCCCTGCCAATCAGTCGATTGCAATTCTGGACCAAGAGCGCACCGACGTGCGGATTAGGGCGTCCCCCGTAGGCGACGCGCACCGATCCGCCCCCGTCGGTGCGAATACAGCTGCATGCGGCGGTGGGGGCCGCCACCCACCACGCAGCGCCAATTCCGGCGGGACGAGGGGAGCCGAGTGCCGCATAGGCACGTGGAATGTGAGAGGTGGATTGAAAGATAAGACGAATGAACTGATAGACGTAATGAATGATAGACGTTTGGATGCTTTATGTGTGACAGAGACTAAGCGCAAGGGGAGCGACACCGATGATCTGCCCGGTGGTATGATGGCCCTATGGTCTGGGGTAGACCGTGACGATCATGCCAGTGCTGGTGTAGGTGTCGTACTCTCCTCTCGCTTAGCCACTGGTGTAAGAGATTACTGTTTGGTAGGGCCTAGACTTCTCTGGGTTCGTATTAAACTGGGCATCACGCGAGTATTTTTGGTTGCAGCATACGCTCCCGTAAGCTCAGCGTGTGCTCAAGAACTGGAGAAGTTTTGGGAGTCTGTGAGGGATGTTCTGGACTTAGTTGAAGGGAACGAAAGAGTGATTATGTGTGGAGACTTGGATGGATGGGTTGGGACCAAGCGATACACCTATGAAGCTGTTCTTGGTCCGTATGGAGATAAGTGAGTGAACGAAGCAGGTAAGTCTATACTAGATTTATGTATGGAACGAGGCCTCCTCGTGTCGAATACTTTATTTCATCATAAGGATATTCACACGTATACATGGAGAAGGAATGATCAAAAAAGTGTGATTGATTTGATTTTAATAGATAGACGTCTCCGAAATGTTTTAATGGATACAAGAGCCTTTAGAGGCCCCACTCTTGAGACGGACCACTACCTGGTGGTAAGCCGGTTTGTGGGCCTTTTTAGGAAGTGGAGGCACTGGCGAGTGCGTATCCCTTTCGGAGATCATGAAAGGATAATGAGCGAAAAATTGCAAGATGAAAGTGTAAGGAGAATGTATGTGCATCTGGTAAGTGAGAGACTTGCAAATGCAAGCCTCTCCGACTCAGATGTGGATGATTGTTGGAAAGTTTTGAAAGAAAGTATGGTGAATAGTGCAAAAGAAGCTTGTGGATGCGCAAAGAGACGTAAAACAGCGAAAGGAGATGCCTGGTGGGATGCGGAGGTTGAATCCTCCGTAGCAAGAAAGAGGAAAGCGTGGCTGGATTACGTATCATCTTTGCCTTTAAATGAAAATATGAGAGAAAAGAAGAAACAAATGTACCGTCTATGCAAGAATGAAACCAAGGCTTTAGTGAAAGAGAAGCGTGAAAGACAAATTATGAATGAGGAAGAGAGGCTGACGAAAAACTTCGAGGCAAATACCAAACTCTTTTGGAGAGAGGTAAAGAAGTCTCGGAGTGGTTCGTCGGCATCCAGAATGGATAAGATAAAGTCTAAAGCTGGTGTCATTCTTGCCAACACTCAGGAAGTGTTAGAACGGTGGAGTGAATATTTTGAGGAAATGTATGAGTATGCCTCGGACGCTGGCAATGAGAGTGAGTCGGATGCTTACTCCACGTTGACGGCGTCCGACGAAGGCATAACTATGGATGAGATCGAATGGTCGATACGAAGCTTGAAAAATGGAAAATCAGCGGGAATTGATCTGATCACAGCTGAGATGATCAAATTAGGTGGCACTTACGTCCGGGACGCCTTCTGGTACCTATGCAACCTATGCTGGAGAACTGGAAGGGTCCCAATGGACTGGAGACGCGCAGTCATCGTGCCCTTGTATAAAGGCAAGGGATCACGCATGGACTGCGCCAACTATAGGGCCATCAGTTTGATCAGCTTAGCAGCAAAAGTATATGGAAAGGTGATTGAAAGGAGAATGAGGGTGAAATCCGATGAAATGCTGTGGGACGCACAAGGAGGTTTCCGAAATGGAAGGGGATGTACGGATCAAGTTTTCTCGCTCCGCAATATCGTAGAGAAGCATCTGGCCATAGACCGGAAGGTTTTCTGCGGTTTTGTGGATCTTGAGAAAGCCTTTGATAGGGTTGTGCGAAAGGAACTGTGGGACATATTGCCGAGATATGGGATTGACGGTTCACTGCTCCGTGCTGTGCAGTCCACTTACAAGGATTGCTCAGCATGTGTGCGGATAGACGGTGGCATGTCACCCTGGTTTGATGTCAAAATTGGTGTCAAACAGGGTTGCATGCTATCTGCTAGGCTGTTTATCCTGTATCTCGATAGTTGTCTGCAGAGAATAAGGTCAACGAATGTGGGAATGCGCATGGGTGACCAAGTGGTGAACTGTCTGCTGTATGCAGACGATGCCGTGCTATTAGCAGATACACCATCTAAACTGCAAACACTGGTCACAGCGATGAAAGACGACTGTATGGAGAAAGGCTTACTACTAAATGCGAAGAAAACAAAGATAATGGTATTTGAAAGAGAAGAATCCAGAACTAATGTAAGGATTACGATTGATGATGAAGTGTTGGAACAAGTGGATGAGTTTGTATATCTTGGATGCGCTTTCAGCAGGGATGGAAGGTACACCGCAGATGTGGAAAGACGAGTGAGTGCTGGGAATAGTGTGAATGGAGCGTTGGGAAAACTTCTTGGCAGTAAAATCCTGAGCCAGAAGGCTAACTTATGGAAGCGAGAGTTGGGTATGGCAGAAAGAGCATGAAAGTAGAATAAACGCGGTTGAAATGCGAGCGCTGCGCAAAATTTGTGGCGTAAGGCTCGTAGACCGTATTCGCAATGATGATGTTAGAAATAGAGTTGGTCTGAAAGAGAGCGTCGGTGTTAAAATAAGAAGAGGCATGCTCCGATGGTTCGGGCATGTAGAAATAATGCAAGATGAAAGAATGACGAAGCAGATATACAATGCAAAAGTGGAAGGATGTAGGAGCCGGGGAAGGCCAAGACTTACCTACCATGACCAAATTGGTCATGTTCTATCAGAAGGTGATGTCAGGAGCCCTAGAAACCGGCGTGCGTGCATGAGAAGAGCAATGAATGTTAAAGAAGCGAGTGAGATATGTAAGGATCGAGTCACGTGGCGCTCGGTTCTCTCTGCCTACCCCGCAAGGGATTTGGCGTGAAGTTATAGATAATAAATAAATATTGTCGGACAACAGCGCCACCTAGCCCCAAAGTAAGCGAAGCTAGTGTTATGGGTACTAGACAACTGATAAACATACGTAAACACATTTTTTTTTTGTAATACATACTTATTCTATAACTTCACGCCAAATCCCTTGCGGGGTAGGCAGAGAGAACCGAGCGCCACGCGACTCGATACTTACATATCTCACTCGCTTCTTTAATATACATTGCTCTTCTCATGCACGCTCGCCGGTTTCTAGGGCTCCTGACATCACATTCTTATTATACATAGAAAATACCCAGACCAATACAAACAGATGTGTTCATGCACACAAATGTTTGTACTGTGTGGGAATCGAACCCACGAGCGTTGGTGTCAAAGTAGCGTAACAGCGCGTTTCACCACTGAGCCACCGAGCTCATCATTCCCAGCTTAAATAACAAACAGATATCTTAATTATCGTCTTTTTCAATTCCTGTCCTGAATTACATCAAATGGTAATTTTAACTTTCAATTACTAAACACTGCACCTCCAGCTAAACTAACAAACGCAATGACGCCATCGTGCTCTTCGACAATTTAGTACTGTGCGTTCCTCTTCAAGGTGCAAGTTTCATTTCATATTCTTTCGCCGTGCCGGTGATAGGACTTTGAAATGCCTTCTTTACGTTCTGAACGAACTTCTAAACGACTTTAGAACATTAGGCTCTCGGAATAATAACAGGCAATCGTAGTAATAATCACCAACATGTGACTCTTAAGCCGGGTACAGTTTGAATGAAGTTCTTTTTATTGCGGTTTCCTTTTATTATTATTACGTAATCATTAAGTAATGACTTTATCACATTTATCACTTCATTTTAGTTTGTTGTATTTGTATGTAATATAACTTCTTCTTCCTAGCGATATGCTGTTTCCTAATGCATTGGGATTGGCGTTCATTGCCTAATATATATTTTTTTATACCACGTCAGGAGGCATACGGTCCACCTGATGTAAAGCAGTTACCGTAGCCTATTAACGCTTGTAACATATATCACTCGCGCGATGCCTCCTCTGCTGTTTACACAGCAACTCCTTAGGAGCTTACTGGCGACCTCACTCACACGCAGGAACACAACAACCCTCTAGGGAGTTGTTAGTTGGCTGCGGTTTTCTGTGAGGTGGAGGTACTTCCCCAGACAGGCTGCTTTGATGCGCCCTGCCTCTCTTGAAACATCCAGACCAAGATAAACAGACATGTTCATGCACACAATTGTTTTGTCTTGTGTGGGAATCGAACCCACGAGCGTTGGTGTCAAAGTCGCGTCTTTCACGACTGAGCCACCGAGCTCGTCAATAATATTTGGCAAACATCTTGATTTTGACATGGAGCAACTGCTGGCAGATCTCCATAGCCCAGAGAAAAAAACCAGGCCTTACTTAGGGTTAAGTCGTATGTCTTTCAAAATATAATTTCTTGGATGTGCGTGCAGAGTCCTCCTACAAGCAAGTGATAATTACAAATACGCACATAAATCCGAAAACAGGGTTTTAGTGGTACATGGTCACACTAACCAGGAATTAGTCGAACAATAGACAAGTAGTTCATCCACTAGGCTGTCACTTAGCATTATGTTGATCATCAAAGATCATAATGGGCGGCAGGACCTAAATGCGCAGTCCTTCGCAAAAAAGATCTGCCCGTTGTTGCGCATTTAGGTGCTGCCGCCCATTATGCAGAGCCCAGCTGGGAACGCCGAGGAGGAGAAACTAAGAGTAACTAATATGAAGCTAACAAAAAGCGTAAGAAGTATACGAAGATAATTGTCCCTGAGGCGTGGGTGATTATGGCAGCGATGGCGTAAAAATTACTTAGCCTTGGTTCAAAACTTTCCAAGTTTATAAATAATTGAGAATGAAGAAGATTTTTGGCCATAAGCTTACTCAAATCTCGGCAGTGATAGATATGTGGATAACGAACCGGCCCATTGAATAACAGGTCACCGGTTCGAATCCTAGCATGTACCACTAATTTAATAAATTTATGTACATCATATGCTCGGCGGTGATGGACAATACCATGAGGAAACCTTCAAGTCCAAGAGATCATATATCGTTAGACGTGTGAGGTAAGCTAATAAAAGTCTGGTTTTCCCTCGGAATCGTGGAGGTCGGACGGCAGTCGCTCCATGTCAAAATCAGTATCTTCGCCAAATCATTAGGCTTAGGTAGCGGACTTACATATCCTTAAACGGGGGAACGCTAGGAAGAAGAAGTTTACTCAAATCAGTAAGTGATATTCGGATTATAGCTAAAGGGAATGAAAATGTAATTATGTCTGGAAATTTGATTGGATTAGACTGCGTCAGTCTAATCCAATCAAATCGCCATCTACGTCATTGAGCGCGTCAAAACTTTATATTAACGGTCGTGTGTGTGCTGGCCGGCGCTAGTTCCCACGATGTGTCTGTACACACAAAGTAGTGTAGAATAATTTTCCTATAAATATTACTTCGACAAAATGACACCCGTAGAGGTATTCACATTGGCTCGGAAAGCCATATTCGAATCGGAATCGAAGTTATCTGTCAAAATGTTTGCAAATTCCATACATTTTGACGGATAACGTTTTTTATTTAACAGGCAATGTGGATACCACACCATCCACCACATCAACCCTCACTCATCCCACTGCAGGGATTCAACCGAAGGGGTTTTTTTTACTCTTGCTCCCCTGCCATGGGCAAGGCTCTTTTTTATTACATATTTAGGTAGTATACATTTTTTTTTTTAATTACAATTATAAATAAACACATTCATATATCATATTCTCTTTCGTTCCACAATTAATTCTTTCATTCATCATCCTTCAGTTTTAATTTTGCCCATTTCTTAACGCCGGTGAAACGATTATATCTATTTCCAAAACTTCCCTCCCCATACTGCGTCAGTCCAACCACGGGCGACAGCGAGCTTCACAGCTCCACCTAGCCACCGCAACCGAAGGATTTTAGAGCATACTCTACCACGCTGCTCAAATGAGGATTGGCGGAGGCCAGTGTTTACAAGCCGCCCGAGAGCTTAATGACTTAGCTTAACGACTGTCATCCATGGACAACAGCCGGGACCGACGGCTTAGCGTGCACAGCACGGAGAAACTCGAGATAGATAAACCCATCCATAGACAGGCTGCGGTCCACGGTGCTCAACCTGCGTGTTAGGTTAGAATGACACGCAATGTGAATACCCTCCACTGAATATATTAAGAGGGACACAGCATCGTACGTACACGTTTTTTTGATACGACCTCGGGAAGCGTATAAGTATACTGCCTAACTTATGTAAGACGATTATCGTAAGCTATGAACGCTTGCAACACTTTTAAGTATCACTCGCTCAATACCACCTTTGCTCCTAACACAGCTACTCCTTAGGAGGTCACCCCTCACTCACTGACAGGCACACAACAACCTTCCGGGAATTTGTTATTCGACTACAGTTTTCTTTAAGGTGGAGGTACTTCCCTAGACGGGCTGCTTTGATGTGCCCTACCTCTCATAAAACATTCAGCCAAATAATAACTCCTTAGAGGGTTTTTGTGTTCCTGCGTGTGAGTGAGGTCACCAGTAAGCTCCCAAGGAGTTGCTGCGTAAGCAGCAGAGGAGGCAACGCGCGAGTGATACTTAATATATCTCAAGCGTTAATAGGCTACGGTACCAGTTTTACATCAGGTGGGCCGTATGCTTGTATGCCTCCCGACGTAGTATAAAAAAAATGCAAACCAAGGCAAACAGACACGTTCATAAATACCATTGTTTATCCTGTGTGGGAATCGAATTCCCGAGCGTTGGTGTCAAAGTAGCGTTACTAACCACTGTGCCGTCGAGCTCGTCAAAATAAACCAGTCGAGAATGCGCAAGCTTGCATTGCCAGAGGAACACCTGGCTCGTCAATTATATAAGAATACATTTTTTTTTTAATTTGTCGGCCATTTTGACCATGTTTCTTAAGAGATAGGAACGGTCTTCCTGAACATTCCTATTCTACTTTTTTATGCTGAATCCGAATCTGAAGTCAAAATACATCATAGGAACGGTGTTCCTGAACATTAATCAATTTATTTATTGCTCCACAGCGTGAAGACAGAACAAGTTGTGGGAGGAGCCGACAGTCTGCTCAGGCTAGCGCGTGTCAACGGCAGCGATGCTGGGAACTACACATGCGCAGTCCGTGGCGCCAGGTCACATACTGTCTCAGTGCATGTGCTTAATGGTATGAACATATTTCTTGTTTTTACATATCTTTTCCTTAACCATGACGAGGAAATGTACTAATATCAGCGACGCATCAAAAGGTAGACACGTTATTCACCAACATTATTGTATTTTAAAATGGTGCAAGTAGTACTATATCTACGTACAGTTATTTATTAAGACACTTTGCTCTAACAAAGAGACAAATGATAGGGCATCACCTGTCGTTAGAAAGAGATGAATATATATCTTAAGGCATTTATGCTTTGTGGTGAAGTACGTATACACGCGACGCGAGAGCGTGGTCAACTGATTGCATGTTGGGTAATTACCTTACTTTCGTATTGCCATTTTAGAGCGTGTACGACGTATCTATAAGTATAAAAACATCTTAGACTAATATACTACATATTTCCACCGCTGTTATCGTTCTTGGCAGTTTGAGAGACCGGAATACTTCTCTTCTAATGATTTGGTGAATATACAGATTTTGATTTGAAGCGACTACTATCAGATCTCTACGATGCCGAAAGAAAATCAGACCTATAAATAGATCATACGTTTCGAAATATAATTTCTTGGACGTGCGATTTCCTTGTGTTTTCCTTCATCGCTGAGCAAGTGATAACTACAAATATGTACGTAAGTCGAAAAACATGACATGTCGAATGACACAGTGGTACATACACATTATGATTCAAAACAGTGCAACTGGCAGTAATCCTAAAAGACTGTCAATAGAATAGCATAAAGTATAAAGTCGCCAGATCGCGATCCCCATGAGAGTGATCCCCTTGGTACTTTTAACTTCCAAATATTGCAAAGAATTGTTACTACCGTGGCCGTGGTAACAAATAATAATCGTAATAGTACTTCTTATCGACGATGAAGAAAGGCGAGAGATTTTGTGACACTAAGTGGGTGTAAAATCTGTTTAATGTGAAATAGTAATAGAAACTTCATGACCGCTTCTAAGACAAGAAATTTATCTCGCGCATTGTCTTTCAACATGCCTTCAGCATTCAATTGAACTCTCACTTTATATTAGATTGTAACTTTACAATTTTTTGTAAAGGCTTACAATATTACGATTTTGTATAAACTAATCAGAATCAGAATAGTTTGTTTGGTTGTTTATTAGTTTGAAAGTTCTAATCTCTGGAACTGCTAGTCGGATTTGAAAAAAGTATTGTTTGTATCGGATAGTCTAATACTTAAAGTATGTTAGGAGGCTATTTAGCATCACGATACGACCCTTACGCCAAGGAAAAAGAAAGAAAGTAAGAGAAAGCGATCCGCACGGAATACGCGTTGACGAAATTGCGGGCTGCAGCTTGTACTATACGAAGCGGAATAGTTTGTTCGATCGTTTGTTTGTATAAACGCGCTAATTTCTGAAACTACCATTCAGATTTGAAAAAAAAAATTGTCATTTGATAAATGGGATGGGATACCGGGATACACGCAAATAAAAGCGGCAGCTTGTTAAATATGAAGTCCTTTCCTCTCAATGTAGGATAGGATTGGTCCTATGTCATGAGACAGGTCATGGGACGTGCTATGAGAGGTTAATATTAAGTTAAAAATAACAATTTACAACATAGGTTATGCACTTAGACAAATGTTATGCACGACGGCTGTTAATAATATTCTATATAATAGTTATTGTGATATTGTAATTATTAATATTTTTTTCATTTATTGACTTTATTAATGAGAATTATATCTAACTGTTTTATGAATCATATTACGCTTTAATGTCGTGGGTTTTTGAAATGTTTTATTTGAAGTTTTGTTCGTCGTGGGTTTTTAAATTTTTAAATTTATGTTTTATTTGTGGCTTTTTTAAATTTTAATAGTAAATGCGATTTATACAAACTAAAACTTATATAATATAACTATAATATATAAATTAAATCCGTTTTATATATAATGCACGTACAAATTAAAAAAAAAAACCCCGACCTAAAAAACGGCTGAACAGATTTGCTTAAATCGTAGCTAAGAACACTCCCAATCATTTTAAACAAAAAAAAAAAATCAAAATCGGTTCAGTACTTTTCGAGAAAAATGGTAACAGACACACAAACTAACACCTCTTACCCCAAACGCATATACCGCCTCCGTGATCGTCGCGGGTAAAAACCGAATTTAGTGGTACATGCCGGTACTCGAACCGGGGACTGGTTGGTCAATAGACCGGTTCCTTATCCACTGGACTATCACTGCTCTTACGGTAAAATCACTAATTTTAAATATAACTTAAACTCTCTGTCATAAAGTTACATGCTTTGACTGCTTCCTGTACCATTACAATGATTAATATCCGTGTATTACTGACTCCGTAATCCCCTTTCACCCCTAAGGGGAATTCATTAACAAATTGACATAGTCAGACATTGTCGCTTGTGTCCTGCACCATTAATCTTTCGGGGTGAAATTTTTATTACCGTATGCTATACCTAACGATATGCCCACTTAAATACTATATCCGTGAAGGTAATGGCAGAATAAGTAAGTGTTTAAGTAGGGTTTAGGGCCAAATCAACTTCGTCTGTACGTAGTGCATCTTGATAGTTAACAAAGGAAGCTTGTCGAAAAATAGGTAAGGTGCATCGAAGCCGTGTGTAGTATAACATCTGTTAAAATCGACAATACCCAATACCCAATAATATTACGTTATAAATTGCTGTATTTGCAGCTCCAGCCTTTACTTTGCATTTAAATGTGCAGCAACCGAATTTAAATACGCAACGGCACTAACACGTTCGTTTCTCGCCACTTATCTTATTGAGAATCGTATTTTTGTATTGCGGATCGTTATCGGCAATACAAAAATACGATATTAATAATAAAATATAATATGATATCGGAAATAAAATTTAGTGTTATACTAAATTTTAAAATGCTCGTAATGGTATCTCGTAACCTAGCGGGAATCAAGCTGCGTAAAGCCACTCTGTTTAATATAATCCTGTGTTCAAATCCCAAGATATGCGCAACTTTTTTTCTATTTTTCTCAATTTTATAAACTTTGTAAATTACAACCTTTGGCACAGCCATCCATTACCCCGAATAATAAATATAATTCCTTGCCGAACCGTGTGCATATTTTGTGTTGTATTAAAGCATTCAAACGCGGGTATTTCGAAGAAGAAGAAGAAGAAATGTGCAGAAATTTACAAGCTTAATTTAATATGAATTAACAGTCAATCCTCAAGTGTTACGTTGACCACAATACGCATATCGACTGTGTTTGTTTGTGCTATCTTTCCATTGATAATAACTTTTTTGTTGAATTATGGTGCGCTTAACAAAGTTTATTAAGGTACAGATAATTGTTCTGTTTGAACAAACCATAAGTATCGGCGAAATTGCTCGTCGACTGCATATAACCGTAAGTATTTTGAACCTTTTTTTGTAGAATTAACTTATGCAGCGATTACATGCAGTGTTTAAATAGTGCCTTCTAAAATTGCGGATTTAAATCCTATTGAAAATGTGTGTGGTCAAATGATGCTCAACTAGGATTCCGACGGTCAAAACCAAAGAAAACCTGTGTCAATTGGTGAACACAACATGGACCTCATTTTGTAGTGCACTGACTGGAATATGGTAGCTGGAATGCATAATTGGTTACAAGAAGTTATCGACAACGACGACAGGCCACTACGTTATTAGTTTATACCTATAAACATATATGTTTTAAATATTATTACTTTTATACCTTTATTATTAAGTTGTGTGTTATAAGTAATCACTTAGATAATTCTTAATAAACTGAGAGTGATGGTATTGCTATAAAAGTTAGGTTTCCTAATTATATACGAGTAGCATGTTTATTCACTAATCTCATAATCAACTTGACCTCGTTATCTGATGTAAACAAACTAGACTAACATAATTAATATTTACAGTAACCAAAATTTATTGATCATTGTATTAATTAAATGTATTCTGATAATAACATTCTAGTGTAAACTTCTATATTTAGAGTATACTATTTACTTGTCATGTTTTTACATAATAGACAACTGTCATTTGTGACTTTTTTGTTTCATTTCCTTACTCACTCAGATATCATAAATTACTACATATTTACTATTACATATTTGTAATTATGACTTGCTCGGTGTTGAGGCAAAACACCGTGAGGAAATCGACACGTCCAAGAAATTATTTCAAAAGACGTACCTAACCTAAGAAAGTTTGGATTTCCCTTTGGGTTGTGAAGGACTTGCGGCTGTCACTCTATGTCTCAATTTCCATATCCTTGGAGTTAGATAGTGGACTCCGTCAGTCCTAGTGGATTATGAAACGGGATAATAATATTAGGGGAAGAAAGATTTTTTTGTAAAAAGCTGACTGAGAAAGTATGGGTAGAAAGGGAAAGACTTCTGTAATGCTTTACTTACAGGGTGGACCACGTGCAGGTGAGGGCTTTTTCCCGTAGGTAAATTAATAGCGACCTATTTACAAAACATTATTAGCATCGCAAAGCCAAAGTATAAAGAACTCAATATAATTGAAAATTAAGGTAAAATTTAATTAGCAAACTGATGTTCATATTTTAGGCGAAACCTTTTCAGATAACTTTATTTAAACTTCGACGATTAAGCCGCTAAAACAGCTTTGAACGATGTTTCGATTACTGGCTTTAATTTATATTAAAAATTTTGAATTTCATATTTACGTAATTTACGATTATGTATTTGATCGTCTATTTATCTGTCAGGGATATAACACATAGGAGAGATTCCTCGTTTTGATTATCTTAGAAAATTTCGAAATAATAACAGTTGATAGATGTTTATATAAATATAGCAGTCATTGCAGAAATATGATTCATACCAGAATAGTTTTTAAGAAATCCTCAAATTTTTTTGCTGTATATATTGAGCTGAGTTTGTTTGTGTAATTTAGTCATGCAGCTCACGAAATCTAAGCGCGGCGGAATAGAGGCATGTGTTTGATTCGCATTACACTTTGAGTTGCTTTGGAATAGTTATGAATTAAGTTCGGGTCAGGTTTGAGTTAGAGTTGACACAGGGTAGATTGTATTTAGTTTGATTTAGAATAATTTTATTCTAAACCTTGAAACAATAAATATTTCTTCACTTAAAATATGTTTCATCAATTTTTTTAGAAACCATTAAAACCAAAAAAAAATGCTGTGTGATCCAAGAAGACGATCAAACTCTCAGTGCATGCCTCACCAAGTATGAGCCTTATTTATTCTAAAGGTCCACGTATTAGTCAAAGAATAACGAAGGACAGCCATGGGTACATTGTAGTAGAACTATTCTGTATTCAATATAAATTTATTAACAAGAGTGTTGTAAAAACAGTACTAGATCTCTGTAGTATGGTGTACTAGTTACGGCATCTAAGGAATTCAATATTTCATCAAGCATCACGTTGCGTCGATAACACCACACTGTCAGAGATTAAGATGTGCTGTTCATTAAATCTTATTATTTTTCACAGAATACGCACTGTGGCACATGTTTATATGAGAAACCGTATGGTTTTATTGGTAAAAAATGGTCATACGGGTGATCCACTCCTATCTAATCTATTAGGGTCGGCAACGCATGAGTAACACACCTGGTGTTGTAAAAGTCCGTAGGATACGGTGAATGTTTACAATCAGGTAGGTCGTAAGCTTATTTGCCACTAGTTTCAGTGGTATAAAATAAACTCTAATCAGTCGCTGGTAGAAGGACTAGATGCGAAAGTCACCTTTTATAAAGGATTCTTTCACTTTCTTTGGCGCTCGGAAGTCTGAGCTTTAAATTACGTTATCAATGTTGTTGGACAGTTTAAGTATTTTATGAAGATATCTTAGAAAATCAAAAACTTCTGATATATGAAAAATTGCGGTCTGTTTCTACGAATACCTGTAAAACTGATTATAACTGATTTTTTTGTCCATAATCTATTCCAGACAGAGCTATTATTCACATCTGACTTTCCCTTAATAAGGTATCGTGACAAATTCTGTAAGTTCTCCGTGAGCAAGAGAAAAGTTTTGCGGAGTGTAAGCAGTCCTCAAACACCTGAATTGCTTCTTCAACATTCATTGTTCTTCTTATGTACAACGCTCGCCAGTTCGTGATTTTACCTTTTGATAAATCACGACCAATTTTATGATCATAGGTGAATCTTGCTTTTCTTTGGTACCTACATTCTTCTACTTTCGCAATTCTGCTTCGTTACTATTTCCTCCTACATTACTTCTATATGTCTGAATTAGCGGAGTATGCCTGATCTTATCTTAAATGAATACTCTGTTTCAGACCAAATCTGTTTCTTACATCATTACGAACGTGGTATACGAGCTGTACGCTACATATTTTATCTGATTTTATATATTGTACACTTCCTATATTTAACCTTATAATAATCTTCCCGGGAATTGATATTTAGCTGTATTCTCTGAATGTTGTAGGTTTAAAACTTTACATAGGAATTAGAAACTTTTTAAACGATAACTCAGGCATTTCCTGAATTAACATTTAATTTGCTTCTAAATAGCTTAATTAATGACCGAGGATGTATCACCGTATTATAATAGTTAAAGTTTAATTCAAATTTGTTCAGTTGTTTTTCGTAAGTTTTCACCTCACTAACTAGCAAAAGGCAGGTTCAGGCAAAAGAGAGCTCCGTTTAAGTGATAGTTAATAACCGGCTTCCTCCATCTGATAGATAACATAAACAAATAACTACTCCTTGGAGGGTTGTTGTGTTGAGTGAGTGAACTGAGGAATAGCTCTTATAGCGATGGTATTAACGTGCCAGCGATATTTCTTGTATTAAAGCTTTCAAAGATAATCGCCTCGCAACAATCGCGCCTATTTTGACGTGCCCGATGTCTCAGTCGTGAATAACGCGACTTTGACACCAAACGCTCGTGGGTTCGATTCCCACACAAGGAAAACATTTGTGTGCAAGAACCTCTCTGTTTGTCTTGGTCTGTATGTTTTAAGAAAGGTAGGGCGCATCAAAGCAATCCATCCGGGGAAGTACCTCCATCTCACAGAAAACCGCAGCCAAATAACAACTCCCTAGAAGGTTGTTGTGTTCCTGCGTGTGAGTGAGGTCACCAGTAAGCTCACAAGGAGTCGCTGTGTAAGCAGCAGATGAGGCATCGCGTGAGTGATACTTAATATATCACAAGCGTTAATAGGATATGGTATCCGCTTTACATCAGGTGGGCCGTATGCTTGTATGCCTCCCGACGTGATATAAAAAAAACCTATTTGTCGCCCGTTCTAGTATAAAAACTTTCGTAATAATGGTATGAAATTAACTACAGTCTACGTGTATTACGAGTATTTAAAAAAAATCGGTCAAGTGCGAGTCGGACTCGCGCACGAAGGGTTCCGTACCATTATCTATAAAAACGGCAAAAAAAAAACACGTTTGTTGTATGGGAGCCCCCCCTAAAAATTTGTTTTATTTTAATTTAATTATTTATTCTTAAAGTGAATATATAACTAAATATTCTGTGAATATTTCAAGCGTCTACCTGTTGCCGTTATCAATATCGAGCAAAAATAAGCAAAAAAATCACGTTTGTTGTATGGGAGCCCCCTTACATATTTATTTTATTCTAGTTTTTAGTATTTGTTGTTATAGCGACAACAGAAATACATCATCTGTGAAAATTTCAACTATCTAACTATCACGGTTCATGAGATACAGCCTAGTGACAGACGGACGGACGGACGGACGGACGGACAGCGGAGCCACAGTAATACCGTTTTACCCTGTAGGTACGTAACCCTAAAAAGATAACACTGAGATGTAAATATTTAATCATAAAAAGAGGAGGTAAGTAATATTAAGGCACAAAGCTCTATCACGACAATCTGTTATATAAAAAGATTACCTAACTTTTCGTTACAAATCGCAGCGCCAACTTGAGCTCGCCAAGTTTTTCTAACCGAAAACCGCTAACTTTATGGAAAGGTGCCTAAAATAATAATTCATCTTGCTGTCTGACCGTTCGCTATAAAAATTAATATTGTACTATACAAAGAAATAAAAGAGTATTCAGGATTCTTCAGCATTTATTTTCAGCAAAGGAATGTAGATTGATGAATGGTATAATTACGTTTTGCTATTAATGATATTCTTGTTATACCTACAAAAATAATAACTAAATTTAATCCTTGAGTTAATCTTAAAAATGTCTGTTGATTGAGGTTGTAGAAAATCGAAAACATAGAGAAAAATATTTGATCGAATTTGTTATTAATATTTTTCTGTACTAAAACACAGTTATGTCGTCAGTCTGTCGGGTTGCTTTCACACACGCAAATTCATACCTTCCATATACACATACACGCGCTTCATCACCTTTCCTCTCACACATATATATTAACGCAGAGTTATATCGTAACTCTACCAGGATATTGACGAATCAGGGCCACCACGAGACAGGTGTAAACCCAGTGCGGCTGCCACAAGTAAACGTTTACCAGTTATATCTTGTCCCCAATCTCCTGTTCCTGAATTGTGTAAGAAAGCGGGTACGATGTAACCACATATTTTTTTATATGATTAATATATGATTACTTTTTTAAATATATAAATTTAATAAAAATAATACATTTAAAAGTATAAAAAATGTTCCCCGCTCTATTATCACAATATCAGGCTTATTGGCAACAATAGTCCTGTTCGTGATAATAGACCGGTCCTAGTAGAGCGTAACATTACCGTTCTCGAGAGGTGATGCCGGTGCATACTTGTAGTATGGAACCCCAGAGCTCACAAGAATATTTAAGTGCAAGCTGCTGATGGATAATCCTAACTACTTGATTATGTCTATGCAAGTACTCGCCGTTAGCAAGACGAGAACAACCGGAAACTATATACTGAGTGACTCTCCAGGACGGTGGCATGCTCGATAAATGTGGACCCTACCATTCTTCAGGATATACCTCCGATAGTTTATTATAGATTCGCCGTGATAAGTTTATCCATAGTTGCACTGATGAAACCTTCGGTTTCCCCAAAGAGGTCACCGAAACGTAACCAGGACACCGACGCGTCAGGCCCAGCCTGGTAGAACTGACCGTGCAGCTATTTGCTCTTCCATAAATCCCTGCGGCTCTGTGTAGTAAGCACCGGTGGTTTGCGCCAATTCTCGTTCGCCAAGGATAGTGACGTAAGGCCCTTATTACAATGTCGCCATGCATTCTAAAATTTATTACTATAGTATTGTAATAAAGAACATAATAGAAAATAACAAACTAAATAAAAATATTTTAGAACCTGCCTGACATGTTCACGCACACAAATGTTTGTCTTGTATGGGAATCGAACCACGAGCGTCGATGTCAAAGTAGCGTTATTAACCACTCGTATATGTGCTGATAAATTTTGTATGTAGATTTAATTTTCAATTTCGATCACATAATTTTTCATACTTAAGACTAGATTTCAATTTCGTTTTATTCATAATTTCCGAGGATTTACTTAAAACGGAATAAAAGTGTATTTCTAAAATCTTACTGAGTATTTCATTTTCAGTACAGAAATAAAGATTGATGGGAGGTAAAATTACTTTCAACTTAATAAGACAACGAAGTCTTGTTTCCCAAAATGTATACAATAAAAACTTTATTTTAAGACCCACGTGTATTACAAATGATGTTGTATTAATTTATAGTATCAGGCAACTATTATTTTCAAATTTGATTAGAGATTAAATTATTACTAGTCATCACAGTTTTCAATATTTTAATACATTGAAATACTCGACGAACTAAAATCACTGTTATTTATTAATTCATAATCACATTTACTGTCGGCTCATGAGTTGACACGGCAATATGCTGAGATAGGACCTTTTTGTGACGTCACACAGCACTATTATTGCTTCACTACCTATTGTATATTGTTTATTGTATGAATAGTGTTGTGTTACGTTAAAATAAACGTTTTCTTTCTTTTATTTAATATTTATAGCATAGCAGTGATAGCTCAGTGGATAAAGCACCCTCGCATAACGCCGACGGTCCCGGGTTCGAATATTGGTGGGGCATGTACCACTAAATTCGTGTTTTCGGATTTTTATGCTAATATGTACCATTAGTAATTATTACTTGCTTAGCGATGAAGAAAACATCGTGCGGTAACCCGTATACTTAAAAACATATATTTCGAAAGACTGGTAATTTCTTCATTTCATTTCATTCATTTCTATATTAATACAATGGATCGCAAATGACTTGTAACATTGCAAGAACAAGCACTATTGTATAAAGATAAGAATAATTAACATATTTGTACGAGTATGTTATGGTTTTCCCACTGTTATGGAGGTCGGATGCTAGTCACTTTGTGTAATAATCTGTGTCTTCGCCAAATCCTTAGGTGTAGGTAGCGGACCTTACCAATTCTAATGGATTAGGAAACGGAATATTGCTAGGAAGAAAAAGAATCGCATTTAATATTTATATACTGATAAAGAAAGGCTATAAGATATATGTGCAAGTATTTAATAACAATCTGTTGTTAATTTAGTTTTATATTAAGGAAGTAACGGAGTTTATAAAGAATATTATAAATGTACACAAATTCCCACGAATGAAGTTGACCACATTAAAGCAGCTAAAATTTGTTAAGTACCTCCACCTCAAAGGAAAACCGCAAAATAACAACTCCCTGGAGGTAGTTGTTTTGCCTGATGAGTAAGTTAGATTACCAGTAGGACTCAAAGGAGTTGCTGTGTTAACAGCAGGTATGCAACGTATTCACAGGATACCGTAACAACTTTAAATCAGGTGGGCAGTATGCTTGTGTGCACCCGATATTCTATAAAAAACAATAGACTCTATCACTGACAGCGTTTCTACTGCCGCCATTAATTTAATTAAACTTAGGAACAGTTCAAGTAATCTTTGTCAGTATAATGATATCCTAAAAACTATTCAGTCCCACTCAAGTCATAAACTAACAGGCTGTAAAATGTTTCAAAGTACGTATTTTAATGGCTTCAAAAAGCCAGCACCAAAGCGTCATTTTCCTCTCAGAGCACCATAACTGCTGCCATATTTTTCCATTACAGTTCGTAATATGAAGTATAACATTTAAGCACCACTAACACATAACCGTTTGTTCCAGAAGAAAGCCTTGCAGAACTTCACGCCGGGACTTCAATACAACAGATATCCCCAATAACCGTTGCTACGTTAATAACGTTATTATTCGTGCTTACGGAACGATCACCGTTATTTGAAAGTGTGATTTTTGTCACAGCCCTAGCTTGTACTTTGTCGGCCCAAGGCCTTCTACACGACCGTGTTATGGTACTATTACCTACGTGATATAAGAGTTAAAATTATGTAAATAAAAACGAGTTTGATTATAAAAAAGATAAATTATAAATAGTTACTTGGAAATAAAATTTCATTGTATAATTACGTAGTTTCATTTCTATATTAATACAATGGATCGCACATGATTTGTAATAGTTGCAGAGCAAGAACAAGCACTATTATATTAAAATAAGAATAATTAACGTGTTTGTATGTTATGCCTAAATCTGCGGTCAACTGTACTCGTATGTTTGTGTACTGTACTTGTATATTAGTTACAACCCTTAAGTCTCACACTATGTCAAAGGAGTTTATTAATTTAACTTGGGTGACTGAGCTCACTCGATGTTTTTACAGCACCAAATACATCTTTATAAAGTCAAGCCCTTCTACTGGATATGATACAAATTTTGAGCCGTGTCCGGAATATTTGAAATAATTATATATATTTATATACAATACTTTAAACGAGAAATTCTTATACTGCTATAAATATTAAATTGTTTGTTTAAAATATTGAATATAAAGGTCTGGTAACAATTGCGATCGACCCACATTTTCGATACTGTAAAAAGAACCGCATGCTGAAGTCGCCTGGAGAAAATCTAGACAAGGAGTTTTTACAAAGCTTGATAGTTTGCGAGAGAAAACCTCTCTGGAAACGTGCATAAGGTTACCATTTACATTTCAATATAAGAAGGTGCGCTCCTTCTCGATTTCGAATGAAGGTTTGTTTTCTTTTCATGTCGCTATCAATACGTCACAAATCCGCAGTTACTGCTGGTAATCACGCAAAATTTTAAATAATTAATTACGCAAAATTTGTGGATGATATAAGAAAAAGAGTTCATCTGAAAAAGAGTGTCGGTGTCAAGATAAGAAAAGACATGCTCCGTTGGATTGGACATGGAGAAAGAATGCAGGAAAGGATGAAAATTAATAATAAAAGATTAAGTGGACGGATGTAAGAGACGACTAAGGCCAAGATTTACTTACATACATGATCAAATTGGTCATGTTTTACCAGAACGTGCAGATGTTAAGAGCACTAGGAACCAGAGAATATTCATAAAAAGAGCAACGAATGTTAAAGAAGCGAATAAGGTGTGTAAGAATCGCAACTTATTGCGCTCGGTTTTTGGTTCTCTGTACAACTATTAACAACATAGGGACATTACATTTCAAATGACATTGAGTATGTCAACAAAGAACGAAAATTAAAAGAAAATATTATATGGATGAAATGGAATAAATAAAAATGATAACCAAGGAAAAGCTTGTTTGGTTAAAATGGTTGCAAAGTTGATCCAATGATGATGAAATTTATGACAATTGGTATCACCATCCTGCTCCATAAATTACGAATACCGGTACCACCGCTACCACGGATCGTAAAAATTACAGATCCATTACTTGTTGGCCTACCATCTGTAAGCTCCTTATATCTATTCTGCGAATAAAAATAAATAAACATCTAGAGACTAACCACATTTTATATCTTGCTCAGAATGAATGTAAAATTGGGTATCGACATGGCATCTCTCATCGACATGGCCGTTAGCCAATAGATTTATTGCGAACGTAAGAATCCTTCCGCTACCTAGATTGATTACAAGAAAGCTTACGATTCGATGCCACATTCATGGTCCAGACGAGTGTTGTATCTGTATAAAATTAATACAATTCTATGCACTGTTCTCAGCTCATATATGATGCCATAGTTTGAATCCTCTTCGATTTTGCCTAGCTTTGAATAGCTTGAGCGCATTGCTAAGGAATTCCAAGCTAGACTATCGGTTTCGGAGAGATGGTGTGGGCATTCTTACCCGTTATATGTGGATGACCTCAAACTATATGCATCAATGTACAAAATTTGATAACTTGTTTAAATATAACACAATCATTTAGTGGTGACATTAATATAGAGTTTGATATAGATAATTACGCAGTCGTAAATGTACAAAGGGAGAGAGTAAATACCGTAATAATAATAATATAATTCAGACACCATGACTGACAAATCCCATTACGAAATCGAAACTTATAAATACTGTGGTATGACGGAATATTTGGGAATTCAGGACCGGGCAAAAAAACTATGATTGAAGCAATGTTTCTTTAGCCGGCTTACAAAAGTACTGAAAAGTCTTTAGTCTGGCACCAACAAGGTATGCTTTCAATGCTTGGGTACTGTCTGTACACAACATATTCGGTTTACTATGGTGGACTCAAACCGAACTTGACACCCTGGATAGTAAAGCCCGCAAATTTCAAATACTCCTAATATATCATATGCATCATCCACGCTCATCTGTGATGAGATTGTACAGCCCTTCGTCCGTAGCCTGGTTAAGATGCGGCGATCTTTTCGAAGAAACCAAAGTTCTGTCTGCACGAACTGGCGAAGTTGTCAATACTAATAATTACAGGAAATACATTATGAAGGATGGTACGGCTGACATTTGTAAGGCATGTCACTATACCGGAGAATCATCAGGTATGACATTTCCTGTCGTTCTTTATTTATCAACGGTGAGTATTTGTACAGGCACAACCAGGTAGCCAGGAGTATCTAGCGGCTTGCTTTTCTATATGGTCGGCAACAGTTTAGGGTCGACAACACATGAGTGCTTTTGCAACCCCCCTGGTATTACAAATATACATAGTCTAAGGTAAGTGCATGAGGCAGATCGTACAATTGCTCGCCACCTTAGTGGTATAAAAAATCTTCTTATGTACTCTCAAGCGGTTCATTACAAGTATTACACATGCTAGTACTAGAAAATGGTCATGGTGCACTCTATAGGGATCGGTCTAACATCACAGATAGGACCATTAATTGCTAATAAGATGGATATAATAATAAGTAGAATACAAACTCAATACGTAGTGTAAATTTAGGATCGTCGACAATTCTCACAGCTCGTCTTTGCATCGAATCATAAGGAGAGTACGGGTGTTGCTGTTTTAGCAGCAATGGTAACATTCGATCGATACTTCCTGTATTACAAGCGTTCACTGTAGCTTACTACGGTTTCGTACGGCTTGTATGTCTCTCGATGTTGTATAAAAATATTTCTATTATATTCATTGGTGCATTTATAAGTTGTGTTTGTACCCCTTAGAATTTTGATATTTTTCGTAATCATGAACAGTTTGATAAGTAAATATTTTTGGTATTAAGAATCAGGGTTGGCGAACACTAAAAGTTTCTTACTGGGAGTCGAAAAATTGGCAAAATTAGATTACAAAAGTTCAGTCGCAAAATAAAACTCGAGGAAAGTATGCTAAAACCAATATGGTAGAAACCTCGAGATTATACTTTGTAAGGATCATTTGCTCCAGTGAGCCCTTGATTAAACATTTAGGCTTTCCAAAATGTTGATTTTATTGATACAGCAATTTATGATTAAATACAATGTGTGATGAGGAAAAGTGATATATAGAAGAAATGTACGGATAAAAATCCTACATATATCACTTGGTTCTTGAATGCATACTTTGTAAAGAGTCGTAGAGTCACCCTATCTCCCTTTACAGACACCAGGGGAAGAAACTCAATGTCACAGGAAACGACTACAAATTAACAGCTGCAACGATACTCCTTATGTTGCGAGCGTTGATAGGCTACGATAACTACCACACATAAGGTGGTATAAAATCACACATATCTTTCATTTTTATTTGAACATGTTAATGTATCTTATTATACCTAGTCCGGTCATAAGTTCTGTTACGAATGAATATGTATTTATCTTTTTATGAAGTAATGTAATCTTAATAAAACTTAATGTCAGCGTGTCGTTTCGAGCAGGCTATGTTCTATAAAACTCACTATAATTTGTAGTCTAAGGGGGTCAGATCTTCAGCGAGCTTCAGGTCATGTTTTATAATACGTGACAGAGTCCTAGCGGGAATCTTCATTTCTCGCGACAAGATTTTTTGTTTACGGGATTTAGGCGAATTCTGGCTTTAACAGCATTAACAGCCTTTGTAGTTCTAACAGCACGCGGTCGTCCCGATCTAATAGAGGGAGTGTTGGTATATCTGTCGATAGTATGATATACCAACATTCGGCTGATACCAAGCTTTTGAAGTATCTTGAATATGACCGACGGCTACATACCCATTTTGCCAGAAGGCAATCACTGTTATTTTCTTTAATACCCCATTCCATATTGTAATTTGATAATACACACGAAAAAATATATGCAAAATAGCGGAATATTGAAAGAAGTTTTTAACATAATAAACGCGTTCCATATTCAAAATAATTAAAGAGTTGAGAAAGAGGAAAGTTTCTATGTAACAGTGTTTATGGCCAGTTAGTTATAATTTCTGATATAGTTATGATTCAAAGAGCTCTATGGCGATTTGCGTTTGTCATTCTAAGCGAACACACAGGTTGAGCAACGTCGAGTGCAGCGTATATGTGCATGGGTTTATCTATTTCAAGTTTCTTCGTTGTTTGAAAGGCATGTTAAACGGTCGATCCCAGCTGTTGTCAATAGATGACAGTCGTTAACGTAAGTCTTCGGGCGACCGAAACGTCATGGAACTGGACCCTGCTACGATATTATATATATATTTAAATTGGTAGGTGTTTTTATTCATCTTTCACACATTTGAAATCTGATATGAAGATATCATGTGCCTTGCCATGAATAGTATAGGCTACTTTCTCAAAAATAATCCGCGTGGATAAGATTAAAATTGTATAAAAACTGTGTGTGTGTTATGTATCTTCTTTCACGTAGCAAAATAAAAATAACTCCAAAACTTTCATTCCGCGAGTCAGTACTCTACGTTTGTAAATCTAAACGATAATATAACAAACTATCAATAAATATAATTTATCGTCGTATATAATTAAGAGCCAGACACACAAATATATATTTATATAAAAATGTATTTTATTTATACTCATATGCATATATATGAATTTACAACGCGTGTTTTCTTTGTCGATTCATAAATAAGTATTTGAATAACTTGAATATAGTCACAAACAAAAATTGGCAATCATTTACCAACTAACTTCGTGATGTCGATTTTAGATGTTTGATTTTAGACTTCGTAGTGACGACTTTAGTTGTCGGTGTCGTAAAAAATTACATTTTACATTTTTTCATAACTCGCCAAAAGATGTACAACTTAAAGAGAATCAAAGAAAATTCACATTTCACGAAGCTCTTACGCAAATAGTTTTGTGAAGTAGGTATGTTTAGTACACAAGACTATCCGATAGAAGTACCTTCAGAGGGTTTCACGAAAAAACTCAATTTTTGTATATGCCTCGCACCTGTTTGTCGCCAACGAAGTGTGAAATTCGAAATTGTGCCTGAATTCAATTTATGCTGTACACTCTAGATAGGGTTACCGACTGGATTTACACAAAAAACGGCCACAAAAGTAGTTTTCTTTTCTTTTCTTTATACATACGACCGACGGGTCGTATGTATAAATAATAAATATAGTGCAGTGGTTAAGCCATAATGTTCGCAATTCAAGGAATATCGTTTGCGCGTTGGTACCTACGCTGCTAACATAGCATCTCTCTAGACTGCTGACTGACCTGAGACTACTGGTAACATCACTTACTCGTAGGAACATAGCACTCCAGGTAGTAGTTATTTGGCTACAGTTTTCTGTGAGTTAGAGGCTAGTCGAACGGCTTTAATGAGCCCTACCTTTAAAATGAGCTTCAAAGAGAGATAAACATTGCATACCTAAAATACGTATTATATACCTATTACTCTTATTTTCCATTGACATACAAAAAAATACTACCTTAATCTTAAAATTTAGGATGTAAATCTATCACACCCGTTGACATTGTCGCTAAGCATTACACGAATGGCTAATTGAGTGAAACTATGAGAGGTAAGAAGAAAGAAATGTATCGACGATGCAAGAGTAAAACGCTTTTCTGAAAGATAGGTGTGAAAGCCAAATTCGAATACGGAAAGGAGGCTGACTGAACAATTTGTTGCAATGACTAGTTGAACGATCCTACAAATTTAAAATGTGAGTAAGTCTACGGCTGATTCCATAGTGACAGCATCCGATGAAGGCATAATTATAGATAAGAATGAATGATCGATACAAAGCTTGTAAAATGGAAATGGTCAGTGGGAATTTCAATCCACTGGTGATGCGTAGTCATCGTGCCCTTGTATAACGGCAAGGAGTCACGCATGAGCTACGTTGGCTACAAGAATTGTTTAGTACAGATAAATTGAACAGCTTTGCAGCAAAAGTGTATAAAAAAAGATAATTAAGAGCATAATAAGGTTGAAATCCCATGGATACTGCGAATGGCACAATGAGGATTCCGAAATATAAGGGGATGTATGTAAGTTTTTTCATTCTGTAATATTGTGAGGAAGCATCAGGTTCTAGACCAGAATCTGTGGTTGAATCCTGAGACGACTAGTACATATTACCGGCATATGATGTTTTGTGAAGTATCTGCCTTATGTAGATGATTCACCTACTGAGATATTAATAGAAACTTCATATATAAGGATTACAGTTGATGATGTAGAATTGGAACGATTGAGAGAGTTTGTATACATTAGATGCGCTAAATTTTAAGGAAGTAAGTGAGGTGTGCATGTCCGAAATAGAGTCATGTGGCACTCGGTTCTACCTATTCTCCAAGGTACTTGAAGTGAAGATATCGGTAGTTTTTAGGGACAAAAGCAAATCTTGCCTGATTTAAAGTGAATGCACAGTATCGCTAGCACATAGCAACTTCACAAGAGCTTACTAGTAAACTCATTCATATGAACACAACTAAACTCCAAGCAACAGTATCTCTCCTTCTGCAGCTGTAGGTGATGTTAGGCTCTTAACTTTAAAGATGATAGAAAACCAGACTCCTTAAATGATTGATATATAAGCTAAGGTTGTCTGTGTCAGTCTAATTCAATTCAACTTAAGTAATGTAACGTGTTGAAAACCATAAGTTCAAAGTATTACCTTGCGATGCGTCTAGCGTCATCTCTTATCTGTTTATGTAACAACTTCATAGAGATTGGATATACCTTAAGATACGTCTACCCCTGGTGAGAAATGGTAGAACTAATTTTATATTTTTGTATGTGTATAAATAAGTACATACATATATTATTCAATATTGATGCTGGAAATTATTACAATATTTCAACATCAGATTTTATAGTTACTGCTTTTTTTTGTTCATAAAAATTCACTTCATATTTTGAAATTTTCTCCTCAATTATTCGAAATATTGATAATCTATGTTTTTACGTCACTGGAAGAGTTGATATTCGAACTTCAAAGATTGTTGCGAGCCTTTTTACGGTCGAACGGTTGATGAAGCAGCATCGGTTAATTATTTTTCTTTATGAAACAGTCATTTTCTGATTCGTTGTTGGTGAGTAGCTTTAAACATCGGTATTCGTCTCATTCATTGAATTAGTTGAAGCATTATGGTTAAAGTATTCGTCGCATTATTTTCAGAACGTTTAAATTCCTTTTTCTGCCGACGAGTGGAGGTTACTTGTATCTTCTGGAGAGGCTTCTACAAACTTGATCGAGTTTCCTGCCGAGTGAGTACTATTCATCCTCTAATGGTTAGATTATAACTCAAAGTCAAAGTCAAAGTCAAAATCTTTTTATTTCGTAAAAATGGCTACATTTGTTTGGAATCGTCACAATTTTTTCAGGTCAACTCAGGTCAACACACAGCGTTTTGATCTAAATTTTGGTAGAATCTGACGAAGCCCCTTTTTGATTCTTACAGACTATATGTTCGTCAGTACTATGAGGCCTCATAAAACTCATCATATCCACGGACCTACACGACATAAAGGTGCATTAAATTCTTTTAACATGTCGATATACAAAGTAACATATATTTTCTTAACCTCATTTAATTATCCAGCGTATCCTTTTTTCTTTTGGTACTCGAACCTAATCAATTCATTCAATGTCATTGGCAAGACTATAACTTTCTCAATCGATTTTTTTAATAACATATTTAAATACATGGGGGTCATGTGCCAGAAGCGTGCTCGTTCGCGACCCCTGCCAATCAGTCGATTGCAATTCTGGACCAAAAGCGCACCGATGTGCGGATTAGGGCGTCCCCCGTAGGCGACGCGCACCGATCTGCCCCCGTCGGTGCGAATATAGCTGCATGCGGCGGTGGGGGCCGCCACCCACCACGCAGCGCCAATTCCGGCGGGACGAGGGGAGCCGAGTGCCGCATAGGCACGTGGAATGTGAGAGGTGGATTGAATGATAAGACGAATGAATTGATAGACGTAATGAATGATAGACGTTTGGATGCTTTATGTGTGACAGAGACTAAGCGCAAGGGGAGCGACACCGATGATCTGCCCGGTGGGATGATGGCCCTATGGTCTGGGGTAGACCGGGACGATCATGCCAGTGCTGGTGTAAGTGTCGTACTCTCCTCTCGCTTAGCCACTGGTGTAAGAGATTACTGTTTTTTTTTTTTTTTTTTTTTTTTCCTCCTACTCCTCCAATGTGAATTTGGAGACCTTATTTACTATTTCTCTTTCATGCCAGTTCTCTCTATTGCTACCTCTCGTACTTTTATACTGCATACTTTTCTTTCATTCATTCTATCTTTCAGTCTTTATCAGGTGGGATACCTGCTAGCTAGGCTACACTTATGGGGATTTGGGGTTCTGGGGTTTTTGATGAACAATTTTTTATTTCTTTATTTAGGCGCTAATTTCTTATTTCTATACATTTTCCACTTATTTCTACTACATGTTTACTATTATAACTGGTACATATTTGCTCTTATATCTATTATCTGTTACTTTGTGTACTTTACATGCCTTTTTCACTTTTGTTATTTATTTATTACTTGCTATTTTTTCCCTAATTTTACAATTTTGCACTAACTACATTTTTTATTGCTTTACCATTCTATATGGTTATATGATGTATATTAATTATACATCCTAATCATATTTTACATTTCTATTTGTTTCTATTTATTGCTCTTTTTACAATTTTTGTGCAATATTTTATAAAAGGTTTTTGCGTATTCTTATTGCTAAATAATACACTAATATTATTTTTATTTATTAGCATGTCTAGTTCTTGCTGCAGTTCGTATCTCTCAGGGGCGTACGCGGGACATTCTACCAGTATGTGCTCTACAGTTTCGTTCACACTCGGATCGCAGATGCACGATGGGTCCCCCTTACACTTGAAACGATGCAAGTATTCGGAGAACCCACCGTGCCCTGTCAGTAGTTGTGTGGTAATGTTTGTGTGCTCAATATGTTTTAGTGTCTTGTATGCCTCCACGGCGTCCGGCAGAAACATTTTTGTTACCGCGGCTGTTGTGCCCTCCTTATACCTGCGATTCCATATGTCAAGTGACTCCATCCTTATTTGTCTCTTGACATATGAAATCGGACACATGTCGTAATGCAGCCGCATCTTCTTGTTTATTGCTGTCTCTTTTGCCAGCTGGTCTGCGCGCTCGTTGCCCTCCATCCCTGCATGGGCCTTTATCCAAAACAGTGAGACCTTTTTTCCTTTGAGCCTGCATGTTTTGATCTGCTCCCTTGTTTCCACTGCTAAGGGATGGAGGGATCCGCGGTCTTTAATTGTCTCTAGTGCCGATCGGGAGTCACTGTATATCCCGAAGCTATGTTCCGGCCTGCCGTTTGCCTGTTTCATGGCTTCGCATATGGCGAGGAGTTCCGCTTGGTATACTGTGCAGTAGGATGGTAGTTTGCGCTTTACGGTTTTGACTTCGGTCCCGTCTTTCCAGATAGTGAGCGCTGCCCCCACTCCTCCTTCTATTTTGCTACCATCCGTATAGATTTTGACTATTTGGTTGCAATTTGCTCTCAGTTGCTGCTCGTCTACCAAGCTTATGAACCCCAGGCTCATATGCTCAGCCGGATGTCCTGTTTCTGTGTATGGCACTCTCCTTTCTAACTCTCTGTCACACAACACTGTTTGCGGCACCCCTCGTTTCGCCTCGAACAAAGACGCCGCTTCGCGCACCCTGAGGTCCAGTGGTATTATTCCTGCCAGCACCAGCGCTGCATTCATGGAGACTGTCCTATACGCCCTGCACAGCTTTTGTGCAAAGCCCCTCTGGACGGTGTTAAGCTGTTTTTGTATTCCAAGTTTGTTAGCTGCTGTGGCCCAGACGCTAGCAGCATATAAGACTATAGGCTCGACTACCGCTGTGTATATGGTCTTGATTATGTCTGGATGTAGCCCCCAACTGATCTTGGCTGCCCTCGACAACTGTTTATATAAGTTTAACACTTTTTTACACTGGTTGCGTACATGTGTGTTAAAGGTGAGTTTATTGTCGAGGGTTACCCCGAGGATTTTGAATTCTCCAGACATTTTGATCTCCACTCCTCCCATGCTCAAGAGATTACTGTTTGGTAGGGCCTAGACTTCTCTGGGTTCGTATTAAACTGGGCATCACGCGAGTATTTCTGGTTGCAGCATACGCTCCCGTAAGCTCAGCGGGTGCTCAAGAACTGGAGAAGTTTTGGGAGTCTGTGAGGGATGTTCTGGACTTAGCTGAAGGGAATGAAAGAGTGATTATGTGTGGAGATTTGAATGGATGGGTTGGGACCAAGCGATACAGCTATGAAGCTGTTCTTGGTCCGTATGGAGATAAGAGAGTGAACGAAGCAGGTAAGTCAATACTAGATTTATGTATGGAACGAAACCTCCTCGTGTCGAATACTTTATTTCATCATAAGGATATTCACACGTATACATGGAGAAGGAATGACCAAAAAAGTATGATTGATTTGATTTTAATAGATAGACGTCTCCGAAATGTTATAATGGATACGAGAGCCTTTAGAGGCCCCACGCTTGAGACGGACCACTACCTGGTGTTAAGCCGGTTTGTGGGCCTTTTTAGGAAGTGGAGGCACTGGCGAGTGAGTATCCCTTTCGGAGATCATGAAAGGATAATGAGCGAAAAATTGCTAGATGAAAGTGTAATTAGAATGCACGTGCATCTAGTAAGTGAGAGACTTGCAAATGCAAGCCTCTCCGACTCAGATGTGGATGATTGTTGGAAAGTTTTGAAAGAAAGTATGGTGGATAGTGCAAAATAAGCTTGTGGATGCGCAAAGAGACGTAAAACAGCGAAAGGAGATGTCTGGTGGGATGCGGAGGTTGAATCCTCCGTAGCAAGAAAGAGGAAAGCGTGGCTGGATTACGTATCATCTTTGCCCTTAAATGAAAATATGATGATATGAGAGTTGGTCTGAAAGAGAGCGTCGGTATTAAAATAAGAAGAGGCATGCTCCGATGGTTCGGACATGTAGAAAGAATGCAAGATGAAAGAATGACGAAGCAGATATACAATGCAAAAGTGGAAGGATGTAGGAGCCGGGGAAGGCCAAGACTTACCTACCATGACCAAATTGGTCGTGTTCTATCAGAAGGTGATGTCAGGAGCCCTAGAAACCGGCGAGCGTGCATGAGAAGAGCAATGAATGTTAAAGAAGCGAGTGAGATATGTAAGGATCGAGTCACGTGGCGCTCGGTTCTCTCTGCCTACCCCGCAAGGGATTTGGCGTGAAGTTATAGATAGATAGATAGATATTTAAATACAGTGAACCTTGCACGGCGGAAATCGGTACACATTTTTTTTGTTCGTTGTATCGCTATAAATGTAGGTTTTTTTCTTTTCTTTTTGAATACCCCTTTCGAGTTTTTGGGGGAATACAAAAATTCTTGGCGTCCTATAGAAGTGTAGGTAGTGATTGCTGAGCCAAACACCTCACTCTCTGCCAGGCCGCGTGGCACAGTATTTTCTAGGGTTTAAAACACCTCACCGGAACAGTAATATTGAAAACGGTCTGATAAAGGACGATGTTTTTTTAATCGAGCTCCTCCGACCTGTGAGTTGAGGTTGAGGAGTTGAGAACTCAGACCGCGGTCCCAAACAACACTATAAACGAAGAAAAGTTACAAATATTCAATAACCAAGAAAACAGACCTCACCAAAATTAATAACAACAATCGGATTTTCTCTATAAAACCCAATTTACAAAATCCGTTCACAATTTGAGGAGTTATCGCTGAATATGCTTTTAGAAGTAGAAAATTAGGAGCTAGCTAAATAACACTATGGCGTTGTCGCGAGTACTATTCTAACCAAACACGCGAATTAAACTACGTCGACTGCGGCCGTGTATGAATGTGTTTATCTATCTCGAGGTTCTCCGTCTTCGTAGGGCACGAAAAGCCATCGATTCCGGCTGGTGACGACAGATGATGGTCGTTAAACTATGTAAGTAGCCTTTGGGCAGCTTGATAACACTGGCGAAGCCAATCCACAATTGAGCAGCGTGGAGTATACTCTAACCAATCGGTATCCCCGCAGCGGGATGGATTAGGATTAGTGTACTAGCAATATTAGCAGTAATGACACAATATAGTCACTACCACTGCTCTCGAGCTCGAGCAGTGGTTAAGGAACCGGCCTGTTAACTGGTCACCAGTTCGAATCCTGGCGAGGGTATGTACTGCGAAATTCGTATTTTGAGATTTATGTACATATTTATCACTTGCTCGGCGATGAAGAAAAACTTCGTGAGGAAACCTGTGGGACGTGTGACCTAACCTAGGAAAGATCTGGTTTTCCCTCTAGGTTATGGAAGTTTGACGGCAGTCGCACCATGTAAAAATCAGTGCCCTCGCGAAATCCTTGGGCTTAGGTAGCGGATCCCGCTAATTCTAATGGATTGCGAAACGTGTTAACGCGAAGAAGAAGAAGAGGAGTCGCTATGTATAAATAAAGAAAGGCGACATTTGGGACCACGGACCCTATCCCAAACGATTATCGATCCAAAATGTGGCTGTCAACCCTACAAGCACCAAACCATTTTCCGCTCTAGCGGTGGATATCACGCGGCTGATCACATAACTTATGCTTTATTTGCGGAAAATGACATTACCGTACATTTTAAATCGCTTTTTACCTGATTGCGAATGAATAGGCGCATTCACAGTGATATTAAAAACGCTGAAGTTAATATGTTGAGCTCGCATGCCTGTGTATTTTACTTTTCTTCGACTAAACCATAGAATGGATTCGAGATAGTAAACCTTCCGTCCGTGTATGTAATAGTTTAATTCTATATTGTGAACAAAATAGCTTTGCGACTAAATTTACTACATTTGAATATGTTAACTGCTCTCTGATTGTAGATTCTTCGTTCCGGAATAAACAATGCAGAGTACTTTTTACCACAATAACTGGATCCAACGAAAAATACACCCTTTAATAAATTTAGTGACAAGGTAATTTTGGTCATGTTTCAACGGACGAACTCTGTGGCGCAGTGGTTAATAACGCTACTTACACACTCGTGGGTTCGATTCCCACAGAGGACAAACATTAGTGTGCACAAACATCTGTATCTCTTGGTCTGGGTTTTTATAATAGAGACAAGGCGCAACAGAGCAGCTTGTCTGGGGAATTACACCCGCCCAACAGAAAACCGTAGCCAAATAACGACTGACTGAGGAGTTGTTGTTCTGCGTGTGAATGAGGTCATCAGAAAGTTCGCAAGGAGTTGCTGTGTTAGCAGCGGATGTGGCTTTGAACGAGCGATAATTAACGTATGGCAAGCGTTCATAGGATATGGTAACCACTTTCAGTAAACGCCAATTCTCATAGAACCTTTAATTCCAGAACGCTACTATAAGAATTGGCATTTACTACACATCGGTTCGTACTTTATAAAATGAACGCAAAAAAGGAAGTCGTCTTTTCAGTGTCAGTGAAAATGCTAGTGAGTATGCTAGGTATTTCGAATTCGTAATTTCGAATAGAGACTCAACTTTAAAAACAGATTATTTGACGTTCATTTTGCGAGTCTCACGTAAGCGATACTTTTAACGAAAATTAATTGAAACACTTTACAGAAATCATGATATTTTTTATTTGGAACGCGTTTATTATGTTACAAACTTCTTTCGATTTCCCGCCGTTTTACATATTTTTCCGTATTTATTATCAAAGTACAATATGGAATGGGCTGTTAAAGAAAATAGAAATGCAGTGCTTGCCTTGCACAAAATGGGCAGCCATCGGTCATATTCAAGATAAGCTTGGTATCAGCTGTATGTTCGTATATCGTACTATTAACAGATATACCAACACTTCCTCTGTTGAAGACCATGAAAGATAGGGGTGACCGCGTGCTATTAGAACTACAAAGGCTGTTCATGTTGTTAAAGTCAGAATTCGCCGAAACCCTATTGGGAAACAAAAAATCTTATCGCGAGAAATGAAGATTCCCCCCATGAGACAATCGCGTATAATAAAACAAGACCTGAAGCTCGGCGCTTACCGTCGATATAGAGAACGTGCCCTAAATCAATCCCTACAATTGAAGAGAGTGAATCGATCAAAACCTCTTCTTTCCCGATACGCAAGTGAAAGGCACAGAAATATCCTCCTTATTGATGAAAAAAAAATTCATGATTGAAGAATACTACAACAAGCAAAATGACAAAGTGTACACAGTTCTAAAAAAGCCGTCCAATTGGTCGGAAAGGTACAACGAGGGCATCATCCTGCGTCTATAATGGTTTGGTGCGAGGTGTCTTCCAGCATCTACAGTGTTCCTTGAGCCTAGTTTGAATGGATCTGCCAGTCTGGCCTATATATTTTTTATCACACTGGGCACAAGACAGTTCATATACTCCACTTTTTAGTCAGTGGAAGTTCTGTCTTTATTGTCACAGAGCAGATTCTGTATGGAATGGGTACTGTTTATTTTATTTTATTCTTATTTTATTTCTTTTACTTAAATTAATTTAATTTGATTTTATATTATTACATTTCAAATACCAATGACTAGACCCAACTGTGATAAATTATCCCCCAACTCAATTTAAAATTATAAATTGGCAACACTGCCTAGTGGTGACCCCTGTGGATTACCCACTATCACTGATTGCACGGTACCGTCATATGTTACTCGTACATAAAATACCTTGATAATGCCGTAAAGGCGAAACCGGTCGGTAAAAATAATCCTACTAATATTATAAATGCGAAAGCTTGTATGTATGGATGGATATTTATTGCTCTTTCACGCTTAAACGGCTGAACGGATTTCAATGAAATTTGGCACGTTGATAGATTATGATCTGGATTAACACATAGGCTACGTTATTTGACTCCACGCGGGCGGAGCCGCGGGCAGCAGCTAGTTATTAAATAAAATTGTGAATTGGAATCTGTACAAGTGCAAGTATTAACATTACGAGATATCTTCAAAATTCCACCAAGCGCCTACAATCAACAGTATCAGCATAGTCATTTGTAAAACAACTTATGGCCGGACTAGGTATATATACGTATCACATACTACAATAATAATATTAAACGTATCTCGAGGTCAATATCCAATTTTCATCTGAGTGCCAGAAGCGCGTGTACTAGAGATTGACCTTGCGTGACTTATTTAATAAAATTTAATGTATTTTCTAATTGGTACAACTTATAACCTCTCATTTCTACAAATATACTGATTCATACAACACGTAGATCTTATTCTTACCAATCTCATATTATGCAGCCACCGGCTTTATATAAGGTGCTAGCCTTTACTAGTCCCGCTCCAGTGTCTTTGCACATTCACTTTATATGTCTATGGTATTTACTCATGTTATTTAAACTTTTGTTTCCGTACATATGATGATTGACATTGATAATTCCGGGTTTGGAAGGGCTTAAGCTTGCTTTTGACGTAATTGTTCTTACGTATGTTGAATAAGCGTGAGTAGTACTATTAGGCAACTTGACGGTTACGCTTCATTTTACATCAAGAACTATATGAATAAATCTGGCGGTGCCATATACCTGAAGAGCAAATCATCTGAGTTTTGGGATGGTAGATTTGATTTATTTTCTCGTCTAGATTCCCGATATCTTCAGTATGATTGGCGTTTACTGATCCCCAACATTGCAAATATCCCTAGACTCAGTTTTAGGTGCGTGTACCTCTATATACTTCCTGACTTGCGTGCATGGGAAATTTGAATATTGACATGTTAAGGGCGGTAGGGAATAACTTCCCCACTGAATATTCTGACTAAGTATTATCTCATTTCACCATAAATACCACAAACCACAACAGAGCAGAGCTGCACCAGTCTATCGAATATTGTTCTCCAGCCATGAACAGCATCCTATGATCAAGATGATTACCTATATGGTTGAATAATTATTTACATAAATTTTATGAGTTGCAGTATCAAAAGACTTAAAAAGTTATAGCGAGTTAAAGATAAAAACTTAATCTCAATCCTTGGACAACTCCCGCTGTTATTACATGCTTCAAGAATTGCGATCATAACCTTAGCAGAGATTCAGATAATTAATTTAAAAAAGATTGTTTACACTGGATAAAAAACATACACACATGTTAGGTAGTTTTGACGAACTCGATGACGCAGTCGTGAATGAAGCGACAACGACACCGATGCTCGTGGGTTCGTTTCCCACCCAAGACAAACATTTGTGTGCATGAACATGTCTGTTTGCCTTGGTCTGGATATCTTAAGAGAGATAGGGCGCATCAAAGCAGCCTGGGAAAGTACCTCCACCTCAAAGAAAACCGTAGCCAAATAACAACTCCCTAGAGGGTTGTTGTCTTCCTGCATGTGAGTGAGGTCACCAGTAATTTCCTAAGAAGTTGTGTTAGCATCAGAGGACGCATCGCGCGAGTCATACTTAATGTATTACAAGCGTTTGTAGACTACGATAACGGCTTTACATCAGGTGGGCCGTATGCTTGTATGCTTTCCGAAGTGGTATAAAAAAAAGGTTCTATACAAGTTACTTAGGAAAGTTAAACATGAATATTACAGTAGCGAACTGACCCAAAACAAGGATTATCCTAAGATGCCGTGGAATTCAATTGCGCCCATCACCCGTCGATCGCCCCCCGTGGTGACTTAACAAAAACTAAACTTTTAGTTCGCGAAGTTCCCAACACTAACTTTTATTTTGCCTCAATATATAAACTGTCTTTTTTTTGTTTCTTATACAACTAGACTGACAAACAAGCATGCGTCCCGCATTAGATGGTAAGCGGTCACCGTAGCCTATTGACGCTTGTAACACCACGGGGATGTTACTCGGGCGCTGCCAATCTTATGACCTAAGGCAGTTTCGTCACAGTACCCAGCAATTTCCTGCGAGTGAGTTACATTACTAGTAAGTTCATATATTAGTAGCGATCGTCTAAACAACTCACCTATTTCTACCGCCAAGCAGCTATATTTATATAGCTGTGATCCGGTTTAATGGGTGAGATATGGCAGAGAAATTACTGGGTACTGCGACGAAACAGCCTTAGGTCACAAGATTGGCAACGCGCGAGTAACATCGCCGTGGTTTGCGAGCATCAATAGGCTGCGATGACTGCTTACCATCTAATGCGGGTCGCATGCTTGTTTACCAATCTAGTTGTATATAAAAAAAACATTCATAATAATTTTCGCTCGAAATCTGCGGCAATAATCTACACAGTGTACAAGTGGCTCCTGAACAGGTCTCTAATTCAACACCGATTATCCTATTTAGAATTGGGAACGCTTCATATATCAAAGTTGGCATACGTAATAACCACGATACTTGCGAATAGCGATATAACCAAGAGACTGTGCTTCAATAGACCTAAGAATTCGCGTGAGGCACGCCAAAAGTTCCGTACGGAGTATCATACGGGGAAGAATTACATACTGGCACGACAAGTTATGGGCGTTAAAAACTGGATGTTTCTTCAGTGACCTTTTTTTATTTTGAAAACGGTGGAGCAGACGTACACCAACGCTCGTTGGTTCGATTCCCACACAAGACTAACATTTGTTTGCATGAACATGTCTGTTTGTTTTGGTCTGGATGTTTTATGATAGATATTGCGCATTAAAGTAGCCCGTCTGGTTAAGTGCCACCACCTCACAGAAAACCGCAGCCAAACAACAACTCCCTAGATGGTTGTTGTGTTCCTGCGTTGGAGTGAGATCACCAGTAAGCTGCTGAGGAGTTGCTGTGTTAGCAGCAGAGAAGGCACTTAATGCAATCGCGCGAGTGATACTTAATGCATTACAAGCATTCATAGGTTACGGTAACCGCTTTACATCAGGTGGACCGTATGCTTGTATGCGTTCCGACGTTATATAAAAAAAATATAAGTGTACCTAAATTCTTTACCGTAGTCTATGAACGATTGCAATAAAACCGTATTATTCACTTTCAGCCAGATTAACAGGAATTTCAGCAGGAATTCCTCGCCGGCTTCCTGATTAGATTGACCACGGTACAACTAAAACCAGGAATAATTATTTAGTCGTGATCTTTTATAAAATGTTAGCGACCCGTTATTTTATAGGCAAATTTTTGATACCTCTAGTTACGTTATTACAATTTCCGTAAGAATCTCTAATCTTTTGAAAATAAAGAATAATGTATGTTACTCGCTGATAATGTAGCTTACTACTGTTAAAAGAATTTTTAAAAACGTTTAAGAATTTATGGTTTTATCCATTACGTTTGTTTGTATAGGATAAAATCAAATCAATTAAAAAAAAATCGGCCAAGTGCGAGTCGGACTCGCGCACGAAGGGTTCCGTACCATTATCTATAAAAACGGCAAAAAATCCCGTTTGTTGTATGGGAGCCCCCCTTAAATATTTGTTTTATTTTAATTTAATTATTTATTCTTAAAGTGAATATATAAATAAATATTCTGTCAATATTTCAAGTGCCTACCTGTTGCCGTTATCAATATCGAGCAAAAATGAGCAAAAAAATCACGTTTGTTGTATGGGAGCCCCCTTAAATATTAATTTTATTCTATTTTTTAGTATTTGTTGTTATAGCGGCAACAGAAATACATCATCTGTGAAAATTTCAACTGTCTAACTATCACGGTTCATGAGATACAGCCTGGTGACAGACGGACGGACGGACGGACGGACAGCGGAGCCTCAGTAATAGGGTTCCGTTTTACCCTTTGGGTACGGAACCCTAAAAACAAATCTTCTGTCTTCATGGTGTTCATTGAGATAAATTAAATGTGCATAACATAATGTATAAAGTTACGAAACAGAAAGAGTGAGTGAAACCAGTAAGAGTGAGTGGTGCCAAGTTGGTGATGTACTGAAAAGGACCAAATCAATAGCACCCACAATCGAAGAGCATGCATGAATGGGTTAATGAGTGTGAATAAAGCGGGGGAGGTATATTTGGATTGATGTATTTCCGTAGCCTCTGCCTGCCACAATAGGAAATAGGTGTAATAATGTGTATGTACGTCAATTAAACTATAGTTACTACCAGCTGCTCCGCCCATGTGAAATTTAGTTTTTACCGTATTAAGCAGCAACGCTATATAATTTCTGAAAATGATATAAGTAAATTAAATTTTGGCCGAGGATACAAGCTATTATTGTCTAAAAGAATATTCAAATTCACTCGGTTGTTTTGCCGTGATACATACGAAAGCAAACATCGCTGAAACACATAATTCAAAAACGGGAAAGACAAAGCGTATTCGAAGGAGCCCTAAAATATTGCTCCATAATGAAATAAAAATTCTAATTATCTCAGATAAATTTGGTATATCATGTTTAGAAAACAAAAAAGATAAATGTACAAACGTTGAGGAAATATAGCTAAACAAATAAGTAAAACAAAAGGACATTGAACCTTGGCATTTTATACTGATGATACGCCGAACATTACAAAGAAAGCATTTCACTTACTCTGCATTAAATTCTGTCCCGCCTGTATCAAGAGCAGGGTTTCTCCCAAAGGGAGGTAAATAGGTAAACGGCGTTCTTGTTTTACGTTTCAACCTCTCCCTGAGATTTATCCACAATTTGATTGGTCCGATAACTATCGACAAATCGTACGATAGTCACTTATTTTGTAATTTTACGTAAACGTGGGTGCTCTGTATTTAAAAAAAACAATCGCCGCGAACACGTCTCTTATTTTTAAATGCAATTTACGTTCTTTGGGAATAACGCCGCCTATTATTATATCCTTTTTTAAGATATTGTACTTCATATCTCACATACAGCTTTAGAAAAATGTATAATATTGTTAGAGTGTCAAGTAGAGAGTAAAGTCCCAATGAACGACATTATTTATTGTGTGTATTTCACTTAAAGTTACATGTAATTGGTTTAAACAGCACTACTAGTATTTATGCACTAATGTAAGGATGCAACCAATGTAATTGCGTAGCGAACGCGGACCGATTGGCGGACGTAACCGTATTCTACGATATATATATATATATATATATACGATATATAAAATTGCTGAAATCGCAGAAAAAATCACTCGTTCCCATCTCTCCAAGCCATCTAACCCAGGTTGGATGTTACAAATTTGCCACCTTCCAGCCTACCTCAGGTTGGACAATGAGAATACAATATCTATTTTTTCCCATCATCCAACTTGTCAATAATGGAAGACAGTTGCAATTACAAACTGTTTTTATATGTCCGAAAGGTACAAATCAATGAACACAAATTTAATTTTAGGGCTTCACAAGTAAAATTATGCTTTGATTGTGTGTTTCGAAAATTTCAACAGTCTGGTATTCAAAATAAATTTATATTATAACTAACTTTTATATACGATAAACAACTTTTGCTTGTGAAAATTTAAAAATATCGGTTCTTTACAGATATTACATATGCAATTTGATTAAATTGCATGTAAATTTGACTTTCGCAAAATAACGCCTGAATCTATTAACTAGATATTACATATTATTATATCATAGTGCCACAAGTTGATGGTTGCTTCTATTCAAGACAGCCATCAGGATTATCTATAATGTTGGCAGGGATACGCTCCCAAACTTGTGTTCAATTTTGGGATGAAGTGGTAAATATCGTTTAAAAACATAATTAACTTTATCTTTAGCACTTTGTTGATTTTCAGTTACTTTCAGAAATAGATTAATTAAACAAAATTAGGTTTGTAACAAATCTCATGCTGTTAGAGAAAATTAAATATTTTGCTGAAAATCTATCTAATTGTCTATACCTACACATTTACAAGAGAGGTAGGGCGCATCAAAGCAGCCCGTCTGGGGAAGTACCTCCACCTGTATTGACGCCCGCGATACAGGCCGAGCCTAGTGTGGGGTCATAGTAATACTGTGTTTCTTATGTTTATCCTGCGTTTCTTATGTTTAACCTATGTTTAATAAAGATTTACTTTACTTACTTTACCTCCCAGAACCGTAGCCAAATAACAACTCTCTAGAGGGTTGTTGTATTCCTGCGTGTGAGTGAGGTCACCAGTAAGCTCCCAAGGAGTTGCTGTGTAAGCAGTAGAGAAGGCATCGCGCGAGTGATACTTAATATATCGCAAGCGTTAATAGGCTACAGTACCCGCTTTACATCAGGTGGACCGTATGCTTGTATGCCCCCCGACGTAGTATAAAAAAAAAATTACAGCCCTCTGGTACAAGGTGTAAGTTGGAAGATGGCAACAAAAATATTTCTGATGTTGTATTCCCATTAAGTAGGATTTTATTAACTATATATTTAGAAATATTGACACGTAATTAGTACATTTATCTTATTTTTTCTTTTTGTATGTCAGAATGATGGCAAAAGCAGTGTTACTTTTGTCAACGTCTATCATCTATAATTATATTACCTGTATTTTATAAACAAAAGATTGATTTTGTGAACTTATATTATTATGCTTTAAAACAGTTATGATGAAAAAGCAACGTCTATACTAACAATATTATGCCATATGTTTTCACCCAAGCGTGCATGTGAAAGGAATTCAGCCAAGTAAGCTTTACTCATACGCTTTTGTAAGCGTGCTTTTGTGAACATGCGTAGGGCATGTCAAGTAATATCCCTGAATATTTTATTGTGTGGCAAATATTTTTCGACTCTCTTTAATTATTGAGTTTGATTATCAACGATTATAAATTTCGTTTAACATATCTATTCACGAGTACCTATATCACCACACCAGGAAGAATTTGTGTTTCATTCTATATAATATATTATCATTTATATAGGTCAAAATATATATACAGGCAGTCAAAGAGCTAACAGTACATTGAGAAGATTGATGGTGCCATTGTACGTATCAGTCTAACCAAGCACTGTGAACTACTGAGTTTACTCATATTGAGTTTCTTCTATTTTCGAAGAACACATTAGGCCGTCGGACCCGGCTGTAATCGAAAGACGGCAGATATGATTTAAGTCGGTCCCTTGGGGCGACTGAATACACTGGCCTCCACTAATCCACGTTTGAACAGCGTGGTGGAGTAAACCCAATCAGTTAAAGCGAGATCAGAACTCTAGCACCCAGCAGTGACAAAAGTACGGGCTGGTGTAGTGTGATGATGGTACTGACTTAAAATAATAGCGTTTAATAATGAAGCTGTATGCGTATGCATTAGTGATGTATCATCACCTCTAGTATCAAAACCAGCGCCACTTCCATGCTCACCTGTTACCAATTAGCAAACAAGACCTTAGTGTAATATCTAGGGCACATATTTGATTAGAAGATCGACAAGAATATACGTGATTTGCATGACTTAAGAAATATACAATAACATGATAGGTTAGTCTTGGTCTTCCTCGGCTCCTACATCCCTCCATTTTTGCATTGTTTCTACATATTCGGACCAACGAAGCATGCATTTTCTTATATCAACACCGACTCTCACTTTCAGGTCAACTCTCTTTCTTACATTATCATTACCATATTATGTTTTGCCACAAATTTTGCGCAATGCTCGTATCTCGACCGCATTTATGCAACTTTCATGGTTTCCCTGCCATACCCAGCTTTCCCTGCCATAAGTTAGCGTTGGGACTAGCATTAACTTTGATTGTTGAAATATATATAACAATTTTGTTCTTTATTATTCGAGCCACTTTACAAAATTCGCAATGATAATATCTTACAGCCGTAAAGATTTTTATGAGTTCAGTTAAAAATATTGTTAACCGCCTCGTAAAATTTTACAATTTACTAACAAGGTCTGTTTTATCACTGATTTTATTATAATCAAAAGGTACATTTGTGCTTGTATTCATTCTCTGCCTGTCTGTATATCAGAGGTTAGTCTTTAATTTTGTGCAATATTATGGGCATTAAAGCTTGTATTGTTTGTTGCCAGCAAAAATCCAGAGACAAGTCATTGGTCCCATCATCATATGTGGCGTACTATTTAAAATACAAAACACGCATAACCGATTTTTTGTAAGGTGAGGGTATAATTCCAACGCTGTCAACGAACATTTTGTTTTCATAATTGAGAAATCGTTATAACTGCGTACAATTTTATTTTTTGTACACATTGCGTCTGTTTAAAAAATATAAAACGTTACACATCTCACTTTTACTGCCATGACTTAACACACATAGATATATAATTATTAATAATATATATAATAAATAATAAATAAATAAATCGTTTATTTCTTCACAATGACAACGTTAGCTGGATTACGGATACAATCTGTGGGTAGTTTACAATTTTATTGCCACCGTGAGAGCGGAATCTGTACTAGGTTACCCTGTGTTACAGCATTCCGGCCCACACCCGGCCCTACGTTATACGTCATAATTTAAATGTTCATTTTTATTTGTTTACTTTATTCATGGAATTAATAAGTAGTACTTGTTAACTCCATGACTTTATCGAACACAAATGTTTTAGTCTTCGGTTATAATATTCGGACCAAAGTACTAAGTTAATGTTAAATAATATAACAACAGTATGTAATGCAACTATGCGTTTCCGATCAGTTGAATAAAATGTGTTGTGTTGTGTGTGAGAAGTTGTATAGTGTAGATGTTTGTGTGTATGAATGTAAGTACGTATGTATATGTGTTGGTTATATGTTATATGTGTGTAGAGGGTGTGAATATGAGTATTTATTCTACAAACGATTATGTTGATGCGCGGATGTAGATGTATGTCGTGTGATTTTTTATTTTTATTTATTTATTGTATTGTATTTAATAGGGCTTCAGTTTCTTCATATGTTTTAAGTTGTAAGTAAGCAGTGACTTTATGTTTACATTTATATAGAGGTTCCGGATATATGTTAAGCCTCAGATTTATTCTGTTATATAATGTCGGTTCCAAGTATACATAATGTCTCTTTGCAAAAGGGGACGACGGCACTAGCTTTCTGTAAACTATATCTGTTCTTCTTTGATTAGGGAGATTTTTAGGGTCATATGGAGTTTTTAAATGACAGTGTAGTATAGATCGCAGGATGAATAACTGACGGACTGTAAGTACTTTAGTGTCGTAATATAGTTTTTGTGTTGGGTACCTAAATGGCTTGTGTAGCATCAATTTTAATATAGCTCTTTGAGCTCGTTCTACTTTTAGAATAACATTCTTGAACGTGCCTCCCCAGACTATTATACAATACGTGATGACTGATTGGCATAGGGCAAGGTAGATTGTTTTTAACAGTTTGTGGTCAACGGCGCTTCTGAGGCGTTTAAAGATATAAGCAAGCTTTCTGATTCTTGAGGTGAGTACTTCTGTATGTTTTTTCCAGGAAAGTATTGCATCAATATAGACTCCAAGATATTTTATTTCCTTAACACGTTCAAGAGTAATGCACGAGCAAGACGTCGAGTTTGCATGAGAACAGGTATGTGCTTTAATATTGAAGTCCTAATATACATTATACATATTATTAATATTTTTGTTAATTTAAAAACGTTCAAATTCTAATACAGGACAATAATTCAAATACAGGAAATAATTCAATTAAAGGATAACTGTTAACATGTCGCTTTTCAGGAATATATTATCTACTCAAATTCTTCTTTCTTTTTCTTGGTCATCTTTCTTCATCTTTGTTGGCCAATAAGACACTTCTTGAGTGATGTTCAGGGAACATTTAATTTTCTGAAATAATGTTAGTTATTATTTTACTTATTGCACACAACATTGATTGGGTTGCCGGCAACACTGTACAAAAACTACAGAACTACATAATTTGGTATCAAAATAACGAGAAAAGGAACTCTTATGTGCGTCTTTATCCGTTCAAATTGTTCCTTGCTATATATACCTATACCTATATATTTTTTAAGAAATCATGAAATACCTTTTCAAAAATATCATAACACCCACCGTGTCTCCTTTTGCAAACAAAATCTGAACTAATTACAGTTAATATAGAATTGAAGGTAAGGTAAGGAAAATAGTATGAAGAAAACACAGTGATATAAAAAATATACAAAATTTCCCTTGATTGTCTCAAAAGTTAGAAAGCGAGAAAAACTAATAATTATACTTGAAATATAAGATAATATTGAAGAAAAAATAGAATAATAATAATACTCATTTTTTTTATTATAAATCAACAAACCCCTGACTGTATTCTGGTTTTATGTGAAAGATTTTTCTTCACAAATAACCTTTTTAAGCGGTTAATGAAAAACACGACTTACACTTGACCTTAAGATTTGCTTAGAATTGGGAAAAATTGTAAAATATATCTAATATTTATCACAATTTTTTTATGAACTTAGTTATATGGTGTTAGAAACGTACTATATTATACATACACCCTCAGTGGGAAATCCGACTCGCAGTTGACCAGCCTTGATTTTTGTAACATAACTACAAAACAGCGATGTTTATTTTTTCTCTGTACTTATGCTGTGACAGCTTACTTCGTGACAAATTTATTTATTATTGTCCTAGTACATTAAATTTATTCTAAGTAGCATAATAATATATTTCAAATTTCTGTTTAAGTACAAATAGATACTATAATATTTATTTATAATCATTTAAATAAATAATTCATAACAGACGTTTTTAGAGTCGGTGTCTGTGCTGACTGAAGTCACAGGTCAAACTGGCGTCCAAGAAACTAGGTGTGCTCTACAGAGCAAAACAGAACTTCAATGCGAAACAACACTTATAGTGTGTAAGTCTCTAGTCTGACCGGAATACTGTAGTCACCTTTGGACTCCAGCGCATGGCTACCAGCTAGGATCATGCTATTCGTTTCAGAGACGATCTGTGAGAATTGTTATACCCAGTATTGAGCCCTTAAGTTTAATGAGAGATATTACCTCTGCGTAATGTGCGATTTCAGAGAAGTTTTCTTCCAAGAATTCTCAAGTTAAGTAATAAACTGTCAGCCGAGGCTTTCTAAGGAACTACAGCATGGAGCTCTTCATGAAGTGATTTGTAGGCTTGAAGTACATACATAGTGGGCGTGAAGAGGATTTTACAGGGTCACCAACGCATGAGGTATACACATGGTGTTGCAAATGTCCATAGGTTACTACATCTGCATATTATCAGGTAGGACGTACACTTGTTTCACATATTAGTAGTATAGTGACGTAAACACCACAGAATGTCATACTTTTTCCACTAATTATTGTTTAAAAACCAAACTATTAACACGATTTCGATAAAATTTCTATAAGACCAATCTGAAGATATATATCCTTTTGATTACAAAAAAATATATAAAGGTTTATAAATCACAGAGTTCTGAGGTAACAAACATAAAAAAAATACAACCGAATTGATAACCTCCTTTTTTTGAAGTCGATTAAAGAAGATTGTTTTGCTCTCTGCCTACACCGCAAGAAACTGAAGATTTAGACATATAGAGAGCCAAAATAATCACAGTAATAATATAAACGTATAGAATAATTTCAAAATTACATATTTTTTGATATGCATGAAGTTTCAATGTTAACCTTTTCAATATTCCTTTTTACAATACGGTCTGTATTGTAAAAAGGAATAAGGAATAAAAGGAAAAGGAAATTGGAAGGCTAGAGCGGATGTAAAAATAAAAAGATAAAATTAACTAACCAACAGTAATTGATGCTTTGTTTAATTATGTTCTCTTTTTAGCATTATTGTGATTTTCTGGTTTTAATGTATTTGAACATCAAACCGAAAAAATCAAATTATCGCAAAGATTTGCGAAACAGTCTCGAAAATTCGCGAAAATCCGCCGAATTTCCTTATCGCACCTGTAGCTGCACACGAAGGTATAAAGGTGTCAAGTGCCACTCAAATCTCAGGAATAGAGTGTTCAAGGCACGCTCGACTGTGCGAATGAATTTGTTCAACATCGTATGTATCGAAAGCATTTCTAATATAAAGTAAGTAGAACTAAATTCATGTTTGACAATTTCTATGGTACGAAAAATTATAAAAAATAGTTAACATAAGAAAAGGTACGCTCCGTTGGTACGGACATGTAGAAAGAATGCAGTTTGAAAGAACGACGAAACAATGCGAAAGAGCGTATGAGCCGAGACCAAGACTCTCCTACCATGACCAAATTGGTCGTGTTATCAGACGGTGATGTCAGGAGCCCTAGGAACGGTGAGCGTACATTAAAAGATCTATTATTTTAGCTCATTTGACGAGCTCGGTGGCGCAGTGGCGAAACGCGCTGTTACGTTACTTTAACACCAATGCTCGTGGGTTCGGTTCCCACACAAGGCAAACATTTGTATGCATGAATATGTCTGTTTGTCTTAGTCTGGGTATTTTAAGAGAGGAAGGGCGCATCGAATGAACCCGTCTGGTGAAGTACATCCACCTCACAGAAAACCGCCGCCAAATAACAGCTCCCGGTTGTTGTGTTCCTGTGTGTTAGTGAGGGCACCAGTAAGCTGCTATGGAGTTGCTGTTTTAGCAGCAGAGGTGGCATCGCGCGAGTGATACTCAATGTATTGCAAGTGTTTATAGGCTACAGTAACCGCTTTACATCAGGTGGGCCGAATGCTTGCATGCCTCTCGACGTTGTATAAAAAAAATTAAAGATGTGAGTAAGGTGTGTAACGACCACGTCTGCCCGGTTCTCTTTGCCTACCCTGCAAGGGACCTGGTGTGAAGATATGCGTACTTTTATATAATAAAACTACAGGATCGGATTTAATTTCATTCATTAAATTGTTCACGAGATTTTAAGAGAGGCAGGGCGTATAACAGCAGGTCGACTGGGGAAATACCCCTGCCTCACAAAAAACAGTAGCCAAGCAATAACGTAGGATAGACAGACAGACACGGATGGACGGACGGACGGGCAGATAGACAGTCAGTCAGACGGACAACAAAGTGATCCTATAAGGGTCCCTGATTCAGGTATTACGATCATTTTTCGATTTTAAGACATAGATGATAAATGTACAGAAGCGTTAAGAAAGGCCAAAATCACGACTTAAAACAATGTCTATCTAATGACTAACATCTTTAGCAAATAAGAATGCCTGATGTAAGGACCGCGTCTTATGGCGCTCGGTTCTCTCTGGCTACCGCAAGGGACCTGGCGTCACCATATACATACATACATGGAAAGGGGAAACTCGTGTCACAGAGACGACAAGAGCAATCAAATGTCTAAAAATCTATTGTATATGAAGTCACTACAATTCATATAAAATACACAAAATACAAAATATAAATAATTCCTGCTATTTTCACCAAGAATTCCTACCAGTACCAGAGTGTCTACCAAAATTTACGTCACAGTTTATCTTTTGTCGTCACATTTATTAGCTCGTTATTGTTAACAGCTTTTTTTGCATGTCATGTACAGTTGTGAACATAAACCACAAACGAATAATGGAGGAGCATGTCCAGACGGCCACACATCAAGCGTAATATGTTGACCTTGAGAGTGCTCTTAATAATTAAATAAATTGGTAACTAAAGTGTTTCATCATCCAAGTGCATATTGTTGAAGTATTTAGGTATACAACTTTTTAATTTAATAGTACTTATTATATGTATAATAATAACCACAAAATATGTAAGCCTGCCTATAAAATAAGTAACTAAATATGCTTTTTCGGTTTTATCTACATATTTGTAATTATCACTTGTTCAGCAGTAAAATATCGTGAAGAAACCTATGCCTTATGATATTATATTGAAAATACGACGTGTGACCTAATCTAAAAAAGGCCTGGTTTTGCCTCTGGGTTGTAAAGGTCTGACGACAGGTACTCCATATTAAAATCAATATCTATGCCAAATTCTTAGGTTTGGGCAGCGGACCCAGCCAATCCTAATGGATTAGATACTGAGATAATGTTTGGAAGAAAAAAAAGAAGTTGGAAGGCATAGTCTTGTTTATTTTTATAATTTATTAAACTTATTTATTGACATATTATTTTTTGATGACGCCAAATCTAGTATTGGGAACGCTAGGCGTGGTTTGAATCTGTGTACCTATGTAATGTGAATCACTGCACTGTTACACTACGCGAACTAAGGCCAGTTAACCGATTATCTAAACATTTTGTTAATGATCGTCATATAAATATAAATATTGTCGGACAAATTACACAGCGCCATCTAGCCCCAAAGTAAGCGAAGCTTGTGTTATGGGTACTAGACAACTGATAAACATACGTAAATACATTTTTTTTTTGTAAATATATACTTATTATACATAGAAAATACCCAGACCAAGACAAACAGACATGTTCATGCACACAAAATGTTTGTCCTGCGTGGGAATCGAACCCACGAGCGTCGGTGTCAAAGTAGCGTAACAACGCGTTTCACCACTGCGCCACCGAGCTCCATCCATCCATATATCTCCTGTCGTGTATCGTTGTATACATACCTACCGTCAGTGTCGGGCAATACTTTTGTGACTCGTCCATGATGTCAATATAGTGGGGGTAAATGGTTTTCCTTTACTAGAACCCACCAACGTTCAACACAAGTGCGGATGTATTCTTCTGTCATTTATGACATTGCTGAAACTCAGCGATGTACTCCTTTTCTCAGCGAAGCCAAAAATGCTATCGGGTTGACATCTTGTAATGAGCGGGTGAAATGAGGGGTAATTCGCTGTTCTGGTAAAATGCCCAGTTTAGGGTGTAATGTTTACGTTGAAAACCTTAAATTGAATGACTAATTTGACAGTATGAATCGCTTTATATATTTGTTTTTATCGAAAAGTAGAAAGTAAGTTGTTAACCAGATTCCAAGCCCTAGGAATTAATTTGTCTTTCAGATTTTCCGCTTTACATTTTATGAGATTAGGTAGGTGAGTTTCTATTTTCCTTAGGGGGAATTAGACTATTTTATTATTTTACACAGATGTATGCGACGTAACTCATCTTTATTATTTGATTCCGTTATAAGATCGTCGACATAAAAATCGTTTTGAATGACAAGCTTTATGAGTTCGTCTTCGCAGCCTTCTTCAACCTACCGCAGGCAACGTGTGCTCAAATAACTCGCATTTGTGGCGCCCTAAGTAACGGTATATAATTGAATTGTTTTTATAGCTTGTGACTGGCCTTCACTACATAACATCAGTAGCAAACTTCGATAGTCCGGGTGTACTTCAATTGGGGTATACATTTTTTTAAATGTATTTTTAGCTTCTTTATGTCTATCATTCATCTAATATTTAAGTTTCTTTTTTTTTATGTACAACGTCGGGAGGCATACAAGCATACGGTGCACCTGATGTAAAACAGTTACCGTAGCCTCACTTGTAACATATATCACTCGCGCGATGCCTCCTCTGCTGCTTACACAGCAACTCCTTAGGAGCATACTGGTGACCTCACTCACACGCAGGAACACAACAATCCTCTAGGGAGTTGTTATTTGGCTGCGGTTGTTCTGTGAGGTAGAGGTACTTCCCCAGGCGGGCTGCTTTGATGCGCCATACCTCTCTTAAAACATCCAGACCAAGACAAACAGTCATGTTCATGCACACATGTTTGTCTTGTGTGGGAATCGAACCCACGAGCGTTGGTGTCAAAGTCGCGTCTTTCACGACTGAGCCACCGAGCTCGTCAAAAGTTAAGTGCATGGCATTTGTATATTCTGTGTGAATCTTTGCAAATATTGCAGATAAGTTTATTTTGTATATGTAATTTGATCTAAATAACTTTGTGCGCTTCCGCTACCGACACAGTCAGCGGAAGCTCACAAATTACTTTAGTTCGAATTGCATGTACATTTGACTTTCGTAAAATAAAGCCTGAATCTATTAACTATTTAGTTTGTATCATTTGATTTGTGCTACTCGTAGCAAACGATTTTATGTAATGAAGTTTATTATAATTCTTTTTGAAATTATTTGAGTTGATTTGTATTATTTGTATGGTTATTTGAATGTGAGCGATGCGAGAAAGAATGGCCTTATCGTATTGAGTCGTAGCTCTTCATATTTTTATATGATCGTTTGCTACAATTTATTGCCATCAGCGCGGTCGGTCAAGAATTTGTAAAATAGTCTTAAAATAGGAAAGTCATACATCGAGTTTGCTATGTAGAATGCAGTGAAGCCAAACATCGACATTATGTTTTGAAAGACATGTGACTTAACCTAAGAAAGGTCTGAGTTTCTGAAAAAATCTGCACACAGTTACGTTTTGACGAGCTCAGTGGGGCAATGGTTAGTAACGCTAATTTGAGACCAACGCTTCGATTCCCACACAGGACAAACATTTGTGTGTATGATCATATAGGATTGTTTTATGTTACGCGAATGTTTTCAAGAGAGATACGGCGCATCAAGCAGCCGCTCTGGGGAAGTACCTCCACCTCATAGAAAACCGCAGTCAAATAACAACTCACTGAAGAATATTATTTTCCAGCATGTGAATCAGGTCACCAGCAAGCTCCAACATTGTTGCTGTGTTAGTAGCAGAGTCTGAAAATAAGTGTCGGTGTTAAAATGAGAAGAGGTATGCTCCATTGGTTCGGACATATAGAAAGAATGCAGCAAGGAAGGATTACGATAAAGATATCAACGCGAAAGTAGAAGGATACAGGAGCCGAGGAATGCCAAAACTTTTCTACTATGACCAAATTGATCGTGTTTTACGAGAAAGTGAACAGTAGCCTTAGAAAGTGTACATGAGAACAGCAATAAATGTTAAAGAAACGAGTGGGGTAAGTAAAGATCAAGTCATGTGGCGATTGGTTCTCCCTGCCTACCCCTTAGGCTATATCATATCAGTGTCTACAACAAACAATATTGTATGTCCTTTTTACTCTTTTTTTGTGGTTGTGTAAGTTTACTTACTTTTAACACAGCAATTGTTCAGGAAATTGTTATTGAGATGCAATCCTCCGTAAGGTTATACTTCTACACTCCGTTTTCTGATAACGGTACACCACCTTACTTAATCCTAATTTACCTTTCTTGACATTCACTTCACTTCACTTCACAACCTGGTGTAGTTGATTTTGGATTAACGCTTTTCTGTTTTTAAGTAACTAATACTCCAACCCCTAAACCAGTCCATAGAATTTTGAAAACATCCTAGTAAATGTAGACATTGTAAACATACATCTCCGGCATACATATTAGAATTGCGAACTGAATAGTATATATTGACGAATAACTTTCGAGTTTTAAGCATAGTACAGGAAATGAGTGTACATTCCGTGACAAAAGCATTTCTTTGTGCCCCAGCGAACCCTTATTGTGATTTGTAAACCTTTTTTATGGCCAGTGTGTCTCATAGCTTTTTTAATTATTTATTACATATAAATCTTTAAGAGAGGCTATTCTCATGTACGCTCTCCGGTTTCTAAGGCTCATGGCATCACCTTCCTAATACATAAATCTGAAATTACTAATACATAAATTCTGAAAAGTTACTCATTTCTATGTCTTAATATCTGAAAACTTTTCAGTTAGCATATAAATACCACCGATAAATAAGACAAGAAGTAAAAAGACAAAAACCATACACGAAAAGTTAATAGAAAAAAGCTATAACTTATGGGAGAGAGTAATAACAGTAGGTTATCTGTTGTACATAGGACTTTTTGATACAAGTACTACTACTCGCGTCGGAGCGGAAAGGTCGGTTTTTTTAAAACCCATCACAGACGTAGCTGTAATATATCGTAAGATAACATGCTGTCTCGCTCTAAATCCATTAAACCCGTGAACGTGGTGAACCCGTGTTTCTCCTGTTTCAACATGTTCCATACATATAGTGTAATACTGCATGTTATCTTCTGATAATATGTTATAACTGCGTCTGAGACGGGCTGTCACCACACATACAAAAAGTATGTGTGATGATTTTCGAAGTTAGTTTGAAGTTATTTTACTGTATTTATATGTTCACCATATTGCGTGTTCGGTGCCGTGAAACCAAAGTATTTAGCTAAGTGACCTGCAGGGTGGGTTTTAATGGGGTAACTTATACCGTTCGTGTTTATGTTGAATCATTTGGCAGGAAATTATTTGAATTTGTGATAATGTGTAATTGGAAAAAGGGCGTTGTTGTTGTATAATCGATTTGTCTATTTATTTACATTCAGTAGATTTTATACGAGTTTTAAATTTAGTTCTATTTCTTTTTTTATATGATTATTTTTAGTCATACTATTTTGCATGAAGATTTATGTAAAATAGTGTATCAATTAAATAGTTAATAAATTCAAGCGTTACTTTGCGAACGTCAAATTGACAGGACTTGTTCGCATGAACTAATCGGTAGCGAAAGCACACAAAGCACAGAAGATGACTATACAGTGATTTTGAAGTTTGAAGTGATAACTTCTGATGGGAGGGTAAACCGCTTCGTTACGTAACGCATAACGGCGCCAGTCTGTCTGGCTTCCCTTTCTCTCACGCATACGACAGCTTTAATTATATGTAGATTAGTTTAAGTTATCACTTCTGTCGGGTGTCCCGAGACGCACACGTTTGTTTTTCTTATTTATCGGTGGTATTTATATACTAACTGAAAGTTTTAACATATTAAGACAAAGAAAGAGACGAGCTCGGTGGCGCAGTGGTAAAACGCGTTGTTACCCTACTTTGACACCAACGCTCGTGGGTTCGATAACCACACAGTACAAACATTTGTATGCATGAACATGTCTGTTTGTCTTGGTCTGGGTATTTTCTATGTATAATAAGTATGTATTTACAAAAAAAAAATGCATTTACGTATGTTTATCAGTTGTCTAGTACCCATAACACAAGCTTCGCTTACTTTGGAGCTAGATGGCGCTGTGTCATTTGTCCGACAATATTTATATTTATTTATTAAAGAAATGAGTAACTTTTCAGATACGAGTATTATGTATTATGTAGAAGGTGATGCCACGAGCGTGCATGAGAAGAGCAACGAATGTTAAAAGAGCGAGTGATGTATGTAAGGATCGAGTCAAGGGGCGCTCGGTTCTCTCTGCATACCCCGCATGGGATTAGGCGTGAAGTTATAGATAGATAGATAGATATATATATATATATATTATGTAATAAACAAATAGGTTGTAAATAACCAATCTTATTATGTATATTTGGAAGTCAAGTGTCAAAGTTGTAACTAATTAGCACACAAGTTGATTAAATAAACTGTCTCAGATCAATAATTCTACGACAGCTTCTATACTTTTTAAGGATAAATTTACAATAATTAAATAGATATATTGAGCTGTAGCTAATTTAGCAGTGTGTGTGCTAGTTGAAAAGACCAACAATTAACTATAACTGGGGCATCCAGCCGTTTAAAATAGAAGTTCCAACGAAAGAACGTTTAAGACAGCGGTATTAATAAAAAAAGGGGAAATGTATCTTCTCCATACAGAGAGAGAGAGAGAGAAAATGTGTTACTTGTTAGTAACACATTTTCTCATGTAAATCTAGGTCCCGGATTGTTTACCTGTGTACTGTGAGAAAAGTTATTTTATGCGCCTCAACTTTTAACATCCTTCGCTTTTAACAAGTCCCTGATTCCATATTTCGTTCCAGTATCAATCGATCAAGTTGCTACATCCCCGTATTAATGTCATATAATCCCCATACGTCATTATTTGCGGACTGCTGGGTTTATGGTTTTTAGACAATACGTCAATGTCGAACTTATTACAAATAGTACGATGATAAAGATTTATTTTGTGGCGGTAATGATGGAATAAAGTGCCTACACAATTATACCAAAGTGTTATATGTAAAATGTACTAAATTCAATTTCTATTAGGTCCCTTTTTAAATAGTTGTATACAAAAATAATTGACATTGTTTAAAAAAATTGGAAATCATTGAAATCGTAACTTCACAAAACTTTTGTATAAATTTTGTACCCAAAAAAAAACAATAAGTTAGTTCATAACTTGGAAGGATTGACGTAATATATATGCAGCAAAATATAAAATACTAGTAACCCACCAACTAACTTAGAACTTTATTACCAATAGCATAACCCAAGCAAATTAGAACTTTATTTGAACTAATAGAACATGAGAACAATATCTTAAACAAAACTTTAAATAGTTCTAAATAATATAATATATAGTAGATATTAATTACAAAGTACCATTTAATACGTTTACAAAAATAAATATGTATGTTAACTATGTCTCCTTCATGCGAGCAACAGACTAAGCGTAAGCTGTTCCCTCACACCGCCGTATTTTCTTTCTTTTTCTTATTTCTTAGGATCAAAATCGTGCTCACTAGCGCAGTATACCCCTGCTAATTAGCGAATGAACTCGTGGCAAGTAGAGGTTTATATTTAGCAGTGAACGTACTACGGCTAGAATAATGCTGATGATAATGAAGTTTATAGGTACTTGTTATATGATTGATTAGTAACACAATGTGTTTGGCCTTTTTAGTCTCGGTCTGAAGAAAATGTTATTATTACATGTTCATATTGCAGTCTTGACAAACACGGTGTTAGACAGATAAAGATTACCAAAATATCATGTACATGGTGTCATTTTCTTTTACTAACAGTCTTTTAATGAGCCCTTAGAAAATATTGTCAGGAGATGATGGAACTGTTTCAGGGCCATGTATTATAGAATCGAATACAATTTACTACAAAACCCTCCCGGTCTTAGCCAGTCGATGTACCGGCATACGCAACATATTCCTGCTTCTAAGATTTTCAATGAATTTTAAACACGGCTATATATTTTTACGAGCATACATTATATTTTCATACATGTACCGAAAGATAACAATATTTTTCTTTGAACTGTTCCCAGAGTGATTCCAGGGAGCAATTGAGATAAAAAAAGTGGGTTAAGATATTCTTCATTCTCTTGTAATGTAATACACAATATTGCTTTAAAAAATTGCAATAGAATGTGTTTAAAAATTTGTAACAAGATCCTGATACGTTAAAAAAACTGCCGTTTAATAAATTTGTGAATAGCCTTTATCATGTACCTACTACTAACAAAAGATGGAATAATATCTTTTGTTTAGTAAGAGATCACAAAGACAATCTTATATAAATGAGTTTCTTGGAGACATAATTAAGTTAAATCACATTCGTTATAGTCAAAGTCAAAGTCAAAAGTCAAAATCTTTTTATTCCGTAAAAATGGCTACATTTGTTTGGAATCGTCACAATTTTTTTCCCTACCGTGCAGTTTATGACTAGGTGAGCACTGATAAAAATACTGCCAAAAAACTCAGGCATCCCTCTTTTGGTGTCCAAACAAATTTACATATTTTATTAATTACATTATAATTGGATCGACTCACTCCCAGGCATTTTTATCATTAATATAGTCAGATACTTTATAATATGCCCTGCTACACAATTTGGCTTTAATAGTAGTTTTAAATTTGTTTATTGACAATTCTCTTATATTGCTGGGAAGTTTGTTATAGAACCGTATACATTGCCCCATAAAAGAATTACTTATTTTGTGGAGACGGCTTGCATATAACACAAGATTATGCTTATATCTAGTATTTATGCTATGAGTATCACTCTTTTTACAAAATCAGTCTATGTTTTTATGGACATATAAAAGATTTTCATAGATATATTGCGAGGCGACTGTTAAAATATTTATTTCTTTGAATTTTTCTCTAAGGCTCTCCCGGGGACCAAGTTTGTAGATAGCTCTTATAGCTCTCTTTTGCAATAAAAAGATGGTGTTAATGTCCGCGGAGTTACCCCAAAGAAGAATTCCATATGACATAATACTATGAAAGTAGCTGAAATAAACTATTCTAGCCGTATCAATATCAGTGAGCCGTCTAATAGTTTTCACTGCATAGGCTGCAGAACTTAGTTTTCCTGATCATTTTTCAATTTGTGGGCCCCATTGTAGTCTGGAGTCAATTGTTACACCCAAGAACACAGTTGTCTCCACAGGGGCTAAATTAGTTTCATTAACATGTACATTGGTAGCCACCTGTCTTACATTAGGTGTTGAGAACTTAATTACTTTAGTCTTTTTATCGTTTAAAAGCAGATTATTAACACTAAACCAATGAATAACTTTAGAGAGAGCATCGTTAACTTCGTCATAATTACCTAACTGTCTATTAATTTTGAATGTCAAAGAGGTATCATCCGCAAACAATACAATCTCATGTTTATCCCTTACATAATAAGGTAAGTCATTTATATAAACTAAAAATAAGAATGGACCTAGAATTGACCCCTGTGGGACTCCCATAACTACAGGGGACCCCGAAGATCTTTTACCATTAACATCGACCTTCTGTATCCTATTGCCCAGATAAGAAGACAGAAGTTCGAGAGCCTTGTTCCTGATACCGTAGTGGTGTAATTTTCTGACAAGAGTGTCATGGTGCACACAGTCAAACGCTTTAGACAGATCACAGAAAATTCCTAAGGTATCTTGCGAACCCTCCCATGCCGCGAATATACTTTTAAGCAAATGAATCCCTGCGTCTATAGTTGAACAACCTCTCGTAAATCCGAACTGTTTCCTATGAAGCAAATTATGTGCATTGAAATGTCTGAGCAACTGGCTAAGCATTAGTTTTTCAAAAATTTTACTGAGAATGGGCAGTATGGAAACAGGTCGAAAATTCGAAGGGTCCGAACTATCACCAGATTTAAATAATGGAATGATTTTACTATGTTTCATCAAGTCAGGAAATACACCAGATGCCACACAACAATTGAAAATTGTAGCTAAATGTGGAGCGATTGAAATAATAATAGAAGAATATATGTAACAATTATTAGGTATTGTATAACACTGATGTATATACTTTTTTGTAATAAGTGTAAATTAAATAGTGTATAATTTTTCATTTTATTCAAATAGCTAAATAAGACGAAATTGTAAATTTAATTATTTGACCTTCTAAATACCAGGCCACTCGGAAAGTATTGGAAAAAAAGTTCTTGTATATGAGAGACTGGCCAATTATAATCCATTTCGAAAATATGATTATTTATTAGTAAAAATAGGTACTATATTTTTTTACGATTTCAAGTGTCGCCTGAAACCGGACGAATCGTACGATAGACTTCAAATGCCATCCATGAATGAAGGCCCTTCAAGGCAACCGTGCATCCTTGGTACAACGAATTTAAGCGCGGTCGGCTAACTTTGGGGAATGAAGAAAGAAGTGGTTGCTCTTTGACTTCTGTTACGGAAGATGTTTTCTTGCTCTGTGCTAGCCGTGAAAAATTTAATCCAAGACAACAGGCGAGTTACGTATCAGGAGATTTAGCACATACTGCAGATTGAATCGAGAAGCCTTCACGAGATTCTACACTTGCATCTTCGCGTGAGGAGGATAGTTTCACGTTGGGTGCCGCATAACCTTACCGTTGCTCAGAAGCAGGCCTGGGTGAAATGGTGTCGTGATATGGTAAACAAATTTGCGGCAGTCCTGGATTTATCAATACGATCCAGAAATGAAGCGCCAGTCGACGGTTTGGGTGTTTCAAAACGAATCAACGCCTACCAAAGTGAAACAATCTAGAAGGGGGGCTATCTGGTGTCAATTCCTTTACCAAACAAAAGAAGCATGAATGCTGAATGGTATACTACCAAATGCTTGGCAGAAGTTTTCTACGTTATGAGCAACAAGCGACCAAACACATGGCTCCGCGGGCTACTGCTCCACCACGACAACGCGCCCGCGTGCACCGCTCTCAAAACGCCGGTCAAACTCCTGGGTCACCCTCCTTACAGCCCTGACCTAGCACTGTGTGAATTCTTTTTATTCCCGAAAATAAAAAATCAGCTCAAAAGGATACAATTTTCGTTGCCGGAAGATGCGCTGTCAGCATTCGAGCAGGCTGTAAATGAGGTGTCAGCGGCGGACTGGAAAAAGTCTTTTAAAAACTGGTTCAGATGCATGAATCTTTGTATACAGGCTGGTGGTGAAGTACTTTGAAAAGATTTAATAAAAAAATATTTACCTATAGAACACTTGCAAATAAATGTTCATTCGTTCTGTTTTTCGTTAATTACTGTATTTATGGTATTTAAGTAATAGAAAAACTTTTGCCGAGCTCGGTGGCCCAGTCGTGAATGACGCGACTTTGACACCAACACTCGTAGCTTCGATTCCCACACAGGGCAAACATTTGTGTGCATGAACATGTCTGTTAGTCTTGGTCTGGATATTTTAAGAGAGGTAGAGCGCATCAAAGCAACCCGTCTGGGGAAGTACCTCCACCTCACAGAATACCGAAGACAAATAACAACTACATAGAGGGTGGTTGAATTCCTGCGTGTGAGTGAGGTCACCAGTAAGGAGTTGCTGTGTTAGCAGCAGAGAATGCATCGCGTGAGAGATTCTTAATGTTTACATCAGGTGGAAAGTATGTTTGTATGCCTTTCGACTATGTATATAAAAAAGTTTTATAAAGCAGTCGTAATCTGAAATATTGTTGTTATATGTTGTTCTAAGACTTTAAGTACATCAAGTAAATTAGCTTAGCAACTTAACTTACCAACTATTAAAGATGAACTTAAGTTACCAAAAATATAGATAACACAACTTGATTATGAAGAATTCGCAACCCGCAGCCGTACTTGTTGGCTTAACTTATCCCACGTGTTGGTAACTCATGAGCTAGGTAACTGTCGTGTCGCAACGAAAGCAGATGAGAAGCCAGTGCGTGAAAAATACTCCATGTAATACCAGTAATGGTAACCGCTTCACATAGGTGGCGCTATGCTTGTTTTTAAGAAAAGTCTCTATACGTCTATCTATAACTTCACGTCAACTCCCTTACGGTGTAGGCAGTAAGAACCGAGCGCCACGTGACTCGATCCTAACATACCTCACTCGCTTCTTTAACATTCATTGCTCTTCTCATGCACGCTCACCGGTTTCTAGGGCTTCTGACATCACCTTCTGATAGAACACGACCATTGATCATGGTTGATAAGTCTTGGCCTTCCTCGGCTCCTTCATCCTTCCACTTTTGCATTGTATATCTGCTTCGTCATTCTTTCATCCTGCATTCTTTCTACATGTCCGAATCAACGGAGCATGCTTCTTCTTATTTTAACACCGATGCTCCCTTTCAGACCAATAATATTAATAGTTTTTAAGAAAAGGTTGTATAAAAATTAAAATAAAACATTAAACGTTCTTGTTTAAGGGCCACATGGGTCCGATATATAGATATTTTAGCACACATGTCCGTCCTGTAAGATGGTGCTGAATTGTCTACTACTAGTTTATAAAAATAGCCCTAAATCTCTCACCAATATATCTACAAAACACTGAAGGGTTCTTCACTAGTCTAATCATTGCGATTAAACTACCTTTCAAGCGAAACCCGCGATGACAAGGGTTGATCGACGAGATTTATTTTGGACCTGTAATGCCACATATAGACAAGATCTTTATAGTATATTGTGCAACTAGTGCGATAAGTCGTCGATTGCCTACGAGAGCGCAGTTGTTCATTCGCTCGAGTGGGCAATCGACAACATCGCACGAGTTGCAGAAACTATTTTTTATTACGAATGCAGAACTTTTTTTTTATTACGAATTCCTTCGTCCAAAATTGGAATCCAGGGGCATTATTAATTTTTTTTCTAGTCAATTAGTGTGCGCCAAGTTTACTTGTCGCACTCAAATGGAGTGTGATTTAATGAAAACTCATGTTGTAATTTTAAAATGGGGCAAATAGCTACTTATCGCCCGTAACAACGGCCGCAAAGATATTACTTATCCCGCATGAGTAATAAAAAAATTATAACATAATCCCAATCCTTGGCAATCCTAGACTCCTATACCTGCGTTTTATACTCGTATATGTTTCGTCATTATTTTATTCCGAATTCTTTTTCCATGCCTGACCCAACGGAGCATGCCTTGTCACACTTGTATTAGTAGTAACAATAAGCTAATAGTTGACAGTGATTTTGTTAAGTCTACGTAGGCCCCACACCACAGAAATGGGAGTCGTGCGCAGTGTGGCTTGGTTTGTTAAAAAATCTTAGTGATGGCGATTTTAGAGTGTGTACACGCCGTGTACGCCAAAATATTCTCGATATTTGATAATCTCCCGGTCATTTCATGAAATGGCCAATTCCTACCTTCTGGCGACGAGATTTGTAAGCATTACGCCACAGTATTAGCGCACAGCTAGCATCTCAAACGCATTTATTCTAGTTTCGTGTTCTACCATGATGGGCTGCTTTGATGCGCCCTACCTCTTTTAAAAACATCCAGATCAAGGCAAACATACATGTTCATGCACACAAATGTTTATCCTGTTTGGGAATCAAACCCACGAGCACTGATTTCCAAGTAGTGTCATTCACGACTGCGCCACTGAGCTCTTCTCAATAGTTGACACTTCGATACTGCAGAAAAATAAGTCCAGTGTCGCTTCATTATGGCAAAAAGCCATAATGAAGACAATAGGCTTGTTTTGAATGTCTCTCTAAAGTCAATGTCAACCATACATGTTCGGAATGCAGCCTGATATTACACAAACAAGGCTCTGGCGAAAGAGTCCTACTGGTGTAGTATCTCCCATTTGATGGAATTTCCGTAACCCAAGACGTGACGATAAATTCTGAAAAGAAAATAGCATACGGAGGTTTATAAAGGATCGGTAACGCACAACTGATGCCCCTTATTTTACAATGATTTATTACTGCTTATCATGAGGTGGGGAGTATAACAAATAGTAACGTATATTTATTTTCTCATAACAATCTACAATTGAAGCAGTATAACACAGTATCGAAAACAATAATGACGAGCTCGATGGCGTGTTTGTGCATGAACATGTCTGTCTTGGTCTGGATGTTTTAAGAGAAGTAGGGCGCACCTCCACCTAATAGAAAACCACAGCCAAATAACAACTTCCTAGAGGGTTGTTGTGTTCCTGCGTATGAGGTCCTAAGTAGTTACTGTGTTAGCAGCAGAGAAAGCATAGCCCGAGTAATACTTAATGTATTACAAGCGCTACGGTAACCGCTTTACATCAGGTTGTAATTTGGTAGCTTATGTATACTCAGAGATACTGTAGCATTCTAATGGTGAACTAGCTACTAAAAAAATATATACAAAATATCGGTTGAGAAACAGAGGAGAAAACGGTGTTCGTTTATATCGTCTTCGCCTATTTATATATAAACATAGTATTATATAGGTACATATAATGTCTAATAAGAGTATTAACAACAAAAGATAATGTAGATATTATATTTAATAGAAGTGATAACAGAGACGTTTGCCGCTGCTTAAATGCTAATAATCTTGTGCATTATATACATAAGAACTAATGTTTACATTGGTTACAAGTCTCTGACTGAATCACTACATATTATAAAACAAAGTCCCACGCCGCGGCTGTCTGTTCGCAATAAACTCAAAAACTACTGAGCGGATTACCATGCTGTTTCCGCCAATAGGCAGAGTGATTCTTGAAAATGTCTTGTTGAAAATGTCGGAAAAAGTTTTTGCCGCCTGGGAGCTTTCATCAGATATTATACAATATCAATTCTTATCAACTTAAATACATTAGTAGTAGCTCGAAGGATTATTGATGCGTATGGGGAAGCTTCCATGATGCAACACTGCACTATTTGGACGAATTGTTACATGATGCCAATAATAATTTATAGTAAAATTCCCTCAGAATTTAGTGAGTTACCTACTAATCTCTTAGCCATAACACTCCGTAAATGGTTAATAGACAAATGAGTTTACAATTTAAGTGAATATTTTGACTTTTTATATGAATGCGTCACTGACGTCACGGTGCGATAGAAATGAACATGCATGTTAATATTTTATTTAATACTACTATACTATAACTTCACGCCAAATCCCTTACGGGGTAGGCAGAGAGAACCGAGCGCCACGCGACTCGATCCTTACATACCTCACTCGCTTCTTTCACATTCACTGCTCTTTTCATGCACGCTCGCCGGTTTCTAGGGCTCCTGACATCACCTTCTGATAGAACACGACCAATCTGATCATGATAGGTAAGTCTTGGCCTTCCTCGGCTCCTACATCCTTCCACTTTTGCATTGTATATCTGCTTCGTCATTCTTTCATCATGCATTCTTTCTACATGTCCGAACCAACGGAGCATGCCTCTTCTTATTTTAACACCGACGCTCTCTTTCAGACCAACTCTGCTTCTAACCTCATCATTGCGGATACGGTCTGCAAGCGTTACACCACAGATTTTGCGCTACGCTCGCATTTCAACCGCGTTTATCCTACTTTCATGCTCTCTCTGCCATACCCAGCTCTCGCTTCCATAAGTAAGCGTTGGGACCAGCACTGCATTGTGTATAGCCAGCTGCGCCTTCTGGCTCAGGTTTTTACTGCCAAGAAGTTTTCCCAACGCTCCATTCACACTATTCCCAGCACTCACTCGCCTTTCCACATCTGCGGTGTACCTTCCATCCCTGCTGAAAGCGCATCCAAGATATACAAACTCATTCACTTGTTCCAACACTTCATCATCTACCGTAATTCTTACATTGGTTCTGGTTTCTTCTCTTTCAAATACCATAATCTTTGTTTTCTTCGCATTCAATAGTAAGCCTTCCTTCATACATTCGTCTTTCATCATTGTGACTAGTGTTTGCAGCTCAGATGGTGTTTCTGCTAACAGGACGGCATCATCTGCATACAGCAGACAGTTCACCACTAGGTCACCCATGCGTAATCCTACATTCGTCGATCTTATTCTCTGTAGACAACTATCGAGATACAGAATAAACAGCCTAGCAGACAACATGCAACCCTGTTTGACACCAATTTTGACATCAAACCAGGGTGACATGTTGCCATCTATTCGCACACATGCTGAGCAATCCTTGTAGGTGGACTGCACAGCACGCAGCAGTGAGCCGTCAATCCCATATCTCGGCAATATGCACCACAGTTCCTTTCGCACAACCCTATCAAATGCCTTCTCAAGATCCACAAAACCGCAGAAAACCTTCTGGTCTGTGGCCAGATGCTTTTCTCTACGATATTGCGGAGCGAGAAAACTTGATCCGTACATCCCCTTCCATTTCGGAATCCTCCTTGTGCCTCCCACAGCATTTCGTCGGATTTCACCCTCATTCTCCTTTCAATTATTTTTCCATATACACACATCAAAAGTGTCTAGCGATCAAGCATTTTTATGCGGATTTCTTGAGATTGAGATGTGGCTTTGTAATAAAAAAATATATAAAATATATAAACGTATACGACACTGGAGAACCCCTGGACGCCAACAGCGATTAAAATCCTGCCAGGAAGTCCATCCTTATAGTGGTGGAACCATCATGGTATGGGCGGGTATTTGGATCGGCGGAAGAACTGAGTTGATTTGGATCAGAGGCAACCTCAACGCTCAAATTTATGCTGAGACGATTGTATCAGACGTCATCGTTCCTCTACAAGTGCAAATCGGTCCCTTATTTCAGTTAATGCATGATAATGCACGACCGCACACCGCAAGAGTTGTAAGACAGACTCTCGCCGCAGCTAACATCAATGTCATGCCCTTGCCTGCTCAGTCGCCAGACTTGAACCCGATTGAGCATGCATGGGATATGCTACAGAGAAGAGCTCTGCCGAATATGGAGGGTATCCAGTCGCAAGAAGACCTTTTTTTGTTGTTGCAACGAACATGGGCGGCCATTCCACAGCGTGATTTGGATGAACTCATTTTGAGTATGCCAAACCGATGTTCTTGTGTTGTTAGTGTTCGCGGTAGAAACACGGATTATTAATTGTTTAAGTTACCCAATAAAATTATAAAGAAAACTGTTATTTCAGTCTTTTTTTCGAACTTTAATGTTAGTGGTTCAAATGTCAAAAATCCCTTTATTATGAAAATGGCAAATTTCTTTATTAATGCAAAGGTGACTTGGTTTATCGTTACTGTAGACAAACGAAAACACTTTATTTGATGAATCCTTAAAGAAAATTTTAATTAATATCAATCAGGAGAAAAGTTATTGCAAAAATATATGTTGATCCCTAGACACTTTTGATGTGTGTGCTTTTGCTGCTAAGCTGATCAAACTGATGGCCCTATAGTTGGCGCAGTCCATGCGTGATCCCTTGCCTTTATACAAGGGTACGATGACTGCGCGTCCCCAGTCCATTGGGACCCTTCCAGTTCTCGAGCATAGGTTGCATAAGTACCAGAAGGCGTCCCGGACGTAAGTGCCACCTAGTTTGAACATCTCAGCTGTAATCATATCAATTCCCGCAGACTTTCCATTTTTCAAACTTCGTATCGACCATTCTATCTCATCCATAGTTATACCTTCATCGGACGCCGTCAACGTGGAGTGAGCATCAGACTCACTCTCATTGTCAGCGTCCGAGGCATATTCGTACATTTCTTCAAAATATTCACTCCACCGTTCTAACACTTCCTGAGTGTTTGCAAGAATGATACCAGCTTTAGACTTAATCTTGTTCATACTGGATGCAGACGAACCACCCCGAGACTTCTTTACCTCTCTCCAAAAGAGTTTGGTATTTGCCTCGAAGTTTCTCGTCAGCCTCTCTTCCTCATTCATAATTTGTCTTTCACGCTTCTCTTTCTTGGTTTGGCCTTGGTTTCATTCTTGCATTGACGGTACATTTCTTTCTTCTTCTCTCTCATACTTTCATTTAAGGGCAAAGATGATACATAATCCAGCCACGCTTTCCTCTTTCTTGCTACGGAGGATTCAACCTCCGCATCCCACCAGGCATCCCCTTTCAATGTTTTATGCCTCTTTGCGCATCCACATGCTTCTTTTGCACTATCCACCATACTTTCTTTCAGAACTTTCCAGCAATCATCCACATCTGTGCCGGAAAGACCTGCATTTGCAAGTCTTTCGCTTACCAGATGTACATACATTCTCCTTACACTTTCATCTTGCAATTTTTCACTCCTTATCCTTTCATGATCTCCGAAAGGGATACGCACTCGCCAATGCCTCCACTTCTTGAAAAGTCCCACAAACCGGCTTAACACCAGGTAATGGTCCGTTTCAAGAGTGGGACCTCTAAAGGCTCTTGTATCCATTATAGTATTTCGGAGACGTCTATCAATTATAATCAAATCAATCACAGTTTTTTGGTCATTCCGTCTCCATGTATGCGTGTGAATATCCGTCTCGTTTGGTCCCAACCCATCCATTCAAATCTCCACACATAATCACTCTTTCATTCCCTTCAGCTAAATCCAGAACATCCCTCACAGACTCCCAAAACTTCTCTAGTTCTTGGGCACACGCTGAGCTTACGGGAGCGTATGCTGCAACCAGAAATACTCGCGTGATGCCCAGTTTTATACGAACCCAGAGAAGTCTAGGCCGTACCAAACAGTAATCTTTCACACCAGGGGCTAAGCGAGAGGAGAGTATGACACCTACACCAGCACTGGCATGATCGTCCCGGTCTACACCAGACCATAGGGCCATCATCCCATCGGGCAGATCATCGGTGTCGCTCCCCTTGCGCTTAGTCTCTGTCACACCAAAGCATCTAAGCGTCTCTCATTCATTAGGTCCATCAGCTCATTCATCTTATCACTCAGTCCACCTCTCACATTCCACGTGCCTATGCAGCACTCGGCTCTCTTCGACCCGCCGGAATTGGCGCTGCGTGGTGGGTGGCGGCCCCCACCGCCGCATGCACCTATGTTCGCACCGACAGGGGCGGATCGGTGCGCGTCGCCTCCGGGGGACGCCCTAATCCGCACATCGGTGCGTTTTCGGGCCAGAATTGCAATCTAATCGATTGGCAGGGGTCGCGAACGAGCACGCTTCTGGCACATGACCCCCACTTAGTTTATTTAATAATAGTTTATTTAATAATAAATATCAATACCTGTGGAGGTGGTCAAGTTGTAAGAGCTATTATCCCTATGTGAACACCATTTTATTGTACATTTAACAAGCGCAACAAAGTTCTTTATTATTATTATATTTTATCATAAAATATTCTAAAAATATTTTCATGTAAATAAACAAAATTCACATCATGAAAATCATCAAAACAAAATTTCAAGTAATGTTTGTTTGTTTATAAAACTTTATTGTATAATTTAACATTCAAAATACATAACAATAATAATACAAAAAAAAACTTAATCTAAATTATACAATGGCGGACTTATCCCAATAGGGATCTCTTCCAGTCAACCATGAATGCTTGAAAAGGAATTCAATTAATAGGTTTGGTGCAATTTACGCACAATACACACTTCACGTTCAACACAAAATACCCAAACACACAGTACATATACGCGTTAAAAAGTAAATGCTAATTCAAATATCAGAAATAGAGTCGTAATGTTTCTTCACTTGTGATTTAAAGGAATTATAAGATTGGGATAACTTCACACTGGTTGGGAGTGCGTTCCAGAGACGTACGGCTTGAACCGTAAAGGATTTGGAAAAACATTGGGAATTATTATATATTATAAATTATTACGAAACTTGAAACACTCGTGGAGATATTTTGGAGCCGTAGGACTAAAAAGTATATGGAAAAGAAAAGATAGGGTATGAAGATTTCTACGGAGCCTAATGGGTAACAGATTAAGCTTTTTGCGATATTCAGAAATATGATCGAATTTCCGTAGACCAAAAACATATCTAATGCACATATTCTGAATACGCTCCAATTTGTCCAGAAGGTCTTCCGTAGGATCCAAATACACCACATCTCCATAATCTAGTAGAGGGAGAAGGAGGGAATTTACCAACAAGGTTTTGGTACTGACAGGCAGGAAGTTTTGAAGCCTTCTCAAGGAATGTAGCGAAGAGTAGATCTTACGGCTGACTTCACTGATCTGAGGAGCCCAGGACAAAGTTTGATCAAAGACAATACCCAGATTTTTAACTGTCGAGGAATATGTAATGACATTGTCACAAAAAATAACATTTGGGCACATGCCATTTGATAACCGGGAGATGTAATAGGGGCTTCCAATAATTATTGCCTTTGATTTAGTAGGGTTAATTTTCAACCCGAAGTTATTAGTCCATTGGGCAATCGCAGAGAGATCCTTATTAATAATATTTACAGCACTGCTGAAATCGTCGAGCGAAGCAGCCGTATAGATCTGGAGATCATCTGCGTAAAGATGATACGAAGAGAGAAGATTAGAAGTAATATCATTGATGAAGATAGAAAAAAGAATAGGAGACAACACTCCCCCCTGAGGTACTCCAGCCATAAGCTTACACCAGTCCGATCTAGAGTCGTCAATTTTAACAATTTGCCGGCGACCAGTTAAATATGACTTAAGCCACGCCAAAGCTATTGGTGAAGGATTTAGGGCACGTAATTTAGCCAGCATAATGTCAAAATCAACGGAGTTAAAAGCGCTTGTAAAATCAAGTAAAACCAATAGAGTTAATTTCTGATTTTCGGTATTATATCTGATATCATCGGTAACTCTGACAAGCGCTGAGACAGTACTGTGTCCTGGACGAAATCCGGACTGATTTTCACTCAGGAGATTATGTTTTCGGAGGTGAGTAGTTAGGCGCTGATGCACAAAGTGCTCCAACACCTTAGAAAGAAAAGGCAAAATAGATATAGGACGATAGTCTGAGAAAGAAGAAGGCTTCGGATTTTTGGGAAGTGGAATTACATGGGCGTCTTTCCATATAGATGGAAAGACTCCAGAAGTAAGAGAGCAATTAAATATGTGTGCGAGAAAAGGAGCAATAATCTCCTTTATTGGGTCGATCATGCTGAGGCCGATATCATTATTTCCAACAGCTTTAGATTTAATACTCCCGATCAATTTAATAACTTCATCTGATGTTATCTCACCAAGTTCAAACAAAGCAGTGGATTGTGGTGTTGCCGCATTTAGTAGCGATAAAGTGGACGACTTTCTAATGGGATCCAGAATGACGGGCGAAGCACAGAAATGCTTGTTTAAAGAACTGGAATCTATATTGCCGCTGGCATTGAGCTTCTCCCTGCCAATACCGTTTGTTTTGAGGAAATTCCAGAGCTTGCTGGGGGGACAGTTTTCAATAGAGGAATGCATATATTTAGATCTAGCCTCCCTACATAGTTTGTTACATCGATTCAATAGCAATACGTACGAATCTCGATTTGTCGGAGTTGGGTCATGACGGAGTCTAATTTTAGCCCTATCCCTTCGAGCCATAAGTTTTTTAATTTCCTCTGAAAGCCATGGTGCAGGATAATGTTTGACCCGTACGGAGCGTAATGGCGCATGCTTATCGTATACACTTATGCGGTTAATTTTCTTAATAATTTTGTTACTAATTCCATAAGGCACACCTAAAAGTATTTATTTATACAGTTACATCACTACGAAAAAATCAAACACATTGTTTTCTTGAGTTTGGACGTAATACAAACATTTCCAAAACAAAAAATATAAACAAAACACACAAGTTCATTTAACTTGCAATGAAGGGGTTTAGAGTATACTCCAACACGTTGCTCAACTGCGAATTGACGGAGGTCAGTGTCTTCAAGTCGCCCGAAGGTCACTGACTTAGCTTAACAACTGCGACCTATCGAAAACAGCCGAAACCGACGGCTTAAAGTGCCCTCCGAACCTATCCGTAGACAGGCTGCGGTCGACGTTGTTTAACCTGCGTGTTTGCTTAAATGACACGCGCAATGACGCCATCGAGCTCTCACAGTTCATGTAACTTGTTTGTTCTGGCCATGTTTTTGTTATGATAGTAAATAAAAAAGTAGAAGCAATGTCCTATTAAGAAATAAAGACATTGACAGGAGAGAGAGAGAGAAATGGAAGGAACTCCGCCATCAAAGGCATAGCTCTTGAATTTAATGTTGATTACATACATTTCTAGCCATTACGCCGTGAATACTGATTGAAGCAGACCGTTGAAATTTCAACGGCCAATCAAACCCTTGTAGGACGACTTGTAATTAAATTACCCTTTATCGAAGATTCTCAAGTAGGTACCGATGACATAGAATACATAGGTATAGAATCGTGGTACCTACAATAATTTCAGTGCTATATATTAAAAATTGTTATTTGTTTGAAACGGTGGAAGGAGTTAGGAAAACAACCTTGAGTCATTAACTTCAATATGTCGATTCGTAGACATTATCCTTGCAACCTGCTAAATTATCAAATAATATAGTTTTTTACACCTCTACTATAGCGAACAAAGATAAAGCATATCTCGTAGTAAGTATATATATAGTGTGTACCGATTCAGTGAAAACCCATTTAATGTCCTTTTTATACAAGTAGAAGCTCATATTTATAATCTTTGATGTCAACTTCGGTAGTAAATTTATTTCACAATTCAAAAACTACCGTCGCATGCTCAGTGGGCCATCGATCGTCACCCCAAGCGTCACCCAACTTAACTTAGCGTTGTCTGAATATTGTACAAATGTCGACTTGCATCGTTAAAACTTGTAATAGTCACACTAGGAAACGTACGAAAGCGGGCAGTATTATTTTTAATGAGCGAATATTCTCATAAATACAAATATTTATAATAAAAAGTAAGTAAAGCGTGTATTATTCGAACATACGTAGACTAGCGCAGAGTAGGCACGTTCTCCGTTCGTCTGTTAGGTAATACGCAAGTGAGTATCTTCTTGAGCGAACAGGCAAGCAGCACGGAGTTTCCGCGCGCTTATAAAGATCGCAATGTATTTCTCTACTTCCGAGTATAAACGGTCGTATACCGCATCATGGGTACACTATTATAAACACGGAATCACCTTTGAGCGTAAGTTTATGTTATGTATAACTTGTCGCATCTAATTTTTGCGATAGAAGAGAAACATGGGAGTGCACGATCTTTGCGCATTTATTAGCATCGCACTTCCCACTTATTATGTCTAAAAATGATGAGATACGTTATTATGTAAGCAGTGTAACATCTATAGCTTCATTAATTTATACGAGTATGATAAAAGTCTCAGAGAATGTAACCTTTTTAATAGCTTGTTCAATTTTAAAATATTTATAGTACGCACTAGGGCATTAATTTTAAACAAAGTATAATATAATGAAGTTTAATAAACACAAAATTATGACATCATGTTACCTCAACTTATAAATGAATTGTTGAGCGCTATGGCTATCAGCATGTCATTTAACTTATAGCGAAAATAGTTGAACATCTAGCCGAATATTCCATAGTCGGATATAGCATGATAGTTATATTATTAAAGTTTAGGCTTCAATCATATAACTGTCATCTTTCTGTATGAATCTTTGTACGGGTACATAACGACAAACAGAATGAAATTTTTCAATGACTATTTTCGCTTCAGTACCTGTAGATCCCGTTGCATCAGTAATTAAAATTTAAGAAACAAATTCTATTATTTGTCTATCTACTATTTAGCCAGTAACGATGCTGTTCTCTATAAATTCACATTGTTCAATAATTTTAAAATAAAAAGTAACTTTGCCTGTCTTTTCGTTATAATAGCACTGAAGCAGCACCAGAGGGGGACTTTATACAAAAGTTGTATGCATAGGTACCTCTGTCTCTGCTATGTCTACCGCCAAGCAGCTATATTTATATAGCTGTGTTCCAGTTTGAAGGGTGCGATATGGTAGAGAAATTACTGGGTACTGTGACGAAACATCCTTGGGTCACAAGATTGGCACCGCGCGAGTAACATCCCCGTTGTGTTGCGAGCGTCAATAGGCTGCGATGACCGCTTACCATCTGATACGGGCCGCATGCTTGTTTGCCAATCTAGTTGTATTAAAAAAAAACAAGCATAAGTATTCCTGATTGTAAGTGATCACCTGTGGTCACTTACAAATAAGGGTCACCACTCATCTGGTTGATATCATCTTTTCATGGCTGAACTACTGAACATATATATTGAGTCTACAGGATGTATAATATATACAAACCGTAATTAGAACTAGTAAAAAGGTACGCTGGGATTTGGAGATGAGTGTCGATTACTTAAGGTCTACAAGAAAGTGTCTTTACGGGCGAAGTCGCGAGCCCAAACTAGTTGTATGTTACAGTTAAAGCTGAAACCCACAGGGGCGGGGAAAACGAGAAAGTGGCGGCGATCCGTGACGGGATTTTGTAAAACTTATATGTACATATTTATGGCAGTCTCAGTAAAAAATAAAAATATATTCTATTCGAAATGGCCATTTTGGCTTTGACCTTAGCTTTCATACAGGCCACGAATCTATGGATTTACGCACTTTTTCTGAAGTCTAATACATTTAGGCTGAAGTCTTCATTCCTTTTTCAAAAAGATGAAGTTTTGTGACTCCTTGATAAGACACCCCCACCAAACTATTACAGACAGGATGATGACCACGTTATACCTTTCCGACCACTTGGGCGGCTTCTTTAGAACTGTATACGTACACTTTGTCATTTTGCTTGTTGTAATGCTATTTAATCGTGAAAATTTACCAGCGTATCGACATAAGCATTTTGATCGATCAACTGTCTTCAGCTGTAGGTATTGATATAGGGCATGTTCTTTATATCGACGATAAGCGCCGAGCTTCATTCAGGTCCTGTTTTATTATACAAGTCCTAGCGGGAAGCTTCATTTCTCACGACAATATTTTTTGCTTCCTAATGGGGTTTAGGCGAATTCTGGTTTTAACAGCATTAACATTATTAAATTTTTAATTCCAACAGCACGCGGTCGTCCCGATCTTTTATGGTCTTCAGACTAGCAGTTTAACAGAGGAAGTATTGGTATATCTATCGATAATACATACGGCTGATACCTAGCTTTTGAAGTGTCTTAAATGCAACTTTGTGCAAGGCAATCCTACTTTCTTTAACACCCATACCATATTTCAATTTGATAATAAACCCGAAAAAAATATGTATAACAGCGGGAAATGAAAAGAAGTTTTTAGCGTAATAAACGCTTTCCAAATTCAAAATACTGAATCGTGCAGTGTTGATTATTAAGCGATGGTTGCTGTTAGTGTGACATATTGCAATTTTCATTCATAATAATAGACAATGTGTCTTACAGTTAGACATATTAGAATCTATGTACATCAATGAAAAGCTAATTTAGTAAGATACATATTAAAATGAAAGTTAATGTCGGAATATCGGTTCATATCAAGTTAAATAAATACATTAAAATTATAATAATCAACATTGCAGTATTTAATATATACACACACACATACATATTATATATATATATATATATATATATATATATATATATATATTTCAATCAATCAATTCAATCAATTTCAGACAACACGAATGTTACTAAAAATTTCCGTCCAGGATCGCTGTCACTTTTCTGTTTTTCCCGCTCCTACGGGTTTTGGCTTTTAGGAAGTTAGCGTTAGAAAGTCAGGATGTTGTATTTGCTATGCACTAATAAAACACAATCTAACTTAAACTAGGAAATGGTCATTACTAGTTAAAAACAAAATTGCTTTTTTATTGAAAACGTTTTCCGTAGCGTTCAGGTTTGCTTCAATTTCAATTAGTAAAGTTGCCCAGACACATTAACTTGCCAAATAAAACTATTTGCCTGTGATCGTAAAACTACAAAGTCAACTTGAAATAATGTAGTGTTTCGGATGTTAGTGACTTTAAAATTTTTATGTTTCAGTTATTTTACTGCACCTGCAAGAGTGTAAGCGTGCATTAAAACTATATGCTAAATTTATTTTTTTATTTAGTCAGCTCGTTGGCAACTTTGCGCGTGTCACTCTGATCGAATACGTAGGTTAAGCAATGTGAACAGCAGTTTGTGTATAGACCGTTTTATCTATCTAGATCTTCTCCGTGAGGGCACGTTTACTGATTGTTGTTTTTCTTTTTATTGTCGGGCAAATTACACTGCGCCATCTAGCCCCAAAGCGCAGTAGCCTTATAAGCTAAAGCAGTACTTTGACTTCATAGTAGCACCCGAATATAAATGGCCCTAACCTATCTTGGCGGTGCGAAACTAGGTAGTGTCACGGCGCGCGTCACCGAGACGCTGACGCTGACGGGACGCTGTATCAGCTGCACCGCGTCGCGCCCGCGCCATCCGCCCCCGTTTCGATTTCGTAACGTGGCAATAACGCTCCGTATTATCCTACTAATATTATAAATGCGAAAGTTTGTATGTATGTATGGATGGATGTTTGTTGCTCTTTCACGCTTAAATGGCTGAACGGATTTGAATGAAATTTGGCACGTAGATAGATTATGATCTGGATTAACACATAGGCTACGTTATTTGACTCCACGCGGGCGGAGCCGCAGGCAGCAGCTAGTATTATATAATTTAATAATATAAGGCGGCGTTACGACATCGTGTATACTGCAGTGTTTACGGGTGCCTTAATTCAAATGTGATAAAACCAACACTGTCATTTTTCCAACTTCCTGCTTACGTTGTAAGGTAAAATATATATTACTTTTTATTAGTCTCTACCACATTTTATATAATTCGCATTCTTGGTTGTCTTACGGTACAAAAGACATCATTCATTTATGAGGAGTTCGGGTAAACATGTAATAAGGCAGCACATATTGTTTCGGTGTCCCGCATTCTCCAAACAGAGGTACGATTTGGAGCAGGAGTTGGGAATGCGGGCCACCGAAGAAACGGTCTCCGAAATAGTGGTAGGGAAAACTCGGGCAAAATTTTTAAAATACTGCGTCAGTCTAGCCACGGCTGTCATAGATCGTAATAAGCTGAGCAGCTCCACCTAGGACTAATGCTGTATACCTCGGCTATATTTTGTATAGCCGATGGGATCGCGGTGGCTAGGTGGAGCTGTGAAGCTCTCTGTCGCCCATGGCTGGACTGACACAGTATGGGGAGGGAAGTTAAAACAGTTAAAATCGTTTCACCGGCGTTCCAAAATGGGCATAAAACTGAAAGTTGATGAATGTATGAATGAGTTATGGAATGAACGGGAGTATTGTGTATGAATGTGTTTTATAATAAAAAAAAATAATTATTTCGCTAATGAAATAGCATAAAAATAGCCTTGCCCATGGCAGGGGTGCAAGTAATTTAAAAAAAAAAAAAAAAAAAAAAAAAACATGTAATAAGTATTTACATACATTCGTTATATTAAAGTTACTACGTAATTTATGTTTTGTCCTAAAAAGTTCAAAGATGTGTACAACATGTTTGGAGTGTAAGTGGCTCAATGTCACCTTTAAGAGCTAAAGCCTACCACACTGCACGTGGTGCGCCCTGTCGATAAGCAAACGCCGCACTGGCGTAAGAGAGGTAGGGCACAGCGATAGCCCGACTGGGGAAATACCTCCACTTCACAGAAAACCGCAGCAAAATAACAATTCCATGGGCGCCCAGGTGGATTGTTGTGTTCTTGCGAGTGAGTGGGGTCACCAGGAAGTGAGAAAGGAGTTGCTACGTTACCAGCGGGGGTGCTAACGCGCGTGACACTCCTTGTGTTGCAAGCGTCACCGCTTTACATCAGGCGAGCTGTATGCTATTATAGGTACCACGTCGGATGGCTGTTTGCTATCCGACTATAAAAAACAACTACCTACCTACCTATTGTATTCCAATACCGCTGAATGCATTTTGATGAAGTTTTTACAGTTTGGTAGCCTGGGGTCTAACTTAAAATCTAAGCCATGTTTCATATAATTCGAGTGGGTAGAACTTTGTCTGTCTGTATGTCTGTGTGTGTCTGTTTGTGCGCGGATCACGCATAAACCGCTGAACGGATTTTGATGAAGTTTTCACAGTTTGGTAGCTTGAGGTCAAACTTAAGACCTATGTTGGCATGTTTATTCCGGCATTTATTCTTCGCCAATAGTTATTACTTATTACCAAAATGCAGGGAGATAAAAAAAATATAAGAGAATTAAAAAAATATAAGGCTTAAGTGCCCGCACCCCGGCACATAGCAAATTAAGAATTGTTATATATTTTTTTTATTCTCAGGGAAATTTCTTTCAAAAGAACATATTTGTTGATTAGCAGAGTGTATCACGTGCAGGGGAGGTGGGCGACTTAACGACTTGTGCTGGTTGGGCTATTTTAAAGTAGACCACTTCATCAGCAAAACTGAACTCACAAAGCATACAGGCTTAGGTACTGTAAAGAGAAAGCCGAAGCGTGATAACCAAACAAATCCAAGTCAAGACTGCGATATCTTAAGACTTTTCTGATGATACTGCTCACTGACGTGCTATAACAAAGCAGAAAATTAGTGACGGTAAGTGATCCCCCAAAATTTTATCTTTGCTACTCTAACTGCTAGTGATGAGGTTAATTTTATATTCTAACCTAAAAAAGGTCTATTTTTTCCTCTGCGTTTATGACGACAGTCGCTCCAAATAAAAATCAGTATTTTTACCAAATCCACAGGCTTAGGTAGCGGACCTCGTTAATTCTAATGGAATAGGAAACGGGATAACGCTAAGTAATAGAAGATTCTCTTGTATCACGCTGATTATGTATCGGCCATTCCATTCAGGCCAACGAACTTTTAAAACAATTACATGTGTGTTGAAACCCTAATTGTCTCTATTAGTTCCCATTATTTATGATTAAGTCAGTAATACCAAGTAAGCATTGACCTTAGCCAAGGGCCTAAAGCACGTTCAAAGCCGTTTCACTTGATTGAAATTTTCTCTTGAAGGACCATCAATCAGGTTTTGATTGGATGTTCCTGTCTGCCGACAAAATTAGCGTTTGCCTCGTTTCTGGGCAAACTAAGGGAACGATTTATCAAGTACTAACTAGGTTTTGAGTTAGTGAACGTTAAGTGTATCCGGCCCATTATTTCGTTAAGTTATGAGATATTGCAAAACTGTGAACGGAATAGACTCCTAAACAACTAATAGGGTGTGGTTGGAGTTCATAATTTAAAATACATTTAATAGTATTAAGCATTTACGTTCAAGTGTATTATGAACTTAATTATGTAAATCAACTTATGCTTTAAACTATAGGAGAATAATAATTGAATTAAGGAATACAATCAGGATAATTTATACATACCTCTTTATAATGTTTTCTTCTCTGACTTTGTATATTAGTTCTCAAGTAAAATAATGTTTCATCTTACGTTGTTTCTTCAAATTTGTTTTGTTTTTTTGTATATTCCTTTCCTGAAAATCATAAAGTACCCTATACGTTATATTATTTATTTAATATGTAAACATCAAATAAAAACATAAATCATGTACATGCATTATGAAACCACGGAGGTTGTAATTAATGCAGTCAACTATATTTTATAATTTTGGTGGTGTGAGTTGCTTAACAAAATAAACAAAAAAATACAATAACAAACAATTAATCACTGCAGAACACCAGAATAAGAAAACAACTTCAATTATTACATAATGATTAATGTGTTACATAATTGATATGAAGGAGAAGATAATATAATAAATCATGAATATTGTTCAAAAATATTGTTTTAATTTGGCCTTTATATTTTTATTTGTAATAGCATCAACAAGACTGGAGGATAATTTATTATTTAATCCAGCCACTAGGTATTCGGTTGTTCTCTCGCCATAGGGATTGTTTACTTGCATTGTACAAAGCTAGCTTCGAGCTACCGCACGAGTGAATACAGAGTGCTTAATTTTCTTTTTAGATTATGATTATAATATTGTTCCTCTAATAGGTTGAGTCTAAACTGTTGGTGTATAGGTTGACAGTTGATATGTATGTAACCAACGGAGCATACCTTTTCTTATCTTAACACCGACACTCTCTATCAGGCCAACTCTTTCTCTCACGTCTTCATTACGAACGCAGTCAGCAAGCGTTATGCCACAAATAAGTTAGCGTTGGAATTAGCACCGCGTTGTGTACAGCGAACTGTGTGTGCCCTCTGGCTTATATTTCGGTTGCCTAGAAGTTTACCCAATGCTCAATTCACCCTATTCCCTGCACTCACTCGTCTCTTCACATCAGCGGTGTACCTTCCATTGCTGCTAAAAGCACTTCCAAGATATACAATCTCATTCACTTGCTCCAACACTACATCATCAATTGTAATACTAGTGTTCGTTCTGGTTGTCTCTCTTTCAAATACCATTATCTTGGTTTTCTTAGCATTTAATTGTAATAATTATAAGCCTATCTTCATACAATCATCTTTCATTGTTGTAACTATTGTTTGCAGTTCGGATAGTGAGTCTACTATTAATACCGCGTCGTCAGCATAAAACAGGCAGTTGACCACTAAGTCACCCATTCGCATTCCCACATTCATATTTCTTATTCTCTGAAGACAACTGTCCAGATACAGGATGAATAGCCGAGCCGACAGCACGCATCCCTGTCTGACACCAATGTTGACATCAAACCAGGGTAACAAGCTACCGTCCACCCGCACACATGCTGTACAATCCTCATAAGTGGATAATTAAAATTGGTTCCGGCATGTAGAAAGAATAAAGGATGAAAGAATAACGAAACAGATGTACAATGCGAAAGTAAAAGGATGTAGGTACCGAGAAAGACTCACCCACCACAACCAAATTAGTGGTACTTTATCAGAAAGAAAGAAAAGAGAACCGAGCGAGGTATGTAAGTACCGCGTCTTATGATACTCGGTTCTCTCCGCCTACCCTGCAAGAGACATGGTGAGAAGACATATGTATACATGCAAGGAATTTTCGAATTAGTAAAATATGGTAATTTCAGGTAAATACCGCTGGTTTATTTACACCACTAAGGTGAAAAACAAGCGTAAGGCCTGCTTGATGATGAGAAGTTACCATACCCTGTGGACATTTGCAACACCAGGGGTGTCACTCATGCATTGCTGACCTTGAAATTATCTGTCTGATCCGAGGTCTCTCAAATTACCGAGCTTTCTTTGAAAAATTATACACTGTAATGATTTTGTGTCATGGTATATTATCGTGTTGCATCATCTATGCCCAAATTATATTTTTTAATAGTTTGCTATGGAAAGAATTCGGAATAAGTCAGATAAATTCGAAATAATTATTATTTACGTGATTTTTTACCTCGTGATCAAGACGTCATACAGATTATTTAGACTGTTTGCTTGTTTCATGATATGCATCATAGTCGTAAAAGAAAGTATTAGCACCAATTAGTAAACTGAACTTGTGTGGATAATTGTCCAGCAATATGTTTCGTATCTGATATGTCTGATGGATGGTGATTCAATTATGCCCTTTATTTTGTTATGAATGTATCATTTAAAGACATATATATATATATATATATATATATATATATATATATATCAACCACGTAGAGAAAATCAGTGAGACGTATTAAAATGCCTACACAAACATTCATTAGTATTTCAAATCACAGTTACAAAAGAAAAACGAATTCCATTACCATAATTTCAACACGTTCTGAATTCATAATGAAACATAATTATCCCAACAATTTGTACCTACCATAGATAAGACTCGTAAAAACGTTGCGTATGAAAAATTCTCAAACCCCTATTTAAACGATAAAAGGACGGTAAAGGCAATCATATCATGTGACAGAGGATACGAACCCTATATTAAGGGATTAAGCCCTGATTATGGGTGGTTGTGATATGACACTGATTATATAGGTAATAGCTTAAAAGTTTTTAAGTTTCGTATAGCATGGATTTTTATAAAACTTTTATTCAACTTGATGACCTCACGACTGGTTCTGCATTGTCCACGGTCGGCGAGGTACGACTTTTCAGGCTTCGTATTGATCATAGAATTTAGTCTATAGTAATTTACTAGGTGAAATTTAATTCTGAAAAATCGAAAGTCAGCAGGAATGAATATAGTTTCAGCTGAGATGGTCAAATTAGGTAATACTTGCGTTCGGTACGCTTTTTGGCTCCCGGACAATTTACGCTAGAGACTGGGAAATGTCCCAACGTAGTGAAGAGCTGCAGTCATCATACCCTGATTACGTATGGACTGCGCTAGCCACAGAGTTATCTGGTTGATCAGATTAGTAGCAAAATTTATGGAAAAATAATTGAGAGGAGAATGAGAAAGAGAATGTATGGACCAAGTTTTCCCACTCAATATTTTCTTCAATCAATATTTTAGTACCGCAATGCTGATTTGGTGTTGTACCGGGATGATAGTATTGATTTTATAGAAGAATTGTTGTTACTATTTGAGCTCATTCGGATTTATTTTTATAAATCTCGTTTATAGCCAAGAACAAAAGCGGTGAATATCAAAACGACAATGAACAGTAAAGTTCATTGCAGTCCCAGGAGTAAAACTATTAATGCCTTGAAATTCACAACGTACTAAAAAGTGGAACGCCTTGCCTGCACATGTGTTTCCTCCTTCCTACACTATGGGGTCCTTCAAACGAAGCGTTAAATATGGCCAGCATGGTAGCGTCAACTGACAGGGCACTGTCGTCCTTTGTCAGTTGCCGCTGCAATTTGGGCTCCTCTTTTTTATTTATTTATTTTACTTATGATAGGTACATGTTTTCATAATACAGTATTACGCCAAACTGTAAAACAGTTTGTTGGCATGGTATGCGCTCTTAACATTGTTTTTCGCTTACCAACAGGCGAAGCGAAGCCACAATGCTGAGCCAATATAAAAAAAAACTTTGCTTTGAAAATATATTAACAAATGAAAGGCTGTATTTAGTTATTTCTGCATCAACACGAATGGGTGAATAGAATTACGTAAACAGTTATGTGGATTTGTGGGACGAGTCTAACGTAACGAAGGAATAGAAAGTATGGAATTAACCATAATGCGATCACGCGAGTATCTGATATCTTATTTATAATTCAGTGCACAATTTTATACCATTAACCAATATATGCATATAAGTCGAGTTTCAATAATATGTGAATACAGCCAAATGAATATTATTTGTAGTTTCAATACAACATTATATTATTTATATCAGATATAGATATTTATATTATATATATTACGAGTATATATATTACGAGTATATATATCAGAAAGTACAAGCAAATATTTTAGCCACATCGATATTATATCTTTCTGATTGAGTGAAAAATAAGCCCTTTTTCATTGTAATTAGTGAAATAAATGAGCGAGAAGCTTACTGGCAATATCGATCATTCACAAGAACACAACAACTCTCTGGAGAATTGTTTGGCTGCGGTATTCTGTGACGAAAAGGTACTTTCTTACTTGGACTGTTTATTTTATAGTACCACTAAGTTGAAAGGGCGTAAAAGAACTTGACGAAAATAAATTTTGTACATTAATTATGTTTAAAAATGTCTATGTTTGTTGAGTCAATCAAATATATACTCGTACAATAGTTTTGTGTGGAAATATTTGGCTGTCTGTTACACACAGACAACAGAACAAAAAAAATATAAATGGGTTTTCTGGCTTCTGACACCTTCTGCTCTGTTAGTATTAAAAAAGTTTTATCAGTAGTAGCGAGCTTTGTAAAACTTGTTTATGCATATCTTGCAATCTAAATTTTTTAAACCTTTTTCTTGCCTATGGAATCTATAGACGTATCTATACAGATAAATAAAACTGGAGTGTCTGTTTGTAATATTAAAATAACCGCTTTTTACTAAATGCATATAGATATATACACGGTACATATACCAAACTGAATATTTTTACAATTTTTGTCTGTCTGTCTGTCTGGCTGTCTGGCTGTCTGGCTGTCTGTCTGTCTGTCTGTTTGTTCCGGCTAATCTCTGAAACGGCTGAACCGATTTTGACGGGACTTTCACTGGTAGGAAAAACTGTTTAGAGCAGAATATAGGGTACTTTTTATCCCGTAAATATTTAGGGGGAAATATCTTGCCCTTCGGGGGACTTTGCAATTTTATTTTTATTATTTTCATAGAATACGTATTTTTGTGACGTAAAATAACTACGCATTTTTTATGTAATAAAAATAAAATAAATATACGTTGCCACCCGTAAAGGCGCTATAGGTAAATGGCGCTATATGAAAATTGAATCGCTCTATGGTTGCATCTAAGACTCTGGACTTTGTTTTTTTTTTAAACAGAAAGATTTTGAGGTCTATAGAGAAATAAAGGCTACTAAAAGCCAAATCTCATGCGTGCGAAGCCGCGGGCTTCAGCTAGTTTTTAATAAATGGGGTCGCAAATGAGTGTATTCATTTACAACCCTACTTATTTAAAAAAGTCCTAGCCGTTAGAATTGTCCTCTAAGGTCTGCTAAGCTCTGAATGAGACAGATGAAGAGTAAGGAGGATTGGAGCGAAAATTATATTATGACCATCTAAACAACTTAGTTAACTGATACTCTTTGATAAAAGAAATGACATTGTACGAATGCAGAAAGTATGTTAATGGTTATTAAATAATCTTAAAAACTATTTTGTTTATCTAACTCCTTTGAAGTACTTAAAAGCACGGCAAATCGTAGTAGAAAAAAATAATATAATGACAATTCCAAAATCTAAACAAAACCTTTTCCAAGTGTAATAGACCTCCACCCTTATTTAGTCCAACCGACATTTACGAACAGGACGAGATTGGGGCTAATCGGAAGTCATCGATGGCGCTGAATGTGTTAGTAGCGGTGGCGATGGATTGGGTTGAGGTGGTGGTAGAGGCACCGATTCTGAAATTAACGGCGTTTTTCTGACTGTCATGAAATTCATCAGATTCTAGCGGGAATGTCAGAATAACATTCCGAGAATATTTTGGACTGAACTGATAGATTACTAGACTAATCCGAAACACGGACAGACGGTCTAAGCCGATAACTGATCGATGTGTCTCTATCTACCTATCTATCCTGTCCCTTATTTTATAGTCCGAGTTTTTCAACTACTCTCACTTGTAACCCTAGCATCTCTATTCTTCCTCAGGTCATTTAACTTACTGGTGCGCAGTCTACGACATAAAATTAATGTGGCTGGACACTCCGATAGTAAAGCGGTTACCATAACCTATGGCCGGTTGCATACATTAAATATCACTAGCGCGATACCACCACTGTGCTAACACAGCAACTCCTTATGAGCTTACCGGTGGCCTCACTCACACACAGCAACATTTCAACTCTCCAGGGATATATTATTGGGTTGCGGTTTTCTGTGATACTCTCACTCTGATGACACTCTCGTTACCGATGCTTTCCTACATATGTCAAGAAATTATTTTTCAACTTCGATTATTAAAATTTAAGAAGCGATGTGACAAAGTTACACGTCCTTATCAAGAATGAACAAAATGAATGCGCTGCGCGATGATGCATCTAGATATTTTGTTACATTATATTGGAGTATTCTCATACACTTCAACCCGTTCCGGTCCATCACTGTTCGCCGGACTATTGGAAGTTTAGTAGGCGACACTTACTTTTGTATCCGTCGTCTTAGACGCATCGCATCTGTCTGGTTTTCCCTCTGGGTTGTGGAGACCTGATGGCAGTCGTTTCAAGTCAAAATCATTGCCTTCACCAAAGCCTTAGGCTTGGGTGGCGGACCCCGCGAATCCTAATGGATTAGGAAAAGCTACGCTGACACTAAGAAGAAGACTTATTTTTCGCATGTATTGTGCTATACATTTACATTTAACGGAGACCTAAGTCGTGGGGGACAAAAGCATACTGTAGTAGATGTATGTACTTCATCTGCGCTGTTCTTAACCTTAAATAAATAAATAATAAATATTCTCTCAATACTAAACACACATATACAAAAATTTCAAAAGCAATATTTATTTTTTGTGAATGTCTTGTTCGGGGCGAGATTCCGTCAAACATTGTGAAAGGAAAATTTCAAACAAACGATGTCAATGATATTTGACCTAAAATACCGATAAAATTGATTGTGTTTTTGTAGCTCATGGCGTAAGCTTATGGCGTCGTTTGTGTGCCAATTTAATCGAACACACAAGTTAAGAACTTTTCGCTGTAGCTTGTTTATCGATGGGTTTAGCACATTACTGGTTTTACAAGTGCCAAGTCTGTCCCTAAATACTAAACGACAATCAATGATACATATATGACAGTCAATAAACCAAGTAAGTCGGTTATTGCCGTATACTGGGTTCTGCCAATCCGCAAACGATGAGCATAGTATGCTCTCAACCCCTTTTGCTAACAGAAGACTATTATTCCAGTAGTGAGATAACTATAGGTGGTATCGGTGGTACATGTTTATGACACAGCACTGGGTTATACTTGGAAGTAAGAAGGTAGGCCAAGACTCACTCACCATCACAGTACAGTGGTAACAGGATCCTCAGATATAGGCGAGCCTGTATAAAACGATCTTTTGTATTCGGTTCTTTCTGCCTATCCTGTAAAGGACTTAGCGTGAACATACAGAATAGAATAATTTATGATATACGTACTGGTTTTTAATTAAAACCTCGGCTCAACTCTGAAAGCGGGATGAACTAATGGGGAACACTGCAGGGATACGGGTCTCCCTTCAACCGAATGGGTTTTTTTTTTTTTTTTTTTTTTTTTTTCGCTTTTTTTCTTTTTTTAATTCGTACACCCCTGCCGTGGGCAAGGCACTTACTTCAATACATATTTATTTATACAAAAATATTTTTTTAAAAATCGCTACTATACACGTAAATAACACATTCATACATCACACACTTTCGTCCCTCAATTCATTCTTCCATTCATCTTTCAGTTTTATTGTCAAAATTTTTCTTATTTGCCCGTTTTGAACGCCGGTGAAATTATTTTATCTGTTTTCTAACTTCCCTCCCCATACTGCGTCAGTCCAGACACGGGCGACAGCGAGCTTCGCAGCTCCACCTAGCCACCGCGATCCCATCGGCTATACAAGTGTATAGCCGAGGTATACAACATTAGTCCTAGGTGGAGCTGCTCTGCTTGTTCCTATATATGACAGCCGTGGCTAGACTGACGCAGTATTTTAAAAATTTTGCCCGAGTTTTCTCTACCACTATTTCGGAGACCGTTTCTTCGGTGGCCCGCATTCCCAACTCCTGCTCCAAATCGTACCTCTGTTTGGAGAATGCGGGACACCGAACCAATATGTGCTGCACTGTCTGGTCCACGCCGGGCTCGCAGAAGCAGGACGGGTCATCCGCGCACTTGAACCTGTGCAAGTACGCGGAGAACCCACCATGCCCCGAGAGGACCTGCGTGGTGATGCTCGACGGCACCATTTTGCCCACGATACCGTACGCCTCCGCCGCACTCGGGAAGAACAGCTTCGTCGTCGAAGCTGTTGTTCCCGATTTGTATCTCCTGTCCCATTCGTCAATGGTCCCCTTGCGGATCATACCTTTGACGAATGAGACAGGGCAGCGGTCGTAGTCTGGCCGCCTCCGCAACCCCAGTGCGGCGCTCCTGGCGAGTTCATCGGCGCGTTCGTTCCCCTCCAACCCCGCGTGTGCCTTAATCCAGAACAGCGAGACGCTCCTACCCTGGCTTTTGCACAGCTTAAGAGCGTCCCGTGTTTGCACCGCCAGGGGATGGGGGAACTCGACGTTCGCCACCGCCTGGAGCGCCGCCATGGAGTCGCTGAAGATGCCAATACTGGGTCCATCGCAGCTCAAAGCGTACTCGGCCGCCGTGCAGATAGCCAGGAGTTCCGCCTGGTAGACGGTACAATAGGACGACAAAGCAAGCTTGAGGGCCTTGGTTTCGGCGTCGCCGTTCCATACGGACACAGCGGCGCCAACCCGGCCCTCAATCTTGCTGCCGTCCGTAAACATTCGCAGGGCAAAGTTGGAGTGTGCCCTGCATTGTTCCTCGTCCACCAGGCTGCCGAACTCCAAGCTATCTAGCTCCGCGGGATGCGGGGCCTCGATCTTCGAGGCCATCCGCTCGATCTCCCTGTCCCCGAGCAGCGGATGGGGTAGCCCCCTCTTGGCCTCGTATAAAGAGGCGACCTCGCGCACTCTGAGGTCAAGAGGCAGCACCCCGGCCAGCAGCAGTGCGGAGTTCAGGGAGACCGTGCGGTAGGCTCTGCAGATCTTCTGCGCGAAGCCCCGCTGTACGCTATTGAGCTGTTTCTGGATGCCCAGCTTATTGACCGCTGGAGCCCATGCGGCGGCAGCGTACAATATCGTAGGTTCCACTACGGCTGAATATATGATCTTCACTACTTCAGGGTTGAGACCCCAACTGACGCGGGCCGTACGCGCAAGGCGCCCGTATATGGCCACTGCCCTTTTACAGACAGTAGCCACGTGCGCGTTGAACGTCAGACCCGCGTCAATCGTCAACCCCAGCAGTTTGATCTGCCGAGACATGCCAATGTCTATCCCGCCCATGGTAAGTCGCGGAGTGTCATACCTAAGTTTGCGCGTGACCAGCATAGCGCTGGTCTTATGCGGCGCAAACTTCAACCGGTTTTTGACACCCCACGCCCTCACATGCTCGAGAGCGGCATTGGCCTGTCTCTCTATATCCAACGCAGTGTTGCCGTCGAACATCAGCACGACGTCATCGGCGAAGGCCTGACAGTGCACCCCCGCAAGGTCGAGTTGCTGCAGAAGAGGATCCAATAGGAGGTTCCACAAAATCGGTCCTCCTATGGACCCTTGGACGCACCCTTTGGTGGTGGACCGCAAGGTTTCCCCCCCGGCGTACCTAACTCTGACCGTCCTATCGCTGAGATAGCTGTCGATCACTCTCCTCAAGCCCAGAGGACAATTTTCCTCAGCCAGTCGTAGTTTGATTGCCGGCAACCGAATGGGTTTAGACCATACTCCACCACGCTCTTCAACTGCGGATTGGCGGAGGTCAGTATTCTCAAGCCACACGAAGCCCACTGACTTAGCTTAACGTCTGTTATCTATCGATAGAGACTCCAAACACGGAAAAGTTGGAGATAGATGAACCCGTCCGTAGACAAACTGCGATCGACGTTGCTTAGCCTGCTTTGGTTACAATGACATGCACAACGACACCATCGAGTTTTCTACACATGAGTAAGACAATATTAGTTACTCGTAGTATCTTTTTACTAATTTTGAAACATAAAAATACTAAAACCGTATGAAGTTTCAATAACATTGCGAGAGGCAAATTTGAATACTCCAATCAGAATAGATAATCAATTTCTGTTTCATCAGAGAAGCCGTTTTCCCTTTAACAAAATATTATTTTTCGATAAGGTCCCGCATATTTTTTTATTCTATTTTAACGAATAACATCACGTTCCTCGTGTCGTCCTACGGGAAAATGCCCGTTTTATCTCTGTTAGATAAAAATTCACGTCATAATGTTGAACGTCATTTGTCATTCCTTTCCCTCTTATTACGTGAGTGAAGGACGGAATGATATTTTTGCAGGTTATTGCAAGTTTTCGTTGCGTGCCTTGAATTTTATAAGGATAACATAAATTCATAGACATTTTTATTATATTACCGAATAGACTGCCATGATAAACGCATGGTGTTGCCATTATATTTGTCACATGGGTTGTGGGAATTTTTTGTTGGTTAGTTTTGTTGGTTGGTAGTGCTAAGTAGCTTACTATTATTTTTACAGTCAAACTCACTTGCACGTGATACATACTGCTCATTAACAATGGAACCTCTGGTGAAAGAGACATAGGGCGCATCAAAACCTCTAACATCACAGAAAACCTAAACCAGCAATTTTCAGGTGGATCGTTGTGTGCAAGAACACAACGAACACAGCAAGTTAGTGTTCTTACCAGTAGGTTCCTAGAGAGTTCCTGTGTTAGCAACCGGAGTAGCAGCGTACAAGAGATACTCATTGTACTGCAAGCCGTCGTAGGCCACGGTAATCATTTTACATCAGGTAGACCGTAATGCTTATTACCTCCCAAAAACGTATAAAAAGCTTTTTTTTTTAAATAACGTAAATACGACTAAATAGATTTAAACAATTTCACTATATGTTACGTTTAAATGTAACTCTCTTCTTACATTTGAAAATAAGAAAATGAATTATGACTAAATATGTACTACTGCAAATTAATTTAAAGGGACTTATTTGTAATAGATAAATCCGTATGTGGCTTTGACATATTTGATTATTGGCCATATTTCTAGAATATTCAATCCTAGATGACGGATAAATAATGGCAGCCATTACTGGAATAGCGTTATCTTTTTAACCTCCCATTTTACACGAAATAATTGTAATAATCTTACAAGTCCAAATTTATTTTTATGTCAAATTTTACTACATTCTAAAGTCCGAGTAATGCTTCAGTACACTCATGCGCATATGTATGTATGCATGTGTGTGTAAATATATCGCACAATCGAATTTTTATCATTCCATCAAAAGCGGTTCAAAACCAACATAATTTAAGATTATATAAAAACGATTTCTTCCAAATTACGAGTATCAATAGGCAAAACGCTAGTTCTAGATTCAATTATAAGAAACAAAATCGTTAATAGACTGTCCGTACCAGTCACTGCAAACTTATTCTCTTAAAGTTTTATTATATACAGCTGTAATCAAAATCTTCACAATGTTACAGTTTACTAAATTTTAACATTGCAAATGGCAGTAGAAAATAAACGGGAAATAATCTCCCGAAGCTTACAGATTAATCTCTGACAGATGAATGACGTACCTATCAAACTTTCTATAAGCTCCTGGCAGTTGTTAACGAGTGTTCAAATAGATCCTGTGATTAAACCTATTCAATTATAAGACTTCAGTTTGTCACAATCAGGTATCGAGAATCGAAAATGCTAAGAAGAGTTAACTAATCCTAAACCTAACCTGATCCTTATATCACTCATGGTATAGACCCCTTGAGTTTAAGGAGAGATTTTGCCTCCATTTTCGTGTTCTATGGGTTGTGTTCCGATACCTTATTCGACATGAGCCGCAGCCTCATTTTATAATCGTACCGCTCCCCGACGGCTCGGAGTTCATCCTCAAATACTAATACTGGAGCTGCAAAGGTTGCATACTGTGCGGTCCCACAGAAAGTTTCCAGCCGAGAACTCTTAAGTTGCGGAATAAGCTCGCTGTTTATTTCGAGGGTTTCCCAAGGGACTATAAACATGGAGTTCTTCAAGAAAGGCGTGAATATGTTTTTATATGGTAGGTAACATGGGAGTGACACCTCTGGTTTTGCAAAAGTACATAGGTTATGGTAATTGCTCTCCACTATACAGACTGTGCACTTATACTTTAGTGGTAAAAAAAAAAGAAAAAAAAACGCGCCGCTATCACAAATAACCACGGAAGCGCAGTATAGGTATGTTGCAGTAGCTCAACTGGTGCCTTTTTCGATATAAATAAATAAATATTTTTCGAACAAATACACAGAGCCAAACTAAGCAAGGTTTAACTATGTTAAACTATCAACTATTAAGCATACGTGAATACCTCATTTCTGTAAATTCACATTAGACCAAGACAAACAGACATGGTCATACATTCAAATGCTTGCCTTGTGCAGGAATCGAACTCAAGAGCCTTGGTTTTTGGTTTCCCATCCCTAGCCATTCCACCAACGGGCTCGTCGAACATATGAGTATGTATAACATAACATATGAGTCTTATTGTAGGTACGTGACTTACCGCGATTGTTTTTATACTTACCCGATATTTCGGCGACGTTACAGACGCCATGGTCACATGGTTCTTACGGCGACTTGTCAGGAAAGCGATTAAACTAAAGAATCATCGTAATTTCAATCGTGAAGACAGTTTTAAGTTGTCAAGTTGTTGTGCGGACTTCGAATAGCAAACTCCAACAGGACACTGTGAATGCAGTGTGTAAGGCGCCGGTAATAAGCGACGCAGAAAGAGGGTAGAGAGATATGTCTGCCCTTAACCCTTCGAAACCCGGGTGGTCGAATACGACCGCGAAATGTATGACCAGGATGGTATCCAGGTGTTTCCGCCCAAAGGCGACTCCAGTACTCCAAGTGCGGTCTGATAGAGACGAGGGTTTATTAGAGGAATCCGCGATTAGGGGTCTTGGGTAAGGTCGTGGTCTCCGCTACGGTTGTTCCGTAGATTCTTATCTTTCAGAGGAGTTGCAGATTGCGCGCCGTCGATGAGGGTAGACGCGATGAAGCGGAAGTAACTAATTAAATACATAACATAAAACGTAACAAAGAAGCGGTAAAGAAATAAATAATAGATTTATGCTGGTAAGTTAAGAGAAGTAGGGTGCATCAAAGCAGCCTGTCTGGGAAAGTACTTCATAGAAAACAGCCAAATAACAACTCCATGTAGAGGGTTGTTATGTTCCTGCGTGTGAGTGAGGTTACCAGTAAGCTGCCAAAGGAGTTGCTGTGTACCTAAGCAGCTGAGGAGGCATCACGCGAGTGATACTTAATATATCGCAAACGTTAATAGTTGTGTTGAGAATATAATGTTAGATAATTGCAGACAGCTGTTAGTGATCACTGCATTAGAATGCTAGAACTGTCGCTTTCCAACACAACGCACTCGATATAATGTCACAAGTCCCTGCAATGAACCGTTGGCGATGACAGGGAACTTTTCTCACAATTATTTGAATTATACGAGTACGTGCATCTTCGTGTATACTACGATTTAGAAAAACTTTTTACGATTTAGAAAGAACCGAGCGCCTTACGACTAGGTCGTTACACTCCTCACTCGCTTCTTTAACATTTATTGCTCTTCTCATGCACGCTCGCCGGGTTCTAAGGCTCCTAACATCACCTTATGATAAAATACGTTCAATGTTTAAGTCATCATACTGCTAACATATATCTACTATGCGAGGGATCTATTCTGAAATAAGATGGACACAGTTTTCGCAACAAAGGAACAATATGTATAATGACAGACTAATAGCCCTTGAAAGGTTCTAGTCAACCATTGTCTTACAGTAACTAATTGGATACTGTGAAATGAAATTAAATTTAATAATTCGATGTCCATTTGTAAACTACGTCAAATTGCTTTTAAGGCGTTTCTGCTATAGACAAGGCGAAAGAATTTACGTGGTTTGTCAGTTTTCATTTCTTTGCCATTACGTTTTTAATGAATAATATTACAAGTTCACAAAATTATGAATTAAGAAAACAATGATGTTATTCAATATAACGAAATCAAAGGAAGGAACGAAATAATACAACTCTGCCAACTACTTGAAAAAGTTATAAAATTGCCAAATGTCAACAAACCCAATGCCAATGCCATCAAATAGAAATTTGAAAATGACGAATTCGTTCATTTATTATTTGCAGGCAATTTGATCTTTGTGTGCTTCCGCTGCCGATTAGTCATCCGAGCTAAAATAACGCCTGAATCATAATCATTTATTATTTGAATTGGAGCGACTGCCGCCAGATCTCTACAATCGAGGGTTCATCACACTGAACTGGTAGGAGAGTCCATAGTATCCTAACTGGTTGACAACAGAGCTGCAGAGACACTTGTGAGGAGCACAGAGCGGCACTACAAGTTTCAAGCTGACTGCATTAACATAATTAAGTAGTATTGAATAAAATTTCGTAATCTCGCCTATTAATCTGTTAACATAAAATTCAACATCATCAATAGCTTAAAGTTAGACGACCACTGTGGATTAGTCAACCTGACGCTTTTGTCGGGGTTTAAATAAAAATTTTAATTTCGATGTATCGAATTTCGTTTCAAGAATAACATTCGTGATCAAGATGGTGAATCTATCGGTTAACATGTTCATAATATTACTAATGTAGCATTGATTTTATCTCTTTCTACGATGCTGAAGTCATTTATATGCGTTCATGTAAATCTACACCGCCCCTACAGAAATACTGATTTAGGTTATATTGCCCAATGTTTGTTTTGATACTTATTTTGTGCGGAGTTGTATTTATCCTTTTTCATCTGTACCTCATACTGATGGACGGTAAGCAGTGGTAGTCTATAGACAGTTGCTATACAGTTCCTTATGGCTCTACAGACTACATATAAACTGATCACAGCGATGGGAGACCAGTTTGAAAAGAAGTCCAATAATCGACCAATAATAGACAACCAATGGTTCAAAATTCCAACTAGACAGGTTCAGTTATTATTTTTTAAATGTATGTCTGGATAGGCTTGGTTCCTTAATAGGTATAAAATATTTTTATACAACTAAACACACAATATACTTTTTCCCACATAAAATATTGCTGGTAAATCATTCAAGAAATTTGCCTTCAAATATTTGACAATAAATAATTAGTGCTGTTGACTATATCCCATCAGCTGTATTTATTCATAACCGTTGCCAAGAAAACAGAAAGACATGAATAATTCAATACCATGCATGCTTCAGTTGCATGCCATATGCATAAATTTGCATGATATTATCTACAACAAATAGGGAATATTTATTGAGAAAAACTGAAACTTCACTGAATTCATTTTGTTAATATTTATTATGAACGCAGCTATACATAAATATTAATAAAATTTTGCCTGGAACTAAAGTGGTCTATGGTACAGTATATACATTTTGAGATAACAAACGAAACGCATTTGAATCCACTGTGTGCTTATGAATGTATATTATATTGATGATAAATATTTATATGGTAGCTAAGTAGATAACTTAGCTATCCACATGTAATTTTAGTGATAAGTAGGTAGTAAACAAAAAAAAAATAGTAAAAATAAATAGAATTGGTTTGTAGATAACTTTAGAATTATTGTAATTTAGGACTAAATTAAACATTTTAATCAAAAACCTTATCATTTCTATTGTACTTTGTTAACTAATCACCATCATCACACCTGTCGTCACGAATTGCTGGCAAAACGTCTTGTGATTAATTTTCAAGCCCACCTCTGCGATTTTTATGCGGAAGTTTTAGGTAAAAAGGGTGATGAACCGGTGGTACAAATTTTTACATTTTCTTAATATCCTCCATTTTCTTGAATGACAATGTACGGTTATCCCTGTCATTATTTGGTATGAAATCCCGAAAAATACCAATAACCCTTCTAAGTTTGCAGTAGGTTTCGACTGATTTATATGTTTCAGAATAACCATCAATATAATGCATCTGAGATTGATTTTTTAACAAATTTAGCTTTCCTTATTCTCGAAATCATAGCACCATCAGCCACTAATTTCTGATATTCCGTGAGCATTGGCTGTAGTTGATCAAATGACACAAAATTTCACAGAGGGTTTATTTTCTTCAGTATTTTATTTATTCTTGCCACTCATTAGGGGTTTAACATGACATTCTTTTTTTGTGAGTTCCAATTATGAATAAGAAATCACCATCATTCGGCAAATATGTATGGCCCGTAACGAGGTAGTGAATACATATTTCGCTAATGTTCGGTAAAGCATGAGATTCAGCTTTGTAGCGTGGTCAGGAAGATGGTTCTTAAAATAAAAATACAAACACGTCGTGACTTCTTGAAATCCTCTCGCTCTTGTAGTCTCATACCACAAGTTTTTTAAAAGACGTTCTCCGTCATGTTGGTAAGCATGTATGCCAAAATTAAGCATGTTTAGTTGCCTCAAGTAATATACTTCTCCTGTATTTAAATGACGAAGTGGAAGGGTCCTTTTGTAGGTCGAAAGTAATCAATACGTCTGTACTCTGTGGTGTAAGACTTGCTTGTTTATGCATATTTAAAATCTTTCTTGCTTTTCTAGCTAGATTTGCGTGTGTATCAAATTGTTCTCTGATTTCCAAACATTTTTCAATATCTGCCTCGGAAGCTATTTTGACTTGGAATTTATCACAAGCTTCACAAGTGACCTTTTGGGTAGATAAAAATGTATATTTTCTCACCAACTGCTACGCATTTTTATACATACAATTTGTACATTTTAGTGACGTTCAAATTTGGCGATAAATATTCGCGATCAGACGATCTCTCTACATAATGACTTCTGAATTTAGGAAAATAATGTATGTGCTCTCTTATACACTGCAGTTTCTCCTCATTCACCTTATTTTCTGGAATTTTACGTCCTTTCTGATCTATAGCTAGAATAGTAGTGTTAGATATTGCTTGTTTTACTGGCAAAGCATAATCTATGCGATGATTACTGATATGCAAAACATTAAAAAAATTTTTTTTTCAAATCATTTCATCTGATGAGTTTTGTCCATGACCTAAGGACACGTTAACAGCGTGCAACTATTTTAAGTGTTACTACTTTAAAAAAATACGGTGATTTACCTAAATTATTATGTAGTCAAATTGTCTAACGTTATAATATTGACGATTTGATATAAATAAATCTCTTAACTTACTTATTTTAATGCACCACTTTAGAATTTACAAACTTCAATTCAATTCAATTTATTTATTTTGTGAACATAGGTGATTATCAAGATGTACAAACAATATATAGATGTGTAGCTCTATCTCCCGCCAAAGGGCATACAAAATTCATTAAAGTGTAAGTTAAAATGTGAATAATTTAAATAGAATACAATGGTAATAAATATTGTCAATTTAACTTATTAGACCAAAGTGGTAAATGTACGAGTAGTATTGTCTTAGGTTTTCGCGATTGTTACACATTGAATTAAACAATTTTTAACGGAAGTATCGCGTGTTTTATTTATTTTGTTGAACCTGACGTTTCGAACGCTTTGCAGCGTCTGTGGTCGCAGGAAGACTGGTAAATGTAACTGGAAGTCGCTTAGACCAGTTTAGTTTTGACAAATTTACTCAACATACAGGTCTATATTATATATAGTTAGTTAGACCACTTTATAAATAAAAAAATATATATCAATAAATTCTACAGTGTTATTTTAGTAGTAACCTTATTTTAGTGACGAAATGACACATTAGACCACTTTTGCCCAATTCTAAATTGATATTTTGGTAGTAACTTTATTATAGTGATGAAATGACACATAAGCCACTTTTTCCCGGATTTATTTATTGTTTTTATGTTCAAAAATGCTCATAGTTGGACTTAGCCAAATGTTACATAGACCAGGTGGTCTATGTAACATTTTTTTGGCTTTTGGAATTAAAGTTAGTTCCTGGTTAGCCAATATGGATACCAACCTCGGAGATGCATTTCTCTCGACACGTATCTTAGTGCTGTGAGTCCTTTTACCAATACAAGAACTAAATGGTATTTGAAGCAAATGTGTAGACAGAAGAAAATATATTACGTTCACTTATTTATAAAAAATAAAAATCGTGAAAATTCAGTAAAAACCAGTTGAAAATGCGCAAGCTTGCATTGCCAGAGAACACCTGGCTCAATTCAAAATTTTTTTTTCGGCCAATTTGATCATGTTCCTTGAGATAGGAACGGTGAACTTTCTGAACATTCCTATTCTACTTTTTTATGTTGAATCCGAATCTGAAGTCAAAATTCGAATATTCGAAAAAAACGCATACACAGACGAACGCACAGACAAACATATAGATGTCATATAGGAACGGTGTTCCTGAAAAAACTAATATAAGCTGTTGCATAGTATTTCTTAGTACACTAGAATTGTAATTTTACGAAGACATCTATAGTGCTTTGTGGTTCAGTTTGATATTGTCTCATTTCTTTACCATATACCACGGGCGCGGGATTACGTCTGCTTAGATCTTATGAAATTAACATTTTTGATGTTTTTCTATATGCATATAACATGGATATTTCTCACTGAATCAGAAAGTTCTTTAATTAAATAACCGATAAAAAATTGAAAGGATATGTATTCAATGTATTTGGCGCGTATTTAAAATGCGGCATCAACTAATAGCTAGTATAACAGCTTGTAGGCGGGAATGCATTGAATTAATTAAATTAGAACAACGCGTGGTTCCAACATTAGAACCACACTATTCCATGAATGTCTTGATGACGACTAAGTCATACGCAGATGACTTGATGACAGATGACCCAGCAGCTATGTATATTACAGGCAGACAATTTATAGGCATGTCACTTTCACAATATACGGTTCCTATCTAAGGCGACTCTCTGATCACACACAGTAGTTACTCGCCTTTACTCCAGAATATCCACATAAGTCACGCTAGTTGCGTGACTGGGTATTATGGTCAATTCCCGGGGATCGGAGGCACTCATTAACCCCCGTAAATTAACCAGATTCGACGACACTATTATGATGACGCAGATGTAACCGCCAGTGTTTACTAGATTAAAAAAATCTTTCGTCCGTAAAAACCTCTGTAGAAATTGCACAAAAATTTAAGCCTTGTTCATACAAAGCAATATTCTGGGCTCTCAAAAAAAGTTGCAAAATACTTACATATACTTCCTAGTAATCTAGTGTACACGCTAGATCCTCGTTCGAATGAATTGTATTTGGGTGCCATCAACTTTGTGCAATGTTTAATTTTATAACAGGGATTGTAGTAGAGCTACAATGTTCTTTTTTATACAACGTCGGGGGGCATACAAGAATATAGGCCGTCTGATGTAAAGCGGTTACCGTAGCCTATAAACGCTAGCAATATACAAAGTATCATTCGCGCGATGCCACCTCTGCTGCTATCACAGTAACTCCTTAGCAGCTTACTGGTGACCTCACTCACACGCAGGACTAAGAACAGGCTGCTTTGATGTGCCCTACCTCTCTTAAAAAATGTGAGAATTGTGAGTTAATGTATTTGTCTGATGAATAAATAATGAAAGTCCCAACATGACTAAATGAAAGGCATGTGACTTAATCTAAGAGGTCAGGTTTTCCCCCTAGGTTATAGAGGTCCGAGTGAGTCGCTGTATATAAACAACGGAGCGTCTTTTTTTCATAATATTAATAATGCAGCGCTTGCTATTAAACTAACTGAGTATCTACATTGATCTCCAATGTTAGGCAACAGAGGTATTTTAATATCACTTCAAGCAATATTATTATGGAGTTTGAACACAAGAATATTACCACATTCCAGGGGAGTTGTTATCTAGCCTAGGTTTTCTGTGAGGTGGAGGTACTTCTTCTGGCAGTGTGCTTTTATGCGGCCTACCTCTCTTTCATCATTGCCTCGTTTGTTAGATAGCAGGATGCATTAAAAATAGTGAGTCACCGGCATCCCTAATATTTCGAATCTAATGGTGAGTATTTAGTGTTAAATACTGCACCTGATAGAAGGGAACTATCGTACTCTATAAATGCTTTCCACACAGGAAGTTTCGCTGGCGCATTGTCACCCCTGTTGATAATACAAGCGAGTTATTTGGCAACAGTTTTCTGCAAGGCAGTATTATTTCCCTACCAATTATTGATTATGATACTGATTAGATGAGGAGGTCAGTCTCTCCTCTCTTAGGTTACCTGAAAGGCAACCTGATTAGGATGCAGTTAATTGCTTGGAGAAAAACACGTTAAATCATTGGTACCGGTTGTTTTTCAATATATGTCAGTCGCTGAGATAACCTACGAGCGAGAGGTAGGGCACACCAAAGCAGGCCAATTGATGACCTACGTACCCCCACTTCATAGAAGACTGCAGCCAAATAACAACTTTAACATACTACAGTAAACGCCTAAGAAGTTACTGTAATAGCAGTGGAGTTGAAGGATAGTCTTTGTAAGAAGAAAGAGCTTTGAGAAACATCTAACGGTTAAAATCTCAATAAAAACCAGTTGAGAATTCGCAAGTTTGCATCCAGAGGAACACCTGGCTCGTCAATTACATAACAATATTTTTTTTTTTAATTTGTCGCCCATTTGACCATGTTCCTTAAGAGATAGGAACGGTGTTCCTGAACATTCCTTATCTACTTTTTTATGCTGAATCCGAATCTGTCAAAATTCGAATATTCAAAAAAAAACGCACAGACAAACGCACACACAGACAAACATATAGATTTCATATAGAAACGGTGTTCCTGAAAATCAGTCATTTAAATAAGCAAACACAAAGGAATAATCAGTCACCAAAAAAAGAGAAAAATATTCGGAGACTACGGAGATAACAGAAAACCGCAAATAAATTTACCGTCAAAAAAGGAGTAATATCGTCACTCGATCAAGTATATCAGATACACAAATATCAGATAAAATCACAGTTATATTTCATCTCGTTCGGAACACCTGGGACGCGGGCAAACAAGTCGAATAAATACGCTGATTCGGAAATTATACGTTCTTTCTACGAACGGGATACGCGTGCGGTCCCGTTATATTGTAATCAAATCACCCGTATCTGTTCATGAATAAGTATAAATACAGTGCTTTTTGACCGCACATATTTTGTTTCTGTATTGTATGTAATATGTTTAATGTACATATATATTAATTATTATATCTTTTAATTCCGTTGGTTCGGACATGTAGAAAGAATGCAAGAAAAAAAAATACAAACAGATATACTCATACAACGTGAAAGTAGAAGAATGTAGGAGCCGAAGGAGGTCGTACTTCCCGAATTCTGGCTTTAACCATGACCAAATTGATCGTGTTTTATTAGAAGATGATGTCAGGAGCCTTAGAGACCGGCGAGTGTGTATGAGAAGAGCTATGAATATTAAAAAGCGAATGAGGTGTATAAGAACAGAGTCATATGGGACTCAGTTCTCTTTGGATTTGCCTTGCGGGGTAGACAGAGAGAACCAAACCCGATGCGTGAAGTTATAGATATATATCAATAGTTAATATATTGTGGAATAATATATGGTGGCGAAAGCATGTGGCGAACGTGTGTGAACGTGTGAAAGCGTGTGGTTTCAGATGGCGAACAATCACAGAGAAGAACTTAGAAGATAGCGGTTACAGTATGCATCTACTAAAGGTAGGCGATAGGCGTCAGCTTATACTAGTTCTCATGAAGCGTTCTCATGTCGCAGAAGCACGTAAAGTATTTTAGATCAAATTGTCTATAAATTTGACATTGGCAACGAATCTGTTGCCAATGTCAAGCCAATTTCCCGTGCACGTGATGCCTCCTGCCATCTAACAAACTACACTTTGCAAAAATAGAAATAGGTCGCCGCAATAATATTGCGATTTGCAATCAACCCGACTTGGGAGGTTGCTCCTAATCTCCCGAAGGGTTATTATGTTGGTGCGAGTACATTAGTAGTATAGTAACTATCAAACTGTAGAAGAGTGGCTGAATTAGCAACAGTGCTGTGTGTAGCAAGTGCTGAATGTGTTTGTTTGTGGTATTTTCTTTTATGAAAATCTTGAGTTATTATTGGCTTAGATTTTATTGGATGATACTCGTATTAACGTTAAAAGTAAATTATTGAATTTGTCCTCTTTTTACACATGAATATAAAGGTATATAACTGATCTGGCCATAAATACTGTTACATAGAAACTTTACTTTTTTTCATCTCTTTAATGATTTTAAATTTGGAACGCGTTTATTATGTTAAAAACATCTTTCGATTTGCCACCATTTTACATATTTTTTTCATGTTTATTATCAAATTACAATATGGAATGGGCTGTTAAATATAATAGAATTGCAGTGATTGCCTTGCACAAAGTGGGTATGGAGCCGTCGGTCATATTCAAGATACTTCAAAAACTTCTTGGTATCAGCCGTATGTTCGTATATAGTACTATTGACAGACATACTAACACTTACTCTGTTTATTTCTCATTATCTGTGTCTATAAAAGATCGGGGCGACCGCGTGCTATCAGAACTACACAGGATGGTTAATGCTGTTAAAGCCAGAATTCGCGGAAACCCCATTAGGAAACAAAAAATCTCATCGCAAGAAATGAAGATTCCTGCAAGGACTCTGTCGCGTATAATAAAACAAGACCTGAAGCTCGGCGCTTATCGTCGATATACAGGACATCCCCTAAATCAATCCCTACAGTTGAAGAGGGTGGATCGATCAGAACGTCATCTGTCCCGATACGCAGGTGAAAGGCAAATAATTATCCTCTTTGCAAATGAAAAAATATTCACGATTGAAGAGCACTACAAAAAGCAAAATGACAAAGTGTATGCACACAGTTCTAAAGAAGCCGCCCAAATGATAGGAAAAGTACAACGTGGTCACCATCCTACGTCTGTAATGGTTCAGTTAAGGGTGTGTTATCAACGAGTCACAAAGCTTCATTTTTGTGAAAAAGGAGTGACGACTTCAGCCAAAATGTTTCAAGAGTCTGTCTTAGATCATGTTGTGAAACTTCTCAGCCATACACTTTTTAAAAATGTACCGTGAACTTTCCAACTACACAAACCTGACTCAAAACCAACGTTCTGGACTTTATAAGAGCTGAAGACTGGCCCCGTCTAGCCCAGATCTGAACCCCCTAGACTACAAATTATGGTCAATTTTAGAGGACATTGCCTGCTCGAAATGACATTGTGTCTCTTAAGAAATCTCTGGATCAAACAGTGGCAAAATTCCCCATGGAAACAGTGCGTAACTCCATAGATTCGTGGCCAGACAGATTAAAGGTCTGTATCAAAGCCAAAGGTAGCCATTTCGAATAGAATCATTATTTTTATTTTTTCTCTGGGCTTCCATAAATATGTAGATATAAATTTTATTAAGATTACATTTTTTTTTATACAACGTCGGGAGGTATATAAGCATACGGTCCACCTGATGTAAAGCAGTAACCGTAGCCTATTAACGCTTGTAACATATATCACTCGCGCAATGCCTCCTCTGCTGCTTACACAGCAACTCCTTAGGAGCTTACTGGTGACCTCACTCACACGCAAGAATATAACAACGCTCTAGGGAGTTGTTATTTTGCAGCGGTTTTCTGTGAGGTGGAGTACTTCCCCAGTCGGGCTGCTTTGGTACGCCCTACCTCTTTAAAACACCCAGACCAAGACAAACAGACATGTTCATGCACACAAATGTTTGTCTTGTGTGGGAATCGAATCGAGCGGTGGTGTCAAAGTCGCGCCTTTCACGACTGAGCCACCGAGCTTGTCTAAAGTACATTATAGTTACATTACTTCATAAAAAAATAAATATATATTCATTTCTAACATAACTTATGGCTAAATATTCACCAAATTGAGCGCAACGAAACGAGCGAAACGCATTCAATTGAAATTCCTAAGGGAAGGGAACAAGCATGCCGTCATCAATGTACCCTGATCATTTGCTGCTTTCGGCCCTAGTTTACATGAACCAACTGGCGGTGGCAAAGTAGTGCAGATCAAATTGCCTTTGGAACTAAATTAAATTAAACTTAAATTAACATTCTGCAATGTATTCTGACGACACAATGTATTTTGACGGGTCCAGAGGTGTGACTTTTACCTTATCGATCCAGTGTAAACCTTTTCACGCCTTTCTTGAAGAACCCCATGCTGTAGTACCTTGGGAAAACCTCGGAAATTCATTTCAATAACATTCCAAAACTTGAGAGTTCTCAGAAGAAAACTTCTCTGGAATTGCAAAGTACGCAACCATTGTGGTTTCAGCGTATGAGAAATTATTTATTTCTCTCAACTTACAGCTATCATTATAGGTCAGACCTAATACGATAGTACAGTATAATATTTATTCGATAGAAATCGAAAACTAATACCTAATTTAAATTTTCGTAACTAATCATATACAGTGCTACCTTCGTGAATTCACTCAGAGTACATGAGAAAAGATCTAGCTCTTTTCCTATGAAATTTGAAGTGGCGGATTGAGTCCCCGCCATACATATCTGTTGGGAATACACAATCCCACGGACTCCAGTATGTCTGCATGATAAGTTTTGCCTCGGATTACATTAAAAGTATACAGAGCAGTCGCGAGTTCCTTTCAAACCCTAAGTTGTAAACCCTACCATGCCTATAACAAACAACATTGGGTACATTAGAGGATAAGATAGGTACACGCCATAGAGCCTCATATCATCAAGTATCGCATAAACTTATTCTGCACCCTCTCCAACATGACACTACATTTAGTTTCATGTGGGGACTAAATGACTGTGTTATGTTCTAATTGACTCCTAACCAACGTATTGTAGAGTGTCTTAATTGCGTTAATATTGGTAAAATCGTGTACTCTACGCAACACAAACCGAAAGTTCTTAAACGCCTTTTTACATCTATTAACGATGTGCTCGCGAAACATCAGCTCTGTATTGAGTCGTATCCCAAGATCTCTAACTTCGGTAACTCGAACTAGAGGTGTTTTACCAACCTCATACCAAATTGTATAAAATGTAATTTTATAGATCTGTCCTAGAAATGAAAAACAGTAGCATATTCCCTTAAGATGATATCCATTTTTTGGTCACTGCCAGAAGATACTCCTGTTATATAAATTTGGTATAAATATTCATAATTCAACGTAATTTTCATGTCTGAACCTAATTCTTACATTCAATAGCTAGGTCATGGGCCATATTGTAACCCAAAAGACTCTTCAAATGAAATCATCTATTTGCAATTGGGTTACCCAATAAAAAATTTAGCTTTATTCGCTTTTTGCATCGTTAACTGTGTATTAAGTTAATAGTATATTATGTATTAATAGCGGTACGGAGGGAATTTAACATCCTCACTAAGAAACCTGAGATCGAGGGCCAGAAACTTTAATGCCAGTCAGTCAATGTAAGTTTTCTGTGTAACGTATTATGTCTTTCATAACTTTTGCGAGAAATATATAAAATTATAAACGACGTTTTTCTTTTTCTTGAGCACTCTTTTGTTTTGTCTCTTCAGTGAATAATAAACTGCTCTTATTACTCGCGCCCAAAAGTTTAAATAAACTCATCAAAACTCAATTGACTAAAGGTTCGTTAAAACATATCCCAAGAACACAAATAAAATGACTTTAAATACAACAATAAATATAATAAAAATGAATAATTCTCATGTAGGATGATAGAAACAAAACCGTTCAGTAAAACAAAACGCAATCATTTTATTACTCATGTTTCTCGCCTAACTTTATTTTGGTCTGTTCTCGTTTTCGAAATCAAGACGACTATTTTTCTCTGGATCAGTACAATGAATCTACGTTTCGTCTCCTGTGACAATGTTGTAAACAGAATTAGAATGTCCATGCTCGTATGTTAGTAACATGTTTGTACAGCATTTAATGCAGGTCCGTTTCTGTTCTGTCGATTTCGCGAGGGATCCAGCGACACCAGTTTTCTAAATGAGCAAGTGTGTTCAGGAACACCGTTCCTATATGAAATGTATATGTTTGTTACGTTTTTTTTTTTGACTTCATTTTGACTTCAGATTTGGATTCAGCATAAAAAAGTAGAATAGGAATGTTCAAGAACACCGTTCCTATCTCTTAAGGAACATGGTCAAAATGGCCGACAAATAAAAAATAACAAAAATTGAATTGTTATATAATTGACGAGCCAGGTGTTCCTCTGGCAATGCAAGCTTGCGCATTCTGGCGCAACTGGGTTTGTCCAATACTAAGTTAATGTTGGTTTGCAATGCTGACGATAGATGGCGTTGTGCATATTTTAAATCGCACTATGGTTGCATTTGTAATTTCATAGATGTAGTTTGCTTTGAATTTAACTTTTAGGCAGTCCGGTTTGAGCAGCGCTCGGAGACGGTCACGGTTCGCTCCCGCTTACCGATTCGGACCCGTGCGCTACTTGTGCCATTTCCCTACAGGCTTCCGCCTAATACACACGCTTCGTTGTACGGTCTTTCTCAAGACCCTCTGCAGCTCGTGTCCCGAGGTACTGTACGGTCTATATAGACCCACTGCAGGCCCGTCTCCAGCGGATATTAGCCCGGCTAATTTTTCGCTGACTTCGAGTGAGGTTGAAGTTCTTTTCAGAACTTGCCTCAGTAGAAAAAGTTTCTAAGGAGCGGTCTGCAAATCCACACGATTTTAGTGCGGTCGGCTTGTGGAAAACGTGTCGGCAATTCACGGTGAGTTTGTCGTACGAAAGTGCGGCATCTCACTAGGTCAGCAGTCAAACGTGAGGTACTCGCCTTGTGAGCTAGCTCCAAGGCAGAGGAAAGCGTAGCTGACCACCTCGCTGCTTCGGCAGTGGTGAATTTGCGAACGTGCCAACAAAGCGAGTCGTAGCGTTGACCCGTACGCTAGCCTTTCCCCCTCTGGGAACGGCAAGTCATTCGGCTGGGACTGGGACAACTGGCCTTGGGGGCTACCCTCGTCAACCCCAGTTATCGGTTAGGTAGTTAAGTTTCTTAGTTTTAAGACTAGGTACTCAAACCGGTGCACAATAAGACTGGCACCGGTCCACACACACTAGGGACTAGGACCCTCCTGGCCTATACCCGGCCGGGAGGTTAGGTTTTTCACGCAGGGTACACACCGCCCGAGTGTACCCCTCGGGCGGCCCTTCACCCCCCCTCAGTTAGGCAATGTCTGCCATGGATCCCCGGCTGGATCCAACTACGCAGCTTCATATGCTGCGTAGGTACGTGGCCTCGATGGCCCCCGACCTATTAACGGGGTTCCCCGCAAACAACCAAACCCCGCACCCCCCGCCCCTCAGGCAAAAACCCCAGCGACCACTAAGGTCGCCCCCCCACCCCCGCCCCCGGCCCCTCAGGCCAAACAAACCAAGGCCCCTCAGGCAAAATCCCCCAAGGCCCCTCAGGCCTCGCCCGCTAAAGCCACTCAGGCTAAAGCCGCTAAGGCCCCTCAGGCCAAACCCAAGGAAGCCGCACCTGCGACTACCAAGGCCCCTCAGGCCGCTACCGCTGTTGCCTCTTGCAGCAGCGCCTCTCCCGTCCCTCCTGCAGCCCCTTCAGGACCACAGGAGATGGACATAGACCAGGGTGCAGCTGCAGCTGCAATCATAACGGGGCCCACCAGCTCCTTGTCCGACGACGAGTCAGACCTAGAGTCCATTGTCGACCCCCTTACGGAGGCCAAATGGACCACTGTCCCGGAGAACCGGAAGCGGAAGCCCCGCTCCAGTGACTCCCGTCCCGCAAAGGCCGCAAAGGGTAACACCGGAGTGGCCCGTCCCTCTTCGCCAACGGTGCTCTCGCAAGAGACACCGAAGGCCAAGCTCCCGCCGCCGATCACCATCCGTGACGGAAAGGTCTGGGAGCGGCTCTACGCGGTCGATCTCCCCGCGAAAGAGATTCGCCTCACAAGGGCAAAGTCGACCCACCTTGGCAACAGCGTCACGGTGGCAACACCCAACGACCACCGAAAACTCACGGGCCTCCTCCGAGAGCGGCGCGTGGAGTACTTCACGTACGCTCTCGAGGAGGAACGTGAACTTCGCGTGGTGGTTAAACGCGTCCCCACGTCGCTGTCACTAGATGGCATAACCGAGTCCATTAAAGGACAAGGTCGGTACACCGGATGACCCGCAACCACCGCAAGGATGGCGAGCCATATAATATGGTTATCTGCCACCTTCCCCTTACCCCCGAGGGTAAGAAGATCTTTCAGATCACAAATATTTGTGGTCTCTTCGACATCGAAGTCGAACTCCCCCACAAACGTGGACTCCCAGGGCAGTGTCACAACTGCCAAAATTACGGGCACTCTGCCCGTAATTGCTTCTCGCGGTTCCGTTGCGTGAAATGCTTAGGCGATCACGAACGGGGCCAGTGTCCGCGCGACCCAGCGGTGGAGCCGCCAGCGTGCGTTCTCTGCGGCGCCGTGGGGCATACCGCCAACTATGGCGGCTGCCCTAAGGCGCCGAAGAGGCGCACGAGGCCGGCACAAGCCAAAGGGCGCTCGCACACGCGCCTCCCTCCGCCCTCCCAGAGCCAAACGGCTTACCCCCAGCTTCGGCCCACTCGGGTCCCCCAGCCATTTATTCCGGCACCCATCCCCGCAGTGTCTGCATGGGCTTCACCCAGGCAGCCTCTTGCGCCCCTACCCACACCGGTCGAACCCGTAGAGACTGCCTCAGCAGCTGCATCCCAGCAGACTCCCCCTCTGGGAGGACGCAAACCCCATTTGACGGACATAGTGTTTGACATGGCGAGTAAAATCGACATGTCAGAGCTATTCGTCCTAGCCCGCGAGCTACATGACTTCCAAGACACTGGAGTGGGAAACCAATTCCAGATCGTCTGCAAACACATCGCTGTGTTTGAGTCCATCATGGACTATCGCGCGCCTGCCCACCTTCGGCGCACAAACCTCTCCCAACAATAATGGGTTCACGGAATCAAAGAGTGAAACCACGCTCCCTTTCCCTTGCGTTCTATAACGCAAACGGCCTTGCGTGGCAACGGGATGAAGTACGCCAGTACCTAACCGACCACCAAGTTGATATCCTCCTAGTGCAGGAGACCCTTTTGAAACCATGCAATCGCGACCCGCGCATTGCAAATTACAACGTCATCCGTAATGATAGAGAGGGCCGCGGGGGCGGAACCCTAGTCTATTACAAAAGGTCCCTGCACTGCATCCCACTAGAACCCCCATCTCTCGAAAACCTCGAGGTCACCATCTGCAGGCTAGGGATGACCGGCCATCAGCCGATCAATATCGCGTCCGCGTACCTCCCCCCGAGCAAGCGTATCCTTCAGAGCGACTTGCAAGCCCTCTTTGCCCTAGGAAACTCCACCATTCTGGCTGGAGATTTCAATAGTAAGCACATCCAGTGGAATAGCCACTCGTCTTCACCAAACGGCGTAATCCTAGAGAGCCTACAGGACTCCCTAGGATTCGACGTCATAGCTCCCATGTCTCCCACCCACTATTTCGCAACAGTGGGACACCGCCCGACCGTTCTGGATTTTGCACTTCTAAAGAACGTAGCCTTACGGATGCGTTCAATCCAAGTGCACACAGAACTTAGCTCTGACCACCGGCCAGTTCTGATCGAGTTCGGGCTACCAACTGACTCACCGACAGACGAGGACACCAGACGGGTAACGGACTGGCGAAAACTCAAAAGAGTGCTCGCACAGACTTCCACACCCGAGCTGGAGCAAGTACCCGAACAGATTCTCACAAATGACGAGACCGACCTTGCGATCGACGCCCTCACTAGCCACTTGCAAACGGCAGCTAACAACTGCTCCAGAGAGGTTTCAACAGCCGACTTAGCTCGGCGTTGGGAACTCCCTGCTTATTTGCGAGAACTAGTGTCGGAAAAGAACGCAGCGACACGCGCCCATGACTCTTGTCCCACCGAACAGAACCGTTCTCGGATGCGCTATTTACAACGCCAAGTAAAGAAGCGCATCAAAGAGTTCAGGGATGAACGGTGGGCCAACTTTGTTGGAGAAATTAAGCCCTCGCACACGGCGTACTGGCGAGTTGCTAAATCTCTCCGTTCCGACCAAATAACCCAATGCCCTCCCCTGACCCGACCAGACGGTACGATAGCGTTCGATGATGACGAAAAGGCTGAATGCTTTGCAGACAGCCTGGAGAGCCAATGCTCTCCTAGTCTAGAACCAACCGACGACGAACACGTTCAGATGGTTGACTCCGAGGTGGAACGAATCCTCGCGACACCTCCCACGAATCCCCCTCGAGCCTACAACGGTTGAGGAGGTCCAAACGATCATCAGGGACCTTCGGAGCCGGAAAGCTCCCGGAGCTGACGGCATCACGAACTCGGTCCTCAAACTCCTCCCAGGCCCCCTGTTAGTCCTTCTCGTGGCGATATTCAACGCCGCTCTCGCGAACTGCAGATTTCCAGACTCCTGGAAAGATGCAGACGTAGTTGGCATCCCCAAACCAGGCAAATGCCTGAAGAACCCCGCCTCTTACAGGCCCATTAGTCTCCTCAAATGCCTGGGGAAAGTCTATGAGCGCATCATAGCCATTCGCCTCAAAAAGTTCGTTGAACTTAGAGGCCTTCTCATAGACGAGCAGTTTGGGTTCCGTCCCAAACACTCGGCAGTCCACCAAGTGCACCGCATCACGGAGCACGTCCTCTCCAACTTTCAAACAGGGCGCCATACCGGTGCCCTGTTTTTCGACGTCGCGAAAGCGTTCGACAAAGTCTGGCACAATGGCTTAATATATAAGCTACACCAAATGGAAGTGCCAGACAGTCTCGTGCACATCTTACGAGACTACTTGTCGAATCGCTCCCTCCGCGTCAGAGTCCACGGCACTCTCTCGAGGCCGCACCCTATCCGAGCCGGGGTCCCTCAGGGCTCCGTGCTCGGCCCTATCCTATACACGTTGTACACCAACGATGTTCCCAAGACTCCCTTCGTGGAGCTAGCCCTCTTTGCCGATGATACGGCACTTTACACTTCCGAACGAGCCAAATCCAACATATCGGATAGGCTCCAGAGAGCGGCTAACGCTCTAGGCGAATGGTTCCGACGTTGGCGAATCGAAGTGAATCCGGAGAAAAGTGCCGCTGTGTTCTTTTCTCGGGATCCACGAGGTCTTACGAGACCAGATTCCCAACATAGGACCGTGAGCCCCATCTCATTGTTCGGCCGACCCATCCCATGGGTCGAGAAGGCCAAATACCTAGGTGTCATCCTAGACTCCAGAATGACGTTTGGACCTCACATCACCGCTGTTAGGAACAAAGCCGCGTTCTATCTAGGCCGGCTCGGTCCGATATTCAGGAATCGTAGAATGTCACTTAGAAATAAGTGTACACTCTACAAAGCCTGCATCCGCCCTGTTCTCACATACGCCAGCGTAGTGTTCGCACACGCTGCGCGCTCCCATCTGGCTAAGCTCCAGATTATCCAAAACCGGTTTGCCCGCAATGCAACCGCTGCCCCTCACTATCTCAGGGTCGCAGATCTCCATCTCGACCTTGAACTCCCTTCCATCATTAGTTTCATGAAGAAAGCGTCTAGACGCTACTTCGAAACTGCCTCTCAACATCCCAACCCATTGATAGCCCGGGCTGTCAATTACACCCCGCGGATCGACGCCCGGGGGTTCCGGCGCAGACCGCGGAATTCACTCTTTGATCCCGATGATCGCATTACTGTTGCGAACGCCCCCTACCTCTCCCCCTCCAACCCCAACACTCCAGACACACACCGCGCTCGGCGGCTCCGGGCGCGAAGAGTAAGGACTTCTGCGCGATACACCAGGTACCGGTAGCCCACGGTACCTGGGCGCCTCTCTCTCCGACAGGCCCTTAAGGCACGAACCCGCGTGTTCGATTTGTTTCTCCAGCGACGTCCTGAGCCGAGGTCCGACCCCTCTCGGGGGCCCTTAGGCTGTCGCTTAACTTTGTTTTTCAGGCTGTGGCGCCTCACGCCCGCCTCTAGTCCGGTGACGTAGTGACAGCCCAACCGGGGCTAACTACATAGTCAGGTCAAAAAAAAAAAAAAAAAAAAAAAAAAATTTAACTTTTAGGCTGTGGCGCCTCACGCCCGCCTCTCTAGTCCGGTGACGTAGTGACAGCCCACTCGGGGCTAACTACATAGTCAGGTCAAAAAAAAAAAAAAAAAAAAAAATTATTCGATTCGTTCGAGATCCATTGCCTATACAATTACCGAGTATAGAGTAATAAAAGTTTTTGACCGTACCGACTAGTTTCATTTGAGGACCGCCAGAGGGAACCCTTGTTCAGGGTTTATTATGCAAATATTTTCCTAATTTGACTTTTAGCAATTCCTAAATTTCCTCGAATCATCTCGTAAGTGATGACTTTAGTTTCTTCATGTAACCGCTTAAGAGTGACCACATTTTGCTAGATAATCGCATTTGAAATCCAACCTTCACAAATGTCGTTTTTCAGAGAAACATTTTGAAGACGAATATTGCAATTGTACGTTACACCAGCACATTTAAAAAAATAAAAAAAACATTGTCTGAGAATCTTATCAGCTTAATTCCAATTATATTTCGAACGACAAATTCAAAGCATTAAGGCGACACCTCGATCGTGAAGCTTTAAAATGGCTCCGCCCAATCACCCCGCGCCCCTCAATTGACACTCGACGCTCGATTTGTAAAATTTGAAATTAGCGCCTAATAGGTAACCTGGGGTCAACGTATAGTCAATGCAAACGAACAGAAAAGCTACAGAGTCGCGTCACACTTAAATAAAATTTATAATATCAATATTTATTGATTTAATTATTATTTAGCTTTATACATACTGAACCAAACATATTTATTTAAGCTAGACGGAAAACAATAGTAATAATAGTAATAAAAAACTACAGAAACGTATTCACTTTTAAAAGTTTATTGAAAGAGAAATCAATGACATCGTTTTATGTTTATATCTCTACAAGTTAACATGTCTTGGTATCTATGTTGTTCTTACTTAGGTCTCGTCCAGTGGCGCCCTCATTGAATAAAAAAACATATTATAGCATAGAAGATAAACATTATGAAATCTTATGTTGCATTTATTACGAAGATAGTAAAGTATTTTTACGTCATTAAACCAACACTCAAAATATTCCACTATCGTTGTTATAAGCAAAAGTGCTAAAAGAGGCCGTTTTTTGGCAATTATGCCTATAACAACGAAAGCAAAACATTTCAATTGTTGGTTTAATGACGTAAAAGTACGTTATTGTATTTGTAACACACGCAACACATGACTTTATAATGTTTATCTTCCACGCTAAGATACGATATTTTATTCCTTGAGGCGCCACTGGACGGCATGTATCCCCCTTAAGAAGAATGAAACACCAGCTACATAATACAACATTGTTTATCGAGAGGCTAAAGCGGGCCATTTGTTGATTCGGACACATATGTTTAGTTAGCAGATACACCATCTAAACTGCAAACACTGGTCACAGCGATGAAAGACGACTGTATGGAGAAAGGCTTACTACTGAATGCGAAGAAAACAAAGATAATGGTATTTGAAAGAGAAGAATCCAGAACTAATGTAAGGATTACGATTGATGATGAAGTGTTGGAACAAGTGGATGAGTTTGTATATCTTGGATGCGCTTTCAGCAGGGATGGAAGGTACACCGCAGATGTGGAAAGACGAGTGAGTGCTGGGAATAGTGTGAATGGAGCGTTGGGAAAACTTCTTAGCAGTAAAATCCTGAGCCAGAAGGCACAACTCGCTATACACAATGCAGTGTTGGTCCCAACGCTAACTTATGGAAGCGAGAGTTGGGTATGGCAGAAAGAGCATGAAAGTAGAATAAACGCGGTTGAAATGCGAGCGCTGCGCAAAATTTGTGGCGTAAGGCTTGTAGACCGTATTCGTAATGATGATGTTAGAAATAGAGTTGGTCTGAAAGAGAGCGTCGGTGTTAAAATAAGAAGAGGCATGCTCCGATGGTTCGGGCAGGTAGAAAGAATGCAAGATGAAAGAATGACGAAGCAGATATACAATGCAAAAGTTGAAGGATGTAGGAGCCGGGGAAGGCCAAGACTTACCTACCATGACCAAATTGGTCATGTTCTATCAGAAGGTGATGTCAGGAGCCCTAGAAACCGGCGTGCGTGCATGAGAAGAGCAATGAATGTTAAAGAAGCGAGTGAGATATGTAAGGATCGAGTCACGTGGCGCTCGGCTCTCTCTGCCTACCCCGCAAGGGATTTGGCTTGAAGTTATAGATGTTCGAGTGTCATAATGGCTGATAGCGCCGAGTAAACACAGGATTTAATAAGAGAAATAAAATTATCAGATTGAATTAGATTGAAATTGAAATAGAAAATTGGAATTTTTTTGCAACTCCCTCCTGGTGAAGATTCACAAGTTATTTTACACAGTTAGGTATCCTCTGGTAGGGATCCTAGCTTTTTCCCTAAATATAATACACTCTCGAATGACTAGGTATGCGCTTTCACTAACAGTCAATTTAACTTCGCGAATTTTATAAAAAAGTACAGGAAGAACTTGACGGTTAGACGGTAATTTTGCGCCTATTATTTGATAATTTACGTCTCCAACTAAGAAAATACTTGATTTATTGCTTCTCAATTCCACTGCCATCTTATAAAAGTTAAAACATTAGGTATTAATCACGAGAATAACTGACATTCAAAATTAATAGACGGTTAGGTAATTATGACGAAGTTAACGATGCTCTCTCTAAAGTTATTCATTGGTTTAGTGTTAATAATCTGCTTTTAAATGATAAAAAGACTAAAGTAATTAAGTTCTCAACACCTAATGTAAGGCAGGTGGCTACCAATGTACATGTTAATGGAACTAATTTAGCCTCTGTGGAGACAACTGTGTTCTTGGGTATAACAATTGACTCCAGACTACAAAGGGGCCCACAAATTGAAAAATTATCAGGAAAACTAAGTTCTGCAGATTATGCAGTGAAAACTATTAGACGGCTCACTGATATTGATACGGCTAGAATAGTTTATTTCAGCTACTTTCATAGTATTATGTCATATGGAATTCTTCTTTGGTGTAACTCCGCGGATATTAACACCATCTTTTTATTGCAAAAGAGAGCCATAAGAGCTATCTACAAACTTGGTCCCCGGAAGAGCCTTAGAGAAAAATTCAAAGAAATAAATATTTTAACAGTCGCATCGCAATATATCTATGAAAATCTTTTGTATGTCCATAAAATCATAGACTCATTTTGTAAAAAGAGTGATACTCATAGCATAAATACTAGATATAAGCATAATCTTGTGTTATATGCAAGCAGTCTCCACAAAACAAGTAATTATTTTATGGGGCAATGTATACGGTTCTATAACAAACTTCCCAGCAATATAAGAGATTTGTCAATAAACAAATTTAAAACTACTATTAAAGCCAAATTGTGTAGCAGGGCATATTATAAAGTATCTGACTATATTAATGATAAAAATGTCTGGGAGTGAGTCGATCCAATTATAATGTAATTAACAAAATATGTAAATTTGTTTGGATACCAAAAGAGGGATGCCTGAGTTTTTTGGCAGTATTTTTATCAGTGCTCATCTAGTCATAAACTGCACGGTAGGGAAAAAAAATGTGACGATTCCAAACAAATGTAGCCATTTTTACGGAATAAAAAGATTTTAACTTTGAATTTGAACAAATGAATACCGCGAGTACGTGCGGCACTGCCGCGCAACTTGTATGAACATGTTTCGATATAATTCGGCACGGATTATCGTAATCCAAATAAGTTAAAAATTAATTTCCGAGTGTTTTAAAAGCAAATGAACAAAACTAAGACATATGCGTTAGAAAATAAAAACTTTGAAAAATAAGGGACATCCTAATATACAAATAGATTTTATAATCTATTCATATTTAAAAAAAACATGTGACAAATGATTTTCTTGCTGTTTCATAACTTTAACTTCAGTATAATGACATTTATTGTATTTTACTTATGTATACTCTGTGTTTTGTATTGTTGTACGTTTCCTTGTTATTTATTAAACTCTCAAGAAGAAAGAACCAGGACCATCTCTGATGTTGCAAAATAAATCTAATCCGTACAATAGTTCAATACTAACCACAATGTATAGAATAGATGATTTTTTTGTGTTTTCAGTGTTGGTTCATAGTAAATATTATTTGTTTTCACGAGTACCATGGGTATAAGTATACTATCTATCTATATCTTCAAGCTAAATCCCTCGTGAGCGCCACATGACTCGGTACTTACACACCACACTCGCTTCTTTAACATGAAACATACCGAGTTTTTTTAAAAACTATCAAAATATACTATTTTACTAGTAATTATTTTAATACAAAAAAAAAAAAAAAACCTCCACTGGTTTTCTATCTTCTGATTGGATAAATTTCCAACGTAAACTAACCTTCACCTACGTACAATGTCTAAGTCGGAGTTCGGTGAGCTTATAATGGTTACTATGAGTTTGTCGTCCCGTATGACACTTACGTTAAAGTAGCATATAAATCGAGTAGTGATTCTTCTAGTGGAATATGTTTATTTAGTAAGTTTCTCCTAAAAAACAAAACAGCAAAAATATTCTATTTTATAAGTTTTTATTTTAATACAAAGAAATAAAGAGTCTCCACTGGTTGCTATGTGCTGAGAGCGCGAACCTTATTGGTATAAAGTTCCAACGTAACCTGACCTCCACCGACGTACAACTTCTAAGTCGGAGTTCGGTCAGATTATAATGGACATAATAGGAGTTTGACGTCCTATATAGGTACGCGGTCAGGCTGTGGATAATGTATACCAATTATCAAATGTTACTGTTTATTCCTGCAAAAAATAACTCTTATTTAATTAATGCAGTTTTATATAGAGTTATTAAGTAAGCAAAATTAAAAAAAAGTGAATTAAATAGCTTGGGCCAACCATACCTAGGAACTGTTCTAAAAACTAGAAATATGTCTACACAATGTTATTATAATATGTTTAATGAATATAATAATTAAAAAAAATAAATACCTTGTCTTGTTCGCCTCCGCCATTCTACGAACATTTTCTTTGTATTTTTATTCTATATATTTTCTTTTTAGTGTTCCCCATTATTACAACAGTATAATAAATATATATAAACCTATAATATTATTTACTACTTATATCTAATAATAATACACTTACGCTAAATACTATAATATTGAATATTTACAACTATTAATTATAAAAACTTCGGTGTCGCGATGTAAATGGAGCGAGCTCGAGCAGACAGTCGACATAGGTCTTACCTCGAAGCGGGCTGCAGCCGGACTGGCTGGATGTAGTTAGTCAACGCGTTTATAATCCTCATTACCGCACAATAAGGTCGAAAACACGTAGCACCCAAGACGAATGTGATCGCTTAGAAATTGTCAGAAACTTAAAATATTTTTAAAAAATTTCATGTTTCACTTATCAAAATATGCAGCAACCATATTATAAACATAGATATTACTAATAGATTTAAGTAATTTTGAAGCGTATAAACAGAACAACTTCGTTGTAATTTCAAAAATAATGAATTTCAAGAGGTGTTTTCGAAAGTAATTATTATCGAATCAATTTTACACAATCGCGTATTTGAGCAAGCAAATTCAAGATAAAGAAATGAAGTTATTTATATTAAAATCTTAGATCCGTCAGTTTAGTCATTAGCCTATACTATTCGATGAAAGTTGGTCTAATTTTTCGATTCGATGTGTCGCCTTAATTCAATGTATAAAAAGCAATTACGATTCCGGTTAATTTTTACCCGCGATGGCTTTGGCGCGATATATGCGTTGGGATAAGAGGTGTTTGTACGTGTGTCTGTTATATTTTTCTCGGAAACGTCTAGGCTGATTTTGAAATTATTTTCTGCTTAATATAATAGCTAAGGTTTAATATTACAGGGGGCGTTATAGTACACATGTTTTTCCAGAACAAATAGGTCTTTTTTATGTTTTCTTATAAAACGAAATACGTATATAAACGGAAACGTATACAATGCTTTTACAATTAAAAAATAAATTAAAAAGCAACACAAGTTACGTACGGCAGCTATTAATAATATTTACTAATATTGTGAAATTTTATATTTATGTGCAAGAAAAGATTTAAAAATGTAGTTTAATAACTTTGTTCATCAATATGTAAAAATATTATCATCCCACCTCCCTACGTCCTAAACTAATAAACAGAGTAAAGGGAAAACGTCTAACGAGTATTTAAGACCAAGACTTCTGTACAAATTAGAGTCCATTGGGATCCGTAGAAATCAACTTAAAGAATTTAAAGACTATCTTACACATAGAGCTCAATGTCTTTTGATCGGCGGTAGTAAGAGTGATGAGCAGTGATCGGATAATCGGGCGCTTATATACCTAAACTTCTTTCCTTGAAAGAATAATATGGATATTCCTTCCTGAATTAATAAGTAATCCGGGATACCCGGGATTGAACAATTTAGTAAAAACAACTATAAGTAACATAATGAAAATATAGCAGTGGTTACTACTAAAAAAGTTCTCATTCATATTTTTTGTGAAAGATTTTATAATTATAATTTACTTTTGTACGAACATAAATGGTGCTACACATAAAATTACAATTGTTTCAATTCCATAAGTAGTTTAGGTTGCTGGCCTGTTACGAAACCAGTTTTCATAAAACTTTTATTGTAAATTAAAAGTTTCAATAGAATCGGCTTTTTAAATCTAAAAAAAATACAATAAGAGTTTAACAAGGAACAGCCGTCTTGAAAGTACGAGAGGGTATGTAAGCATTATTCAATGAAAATATATCATTATCACAACGAGTTCTAACTATATTTTGTATGCAGGTAACATATTTAGCAATCTCAGGAATTTCAAACGACTCCGGGATCCGGGGTTCTGAAAGGCATGTCCGTATTCTTCATTTGTGGGAATAAAAATGAAGTTTAGGTATATTAGCGCCCGATTATCCGATCACTGGTGATGAGCTCCCTATTCACTATGGAGTCCCACAAGGCAGTATTTTGGGTCTCATTATATGTTAATGACGATACTGCCGTCTTATTCGGTGCTGACTCTTAGCAGAACGCATTCTACATGGCTCAATCGGGGTTTGATGTGGTGAATCAGTGGTTAAGTAATAATTTATTAACTTTAAACATATATAAAACTAAGTACATTGCTTTTTCATTGAGAGATTCAAATAACATCACATCACCATTGTCTCTTAAGGTCCACACATGTGAATCAACTCAGACGAACCATTGCAATTGTTTTAAGCTAGAGCAAGTAAACTCTTTAAAATACTTAGGCATTCTCATAGACTTCAACTTGAGTCTTCAAGCCTACATCGATTTATTTTCAAATAAACTAAGAAATTTAATTTTGATTTTGGGTATTTAAGACAAGTTCAAAATTTTAAGGACAGTTTATTTCGCTCTCTGCCAATCCCTAATACTGTATTATATTAGTTCGTGGGGAGGAGCGCCCAAGATTTCAATCCTCCAACTTGAAAGAGCTCAGAGATCAATGTTGTGACTCGGTGCAAAGACGAGCTGTGAGAATCGTCGATGATCCTAAACTCACACACGGCATTGAGCCCTTAAGTTTAAGGAGAGATTTCGCCTCCCTTTGCGTATACTACCGATTGTGCAATGGGTTGTGTTCTGAGGAGTTGTTCGATATGATGCCAACAGCCTCGTTTTACAATCGCACAGCTCGCCGACGGCTGGGAGTTCATCCTGATACACTGGAACCGCAATGGTCGCGTACTGTGCGGTTCCTGAGAACTCTTCTACCAAGAATCAAGGGAGTACAGTATGGCGTTCTTCAAAAGGTTTGAAGAGATTCTTACAGGGTCGGCAACGCAAGAGTGGCACCCCTGGTGTTGTAACTGTCCGTAGGCTGCGGTAACTGCTTACCATCAGGCAGTCCGTATGCTTGTTTGCTACCTTAGTGGTATAAGAAAATACAATTTAATGCTTGTAACTTGGAACACCACCTAATAAAGCGAGCGACTAGCTCACGTCGTACGGAAACAATAGGTGCACTTATATTATTTCGTTGTTCACCCACATTAAAATTTACTTACACGTAAGGTGATGTTATCGAAACATGGATAATATAAATCTTAATATGTTTTTCATATAAGCGACACATAAGTGTGTTCCTGAGAATTAGATATTTATTAAACTGAATTTAATATTTTCCTGCATTTCATCCCTTAACTCGGCTTCACAATGACGTTATACGGTACATTAACGTTGAAGGGGATCATCATAACACTCTAATAATTTTACCGGGTATTAAAATACCTATATTATATGAATCTCTCGTACATGACAATAGATGGCGATGAATCATGATATCAATTAAGTATAGTTATATTGAAAAGTAATGTTAATTTAACGCAATTTATCTTTAATAATGTCGATTATACCTAGTCCGGCCAAAAGTTCTGTTGCAAATTAATATGCATTTATTTTTATGAAGTCATGTAATCTTAATAAAACTTATATGTACATATTTACGGAAGTATAAAAATTATTCTATTCGAAATGGTCACCTTTGGTTTTGATACAGGCCTTTGATCTGTCTGGCCGAATCGATGGATTTACGCACTGTTTCCATGGGAAATTTTGCCACTGCTTGCTCCAGAGTTTTCTTAAGAGACACAATGTCGGCGTGTCGTTTCGAGCAGGCCATAACCTCTAAAACTGACCCAAATTTGTAATCTAAGCTATGGCCTAGACGAGGAACAGACTTCAGCTCTTATACAGTCCGGAACTTTGGTTTCGAGCCAGGCTTGGTTAGTTCGTGCCTTGTGAACAGATGCTGTCCTGCTGGAAAATTCACGGTACATTTTTAAAATTGTATTGTTAAGAGGTTTCACAACACGATCCAAGACAGTCTCTTCATACACTTTGGCTGAGGTCTTCACTCTTTTTTCATAAAAATTAAGCTTTGTTGACTCCTTGATAAGTCCCAACGAAACCATTACAGACGCAGTAGCTGTCGGCATCATATCGAACAATTCTTTAGAACACAATCCGTTGTACAATCGGTAGAACACCCAAAGGGAGGCAAAATCTCTTAGGATCATCTGTCGGAGTCACACGGTCCACGTTAGTATCCAGGTGCTCCCACCCAAAAGTGACTGCAGTACTCCATGTGCGGTCTGACTTGAGACTTATATAACATAAGTCTTTGCCCGGCGCTGAAGTACTTTGAAGTACTGTTTTGCTCTGTTGAGCATTCCAAGTTTTTTGAACGTCAGCTTGACCTTTTCCTCCAGGTGACTTCGAAATTGGACGTCACTGGAGATCTCGATGCCTAGCATACAGTACAGACGCCTAGCATACTAATGCTGTTGGCGAAGTTAAGAGGTGTGTTCTGGAAGTCCGGAACCACAGCAAATTGGGTTTTCTTAGCGGTGAACGCGCAAACTTGCGTCTTCATGGTGTTGAATTCGATAACGTTAAGCCGCCCCGATATCATCGGTCGATATATCGAGTCAGATAGTTAAGTTAAGTACCCTCATTTCAGACACATGTTTATCGCGGCTTTCTTCCACAAGGAAACGAGGGATGTTTGCACGGCCTGTTTAAAAAGTGTTCCTGGTGCTATCGTCCGTAATGAATGCTATTAATTGATACAGTACAGACAGTACAGAGTCGTGAGGGGCGCCAGCATTGACATTCATAATATCGGAGCATCCACCGTCAACCACGGGTTTTATGCATCTATTGGATAAAAACTGGCAATCCATTTGCACAAACCCTCAGGCAGCCCGTATGATGTTAGCTTCGATAGAAGATCCCGATGCCAGACGCGATCGAACGCTTTTGCCATACTTAGGCTGACTGCTAATGCCTCACCTTGGCCCTCAATCGCCGAAGCCCAGCGGTGAGTAAGACATACTAGAAGATCACCAGTGGAACGACCGTAACAGAAGCCGTAGGCACAGTTCTCCCGTCATTCAAATTCGAGTTAGAGGCAAAGAGATTACCGAGTAAATAAGATTTTTCTTTAACGCTATGGGCCGAACTGGTATCCGGTTTTCGCAGTTGTGGCAAGGACGGTTGACAGAAGTTTCCCTCAGCAGCTTTTGCGAGCAACCAGAAAGCACGGCTCCCAGAGGGAAGGCTTGCTAGCTGCTCGCCAACTCGGGCGACGAAATCATATTTTACTCTAACAATCACTCTCTTCCTGGATCTCGAGGCAGCATTAAGTTTGCGTTTCAAAACAGCGACATCAGGATCTCCCTTAGCATGCGCCGTGGTCTAAGCCTCTTAGCAAGTTAGCTTCCTTACAATGCCGATAAAACCAAGGCCGCTTTTTAGCCCCGCAGCAGCCAATCATCTAGATTGAGAATGTAGCTTTCCATGCCATCTAATATCGCTGCAGCTACTGCGTTTGCACAGGATTCGATGTCCTCTGATATGAAACAGCTGCTTCTACGATAAAGATGTGTAGATTTCCCGCAATCCATCCCATTTTGCTGATCTGTAGAGCCACGCACAACGCCATGCCATCCGGCAGGCCGATGGCATGGCGTTGTGCGTGAGAGATGATGAGAGATGAGATGGGTCGTGTCTAGTGCAGGGCACTTGGGTCCGGATGAGACAGTGGCCGACGAGCCAAGCGGCGTATCCACTAAGATGTTATCATCCGGACGTGCAGTCAGCAGAAGATACAGCAGAGAGCTTGCATGGTCCTCTATGTCTGGTATTCTCGAGAAAACTAGTTAAGAGAAACCATGGGCTAGAGCAAATTCATGAGCAGATCTCCCCGCGTAGTCAGTGTACCAAGATCCAAGCTATTCGGCATGATGGACATTAAAATCTACCAGAATCACTAACTCCGCGGAGGGATATTGTTCGGTAACTCTGACAGTCGTCATTTGCAGGTGGTGGAATAAACGAGTTGTTTTGACCTGTATCACCTCTATGGGACCTGTAAAGGCACGCGTAGATTCGATTCGGTGACCTCACTCACACGCAGGAAAACAACTCCCTAGAGGGTTGTTGTGTTCCTGCGTGTGAGTGAGGTCACCAGTAAGCTCCCAAGGAGTTGCTGTGTAAGCAGCAGAGGAGGCATCGCGCGAGTGATACTTAATATATCGCAAGCGTTAATAGGCTACGGTACCCGCTTTACATCAGGTGGGCCGTATGCTTGTATGTCTTTCGACGTAGTATAAAAAAGAACCGACAGATACCTGTCTTCAAGACTGTGTAGTCGGCAAAATACTGTGTAAATTGTGTCTTGCAGTGATACAAAGAGTCAGTAGCTCGGTGCATTATTTGCTGAAAGAGCAAACCACTGATTTTCAGCAACTACCTGAAAATTAAGTAACTACTTTAAGGTCGCAATCCTTTTTATACAACGTCGGAAGGCACACAAGCATACGACCTACCTAATGTAAACGTTACCGTGGCCTATGAACATTTACAACACATTATTTTGTTGTTATTCGGTTGCAATTTTCTAAGAGGTGACGTTACTTTCTCAGATGTACAGCTTTGATGCACATACCTCTCTCTAAAACACCTAGACCAAGACAAACGAACATGTTCGTGCACACAAATGTTTATCTTATGTCGGAATTAAACCCACGAGCGTTAGTGTCAAAGACATGCACACAAATGTTTATCCTGTGTCGGGATCGAAACCACGAGCGTGGCTGTCAAAGTAGCCTTATAAACCACTGTACCAACGAGCTCGTCAAATCTTGGTAATCGCATTTATGTCTCTTGGCATTGCAAAAATGATGTATTATGAAAAGAAAACCATATCTCCATAATACAAAGTCTATAAACAACTAATAATGAAACATTGTAAAGAGATTATACCTTAGAGCAATTTGGCAGAGTAAAAGGAGCGTTCCAATTAGTCGGTACAATAGAGGCGTTCTCAATTAACCCGTCTCCCAAGAGGACCTGCCTTCGGTCCGGCTCAATAGCTCTCAATAATTGCATGGTGATTACGTGTAAGTATTTTTATAGGAAACATTGCTTTTAAATGTCTTTCGTAATGCTCTAGTTACGTTGACAAAGGCGGTGGTCGAGATTAACAATAGTAACTTTAACTTCAATGGTCGTAGGTTTGATTCCCACACAGTACAAATATGTGTGTGCCTAAACATATGTGTTTGTCTTAATCTCGGTGGTTTCTATGTGTTATTAGTATGTCTATCTATCTATAACTTCACGCCATATCCCTTGCGGGGAAGGCAGAGAAAACCGAGCGCCACATGACTCGATCCTTATAAACCTCATTCACTTCTTTAACATTTATTGCTTTGCTTATGCACGCTCGCCGGTTTCTAAAACTCCTGACATCACCTTCTAATAAAACATGACAATTTGATCATGGTGGCCTTCCCCGGCTCTTACATCCTTCTACTTTAGCGTTGTATATCTATCATTAGTATTTATTTACACATAAATTAATTAAACTATGCTTACTGAGAAGTGATAGCCTAGCCTGATTTGAATTCTGGTGTGGGCATAAACCACTAAATTTGTATTTTCGAATTTATATACATATTTTGTAATCATCACTTGCACGATGATCAATGAAAACATCGTGAGGAAAACCGCACGTACAAGAAATTATATTTCAAAAGACGTGGGACCTAACCTAAGAATTGTCTTTTCTTAGGTTAGGTCTGGTGTCTGGAGGCAATCTTAATATATCAAAATCAGTGTATACTATGTTATGAACTGTTATGAAACTGAACTACGAAATAATATTACCTACGAAAATAATTATTAAAATAAATAACGATAACTAACGATAAAAGTAGGTAGGTTAGTTAGTGATCTTTTTATTTGTATATGAAATTAGGGAACTGTTTATTATCGAATTAAAATATCGAATAATGCCTATAAAGGAGTGTCATATGCACGTTGCCACGCCCGCTTCTAACGTAGAACTTTCAGGAGCTTACTGTAATCTCGCTCTCTAGCAAGAACAACAGTCCTCCCGGCAGCTGTGGTTTAGCTGCGATCTTTGGTGAGCCGGGCGTCCATCCAGTCCAGTTTCAGTTCAGTCGGAGTTATTTACACGATTAGCGAGGTTGGCTGGGACTCTAAAATTATAATGAGCTACTTACATCAAAAATTTTTGATTTTAAATTTAGTTTTGTTTTATTTTGATCTATTAATTAACTACGTTATTCCTTTTAATTTTATGAGTCATGAATACGGGTAAAATGTAATATAATAAGGCTGTTTATAATAAAGTTCTACCTATATATATATATATATATATATATATTATATTATATATATATATATATATATATATATATATATATATATATCTTCACACCAAGTCCCAAGTTGCGGGGTAGGCAAAGATAACAGAGCGTCTTAATACGCTATCTTGACATACTTCACTCGCTTTCTTAAAAAATGACGTAAAGAAATTTTCCCAGAACCAGTAACGCGCAATTGCCTATAGACCTATAATTACCATAGCGTACGGTAACTGCTCACATCACAGAAGCTGTCTAATTGTTTACTACCTTTGTGTTATAAATAAAACACCAGTATAATAAGATACCAAATCACAGAAGTAAACAAAATAATAATATTCATTTAATACAAAAAAGTGCATTCAACAGTAATGCAAACCAAGCTGAGAACTTTATCGGCTATAACTTAAATATTTCAGTCAAGCTCTGTTGGTCAACTTGGAAGCTTGCGGCCCATTTGTACAGACGATGCAGTAACCACTAATTGGATATGTCACATCTTGTGAAACAGTTTGCTCGAATTAAGCTCTTCGGGACTCTTAGGGTTTGCCCGGTATAAAATTTAAATATAATCATTATTGAGACTCGTGAACTTTTCGCTACGTTGTTTACAGAAATAACACATCATTATTGTATGTACCGGACATACTGCGATTTGTTTTTATGTTTTCCCGATATTTCGGCGACATTTCAGACGCTAACGTCACGGGATAACTGGTGCCGGCGAGTAGATAAATTAAAGGCAAACATATATGTCCACCCTGTTTCCTCGTCACTTATTACTCGACGCCTTAAGTACTACACTCACGGTCTCCTGTTGGAGATTACTGTTCGATACCTGCACATAACGTTTGCAGAATTCGACAACTAGGTTCCACATTCCCGACAACTTGAAACCGTTGTACATACAATAATAATGTCAACAACCGTGAAAGTTTCAAATTATAAAATAACATTTGTTCTTCAATCCAGTCGTCAAAATGCGTTCAGACTTTGACGGCTCAAGACATAATAACACTGATATGGATATTTTTAATTCTAACATCGTACAATTTAATTTTGACGAGCTCTGTTGCGGAGTGGTTAACAATACTACTTTAAATAGTTAATAGATTCAGAAATTATTTTGCGAAAGTCAAATTTACATGCAATGAGATCTTAATTCACGCGGACTAGCGCCGGCCGGCAGACACCCACTACCGTTAGTAGATTCAACATGCCGACGCTGCCATGGCTGCTCCAGTAGTCTCTGCCTCGGCTGCTGCGGTCGTCCTCGCGATTGCCCGCCATTTGGAACAGAAACGGCATGCATCCTCCACCGTTGCTGCCATAACTGTCCTGATCGTCGCTGCGGCTACGTATTTCGCCTCTTACGAGACATCCTCAGGCGCTGTAGATGTTAATTATTAGAAAAACATGCTACAAGTGACGAATCTATCGTAGTGCCGTCCCTTATATTGAATTGAGGGCGAGGGTGGATGGGGTGAGTGAAAGATATTTAGTAGAGAGGAGTTGCTTAGGTCTGTCTGTTTGTTCATAGGAGAAATTTTAGAATTGTTCCCTAATATTTAGGTTTAAACTTTTATATTTATTAAACTGCCGCAGCAGCCGAGGCAGAGACTACCAGAACCGCCATGTTAGCGACGGCATGTTGCATTTACTAACGGTAGAGGGTGAGTGCCGGTCGGCGCTAGTTCCCATGAACTAATTGGTGGCGGAAGCACACACACCCCGTTAGATGAAATTGCATATAAATACTACTTTAATATCAACGCCCATACGTCTGACTCCCACACAGGATAAACATTTGTGTGCATGAGTATGTCTGTTTGTCTTAGTTTGGATATTTTTTTGAGAGCAGCTTGCCCGGGGACTCACCTCCATCTCACAGAAAAACACAACTAAATAACATCTCCATGGAGGGGTGTATGTCCCTGCGAGTGAATGAGTTTACCAGTAAGCTCATGTATTGCAAGTGCTCATACTCTCTGGTGTCCGCTTCACATAAAGTGGGTCGTATGTCTCCTGTCATATAAAAAAAAGGATTTTAAGTGTCATTGAAAATAAAACATTCTGTTAATGTAATACTTGGAATGTAATGAGAAATAACCGCGCGATGAAGACATGATGGAGATGATAGCGATGAAGACGTACATAAGCTACGGTAAATGCTTCGTATCAGATAAAGTAATGTTTACTTCCACGCCATAAGTAATTTCAGCCTATCTGGGGAAGTACCTCCACCTCACAGAAAACCGCAGACAAATAACAACTGCCTAGAGGATTGTTGTATTCCTGCGTGTGAATGAGGTCACCAGTAAGCTCCCAAGGAGTTGCTGTGTAAGCAGCAGAGGAGGTATCGCGCGAGTGATATTTAATATATTACAAGCGTTAATAGGCTACGGTACCCGCTTTACATCAGGTGGGCCGTATGCTTGTATGCCTCCCGACGTAGTATAAAAAAAATCAAGAAAATACTGCCGTACAATGTACATATTCGAATATAATTATGTGGTGTATATAAAAAAAATTAATATTCACGAGCTTATGATAAAAATTCAAGTTAAATAAGTTGGTTACAGCGAGTGAGCTTATTTGCTTATAATATAACATGAGATGGACACCGCGGACACCACCGCAGCAACCCGTTATGTAGCTCCAGCTTAGTATAAATTGTCGCCACATTGTCTACTGTAGGGGAGTATTCTGATAACCTATCTAATTTTGGAAAAATGTAGTATGCGATATCTCACATTCGCTATGTTATTAATAATTTCAAAGACGTTATAATTGCAATAATTTATAGTCATTTCTAATTGTATTTTGCTAATACTTCGATGGCACACGAGGAGCTATCTCTACGGTGGCTGATATTTCAAAGGGCTGAACTTAATTATGAAGATTTTTTTACATACATAAATCAAGTATACTAAAGTCAAACACTCGCTACCCGCGGTGTCATAAATCATCGGTGCTCTAGGAACAGGTGCGTCACAACCGCTTATCGATTCCTGGAAGGATGAAAAATAGTGCGAACTGGCGCGCGGTAGTTTATGTGCGGGGAATTTAACAATTATTCTGCAATGGTAATTTATCAAAACTAATTACGTTTAGAGGTTTTAGATACCTGTTTTAATACATTAGATTCATTACTTTTTCAAAATAAAAACATCGACACGACAGTGGTGTGACACTATGCCTACCCTAAGGCCGGTAAGTGCGACAGAGAGAGCAACAGGCGGCGTCCTGCTTCCACATTTTATTGCCCCATAGAAAGCGAGTTTTAGTATAGCTTTTGTCCGCGATTTCGTTCGCATAGAAATAAGTTATCTGAAGTTTAAAATATTGTTTGAATATATTCATATAGTTTAAGGAGGGGCGGAAGCATTTTTTGTTGCCGCGTTTGAGACGTACTTTGTATAATATAACATGTCCTCAATAGGCTGGTTTGATGCGCCATACCACTCAACCAAGAACCAAGAAGCCCTACCAATATAAACAGACATGTTCATGCATACAAAATATTTGATATCGAACCCACGAGCGTTGGTATTACGTATTCGTTAATCCTCTTGTACTACTCGTATTTTTCGTAGCAATATCAGATAACTAATGCAATTACTTGGGCTGTACTTGGAACGCCACAGTTTACAGCTGAATGAATGAGCAGTGCACACATTTTACGCCTTTATTTTCGCGTTCACTATACTTAGCTGAGCCACCGAAATTTGTTTGTTTTAACCCATTTCATTAGTACCAAAATAAAATATTATGTATTTTAAATATAAACTTACTTTCATTTTAATCAGAAATCGTAGCTGCAGAAAACATTAGCATAATTTTCACTACATTATTACAACATTTTAATGACAGTATAGTTTCATATATAACTATAAATGGAAAGAAAGGCACTTAAATTAAGCTCTGGCCACCACGACATCACGTATATCGTCCGCTGTGATCTTAACCCAATTTTCACAACCCATAGATAAAACAGTCCCGAGATAGCCCCCGGCCACGTTCAGATAAACCGAGATACTCTTGGATATTCGTCGGATATAATACATACCTATACATATCCGATACATTCCATTTTATGGTCGCCGTCAAGCCCTGCCTGGGCTGTATACTGCATATTGGTAACACATTTTGTTAAGAAAATATCCATTGCGACAGGGTGCCTGGAATTTATGCGATCTCATCGCTCCAGAGATTTTCGTTCTGTGTATTACGATAGGTATAAATGTTTGTTTATGCAGAGTATCGGATCTGAGATTTGGAGGTGGTTGTGTAGAAATTTATGCGGGTATTTTCAATTTGTTGGAGATTTCGGAAAGGATATAGCTTAACGTGGTACAATAATAGGTTACTTGAAAATAGTCTTGCAAGGAGAACATCCGCTGCTAGCAGCACTGCAAGGCAGATGCTTCATTATTAAATATTTCCAATCTTCATTGGTAACGTATATATATTTCACATCAGTACATTGAGAGTTCATAATTTATTTATTTTATTATTAATCATTTTTCCAGTAAAATATCAACGCAAAAAGTAGTTAATTAGCATTAATAAATAACGTGGAAGGATACAGGAGTTGAGAATGGATAAGACTCACCTGTCATCTGACCAAATTTGTCGTATTTCATCAAAAGATGTTGTAAATCGGCACACTTGCAAAGAAAAAGCTATGCACGCTGTGAAGAAGATATAATTACATCGATATAAAATATATTTGCTTTTCAATTACAAAACACCATCTATTCTAAAACTAAACAAAATATGAAAAGATACCTAATAAACTTATTTAAATATTACTATTTCAAATTCGTAATACCGTGATTTGTTTCTATATTTTCATTGTATTGCAACGTCGTTGAAATATAGGACAAAATAAAAACAAATCGCGATAATTTAAATATTATTTTACACAAACATGAGAAATATATACCCAAGATATGTAAAAAAAAAATACAGACTTTACTTACATAAAGTAATATGTAAATGACGCACAATATGGTCTAAGCGAAGGTCGCAGACATTTGATTTTTACGAAAAAACGCGTTCTGGACGTTTGAGTGGTTAACAAGTAAAAGTTTAAATAATGTTACATTCACGTTACCGTTGAATTCTATTATGCCCTTACAATTTTTTAAAAAGTTTAACCGTTACATTTTGGAAGTTTGAGATATAAAAATGTAACAATTTTGTTCGTAGCAATACTAACAGTTGGCCGATTCTACTAAAAAACTGCAACTGCACTGCAGCGCGGCGTGTGTTAAAATACGTATATTTTGACGTCTCGTAAAGCGATCTGACAGCAGCGACGTTTAACGAAACGTCAAAATGTACGCATTTTGACATACGCCGCGCTGCAGTGCAGTTGCAGTTTTTTAGTAGAATCGGCCTACAGGTAATACTTACGCGTAGTATTATTTAATAAAAGTATAAATTTGTGCTAATACTTTTTAAAATAATTCTCGTAAAATTATTTTAAATACACACATCAAAAGTGTCTAGGGATCAACATATATTTTTGCAATAACTTTTCTCCTGATTGATATTAATTAAAATTTTCTTTAAGGATTCATCAAATAAAGTGTTTTCGTTTGTCTACAGTAACGATAAACCAAGTCACCTTTGCATTAATAAAGAAATTTGCCATTTTCATAATAAAGGGATTTTTGACATTTGAACCACTAACATTAAAGTTCGAAAAAAAGACTGAAATAACAGTTTTCTTTAAAATTTTATTGGGTAACTTAAACAATTAATAATCCGTGTTTCTACCGCGAACACTAACAACACAAGAACATCGGTTTGGCATACTCAAAATGAGTTCATCCAAATCACGCTGTGGAATGGCCGCCCATGTTCGTTGCAACAACAAAAAAAGGTCTTCTTGCGACTGGATACCCTCCATATTCGGCAGAGCTCTTCTCTGTAGCATATCCCATGCATGCTCAATCGGGTTCAAGTCTGGCGACTGAGCAGGCCAGGGCATGACATTGATGTTAGCTGCGGCGAGAGTCTGTCTTACAACTCTTGCGGTGTGCGGTCGTGCATTATCATACTCGAAACTATCTCAAGTACATAGCCACAATGTGAATGAGGCCATTAATAGTAGTGCTTTTAAACAGATGTCATCATCATTAAATAATAATAGCGAAAATAATAACTCCAAAATAATAATGTATAGTGATGAAATAGGTAAAAACATGGGCCAATTATTATTACAAAAATCAGGAAAACTGGTTACCAATTATTGTTTGCCTGGAGCCAGTTTCACTCAAATAGTTGATAAAATAGTTAAGAGGGATTACCACCCCAACACGACTTTAATTGTTTTTATTGGGAGGAGAGGAAATTTAAACAAATATATAATGATTAAATATTTTAATATGTTACAACAGTTAAATGTGGGAAAAGTGTTTTTATTTACTTTCCCATACAGTCATTTGTTGCCCGAGGCGGAAAATGCATCTAGGTATAGATTAAATGATAAAATGCATACATTGACATTATATGATGACAAATTTCATATACTTGACATAAATATATTTAATAATAAACATTATAATTTGACAGAAGATAAATTTTATCTTAGCAATTTTTATAAAAGACAAATAGCAGATTCACTATCATATTGTTTTAAGAAACCAGCCAAAAGTTTGGCTAACAACCCTGCTTCTTTTGAGCAGTTCGATAATTTGACATTATGTAATGGTACCTTGGAAGGTATTCCAAATTCTTTAAATTAGCTTACAAGACAATAGAGTTTTACTCTGGCAATGTAAATAGTAATAATAGCAGTATTCAAAATGAAACTAAAAGTAATAATAATACAATATCCCCATCAATTGTAAATTGTCAAGAATATAGAAATAATAATAATTGTATCAACCTGGTGCACCAAAACATTCAGGGGATGATAGGAAAGGAGTTAGAATTGGAGTTGTTTATGAATTGTAGCAATATTGATATTTTATGTCTAACTGAGCACTGGCTAAAACACCATCAATTCATTTTCAGCTTCAATAACCACCAGGTTGCAAGCTCATTCATCAGAGAGAAATATATACATGGTGGCTCTTTAATATTATTAAATAAGTTGCTTAAATTTAAAGAAAGGTGTGACATTGTGAGCCTCTCTGTTGAGCGAGTTGTAGAGATTTCATGCATTGAATTGGAACGATTCATTGTTATGAACCTGTATAAACCTCCTAGCACGCCCTTTGAAACATTTTCAAATATCATGGAGGATGCCTTAAATAAATTATCTAATAGCCATAAAACTGTTATAATTTGTGGAGACTTTAATATAAATATCTTGGAGAAAAATACTGTCACCTACAACTTTTTAAATTTATTTAAATCAAACAATTTGCATCATATTTTTACAGAGCCAACAAGAGTAACTGCTACAACTGCTACATGTATTGATAATATATTTAGTAATGTAAAACCTTCGTATCAATCTATAATTAATAAAGTTCAGTCAGACCATTCAGGTCAGTCGGTTTCATTTCCAAATTCTTCAAAAATACAAAGAAAGCAAATAAATTATATACCATTTAGTAAAAGCCGCTTAGAAAGATTTAAGTCTAATATAGCAGAAAAAATTGTATTGTTGCCCTATCACGGTACTCCGGACCACTTGTACTGTTCATTATTTAGCTTAATCACTAGTGAATTTAATGCAATCTTTACTCCAAAACAACTGTCTGTAAGTGACCGTATGACATTCAGTGATTGGGCAACTCCTGGTATTTATAAAAGTCGGAATAAATTGTATGAACTTTATGAAGAAAGGACCTGTAATCACAATCCGACTTTTCAAGAACTTGTAAAAAATTATGCTAAAATATTTAAACGAGCCTGTTCCAATGCTAAATCTATATATTTAAGAAATAAAATCACTGGTTCAACAAATATTATTAAATCTGTTTGGAATATGATAAATAATGAGACGGGTAGAGCGAAAGTACGTAGTCGCGACTTTCAGTTAACGATAAATGATATAGATATCAAAAATGATGTAGAAATTGCGACTGAGTTTGAAAAATATTTTTCTAACATTCCTCTTATTACTACGAGAAATCTTAGGTCTTCTTCTATAGCTGCTGAACTGGTTCTCAAACAGAGCGTGGTAGAATGCGACACAATATTTGAATTTTCAGCTGTAAGCCCAAAAGATGTTTTGAACGCTTTTAAATCAATAAATATGAAAAACACTAAAGATCTGTGGGGTCTATCTGTCAAAACCATATCTTCTATTATTATTTCAATCGCTCCACATTTAGCTACAATTTTCAATTGTTGTGTGGCATCTGGTGTATTTCCTGACTTGATGAAACATAGTAAAATCATTCCATTATTTAAATCTGGTGATAGTTCGGACCCTTCGAATTTTCGACCTGTTTCCATACTGCCCATTCTCAGTAAAATTTTTGAAAAACTAATGCTTAGCCAGTTGCTCAGACATTTCAATACACATAATTTGCTTCATAGGAGACAATTCGGATTTACGAGAGGTTGTTCAACTATAGACGCAGGGATTCATTTGCTTAAAAGTATATTCGCGGCATGGGAAGGTTCGCAAGATGCCTTGGGAATTTTCTGTGATCTGTCTAAAGCGTTTGACTGCGTGCACCATGACACTCTTGTCAGAAAATTACACCACTACGGTATCAGGAACAAGGCTCTCGAACTTCTGTCTTCTTATCTGGGCAATAGGATACAGAAGGTCGATGTTAATGGTAAAAGATCTTCGGGGTCCCCTGTAGTTATGGGAGTCCCACAGGGGTCAATTCTAGGTCCATTCTTATTTTTAGTATATATAAATGACTTACCTTATTATGTAAAGGATAAACATGAGATTGTATTGTTTGCGGATGATACCTCTTTGACATTCAAAATTAATAGACAGTTAGATAATTATGACGAAGTTAACGATGCTCTCTCTAAAGTTATGCATTGGTTTAATGTTAATAATCTGCTTTTAAATGATAAAAAGACTAAAGTAATTAAGTTCTCAACACCTAATGTAAGACAGGTGACTACCAATGTCAATGTTAATGGAACTAATTTAGCCCCTGTGGAGACAACTGTGTTCTTGGGTATAACAATTGACTCCAAACTACAATGGGGCCCACAAATTGAAAAATTATCAGGAAAACTAAGTTCTGCAGCCTATGCAGTGAAAACTATTAGACGGCTCACTGATGTTGATACGGCTAGAATAGTTTATTTCAGCTACTTTCATAGTATTATGTCATATGGAATTCTTCTTTGGGGTAACTCCGCGGACATTAACACCATCTTTTTATTGCAAAAGAGAGCCATAAGAGCTATCTACAAACTTGGTCACCGGGAGAGCCTTAAAGAAAAATTCAAAGAAATAAATATTTTAACAGTCGCATCGCAATATATCTATGAAAATCTTTTGTATGTCCATAAAAACATAGACTCATTTTGTAAAAAGAGTGATACTCATAGCATAAATACTAGATATAAGCATAATCTTGTCTTACATGCAAGCCGTCTCCACAAAATAAGTAATTCTTTTATGGGGCAATGTATACGGTTCTATAACAAACTTCCCAGCAATATAAGAGAATTGTCAATAAACAAATTTAAAACTACTATTAAAGCCAAATTGTGTAGCAGGGCATATTATAAAGTATCTGACTATATTAATGATAAAAATGCCTGGGAGTGAGTCGATCCAATTGTAATGTAATTAATAAATTATGTAAATTTGTTTGGATACCAAAAGAGGGATGCCTGAGTTTTTTGGCAGTATTTTTATCAGTGCTCACCTAGTCATGAACTGCACGGTAGGGAAAAAAATTGTGACGATTCCAAACAAATGTAGCCATTTTTACGGAATAAAAAGATTTTGACTTTGACTTTGACTTTGACATGCATTAACTGAAATAAGGGACCGATTTGCACTTGTAGAGGAACGATGACGTCTGATACAATCGTCTCAGCATAAATTTGAGCGTTGAGGTTGCCTCTGATCCAAATCAACTCAGTTCTTCCGCCGATCCAAATACCCGCCCATACCATGATGGTTCCACCACTATAAGGATGGACTTCCTGGCAGGATTTTAATCGCTGTTGGCGTCCAGGGGTTCTCCAGTGTCGTATACGTCTTGTATCCGGTCTCATACCAAAACGAGACTCATCAGAAAAGCACACGAAACGCCATTGTTCTTCTGCCCAATTTCTGTGTTCAAGAGCCCATTGATATCGAATCCTACGATTGTGCATTGCTATAGGTGGTACCCTTAGCGGTCTTCGGGAATGAAGGTTCACTTCATGCAAGCGGTTTCTGACTGTTTGGTCGCTAATTAAGTTCCCTGAAGAGTGATGAAGCGTCACGGCTAACATCATGGCAGTTATTGTTGGAGCTCTACGAGTTGTGATTTGAATGTATCGGTCTTGTCTCCGTGTGGTGCAGCGATACCGTCCTCCATGGCGCTCAGCCACGGTACCAGTGCTTCGGTAACGTGTCCAAAGTCGACTGATAACACTCTGACTTGTATTCAGAGCTAAAGCCACAGTACGTTGCCGGGAACCAGCTTCTATCATTCCCACGGCTCTGAGCATTTCTTCCCTGCTTAAATGACGTCGCCGCTCCATAATAACGTTGGTTTTAATCAGTAGTAGGGAAACAGTAGCACTAATAATGTCTTCAATGCGTTGTATGTTTTTATAGGGAAAATATTGACAGCTGATTTTCATCTTTTTTTGAATTTGATTGACAGTTCCTGTTTCAAATTATGAAATGCACCAAAAAGGATCCATATAAATTTATAAAATCATAAATTTATTACAAAGCCACATCTCAATCTCAAGAAATCCGCATAAAAATGCTTGATCCCTAGACACTTTTGATGTGTGTAGTTAATAGATTCAGGCGTTACTTTGCGAAAGTCAAATTTACAGGCAATTTGATCCAAACTACTTTGTGTGCTTCCGCTCCCGATTAGATCATGCGAACTACTGCCGGCCGGCACCCACCCACTGCCGTTAGTAGATGCATGCCGCCGCTGCCACGGCTGCTCCGGTCGTCTCTGTCTCGCATGAACGGTCGTCTCCGCGACCGGAGCAGCCAGGGCAACAACGGTGGCGGGTGCATGCGGTTCACATTTCAGATGGCGAACACTCGCAGAGACGACCGGAGCAGCCATGACAGCGGCGGCATGCATCTACTAACGGTAGTGGGTGGGTGCCGGCCGGCAGTAGTTCGCATGAACTAATCGGGAGCCGAAGCACACAAAGTAGTTTGGATCAAATTGCCTAAAATTATTTTATTTTGTATGTTTGTATGTAATATATACAAAAAACTCGGAAAGCGGATATATATATATATAAATATATAGAAGGAATCAGAATAGGAAATGAAGTAAACTAAGTGAGTGCGACTGAAAATGAATTTATAATACAGTGAACAAGAAAAAATGAGAGTTCGAGGTTTGTATCGGTTATTTACTTACATTTTTTATCTGTGACAAATTCATACACGATCCGCATCGTTTATGCTTATACTTTTACGTAGATGTCGTCTTCTTACCACAACCTCTTTGTATTGTGCGAGTATTTACGTGACTCGAAATTTCAATACAAGTTCATCGATATAAATTTATGTACAAATTTATCTTACAAAATGTTGATATGAAGATGTTCACAGAAGGCAGCAGAATCTATCTCTGAATCTCATTACTTATTCCACCCGACGTGTTCTAAAGCGGGCACTATGCTGCTTCAGAATACGTGGAGCGACGCAGTATCTCTCCAACAGATGTCTCATACCTGCGTAGGCCAGGACACAAATTGGAATACAAAATTAAACCACTAACCAGTGCTTCTGTGTATGCTCGGGCGAATATTTATTATTGATGTATTCGCCGTCAGAAGAAAGGGACCAGTTCACTTTATGACTACGTTCAAATTTTTCAGGACCACGTCTGTATCTAAACGTGTGTGTTACAAGTCCCAGAACGGTAAAATTATCTTACGGAGTATTTTCAGACAATAACTGACAGCAAATATCATCAGCTATGTTTGTAGTTACTGTTAATTTAAATACCCATCATGTAGAATGGCTCGGGTCATATTCAACTGATGACGAGGAAAGATCTATTTAGGATTTTGCTTTATCATATGGTCAGATACAGTTGGTTTCATAGCTTATGTGACTACCAGATATTAATGGAACTTTCTCTTAGAAATTTTGACCTTGAAAATCGTCAGTTGTCTGTTGGCGCATCCCTTAGGTTCTCAGACCACTGCCTAATGTGACCATGACCGGCAGACATCTGTCGTTTGTGGTACATCTGGAAAGCATTTTAAGATAGGATGCTTGTCGACGTTCATTGTTGATGATCCAGTGGCTGTGTTGACGTCGTCGCTAAAGTGGTTCTGCTGGGTATGGAAAGTTTCATACACTGCAGAATTTATTCATAACTTCGTGTGATTCTAAAAATCTTAATCAAAATTGGCAAAAAACTGGCCCGCTTGCACCAGAACTCGTATGTTTTGATCTCTCACTAAGCCCGTTCACGGTCTGTCGGAACTAAGTAACTATAAGTACTATATTATTTTTATTGTAAATACCTATATTTATGTCATGTTTTCTAATTAACAATACTTATGATTTTTATTTAACATATAATTAACTACTTATAATTAGCGTAAATTAAAAACGCAAATTCCATAATATGAATCAGTCAGAAGCTTTGCCATATCTTTTAAATAAAAAAAAAACAGTAAACTAACCCTGTAAACTAGATACGCTTAACGTCTCTAAATTATATAATTATCCTACTCTATATCCAAAAGGGTTGCGGTTAGCGGACCCCGGGCAGTGAAGAGAAAGCGTAAGACGCAACCGGGAATAATGCTCGGATGTTGATTATGATCCAAAAGGGTTGCGAATTGTGTGATTGCATATTATCTATACAGTGATCTCAATTAGCGGCAGCGCCGCGTGAGGCAATTACACCCGCTCCAAAAGTACCGTGTCTATAATTGAGTACGCTCTGAATCCCTAGTGATGCAATATTGTACAATTTAGTTCAAAACCTCAACTATGAGTTCATATTAATATACTGTAATTGGAGAAATGTTTCTTTAAGTCACGATATAATAATTTGATTTCAGTGCATATCTCATTATTTGGATACGAATCTACCTTCATCGAAGGGGTTCGAAACATATTATGCAAGTTGCTCAAATGCAGACTGGCGAAGGCTAATGTCTAATAAAAGGCGTGAGAGCTGAACTTGGCTTAACGATTGTCATCGACCGACAGTAGACAAAACCTATAAACATTTAAAAAAATCACTGGGGCTCGAACCCTAGATTTGATTGCTGGACGAGTGCTTTTTGAGCTGCTATAATCTAGTTACCAAGAAGATTTGTGATGCTAGCAATTTTTTCCATTTCTAGGTAGCGCCATCTACTTACTTAGTTTTGTACAACTTTAGTCGGGATAGCTGCCCTTGTACGGGATTCAGCTACTTGTTTTGTTGAAGCTACTCGTATATAGAATTTGTCACCGACTGCTGATGATGATTGAGTGCTTTTCGAATTCAGGTACTAGGAAGGTCTGCGGTGGTGGATTTTTCCATGTTCATACATCGCTGTAATGGCACGGTATAGCGCCATACTAAGCAATGAGTGAAGTTTACAGGCCATCATTCCGATGATTCAGCTGCTTTTTGATGACGCTGAACTTATTATATACATGTGTTGACTGAAATCCTAAAAATTTTAATATTACTTAGAACATTTAGGGATTTTCTGGGAAAGTTTTGCAACTATGAAATTATACAAAATTATTTTTTTGCTAATTTTACTATATTTCTATATTAAAATAAGAAGAGTCATGCTCCGTTGGTTCGGACATGTAGAAAGCATGCAGAATGAAAGAATGACGAAGCAGATATACAATGCAAAAGTGGAAGGATGTGCGAGCCGGTGTAGGGGCCAAGGAAGGCAATACTTACCTACCATGAGCAAATTGATCGTGCCCTATCAGAAGGTGATATCAGGGGCCTAAGAAACCGGCGAACGTATATGAGAAGAGCAATGCATGTTAAAGAATCGAGTGAGGTATGTAAGGATCGAGTCATGAGGAAGGATCACTCTGCCTACAAGGGATTTAGCTTGACGTTACACATACATTTTTATAAGAGAGGTAGGGCGCATCGAAGTACGTCTCGGGAAGTACCTCCACCTCACAGAAAACCGCAGCCAAATAACAACTCCCTGGAGGGTTGCGTTCCTGCGTGTGAGTGAGGTCAACAGTAACCTCCTAAGGGTTGCTTTGTTAGCAGCAGAGGCGGCATCGCACGAGTTATATTAGCGTATTATCAGCGTTCATAGGCTACGGTAACCACTTTCCATCGGGTGGGCTGTACCTATGCTTGTATGCATTCCGACGTTGTATATAAAAAAATAGTTGTTATTTCGTGATTCAGTCAGATTCGTTTTGTGTATCCCTCCATCAAAATTTCAAAAGAAATCACAATGGGGGTTATTTTATTTTACGTCTGTCTAGTGAACATTTTGTAGTTAGTTTTGTAGTTAGTAGTACAACCATACAACATATATACATATCACACTACTCACACTACACAATCCCTCACACAACACTCACACAACCTACACTATACATACACATCACACAATGAATGCCAGCGTGTGTATCTCTCATACAACACCCACACATCATTATGTTCTATTTGACGTTATAAACAGTTAATTATTGACTGTTTCTTTTGTAATCTTTTGCTATTTACAATTATACAGTAATGTATGCGGCTGATTATTTGAACAAGATTGTAAGATGGAAGACACTTTGGCCTGTAACACAGTTGTATAACTACCACAGGCCTCAGGGTCACATGGAAACCTGTAATTCATATGTCATGGTAGCAAAAATAAAGCATTTATTATTATTATTATTAGTTAGTCTTCATTGAGTCTGTTTTATATTATACAGTTACAAATCTTTAGTATGTATTTGTTTTATTATTGTCTTTTAAGAAATCAAAACATATAGACCACCTACTGCCAGTTGACGTAGGATTATGAAATTTGGCAAGAGGCACGGAAACATAGCGCCAGTATAGGAATAAATCCAAACCACCATTACGTAGTTGTATCTATTTGTATATCTATTTGCAAACATTAGTCAAAATCTACAGGATTTTTTCAGTTGACTTAAGATAGTTAGATATTTGATAAATATCAGTTGCTTGCACTCCATATGGGCCAAATGACATTGCCAACTCTATCAATTTGGTAAATACCATCCGATGTTTCTTAATTCTAGTTTTTAACTAATATTTCGCATCAAAAACAATAAATTAAAAACAGCTCCATCTATTGGTATCGGTGCAAGTTATTAAAATAGATTCATTAGTACCCGACCCGCTACATCGATGTGCTATACAAACGCCGCAATGGGAGCTTAACGGCAGAGACACAAACTATTTCTGTCTAAATTTACATGTGTGTGCCGCGTTGGTAATACGGATAGTGTAGTGTGTATTCCTGTTAATACATTGCCTACAATAACACAAATAACGCACACAATCGCGTATGTTAGACAGTGTCTTTTCAGCCGACCTATGACGTAAATTACCGAAGTGTCGCGAACATTGCTACGTAACCATTTTAAAGAGTAGTTAGTTCTATATAATTACAGTGAATGAAAGTGCAATTTCTATTTTTCGTATAAAATTGATGTTAAATTTTATTTTGTACTGGGCCGCCATTGTTTGTTTATTCAAGTTGTTCAGGTGGTGTGTGTGTAGGGAAAATAAAAAATGATGCGTTTTCAAAACTATCTTTCGGTGAAAAAAAAAACAAGTGATTGAGAAAGGCCGCTGTACACCGGATTTGAAATTAATACAAACTAAAGGCAAAGTTAATCGTAAGTTTAATGCAAAACCGAAAGGCCACTTCGAATATCTGCAAATTGATATGTATATAAAATCAATCAATCTATATATATTTGAGGTGGCTAACCAATCACATACATCATTATTTCCACAAGACTGGGTAACCAAAATCAACATGCTGTATTTTTGGTAAGTTAATAGCTTTAGATTTTGATAGATGGACGTCTCCGAAAGTCGTTAATGGATCAAGAGCCTTCAGAGGCCCAGTCTTGAAACGGACCACTATCTGGTGATAAGCCGATTTGTGGGCCTTTTCAAGAAGTGGAGGCATTGGCGAGTGCGTATTCCTTTCGGAGACCATGAAAGAATAAGAAGTGAAAAATTGGAAGATGAAAGTGTGAGGAGTACGTATGTACATCTAGTCAGTGAAAGACTTGCGAACGCGAGTCTTTCCGACTCAGATGTAGACGAATGTTGGAAAGTTCTGAAAGAAAGTATGGTGGATAGTACGAAAGAAGCATGTGGATGCGCAAAGAGACGTAAACACTGAAAGGAGATGCCTGGTGGGATGCGGAGGTTCAATCCTCCGTGGATAAAAAGAGGAGAGCGTGGCTGGATTACGTATCATCTTTGCACCAGAGTGATAGTATGAAAGAGAAGAAGAAAGAAATATACCGTCGATGCAAAAATGAAACCCAAGCTTTAGTGAAAGAGAGGCGTGAAAGACTACTTATGAATGAGGAAGAGAGGCTGACGAAGAACTTCGAGGCTAATACCAAACTCTTCTGGAGAGAGGTAAAGAAGACTCGGAGTGGTTCGTCGGCATCCGGAATGGACAAGATATAAGGTAAAGCTGATGGCATTCTTGCTAACACTCAGGAAGTGTTAGAACGGTGGAGCGAATATTTTAGAGAAATGTATGATTATGTCCAGGGCGCTGGCACTGTGAATGAGTCTGTGACTGATTCGGCAGTGCCAGCGTACCATGAAGACATTAGCATGGATGAGATTGAATGGTCGACACGAAGTTTGAAAAATGGAAAGTCAGCGGGAATCGATATGGTAACAGCTGAGATGATCAATCTAGGCGGTACCTACGTTAGGGATGCCTTCTGGTTTTTGAGCAAATTATGCTGGAGAACCGGAAGAGTCCCGAACGATTCGAGACGCGCAGTCATCGTGCCCTTGTATAAAGGCAAAGGCTCACATATGGACTGTGCCAACTATAGGGCCATCAGTTTGATCAGCCTAGCAGCTAAAGTGTATGGAAAAATCATTGAAAGGAGAATGAGGGTGAAATCCGATGGAATGCTTTGGGAAGCACAGGGGGGATTTCGAAGCGGCAGAGGATGTACGGATCAAGTTTTTTCGCTCCGCAATATCGTGGAAAAGCATCTGGCTATGGACTAGAAGGTTTTCTGCGGTTTTGGGACCATGAAAAAGCATTTGATACGGTCGTGCGAAAGAATCTCTGGAACATCTTGCCCAGATATGGGATTGACGGTGACCTTCTACGTGCTGTGCAATCCATTTATGAGGATTGCACAGCATGTTTGAGAGTGGACGGCAGCTTATCACCCTGGTTTGATACCAATATTGGTGTCAGACAGGGATGCGTGCTGTCGGCTCGGCTATTCATCCTGTATCTGGACAGTTGTCTTCAGAGAATGAGAAATATGAATGTGGGAATGCGAATGGGTGGCTCAGTGGTTAACTACCTGCTTTATGCAGATGACGCGGTATTAATAGCAGAATCATCATCCGAACTGCAAACACTAGTCACAACAATGAAAGACGATTGTATGAAGAAAGGCTTACAATTGAATGCGAAGAAAACCAAAATAATGGTATTTGAAAGAGAGACAACCAGAACGAACACTAGGATTACGGTTGATGATGTAGTGTTGGAGCAAGTGGATGAGTTTGTATATCTTGGAAGCGCTTTTAGAAGCGATGGAAGGTACACCGCTGATGTGGAGAGACGAGTGAGTGCAGGGAATAGCGTGAATGGAGCGTTGGGTAAACTGTTTGGCAGCCGAAATCTAAGCCAGAAGGTCACAGCTCGCTGTACACAACGCGGTGTTAATCCCAACGCTAACTTATGGAAGTGAGAGCTGGGTATGGCAGAGAGAGCATGAAAGTAGAATAAATGCGGTCGAGATGCGAGCACTGCGAAAAATTTGTGGCATAACGCTTGCTGACCGCGTTCGAAATGATGACGTACGAAAGAGTGTTGGACTGAAAGAGAGTGTCGGTGTTAAGATAAGAAAGGGCATGCTCCGTTGGTTCGGACATGTAGAAAGAATGACGAAACAGATATACAATGCGAAAGTGGAAGGATGTTGGAGCCGAGGAAGACCAACACTAACCTACCCTGACCAAATTGGTCGTGTTTTATCAGAAGGTGATGTCACGAGCCTTAGGAACCGGCGAGCGTGCATGAAAAGAGCTATGAATGTGAAAGAAGCGAGTGAAGTGTGTAAGGACCGCGTCTTATGGCGCTCGGTTCTCTCTGCCTACCCCGCAAGGGACCTGGCGTGATGATATACATATACATTAATAGCTTTAAAAAAATTCTGCCTACCCTGTCAAAAATCTCTGTGCACGCGACTGATAAATATCTCATGACATAACTACAGGCAAAAATAAAGAAGTTATATTTTGTGTGACAGAGATACTTTTTTTTATATACTACGTCAGGAGGCATACAAGCATACGGCCCACCTGATGTAAAGCGGGTACCGTAGCCTATTAGCGCTTGCGATATATTAAGTATCACTCGCGCGATGCCTCCTCTGCTGCTTACACAGCAACTCCTTGGGCTCCTCCCAGCATCAGCTTACTAGTGACCTCACTCACACGCAGGAACACAACAAACCTCTACAGAATTGTTATTTGGCAGCGGTTTTCTGTGAGGTGAAGGTACTTCCCCATACGGGCTGCTTTGACGCGCCCTGCCTCTCTTAAAATACTTCTTTATCTTCTTCTACTATGACTACATGTTCTAAGTTTTGATTTTAAGCAATGTCATTCGCGAGAACATCAGAATCGCTCTAAACAAGAAACTGAATTAAACAATACTGAATGTCATCATCATCATAATCATCTCAACCTGTTTTCGTCCTCAGCTGAAAATAGGCCACCTGCACCCATTGACACTCTACAAACCTCCTGAGATCGTCGCTCCATCTAGTGGGGGGTCGTCCCACACTGCGTGTACCAGTACGGGGACGGTATTCGAGAACCTTTCTACCCAAGTGGTTGTCGGTTCTACAAACTATGTGACCGGCATAGGTGTTACATGGACATTCGACATGATCTTAGTGTTGTCCATGTTCATTATTTTCACGCAGGAACACAACAACCCTCTGGAGAATTGTTATTTGGCTGCGGTTTTCTGTGAGGTGGAGGTACTTCCCCAGATGGGTTTACTTTGATGCGCCATACCGCTCTTAAATATTGCTGGTTTTCAGCTTCGTAAGTTGACTTTGCCTAACAGACAGATCTTTGGCGAAGACTAATACGAATTGGCGCATGTCCGCCGTATGCGTTTAAAGTGAGCTGAAGACTGCAACCACATTTCACCTTTAACCTGCATGAGCTTCTGCGTGTGAGTCCAGAGTTTTTGCATTATTTTTGGGCGAAGCTTTAAAAGCAGCCTCACAAGCAGAGTGTGCACTAGAGCGACAATCTCGTCTGTGTTTCAGGTACCCTGTGAAGTGGAAAAAAGTTCTAAATATCGGTAGCCGTCGGTCACTGAACCGGTGAGAACGACGAAAAATTGGTATTCCAGAAAATTATTATTCTTTTCTCTCCTTTTTAATTTACTTACTTGCTCCTTCATAGTCTCTTACTCCTCTTTTCCGTTATTTCTCGTCCACTATCTACGTTCCACAATTCGCATACACTATTACGTTTGTGTCCAAATTACGTTCTCATATTTCTTTAAGTTTATTTAATGTCTTTGTTTAGTGTCATAATCTCCTTCCAAAAGCTCAGTAACAATCCTATGTTGTTGAATCCTAGGTTCGCATATTGAAACAAAATGGCCGCAAACTGTGCTGTTCTAGAGAGAATTTCTTCCACGAGTGCTTAATTGGAGGATTTTTTTCTTAGCGTAGGTTTCCTAAGAGTTCACAGCATGATATTGGGATAACTACTTACCGTTAGGTGGGCTGCATGCACCTTTACTAATTACGGAATGTAAAATACAAACAGTTTATTGTAAGCTGAATAACGACGTTCACTTTTTACAAAAAATCGCAGGAATATTCTCGTATATCGGAATGTCGCCGTCACAGGGAATCTAAGCGTGGAAGTTGAACAAGACATCGGAAATGTTCGCGGCGTCCCAAGGGACGTTGCGGTGAGACGGCACGCCTGTTCCATGTTATCGGGAGTTACGATTGATACTTAGTGTTTACAGCTTCTGATATAGTTAATGTGCCTATTATATTGTTTGTGTATCATGGGAGGGAGAGAGTATCATGGGAAGGAGAGAGGATGAAAAAGAGAGAGGGTTCTGTACCAAAAAATATCACGTTACCATTATTGTAAAGCTTGCAAACCAAAACATAATGCATCTGAAAACAATTCCACGTAATAAAAATTTATAAATAAATATTACTGGAAAAGTAGTACCATTTACGTTTCATAACTTGCAATTTTTTTTTAGATATCACCTAATTGTCCTGACTTCATAGATCATTTTGTATGAATGTATATGTATATCTTCATCTGGTCCCTTGCGGGGCAGGCAGAGAGAACCGAGCGCCATAAGACGCGGTCCTTACACATTTCACTCGCTTCCTTCACATTCATAGTTCTTTTCATGCACGCTCGCCGGTTCCTAAGGCTTTTGACATCATTTTGTATCTCTAATAATATTTACATAAACACATAATTTTGCACTCTTAGAAATATACTGCCCTAATCGGACTTGGGTGGGATCTTGAAGCTTGGGTTAGGCACACAGCCTAACCCATCGGGTATGGGTTTATCTGAAAAGAAATACTGTTTTTGACTAGCACATTTTTGTCAAAAAACATCAAATATCATCGATGATTTCTAAAACATTAACACTTCATTAACAAACAGACATATTTTGGCTATGCAATCCAAATAAACTATAAAACCTTCGATTGGCTAGCTCACACTTGGCCGGTTTAATGTAATGGATGTCTTAGTCTCGACCTTTAGATTACTTCGCTTTTAAGCATATCTGCAAACAAGCCAAACGATTACTAATGGTACGATATTACATCTTCACTACTTAGCTGATTTAGTCTGCTGTGTTTACTTTATCATGCAAATACTGATAAATCGTCGTTTGGTATGAGAATTAGTTAACTAGGGATCTAGCCACGTGGCTTTATTTGTAACTAGTTGACACCCGTGACTTCAACAAAACCGTGTTCTGTCATGGAAGTGAGCTATTTTACCACGACAGAAAGTAGGCTATGTCACTTTCGGATCCTCCCACTATCTTCATACAAAGAAACACATCACTCAGTTGCTCCGTTTCGATGTGAAAGAAGGACAAAAAATAAAACTCCTTATAAGTAGGATACATCTTAGCATAACTTATACCATACGAAAAGTAAGGTTGTTAAATATGATTTTTAGAAACATACAAAAAAATCCGATTCGTCAATTTTTGGGTTTTACGTACAAGTATACTCGTAAGGACCTTGAGCAGTTAGAACCCGTTATATACGTTTTCCCATACATTTCGCGGTCGTATACGACCACACGGGTTTCGAAGGGTTAATAAGAAAGATTTAGCGAGAGTCAAATCAAAATATAGGTTGATGCACATTTTTTTTGGTGAAAAGTTTTTATTAATTAATTATGTTAATATTAATTATGTTCATAATTAAAGAGTATGTAACTCCAATGGCCGAAAATAAAGCAATTGACTGCCGAGAAACATTGAAAAGACCGAGTAACCGAGTAATTCCGAAGTGACTTCTAAACTTATTAATCTTTTTATTTAAACTTATTTTGTCTTCTCTGTTAATTGATATTTTTGCGGACATTTGTACAATACGTTTCAATTATATGCTAAATAGTTTAATTCATACAAATATATATATTGCAGTTTGCATGCTATATACATAACATGCAATGTACAGCTATTGTATGGTATTAACATTTTGATATTTTTACGGTTCTTATTCGCTATGTTATAAAAGCTACAATCGCACTATGAGTGTTAAGTATGATTTAATATTAGCCGCATAATCAGACAAAACTAATTGACTGTTTTTGCTATGTAACATCTAATGCTACCTGCAATAAACTAGTTATTATTCTTGAACAACTTGAAAACACACGCACAGTATAGTAATAAGGGGTAATTACGTAATGCATACGAGCACATGTTAGATCGGATAGATCTACCATGTATACCCATTATTTTAACCAATCTATATATCCTAGTTTTGTAAATGGATTTAGGTTTTATCTTACAGACATAAACTATATATAGTTAATAGATTCAGGCGTAATTTTGTAAAAGTGAAATTTACACGCAATTTGATATAACCTATTTTGCGTGCTTCCACCACCAATTAGTTCATCGCAGCCATGGTTGTTCTCGTCGTTTCTGTGTCGGCTGCTGTGGTCATTTTCGGGATTGCCTGCTATCTGGCAGATGTTAGAGGTTAAAATAAGTCTACAAGTATCTTGTAGAGTTCAAATGACCTAATTGGTGGTGGAAAAGTGGTTGTCGTAACAACAATTCAGGTGGGCCATTTAATCCTTTGATAAATTTTGGAGCCAATATTTGAAAACACTTGTTAAGCAATTTAGCTTATCCTTTTTTTGTCATGGGTAGTATATATAATTAACAAGTACGAACTGACATATTTCAACTATGTCAAATTATGCATTATTTACACAACGATTCATAACTACACCTAAGTCAGTTACTTCACCGATTTAAGGGTTATAGCGCAACTCCGCTTTTTTTTTACGACGTGCGATGGCATAAAAGTATGCTGTCCACCTAATGTGAAGCAGTTACCGTAGCATTTGAACACTTCCAATACACTGTCACTTATGCAATACCACCTCTGCTGTATATACAGCTACTCTTTAGGAGCTTACTGGTGACCTCACTCACTCGCAGGAACACAATAACCCTCCAGGGAGTTGTTATTACTTCCTCAGAGGATGGGCTGCTTTGACCCACTGCCTCTCTTAATAATCACCGTCTCCCCATTTGTGAATCGATTAATCCCTTTGCGCACAAATAAGTGGTATTTGTTCATAAAGCAAAAAAAAATGTTAACAAAAGTTCATGTAAATAGAATGATTTATTAAACATGAAAGAAATACATAAACAGTTTAAAAAAATCCAGTAATAATCTATATATAGAGAGGTAAAGACAAAACAATTCAGTACGACAAAGTAGTATCTTTCCCTTAGTTTAACAAGTTTTTTTTTGTTTACATAACTTCACGCCAATCCCCTTGCGGAGTAGGCAGAGACAACCGAGCGTCACATGACTCGATCCTTACAAACCTCATTCACTTCTTTAACATTTATTGCTCTTCTCATGCACGTTCGCCGGTTTCTCAGGCCCCTGACAAAACCTGTCATGAAAGGTAGTTCTTGACCTACCTCGGCTCCTACATCCTTCTACCATCGCGTTGTATGTAAAGTATCTGTTTCGTAATTCTTTCTTCCTGCATTATTTCTACATTGCCCGATCCAACGAAGCATGCTTCTTCTTATTTTAACACCGATACTCTCTTTCAGATTAACTTTGTTTCTAACAATCTATCTGCGGAAACTTGTAATTGTCCATCTTCATACTAGACTTCTGTAATATTGTTTGTAAATTAGACGTAAGTATCCCAAAAATGTAAAAATAAAATAAAATAAAATAAAAACATCATCATTGCGAATACGGTCTACAAACGTAACTTGTAATTGTCCATCTTCATACTAGACTTCTGCTCATCTTCTACAAGACAAATTCTGGGTTTTCATACTTTTCGAATGAAAACTCAGAACTAGGAACCACCACAACGATCAATTGGAGCTCCACTTAGGATAATTGAAGGACGACAGTTTTGTAACTAATGGTGTAGTTCTAATAATAGGGCAGAATAAAAATGTTGAGCTTTAGGATAATTATATTACGAAATTATTTGAGTTTAAAACGTAAGTATAGTAACAGGAGTACATTTTAGACTACCGAATACATTATAAAGTCATGGAACTGAAAATTAAATACTGGAATCTGTAAAATAAGAGGAAATTGTGTCCTTACTGCAAAATAGTACAACAAATATATCTAAATTACTAGTGACAGCATAGTGGATAAAAAGTTAGCTATAAATCCAGTTATTGTAAATTGACATCTAGCAATATTCTCTTTAACTTTTGTATCTATGTATGTATATCTTCACGCCAAGTCCCTTGCGGGGTAGGCAGAGAGAACCGAGCGCCATAAGACGCGGTCCTTACATACTTCACTCGCTTCTGTGACATTCATAGCTCTTTTCATGCACGAGCGTGCATGAAAAGAGCCTGCCTACCCCGCAAGGGACTTGGGCGTGAAGATATACATACATACATACATATACATATACAGTAAAACTGAAATTAACTTTTCAATTACTTATTATCTAAGTACAATGTTGAGTCGTATTCCAGTCCTTGGGGCCGCGATGATTCGTCGTGGATTAGGATCAATAAACGCAGGTGTATTCTTAGACGGTTCAACTCGATACTTACTAAGCAGTTTAGTAATACACACCCGACTCTGCAGTTTAGCAAAGCGCATACCTGAAATTAGTAAAGTTCTCTGTCGTAAATAGATAAAATATTAACAACTTAATTCAATAAAACATATTTGTGCAAAAATTTCAAGTAGTCAATATCACCAATAATATTATTGAGACCTAAATAGCTCTTAGTTCCACAGCGGTCTCTGTTTATTACCTACTAGCTGCAAGCTGCTACTTCTTCCGCGACTATGCTCGGTATCCCATACGAACCGATTTTACTATTTTCTTACTATTTCCTCGGCTTCTCTAAGAGTCGTATCATGATGTTGAATAGCCTATAACCTTCCTCATGATTTGGGATATCAAACACAATAAGAGTTTTTCAAATCCGACTGGTTGGGACAATCGAAAGAGAGACTGAAAGTCCCAGAGCGCATTCTAACAAACAAATACAATACTCCTCCGCATCATATATTAGAATAGATTTCGTATTACCTACTTTAATTTATAATTTTAAACTATCATTTAATTTTAGTTTGATTCTATTATAAATTTCTCTGTGTTTAGATAGATAAATTCTTTATTTGTATCTTCAGCATAACAATTTGTTACAATTATGCTTATAAATGTAAGCAATACAAAGAAACGGTGAACATACCGTAGAGGGGAAAAAAGTCATATGTGTGGCGCAGTAGCACAAAATGGCTATAATTCAACTACTTGTTTTGTCCTGATGAACAAATATAATATTCTGCTACAGCCACAGACCAACCGCGAAAAATATATAGTTTTTAGTTTATTTTTGAATGTAAAAATTATTACACATTTATATTACTTAGTTAATTTTAGATACAATTAAATATCAGTTTGATTCTATTGTACCTCTGTGACTTATTGTGCTTATTGTATAAACTTTTATATTCTACTAGCTTTTGCTCGCGGCTTCGCTCGCGTAGATTTTGGAATTTTGGCCGTTTTACTTATTTTTATTTTATTTCTTAGTCAGCAATAAATAGTTAGTAAAAGTACCAAATATAATGAAGATATGTCACCATCTGTTTGGTTTTCATTAACCATGTGATACTGACTGTATAATGGGTATTAAGGTGTGAGGCACCATAGTCCCCCTAACTTTCAATGATTCAACAGTCATTGTGATAAATAGCTACCTGATACAACGAATGTATGCTTTAAAAAAATTCAATCAAATTGTATTTTAATCTAAGTATAATAATTTTGTTGCAAATGATGGCAGCGCATACATTAACCACGCGTATTACCGAGACAAAGGTTGTATTTATAATGAGCAGCCCCTAATTTTTTTTTCGCTCATGAAAATGTAGATCCACAAAAGAAGGACTAACCCACACCCGGGTGTGCGTTAGTCATTTTTCCGTGAAGGGCACCCTCCGGGACCGGATGGGAGGGAGTCGGTGAACACTCATGAGTCCCGTTTCTGACGACCGAACGAGTTATGTCAGTCTCCTACTGACTAAACACCGCCTAGGGAATGCCTTTAGCCGGGAAGGCTTTGAAGGCGTCATCGGAGGCGATCGCCCAGGGGATGTGGGGCGACGCAAAGCCTTCGCGCGCAACTTATATACTGACCGGGAAGCGACGCCATCGTTTCTGTCAGAAATAATGCATTAAGAAGAGCCATTTGAAAAAAATATATAATTGAGGCATTCTAAATTCATTTTTAATTGATTCCTTTGTATAAGGATTCTTGTGATACAATATGACATTTTTTTAAAACGCCTCAAGTTGAATATTTATATACATATAAATATCTGTAACCCAAATATCGTCGTGTTTACATAATTAAATAACTTTTGTATTTGCTGATGGTCACTAAGGGGAAGCATCAATTTTTTTTTGCTCTTTTTATCCCGTGATGCACTTTATATCAATTACAGATATAAAGTGTCTCTCATCCACATATCAGACGTAACTTCAATTAGCTACAGAGAATGTTAGCCTCCGACGGGTTTTTTGGGTTCATTGCTCAGGTACTTTATTTTAAAAGATTTTTTTTCTCGCCCTAAACGCATACATTTTTCAAATAAAGCCTATTTTAAAAATATAAAAGTTTCAAGTCACTAACTTAAAAAAATATCTGTCAACCCTATTAGGAGGTGAATTTCATAAAGTCCTTTTTAGGGTTCCGTACCCAAAGGGTAAAACGGAACCCTATTACTGAGGCTCCGCTGTCCGTCCGTCCGTCCGTCCGTCTGTCACCAGGCTGTATCTCATGAACCGTGATAGTTAGATAGTTGAAATTTTCACAGATGATGTATTTCTGTTGCCGCTATAACAACAAATACTAAAAAATAGAATAAAATAAATATTTAAGGGGGCTCCCATACAACAAACGTGATTTTTTTGCTCATTTTTGCTCGAGTATGATAACGGCAACAGGTAGACGCTTGAAATATTCACAGAATATTTAGTTATATATTCACTTTAAGAATAAATAATTAAATTAAAATAAAACAAATATTTAAGGGGGGCTCCCATACAACAAAAGTGATATTTTTGCCGTTTTTATCGATAATGGTACGGAACCCTTCGTGCGCGAGTCCGACTCGCACTTGGCCGATTTTTATCTCTCATATGCATTACAAAAGGAACCTCTTGATGAGTCAGTGAATTAGTCAGGCACTTCATTTCTATTAATATAGATTTAATTAATATAGAATAGCGTCTCGTCCATACACACTTTCACCCCCCTTTTCACCCGCCTAAGGGTGAAATTTTTGGAAAACTCTGAAACCGTTTTTTTTTGTATTCTAATAGAAAGTATATGTACAAAGTTCTAAGTCACTAACTTAAAAAAATATTTGAAAACGCTGAAATTACTTTCTTTGTATTCTAATAGAGAGTATCTGTACAAAGATACCAAGTCACTAACTTGAAAAAATATTACTACTCCATACAAACTGTTAATCCCATTTTCACCCCCTTAGGGGTTGAATTTCAAAAAATCCTTTCTTATCTATCGTGAGTATTACAAAAGTAACGTCTATGCAAAATTTGAGCTTTCTAGGTTCAAGGGTTTGGCCTCGGCGTTGATGAGTCAGTGAATTAGTCAGAAACTCCATTTTTAGTTAATATAGATTTGTTATGCTTTAAAATAGTAAAGCTTAACAAATCTATATTAATATTATAAAGTAATTAAAAAAAATTAACAGAATAAGTCATTTACATACTTTAATGACAAATAAAACTTGTCAATTTTGAATGAAATACATAACATATATTTCTTCAGCTATGATAAAGAACTGTTATTATTGATTTATTTGATGTTTACTTTTTAGGTATTATCAAGATAGGACAGAACTGTACCTGGGAATTTGCTACAGAATCTTTTATACAATGATTTTTAAGTAATATAAAAACAATCAAATCTGAAAGACAAAATTTTACACTAACATAGAAATGTTCTCCTGCTTCATTTCATGAAGTTAATAATAGTTACGATGATGCACGTAAAAAGACTGAAGAATCAGAAAGCGTAGTAATTCTGATCTGTTGAAAACTCGATACTACACTACCAGAAATATATTAGGGGTAAAATTGAAATAATAAATGGTATGAAATTGCCGATGCCGGTACTGAAAAATTAAAACTCGTTTTTTCTAAGATGTAACTTATTTTTTCCTATATAACGTCGGAAGACACACGAGCATACGGCCCACCTAATGTGAGACAGTTACCGTAGCCTAATACCGCTTGTAATATATTAAGTATCACTCGCGCGATGCCTCTGCTGCTGCTTACACGGCAACTTCTTAGGATCTTACTGGTGACCTCACTCACACGCAGGAACACAACAACCCTCTAGGGAGTTGTTATTTGTTATGTATGTTTATTATAACCTTTTTATTTCTTACTTAGACAATTAAAAGGCGTTTAATCAAGTAAACGATATTGATTTTTAGGGTTCCATACCTTAAAAGGAAAAACGGAACCTTTATAGGATCACTTTTTGTTCGTCTGTCTCTCTGTCCCTCTTTCTCAAGAATGGGTGGAGTTACCAAGTTGAAATTAATATCAACTACTCAGGTATGTAATCCCAACTAGCAGTGAAAAAATCAAAATTCTAAGTCAACGCAATCAAAAGATACGTGCATATTTTAACACTCGCAAGGGAATTATAACCTATAGGTTACTTGCCGTTGTCCTAGATTTATAAAACTTGGTAAAACGCAATGTCATATAGCACAAGTAAAGGATAAAATCCGAAAACTGTAAATTTGTAGTTCCATCACAAAAAAAAAATACTTTTCTTGCGACAATAATTTGTGAAAATATTTTATACGGAACCCTCAGAGCACGAATCGGACTCGCACTTGACGGTATTTTTTTTGTTTAAGCTATATAACAATGTTGTTGCACACTCCAACTGGTGAAGTCCATCTCACAGAAATCGGCAACCAAATAAAATCTTACTGAAGGGCATCCCCGTAAGTGAGTGAGTTTATTAGTAAGCTCCTGGGTAGTCTCTGTGTTAGCAGCGGAGGTGGCAACGAGCAAGCAATATTTACTGTTTTGCACACATTGATAGCCTACGGTAACTGTACATTAGGTAGGCCGTATATCTCCCGATATTGTGTATAAAAATATAAGGGATGAATAAAAAAAGGGGGCTTTATTAGACATATTCAATTAACAAATTTGTGAATTTATTCAATTAACGTCGCTAACACAGTGACTCTTGCGGGGCAGCCGGCCCGAACGATGTGACTAGGTTCTTACACTTTAAAATAATACTAAGTAAGTGTATAATAATAAAAACTAAGTGTATTAAACTTACCTATACAATTCCTTGGGCCAATCCCAAACGGTAAATAAGCACTCGGATGAAGGTTTCTAATATTTTCTACATTAAATCTATCGGGATCAAACTTCTCAGGATTTGGATAATATTTCGGATCGTGGTGAATGCCTGATACTGTAATCAGGACTGTTTGGCCTTTCTTCACTATTACATCAGTTCCAGAAATTCTATAATCTGATTGTGCATTTCTTTGCAACGGGTCAACTATAGGCTGAAGCCGTAAAGTTTCAGCGAATACAGTATCCATGTATGTCATCTCATTCATAGAATCATAAGTAATTTTTCCATCGTGTTTCTGCAAGACTTCGTCGATTTCTGCTATCACTTTGTCTTGTATATCTTGATGTCGTGCCAAATAATACAACATGATCGACATGGTCGTTGCGCTGGTTTCATATCCAGCTCCGTAGAAGATAAATGCTTGTGCTGCGATTACATCGTCTGTTATCTGCAGATGTACATCTTTTGTTTCATCGTTTCTATTTGCTATTGCGACTTCAGATTGCTGTCTTAACTCTAATATAAGATCCATAAAATCCTTTCTACCTGAAGGTTTGCCATTTCTTTCATTGATTACAGTTTTAACTAAATTATCAAAATAACATCTCACAGGACCAAATATTGATAGGTTTAATTTCTTCAATATTCCTGGATACATCATATCAAATTCAGATAAATATGATGCAGTAAATATATTTTCATCGAAAGATTTAAGTAATTCAACTTGATTGCCGCCAATATTTATATCCAGACCAAAGGCACACGCAGATATTGTCATCAATGTGTATAATTGGATTAACTTGTAAACATCTTGCTCTGTGTCTTTACTTACCACATAATGTACGTAATCCGAAAATTTCTCAACACGCTCTGATAGCAGATACACCATATTTTTTAATTTACCAGATGTAAACAAAGGAGTGAATCTAGTCCGTAATACCTGCCAAGTATCTCCATCGGCATGGAATAGGTTCGCACCTAAACCTTTCTTGCTAAATTCAACTCCTCTGTCCATAAACTGATTGAAATCTTTTATCATGACATGTTTTATAATATCCAAATCCCGGATCAGTAAAGCTGGAGTAGTCATTCTGTACACGCCGACAACTTTTTCATTAGGAAACTCTTCATATACTTTTTTAAACACTGAACCAATGAATTTTCGCCGAAGTGTCGATTCTAATATGTTTCCAAAGAATGGAACTGGTTTCGGACTGGCAACATTTCTAACTTTCCAATAGTTGAATGTTCTAATGAAATAGTGATATAAAGCAAGAACTGCTGTTACGAATAATAAAAGTATAAATAGCCACGGCATTGCAATATCTATACGGGCACGTTGCAAAAACGACTAAGTACTAAATATCATAATTTGTGCCATTTATATAGCTTTTGCCTCGCGTCTTATCAAATCACTCACACTCAACTTATGTAATAGACATTTACTAAAACAATATATTGTAGCGATAATATTTATCTATAGGTATAATAAAATAAGTAAATTTTATATATATAATATGTAAGTTACATATATATAATACGATGTTCATTTCGATTGAACAGAGTAAGAACAACAATTCCTTACATTTAGATGTTCTTTTTTTTTAAATTTATTTATCCATTTAACAACCTGCCAAATGACGACATGGTCTGAAAATTTTTCTGCACGCTCTGTCATAAGATATGTCATATTTTTCAATTTACCAGATGTAAACAATGGAGTGAAACGGTTCCTCAATACTTGCCAAGTGTCTCCATCAGCATGGAACAGATTCGCGCCTAAACCTTCCTTACTAAATTCAATTCCTCGATCTAAGAACTTATTGAAATCTTTTATCATAATGTGTTATATAATATCCAAATTACGAATGAGCAAACTAGGAGTAGTCATTCTGTAAACGCCGACAACTTTCTCGTTAGGGAACTGTTCGTACACTTTTTTGAAGAATGATCCCATAAATTGTCAGCGAAGTGCCGACTCCAGCATGTTCCCAAAGAATGGAACAGGTTTCGGAGTGACTACATTTCTATCTTTCCAGTAGTTAAATGTTCTAGTGAAATAAAAATATAATATTGGAACTGCTGTTACTATGAATGACACTATATATAACCACATTGTGATGCCTATATCACAGTACTGTTAGAGAACGACTATCTCTTTAATCATTGTGTCACTTTATATATAAATGGGTAGTTATTACTAAACAGTAATTATAGTTGCTATAATTGCCGGTCATGAGTTAAGACATGGCAGTATATCAGTCAAGTTCGGATAAGAAAAAGGTGATTAGTATTGCGTATAATACAATATATATATACAGGCTACATTTGGTATTACGTTCGACACTATTACTCATAAAATATTAGACCTGCATATTTCCAATTTCATATAACTAATAAAGCCTCATTGAGAACGTATTGTGTATTGCGTAATAAACAAAAAATTATCACAGAAAAACATATTCACTTTGTATGTATATGTTCGAGCTTTATATTTTTTATGTTCAACTATAACTTCCCATGCTCTAATGTAATGAAAAGCCAACCTTTATAGGCCTGGTAGGAATATGTAATACATATAATAGGTAGTGCGTATTACTTTAATTTATTTAATGAGTAACATGTTTGTTATAGGCGAACGGTGGCCCTTATCACAAGCTAAATATATTGTTATAGGGGCCACCGATTAGCTATCAATATGAACTATAAACTACGAGTATTTAAAATTTATGTTGCGGGAATAAAGATTTTTATAATTATATTTATTCATTTCCAATCTCCTTTTTACATTTTTAAACATTATAATATATGAAATTTGATTGCTTCCGCCGACAATTAGTTCATGCGGCCTAGCGCCGGCCGGCACCCACCGACTACCGTTTGTAGACGCAACATGCCGACGCTGCCATGGCTGCTTCGGTAGTCTCTGCCTCGGCTGCTGCTGTCGTCCGCCATCTGTAACAGAAACCGCATGCCCCCACTACCGTCGCTGCCACGACTGGCCTGATCGTCGCTGCGACACGTATTTCACCTCTTCACGTGGCATCCTTAGGCGCTGTGGACTTTAATCGTTAGAATAACATGCTACAAGTGACAAATCCATCGTAGTGTCGTCCCTTATATTGAATTGAGGGTGGGGGTGGATGGTGTAGGTGAAAAGATATTTAATAGAGGGGAGTTACTAAGGTCAGTCTGTTTGTTCATGAGAGTAATTTTAGAATTATTATGTTTAATATTTTTTTATTGTTCCATAATATTTAGTTTTAAACCTTTGTCTATGGTGTGTAAGATTTGATATGTATTCGTAGGGGATAAATTATGTCCTTTATCTATGAGATGTTCGGCGAAGTGCGACCTTTCTGGGTGATTGTATTTATACGCCGATATGTGTTCGTGAAATCGTGTTTGACCATTACAACCAGTTTGACAAATGTTAATCAAATGTTAGTTTTTAATGGTATAAGTCCAAAAAATTGTTCCCCTTTTTACTAATACTTACATTTACCAACTCGTGTGGGTAAATTTTAAGATTTACTAGTAAGACCTAAGATTTACCGTAGTTTGGTCTTTTACAGTAACATATAATACATTTAACCTCATTACAGATACGCACGCAAATGATGCATACAATGTGCAGTCAACAGCGTTCGAACTTTAAACCGATAGTCATGTTTAGTTTGATTTCACTTAAGCATGCCTAAGGAATATATTAAGACAGGTTTGACCTAACCACCACATGCACGAAATTTATTTTCCCATGATAAAAGACTGTTAAAGAATCTTGTCAGGCGGCCAAAGAAACGTTCTTTCAGTGATTGTTTCATATTTATTTATTTATAATACAGATATTAAAGTCATTACAGGTTACGTAAATACCCAATGCAACTTATAGCTAGATACATAGTCGTAATTATAATATTACTACAAATTGGGTTACTTATATACCTACTCAAATTATACAATGGCAAATACATATATATATATATATATATATATATATATAAATTATATTTAATACAATGTCCTTGTTTAATAATATAATTAAATTAACCTAAAATACATTCGTTAAATTAAATTAAAATCGCGATCAATAGTAGTCAATTGTTTTCAATGAATGTTTACATATCATAGTCAATCTACTTTCACTCCATCTAGGAATCTATAAGCTCCGTCAAATAAACGAAATTCACTGTCTGCAAAGAGATCCAAATCATCGAATTGAGCGAGCATGTCCCCGATCAGCTGAAATGCACGGGCGGTGGGTGCCTGGGAAGCGTGTTTAGTACGGGTATGAGACCGCCGCAGCAAGCGTGGCCGTCTACGCGGCGCTACTGCTCCCGAAACATCTTGTGGAATACGAGTGGGCACTAAAAGACATAGTTTCTCAAGTACTTGAGGGCTATCAACCCTGTAATGTAGCACAGATAGATAATGCTTGATGAGAAGCATTTGTCTCCCAAACGCTAGCGTTTCTATCTCAATCATGCCAGAAACAAAAAGCGAGGGATACAGATAAGGGTAATATCCGTAACTCCTTTTGTAATGCCAGCGGGCATTAAGGTTAAGTTTACGCTGCACTTTCTCCAACATAATACTATACTTAGCCTCATACGGAGACCAGACTATAGCTCCATATTCCAGTTTACTACGAACATAAGCATTGTATAGTACATTTGGTACGGTCGTATTATCAAATTCGGAAGCTGTTCTTATAATGAATCCTAGAGTTCTACTGGCTTTTTTACATGTGTCTGTTACATGTTTATGGAAGTCAAGTTTATTATCCAACATTACTCCGAGGTCAAGAATATTATTAACGTTATTTATTGAGGCGCCAAATAAACGGTCTGTTTTGGACAACGTTTCCGTGAGAAAGTGATGCATTTGCACTTGTCAATATTAAAAGGAAGATGGTTGGTTTCGCTCCAGTCAGACACGAAATAAATATCCGCTTGCAGAGCTTCAGCATCGCTATCATTACCAACTCCAAGGAATAACTTGAGATCGTCAGCAAATAAGAGCCACTCAGCAGCTCGTACAGTTACTGATAGGTCATTTATCATAACTAGGAAAAGTGTAGGACCCAAGGTACTTCCCTGACTTACACCGGACCTTGTGTAATAGTTCTGGGAGACATACCTGTCTACACGCACAAACTGACGACGATTGTCAAGATAGCTTGCGAAAAATTTAAGTAGATTAGGCATGAATCCCATTATAGCCATTTTATCCAGCAAGATGTCATTATCAACAAGGTCAAATGCCTTCCTAAAATCAAAGTATGCCGCGTCAACCTGCCGTCCAGCATCCATTTCGGCTGACACATAGTCTACTAAAGTAGCTAGATTAGTAGAAGTAGAGCGAGCCCTACGAAAACCATGTTGACTGTTATGGAGGGAACTATCAATTTGCCGGCTAATATGAAGGTTGAGAATTGCCTCGAAGATCTTAGCAAATACAGAGAGGGCGGCTATTGGTCTGTAGGACGAGACATCTGTACCGGGTTCACCCTTAGGAACTGGTGTCACTCAGACAGTTTCCAGCAGTCAGGATATTTCGATTGAGCCAGACAGAGATTGAAAAGGTACAATAGGGGACCACTGAGAACGGGTAAAGAGTCCTTCACCAGAAATATTGGTATCCCATCGGGGCCGACTGACGAGCGTGACTTAAGACGCCGCACTGCCGCTTTCAGATCGGCTTCATCTATATAGGTGACAGTGATTGAATGTGTGTCAGGATGGGAGTAGGCAGCTCGCGCGGCCTTCGCTGCATCTAGACGCGGTTCTTCATTATGGAACACGGAACTGAAATATTGCGCAAATGCGCCAGCTGCAGCTTGGCCTGAGACTTCTACCTCACCATATTTAAATGCATCTATACGCCTCCGATTTTTTTTCTTGTCCTTCACATAGTCCCAAAAGTTTGCTGGATCGTCAATTATATTTCCTTAAATATTTCTAATATGCTGCTGATATCCATTGTCAATCAATATTTTGGTACGCCATCTGTTGTACCTAAATAATTCTTTGTCATATTCTTTACCGTCCGATTTATATTTTTTTAGATGAAAATGCTTACGTTTTAGGTTGTGTATTATCTCGCCCGTATACCATTTTGGGTACATATATTTGGTATTATGTGGAGAGCAGTTTTTGGGTGGTACGAATAGGTTAATATTTTCATACAGTTTTGAGTGTAAGATATCCACAGCTGAATCCACATTAACTGTTTTGTACAAGTCAGACCAATCGATTTCGGCTAAGGCCGCATACAGTGCAACAAAGTCGGCCTTACGCCAGTTCCAGTCTATATTATCTACAGGTTGGGGCGCATGAGAAGACGAAGGCAATGGTATCATATTGTATGATAGCTTTACAGTTAACTCAAGTGGAGGATGGTATTTATCAATAGGAACTAAGGGTCACCTAAGGAAACTGTGATCTGATCGGAAGCAAGATCACTCAGCACGAGATCCAACACGCCACCTCTACTATTCAATACATTATTATATTGACGTAGCCTACAAAATTCCTGAAAGTGATCAAATTGCGTCATAACATTAGCACTAAAAGAATTCAAATTAAAATAGTTAATAGATTCAGGCGTTACTTTGCGAAAGTCAAATTTACATGCTACGAATCGTAGCATGTAAATTTGACTTTCGCAAAGTTATTCTAACGACTAACATCTACAGCGCCTGAGGATGCCTCGTGGAGAGGCGAAACACGTGTCGCGGAGACGACCGGAGCAGCCAGGGCAACAACGGTGGCGGGTGCATGCGGTTCACATTTCAGATGGCGAACACTCGCAGAGACGACCAGAGCAGCCATGGCAGCGGCGGCATGCATCTACTAACGGTAGTGGGTGGGTGCCGGCCGGCAGTAGTTCGCATGAACTAATCGGGAGCGGAAGCACACAAAGTAGTTTGGAGCAAATTGCCTCAAATTAAAATCTCCTAGTATTATGAAATTTAAGTCAGGATACGAACATATAGCATTTTCAATACATGTCAATACATTTAAAAATTGATCGTTTCTATAGTTAGGAGGTAAATACGCTACACAACATAAAAAACTTACATTATTTTTATTTATGATCGCAAATAACAGTTCCATGTCCGATGTATAGCCGTCGATATCTGTTGTCGCACATATAGTATAGCAGTTACGTACTGCTAGCAGAACACCACCCCAGTATCTCCCGCGCGATCCCTACGAGCACAGTGTACTGGCCCGGAAACAGTTCACCATCAGATACAGAACTAGTCAAAAACGTCTCAGTCAAAGCAATTATGTCATGGGTGCACTCTATCACATTCTTATTAAATATTGCAGTTTTAGAACGTAAACCACGGACATTCTGATATAAACACAGAATTTGTCTGTGTCGATAACGACTTTTACTTATCCGTTTGTTTGGAGCGAAATATCGGTCTTTAAAATTCCCAAGTTTTCAGACATATCCAAGTACATATAGGTTTCACATTTCGAGAGGAATTTCAGACGTACAGTATCTAAAATAAAAGGGGTCGGTACCAGAAGCGTGCACGCCGCGACCGTGCCAGTCCAACACTGTGGACTGCAATTCTGGACCCAAACCGCACAGACGTGAGATGCCTAGATGCTTTGTATGTGTCAGAGACCAAGCGAAAGGGAAGCGACACCGAAGATCTGCCCGGTGGCATGATGGCCCTGTGGTCCGGGGTGGACCAGGACTTTCATGCCAGTACTGGCGTAGGTGTCGTGCTTTCATCTCGCTTGGCCGCTGGTGTGAAAGATTACGATTTAGTAGGTCCAAGACTTCTCTGGGTTAAGATAAAACTGGGGATTACGCGAGTGTTTTTAGTTGCAGCATATGCTCCTGTGAGCTCTGCTGATTCCCAGAAGCTCGAGAAGTTTTGGGAGACTGTAAGGGATATTCTGGATTTAGCCGAAGCGAATGAACGGATAATTATGTGTAATCTGAATGGATGGGTTGGGACCAAGCGAAGCAGTCATGAGGCTGTGCTTGGTCCATACGGAGATAAGAGAGTGAACGATGCTGGTAAGTTACTTTTAGACGTATGTATGGAACGAAACCTCCTTGTGTCGAACACGCTCTTCCATCACAAGGATATTCACACTTACACATGGAGACGGAATGAACAGAAAAGTGTGATTGATTTGATTTTGATAGATGGACGTCTCCGAAAGTCGTTAATGGATACAAGAGCCTTCAGAGGTCCCACTCTTGAAACGGACCACTATCTGGTGATAAGCCGATTTGTGGGCCTTTTCAAGAAGTGGAGGCACTGGCGAGTGCGTATTCCTTTCGGAGACCATGAAAGAATAAGAAGTGAAAAATTGAAAGATGAAAGTGTGAGGAGTACGTATGTACGTCTAGTTAGTGAAAGACTTGCGAACGCGAGTCTTTCCGACTCAGATGTAGACGAATGTTGGAAAGTTCTGAAAGAAAGTATGGTGGACAGTGCGAAAGAAGCATGTGGATGCGCAAAGAGACGTAGAACACTAAGAGGAGATGCCTGGTGGGATGCGGAGGTTCAATCCTCCGTGGAAAAAAAAGAGGAAAGCGTGGCTGGATTACGTATCATCTTTGCACCAGAGTGATGGTATGAAAGAAATGAAGAAAGAAATATACCGTCGATGCAGGAATGACTCCAAAGCTTTAGTGAAAGAGAAGCGTGAAAGACTACATATGATTGAGTAAGAGAAGCTGACGAAGAACTTCGAGGCAAATACCAAACTCTTATGGAGAGAGGTAAAGAAGTCTCGAAGTGGTTCGTCAGCATCCAGAATGGACAATGTAATGGTACCAGCACATCTTATCGATAATAAGATTGCGTAATATTATTCAAAATTGAAATGGTTTAAAATTCCTTAAGATTGGTGTATGGTCGAATGCAACGTGGCTGTGCGCACATGTGCAACCCATTATTTTTTTTTGTTTGTTGGCACGGAGCTCGGCGAGCTTATGCAATCAAATTAGGGTTACTTAAAAGTATAGAAAGAAACCACGTAAGATATGTCGATGTTTTGGTGAAATTCAAATTGATAATGAATACAAGATCGAACCGATCTGTTGGAAATAATTATAACGAAATAGATGTTTGAGAATAATTGGATTACAAGTGGGTCGACGCAATCCCTGCCCTAATAGAGAGAGCTCTTAGATGTGGCGGCCTAGACTTATATCTGGAGTCTATTCGGGTATATAGAATAAGATCTAATTTGGGTACTAATCACAGTTAATTAGCATGTGTAAATTATGCATTATTCGGTAAATTAAGTTAGTTGTAAGACCTAGTCTGGAGTGGATAATGTGTACGGAACCTTGCGTCTAAACACAGATCGGCGTGGCGGTTTTACGGGGTTGAAGCGCGCGCGGGGTTGTCGTGGACTATATAGGCAATGGGGATCGAGAAGACGGGACAGAATAGCCAATAATGACTGTGAGACGGAACGTATTTCGGGAATTCTCAAAACCTTTGTATTTTTGTAACTTAAGTAATCAGTATTCGTTTGGGCTATTTGGCTATAAGATTTGTTTAAAGTGGCTTGTTATTAAGCAGTATTGACACATTTCAAGCACCGTGGTAAACTGACTGTGATAACTGAGCGGAGTTTGAAGTGTATAGAAGCATTACACGATTTAGTACAGATAGGTAAGCTGTACTGAAATCTCTCCACAGAACACTAGGGAATCACCTCTCTAACGCGAAATAAAGCGTTAGTGAAGTGTATACATACATCACGGAATGTCGAGGCGACTATAATCTCGTATGCTGGTTTAACTCCTCAGTTAAGCTGGCGTAGGCCATTGTGAGTCTGCAATGACCACATTTCCGTAATTGGTGGACCGTAGGGATTAGGTTTCCATTGACTCACACGTCTGCCAGTTGTCTACACAAGTTATATACACATATATATATTTTATAACACAACTATCTATACACAACGTCCTTAGACACACTCGCGTTAGGGCGTTAGGTCATATCCCGGGTCTTGTTTCTTTAAATCCGCGATAGGTTCTGTTAGATAATTAGGAGTAGGATTAGAGGATTTAAGTTGTAAGGTTCCATTGTCGACTAAGTTATAAATAAGTGCTTGTTTCGCATGAGTTTGAATGTTTATGAATAAGGTGGTTGTGTAGTATAAGGATCTCGCGATTTTGAATATATAACGCTCTCATTTTTATTTTGAAAGAAAAAAAAAGATATATTTATATCAGTAAATGTAACATCATAGTGTGCGGTAAAGATTAATCCGTGTTAGCCCCGTGGTTTTGATTAATTTTGGTTGGGCGTCCGTGGCGGATCATGTCGGGCCTGTAGCCAGTCTGAATGCACTGATATCAGACGGTTATTCACTCGACTGATATGGTTGGGTACCGTACACTTTACAATAAATGATGAAGTTTCTTAAAGTACTGTAAGGTTGGAATACCATAAACACGAGAGCATAACTTGCGCGATAACGTCCCGCGTGAATAATCAAAAGAACGCTATAAGCGTCAATAGACTTTGATTTCCGATAAGCTTGTAATTCGCTCGTATAGCGAGAAAGTAATTAACATGTCTTTAAAATGTTAAGGCAATCCGCCGAGTGTATTCAATTCACTCCAATCCAGTCCCATTAATTGGTAAAACCCGATCAGGGTTTAAGAGCTCTTACACAATCAATAATGCGCACATATAACTTATAATATATAAATTTATACCAATGGACTTGGAATAGTAAGGCTTGGAGCAAGTGGCTATTAGTTGCAACAACAAAATATTAAATAAAAGTCGTACGCACACAAATACATGTTTATATAAATACATTGTTTCTTTGCGAAGAAACCAGCTCCAAAGACCTTAGCTGCGTGTTGGAAATCCCGGCCAGGGTAAATAAGCCACGATATAAATACTATAATACGAACCACACACATGAAAATAAAAGTTCGACTAATCCCGAGCTTATGGGCGGATTTCCATTATTAACTCGTATATACGACTCTAGGCATTAAGACATCGAAATATCTTACATCAATAGATATATATATATATATCAACAAATCGAAATAGAAGTGCTAATTCAACTGTACATAGGGCTGGGAGATAGGATTTTAGGTAAATATAGAACACATAAGACGATATTAGGTAACATAGGTAGGTCTTATCACGAAACACATAGGTAGGGCTTAAAACTTAGATTAGGTTATCTGGGTAGGTCTTATATTAGACATACGTAGGGCATAAGACAAATAGGTAGGTTATCTAGGTAGGACGTAACATTAAACACATATGTAGATCTTAGAACAAGTACATAAAAGAAATATAGGTTAGGCACTTAAGTAGGGAAGTTAGGACATTAGGTAGGGAAGATTTGTAGGGCTTAGCAAGGCAGGAACATTTAGTTCGTTAGGTAAGATAATAATAACAAAATAGCAATAGTATTAGGTAGGGTTCATCAGTAGCAGTAGGTGTAGTTAAATAGTAGGTAGAGGAAATAGTAGTAGGCAGATAGGCTGGACACGCTCCAGTCCATTAAGTTAGATAGGAGCCAATAGACAAATTTGTGAGTAGGCTAGACACGCTCCTGACCATTACATCCACGTAGGGCAATAGAGGAGGCAATTGAAAAGTAGTAGGTAGGTAGGGTGGGTCGCGCTGTGGTCCATTACATCTGGTGCTCGTGAGCGAGGATCGAAGACAAGTAGGGTTACTACGGCTAAACACAACGTAATTTATATAATAATATCAAGCATATCGGCTATTTAGATAGTTTGCGGTAACTGTGTTACATCAGGCGAGGTTTGGTTTCATATAACAAGCATATCGGTTATTTAGATAGTTTGCGGTAACTGCGTTACATCAGGCGAGGTTTGGTTTCATATGACAAGCATATCGGCTATTTAGATAGTTTGCGGTAACTGTGTTACATCAGGCGAGGTTTGGTTTCATATGACAAGCATATCGGCTATTTAGATAGTTTGCGGTAACTGTGTTACATCAGGCGAGGTTTGGTTTCATATGATAAGCATATCGGCTATTTAGATAGTTTGCGGTAACTGTGTTACATCAGGCGAGGTTTGGTTTCATATGACAAGCATATCGGCTATTTAGATAGTTTGCGGTAACTGTGTTACATCAGGCGAGGTTTGGTTTCATATGACAAGCATATCGGTTATTTAGATAAGTTTGCGTTAACTGCTTAACATCAGGCGAGCTTAAGCATAAACACAACATAAGAGTAAAAAGAAAACTAGCATTCAAGCTATATACCTAAGTTTCAATAAGTGGTTGCTTTAAAATAGCAACTGTTATATTCATAGGCAGCGGTGTGCATTTGCCATCAGGCAAGTTAAAAATTAGCATTCGAATATACAATTTGTTTGTTAGTTATCAGTTCTGTAAATTAATTTAGTAAACATTAAATTGGTTGCTGCTTAGCATAAGGTAGATAGAGTTATTTTTGAAACGAGCATTCAATTGGTTAGCTAGTTTAACGATCGTTAAAATTTACATTTCAACTTGGTGTAGGCTACGGTTCGCGTAGCAGGTCAGAATTTTTTTGTAATTAAGCGTGAGCAAAAGGTCTCTCTCGATTTTCGTTAAATCGACATATGGCAGTAATAAAACATTTTGAGACTCTCATAAGCAACATGTTTGCGTGAGCAGGTCAGACTTTTTTTGTGGAAACAAGAGTATTGGGTTCGGTTTAAGTGTCAATTTTATAGTTACCACTTGTTTCGGTTTCAAGTGAGTTAGGGTTGGTATTTTGTTATACTCGTATTACAAAAGAAAGGGATTCTGGATTGTTGAAACGACTATTGTGTGAACGTTTGCATAAGAGTGTGGTAGATTGGAAGTTAGTTTTATTACGGTTAGTTTAGACGGTTGTGTGTACGTTAGTTATTATGGCTGGGCGACGACCTCGCAAGACTAGATTGGGGGTCCAAAACGAGTTGAGCAATGATCTATTACAAAGTTATACTACAGAGATTGATAGCATTAGAAGAAAGGCAGACCTCAGTTAACACCACAACGCCAGATAGTGGGCTGGAGTCTAATAATTTGAACTCTTTATCAGACCAGGGGGAGACTATTTCCCTTCCAGGAACCAGTAGGCGTGATTTTGGAAGTAGTTCAGTTGAGACAAGACCAGTGTGTGTCTATAAATCTACACAGACACTACCTAAATTTAATGGTCGAGACGCGGGCAATCCGATGGTTTTCCTAAGAAATCATTTCCAAAGAAACAGGTTCAGAGGATCGAGCATTATTTATCGCAACGGATAGCTTATGTGATGACGCGAAGATACGGATGAGTATTTATCGCGACAGTTGGCGAAATTTCAGTGATTTCGAACGGGACTTTCGTTTAGTCTTTTGGAGTAATAATGAGCAGGAGCTGGTAAAACAGAGATTTATGTCAAGTCAATATAGGAGTGATTCATCTGGAACTTCGATGGAGCTATATTTAGCCAAGCAGTTAGATAGTGTATACGATCTGACTTTACCGTTCACAGAATCTGAGAAAATAAACACAATATTCAGGCAGTTACCTACACATCGCCTCTTTACAAGAGCAACGTGACATCTCATAAAAACGTTTTTTTTTATTATTTGATATTCAAAACCGCGATGTCGAATTTTATTTTCTACAAAAACGCGGCATTTTAAAAGTGAATGTTCGAGGAGCTATGAGTGAAAGAGACGACACCGCCGTGGCAAATGGCGTTATCACGTTGTCTCTTTCGGTGTGGCGCACGACTTCGACAACGCGACGTGTTAGTTTGCCCCGCACGCGCAACGAGTGAAGTGTTCCTGCTTTTCACAAAAAACGTGGCATTACGAGTATACCACAGTTTTAGTGCAAAGGTATGTTTCTTGTTGTTATTTACTTTAACTCGAATAATATGATATTAGTTATATAACTCGTTTTTGTTGTAAAACTCGTGAGTATCGAGAATGAGATAATGAATATTGCCACATTATTGATGAAAAAGTTACAAGTTTCCTTTGTGATATCTTAGATTGTAACCATGTTGTTGATGAATCGTTTTCAAATACTATGGGTTATTTTATTTCACATCGTTATTTTTGAAAACCTTTAAGTTATCGTTTATATTATGCTAAAATGTTACATTATACATGCTAAAATAAAGTAACTTTTACGCATTTGTTTTTCAGATGGCATCCCGATCTAGGATGTTAGTTCAATTAGCTACTGGTGTTAAAAATAATTTAAGTGAACAACTAAGTGATTCAAACTCTCAGATCGATATTTTAACACAAGACGAGAATGAATATGCCAAAAGCTCGACCAATACATTGCAGACATCAACAGAAGGTATTTTTTTACTTGTCCTGATTTTTTTTCTAGTTATTTAATATAATAATAATAGTATACTATATATAGTAATAATAATAGTTATGTTCCTATAATTTCATTATTTTAATCCTCTTTTTAGACAAAGACATCGCAGTAGATTCCATCCGACCTCGTAGTAATTCGACTAGTAGCGGTTCCTCTAGTTCTAGCAGTTCTTCAAGCAGTGGCCCATCTATATATCAAGGTAAGTTAATCAAAATGCAGATACAGATGTTAGGAGTAAATAATTCTTACAAAATTTGAGGGTAATTGATTAAACCAATACCACACCATTACACTTCAAGAAATTGATTGCATTTATAACGTTACAGACAGCGACGACTCGGTAAAGGATCCTGATTATGAAGCCCAACCAACAAAACGTGCTGAGTATTCTTCTGATACTGACGTGGAACAAAATATCACTACCAACTATAATAACATTTCTGATGATCAAAATTTGGTAACATCTAATATTTAAACTATGAGGAACCACTTTCGTCTACAAACGAACATGCTATGGTATTCAATGATCTCGGTGTAATAGAGAACAGAGAATCTTCTGCGATTGAAAACGTAAGTAACGAAAAAAACGTATTGAAAAAGAAAAAGATAAGAACAACAAAAATATTTTAGTAGCGGTCTATGATCTTCAAGCAGTGTTCCAATGCCCCAAAGGAGACGTCTCAGTTTTTTACTACAAGCCCAAACTAAATGTACTTAATTGAACAATTTATAACTTACAAAATAATTCAGTTGAGAGTTATATATGGGATGAGTCTAACGCCAATAGAGGTGTCAACGAAATAGCTACCTGTGTTTACAAATACCTGAAGAAAATTTCCGCAACGGCTGAAGACCTCGATGTTGTCTTTTATTCAGACAATTGTGCCGGACAGCAAAAAAATAAGTTTATGATCTCAATGTACACTTACGCAGTCAAAACTCTGCCAAATCTTATATCAATTACACACAAATACCTCGTTAAAGGACATATGCAGAACAAGGGCGATTCAGCTCACTCTCAAATAGAGAGAGAAGGTAAAAGGCAATTGAGATCAGGACCAATGTATACACCTGACGCATTTATCGGGGCTATAAAGGCGGCACGGAAAAAAAGCGAGCCATTCCATGTTAATGAAATGTGCTTCGATGATTTTTTTCATTGGAAAAGTATATGCACTCAAATGAACTTCGCAATAATGAAAGATGAAGACAATAATACTGTGAAACTGGCTGGACGAAGATAATAAAAGTTCAAAGCTCTGATCCCGATGCCATATTTTTCAAAGAATCATACGCTGACGAATTATTCAAGAAAGATATAGTGGTAAAAAAAAGAGAAATCATAATAGCCAAAGCATTAATTTAGATTTGCAAAAGGCCTATCTTCAAAAACCTGGACTAGCAGAAAGAAAAAAAGCTGATCTCATGGATTTAGTCAATAAAATACCTCATTCCTAGATACCAGGAGCCATTTTACGAATCGTTGTAATAAGACTAAAAGAAGTACAAAGATTTTTTGAATTATATTTTTTGAAATATTTAATTGCTATATTTAAAATAATAGTGTTTTTATTAGTATTAAGAGAATTTGTGATTCTATGTTTATGAAGGGCGATAGCAATGTTCCTATTTTGAATTTCTAAGTACTATAAAACTGGGTGCCATGATCGTGTTAGAAGACGTTACTTACTATTAGATATCTGTTTTTAATTTTCTTATTTGTATGAATGTAATTTTTAGTTACCTTATAATTTTAATTAAAGCGAGTACTAAGTACTATGTGATTGATTGATCTTTAGTTGATTATTGTGCCTTAAACTAATTTCATGGTGTAAGTAAGCCGTTGTTTTCGTAAATTTGTATTTTTAAATACAAGATCTTTATTTTGATAGTGTGTTTTACTAAACTTATCACACAGCCTTACGCCTAAATTTAACATCTTCAATGTGATATATCAAGATGTTACAAGCATTTTGTGACTTATTTTCATTAAAAACGTGACATGTGTGTCTGTGTTTTTTTTTTTATCAGTTTTTTCACTTATTTCATATTGAGTGAGTTTTTTTTGCTAATTTTCAGAAAACACATTAATTCCCGCAACAATTTAATTGTTTTCCGACAGTAAAATTGTTAATATTTTAGAATTTATCAACGCTTAAATGTTTAAAATTGCTCTCCTGTAAAGTTGTGGTTTCAAAAATATCACGTTGTTCTTGTAAAGAGGCGACATGTTCAAACAGTCTGGTTTGCTAGACCGCAGACAGGTAATATACAGGAGGCGGTAGAATTCTTACGCCATCTAGAGAGGAATGTGGTGATAAACCCGGTTGGTCATTATGGTAGTAACAGGCGGGATGCACCACGTGCAGGGCGTGCGTGGGGCCCACAAACAAACACTATTAGGGCCAGACCGTATTATAGATCTCAGACAGGTCGAGGGAACTTACGCGGCAGTGTAAATAGTAACAGAAACTTTAATAGACGAGGGCGTGGCGCGTATATACAAGGTCGCAGTAGTGTAGGAACCAATAAAGCGATTGAATTTGTAAAGAGTACGGAAGATTTAGACAAGACAAGACAAAACTTAGATAAGGAAAAACTAATTAACGCGCGGGAGTTAGTCCCCGCGCGGAACTATTTTTCATGTGAATACATGAATAAATTTGGGTTTAAGTCTGATATAAATTCGATACGTACAGCGTATAGCCTATGCAATATTGAAGCGTTAGTAGGTATAAACGAGTTTATCGAGTTAATAAATTTTAGGGGTAAATTGTTAAATATGTGTATGTATGAGGACGAAGTTAGGTTCGGCAGAAATATGAAGGCACTATACACGGTATTTGAGGACACGGAAATTTTAGGAAATGATAGAACGGAACAGGTTTCTTTGCCTGAGATAAAAGTGACAATACAAGGTCTAGAAGTGACTGCTTTAATTGATACGGGAAGTGAGGTGACGTGTATAAGAGGTGATATATTCGAGCAGATTTCGGCAGGGGGTAGGCAGTGGCCAGACATCCCCATACCAGCGGTTAACGTTGTTGGAGCTTTTGGTGTTAGTAAAGAAAAGGTCAACAGGTTAATAATTTTACCATTAGAAATCAATGAGCGTGTTGTAGATACTCCTATGTTAGTTTTAAATAAGTTGCCGAAAGAAATGATTTTAGGCTATGACTGGTTGATGACAGTAAAGGCGTGTATCTCTTGTAGCAGTTCAGGAACGTTATCAGTGACGTATGGAGAGCGTACTAGTGAGGTACATATGATTGATAACGAGGGTATGAATGAACGATGTAACTTTGTACTTACCACAAGTAAGAATGGTTATACCATAGAGCAAATAAGAGAGTATGTATCTAAGTTGGAATTACCGGTGGAGCATAGGAATAAATTGCAAGAAGTTTTGGTTAAGAATAAGGAGGTGTTTTCTGATAGGCCAGGGGTAATTCATAAATACGTTCATGAAATTAAAATGAAAGACGAAACGCCATTCATAAAACGATCCTATCCAATTCCACATGCGTACCGCCAGGAAGTACAGAATAAGATTTCGGAGTTGGAAGCGTTAGGCGTCATTAGTAGAGCGCAAACGGCTTACAGTAGCCCATTGACGTACACAATTAAGAAGGACGGTTCCGTTAGAGTTTTGCTTGATGCCCGGGAATTGAACTCTCGCATGGTGGGAGAAACAGAGTGTGCCCCTTTGGCTAGTGAAATGTTACAGTCAGGTTACAAAATAGATTATTTAGCAGTATTAGATATAAAGGATGCATATTTTAGTGTACCTTTGACCGAGGAATCTAAACAGTACACAGGGTTTGTAGTGTCAGGGAAAATTTATGTGTACAATCGTTTACCACAAGGATTGAAAACATCTGTTGGATCCTTTTCACGTGCGATGGATATTATACTAGGAAGCGAAGTTACAAGTTATTGTTTGAACTTCTTAGATGATTTGGCTATTTTAACTAAAGGCAGTTTAGTGGAGCATATAAAGCAGGTTGATGTCGTTTGACTAAATTGAGAGAGAGCAACGTTCAAGTGTTCTTTAACGAAGTGTCAATTCGCCGCGAAAGAGGCTAAATTGTTAGGATTTATATTGAGTACGGAAGGGGTATGTATAGATCCAATGAAGGCGGAGGCAGTGCAGGAAAGAAAAGATTACTGTGGTTAAGGTTTAGTATCATAGGAGTTTAGGAGGTATTCAAATTAGAGACGGGAAACCATTAAAGCTATGTGGAATTTATCGAAGATGGGAGTTATGGGTTAATTTTTTTTTTGCTCCTTACTGACGGAGAAGGTTATATCTTGTGAGGATGCAGTCTAACATTTACACGTTATTCAGCACCTCAAGGGGGAGGTTGTAATGGTACCAGCACATCTTATCGATAATAAGATTGCGTAATATTATTCAAAATTGAAATGGTTTAAAATTCCTTAAGATTGGTGTATGGTCGAATGCAACGTGGCTGTGCGCACATGTGCAACCCATTATTTTTTTTTGTTTGTTGGCACGGAGCTCGGCGAGCTTATGCAATCAAATTAGGGTTACTTAAAAGTATAGAAAGAAACCACGTAAGATATGTCGATGTTTTGGTGAAATTCAAATTGATAATGAATACAAGATCGAACCGATCTGTTGGAAATAATTATAACGAAATAGATGTTTGAGAATAATTGGATTACAAGTGGGTCGACGCAATCCCTGCCCTAATAGAGAGAGCTCTTAGATGTGGCGGCCTAGACTTATGTCTGGAGTCTATTCGGGTATTTAGAATAAGATCTAATTTGGGTACTAATCACAGTTAATTAGCATGAGTAAATTATGCATTATTCGGTAAATTAAGTTAGTTGTAAGACCTAGTCTGGAGTGGATAATGTGTACGGAACCTTGCGTCTAAACACAGATCGGCGTGGCGGTTTTACGGGGTTGAAGCGCGCGCGGGGTTGTCGTGGACTATATAGGCGATGGGGATCGAGAAGACGGGACAGAATAGCCAATACTGACTGTGAGACGGAACGTATTTCGGGAATTCTCAAAACCTTTGTATTTTTGTAACTTAAGTAATCAGTATTCGTTTGGGCTATTTGGCTATAAGATTTGTTAACCAATTCTTATAGTTTCTTTAAATTCGCGATAGTTTGTTTAAAGTGGCTTGTTATTAAGCAGTATTGACACATTTCAAGCACCGTGGTAAACTGACTGTGATAACTGAGCGGAGTTTGAAGTGTATAGAAGCATTACACGATTTAGTACAGATAGGTAAGCTGTACTGAAATCTCTCCACAGAACACTAGGGAATCACCTCTCTAACGCGAAATAAAGCGTTAGTGAAGTGTATACATACATCACGGAATGTCGAGGCGACTATAATCTCGTATGCTGGTTTAACTCCTCAGTTAAGCTGGCGTAGGCCATTGTGAGTCTGCAATGACCACATTTCCGTAATTGGTGGACCGTAGGGATTAGGTTTCCATTGACTCACACGTCTGCCAGTTGTCTACACAAGTTATATACACATATATATATTTTATAACACAACTATCTATACACAACGTCCTTAGACACACTCGCGTTAGGGCGTTAGGTCATATCCCGGGTCTTGTTTCTTTAAATCCGCGATAGGTTCTGTTAGATAATTAGGAGTAGGATTAGAGGATTTAAGTTGTAAGGTTCCATTGTCGACTAAGTTATAAATAAGTGCTTGTTTCGCATGAGTTTGAATGTTTATGAATAAGGTGGTTGTGTAGTATAAGGATCTCGCGATTTTGAATATATAACGCTCTCATTTTTATTTTGAAAGAAAAAAAAAGATATATTTATATCAGTAAATGTAACATCATAGTGTGCGGTAAAGATTAATCCGTGTTAGCCCCGTGGTTTTGATTAATTTTGGTTGGGCGTCCGTGGCGGATCATGTCGGGCCTGTAGCCAGTCTGAATGCACTGATATCAGACGGTTATTCACTCGACTGATATGGTTGGGTACCGTACACTTTACAATAAATGATGAAGTTTCTTAAAGTACTGTAAGATTGGAATACCATAAACACGAGAGCATAACTTGCGCGATAACGTCCCGCGTGAATAATCAAAAGAACGCTATAAGCGTCAATAGACTTTGATTTCCGATAAGCTTGTAATTCGCTCGTATAGCGAGAAAGTAATTAACATGTCTTTAAAATGTTAAGGCAATCCGCCGAGTGTATTCAATTCACTCCAATCCAGTCCCATTAATTGGTAAAACCCGATCAGGGTTTAAGAGCTCTTACACAATCAATAATGCGCACATATAACTTATAATATATAAATTTATACCAATGGACTTGGAATAGTAAGGCTTGGAGCAAGTGGCTATTAGTTGCAACAACAAAATATTAAATAAAAGTCGTACGCACACAAATACATGTTTATATAAATACATTGTTTCTTTGCGAAGAAACCAGCTCCAAAAACCTTAGCTGCGTGTTGGAAATCCCGGCCAGGGTAAATAAGCCACGATATAAATACTATAATACGAACCACACACATGAAAATAAAAGTTCGACTAATCCCGAGCTTATGGGCGGATTTCCATTATTAACTCGTATATACGACTCTAGGCATTAAGACATCGAAATATCTTACATCAATAGATATATATATATATATCAACAAATCGAAATAGAAGTGCTAATTCAACTGTACATAGGGCTGGGAGATAGGATTTTAGGTAAATATAGAACACATAAGACGATATTAGGTAACATAGGTAGGTCTTATCACGAAACACATAGGTAGGGCTTAAAACTTAGATTAGGTTATCTGGGTAGGTCTTATATTAGACATACGTAGGGCATAAGACAAATAGGTAGGTTATCTAGGTAGGACGTAACATTAAACACATATGTAGATCTTAGAACAAGTACATAAAAGAAATATAGGTTAGGCACTTAAGTAGCGAAGTTAGGACATTAGGTAGGGAAGATTTGTAGGGCTTAGCAAGGCAGGAACGTTTAGTTCGTTAGGTAAGATAATAATAACAAAATAGCAATAGTATTAGGTAGGGTTCATCAGTAGCAGTAGGTGTAGTTAAATAGTAGGTAGAGGAAATAGTAGTAGGCAGATAGGCTGGACACGCTCCAGTCCATTAAGTTAGATAGGAGCCAATAGACAAATTTGTGAGTAGGCTAGACACGCTCCTGACCATTACATCCACGTAGGGCAATAGAGGAGGCAATTGAAAAGTAGTAGGTAGGTAGGGTGGGTCGCGCTGCGGTCCATTACAACAAGATAAGATGAAAAGCTGGTGGCATTCTTGCTAACACTCAGGAAGTGTTAGAACGGTGGAGTGAATATTTTAGAGAAACGTATGATTATGTCCATGACGCTGGCATTGTGAATGAGTCTGTGATTGACTCGGCAGTGCCAGCGTACCATGAAGACATTACTATGGATGAGATTGAATGGTCGATACGAAGTTTGAAAGATGGAAAGTCAGCGGGAATCGATATGGTAACAGCTGAGATGATCAAGCTAGGTGGTACCTGCGTTAGGGACGCCTTCTGGTTTTTGAGCAAATTATGCTGGAGAACCGGAGGGGTCCCGAGCGATTGGAGACGCGCAGTCATCGTGCCCTTGTATAAAGGCAAGGGCAAGTTTAATCAGCTTAGCAGCTAAAGTGTATGGAAAAATCATTGAATAGAGAATGAGGGTGAAATCCGATGGAATGCTTTGGGAAGCACAGGGTGGATTTCGAAGCGGGAGAGGATGTACGGATCAAGTTTTTTCACTCCGCAACATCGTAGAGAAGCATCTGGCTTTGGACCAGAAGGTTTTCTGCGGTTTTGTGGACTTTGAGAAAGCATGTCTGGAACATTTTGCCCAGATATGCGGTTGACGGTGTCCTACTCCGTGCTGTGCAATCTACTTATAAGGATTGTACAGCATGTGTGCGGGTGGACGGCAGCTTGTCGCCCTGGTTTGATGTCAACATTGGTGTCAGACAGGGATGCGTGCTGTCGGCTCGGCTGTTCATCTGTATGTATCTGGACAGTTGTCTTCAGAGAATAAGAAATATGAATGTGGGAATGCGAATGGGTGACTCAGTAATCAACTGCCTGCTTTATGCAGACGATGCGACGATTAATAGCAGAATCACCATCCGAACTGCAAACACTATTTACAACAATTAAAGATGATTGTATGAAGAAAGTCTTACAATTGAATGCGAAGAAAACCAAGATAATGGTATTTGAAAGAGAGACAACCAGAACGAACACTAGGATTATGGTTGATGATGTAGCGTTGGAGCAAGTGAATGAGATTGTATATCTTGGAAGTGCTTTTAGCAGCAATGGCAGGTACACCGCTGATGTGGAGAGACGAGTGAGTGCCGGGAATAGGGTGAATGGAGCGTTGGGTAAACTTCTAGGCAGCCGAAATCTAAGCCAGAAGGCACAGCTCGCTGTACACAACGCGGTGCTAATTCCAACGTTAACTTATGGAAGTGAGAGCTGGGTATGGCAGAGAGAGCATGGAAGTAGAATAAATGCGGTCGAGATGAGAGCATTGCGCAAAATTTGTGGCATAACGCTTGCTGACCGCGTTCGTTATGAAGACGTGAGAGACCAACTCTTGTCTAAAGAGAGTGTCGGTGTTAAGATAAGAAAGGGCATGCTCCGTTGGTTCGGACATGTAGAAAGAATGCGGGACGAAAGAATGACGAAACAGATATACATTGCAAAAGTGAAAGTATGTAGGAGCCGAGGAAGGCTGAGACTAACCTACCATGACCAAATTGGTCGTGTTTTATCAGATGGTGATGTTAGAAGCCCCAGGAACCGGCGAGCGTGTATGAAAAGAGCTATGAATGTCACAGAAGCGAGTGAAGTATGCAAGGACCGCGTCTTATGGCGCTTGGTTCTCTCTGCCTACCCCGCAAGGGACTTGGCGTGAAGATATACATACATACATATTATTGTCAATTAATGAATAGACTTCTTCGATTGAACATGAAACATGAAAAATCTATTGGCTTGGCAGTAAAATCGAACCGTATGTTGTGTCGGCAAATGGCATATCGCTCTCTCATCGCGTCGTGCCCCCTCTACGCCGCCACTCTCGACTCCCTTGCGTTACAATTAATGATGCGATACGAGACACTCCGTTACTTCTCTGCATGAGCTGTTTACTATATCTATCCAATGGTTTTTAATTTTTATTTATTAAAAATTTATTTATTTATTTATTTTTAATTTTTTTTTTCTCTCTTAATCTTGACAATTATTATATAATATAGTTAATGTTCACATGCACAGAATAGGATCGAGAGAGACTGGTGACAAAGATAGGCCGAAGCCGGTCGCTCAGTACACCAGTCCTCTTCCCGCGACATCTTAACATTGCGATACACTGATTGCCTATTATCATGATTCGATTTTAAAAATATGTAAGTATACAAAAAAAAAAAATATTACAAGCTAATTAAGGTGAAGGATTATTTTAAAGTTTTGGCCACATTAGGTAATTTATTTAAGAATATAGAACTATCTATCTATAACTTCACGCCAAATCCCTTACGGGGTAGGCAGAGAGAACCGAGCGCCACGCGACTCGATCCTTACATACCTCACTCGCTTCTTTCACATTCATTGCTCTTTTCATGCACGCTCGCCGGTTTCTAGGGCTTTATAGAACTATCGAGTTTACAAATAGGTAGGTGTTGTGCATGAATGAGTGAGTGTGGTGTGTGTTGTAAGTGTAGAGTGTGAATGGGATGTATATTACAGTGGGTAGTGGTGGTGTGGGGTAAAGTGAGCATGATGAAGGTAAGAGGAGACTCAGTAGACACATGTATTCTCAAATGTAAGTAGGTTGTGGATAAGTAATCCAAATAAATATTCATTATTAACTGTAACAGTATTAGGTTACGAGATGAATGAGGTATTCGGTATCGTCATAATTTAAGCTTTGAAGATGGTTGATTACTTTTTTCTTGCACACGTATTTTGTAAATGGGAATAAATCCAGTTCTTTATGCAGCTTTTTATAAAGAAACGGGCCTAGAAAACGAAAGAAACGTTGGGGAAAAGCTGTCCTAGATGAACACGTATTTGGTAAATGAGTGCGACGATATGAAGAAGAAGCGCAACTGAAACCAGCGACAGCGTGCTGCTTCAGAACCGTTGCGAGAATAAAGAGCAGCCATACTGAGAGGACTTGACAGTACCGATATAATTCGAAAGTTGAGAATAAAATTGGTTTGAAAGTGCACATCTTTAATAGAGCTCTTTGGGCACGTTCTAATTTTAATAAAGCGGTCTTTGCGGCACCGCCCCAAGATGTAATACAGTAGGTAAGCAACGGTTGACAGAGTGAGGTATAGACCATTCTGACTATACTTGGGTCAGCGACATGTCGAAGCTTTCTGAAGACGTATTTAAGTTTGCGAACTCTTCCAGCCGTAATCTTGAGATGGGATTGAAAGTTAAGCTTATTATCTACAGTAATACCTAAGTATTTTGTGGAGTTAGAGGAAATAAGCGTGGGACAGGTATACGAGAATTGGTTGGGGCAAACATGAGAATGTGCTATAATTGAAAGGTGAGAGAGAGTGTCATCGGGTATACGGTTAATGGAAAAGGTAAGGTACTGGGTTTTTTTAATATTGAGAGTGAGTAAATTATCACGCAGCCAGCCGGATACACAGTCAAATCCAAGTTGTGCGTGGGAAAAGGTAGCTGCCCAAGTATCATCCGAAAAGATTAGGGCCGTGTCATCAGCGTAAGAAATTGTCTTGCAAAAGGGTAAGGTGATGGAGCAAAGATCGTTGATTTACACCAAGAAGAGGCAAGGACCCAGGATGCTTCCTTGCGGAACGCCATATTCTACAGACAATTGTGAACTTACGACACCATCAATGACCACAGACTGACTGCGCCCGCAAAGGTAACTTTTAATAAGTAAAAGTTGAGTACCACGAACCCGCAGTGACTCTAATTTGTCTAACAACAGAGGAATCGAGACTGTGTCAAAGGCCTTCGCAAGGTCTAGGAAAATAGCTAGACATTTTTTTCCTTTATCAAGACATTCGGCAATGTAGTTTGTAAGTTCATGCACAGCATCAGCCGTAGAACGTTGCGATCTAAATCCGTATTGTTGGGGTGATAATAAGGATCTGTTCTCCAGAAAGTTAATAAGCCGCTTATTAATGATACGCTCCAAGATTTTAGATAGTGCGGGAAGGATGGAAATAGGGCGATAGTTGTTTGCACGATATCGGTCCCCTGACTTGTAAATAGGATGTACTAAAGCTATTTTGAAAGCAGAAGGGAATGTTCCAGTAGCCAGGCTGGTATTACAAATATGGGTAATAGGACCAATTAAAGCTTTTGAGTTGCGCTTGAGATGTTATCGTAACCCGTGGCACAGTTGTCTCTCAGAGTGTTAAGGATACTCTCCACCTCGCCCTCTGAAGTTTCAACAAGAGCAAAAGACTCACAAGGACCTTTTTTGAATAATCACTAAGATGTTTCACATCTGCCGGGCGTCTTGTGACGGCCACAATTTTTTTTGCTAGAATAAAGCCAATAATATACAGTAGAAGTTAAACATGCCAGTTTTATAAAGATAAAATATGTATTTGGAATTTAATATTTTGGAATTTATTAATAATAATAATATTATAATTACCCAATTTTCAAATTAGTCTATGTTAAAAAATACGTTTTTAAATATATAATAATATATAACAAAGTATTACATAAAAAATAATAGACATATACATTAATTATAAATAGTGTACAGTCTATTATATTTGGTACAATAAATTGTATATATTTATAGAGATTTGCTTTTATTTTAAAATAATAAAAATTTACATTAATTATAAATAGTGTGCAGTCTATAATATCCGGTACAATAAATTATATATATTTATAGAGATTAGTTTTTAATAACTTCTAGGTATAATATTTAGTGGTATCCCTGACTTCGGACCCATAATGACTCGTTGTGGATCGTAGTCAAGTTTTGTTGGTGTACTCTTCGATGGCTCCACTCGGAATTTACTAAGTAGCTTCGTTACACATATACGACTCTGCAGTTTTGCGAAACGCATACCTGAAATCAGAGAAATCATTTCTCAGCTTTTGACGAAAGGATAAATATTTTTTTACATTCATTCATACATTTAATTTTTCTATTGAGATTTACAACACTCACACCAGAAAATAAAATAATCGGCCAAGTGCGAGTCGGACTAGCGCACTAAGGGTTCCGTGCCATTTTCTATAAAAATCAGCCAAGTGCGAGTCGGACTCGCGCACAAAGGGTTCCGTACCATTATCTTTAAAAACAGCAAAAAAATCACGTTTGTTGTATGGGAGCCACCCTAAATATTTGTTTTATTTTAATTTAGTTATTTATTCTTAAAGTGAATATATAACTAAATTATCTGTGAATATTTCAAGCGTCTACCTGTTGCCGTTATCAATATCAAGCAAAAATGAGCAAAAAATCACGTTTGTTGTATGGGAGCCCCCTTAAATATTTATTTTGTTCTATTTTTTAGTATTTGTTGTTATAGCCGCAATACATCATTTATGAAAATTTCAACTGTCTAACTATCACGGTTCAAGAGATACAGCCTGGTGACAGACGGACGGACGGACGGACAGCGGAGCCTCAGTAATAGGGTTCCGTTTTACCCTTTGGGTACGGAACCCTAACAAGTACCTGGCTTCTTGGATTGTTTATTACACATTTGATCACTCTCAGATTAATCTAATTATAAACAAATAATATTTTCCGCAATATAAAAATTTCAGTCACGTCACTGACATAGATTTATGGATTTAAAAATCTTTCCCATCATTTTAAGAGAGATATGGCGCATCAAAGAAACCCTACTGGGGAAGTAACTCAAAGATGCTGAAAACTGCAGCTAATAACAACTGTCTGGAGCGTTGTTAATTGCAAAAATTGCATGTAAATTTTACTTTCGCAAAATAACGCCTGAATCTATAAACTATTAAAAGAAATGAATTCACTAGTTCAAATTAAATTACTTATTTATGTGGATACTATTCTTGATTTTTCATCTTTTTGGATAGATTTTTAATTCCATAAATCTATGTCAGCGTTGTGATAGAATTTTTTTATTGTGGAAAGTATTATTAATTTCAATGAATATACACACATCAAAAGTGTCTAGGGATCAACATATATTTTTGCAATAACTTTTCTCCTGATTGATATTAATTAAAATTTTCTTTAAGGATTCATCAAATAAAGTGTTGTCGTTTGTCTACAGTAACGATAAACCAAGTCACCTTTGCATTAATAAAGAAATTTGCCATTTTCATAATAAAGGGATTTTTGACATTTGAACCACTAACATTAAAGTTCGAAAAAAAGACTGAAATAACAGTTTTCTTTAAAATTTTATTGGGTAACTTAAACAATTAATAATCCGTGTTTCTACCGCGAACACTAACAACACAAGAACATCGGTTTGGCATACTCAAAATGAGTTCATCCAAATCACGCTGTGGAATGGCCGCCCATGTTCGTTGCAACAACAAAAAAAGGTCTTCTTGCGACTGGATACCCTCCATATTCGGCAGAGCTCTTCTCTGTAGCATATCCCATGCATGGACACGGAGACAAGACCGATACATTCAAATCACAACTCGAAGAGCTCCAACAATAACCGCCATGATGTTAGCCGTGACGCTTCATCACTCTTCAGGGAACTTAATTAGCGACCAAACAGTCAGAAACCGCTTGCATGAAGTGAACCTTCATTCCCGAAGACCGCTAAGGGTACCACCTATAGCAATGCACAATCGTAGGATTCGATATCAATGGGCTCTTGAACACAGAAATTGGGCAGAAGAACAATGGCGTTTCGTGTGCTTTTCTGATGAGTCTCGTTTTGGTATGAGACCGGATACAAGACGTATACGACACTGGAGAACCCCTGGACGCCAACAGCGATTAAAATCCTGCCAGGAAGTCCATCCTTATAGTGGTGGAACCATCATGGTATGGGCGGGTATTTGAATCGGCGGAAGAACTGAGTTGATTTGGATCAGAGGCAACCTCAACGCTCAAATTTATGCTGAGACGATTGTATCAGACGTCATCGTTCCTCTACAAGTGCAAATCGGTCCCTTATTTCAGTTAATGCATGATAATGCACGACCGCACACCGCAAGAGTTGTAAGACAGACTCTCGCCGCAGCTAACATCAATGTCATGCCCTGGCCTGCTCAGTCGCCAGACTTGAACCCGATTGAGCATGCATGGGATATGCTACAGAGAAGAGCTCTGCCGAATATGGAGGGTATCCAGTCGCAAGAAGACCTTTTTTTGTTGTTGCAACGAACATGGGCGGCCATTCCACAGCGTGATTTGGATGAACTCATTTTGAGTATGCCAAACCGATGTTCTTGTGTTGTTAGTGTTCGCGGTAGAAACACGGATTATTAATTGTTTAAGTTACCCAATAAAATTTTAACGAAAACTGTTATTTCAGTCTTTTTTTCGAACTTTAATGTTAGTGGTTCAAATGTCAAAAATCCCTTTATTATGAAAATGGCAAATTTCTTTATTAATGTAAAGGTGACTTGGTTTATCGTTACTGTAGACAAACGAAAACACTTTATTTGATGAATCCTTAAAGAAAATTTTAATTAATATCAATCAGGAGAAAAGTTATTGCAAAAATATATGTTGATCCCTAGACACTTTTGATGTGTGTATATTGACATTATCTGTAATAACAGTTACAAATGAATATAATATAGGCCGGAATTTTGTTACGTTTTATGTAATGTCAAGAGGCAAATATGCATACGGTGTACAATTATTATCGTAGCATATGAGCGCTTGCAATACTACTTGTATCGGTGGCATGTTGTTATCCCCGTTAATGACACATCTGTTCGCAGTAATACAACAAACCTTCAGGCTGTTGTAATTTAGCTGAGCTTTAGTCTTTTGTGATGAGTTCTTGCTCAGGCGAGCTGCTTTAATGAGGCTACTCTTTCTTAAGCAATAAAGATAGTTAATAAAATAACTCTTTTATAAATAATAAATAGAGTTAACGTAATGTATACTGTTGATTGATCGACAGATGGTACGTAATTATCTTGCAGATGTAGAACTGAAAAATATTTCAATTTTACAAGAAATTATAAAAAAAATATTTACCTATGCAATTTCTGGGTCCAATACCGAAGGGTATATAAGCACATGGATGAAGTTTTCTCATATTCTCTACTGTAAATCTGTTTGGATCAAATTTTTCGGGGTTTGGATAATATTTGGGATCATAATGAATGCCCCCTGGTGTGATCAGCACTGTTTGCCCTTTCTTCACTGTCACATCAGTTCCAGGTATTTTGTAATCTGATTGTGCATTTCTTAATAATGGATCAACTATGGGATGAAGACGTAGTGTTTCAGCGAATACAGTATCCATGTATGACATCTCATTTACAGATTCATAACTAATTTTTCCATCGTGTTTCTGTAAGACTTCGTCTATTTCTGCTATCAGTTTATCTTGTATATCTTGATTTCGGGCTAAATAGTACAACATGAATGATAATGTTGTTGCACTAGTTTCGTATCCTGCTACATAAAACACAAAAGCCTGGGCAGCAATTACGTCCTCTGTTATCTGTAGTTGTATGTGTTCATTTTGATCATTCCTTCTTACACCTGTAACTTCACTTTGTTGTTTTAGTTCCAATATTAGATCCATGAAATCCATTCTTTGTGTAGGTTTACCATTCCTTTCGGTCACTACATTTTTGACTAACTTGTAAAAGAACGTTTGTACATCTGCTGCAAAAAGTGACAGGTTTAGTTTCTTTAGTACTCTTGGGTACATCATATCGAATTCAAAAAAGTAATTTATGCTAAAAATCACTTTATCGAAAGATTTAAGTAATTCTATCTGATTATCAGTTATTTCTAAATCAAGGCCGAATGCACATGCTGAAATTGTAGATAACGTGAATAACTGGACTAATTTATGCACTTCTATTTCTGGATTTTTACATACCAATTTTTCGACATGGTCTGAAAATTTTTCTGCACGCTCTGTCATGAGATATGTCATATTTTTCAATTTACCAGATGTAAACAATGGAGTGAAACGGTTCCTCAATACTTGCCAAGTGTCTCCATCTGCATGGAACAGGTTCGCGCCTAAACCTTCCTTACTAAATTCAATTCCTCGATCTAAGAACTGATTGAAATCTTTTATCATAATGTGTTTTATAATGTCCAAATCACGAATGAGCAAACTAGGAGTAGTCATTCTGTAAACACCGACAACTTTCTCGTTAGGGAACTGTTCGTACACTTTCTTGAAGACTGATCCCATAAATTGTCGGCGAAGTGTCGACTCTAGCATGTTCCCAAAGAATGGGATAGGTTTCGGAGTGACTACATTTCTATCTTTCCAGTAGTTAAATGTTCTAGTGAAATAAAAATATAATATTGGAACTGCTGCTACTATGAATGACACTATATATAACCACATTGTGATGCCTATATCACAGTATTGTTAGAGGACGACTATCTTGTTAATCATTGTGTCACCTTATATATAAACGGGTAGTTATCACTAAACAGTTATCTAGTTGCTATATTTTGCCAGTCATGATTTAAAACATGGCAGTATATCAGTCAAGTTCGGATAAGAAAAAGGCGATGCCTCGGCCAGTATTATTGCGTATAACAGGCAACATTTGGAGTTACGTTGGACACACTATTACTCATAAAATATTAAACCTGCATATTTCCAATTTTATATACCCAATAAAGCCTCATTGTGCACCTAGAAAACTACAATTTTATTAAAGTAACTTTTATAGTTATGGAATTAGTAAGGTCTAAATAGCTACATTTATAACTGACTCGCTCGTCAAAAACAAGATTAACTTATGTGAGTGACATGTGAGTAAGCTACAAATTGTGCTAGTGTAAAATTTAAGTCTTCTAATTAGGGATTAGGTATATGGTCATGTCATCTTTATAGCTACTTAGAAATTTTTAAATTAAGAGAAGTGAATTTTGTTTTTAATGCAAAAAGTTGCATTAAAAACAAAACAATCAACTTCTGTCAAATTAAAAATCAGAAGTTAAAGAAAATAAGAAACTGTTTTTTATTTAAGTTTAATCATGCACGCGATAGTTTCAGTGACAGATGTGATTAAATGAACAGCTGTAGAACTTGCTGTCTGTTGAATTTTAACTCTTATGTCGATAACAAACAATATTCAATATTGAAAGACTTGCCAAGTTTAGAATAACTGATCTCAATACTCGGCGTCATCAACAGGACTTGATTGTATTGTTCAAATTACTCCATTCCATCATATATTCCCCATCACTGTTGAGTGGCTTGAATATCAATGCCAGACGTACGCTCCCCACCTTTGTTCTTCCCGTGGTACAATAATAACATATCCTTCTTTAACCCAATACCTAGAATGTGCCGGAAGTATAATGAGCTCTCTTATAATAATGATCTTGATATTTTCAATAGCCATTTTCTACGTTTCAAAAAAAATATTAAAAATATGCTCCGCTTTACCTCCTGTTATTAATACCATCATCGACTGTGTGTCCTTTTGTTTTGTGTTTACTTTCATGTTTTCAACTAAGTTCACTCCAAGATTTTTCTATCCTTGTAATTCTGTTAATTTAGTTATTTTGTTTCTTAGTATAGTGTACTGATTTACTAGATCGAATTTTTATGCTAACACGCCCAGGATAGCAATCTAGATCATAAATAACTATATGTTAATTGTTCTAAACTGTTATTTCACTGTGATTGTTATCTGTTGTGTTGCTTGAATAAATAAATAAATAGATATTCCAATGTTTGCTTTTAACGAACTTGACCTTTTTTGACTTGAGTTTGTGTTGGCATCTTAATATAAAACTGTGCAACTTATTGTGTGATAAACAAAAGTTTATCACAGAAAAACATCTTTACTTAGTATGGATATGTTTGAGCAGTGGTTTCGCTTATATATTATTTATGTTGAGCTATAACTTCTCATGCTCTAACGTAATAATATAATCATTTAAGAGAGGTAGGGCGCATCTAAGCAGCCCATCTGGGGAAGTACCTCTACCTGACAGAAAACCGCAGCCAAATAATAACTCCCTGGAGGGTTGTTTGTAGTTAAGGGCTGTCTGCGTGTGAGTGAGGTCACCAGTAAGCTCCCATGGAGTTGCTGTGTTAGCAGAAGAGGAGGCATCGCTCGAGTGATACTTAATGTATTACACGCGTTCATAGGCTACGGTAACCAGATTTTATCAGGTGGGCCGTATGCTTGAATGACTCCCGACATTGTATAAAAAAATGTGTTATACACACGGCTCTTAGCATTTTTTTTATACAACTAGATTGTCAAACAAGCATGACAAACCGCATTAGATGGCAAGCGGTCACCGCAGCCTATTGACGCTCGCAACACCACGGGGATGTTACTAATAATCTCAATGTTCTTAGTAAGTAGTAGTAATGATGGAAAGATATATATTTTGGAATTAAAGAACCAGAGCAAATGTAAGTTTACTAGCGGTAAACGCGTAGTCTTATTTCTTGATGAGGTTACATTTTATACAGCTCAACTGACCCCTATCACATAATTTAGTCTATTTACCCTCAATTTGAGAGACAAGATTTTTACACAATAGTTTGTATTATAAGTGCACCCGGTGCTGCCGTCTGTATGACAATGAATGCCATCAATTGACAACATTTTATTAATATCGAGTCGCACTAGCGTCAGGATCAGAGCTCTGCGGAACACGAGCATTAATGTACTATAGCTATTGTCTACCGCAACGGTGTGGAACATCACTAGAAGATCAGTGAAATGACCACCATCAGTGACTATGGTGAAAACCAAATTAACTACCGCTGATCTTATGATTCTCTAGATATGCCAAGAGTTTTGTGTCTATCACACGCTTCATCAATTGTGAGACGTTTAAACGACATGCCTTTAATTCGATGGATCTGTTCTATCATCGTATGTACATTACTTTGAAATTCATCCATAAAATTTCATGGACTTGGCGAATGGAGAACGAAAAGTCACGGTAGTACAAAACGTTACTCAGAAATATACTGCTTTTGCACCTCTGACGATATGTCGTTTGATCCACATGACCTATGAATACGGGAAAGCAGCAGCCTCGAGACAAATCTCTGAGTCATATTGTTGTCAATTTATGAACAGACTTCCTCAATTGAACACGTATTTATTTACTCTAGAAGACAGTTCTGTAACTTATTTTGATGTGAAACATCTATTTGCGCGCCTTGGCAGTAAAATCGAACCGTATATTGTGACGGCAAATGACATGTCGCTCTCTCGTCCCGTCCTCTACGCTGGCACTCTCGACTCCCTTGCGTTTGTGCATGCACATATTAGACACTCCGTTGCATCTCTGCATGAGCTGTTTACTATATCTATCACGTGGTTTTTAATTTTTATTTAGTTAATAGATTCAGGCGTTATTTTGCGAAAGTCAAATTTACATGCAATTTGGTGGCGGAAGTATACAAAGCAGGTTAGATCAAATTGAATGTAATTTTTATTTATTACAAATTTTAATAATCACTAAGATGTTTCACATCTGCCGGGCGTTCCGTGACGGCCACCATTTTTTTTTAGAACAAAGCCTATAGTATACTATACTATAGTATACAAAATAAGTTAAACAATTTTATAAAATGTATATGTTAATTTTCAAATTAGTCTATGTTAAAAAATACGTTTTCAAATATGTAACAAAGTATTACGGAAAAAATAATACAAATTTACATTAATTACAAATGGTGTGCAATCTATATCCGGTACAATAAATTATATATTTTTATTGAGATTAGTTTTTAATAACTTCTAGGTATAATATTTAGTGGTATCCCTGACTTCGGACCCATAATGACTCGTTGTGGATCGTAGTCAAGTTTTGTTGGTGTATTCTTGGATGGCTCCACTCGGAATTTACTAAGTAGCTTCGTTACACATACACGACTCTGCAGTTTTGCGAAACGCATACCTGAAATCAGAGAAATTATTTCTCAGCGTTTGACGAAAGGATTAATATTTTTTACATTCATACATTTAATTTTTCTATTGAGCTTTACAACATTCACACCAGAAAATAAAAAGTACTTGACCTATTGGATTGTTTACTACACATTTGATCAATCTCAGATCATAGAACTTTGCAAGTATTGAGTGATCTTAGAATTTAATTATATGCAAATAATATTTTCCACAATATAAAAATTTCAGGAAATAAATTTATGCATTTAAAAATCTATCCCATAATTTAAGAAGAGGTATGGCTCATCAAAGTTGCCCTACTGGGGAAGTAACTGAACTGCAACCGCAGCTAATAACAACTGTCTGGAGCGTTGTTGTGTTCCTGCGTGTGAGAGAGTAAGCTCCTAAGGAGTTGCTGTTTTAGCAGCAGAGGTGGCATCGCGCGAGTGATACTTATTGTATTACATTTGTTCATAGGTTACAGTAACCACTTTACATCAAATGGACCGCATGCTTGTATGCCTCCCGACGTCGTACAAAAAAAAATCTAAAGAATTTAAAAAAGAAAAAGAAATATAGTCACTAGCTCAAATTAAATTAATTATTTATGTGGATGCATTTCTTTATTTTTTACTTTTTCGATAGATTTTTAATTCCATAAATCTATGTCAGCGTTATGATAGATTTTTTTTATTGTGGAAAATATTATTAATTTTAATGAATAAATATTATTAATTTATATTCATTTTCCACAATAAATAATTTATATTAATATATTATATTTACATTATCTGTACTAACAGTTACAAATGAATATAATATAGGCCTGCTTTTTGTTACGTTTTATGTAATGTCAGGAGGCAAATATGCATACGGCCTACTTGGTGTAAAATTATTATCGCAGCATATGAACGCTTGCAATACAAGTAGTATCGGTGGCATGTTGTCATCCTCGTTAATGACACATCTGTTCGCTGTAATACAACAAACCTTCAGGCTGTTGTAATTTAGCTGAGGTCTTTTGTGATGAGTTCTTGCTCAGGCGAGCTGCTTTAATGAGGCTACTCTATATTAAGCAATAAAGATAGTTAATAAAAGAACTCTTTTATAAATAATAAATACAGTTAACGTAATGTATACTGTTGATTGATCGACAGATGCTACGTAATTATCTTGCAGCTGTAGAATTGAAAAATGTTGGATTTCAACAGAAATAAAAAGAATACTTGAAAATGAATAGCGGAGCTGTTTATTGGATTCACACACATGAGCAAGAGAGCGATACCAGAGACAAGACATTCTAAGTTAGTGATGTACACGATACAAAAGTAGTGTTGTAATACTGAACTGAATCTATTGACGTAAGGCCATTATTTTATACATTCAACACTCTCACCAAATTATGGCCTTTCTTTAAAACAAAGAAAACTTAAGAACAATATTAGGCACAATATACCTATACAAAAACAGTATCTATATCTGTATGCCTCAACACATTATTTATGTGGTTTATACTCTCACCTAACAATAACTTTCCTTAACTAAAAATCTTCAAAAATGATAACATTCTAAATTAAAATAAATCAATTAATTTAGCTGAGTTATTCCTATCTTATTTCTTAAATATTGAAATCTGCCTCGTGGAAGAGCTTTTGTGAAAATGTCAGCATATTGCTGTTTGGTATTTACATACATAACATCTATCTCTTTATTAGCAAATTTTTCTTTTATAAATTTGTACCGAACATCAATATGTTTACACCGTTTATGATAGTCTACATTCTTAATCAAACAAATTGCACTTTGATTGTCTATACATAGTGTCACTGATTCTTGATGAAATCCGCAAGTGTCAATTAACAATTGTTTCAACCACATAGCCTCTTTGGTAGTAGCACATGCCGCCATGAACTCTGCTTCTGTAGTTGACAAAGCAACACTCTGTTGATGTTGTGTTGCCCATGTTATTGCAGCACCATTTCTCAAAAATACATATCCGGTCAGTGACCTCCGTGTACATACATCTTTGGCATAATCAGCATCACTATATGCCTGTAGTATATTATTATGTGAGGCTGTATAACACAAACCATAATTCTTGGTTTCTTTTAAATATCTCATAATTTTCTTGACTACATTCCAGTGTGTGTTATTAAAACTATTGAGATACCTACTCACCAGACTGACTCCATACATGATATCAGGTCTGCTTACTATAGACAGGTGCATTAGAGAGCCCACAGCTTCTCTGTATGGAATGCTCTGGTCCGGTGCAGCTGTACTCTTCTCCAGCGTAGTGTTAGGGTCTACTGGAATAATATTACAATTTGCATTCTGCATATTGAATTTACACAACAGCTTCTCAATATAGTTAGTCTGGTGAATAAATACACGACCTTCGGACCTTTCTATTTGCAGTCCGACGAAGTTTTTCGGTTCACACTGTGTAATATCAAAATTTTTACTTAACTCACATATGACAATTTCTAAACTTTCTCTAGACTGTGATAGAAGAAGCCCATCATCGACATACAGTAGCAGGTACACCTTTTTATTGTTTACATTGCCTATATAAACACATTTATCAGAATGACTATTTTCAAAACCAAATTTCTTTAATAAATTGTCAAATTTGTGATTCCAGCACCTTGGTGCTTGTTTGAGACCATAAAGTGAACGATTAAGTTTACATACCAGATGTGATGGTGCGTCTAAACCTTCTGGGGGTGTCATGTATATGTCCTCCTTTATGTCTCCATACAAAAAGGCAGTTTTCACATCAAATTGAATCATCTCTAAGTTATGTTGAGCAGCTTCTGAAAGTAAAACTCTGACGGAGTCGTATCTTACCGTCGGCGAAAAAGTTTCTGAGTAGTCTATGCCCTGTGTTTGAGCACAGCCTTTGGCACACAGTCTTGACTTATACAGCGAGCCCGATGGTAGGTCTTTTATCCGGAAAACCCATTTACAGCCAATTACTCGCACTCCTGGTGGTTTCTCCACTAATTGCCAAGTCTTGTTCTTAGCATGTGCCAACAACTCATCTTTGATGGACTTTTTCCACTTAGCTGCATTCACATTACTTGATATCGCCTCACTGTATGCCTGAGGGGCATCCTGCTGATCTATTATGTCATTTGTGCATATGTAAGTATTTCCAATTTTATTCATTCCACTCTTTGATCTAGTCATTATTGTGTTTGGATGAATATCTATGGAACCTATTTCTTCATCAGGTTCATATGAAGATCCCTCATCTGAGTGAAAAGAATCGTCACTGGTTTCCAGTTGTTTTGATGAATGTGACGTTGATTCACTGTTAATAGACTCATTTATGTTATATAAAGTAGAATCTGACAATGGTAATTTGGCATAATTTTTAATAACTGAATTTTCCAAAAATATGACATCTCTGCTAATTAATACTTTCTTAGATTTTGGATCAATAAGCCTGTAACCTTTGGTATGTTCATTGTAACCTATAAAAATCATTTTACTTGATTTAGAGTCCAATTTCTTGACTTTCTGTTTGGGTACATGAACCATCGCTTCACATCCAAAAACTTTCATATGGCTTATATTGGGCTTAACACCTGTCCAGACTTCTTCAGGTGTTTTGAATGCCAGCACTCTAGTTGGACAGCGATTGGTGATGTAGGCCGCTGTAGAGACTGCTTCTGCCCAATACTGCTTCTGTAATTTAGCATTTAACAGTAAACAACGAGCTCTCTCCAATATTGTACGATTCATTCTTTCGGCTAACCCGTTCTGTTGAGGCGTATACGGTGTGGAAGTTTCGTGACTGATTCCACATTTGGTTAAGAATGATTTGAACTCGTTACTTAAATATTCTCTACCATTGTCTGTGCGGAGAGTCTTTATAGATAGATTAAGTTGGTTTTCAACAATGGCTTTAAATTCTTTGAATTTATCAAAAACATCAGATTTATTCTTAATTATACAAATATATACTTTCCTGGAGAAGTCATCGATGAATGTGACAAAATAGCGAGCTCCTCCCAGGGACTGTACTTCCATTGGGCCACAGACATCGGAGTGTATGAGTTCTAGCAAGGCATTTGCTCTGGAACCTACTGAAGGAAATGGAATTCTTGTTTGCTTTCCCTCCAAACATGAAATACATACAACTTTGTCTTCATTTTCTATCTTTATCCCAGTACTTTCTGACAGTCTATTTAAATCTTCAAAATTGAGGTGAGCCATTCGTTGATGCCATAGGTAACCCTTCTCCTTAGTACTGGATATGTATGCTGGAACACTGTGTGTACTAAGCCGGTACATATTGTTTATCAACTTTGCTTCTGCCACTTGTTTTTCAATTTTATTAAATATTCTGCAACCTTCTTTATCAAATCTAACTTGACAGCCATTCTTTATTATCTGACTCACAGACAGAAGGTTGGTGGCCAGATCAGGAACATAGAGAACATTCTGTACTACAATTATTTCAGACTTGCCATTATTATTCAGAACATGCAGATTCACCTTGCCACATGCTTTCACAAGTAGTTTCTTGTCATCAGCCACTCTGATAGTATTGATCGGTGGAGGTATCTCATCATAGAGCCAGTCACGGTGCATTGTCAGATGCATTGATGCCCCGGAGTCCACATACCAGCCATTGTCATTACTCACTGATGCAGAAAATACAGCCACATAGCCGGAGTTCTCATTACACTTTTGTTCCTTCTTCTTTCTACAATTTTTGCTTATGTGACCATATTTATTACAGGTATAACACCTCGGACCTTTACTAGGTTTGCTCAATTTCTCGGAAGCCTGTTTGATATACTGCGAGTTATTTCTACTTTTGTTAACATACAGCGCAGTCATCTCTGATTTTCTAACATCTTGAAGAAGTTTAGTTTTCACGGAATCAGAAGTAATTGTCAAACCAGAGCTTTCTAATGCCATAATCATTGGTTGATACATATCGGGTAACCCGGCCAACAATAAGGTTCCCAACCATTCATCATTCACAATAAAACCAATATTTCTCAGTTTGTGAGCGGTGACCATGATCTTATTGACATACTCTTCAATGTTTTGGCATCCGTCTAGTGTTGTGGTGATCAGATCTCTCAACAGCCCGACTCGGCGTGTCAGCCCTTTGTCGTCAAAAGCTTTTGCTAAACTGTACCATACCTCTTTTGCCGTTTTTGCTTCTTGTATATGGACATAGATGATAGGATCTAGCAACAAGATAATCTTAGTTTTAGCTTTGGTGTCCCTTTTCTGGTCGTACTTATCATCCTTTGTCGGCATGACGCAATTCCATAATTCTTCATGTTCTAAGTAAGTTTGCACGGCAAATCTCCATGTGGGATAATTATCTCTTCCGGTCAGTTTTTCTATAATTGCCATTGTGTTGTTTGTAGACATTTTAAACTGATAAAGATACTTTATTATTCGACCCGGCAAAAACCACGTTGCGGTTTTGAGGTTAATTTTCACTTTTGCACTGATTACTTTTTATTTTGATTGAAATTAACTGTTATTACTTTAATTTGGAAGAATCAAGTGGGTCTGGGCCCATAACCTGTTGGATTTCAACAGAAATAAAAAGAATACTTGAAAATGAATAGCGGAGCTGTTTATTGGATTCACACACATGAGCAAGAGAGCGATACCAGAGACAAGACATTCTAAGTTAGTGATGTACACGATACAAAAGTAGTGTTGTAATACTGAACTGAATCTATTGACGTAAGGCCATTATTTTATACATTCAACAAAAAATATTTCAATTTTACAAGAAATTATAAAAAAAATATTTACCTATGCAATTTCTGGGTCCAATACCGAAGGGTATATAAGCACATGGATGAAGTTTTCTCATATTCTCTACTGTAAATCTGTTTGGATCAAATTTTTCGGGGTTTGGATAATATTTGGGATCATAATGAATGCCCCCTGGTGTGATCAGCACTGTTTGCCCTTTCTTCACTGTCACATCAGTTCCAGGTATTTTATAATCTGATTGTGCATTTCTCAATAATGGATCAACTATGGGATGAAGACGTAGTGTTTCAGAGAATACAGTATCCATGTATGTCATCTCATTTACAGATTCATAAGTAATTTTTCCATCGTGTTTCTGTAATACTTCGTCTATTTCTGATATCAATTTCTCTTGTATATCTTGATTTCGTGCTAAATAATACAACATGAATGATAATGTTGTTGCACTAGTTTCATATCCTGCTGCGTAAAACACAAAAGCCTGAGCAGCGATTACGTCCTCTGTTATCTGTAGTTGTATGTGTTCATTTTGATCATTCCTTCTTACACCTGTAACTTCACTTTGTTGTTTTAGTTCCAATATTAGATCCATGAAATCCATTCTTTGTGTAGGTTTACCATTCCTTTCGGTCACTACATTCTTGACTAACTTGTAAAAGAAAGTTTGTACATCTGCTGCAAAAAGTGACAGGTTTAGTTTCTTTAGTACTCTTGGGTACATCATATCGAATTCAGCAAAATAATTTGTGCTAAAAATCACTTTATCGAAAGATTTAAGTAATTCCATCTGATTGTCACTTATTTCTAAATCAAGGCCGAATGCACATGCTGAAATTGTAGATAACGTGAATAACTGGACTAATTTATGCACTTCTATTTCTGGATTTATACATACCAATTTTTTGACATGGTCTGAAAATTTTTCTGCACGCTCTGTCATAAGATATGTCATATTTTTTAATTTACCAGACGTAAACAATGGAGTGAAACGGTTCCTCAATACTTGCCAAGTGTCTCCATCTGCATGGAACAGATTCGCGCCTAAACCTTCCTTACTAAATTCAATTCCTCGATCTAAGAACTGATTGAAATCTTTTATCATAATGTGTTTTATAATGTCCAAATCACGAATGAGCAAACTAGGAGTAGTCATTCTGTAAACGCCGACAACTTTCTCGTTAGGGAACTGTTCGTACACTTTTTTGAAGACTGATCCAATAAATTGTCGTCGAAGTGTCGACTCCAGCATGTTCCCAAAGAATGGAACAGGTTTTGGAGTGACTACATTTCTATCTTTCCAGTAGTTAAATGTTCTAGTAAAATAAAAATAAAATATTGGAACTGCAGCTACTATGAGTGACACTATATATAACCACATTGTGATGCCTATATCACAGTATTGTTAGAGAACGACTATCTCGTTAATCATTGTGTCACCTTATATATAAATGAGTAGTTATTACTAAACAGTTGTCTAGTTTCTATGTTTGCCAGTCATGATTTAGGACATGGCAGTATATCAGTCAAGTTCGGATAAGAAAAAGGCGATGCCTCGGCCAGTATTGCGTATAAAAGGCAACATTTGGAGTTACGTTCGACACTCTATTACTCATAAAATATTAAACCTGCATATTTCCAATTTTATATACCTAATGAAGTCTCATTGAGCACCTAGAAAACTACAATTTTATTAAAGTAACGTTTATAGTTATGGAATTAGTAAGGTCTAAATAGCTATATTTATAACTGACTCGCTCGTCAAAAACAAGATTAACTTATGTGAGTGATATGTCAGTTAGCTACAAATTGTGCTAGTGTAAAATTTAAGTCTTCTAATTAGAGATTACTGTATATGGTCATTTCATCTTTATAGCTACTTAGTAATTTCTAAATTAAGAGAAGTGAATTTTGTTTTTAATCAACAACTTCTGACAAATTAAAAATCAGACGTTAAAGAAAATAAGAAACTGTTTTTTATTTAAGTTTAATCATGCACGCGATAGTTTCAATGACAGATATGAATAAATGAACAGCTGTACAACTTGCTGTCTGTTGAATTTTAACTCTTATGTTTATCACAAACACTATACCAAAGGTTGCTTGTAACGAACTTGGCCTTTTTTAGATTTAAGTTGGTGTTGGCATCTTAATATGCTATGCAACTTATTGTGTGATAAACAAAAATTTATCATTGAAAAACGTCTTTACTTAGTATGAATATGTTTGAGCTGTGGTTTCGCTTATATATTATTTATGTTTAGCTATAACTTTCCATGCTGTAATGTAATAATATAATAATTTAAGAGAGGTAAGGCGCATCAAAGCAGCTCATCTGGGGAAGTACCTCTACCTCACAGAAAACCGCCGCCAAATAACAACTCCCTAGAGGGTTGTCTGCGTGTGAGTGAGGTCACCAGTAAGCTCCCATGGAGTTGCTGTGTTAGCAGAAGAGGAGGCATCGCGCGAGTGATACTTAATGTATTACACGCGTTCATAGGCTACGGTAACTGCTTTACATCAGGTGGGTCGTATGCTTGTATTACTCCCGACGATAAAAAAAGTGTTATACACATGGCGCTTAGCATTTTTTTTATACAACTAGATTGGCAAACAAGCATGTTGCTCGCTTACGATGGTAAGCGGTCACCGCCTATTAACGCTCGCTGCCAATCTTGTAACCTAATACTGTTTCGTCACGGTACCTAGTAATTTCTCGCCAATATCTCACTCTTCAAAATGGAACACAGCAATATGAACATAGCTGCTTGGCGGTAGAAATAGGTGAGACAGGGATACCCACGTAGGCGACTTTTGTATAAAGTCTCCCTCTGGTGATAGCATACTTGGAAAATCACGGTTTGAGCAGTTATCGTCAACATGGTTTTCGTCACGGTCACCAGTGATGACCTTCTAGTATATCTTACACACCGTTGGGCTTCAAGAGTCAAGGAGAGAAACTGACTGTCAGCCGGATATTGCGAAGGTGTTAGATCGGGTCTGGCTTCGGAATCTTCTATCGAAGTTACTATCATGTAGACTAACCTAGGGCTTGTGCACATGAGTTGCTAGCTTATTGTCCAGCAAATACATAAACGTCATTGCAGATGTTAGCTGCTCGCATAGTATGGACATCAATGCTGGTATACCGTAGGGGTCTGTGTTGTCGATTAATGGTATGTTGTTAATTGATGGCACGTATTATTGTACGGATGAGATCACTGGGGTTAATAAGTTTAACAGATTGTAATGTACCTGGTTTTCTTGTACCAGAAAGCCACCATCCACTTGTTTCTGAAATTAAAGGTAACTTAACTGAAGTGTCTGACTGGGAAGGGTTTAACTTCATCTAATTCAAGCATGCCAATACACAAATCTGCGCATTCACTCTAAAGAAAAACCTTATTACCGTAGTCCCTCACTTCCGAAACACGTTTCTTACAATTACCAAGAGAACGATTCTTGATGTCGCAATATCCAGCAAGGTAGACTTTCGAAGGCACTTGAAGGTGATGGTCAAGCTGATATCCAAGAACTCGGTGTCCTAAATAAAGCGGAACAATACTTCAGCTCGAGATAAAGACTTATTCAATATAAGTCAGATCGCACATGGAGTACTGTCATCACCTGGAAGCACATGGATACCAGCTAGGGCCTTATGATTCATTGCAAGAGCGAGCTGTAAGAATTATCGATGATCCTAAGAGTAACTCCTCCTAACAGGTATTGTAACCTGGAGTTGAAAGAGAGATTTTAGCTCTCTTTGTTTGTTCTTTCCATTCTACAATGAGCTGTTTACCGAAGACATATCGGACATGGTGCCAGCAGCCTCGTTATACTCATACTTATACATTATCCTATATATCGAGAACTCTTTAGGATACGAACTGAATTCCCTGCCGAGGTTTTCCCTAGTTACTATAGCATGAGGGTAACATGTTTGTTATGGGAACGGTGGACCCTATCACAAGCTAAATAGATTGTTATATGTAGAAGCCACCGTTAAGCCGTTAAGTGATACCGTGTCACAGGTATCTACCAGCACCAGTTCTTGAGGACGGTACTGTTCCTCTCTACTGGGACAGGTCTAATATTCATGAAGGCAAGCTAGAATTGTGAGTCCTGCGGGTCTTCTTGACTTTCTACTACGAACGACGAAGACACGCCGGAGATGAAGACCCTGATCGACTCTCGTTACGCACCAACAGCTCATCACAAGCTGCTCGGCGCGGATATATTGTTCCATCAACATTCTCAGGAGCGGCTCTCTTTTTTTTTCTATACAACGTCGGGAGGCATACAATCATACGGCCCACCTGATATAAAGCGGTTACCGTAGCCTATGAATGAACGCTTCTAATACATTAAGTAAAATAAATAAATAAATATTGTAGTACAAATTACACACCATCTAGCCCCAAAGTAAGCGAAGCCTGTGTTGTGGGTGCTAGACAACCGATAAATACGTAAATATATTTTTTTGTAAATACATACTTATTATACATAGAAAATACCCAGACCAAGACAAGTATCACTTGCGCGATGCCACCCCTGCTGCTAACGTAGCAACTTCTTAGTAGCTTACACACTCACACGCAGGGATACAACAATCCTCCAGAGACTTGTTATTTGGCTGCGATTTTCTGTGAGGTGGAGGTACTTCTTAGCTGCCAAATAACAACACCCTAGAGGGTTGTTGTGTTCCTGCGTGTGAGTGAGGTTACCAGTAAGCTCCCAAGGAGTTGCTTTGTAAGCAGCAGAGGAGGCATAAAGCGAGTGATACTTAATATATCTCAAGCGTTAATAGGCTACGGTACCCGCTTTACATCAGGTGGGCCGTATTGTATGCCTCCTGACGTAGTATTAAAAAAAACTTCTCTAGACAGGCTACTTTGATGCTCCCTACCTCTGTTAAAAACACCCAAACAATGACAAGAAGACATGTTCATGCACACAAATGATTGTCCTGTGCGAAAATTAAATCAGCAAGCGTTGGTGTCGCGTTATTAACCGCTGCGCCACCTAGGTCGCCATCTTGGTGGGTATACAACATAACATTCATCTTCTCAAAGGGGCCTCTACGCGTTGGATCCATATCCCCGCGAAAGCCTATCAAATAACCGGGATTAAAACTATTGATATAACAAAATAATAAGAAATAAACAACTGGCAACACTACGTGACTACAGATGATATTTCCTTTCGAATTTTTTTAAATATGTTATTTTGTCAATTCCAACCTGTAGTAAAACTGCAGTGACAAAATGTCAAAAAGATTTACAGATTATACATTGTACACTACACATAAGTGGCTGAAAATGGACAAAATAAGGTATGTCAGAAAATTAGGGAATTTTAAAGACCGATATGAAACAATCACTGAAAGAACGTTTCTTTGGCCGCTTGACAAGATTCCTTAACATTCTTTTATCATGGGCAAATAAATTTCGTGCATGTAATGGTTGGGTCAAACCGGTCTTAATATATTCCTTAGGCATACTTAAGTGAAATCAAGCTAAACATGACTCTATCGGTTTAAAGTCTGAACGCTGTTGACTGCACACTGTATGCATCATTTGCGTGCGTATCGGTAATGAGGTTATATGTATTATATGTCTGTAGGTTATATGTATGTTACTGTAAAAGCCCCAACTACGGTAAATCTTAGGTCTTACCACTACATCTTAAAATTTACCGACATGAGTTGGTAAATGTAAGTATTAGTAAAAAGGGAAACAATTTTTTAGACTTATACCATTAAAAACTAACTTTTGAGTAACATTTGACAAACTGGTCGTAACTGTCAAACACGATTTCATGAACACATATCGGCGTATAAAAGCAATCGCCCAGATAGGTCGCACTTCGCCGAACATCTCATAGACACAGGACATAATTTATCCCCCACTAATATATATCAAATTTTACACACCATTTAAAACTAAATATTAGGGAACAATTAGAAATTATTAAACATAATAATTTTAAAATTACCCTCATGAGCAAACAGACTGACTTTAGCAACTACCCTATATTAAATATCATTTCACACACACCATCTACCCCCGCCCTCAATTCAATATAAGGGACGGCATTACGATGGATTTGTCACTTGTAGCATGTTATTCTAATGATTAACGTCTACAGCGCCCGAGCATGCCTCGTAGAGAGGCGAAACACGTGTCGCAGCGACGACCAGGACAATCGTGGTAGCGACGGTGGTGGAGGCATGCGGTTTCTTGTCTAGATGGCGGACGACCGCAGCAGCCGAGCCAGAGATTACCGGAGCAGCCATGGCAACGTCAGTATGTTGCATCTACTAACGGTAGTGGGTGGGTGCCGGCAAGTGCTAGTCTGCATGAACTAATTGGTGCCGGATGCACACAAAGCAGGTTAGATACTAGGGGAGCTAGGCCTGCGGTGCATTGGCAGAGCTGCTTTTGCACAATAAGTAAATAACAGCAAGTATAAAATAACCGGCGATAGTGATCGTGGATCGTTTTTGGGGCGATAACATCACTTATCGATATCCTTTATTGAGCTAATCGAAATTTATTATATTTTAGGGGAATCTACAATACTTAAGGTACATTCACGTCGAACAATCAGCTCTCTAGCTTCAAAACTGAAGGATTACTACGTGTAACAGTCGAAAACCGCAAAACTGCAAAAAAGACAATTTTCTCGGTTATACCTAGTCTTGCCATAAATACTGAAACAAAGAAAAAATAAATTTCTATTGCAAATAACATTTATTACTTTTACAGTGTGTTAGTTTAATACATAAATATAAAACAATTTAAAATATAAAAAGCTTATTCGAAGGGGTCTCCATTGGCTGCCATACAGTCCTTTAAACGTTGAGGCCAGTTATCAATAGAAACACGCACTCTTTCCATGGGAAAATTATTCACTGCCAATCGTACGGATTGTTTTAGGGACTCCAAATTATCATGGCGTTTAGAGCAAGCCGTACTCTCTAAAACTGACCATAAATCATAATCCAGCGGCTTAAGATCGGGACTAGACGACGGCCAGTCTTCAGCTCTGATGAAGTCCGAAACGTTTGTTTCCAACCAAGACTGCGTAGACCGAGCTTTATGACCTGGCGCCGAGTCTTGCTGATACGACCATTCTTGGTTATTGAACATGGTGTTGTTAAGGGGCTTCACTATCTTCTCAAGAATGGTATCTTGATACACTTGTGCCGATATTTTGATACCTTTTTCACAAAAGTATGGCTCAGTCACTCCTTCATAGCTAATAAGCCCACCAAACCATCACTGAAGTCGTATAGTGCCCACGTTGCACTCTGCCGACTAATTGGGAACTTCCTTAGAGCTTTGAGCATAAATACAGTCATTTTGTTTGTTAAAATGTTGCTCAATTGTAAAAAAATTCTCATCCGTAAACAAAATTTTTCTGTGACCTCCCTTTGCGTACCGCTTCAGTAGTTGTTTCGATTTTACCACCCTATTCTTTTTTAAATTATCAGTTAAGAAATGACCAGTACGTCTCTTATATGCTGCAAGTCCTAAGTCATCTTTTAAAATACGCGACATGGTTCTAGGTGCTATCTTCATCTCCCGAGATAAAATCTTTTGCTTTCGCACAGGATTTCTTCGAATTCTTTCCCTTACTGCTTTGACCACCTTTTTCATACGAACACTACGTGGACGGCCAGATCTTTTTCTGTCACAAACAGAGGAGGTCTCATTGTACCTATTAATAGCCCGGTACAGAATCATTTTACTAATACCAAGCGTATGGAGAGTTCTAAAATTGCATTTGGCTCCATACCTACTTTGTGTAATGCAACCACAGCGATTCGGTTCTCTTTATCACCCCACTCCATTTTAATATCGCAAAATATTGTACAATATATTGGCGCCAAAATGAGAAAACTCAATGAACAATCATATAAAAATGACAGATTCCAAATTCAAATGTAATATTTTGTTTATTTTTAATTGTAACAGTATTTATGGCCAGACTAAGTATAGCTTCGCTGGCTAACGCAGCTCTGCAAAAATTGCATGTAAACAATCGTGTTGCTGACACGCTTACCTAGAACAAAATAATTCTTGAAAAATTAGAAAATTTTATATATAAGTATCTCATAATCACTATCTACAGTCAATCTGGCTAACTTTGGCCCAGTTTGCACATAAAAAGTTAGACCAATGTTTAAAATAATACGTTACTCAAAAAGATACACTTGTTATGGTGGCTTTATGTAGCCTACTTTCAAAAAATTTACTCATTTACCAATAATCTCTAGGAAAATAGTTTCAAAAAATCAATTTAACCACTGGGCCAATGTTAGATTGTGAGTTGGGCTTGGATTGGCCCAGGTCCCAATTTTAGGTTGTTTTTGCTTATTTTATTTTATTTAAAGCATTTTGCTAACATTGGCCTGCATATTTACCATAAAAACTACAGCTGAGGGCCATAGACAATAATTATGTATACATTCGTTTTCATTTATTAGTACTAAAATGGGTAAATAAATTATTGCCATAGGAAAATCTACACAGTTTTTATTCAATCTTATTTTTTTGGTGAACAATGCGTTTTTAACTTATTTACTGACTTACCATATAGCTAAGACAATGAAAAAAGTATCAAAATAATTAAAATTTTATTTAATCCTACATCTACATCTACATCATGCGGTTAAACTTTGAAAAATTTCCATTCCATTCCATGGCCAGGAAGTCGTCTTATATGATAAAATACCTTTCTTTCTTTGAATATTAGTGTCATTCAGCATTCGTATGATATTTGTATCATTCATTATGCAAAACTGAGCCACGGCCTTTATCACATTATCACTAATCATCTGAAGTTCCAGTCTACCGTCATGTACTTCGTATGTCTCTATAGAAAAAAAACCTCCTGTGCTATATACAAACCACATTCTTCTTCATGAGTTATGTCTCCTTCCTCTGCCCTTTCTTCATACTTATCGAATATTTCTCCTCCCAATATTTTGAGAATTTTGAACTTTGGCCCGGGCTCAAGTTACCCTTATTCACCGGTAATAATTTACCTGTTCAATATTTATGGCAATATCATGGGAATTAGCTAATTAACTCTCGTAATTTTTGAAAGAAATAATAGATAGACACATATGAGACACTTTAAAATAACACTTGCCTCCTTAAGTATTCAAATAACAACACAGCAGGCAACTTTTTGGCGCTTTCGTACCAAACCGCTCTATTCACACCACAGAAAAAAGCAACTGACGTCTCAACAATGATAGATGTCAATTATTTGGCAGAATCTGAGCATTTACGAACATATATTAGAATCGATGTTTACAAATCTAGTTTGAAATACATAAAATCATAGCAAAAAAAAATCTATAATATGCATTTGAAATTTTGGGCCAATTTTATATTGAAGGCTTAAGTTACCCTGATCGACTGTATCTATCTATCACTATTTGCGTTGCTATGCTAATACGCGACCATTTTTTTTTCTACACAACATCCGTAACCATTACCTACGAAGGCCAGCAATACATTAACTACTCGTATTGCTCGTGTAATGCCAGTTTCTCATCGCTTTCTGATAAAACACGAGCAATTTGGTCATGGTAGGTAAGTCTTGTTTGTTTACCTTATTCATTAAAGTCCTAGTGTCGTTATAGGAAATTAAACAAATGAGCCTTAGAAATCGTGCATGAGAAGAGCAATGAATGTTAAAGAAACAAGTGAGGTACGTAAGGATTGAGTCACGTGGCGCCCGGTTTCCTCTGCCTACCCCGCAAGGAATTTGGCGTGAAGTTATAGAACTAAACAAGTGAACTACTTAAAGGTTATTGCGATCAATATGTAAGTTAAGCTTCGCACATTGAGAGTAAATTACTTTATTGTTTTAATCTTACAGACGTCGACTTCAATTAAGTTTAAGTTTCTGGCAGATTGTCAAATGAATTACAAACCATCTAAGGATTCGTTGTCATCAAAGAAATTTTACAATCCACGGGCTGCTATGTCCACTTACTAAAACATATACTAGTAGTAGATAAATATCGGCACACCGTGCTTTACAGCAGTGAATACAAATGAAAAAAACATCCATTAATTCGTTTCAAAATTGTTAATCGGTTAGTGATAAGACTACCCTATCGATAATATAAGGCGTATTAGCAAAACACGGTTGTAACTTGCAGCAGAAAAAATATTGGAACTAATGCAAGGCATTATTGTTTTACTTTAGCTTTAAAAGATATTACTTAGCAATGTACCTAGTTTATTATAAATCATCATACATCAATCATATATCTATTTCGCCATTCGTTTTGCATATAATGATAGTTTTTTTTAAGTTACAGTTTTAGAGAAAATTATGATAATTAAGCTAAAAGTCGAATTGAAGTTTTATTAATTTGTTGTACAGAATAATAAATTCACTGTGCATCGTCTTCTTCTAAGGGTTATTCCGTTTACTAACCAATTAGGATTGGTGGGATCCGCTATCTAAGGATTAACTAGATTCATTGTGCATATACAGTCCTTTTCTAAAACACAGCACAATGAATTTATAAACATTGTTTACTAATGTAATGGTTATTAATTTGAAGGCCTCTAGGTATATTATATATCCGTCGGTACAGAATGAAAAGCAAGCTGTTGATTTCCTCTTTCTGCTTCTTTTTTTTATCTTTATATATGACCTAACTTTTTATAACTTTAATTCAACTTAATTAAATTTTTAGTGTTTAGTGCTGTAAAAAATTACGAAATATTTTCACATGTTAAATTAGTACTTGCATACTCTTTTACATACTCGGAGAAACAAATATACAGGCAAAGATCTGTCTCTTTAATATAAATGTATAAGATAGATACAATAATCTTTATCTATTTCTTCACGCCAAGTCACTTATCGATTGCGCATTAACAGAAAGAACTGAGCACTACCTACGTGGCTCGCTCCTTGTACTCGCTCCTTTAATGTTCATAGCTCTTATCAAGCACTCTCACTGATACCTAGTGTTTCTTATACCACCTTCTAGTTTCTGGTTCAACACGTGGTCAATTTGTTCGTGATAGGTGGGTCTTATAGCCTTCCTCAGCTTCTACATCCTTTCGGTGTCGCGTAGTATATCTGTTTCGGTATTCTTGATTCTTGCATTCTTTCTAAATTGCGGTATCAACGGAGTATGCCTTTTCTTATTTTAACACTTCAAGGTCAATACTATTTTTTACATCTTGTCTACATGACCGATTTTGCACAACGCAAAGAGATAAGAACCCAAAAAAACCTTAATAGCTTATTAAAAACGGATAGTTTTTTTACTGTTCAATGAACAAACTCCGTGCGTCTTGGTTATATGTACATATTACTTCAGCGGAATCTTACAATGATTTGCATATTATTGTATGTTCAGAACGGCTAGTTATTTATTATTAATGTTTGATGCTAAGTCACTGCGTTATGTACCATTTTACAAAAACCCCAGATAATAATATCGTATGTAGCGAACTCATTGTTATGATCGTTAATTACTCCACGATCACACGTAATGACTTGTACATTATACATGCCATATTACATATCCCTCAAGCTATATACCTAGGTATATAATTTGTGGTTGTCTAAGTCAACCAACTCTAAACGTGGCGCATTGTGGCGATTATCTACGAGATTCTGAAAGATGGCACTGTTAGGTTACAGTAAGATTTTATGGCACGATTGAAGCAGGTTGTAACATAGGTTATCTAACTTCTTTAAAATTTAATCTTATACGTACTTACTTACATACTTAAAACTAACTTAAATCTAAATACTTATAACACTAAAAAATATCTTCATATTTACATTACTTAATTATTATACAAAATATAGAACCATATAAAAACATAGTAAAATAAATTACTTTCAATATTCGCGTGGACAAATAAACCGTGTGTTTTATAATGCTAATGCGCAGGGTGACAAAACGGAGAGGTAGGTGCGGGGCACGGTAACTGATTGCATCGAGAATTCATTCGCTGAGAACGCGCGAGCAGTGCACGCCAAACTACTTGAGAGCCTGTACGCGTCACTTACGCTTACAAAAACTACCGTTACAAAATACGAACGTAACGGCTATTTAAATTGAAACCGACTTTTTAATTTATTGGTGTTTTAGTGAATTTCCCTTACTGGGTAAGTTGTGCACATATTATTTATGTACCGCAAAGCTGTAGTATCTGTTTGCTTATCCTATTTGTGCTATTTTTATTGTAATCCTGCCACTAGCAAAATATTAGAAATAAATCGTTCGTAGTGCTTGCTTTATCTATCGCAATGCCACAGCCGCTAGGAAAATTGTAATTAGTCTCGCATGTGCCAAGCTCTCTTGCGTCTTGGTTGCTAGTGGTAGTGGACTTCTCGGCTGGATCGTAATACTGTGGTACGGTTCACAGGAACACCGTTGGGGTTCATCTATCGAACCTGAGAGCAATCTACCTCATCTCTGACTGCGAGCCTCTGCACCCTGAACCACCGCCGCAGCAACTGTCTCCGTGCCGGCGGATCTTCCGTGGCCAGACAAAGGAGAGTGCGGTAGTTCTCAACAATAGTGTACGGACTCGATCACTAGATTAAATCGAACCCGCGACCTGACTTATTCTCTTAGCTAAAATACTACTGGTAATAAATCTTAGTTTTCTGTTCACGGTTGTTTAAATTACCCTCTATGCTAGGGCACCTCATAGCAACGTGACAAGGTATAGATCAATCAATAGGATAACGCACTGATCATGATCAGGCGGCCTAATGAAGGAAATAACCTATGGTTGTTTTTTAATGATTTGTCTATCGAGATTTACCTATATGACAATCAATTATTCGCAGTGGTGCCCTGTTGCTGACAGATCCGGGGCACCACACCAACGCGGCCGATGACAATTCGCGGGGTTGTTTAGTGGGTATACCGTTGGGCAGCCGACGGGGAGTCCCACACTACCACCGAGGCCACCCAGGCACCGGTAGTGTGCGTAACGCATTTTTCCCCGCGTCACAAAAAAAAAAACAAAAACAGGTATAGATCAATCAAGTGCAAGTCTAGTTCACACAGTCACTCTTGGATGAAACAGTTGCGCTGCACGTCGACCGCAAGCGCTCCTCATACCCTGCGTGGCACACCCATTAGTTGAAAGAGCTGTGGGTGCTCTTTGGGGGTTTACATAGACCGATCACGCGCGTAAATAATGCCCTAACATCTATAAAGAAGCCCATGCTACTCTGCTGCTGATACTAATATCACAGCTGTCGTTACAAGCGAAACTTATGCCACCCCTACGTAGTACGTACTCCAACACATAGGAAGCGCTTCTAGGTGCAGCAGAACATCGCTCTCCAAATATATCCATCCCTAAAACTCTAATATATCGAGGTGATGACCAGCTACATGTGCATGCTCGGTGGCTCAGTCGTGAATGACGCGACTTTGCATCAACGCTCATGGGTTCGATTCCCACACAAGGCAAACATTTGTGTGTATGCACATGTCTGTTTATCTTGGTCTGGTTGTTTTAAGAGAGGTAGGGCGCATCAAAGCAGCCCGTTTGGGGAAGTACCTCCACCTCACGGAAAACCGCAGCCAAATAACAACTCCCCGGAGGGTTGTTGTGTTCCCGCGTGAGTGAGGTCACCAGTAAGCTCCCAAGGAGTTGCTGTTTAAGCAACAGAGGAGACATCGCGCGAGGAATACTTAATATATCTCAAGCGTTGATAGGCTACGGTACCCGCTTTACATCAGGTGGGCCGTATGCTTGTACGCCCCTCGACGTTGTATAAAAAAAAAATTGCAGTCGGTGCATTTCATAGTCGAATCTTTGGAAAAAAATGTTCGTAGCGAAGAATCTGCGTCCTTGCAGATGAGTGTGCGTCGCGGTTTATGTGATTGTATGCCGGTGTCCCACCGGGCTCCGTTATATCGCCCACCCTATTTCTTCTTCATATCAATGACATGCTGCCACTTTGAAATATTCATTGCTATGCATATGACAGTACGGTCCATGGGTGATATTTCGGTCGGCCTGGTGCTGGTCGGACAGAAATAGATGAGAAGCGTGAGTCTCGTCGTTGGGCTGAATTGGGTTTTGGATTTCATTAGTAAATGAGGTTCCAATAACATAATATGTGCCGAGGTCGTTTATTCGAGTAATATATTATATTACTCGAATAAACCTCGTAGACCTCGGCTCTGCTACGCCTGGGGAAAATCACATAGCAACTAATAGGTAGTACTTATTTGTATATATAAAATATTACAAGTAGGCCAAACATGCAAAATCCAAAAAGAAAGTCTACGCAAACTTTCGGGCCTTTATTTGGTTAAGGATATATTAGGTTTACGACAAATTCTGTTTAGCTTTAAGGCGGATTTTGTAAGAGGCAAGAGAAAAAAACCAGTTGTGAATGCGCAAGCTTGCATTGCCAGAGGAACACCCGGCTCGTCAATTATGTAACAATTCAATTTTTTTTTAATTTGTCATCCATTTTGACCATTTTCTTTAAGAGATAGGAACGGTGTTCCTGAACATTTGAATCTGAAGTTAAAATTCGAATATTCGAAAAAAACGTATACACAGGCAAACGCACAGTTCAACGCACACACAGACAAACATATAGATTTCATATAGGAACGGTGTTCGTGAACATTTATTACCAATACCCGTGAATGCACGTTTTCGAATAGGTTTCCTTTTTTGCTAATCGCTATTATTATTATTAAATTATGGAATCCTCCTTTCAATTTCTGCTGCCCTGGTACGATATGCTTAATTTAGTTACCTAGGTGTACTCATAGGACACTGGTTTATAGTTGCCGAGTATTCCCTTGATAGACAATTGATTAGGAAGTCAAAACAGGGAAATTACTCCCATCATCATGTTGGACTAAATTAATTTGTACCCTGTTTATAATACTGATAAGTAAAACTAACTGGATTTATCTTGGGTTTGAACTTCGTACTCAATCGTTGTAAAGCGAATCTGTTCTAAACAGAATCTGTCCTAAACTGAATCTTTCCTTTATCGAATAAAGGCCTGTGGGTAAAGTCTCACTGGGATCATACGTCCTTCTGGTGTGTTCGCAGAACGCAGAATGAGCTGGTTTTTAATTATTATTTGTGTTGTTTCGTCTCGTTGTTCGAACTAGTATTTGCTCTGTTTTGGCGTATTTTTCTAAGTACGACATAATACTTAAAGTACAGGCACTACTATACACTGTATATAAGCTCACTCTCCTTTACCAATATTATGCTTGCAATAGAAGACGAAAGGATAAGTATTTTTATTAATGTAACGCAATTGTCCCAAAACTTCTGTAAGATAAAGTTAAAATTTTAGTAAACAAACGAAATAAAGATACCTCTTGAGTTTTGAACTTTTTGTGCTTAGTTTTTTCCTATGAAAAGTCGTCGGAAAAAACGTCGGAAGGCATACATACAGATACACTCCGTTAAATGGCTCTCAACTCTCTCGCACTAAAAATTCAGACAAACTAATACACACTCGAGACTTCTCACATAATTATCATTCATGTCACTTGATCTTTCATATAAAATTATATTATTGTTTATGTGCACTAAAACGAAAGACTACCGTACGACTGTCTAAATATATTTATCATATTTATAGGCAGTGTGATCTAAATTAATTTGTGTGCTTCCGCTACCAATTTGTTCATGGAAACTAGCGCCAGCTACCCACCTACCATTAGTTTAGTAGTATTGTTTCGTCTCTCCACGAGGCACTGTCGTAAATGGAGGATGACTCGTATAGAGGCGAAATAGGTGTCGCACAGATGATCGGAGCAGCCAGGGAAGCAGCTTAATGTATTATAAGCGTTCATAGGCTACAGTAACCGCTTTACACTAGGTGAGCCGTGTGCTTGTATGCCTCCTGATGTTGTATAAAAAAAAAGAAAAAATCTTTTGTTATAGATATAGAGATATTTTTTTATTCTTCTATATCTTCAGGGCAGTTTGTTATCAATTACAATTACATTATTTGAAAAATATAGTAATAATATATCTCTATTGTTATATAAAAAGAACAAATGGATGTAATGTATATAAATAATACATATCATCACGCCTGTCTCTAATTGGGGTAGGTAGAAATTATGGAAAGCCAGGTGCACCGACCAAACATACCTCTCTCACTTGCTGCATGCATGCTCTTCGGCATTGGGTGTTTTCGATTATTTTTAAATGTAAATTTAATATTTACTTTATATAAATAATAATAAATTAATATTGAATTTAATTTTTATATAAATAATATTAAAGAAATAAATTTATTTCTGAATTCATGATAATGTATATATATATTCCAATAGTCACAATATGGGTTGAGCCCTTTTTTCGGGCGCCGAAGTCGAATTTACTTATAGTCAACCATTTAAAAGTTTTCAGGAACACCTTTCCTATATGAAATCATTATGTTCGTCTGTGTGTCTGTCGCTTTGTTCGAATATTCGTATTTTTATTTCAGATACGGATTCAGCATAAAAAAGTAGAATAGGAATGTCTGAAAAACCAACCTCCTATCTCTTAAGGAACATGGTCAAAATGACCGTCAAAATAAAAAATAAAAAAAAATTATTTCAGATTCGAAAAGTAAATTAAAAAGTAGAATAGGAATGTCTTAAAAACCAATATCATATTCCTTAAGGAACATGGTCAAAATGACCGACAAAGTTTTAAAAAAAATAATTAAATTGTTATGTAATTGACGAGCCAGGTGTTCCTCTGGCAATGCAAGCTTGCGCATTCTCAACTGGTTTAATATAAGGTATATGTAATATAGTTTTTATAATTTATATAAGAAGTTGACAGAAATGTCAACTATTAACAGTTTTATCATATAGGTACTTAAAACTGTCAATAATGTATAAGCGATGGAATTAGCTGATTAAGATTAGACAAGGAATTTGGATACACAATTTAAGCAGTGACTTGCACGTCTTGTTGTTGCACGGATTAACAAATACAACTGAAGTCGGAATAGACTGACGGGGTTCTGTGCTGGGAACTCACAAGAAGTTCCCGGTAAAGGTATTCAGTAAGGGTTAAGAGAAACAATACAGGTCTAGAGATTTTTACAAGATATAAAAATATAATATTATACAATATAAGCTGAATATTGAACACTTAGTTCCTTTTCAAGAAGATATTGTTCTATTGAGTGTGTTTTGGACGAATCAATCAGCTATTCCCAGGATCCCGGCAAAAAAAGAGGTTTAGATCAAATTGTTTGTAAATTTGTCCTTCGCAAAATATCTTCTTCTACAAGAAATTGTGGACTCGCTACGCTTCCGATTGCAATAGTTATAAAACATTCTATTCCTACGAATTACTTACAACGTAGAGAGCCCTACAGATGGCTATCTAAAGCTGAGAGAACGTTACGCCATCATCGGTCCCGGCTGTCATCGATAGATAACAGTCGTGAAGCTAAGTCAGTGGCCTTCGGGCGGCTTGGATACACTGACCTCCGCCAATCGGCAATTGAGCAGCGCGACAGAGTATGTTCTGAACACCTTCGGTTAAAGGGAAACCCGTATCCCTGCAGTGGGATAAGCTATTGGTGCAGAGTGTAGTAGAATACCACCACTCGCACGATCATCATCAATAGGTTATGAAATTCCCTCGTGAAATAAATAAATTATATTATACAAGTATTGAGTTAAAATCTAAGTTTCATGACATCCATTAAAATATAGGCTGATTCAATAAATGCATATTAATAAAAGATAATTCTATACATATAACATGTCTACTATATTTAATAATTGTTTGTTTGGTTATAACCTAATTATTGTATAGGTACGAGTACATTAGATACGAGGAATATGAACTTTGACTGCTTATTATCAATACATATATTATAAGTAGGGTTACTCTCGACTAATTCAAATAACATATATTTTTTTTTAATACAACGTCGGAAGGCATACAAGCATACTGCCCAGCTATTGTATATAGTAGTTATCCTACCCTGTGATATTTGCAATAGAGATGGAAAGTTGCCATCCTTGCTGCTAAAACGGCAACTCCATAGCAGCTTGCTAGTTACCTGACTCACTTGTAGAACCACAACAACCCTTCAGGAAGTTGTTGTTTGGCTCTTCAGATGGGCTGCTTTAAGTCACATCCCTGTTAAAGTACCCTGAGTAAGACAAACTGATGTGTCCACCAATGTTTGTCCAGTGTTAGAATCAAACCCATGACCATTGATGTTGAAGTAGCTATGGCTAACACCATAAACATAAACTCAACATAAACTCCGCCATCGGCCTGATCGAAAATATAAAGGAGTTTGGCTTAATATTTTGTAATAGGTTTCAACTATAATATTATCAAAGTGGACATTGAACGTCGTTATTCGTTCAGAGTAAACAGTTCACCATCAAGTGGCAAGTTTTACTGAAAACAACTATGAAACTATATAATATTTTATGTTATATGAAATAACTTATTACATATCTCTTTCTTTCTATATACATATCATCACGCTTGTCTCCCATTGGGGTAGGTAGAGACTATAGAACGCCAGGTGCACCGATCCAAACATATCGCTCTCGCTTCTTCCACACTCATCAACCTCTTCATGCATACTCTTCGGTTTTGGGTACTTTTGATTTGGCCCTTTTTCAAAACATCACCAATTTGATTTATATGTCTAAGGCGCGTCTAAGGCCCCTCCCGATATCTCCCATCACTCTTGCCTGATACACTTCTATAGTAACACTTTTGTCATTCATTGTTTCTAAATTTGGCGTACATTATTTTGCTTATATACGTGCTTTTATAGTATGTTCATTTCATTTATTAACGGAACGACTTGGAAAGAAAAGAACGGACGAAGTCTCGGGTATTAAAATATAAAATTATGGCTACGTGGGATATTTTCAGTAAAAAACAGAAAACATGAGCCACAGAATATAGAGAATAACAACATACAATTATAACTACATAGGCTGCGGTGGCGGCTTTATAGAAAAATGTTGGTCTTATTAAGAGATAACGTACGACCTCATTACGAATCATTGGGGAATGTCAAATTATTTCTTGCAATTTGACCTAACCTACTTTGTGTGCTTCAGCAACCAATTAGTTCACAAGTACTTGTAGCATGTTATTCTAACAAGTAACGTTTACAATGCCTGTTTCACCTCTCCACGAGGGGATGCCTGGTGAACTCGTGTCGCAGCGACGACCAGGCCAGTCGTGGCAGCTACGGTGGTGGGGACATGCGGTTTCTGTTCCAGATGGCGGACGACCGCAGCAGCCGAGGCAGAGACTACCGGAGCAGCCATGGCAGTATCGACATGTTGCATCTACTAACGGTAGTGAGCGGGTGCCGACCAACGCTAGGCCGCATGGACTAATTGGTGGCGGAAGCACACAAAGCAGGTTAGATCAAATTGCATGTAAATTTGACTTTCGCCAAATAACGCCTGAATCTATTAAATTATTTCATTAAATTAATGTGGCAATAACTCATCTTACTACACCAACCCTAACTCATCTCACTGCGTGGAATTGGTCTCCCTTCAAACGATGGGGTTTAGGGTATACCTACGTATATATCCACCACGCTGCTCAACTGAGGATTGGTGGAGGCCAGTGTTTTCCCGAAGACCACTGATTTATATGTATAACTCAACACTTGTTACTTATATTTAATCGAAGGATTACTGCGAGCATGTTCTCAAATTTAATAGACATTGGTAAACTGATAACCTTATTGAAGTCAGGGGAAAGAAGTGAGCTAGGGAATCGGAGACTTATATTTTGCCAATTATGAATCGAATATCCGAAAGGATGAAAGGATAATGCTTAATCAATTGAAACTCTTATAATAAGAGAGACCAATGAAATTTATGATCCCCAAATAGCTTTGAAAGCAGGTAGATTGCGATAAACAGCATTTGCATTGGTTAAGGATATTCTGAGTATTTAATTGAATTCATCATCGAATTAAGCGGCTCTAGCAACGTCATTACGGAGTTTGAAGTAATACTCAGAACTTATTTCAACGACGACCAGGGCAGTGATACCAGCAACGGTGGCGCGTGCATGCAATTTCTGTTCCAGATGGCGGACAATCGCGAGGACGTCCGCAGCAGCAGAAGCAGAGACTATCGAAGCAGCTATGGCATTTTAGATCAAATTGCAATTAAAATAAAACTTATTTCATCTTATTTAAACAATTACATGCAGATAGCCGCAGGGGTTCGCTACCTAAGCATTATGATGATCATGATGGATTTGGCGAAGACACTGATTTGTGTAAGTAGTCATGTTCATTTCCTACAGGTATTCCTTACCACTTAACCGACTTAGCCTCACCAAGGAGGATTATGTGTTGCAATTGACTTTTCCTTATTTTAAAGCATAATAATGTAATTAAGCTCTTCGAACGATAACTAGAACTAATTTAACCTTACTAATATGTACTAAAATATTACAAGAATTAAAAATTAACTAGTATAATACTAGTTAATTTTTATTTCTTGTCTATATGCCTAAACCTACCTTTCTGCCTCTTAGATGCTTAGCTTTTGTCTAATATGTACTACATGCAGACAGCATTAAAATTAGTACAGAATTAAAAATTACCTAGTATACAATACTAGTTAATTTTTAATTCTTGTCTATATGCCTAAAGCTACCTTTCTGCCTCTTAGACGCTTACCTTTTGTCTAATATGTACTAATATTTTTTGAATACAATACTAGTTAATTTTTAATTCTTGTCTATATGCCTAAACCTACCTTTCTGCCTCTTAGACGCTTAGCTTTTGTCTCCGAGGCTAGCATCGAAGACGAGAAGGCAACCGGAAGCCAAGGTGGTACCCGTTGCTACCACACTGGACGTATGCGTTCCAGGGTTCACCCGTACGGGTATACTACATCTGCCCAGTGCTGCAGAACCAGTTCTGCCAATACATCTGACGCCCGCCGGAGCTACCTGCTCCGCTGGACTACGCCCGTCGCGCCTAGCGTTCCGCTGCGTCTCGCCTATCCCCACATACGGCGTGCATTCAGCAACTCGTCGGAAAAGCTAAGTGTCTACTAGACAACCGTAGCGGAGACCATGACCCTTAATCGCGTGTTCTATAAAATAAACCTTTGTTGGTATTTACCTATTTTTATTTTTCTCCTCTTGCTCCAGAGGCACTAACTCCTGCGACAATGGATCTCTGAATAAACAATTAAATGAGAATATCGTTTATTCGTAGGAGAATATAAATGGTTTATTATTTGAAAGTCTATTTATACCTAAAAAAAGTGATATTATTTTTTACAGGAATCGAGTGGCAAATAATTGAAATGACTATTGTCGAACAAAAATATTTGTTTCCCGTTATTTTTGTAAGGTTTCGGTTACAGCTTCTATACCTACTGTGTCTAATTATATTTATGGTTCAAAAAGGTTAGCATATTAGCTGCGAAGTTGCACCTTTATTCCGCATATCATTTTTTTGTGAGACCCCCCAATGTGTGTTGTTTAAAAGATATTAAAAGTTTATCTCGTTTTCGATTGTTTTCTAAAAATATCGTAATTGAATTAGGCTTCATCGAAAGTACTCTTCGAAAGAGGTTTATTAAGGAGTGACAAATATCTGACTGGCAAAGCGAAAAATGATTTAGCATTGATAACCTTATCTATATTATTACTAACTAGCTGCTGCCCGCGGCTCCGCCCGCGTGGAGTCACATAACGTAGCCTATGTGTTAATCCAGATCGTAATCTATCTACGTGCCAAATTTCATTCAAATCCGTTCAGCCGTTTAAGCGTGAAAGAGCAAAAAACATCCATACATACAAACTTTCGTATTTATAATATTAGTAGGATTAACATTATTTTATACACTGTATACACTCCTGTCCACACTGTATATACAGAGTATACACTCCTCTGTTTCACTGATGTAAACTTTATGAATATTCAACTGAAACAATGGACAACATATCAACTGAAATTGAATTACGGAACTCAATGGTGAAGTGATTTACAATGCTTCTTTAACACGATGGCACGAGCATTTTTCCGTTCAATTTCCACACAAAATAAACATTTGTGTGCATTAACATGACTGTTTGGCTATGTGTTTTAAGAGAGGTAGGACCCATGATAGCAGCTCGACAGGAGAAGTCCCTCCACCTCACAGAAACCGCAATCAAATAACATCTCCCTGGTGAGTTGTAGTGTTCCTTGAGAGAGCTGTATTGCAACTTGCGACCTAACTTCCTATATTACAAGCGTTCATGGACTGGTAACTACATTATCAGGTAGGCCATATACTAGTATGCTTCTCGACGTTACATAACAAGAGTTACATAACAAGAATGATTTGTATTTATGTGCAATATGTTTGTCTACATGGTAGGTATGACGAAACAATCAACCAAAATATAAATATAACTTATCTTATAATCAACACGTATATACATTGACAATGCTTATTTTGTCAATAACATCTGACCTCATATTACTATTTGTTTCCGCGACTTCGTCTGCGTGATCTCCGGGACATTGTTTACAAAACATCTAGATTTTTTTTTATACAACGTCGGAAGGCATGCAAGCATACGGTACCTGATGTAAAGCGATTACCGTAGCCAATGAGAGCTTGTAATACATAGTATCACTCGCGCTGCTGTCACATCCTCTGCTGCTGATACAGCAACTCCTTAGGAGATTACTGGTGACCTCACTCACACGCAGGAACACAATAATCCTCTAGAGAGTTGTTATTTGGCTGCGGCTTTCTGTGAGGTGGAGGTACTTCCCCAGACGGGGGCTGCTTCGATGCGCCCTACCTATCTTAAAAACTTCCAGACCAAGACAAACAGACATGTTCATGCATACAAATGTTTGTCTTGTGTGGGAATCGAAACCTCGAGCGTTGGGGTCAAAGTCCTGTTATTCACAACAGCGCCACCGAGCTCGTCTAAATGCTGCCTGTAGAACCGTCAGAGACATAAGCAAATATGACTTTCGTTGTTTACGCGGTAGAGAGTGCACATGGACTTACCCATGCGAAAAGCAACTGACGCTCAGTCGGCCGTTTCTACTCGTACTAAAAAACTGCATTTTGACGTTTCGTTAAACGTCACTACTGTCAGATCGCTTAACCAAATGTCGGACTTCTTCCCGCGCTTTTGACGAGTGACATTGTTGTTTTACTTGAATTTTTTACAATTCAGTATAAAATTAGTTTTGTGTGACAATTTCGATAGTATTTTGTAACATAAGTGCTAGTGAAATTATTTAGTAATGAAAAAACTCAAATATAACACGTTTATGCACTTTTTGGAAGACGTGAATAAGTTCATCAAGAAAACCTTGTAAAAATCGCTATCGTTTTACGGGTGGTATTTAAATTGGGTTGATTGGGTCTAGGTACCCTTCCCAAGTATTTTTTCAGCACAGTTCCTGAAGCTGGAACATAGAATTAAGATTTTCAAATGGTTCTAAACTGATGACTTGGCTGTATGGGCTAGATCCAATAGATTATGGTAGGCCTTTCCCCTCGGGGATAAAAAGAACCAAAAAAAAAATTAATCAAACGTCAAAATATACGCATTTTGATACACGCCGCGCTGCAGTGCAGTTGCAGTTTTTAGTACAATCGGGCTACAGGTCCACGTCAGCTGCGCGTAATACTTGCCTTGGGCTTTGTTCGTTGTCCGTACCTGTTGTTCTTGGCCCCCGTGGGCCGATACTACGTCACCGGAAGGGTGTTTGTTGTCATTGCGTGGCACACATTTATGGGGAATTGTACACGATTTGAGCAGTGATAGCTCAGTGGATAAAGGACCAACCCATTACCCGACGGTCCCGGGTTCGAATCTTGTTTCGAATTCGTGTTTGCGGATACATATTTGTAATTACACTTGTTCGGAGGTGAAGGAAAACATTCTGAGGATAGAGAGGAGCCCGCATATTCAAGAAATAACTAACCTAACTTAACCTAGATCTAGAACTAAATCAGACCAGACAGATTTTTTTAAGAGAGGTAGGACGCATCAAAGCTTCCCGTCTGTGGAAGTACCTCCACCTCACAGAAAAACCGCAGCCAAATAACAACTACCTAGAGGGTTGTTGTGTTCCTGCGTGTGAGTGAGGTCACCAGTAAGCTCCCAAGGAGTTGCTGTGTAAGCAGCAGAGGAGGCATCACGCGAGTGATCATTAATATATCGCAAGCGTTAATAGGCTACGGTACCTGCTTTATCAGGTGGACAGTATACTTGTATGCCTCCCGACGTAGCATAAAAAAAAAGACCTTTCTGATTTTCCCTCTGCGTTGTGGAGGTCTAACAGCAGTCGCTCTATGTAAAAATCTGTATCTTCGCCACATCCTCGGTTTCCATCCATCATAGGTTTAGTTAGGTATTGAGTGAGGTTACCAGTAAGGTGGCAGTTGCTGTATTGCAACTTGCGAGTAATACTTCATATATTGCAGGCGTTCATAGTTGGTAACCGCTTTACATTAGGTAGGCCATATACAATTATGCCTCTCGACGATGTGTAAAAATAATTTATTGTACCTACCTGTGTGCGATATGTTTATCTATATTTGTTATGGTAAGCATGACGAAGCAATCAACAAAAATATAATTAGTCGACAGGCATTTACATTGATAATGCGTATCTTATCAATTGTATTTTCATTAGAATTACGTACGATATTCCCGCCACTTTATCCGCGGACATTGTTTTGACCAGCTCGGTGGCTCAGTCGTGAATGGCGCGACTTTGACACCAACGCTCGTGGGTTCGATTCCCACAATTCCCACAGGCAGGATCCCACAAGGCAAACATTTGTGTGCATGAACATGGCTGTTTGTCTTGGTCTGGATGTTTCATAAATCTGGATGTTGGATAAAGGACCAACTCATTACCCGACGGTCCCGGGTTCGAATCTTGTTTCGAATTCGTGTTTTCGGATACATATTTGTAATTACACTTGTTCGGAGGTGAAGGAAAACATTCTGAGGATAGAGAGGAGCCCGCATATTCAAGAAATAACTAACCTAACTTAACCTAGATCTAGAACTAAATCAGACCAGACAGATTTTTTTAAGAGAGGTAGGGCGCATCAAAGCACCCCGTCAGGGGTAGTACCTTCACCTCACAGAAAATCGCAGTCAAATAACAACTCCCTAGAGGGTTGTTGTGTTCCAGCGTGTGAGTGAGATGACCAGTAAGCTCCCAAGGAGTTGCTATGTAAGCAGCAGAGGAGCCATCGCGCGAGTGATACTTAATATATTACAAGCGTTAATATGCTACGGTACCCGCTTTACATCAGGTGGGCCGTATGCTTGTATACCTCCCGACGTAGTATAAAAAAAAAATTGTTTACCAAACATCTCGATACAATGTTGCCTGTGGAACCATCAGGGACATAAGCAAATAATTTGATTATGAGAGTGCAAATGGTGTTCAGGTCCAAGCCAGCTACGAATAACGTTTGCAATTGGGGCTTGTTGCGCAGTACACATTTATTGGGAAATATACACGATTAGAAGGAAAATCAAAAGTATCTGCAAAACATTATCGATTACACTACAGTCTGCAAAACTCCAGCTTGGTTATCATTATTTTAACCCTTAATCTGGTTCCGTTGCGTAACTTTGGTGGACATAAGTTTCTTAACAGAATTATAAGGATGCTAATTTATAATGTTATTTCTGGGGTGCGTGGGGGGGGGGGGGGGGGATTCTGTTTAATGAATTTAAAAACTCTATTAGTAATAACAAAAGAGTTAACAACGAAATATCAATCACTACTTTACTATTTCCGTTAGCATATATAGTATTATTACCCGTACCCTTTTATAACCACCGCTGGGCCCCTGCTAGTGGGATGCGCGGGTAGAGCACGCCGATGTGTTATGGTGTAGTCCGACAGTATACCTACTACTTTTTGGCTTTTTGCTAACACATGGGTCTGCTTATAGAGGATTATTCAGTAACTTTTCCGGAGAGGAATATTTTAGTATTCAATTCCGCATATCGATCATTTTGCGGCAAGTTAGTTTTTTCGCAAAGCCTGGAGCTTCAATGATTTAACCTATCTCTTTGACTACAGAAGGATTGAGGCCTTGTGGTGTTGTGATTTTATAATATAAGATGTGTCGCATAATTATATTTCCATTTACTTTTGGATATCTGTCTATGTATTTGGAAATCGTGACGTCGTACTTCTTAATCGGCGTGCACTCTTCAAACACTTGAACGTACGTCAAAATAATATAGTACAAAAATATTTTTTATAACGTACAAAACATACAAGCATACGGCCCACCTGATGTAAAGCGGTTACCGTAGCCTGGGAACGCTTGTGATACATAAACTATCACTCGCGCGGTGCCTCCTCTGCTACTAACACAGCATCTCCTTAGGATCTTACGGGTGACCTAACTCACACGCAGGAACACAACAACCCTCTAGGGAATCATTATTTGGCTGCAGTTTTCTGTGAGGTGGAGGTACTTCCCCAGACGTGCTGCTTTGATACGCCCTACCTCTCTTAAAACATCCAGACCAAGACAAACAGACATGTACATGCACGTAAATGTTTGTATTGTGTGGGAATCGAACATTTTTTTTAATTAACGGTTTTATGTAGACATAAAAGTTAATTATGTTAAAAATACGAAAGATACGCACCAAAATAACGCTAATTATGTAAAAAAAATATGATTAATAAGGCCTTCTTTACGTAAATTTATTAAGTATATTATCGCACCTTCGATAGAATGAGGACCCCTTACTTAACAAAAACAAAAAATACAAAATAACATTTAATTTATTCTATGAACATAAACCATGTTAGATGGTATCATAATTTTCAAGAGGCACAAGTTGGAGTGGAGTGATCTTCTATACGGCTGACATGATTTTGGTTTAATTTGGCCCAGTATACACATACTTTGGTGGTATTTATATTCTGCCTCTCATACAATTAGGCATAATAATAATTTAGACATTTAATTAATATTGTATACAAAATTACACATATTATTTATTTTAAATTATAAAAGCATTGTTAACTTAAATAATTCTATAAATATCTGTCAATTAAATAATTAATAGATTCAGACGTTATTTTGCGGAAGTCAATTTGCATGCAGTTTGATCTAATCTGCTTTGTGTGATTCCGCCACCAATTAGCTCATGTGGACTAGCGCCGGCCCTCACCTGCCCACCGTTAGTCGATGCAATATGCTTTCGCTTGGCTGCTCCGGTAGTCTCCGCCTCGGCTGCTGCATTTGTCCTCCATCTGGAACAGAAACAGCATGCACCCACTGTCGTCGCTGCCACGACTGCCCTGATCATCACTGTGACACGTGTTTCGCCTCTCCATGAGGCATCCTCAGACGCTGTAGATGATAGTCGTTAGAATAACAACCGGAGCTATATAGTGACAGCATGTTGCATCTACTAACTGTATTGGGTAGGTGCCGGCCGGCGCTTGTCCGCATGAACCAATTAGTGGCGGAAGCACACAAAGCAGGTTAGATCAAATTGCATCTGCCAATTAGCCAGGTATGTAACTTATATTGAATTGTGTAACGGTTAACTCTGTAATATCACTTAGAATCTCGTTACAAATTTGTATATCAATATGAAAAGCAGTTTTGTTAGCCACTTAATTTATTTTTGTGTACTCATAGTTCATTGCCTACTCTAGTTCTTTGTTCTCTTGTCCGAACATCTTTATTTTTCTTGCTTATAGCTTAATCTACTGACATTGCTTAATCTGCATATTAGTTACACGCGCAACGATGCAATCGAGCTCCTTATTGAATAGTACTTTTGGTATTTTTGAATTCACACCAGATACTCCATCAAAATAAAAATTTGAAACTGGAATTGTATTTCTATTGTTTAACTACGTATTTTAAAATATTAACTAACCACTGTGATAACTGAATAAAAAATGAAATCGCAATTTCTTCTGCTTTTATATACGTCGAAACCTTAAATTTCAATGCAACTTATTCTAACTACAGTCCCTCAAGTCACTGTACCATTTATCACAGACGCCCTATACCCAGGTGTAGACTATTATTGAGATGAATCGATATGCGAAAGTAGGGAGCCCGCCTACTTCTACGAGTATTTAGTGTTAAACAGTTCATGAAGTGTTTTTAAATTTTGTTATTTTCACATATTTACACTAAACCATGTTACACTACAACATCTTACATGTATTAAAGAATGCCCAATGATATTACTTTTATATGTCATAACTTATGACATACAAAAGCTATGAGTCATAAGTGTGTAAAAGAGCTATTGATGTTTTGTAAAGAAAGGCGGGAAGTGCGTAAGAATTTATTCGTTTTCCTGCAGCAGTGTGCGCCACGTGCATGTCGATTGATATTAATACTAAATTTGACGGTTAGTTATCTATTGAACAAATTGTTGTTTAATGATGGATATTTCGCAATTACATAGTTTTTATTTGTAAATATATATATTTTTTATTTCATTGGATTTCCCCAGAGCAAACACAGTACCTATACGTTTTTTTTTTCAATGTTCGTTTGACGAATTAATTGGATTTGTTCAAAACTTCAAGAAAATATCAAAAGTTCAAGTTTTACCGATCCCTGGCCGGGCACTGTTGATTTAACTTAACCTAATTTTGAGCTGACGTCCTTAAATAATTTCTGTCGGAATTCACTGACAAATTAAAATAAATAAATGCGAATCAAGGAGGAATAGGTTAAATCTTTATGAATAAAAGTGAACACCCGGGATGTGATAGCCTAGTAAATAAAAAACTAGTGTATTAATCGATAGCCAAATTGTGTAGCAGGGCATATTATAAAGTATCTGACTATATTAATGATAAAAATGCCTGGGAGTGAGTCGATCCAATTATAATGTAATTATTAAATAGACTAAAACTAAAAGATGGAAATAAACATATAATCATAGGTGGGGATTTTAATATAAAAGGCAATGAGAAAAGTAATAAAACGACCCAAAAGTTCTTGAATTTGATGAATTCATTCAATCTAAGCCAACTAATTCGTGAACCCACAAGAGTAACCAAAACGACAAGTTCTTGTATTGACTTAATTTTTACAAACCATACCGCACTAATAGAAAAATCGTATGTCGAAGATTTTGGCCTTTCAGATCACAAAGCAACGCATATAAAAACTAACTTAGGCAATATCAGTAATAGTTCTAATAAAATAATGTATAAAAAACAAAGGTTATTCACTAAAAATAAAATTAATCTGTTTAAAAATGCATTACGAAGTATTGACTGGAAAAATGTAATAAATAAATCCAAAAGTGTTAATGATAACTATAATTCATTTATACATACAATACGTAATTGCTTAGATAAGTATATACCAGTACAGAAACTAAAAATAAAGAATAACATAAAAAAATCATGGCTTACGGCAGGGTTGAAGAGATCATGTGTTCACAAAAGGTCATTAAAAATTATACTGAATGAAACACAAAGTGAAGTTATTAAAAAATACTACAAGTCGTATAGTACCATATTAAAGCGTAGTATAAAAACTTCAAAAAGATTGACATATATTAAACAAATGGAAAAGTCTGACAATAAAACAAAAACTATGTGGAATATAATAAATACTAAAACCGGGAATATAAAAAGTAAAACTTATAAAAACATACAACTGATTGACAACAATAAATTAATAGAATGCCCGAAAGCGTTGGCGAACATATTTAATGATTATTTTGCAACTGTCGGTGAGAATCACACTAAAAACGACAATATAAATAAGACAGGGCGGCCTGTCGAAGCCCCTCCACTAAATTCGTTTTACTTGAGTCCTGTTAGCCAAAAAGAGATTCGGAAAATTATAAGGCAACTGAAAAATAAACGCAGTTGTGGTATAGATGACATACCGCCAGTATTAATAAAACAATGCGCTAAAGAATTAGAAGAACCCCTAACATCTCTTATAAACCAAAGTTTTCATGAAGGTTATTTTCCAAATTTACTGGGAACGTCATTGATAAAGCCAACTTTTAAAAATGGTGATTACAATCTCGCAGCAAATTATAGACCTATAGCTTTATTAACAACATTCTCAAAGATATTCGAGAGGGCTATGTACGATAGATTAATAAATTTTTTAGAAAAATATAAAGTATTCGATGACTCCCAAAACGGATTCAGAAAGTCGAAATCCACAACATTGGCTGTGTACAATTACATACAAGCAGCCCTACAAACAATCAATGATAAACATCACGCTATAGGTCTACTGCTAGATATGACCAAAGCATACGATAAAGTCTCTTATAGCATCCTACTCTCAAAGTTAAAGGGTTCAGGAATACGCGGAACAGCCTACAACTGGTTTGAAACATATCTTATGAATAGAAAACAACTAGTCCAAATTGAACACTACAACAAACAAAAAGGAGAAATTGAAATAGTAAGGTCTACAGAGCGAAACATAACCTGTTCAATACCTCAGGGAAGTGTGTTAGGCTGTGTGCTCTTCCTTGTCTACATCAATGATCTTCCAAAAGTCATTAAAAATGAAACAACAGTGCCCGTTCTATTTGCAGATGATGTTTCAATCTTAATAAAATGTAAAAAAGGTAGAAACCCAAATACTCTAGTAAATAATACATTAGAAAATGTTTCGGTTTGGCTTCGAGAACACAACTTAGAAATAAACTATAAAAAAACGAAAGTTATTCAATTCCTGCCAATCAATATGAGACCTATATTCTTAAATATAAATTTTGAAAACACACAAATTGACGTGGTCAATACTTTTAATCTTTTAGGCTTGAATATAGATACTCACATAACCTGGAAACCCCACGTAGAACAAATTAAATCAAAATTGTCTAAGTTCACTTACGCTCTCTTTCAGATCAAATGTAGCACTGATATAAAAACCGCACTCTCAGCCTACTATGCATATGCGTACTCGTGGCTTAGATATGGGATAATGTTGTGGGGAAATAGCGTAGATGCAAACCAATTGTTTATTTTGCAGAAAAAATGCATTAGAATAATAGTACGGATAAATAATAGACAAAGTTGTAGACCGCACTTCATAAGACTAAATTTATTAACCTTGACATCTATTTACATTCTTGAATTATCTACGTTCATTTATAAAAATATAAATGTATTCAAAAAAGTTAAGGACATGCATAATATAAATACCCGCCATAAAGAGAGACTGTACTTGCCACCCTCTAGAATAAAGATGCTCAACTGCAGCCCGCACTACATGGCAGTAAAAATATATAATAAATTACCACAAGACATAAAAAACGAAGCGACATACAAGTTATTTAACAAAAAATTAAAACAATATTTGGTACAAAAATGCTTCTATACGTTAGATGAATATCTTGACAAACAATACTATTAAACTGCCTCATAATCTATATTAATTTAACTCGATGTATAAATTTGTTTACTTATCATTTTAAATTTATATAAAGTAATCAGCTATTTAGATTTGTATAGATTCTCCATATATATTTTTGTAAATTAGAATTATTTTACGCATTGATTATATTGTATGATACTGTTGCAATGCCCTCGCAGGGCTCATGTTATGGACTAAATACTTAGCTTAACACCAAATGTATTACCACATGAATGCAATTAATAAATATGAATATGAATATGAATGTAATTAATAAAATATGTAAATTTGTTTGGATATCAAAAGAGGGATGCCTGAGTTTTTTTGGCAGTATTTTTATCAGTGCTGACCTAGTCATAAACTGCACGGTAGGGAAAAAATAGTGACGATTCCAAACAAATGTAGCCATTTTTACGGAATAAAAAGATTTTGACTTTGACTTTGACTCTGGTTCGAATCATCGAAAGGGCTTGTACAATAAGATCTGGTTTTTGCCTAGGTTGTGGATGTCTAGCGGCAGTCACTTAAGTCGTATCGCTTGAAATCAGTATGTTTAAATCCTTAGGTTTATATGGCGATCTGTGCCAGTCCTAGTAGATTAGAATAAACGGATTAGAGAAACGGGATGGAATAACACTAGAAAGAAGAGAATATAAAAGTAGATGTTGATATATTTATCATATTGATAAACTAAGAAATAGTTAAGCCGCCTCCATGAGAATTGGCACAGCCTATGAATCAAACATATGAATACTAACTTAACACCGGTTTTTTGTCACTCAACTAATGACGATTTTTTTTACTTCCTATGGGATTGACTAGAAGAGATCCCTTTTAGAGATGTACTCACTTTCGCTTACGCGTTAGGCCGCAGATTTTCCGCAAAGCTTGCATTTCGACAGCGTTTATTCAAAGCCAAACCCAGCTCTCGCTTTCATACCTTAGCGTCGGGATCAGTACCGTGTTACGCATATTGTGGAGTGCCTTCTGGCTTAACGCTCCACTTTGACCTCACAAAAATCTTTTCGCTTAGCCGCAGTCGAGACTCAAAACCAAATAAAGAAAAATGCCTCCGCTATAATTTACCAGAAGTATTGAACTAAAACCATTAAATATGAAGGTCTTAATACGAAAGATTAAGATTTATAATTCGCGGCGGTCAGGCCCCAATGTTCAGTGATCGTAAATTCAAGAGCAGTTCACGAGCGATTGCCTCTCGGGACTCCATCCGCGGGGTAACCGATTGGAAACGATGCCCTTGACTTGCGGGAATATGGACTAAGTGTTACCGCGGGCTTGCGATTATTGGTAACGCACGTTGTAGACTATGTAATGTTGTTTTCCATGATCAATAAAATAATTATTTCATAATAACGTACCAATTTGACAAGTGGAAGTTATAGAAGTACATACAAATTTGGCGAGCTCGGTGGCTCAGTCGTGAATAACGTGACTTTGACACCAACACTCGTAGTTCGATTCTCACACAAGGCAAACATTTGTGTGCATGAACATGTATGTTTGTCTTGGTCTGGATGTTTTAAGAAAGGTAGGGCGCATCAAAGCAGCCCGCCTGGGGAAGTACCTCCACCTCACAGAAAACCGCCGCTAAATAACAACTCGCTAGACGGTTGTTGTGTTCCTTTGTATGAGTGAGGTGACCAGTAAGCTCCCAAGGAGTAGCTGTGTAAGCAGCAGAGGAGGCATCGGGCGAGTGAAAACGAATATATCGCAAGCGGTCACAGGCTACGGTAACCGCTTTACATCAGGTGGGCCGTATGCTTGTATGTTTTGTACGTTATAAAAAATATTTTTGTACTATATTATTTTGACGTACGTTTAAGTGTTGAAGAGGCACGCCGATTAAGAAGTACGACATCGCGATTTCCAAATACATAGACAGATATCCAAAAGTAAATGGAAATATAATTATGCGAGACATCTTATATTATACAGTTACAACACCACAAGGCCTCAATCCTTCTGTAATCAAAGAGATAGAAAGAATCAAAGAGAATCATCGAAGCTCCAGGCTTTGCGAAAAAACTAACTTGCCGCAAAATGATCGATATGCGGAATTGAATACTAAAATATTCCTTCCCGGTAAAGTTACTGAATAATCCTCTATAAGCAGACCCATGTGTTACCAAAAAGCCAAAAAGTAGTATACTGTCGGACTACACCAAAACACATCGGCGTGCTCTACCCGTGCATCCCACTAGCAAGGGCCCAGCGGTGGTTATAAAAGGGTACGCACGGCAAATAGGTTGCGGTACCCGCTTTACATCAGGTGGGCCAAATGCTTATATGCCTCCCGACGTAGAATAAAAAAAAATACAACATCTCTATGGTATAGAACATAGAACAGGCTTAGAGAAACAAAAAGTTTACTTTGATACTGATGACGATAGAAAGCAATAAAACATAAATTTCTCTTATTTTATTTCTCTCTCTGCCAACCCTGTACAACACATTATAGTAATAATAGGTAAGTGTAATTTGTCTATCAGAGACATGATATGAAAAAATATCGAAATAGATTGGACAATTAAAATGCTCTATGGACCCTCAATAAATACTAAGAATCTTCTCCGTAATTTCCTAATCCATTAGGATTTGGCGAATATGCTGATTTTAACATTGAGCGACTGCCGCCATACCTCCACATCCCATAGGAAAATTCAGATCTTTCTCTTGGTCAGGTCACACGGCTCTCGAAATGTAATTTCTTTTTCGTACGGGATTCCTTACGATGTTTTCCTTCACCGCCGAGCTAGTGATAATTACAATTTACAAATATGTACATAAATCTTAAAACAGGAATTTAGCATGTACATGTCAGGATTGGAATTGGGGATCAGTTAGTCAGTTGGGCGATGTTTTATTCACTATGCTATCAATGCTCTAATAAAGATACTTAGAATAAAGGTAATAAAGTGTCTGGCATCCTCCTACATCATTATTCGATTTGATTATATTGAATTTATTAATTATTATAATAGATAAACAATAAGCCCGGCTAATTATGTCAAAAACTATACACAAAGAAACAAAATTCCTTATTTTATAGCACTTTCTATATAACTTGTTTACAGAGTTGAGATAACTTCATAGGACCTTGTTATATCAGATGCTGTTAAACGGTGCTAGAAAAGTTAAATATAATACGACTGCCACAAAAAAAGAGTAACATTTTCAAGATTCGTCTAAGTGTGTATGTTTGTGAATTTATTCCTATCACCATAACTTCTAAACGCATATATATATATATTTAATATTAGTTCAGCATAGTGGCTCCTCTTTGCCCGATGGTAAGCGAAAGAGGAACCCAAATCGCAACTGCAACTGATAAAATACTACACCATATCCTGTCAGTTGACGCCGCCAAGCTGACCCGCAAGATGCTTCTTCACGCTTCGTTTGAAGGATCCCATATTGTAGGAAGGAGGAACACATATGATATGATTCAGATGTACGAGGTATCGGTAGAATTTTTACGTTATCCGGATAACATAACCATTATGACGTCATAATGAAAACAATCTAACGGTTTGTGTACTCCAAAGAAAAAAAAAAATCTTCCAAAGTAATCGAAGGGTGCATAAAATACCTTCGCGCCAAATCCCTAGCGGGGTATGCAGAAACAACAGCGCCACGTGACTCGATCCTTACATACATCATTCGCTTCTTTAACATTCATTGCTCTTCTCATGACATGTACGCTCGCCGGTTTCTAGGGCTCCAGAGGAAATAACGATGATCTCAGAAATATGTACAACTTTTTTTTATATAACCTCGGGAGGCATACAAGCATACAATCCACCTGATCTAAAGTGGTTACCATGTGCATGTATATCTTCACGCCATCTCCCTTGCGGGGTAAGCAGAAAGAACCGGGCGCCGTAAGACGCGGTTCTTACATACTTCACTCGCTACTTTCACATTCATAGCTCTTTTCATGCACGCTCGCCGGTTCCTGGGGCTCCTGAAATCACCCTTTGATAAAATACGACCAATTTGGTCATGGTAGGTTAGTCTCGATCTTCCTCGGCTCCTACATCCTTCCACTTTTGCATTGTATATCTGTTTCGTCATTCTTTCATCCTGCATTCTTTCTACATGTCCGAACCAACGGGGCATGCCTTTTCTTATCTTAACACCGATACTCTCTTTCAGACCAACTCTTTCTCTCACGTCTTCATTACGAAAGTGGTCAGGAAGCGTTATGCCACAAATTTAGCGCAATACTCTCATCTCGACCGCATTTATATCTAATAATATAATAATAATAATTCCATGCAGGGCAGCTTGTGGCGAGCTGTTGGTGCGTAACGACACCACGGGTACCCGAGTGCTCCAGAGAGTCGATCAGGGCCTTCGTCTCCGGCGTGTCTTCGTCGGTCGGAGTGGAAAGTCAAGAAGGCCCTGCAGGACTCTCAGCTCTGGCTTGCCTTCATTGGCCGTCCAGAGAGGAGTCGATAAAGTATATCGCTCTAGCAGGTGATATGCTCCAGGGGTGGAAGTGTTAAAGGGCATAACGCCGCGAGTAACTTCAGAGAAAGCGCAGCACACCTCTCAACACCCCTGAGTCACTAACACCGGTGTTGCCCCCAGTGTCACACTTTTTCTGGCATTTCGGGGGTCCATCTAGTGAGTGGCGAGCCACCGCCTGCCGAAAGTAACATCAGATATGATAGTTATGGCAGATGTCCGTCCCTCTTTTGCAATAGCCCGGTTCTAATAATACCTCCTAATCACATGTTAATAGCCCACTTTTTTCCGACATATTTCCAATAGTCCACCTGCCGTGACCTGTTCATTGGTATATTGTCCCACTGATATCCCCTGGAGTGGGTCACGGCGGGTGTACAACATTACATAGTCTTTTCGAACGGGCCTCTACGCGTTGGATCCTTATCTCCGCGCACGCCTATCAAATGACCGGGATTAATACCCGTGAATTAAAAATAATAAAAAAAAAATCTGTATACTTTTCGTTTATATTATTATTAAAAGATAACAGTGTTAACCCACGGGAAAAATCCCCAGTCTATTTACCTGTGTACCTGTACCTGTTTCGAAACCGGGTGTTTTCAAATTTATGTACATATTAACACTTTTCTGTTGTGAAGGTAAACATCGTGAGAAAACCCACACATCCAAGATATTATATTTCGAAAGAGGTGTCAGGTTTTCCCCGTTGGTGCCGGTCCGACGGCAGTCGCTTCAAAATCAATATCTTGGTAAAATCTTTACGCTTAGGCAGCGAGCCCCGCGAATCTTAATGTATTAGGAAAGGGAATAGCGCTGAGAAGAAGAAGACTTATTACTTTAGGCATTCGTAGAAATCTTCTTGTTAGCGTTATCCTGTTTCCTAATCCCTTAGGATTTTTTTTTATACAACGTCGGGAGGCATACAAGCATACGGTCCACCTGATGTAAAGCAGTTACCGTAGCCTATTAACGTTTGTAACATATAACACTCGCGCGATGCCTCCTCTGCAGCTTGCACAGCAACTTCTTGGGAGCTTACTGGTGACCTCACTCACACGCAGGAGCACAACAATTCTCGAGGGAGTTGTTATTTAACTACGCTTTTCTATGAAGTGGAGGTACTTCCCCAGTTCACTTTGTTGCGCCCTACCTTTCTTAAATTGTAATATATTTTGGCGCTTTAAAAAAATACCTATATTGGTAAGTTTCCTTCGACATTTCTTCTTTCTCCAAGGGTGATTTTAGAAAAGCTACGAGTAGTAGATAAAAGACTAAAGCTATAAAATACTAAAAGTAGGAAAAGAATACGACACAATATGAGTTTAAGAAATGCAAGACGTGTTTAAGTGCCCGTGATTGGCAAGTAAAGAATTGTATCTCTTTACTGATAATCGAGTATTCCGTATAGTCTAAAGTTTACAGTTGGCCTCTATCACTCGAGCAGACTTATCAACTGCCTGCGTCGTGGTTGAACGCGTTAGCTTTAAGGTAGGAGCCATTGCTGTCAATAATAACATCTGTTTTACGGCGAGCACTGATTAGCTATAGCGATACTGATGAATTTTCCAAGTGGGCTTGTAGAGCAAATATGTAAATAAGTAGAGTTAATAGATTCAGGCGTTATTTTGCGAAAGTCAAATTTACATGCAATTTGATCCAAACTGCTTTGTGTGCTTCCGCCACCAATTAGTTCATGCGGCCTAGCGCCGGCCGGCACTCACCCACTACTGTTAGTGCGTGCTACGTGCCGACGCTGCCATGGCTGCTCCGGTAGTCTCTGCCTCGGCTGCTCCGGTCGTCCGCCATCTGGAACAGAATCCGCATGCCCCCGCCACCACCGCCGCTGCCAAGAACATCGTACAAGACTTGTAGCATGTTATTCTTACGATTAACGTCTACAACGCCTGATGATGCTTCGTGGAGAGGCGAAACACGTGTCGCAGCGCAACTAATTGGTGGCGGAAGCACACAAAGCAGGTTGGATCAAATTGCATGTAAATAAGGAGAGTTTGATGGCGTATTTCTAACTGAACATACAGGTTACGCAATGTCGACTGCAGCCTATCTATGGGTGGTTTTATGTATCTCGAGCTTCTACGAGCTTCAGAAGTCACGTTAAGGCAACGGTCTCAGCTGTTGTAGATAGATGACAGTCGTAAAGCCGAGTCAGTGGTTTTCGGGCGGCTTGAACACACTGGCTTCTGCAAATTCGCAGTTGAGCAGCGTGGCGGAGTATGCTCTAAACACTCTTAAGCGAGACCCCTATCCCTGCAGTAGGACGACTTAGGAGAGTCAGTCTCGCGTTCTAAAGCTATGATTCCTTATATTTTTTATAACTTGTTAACGTAACGTTGAAGACCTCGGTGGCGCGGTGGTTAGCAATGCTACTTTCACACCAACGCTCGTTGGATCGATTCCCACTTGTGTTTTCAAACATTTGTGTACACGGGCATGTCTGTATTTCTTAATCTGGGTGTTTTAAAGAGGTAGGGCGCATCAAAGCAGCCTCTCTGTGGAAGTACCCACCTCACAGAAAACCGCAGCTAAATAACAACTCCCTGGAGAATTACTGAGTTCCTACGCATCGGTGAGGTCCCTAGTAAGCCCCTAAGGAGTTGTGTTAGAAGCAGAGTTACAAGTGTTCATAGGCTACGGTAACCGAATTACATCAGGTGAGCCGTATGTATGTAAGCTTCCCGACGTAGTATAAAAAAGGAAATTATCGCTCACAAGGAAACTAAGAAGTACGTTCTCTCGTTTTTTTTTTTGCAAATCATTCCATATAATCTGTATTTGTTCACCAGGTCTCTTACGGGGTGAGCAGAGGAAACCGACTGCTACAAGACGTACTTTACCATATCGCTCGCTTTAATAACACTTATAACTCTATTCTAACTAACTCTATTATATAATAACACTTATAACTTATTATTTTGACGAGCTCGGTGGCTCAGTCGGGAATGACGCGACTTTGACACCAATGCTCGTGGGTTCGATTCCCACACAAGGCAAACGTTTGTGTGCATGAACATGTCTGTTTGTCTTGGTCTGGATGTTTTAAGAGAGGTAGGGCGCATCAAAGCAGCCCGTCTGGGGAAGTACCTCGCAGAAAACCGCAGCCAAATAACAACTCCCTAGAGGGTTGTTGTGTTGCTGCGTGTGAGTGAGGTTACCAGTAAGCTCCCAAGGAGTTGCTGTGTAAGCAGCAGAGGAGGCATCGCGCGAATGATACTTAATATATCGTAAGCGTTGATAGGCTGCGGTACCCGCTTTACATCAGGCGGGTCGTATGCTTGTATGCCTTCCGACGTAGTATAAAAAAAAAAAAATATTCGCCGTTTCTAGTCTTCACGCCATTCTAAAAACGTATGACCAATTTGATCATCTAGAAGGAAAACTAGACTTTGACGTAAACTCGTAATAGATAAATCTGGGCCTTCCTCATACTTCCTGTTGTATATCTATTTCGACATTCCTTATTTGCATTATTTCTACATGTTCAAAAGTAACGACACATGCTTTTTCCTATCTAAACATCGATACTATTGCATTGTTTTAGGTTTTCGCGATTGTTATACATTGAATTAAACAATTTTTAATAGAAATATCGCGTGTTTTATTTATTTTGTTGAACCTGACGTTTCGAATGCTTTGCAGCGTCCGTGGTAGCAGGAAGACTATTGTGACATTTGTCTTACATTGGTTATTCAATTATTACATCTACCGACATGGATGGATTAATTATATACATTCCGATTCACACGAAAATCGCTCACGGTGTCTGAACGTTTTTGAGTAGATCTCTGATGATGTCCGATACGATACGATATGATCACCGGTACTATGTTATAGTTCAACCCTTTTTACACACAGAAGTATAGTAGCGAGGGTGTATAGTTGGTCTTTTCGAGCTAGCAATCAATAAATGAATTAATTTAACCCCGTTTTTATACTATTTGCGATGGGCACTGTCATAGTAAATAAACCTACTGCTTGGCATGACTACACTAACTCAGTTAAAGATGTATATTCACTATATCACCTATCAAACACAATTGACCCAGTAAACAAACGGTTAGCCAGCATTCCATTAAGGAGGTGTAACTGGAAGCCAGGTCAGAGTGGCATCTTAATTATCTGATGTTCGTTAAAATGATTAATTAATTCTGTGTAGATAGTAACTACTAAAACTTAAGATTAAAGGCTTACAAAGTTATAGTAAATGAATTGTATTTACGAATATTTTCAAAATATTTTTTGACTTGCACTTTATTAAAGGTTCATTTGAAATAAGTCCTACAAATATTTTAAAATACTCATTTTGACCAGTAATATTGCTTACAGACGAGCGACATACAAGCATACGGCTGACCTGATTGATGTAAAGTATCCCTCGCGCGATGACACCGCTGTTGCTTACGCAGCGACTCCTCACGAGATTAATGGTAACCTAACTCACTCGATTGAGCATAACAACCCTCCAGAGAGTTGTTATTGGGCTACGGTTTTTTGTGAGGTAGAGGGACTTCTCCTGTCCGTCTACTTTTATGCCCCCATACATCTCTTAGGCTATTTTAAAATAGCCGGTAGTATAAACTAAGCACGGAAGAACTGAAGACGACTAAACCTGTACACAGACAGGCTGTTGCCGATACTGCTTAGCTTGCTTGTATACTTCGATTAAACTACGGTATTAGGCTACGGTAACTGCTTTACATCAGGTGGGCCGTACGATTGCATGCCTCCCGCCGTTGAAAAAAATCCTATATCCAAGATAAACTCAGTTGGTAACCGTACAGTTGGCTGTTGCGCACATATTATGACCATATTATGGTACTTAAGCTGGGGCCACCCGACTTCATTTCTAAATCAGATATCTATTGATGTAATATAACAATTCAAATAAATAAAATGAAGAAATGATGTTTTTTTCTTTTACTCCTTACTGACTTTAAAATAACTGTGTAAGTTGCTCAATTCACCATCACCATGACGAGACAAAACCAACCTCATCTACATGTGGTGTGGCAAACGAGGTGATAGAGGGATGTAGGTAGGGTACAGCGATAGTCCAATTGGGGAAGTATCTCTTACGAAGATTCTTGTAAATGAGTAAGGATGGTAAGTATACCTAGTCTTGCCATAAATACTGAAACTAAGAAAAAAAAATTCTATTGCAAATAACATTTATTACTTTTACAGTGGGTTAGTCTGGAAGGACCATTCTTAGTTATTGAACATGGTGTTGTTAAGGGGATTCACTACCTTCTCAAGAATGGTATCTTGATATACTTGTGCCGATGTTTTGATACCTTTTTCACAAAAGTATGGCTCAGTTACTCCTTCATAGCTAATACCCCACCAAACCATCACTGAAGTCGGATAGTGCCCACGTTGCACTATGTCGACTAATTGGAAAGCTTCCTTAGAGCTTTGAGCATAAATACGGTCATTTTGTTTGTTAAAATTTTGCTCAATTGTAAAAAATTTCTCATCCGTAAACAAAAATTTTCTGTGGCCTCCCTTTGCGTACCGCTTCAGTAGTTGTTTCGATTTTACCACCCTATTCTTTTATAAATTATCAGTTAAGAAATGACCAGTACGTCTCTTATAGGCTGCAAGTCCTAAGTCATCTTTTAAAATACGCGACATGGTTCTAGGTGCTATCTTCATCACCCGAGATAAAATCTTTTGCTTTCGGACAGGATTTCTTCGAATTCTTTCCCTTACTGCTTTGACCACCTTTTTCGTACGAACACTACGTGGACGGCCAGATCTTTTTCTGTCACAAGCAGAGGAGGTCTCATTGTACCTATTAATAGCCCAGTACACAAACATTTTACTAATACCAAGCGTATGGAGAGTTTTAAAAATTGCATTTGGCTCCATCCCTACTTTGTGTAATGCAATCACAGCGATTCGGTTCTCTTTATCACCCCACTCCATTTTAATATCGCAAAATATTGTACAATGTATTGGCGGCAAAATGAGAAAACACAATGACCAATCATATAAAAATGACAGATTCCAAATTCAAATGTAATATTTTGTTTATTTTTAATTGTAACAGTATTTATGGCCAGACTAAGAACATACGAGTCAGTTGTTTGGTGAGCCTTATTACAAGCTATCAAATATATATATGTGTATGTATGTATATATATATATATATATATATATATAACGGGACGTCGGGAAGCCGGGTGTTATCTCCGTTTGCTGGTCCGTGATCTCGTCCGCACGGGTAGCCATTATGGGCGTTAAATCTCAGGAAGCGTTGAAATAAATACACTGCAATGCCGGTCTGGCACTACTTTAAACATTTATGAGATTAGAAGTTACGGAAATAATTAGTAATTACAATGATATGAAAAGATTTAAAAAGCCAATAGGATTGCACATGAACACACCGTGCGACTCCCGCCAAACGAATGACGTTTTTACGTTCACCGCCCGCCATGTCACACGCAACTCCATTCGGTGTTACCCGCTCTAAATTAAAATTACGACTAATCGAATTCAAAATACTTCGTGGTCGAATAGTAATAAAATACACTCCGAACAATCACAAAATAAATTGTTTTAAAAATGACAACGAAATTTGACTGTTATCATCAATCGATGTCACGCGCTGTTATATATATGTATATATACAACGTCGGGAGATATGCAAGCATACGGCCCACCTGATGTAAAGGTAGCCTATAAACGATTGCAATACTTTAAGTATCACTCGCGCGATGCCACCTCTGCTGCTAGCACAGCAACTCCATAACTTTTTTTTTTATACTACGTCGGGAGGTATATAAGCATACGGCCCACCTGATGTAAAGCGGGTACACTCCTTGGGAGCTTACTGGTTACCTCACTAACACGCAGGAACACAACAACCCTCTAGGGAGTTGTTATTTGGCTGCGGTTCTCTATGAGGTGGAGGTATTTCCCCAGACGGGCTGCTTTGATGCGCCCTTCCTCTCTTAAACATCCAGGCCAAGACAAACAGACATGTTCATGCACACAAATGTTTGCCTTGTGTGGGAATCGAACCCACGAGCGTTGGTGTCAAAGTCATTCGTCATTTACGACTGAGCTACCGAGCTCGTCAAACACATAACAGAACACAACAACTCTCCAGGGAGTTGTTATTTGGCTGCGGTTTCCTGTGAGGTGGAAGTACGTCCACAGACGTATTGCGATTTGTTTATTATTCTTTCCCAGTACGAATTATTTTATACGTCATGTCACAAAAGACTAATGCGTCATTTTACTGTAGAAAGGCAGCAACATGGGTATTATTTTAGTCACGTGTTTGTACTGGCAACATCAGTGTGTATAGCTCTGCCTCAAGTCGCCGTATTTATCTAAGTACCACAGAGTAAATTATTTACTAGACGGAAACTAGGTTAATAGTTTTAATGCCGTTAGTGCGTTTGTGAAGGTTCTGCTCAGAGCAACGACTATAACTGCACTTAAATCGCACTAAAGAAATTTTAAGCTGAATTGTTAAGAGAGGTAGGGCGCATCAAAGCGATTGAGGAACATCTAACTCACAGAAAACCGTAGTCAAATGACGAATCCTCTAGGTATGAGTGAGGTTACTTGTAAGCTACTAAGTAGTTGCTGTGATAGCAACAGGGGTGGCAAATCACAATAATTTTTGTATTATAATCGTCCATACGGTAACCATTTATATCAGATGGGCCGTACACTTTCACGTCTCCAATGTAGTAATAAAATAAAAGCGGTCAAGTGCGAGTCGGACTCGTGGTCTGAGGGTTCCGTAAAAAATATTTTCGCAAATTATTGTCGCAAAAAAGTATTTTTTTGTGATGGATTTTTCCTTTACTTGTACTACATGACATGGCTTCTTACCAAATTTCATGATTCTAGGTCAACGGTAGGTTTTGATTCCCTTGCGACTAACAAAATATGGGCATAAACGAGGCATAAACAGCCGTATCTTTTGGTTGTGTTGACGTAGAAGTTTGTTTTTTTCACTGCTCGAAGGGATTGCAGACTGTGTAAATACAATATTATATCTTTCCCGATTGAAAAGTTACAGAACATGATAACTACAATTTGAGTTAAACTTTCAAAGCACTCGTACCTAAGGATTCCATGTCGTTGAGAGGAGCATACATTTGTGCTACGAGTACTAAACGATATTCACTATGCAGAGATAGCCAGCTGCATGTTAATTTTTTATTCATTAAAATTGACGGCCATTGGCCGAAGATACTGATTTTGATATGGAACGACTGACGACAGCTCTTCACAACCCAGAAAGCAAACCTCATCTAGATTAAACAGACTATCATTTTCAATTCCAAAACTTCCTACTCCTACAAATTTCTTCTGATTAAATTCGTTGTGAGTTCCAAGGCAGCTGTAGTTTAACCCCCGGGACGGCAGTGAATTCCACTGTTCATTGCCTTTTTGTCGGTCGCCGCTGTTAATTCTGGCTACACAGGAGACACAGTGGTGGGTATGAGTGGTGGGCCTGTCCCGGAAAAAAAAGACTATCATTTTATTAAAAGAATAATTGTCAATAAATAACAGTACAATAAACGTGTGCCACAAAAACATGAGAGTTTTTCTTGTGTCCATCGAATCTTCGCCAATTAATGAAATATTTTTTTTACATTACAAAGAAACACATTTACTACTGGATGTTATGGATACTAGAAAGTCGGCTAAGTGGAATACGAACTCGTACACAAAGGGTTTCTTGCCACCATACAATGTTAAAGATCACATATTTCTGAAAATAGTTTAGTAAAAAGAAAATATAGAGGAAACACGTTTATTGTACGGTGATGGTCCCCATACAAGAAACGTGTTTCTCGGTATTTTTCTTTTAGTAATACGTAGACTGGCAAAATTAAGGTTCTATGATTTACTACAATATAATGGCTTAAAATATACAGCACTGTGACAGACAATATTTGTGACATAAGGACATATGCTAAAATCTCAGTGATAGGATTTTTTGGATACGTCAAAAAATCGACCACACAGTTGGTATAATTCCCACTGAAAGAACAGCGACGCACTACGGCTGGAGGAACTAGTGACTAACAAGTCTCGCAAGGCCTCGCCTCTGTTCGTTACGTTGAACTTTTTTCTTTAGTTAATAAGATTCAAAATGTATGTATGCACATTTTCACGCCAGGTCCCTTGCGGGGTAGACAGAGAGAACCGAACGCGGTCCTTACACACTGCACTCGCTGCTTTAATATTCGTAACTCTTTTCACCACGCTCGCCGGTTCCTAGGGTTTCATGACATTACCTTCTGATAAAACACAACCAATTTGGTCATACTAGATCAGTCTGGGTCTTACTCGACTCCTACATCCTTACACTTTCGCATTGTATATTTATTTCGTCATTCTTTCATCCTGCATTCTTTCTACATATGCGAACCAGCGAGGCATACCTTTGCTCAACACCGACACTCTCTTTAAGTCCAACTCTCTTTCTTACGTCATCATTAAGATTCAAAATACTCTGTAATATAGAACCGAAAAGTAGCTAGGTAGGTAGCGAGATCCTAGTGATAACAACTCTTTATTCGATTGCGATTAACTGACAGACGAAGATCATTGTAAATTTGTACACGAAAGTTATGAGATATATAGAGACTCCGTTTCTGCAGTTCAAGAGCAGAAACTAAATGCATATAAAAATTTGCTGATGTTATTACTTGCTTTTGGTTCATAGAAAGTATATCTAGTGACTGTTTTACCAATCAGGCAAGGCGTTCACTTCCCTAACCGAGAGTTGCGTAATGGTGTGCACGATTTTTAGGGTTCCGTACCCAAAAGGTAAAACGGAACCCTATTACTGAAACTCCGCTGTCCGTCCGTCCGTCCGTCCGTCCCTCCATCCGTCCGTCCGTCTGTCCGTCTGTCACCAGGCTGTATCTCATGAACCGTGATAGTTACACAGTTGAAATTTTCATAGATGATGTATTTCTGTTCCCGCTATAACAACAAATACTCGTACTAAAAAATAGAATAAAATAAATAAAATATTTAGGGGACTCCTATACAACAAACGTGATTTTTTTGCTCGTTTTTGCTCGATATTGATAACGGCAACAGGTATATGCTTGAAATATTCACACAATATTAACTTATATATTCACTTTAAGAATAAATAATTAAATTAAAATAAAACAAATATTTAAGGGGGGCTCCCATACAATAAACGTGATTTTTTTTTGCCGTTTTTATAGATAATGGTATGGAACCCTTCGTGCGCGAGTCCGACTCGCACTTGGCCGATTTTCTGAAAACGCGCGTTCTGTGCACAATAGCATTCGATTTCTTCGGAACAGACGAGAGCTCTTGTTGTTAATGGATTTTTATTCAATGTTAGATCTCAACTAGTTTTCACTTGGTTGTGTTTATTGGAAAATTGTAGCGTCATTTATTGCATATGCATACATTTCAACAAGAGGGTGTGATGATAAGGACTAAGTCATGTGGCCCTTTGTGTTCTCTGCCGACTCCGCAAGAGAGTTAAAAATATAGACAAACACTGATATACTACTCACACAAATATGGGAGTAGTTTCTTATTATATTACGTTTTTGTTAATCTTGGAAAGAAAAATGTTGTCAAAATATACAAAGTGGCAGAGTTGTAAGAGAACTATCTTGAAGTAAACAATTTTTAATGGAAGTATCGCGTGTTTTATTTATATTATTCTGGGTTTGTACTGGGTACTACTCAAAAACATTCGGACACCGTGAGCGATTTTTGTGTGAATCGGAACGTATATAATTAATCCATCCATATCGGTAGATGTAATAATTGAATAACCAATGTAAGACAAATGTCACCTTAGTCTTCCTGCGACCACGGACGCTGCAAAGCGTTCAAAACATCAAGTTCAACAAAATAAATAAAACACGCGATACTTCCGTTAAAAATTGTTTAATTCAATGTGTAACAATCGCGAAAACCTAAGACATTAAGAGAGCTATCTCTTTGCATACTTACTTTTAAAGATGTACAATACTATGGATACTATGGATACGGATAAAGAACTAGCCGATTAACCGATTGATAAGCAGTGATAGCTCTGTGGATAAAGAACCTATTATCCGACGGTCCCGGGTTCGAATCCTGATCTACTACTAAAGTCGTCCGATTTATGTACTAACGTAAGAAAGGTCTGGTTTTCTCTCTAGGTTGTAGAGGTCTGACGGCAGTCGCTCTATGTAAAAATCTTTATCTTCGCCAAACCCTTAGGTTTTGGCTACCGTCTTCTACCGTACCTTCTACCATGGGACTCCATCAATCCTAATAGATTAGAAAACGGAGAAAAGACTAGGATGAAGAAGAAAATAAACTAACTTGTCCCTGGTTCACTATTTATAATTATATCTTGTGATAGAAATTATATTTCTAAATACGTGTGATCTAACCTAGGGAAGATAGGGAAGGTTAATTAGGAAAGATAACTCTAGAAAGAAGAAGAAGACTTTTAAAACACTACCGCTTTATCAGCATTTAATCTAGAATTCCAACTTTAAGCTCGTTATTCAAATAGGTAACTTACATGAAACAGAAAATATATATGAGACCTTGTTTTCAGGAAGGGACTATCTGCATTGGAGTACTTCGATAGCGCCATTGGGCCATTGCCTATTTGAAGCAAAATAGTACGCAGCCTGTGTATGGATCAGCTTATCCATTTCAAGTTCTTACGTGTATGGGTGGGCACGTTATGCCATCTAGCTCGACTATCAACAGAAGACAATCGTTAACGTAAGCCTTTCGGGTGGCTTGAAAATACTAGTTCCGCCAATTTGCAATTTGACGGCGCAGTGGTATATTCCCTAATTTAACTGGCAACGATATATACGTAATACAAAAAATACATAGAGTGCATATACAGGACTTGTGAAAAAACATTAAAAAAGATAAGAAAAGTTAAAAGGGAAGTAAAACTTCACCATAGTACGTTTTTCTTCCCCTTTACCTTTTACCTTATTTCACGTTGGATTGGAATTAAAGACGACTTACCAGTACAGTATCGTACTTCGTTTTTCTAGATATTCATCTGAATGCAAAGAAAGCCAGGAGACTGCAGAAAATATTCGAACGAAAAGTTGGAGTTTAGATTGCAGGGAGCTGGATTGGAAAAGAGCATGATATATATAGTTATCAGAAGAGCAAAGAAAAGACGGTGTGATCAGCTAATGGTAGAAGACAGACAGGCATCAGCTGCTAAAACTCATCAAAGCTGTTGGCATCCACCTTATTTCCAGAGAACCGGGAGAAAGAGAAAAATGTACATCATCAGAAACTTAAGAAGAAAGTAAAATGTATATAAATGCATCTGATGATGTGCAGGATCCGCCATTCACAAGGGAAAAGTTAAGAGCTTCTCTCTACACCTTCAACCCGAAGAAAGTGGCCGGACCTAACAGATTCACTGCGGACATTTGTGTAGCGGCAGCGGCGGGAGACATGTAACTGATAGTTGGCTTCTACAACAGATGCCTCTAATTGTTACATTTTTATAAATGGTGAAAACTCGTCACAATAATGGCGGTCTTGATGTAACCGGGAACGAGTAACTACGCGAGGCCACTGGCCACTTTGGCCTCGAGTAGTTACTCGTTCCCGGTTACAGTTACTCGTTTCGGTACAGATCAATAATTGACCTGCAAAATTCTCGAGAAGCTGCATATCATGAAAATAAAATATCACCTATAACATGTAAAAAAATTGCAACATTTCTTTTTCTAATTTCAATTGGTTTTTTTTTATTCAGCTTAGACGGGAAAGATGGATACTTCGAAAATCTGAGTAATTTTTGAATACGAGTTCAGAGGCGGAACTAATGCGACAGAAATGGCTCGCAAAATCAATAATGCGTTTGGAGAGGATACTGCTAATAAACGCACGGTGCGTTTTTGGTTTAAACGCTTTCGTAATGGAAACTTTTAAGCTGATATTTACTGTGCCGAAGTTTGAACAATGATGGCGAAACTGGCAGCGTCAACAGCAACAACAGCCCCGACTCGTGAATCGATCTTCACCATTATTTCTCCATGATAATGCAAGACCTCACACTGCACGACAAACCTATACAGGAGCTGCAGTTAGAAACCATACGTTATCCTCCGCACTCGCCAGACCTTGCTCCAACTGACTACCATTTTTTTCATGATTTGAACAATTTTCTACGCAGTAAAAAAATTTATTCCCAGGAGGCAGTACAAAATACTTTCACACAGTTTGTCGAATCTAGATCCCCAGAGTTCTATTGGAAAGGCATAAATTAACTTCCGATTAGATGGCAGCAATGTATAGACAATGAGGGGATTAATTTTGATTTGTCGGACAAATTACACAGCGCCATCTAGCCCCAAAGTAAGCGAAGCTTGTGTTATGGGTACTAGACAACTGATAACCATACATAAATACATACTTATTATACATAGAAAATACCTAGACCAATACAAACAGACAAGTTCATGCACACAAATGTTTGTACTGTCTCGGAATCGAACCCACGAGCGTTCGTGTCAAAGTAGCGTAACAGCGTGTTTCATCACTGCACCACCGAGCTCGTTTGATTAAATAAATATGTTACAACCAAACAAAGAAACGAGTTTTAATTTTTCAATACAAATCAGCCATTTCATACTTTAACCCCTAATAATAACTCCATATAGGGTTTTTGTGTTCCTGCGTGCGAGTAAGCTCCTAAGAAGTAGCTGTGTTAGCAGTAGAGGTCGGATCGCACGAGTGATACAAGCACTCATCGGCTACGGTAACCACTTCACATCAAGTGGGCTTGTATGCCTTCCAACGTAGTATAAAAAACAAACAACTCACGGGTGCCACTGCTGTGCACTTAGTCTATTTCTGAGTAAAATACAAAAAAAAATTCAATTGAAAGAATTTTTATCGATTATTTATATTTATCTTTTTATCTGTATGAAAACAAAAACATGCAAGAATCTATAGAAACACTTATTATGCTGGACGACCAATGTAAAAGGAATGCTCAAAGGTTGATACTATTACTAAAATCAGTAATAGCATACGCGCTCCGCTCCGGCGATTAGCTAAGGAAGCAGCAGCAAAGTTCTATAGTCTCTACCTACCCCAATGGAAGACAGACGTGATGATATGTATGTTTTTACATACATATCATATATTAGTATACGGCCCGCGGAGTAAAGGGTTACCGTAGCAGATCAATGCTAAAAGTAACGAAAGTCCTCCGAAGCTTAAGGGCACACTCTCTCAGTCGTCTGCGGTTGTCGGTGATGGGAAGGTATACGGTTTTTGGGCTGCATTGATGCGCTCTACCTCTTGCATCTCTTTAGCTAAAGCTTTCACTTCAAAGAGCATCATTCTTGCATAGCCAACTAAAACTGCAGCAATTTCTCAGCATTCTACTACTCGTTGCAGAAAAATTTCGACTCTGCGGAAATATAATTTAGAGAAATTTATCTTTTTCAAGCAGGTTGCTTCTAATTAAACACAGCGCATTTGCTAATCAGCAGAATACAACACATAAATGTCAACTTTGAATATAATTGTAGGCAAATAATACAGCAACTTTCTTTCGTTAGCTTTTACGAGTATTAAAAACGATCGTCCAAATATTAAGTTTGTTGTAACAATGAAATATCAAAGGAAATTATAAATCGTGTTCTAGAATTTACCGCGAAATAACTGATTTAAAACGACCGTAACTACCCAATTTTACCTAATACTCCACAACTTTTAATACGATTAAAATAAACCGAGTTCCCCGCCATTACGTAAAAGGAATAATGTGTTTAACAAGTTAACAAAGCAGTAATTGACTTTTGACTCTTACATCCCACCGACAACTTTGTTATCACTCAAAGGTTTTGTAAATGTCAAAGTTAGAACTCACCCTTAATATAATTCCGTTAATTATAAGTTCAAAATTGTAGTTTGAATTTCGAAATATGAAACTGTCCGTCATAGACAGTCTTGGAAGAACCGGGCATTATTTTGTTGCAAATTATATGTATTTGTTTCTTTAATAATTTGCCATACATGGTCTTTCCGTTCTCTTTAATTTATGAAATAAATTACATCAAAAACCCTTTTACTAAAAAAATGTGACAGTCGATGAATATCTATGCAGTAAAGAGGTTCGGAAATTATTCTACGTATCCATTTAGCTAATTATGATACTTCGTCATCATAAACAATGAATGAATATTTATTTGTAATTCCTATTTATTTTAAAAGTTAACCCAAGGTGTAGAAATCTATATGATTACAAAAAGCTCAATAAGGGAATATATATAACCTTGGATTACACAGGGACTACTTTGCTTGAATATGGACTGTATCTAAATCGCGATCCGTATAAACAAATTAATTATTTAGGAGACCTATAAACATTACACAAATCATTGTATACAATTAAGAAAATTATAAAAATGTGTAATAATATTATAAAAAAATGTCATTAAATGCAGATAAAAGTTCTATAAGATAAACAAAAAAAAAACAATAACGAACACATCCAATAAATGAAATCATAAACAAAAGTAGTTGTTGAAAGTAGGAACAGACCGTCAGGTTTTGGTCAGTATAGGTAATAGCTACTGAATATTTTACGGGACATCGCTTTCGCTTTAGGGGAGATTCGCTATACGGTGACGTATTTCACCGCTGAAACCTAAATTATCATGCATAATCTTATCACATCGTGTGCTATAACACCAAGCAGCGCTACGAGTGCTACGAATATGACTGTGACGTAATCGTGTAGATCGTAATCGTGCATTCCTCTGCTACGAGTGTACTACACAATTCCTCAAGTGGTACAACAACGTTGTGTTCCAGCACTCATCGTAACGTATACTTGCCGTAAAACATTTTATAAGTCTATTTACATTAGCCCCCGACATTATGGCGACTCAAGGCACCCCTACAAAACGATCTTCGGTGCAATATTTCCACCATGGTGTAATGGGTTCAGATCTAACTAAACTCAAGTACTTACTTTACTCAACTCAATTTATCTTCCACTAATAAAGTAACCGTTGAACTTTGCTGAAACATCACCAAACGATTTAAACATCGGATCGAGGAAGACCAATACATTTTAAATCAAAATAATGTTCGCTGAGATTGTCGTAACAATATTATAGTTTGCTTGACAAAATTGAATTATAAGAAAATGAAAACATTGCATGTATAAAAAAATTAAATTTAAAATTTAAAAACCCCCGACGCAAAAATAACCTATAAAAAGTAACAAAATAATATGTATTGACCCTTTAAGTTTAATAATAGAAGTTAAATTTTAATTCAAGCATTGTTGTATCGGGGGACCGCTAACTAAATATAGTATTATTTAAATTTCATATTTTATCATTTTTCAGTTGAACTTTTTATTTTTATTATATTTACTTAGCGGTCCCCCGACACTACGATGATTGGATTAAAATATTACTTCTTTTATTAAACATAAAGAGTCAATACATATTATTTTTTTACTTTTTATAGGTTATTTTAGCGTCAGGGGTTTTTAAATTTTAAATTTATTTCTTTTATTTTATGCTTTTAATATTTTATATATTGCTAGTATAAACACACTCCAATCGACACTCTATCCCCACATTTACACAAATACTTTCCAGGTCGAAACACGAAATTGCAACTTATTATTATTAATAATGATATACACAAAAACACTCTCGATTAATCTCTTACTACCCGCGGACCGCTTTTCCGCCAAGAACAGGTTAAGTACCCTTTTAATAATAATAATAATAATAACCCCGCAGGGCAGCTTGTGGCGAGCTATTGGTGCGTAACGACACCACGGGTACCTGAGTGCTCCAGAGAGTCATGAAGGTCGGCAGATGATGAGTTGGAGCCCTCACCACAAAGTTTAGAACTAAAGTTTACCCTGTGGCGAGATTCCAGTCGCTCGACTCTCAAGGTGAAGTTGGTCTTCTTCTTCACATAGTCTACAACCTCCTCGAACTTTGTAGACCAGTGTAGCCTGGAAACGTACAACGGCGTCGCTGATATTTCCACGCGCTGTTGTGACGGTCCGGTCTGTGCGGTGCCGCAGTAATTGGGGTTAGGAGGCTTCTTCTTCTTCTTCCTGTCCACTTGAATGAAGCCCTGCTCATTACACTGGTCCTTGCGAGAACCCGGTTGCAAAGCATTGCGAGCGGGCTCGCAAGGACTTGACTTCTCCCTCTTCTTCTTCTTCTTCTAGGTGAGACGGTGGTAATGCGGTAACTTTTGCGTAATCATGTCATGTCCCGGGGTTTGACGTGTTTACATTTTGAGTCGGCTCCGCTGGTGAGCGGACGGCACGGCTCGGTACGTTGCTCATAGCGACAGTACTCGGTGACACCAATAAACTGCATACGGATGCATTCTGTGCACCACGACGCGTGTTAATGTTGCCGACCTCAGGTGACCTACTTACGGAAACATTACATTTTAATGATAATATTTCCGTACGTAGCCCACTAATTGTTGTTTCCGATGTCGCTAATCGTGACTGGACATCAGCGAGACTGGCTTTCAGGCTTCTGATGTCCTTCAGCAGCGTACTAACGTCGACATGTTCCAGGGTCACAGGTAACTTGTGTAGGTCTTTCGCTACAGAGGAAGGCACGTCGTCTGGATCGGTCACCTTCAAAAGACTGATGACGTCTTGTATACTTTTGTCACCTCCATCCCTCCTGCGTGACGGCATCTCCGTAGTCTTGTCCAGCGTCTTGAACAGTAGCATCTTGCCACTGCAAATCTCATCTTCACTGAAGGTAGACCTATAGATGCGCATGATGCTGACTTCGTCCAAAGTGTCGATGACGTATTGTATGAACGCCAAGAACTCGTTGGCTATGAGTTGTTCGGAACCCATAGCGATGACAGCGTACAGCGGCTAGGCCGCGGCCGCTCAATTCGCGAATTAATATTCGTGACTGTGACGTGTGGCGGAAAGCGACCGTATTCGTTCGCACATCGCACTGCACTGTTATTTTATAATTTTATATTATTAAACAAAAAAAAACTAAATCGAAATCGGTTCATCCATTTGGAAGCTACGATGCCACAGACAGATACACAGAAACACAGATACACACGTCAAACTTATAACACCCCTCTTTTGCGTCAGGGGTTAAAAAAGCAAATTGTCATCATAGAAAACAAAACGAGAGCAACGGAGAAATATTCATGTTCAACGTCTGTTGGAATACGTAATATCCCTAAGCCGACAAATGACATAATCGGAGGCGTCTTTAAAATAACGAGAGCTAAAGAAACCCTAATTAAAGAACTAATAAAATACAATAAATCATGTAAATTAAATAAGGAGCCGTTGTTGAACACAAAACATTCAAACCTTCCTGGGCTGGTAAGATAAATTTACATCTCCGAAGTGCTTACAAACAAAAATAAAGAACTCAGCTTCATTGATCGAAATTTTGCGAAAGACTTTCTGTCTTCACGCGACTTGGTCGTACTATGTGAGAATATTTGTAAAAAAAAACTAGACGGAGAGGAATCGGTTTCACGTCGAAATTGATTTCATAAAATTAGGTTTGCCACTTACTTTTCTAGAATGGTGTTATTTCTTTTCGAACCTGACACTCAATGTGCAATACTATACAAAAATATGTAATATTGTAAATATACTTCAATCTTTCATTTAACTACAATCTAACATTACATATTGTCATCACACATACTCTCACGCTCTCTTTTACATACAGTTTCCATGCCATCAAAAAATTAAAAAAATACACTTCAGTCCTTAATTAGCTGCATTTACTTGTTGTGATCTTTTACACTGCTCATCCTTTCTTCAGTGTTAGTTAGTATGATAGTAGGATACTTTTACCCGAAAGTGAAACTAAATATCCAAAGTGTTTCCTGTGATTTGCCTAGTTTTATAATCTTACTAATGAGAACCGAAATAGACTGGGATCTTATTATATTAACGGAATGTTTTTTTTTATTAAAAATCTAGATTATACCTACTCTGAACAACTGCAGTATTGCGACGACGTCAAAAAACTGCACTAATAACTAGGGTGTAATGATATACTACAGGAGCAACATTAAAATTAACTGTAGACGAATCAGCACTTAAGGACGCTAATGCCTATTAATTCATCTAAACATCGAAACTTAAAGAGATAAGCTCACCTTTGTACACAAAACTTATAACAAAGATTATTTTGTATATATAAGTTTCTTTATTTTCTTTATTCTTTATTGCACATAAATAATGTGCAATAAAGAATAAAAAAAATAAAGAAACTTGTATTATTGGTATCTATCGCCCACCATGCTATCGTAATGTTAATATTTTATTAATTCGTTTATATCCTGACATGTTAGTTTCCTACTATATTCGCCCAGGTCACTCCACGCGTGGTGGTTTATATATCGATCATAAAACTAGTTCCAGGGCACGGTGTTTTGGTTTTGAATCCTCTATAATGGTCCATGAATCTGTAATGCCTAATCTACAATTTAATTTTGAATTTGCTTTTCACGCCCCATAGTCTACGAGTATTATACATTTCACTAGCCTTAACCGCTATATAAAGGATGTCGACTTTTTTCCTTACATTAAATGATTAACGCAAATAAAGCCGGGGATTTACTGAGAAATAGGAATCTTTATAAAAAAAAATCAAACGAAACCCCTCAAATGAAATCATTTAATGCATTTTCAAAAGGTTCAGACTTTATTTAAAAAGAAAGTAAAGAGGGATTGTGAAAAAAAAAAACTCATCAAAAATGCTGGCAAGTGTAACAAAAAAACATGGGAAGCAAAGAGTAAGATAATAAAACAGATCACTCCAAACACTTGTCATTACACTCTCCTGAATATAATGTAAATAAAATTAATGAGTTCTTCGCAACTATAGGTACTACACATTTGAGGAACAACTGCGCTACTGAGATTGATAACATTTCAAGACGACTATATAGTGCTCTTTACTTGTTAAACTAATTACCTTTATGTACTGGCACCTTTCCTCGTGAGTTGAAAATTTCCTTAAATCCATATCCAACCTTCTTGCTATACTCGTACCACAAATTTTAGAATGATTAATGAACCGTCGTCTGGTTGGTTATCTTGAAAGTAAGAATTTATTCTCATCCGCTTAGTATGGTTTTCGTAAAAGGAAATCCCATGAATTAACAAAGTAGATAATTAATAAACTGGACACAGGATCAACCCTAGCGATTTTTCTGGATTTTGTGAAGGCGTTTGATAGTGTCTCTGTACAACTCCTGATTGTAAAACTTGAGGCTATTGGCGTCAAGGATTTACCACTAAAACTTTTCACGAATTACCTTGCTGGACCTGGCTAGACTTCGGACATACAATTGAGAAATGAATCAGTAATGAGCATCCTGTTATCTGTGGTGTGTCCTAAGGTAGTATTTTGGATCCTGCACAATTTCTAGTTGCCTCTTGTACATGGCAGTATTTTCTCATTTGTTGATAATACTACTCTTGTGTGTAATGTTAATGTCTGGGACGAGGTCTATGCTCATGCCCAACCCTAGTCTTGATAGGATTTGTTGTTGGTTGGATATAAAATTGCTGACGCTGAATGTCTCGAAGATCATTTTTTAGGGTTCCGTACCCAAAGGGTAAAACGGAACCCTATTACTGAGGCTCCGCTGTCCGTCCGTCCGTCCGTCTGTCCGTCCGTCCGTCCGTCCGTCCGTCTGTCACCAGGCTGTATCTCATGAACCGTGATAGCTAGACAGTTGAAATTTTCACAGATGATGTATTTCTGTTGCCGCTATAACAACAAATACTAAAAAATAGAATAAAATAAATATTTAAGGGGGCTCCCATACAACAAACGTGATTTTTTATAGATAATGGTACGGAACCCTTCGTGCGCGAGTCCGACTCGCACTTGGCCGATTTTTTTTTTCACTTTTGGGCTAGCGAAAAGACCCATACCTTCCCTCAAAACTCTAATTGTACACCTCTGCAGCACTTATGATAAAGAAAGTTTATGCAGCGCCCTGCAAAACTGTGAAGCAGTTAGGTATCTCTATAGATGTTGCTCTAGATAGTGTACAGTTTTAAGATACATACAATCTTTGGTTGCGAGGCTACGAAATTTAATATATGTTTTTAAAAATACAAACTACTTAAAACTATCTACCAAGCGCTTTGATAATTAGTGATAGGGTACTACATAACAATAGGGGGTGGGGGTGCTAAAACACAGTTATTGGTAGGTAGACAAGGCACAAAGAGTTGTTTTAAAAGTTGCAGGTTTCCTCCCCTTCCGATATTCTCATCATTTTGATCTGCATAAAAAATAGGACGTAGCAATATTTCAATCTCTCAACAAACCTCAGTTCGTATATTGATGTCGGATATAATCCCTTCAATATTAGGTCCTTACATAATGAAATAAGCGTTTTCCCAAACTGGCCACTATAATCTCAATTATCTGGCGTTTGATTAGGAATTCTAAATTAAAATTTATTTCAAATTTAGGCTTATGTATTTGTGTTTCGATTTTAGTGGTTCATTTATTTTTTCTTTGACAACGGTCTCTTCACAACATACTTCAAATATCGCGTTATTTACGAATACGAGTTCCACCGTGGCACCAACGCTGCTGAAACAGCTCGAAGGATTAATGATGTGTATGGGGAACCTACTGTAAAAAGAAACACGGTATGTAAACATGACACATGAAACAAACACGGTAAACATGGTAAATACCGTAGACGGCCGGAGACCATAGCTGAAAACGAAGATTTATAGGTTATCGTGGAAGCAGATCCATCGCAAACTACGTTAGAGTTAGCGGCAGGCTTCGGTGTGAGTGACAAAATAGTTTTAATTCACTTAAAACAGATTGGAAAAGTGAAAAAGCTCGAGGAATGAATACCATATGAATTGACTGAAGCACACCAATTTATTAGTTATATTACTCAATCGTCACAATAACGAGGGAATTGTATTGTTACTTGTAATGAGAAATGGATCCTGTACGATATTCGGAAATGCTCATCACAGTGGTTGAACCCAGGAGAACCGGCTAAATCCTGTCCCAAGCGAAAGTTGACTCAGAAAAGGGTACTGGTGGGTGTTTGCTGGACCAGTGCCAGTGTCATACACTACAGCTTCTCAAGATCTGACCAGAAGATTACAGAAGATCTGTATATTCAACTATTTCAAACCATGATGCTAAAGCTCGCTATTCAACATCCGAGACTGGTTATCTGCCCTAGCCCACTGCTGATTCAGAACAAAGCTAGACCTCACAGTTCACGACTGACGATCGTTAGCCTATCAGTCCATGTCGCCCTAGTTTGATATTAAAATTGATGTCAAGCAGGGTTAAATACTGTCTGCTCGACTATTCATTGTATGTATCGATAATTGTCTGCAGATAATAAGGCATACAAATGTAGCATTGCGCATGGGTGACCTAGTAGTGAAATGTCTTCTTTAATAAGTGCTTTATTAGTGTATATATATATATATATATATATATATATATATATGTGTGTGTGTGTGTATGTATGTATGTATAGAAAGAGGAAACCAGAACCAATGTTAGTAGTTAATGATGAAGTGTTGGAACAAATGGATGAGATTGTAAATATTGGATGCGCTTTCTGCTGAATGCGATGGGAGGGGCACCGCTAACGTGGAAAGACGAGTAAGTGTTGGCAATATAATCAATGGAGGGTTGTAAAAAGTTTTTGGGTGTAAAAGCTTGAGCCAGAAGAAAATTTACCATAATCGGCATCACTGCTAAGTTTGCGGCTTACACAAAGTTACAATATTCTATATATTTTATAGAAGGAATTGATACTTCAACGAGATGCGGACACTGCTGCTGCGTGACAAATAACATATGCACGTGAATTTATATAAGTCTAAATATATTTTTATAAGCTATCAACATCCTATTGAATTTACAATCGTGTAAGAGGCTTTTTAATGTATAGATCAAATACGTAAGATTACATATAAAATGGAATATGAACATAATCATGAGAATTATACTTTACAAGGTAATTCAATATAAGAATTGCGTCCTGCATCTATGTGCTTCATAAAATAAAGTAGGATAAAAATCATTCAATAAATACAATAATTGAAAAATACAATAGGAATTCTCGTTCTGTATACAAGCGATAACATGGATGGTAACTATACGCTTCTATTCTCTATGAGGATATAGTTAAATAAAGGCTTGTAACAAATAAAAGATTGCTCTAATGTGACAACTTTTGAAACCTGTTTACAAATTCCAATTCTATCAATTTTCTGTCACGTTTAAAGTACCCTCGAAAGCATCGTTCAATTGAATCATTCGTGATCGCGAAGAATACGCAAACACATCAATTCCAAATATATTTACCTTTGTCATTGGGTTCTATTCAATAAATGATCGGATGTCAGCCCACAAATCACCCTGTATTTGCCTTTGTGTAGGGTTCAGTATCTCTAAAAGCGAATATTAGAATCATAAAAATTTCATACTGAATAATCATTTTACACAGTAAGAAGTGCGATACAGTGTATTAGAGTCTGACATGATTGGGCTGGTTCATAGATTGAGAATGACATTGCAAGTGATGGAAAAACCTATATTCTGGGTTTCTTCGATATTTAGAATTTGAATCAAGGATCAAAATTGTTGACATAGCGCCCAAAAAAAACAAACGCTAAAGGGATAGTTTTTTTACCACTAAGGTGGCAATCAAGCATACGGCCTGCCTGATGGTAAATAGTCACTGTAGCCTATGGACACCTGCAACACCAGGGGTGTCACTCATGCGTTACCGACCCTCGAAAAATCTCTTCACGCATTTCTTGAAGAATTCCATGCTATAGTCCCTTGGAAAAACCTCGGCTGGGAGCTCATTCCACAGCTTGAGTTCTCGGAAGAAAACTTCTCTGAAACCGCACAGTACGCGACCATTGCAGTTCCAGCGCATGAAGGCGAACTCTCCGCCATCGGCGAGTGGTTTGATTATAAAAAGGGTTAAGTTAACTTAATGGTTCAATACCGTGTGTAAGCTTAGGACTGTCGAAAATTCTCAAAGCTCGTACAGCTATGCTGCGAATTTCTGATACGGCAGATGAAGAAGTAAACGCCTGGACCCTAACATCCGTTGTGTATGAGACGACGAAGTATTAGGTGTAACTCTTCTAGACGACTTCTAACGAGAACATGACTAAAGGGGTACACACACGGCTGATGGATTGGTCTATGGGTAATTTTGCATGGATGGATAAATTTAAAACCATGGAAAAACTCAACTCTGAGCTGAAAAGTAAGGCGATTGTTAAGGATTTTTATAGCTACAGCCTTATTAATGAAGTACCACTACCATACGGCCGATTAGAGCTAAATATCAATAACAATTCTATAACTACATATTAATTAATAAATAGTGTTTTTTTTGTCATTATTTATTCTGCTAGTCAATCAGGACCTTTGTCACTGACGTATTATTGATGGCTGGAATGAAACCCTAAGAAGAATATACTGGAGCATATAACATGCTCCTAGAACAGAACTGTTAACAGTCAAACGCCACAGAAGTAACTTCCGAGAAAGCGCAGTATCTCCGGATATTCCTAAGTCACACTGCTGTTACCTCAAGTCTACTTTTCTTTATATTTCGGGGGTCTACCCAGTGAGTGGCGAGTAATTAGCATTTAATAGTTATGGCAAATGTCTGTATTTCTTTGTAATTCCTCAAGAATTCACATCAATTGCCATTTTATTCGCAATAAATTCAATATCTGCCGACACCTTCTCAAGAGTATATCGTTGATTGGATTCCCCCTGGAGTGGGCTATGACGAATGTAATATATTACATCGGTGAAAAAAGAGGTATCTACGTATTGGGTCCATGTCCTAGGTGCGTACCTGTCATTTGTCTGGATATCTTGAGGACCCATGATGTAGGAAGCAATTCTACGAACGTTCTGTATCAGGCAGGGAACTCCTGAAAATTTGATGTGTTTGCAACGGGGGTAGCAATAGCTTATTCCAAGTTAATTAATACAATTAAACTAATACTTCCAACAGTTGAGCCATATTCGTGCGTCAGCAAGCTTATTAATTGTCAGCAAAAGCTTAATTGTGAACAAAAAATTGCACTCATTCTCGAATTCGTTGGCAAATCTCATAAATTATTAGGAAAAACCGAAAATCAACCACAAATGCTCATTGGTAACTTTTAAACGTTATTTCACGTGATTTATCCGTGTCGATCCGCCCGTCAATGGTAATCTGATGGGTTAAACCCCTCTAAATCTGGATCACGAAATTTGTATAATGCGGTAAATCTAAGATTTGGCTCTAATGCCGGCTTATCTGAAATAAGTTGGTTCGCTTAAGTTTACTTGATCATTTTAAAAAGGATAATAGATGAAAAAGTCGAGTCTGAGCAGAATTTATGTCCAGAGCAGAGGGTTGTGTATCGATATCATAAAGCCTGATAATAAATAAAATAATTGGTCTGAAAGAGAGCGTCGGTGTTAAAATAAGAAGAGGCATCCTCCGATGATTCGGGCATGTAGAAAGAATGCAAGATGAAAGAATGACGAAGCAGATATACAATGCAAAAGTGGAAGGATGTAGGAGCCGGGGAAGGCCAAGACTACCTACCATGACCGAATTGGTCGTGTTCTATCAGAAGGTGATGTCAGGAGCCCTAGAAACCGGCGAGCGTGCATGAGAAGAGCAATGAATGTTTAAGAAGCGAGTGAGATATGTACGGATCGAGTCACGTGGCGCTCGGTTCTCTCTGCCTACCCCGCAAGGGATTTGGCGTGAAGTTATAGGATAAATAAAATAAAACTTTAGCCAGAAAACTCAGGTGGCAATACACGATGCTCTGTTAATTACCAATATCGCGATAGCATGGAAGCGAAGTATGAGTATAGGAGCGAGAGTGCATAAAAGTAGATTTGTCAACTTCATAATGTGAATGCTCACCATAACGTGATTGTGTTACTGCAAGTGATGAAGGTACAAGTAAGCTAGCTTAAATAAGAAACGGCGGTGTTAACACGTGAGCATTATTTCTTACATGCAAATATTCACAGGTAACGGCTATAAATCAGGCGGGTCTTATGCTAGTATACCACTCGATGTAATATAAATAAATCCATTTATTTGGATTTCTTTTTGATTTATACACTACGTTCATTATACATACAGCCTACTAAGCATCCAGTCTCCCTAAGAATATAATAACCTACAGATACTTGCAAATCACGGAGATTTTTTCAGCAACTCGTCAACGGTTTCTTCGTCTAATGGATGGGGTGTACTAATAAGCTTTATACATTTACTTTGGCTATAGATGGAGAGTAACGTATACAATAAAAGCAATGAAATGTTACAAAAAGCATTAAATTTTCTTTTGACGATAATCCGTACACAATGAAGACAAGCAAGCCAGAAAGAATTCCAACCATTTATTTTATTTCGAGCAAAGAATGTAAAGCGTATGCTAGGAACGTAAAAATGTGAGAATTTTCATAATTGTTCCCGGTGTAATGGTCTAACAAATAAATTATGCGTTTCCGTGTAAGTAGAAACATTGTTTCTATTCCATGAAGCTAAACTAGTCTTTACACTATAATTTTCCATAAAAATATTTCGCCTATAGTACTTCTTGTAATCTAATCTTGCTTAGATTACAAAAAATAAGAATTTTAAAAGGCTGTGATAGACCTCATTTAAAAAAAAATAAGGCTTAAAATTCGAAAGCTCAATTACATACAGCGATGGAAACCTCTGAATGATACAATAGATTGGTGTGTACCTTTCTGTATTAGCGTTTTATTTTCTAAATTTATTGTAATATGCCGATATTCATAGTTGTACGGTAAAACTCGGTGGCTCAGTCGTGAATAACGCGACTTTGACACCAACGCTCGTGGGTTCGATTCCCACACAAGGCAAACATTTGTGTGCATGAAGATGTCTGTTTGTCTGGGTATTTTCTATGTATAATAAGTATGTATTTACAAAAAAAAATATTTACGTATGTTTATCAGTTGTGTAGTACCCATAACACAAGCTTCGCTTACTTTGGGGCTAGATGGCGCTGTGTAATTTGTCCGACAATATTTATTATTTATTTATTATAATAGTTAAATGTTTTCCTACAACATGAAATTGCAACGTTAGTGCATTGAAGGAATTTTGTCACTACTACTTAACTTATGTCATTTTTGTATCAATCAATTATTCTACATGTGTTGGCTAAAGAATAAACATCTATTTGAGAAGCCTACTCTTTTAAATTAAAATAGTAGTACACAGTAGTAAAACAGTACCCTAAAGCAAAGCTTGCCAATAAAAAGGTAATGGTAACTCTTTGGTGGCCAAAAGAATCTATGGTTATCACTTCACTTTATATTATGGGCCCGTTAATGCCAGTAGATAACAACAACGAGTTTATTCTCACACTACAATGCAATTTGTCTAAATTTGTTGAGACCTACGCACTGCAAGTGTAGCTAGAACGTTGGTAAATAACTATATAATGAGATACGGTGTACCCAAAAGAATTATTACAGAATTTACGTCTTCCGTCCTGTCCGAAATATGCAAGTTACTTAGCATCGAAAAATTAAGCTCTACTTTTTATCATCACGAAACTGTTGACGGGTTGGAAAATACGCACAAAAATCTAGGTGCTTATCTCAGAACCCAATGTGAGCAAAATAAAACTAGTTGGAGTAGCTGGCTACCGTACTGGTGTTTTTGTTTCAACACTACTGTCAAATATTCGCCCTACGAATCTGTGTTTGGTAAGCACTGTTCATTACTAAATAATTTTCAAATTCAAGTAGATTCTTTGTATAACTTTGCCAAAGAAAATCTACTGCAGAGTAAGCAATTAATAATAATAATAATAATCCCCGCAGCTTGTGGCGAGCTGTTGGTGCGTAACGACACCACGGGTACCCGAGTGCTCCAGAGAGTCGATCAGGACCTCCGGCGTGTTTTCATCGGTCGGAGTGAAAAGTCAACAAGGCCCGCAGGACTCTCAGCTCTGGCTTGCCTTCATTGGCCGTCTAGAGAGGAGTCGATAGAGTATATTGCTCTAGCAGGTGATATGCTCCAGGGGTGGAAGTGTTAAAGGGCATAACGCCGCGGGTAACTTCGGAGAAAGCGCAGCACACCTCTCGACACCCCTGAGTCACTCACATCGGTGTTGCCCCCGGCCGACTTTCTCTGGCATTTCGGGGGTCCATCTAGTGAGTGGCGAGCCACCGCCTGCCGAAGTAACATCAGATAGGATAGTTATGGCAGGTGTCCGTCCATCTTCTGTAATAGCCCAGTACTAATAATCCCTCCAGATCTCATTTCAATAGCTCAATTATTTCCGACACATTTGCAATAGTCCCAATACCTACCGTAACCTGTTCGTGGGCACATCCTCCCATTGATATCCCTTAGAACAGGTCATTACATCATTATTTTTGAAGGGGCCTCTACGCGTAGGATTCATATTCGCGCGCACGTGCGATGTATTAAGTGCGATGTATTAAGAGAGGTAGGGCGCATCAAAGCAGCTCGTCTGTACAAATATAAAGAAAATACATATATACATATATTCGCATGGCAGTGTGGCAGTAAAGTTCGAGAGAAAAGCTCGACAGGAAAATTAACATTTTACATATTTCTAGCACTGGTCTGGTGTAATGTTTATTTAAATCAGTGTAATTAAATATATTAAAAATAATTAATTAATAATTCATTATTTAAGCGAAGAATGTAAAAATTTTCGTAAATAGTTTATCCATCCAAAAATAGACTTTAACCTGAATCTTTACAGTCTAAAATTGAGCGATTGCGCAGTGAATGAAAATGAGCAGAAAGTTTCTTTCATTCATTACTATAAAGGTGAGGCTACATTAACGCGTTTATCGGAGGCACGTGCCCCATCAATCTTGCTTTCTTCTGTTGGGGTGACAACTCTGCGATCTATTCATAATATGTGTACGCTCAACGAAAATGGGGTATCTCTTCGAATAGAATTTTGAAGGATAATCGGAGGTACTGAAATGCTATCGGACGTTTTTGCGATAAGGTAGATGAGTTTGTTTAGAAATGATAAATTATAGTAGATAAGTACGTAATAGGTAATAAATTAAGAATATAGCAATAATTGAATAGCAATCGTTTATGAAAAAACGTTGATAGAAAATAGAACGATATAGATATGTGTTATCAGAAAGTGATCTTAGGGGCCCTAGAAACAGATGAGCGTGCATGAAAAGGGCTATGAATGTGTTTAGTAAGGTGTGACCGAGATAGACAGAGAGAACCGATCGTCACATGAGTTAGTCATGTGGTGCTCGGTTCTCTGTATCGGTGGTTCTACTTACTATTAACGTTTTTCATAAACGATTGCGATTCAATTATTGGTATATTCTTAATTTATTATCTACTACGTACTTATCTACTATAATTTTATTATATTAAATAATTATATTAAATACACATGACTTGGTCATGTGGCGCTCGGTTCTCTCTGCCTACGCTACAAGGAACTTGTCGTAAAGTTAGAGATAGATAGACTCTAGGTTTGTAAATAGTGCACTTTGGTGCGACAAGTGTCATATAACGTTTTGGTTTAAATGCATGAGTTTCATAGTGGTGTGAAGTACGTAGATTTTTTTTCTAAATCAACATAAACAAATTATTATTTTTTTCCAGCATACATACATAAGTTTACCTGAGCCTATGTAAACATACTGATAGCTTCTAACGAATGCATTTTATACTAAAGGAAAATGTTACTTTTCGGTGCGATGACTAATACATCATTCAAATTATCGTATGCGAAAGTATACCTTTAGTTCGTTTGCCCATGTGTGAATGTTTTATATCATTTCATATTTCTTGTAGTAATATTCGTGTTGAGCTTCTCGAAATATAACAATAATGTCAAATAATAATATAATAAGTATATATTTATATGACTGAATTATGACGATGGTTGTTGGAGATTTCGAAAAGGATCATGACGACTGGGAGCTACGTATATAGCAGAGCATAACGTGAGAAACCGAAGAATAAACTTATATAATTATTTATACCTATTTTAGGTATTAATACCTATAATCCAAACGAAAAATGTAAGTGATATTACCGGTCAAAAATAACCTAAAGTGAAGAACTTTATTAGCATTTTTCTTGTAATTCCGGAGCTATTTATAAACAATATTACTTTTATTCGAATAGGTAGTTGAAGCCCTACAGATTGCAGCAGGTTTCATTTCTGCACAACAAAAATAATATTGAAATCAAACTCCATACAAGAACGGGCATTCTCCTTTCTCGTTATGTTTCAACTGAAATTTAATAAAAATTAGTGAAATAAAATGTAGTGTTTTAAAGTAAAATCTAGTTTTATTTTCTTGGTAACTGTGTTTATGACGTTTTCTAGTGATTGTAGCACAGATATTAATTTATATCCTTAGCCATCGATTACCATATTCGGTTTATTTTGTTACCTAATATGAAAATGTGAGTTTTTTGTGTGCTTCATCAATCGAGTATCCAGTCGAGTTATACAGATAGTGGTGCTGAAGCTGTGTGCTGCTTAGATGTGTATTGAACTCACGCGCCTTTTTGCGTACCGTCTTCGCCACAACCTTCTTTTCTCGAAGTTGATGGAGCGTGTACCCGCAATACAATTTTATCGGCTCAGTCGTGAATGACGCGACTTTGACACCAACGCTCGTGGGTTCGATTCCTACACAAGGCAAACATTTGTGTGCATAAACATCTCTGTCTTGGTCTGGATGTTTTAAGAGAGGTAGGATGCATCAAAGCAGCCCGTCTGGGGAAGCATCTCTACCTCAGAGAAAACCGCAGCGAAATAACAACTGCCTAGAGGGTTGTTGTGTTCCTGCGTGTGAGTGAGGTCATCAGTAAGCTCCCATGGAGTTGCTGTGTAAGCAGCAGAGGAGGCATCGCGCGAGTGATACTTAATATATCGCAAGCGTTAATATGTTACGGTACCCGCTTTACATCAGGTGAGCTGTATGCTTGTACGCCTCCCGACGTAGTAAAAAAAAACGGATTTCGGCACGTTTGTTCCACTGGTTATCTTCTAGTGTGAGTTTCATACCTATTGAGTTACCTAGTATGTACGTGGTAAGTTAGTTACTGAGTTACGTGAAACACTGCTGGATTTTGATGATTGACTCAACATGTTAGTTCCGTTGCAATGCTCTTCTTAACATAATCACTGTGTTTCTAAACGATCGCAAGTGTTCCGGGATAAAATATTCGTACTGATCGAAAATAAAATATCCCACTAACTAACAAAGACTACATATACTTAGTCCGGCCAGAAGTTATGTTACAAATGAATATGCATTTATTTTTTTATCAAGTAATGTAATCTTAATAAAACTTATATGTACATATTTATGGAAGTCTGAGCAAAAACAAAAAAAAAATATTCCATTCGAAATAGCCACCTTTGGCTTTGATACAAGCCTTTAATCTATCTAGCCACGAATCTATGAATTCAAGCACTGTTTCCATAAGAAATTAAGCCACTGCTTGCCCCAGAGATTACTTAAGAAACATAATGTCAGTATGTCGTTTCGATTAGGCCATGTCCTCTAAAACTGGTCATAATTTGTAGTCTAAGGGGTTCAAATCTGGGTAGACGAGGGCCAGGCTCCAGCTTTTATAAAGTCCGGAACGTTGATTTCGAGCCAGGGTGGTTAGTTCGTGCCTTGTGACGGTGCAGAGTCCTGCTGGAAAGTTCACGGTACATTTTAAAAAGTTTATTGCTGAAACCTTTACAACACGATCCAAGACAGTCTCATGATACACTTTGGCTGAAGTCTTCAATTCCTTTTTCACACTGATGAAGTTTTGCGACTCCTTGATAAGATAGACAGACGCAGGATGATGATCACGTTGTACCTTTCTGACCACTTGGGCGGCTTCTTTAGAACTATGTGCGTACACTTTGTCACTTTGTTTGTTATAGTGCTCTTCAATCGTGAAAATTTTTACATATGTAAAGAGGCCATCAGGAGGTTGTGTGCTATTCACCTGCGTATCAGGTTAGAAGGCGTTTTGATCGATCCACACTCTTCAACTGTAGGGATTGATTTAAGGCATGTCCTGCATATCGACGATAAACGCCGAGTTTCCGGTCTTGTTTGATTATACGCGACAGAGTCTTAGCGGGAACCTTCATTTCTCGAGATAAGATTTTTTGTTTTCTATTGCAATTTCGGCAAATTCTGGCTTTAACAGCATTAACAATCTTAGTAGTTCTAACAGCACGCGATAGTCCCGATCTTTTATGGTCTACAGTAGAGGAAGTGCTGGTATATCTGTCGATAGTACGATATGCGAACATACGGCTGATACCAAGTTTTTGAAGTGTCTTGAATATGATCGACGGCTCCATACCCACTTTGTACAAGGCAATCACTGCAATCCTATTTTCTTTAACACCCCATTCCATATTGAAATTTGATAATAAACACAAAAAAAAATATGCAAAACATCGGGAAAGTTTTCTACATAATAAACGCGTTCCAAATTCAAAAATATTAAACAGTTGAAAAAGAAAAGTTTGTATGTAACCGTATTTATGGTCAGACTAGTTATAGTCGTTTTATAAAAGCGCGATTGTACAAATTTAAACGTTAAATGCTGTCATAAGTTGTGTATGCCGAGGCATAGACTTATTAGTATTAGAGTATCTTTTGTCCAGAATTACATTCGATTATGAAAAAAAAATTGCTTAAAACAGTTAAGTACATGAAAAGAGGTTCAAGAATCACGTTAAAATTGTCTTTACAAATAGGCTTAGTATGGAATCGATTAATATCTAAATATTCATTCAATCACAATAAAAAAATCTTCTATAGAGAGTATCATAAGACGTGGTTACTCGGTTCTCTCTGACTACCCCGCAAGGAACTAGGCGTAATATATATATATAAATATCTAACTGACCAAGATGATTGGAAATAATTCAGCGCAATCACATATCTAAATGTAGTCGGTATCATCAATCTATAGTAAAGACATGCATCTTCTGTATTTTATGTGACGGTCTGAAGATGGCGTTGTAGATAGAAGATTCGAAAAACCTGCATTAGCATGATTCTTTCACTATTTCATCTTCACCAATATTACAAGCCAATAAATAAAGAAGGCAAGGCTATTATTATATACAAGAAATTTTTTATGCAACAATACAAAATACCAGCTGCAGCCCGCAACTTCGTCCTAACGTACCCCGATATCCCGTGGGAACCGCTTTACTTACTTCCTTTTCAAAAATATTGTTTCAGATTAGACTGGAAGTTTCAGAGATTAACGCGTTCAAACAAACAAACTATTCTGCTTTATTATATTAGTACGTGTATAGATATAAAAAATACCTACTCACAATGACAAAACATAGAATTTACTTGGATACAACATGTAATCACTAACGAAACCTATAACAGCGTAATTAAGTTTATTATTATCAGTTCAGCCACCTTTATAATCATATTTAATGTATAATCATATACTGATTAATGCTGTTACAGGCTCCCAATAGCATTAAGATAATGATATTATAACATTAATGCGCAGCAGCCGTGTTTCACTCGGTTATATTTTCACGCAACTTTAGTATTTTATATTATGTTATCTCAAATGTTTTAAGGATTCTTGAGGTGTAAAGTAGCTCACTGTTATATTAAGATAAAGAAAAAAATCGGCCAAGTGCGAGTCGGACTCGCGCACGAAGGGTTCCGTACCATTATCTATAAAAACAAAAAAAAACACGTTTGTTGTATGGGAGCCCCCCTTAAATATTTGTTTTATTTTAATTTAATTATTTATTCTTAAAGTGAATATATAACTAAATATTCTGTGAATATTTCAAGCGTCTACCTGTTGCCGTTATTAATATCAAGCAAAAATGAGCAAAAAAAATCACGTTTGTTGTATGAGAGCCCCCTTAAATATTTATTTTATTCTATTTTTTAGTATTTGTTGTTATAGCGGCAATAGAAATACATCATCTGTGAAAATTTTAACTGTCTAACTATCACGGTTCAAGAGATACAGCCTGGTGACAGACGGACGGACGGACAGCGGAGACTCAGTAATAGGGTTCCGTTTTACCCATTGGGTACGGAACCCTAAAAAAGGTAAAGATAAAAATTCTCAATTTGCCGTTTAAACTGAAAAGCCCAATACCGTGTGTAACAATTCTCACATGTCTACGATCTGAATCACGTGGTCCTAGCTGGTATCCAAGCGTTGCCGTCCAAAGGTGAACTACTCAATGTAAGTCTTTGCACCGCACTGAAGTGCTGCTTTGCTCTGTAGATCACAGCTAATTACTTAGACGCCAGTTTGACCTTCTCCTCCAGGTGACTTTGGTATAGAACATCGCTGGAGAGGTTGACACTGAGAATCCCAATGCTATAGGCGAGGGTAAGAAATGTATTCTGGAATTGAGGAATCACAGCAAATAGGGTTATCTTTGTGAACGCGTAAGCATGTATCTTCATGGGGTTAAATTGGACTAAGTTTAGCAGAGTTTAAGATTAAGAGTAGTCAGATACTTTAGTTAAAGTACCTTCAATTTTAGATAATAAGTTAATCGTCCACCTTTCCTCCAGTAGTAAACTACTATCTAGATTTCGTACTTTGAGACAGCCGTTTCTCCCTTTCTTCGCTCATACATTTAAACGGCGCTGTCTCATATAGGTAACACCTTTAGTAGGTCTACCCATGTTCATTTTCGATAAATCAGTTACGGAACGCAAGATTCCCTAAAAAGCAAGAAATAAAATATTTTTTACAAAAAATAACACCTACTCCAAAAACGTCTGCTATGAAAAAGTGCACTAAAAGATACATATTAAATACTTCATTTCTTTATGTGACTATAAACAAATATTACAGTGTCTATTTGTACTTAAACAAAAATAAGAAATATATTTTTTACACTACTTACAATAAAATCAATGTCTTAAGACAATAATATAAATTTATTGTCATTTTTGGAGTCGGTGCCAATGGATTTGTTATGTTCATTTGTAAAGAGGTTTAAATAGGTATTGCTGCATTATCGCATTAACATACCTTTAAATATATTTTCTAAGGCAATTACCCAAAATTAAAAGATTGGCTGGCACCGACTCCAAAAATAACAATAAATTTATATTATTTTCCTAATATATTGATTTTATTCTAATTAGTGTAAAAATATATCATATCAGATATTTAGGAGTCAGTGTCTTTTTTTTTAAGATTTTATTACGAGTATACATTAGGTTCTCTTGAATATACTAAGAGTTAACAGCGAGGGTATTTATTTCTTTGAATATTTCCCTAAGTAATTCCGTGGTGGTCATTTTATAAATAAAGCATATGGCTGTTGCAAAATAAAAATTGTTTGTATATCAACCACATGGGGAAAATCCCCACGTAAAACGTATACCATATAAAATAATGCTGTGACCATAGTTGAAATGGACTAGACGCACAGAAACCACGTCTATTAATTGTCTGATTCTTATAACTACGGCAGAGCTGAGCTTACGGGCAAGTCTCACTTGCACTTGGCGCACCTTGCTAAACAAACGAGGTTTATAAATCCCGTACAATAATGGTGTAAACAACCGTAAAATTTTAAGATTTTTTTCAAGATATTGCTATTTCGCTGCGGTTTTCAGTGCGGTGCAGGTACTTCCTTAATCATTCTGTTTTTATACGTATTTCTCTTAAAAACTTCCAGACCAAGTCAAACAGACATGTTAATGCACACCAAGGAATCGATGCTCATACGATGTGAGCATCGAATCCACGAGCCTTAGTTTCGAAGTACTCAATGCTAACAACTCCACTATCGGGCTTGTCATTATTATATCGTATTTTGTAGAATGTGAAAGCTAAAGGCAAAATATTGTATTATAATGAAGGCTAGACTTTCAACAATATTCAAGTCTCATGTATAATTCACAAGACAATAATTATTAAACTTTCAGCTGTATAAAATAAAACACGATATATAAATTAAACTTTAAAATAGAGTTTTACTTTCTTGTTTATTAATTAAAATACAATTTTAAGAGAGGTAGAGTTCATCTAAGCTACCCACTGCGGAATTAACTCCACCTCACAGAAAACCACAGCCAAATAACAACCTGAGGGTTGTTGTGCTCCTGCGAGTGCCTGAGCTCACCGGTAAGCTTCTAAGGAGTAGCTGTGGTAGTATCAGAGGTGGAGTCGTGCGAGTGATACTTGAGTGGGCCGTATGCTTTTGTATTTTTGTTTCATAGGGAATTTTTTATTTTACACGTTTTAAACATATTATGTCATATTTATTAAAAGCGCATTTTATAGAAAGATGCGTATATAGCAAAATGTTATCTAAATAAAAATTTTGATCCGAATGCGAAATATAATTATATGGACACAAGAATTGCTCGTTTAGAGTAATAGGATTGTTTAACCTTTGAATATTCTATTGTTTTCGACGATGACACATAAGTCAGCGGTTCGAGTGAGTTTTCAAGACATCCGCTAGATGCCTAAACATTTCCAGGGTAGCCAAAATCTTGACCCAGTAGCCATAACGGGATAACGCTAAGAAGAAAAGACTTTTCTTTTTAGCATTTCCTAATATATCAGAATTGGCAGGGTCCGCTACCTATACCTAAGAATTTAGCGAAGATACTGATTTTTACATGAAGAGACTGCCGTTAGACTTTCACAAACCAGTCCTTTCTTAGGTTAGGTAACACGGCTTTCGAAATATAATTTCTTGAACGTGCGGCTTTGATGTTTTTACTCACCGCCTAGCTAGTGATAATCACAAAGTACATAAATATGAAAACACGAATTTACTAGTAGTAGTATATGCCGGAATTCGAACCGGGGACCAGTTTGTCAATAGGCCTGTTCTTTATCCACTAGGCCAGTGCTCTTAACCCGGTATATAAGCTATTACTTGGTAAAATTACTACGTGCTATTGTGAGTGATTATATATTGATATACTAAACGTTGCGAGCTCATTGGCATCCTCGCGCGTGTCTTTCTAACCAAACACGCAGGTTAAGCAACGTCGACCGCAGCCTGTCTATTGTATCTCGAGTTTCTCCGTGATTCGGAGGGCACGTTAAGCCGTCGGTCCCGGCTATTGTCGATAAATGACAGTCGTTAAGTCAGTGGCCCCCGGGCCCGGGCGGCTTGAAAACATTGGCCTCCGCTAATCCGCATTTGAGCGGTGTGTTGGAATATTTTGAAAGACATATGGCCTAATGTAAGAAAGCTCAGGTTTTCCATCTGGGATGTAGAATCCTGATGGCAGTCGCTCTGTTTAATTGTCAGTATCTTCACCAATTTCTTAACTTTAGGTAGTGTATACCACCAATCCGAACGGAAGTAAACGAGTTAACGCTAGAAAGAAGAAGAAGAGACTCGCTACATCACGCTACTGAACGTTTTTTTGTAATACAATGTTGGGACCCGGAATTGAGCCCCTACAGGATTGATTTACAAAACACCTTTGATAGCTCACACATACCCACCTAAAGGAACACTTCTTCACCTTTAGGAATCCACAGCTCTAACGGTTGAGTCGCAAGTAGTTATTCAATATGATACTCGTATCTACAGTTTCCTTCTAAAACTGCACAGTTTGCCACAGGCAGCGAATTCATTCTCATATAAAAGTAATATAAATCTTCATTTGCCACTTCATCGCTGGCACTTAGACACGACTTACACTTTTAAAATATAATCTTACATGCAATTTAATCTAACCTGCTTTATGTGCTTCCGCCACCAATTAGTGCATGCGGCCTAGCGCCGGCCGGCACACACCCACAAAGCAGGTTAGATCAAATTGCATGTAATCTTGACTTTCGCAAAATAACGCCTGAATCTATTAACTAAATATAATCTTATTAAATTCTCTTAGTCAATATTTTTTTTATTAATCTACTAGCTCTACTCATTACATACGATGCGGTCCGAGAGGACTGTTCTTCCGATAACAGCTACGTTCTGTTTTGAACCCACTACCGAGGTTTTCCTAAGATACCGCAACGAACGAACGTTTTTGAAGAACGGCATGCAGAAAAAAGCCACATCAGTGTTATCAAACAAAGAAACACGTCTACATACTTCATGTATCTTTCATACAAAATCTTTTCTACAAAAGCTAAAAAGATTTGTTCTCATTTCCCATACAAGACAACCCAACTTATATTATCACCGTCCCTTTAAATTAGGATTTTATGGCAACCCTAATTGCCCATACAGGGTTAAGGTATACCAAAAATAGACCTTATCGCCACTACGCTTAGGATGTAATATGCATCACACTTAAGTAACTAATGGAAAGTAATACGGTAGTCTTGCAAGGAATTGCTCATTCTCAGTAATTCTTATGCTAATTTTTATTACTTGAATGTATCATGGTTGGCTGTAACGTAATATTATATTCAATTTCTATTGAGTGATCTTTACTGGGGTCTTACGATAAGTCACGACATCCACCGCATAGTGTAGCTTCAATGTACAAAATAATGTGTTATGACACAATTGCATCTAATACAGAGCGATTGAAAGGTAGCTGGTGTACTTTTGAAAAGGTGACTACAGTAGCTACTCCATCGCCGGTCTGATTTCAGACTTGTAAATACAAGTCTTTGTTCCGCACTGAAGTACTGCTTTGCCTGTTGAGCACACCAAGTTTCTTGGACACAAGTTTGACCTTCTCCTCCAGGTGTAGCCGGTATTGAACATCGCTGGAGAGCTCGACACAGAAAATCCCAATGTTTTTGGCGATAGTAAGTCGTGTATTCTGGGATTGAGGAACCACCGCAAATAGAGCTTAGCGGTGAACGCGTAAACTTGCGTCTTCATGAGGTTGAATTGGACCAAGTTCAGTCACCCACAGTCAGATATTTTGTCAAAGTACCCTCAATGTCAGGTACAAATTTATCGCAACTTTCCTGCACAAGGAACAAGGGATGTTTGCACGTCCTGTATAACAAGTGTCCCCGGTGCTGTCATGCGCATAAAAATGAATGCTATCAATTGACAACATATCATTGATATGCAGCAGAAACAGCATCGGAGACAGTACAGACCCCTGAGGGACGCCAGCATTGATATCCATACTATCGGAATATCCACCATCAACCACGGCTTTTATGCATCTGTTGGATAAAAAGCTGGCAACCCATTTGTACAAACCCTCGAGCAGCCCACATGATGGTAACTTCGATAGAACACCCTGATACCAGGCCCGATCGAACGCCTTCACCATATCTAGGCTGACCGCCAATACCTCACCTTGACCCTCAACCGACGAAGCCCAGCGGTGTGTAAGATACACTAGAAGATCACTAGTTGAACAACCGTAACGGAAGCCGTATTGATGGTCCTTGATCAAATCGTGTTACTCTAGGTATGCCAGGAGTCGTGTGTTAATCACACGCTCCATCGCCTTGGAGAGAAGGTAGGTCATAGCAATAGGCCTGTAATTCGATGGGTCGATATATCGCCCTTTTTGGTCACCGAGTGCACATTGGCGGTCTTCTCTGAAGACGGGACTTGCCCAGTGGTGTAGGAAAGCACGAAAAGGCACGTTAGTACAGAACACAACTCAGGAGCACACAGCTACAGGACCAATGCCGGTATACCGTACTGTTCGATAACTCTGTCTGAGCTCTAATAAATAAGCTGTGGCTGTATCACGGCTATGACACCTGTAAAGGTACGCGTAGATCTGAGTGTCACCGCCATGATCCACACGTATCCATAAAACCGTCTCTGTCTGCAAGATTAGGCAGTATGCGACAACAAAAGTGGAACGCCTTGCCTGCATATGTGCCCTCCTTCCTACAATATGGGAACCTTCAAACGAAGCGTGAAGAAGCATTTTGCGGGTCAGCATGGCAGCGTCAAGTGACAGGATACGGAATGTAATATGTTGTCAGTTGCAGTTGCGATTTGGGCTCCTCTTTCGCTTACCATCAGGCAAAGAGGGGCCACTATGCTGAACTAATATAAAAAAAAAATATCCTCCCGCTCTCTGAAGTCCGAAGAAATTCATGATGACTAAACCCGTCCCTTTCGGTTCATAAAGTCTGAAGTATCAAAATGTCTATTAATTCATTAGGTCAAAAGTCGTAATTTGATACTAAGGTAATGTACATTTATTTTTACTATATTATTTTACATTTAATTTTAATACAATTTAATTATATCGTAATTGTTAATTATAGGCTTTTATTATTATTTTACATTTAATTTTAATACAATTTAATTATATGGTAATTGTTAATTATAGGCGTTTGGAACTGGTAATTTTCAATAAATGGACATTATGATAATATGGACATTTCAATATTTTAGACGTTATGAACCAAAAAAAACATCTACGGAGAGGTTGCGATCGATGCTGCCTATTTTGCGTATTCGAATACTGATCCGTGCATCGACTCTATCGAGCTATGTAACGGTTATCCGCTTGAAAAAAAACTTTTTTAATTTCAGACTACCTAGAATTCTAGGCACAGAATTTCCGAGGCGCACATTGCATCGCAGTTCGTGTTGGGTTTGCATAAGGCTCATGCTCGAATCAACACTGCATTACGCAATCAATGTTATCTCTGAGCTGTTTGCTATATTAATAGCATCTTAAATAATGTGTGACAAGTTCGATGCCGTCGTTGCGCGTATCATTCTAACCGAACACGCAGGTTAAGCAACGTCGACCAACAGCTTATATATGGATGGGTTTACCTATCTGGAGCTTCTTCATGTTTTCGAAGTGTATATTAATCCGTTTCTTCCGGCTGTTGTCAATAAATGACAGTCGTTAAGCTAAGTCAATAGCCTTCGGGTTTGAAAACACTGGCCTCCGCCAATCTGCAGTTAAGAAACGTAGTGAAGTACGAGTATACTCTAAACCCCTTCCGTTGAAGGGAGGGAAAGGAGAAGGGAAAACCTACGAATATTTTTTATGAACGATTTTCGGCGTTCTATTGTAGATTGTGTTTGACCTTAAAGCTCTCGTTAATTTTCTATGAAAAATATATTTTTTTGTTTTAAACTTATTTTTGATAGATACGTTATATAGATACTATTTCCTAAATATTTTCATTAATTTTAATATTAATCTTATATTATGTATTAATTTTAATTTTTGAAGAGTTCAGTGGCTCAGTTGTGAATGACACGACTTTGACACCAACGCTCGTGGGTCCGATTCCCTCGCAAGGCAAGCATTTGTGTGCATGAACATGTGTGTTTGTCTTGGTCTGGGTCTTTTAAAAGAGGTAGGGCGCATCAAAGCAGCCCGTCTGGGGAAATACTTCCACCTCACAGAAAACCGCAGCCGAATAACAACTCCCTAGAGGGTTCTTGTGCCCCTGCGTGTGAGTGAGGTCACCAGTAAGCTCCCAAGGGATTGCTGTGTAAGCAGCAGAGGAGACATCGCGCGAGTGATACTTAATATATCGCAAAATTTAATAGGCTACGGTAGCCGCTTTAACTCAGGTGGGGCGTATTCTTACATGTCTACTGACGTAGTATAAAAAAAATAACTTCTATCTATAACTTCACGCCAAATCCCTTGGGGGTAGGTAGAGAGAACCGAGCGCCACGTGACTCGATCCTTACATATCTCACTCGCTTCTTTAACATTCATTGTTCTTCTCATGCACGCTCGCCGGTTTCTAGGGCTCCTGACATCACCTTCTGATAGAACACGACCAATTTGGTCATGGTGGGTAAGTCTTGGCCTTCCCCGGCTCCTACATCCTTCCACTTTTGCATTGTATATCTGATTCGTCATTCTTTCATCTTGCATTCTTTCTACATGTCCGAACCATCGGAGCATGCCTCTTCTTATTTTAACACCGACGCTCTCTTTCAGACCAACTAAAAAAAAATAACTTAAAAAGAATTTTATTGACAAATTAATAAATTTATAACCTGTAGTCCGCTACCTAAGCTGAAAGATTTGATGAAGATACCGATTTCACATGGAGAGATTGTCGTCAAACCTCCACAACCTAGGTTTTTCTTAGGTAAGATCACTTCGATATATAATTTCTTGTACGTGCGGATTTCCTCACGATGTTTTCCTTCACCGCCGAGCAAGTGATAATCTATACATATAAATAAAATTGAAGTGTCTGTCTGTGATTTCAAAATAAAGCCTTTATCTTAAGCTCATATTATTATTTTGACGATTTGACGGGACTTTCACTGGTAGGTAGAGGACTGTTCAAAGAAGAATATAGGGTACTTTTTATCCCGTAAATATTTAATGTTCCTGCGTAAAAAATGAAAAACTTAAAATTAGGGGGAAATATCTTCCCTTCTTTCGGGGGACTTTTATTATTTTCACAGAATACGTATTTTTTGTGACAGAAAATAACTACGCATTTTTTATTTTTTATATAATAAAAATAAAATAAATATACTTTGCCTCCTGTTTTATATTATATATTGAGACGGTGACGTAGTGACAGCCCACTCGGGGCTAACTACATAGTCAGGTCAAAAAAAAAAAAAAAAAAAAAAGGCTAATGAAAGCCTAAATCTCATGCGTGTGAAGCCGCGGGCTTCAGCTAGTTACAAATGTGTACATAAATCCAAAACGAATACCGCATGCACCCGCCACGTCGTCGCTGCGCCATACAATGTCGTGTCGTACCATGGAAGCAACGGTGTAGCATATTATTTTAACGACTAATCTACAGCGCCTGGTACATGCTAAGTTTGAGCTGGGGACCAGTTCATCACTAGACAGTTTCACCATCCTATCCTATCACTCAAATCATTTTGTTATGTTTCATATTCAACTATCTATCTATCTATAACTTCACGCCAAATCCCTTGCGGGGTAGGCAGAGAGAACCGAGCGCCACGGGACTCGATCCTTACATATCTCACTCGCTTCTTTAACATTCATTGCTCTTCTCATGCACTCTCGCCGATTTCTAGGGCTCCTGACATCACCTTCTGATAGAACACGACAAATTTGATCGTGGTAGGTAGGTCTTGGCCTTCCCCGGCTCCTACATCCTTCCACTTTTGCATTATATATCTGCTTCGTCATTCTTTCATATATATTCAACTGTAAAGTTTATATATACTTATAAGAATACATCTGCCCTCTAGAGAATTAATATTTATCTGTGGGCTTCTGTAATGTGAAGGTACCTTAAACGCCACACTCGGTTGCCAAATAAAAGTGATTACCAGTACTGCGATATCATCAATATTTTTATATATACTACGTCGGGAGACATACAAGCATACGGTCCACCTGATGTAAAGCGATTACCGTAGCCTATCACCGCTTGCAGTATATTAATTATCACTCGCGCGATGCCTCCTCTGCTGCTTACACAGCAACTACTTGGGAGCTGACTGGTTACCTCACTAACACGCAGGAACACAACAACCCTCTAGGGAGTTGTCATTTGGCTGCGGTTTTCTTTGAGGTGGAGGTATTTCCCCAGATGGGCTGCTTTAATGCGCCCTACCTCTCTTAAAACATCCAGACCAAGACAAACAGACATGTTCATGCACACAAATGTTTGCCTTGTGTGGGAATCGAGCCCACGAGCGTTGATGTCAAAGTCGCGTCATTCACTACTGAGCCACCGACCTCGTCAATTGAAACGGATATTTCAATTACGGGTGGCACATATTTCTTTGTAACAAGCAATACAGGTTTAAAGGTCTTTTAAATGGTCTATTACTGGTGACCTAGCTCGAGCGGGCGACAAGGGACGACTGAAGCCGCGTGCGCGTGGCAACCGCCTCGCTGTGCCGAAAGTGCCGAGCATGAACTTTTCGTACCGAGTCGCCAGCCCGCTACACAGGTACAATTAAAACCAATTTATCTATCTATTCAATACGCAATGCGGCCATAGAAACATGCAGCATAATAACATAAAGATATGGCCAAATCACAGTAGGGTAATAACAGTAAGCTAAGTAGGGTAGTTACGCCTTTTTTGACATAATTACAGACGCTTGTGTAATAGCGATAGGGTTATTATTACGCTTTAAGATTACAGACAGTGAGCAGGCTGAGTAGTTGTTTCAAGCTGCTACTGTAGGTATATAACTTACCAGTTACGCTCGTCTGAGAAGTGCAGTGGCGCAGTGATTAATAACGCTACATTGACACCAACGCTGGTGGGTTCCATTACTACACAGGACAAACATTTGTGTACATTACCATGTCTATTTATTTTGGTATAGGTGTTTTTAAAAGAGGTAGGGTGCATCAAAGCAATCATTTTGGGGAAGTACCTCCACCTCACAGAAAACCGCAGCCAAGTAACAACTCCCTGGCAGGTTGTCGTGTTCCTGCGTATAAGTGACGTCACTAGTAAGCTCCCAATGAGCCGCTGTGTTAGCAGAGGTGGCATCGAGTAAGTGATACTTAATGCATTGCAAGCGTTCACGAGAAACGCTTCACGTCAAATAATGTTCCTCATAAAATTATTTATTTATTAATTAATCTCTTTCGCAAATGACTTGTTAGTGACTAAAATACATAATTTCTTAATTTGTAAATCTCAAAACGTAAAATATATATGTACTTACATCGGACAGTGAATGTCCTGTTTGAAATATAATTTGTTAAACAACCACCAGAAAAAGTTTTCGTTCTATCTCTGTTAGTGGTTCTTGAACGAAAACTTCTCTTGAAAGAAAGTCTTGGTAACTCTTCGTTTCAGGAAAAATCTTTTAAGATGTTTCTTTGAGCTTGTTGCTTTCGTATTTCGTTTCGAAATGAATGTGCCATCGCAGAATACCATCCCGTGTTATGCTCTTCATATAGGGAAACTCAATTGTCAACGACATTTCTGGTGAGTCAATTTTAACGTACATAACGAGCACGGTGGTTAATAATGCTAATTAGCAACAAAACTCGTAAGTTCGATTCTCATATAAGACAAAGATTCGTGTGCATTTACATGTCTGTTTGTCTTAATCTAGGTGTTTTAAGAGAGTGTAATAAAGCAGTCCGGGAAGTAACACGTTAAAGAAAACACCTAAATGCGAACAACCTGGAAGGTTATTGTGTCCCAGCGAGTGAATGAGGATACCGCTAAGCTCCTAAGGAGCCGCTCTGTGGAGTGGCAATGCGTAAGTGATATTTCCTATATTGCAAGCGTTCTTAGATTCCGGTAACCATTTTTCATGAGGCGTACGCTATGAATGTGGCCTCCCGAAGTAGTATAAAAAAAAAGTTAAGTGGCGTAAAAAAACCCGTAAAATGGTTGTGAAGTATACAATGTGATCTATGTATATTATTTATCTATGAACGTTTTCTCTTCTACCAAAAAGGGCATAAAAGTGTTATGTTTCATTTATTTCATTATTGTACAAGTTCATTAGCATATATATGTTACAAAACACTGTTAATATTGTCAATGAAAAGTAAAATAAATTATAATAACAACAATGTCGCTTGTCAAAGTCATCTTTTAATTTTTTGTGTTTTTTTTAATAAATAAGGCCACGTCCAAAATGCAGCTAATGGTTAGATGAAATGTAACTTTTCGAGGTGTATTCTGTACTGACCTGCCTTTATGAGACTTTATACTCCACTAGATAAGGCCTGTCTTCACTAAAGACTACACACCTTCCATCTAAGGAATGAAATGACGACCACCAACTCATTTGTAAACATTTCTTGTGTATGTACTATGGAACGCCGATGTGTTTTATGTGTATGTACCATTTAAAACACATCAGCGTTCTCACAAACGATAACAAATTGAAACCCTGACTCAGCGTAAGTACACCTGTATCATTCAACACCACACTTCGTTGCCAAATAAAAGTGATTGTACCTACTGTGAATTGCTGCAATGTCATCCATTGAAAGGGGATATTTCAATCGAAGGTAGCACTTGAACCGGCGAGCTGTGTTGTATACATTTCTCTTTGTAATAATACAGGTACAATTAGAAACAATATTATCTGTCTTTTCAATACGCAATTCAGCCTTAATATGCGCATGAAGGTGGCCCGCGCTCAACAATACGTTGTGTTTTAGCGCCTAATTCGGGCCTGACTCATGTCCGTGATCATGTACATGATCCGCGAACTAGCCAATAAGAACTGCGATTCCCATTCCCCCTTCGGGCCCGCAGCAGTGAATTAAGTTACTACGTAAAATCGATCTCATCGGCTCTCAATAAGTTGTTTCTTCATGTGGCCAAATCACAGGGACAATGGGATATAACAGTAAGTTAGTTAGGGCAGTTATGCCTTTTTGACATAATTACAGGCGCTCGTATAATAGCGGTATTCTGCTTCAAAATCACGCGCAGTAAGCGGGCTGAGCAGTTGTTTCCTACTATTATCTGTAACTGATTTGTAGTTACAGAATCAATCTTGCTCTTAAGGTATCAAAAACATGTCACAAAATGCCACACTCACAGAGTGTTAATTTGCGACGCTTGTTTGAAGTTATGCTACTCTCTGAAGTTATTTGTCCAACGCTGAATATTGGTTCATTTAGAGAACATCGGTCCATCTAGAGGAGAGACCTCCGAACATATACTCTGAGAGACAACGTTATTACACATTGACTTCAATTTGCAAATTAAATTACAAAACGGTTCAAATGAGAATGACCTTGAAATGTTCGCCTTCGCACCCTCATTTTAAAAAGCCAGTGTCCTCGTAAATATGACAGAATTGTTCAATTTTTGCGTGTCGCAAAAATTTATGGCGCCATTTTAGGTGAATTTCGTTTTGTAACTGTTCACTTTTTAGGGTTCTCTAGATATATCCCACATAATGCATGAACGAAATAACCAAATGGAGAATCGATAGGTCAATTTTGCTTTTGAAACTAAACTTACGAATCGGGCGGATGAAGTTGAACGCGCAGCTCTACGAGTAATTGGTTAGTTCACCGAGCCATATCGTGCCGCTTTGGCTTATTGGTTAAGACATCCTGCTTTTAGAAACGTACAGTCGATATTAGGCCCTAAAATGCTAAGTTTTTCAGTTAAGTTAGTTTTAAGTTTAATTAGTAAACTGTTATTTTATGACTTTGCTCAAGCGGTTTATTGTTTTTATGACTTAACATCGCTATCCATATGAAATAATATTATCATATGATAATTAATAATAAAAATAGATAATATAAATATTAAAAATGTCTTTAAATTAAACAATTATACTTAGCCGAGTGAGTCTATATACAATAGTTTAATACAAAAGCTACGGAGTGGTTAATAACGCTACTTTGACACCAACGTTCGTGGGTTCAATTCTCTCATAGGAAAAATATGTGCGTGCATGATTATGTCTGTTTGTCTTCGTCTAGGTATTTTACGAGATGTAGGGCGCATCAGTGCAGCCCGTCTGGGTATGTACCTCCACCTCACAGAAAACTGAAGGGTTGTTGTGTACCTATGAGTGAGTGTGGTTGCTAGTAAGCAACTAAGGAGTTGCTGTGTGCATGATAGGTATTTACCTTTTTTTTTTTTTGTGACGCGGGGAAAAATGCGTTACGCACACCACCGGTGCCTGGGTGGCCTCCGGTGGTAGTGTGGGACTCCCCGTCGGCTGTCCGACGGTATACCCACTAAACAACCCCGCGAAATGCCATCGGCCGCGTTGGTGTGGTGCCCCGGATCTGTCAGCAACAGGGCACCACTGCGACTGGCCAGCCCCTCAGAAGGGGCCGGACTTCTTCAATCTAGGGGCTATTTTTTTTTTTTTTTTTTTTTTTTTTTTTTTTTTTTTTTTTTTTGATAGGTATTTACCTAAAAAAAATCAATTTTACTCACATTTCGTTGTTAAAAAGTATTCATGAACAGAATATTTTTTTTTAGAATTCTAGATAATTGAAACGATCATTAGGTATCTAGTTAATAGATTCAGGCGTTATTTTGCGAAAGTCAAATTTACATACAATTTGATCTAACCTGCTTTGTGTGCTTAACAATAATAATAATAAGCACACAAAGCAGGTTAGATCAAATTACACGATCATTATCATCGCTAGATCAAGCGACGTGTTTTTCGAAGAATAGTTACATTCCTACGAGTGAGTAGAGATATCAGAATCCTGGTGAGAATTTGCTGCTTTAGTGAATAAAAAAATAAAATAAAATATGCAATTTGATCTGACAATGAATCAATTGGTGGCGAAAGCGCGTAAAGCAGGTTGGATCAAATTACACGTAAATTTGACTTTCGCAAAATAACTTATGAATCTATTAACTATTCGAGATAAAATGTTTCAAGTTTTATATAGAATCTAATACAATTCGTAAAAAACGGAACAAAAAAAGGAACTGTTTTTTGCTGTGCTCAATTGCCAGAACTGTATCAGGTTTTTTGTTTAAATCGAACACAATTCGACCAACTAAAAGAAATTCATTTAATAAAAAATACCCTCAGCAACGCGCAGCTCTGGCAGGAATACATAACGCTCATGTATTCCTGCCAGAGCTGTGTTGTAGGCATCTATACTACTGTAACTAAGTAAATATTTAACATAAAGTTTTGGTCATCCGCTTGTTTAACACCCAAGTTTTGGTAGTTAATAGATTCAGGCGTTACTTTGCGAAAGTCAAATTTACAGGCAATTTGATCTAAACTACTTTGTGTGCTTCCGCTCCCGATTAGTTCATGCGAACTACTGCCGGCCGGCACCCACCCACTGCCGTTAGTAGATGCATGCCGCCGCTGCCATGGCTGCTCCGGTCGTCTCTGCGAGTGTTCGCCATCTGAAATGTGCACCGCATGCACCCGCCACCGTTGTTGCCCTGGCTGCTCCGGTCGTCTCCGCGACACGTGTTTCGCATCTCCATGAGGCATCCTCAATGAGGATGCCTCGTGGAGTGGAGTGGACATACAAAGTAATTTAGATCAAAACACCCAAGTTTTGTTTAAAAAAATATTTAGTTGCTTCTCCTGACCTGTAACACAACGGTTTTTAAAACCAATTCTTCATTGTTATACTCTCCATTCGAATTTTAATGCTTAAATACACAGAGGTAACCTTACTAAGTAAAACATTATAGGTTTTTAACTCTTTTCTTTCGTTTTATGTTTTATGTAATGTCTTTGAAAATACTAGTAGATTCGTCATAAATTATACTAGTTTTTAAAAAAACGTTGGAAAAACTTTGACGAACGAGTCTGCTAGAACTAGCTTTAATAAAAAGCTCTCTAATTTCTATAAATGTTTCACGGAGATAAAAAGACTATGATCGTTTGCCTGAAGCCTGAAGTAGCACCTCTGCTGTTAAGATAGCAGCTCCTTAAAAGCTTACTGGTAACCTCGCACTCACTAGCAGGGCGCTGTAGCAGTAGTAGATGCCCTGATGAGCAAGCAGTCAAGGAGTTAGCACTAGTGACATAATGAGGCTAAGATTGAGAGAGGCGAGCGAACCATGCTCACAAAAGTATCGAAGCGGGCGTCGTCGTAGTCTAGCGGGTTGCCATGTTCCCTTGAAAATGGTTGAATATGGCGATGCCTGCCTCACGCGTCAGTTCGTAAACGGTGCTGCATGGGCGGACTGGTCTGCGCACACCTCTAGAATCCCATCTACATAATATAATAAAAGAAGATTTATAATATAAACTAAGCTGGTTCGATAGTTTCAAGACGAAGCACTTGTGTGGATCAACAAAACGTAAAATTAACATTATTAGGAATTATAAACATAGCGAAAGTTATAGACGAGCAGAGTCTATAAGATTTAAATTATTAAAACAAGCAGGACACTGTAGTCACCTATGGGCGGGAGCATCTGGATACCAGCTAGGAGCTTGTGATTCGGTGCAAAGGCAATCTGTAAGGATTATCGATGTACCTAACCTCACTCACGGTATTAAGCCTTTAAGTTCAATGAGATGTTTTGCCTTCATTTGTGTGCTATCGATTGTACAAAGGGTTGTATTCTGAATAATTGTACGATATGATGCCATTAGCCTCGTTTTATAATCGCTCCGCTCGCCGCCAGATAGGAATTCATCTTCACATATTTCGCAACAGTCGCGTACTGTTACGTTCCACAGAAGTTTTCAAGATATACAATGTACTCCTTGCCGAGGTTTTTCCTAAAGATTACAACATGCGGTTCTTCAGAAAAGGCGAAACGCAGGGAAGTGAGGGATGCTTTCTCCGAAGTTGAATGCCCTTTAACACATGTATCCCGAAGTATGTAACTCTGTCGACTCCACTTTTTATGGCAATAAAGGCAAACCTGAGCAAATAGTGTTAAACAGCTTTCTTGGGTTTTCTCCTCCAATCGACGAATTTACGTCGGAGATGAAGGCCATGATCGACTCTCCGGAGCACTCGGTACCCATAGTGTCATTGCTTATCAACAGGTCGCCAGAAATTGCGAATTATTACTATTATATGTGTTTATCAGTAACCTCTTGCTGTTTTTGGGAGACGGGGTGCCAACGCACGAACGATACTTTTTCTGTTGTAAACCATTATAAGCTACGGTAACATATTATAACAAAGAAAGAAACAAAGTCAGATCTTTTAAGCCTCCCTAGGTTGTATGAAAAATATGCATCGAATCACGTGGATTCATTGCTCAGATATAAGATAATCTAGCAGAAAAAATCAGTTGAACATTCCGCAGTCAGAATTCAAAAAGTAAGAATCACATAAATATGTGTCACAAATTTCCAACACACGCAGTCACATAAGTTCATCCATGACAAGACCGCACCTTACTAGCTACATGAATTCCAATTTCAGTTGAAAGCGACCTACAAAATATTCCCAAGCTCATCAGAAATTCCGCGCACCTCAGTGTAAATTTAAAACATCACTTAGCCTAACACCGTTTCACCTACGTCCATTAAAAAGAGCCATCTATTAATATGCACAAAGGAAGCGACACGTAATTAAGGCGGGGTAATTTAGATTACATACATCGTGAGAATTTGATTAACATCTTGTCGCTGGCCCTCATTAGATATGCGGAATACATAATAACAATTAGAAAGTTTTAGACTGGTAGCTGTGTTTCTTAGGAGGTATATTAGGTGATCGGCCTTGGGTATGTCGATAGACATCGTGTTGATCAGTCTTTTAATTGTACATCAAGAAAGCTAGGGCGCAATAAAGCAGACCTTCCAGGGGAAGTACCTCCACCTTATAGAAGACCGCGGCTAAATAACAGTTCCGGGAGGAATGTTGTGTTCCTGTGTGTGAGTAAGGTCGCCAGTTACTTGAGAAGTGGTTGTGCGGGTAGCGAGAGGAACGGCGGATATTGAACCGCCATGAACAGTGTGAGCGCGGTAGAATGGCGGTCAGGGAACCGGTGAAACGGCTGACCTCGTGGAATCGCTTATCCGGGAAATATCCCGCGAAAAATCCTTGTAGTAGTCGTGCCGAGGAGATTGGAGTGGATCCAGCTGCTGCAGCAGGGGGGATCGGGCCACAGTGTGTTAGAAAGCCCAATTTTGTTACACTTCATTTCTTTTTTCAAAAATACGATAGTTAAGACCATTACAAATATCAGACTAAAACACGTGAATCGAGACGACTTCTAGATTTAAAAAATTATAATGTCCGCCTATAACCGGGTCATGAAATTCACAAAAAAATGCTTTAAAAAAGAACTAGACCCAAAATAGAACAAGAAGTTGTTTATTAAATTTATTTATATTATATGAATGTACATTTAATAACTACCTTCTTACAAATTTTCATGGATTTACTGCGATTAGTTAAGGAGATTAAATATTTTTGTAAATTTTTCGTTTTTATTTTTTTATTTCAATATAAGCCGCTCAGCGTCTTCTCATTTTCAAAGAACCTCAAAATCAATATGGCTAAGAAAAAAAACGGAATACGAAAAATTACAGCGGTTACCCCTTCCACAATAAATGTTAATTTTTGCAATAGCGGGGTACTTCACTCCATCATTAATGCGGCACACCACCTGGAGACCTCTCGGCCGACCCTTCTTTCCTCACGGAGACACAAATATCCTCATCGGCCTACACATCTTACTTCCATCACCTCGGGAACATACTCGAACACTTATTTGTACGTCGTGTCGGGGTATGCATTATCATTCGGGAGGTTATTTGTTATCCCCGTCTTCATAGCCTTGAAGTCAGGGACCTGTCGTTACTATGGGTGCGTGTGGATTATGGCGGTATACAGGTCCAATAGCGGTGATACAGACACAGCTTGTTTATTTGAGCACATACAAATGGCGACTGACAAAGTCATCGAGCAGTATCGCGAAATTAGTAATTTTGGGATACTTTAATGCCCATCGATTTTTCCTATAATTTAAACTTAGATAAGATTTTTTTGATAAAGATTCCACATAAGACACTTTCCTAGGGGTTTACTAACTCGCAAGAACTTGGTGGGGTCCTGCGAGTTCGTGATGTTGTCAGAAAGGACAGCGTTATTGCGTTGGCAGCGGACATAGCGACGGGCGAGCGATTTTTTGCGTTGCAAGTGTCTATACGCTACGGTAACTACTTCACTTGTGGCGGGCTTATTGTTGTTGCCAACTGACGTGACGATGTTCATTTTTAATTCTTTTAGCTTCCAATTTATGACAGTATATATAAAAATAATTTCTTGTAGTAATTAAAAATATTGTAATTATATATATTTAAGAACTTCATTATCAGGAACACCGTTCCTATATGAAATCTATATGTTTGTCTGTGTGTGCGTTTTTTTCGAATATTCGAATTTTAACTTCAGATTCTCATTCAGCATAAAAAGTAGAATAGGAATGTTCAGGAACACCGTTCCTATCTCTCAAGGAACATGGCGAAAATGGCCGACAATATAAAAAAAATACAATATAAATAATTGACGAGTCAGGTGTTCCTCTGGCAATGCAAGCTTGCGCATTCTCAACAGATTTTTAATTTGACTTATGTGGATGAAATGTGAACCCTGTACGTAAATATAGACAAAAACATCTCATGATCTGTCTTGCTCACACATACGTGTTTCACGACATTGCCATCTCTCTTCACATTTCTAACCTCAAATAAAATGATTTATGGTTCAAATTGTACTGCCACGGCGCGCCAATAGATGTTTCACATCTAAAACATACAAAGGAGGCAAAATTCCTCCTTAAACTTAAGATTAGTTTCATATATCATAAACGCTTTCGCTTCACCACTCAAACGTCCCGGGAACGCGCGTTACAATAGTCAGAAATCAGATTTTAAAGCTTATATGTGTTAATACAAGATCTTATTTGATGAAGGATGATTTTAAATGGTAATGACATCATTACGGTTTATAAATAAAAAGTACTCACAGCGTCTCAAATGGCGCCATTAATTTTAAGTGTTGACAGATGAGTCACAATTTTTTTTCATGTTCCGAGAAAAGTCGGCCGTAATTATTTGGATTGAATTAAACAATTTTTAACGGAAGTATCGCGTGTTTTATTTATTTTGTTGAACCTGACGTTGCCGCAGGAAGGCAGTCTTCCTGCAACCACGGATAAATAAAAACACGCGATACTTCCGTTAAAAATTGTTTAATTCAATGTGTAACAATCGCGAAAACCTAACACAATACTAAATTATTTGGATTATTTTGAGGTTATTGTTTATTTCTGGAATTACCGTATATAAAATAGTCGTTATTTGAGAATGAATTCCTTGCCGATTGCGATAGGCCTACAATTATCAAAATTAAATTATCAAAATATATACTACCTATTATATTTGCTAATTTACCAATATTAATAAACATATATTTTGCAAAAGATGTATATATATATGTGAGCAGTGATAGCTCAGTGGATAAAGAACCAACCTAGTAACCGACGGGTCCTCGATTCAAATCCTGGCATGTGTCGCAGAGGTTAGAGCCCCTGGAGCAAAGAGGGTCGGTATATACTTAAGAAGAAATAGAAAAGATGTAAATACCGACTAGAGTTTAATGATTAAGAAGTACAGACGTTAGGGGTCGTAGGTAAGGTCGTGGCTTCCACTACGTTTCCTCTCGAGAATTTATCTTCTCTCAGAGACCGCCGGGCACGCTGTTGTTCGGGGTTGGCGAGATGCTGTGTGGCGGAGTCGCAGCTGCCACTCGTCCGTGGAGCGCGGGATGGTCAGCGTGCGTCTTCCACCGATACGGAGGAACCCCGCAATGCACACGTCCAGAGGGTCAGTAGCTGGCCCCGCCTTGCCTCCCGACTGTCTTCCGCCTTCGATGCTAGCCGCTAAGAGTGGGACAGCCGACTGGGATAACATCCATGATTCTAGACATATAGAATAATATGCAATAAATAATACATACATTGATGTTTACTGATGTATCTGTTAATTTTTTTACACAATATATACCTACTGTAAAATGTCTACAATGCATAGAGTAATAATGTACTGTTACAGAAACAAAGAGGAGGGATATTGATTCAAATGGAAGGATTTCCGGTTCATTTCTCCTCGATTCGAACGCCATTTTAACTGCCACATAAGGCCAGTGCGGCGTGGACATACTTGGATTGCAGCCAGCTCCACTGTTCACATCACTCGCTTGGATTGTCGACTGCTAGCCGTTCCATCTGTGTCTTATCTTAATGTTTACCTTAATGTAATAATTAGTTCTTATAACTCTTTTTAATATTTGATTTTACATATATATGTATCTTCACGCCAGGTCTCATGCGGGATAGGTAGAGAGAACCGAGCACCATTAGACACGCTCCTTACAAACCTCACTTGCTTCATTAACTGTCCTTTTTGTAACATAATTGTACTATTTTTCTAACAATAATGATTTTTCGGAAGTGCCTATTTCGCGACCGGAAATAGAATCTTCTCTGTGACACATTTTTCCCCATTCTCCCCCATGCGTTAGACTATCCACGTTATATTTTAATCAAGTAAAGTTTATAAACTAAGCAAATTTATTCTATATATATATTCTAATATATGGATATACCTAGTCACGCCATAAGTTGTGTTACAAATGATATGCATTTATTTTTTCATGAAATCTTAATATTTGTGGAAGTCTCAGCAAACAATAACTAGATGATCCTACTTAATAATCTTTTGTGTTGCTGCTCATCAGCCATCATCAGTTCATCAATTCCACTGGTCCATCCCTAAGGTCCATCGTTGGCTGGTCCTCGAGTTTCCATCTAATGTGACCAAGTACACAGTGTGAAGAATCACCTTAAAGTGCGTACACAAGTGAGCCTTTATAGTTTTTTTATACAACGTCAAATATGAGAGCTCGATGGCGTCATTGCGCGTGTCATTCTAACCGAACACACAGGTTAAGCAACGTCGACCGCAGCCTTGCTATGGATGGGTTCTTCTATCTCGAGTTTCTCCGTGCCAGAGGGCACGTTAATCCGTCGGTCCCGGCTGTCGTCGATAGATGACAATCGTTAAGCTAAGTACGTGGCCCTTGTGCGGCTTGAAAACACTGGCCTCGGCCAATCCACATTTGAGCAGCGTGGTGGAGTATGCTCTAAAACCCCTTAGATTGAACGAAGACCCGTATCCCTGCAGTAGGATGACTTAGCGTTGATGTGATACAACGTCGGAAGGGACACAAGCATACGGCCCACCTGATGTAAAGTAGCCGCAGCTTAAAATAACTGAGATATCGCTCGTGCGATGTCACCTATGCTGCTAACACTGCATCTCCTTAGGAGCTTACTGTTTCACAGTAATACAAAAACACTTCAGGGAGTTGTCGTTTAGCGGCGGTTTTCTGTGAGGTGGAGGTACTTTCACTATTTTGGTGCATCCTACCCCTCTTAAAAACACGCTAACCAAGACAAACAGACGTGTTCATGGACACAAATGTCAAAGTAGCTTTATTAACGACTCCGCCATCGCCCTCGTCAAAATTCCTTTTCTTAAATACAATGTCGCTTCTGCAAACGTTTTGTTTTAAACTTTAAATTTAAATTATAGTGGTATGATATTCTAAAAAAAGAGACTATTGTTATATTTTCCGCAGTATACCGTTATGTTTCAAAGGCATTGTTGATTGTCAACAAAGTTTGTATTTTGTTAGGCTCCGTTGATTGACGGACGAAAACGAAAACAATGGCGCCGACAAACGAAAAATGAACTACATATTTATTTTTCTACGAACGGAGCACAGCGAGCGAATACGCAGTATTTTCGTAAGCTTTTGAAATTTCGCAGCTTGAAACATTGTATGAATATATCTCTTCCCGGAATGTAGTATTTTTAAGGGAGGTAGAGCGTATCAAAACGGCCAAACCGGCGAAATAACTCCACCTCACCGAAAGCCGCCGCTAAATAACACCGGGCAAAATTCGTAAAATTTGTTATTTTAGCTCGGTATCCCTCAACATGACAAGCTCGTTGGCACAGTGGGGAAACGAGTTGTTATGCTACTTGACACCAACGCTCGTGGGTTCGATTTCTACACACGACAAGCATTTGTGTGTATGAACATGTCTATTTGTCTGGGTGATTTTAAAAGAGGTGGGGCGCATCTGTCTTGGGAAGTACCTTCACCTCACTGAAAACCGCAGCCAAATAACAGCTCCCCAGAGGGTTGTCGTGTTCCTGCGTGTGAGTGAAGTCACCAGTAAGCTCTTAAGGAGTTGCTGTGTAAGCAGGAGAGGAGATACTTATATATTACAAGCGTTAATAGGCTACGGTAGCCACTTTACATCAGGTGGGCCGTATGATTGTATGCCTCCCGATGTAGTATAAAAAGAATATTTAAGTACGTTGAATACTTCGTTGTCGCCCGACGTTATTAAAAATATTACATACATAAGTACCGAGAATTGTGATAATGTCGAATAGCGAACAAACCATACAAACTCAAGAATTTGTTAGTTTACACAACTTTTCGGGCATGTTTCTTGCTTATATTGTCTCAGGCATGGGTCTAATTGACGTGTGTTCCTTTGGGAAGGGTAACGATGTAAATTGCTTGGGAAAGGTCAAGTTGATTACGTGGCTTTCCCTACCGCTGGGTTGTCAAACAATATTATAACTAACCAGCGACCGCTCGCAGCGTGGGACGTTGCCTGCATCTTTAATCTGTAAGAATTTAGTAAGGGGCAGCTGTACAGAGCAAGTACAGTACCTACAATTTACAATCGCAGTGGAAAAGCAATTTCCGAAAGGCACCTCGCTCTGATGTCGCCGCGAAAGCATTAGCTTTCAAATGACATCACCAATTCTCAGAAAGTTGATAACTTCCCAAGGAATTCGATTTTCTGTATAGCGAAGGTATTTCTCCAGTAAGGATGGACTGCTAATCAAATATCACTGCGCTGTATCTCCACGCCATGTGCCGGTGACTTTGGCTTTAAAGATATATTGTTCATTAGGCATTTACACCTGAAAACTTTTATATATATATATATACATACATTTTTAAGAAATGTGGGTAGGGCGTATCAAATCTGCCCGTCTGGGGAAGTATCTCCACCTCACAGAAAACCGCAGCCAAATAACAACTCCCTAGAGGGTTGTTGTGTTCCTGCGTGTAAGTGAGGTCACCAGTAAGCTCCCAAGAAGTTACAGTTGTGGAAGCAGCAGAGGAGGCATCGCGCGAGTATTAATATATCGCAAGCCTTAATAGGCTACGGTACCCGGTAGTAGGTAGGCCGTATGCTTGTATGCCTCCCGACGTAGTATAATAAAAAAAACATACATATCATCACGGCTGTCAATCATTGGGGTAGGCAGAGACTATGGAACGCCAGGTGCACCAATCCAAACATAACTCTCTCGCTTCTTCCACACTCATGAGCCTTCATGCATGCTCTTCAGGTTTGGCTGCTTCCGATTTGCACCTTTTTCAGCACAAGATTCAAGATTCAAGATTTTTTATTTTGTATAACATGAGTGGTACAAAAATACAGGTGTAATTAATTTACATTTTGTTCTGCATGTTTGGCCGGTAAGGCATACAAAAATATGATAGATAGCACATGCCGTTTCATTATTATATATACAGTCTTCAATTTCAAAATATGTCAAGTAATCGATTTAAAGGAAATAAAAATTGTCATCTTAATAAAAGTAATAATTGCTACACATTATCAGTCATAAATTGCAAAATAGTATAATAACATTTGTCAGCTAATAATATTTTTAATTGACGCTTAAATGTATTGACCGGTAGTTCTTTCAAAGACTTTGGTAATCTGTTATAAATTTTGGGTCCCATACAAAATATACTGTCATACATTAGTTTAGTGTTACATTTTTTTAAACATAATCTGCTGTTGTCCCGACGATTTCGATTACTAACGTCAGATAGGCGCGGGAATACGTTACTGTTAGTTTCAATAAACAAGCTTACCTCGTATATATATAATGAGGGGACAGTTAGTATATTGTATTTCTTAAAATAAGGCATGCAGCTGTCAGTAGTTTTTAAACTAAACATAGCTCTTAGGCACCTCTTTTGAGCTTTAAAAACTAATTCTTTATTTGTTGAGTTTCCCCAAAATATAATTCCGTATCTTAATATTGAGGCAGCAATACCATGATACGCAGTTAGTAATGTGCAATTGTTGACTTTGGGAGCTAGTCTATGTAAAGCATACGCAGATGAGCACAGCTTTTTGCATAGTTCTTCTACGTGGGATTTCCAATTAATTTTTTTATCAATTATTATCCCTAAAAATTTTGTTTGGTCAACTTCTTGTATTTTATTGTTTTGATAGCAGACATTGATATTCGAACTACCTGAGAGTCTTTGGCTAAAATGCATTATACTAGTCTTATTTAAATTTATTTTGAGATTATTATTATTCAACCATTCAATAATGTCAGCTACAGTTTGATTAATGTCGTTTTGATACATGTCATGATTTTGGCACTCGATTGTGACTGTACTATCGTCCGCAAAAAGAGACATAGGATGATTTGTTATCTTAGGTAAGTCATTAATATAAATTATAAATAATAAAGGGCCCAAGACACTTCCTTGAGGAACACCATACGAAATTATGCGCTGGTCGGACGTGTACAATTCATCAATTTTTGTTTTGCAATTTAGTTTGGTCACCTGAGTGCATTGTTTTCTATCTTTAAGATATGATACTAATAGGTTCAATATATTTCCGCGAATACCATATGCCTCCAATTTTCTGAATAAAATTGCGTGGTCTACATAATCGAACGCTTGTGTCATATCACAGTATACAGAGCATACGCGGGTTCTTTTATCCATTTTGTTTACTACATTGTGCAGGAAGTCAAAAATGGCCATGTTGATGTCTTTATTCTGTCTAAATCCTTTTTGTTCCGGAGAAAATAAATTGTGCTCTTCCATATATGAATAAATCTGTGAATGAATGTATTTCTCGAAAACTTTAGAAAATATATTTGGGAGAGCGATAGGTCTGTAACATTCCATAGAATGTTTTTGTCCTTTTTTAAACATTGGTTTAACTATTGTGGGTTTTAGTTGGTCCGGATAGATACCCTCGACTATGCTTAGATTACATATGTAGCTAAGGTGCGTGCATATGTGATTAGCAACCAATTTAATAACCTTCGTACATACTCCATCAGCACCGACACTACTGGTATTTTTTAGTGAAAGGATAATTTTTAAAATGTCAATGGGTAGGCTAGGGCGCATGAATATTGAATTTTTACAACATTTAATGTTTCTTGTAACACGGATACCTGAGTTTGTCATTGGCACAATTTTATCCACAAAGTAATTATTAAAGGCGTTTGTTTGTTCCTGTGGATCACTAATCAGCTGTTGATCTTTTTTTATTATTGCTATAGGATCTTTAGGTATATTTTGTTTAGTTTTGTTAATAATCTGCCATGTTGTTTTATTTTTATTGCTTGATATTTGGATGTTGTAGTTGTTTTGTGCTCGTTGAGTAAGGTTAATGACTTTTTTTAATTTGCGCGTGTAATTTAATAACGTCTCCTTATTTACGCTTGTGCGTTGAAATCTATAACACCACAGAAGAGTTCTTTTCTTTTTTGAGCAGATTTTAATTCCACTAGATATCCACGTTGGTTTTTTATGAATTTTAATAGTTATATATTTATAGGGAAAACACAAGTCATAAAATAATTTAAAATTGTCAATAAAGATATTGTAAGCTTCATTAGGGTCATTAGTGTCATAAATATCTGAGAATTTAAGAGCTTTTATGCAGTTTTTAAACGTTGTCATATTTTCGTTACTGTAATCGCGTCGTTTTACACGCCAATGTCTAATGTTATAAGTTCTTTTTACACGACATTTTAATAGTTGCGAAGTGTGATCAGATAGCCCAAATTCTAGCACCTCGGACATACATTTATTAGTTAGATTGTGAGCAAAGTTATCTATGCACGTTTTGCTTGCCAATCTTGTAGGCTGCCGTATTTGCAGTTTAAGATTGAAGCTGGTCAACAAGCATTCCAGCTGGAGCGTGATATCATTATTTTTTAAAATATCAATGTTAAAATCACCGGTTAGAATTATGTTATTATGTTTTTTATTACTACTTACGATTTTTAGTATACTTTCCAGTCTCTGAAAGAACACGGGTAAATTATTACGTTTCGGTACTCTATAGATACATATAATAGTAGTATTATGCGTAATGAGATCTATTGCACAACATTCAAATACTCCTGCTATGGAGAAATCTGTAATTTCAGATAGTGATTTATATTGATATCCATTTTTAACTAATATGCATGTTCCCCCCCTTTTACATCTTTCCCTACTAAAATACGCAGCCATATGATAGTTTAGCAAGAATAAAAAATGTTCATGGCCAGAGACAATAAAATGTTCAGTGATGCAGATTATATCAACATTTACATTTCTATCCAATAGTTCCTCCAAACAAACAGCCAAATTATCAGATTTGTTAATTAATCCTGCAATGTTCTGATGTAATATATACAAGTAATTATCAGCGAAATAAATTTGAAACAGTCCTATTTTCATTCAATTTTGAGGTGTCAACATTCTGCGAATACGAATTGCTTGTAGAAATGTCAAGATCATAATGTAATAAAGATTGTATCAATTTATACATGTCACTGAAAATAATCTGCATTCCATAGTCATTCACAATGCCATTATGTCTATAAAACATTCTACCGTCATATGACAAATTAAGATTTGAATCTAATATATATGCATATTCGTATGTCGACGAGTCCAAATACAATAAGTTATTAAAATTTTCGATTCTCCAATTATACATATTTGAATAATTATTACATTTAAACGTTGGTAGACAAATTATTATATTAGTATTATTTATTTGTTTAAGCGTTTCTCTAATATATAAAATCAAGTCAATGTTGTTGTTCGTTATTTTTAAGTCGTCTTCTCCGATCAATATAACGCAAAAGTCTTGCATAGTAAATTGTTTAAGTTTATTATTTATGCCATTGAGAAGAACTTTTATTCCGCCATTTGGCGTCAAGTAGTGGCATATTTGAAAATTACTGAAATTCTTTTCTGTAGTTGACAATATTTTGTTAGTTTTATTCGAACTTAAAATACATAATTTATTCCTCGTCATTTGTTTTTGTCTAAGCTGCGGTGTTCCGTTCAATACTTCCTTGTTTATTTCCATACATATTGGTATATTATGTTTTGTTGGTGTATGTGCACTTTTACGTGTGCAGTTTGTTTCCTTTTCCATCTTGTGTTGAATTGAGGTACTTTCGTCACCTTTCTTTACATCTGTTTGTATTTGTTTATTGTTTTTAAGCGTCTTTTTGTCTTTTTTTGGTGTATTATTATGTTTTTTACTTATAGGGCTATTTGTCACTTTTTTAAAGAGGTCGTTCTTTTTTTGTAATTCTTCATTAGTTCGTCTAAGGTTGATGTTTTCTAACGATAAGTTCTCGATTTCCTTATGTGCACTTTTTAATTCAGATGACAGGTTTTTAAGTTGTTCTAATAAACTTTGCGTCTCTTCAGTGTCGTTACCCGATAAGTTGGGCAAACTGCTACTTGACTCATTAAATATTTCCGACATTTCGGATGGTTCAATATCCTTACTTGTATTAGGCGAATTAGAAACTGCTCGTATACGTCGAAATGTAATATTTTCCAAAAAATTCATTTTTATTAAACTGATGTACGTGTTGAGTCTCGAACCGGGTATTGTAGAAGCGGATGAATAGGTATATACGTCAGCGCCACCGAGACTTAAGAAAGATATTTGAAATTATGTACTGCATTCAGACTACACACGGCCAAATGAAGGTTATGTTTATTACCGATATGCGAGGGTAATCACATTTTACAATTAGTTCATCAATAATCACTTTAACTATTAGTTGTTAATAACTTTATATTAATTTGAAAATGAGACTGTATTATGATTTTAATCCTATTTTGTTGGTCTAGCACTTTTATTTATATTCGCACGTATGTATTTGGTTACGAGACACTGACAATATCTGGGCACAGTATTAGTGTTTTAACGAGTACGTAAATATTTATATTATCACTAGATAATACTATCACGATAAATTTACACAAAGATATTTGTTTATTTCACTATTCTATTGTTATAAGAGGCATTAGAATATTTTAAAAATATTTTTAACACGAAACTCACGGAAGACAATGTTTGCGTGACGGCAGCGCCATCTAGCCGCCCACATCACCAATTTGATCTATATGTGTGTGTCTAGGGCGGCCCCTACCGATATCTCCATTCACTCTTGCTTGATACACTTCTTTCGTGATACACTGAAAAAAATGTTTAGTTGGATTTCCCAGATTCCTAATAGAATTCACCAAAGTCGACGGTTGAACTGGGTCCTACCTTTGATTTAAGTTGATTTTACCAATCAAAAAAGGTTAATGAAGTACCAGTAAAAATAATAAAATTTATTATTTAGTATGTTAAACTGTACCATATTGTATGTACAATCCATTTATTAGTGGTAAATTATACATTTAAAATAGCGATAGCTACAAAATACTTTTATATGAAGACCAACCGTAATATATTTGTAAATTTAACTACAAATTTTTGCATTTATTAACAAAGTTTACTAGTAAAATAGCCTACCTTTGCTTCTTTGGTAAATTCAACTAATCTTTTTTTTCAGTGTACGTAACTGGTGATTTGTGATCAATTAGGTATGGATGCATACCTGAAAATGTATCTCAAGTTTGTTTGTTTTTAGTTTATGTATTTAATGCATGTCCATATTTTTGTGTCTTTTTCATTTTTACGTATTGTTTTGTCTATTAGTCAATTAGTTATATGTATTAGACAACCTTGTGCTTTAGTTTTAAGAAATTTATAATATTATTGTAGTGAATTGGTGTACGTGTGTTCTTTCGCCCATGTAAATTGTTTTATCAAAGACTCTAGGTTGGCTGAAAGAGATCTCTTTTAGGGATAAGTCCGCCTTTGTAACACTAGCTTTATTTGTATTGTAATTTATTTAGAATTTATCGTACATTAAAGATATTACAACAACAACAACTCAATTGTAATTAATTCTTTATATATTTTATTCTTCATTACTTATATATCTACCTACCTATAACTTCATGTCAAATGCCCTGCGGGGTAGGCAGAGAGGGCCGAGCGCCATAAGATGCGGTCCTTACACACTTCACTCACTTCTTTAACATTCATAACTCTTTTCATGCACGCTCGCCGGTTCCTGGGGCTCCTGTACTACTTTTGCATTGTATATCTGTTTCGTCATTCTCTCGTCCTACATTCTTTCTACCTGTCCAAACCAACGGAGAATGCCTTTTCTTATCTTAACACCCACCCTCTCTTTCAGACTACCAACTCTTTCTCTCACGTCGTCATTACGAACGCGGTCCGCAAGCATTTGCACGTGCATTATTTTACAGACAATGTACTATGATTTAATGCAACCCTGATTAGATCTTTAATAGGAATTTTAGTAATAAAAAGCATTTTATTAAGTTGTGCTCACCTCCCTTATTCTTCTTCTTCTCAGTCGTGCACTCTTGACAGAGTGGTCGTGGTTATAGTGTGGCCGTCATCCATGACCGCCGCTCTCGTTATGTTCCTCCATTTCTCCCGGTTGGTGGCGTCTCGGGAACATTCCGTAATGGGGCGTTGCGTAGCTCTTTTCACGAGATCAAGCCATCTTGTTGGGGATCGACCACGTGACCGCTTTCCTTCTACTCTACCATGAATAACTAAACGTTCCATGGCGTTGTTTTTCGGTGTAATATGTGCAAAAAATCTTAAAATTCGCAATTGAACAGTCGACGAAAGTCTTTGTTTGATTCGGAGTTCTTTAAGGATGGATACGTTTGTTCTGTGAGCAGTCCAGCTCACCCTGAGTAAGCGTCGCCAGCACCACGTTTCCAAGGCATCGGCTTCTTCTTCCTTGTATCTTTCTTCGGCCTTGTAGTTTTAGCGTCCACGTTTCCGCCCCGTACAGGAAAATTGAAAAGACTGAGCAGTTTATTAAACGGACCTTTGTGTTTTTCGTGATTCTGCGGTCCCTCCAAATTTTTGTAATTTCGACGGCTGATCTGGTCACAGCACTACGTTTTTTTATTTCTTCCTCACAGCCTCCAGTGTTAGTGATGATGGTACCCAAATAAACGTAGCTTGCTACTACTTTACAGTTAGCTATATCGCTAACTGTAGGGTGGTTGTTGTTTGCCCTGTCCACTATCATAATCTTGGTCTTATCACGATTTATGGCAAGACCATAATCCAAAGCGGTCGACTCTAGAAGCTCTAAAAAGTATTTAATATCTTCTTCAGTTGATGCCAAAAGATTAGTATCATCGGCGTATCTTAGATTAGTGATCACCTGCCCTCCTATGGATATGCCTTTATCCACGACCCTTAACAAATCCGGCTTGTTCAGATGCGATCTCCCGATTTAAAAACGCTGCAAGTCTGGTATTGAGGATGCATAGTAGTATTTTGCTGCCATGCGATATGAGGGAAATAAGCCTGTAGTTACTGCATTTCCTGGTAGACCCTTTCTTGTAGAGTGGAATGAACAGGGAGTTCGTCCAGTCGATAGGCCATTTACCACTCTCCCACACCTTGGAGCAAATGGCATACAACATGTCGACACCCACATCGCCTCCAAAGAGATTGTTATGGGGTGGCAAGGCATGAGCCATACTTCCTATGGGCTACGGTAACTGTTTTACATCAGGTGGGATGTATGCTTTCCGACGTTGTAAAAATACCGTAAAATATCCTCAACCGTTCTCAAAACTATGCTCAATTGGTAAATTCTGTGACTCACGATTCCATTAAATAGTTATATAGAGTTACTCTTGATACTAATTGCAATGACAATTCTCTCGTCAAAGTTTTCGGTAACATTTCATAATCTATGCAATTGCAAATTTGCAATTGAATTTCATTATTAGTGCCTTATTAGACTATCGAAAATGAAGATTAAGCTAATCTAACTTTCCTGTCGTAATTCAAGAACTTAATTGTGCCGATGTATCGGAATTGGTTTCCTGAGTAACCCTATGTCGAACTAATGAAAGCTTGTTAAAAATTCACAAGTCATGCTACAAAGAAAAGGTCAAACGCCAGGCACCGCGGACTTTGATGTTCATGTAACAAATTAAAAGATATCTGTCATTGGCATAATGTAGAACCTAAGATGGTTTTATAGTTATAGATACGTCGTACACACTTTAGAATGGCAATACGAAAGTAAGGTAATTGCCCAACTCGCATTCAGTTGGGCATACTGTTGCGTCTCGTCTATACGTACGTATTTCGCCACAAAGCATAAATGTCTTAAGATATATATTCATCTCTTTCTAACGGCGGGTATTCACTATCATTTGTCTCTTCGTTAGAGCAAAGTGTCATAATAAGTAACTGTACGTAGATAAGTACTACTTGCGCTATTTTAAAATACAATAATGTTGGTGTATAACGTGTCTAACTTTTGATACTTCACTGCGAAGAACACTATTAAAGTCATATTACAACCCTAATTATATTAATACTGTTTGATTAAATAGCAATGACATCCCAGTGGATGAAGAACCAGCTATTATCATACTGGTCCTTATTAGAATCCTGCTGACACCAGCATGTACTACTAAGTTCAAAATAGTAGGACCGTGAGATAAAGGGAATAAAAGTCAAATCGCCGTTTAATAACAGACGAGAGTCATATCGTTTATTGTAAATACATGTATCGCAAACAATTATAAGCTCTATTTTCTACCCTACATGTATTGTAGAATATAACATTTCTTGCGATATTAATACTGTATAATAATATCTTCCATCCAATTTTTTTAATAATTTTTAACACATAATTTTTTTTGTACTACCTTAAAGCTCCAATGCCACTGACGTTTGTTTAACAACGTTTCACGGTTACGCATAGTATAAATGGCGTATTCGTTGCTTTCTATGCTCACGATGCATGTACGCCATGTTGTTGCGACATCGTACGAATCTTAATTATAATAATTCTAAATATCTATTCGAGGACTGCAAAATAGTTACTGAGTTATGTATATATTATATTATGTACCTTTGTTGTGTAAGATGATAATTCCAATATAATATCAATATTAACTTCTCGAAAATTATTTAAATTATTATAGATACATGTGACGTGGTTTGTCACATTGAGCATTGATAAGCCCATTGGATAAAGAAACGGCTTATTGGATAATAGGCCATTTTTTATCGGTCACTGGTTCGAATCCTAGCGTGGGCATGTACTACTAAATTCGTGTTACAGAATTTATGTAGGTACATATGTATTTGACGAGCTCGGTGGCGCAGTGGTGAAACGCGCTGGTACGCTACTTTGACACCAACGCAAAACAAATGTTTGTATTGTGTGGGATTCCCACACAATACAAACATTTGTGTACATGAACATGTTTGTTTGTATTGGTCTGGGTATTTGCTATGTAAGTAAATAATAAGTATGTATTTACAAAAAAAACAAAATGTATTTACTTATGTGTATGTTTATTTATGTTGTTTACAGTTGTCTAGTACCCATAACACAAGCTTCGCTTACTTTGGGGCTAGAAGGCGCTGCTGTGTAATTTGTCCGACAATATTTATTTATTATTTATTTATTTGTAATTATCATTTTGATACGTACATATCAGCACATCTGTCTTCCATTAGGGTAGGTAGCGACTATGAAACGCCAAGTGAACCAATCCAAACATGCCCCTCTCGCTTCTTCCACACTTATCAACCTCTTCATGCATGCTCTTCGGTTTTGGGTACTTGACCCTTAATTTTACACATCACCAACTTGATCTATATGTCCGAAATCTCCATTCAATTTTGCCCGATACACTTCTTTCGTAACTCTTTTGTCATTCATTCTTTCTAAACCAAACCATCTCATCATACCCTTTTCAATTTGTCAATAATTTTTATTTGTCACTTGCTCAGGTTTCCTTACTATATTAGTAAGGAAACCCGCATATCCAAGAAATTATATTTCGAAAGACTAGCCTACGGTAGGTATGATTTTCCCTCTTGATTATGGAGGTCTGACAGGAGTCGCTCCATGTCAAAATCAGTAACATCTTAGGATTAGGTGGCACACTCCGCCAATCCTAGATTAGGAAACCAGATAAAGCTAGGAAGAAGAAGATATCCGATATGTTATGTTGTCACTTACTATTATTTATTTTTTCATTGTGTTATTTGTTGGCTAATTTTTGAGTTATAAATTATTTTATTAATTTGACCGTGGTCGATAGAATTTTAATTATTTTATGTTGTATGTATGTATGTATATCTACACGCCAGCTCCTTTGCGGGGTAGGCAGAGAGAACCGAGCGCCATAAGACGCGGTCCTTACATACTTCACTCGCTTCTGTGACATTCATAGCTCTTTTCATGCACGCTCGCCGGTTCATGGGGCTCCTGACATCACCTTCTGATAAAACACGACCAATTTAGTCATGGTAAGTTAGTCTCGGTTGCTTTATGTTACCATACCGATTTAGTTTCTAGTACAGTCAATAGCCTACAGACATGCCACGATGATTTTTAAGAACGAAATTATACCATTTGTTTCACTAAATGTGCCGTCGACTGTACTTCCAGGCATAATTTAATTATGACTGTACTTCTAACAAGTTTGCTCCCATGCGAGTTACACGCAACATTGTTTAATGTTTGCGTATGTTTGTTTGTTGTTGTAAGCTTTGAAATCAGTGTTTACTTAAGTAACCCAAAACTGTTGTAACATAGCGTTCTTTGAATTATTATGGGACAATGTAGAACGACGTCATAGTCATACCCAACTAAGGGCTCATTCACACATATATGCTTGCTTGCCAATTAGCTATGAAAAAAAAATAGATTCGTGACAATGAATCGTCAATTCTCATAATAAATCAATATAATCAATGTAGACCACGTCACCGCGAGTCGCGGACAGCAACTATAAGAAATAACATGTGTGATTCTTTTTGAAGATACCATAACCTGCGCTTAAAAACGTAAAAACGGTGTTTATAATGTAAAGTTCACGCGGACGAAGTCGCAAGCAACAGCCATGTAAAAATATAATAAAAATAACGAAACACCCAGAGTTAGAAAGAAAAATACTCCTGCTCATCACCACACCACTGTATCTCCCAGAAAAGAACTCTCCTGTTAGTAACATAAACTATTTTTATTCCGATTACCACGCGTACGAAGTCGCGGCTACAGCTAGTCACGAATATATGTATGAATAAGTCGTAATGCACTCGATTTGAACGGATGTCCGTAACCTGTGAACGCTTGTTAGGAGTGTCAGTGTTACCACCCCTGCAGCGAATATGACTCGCCAAGGTTTCATAGGTGACCTCACTTACTCGCAGGAACACAACGATACTACAGGCAATTGTTACGTTCTTGTTAGTTAGACGTACTTACTTCCCCAATCAGGCTGGTTTATCGGGATCTACCTCTCTACCGCAAGAGCCTCGTATTAATTAAAAGCACAAGTTAGGTTGTATTTAACAGTATAGATGATAATGAACCACTTAATCTCCTAAATTGCCTTTCATAAATCAATGTATCTGTCTGTCTAACTTCACGCCAAATTCCTGGTAGGCCAAAAGGAACCGAGTGCCAAAAGACTCGGTCTTCAAACACCTCACTCGCTTCTTTAACGTTCGTAGTTTTCCTCATGAACGCTCACCGGTTTCATGTCATCACCGTCTGATAAAATATGATAAATTTGGTCATGGTAAGTCCTGACCTTTTTAGGCTCCTACATCCTTCTATTTTTGCGTTATATCTGTTTAGTAATTCTTTCTTGCTACATTCTTTCTATGTGACCGAACCAACGGTGCATGCCTCTTCTTATTTTTACATCGATACTCTTTCAGACCAACTCTGTTTCTAACATCATCATTCCGAACGTGGTTTGCAAGCGTTACGTCACAAAATTTTGCGCAACGCCATTTTGACCATATCAATTTCTCAATTATTTCCAAACGAGTGAATCGTTTTGACTTCAATTCATCTGTATCAATTTACATGACTAAGATAATAAATATAAATTATTAATAGAAGTTATTTGAAATTTTGTTAAGTTCTGTGATTGAATTAAATTGATATTGTATACCTGTAAATGTGTTCAATGATGTTATGAATGATATATAAAAATTAAATAAGCTAATCGAATGGAACGGAACGGAGCGAAATGGCATGAAATTTAACAAAATGTAATTTAATGCAATTTATTTAATTAAATTTAATAAATAGAATGGAGTAGAATAGGATATTTCCCCAAGATAGAGAGAGCTTTTCTTCTACACCGAGCAAGTTTATCCTTATCAATTTCAAAAATGTTCAAAGAAATGAATATCTTACTGTTACTTCTCAATAATATATATTTATAACAACAGTTGTTTGTCCGTAAAAAATAAAATTGTTTTCATGCAGCGATAACTTAGAAGTAGAAATAAGGGTTCTCTGCCTTTACGCAGAAAATTGTTCAGACGATTATCACTTGCCAACTAACGTTTCGAAATCATTCGAAACGTTAGTTGGCAAGTGATAGTCGGAATTTAGCGGAATAATCATTTGCCAACTTTTCGTATAATTTTGTTTTATTTCCCAACCTCACAGTCACCCACTGTACGTTTGGTCTACTTTTTATAATGACACTTTTCAAAATGGCAACGATTCGCTTCTGGCACTTCGCCGGCCGCTGCCGGGGCACGCTCGCGTCGATCGCTCGGCTCGTGCGTTGTTTGTCATACTCTAACCTAACCTAACCTAACCAACTGAGATTTCTGTTACTATACTTATTACAAAATATTTATTTGTTTGAAAGATTTGATAAATGATAAATGCCCCAAACGTTTTGTGTCATTATAAAATACCGGACCGGAACGGTGTGAAAAGAAATGGAATACACTGAATTATACTGAAATGGAATACAATAAGATGTCCGATTTCCTCAAGATGGTTTCTTTCAACGCCGAGTAAGATTTACAAATGTGATACTAACTTCACTAAATTGTTAAATTTTATCCTTAACAATTTCAAAATAAATCCATAATAATAAAATACCAGCACTATAAACTAAAGTGATTAAAGATGCTTGAAGTTTTATAATATTAATTAGTATGGACCACAAATTGGTTAACTACGTCTGAGACGCCCTTCACTATTTTAATATTTGAAGTAGGTTAATTAATATCTGCGAGAGCCGTAAAAATAACCGTAGCTGGAAGGAGACACGTCGTCAATCAAAACGCAGAGCTCTCTCAATCAATCATCTCGTCAATTACCAGAGCTTTATATATTTCGCTACAGCTATGTTGTGGGCTCAGTTAATTTTCTTATTTTTAAGCGAAATTTGATCTTAAAGATATTCTACGTCCGTTGGGGTAGTGTAAATGATATTTATTGTCACTGGCTGCAGTTTTCTGTGAGGTAGAGGTACTTCACCAGACGTGCTGTTTTGATGCGCCCTACCTCTCTTAAAAACACCCAGACCAAGACAAACAGACATGTTCCTGCACACAAATGTTTATCTTGTGTGTGAGTTTTCCTCTACTTACCCCGCAAATAAGTTGTCGTGGGCTAGGGATCGATAGTAAAAGTATCTAATATAACCATGTATTTCCTACTCCGACTCGTTCGGATATGCTTAGCCTAATTTAACATCGTTAGGGCGACTAAAAATAACAAATATCTCCCAATCTTCGTAGACCGGTCAACCCACGTAAATCCATTATACAGTTATTTGGATAAAGTAAATTGATGATTTATTAAAGGTGATCGAGGTGATATTAACAAACTTCAAAGGTCAAGTCATTTGACTCCTAATTACGATAGTATCGCGTGGGATAGTCATTACGACAATAAATGATGACGCAAATTCTATGCGTCAATGGGAATAAGAGATGTACGGCTAAACCGATGCTAAAATATGTAAGAAAGTATTAAAAAAGTTCTTTTGTAGAAAGGACGAGCTCTGTGGTTCCGCGGTTAATACCGCGATTTTGACACCAACGCTAGTGGGTTCGATTCGCACGCAAGACATACATTTGTGTACATGAACATGTCTGAATAGCTACTCCCAGGAGCGTTGTTGTGTTCCTGCGTGCGAGTGAGGTCACCAGTAAGCTCCCAAGGAGTTCACTCACACGCAGGAACACAACTACCCTCTTAGGAGTTGTTATTTGGCTGCATTTTTCTGTAAGGTGGAAGTACTTCCTCAGTTGAGCTGCTTTGTTGCGCCCTACCTCTCTCAAAAATATCCCAACAGGAACAGACATGTTCGTGCAAACAAATGTTTGCCTTGTGTGGGGATCGAGCCTACGAGCGTTGGTTTCAAAGTCGCGTTATAAACCGCGGCGACGAGCTCGTCAAAATTTAAGTTTAAAATTTAAGTTTAAGATATTCCGACAGAGGATGATGTAGTTTTGTTATTTTGAATCAAAAAAAAGCAGTTGTCTTCTATATAGGTTCTAAGAAGAGTACATACTAATAAAATTGAGGCAAGCATGAACATGAAAAACATGATCCGTGTGTATTTTTTCTTCCTCATTTTCTTCGGATGACGTACTTCCATACCTCTCACAATTAGCGCTTTCTTTATTTTCCTGATTATTAAAGATTTGGACGCTAGCCTTTTTCGAAATTGAAAGAGGCTATGAGGCCACATTTTTTAGATGTGACTTGAAAGCTATCACTAGCAGTGATAGTCCAGTCGATGAGGTACCGGCTTTTTGACCAACTGACCCTAGTTCGAATCCTGGCGTAGGCATGTACCACTGAATTAGTCTTTTCGGATTTATGTACATATTTACTCGGCGGTGAAGGAAAACATCGTGAGGAAACCCACACGTCCAAAAAAATATATTTCGAAAGACGTGTAGCCTATCGCATGATAGATCTGGTTTTCCCTCTGGGTTGTGGAGGTCTGACAGCAGTCGCTCCATGTAAAAATCAGTATCTTCGCCAAATCATTAGGCTTGGGTAGCGGGCCCCGCCTATCCTAATGGAAAAATCAGGAAACGGGATAGATAACGCGAAGAAAAAGAATACTTGAAAGCCATCACTAGCTTTCAATTAACACGTGGAAAACGTACCGATAGATTTTGAAAATGGGTTTCATCGTATGAAAAAATGTATAAAACGAAACTGAAAGTTAAAAAAAAAACAATGAAACATGTACTAAGTTTAATGAAGTACAATGATTTAAAGATAAAAGATAAAATTCTTTATTTGTCTTTAAACCCTTATGTCTTACATTCTCAATATTGTATCTTATTAATTTTTCATCGTTTTGATTTCTCTTTTTAGGGTTCCGTACCCAAAGGGTAAAACGGAACCCTATTACTGAGGCTCCGCTGTCCGTCCGTCCGTCCGTCCGTCTGTCACCAGGCTGTATCTCATGAACCGTGATAGTTAGACAGTTGAAATTTTCACAGATGATGTATTTCTGTTGCCGCTATAACAACAAATACTAAAAAATAGAATAAAATAAATATTTGAGGGGGCTCCTATACAACAAACGTGATTTTTTTGCTCATTTTTGCTCGATATTGATAACGGCAACAGGTAGACGCTTGAAATATTCACAGAATATTTAGTTATATATTCATTATAAGAATAAATAATTAAATTAAAATAAAACAAATATTTAAGGGGGGCTCCCATACAACAAACGTGATTTTTTGCCGTATTTATAGATAGTGGTACGGAACCCTTCGTGCGCGAGTCCGACTCGCACTTGGCCGATTTTTTGATCTACCAGCATTTCAAATAACCATTGGCGAGAAAGAAATTCCAAAGGAAACTTGCCAATATAGGTCTCTTCGTCAACTTATATTACAATAAATTTATGACAGCGTATAATGGTTACAAGCTGTATGTTTGGAAAATGAGATTGACTGAAATGGAGTTTATAAAAGATTGATCATCCCGAATTTTTGTGCACTCCTTGCATTTGTGCTGGTACTGTTGCAAAACTGCAGTCTTAGAAAATAAGAATTGGCTTGAATTTATTCAAAGAAATGCAGTTTTGCGTCTATTTTTATTTGGTCCGAGATTTCAAAAACTTTACACAAAAATATTATGTCTTTCTAACTTTTAATTTCGCATTATGGCTACGTTACGTATTTATAATAATGTCAATTAAGAAGGCTCTGCCGAAAAGGCTAAAATTCGATTATGAAGCACCTTCACCTTATGTAATAATAGTCTTAAGAGAAAAAGAAAAAATAATTATTCTGGTTAATCGCAATAAACCTGTATCAAAGATATAGTTGACACGTACGCTCGGTTAGCCATAGACATGCAGTTAAATGAGGCGCACGGTTGGCGCACAACCGGCCGGCTGGCCGCAGTCCGGCTTTAACCGAAGCGGTTGATTGTACACCGCAGTCTCTAGGCTTATGAAGGTGTCATATAATAGAAGACATGCGGTCAGCCGCAACAACCAGTCATATCGCGGTTAACCGGCAGTGCGAATAGGGTGAAAATGCCTAGCTAATCGCATTGTATTTTTTTTTAATTTTCGTAACTAGCTTCACAAACTTTCAAAAAGTCGGCGACATTATCACATTGACATATCCCGTGGTACATTTTCGACCAAAATATCGACCAAATACGACATATGTATAACATTTACATATTCAACATAACAAGGGAAGGCAAACAATATCAATATTAATTGTGAAGGTAGAATAATTCAAGTAGTTTAGCTAAATTACACGCAGCAATAAATATAAACGGGAATGGAAAAAGAGAATATGTTATCATAGTGGGACAAATATTCGTTATGGACACAAAATTACATTAATCATCTGTATACACATGATGTATGCACTGTGCATAATGTAATTTAATCTTGAAATATGCAAAAACCGTGTATGTTTTTTTACACGCACTTTTCCTACCTATGTGGTATAAATTGCTATTTTATTACTCATGCGGGATAAGTAATATCTTTGCGCCCGTTGTTACGGGTGATAATTCGCTATTTGCCCATTTTAAAATTACAACATGAGTTTTGAGTAAACCACACTACATTTGAGTGAGACAAGTAAACTTGACGCACGCAATTTGACGAGAAAACAACAATGAATAACGCCCCTGAACCCCAATTTTGGACGACGAAATAGTTCTGCATTCGTAATAAAAAATTGTATCTGCAACTGGTGCGATGTTGTCGATTGCCCACGAGAACGAATGAGCGCACTCGCTTCGCTCTCGTGGGCAATTGACAACTTATCGCACATAATACTATTATGACATATATTTCAAAAATAGATACTTCAATGCGAAAATATAAAATGCCCACCTGATGCTTATTATGCCACATGTTTATTATGTATATTATCTGGGCTACTAAGCTTCGCTACTAAGTTTTTTTTTTATACAACGTCGGGAGGTATGCAAGCATACGGCCCACCTGATGTAAAGCGGTTATCGTAGCCTATAAACGCTTGCAATACATTGAGTATCACTCGCGCGATGCCACCTCTGCTGCTGCTAATACAACAACTCTATAGGACCTCACTCACACGCAGGAACACAACAACCCTCAAGGAGTTGTTATTTGGCTGCGGTTTTCTATAAGGAGAGGTACTTCCCCAGACGGGCTGCTTCGATGCGCCCTACCTCTCTTAAAATATCCAGACCAAGACTAACGGACATGTTCATGCACACAAATGATTGCCCTGTGTGAGAATCGAACCCCTCGTGGGTTCGATTCCCACGTTGGTGTCAAAGTAACGTAACAGCGCGTTTCGCAACTGTGTCACCGAGCTCGTCAAAACGTTTTGATGTTTGTATAATATGTATTGGTGTCTAATGAAAGATGATATAGTGACAAAAATTTAAAAGGGTATGCTGAGATGATTTGGTCATTTAGAAAGAATGAATGACAAAAGAGATACGAAAGAAGTGTATCAGGCAAGAGTGCATTCGGGAAGGGCCACCCTATACGACATATAGATCAAATTGGCGATGTGTTGAAAAAGGGCCAAAAGCACCCAAAACCGAAGAGCACGCATAAAGAGGTTGATGAGTGTGGAAGGAGCGAGAGCGGTATGTTTAGATCGGTGCACATGGCGTTCCATAGTCTCCTACCTACTATGTCTACTCCAATGGGAGACGAGCGTGATGATATGTCCAAGTCCTTTACGAGGTATGCAAAGTGTAACGAGCCACATGACTCTCTCGTTTCCTTAACATTCATAGTTATTTTCATACACACTTGTAGTTTCTAGGGAACTATTTCTAACACACAATCAATTTGATCGTTTGTCTAAGTCACTTTAAATGCAAGCAAACCTAGTTTCGATGTGACTGGTAGCAGGATGCGCATGTACCCGCTATTATTAATTCAAAGAGCACGTTGTCACAGACTGTTTGCACTTCCGTTCAGGAGATGTCCCCACGTCCGGAGCAGTTGAAATAAGCCGAACGTCTTTCAATAGTATGGTTTTTTTGAAAACCTGTATTTACGTTAAAATCTAATAAATATCAATTTATATAGTCATAATTCAGTTGTACAGGTGGACCTGAATATTACGCCATCAAAACAGCCCGTCTGGGCAAGTACCTTTACCTTGTAGAAAGACCTCACAGGACAAACATGTGTACATGAACACGTCTGTTTGTTGTTAAGGGTGGTAGGGTACGTCAAACCATAACTCTCTAGAGGGTTGTTGCGTTCCTTGTTGATTGGTGGTTACTTACTGGTAATATTAATCACTGCGAGTGTACAGTAAGCTCCTAAGGAGATGTTGTGTTAGCATTAGAGGTAGCATAGCATAATATTTTTTGGAACATTTGTATCGGCACCCACGAACGAATCATTCTAGTGGTACCATTGGAAAATGATATACCGATAATTCGCCCAACACAACAACCGGAAATACTCACTATATGGTACCTACCTTCAATTTACATTACATACCTGCTACTAGAAATAAACTACAAGCGGAAACTGAATGTCTCATTTATTACATAAGTAAAACGTAGTGAATATTGTAACCTGTTTTGTTGTAAATAAATATTTTTGTTTTTTTTTCTCTCCCATCTTGGGGTGCAGACCTGGTGATCCGAAATACAGGCTTTTTAGTCTCGCTCGTACATCAGTCTCCCACACAATTTGTAATGTAATAAAAGTATGAGTGTTTTGCGGGAGAAATTAAGATATTATTATTATAGCAAACGTTCATATGCTACGATATCCAGTTCACATCAGCTGGATCGTATCGTATGCTTGTATGACATTGTATAGAAAAAACCTTTGTAATAATTTGAATTTTATAATTCTCATCAAGTTATGTGTTCTTCTGTCAAGGGATATACCGATTAGTAATCAATTAGGATTGGCGGGGTAGCTTAAGTAGTGACTTTAGTTAGTATAAATATTTTACAAAGATATTGATTTTGACACGAAGCAATTGCCATCTATACATCTACAACCCACAGGGAAACCCCTCCAGCTAGTTCAACTCCACTTTTCAGCTGCTTTGATGCGCCCTACCCCCCTGACAAATACCGATGCCAAGACTAACAGACATGTTCGTGCACACAAATGTTTACCCTGAGCGTTTAACAACCAATGACAACCAATGAATTTGACGAGCTCGGTGGCTCAGTGGTGGAACGCGCTGTTACACTACTTTGACACCAACGTTCGTGGGTTCGATTCCCACACAGTACAAACATTTGTGTGCATGAACATGTCTGTTTGTATTGGTCTGGGTATTTTCTATGTATAATAAGTGTGTATTTACAAAAAAAAAAAAATGTATTTACGTATGTTTATCAGTTGTCTAGTACCCATAACACAAGCTTCGCTTACTTTGGGGCTAGGTGGCGATGTGTAATTTGTCCGACAATATTTAAAAAAAAAAAAAATGATCATTGGCGTCAAAGTAGCGTTACTAACCACTACGCTGCCAAACTCGTCGAAATGTGTGCGCGTACTTATCTATATACCGCATTATTGTGAAGCTTTTTTTATTTCCATATAAAAAGACAAGATATATATGTATGTTATACTCTCAGTCGATTAGCTATAAAGCTCATCCACCGATGTTTATATAAATAGATAAATTTATAGATAAATTTTCACAAAGCTTGCATCGAATCAATCAAGTTGCGACGACGTGGCCATTAATGAAGGATGATTTTCCAATATCTTCGTATATTTACAAAACAAACGAGTGCGTCTTTGATACGATTAAAACTTGGCAATTTCGAATTTGCCAACATCAACATTTCAATTGATCAAAAGAAGATTAACTTAAGTACGCTCTGTTTTTCTTAATTGTCCTGTTTTGTAAACAATCTTAGCGTGTATTTTACTGAAATAACGGTATTAACAGTGAATAAAAAATACACTGTGTTTTATTTTGATATTTATTTTGTCGAACTCAGTGGCTCAGTCGTGAATGACGCGACTTTGACACTAACACTCGTGGGTTCTATTCCCACACAAGGCAAACATTTGTGTGCATGAACATGTCTGTTTGCCTTGGTCTGGATTTTAAGAAAGGTAGAGCGCATCAAAGCAGCCCGTCTGGGGAAGTAACTCTACCTCACAGAAAACGAAAAAGTGCGAAGAGGTTTTTATAGGGTCAGCAACGCAAGAGTGACGCCTGTGGTATTACAAATATCCTGGCGTAACTGTGTACCCTAAGGCAGGTATAAAAATATATTTTACATTCAAGCGTAACCCTGGAGGCACGCATCAGGTTTCTTGATGTGGGTACCAATCTGCGTGCCCTGATCCGATTCCCTGAGGCGACCCTGCACAGTTCGTCGGTTGAATCACTTGCGGACGTATCTAAGACATCATTAATTATGAGTTAGGGACATCGTCGTAATACCTAAGTTATATATAAACTAACAAAAACAAAGATAATGATATTTGAAAGAGAAGAATCCAGAACTAATGTAAGGATTACGATTGATGATGAAGTGTTGGAACAAGTGGATGAGTTTGTATATCTTGGATGCGCTTTCAGCAGGGATGGAAGGTACACCGCAGATGTGGAAACACGAGTGAGTGCTGGGAATAGTTTGAATGGAGCGTTGGGAAAACTTCTTGGCAGTAAAAACCTGAGTCAGAAGGCACAACTCGCTATACACAATGCAGTGTTGGTCCCAACGCTAACTTATTGAAGCGAGAGCTGGGTATGGCAGAAAGAGCATGAAAGTAGAATAAACGCGGTCGAAATGCAAGCGCTGCGCAAAATTTGTGGCGTAAGGCTTGTAGACCGTATTCGCAATGATGATGTTAGAAACAGAGCGTCGGTGTTAAAATAAGAAGAGGCATGCTCCGTTGGTTCGGACATGTAGAAATAATGCAAGATGAAGGAATGACGAAGCAGATATACAATGCAAAAGTGGAAGGATGTAGGAGCCGGGGAAGGCCAAAACTTACCTACCATGACCAAATTGGTCGTGTTCTATCAGAAGGTGATGTCAGGCGCCCTAGAAACCGGCGAGCGTGCATGAGAAGGGCAATGAATGTTAAAGAAGCGAGTGAGATATGTAAGGATCGAGTCACGTGGCGCTCGGTTCTCTCTGCCTACCCCGCAAGGGATTTGGCGTGAAGTTATATATAGATAGATATTTAACTATGTCACAAAGAGGAAGAGGTGGCGCAGTCGCGAATGACGCGACGTTGACACCAACGCTCGTGGGTTCGATTCTCACACAAGACAAACGTTTATGTGCATGAATATGTCTGTTTTTCTTGGTCTGGATGTTTTAAGAGACGTAGGGCACATCAAAGCAGCACGTCTAGGGAAGTACCTCTACTTCACAGAAAACCGCAGCCAAATAACAACTCCGTAGAGGGTTGTTGTGTTCCTCCGTGTGAGTGATGTCACCAGTAAGCTCCTGAGGAGTTGCTATGTTAGCAGTAGGGGAGGCATCGCGCAAGTGATACGTAATGTATTACAAGCATTCATAGGCTACGGTAACCGTTTACATCAGCTGGGCCGTGTGCTTGTATGCCTTCCGACGTTGTATAAAAAAAAGGTACTTTTTTAGTACGTAACTAAAATCTTATTAAAATATGGAAAAGTATTATAATCTCACTAATTAAATTCTGACGTGGTGAATCGTGCTGTTACGTTACATTACTTTGATACCGATGCTCGTGGGTTCGATTTCCACACAGGGCAAACATTTGTGTGCATGAACATGTCTTTTGTCTTGGTCCAGATGTTTTTTTAGACAGGTACGACGCATCAAAGGAGCTCATTTGGGAGTAAGTACCTCCACCTCACAGACAAAACCGCATGCAAATAACAACTCCCTACCCAGAGGGTTCTTGTGTTCCTACACGTAGGAACACAACAACGAGTGAGATCACCAGTAAGCTCCTAAAGAGTTGCTGTGTTAGCAGCGGAGGTGGCATCTCAGGAATGATATTTAATGTATTGCAAGCATTCATGTACTATAGCAACAGCTTTACATCAGTTGGGCCGTATGCTTGTATGTCTCCTGATGTTGTAACATTTTTAATAAATAATAAATAAATAAAATGTTTATTTCAATAAAGTAAAAGACATACAAAAAACAAAGTTTCACTCCTTCTTTTAAGTGTTTAACACACCTGTGTTAGAAGGAGCCGCTCTTCCATATCGACAAATATCATATAACCAGTACTTTTACTTATATACTATAGACACATTTAACAACAATAAATAATGTGTGTTGGTATGTGTGTATGTGCCTGTATATGTGTGTGTAAGATATAGAGGGTGTGAGAAAGAAGGTGTTAGTTTTATTTTTGTTATTGGTGTTATTTTTGTTTTAATAAAATTTTATTTAAAACTTTATCTATCTATAACTTCACGCCAGATCCCTTGCGGGGTAGGCAGAGAGAACCGAGCGCCACGTGACTCGATCCTTACATATCTCACTCGCTTCTTTAACATTCATTGCTCTTCTCATGCACGCACGCCGGTTTCTAGGGCTCCTGACATCACCTTCTGATAGAACATGACCAATTTGGTTATTTATAAGGTCTACCAACATTTTTACACCAATGACTTATGTCTAGGAGCAATTACATAATTAAGCTAAAAGTACAGTGTAAAAACAATAATAGGCAAACACTACATAGTGAATGCAGAGTAAGATCTGCACTCAATACAGACATGTATTTTAACACCGTTCCGAACAATAAATTGAAAAGGTTTAATTTTCAAAGATTACAATAATTTGAAAGTGCTTGACTACAACAAGGATTTAAAAGCATACAGTGACTTTTTGAAAGAAATTAAAGAGTCAGCCAACAAATCAATTTTGTCGGAGGACTTGTAAAACTTATTAAATTCATCACAGAGTCTATGAAAAATGCTCTGTGTACCCAAGTTAGTTCTACAATATTTCAAAAAGAAAGGCTTAAAGTTTGTAGGTCTAGAATTTTGTCGAGGTACTCTGAAATTAATCTCGCCAAGAAGTTGAGGACAGTCTATGAGCCCTGTTATGATTTTAAATAACAAAACTTGGTCGGTGATCCATCGACGAACCTCAAGAGAATCGAACCCAAAGTGAATCAGCCTGTCATCATATGAGCGCAGTTGATACCTTTTGCCCTGGTGAATCGTTAAGAAATACAAATATTTTTTTGAATTTTTTCGAGTCTTTCAATGTGGCACTTATAATTTGGGTTCCAAATACTTGAGCAATATTCCAATGAGCTTCTAATTAATGAAATGTATAAAAATTTTAAAGCTGAAAAGTTTTTGAAGTGCTTGCAATTTCGCCAAATAAAGCCGAGCAGTTTTAAGGTTTTGGAAATGATGTAGTCAAAATGTTTTGTAAAGGTAAGTTTGTTATCCAGAATTATACCGAGATCACGTATAAATGTGACTTCTTCAAGAGTTTTGGAATTTAAGTTATAAGAAGTATGAAGAGGAGAATGTTTTCTTGTGAATTTAATATGTTTACATTTATCGGTATTAAAAGGAAGCTTGTTTCTTTTCGACCAGTCCGCTAATTGGTCGAGGTCCTCTTGCAACAGTAATGAGTCGTTGTAGCTACGGACAGTCCTAAATATTTTTAAATCATCCGCAAACAACAAACATTTTGAATTACGTACAACTTGTGTCAGATCGTTTATAAAAACTAGAAAGAAAATAGGACCTAAATGAGAACCCTGAGGGACTCCCGAAGAAACATGAAATGGGCTCGATTCATAGCCGCAAATCACCACTTTTTGAGTTCTGTCAGTTAAATAAGAACGGCACCAATCCAATAGAGTACCATGCACACCGACCGACCGAAGCTTCCTGATCATTATTAAGTGATCAACTTTATCAAACGCTTTGCTTATATCAGTGTACACAACATCCACCTGAAGACGGTGATCCAGATCATTCGAAATGTCGGATACATAACACCCAAGATTACTAACCGTAGACATTTTCTGGCGGAAGCCATGTTGTTGGGGAGTTAGAATTGACTTCAAGTGATAAGTGAATTGAGGGCAAACCAAAGATTCGAAGAGCTTTGAGAAACCACATAACAGTGAAATAGGACGATAGTTGCGCACGTCGCTTACATCTCCATCTTTAGAAATCGGCAATACGTTGGCTGTCTTCCATCGTGACGGAAAAGTACCCGTAGACAAGGAATAATTGAATATGATACTAAGCGGATATGAAATGCTGGATGCGCAGTTGCGAATAAACACTGCTGGAATACCATCAGGACCTGCTCCTTTTTTTGAATCCAATTTCATCATTGCTTTTTCAATACAGCCGACGGATAAGAAAACATTACCCAGTACATTGTTGGATGTGTCTAGATAATCAGAGTCATCGGCTAATATAGGTTCCGGTTTATTTGTGACATAAACGGATGAGAAATGTTTGGAGAAGGCGTTGCAAATTGTAAGCGGAGTAACAAAAGTATCATTTTCTAAATGCATTTCATTTGGTATAGTTTCAACATTTTTGCGTTTATGTTTTATGTAACTCCAGAAAGCTTTCACATCTTTATTTCCGATTGACTCTTCAAGGTTATTAATATAGCGGGAGTAACATTTCTTGATCAACGAATGACATCTTGACCGAGCCTCTTTATATTCATATGTGTCTATAGGATTGCCATATAATTTAACTCTCTTTCTTAATTTGTCTTTTTCCTTTATTAGCTTAATAAGCTTTTTAGAGTACCATTTAGGGTATTTATTGGAACGACCTGAGGTTTTTGGAACATGTTTTTCAACAATAGAATTAATTATATCGTGAAAGATATCAACCATGCCATCAATTGACTCGCCATTTCTTAAGTTAAGATCCCAATCTACAGAACACAGATCATTATTAATTTCGCTATAATTCGCTAAATGAAAATTATATTTACTGATTGAATTTTTCTCCAAAAATTTATATGTTGAGAAGTTGATACCTATCTCAATAGCAGGATGGTGGAGGTCTAAACTTACGAGGGGATCCTCGACTATTTCAGTTTTAACAGAAGTATTGTTAGAGAGTACTAAGTCGAGTATCCTTTCATTGTGATTAGTGATGTTGTTGTATTGTGTTAAGTTATGTAAGGACATGAAATCGGACAATAGTTGATCAACAGTGCGGTTTTTTGATCTCAAAGACATCGCCGAGCTGGTCAGTGGTAACCCTGAATGAGAAACCCATTCGGTATTTCCCTGATTTAGATCACCGACTATTAAAAGGTTGTCAGTATTTTCGTGAGATGTTAATCCCGCAGTAATACTATTCAGCTGTGAGTCGAGATATGCTGGAGATATCGGCGGTGGCAAATATACAGCACATATAGTGAGCGTGTCTGTAGGACTTTTAGAGTCAGAAATAGAGATCCACATATCTTCGAAAGTGCTTTCCAAATGCGAAAGACGACGAGAATGAAAACGTTGATGAAAACACTTAATATAATTACAAGCGTTAATAGGCTACGGTAACTGCTTTACATCAGGTCGGCCATATGTTTGTATAAAAAAATGTTAATTCATGATTTCAAACATAACGATAATTGATGACCTATTTTCATGCAAATCTGCCTGATACATTGTACTTGGCGAGATATTATTTTATGAGCCTAACTGAATACAAAATAAGCATCAAAGTAATCTGGGGAAGTACCTCCACCTCACAGAAATCCACAGCCAAATAACAACTCCCTAAAGGGTTGTTGTGTTCCTGCGTGAGAGTGAGGTCACCAGTATGCTCCCAAGGAGTTGCTCTGTAAGCAGCAGAGGAGGCATCGCGCGAGTGATACTTAAAATATTACAAGCGTTAATAGGCTACTGCAGCCGCTTTATATCAGGTGGGTCGTATGCTTGTATGCCTCCCGACGTAGTATAAAAAAAGCAGAAAGGCAACATATGGGCTCTTTTTTAACAATTTGAACCCCTTAGGATATCTAATGATGTGACGAGTGACGCAGTGGTTAATAACGCTGCTTTGACACCAGATCTCGTGGGTTCGATTCCCACATGTTCCACAAACCGGGGAGAAAACCAGACATATCTTATCTTGGGACAGACGTCTTTTGAGACATAATTGAAAGTGTAAGTTACCTCACTATGTTCACCGCCGAGTAACTGATAATTGTGATGAATTGATTCGAACTATGGACTGTCGGTTAATGGATTGGTTCTATTTGCACTGGGCTACCAGTGTTCATCCTTGCTGATATTTTGTTCGAATAAAAAAGCAAGAAAACTTCGTTTCACTTCCTGTTATAATATCGTAAACAACATTGGAATATGTGTCATATGTTATAAACATATAGAGATCAATAGAGCCGTGATAGCCTAGTGGATAAGAATCGACCTTGTGACCACCAGGTCCCCGGTTCTAATTCTGGCATGTACCACTAAATTCGTGTTTTCGAATTTATGTACATAATTGTAATTATCACTCGCTCGGCGGTGAAGGAAAACATCGTGAGGAAACACGCACGTACAAGGAATTGTATATCGAATAACGTGTGACCTTATCTAAGATCTGGATCTGATCAGGTTTTCCCTCTGGGTTGCGGAGGTCAAATGACAGTCGCTCCATGTAAAAATCAATATCTTCACCGAATCCTTAGGCTGAAGTAGCGGACCCCGCCAATCCTAATGGATTAGGAAAACGGGATAACGCTTAGGATAAGAAGATATATATCAATAAACACGAGCCTAATCCAGTATCATCGTACGAGTGTGTTCATGAGAAATCTAGTGAGAAGTTACTTAGTTTATATTCACACCTAATGGGATTTGATTTGGGTATATACAGATCTTAAACATATTATATTATACTTATCTCATAGGTAATGCTTCGGGTTTCTTCAATTAACCACTTAACGTTACAACGTTTTCCTTGGTGGTCAAGGCTGAAGGCCGACCTTCACGAATATCGGACTAATTCGTCCATGGATCCATTAAATTCACCAACATTTTTCACTACTCAGACGAGGTGACTTCCTTCCAAAAGTATTTCAAAATGGATGCAATCTTGCGGTGAAAGAGCACTTTTGCTGCTTCTGTACGGGCTCTATTTTTATTGAAATATATGGCTGCAATAGGGTTCCTGGTAACATTGCCGGTAATAACAGCAATAATATGTAATATTCAGGAACTCTATAACCTCACGCCAAATCCCTTACGGGGCAGGCAGAGAGAACCGAGCGCCACGCGACTCGATCCTTACATACCTCACTCGCTTCTTTCACATTCATTGCTCTTTTCATGCACGCTCGCAGGTTTCTAGGGCTCCTGACATCACCTTCTGATAGAACACGACCAATCTGATCATGATAGGTAGGTCTTGGCCTTCCTCGGCTCCTACATCCTTCCACTTTTGCATTGTATATCTGCTTCGTCATTCTTTCATCCTGCATTCTTTCTACATGTCCGAACCAACGGAGCATGCCTCTTCTTATTTTAACACCGACGCTCTCTTTCAGACCAACTCTGCTTCTAACCTCATCATTGCGGATACGGTCTGCAAGCGTTACACCACAGATTTTGCGCAACGCTCGCATTTCAACCGCGTTTATCCTACTTTCATGCTCTCTCTGCCATACCCAGCTCTCGCTTCCATAAGTAAGCGTTGGGACCAGCACTGCATTGTGTATAGCCAGCTGCGCCTTCTGGCTCAGGTTTTTACTGCCAAGAAGTTTTCCCAACGCTCCATTCACACTATTCCCAGCACTCACTCGCCTTTCCACATCTGCGGTGTACCTTCCATCCCTGCTGAAAGCGCATCCAAGATATACAAACTCATTCACTTGTTCCAACACTTCATCATCTACCGTAATTCTTACATTGGTTCTGGTTTCTTCTCTTTCAAATACCATAATCTTTGTTTTCTTCGCATTCAATAGTAAGCCTTCCTTCATACATTCGTCTTTCATCATTGTGACTAGTGTTTGCAGCTCAGATGGTGTTTCTGCTAACAGGACGGCATCATCTGCATACAGCAGACAGTTCACCACTAGGTCACCCATGCGTAATCCTACATTCGTCGATCTTATTCTCTGTAGACAACTATCGAGATACAGAATAAACAGCCTAGCAGACAACATGCAACCCTGTTTGACACCAATTTTGACATCGAACCAGGGTGACATGTTGCCATCTATTCGCACACATGCTGAGCAATCCTTGTAGGTGGACTGCACAGAACGCAGCAGTGAGCCGTCAATCCCATATCTCGGCAATATGCACCACAGTTCCTTTCGCACAACCCTATCAAATGCCTTCTCAAGATCCACAAAACCGCAGAAAACCTTCTGGTCTGTGGCCAGATGCTTCTCTACGATATTGCGGAGCGAGAAAACTTGATCCGTACATCCCCTTCCATTTCGGAATCCTCCTTGTGCCTCCCACAGCATTTCGTCAGATTTCACCCTCATTCTCCTTTCAATTATCTTTCCATATACTTTTGCTGCTAAGCTGATCAAACTGATGGCCCTATAGTTGGCGCAGTCCATGCGTGATCCCTTGCCTTTATACAAGGGTACGATGACTGCGCGTCCCCAGTCCATTGGGACCCTTCCAGTTCTCCAGCATAGGTTGCATAAGTACGAGAAGGCGTCCCGGACGTAAGTGCCACCTAGTTTGATCATCTCAGGTGTAATCATATCAATTCCCGCAGACTTTCCATTTTTCAAACTTCGTATCGACCATTATATCTCATCCATAGTTATACCTTCATCGGACGCCGTCAACGTGAAGTGAGCATCAGACTCACTCTCATTGTCAGCGTCCGAGGCATATTCGTACATTTCTTCAAAATATTCACTCCACCGTTCTAACACTTCCTGAATGTTTGCAAGAATGATACCAGATTTAGACTTAATCTTGTTCATACTGGATGCCGACGAACCACCCCGAGACTTCTTTACCTCTCTCCAAAAGAGTTTGGTATTTGCCTCGAAGTTTCTCGTCAGCCTCTCTTCCTCATTCATAATTTGTCTTTCACGCTTCTCTTTCACTAAAGCCTTGGTTTCATTCTTGCATTGACGGTACATTTCTTTCTTCTCCTCTCTCATACTTTCATTTAAGGGCAAAGATGATACATAATCCAGCCACGCTTTCGTCTTTCTTGCTACGGAGGATTCAACCTCCGCATCCCACCAGGCATCCCCTTTCAATGTTTTATGCCTCTTTGTGCATCCACATGCTTCTTTTGCACTATCCACCATACTTTCTTTCAGAACTTTCTAGCAATCATCCACATCTGTGCCGGAAAGACTTGCATTTGCAAGTCATTCGCTTACCAGATGTACATACATTCTCCTTACACTTTCATCTTGCAATTTTTCACTCCTTATCCTTTCATGATCTCCGAAAGGGATACGCACTCGCCAATGCCTCCAATTCTTGAAAAGTCCCACAAACCGGCTTACCACCAGGTAGTGGTCCGTTTCAAGAGTGGGACCTCTAAAGGCTCTTGTATCCATTATAGTATTTCGGAGACGTCTATCAATTATAATCAAATCAATCACACTTTTTTGGTCATTCCGTCTCCATGTATACGTGTGAATATCCTTGTGACGAAATAAAGTATTCGACACGAGGAGGTTTCGTTCTATACATAAATCTAGAATCGACTTACCTGCTTCGTTCACTCTCTTATCTCCATAGGGACCAAGAGCAGCTTCATAGCCGTCTCGTTTGGTCCCAACCCATCCATTCAAATCTCCACACATAATCACTCTTTCATTCCCTTCAGCTAAATCCAGAACATCCCTCACAGACTCCCAAAACTTCTCTAGTTCTTGGGCACACGCTGAGCTTACGGGAGCGTATGCTGCAACCAGAAATACTCGCGTGATGCCCAGTTTTATACGAACCCAGAGAAGTCTAGGCCCTACCAAACAGTAATCTTTCACACCAGGGGCTAAGCGAGAGGAGAGTATGACACCTACACCAGCACTGGCATGATCGTCCCGGTCTACACCAGACCATAGGGCCATCATCCCATCGGGCAGATCATCGGTGTCGCTCCCTTTGCGCTTAGTCTCTGTCACACACAAAGCATCTAAGCGTCTCTCATTCATTAGGTCCATCAGCTAATTCATCTTATTACTCAGTCTTGCCTATGCAGCACTCGGCTCTCTTCGACCCGCCGGAATTGGCGCTGCGTGGTGGGTGGCGGCCCCCACCGCCGCATGCACCTATGTTCGCACCGACGGGGGCGGATCGGTGCGCGTCGCCTCCGGGGGACGCCCTAATCCGGTGCGTTTTCGGGCCAGAATTGCAATCTAATCGATTGGCAGGGGTCGCGAACGAGCACGCTTCTGGCACATGACCCCCAAATATTCAGGAACACCGTTCCTATATGAATTCTATATGTTTGTCTGTGCGTTTGTCTGTCGCTTTTTTTTCGAATATTCGAATTTTGACTTCAGATTCGGATTCAGCATAAAAAGTAGAATAGGAATGTTCAGGAACATCGTTCCAATCTCTTAAGGAACATGGTCAAAATGGCCGAAAAAATAAAAAAATAAAAATTGAATTGTTATATAATTGACGAGCCAGGTGTTCATCTGGCTATGCAAACTTGCGCATTCTCAACTAGTTTTATTATGGCTCGGTCATAAAGCTGCATATTATGTTAGTTATGGTCGATGCATTTTTAGGCATTCTGGCTAATATTCCGAGCGATCGTTTCATAATCGAAAATACTGCAGTATTGCCCGCCCTTGTCGATTGTTATTTATTTCTATAGCATGAGTGTTTATTATAATAATTAATTAACTAACCATCCCGCAATACACGGGACATTACGCTTTTAGGGTCTCATAGGATGCGCCCGCGAAAGGCGAACTACCCCCACACAACACTCGATCTGACACTTTCCCTTCCACCCGCTATCAAAGTCGACTTGACATTTAGTCGTAAAATAATTAGTAAAATTCCTCCTTTTTAAAGTCAGATGAAATAAATTTACTTGACTAAAAACTATAAAAAAAGTGTAATTATATTCGTATAGTAGCTTTGAAGTTGTCAACAGCTTTTCATGAAAACATCACGTCTATGAAAACAACACTGTATAGACATTGACTACAATGAAGTGACTTATTTCTTTTTATATATAAATTTTCTTCTTCTTCTACTCTAACTTCCTATACATTAACGTATTTTTTTTTTCAATTTCCTACTATTTTAAATCACGTTTCGCATTTTGATCGTAAGTCTCCCGCAAATCTGTGAACTACAGTTGGCAAGCCATAATCACAACCATATTGACGGATTATATATTTTCAACCATACGCTGCAAGAAAACATTTTTATGATATCCGATCCATAACAGAAGAAATGTCTTTACTGAAATATGCGATTACATATTTTAGTACTAAATATTGCACGTTTAGAACCACCATTTTAAAATCATAAGAAATCATCGCCCTTACATCTATTATCGTTAATTCCATTTATATCACAGATTTTAATTTACGAGTATGATAAAGTATAATTGGCAAATGATTTCCTACCATTGTTTAAAGGAACACACGTGATTTTGTTTTTAAAAAATAATATTAGAAATTCAAATAGTTATGAGCAGTCAGGAGCTTCAAACTTTCAGTGTGTCGCATGTATTCCTGATCAAATAAATCATTTACAATGAACAGCCCGAAATACCTACCAAGGCTGTACGAGAGAACCTTAATTTGTAATTGATTTAAACGACCCAAGCCCAACAGCGGAACATATTTGGGTTGATTACATTTAAGCAATATGTGTTGTACGACTAATAATAATAGACCCGAACAAAGCCATACCATTTTCCCTCCAATTAAAAAACCCCTCGAAACTCGACGCGTTATGTTTAAATTCAATTAAGGCTAGACCTTCAATTGGAATACAATTAATTTCAAACAAACCTAATTGGAATAAATTGGGTTTTACAAAAGTATTCAGCGTGAATTCCCATTTGTGAACAAATCATAATTGGGTTATTGGTCCCGTTGTTGACACATTAAAAAGATAAGGGTACATTTCGAGTAAGCGTATTTACCATGGAGCTGTGTTAAGTGTAAATGGTACTTACAGAAGGTGTCCCTTTTTATATCATGTCGATATTGGCAAAAAGAAATATTATCATAATCTAGGATCACAATAATACAAAATCTGTATTCGCAACGATGATGTTAGAAACAGAGTTGGTCTGAAAGAGAGCGTCGGTGTTAAAATAAGAAGAGGCATGCTCCGATGGTTCGGACATGTAGAAAGAATGCAAGATGAAAGAATGACGAAGCAGATATACAATGCAAAAGTGGAAGGATGTAGGAGCCGGGGAAGGCCAAGACTTACCTACCACGACCAAATTGGTCGTGTTCTATCAGAAGGTGATGTCAGGAGCCCTAGAAACCGGCGAGCGTGCATGAGAAGAGCAATGAATGTTAAAGAAGCGAGTGAGATATGTATGGATCGAGTCACGTGGCGCTCGGTTCTCTCTGCCTACCCCGCAAGGGATTTGGCGTGAAGTTATAGATAGATAGGAGAAGGTATCTTAACCTAACCAATTATATACCTATCGATTTTAAAATCCTTTATTTAAATGGGAAACACTAAATGCGTTATTAATTAGTCTTGTCTGTACCGATGAAGTTTGTTTTTCGGAACATTGAACCGCTATAATAATAAAAAAAAGAATATTGCACTTTTGAATAAAAAAGGAAGAAAGAAAACTCAAAAAAATTAGCACCGTTGAAGAAGAAATGTGGGTGATATTGGTCCCATGAAATTCGGGATTTAAGAGACACGCAAAACCAAATTTACTTGAACTGCAACTTCATAAAGCTCAATGTAAATGGGAGTTCATTTTAATAAACAAATTAACTTTGTCTTTACTAAAAGTACGGTACATAACATAATAATACATTTATGTATAAATGTTTATTGTGTATATATTACACGAGAATAAACTATTTTAATGTTTTCATGTAGCGTTTCGTTGAATTCGAATAATGTTTAATATTAAATGTGAGTATGTGTTCCTGTTTACACGCAAATTCGTATATGTGTATATGTTATTTATGATAATGCGCGTGTTATTTCTGATATGTTAAGAATAAAAAGAAATTATGCAGCAGGTGGTCGAGAGGTTAACAATGGCCACGTTAACACTAACGCTCGTATATTCGATTCCCACACGGGACAAAAATGTGAGTGTATGAACATGTCTGTGTGTTTTTAAGAGATGTAACACAAACACATCAAACTAGCCCGACTGGTGAAATGCCTCACACAAAACCGTAACCAGATTACAACTACCTGGAGGCTTTTTGTGTTTCTGTGGGTAAGTGAGGTTACCAGTAAGACACTAAAGAACTACTGTGTTAGCAGCAGTAGTGGCAATTAGCTAGCGATACTTTTTGCACTGCAAGCATTCATAAGCTACGGTAACCACTTTAAATCTGGCGGGTCGTCTGCATGTACGCCTTCCTGATGTTGTATAAAAAAAGAAGAGGTTATAAATGCGATTAATCTTAATTGATAATTATTTTGAAATATGATGCGCATTTGAGGGAAGCATATGTAATTACTAAATAGGGGATTTTAACTTAAACAGACCGTTCAGGGAGTTATAGAGAGATTAGATTGCGGTCATCTGCAACGCTGTACTTCCCTAGTTGGGCTGCCGTAGTCAAGTCAAGATCGCTATATGTAATTTTAAACTTTCACGATTGTTTATGCTACTATTGTAAGTTTATGCCACTGAATCAAAACGTTGTAAGTCCCGTAAACTTCCTGCGATTTAATTTTCTATTTTCAGACCGTTGTAGATGCCATGGTCACAGGATGACTGCAGACGGTAAGTAGATATCAGTCCAAAAAGGACAGACATATCTGTTCAGGAAGAAAGATGGAGACAGAGGATGTTATGCTATGATTTCTTAATATGATAGATATTATGATATAAAGTGTTCCACTATAACATTTCAATTTGCCTGTAAGCCATAGCGGAACAATCATATATCAATCAATATATTGAGAGATGCATTTTTTTTTTTAAACATCTAGCCTCAAAGTAACCGAAGCTTGTGTTATGGGTACTAGACAACTGATAAACATACGTAAATACATTTTATTTTGTTACTTACTTATTATACATAGAACTAAAATTATCCCAAGATACTCTCATTCCGATGATACCACGACGCTTCATACCGCAGCTGGTTAGAGAAGAACATAAAACTAAGAAGCACCGTAATTTTAATCGGGAAGACGGTTCCAAATTATTGGAAACATAGAATCTAGTGATCGACTTATGCAAACGCTATGTGCGGGCTTCCTATAGCAATCTCCAACAGGACACCGTGAGTGTAGTGTATTTATTTTAATATAATGTCCGGAGGCATACAAGCATACGGTCCACCTGATGTAAAGCAGTTACCGTAGCCTATTGATGCTTGTAACATATATCACTCACGCGATACCTTCTCTGCTGCTTACACAGCAACTCCTTAGAAGCTTACTGGTGACCTCACTCATACGCTGGAACAATCCTCTAGGGAGTTGTCATTTGGCTGCGGTTTTCAGTGAGGTGGAGCAACTTCCCCAGACGGGCTGCTTTGATGCGTCCTACGTCTCTTAAAACATCCAGACCAAGACCACGACCAAAACAAATAGACATGTTCATGCACACAAATGTTTGTCTTGTGTGGGAATCGAACCCACGAGCGTTGATGTCAAATTCGCGTCTTTCGCGACTGAGCCACCGAGCTCGTGTGTAAGGCGCTAAGTAATAAGCGACACAGAAAGGGGACAGATATGTCTGTCCTTTACGGATTGACGTTTACTCGAAATCCCCACTCATCCCGTCTGGAACGTAGTTGAAATATCGGGAAAATAAGAAAACATATCGTGGTAAGTCCCGTACTGACAATACTGGAGCATCGCTGCATACTTTATAGCAGGAGGATAGGGCTCTGCCCTGTTTGTATCGAAGGGGTGTACCACATGTCACTAAGGTTGACTTTTCATTAGCCGAGCTCGTTGTACATTCTGATTTAGTTTTTAGTTGACTAGATTTTTTTCTAATACTCCAATCACAATGTCTTCTGCAGTCACTCGTCTTTCCGCATCAGCAGTGTGTCTTCCATCATTGCTTAAAAACATACTAATCTATACTAATATACAATGTTTGTTTATTTGTTTGAACGCGCTAATATCTGAAACTATCAGTCAGATATGATATTTTTTTGCATTTAATAGTCTAATTCTTAACTAATCTTATAGGCAATTATCACACAATAGAATACAACATCATACAGCCCTTCGAAGTTGAGAAAAATAAATGAAACAGAAAAAGAGACTTCCGCGTTATACCGGTATACGCGCGAACGAAGTCGGGGGATACAATTAAATATGTATTTTTATACAAAATCGGGAGGCTTACAACCATATGTAGCGTTCATAGACTACTGTAGCTATTTTACATCATGATTGAATACCTTCAGACCTTGTATAAATGAAAATATGCACAATATAAAAATATTTTTTCCGCACAATTTCTCTTTTATGTTCTAAAGCAAAGTACAGATTATGTCATGACCACGCCGATGGGAAGGACATTTATTTGTTATCCGTTTAAGTTCTCGACGTCTCGACGTAGATTCCGAGTATGAGGATTTATTTAGCTCTTCTTTCAAGGCTTTGGCAGTAAACGAACATTTTTGTTAAAATCTCTCATTTGTGGGCTCTAAACTAGAGTTATTATATTATACAATCCTACTAATATTATAAATGCGACAGTTTGTAGGTCTAGATGGATGTTTGTTGCTCTTTCACGCTTAAACGGCTGAACGGATTTGAATGAAATTTGGCACGTAGGTAGATAGATTATGATCTGGATTAACACATAGGCTACGTTATTTGACTCCACGCGGGCGAAGCCGCGGGCAGCAGCTAGTAAGTCATATGTTTCAAAAGTAGTTGTTCTGTCAATCTATATATCTATAACTTTAAGTCAAATCCCTTGAAGGATAGCGCGATATTCGAGCGCCACTTAAGAATCACTCTGCCACCACATTTTTACACACACCACATTCCCGTTTTTAGGGTTCCGTACCCAAAGAGTAAAACGGAACCCTATTACTGAGACTTCGCTGTCCGTCCGTCTGTCACCAGGCTGTATCTCACGAACCGTGATAGTTAGACAGTTGAAATTTTTGCAGATGATGTATTTCTGTTGCCGCTATAACAACAAATTATAAAAAATAGAATAACATAAATATTTAAGGGGGCTCCCATACAACAAACGTGATTTTTTTGCCGTTTTTATAGATAGTGGTACGGAACCCTTCGGCCGCGAGTCCTACTCGCACTTGGCCGATTTTTAACATTCATATATGTTCTCATGCACGTACGACGATTTTTAGGGCTCATGACATCACTTTCTAACATAACGTGATTAATCTGGTTATGGTTGGTAAAGCTTCGAGTTCCTCGATTCCTACATCTTTCTACCTTCGCGTTGATTTGTTTCGAAATACTGTCTATGTGCATTCTTTTCAGGAACACCGTTCCTATATGAAATCCATATGTTTGTCTGTGTATGCGTTTGTCTGTGCATTTGTCTGTGCGTTTGTCTGTGTGTGTGTCTGCCGCTTTTTTCGAATATTCGAATTTTGACTTCAGATCCGGATTCAGCATAAAAAAGTAGAATAGGAATATTCAGGACCACCGTTCCTATCTCTTAAAGAACATGGTCAAAATGGGCGACAAATTAAAAAAAAATTAATTGTTATAAACTTGACGATCCAGGTGTTCCTCTGGCAATGCAAGCTTGCGCATTCTCAACTGGTTACATTTACAAACCAATGAAGCATGCATCTTCTTAACACCGTCACTGTCTTTCAGACCAGCTCTATTTCTAACGTCATCATTGCATTCTACAAGCATTACGCTACCAATTTTCTCAACTCGCATTCCAAATGCATTTACCCTACTTTTGTGCTCGCTCTGCCATACCCAGATCTTGCAAGTTGGTGTTGGGAGCAACACTGCATTGTATATAGCGAGCTGTGCTTTCTGGCTCGATCTTTTACTGCCAAGAAGTTTTCCCAGTTCACACTACTCTGAGCACTCACTTGTCTCTCCACGTCAATTCATCCTTTACTGTAATCCTTCCATTGGTTCTGGTTTCTTCTCTTTCAAATACCAATATCTTTGTTTTTTTCATTCACCAGTAAGCTCTTCTCGATACAGTCTCAATTCCATATTACTAGCAAACACTGGTCACAATAATGGAACATCATTATTGTTACTCGATGAGAGGGCTAGATGGCGTGGGTGCATGTGACATTCTAACCGAACCCGCAGGTTAAGCAATGTCTGCCGCAGTCTATCTATGGATGGGTTCTTCTACCTCGAGTTTCTCCGAACTTCGGACGGCACGTTGAACCGTCGGTCCCGGCTGTTGTCGATAGAGTACAGTCGTTAAAATAAGTCAGTGGCCCTCGGGCGGCTTAAAAGCACTGGCCTCCGCCAATCCGCATTTGAGCAGCGTGTCGGAGTATGCTCTAAACCCCTTCGGTTAAAGGGAGACCCGTATCCCTGCAGTGGGATGAGTAAGGGTTGATGTGGTATTATTGTTACCAGTGTTTGATAGTAGTATATTTACACCAATCAATTATATCAAAAACAATGTTCCGCAAAATGTCATGTGGGACTCGGCATAAGCTTGTATTCAGTTAAGAAGGTACATTTTTAATAAACACTTATTTTTTTATATGACGTCGGAGAGCATATAAACATACGGCCCACCTGATGTAAAGCGGTTACCGTAATTTATGAATGCTTTGCAACTAACACAGCAACTCCTTAGGAGCTTACTGCTGACCTCAAAACCCAACGACCCTCCAAGGAGTTCTTGTTTGGCTGCGGTTTTCTGTGAGATGGAGGTACTTCTCCAGACTTTGCTTTGATGCGCTTTACCCCTCTTAATATTAAATCATTTTCATATTCCATATTATTTTCATTATTGATTTTACAAAAACTTGATTTTCCTGATGTACAGTTAAAATTTGTTGATTTGGGTTAGTATGCCATAAGGACAAAAAATTTGTGGAACACAGATGAAATAGTATATTTCATTACAAGTGCGGAAAGCCTGCCATTGCAAAGAGTTCCGAAAAATGTCTGCCCGAGCCGAGGCGCAGCCGTAGGTGAGGAGTTCGTATAACGAAAAAATGAAGCAATTTAATAAAATAATAAAAACACAATAAACTCAACTAACTAGGAAAATGGCGCCAACCGTAAAAGAATATAAGCAGAGATTTTCTTTTGTTTTCTTCACCAATTCTGGGTAGGCAAAGGGAACTATGCCCATACAGCCAAGTGTTCAGTAGAATTTTTTTATTGATATGAAATGAAAATGAAATTTAATGAGATGAAATGAAATGAAACCTAACCTAACTCATTGAATCAAATCATTAAATCTGATATTGAAACAAATTTGTAACTTCTTTTTAGAAATATTTGCATGAATCATAAACTTCTATGAATTTTTTTTAGTAAAAACTTCGTGGTTGGTTTTTTTCTTTTTAATAGACATTATTTTGACAGTTGGGAAAGAGAACGCACGAGTTCGGAAAAGGTAAAGAAAAAGCTCGAGTATGTAATAGCCCACATCCCGAACGCTATACGTGCAATACGCCACTTTTTGAGCAACTGTATTAAAAAAAATGTGTCAACTGCATCGATGCCGGGCTCAAATGTTGGAGTATTAACATTGAAACTGTTTCGTGCTTTTTTATATCCCAGATTCTATTACTTTCGAATATTTACTCGCAGGGACTTAAGTAATCAATTTCCGAACCTATGCTTTATGTAAATACAGTTAAGTTGAGCGTGAATCCCATCTACATAATATAATAAAAGAACTTGTAATACGAGTATAATAAGAGACAAACACTTGTGCGGATCAACAAAATTAACACTATTTAGAACTATAATGTAACAAAATGTACGGGTTAGTAAAGCCCATAGAGAAAAATTACTAAAAAAACCTGTAATCGCTACGTGCAAATAATAGATCGAGGAAAAAGTTGTGGTATTTTACGTACTCCGCGCCCATCAGATCTTTCCGTAGTGGTGAGACGTGGCAGGACCTCTTGCTCTAAGTTTCCATTTGGGGAAGTACCTCCACCTTACCGAAGACCGCAACTAAATAACTATTCCTGTAGGATTGTTGTGTTCCTGTGCGTGATTAGGGTCGCCAGTTATTTGAGAAAACGCAAAAGCGACGTCCCTGGAAAACGCAAATGTGCATAGGCTACGGTAACTGCTTACCATCAGGCAGGCCGTACGCTTGTTTGCTACTTTAGTGGTATAAAAAAAAAATCATGATTAGACGAAATCTGCAATTCATCAGATTACTTATTGACTTATTAGTTTTACGAAATACGGCACTACCATTTTTCGTATGAATGGAAAAGATGGCTGTTAGTATATACAACAGGGTTCAACATTGCAAATAGTTGGCTTTGATAACTTGTTAACTTTATGCTAATAGGACAAAACTTGTTATGGACAAGTCTAACTCGGCTCCAGCAACATTGTATGTTCATCAATGTAAAGTCAGTATAACATTATACTGACTTCCCCCGTCCGTTGTCCCCATTTAGCTAATACGAGTCGCATAATATACCTTGGATATAATAATTGATGAGACCCTTACATTCAGGCAACATCAAAGTAGTTCAATTCCATTTACAGTTTCTTTTCATTTCTCTAGCAGCGGTAAGCTAACTACAACCCGATCAATTGTACGAACTGTAACTCCTCCCACTGCATGGATATTGGTTTCCCTTCAATCGAAGGATTTTGAAGCATACTCTACCACGCTGCTCAACTACGGATTGGCGGAGGTGGTTTTCCATTTACGGATGTTCAAGCGGCTCGCGTGGCACTGACTTAGCTTAACGACTGTCGTCTATCGAACATAGCCGAGACTAATGATTTAACGTGCCTTCCGAGTACAGAGAAACTCGAGATAGACAAACCCATCTGTTGACTAGCTGCGGTCAACATTGCTTAACCTGTGTTTTCTATTAGAATCACACGCGCAACGACGCCATCGCGCTCTCAACCCGCCAACCCGAATTCATGTTTATTATTGATCCATCCCTAAATACTCGTGAACGCTTCCTTCTGGACACAAGAACGCGCATATAAGCAAAATAATACGCAGCGAATTCGCTCCTTCCAGCCTTGTGTAGCAGAGTCATAATTTTAAAAATCCTCGCTCTATTGCAGATTTAAAAATCGAACAAGTGTGTTTTGCATCGTGGCAATTTTAAATAAGTTACTATATTACGTCACGAGGTGGAGAAGTTAGAAATTAGAATAGAGAGAGATCAGACACTTTATGCCCTATTCTTAAGCCCAATGATCTGCTCTATAAGACATTTATGAGTATTTATAAAGAGTACTAAAAAGGCACCCAGCATTTCTCTACCGCACTAAAATAACTAACAAACTACAAAAAAATATAGTTTATACTCAATACTCAATAGGTATTCGATCTGATCTGCCATCGACATTATCTAGTCTCGCAGGCAATACCTCGCTAATTGACTTGACGTTCATTACTTTGTCGTTGATTCTCAACTGTGACACTAAATTATCAAAACTTACCCTGTTTTTTTTTTCAAACTATTTAGAAGTAAAAGCGGTTAACGTTGAAATGGACGCTCTAATATCTATTTGAATAATTTCCGCCAACAGATCAAACAAGGTACACAGCTGCGTACATTTCCTTGCTTATTGACTATTCAAACGACCTATTTGGCTACGGACTAGCAACGTTAATACCTAGCGCTTTACTGGAGAATTTATATCGTTTGAAGCATCTGTCTACAGTTCTCTTTAAATTATGCAACATCACGGATTTGTTATGCTGTTTTGTATGTATAAATATTGAACACATCTAAAAAAGTTAACATAACCACAATACTATATGCAGGATGTGGTTGATGAATGTATGATGTGTACATATTTGTAATTGTCACTTGCCCAGCGGCGAAGGAAAACATTGGTAGGAAATCCACACGTGTAAACTTTTTTGTTTATACAACGTAGGGAGGCATACAAGTATACGGCCGACCTGATGTAAAGCAGTTACCGTAACCTATTAACGCTTGTAATATAATATAATTAAGTATCACTCGCGCGATGCCTCGTCTGCTGCTTACACAGCAACTCCTTAGGAGCTTACTAGTAACCTCACTCACACGCAGGAACACAACAACCCTCTAGAGAGTTATTATTTAGCTACGATTTTCTGTGAGGTGGAGGTACTTTCCCAGATGGGCTGTTTTGAAGCGCCCTACCTCTCTTAAAATTTTGTTTCTACATATGATCTAACCTAAAAGAGATTTTGTTTCCGATTAAACTATGTGTTTGTATTCGTCGGAATTATTAGCAGCTTTCAATACAAGTGACGAAACGGTACTGATTCATTTACATCTCATTTAAAAAGAATGATAAACTTGCCGTTTTACTTTCATGCTGTTACTCCCAAAGTAAGTTTGCATGGTATCATATAAAGTTGATTTGAACTAAAGCATTGTGTCAAGATAAGAAAAAAATCGGCCAAGTGCGAGTCGGACTCGCGCACGAAGGGTTCCGTACCATTATCTAAAAAAACGGCAAAAAAATCACGTTTGTTGTATGAGAGCCCCCCTTAAATATTTGTTTTATTTTAATTTAATTATTTATTCTTAAAGTGAATATATAACTAAATATTCTGTGAATATTTCAAGCGTCTACCTATTGCCGTTATCAATATCGAGCAAAAACGAGCAAAAAAATCATGTTTGTTGTATGGGAGCCCCCTTAAATATTTATTATATTCTATTTTTTAGTATTTGTTGTTATAGCGGCAACAGAAATACATCATCTGTGAAAATTTCAACTATCTAACTATCACGGTTCATGAGATACAGCCTGGTGACAGACGGACGGACGGACGGACGGACGAACGGACGGACGGACAGCGGAGCCTCAGTAATAGGGTTCCGTTTTACCCTTTGGGTACGGAACCCTAAAAGTATGCTCCGCTGGTACATGCATATAGAAAAAAATGACGAAATAGATATCCAATGCGAAAGTGGAAGGATGTAAGAGCCGTGGATGACGACTCACCTAAATTGACTGTATTTTATCAGGAGATGTCAGGAGCCCGAGGTACCAGCGAGCACATATGAAAATATCCCTTGCGGGGTAGGCAGAAGGAACCGAGCGCCATATGACGCGGTCCTTACATACTTCACTCGCTTCTGTGATATTCATAGCTCTTTTCATGCACGCTTGCCGGTTCCTGGGGCTCCTGACATCACCTTCTGGTAAAACACGACCAATATTTTTGAAAATTCGTATGAATCTTAAAAAAGCAATAGAGTGTGTAAGAACCAACCCTTATGGTGCTCGGTTATCTCTACCTACCCCGCAAGAGCCCTGCTATGATGACATATATAAGAAGAAGAAGTCACTGAACAATAACAAGAAAATAACGAGAACAAAATTGCCTTAATTTATTTTACAGTCACATAAATGAATGGATTCTAAATCGAACCATAATAAAAAGATCCAGCATGACAATAAAAAAGGTCCGTTGCGCTGATTGGACTTAGGGGAGGTAGCAAGACCATATCTCAAACATAAATTGAGTTAAAAGAAGATGCTTGGTAGTGTACGATGGAATTGTGTCGCCATTATTCATAAGACCCTTCGTCCACGCGTTGATTCGACTTGGACTCGTTTCATACGCAACTGAGACTTTACTTCGCGTACGCTACAAGTACTCGGCCAATACTATTACACGCGTCGACCTATATATCCGCAACTTTCGCGACTCGCTTAAGATATGTGAGGAAATTTTTGTATACATCCCAACATTGAAAGTGGCTGCGAAGGAACTATTTAGAAGAAAGTGACGTAGAAATTTATTTGTTACATGCAATTTGTTCTAACTTGCTTTGTGTCCTTCCGGCAGCAATTCATGCTGACTAGCACAGGCCGGCACCCACCCGCTACCGTTAGTACATGCAACGTGCCGTGTCGCTGCCATGGGTGCTCCGGTAGTCTCCGCCCCGGTTGCTGCGGTCGTCCGCCAACTGAAACAGAAACCGCGTGCATCCGCCACCATCGCTGCCACTACTGCCCTAGTCGTCGCTGCTCAAGTCAAGTCAAGTTAATTTGACTTTCGCAAAATAACGCCTGAATCTATTAACTATTTGTTACAACATGTAAAACAAAACTTATTTGTCTGTGGTGCTCACACATTCCATACATAAACGAAACACTTCTATAATTATGTCATGTTCTTTTTTTTTTTTTTTTTTTTTTTATATTACTAAGGTGGCAATCAAGCATACGGCCTGCCTGATGTTAAACAGTCACCGTAGCCTATGGACATTTGCAACACCAGGGGCGTCACTCATGCGTTGCCGACCCTCTAAAAACCTCTTCACGCATTTCTTGAAGAACTCCATGCTGTAGTTCCTTGGAAAAACCTCGGCTGGGAGCTCATTCCACAGCTTGAGTGTTCTCGGAAGAAAACTTCTCTGGAACCGCACCGTACGCGACCATAGCGGTTCAAGCGTGTGAGGGTGAACTCCCCGCCGTCGGCGAGCGGTGCGGTTATAAAAAGTAGCCGTCGGCATCATTTCGAATAACTCTTCAGAACACAACCCGTTGTACAATCGGTAGAACACACAAAGGGAGGCAAAGTCTCTCCTTAAACTTAAGGGTTCAATACCGTGTGTAAGTTCGTTCATCATAATGTCATTCGTACGATACTCTAGCTGTATGCGACTAGCACAGCCAATTGCACGGGACTGGTTTGCGACGCGCGGCGTCGAGATCGCGTTCCGTCGACGTTTGTAGGAACGTTACCGAAAATATATGGAAAGATAATTTGAGCGACTCGTATGATACCCGTATCATACCCGAATCTTGAGCAAGTCCACGTGTAGATGAAGAGCTAAACGGATTCTTGAGACCTGCATCAAAAATTCCGATAGAGGCACCCTGTAAAAAAATGTAAATGATGTTGTACAAGCTTGTCACACAACCGAGACGTCTCAATTGCTCAAGTCTACTCTTGCTTCATGACATCGTTTGTCCATACACCGAGCTGTTTCAAATCTACAAGAGTTATTATTAAAACCTCTCTGTTTAATAATTTCAATAAATTTTCACAAGTAAAAATATCCAAATCAACGAAGCAGTGAAAATCGCATTTAAAGAAAAATACACCGTGAAACACGCTATTAGAGTTCATCAACCTCCGTCCATAAAATCCGTCTGTCTTTTATTTTATAGAAGATATACGCACGCATACGATATACGCATACCACTTAATGTAAAGCGATTTACTGTTGCCTATGAATGCTTGCATAAAGAATCACTCGTGCGATACCATCCCAGCTGAATGAAGCGTCCTAGGTCTCTTAATAACATCAAAACCAAAACACAATTGTGTTCGTGCGCACAAATGTTTATCCTATGTGATATTTTTTTTTATACTTGGTAGGGAGGCATACAGGCATACGGCCCACCTGATGCAAAGCGGGTACCGTAGCCAATTAACGCTTGCGTATATTATGTATCACTCGCGCGATGCATCCTCTGCTGCTTACACAGCAACTCCTTGGGAGCATACTGGTGAGTTTTCTGTGAGGTGAAGGTACTTCCCCAGACGGGCTGATTTGATGCGCTTTACCTCTCTTAAAACATCCAGACCAAGACAAACAGCCATGTTCATGCACACAAATGTTTGCCTTGTGTGGGAATCGAACCCACGAGCGTTCAAAGTCGCGTCATTCACGACTGAGCCACCGAGCTCGTCAATGATATCGAAGTGATAATCGAATCTCGAGCCTTAGCCCCAAAGTAGCATTACTAACTACTAAATTTTTCAATACCATTAAATTTAGAACCTCTGTAACGTCATGTATTTTCAAATACTTGAAATCTTTACAGCTTCGTATACAAATAGGGTCGTTACCATCAAGGCAGCTTCGTTAGGATACGTATCAAATTAGAAGCGTAAAACTGGCACAAACAAATGTAGTAAAACGTGGAATCTACGCTCTGTACCTACTAACACGGATGTGGAAGGTATACTGTTCAATGGAACCGGCAGCTGAATGGAAGGCATGTCCATACTATATTCCTTTTTGTTGTAGCGTGTCAGGGATTATCTTTTGATTCTTAGCTTTGAAATAGTCAATAGATTTAGGCGTTACTTTGCGAAAGTCAAATTTACAGGCAATTTGATTTAAACTACTTTGTGTGCTTCCGTTCCCGATTAGCTCATGCGAACTAGTGCCGGCCGGCACCGACCCACTACCGTTAGTAGATGCATGCCGCCGCTGCATAGCTGCTCCGATCGTCTCTGCCTCGGCAGTTGCGGTGGTCTCTGCGAGTGTTCGCCGTCGGAAATGTAAACCGCATGCATCCGCCACCGTTGCTGCCCTGGCTGCTCCGTGCAAGCGTTCATAAGCTACGGTAACCGCTTTACATCAGGTGCGCCGTAGTTTTGAATTTTTTCCAACGTTGTATAAAGAAAAAGAAGATATTTGTAAAAAACCTTGTTATTAAATTTGTACTGTTCTAAAAATGTAAACCTATAATTTTTAGTGAATATTAAGAAAGGTTTTGATAGGGTCGTGCTGTGGTACATATTGCCTGGCTTGATGGTGCGCTGCTCCGTGCTATGGAAGCGCTGATATGTGCAGGGACGAAAGGTACACCGCTGATGTGGAAAGACGAGTGAGTGCTGGGAATAGTGTGAATGTAGCGTTAGGAAAATTTCTTGGCAGTAAAAACTTGAACCAGAAGGCACAGCTTGCTATACACAATGTAGTGCTGGTCCCAACGCTTACTAATGGAAGCGAGAGCTGGGTGTGGCACAGAGAGCATTAAAGTAGGATAAACGCGGTCTAAATGCGAGCGTTTGCAGAATATGTGACGTAACGCTTGTAGATCGTATTCGCAATGATGATGTTAGAAACAGAGTTGATCTGAAAGAAAGGGTCGGTGTTAAAATAAAAAGTGGCAGGCTCCGTTGATTCGGACATGTAGAGAGAATGCAGGAGGAAAGAACAACAAAATAGATATATAATGCGAAAGTAGAAGGATGTAGAAGCCGAGGAAGGCTAAGACTTACCTACCATGACGAAATTCATCGTGTTTTATCAGATGGTGATGTAAGGAGCATTAGAAACCGACGAGCGTGCATGAGAAGAGCAATTAATGTTAAAGAAGCGAGCGAGGTGTGTAAAGATCGAGGTATGTGACGCTCGGTTCTCTCAGTCTACCCCAAAAGGGATTTGGAGTGTTAATTATATATATTATATATAGATAGATGTTATAATTACGAATATGTACATAAATCCGTTGAGTTAAATTTAGTGATACTCGCCAGGATTCGAATCAGTGACCGTCCGACCGTCGATAAGTTGGTTCTTTATCCACTGAGCCAGCTCCAATAAACGGCGCTGCCCCTATTCATTACTTATGTACAGATTCCATTGCTAGATCTTATAGCACATTATACATCAATCGAGAGGTATGTTTTTTTGCTACCCAGTTTAGTAAGAAAATGTGTCCTTTGTCAATAGAAAGACATACGGAAATACACCAAAAAGAATAATTACGGTTTCATTTTTCATTTTCGAATACGAAGACCTAAAAACAGCAAAACAATACGTACAAATAAAGAGTCACTTCCAGCTGCAAAATCAGGAACCCCTTTAGCCCTCGGGACTTGCCTGGTGTCATATGTTTTCGCCCAGGTGTGAGTACAGTGTAAACAGTCTTTCTGCACGTCTGTTGACACACGAGCTACTTATGAACATGTACGTGGATGTGGTGATCGAAAATTACGTTGAGGATATGGCATTTTCAAGCCTGCTCACCATTAAAATTGAGTCTTCTTAGCGTTGTCCCGTTTCCCAGTCCATTAGAATTAGCAGAGTCTGCTACCTAAGCCTAAATATTAGGTAGGTAGACAACCTGGAAAACCAGACCTTTCATAGTTTAGGTCACACGTCTTTCGAAATATATTTTTAATGACGAGCTAGGTGGCGCAGTGGTGAAACGCGTTGTTACGCTACTTTGACACCAACGCTCGTGGGTTCGATTCCCACACAGTACAAACATTTGTGTGCATGAACATGTCTGTTTGTCGTGGTCTGGGTATTTTCTATATATAATAAGTATGTATTTACAAAAAAAAAAATGTATTTACGTATGTTTATCAGTTGTCTAGTACCCATAACACAAGCTTCGCTTACTTTGGGGCTAGGTGGCGCTGTGTAATTTGTCCGACAATGACGTGCGTAATTACAAATGTACATATATTTCCGAAAACCATTAAAATTGACTATAATGATGCAGCTTCATCAAACTTATATCACACTAATCGAGTGCAAGGTGTTGAACTACTATTGCAACTTCACGCCAAATCCCTTACGGGGTAGGCAGAGAGTACCGAGCGCCACGTGACTCGATCCTTACATACCTCACTCGCTTCTTTAATATTCATTGCTCTTTTCATGCACGCTCGCCGGTTTCTAGGGCTCCTGACATCACCTTCTGATAGAACACGACCAATTTGGTCATGGTAGGTAAGTCTTGGTGTTGAAGTTCATATAAAAAAGAAATTTTTCGTGGTAAATGTCTGGAATCCTTAAAACTTCAATGAAATTAGCATTTTCAACAAAATTTTATGGTACCAATCGAACGAACCATCCAACATTTTCAACAAAATTGGACTTCTTCCTACGCCTTTGACGAGTGACATTGCTGTTGTTATTGGATTTTTTAATGTTTTAGTATTAGATTATTAGACATACGTGCTAGTGAACTCACACAGTAATAAAAAACGAAAATATTTTTTTTTTCGTCTATAGCTTCACGCCAAATCCCTTGCGGGCTTGATCTCGACGTGAATAAGTCCAAGAAAATTGAGTATCGTTTTACGAATGGTATTTAAACTTAAGGATTGGGGTCTAAGGACTCTTCCCGATAATTTTTCAGCAGAGTTCCTGGCTGCATCTAGAGTTAACGTAAGTCTGGAAATGGATCTAAACAGAAGATTTGACTTTATGATCTAGATTTCTTTGCCTCGGGGATAACAAAAAAAAAATCAACAACGCTATAATAATAAACATTTGTGATCCGCGAATAATTCCTTCTTATATCGAGAAAATTTATTGTCTGGTTAAAAAGCTAGTTAAGAAAACAGCCCTCTTTATATGAAACAACGAGTGTAGAATGTAGTTTTTTTTTTTTATGATCCCATATATTTATATCCCATATAGTTGATGAAGATTGCATAAAGAACTAAAAAGTTTTTAGTTTATCATTTTGTTTTTTCTTTTATTTCAATGGTTAAGTTACATTTCAAACTTTGTGATAAACAAGTGAAACCAACTATTCAGCTTCCACTCTTGCTGATAAGTTACTTAGACGCAATGTTCTACTAGTCTAGGAGTACCACAAGGCGCCATTTTAGGGCCATTTCTTTTTTTGATTTACATTAATGATCATCCATTCATGGCACAAGACCTAAGTGAGATTATATTATTTTCTTCGATACCTTCGACGTTACCTTCTTAGTTTTTAAGGTTGATCGGAATAAAGATAATTTTGACGATGTGAATAACACTGTGGCGTGTTCATGAATGGTTTACGACAAATTACTTAGCACTTAATGCTAATAAAACAAATGTGTCTCCTAAAATTACACAAGTAATCTTTCGAAAAACTTTTAGTTCGTCTGCTTAAAGAAGTAACCGCCTGATTTAATAATAGCTACCTAAGTCGTTTATGAACAGTACAGATAATAAAGGGCCCAGGATTGTACCGTGCGGCACCCCAGTAAACACTAAAATAATCATATAACTTAAATAAACGTATATAATGACTATTATACGGTACAAAGAAGCTTCAGCCGGTGCATATATCTACTAAGAATTAATAAAACTACATTTTAAGTTTTAGGCACCAAAATATAAACACTAGTATTGTCTTAGGTTTTCGCGATTGTTACACATTGAATTAAACAATTTTTAACGGAAGTAGCGTCGGTGGTCGCAGAAGTCTTCCTGCGACCACGGACTCTGCAAAGCGTTCGAAACGTCAGGTTCAACAAAATAAATAATATACGCAATACTTCCGTTAAAAATTGTTTAATTACATATAAACACTGATCTTAAAAATCATTAACACTCATAAGGTCTGGTTAAGCCATCATCGCTTTTGCCCATTAACTCGAAACGACAAATTCGTCATAAAATCTATCTCTCAGCCTCCGTAAATCAAGCAAGAGCTAGTTTTATTATAAACGACCGAATATCCCAGCCAATTTTATAGATGTTACCCTCATTGACATAAAATGGTTTATGATTACGACAATTTGCCGCATCCATTGGCGTTGTGACTTTATATCGTTCAGGGTTACTCTTCGCATAAAATGTGCCTTGGGGACGAATGCTTATGTTGCGTTCACACGGTGCTGGTCTGTTTCAGAAGAGCAATCTTTTGCTGGTCTGATTAATATTCTGTGATGGTCATGCGGGATATGACATATTCTTGCCTGATAAAACTTGAAAACAAAAAAATACAAACCTCTTTACTGCACAAATAAAAAAAAAATCTAAACCTCAAACTGTATATTTATGAAAATGTACAATAAGATCCCTATGCTAACGAACTTAAATAATAAAATTCTTCCTAAACATCAGCTTCTTTTAAAGCTATTTAAAATAAGCTATTAGTGATTAATTGTATTACTAGTATTAGTTTTAATATATCTAAGGTATTAAGTTTATTATCCCCCTTATATTAACATATAGTATAAACTTCGTCTATGTCAATGTTCATATTAAATATTTGCTAAACAAAATGGGGTGTTTAAAGTTGATTATGTGTTCAAGCTTGCCTGGTTGTAAGAGGTAAGGCATTCGACAGGTTGACAGCTTGAAGAGAAAAATAATTAGTGAGGAAGTTGGTAGCGTGCGGGGGTGTTTTAAGTAATTTTTATTAAAGAAAGTAGAAAAACATCCCGTCAAGTAATAAAGCGTAGAAGGATTAAATAGTATGGAGTAGAAGAGGGAGCCACTATTATTGCATTTGAAATTCCACGAAAATCATAAATTAAATGAATGACTATAATCGAATTTAGAAGTTTCAAAATCGCTCCAATTTATTAAGCTGCTGTTTGTTGAGATCCAGCTTGCAAGTCAATAATTGGAAATCGTAAGAACTATGATAGTGTAAATTTTGAATTTACCGAAAGGAATTTTCTATATCGTCGAAGAGAACTGTTGTAATCAAGACCGGATCCCGCTAAAGATTATGCGTATTTTTTCACATTCTAATTTATTTATTTATTAGCTTAACTTGAAATTCATTAAAAATAGGTTTCAGATTAGAGAATATTCGCTTCTTAAATTCAAAATCGAAAAATTAACTAAGTAATTAAATTAAATTAGTAAATTAACAACTAAGTAGGGTCGGCAACGCAAGAGTGACACCCCTGGTGTTGCAAATGTCCATAGGCTACGGTAACTGCTTACCATCAAATCTCCTGTGATTCCCATAAGCATCGAGTTTCTGACACATTATTTATGCAAGGCATAAGACGTCTTATAAACTACTTCAGGTATTATACCTATAATAGGGGACCTGCTCATTTTAGGGTGAGAGGCAAAAAACCAACGCACGTTCCTGTAACTAAATTATATGGAGATACAGTATGATGGTGGTTAAAAGTTTTAAACGTCTAGGTCATATGGAGAGAGAAAGAGCGTTGGCAATGCGATGCGATATGACCCGAAGCTTTACACGTTGCAGTACTTACTAACCCCTTTTAAGGCATCTTGCCAAACTCTGTAAGCAATTATCACAAAGGGATTCACACAAAGGGATTCCAAGGATGCTGTTGGAGCTTCCTCGATATTGCAGTGTGTAGACTATATTTGCGAAAAGATTTGAAAACTGATTTGCAGAGTCCGCGAGAAAATCATTAGCGTCCTAAAAGTCGTTACGGATAGACTTGTATGTCAACTGAAGACACATAAATATCCCTGAATTAAAATATAGTAATTTGATATGTAAATTCCTTTCAATTTTCCTAATGTATATAAATATCGAATCTGATTTAAATTATTTTATGTGTTTCAAACATAATTCAGAGAAAAATTCTGAGTAAAGTTTGTTGACTTTCCTGGTGTATGCTCACTGTTTATCATGTACACATTTAGTATACCTACTTAATATTTGTTAATTGAGCCCGGGCAAGTAGAAAAGATAATAACTGTCTTACATAGGGGTAATAACTAAATTATAGTTCTTATTTCACGGGTTTTAATCCCGGTCATTTGATAGGCGTGCGCGGTGATATGAATCCAACGCGTAGAGGTCCCTTCGAAAAGAAAGATGTAATGTATTATACCAGCTGTGGCCTGCTCTAAGGGATATCAATGGGAGGATATACCCACGAACAGGTCACGGCAGGTATTGGGACTATTGCAAATGTGTCGGAAATAATTGAGCTATTGAAATGAGATCTGGAGGAATTATTAGTACTGGGCTATTACAGAAGAGAGACGGACACCTGCTATAACTATCCTATCTGATGTTACTTCGGCAGGCGGTGGCTCGCCACTCACTAGATGGACCCCCGAAATGCCAGAGAAAGTCGCCCGGGAGCAACACCAATGTGAGTGACTCAGGGGTGTCGAGAGGTGTGCTGCGCTTTCTCCGAAGTTACTCGCGGCGTTATGTCCTTTAACACTTCCACCCCTGGAGCATATCACCCACTAGAGCAATATACTCTATCGACTCCTCTCTAAACGGCCAATGAAGGCAAGCTCGAGCTGAGAGTCCTGCGGGCCTTCTTGACTTTTCAATCCGACCGAAGAAGACACGCCGGAGGCGAAGGGTCTGATCGATTTTTTGGAGCACTCGGGTACCCGTGGTGTCGTTACGCACCAACAGCTCGCCACAAGCTGCCCTGCGGGCAAAATTATAGTTATTGTTAAATATTTGTTAATGACGTTATCACGGTTGATAAACAAGCATTGGCATCATGACTACATATGATATACATGTATGTGTTTCTGAGATATAAATTAAATAAAATAACACATAAAAAGATAAAAAATAACTTTGCAGGATCCAATAATTAAATGTTAATTTACATAACTGCGATTCCATGTAAACGTAGCTTTAAGAAACGACCACTCACTCTGACGACTCTATAGCTTTACCACAAACGCGGCGAAGTGTTCTCAGTTGATTTTAAGTGTGTCAGGTTGTTGTCAAGCTCACCATAAGCAAGTTCGAGCTTCATTCGATAACACTTTGTCGTTATAAACGTGACATAACAATTTTACTCGAGATCCAATAACGAAGATAAATAAATAAATTTCCATATAAATTATACAGCGCTATCTAGTCCCAACTAGGGTAAATCTTGTATGTAATATTGATACTAAATATATGAGAAGACAAATAGAATTATTTGTGCAGACCAATTGTTATTTTCCCAGACATGGGGTTGACGGTGACCTGCTCCGTGATGTGCAATCCACTTATGAGGATAATACTAGCGATGGGCGATTTCGAGATGTTTTAACAATCGAAAGAATTGCAGTCGTCAAATTATACAATCGAGTCAACAATCGACTCGCCGTTTTACAAAACAATCGAGAGGTTTTTCGATTGTTTCGATTATTGCATCAGTCAGCAGTAATTCATCGGTCACCGGTCAGTTTAGCCGGACGGACTCGACTCGCTGCTAGTTGTTTACAAGCATCGAGCCGAGGTGTATGTGTCGCGATTGTTTCTCGAGCCGCTGTGATTTTTTGTATTAAAACTAAAAAACTATGTTGCATACATTGCACAAGTTTATTTAAGTCATTAAAAATTAGGAAATTGATGAAAAGATGATTCGTTATAAACTTTGATTATTTTATTTATTTTCGTGATTCCTTTCTCCTATAATACGTACGTAAGTTGGGTAAGTTTGCTACTTTGCATGCATAGTTTGAACTCGCAAATCGCAATCACAAGACGAGGCCAATTCCAGCCATCGAGATGTTCTAATATAACTCAAAACAATCGACTGAAATCTCTCGCCATCGTGCATACTCGCAACCACAAATTCGAGTTGAAATCGCGCCGAAGACGAACACAACAACAATCGAGATGTTCGACGAAACAATCGAGATATTTGAAGAATCGAGACAATCGAAAAAACCCTCTCGCAATCGCCCATCGCTAGATTATACAGCATGATATCAACATTGATACCAAACAGAGATGCGTGCTGTCGGCTTGGCTGTTCATCCTGTATCCGGACAGTTGTCCTCAGAATATAAGAGATATGAGTGTGGGAATGCGAATGAGTGACTCAGTGGTCAACAACAGGTATTTTTTATACCACTAAGGTGACATTCAAGCGTACGGTTTGCCTGATTATATGCAGTTACCGTAGCCCATGGACATTTGCAATACCAGGGGTGTCATTCATGCGTTGCCGACCCTTTAAAAATTTCTTCACGCTTTTCTTGAAGAACCCCATGCGGGATTACGGTTGATGATGTAGTGTTGGAGCAAGTGGATGAGATTGTATATTTTGGAAGTGCTTTTAACAGCACTGGAAGGTACACCGCTGATGTGAAGACACGAGTGAGTGCAGGGAATAACGTGAATAGAGCGTTGGATAAACTTCTAGGCAGCCGAAATTTAAGCCAGAAGGCACAGCTCGCTGTACACAACGCGGTGCTAATCCGAATGCTAACTTATGGAAGTTAAGCTGGGTATGGCAGAGAGAGCATGAAAGTAGAACAATTGCGATCGAGATGAGAGCGTTGCGCAAAATTTGTGGCATATCGCTTGCTGACCGCGTTCGTATTGACGACCTAAGCGAGAGAGTTGGTCTGAAAGAGAGTGTTGGTGTTAATATAAGAAAAAGCATGCTCCGTTGGTTCGGACATGTAGAAAGAATGCAGGATGAAAGAATGACGAAACAGATATACAATTCAAAAGTGGATTCAAAGGATGTAGGAGGCGAGGAAGACCGAAACTAACCTACCATGAGCAAATTGGTAGTGCTTTTTCAGAAGGTGATATTAGAAGCACCAGGAACCGGCGAGCGTTTATTAACCCTTCGAAACCCGGGTGGTCGTATACGACCGCGAAATGTATGGGAAAACGTACATAACGGGTTCTGACTGCTAAAGAGATATAAATGTTAGAGAAGCGAGTGAAGTGTAAGAACCGCGTCTTATGGCGCTCGGTGCTCTGCCTACCCCGCAAGGGACCTGACGTGAAGATACTATAGTCGTTCTAAACATTATACTTCAGATTTATATCTTGGAATTCTCATTACGCTTGATTTAAATAAAATTATGTACAGAATGAAATTCTTATGCCTAAATAAAAACTTGCCTGGAGTTAAATCAAATTCAAATCTTTTTAAAGAGCTGAACCTACATAAAAGGAAAATTAGCTTTGAATTTATTAGATAGATTTACTTAATGTTCTTTGATCTGCTCTAGAATTTCTTTTGTCCAATAATCTTGTTCAGTTCAATAACCTATTTTAAGGATTTCCTAGAAGTTATTATTTCTAGATTTTGGTAATATGACATTTGGATGGCTATATTGGTGATATACTACTTTCTTATATGAGAATATAGTAATACCACATCTGTCAACTAGGTTGACTCATTCACCATAGCCACTTAAATATAATAAGAAAAAGTATAATAGGAATGCGTATGCCTTTAACGTGCTCAAGGGCGCTTAACGTGTTTTGGAAAGGCCTATCTATGCTGAAGATTTCAGTGCGTGATAGAATGAAAAATGAAGATATCCACAGTGAAACTAAAGTAACCGACTTAGCGCAAAGAATAAGTAAAGTGAAGCGGCAATGGGCCGGGCACATTGCTCGTAGAACGTTGGGGAAAAAGGTATTGAAATGGCGACCCCACAACAAGAAGGCACACACGACAATACGGAGCGATGTCCTCAAAAGATCTGCGGGAAGTCGATGGCTGGTGTCTCGGAATCGAGATGAGTAGCTCCGTAGAGGGAAGGCATATGTCGAGCAGTGGACGAAAACGGGTTGCGATGATGATAATAAGAATATACTAAATAGAATAGAATAGCCGGTGATAAGTAAAATAATGTAGATGAGTCCAATATGATGATCTATCTATTTGTATAATACGATCATACCAGTGGCCTGCGTGCGAGTTTTTCAAAGATTTACGGTATTGTTACGTTCGCGTTTACGTCAGCAAATTTGTATGGAATTTATGCATTAGTTGCGTTTTTCAGGGTTCGGTACCCAAAGGGTAAAACGGAACCCTATTACTGAGGCTCCGCTGTCCGTCCGTCCATCCGTCCGTCGGTCCGTCCGTCAATTGAGAATTGAATTGAAATTTTCACAGATGATGTATTTCTGTTGCCGCTATAACAACAAATACTAATAAATAGAATAAAATAAATATTTAAGGGGGCTCCCATACAACAAACGTGAATTTTTTGCTCATTTTTGCTCGATATTGATAACGGCAACAGGTAGGCGCTTGAAATATTCACAGAATATTCAGTTATATATTCACTTTAAGAATAAATAATTAAATTAAAATAAAACAAATATATAAGGGGGGCTCCCATACAACAAACGTGATTTTTTTGCCGTTTTTATAGATCGGCAAAAAAAAAATCGGCCAAGTGCGAGTCGGACTCGCGCACTAAGGGTTCCGTACCATCAATATTCATATAAAAATAAATGTTTGTCTGTATGGACTCAAAAACGGCTGGGCAGATTTTGATGAAATTTACAAGGAATCTTCAGATCAGTCCAGCGGGTGATCCTGTGAAGTTTGGTAGCGATCAGGTCACTCGTGCGAAGCTGGGGCGAGTAGCTAGTTATCTATAAAAACGGAAAAAAATCACGTTTGTTGAATGGGAGCCTCCTTAAATATTCAATTTTTTAGTACTTGTTGTTATAGAGGCAATAGAAATACATAATTTCTGAAAATTTCAACTGTCTAACTATCACGGTTCATGAGATACAGCCTGGTGACAGACGGACGGACATACGGACAGCGCAGTCTCAGTAATAGGGTCCGTTTTACCCTTTGGGTACGGAACCCTAAAAAACGAACGTTTTTATGGCATCGTAATGGCAACCTGATTGAGGTAATTAGGTACATCAAAAAACCAGCTTCAGGAAATAAGAAAATCGGCACATTTATTGCAGATATACAATTCGCATTCAGCTAACAAAGGTATTGCTCTACTGTTATGTAAATGAGAAGAAATATAGCACATTTAATACACGAACACAGGTTAATGGAATAAGCTAGCTTATTGCCCATACCTTATGTTGAAGAATTCTAAAACCTTTTACTATTCAGAGAACGTACTTATCGCTGAAATAAATCTTCCCGCACTGTTTAAAGGGGAAGTAAAGTGGTGTAACTTAAAATTTTACGACGGGCCGCGGGAAAAAATCCAGGAAAAATTCAGTGACAGACTTTTTAAAATATAGGAGTTGTAACCGCTCTAAGGGTTAACTGCGGTGCTCGGGGTGGCTTTTGTGTGTTATAATAAAGGATGCTGAAGTATAACTACTGCAGAGTAGGTACAGTACAACAGTTTATAAGTATGCTTTTAGGTAAAGAGCTCGATGGCGTTGCGCGTGTCATTCTGAAACACGCAGGTTAAGCAACGCGACCGCAGTCTCTCTGTGGATGTGTTAATTTATCTCGAGCTCAGATCCCGGACTTGTTAAGCTAAGTCAATAGCCTTCAAGCGGCTTGAAAATAATGGACTCCGCCAATCCGCAGTTGTCCAGTCCGGCGATATTTGATCTAAACCCCTACGGTTGAAGTGAGACCCCTATTCCCTGCAGTGGGATAAGTAAGGGTGGATGTATAGTAGTAGTGGTTTAGGTAAGTAAAGAGGGTAGGGTGTAAGTAGCTCGATTGAGGAAGTACCTCCGCTTCACCGAAAACCGCAGCCAAATAGGGTCGGCAACGCATGAGTGACACCCCTGGTGTTGCAAATGTCCATAGGCTACGGTGACTGTTTACCATCAGGCAGGCCGTATGTTTGATTGCCACCTTAGTGGTATAAAAAAAAAAAACCCTAAGGGTGGTCGGTGTGATAACAATAAGCTGATGTGATGTTTTTGTGAGTAACAGGTGATGGTAATCCCTATACTCCTTGTATGGCAAGCTCTCATTGGCTATGGTGCCCACTTTACAACGAGGAGACACTTTACTCTTGGTGGCAGAGTGGTTCCCACACAGAACAATAATTTGTATGCTTTTAAAATGTGTGTTAGTCTTGGTCTGGATTTTTTAAAGAGAAATAATAATCCATGGTGGATTGTTGTGTTATTGCGAGTGAGTGATGCGTACGTGTAAGGTCTCATATGTCTCCGACGTTGTATAAAAAAGGCATATAGTAGTCCGACTGCGGAAGTACCTTCACTACACTGGAAAACATGGCCAAATAATAACTCCGAAAAAAACAGTTTTGTTCTTGCGAATGATGAGTACCAGAAAGCTCCTGCGTGTCAAAAATTCTTGCGTGTGAGTGAGATCACCAGTGAGCTCTTGAGGAGTTGCTGTGATAGCAGCAGAGATGGCATCGCGCGAGTAATACTTAATGTATTACAAGCGTTCATAGGCAACGATAATTGCTTTACGTCAGGTGGGCAGTATGCTTGTATGCCTCCCGGCGTTGTTTAAAAAGGGTCCCTTTTGTTTGCTACGGAATCCTAAAAACACAATTAAATAAATTAAATAAATAAAATAAATAAATATTGCCGGACAAATTACACAGCGCCACCTAGCCCCAAAGTAAGCGAAGCTTGTGTTATGGGTACTAGACAACTGATAAACATACGTAAATACATTTTTTTTTGTAAATACATACTTACTATACATAGAAAATACCCAGACCAATACAAACAGACATGTTCATGCACACAAATGTTTGTACTGTGTGGGAATCGAACCCACGAGCGTTGATGTCAAAGTAGCGTAACAACGCGTTTCACCACTGCGCCACCGAGCCCGTCAAACAATAGACTTGCCGTCTTTGCTTTTGTTGACGTAATAATATTTTAGCGTGCACCGTTTCCACATAATATTTACCTGTGCCTTTTCAACTAAATCCTGCAGAAGGAACCCGGAGACTAGTTTTAAAATTCATTCTCTGCATAAACTAGAGGTTCAAAATAGTGATAATCAGGTGATAATAGTATTGTCTTAGGTTTTCGCGATTGTTAAATTAAATTAAACTATTTTTAACGGAAGTATCGCGTGTTTTATTTATTGTGTTGAAACCTGACGTTTCGAACGCTTTGCAGCGTCCGTGGTCGCAGGAAAGACTAAGGTGGTATTTGTCTTACATTAGTTATTCAATTATTACATCTACCGACATGGATGGATTAATTATATATGTTCCGATTCACACAAAAATCGCTCACAGTGTCCGAACATTTTTTAGTAGATCTTTGGATTTGTGACTTGATTATTTTTAGGACTGGATCCCAAGCAGGTGGTACTTGCCAACCATCTTCTCTATTGAAATTGGGGTGTTTTCTTATTTCAATAGCCTCGCGCAACATTCTCGGCATGTAGCGATTCTCCTTGGCGAGGATTTGTGGTTTATCGAACCGGATGTAATGGTTTGGTTGATCCAGTGTATGTTCTCATACTGCAGAGTTTTTATCGCGCCTATTCCTATAGTGATAATGCGCCTATAGTGATAATGCCTGTACGACTATATACGGTGCGAGATATTGAATGGTATAAAGGAATTTTAAATATTTGACCCGATTATTTTTAGTGGAGAGGAAATGGTTCACCTTTTTTTATGCAACGTTTTAAAAGAGATAGGGCGCATCAAAGCAGCCTGTCTGGCGAAGTATCTCCACCTCACAGAAAACCTGAGGAGTAGCTGTGTTAGCATCAGAGGAGGCATCGCGCGAGTGATACTTAATGTATTACTAGCGTTGATAGGCTACGGTAACTGCTTTACATCAGGTGGTCCGTATGCTTGTATGTTGTATAAAAAAAGACTGTTTTGAACTGGTTGCCGTAAATTAGGAACGCATGCAGGACAGGAAATATCATTCTGGCGAAAGTGTAAACCACCCTCACCTACACGTTGAGTACCCTGCCTTTTATTAATGAATAAATGTAAATGAGCCATTTATGCTTTTCGAGGCAGTCTGGCGAGAGTTAGTTTTTAGGGTTCCGTACCCAAAGGGTAAAACGGAACCCTATTACTGAGGCTCCGCTGTCCGTCCGTCCGTCTGTCACCAGGCTGTATCTCATGAACCGCGATAGTTAGACAGTTGAAATTTTCACAGATGATGTATTTTTGTTGCCGCTATAACAACAAATACTAAAAAATAGAATAAAAGAAATATTTAAGGGGGCTCCCATACAACAAACATGATTTTTTTGCTCGTTTTTGTTCGATATTGATAACGGCAATAGGTAGACGCTTGAAATATTCACAGAATATTTAGTTATATATTCACTTTAAGAATAAATAATTAAATTAAAATAAAACAAATATTTAAAGGGGGCTCCCATACAACAAACGTGATTTTTTTGCCGTTTTTATAGATATTGGTACGGAACCCTTCATGCGCGAGTTCGACTCGCACTTGGCCGGTTTTTTACTCGTTTTTGTTCGATATTGATAACGGCAACAGGTAGACGCTTAAAATATTCACAGAATATTTAGTTACATATTCACTTTAAGAATAAATAACTAAATTAAAAATAAAACAAATATTTCAGGGGGGCTCCCATACAACAAACGTGATTTTTTTTGCCGTTTTTATAGATAATGGTACGGAACCCTTCGTGCGCGAGTCCGACTCGCACTTGACCGATTTTTTTTTATACTACGACGCATAGCACACAAGCATTCGGTCCGCCTGATGTATAAAGCAGTTATCGTAGCCTATGAACGCTTGCAACAAAAAGAATGACGCTTGCGCGTTACCACCCCGCTGTTAACGACAACTACTCATCTTCTGGTGACCCCACTCACTCGCAGGAATACAACAACCCTCCAGGGTGTTGTTAGTACTTCCCCAGTCGGGCTAACGTCGTGCCCTACACTCTTTCGCCAGAGCTTCGTCTGATGATAAGCAGGGTGCACCACGTGCAGTTGAGCTTGGCTTTGGCTCTAAAGGTGACATCGAGCCACTTACACTCCAATGTTGTGTGTTGACCAATATACATTAAAAGCAGACCGAACTGAGTATCTCCACAAGAAAGAAAAGGAAAAAGAACATGGCGGTTCCTACAGGGTCGTAACGCACGAATAATACCCCTGCCATTGCAAGTGCAAGCATATGGTACAAGCATGGTAAACAATTACCGCTGCTTATGAAGCGGTAATTGTTTACTATATGCTTGTTTTTACACCGCTTCTTCCGCGCTTCAGCGTTATCCCATTTCCTATCCCTTAGACTGGCGTAATTGGAAAATTGGGGGGAACGATACCTAAGCCCCAAAAATTTGGCGAAAATGTGAATTTTACATATAGCGATTGCGAATATAATTGCTGGTATGTCCCTACAACATACAGATGTTAGAGCGGAATGAAAATACTATAAATTAATTTAACGAAAGAAAAAAGCATTTTTGTAGTTATAATAAGAGAACCAAATGCTCCTTTCTATTTATTTCGTTCTTTTTCAAAACCAAATTCTAAATAGATAAAAGGAATCTGGCATAAAATAAGAATGGCAAATCATTTGATTACTTTAATGGCTATATATTCAAAGGGCATAGTCATTTAACCCTTCGAAACCCGGGTGGTCATATACGACCGCGAAATGTATGGGAAACCGTATATAACGGGTTCTGACTGCTCAATTTGTAGAATCCCGACAAAATGCCTACATCTCACAGAACAGCACAGCTAATTAACGATTATCAATTCAAGATCAATTTAAGTTGTTCAAGTTGAAAGTCGATTTACGATTATACCGGATTTGAAAGCACACTAAGCTGATTAGATTATATTGTACTTTAATTTCCGTGGTTGGGTTCCTTCAAGTGAAATAATCCATTAAAAAAAATAATCCATTAAAAAGCTCATTTAAAACGTTTATTCATTTCAAATACATTGAATTGTACATCTTTTGTTTGAAATTAAGAATCATCAGAATTGGTGGCGGAAGCACACAAAGCAGGTTAGAACAAATTGCATTAAGAATTAGTTACCGCGTGGTTAGATGAAGGTTATTTTACTTAATGATAAATGTTTATACATTTCTTTCAGTTAGATGAGTTGCTGTTTCAAGTCGTCAGGAACATGGAACCCAGTTGTCGAGTTATGTAAACGTTATGTGCGGGCTTCGAATAGCAATCTTCAACAGGACACTGTGAGTGTAATGTAGAAGGCGCCGAGTAAAAACCTACGCAGAAAGAGGGTAGAGAAATATGTCTGCCTTTGACGGCTTTATGTACTCGCGAGCTCCAGCAATCCTGTGACCATGGCGTCTACAACGTCGCCGAAATATCGGGGAAATATAAAAACAGAATACAATAATAATTAAATTTCTGTTAGTAGAATGTTATCCTACTAATTTTATAAATGCGAAAGTTTGTATGTATGGATGGATGTATGTTGCTCTTTCACGCTTAAACGGCTGAACGGATTTGAATGAAATTTGGCACGTAGATAGATTATGATCTGGATTAACACATAGGCTACGTTATTTGACTCCACGCGGGCGGAGCCGCGGGCAGCAGCTAGTATGTTATAAGTCTTCTTCCTCCTAGCGTCAGATATCCGGATCTCATTATATTAGGATTGGCGGGATCTACTTATTATTAAGATTAGGATATACACGAAGATTCTGATTTTGAAATGGAGCGATTGCCATCAAACCTCAACAATCCAGAAAGACAACCAGAGCTTACTCAAGTCACATGTTTTTATAAAATATATTTCTTGAACTGTACGCACGGGTTTCCTCTCGATGTTTTTCTTATATGTACTAATTTGAATTTTTTTTTACATAACCCATTCCAATATTACAAAGCGACGGTTGTCCTAAACTTACTGAAATTCTTTAAACTTTGCTTCTTCTACTGCAGCACCTCAGTGATAACAGAAGATATACTAGATCGTATAGTATCAATACCTCGTTGCTAGCTTCTAGGTACGATAACCGCTTACCGAATACCATACCATCCGTCGGGCGGGCGGACAGTATGGTATTTACCACTCAATAGGTAAAAAAATAGTTAAAAAATGTTTTAACGAATATTATTTACACTCACCGCAGTACGTTCAAGCAAAGTTAGCTAAATATTGCATGCACATAATAAATGCTCAAAGGGGCAGCACGTTTGTGTCGCCTACGGCGTTGAAACCAAGTGTTCCTTTTTAAAACCGCTCTTGCGGTCTCTCTATATTTCGTGCTACCAGATGCCTTAGGAGTTTGGCAAGTATTTCGCAGTGATAAAATGTTTAAATTAAAGTAAAATAAACATCTATCTATAACTTCACGCCAAATCCCTTGCGGGGTAGGCAGAGAGAACTGAGCGCCACGTGACCCGATCCTTACACACCTCACTCGCTTCTTTCACATTCATTGCTCTTCTCATGCACGCTCGCCATCCTTCCTTTTGACGACTTTTGACGAGCTCGGTGGCTCAGTCGTGAATGACGCGACTTTGACACCAACGCTCGTGGGTGCAATTCCCACACAAGGCAAACGTTTGTGTGCATGAATATGTCTGTTTGTCTTGGTCTGGATCTTTTAAAAAAGGTAGGGCGCATCAAAGCAGCCCGTCTGGGGAAGTACCTCTACCTCACAGAAAACCGCAGCCAAATAACAACTCCCTCGAGGGTTGTTGTGTTCCTGTGTGTGAGTGAGGTCACCAATAAGATCCCAAGGAGTTGCTGTCTAAGCAGCAGAGGAGACATCGCGCGAGTGATACTTAATATATCTGAAGCGTTACTAGGCTACGGTACCCGGTTTAAATCCGGTGGGCCGTATGCTTGTATGCCTCCCCCACTTCCCCAGACGGGCTGCTTTGATGCGCCCTACCTCTTAAAACATCCAGACCAAGACAAACAGACATGTTAATGCACACAAATGTGGGTTTGATTCCTTGTGTAGGAATCAAACCCACGAGCGTTGGTGTCAAAGTCGCGGCATTCACAACTGAGCCACCGAGCTCGTCTGGTTGGACTCGATGTCGTCGATGCGCATGTCAATCGATAATAGCGACGACCACAGCCTGCTTATGGATGGATTTTGCCGCCTAGAGTTCCTCCGGGCCGGAGGGCACTTCTGTTGGTCTCCACCTGTTCGATAGATGACAGTCGTTGAGCAACGTGATGTAGGTCATGACCCGATTGCGAAAGTACCTCCTAATAGAAAGCCGCAGTCAAACAACTCCCCAGAGAGTTGTTGTGTTCATGTCAACGAGTAAAGTTCCTAGAAAACTCCCAAGGAATCGCTATGTTAGCAGTGGGGATTAGTAATACTTCCTATATTACACATGCTCATAGGCTACGATAAAACCTTGCTAGGTTACCCTTATGTGTATTTGCCTTTCGACCTATTATAAAAACACAGAGTTTAAAACATTACTGAACTGTTTTGTCTTTACCAATTTACAGTTTAATTGTAATCTATAGTTATACTTCAATTAATTTGGAAAATGGCGCAGTACATCACGTATGCTGTTTAGAGACCATAAACAATCCAACATCAGTCACAAGAAACAGTTTAAATTAGTGTGGGCACCACAGTACCATACGAGTTTAGAACAAGCAGACAATACATTCCGTATGTTCGTCTCGTCCTAGTTACCAGGCAAGTACGTAAATCTCAGCATGCCAACGTTTTGGGATTAAATAAGGTGACATACGGGCGGTTAGAACAACGAGCAAGTTTATTAAACATACATTTATTAGAGTCTAATTATGCATCGGGTAGCAAACTGCATGCCCGATGTGAAATTGTTACCATGGCCTGGTAGCATGAACTTATTGGTAGAAGTTTGCTCACTCGCAGAACCATCCAGGGAGTTATTATTTAGCTGCGGTTTTGCTTGCGGTTTGGTTGTGTTATGTTTGCTAAGAGGGACTATGCCCTGGAGATTTTTGGTTAGCTTTGAGTTGAAATAAAGTAGTAATCTCATGTAGACCGACAGCCTTTCTTTATGTTCGGAATATTGTTTCAGTGTATCAGCTTTGTTATTTGTATTTTACATACAATTAATCGAAATGTCAATCATTATCATCGATATAGCTCCCAAATAGTACACAAGCTTGCAGGCTATTATCTCAGCTCAGTAGCTACAATAGCATGGTTTAACACGCTAAGCGGAACGTGTATATGTTATTATACACCTTAGTGCAACTGTCATAGGCCAGTGTATATCTAGTTATACGCTTGGAGTAGTCAATTTCAGAGGCCAGTGTATTGGTGAATATACATCGCGCCGAACATTTTGTATGGCAACTTTGTAGCCATGGCCCTCACAAATCGCTTGGTGTATCTGGGGTATTTATTTTTTTCAAATGAAACAGTTGAAATTTAGAGTTTCATATAATTATTTATTTATCACAAAATATTCTAATAGTCTGACTTAGTATTTATTTGTAACATTTACTTATTTATTTGTACTTTCAATCAGATATTACTTATCAATTAATCGTTGAAAATAAAAAATAAAGGAAATAAAAAATATATGAAATAAAAATGAAAGGAAAAAGGTGGGGGAAAGTCATAAATGTAGGGGAAGTAGTGAGTATCATATAATATACACTTGGCCCCTGAGATTGTATTTTCCAGAAGTCGGTCTCAGGAGCCAGTGTATATTATATGATACACCTAAAAAGAACCCACTTAGGAGAATAGGTAAAAAAGAATCAAGTTCACATAGTATTTCTGGACCAGGAAATGTCAAATATAAAAAAATTGCGATTTCTTCATAATTTGCCTAAGAGGTGTCTTGGCGCTGAACGTGTTAAGGATAATAGTACAGCAGTTGAATAGCTGTTGTAGAGCTATTGATATGCGGGAAGGTTACTTACGCAGCTTGTGTGCAACTTGAGTTGCGATATTTAAGTAGCAGTTCTTTAATTCCTGTGCTATACAAGCCCTGGAGACGGGCATCTATACACTCTTGGAAGGCCTTTTTATCTATAGGAGCTAACGGAGAGATTGCAATCGTAACTCCTGTAGTTTTGAAACTATTCGCTGTATTGTGTATATACAAGCGTTGTCGTTAAAAAATGAACTAGAGCGATGAACAAATCTCAGACAGGATTATTGTGTATCGTCATTTGTAATTCTTCACCGTACACCCTGACAGTAATTGTTGTACTAAGTCTCAAGAATTTGTTCAAACCTCACAATTCTTACAGTGAAAGAGAAATTCGGATGTTTTGTTATTATATGTGGTACCAACAAGTAATAAACAACTCTCTGCCTATACCGCAAGGGACTTCTCGTGAAGATGTGGATAGATAGATAAATAGACAGAGACTATATAATTAGATGACCGGCAGAAATGGCATATTTGGGCAACAATGCTTTTTTTATATAACGTCGGGAGGCATACAAGCATACGGCCCACCTGATGAAAAGCAGTTACCGTAGCCTATGAGCGCTCGCAATACATTGAGTATTACTCGCGCGATGCCCCGTCTGCTGCTAGGAGTTTACTGGTGACCTCACACACACGCACGAACACAACAACCCTACAGGGAGTTATTATTGTCTGCAGTTTTCTCTGAGGTAGAGTTACTTCTCCAGACGGGCTACTTTGATACGCCCTACTTCTCTTAAAAACACCCAGAGTAAGACAAACAGACATGTTCATGCAGAACATTTGTTGTTTGCCCTGTGTGGGTATCGAACCCATAAACGTTGGTGTCAAAGTAACGTAGTAGTGAGTTTCGCTATCGCGCCACCAAGCTTGTCAAAAGTACAATAGATGACAATATCATTGTTGCAATCGGTTTTATGACATCTATATCCAAGAACGTTTATATTAATAATTCGTAAAGTGAATTTTAAACAAGCGTCCTACTATTCTAATACTACTCAATATAGATAAGTGAGGTATGTAAGGATCAAGTCTTGTGGCGCTCGGTTCTCTCTGCCTACCTCGCAACGGACCGAAGAAGCAGTGGAAGTAAATACAAAAAAAATATATAATAAATTAAAGGAAAATAAATGTATGCCTTATTATCTATTTTCGCGAATAAGCTTCATGTATGACACACAGACATGTTCCACACTGATTTGTACGTATGTCAAATCTTCAATACCATTTGGGACTGAAGAGCTTGTCCTAGCCGAGACTGTCCAACAATCGTACGGTCGGAAACCAAAGTGAGATATAAGAGTATATCTTTACACAAAACATTAAGAAAAGATTTTAATACATGTTCACCAGACATTTCACCAGTGTGTATTACTGAGGTAATTAGAACGTTTTAGCAAGCAGAAGTAGTTTTCCGCAGTTAATTTTCTTTACCTGAATTCAAAACTAATACACTGCAGTTTTGTTTTGTGATATACATAAAATATTTTACTTGCTCTTTTTGTATACTACGTCGGGAGACATACAAGCATACGGCCCACCTGATGTAAAGCACTTACCGTAGCCTATTAACACTTGTAATATATTAAGTACCTTTAAATCGCGAGAGGCCTTCTCTGCTGCTTACACAGCAAACAACTCCCTAGGATCTTACTGGTGACCTCACTCACACGCAGGAACACAATAACCCTCTTGGGAGTTGTTTTTTGGCTGCAGTTTTCTGTGAGGTGGAGATACTTCCACAGACCAGGACCTACCTCTCTTAAAACATCCAGACCAAGACAAACAGACATGTTCATGCACACATATGTTTGTCTTGTGTGGGAATCGAACCCACGAGCGTTGGTGTCATAGTCGCGTCATTCACGACTGAGCCGAGCTGAACCGAGCTTGTCAAATGAAATAGAACTTTTAAATTGCGATCTTTTTTATTGAAATTTAAAGATTCTATGAGAGATAATGAATAAAAACAATATTTGAAAGGTAGGAAATCAGAACAACCGCAAGGATTATGGACGAGATGTTGGAAGAATTAGGTGAGATTGTATATCTTAGTTGCACTTTTAGCAGGAATGGAAGCTTCGCCGCCGATGAGGAAAGAAGAGAAGGGAATAGAGTGAATGGAACGTTGGGAAAATTTCCTGGCAGCAAAAACATGAGCCAGAAAGCCAGGTTGAATAGAATAGAGCAAAGATATTAGTGAAAGTTGAGGCGAAATTTAATAGGGAGCCACTTGAGCTGGTGAGATTTGCGAAGTCCAAATATAAACCGAATATAGACATTTTGAAAGCGGTCAAGTTTATTTAATTGCACTATAGTGAGGTCAAGGTAACAGGAATCGACATAGTGAAGGATAGGAAGGAGTAGGAGCAGTGCATGTGCAATCTTGGTGTCTCTTGAGAGAAAATTACGCAATCATCTCAAAGAGGATTTGGCGGCAAACAACCTTTTACCAAGATCGGCAATATGTACAGACCAGGACAAGGTCCTATCCACATATACTTCGAGATTTTTAACTTTATAGCTGTATTTGATTGCGGTTCCATCAAAAACTACCTGACTCAAGCTTCAACATATTTATACCAAGAATCAATATGTATAGCCTCGAAATCCTATAAATAATTTAAGTCCGTGATATAAGTTATTTTCAAGTTAAGTTTTCAACTTGCATGCTTGTTATTTTTATAACGTATGCATATCTTCAGGTCAGGCACTTGCGGAGTAGGCAGAAAGAACCGAGCGCCAGAGACGCGGTCCTTACACACTTCACTCTCTTCTTTAACATTCATGACATTTTTATGCACGCTCGCCGGTTCCTAGGGCTCCTGATATCGCCTTCTGATAATACACGACTAATTTAGTTACGGTAGGTTAGTCTTAGTATCCTTGACTCCCACATCCTTCCACTTTCGCATTGTATATCTGTTTCGTCATTCTTTCATCCTAGATTATTTCTACACGTCCGAACCAACGGAGCGTGCCTTTTTTATCTTAACAACTATTGCGAGTGCGGTCAGCAAGCGTTATGCCACAAACCTATCGTTTTTTTAATTCTTAAATATTTGAGTATAAATCACTAAACATAATAATAAAATCCAAATAGAACATTGTCAAATAGCTAGAATAAACTATTAGATTTTAACGAACCTTCGCAAACACAACTTTTTCAATTACGTCCTACAACATTAAGAACTTTTTCCAGTAAAGGTCAATTTCCTATAAATGGTTTTCTAAAACACTAAGCCAAAATAATAAAACCTGTACATACTAAAAGCTGAAAGAAATGTCAGAGTTAATGGAGGTCAAAAGGTCCGACGATGCTTCCTGGTTCTTGGGGAAATTATTCGTATATCTTAAACAATACAGGCTAGCGCATTTAGAACGCACATGCAATTTTGTGTGCTTTCGCCACCAATTAGTTCATGTGAAATATCGCCGGCCGGTACCCACCCTTAGTAGGTACATCATAGCGTCGCTACCATGGCTGCATCAGTCGTCTCTGCCTCGGCTGCTGCGGTTATCACCGAAATTGCCCGCCTGGGACATCTGAGATAGACACCGCAAGCATCCGCCAATGTTACCGCACTGGCTGCTCCGGTCGTCTCTGCAACACGTTTATCGCCTCTCAACGAGGCATCCTCAGGCGCTGTGGATGTTAGTCTTTAGAATAATATGCTATAAGTCAAATAGCATAGTACTATACCGCAGCAGCCCTGCAAGAGAAGACCGGGGTAGCCATGGCAGGGATGTAATGCATCTGGCAGTGGGCGGGTGCCGACCATCGCTAGTTCAAATCAAATCAAAAATTTATTTGCAAGAATACTGGTTCACATTTGTGTTCAAATGTAATTGTCATACAATTATGAATTTATATGCAATTTGATCTAACCTGCTTTGTGTGCTTCCGCCACCAATTAGTTCATGCGGCCTAGCGCCGGCCGGCATCCACCCACTACTGTTAGTACGTGCAACATGCCGACGCTGCCATGGCTGCTCCGGTAGTCTCTACCTCGGCAGCTGCGGTCGTCCGCCATCTGGAACAGAATCCGCATGCCCCCACCACCACCGTCGCTGCCACGACTGGCCTGGTCGTCGCTGCGACACGTGTTTCGCCTCTCCACGAGGCATCATCAGGCGTTTTAAAATTATTAAAGTTTTAAATTTGACTTTCGCCAAATAACGCCTGAATCTATTAACCAATTATGAATTTGCATTCATACATAACGTATTCAACCAGGTGTGCAAATATTTGATATCTAACCTCACAATAACTAACAAATTATCAATTCAATAGTCATAACAATAGTCTAGCATTAAGTGCTGATATCTATCATGAAAATATAAATATCCTACTTTTTATTTGAATATTCATGCACTGTATAAAAACAGTTTTCCATAAGCCGAGCACATGGCTTAATACTGTTTTATACGGTGCATGAATATTTAAATAAAAAGTAGGATATTTGCATTTTCATGATGGATATCAAAGTGTGCTTTTGAAAATTTTAGAGTCTAATTTTTTAATGAATAGATTCATTTGTCTAGTTCTAACTGGCGTTCGTTTAAAGAAATGCAAGTGAGAGTTGACAAATATGCAAACTTCTCTAACGTGTTTCTAAAAATATTGCATCCACCTTTTATAACCGCACCGCTCGCCGACGGCGGGGAGTTCACCCTCACACGCTTGAACCGCAATGGTCGCGTACGGTGCGGTTCCAGAGAAGTTTTCTTCCGAGAACACTCAAGCTGTGGAATAAGAGCCGAGGTTTTTCCAAGGGACTACAGCATGGAGTTCTTCAAGAAATGCGTGAAGAGGTTTTTAGAGGGTCGGCAACGCATGAGTGACGCCCCTGGTGTTGCAAATGTCCATAGGCTACGGTGACTGTTTAACATCAGGCAGGCCGTATGCTTGATTGCCACCTTAGTAGCATATAAAAAAAAAAAAAACACCTCTGTTGTTATCACGTAATTCAGCCAAATTCAACACCAAGAAATCAACTTCATTACATAATGAAGTGCTATATTTTGATGAAGTATTCTAATTCGCTCTTTACATGTTTCAGCCGTAGCATTACGTCGAGCAAAGTTTTTACTGCTCACGAAATAAAAGATCGTAATATATTTCATTCATTAGGTTTCATAATTCCCTAAAAATAATAACACAAAGGCCATGTTTATTTATATTTTCATTGTAGCGCTAACACATATTTTTTGAATAAGATAAATTTAAATCCAAGATATATGAGCATATTCGTAACAAGCTACGAACATGCTTATACAATTTATTTAAATAGCGCCAAATTGTTTGTACCCTGTCTTTTGGTTTGATACCGAGAACCGTTTACGCGACAAAGCGACTACAGACCGCGCCAATGATCAATAATTCTATCTATCTATAACTTCACGCCAAATCCCTTACGGGGTAGGCAGAGAGCACCGAGCGCCACATGACTCGATCCTTACATACCTCACTCGCTTCTTTAACATTCATTGGTATTTTCATGCACGCTCGCCGGTTTCTAGGGCTCCTAACATCACCTTCTGATAGAACACGACCAATTTGATCATGGTAGGTAAGTCTTGGCCTTCCTCGACTCCTATATCCTTCTACTTTTGCATTGTATATCCGCTTCGTCATTCTTTCATCCTGCATTCTTTCTGCATGTCCGTGCCAACGGAGCATGCCTCTTCTTATTTTAACACCAACGCTCTCTTTCAGACCAACTCTGCTTCTAACCTTATCATTGCGAATACGGTCTACAAGCGTTACGCCACAAATTTTGCGCAACGCTCGCATTCCAATAATTCAATTTAATGAAATAATAATAATTTATTAGTTTAACCAGTAATACAATTTCATGAAATTTGAATACTGTATCCTAACCTATTTTATGAAGTTTTGCTGATTTTGTAGAAACGCAACACAATATGGGGGTGATATACAAAAGCAGTTTCATATATACACTTAACTGACCCAGCAAACATTGTTCTGCCATATACATTATTTCGTATTATTTATTTCTAATTTTTTTTTTATGAAATGTACTTTACAACCTATTCTCATACCTACCAAATTATGCATATAAATATTCATAAAAATCTGTCGTGCCGTTTCGGAGGAGTGCGGCCACGAGCACCGTGACACGAGATTTTCATAGATATGCATGAAACTAGGTTCTTTTTTATGTTTTTAGCATTGATGACACTTTTGAAAAAAATTGTCACTGTGTTGATTGTAAGCGGTACCTGATGGTAAACGATGATGAGATCTACGATGGAGCGGCTTACCCAGAATGTGGCTATTCACCATCGACTTGAAGAGATCCAGGTTGTATTTCTCAGGTAACACGGATGCGGGCAGGGCATTCCACTCCTTAGCAATTCGCATTATAAAAGAAGAAGCAAATCGCTTCGTGCGAATGTGTGGAATCTCAGCGGTATAGGGGGGGAACCCGGATGTTCGTCTTGTACTCGGATAGCGGAAGGGGGAATATGGAATTAAGTGATGAAGCTCGTGTGCACCCTCACCAAAGTGAATTCTGTAAAATACCAACAAGCAAGCCAAACTACGTCGGTGTACCAGACATTGAAACTTAGCCTTTGTTAGTGTTTGTTCACGTATCAATCTCATCGCACGCCGCTAAACAGAGTCGAGGGCAGCTAACTGATACTTGGCAGATCCATCCCACAGATGGCTACTGTACTCCATGCAAGATCAAATTTGGGATTGGTGTAATTTGAGAAGCTGTTCTAATGTGAAGTACCTCACCCTAAAGAGGACTCCCAAGATTTTTAGCGGCAGTTGCTGCTCTCGCCTCAATAGAGCGACCGCAATTGAGACTGGATGTTAAATCAAGGCCAAGCAGATCAAGACTGTCAGTTATTGGAATAAATACACCCTAGAAAGTGGGATCCAGATGAAAGGGACTCCGTTTCCCACTGAAAAGACACGCTTGGGTTTTGGACGCATTGAACTTGACAATGTTAGCTTCACCCCACTCAGATACAGCTTCCAAAGTCAAGTTCACGCGTTCAACCAACTTTTCTCTGAGTACTGAGTTTCAACCTTGCCAGTGTGTGGATCGGAGATATATCTCTCTGCAATCGTGCTATCATCCGCATACCCAAGTATACCGGGTCTTAGCAGGTCATTGATATGCAGCAAAAATAAAGTTGCAGACAGAACAAGGTACGGTGTACCTCAGGGGTCTGTTCTGTTCTGTTCTGTTCTGTGTACACCGGCATTAATATTCTATTTTTATTCGAAGTGCAGCCGTCAATGACAACTTGAATGGCTCTATAGGTCAGGAAATCTGAAATCCAATTGCACAGGCTGGAGGGTATCCTATATGCTGGAAGCTTGCTGAGTAGGCCAGCGTGCCAGACCCTATCGAAAGCCTTCGAGATGTCTAATGAGACAGCGAGGGCCTCACTATGCTTCTTAATGGCTTCACTCCAGAGATGTGTGGCATACACTAGAAGATCGCCAGTGTCGGAAGCCGTACTGACGATCGCTGAGGAGGTCATTATATTCTAGGTAGCTGAGAAGTTGGGCATTCAATACACGTTCCATAACGTTCCATAACTTTTTTTTTATGGAGGTGATTACGATCGGTCGATAGTTCGTAGGGTCTGCGCGACTCCCTTTCTTGGGCACTGGTTGGACACAGCAAGCTTCCAAGACCTGGGAACCAAACCAGTCTTCAGAGAAAGACGGTACATGCGTGTGAGGATAGGAGACAACTCGGATGCACAGGTCTTACGGACTATCGCAGGTATACCATAGTTGAGTTAACATAAAAAAAAATAAGGTTCCTCTTACACTAATACTGGCTTTCCGTTCCCTTATTGAACACGTTGGACTACTGCTGAGATATATGCTATGTGTCAAATATTTCCTAGTGAATACATAGCCTAACAAATTGTTTGAACAAATTAATCAATCCCTGAACTCAAAGCTAGATTAAGGAATGTTAATCTCCTAAGTGCAAAATGTCGGTTTTGAATAATGATAAAACATTGTATTTAATTAGGAATCCTAATTGGATTCCGTATTTTGCTTGAGTAAAAACTAATCGTACTATTAAAATATTGGGAGGAATTTGAAAGAAACGGAAGTTTTAATTAGTCTCCGTAATGTTTCAGTAATGCTTAAAAATAAAATTATTAACTGAAATAGTGATTATTGTTAAGAATTATGTTACACTATCGACAGAGAAGTTACAGCTCAGTGGATAAAAAACCGCCATACTGGCCATCTGGCCCCCTGTTCAAATCCTGGCACGTACCACTAATTTAATATTTTCGGATTTGTTGTAATTATCCCATTAGTAAATTATGTTTTGAAAGATGTGTGACTTTACCCAAGAAAGGTTTACCCTCTGAGTTGTGGAAGTCTGGCGGCAGTCACTCCATATTAAAATCAGTATCAGCCAAATTCTTAGGCATTCGTAACGGCCCCCGCCAATACTAACGGAAAAGAAAACGGGATACCGGGAAGAAGATATTACACAGCATATCCATAGGCTACGGTGACTGTTTACCATCAGGCAGGCCGTATGCTTGATTGTCACCTTAGTGGTATAAAAAAAAGAGGTCGGTGGCGCAATGGTTTAGCAATGATGCTTTAGCAAAGACGCTCGACGATTACCATACGGGAAAAACATTGTGCGCATGACCATATCTGTTTGTCTTGGTCTGGAAAAGTACGAGTATCTAAACCTCACAGAAAACCATAGCCAATCAAACATTCCCTGGAAGGTTGTTGTGTTCCTGTTAGTGAGGTTACCATTAGGTTACCACTAAGCTTCTAACGAGTTGCCTTGCTTACAACAGGGGTGACAACGAGCAAGTGATACTTCATGTATTGCAAGTATTTATAAGCTACGGTAACCATCAGATAGACTGTACGCATCCATGCCGATCCCTAAAGTTACCTTACAACGTCGGGACGTCGTATTAAAAAAACATTCAACAACACAAAAACAGCAACAATCTTCATAGTCAATTCAGTCGACAAGCGTTGCGCCGTAGATTTTGCGTAACGCTCACATCATGACAGCGTTCTACTTTCATGATCTCTGCCAAAAGTGAGACAAAATAATGTTACATTAATACCACGGCAAACTATACCTTCTATCCATATAATCAGTTCATGGAATACCTTTCTGCGAGTACCTCACCAGCACTTCTGAACTGCTGCTGCATTGGGAAGATGGAGACGACAATTTTCGTACAACAAGACAAGTGTGGGTATGCTTAAATATTCTATATCTCTATCCACGTTTTTACACCAAGTTCCTTGCGGGTAAGCAACCGAACGCCACATAACTCGATTACGGATCTCACTTGCTTAACATTTATAGCTATTCACGCACCATTGCCAGTTTCTAGGGCTCCTGACATCGCCTTCCGATAAAGACTAATTTGGCCATGGTAGGTAAGTATTCCGTCCTAGGCTTCCTCGGCTATGTCATTCTACTATCGTATACGTATTAGGTAACAACTCACAGTTTAGGTCCCAATAGTGTTAGATATTTGATAATCCGTGGTGCACGGCAGTTGAGCTTCACTTGACTAGCCATCTCTTTGAGGTTTTAAATGCCGTATTTGTCATATTGCTGTCTCTCACTTTGCCAAGAGGGGAAGTCAATTCTAAAACTTCCTACTCCTACAAATTTCTTCTGATTAAATTCGTTGTGTTCCAAGGCAGCTGTAGTTTAACCCCCGGGACGGCAATGGACTTCACTGTTCATTGCCTTTTTTGTGGTCGCCGCTGTTAATTCTGGCTACACAGGAGACACAGTGGTGGGTATGAGTGGTGGGCCTGTCCCGTTATCGTATACTTTTAAACTTTCACGGTTGTTTACAGTATTATTGTTACATGTATTTGTTTTTACGTTTCCCCGATAATTCGGTGTCGTTGCAGACGCCATAGTCACAGGATGACATGCACGGGATAGTCATCCCTTGACCATGGCATATGCAACGTCGTCGAAATATCGGGGAAATATAAAAAAAAAATCGCGGTAAGTCCCGTACGTACAATAATTCTACTATCGTGTCGTATGGCATATCGTGTTATTTTTAAAACACTCAACATCATATAACCATGAAAGGAAGTAAGTGTGATTTGACGTCGTAACTTTGTGACCAGCCACGTTACTTTGCGTATCGATGTTCGGCCTTTTAGACAGGGAAATAAGTAGGAGGAATTCTTTGATTCGCCGAAACCGGCGAGAATTAAGGGCGGCACGAAAAAAAAACTTGAAATTTCCCTTATCAAAAATTCATAATGATTTCAAGTTGCGATTTTCCGCTCATTGCTTTTTAATATTATGCCTCAGTAAATGGAAACCGTGGAGAAATAAAAACGAAACGAACTCCGTAATTGATTATGTTCGTGATTTTTCAAAAGTTATTTTGGTCTGTACGTAGTTCAGGAGTCCTAACAAACCTCACTGGTACGTGGTGCATCCTACTAATACACTAACCAGGCTCAGACGAAAGAGAATAACAGAGGTAGACACATTTTTTAAATAATATTTTATATAATAAAAGACTTGTCTAATTGCCTAAAAGGGCCCAATGACAAAACAGCTCCCTAGAGGGTTGTCGTGGTCCTGCGTGTGAGTGAGGTCACCAGTAACCTCCCAAGGAGTTGAAGCAGCAGAGGAGACATCGCGCGAGTGATACTGAATATATCGCAAGCGTTAATATGATACGGTATCCGCTTTACATCAAGTGGGCCGTATGCTTGTATACCTTCTGGCGTAGTATAAAAAAAACGCATAGGTAAATGTGTTAGTAGAGTAAACCCAATAACAATGAAAACCAGGATACGAAACGTTCAATCAATAGTAGGCTGCAACTCGTTTGCTTTGCCGGTCATACATGTTCAGAATTTTAATGCAATTGGGACAAACAAACAACATCTACATACGGAGATCATAATGAGTTCTTATTGTTATATTTCTGTACAGTTGTATATAGTTATTCATTTTTTACCTGACTTTTCTTACCTTTTGACTGCGCATTAAAGCACCCCTCACGCATCAAAACGTGCTGTTTAGGCAGCTGAATAACTTACCGATTTGAGCCTACTCATCGAATAACTGTTAAAATAGATATAAAACATGCCTTTTTCTTCGGTAAAATGGTGTGGCAAAAACAGCAAGAACTCCAACTGTTCAGAGGATAATGTTATATATTTCATTTTTTTAATCAACCTCGGGAGGCATACGTCCAGTTACCATAGTCTATTAACGCTTGTAATATTCATATTCATTTATTGCAACTAGAATGTGTACATTAGGTCTCATAAATATAATTACAGTAGCATTATAGACCCTGTCGGGCGCCGCAATTCTGAGAGGAGGACGAGTTCTTTACCGTACTATATTTATTATTATTCAACTTTATCACGTATGCTTGTAATATATTAAGTATCACTCGTCCGGTGCCTACTGTGCTGCTTAGACAGCAACTCCTTAGGTGCTTACTGGTGACCTCACTCACACGCAGGAACACAATAACCCTCTAGGGAGTTGTTATTTGGCTGCGGTTTTCTGTGAGGTGGAGGTACTTCCCCATGAAGGTAAGAAACTTATTATACTTAGTCTGGCCATAAATACCGTTACAATTAAAAATAAACAAAATATTACATTTGAATTTGGAATCTGTCATTTTTATCTCGTATGATTGTTCATTGCGTTTTCTCATTTTGGCGCCAATACATTCTACAATATTTTGCGATATTAAAATGGAGTGGGGTGATAAAGAGAACCGAATCGCTGTGATTGCATTACACAAAGTAGGTATGGAGCCAAATGCAATTTTTAAAACTCTCCACACGCTTGGTATTAGTAAAATGTTTGTGTACCGGGCTATTAATGGGTACAATGAGACCTCCTCTGTTTGTGACAGAAAAAGATCTGGCCGTCCACGTAGTGTTCGTACGAAAAAGGTGGTCAAAGCAGTAAGGGAAAGAATTCGAAGAAATCTTGTCTGAAAGCAAAAGATTTTATCTCGGGAGGTGAAGATAGCACCCAGAACCATGTCGCGTATTTTAAAAGATGACTTAGGACTTGCAGTCTATAAGAGACGTACTGGTCATTTCTTAACTGATAATTTAAAAAAGAATAGGGTGGTAAAATCGAAACAACTACTGAAGCGAGGAGGGAGGTCACAGAAAAATTTTGTTTACGGATGAGAAAATTTTTACAATTGAGCAACATTTTAACAAACATAATGACCGTGTTTATGCTCAAAGCTCGAAGGAAGCTTCCGAATTAGTCGACAGCGTGCAACGTGGGCACTATCCGACTTCAGTGATGGTTTGGTAGGGTATTAGCTATGAAGGAGTGACTGAGCCATACTTTTGTGAAAAAGGTATCAAAACATCGGTACAAGTGTATCAAGATACCATTCTTGAGAAGGTAGTGAAGCCCCTTAACAACACCATGTTCAATAACCAAGAATGGTCCTTCTAGCAAGACTCGGCGCCGGGTCATAAAGCTCGGTCTACGCAGTCTTCGTTGGAAACGAACGTTTCGGACTTCATCAGAGCTGAAGACTGGCCGTCGTCTAGTCCCGATCTTAATCCGCTGGATTATGATTTATGGTCAGTTTTAGAGAGTACGGCGTGCTCTAAACGCCATGATAATTTGGAGTCCCTAAAACAATCCGTACGATTGGCAGTGAAGAATTTTCCCATGGAAAGAGTGCGTGCTTCTATTGATAACTGGCCTCAACGTTTAAAGGACTGTATGGCAACCAATGGAGACCACATCGAATAAGCTTTTTACATTTTAAATTGTTTTATATTTATGTATTAAACTAACACACTGTAAAAGTAATAAATGTTATTTGCAATAGAATTTAATTTTCTTTGTTTCAGTATTTATGGCAAGACTAGGTAAACACCACTAAATTATAGAAAAACAAAGACTTTATTACAACACACAAAATAACACAGAGAAACAGATACCCACCCTCCGATATTAATACAAATCCACATGCCGACGAGTTCGGTGGCTCAGTCGTGAATGACGCGACTTTGACGCCAACGATCGTGGGTTCGATTCCCACACGAGACAAACATTTGTGTGCATGGACATGTTTGTTTGTCTTGGTCTGGATGTTTTAAGAGAGGTAGGGCGCATCAAAGTAGCCCGTCTGGGGAATTACCAAAGAACAACTCCTTAGAGGATTGTTGTGTTCCTGGGTGTGAGTGAGTTCACAAGTAAGCTCATAAGTTGCTGTGTAAGCAGCAGAGGAGACATCGCGCAAGTGATACTTAATATAATTACAAGCATTAATAGGCTATAGTAACTGTTTTACATCAGGTGGACCGTATGCTTGTGTGCCTCCCGATGTTGTATAAAAAAATATAACATTATCCTTTGCATAGTTGGAGTTATGCAGTCGATATGGTATAAAAATAGGTCATTTTTTTTTTTTGAATAACAACAGATCAGGCTGAAACAGGATGCATTCGATGGGGAAAAATATGTAGACAAAAGGACCCCAAATTATTTTTGTCCAAAACTTATTTTTGAGCTCGTATTTATAACTACATACACAATAGGTACATGGTATAAAGCATCGTAATTGTAACCTTATTTCATATTAATTAAAAGAAGCTATGGAAGAGCGAAGTCACCTGGCACAGGCATTTTTTACTTAGAAGGTAACCTCGGTCATTATATCATAAATGTTGAAACATCTTAAAGAAATAAATTTCATTATTATTACATATTTCTGTCGCATCGCACTAAAACATAGCGGGCATGAACACGATCGAAATAACACTGTGTTTATTCTTAAATAAACCAATTAGAGCTACGTATCTCTACTCAACCCCTCCCCCTCCCTGAAAACAGCCACACCAAAACAAACATGTTCCTGCACGCAAAGTTGATCCTCTGTGGTACCCAAGAGTGTTTCGCGTCAAACTATTATTTGCAAATTAACCACACGAATTTGCCACTTAAAAATGAACTGGATAACCATAAAATGTATTCTCAAATTGATTCGATAACCGTACAGTACGTTTTTAGATTCTTTTTTAATGTAGTAATAAATAACCGACCAATTTTACTGCTCTAATTAAAAGGGCATATAAACTTGCGACCCCAATGCGTCATCCCTAACAGGATAAAAACGAGCGGAATTTTATTGACATCGCCATTGGTTTTTATTCTCCTATTTTTGAACTGACTCTGTATTATTATTTACGTATACAACATGGCGGCGAACAAGCATCCGGCCCACCTGATGTAAAGCGGTTGCCGTAGCCTATGAACGCTTGCAACACATTAAGTATTACTTGCGCGGAACTACCTCTGCTGTTAACACAGCAACTCCTTATCTTACTCGAAGAAACACATCAACCCTCTGTTGTTATTTTCTGTATGATGGAGGTGCTTCCCCTAAACGACACTTGGCTCTAGTCGTGCCGTGAGCTGTTTCGTAACGTCTGTTTATTGTTATCATTCTTGGAAATGTTACAAAGGTGTGAAACTGAGAGCAGCGATAACCCAGTGGATAAGAAACCGGCCTATTGCCCAATTGGTCCCCGGTTCGAATCCTTGCGTGTACCACTAAAGTCGTGTTTTCGGATTTATGTACATATTTGTAATTGTCACTTGTGAGAAAACAAACCAACACATTTAAGAAATTACATTTCGAAAGACGTAGGACCTTTCTAATAAAGACTTCTAAAGACTTTCTAAAGACTTTCTAAAGACTCTTAAATAAGAAAGATAAAGATATGCAATAAACTAGGAGATAGACGTTGCTCTGCTCGGAAGTAAATACAAAGAGCCCTGGATCCCGATTACAGGGGCATTTCATCATTAAATAAGACTTACATATATATATAAAGATAGGTCGTTAGGAAATAAATTAAATAGGATAAATTCTATTCAATTTAAATGGAAGGATTTCCTGTTTTATCCCTCTTCGATTCGAAAGACATCTTAACTGTCAAAGAGCCATAGAAGCGGAAGCGCCGTCTTTGATCTCTTCAGATACATTGTACGCTGCACACATCAATCGGTTGGGTCGTCGACTGCCGACCAATTCATTGCATGGATCTATTGTAACTAGTTATATTTAATTGTGGATTCTGCTCTAATAATTATTTTTAGTAATCTGACTCGTCTTGTTACTCAATTGTACCTTTTAGTACTCGATTTCGTTACATTGTCTATTATTTTATGTAATTGGTTTTGATATGAGTGCGTCTTTTAATCTGGTTCCGTAGTAGGATTAAGGTTAGGTGTTGTAGCTGTCTATTGTTTACATCAAAAAATTAATTACTCCACTTTATAGCTAAAAATCAAATAATTCGATACGTTGAGTGTGGACTGTGACGCATCGCGCGCGGCAGGGGTAAATTGCCGCTATTTTGAGATAGTTTCGCTGCATCATATTATTTTTGTCGAGGTCGGTGGCTCAGTCGTGAATGACACGAATTTGACACCAACGCACGTGGGTTTGATTCTCATACAAGACAAACATTTGTGCGCATGAACATGTCTGTTTGTCTGGCTTTGGATATTCTAAGAGAGGTAGGGCGTATCAGAGCAGTCCGTCTGGGGAAGTACCTCCACCTCACAGAAAACTGCAGCCAAATAACAACTCACTAGAGGGTTGTCAGTAAGCGTGTGAGTGAGGTTGCCAGTAAGCTTCTAAGGTGTTGCTGTGTAAGCAGCAGAGGAGGTAACTCGCGAGTGATACTTAATATATTACAAGCGTTAATAGGCTGCGGTATAACTGATTTACATCAGGGCCGTATGCTTGTATGCCTACCGACGTTGTATAAAAACAAACATTTTTGTACATTTGGCACTTTAAGGCACAAGTAAAAGTTACACAAGAAATAATTTATGAACTAATGATTACATTATGTGCCTCGAATATGTATCACAATATTATTCGCCATACCTTCACTCGATGAAAATAATGTTAGACTATATAGAAGTATTATCAATAGTAGAAACATTTCCATGAAAAATAAAATGATTGTAGTTTGTATTCTTGAAATTCAGACTTACGTGGCTTATAATCATCTTTGGAGCTGAAACTAACGTCACTTGGACGTGATCTACCCTGCTAGGGCGAGTTGAAGCAGCTCGACTGAGGATTTAACTCCACGTTAGAGTAGTCCATAGCCAAATAAAAACTCCCGGGAGCTTTATTGTTGTGCTTCTGTGACTTAGTGAGGTTACCATCGGCATCGCATCGGCATTAGGCATCGCATAAACAACACTTTTTTATACAAAGTCCGCAGATATTCGGTCTAAGTAATGTAAAGCAGTTACCTGATGTAAGTATCACTCGCGCGATGCCACCACAGCTACTCTTACAGGTGACCTCACACATTCGCAAGTATACAACAACCCTGCAGGGAGTTGTTATATAGATACTGTTTTCTGCTAGGTGGAGTTACTTCCACAGATGCGATGCTTTGATGCGCCCTGCGTCTTTTAAGCGCTCTCTTATTTCTTGTATTATAGTCATATATATGCTACGATAGTCACTTTGCAACAGATGGACTATCCGCTTGTTTGCGTATCGACTATTACTAGTACTATTACTAGAAAATACACTCAGAAAAGGAAATTCTATACTTCTAACAAAATGTTATTTTGATTTAGTGAGATTTTTGCAGCTGATATTACCTATGGCTATTACCTAGCTTTATGAAACTACTGAAGTATGAATGGCCTCGATCAGAAAGCTTTCAATAACCCTAAGACGAGTGTCAGCGGCTGTAACCTGACTATAAGTTCTGAGAATAGGGATTCAATATCCAGGATTTATAGCCGAACAAACTATGTACTTAAGATCAAATAACTGCTAAGAGTAATAACTCTTAGTATTCCAATAGGAATACTAAGCTTTCTTAGCACTGGAACATGTTGCAATTCAGGGTTTATTCAGTTATATGCTATAGCATTTTGCGTCTGAAGCTATTATTATATAATATGGCATTATAAGCCAGTCCAAAATGTACCTATACATGTATTGTAAAGCTTCGCTCGCGACTATAACTTCACGCCAAATCCCTTGCGGGGTAGGCAGAGAGAACCGAGCGCCACGTGACTCGATCCTTACATATCTCACTCGCTTCTTTAACATTCATTGCTCTTCTCATGCACGCTCGCCGGTTTCTAGGGCTCCTGACATCACCTTCTGATAGAACATGACCAATTTGGTCATGGTAGGTAAGTCTTGGCCTTCCCCGGCTCCTACATCCTTCCACTTTTGCATTGTATATCTGCTTCGTCATTCTTTCATCTTGCATTCTTTCTACATGCCCGAACCATCGAAGCATGCCTCTTCTTATTTTAACACCGACGCTCTCTTTCAGACCAACTCTATTTCTAACATCATCATTGCGAATACGGTCTACAAGCCTTACGCCACAAATTTTGCGCAGCGCTCGCATTTCAATAATTAAATTTCTAACCTTATCATTGCGAATACGGATCGCGACTTATACAAGATTTATTACTTTCTCAGCAATACAATATTGTATTACAGCTAAAATACACAATCTGCGAGTATTATCTAATATAACCTTGGCCGAATTAACAATCAGAGGTGCTAAGCATAATAAAAGTACAAACCAAAGAGCGAGCTAATAATATCAGTACAATACAGTAGTTATAGATGTTTATGGGACACTCAACTATAGTATTTTACAATGGAAAAAATATCACCCTGTAATTTAATCTGGGTAGGGTTAGAAACTATATACGACCTCTCCATTGCAATGACATATGCCTAATAGGCTATGTACACCTTTAGTGGACATATCTGCCTATGTAGTACCTAATAACTACTTTCTGATGACACCGAACTAAACATTTACGAGTATCTACAAATATAGTCGCTGCCTACCCCAATGAGACAGGTGTGATGATAGGTATGAGTGTATCCAATTGTAATTATAAAGTGTATAATAATTGTAAATAAGTGCATTTTGTTTGTAGAGGGGGAACCCTGGTGATCTGTAAAGATATTTATACCTAGCGCAGAACACCAGCCTCGGGTATCTCTATAAAATGCGAGTATTTTTTAAATTATTTATAGTGAACATGTAATAATACAATTATACGCCTGCACTGGTATATGTACTGGTCCCTGCGATTTTCCACCGTCTGTTACAAGAACCGAATGCACTCGTGAATGTTGTTGCCCTGATTGCTCTAGTGGTCTTTGCCTCGGCTCTTGAAATCGTGTCGGTGATTATCCGCAGCTGCCTGACTGCTCTAAGAGTTTCGGCTTTGGTTGTCCCTGCAATTTTCCGTCATCTGTAACAAGAACCACTTGCTTGCACCTGCGACTGTTCCTTCTCTGATTGTTCAAGCGGTCTCTGCCTCGGTTCCTGAGCTCGTGGGAGTACCGGCTTTGGCTGTTGCGGTCGTTCCTGTGATTTTCTTAGGAATACAACAGGATACATTCATGCACGCAAATGTTTGTCCTATGTGTGAATCGTACCCACGAGCATTGGTGTCAAAGTACGTTTCGCCACTGCGCCACTGAGCTCATCTAATAGTAAATAGTCGTTCATTTTAATAAAATATGATGCCTGAATGAAATCGTTTTCAATTGTTTATTCCCGCGGCCTTATGTTTGACATCAAAAATGTATTTATGTCCTCTGACCAACAGACGCTTCAGCGACAATATTGATAATTTGTTCGCATTGCCCTGTTCCTACTTTGTCTATACTTGTCATAAGTGGATTATATTGTCAATAAAAATTAGCAAAAACAGCAGAACACGACCTCTTCGCTCATACAAAAACCTTTTATACACGCAATCCTAAAAAGATAAGCTTCAATAGCCTTAATCTGCAGACATTTGGAAGCGGCTGCGAAAGCAAATCTGAGCGGTGTTTAACAATATGAAAATAAGATTTGAAGCATTTGGATTATTGAAATAGAATATTTTGAGAACTTATCTCTAAATCAGCATGAATAAATGAAAAGCAAGCCGTTCACTATTTGTGAATGTAAATGTAAGCTTCGTTTAGTCTACGAGCTTTTTGCAACGATAATCTTTTCGAGTATTAAATAAAGTTTGTAATAATATAATGTAGTTTTTATATATTTCGACGAACTCGGTGGCGCAGCGTTTAGAACATGACTTAGTCAGCGACGCTCGATTCGATTCGAGTGGGTACGATTCCCACACAGGACAAACATTTATGTACATGAACATGTGTGTTTGCTTGGTCTGGGTGTTTTTAAGAGAGGCAGGGCGCATCAAAGCAGCCCGTCTGGTAAAGTACCTCTACCTCACAGACAACTACAGTCAAATAACAACTTTTCGGAGGATTGTTGTGTTCCTACGTGTCAGTGAAGTCACCAGTAAGTTCTTAAGGAGTTGCTCAGTTTGCAGCAAAAGTGACATCCTCTCTTAAAAATACCCAGAGCAAGACGAACAGATCATGCACTTTTGAAATTAAATACTTAATGTATTATAAGCGGTCATAGGCTAAGATTAACGCTCTACATGGACCGTATGCTTGTATGCCTTCCGACGATGTATATAAAAAATATATAGAGAAAGTATCTCCTTAGATTAACTATCACATTGTATATCTTCACGCCAAGTCCCTTGCGGGGTAGGCAGAGAGAACCGAGCGCCACAAGACGCGGTCCTTGCATACTTCACTCGCTTCTGTGACATTCATAGCTCTTTTCATGCACGCTCGTTTCCTGGGGCTTCCTGGGGCTTCTGACATCACCTTCTGATAAAACACGACCAATTTGGTCATGGTAGGTTAGTCTCGGCCTTCCTCGGCTCCTACATCCTTCCACTTTTGCATTGTATATCTGTTTCGTCATTCTTTCGCCCCGCATTCTTCTACATGTCCGAATCAACGGAGCATGCCCTTTCTTATCTTAACACCGACACTCTCTTTTAGACCAACTCTTTCTCTCACGTCTTCATTACGAACGCGGTCAGCAAGCGTTATGCCACAAATTTTGCGCAATGCTCGCATCTCGACCGCATTTATTCTACTTTCATGCTCTCTCTGCCATACCCAGCTCTCACTTCCATAAGTTAGCGTTGGGATTAACACCGCGTTGTGTACACCGAGCTGTGCCTTCTGGCTTAGATTTCGGCTGCCTAGAAGTTTACCCAACGCTCCATTCACCCTATTCCCGGCACTCACTCGTCTCTCCACATCAGCGGTGTACCTTCCATTACCTTGTACAACTATCACATTACCTTGTGTAAACTCGGAATTATAAAGAATTCACACAGCTCACTCTCTGAACTAAGCTACAACACTCAATCTGGTATCAAAGTGCTCCCTCTGAAAGGTCACATCAATACTCCATGTGCATTATCTTCGCCGCCACACGGAGAGGACTTTAAATATTGATAGAAACATTTAGGAAAAAAAACCATTTTAAGGCTAAAAGCTGAGTATATATATTCACAAATACGTAAACATTGCCAACCTCAACTGGGAGTCTAATCCATCAAATATGAAGAAAATAACGTCTGTATTTTTAAGATTTCGATAGAAATGATCAATTGTGAGAATTAATTCCTTCTAAGACATATATACTCGTAATTGAGTAAATTATTTTGAAATGCCACAGCTTACGCTCTTTATGGTAACTGAGTTTGAAGTGAAATAAAGTTGCCTGTAATCCGTGCTAATTTTCACTGTAAATGGTGATAGTTCGACCATATATAGCTTCATCCATACTTATTTATTTTTAAACGGGCAAAAGTTTCGGGACTTGTGCCTTTATCATCAACAATGGTTACATTATTATGATACACATAGAGTCATGAAACACAAATCCCATTACCTAATCCATTACTTGCAGGCCTCCGCTACTTAATCCTAAGGATTTAGAAAAGATACTAATTTTTACAGGGAGTGACTGCCGTTAGACCTCTACAGCCCAGAGAAGACCTGAGAAAATCTTTATATTTCGAAAGACGTGTGGACCTTAGTCAGACGTCTTTCAAAATATAATTTCTTGGACTTGCGAGTTTTCCTCATGATGAACATAAATTTGAAAACACGAATGTAATGGTATATGCCAGAAATTCGAACCGGGGACCAGTTAGTCAATAGGTCGGTACCTTATCCCCTGAGCTAACACTGGACCTTTTTCTTTGCACATTTATTTCAATTATGATCTGTAAATAGTCTAGTATTACTTTTCAATTGTTTATCATTTATAATTAAAAAGTACCTTGGCGACCGACCTTTGCTCGGCGTTTTTTATGAATTTTTATTATTAATATGACGGCGTCATTTACCTAGTCAGGTCGTAAGTTCTGTCAAAAACTTTTGATGTAATTAATGATACACTTTTTGATAATTATGTAAAACTTATGTGTGAAATGAAAGGTAATTAAATGTAAAATAAAATTTTATTTACATTATTCGAAATGTCCTCCTCCATTTCGAATACAGGCCCTTAGTCGACGGGGCCAGTCATCGATCGCAGCACGCACCACATTTATATCTAGTTCTGCCGCTGCTTTAACCAGTGATGCTCGGAGAGACTCCAAATTCTGATGAGGTTTAGCGCAGACTTTCTCCTCCAAATGTTGCCATATCTTGTAGTCCAGTGGGTTTAAATCTGGACTAGAAGAGCGCCAGTCTTCATGCTCAATGATGTCAATTCCACGGGCGGTCAACCAGTCTTGAGTGCTTTGTGCCTTATGAGCTGGTGCAGAGTCCTGTTGGAATATCCAGTGTCTGTTTTTGAACATTGTTTGAGAAAGAGTTTTGTGTTTTTATTTTTAATTACTATGTTTGTTAGGACGGTGTTTCTGTAAACCGCGGCACTGGTTTTCACAGCTTTGTCACAGTAAAACACCTCAGCTAAGCCTGAATATGAGACTCCAAGCCAAACCATGATTGATGAAGGATAATGCCCTCGCTGGACCCTCGGAATACGCGCGCTCGCTTCTTTACAACTGTGAGAATACACCTTACCATTTTGTTTGTTGTAACTTTCTTCGATGCTAAAAACAAAATCTCGCCTACAATAAAATCTATCAATCTAACTTCACGCCAAATCCCTTGCGGGGTAGGCAGAGAGAACCGAGCGCCATGTGACTCCATCCTTACATATCTCACTCGCTTCTTTAACATTCATTTCTCTTCTCATGCACGCACGCACAATAAAATCTACTTCTAGTAAAATATTATTAAACTCGACCACGAGCGTAACAAATTGGTGTGTAACAATTTCTCTATTACTAATTCCCTTTAGTACACATTGAGTAGGTTTGCGTGAACAAGAAAAGTGTTTGACGACATCTGAAGATATTATGATATGTTTAGAGCACCACTGTCAATTAGAATATCTACTGGTATATCTTGTATCACAGCTGTACTAATGTCATTATTTCGCGTACCATGTGAAAGTTTACAAAGGTTAACTTGTCTTGAGTTCTCGCCACCAGTCCGAAACTTCGAAAACAATCGCTTTCTTTATAGCCGATTTTTTTTGCAAAACGAACATATGAATTGAGTGTAACTTTCAGATGGTTTCCGTTTTTTAGGACAATTTGTACGTGTATGATTTGCATGGTGTTCTGATCACATGAGTAACATCTGACTTTTAAATTGTCAGCACCCCGCTTAGTCACACCGCTGCACAGTGGTCGCGTAGTAGGTCATAGGGCTCTAATTACGATGCTTGAATTGTGCCATGATACCTCCCCTAAATACTTACACTAAATAATTAGTCATACTACTTGAGGGTATAAAACGAATTGCAATTAATTATTTGCTACATTTATTTTTGTGCATCGGAAGTAAGTATTAAGTTGCCAGACAATTATATTATAAAATGTACGGTTATTATCCCTACTTATATCCGTCTCTATTTGTCTCGGGTATGGTAGGCATGGATACATTGGAATTGAGGCGTAAACTGGCTTTGACCATGTATTATCAGCAACTCCTAAATGGCAAGCTTGACAATCCTGCAGCTGTGTCACGCTGTCATTTATTCGCCCCGGAGCAGTATACGAGACTGCGATCGCGCCGTCTACTCGCGGTTCCGTTTGTACGCACGTGTACGGCGCAGTTTGCACCAACGAATCGGGCTATGAACTTGCTTAATGCTTTGATTGCCCAGCACTCGGACGTCGATATTTTTAACTGTAATATCACAGAATTCACACAGAAGTGCTATTTTTATTTGTGGAATATTATCAATACAATTTAATAATGTCTATTTAATATGTTTATGTATTCAATTGTATTTGTATTGTAGCTTACTACACGCTTTGGTTTTATACTGTAAGTGTAGTGAGCAATTGTACTAAATAAAGAAATAAAGTGCATCGAATTTATCGTCATTAGTGTAATTACGAAGTGCTAATTAATCTAACACGTGACGTGTATTTTCCGAGATTAAATCATTTGTAACTCGTTGTTTTGCAATGGATATTCAAGTTGAGGTTACGCATTCCACGTCCCACAATTTATTATATTTTAATGTGTAAAATCGCGTTTAATTTTTAAGGAATGATATATATTTAACTGCCCAGTATAAAAGTTATTATCGAAAAATCAAATTAGATCCAAATCATCAAAAGCGTTTTCGAGATACAAAAAATATATTTATATATATATATATACCCTTTTAAATATATACTTGCTAAGTAATCACTCATTTAAATGTATAAGATACAAGTAAATTACAAACTCTTGAAACCCGTTTTAGAGGACGCTTTATATCGTGGTTAAGTTTTTAACTTTTCTTTTAAGAGGTATTGACCTACCACAGGTATAGAGGTAGAGTCTACAGAGCTTCCGGAAAACATTAAGACAAAAAATATACTTTTTGTTCATCAGTAATCCAAACTAGTATAAAAAAGTTCTTGGGCGACAGAATAAAATAAAAAGAGCGAGGAGAAGTCGCGGATCTTGACAAATTAACGCGACAATTTATCAAGATCTCCGAGCTCAGATAACTCAGACAGTCTCAAAGTTCACTGGTTCACGTGCAATTAGAGTTTAATCTTTTTATCAACTTTTACTTTCAAGTAATCGAAGATCATGTTGAAAGTTTAATTATCGGGATTTTGCTCGACTTTAAATTTTAATAGAAAAATGCTCAGAAGCGTCAACAGTGTAAGAAATCGATTATAAACCGCCTGTCTCTTCTTCCTAGCGTTACCCAGATTCTTAATCCATTAGAATTGGCGGGATCGGCAACTGACGTCGGACCTCTACAATCCAGGGTAATAACAGACCTTTTCTAGGTTAGGTCACACGTCTTTCGAAATATAATTTCTTGGACGAGCGGGTTCCCTCACAAAATTTTCCTAAATTATCTATTTAAATTGTTATTTTTTTAACGCTTGCTGACCGCGTTCGTAATAAAGACGTGAGAGAAAGAGTTGGTCTAAAAGAGAGTGTCGGTGTTAAGATAAGAAAGTGCATGCTCCGTTGGTTCGGATATGTAGAAAGAATGCGGGACGAAAGAATGACGAAACAGATATACAATGCAAAAGTGGAAGGATGTAGGAGCCGAGGAAGGCCGAGACTAACCTACCATGACCAAATTGGTCGTGTTTTATCAGAAGGTGATGTCAGAAGCCCCAGAAACCGGCGAGCGTGCATGAAAAGAGCTATGAATGTCACAGAAGCGAGTGAAGTATGCAAGGACTGCGTCTTATGGCGCTCGGTTCTCTCTGCCTACCCCGCAAGGGACTTGGCGTGAAGATATACATACATACATATCTATTTAAATCTGAAAACACACACATACACACACAAGTAGGTACATTTTACTTGCATTGGGCTACCACTTGCTCCCGGTGAGAGAAAACACCGTGAGGAAACCGGCACATGCAGAACTTCTGGATGTGTAATCATGATTCATTGTCTTGTCTGGTTCCCCTTTAAGGATTACGGAGGTCAGATAACAATCGCTCCAATGTAATAACTGGACTCGCCACATCTGAGATCATGATCATAGCGAACCCGGGGCTCCGTAGTGTTTGCAACCGGGACTTAACGCTTGATGAGTGAGTGCCAGGATTCGATCTGGTGACCAGTTGTTCAATATGCCGGTTCTTTATCTGCTGGTCTATTACTGCTCCTTGCTTGTTTGTTACATCGTCATATTACGTATAAAAATGTTAAGGTTCGTAAAGAGAATAATTATATTATTAATTTATTAGAAGTACATCTTACTTGCATTTTATGGGAATTTTCACGTAAGTAAATATGTTTTTTTTTTCAAACGGTCAGAAGAAAATTTGTGACATGTTAATAATTACTACACTAACTCTAACTCAACCCACTGCAGGGATACGGGTAACATATGTGGTTAAGAGCATACTCCACCACGCTGCTCAACAGATTGGTGGAGGTCAGTGTTATCAAGCCGACTAAAGGCCACTTGTCGACGTCATCTATCGATAACAGCCGGGACCGATGACTTAACGTGCTCTCCGAAGCACGGAGAAGCTTGCATAAACCCATCTACATCAGGTTATCGCGGGTATAAAATGACAAAGTTTGTAGGTAGTTTGTCCTACACTATTTATTAGACACAAAGAGAGTTAAATTTATTATTTGTATCATTTTTAACATCAACCCAATTTATATTTATATGCCTTGTTATTTTTTTAATATACAATCTGCCGTAATCTGATTAAATATCTTTAAGTTTTGTTCGCAAGCAAATATATTGAAAACTAAAATAGAAATTTGCACAGTTTTTCAGGGAATTCAGTAAATAGCAAGTTAGCAATTTCCTACTAAAACCAATGGATTTGGCAGGCTTTCTGAAAATTATCAACTCATATTATAAAAGAAAAAGTAAATAGTGGAAAAAAGTTGTATGTGGCCTAGAGAAAGGTAATGTATGCCTAGAAGAAAAATGTATGATAAGCTAATTTCTTAAACTTGGAGATAATGCATGTGACACTAAATACACACATACATATCTTACATGTCTCCCATAGGGAGCAGAGACTGTTTGTCTCATTTGTCTCCTCTTCGACAATCAAACTTTTCGCGCATGCTCTTCGGTTGCGGGTGATTTTGATTTGACCCTTTCTTAATTTAAAAAATGTGAACATACTATAAGGTATTGTGAAACCGTTTCACCCTGTATTGTGAAGAGTACAGTACTATTTTGAGAATACACAGTTTGCTGATCTAAAGTACTCGGTAAATGAATACAGTGTCCTATATGACGAGTGAACTAGAAATCAACCATTTGAAACACAATGAAACAATAAGTAATGAGTAAGCAATGCGAGCGATACTAATTGCTATAAGCATTCATATTCTTCTTTTAAGCATTTATAAGCTATAGATTATAGAAAGCTGTAAATAAAAAAGCCTATTATATAAGCGTCTCTTATATAATACCTCCGTAGTTTATACATAACGTGTGTGATATGATGTGAATAATTAAATAAAAACATACCGTTATCAGCCCTCATCTGCCCATTGCTGGATGTAGATTTTTCACGATACGCAAGCATTCATTATTTCCGACCTCTCATTTGATGACATATTCTCATCTACAGGACAAAGGTATCCTACCGTAAATGACTTCCTCTACATTCCCTCTTCTATCTACTTACTATTATTTGCCAGATGTGGCTGGACAACTACCACTTCAGTTTTCAGGCTCGAAAGCTGTATAGACAACTTTTGTTTTCCGTCAAAAGTCCTGCCAGATTCTACCCCTCAGAGAATATCCGAGCAACGAAGCGCGTAACTGTCATAATGTATTTTTTACAGGACATCTTTTGACGTGAATTCGAAGCAAGACTGACGTTTGTTCACTCACTTCATTCATTCGAGAAAATGTTTGTTATGAATAACGTTTATATTTCAAAGTTTTACGCTATCAAAGTTACAAAAGCAATTATTATATCATTGTGTGGACATATCCATATAGTAGTTATTGCATACGACCACAACAAAAACATCTTAGAGATATTTCATTTAGCGTTTTTTTAATTACTTATTGTGATTTCATAATATAGTGTCGCCAACCATAGCTCTATTTTAGGCAAGACATAGTCGGAAGAATTCTATAGCAGTATTCGATGCATTTCAACGAAGTAGTTGAAGAGAAGAGAGAAGCTTTAATTAGAATATAATATCGTCGGGAAAATATTGGTTGTATTTGGCTAGTTTTGACACCATTAAATAAATAACAGTCGATATGCGAGCGTTGCGCAAAATTTGTGGCGTAACGCTTGTCGACCGTATTCGTAATGATGATGTTGAAATGAAATGAAATATATTTATTTGCAGGCAAACACGGTAGAAATTCATGTTAGGACAAAGAATATGTCTAAATTTATGTGAACGTGCGTGTTGCGCCAACAATTGGTATGCAAATGTTCAAAGTCAATACTTTACAATTTGTAGTCAATCACAACGTTAGTCTTAAACTAAAAATGGCTACGTCGTACACTTGAGCAAAATAAAATAAGAATTAGAAAATTATGAAGTATTACCTGAGAAATTATTTAATAAATTATTAAAGAATTTATTTAAAATTATTTGAGGGCGCTACATGTCAAAACTTGATGTTAGAAACAGAGTTGGTCTGAAAGAGAGCGTCGGTATTGAAATAAGAAGAGGCATGCTCCGTTGGTTCGGACATGTAGAAATAATGCAGGACGAAAGAATGACGAAGCAGATATACAACGCAAAAGTGAAAGGATGTAGGAGCCAAGTAATAAGGCCTAGTATTTTCATTTATTGCGCTGTTCTATATACTCAATCATTTAGGTATTGTACCCTACATGTGTACAAAGGTGTTTGCTTATGTGTTACGTATCAATCGAGGACTCTGTGGGGACGCAATGGGAAAGGGACTTTATATTATTGCAAATCAATAAAGTATTTATAACGATGTATCTATTAATCTCAATTTTAAATGTATGTGTATTATAAAAATAAACTGTATTTGTTATGTATTTGTATCATTATATTGTGCAATTTTAATAAAATATATATTTTAATGTTATTTACTAATGTTTTATATTATGTATATGTTTTCATTATGCCATAATATTTTTGCATGTATATTTTGTTATTACCTAGTCTTGCCAAATAACATTTATTACTTTTACAGTATGTTAGTTTAATACATAAATATAAAAGAATTAAAAATGTAAAAAGCTTATTCGAAGTGGTCTTCATTAGCTGACATACAGTCCTTTAACCGTTGGGGCCAGTTATCAATAGAAGCACGCACTCTTTCCATGGGAAAATTCTTCACTGCCAATCGTACGGATTGTTTTAGGGACTCCAAATTATCATGGCGTTTAGAGCAAGCCGTACTCTCTAAAACTGAACATAAATCATAATCCAGCGGCTTAAGATCGGGACTAGACGACGGCCAGTCTTCAGCTCTGATGAAGTCCGAAACGTTCGTTTCCAACCAAGACTGCGTAGACCGAGCTTTATGACCGGGCGACGAGTCTTCCTGGAAGGACCATTCTTGGTTATTGAACATGGTGTTGTTAAGGGCTTCACTACCTTCTCAAGAATGGTATCTTAATACACTTGTGCCGATGTTTTGATACCTTTTTCACAAAAGTATGGTAAAAGTTTCATAGCTAATACCCTACCAAACCATCACTGAAGTCGGATAGTGCCCACGTTGCACTCTGTCGACTAATTTGGAAGCTTCCTTTGAGCTTTGAGCATAAATACGGTCATTTTGTTTGTTAAAATGTTGCTCAATTGTAAAAAAATTCTCATCCGTAAACAAAATTTTCTGTGACCTCCCTTTGCGTACCGCTTCAGTAGTTGTTTCGATTTTACTACCCTATTCTTTTTTAAATTATCAGTTAAGAAATGACCAGTACGTCTCTTATAGGCTGCAAGTCCTAAGTCATATTTTAAAATACGCGACATGGTTCTACGTGCTATCTTCATCTCCCGAGATAAAATCTTTTGCTTTCGGACAGGATTTCGTGAATTCTTTCCCTTACTGCTTTGACCACCTTTTTCGTACAAACACTACGTGGACGGCCAGATCTTTTTCTGTCACAAACAGAGGAGGTGTCATTGTACCTATCAATAGCCCGATACACAAACATTTTACTAATACCAAGCGTATGGAGAGTTTTAAAAATTGCATTTGGCTCCATACATATTTTGTGTAATGCAATCACAGCGATTCGGTTCTCTTTATCATCCCACTCCATTTTAATATCGCAAAATATTGTACAATGTATTGGCCCCAAAATGAGAAAACTCAATGAACAATCATATAAAAATGACAGATTCCAAATTCAAATGTAATATTTTGTTTATTTTTAATTGTAACAGTATTTATGGCCAGAGTAAGTATATTAATTTATCATAAGATATATAAATCAAACACTTTTGTGTTATATTTTATATTTTATGTCATACAATATATTTTTATTATATTCGTATCATAAATTATAATGTAATTTTGATAAGATTAGTTAATTTCATAAATGATATCTTATTGTATTATTTTAAATTGTAATATTTATTTTTGAAGCAGATATTTATTATAGAGTACGTTTACAGATTCAATTATAGAGTAGTACGATTTTCGTACTAGTAGTTTCTCAATCTACTTCATAAACAGTCATTACTTTTTCATATTTTTTATAGATTTAGGAAGTTAATTATATATTTTCACGGACATTTCTAAATTCTATTTTGATGCCTAAGTGTATAATTTGCTAAAACGTCTTTCCTTTTTGTGGAAAAATGGATATTTTCGTAAGAATTTCCATGTTCCATATTTCCAGATATTATGTTTTATAAAATGAGGTTTACAACTATCAGTAGGTTTTATATTTACTAGTTTCTTCTGTGCAGGATAAACACGTTACTATAGTCAGTTCCGCTTCCCACAAAACCGCACCGTACCTGAGCCAGGAGTAGGCATAGACATAATGTGACGAGCGCGGTACATCGGTAGTTCATTTTTTATTTCTCTGAGTGCGTACGCAAAACTTGACAATTTAGTACAAACTTTTTGTGCATTACTTTTCCAATAAATAATAACACTCTATGACTAATACCCAGAAAATCAAATTCAGTGACCACCTCCAAGTCTATGCTATTAAAATTTTTATTGACATATAAATATTTTTTATGCAAGGATGGAATACAATAAAAAGAAGACAAATAAGAAGAAAAAATTATAGTCGAAGCACAGTGCAACAAGCAAAATGACAAAGTGTACGCAAATAGTTCTAAAGAAGCAAGTGGTCAGAAAGTTACAATGTGTACATAATCCTGCGTCTGTAATAGTTTGTTGAGGTCGTCTTATCAAGATGTTCCAGTGTATCAAGAGACTCTCTTGAATCGTGTTGTGACATCTCCAAGCGATACATTTTTTTTAAATGTACCGTGGACTTTCCAGAAGGACCCTGAACCTTATCACAACTACCCAAGCCTGCCTCAAAACGAATGTTCCGGACTTTATAAGAGCTGAAGACTTTCGTCTAGCCCAGATTTGAACCCCTTACACCAGAAATTGTGGTCAGTTTTAGAGGGCATGGCCTTTTTTTTTTATAACGTCGGGGGCATACAAGCATACGGCCCACCTTATGTACAGCGGGTACCGTAGCCTATTAACGCTTGCAATATATTAATTATCACTCGCGCGATGCCTCCTCTGCTGCTTACACAGTAGCTCCTTGGGAGCTTACTGGTGACCTCACTCACACGCAGGACACAACAACCCTCTAGGGAGTTGTTATTTGGATGCAGTTTTCTGTGAGGTGGAGGTACTTCCCCAGACGGGCTGCTTTGATGCGCTCTACCTCTCTTAATACATCCAGACCAAGACAAACAGACATGTTCATGCACACAAATGTTTGCCTTGTGTGGGAATCGAACCCAAGAGCGTTGGTGTCCAAGTCGCGTCATTCACGACTGAGCCACCGAGCTCATCAAAATACCTGCTCGAAAAGACACCCCGGTACTGGGTCTCTTAAAAAACCTCTGAAGCAAGCAGTGGCTAAATTTCCCATGGAAACAGAGCGGAAATCCATAGATTTGGGGCCAGGCAGATTAGAGGCCTGTAGGCCAAAGGTGGCCATTTCGTATAGAATCGTTAATATTTTTATTTTTACTGAGACTTCCATAAATATGTACATATAAGTTTTATTAAGATTACATTACTTCATAAAAAAATAAATGCATGAACATTTGTAACAGAACTTATGGCCGTACTAGATACATATCTAAATCAAGACACTGGATTTTATAATACAGTGGCTTGGTGAATTGACGTGGGTAGGGGTGTCGCGGGATCACGACAGACACCGATTGTTCGAGATGTCAATTTGTCCATCGACGTGGGTCTGTCACGGTGACAGCTCGGAGCGCCGCGCCCTCGCAAGCGACGCCTCCATTCGTTTTATTTCTCACGACATAAATGTCAGCAAGGGAATAATGATGTACGGGGTTTAGATGAAAAATGGTTGGTGTGCGATTGCAAACAATGTGCTTTCCAATTTTAAGCGCCATTTTTTTATATACATCTTCGGGAGACATACATGTATACGGCCCACCTGATGTAAAGCGGTTACCCTAGCCTATAAACGCTTGCATTACATTTATAAACACTAGCGCGATGACACTTCTGCTGCTAACACTCCATGAGAGCTTACTGGTGACTTCACTCAAACTCAGGAACAGATCAACCCTCTAGAGAGTTGTTATTTGGCTGCGATTTTTCGTGAACTTTCCCCAATGGCTGCTTCCTATCTCTCTTAAAAATACCCAGACCAACAGACATGTTGTTGTTTTTTTTTTGTTTTTGCATGACAATGTATTAGCGCGTTTCGCCACTGCACCACTGAGCTCGTCATATATTTATGTTACTATAGATTGCGCATTCGGAACGAGGGGTTAGTAACGCTACTATGGCATAGTAGCGTTACGCATTCACCAGCTTACTCCCCAAGTTAAGCGTGCGTAAAGAAGTTTTACTTGAAAAGGCTTCATATGTTATTGTAAGCACCGTTACCGTCCGTAACTATGACGTTCCGACTGCTATGACATTGTAGACCATCTACAACTGCTACGGAGCGACCAGTGACGTAGGTGTTCGTTGCGGAACTACGTCTAGCTACATTCTATATTTTTGCTACGTAATTGTGATACAAACAACTTCACCAAACATCCTACTAATATCATAAATGCGCATGTCCGTTTGTTTGTTACGCTTTCACGCGAAAACTACTCAACCGATCATCATGAAACTTTGTACACGTATTCTTGGAGGTATCAGAAGTAAAATAGGATACTTTTTATTTAAAAAAATGCGAGCGAAGCCGCGGGTTAAAGCTAGTAATTTATAATTGTTCTTTACTGTATATACGATCGCAGTAATTGAGAGTCAAACGAACTGTTCCAGGAAGGTATTTCTCAGAAGGTGCTTCACTTTCTTTTACGTGCAGCTTTGATTCTTAACGCTACTTTAATACCAAGCTCGTGGATTTGACACAAGATAAATATTTGTGTGCATGTCCATGTCTGTTATACATTTTTTTATTGAATTCAGGACCATCAGACATCCTACAGCGATCATTCCCTAATACCTCGGTTATTTTATAAGGACTCCCAAACTTCGACAGCAGCTTTGTACTTAGTTTGTTATTGTTAAAATTATTCCGCGAAATTTTAACTAAGTGCCCTACTTGATAAGTAACACCAGGGACACGATTTGCATCATGAATTTCAGTCTACTTGGCTTAGTCCTTAACTATGATGGTACTTATTTTATGTGTAATTTGATGCAAATCAGATTTGCTAGAATCTTACTTGTTAACAATATCAAATTTGTATAATAAATTATCGCTGAATTTGAATCCGAATAAAACTTCCCTTGCGATTTTACGTGTAGAGTGTACTTAAGTTGTAGAATGAACTCCTAGCCGAGGTCTTCGGTTGGTAACACATGAGTGACACCCCTGGTGTTGCAAATGTCCGTAGGCTACGGTGACTGTTTACCGTTTACGGTGACTGTTTAACGACAGGCCGTATACTTGTTTGCTGCCTTAGTGGTATAAAAAAAAAAAATAAACCATTATTGATTTTAAGGGAAACCGTACTATAGAAATAATGTGGAGCCAATAAAAAAACCGGCTAAGCGCGAGTTGGCCATGAAGCCAGATTTAGGGTTCAGTGTAAAAAATAACGCTGAAAAAAACACGATTCCGCACATTTTTTAGCAATAGTAATACACACTGTAAAAAATGCAAGTATCCTCCTAATACAGTTATAGTCTTATGGTTAGGGTTCTGTCGGTAAACTTTGGGTTCGGAACCGCAAAGCGGATTTTTGGACGACAATTCCCCTGTGAATTTATAACATAACACAAAAAGTCTTTCGCAGGCGTACATATTTCATTGGGGAACGTAGAACTGTTGCGTTGTTCAGAGACATTACTAATGCGGAACCAATTAGAGTTTAACGAGGAAAACTGAGAATCATTATTTTTTTACCATTAATATAAATAAGCGTACAGCTTGCCTGTCGGTTAAAATAAATCTGTTTAATGGGTCTAATTATCACATATATTTCTATACGCTTAGTAAACCCTTAGCACGGTGGAGTGTATCCTACTACTGTATAACAATCGCGAAAACCTAAAACAATACTATGCTTGTAATACATTAAATATCACTCGCGTGATACCATCTTTGCTGCCAACACAGCAACTCTTTTGGGACTTACTCGTGACTTCACTCATACACAAGAACACAACAATTCAGAGTGAGTTGTTATTTTGTGCGGTTCCACAGACGGGCTGCTTTGATCCCTAGCTCTCTTAAAACATCCAGACCAAGACAAATAAACATGTTCATGCACACAAATGTTCGTCCTGTATAAGCATTGAACCAACGAGTGTTGGTGTCAAAGTAGCGTCACCAACATTTACGCCACCGAGCTCGTCCTAATGGGACTCTTCTATCGATATATATATCAAAGGAAACTTTCATAAATTTTTAGCTGTCTGTCCCTCATTATTAAATGAAATGATTCTATTTTCAGACAATAAGTTTTGCAACAACATATCTGTGTATAAATTAACATTAAACTGTAACTTAACATATATATGATACTAACAACCTGCCCAATTAAGCTAAGTCACTGACCTTCAGATTTTCGAGCGGCTAGAAAATACTGGTCTTCGCCAATCCGCGGTGGAGTATGCTCTAAACCCCATCGTGATTCTTGATATATGATGTGGTACTGCAATATATTTATTTTGATAACATTCTTAAACCCTCAAAGAACTGTGATTAATCTATGATTTTAGAATTGGAAACTCTACCTTAGAGTAGATTTATTTCGTACATTTCCATTACCGAAGATATGAGATCAGATTCGTTTAATTATATTTGTTTGGTAGGGAAAGGTCCCATATACGTATTTCAAAAAGAAAATATGGAAATTATTTACGCACGGGCTAAATCGCCGGTACAAAAAAAGTATATTTCTTCTATTTTACAAAAAAAACAGCAGCTGAAAATTATTAAAACGTGGAAATAATACACTTGCACGTATTCTCTACAGTTAAAGATACTCCGACGGACTCCGCCTCCGCCCTTTGACACAAAAGCATTAGTAAATGTACGTATATATTGTAAGGCACTGGATACAACATTTACCAAGCTCAATATCCCTTTAAGACTCTTTCCAGTGTTTAGTCTGCAACTTATGTCGTGAAATGAGTGAGTGTAGAGAATGGTTCGCTTTAAAAATATTGCAAAAATATAACATCCTAATTTTACGTAGAAAAACTTGGTGAAAGGTACAGCGATGGAGCGAAGTACTGATCTCAATGCTAACGTTTTAAAGCAAGAGTTACCTATGGTAGAGAGAGAGCATGAATATAGAATAACTTATAGATACGAGCGCTATGCAAATTGTGAGATAGATAAAACATCCTGACCGCTTTCACAGTTAAAATAAATTATTTGAATCAGTCTTAAAGAGGATCTCTCAAAAGAGGCATAATCCATTAGTTTCACGAAAAAAATATCAGCTGTATATTGCGAAACTGGAAGGAGGGCCCGAGAAACGTTTACTCACTGGTTACGAGTTTATAATTGTTATTCAGAAGGTGATGTCAAGAGATAATAAAACCGTTAATTCTTTGAATGTGTAATGATCACCTGGTGTTCGGTTATCTCCTCCTACACGACAATATACTATATAGGTATATAAATATTGTAAACACTCTTCGAACATGTAACTGTTTTCTATCGAAAATTGAACCGTATTTCAACAATTTCACTAAAATTGTAATGGAAATTGTATTGTAAAAAAAATTGTTAAAAAACGTTTACGTTTTACGTCAATAAAGCATGTTAATGAAAGTGTTTTCATATAATTTTTTTAACTAATTGTACAATATTTTACATATTGTACTGAGTATGTATAACTCAATACAATAGACATAGCTTAAATTACCTATCAATATTATTTTCTTTCCAAATTTCAGAATAGTATAAGAACCAGACCAAGCCAGAACAGTTAAAAAAAATCCTTCGCATGTTATCCGTGTATTCCAATCAAAGTAGAGAACTCTCAGCACGCGAAATTTATGCACGCACAATACCACATCAAGTTATACACCTATGCGTCTTGTATGGTTTTACGTTTTAGTAGAGTTTTAGACTGTTTTGAATTGCTTTATCTTTATTTACAAGTTGCCTTCATAGTTTATTATTGTCTAGCTCTTCTATCAGATTACTCACGCCACATTTCTTTGCGGGCATAAAAGAGGTTTTGGTCTCACAAAAGAATAAAATATGTGTATTTCGGCAGTGATACATCGACTTCACTTTATATACGGGCGTTGAATAATTTATAGTTGTATATTACATTCTCTGATTTTGTAAAGCCACTCTAGATAGTAAATGCGTATTTTATGCAGGTTCTTCAATTATATCTTTAAAAAACTGAAAATAATTGATTACAACAAATAATTTTATAGTATATTTAGGTCTTAATACTTCGCAGGATGTAAGTATTTGAATCCTGGTATCCACTAGATTCGGGTTTTCGGATTTATGAACATATTTGTAATTATCACTTGTTCGACGGCGATGAGAAACATCGTGAGCAGAGGTATGAATTTCACGTCCGAGAAATTGTATTTCCATAGATGCGTGACCTAACTTAAGAAAGGTCTGGTTTTCCCTCTTGGTTGTGGGGGTCTGACGGCAATCGCTCCATTTCAAAATCAGTATCTTCGCCAAATCTTTAGGGTTAGGTAGCGGTCTCCGCCAATCCTAATGGATTAGGAAACAGGATAACGCTAGGAAAAAGATGGCTTTATAAGGTGTAAGTAATAGCCCAGCAACACCAGTAATAGCCCAGTGGATAAGGCCAATTGACCAACTGGTGCAAATGATGGCAGGTATCATTAATTTCGTTTTTTCGGATTTCTGTATATATTTCGAATTATCGCTTACTTAATTACGTTAGTAATGGACATCGTGAGGAAACCTGCACGTCCAAAAAGTTATATTTCGAAAGATGTGTGACCTAACCTAAGAACCGTCTGGTTTTCCCTCTGGGTTATGTAGATCTGACGACTTACAAACGTGGTCGAAACTCAAATCATATATCGTGTAAAAATCTGTATCTTCGCTAAACCTTTTTTTTTTTCTTCTTCTTTAATCTAATCTAATCTTTAGGCTGAGATAAGGAACCCCGCTAATAAGTAATGGATTAGGAAACATGATAACACTAAAAAGAAAAAGTCTTTACAGGTATGTACCTATTACAAACATTTATAATAAGAGATTTTGACAAATAACAATTTGAAATTAGTCCTGTGATTTGTGCCACAACATATTAGTAGCTACTTTATTGTAAATAAGTCTTTTCATTCAAAATTTGATTACATTATTAATGGCACAGCTTAGTCAATAATGTGCAGCGACACAATCAACAGCATTGGAGAGATCACAGAAGCAACAGCATTCCGCGATCTCTCCCAAGCGTTAAGAACATGCTTAACCATGCCAACCCCGTATCTGTAGTCGATCTACCTGCTGTAAAACCGTATTGTGCATCATCTATTGGTCTTAAAATAGATTTGTAAATGATCGAGCATTATCCTTTCGAATTTACTGAACTGGCTAAATAGATATTGGTAAATCCCTAGTTCACTTTCTTTCTTTGTTTTGAGTAGTAGAATCCATTTACTAAATTTCATTAAATCTGAGAATACGACTATACACACATAGTTTAAAGGTTAGTGCCTAGTGTGAAGCTATTCGCAGCCAATTCGCAGTTGACCAACATGGTGGAGTATGCTCTAAACCCGTCCGGTTGAAGGAAGACCCGTATCTTTGCAGTGGGATGAGTTAGGATGGGTATAGTAGTAGTATAGAGCTATTGCCTCAATAATACAATAAAATTCCTTGGTATTTCCCAATTATCTCTGAGTTTCAGAAGTTCAACAGTTTAAAAGATTTAATTTATTTCACTTCGCTGAATATGTTAAAGAAGCAAGTCAGTCGTGTAAAGATCGCGTCACGTGGTGCTCGGTTACTCGGCATACCCTGCAAAGGGGTGAAAATATAGAGATAGTGATTATGTCTAAATTGTTAAAAAAAATTGCTCTTGGTTTTACGTTCTCTTTCAAAGATACATATCATACATGCATCCGTGCTTCCGTGCTTCATCCCTCCAATGATTTTTAACCGGCACTCCACAATCATGACAGTCACGACTGTTGCATAGTAATTATAAGAAGATCAAAATTTCATGCGTTCTAATTTGGAAGTACGTCTCATTCTGTGTTCAAAAAATGCCATAGGGTTTTTAACGCCACAGTTAACGTGCGCGTATGCAAGGAACTCACACAATCTAAACCAGTCTTCCTTAAAGTCCACTCAGGAAGTCATTTATGGTTGGATAGATCAGATCAGATCCCAAACACTCGGGGTCCAGACGTAATCGTAATCCAATAAACAAAGCTGTACATTGAACAAATTTCTCCACCCAGACGTGTAATCAACGTAAAGTGTAGCAAAATACACTGTTTCTTTATACAACGTCGGGAGACATACAAGCATACAGCCCACCTGATGTAAAGTGGTTACCGTAGCATATGAACGCTTGCAATACATAAGTATCATGCGATGCCACCTCTACTGCTAATGCAGCAACTCCTTAGGAGCTTACTGGTGAACTCTCTCACACGCAGAAGTACAACAAACCTCTAGGGAAGTGTTATTTAGCTAAGATAGAGGTACTTCCCCTAACGAGCCGTTTCTATGGGCTCTCTTAAAAATACCCAGACCAAGCCAAACAGATGTGTTCATGAACACAAATGTTTGTCCTGTGTGGGAGTCGAACCCACGAGCGTTGGCGTCAAAGTAACATAACAGTGTGTTTCACCAGTGTGCCACCGAGCCCGTCAAAAACGTACACACTAGCATGATTGAGTTCAGATCTCTCTACGCAGCCAGTGAAGCTGAAAACTGAGTTACTGGCCGTAGCCGTGAGATTTCCTGAAATCACAAAAGTAATAAATACTACATGATAAGCTTATGATTCGAAAGTAATAGGAGATTTTTGACGAGCTCGGTGGCTCAGTTGTGAATGACGCGACTTTGACACCAACGTGTGTTGTGTGCATGAACATGTCTGTTTGTCTTGGTCTGGATGTTTTAGGAGAGGTAGGGCGCGTCAAAGCAGCCCGTCTGGGGAAGTAGCAAGCAAAGCAAGAAGACCTCCACCTCACAGAAAACCGCAGCCAAGTAACAACTACATAGAGGGTTGTTGTGTTCCTGCGTGTGAGTGAGGTCACCAGTAAGCTCCCAAGGAGTTGATATGCAAGCAGCAGAGGAAGCATCGCGCGAATGATAATTAATATATCGCTAGCGATAATAGGCTACGGTACCCGCTTTACATCAAGTGAGCCGTATGTTTGTAAGCCTCCCAACGTTATATAAAAAAAATTCAATAATCGAGGCCTATAGCGGTAGAAATCACCACTATAGCTTCACGAAAAGCCTTTCCAATGAAGGGGGCTCGGCATCCCCGCTATAAAAAATTCGCATCCAAGGTACATTACGGGTTAATCGGAGGCGTCAACCCGCCCATAGCGATCTAAAAGGTCTCACCCAGAGGAACGATATTCCCCCACGTTGTTTTTGTAGACTTTATTAATAGTTTTGAGGTGTTAATGAGTCATCTCAGAACCAAAGCTACCACGCGCGGTGCATCCTACTAATTGGCAAAAAAGGCCAAACAATACTTGGACTTTGGGATACATTCCAGAGCTCTTTGTCTTTATGATTTGACATTAAACGGCACATGGTATTTTCAAATAAAAATGTATAATATCTGTACATGACATCTGTCACGACGACTATAGTATTTGACATTTGCCCTTACCAGCAAATTACATTCCAATAAATATGGCAGCTTCTATGTGAACGTCGTTGTAATTTTAATCCAACAAAACTTCACTATCCCTTCGAGCAATGCACTCATCGCCCAATTCTCATTGTATTTTTATTAGCGGCCTGATGAAATACTTTCGCCTTTATTTTTCAGATCGTAGCCAAAAAACATCTAAATGGCTGTCATGTTACAGTGAGTGAACGAGACTACCAGTTGCAGTGACTACTTCAACATGGCGTAGTTATATGTATTTACCTTAGCGTATACATATATATCTATATATATATAATAATAATCAATATATATAATCTATCAAATGATCGGGATAAACCCGTGATATAAGAACTAGAAATAATATTCATTTATTTCAGACAAAAGGTTTTACAACACGGGTCCATATATTCATACCTTAAATTAAAATATATAAGACAATATCTATATATATATATATATATAGATATAGATATATGCTAGATATAGAACGCGCGTATCTCTCCTGTCGGTTGTGCTGATCGTAAGCATTTTTTTATAGATACGTATGAATACTATAGAGCTATTATAGTGATGTTCTATGCGTTACAACAATTTCTAGGGTATCGATACTTTGATACAGACATTCCTATGTGTCGTCGGCAACAGATTTATCGGGTCGCCCTAATGTGAACAGCGTTATTGAAATACATATACTTACCAATATGCATCCGACACCTTTATCGTTCCGGGAAAACTATCGGTCCGACCTAATGTGAACCCGCTCTAACGGTTCATACTCAGGAAGGCGCCCTCTGTAGCTTTCTTGGTATACTCTAATATGGTATATGACCACATTAGACTTTTTTTTAACACAAACTGTGTTAGCCCCTGTTGCATATTACTTCGTTATCGGAGACATTCTTAATTAAAGATTATATTGGAATAACTTTTATCATATAATAATTAACGCAGTACGAACTAGAAGTCACTGTAAACAGCACTGTCTATATTTACAAAACATATATACTTTGAATATAATCCATGTATGAGTACATAGTGTAGCTCCTCAGTTGTACAGAATCAGTTTCTTATATCCTCCGTTCATTATAATATTTGTTAACTGCATCTATCAATCATCATCAATAACTTCGCGCCAAATCCCTTGCGGAGTAGGCAGAGTGAACTGAGTGCCACGTGACCCGATTCTTACACCTCACTCCCTTCTTTGCTGTTCTCCTGCACAGTCGCCGGTTCCTAAGGCTTCTGACATCACCTGACATCAACCCAATTTGGTCATGGTAGGTAAGTCTTAGGCTCCTACATCCTTCCACTTTTACTTTGTATATCTGCTTCGTCATTCTTTCATCATGCATTCTTTATACATGTCCGAACCAACAGAGCATGCCTCTTCTTATTTTAACATCGACGCTCTCTTTCACCAACTGCAGTTTTAACGTTAACTGTAATTTTTAATTAACAAAGATTATATTTATAATGCTCATATATTTACCTAATTAAAAATTACAAAGATTAAGTATGCGATATATATTTAATCATATTAAAATTACGAATAATAATTAATAAAATAATGTAACCCTCCGGAGAACCGATAAGCCCCCTATCAAGATTACTGGCACAATTTTATACTAAGGAGTAAAGGCCAGAAATCTATACTAATATTATAAAGAGGAAAGATTTGTATGTATGTTATGAATAAACTCAAAAACTACTGGGCCGATTTCAAAAATTCTTTCACCATTAGAATGCTACAATATAAATGATTAACATAGGCTATAAAATATTTTGAAAATAGTTAGGGATCCGTATGAAAACTTCGATAATGTATGAAAAAGATACCAAAAAATCCTTATACCGCGTACGCTGCTGAAACTATTGACAATAGAGCAAAGTAATGTACTACAGTTTTATAGAGGACATCAATATCTCATATCACAAAAAAGTCTGCGATACCATATGTCTAACTATTACAGTTACGTCACAATAACTACTTTTTCATGTTAAAATATGCTACAGTAACGCCGGTACAAACTAGGCCACATTATTCGTACCTTGGTATTAATCCTTATCCAAATAAATCATTTCGTATTCAAGACTGTTTCAATGCCTGTAGGTTACTCTTTGAATTAACGAAATCGGACATTCCATTCCAAAGATATTACGGATTTTGTTCTGTGTTTCAATCCCTTGCTTGCGACACCGGCGGCCACGGCGCGTGGCAGCGGGCGGCGCGGCGCACATCTATGAGATAGGTACCCGCGCGGCTCATTCGTGCGCTACCGACATTGAATGTTTTGACTTTTTCATACCACATTTTTTCTCTTCCAGTTAAAAAGTTCTTGCAATTTGATCTAACCTGCTTTGTGTGCTTCCGCCACCAATTAGTTCATGCGGCCTAGCGCCGGCCGGCACCCACCCACTACTGTTAGTACGTGGTACATGCCGACGCTGCCATGGCTGCTCCGGTAGTCTCTGCCTCGGCTGCTGCGGTCGTCCGCCATCTGGAACAGAATCCGCATGCCCCCACCACCACCGTCGCTGCCACAACTGGCCTGGTCGTCGCTGCGACACGTGTTTCGCCTCTCCACGAGGCATCATCAGGCGTTGTAGACGTTAATTGTAAGAATAACATGCTACAAGTGACAAATCCATCGCAGTGCCGTTCCTTATATTGAATTGAGGGTGGGGGTGGATGGTGTGAGCGAAAAGATATTTAATAGTGGGGAATGGTTTACGTCAGTCTATTTGTTCATGAGAGTAATTTTAGAATTTTTATGTTTATTAATTTCTAATTGTTCCCTAATATTTAGTTTTAAACCTTTGTCTATGGTGTGTAAAATTTGAAAGTGAATTATGGGATTTGAGAGCAACATGTATGTTATTTTTTTCTAAATATGTGAACTATTTTGTCAGTGATTTTACCCAGGTATGACAAACTCGCAGTGTATTTATTTGTCGAAATATATGGAACCGCGTACAATAGTCTTCAGACTATTGTACGCGCGGTTACCATAATTCACTCAGGTCACTTTGTAACACTAAAGATAAAATCCCGCCCAATAAAAAATCCGGCGTCTATAAGCTGTTCTGCGATGAATGTGAACACGTTTATATCGGGCAAACTGGTCGTAACTTTATAACACGATTTCACTAACACGTATCGGCGTATAAAAACAATCGCCCAGAAAGGTCACACTTCGCCGAGCATCTTATAGACAAAGGACATAACTTATCCCCCACTAATACATATCAAATTTTACACACCATAGACAAAGGTTTAAAACTAAATATTAGGGAACAATTAGAAATTAATAAACATAAAAATTCTAAAATTACTCTCATGAACAAACAGACTGACGTAAACCATTCCCCACTATTAAATATCTTTTCGCTCACACCATCCACCCCCACCCTCAATTCAATGTAAGGGACGGCACTGCGATGGATTTGTCATTTGTAGCATGTTATTCTTACAATTAACGTCTACAACGCCTGATGATGCCTCGTGGAGAGGCGAAACACGTGTCGCAGCGACGACCAGGCCAGTCGTGGCAGCGACGGTGGTGGTGGGGGCATGCGGATTCTGTTCCAGATGGCGGACGACCGCAGCAGCCGAGGCAGAGACTACCGGAGCAGCCATGGCAGCGTCGGCATGTACCACGTACTAACAGTAGTGGGTGGGTGCCGGCCGGCGCTAGGCTGCATGAACTAATTGGTGGCGGAAGCACACAAAGCAGGTTAGATCAAATTGCATGTAAATTTGATTTTCGCAAAATAACGCCTGAATCTATTAACTAAAAAGTTCTTTTCAGAAAAGCGTGCCTCAAATCATCACCTTTGTGGCAATCAATTGAAACTCTCAATTTGCGCACGAATATAAGAGCACGTTTAAGTAATCACGGCAACGACAATTTCTCACAAAAATTACTTAAACTTGGAAGCGGAAAATTACCATCTCCAATTACACATAGCCTCCAAGTATTATTGGATAATGAATTGGCTCAAACTGTTCACAGTCTAGAAATCCTTATAGAGACAATCTATCCCGACATCGAACATCTTACAGAAAGAAATTTCGATTGGCTCTATTCGAGGGCGATCGTCTCACCGAAAAACAGCTAAAAACAAAAACAACACCGAAAAAATGAGATAAATAAAATGATCATTGAAAAAGTACCAGGTGATTTTAAATGTTACAAATCTATTGATAACGTGTGCAACATCGAAGATACAGTGCACTATCTACAAGAATTTTTAAATTCTCTCTATCCCGCCGGCTCGCCACCACACGAACTGAAATTAAAAGTTATGCTGTTGAGAAATTTAAGCCCTCCCAATATGTGTAATGGCACAAGGCTTTTAAGATAAGATAAGATAAGATAAGATAATTTATTTGCTTAAACATGTGTAAGTTATACATCAGATACAGAGGTGCAAAGGTGTACAATGGATGTTAGTCTGCTTAAAACTAGGTTCAACATGTCTTGCTGTGATACAGCATGCAAATATATGCGTCATTATTAATTAATAATACCAATGTCAATATTCTATGTTAATACATTACAAAATTTAGAAAGCAAATTTCAACCGTAACATTAATGTCAATAATTAATTTTGTTTTAATAAAATATAATATAGAGTTAATCAGCTAAAATTTATCTGTCATGTATTCATTTATGTTATAATAGCATTTGCTAGTCAGTAACCTTTTAAATCTCACTTTAAATACATTTGCACTTAGTTCTTTGTAGGTTTCAGGAATTTTATTATAAATTTTTGGAGCCATCCACATTATGCTCTTTTGTAGCATAGTTGTTTTGGCGGGCGGCAACCAAAGTCTATTTTTGTTTCGTAGATTTCGAATGACTTTGTCTTTTACTTGAGGGAATAGATATGAATTACTTCTAACAAATAGTGCCACCTCCAGTATATACAACGACGGGAGCGTAAGAATGTTATGCTTTGCAAATAGTGACTTACAGCTGTCAGTAGTTTGAAGGCCGAACATAGATCGTAGGCATCGTTTTTGCATTTTAAATACCATGTCTACATTACTCGAGTTACCCCAAAAAATAACTCCGTATCTTAACGCAGATTCTACAAGACCATGATATGCTGTAAGCAATATATTAATATTGACCATAGAAGACAGTCTATATAAGCCATACGCCAAGCTACTAATTTGTTTTGTGAGCCCATCTATATGACTTTTCCAATTCAGCCTTTTATCAATAATTAGACCAAGAAATCTAGCAGTATCGCATTCGTTAATAATATTGTCTTGATATGCTAATACAATGTCAGAAGAAGCCCTAGGTCTTTGATTAAAATGCATTATATTTGTTTTATTTAAATTGATTTTTAAATTATTACTATTAAGCCATTGAATTACAGATGTCAGTGATGTGTTAATGTCGGATACATAAGAGTTAATATTGTTACATTTTATGGTCACTGTGCTATCGTCAGCAAATAGTGTCATGGGTTGATTAACAGCACTTGGTAAATCGTTAATATATACTATAAAGAGGAGCGGCCCTAGTACGCTGCCTTGCGGGACACCATACATTACGTTACGCGTGTTTGATCTGTACGTTTGTTCATATTTTGTTACAGGATTAATACTTTTAATTTCAGTTATTTGCTGGCGATCAGTTAGATATGACTGGATCAAGCCCAAAACATTGCCTCTTATTCCGCAAGATTCGAGTTTATCAATTAAGATACAATGTTTGACATAATCGAATGCTTGCGTCATGTCACAAAATATCGAGCAGACAGGCGATGTTTTATCCACCTGTGTCATAACCTCATTTAAAAAATCAAAAATAGCCATGTTTATTGTTTTGTTACGACGAAAACCTTTTTGTTCATTGCATAGAATGTTGTTATTTTCTAAATATGTATTTAGCTCATTGTATATATATTTTTCAAATATTTTAGAAAATATTGAGTTAAGTGCAATTGGTCTATATGAGTCCATTAATTCTTTATTGTCCTTTTTAAGCAACGGTTTCACAATAGTCATTCTGAGATCGGAAGGGAAGTCGCCCGTCTCTATACTTAAATTAAGAATATGACTCAGATGATGGCATATATTACTATTAACTGCCTTGATTACTTTCGTTGAGAAACCATCATATCCGACACTGTTCGTATTTTTTATTTTTTTTATTATTCTTTTAATGTCTTGTGGTATACTAGGTAACATAAACATTGATAAAGGAATTACGAGACAATCTGATTATAGCAACAATCATCACCGGTCCCACGGCCGGACAGCTAGCTCACATTCCGCGGATCCCGATGATACCAACAGATTTGCCCATGTCTTTTAAAAGGTTACAGTTTCCTGTAAAGGTATCGTTTGCCCTTATAGTAAATAAATCCCAGGGACAAACTTTCTCGATCTTTGGCATCGACCTAAGAGAAGAATGCTTTTCTCATAGCCAATTATACGAGTATGTTGCACTTTCTCGAGTAGGATTCCTAAAAATCAATATATTTTGTTGCCATCTACGAATACCACAGCCAATATAGTATACAGCCTTAAGGTAGACATATTGGAAACTAAAAAAGTAAAACCTATTAAATTAAATTAATATAAAGACTCGAAATATATGTTATATATATTAAAATAAATATAAAAAGGAAATGTAAAAATAAAACTAAAAACAGTATAAATAAATAAAAAATAAACTTTCCGATTGTAATTAGGGTTATGGATAAAAACTAATAAAAAATTAAATACCACTAAGTACGTACCACTTAAAGTAATTTGTCTGAAAAAAAAGCTACTGAAGAAAAACTATTTAAAAAACTCTCTAAAGATACATTTACTCTTCGTTTATCCCAAAATGTTTAAAAAATAAATGTCCACCCGTGCGAAGCCGGGGCGGGCCGCTAGTACAATATAAATTTATGGAAAAAAAACTATTTAAGGAAAAATTAGAACAATATGCATTGATACAAAACATTTGATAAAAACAATTGTTTGTTTTAACTTTATCTAAAAAAAAAACAAAAATACAAAAATCGTGAGGAACTTGAATGTCGACGTATCGTCTTCAACAAGTTTAAAGGACCACAAACTAAACACAACAAACTTTACGACAAAAATAAAATTATCATCATTACAAAATTTGAAAAATATTTCTCTATAATCGTAACGTCGTCATATTTAAAAGGAGTTTCATAAAGAACTTTTAAAATCGTTACCTTTTAAAATTCATAATTAGTGAAGATACTCGTATCAACCTAGTCTTATTGTAGCTAATTAAAAGTTATTCGTGGAAAACTTGACCGTGTGAGTCATAAAACAATGTAACAATATCATGTATATTTTATTAATTCAAAAGAAACTGCAATTATCATTTCTTGTTCGTGTTTGCCTTTATTTTTATGGTTATAACTACACACTTCAATGGCAATCGAATTCATTATAACGGGTTATATTTTTATTTCTATCGTATATCTAGAAATGGTTACATAAATTTTATACTATAATGTATTATGATGATACTGAATAAGCATTGTAATTAACAAAATTAATTTTAAATTTAATTATAATTTTATAAAATAAGATCAAGGAATTCAAGACGAAAGGAATCATATTTTTAACTTGGTATCACTTTTAACATATTTATTTAATAAAGCAGCTTTCGTTCCTACGACCTACATATTTTTTAGGCATATAGTAATGATAATAAAGATTAGTTTTTAAAATTACATTAATCGAAATTATCAGGTTGAAAACCGGCCATTCGATAGAAATGCGTGGGTACATGGATCTGAAACGTAGAAGATCCCTCCAAAAGATTGGTATAATACAGTACATCTGTAGTGATCCAATCCAGAGGATGGAACAATATACCTACCCATAAAGGTTTTGGCAGGTATTGGGAATATTTTATTTGTTTTTTAAAGTAAGTGGATATTGGCATGAGAACTGGATTGATTATTGATATTGGACTGTCACAAATAAGGGACAGATTCCTGCCATATCTATCTTTTGTATTTTTTATACAACGTCGGGAGGCATACAAGCATACGGTCCACCTGACGTAGAGCTGCCGTAGCCTATTAACGCTTGTAATATATATCACTCGCGCGATGCCTTCTCTGCTGCTTACACAGCAACTCCTTAGGAGCTTACTGGTGACCTCACTCCCACGCAGGAACACAGCAACCCTCTAGGGAGTTGTTATTTGGCTGCGGTTTTCTGTGAGGTGGAGGTACTTCTCCAGGCGGGCTCCATTGATGCGCCCTACCTGTCTTTTAATTATTTTTTAAATCTCCATTAGTTTTAAATTTTTACATAAGAAGTCCAATGCAGTTGCTGTATTATTAGCACAAGTGGCGTCGCGCGAGTGATATTCAATGTATTGGAAGCGTATATAGGCTACGGTAACCGCTTTACATCAGGTGGGCCGTATGCTTACATGCCTCCAGACTATGTATAAAAAAAAAATTTTTGTTCGACAATTGGTACTGTCGATAGGGATTTCATTGCATACTTATAATTTATTAAGAGCATTGTATAAGTCATTATAAAATATACTTACATGAATTTTATATATCATCAACTCATCAAGTCAATTTATTACTTGCGAGTCCATAGCATATAGTTTTGTTGCAGCAGTGACGTTATATATTTCATTCTAATTATTCTGTCTCGTTCTCAACAATTTCAAAGCCAAACCTCACGTCTGTTGATCTCCCACTATGACGTCTTGACTTTGCACTACTACCAACGCCATCTCGTGCCCATATTTGCAGCTTAGAAGTAGATTTAATTCTGATTATGCAGCCTTGATACAATGCACGCTTCCGGTTAACATTTTGTTTGGTAATATACGCAGGTAGTATGCTTATAATACAAAAGCATTGGTTCCACGTAAATTTGCTGAAGTCAAACTTCGTGGAAGCCATTTATGAGGGATTTATATCTTATGATTATTAGCATGTGCAAAATTACATATTTGTACTAGCGTGTTATTAGTTATACAGTAGATTAAATGCGGTCCAGATGCAATATATCGCACAGAATTGATGGCGTAACGCTGGACGCGTTCACAATGATGATCAAAGAAAGAAAGTTGGTCTAAATGAGAGTGGCAGTATTAAATTAAGAAAAGACATGGTTCATTGATTCTAACATGTAGATAGAATGCAGGATGAAAGAATGACGTAACAGTTATACATTGCGAAAATGAGGCCAGGACTCACTCGTACTATAACCAATTTTTTTTTATATCACTAAGGTGGCCTGATGGTAAGCAGTTACCGTAGTCTATGGACATTTGCAACACCAGGGGTGTCACTCATGCGTTGCGGACCCTGTAAAAACCTCTTCACGCCTTTCTTAAAGAACCCTATGCTGTAGTCCCTTTGGAAACCCTCGGCTGGGAGTTCATTCCACAACTTGAGAGTTCTTGGAAGAAAACTTCTCTGGAACCGCACAGTACTATGTGAGGGTGAACTCCCCACCATCGGCGAGCTGTGCGGTTGTTAAAAGAAGCTGTCGGCATCATATCAAACCATTCTTCAGAACACGACCCGTTGTACAATCGGTAGAAAAACACAAAGGGAGAAAAAATCTCGCCTTAACCTTAAGGGATCAACACTGTCTATAAACTTAGATTCGCTGGCGTTTCTCACAGCTCGTCTGTAAACCGAATCGCAAGATCCTAGCTGATATCCTGGTGCGCCTGTCCAAAGGTGACTGCAATACTCCATGTGCGGTCTGACTTGAAACTTGTATAATATAAGTCTTTGTACTGCGCTGAAGTACTGCTTTGCTCTGTGGAGCACACCAAGTTCCTTGGGCGCCAGTTTGACCTTCTCCTCCAGGTGATTTCGATATTAAACGTCGCTGGAGATCTCGACATCGAGAATCCCAATGCTTTCGGTGATGGTAAGTGGTGTCAAAACAGAATTGAGGAACCACAGTAAATAGAGTTTTCTTGGCGGTGGACGCGCAAACTTGTATCTTTATGGGGTTGAATTGGATCAAGTGCAGTCGCCCCCAGTCAGATACTTTCGTCAAAGTACCCTCAATGTCAGACACAAGTTTATCGCAGCTTTCCTCCACAAGGGAACGAGGGATGTCGTTAGCTTGCCTGTGTAATAAGTATCCCAGGTGCTGTCGTCCTCATAACAATGAATGCCATCAATTGACAATATGTACAGCAGAAACAGTGTCGGAGATAGTACAGAGCCCACAGCCACCATTCATATCCTTACTATCGGAACAGCCACCTTCAGCCACTTTTATGCATCTGTTGGATGAGAAGCTGGCAACCCATTTGCATAAACCCTCGTGCAGCCCGTAACTTCGATAGAACACCCCGACACTAGAATTTTATCGAGTTTATCGCACTCTCCATCACCTTAGAGAGAAGGGAGGTTATAGCAATAGGCCTGTAATTCGACGGGTCTGACTTGTCGCCATTTTTGGGCACCGAGTGCAGTGCGAGTACATTGGCGATCTTCCATGAAGACGGGACTAGGAAGTAGAGTAGGAAAACACGAAAAGGCGCGTTAGTACAGAACACAACTCAGGTGTACACATCTTCAGCACCACTATACCGTATACAGTATACTGTCTGGCCCACACGACTTATGAATGTCGAGAGAGAATAATGCACACCGGTGATCTCGCTGGGTAATGGAGATTTCCGACATTGAGCTACCGCACCACGGGATGACACAGCTCCCGCATCTTTCATAGTCTAGTTAGAGGCAAAGAGTTTACCGAGTAAACCGGCTTTGTCTTTGGCGCTTTGGGCCAAACTGCCATCCAGTTTTCGGAGTGGTGGCATGGACGGTTAACAGAAATTTCCCTAGGCAACTTTAGCGAGCGCGCCGCTCGCCATCTCTGCCGACGAAATCTAATTTTGCTCTAGCAATCACCCTTTTACTGCACCTCGATCCGGTATGCGCTTCAAAACAGAGACATTAGGATCCCCTTTAGCATACGCCGTCGTCCAAACCTTCTAAGCAGCCTGCTTAAGAAGATTGTCGTCTCTTCAATGGCGATTAAAGCATGATCGCTTTCCGAGTCTCGCAGTAGCTACTAGGCAATTGGGAATGTAGCATTCCATGTCATACATTTATGTTTATGTATACTATGGGGAGGGGGTAGCCGCTGTGAAACTGTTTTTGTTTTTCTGTTTTGCTATGAATGCGTGATTAAATAAAAAAATGAGAAGTCGGTGAACGGATAGCATAAGGGATAAAAGCGAGGTGTCTTTCACCACAGTGTAGAGCGGGTTATGCGGTTTGCTGGCGCGACGTGCAGTAAGGCCCGCCCTGGTCTCCTTCTCCAGCACGACTACTACAACAGGGACCTTAATAGGCTGGCGGTTCAGCCTCCTAGGGCAGAGAGCCGGATTCGGGAACCCTACTAACCTGCGGGTGGCTAGCGGTCAACCATTACACCGGGTCTCCCTGACCGCCGCGCCAGTCTACCACGCCCACACTGCTAATGGCGTTTCGACATCCGCCGATCCTCGCGCTAACCGCTCAACGACCCCTGTAGTAATCTGGCAATCTTACTCACGCACTGGAACTCAACAATCCCTCCGGAGTTGTTATATAGCTGCGGTCTTCTGTAAAGTGGAGGCGCTTACCCCGACAGATATTTAGAGCAAGAAGTCATGCTATGCCCCACCATAACAGAAAAAATCTGAATATTATGTCAGGACCTCTAGGAATCGGCAATCGTGTAAGAAAAGAGATATAAATATTAAAGAGCGAGTGAACTTGTATGCATCGGGTCTAACGGCGCTCCATTATGGCTACTCCGCAAGGGACCTGGAGTGAAGATATACATTCATACATTGGATGTAGTACAAAAATGTAATTTCTTGTAACGAGAATTAACACGCTCGCAACAAACACGTTAGGGTTCCCACAAGGGAGTCCGTCCGATTTTGTCTGGCAGATAAATTAACGGGCTACATACTGACAACGTCCCTAGTGGTTCACGCTGATTTAGTATATAGATAATCGATAGAATATCTCTGAAAAGGAGTGCGAGTAAACAGTTTTTATTAATTTTTAACGAGCTTGGTGGCAGAGTGGTTAACAATGCTACTTTACGCCAATGCTCGTGTGTTCGTTTCTCAAACATGACAACTACCCCTATTAAAATTGAAATCGTTTTATTAGGGGTAGAGCGCATCAAAACCACTGAAAAGTACCCCCACCTCACAGAAGACCGCAGCCTAATTATATCTGTTGTGCTCCTGCGAGTGAGTGGATTTACCGGTAATCTCCTAAGCTGTTGCTGTGTTGGGGGCAGTGGAGGCGAGTGACTTCTAATGTTGCACGCAATCATATGCTACGATAACAGCTTTAAATCAGGTATATAGTATATCGGCCGTATACAGTGTTTAACTTTCATAATATTTAACTTTCTATTTCATAAGTTATTGTAATTGTTCCGAAAATCTAAACTAAATTTTGTTGATATAGGTACTTTCTGTAAAATTTTCAGCCTAACTTTCACACGAACTGCTGAACCAATGGACCGGTCGTTTATTGGTTGGGTAAGTGTTTAAAATGTAAAATCAAGACACTAAGAATATTAAGATCAGTGCCAAGTAATATGTTAACTATAGCAAATTGCATACACTGTTTTTCTTTAACACGGGTGACTGTTTTGAAGAGAATCGACCCTTCAAAATAGTCGTGTTAAATCTCGTTGATTAAAACAATAATTTCTTATAATATGTATGTATATATATAATATAATATATATATATAATATAATATAATATATATATATATATATATATAATATTTATTTAAATTTAATTAAAATAATAATATAGGTAAAAAGCAAACAATTATTATGAATGAAATATACAAATCAAATTCAAATTTCATTGATTTTCCATAATACATACAGTGGTTTACATAGATGGTGAGTTAAGTTACAAATTTGGTATGGTATGTTCACTTTATATTCTAAAGGTATGCAAATGTTTAAAGAAGTCAGCGAGAGATCACTGATGAATCAATACCATAATATAAAATATTATATCAATATACAAATCCTACATTGCACGGACAGACAAAAATCTTATATTTGTTTTGGATGGGTTTCGATATTAAAGCCAATGGCTTGTGTAATAAAAAAATATTCCATGTACAAACCACGACTCGAGTACGCTACGATTTTATTATATTTGTATGTATATACATATACAGCGGCGACTTCCTGGGAAATACCTCACCTCTCCGAAATCCGCAAATAAATAATGAATTTCTTGAGTATTATCCAGTCCCCGCGACTGAAGTTCACCAGGAGTTCATAAAGTTGGTCAGGATTAACTGTGTTAACAGCGGAGGTGCTAGCTGAATTGTCACCTGACGTAATATGACACAAATCTACTACTGGTGAACTTAGAATAAAAAAAAACACTACATAAATCTATCTATGAGCGTAATGAAACTGAACATAATAAATACGTGAAGGTAAGAGACCGTACCGTAAGACGCGATCCTTATACACCCCACTTGCTTTAAAATTCATTGCTTTTTAAGGCTCCTGACCTTAACTTCTGTTAAAACTTACAACTAATTTAATCGTGGTAGGTGAGGTCTACAATTAGCAGTGATAGCCTAGAGAATTAATCTCTCATTACCCACGGACCGCTTTTCCGCCAAGAAATGTATGGGAAAACGTATATAACGGGGTCTGACAGGTACGAGTACTACACGAAGTTAGTGGTACACAACCTAGCCAGGATTTAAGTCTGTTAATAGGTCACCAACCGATCGGTCCTCGGTTTAAATGCTGCTTTTTAGGGTTCCGTACCCAAAGGGTAAAACGGAACCCTATTACTGAGACTCCGCTGTCCGTCCGTCCGTCTGTCACCAGGCTGTATCTCATGAACCGTGATAGTTAAACAGTTGAAATTTTCACAGATGATGTATTTCTGTTGCCGCTATAACAACAAATACTAAAAAATAGAATAAAGTAAATATTTAAGGGGGCTCCCATACAACAAACGTGATTTTTTTGCTCGTTTTTACTCGATATTCATAACGGCAACAGGTAGACACTTGAAATATTCACAGAATATTTAGTTATATATTTACTTTAAAAATAAATAATGAAATTAAAATAAAACAAATATTTAAGGGGGGCTCCCATACAACAAACGTGATTTTTTTTTGCTGTTTTTATAGATAATGGTACGGAACCCTTCGTGCACGAGTCCGACTCGCACTTGGCCGATTTTATTAATACTACTTTGGGAGGCATACAGGCATGCGATACTGATGTAAAGCGGTTAGCGTAGCCCATTAATGCTTGTAATACATTAGGTTACGGTTTTCTGTGAGGTGGAAGTACTTTCCCAGATCGACTGCTTTTATGCGTACCTCTCTTAAAAATATCCAGACTAATACAAACAGACATGTTAATGCACACAAATGTTTGCCCAGTGTCAATTGAACACAAAGTCGCATTATTAACCGCTGGGCCACGGAGCTCATCAAAACGTGTCCTGACCTAAGAATTGGTTTTCCATCTGCGTTGTAGAGGTCTGACGGCAGTCACTCTATGCAAGAATCAGTATTTTTGCCAATCCTTAAGCTTAGGATTAATTAAGAAACGGTGTAAAGCTAGAAGGAAGGAAAAGATGAGCAAATGGGGCTATCAACACGGAAATTTTAGCCACTGGTGTACAAAATGCTCAACCTTAGAGCATAATTTCTGCATTTTACTTGTATGGCAAATGCACTGCATGCCCTCAATTTCTGTGTGTCCACGTTCAGTTATCTAGTCGCGGGCCATGAAGCCAGCTCGTTCCGTGATCGGAGCTATTCCGCTCGCCGCCCAAATGCCACTTCACTTTAACGACACTATTCTTTTGACCTCGTGCTGAAGTCACAGAGTAGACAAATGAAAGTATAAGTTAATATTGGCAAGTATATTGGCAAGTTTCTTTCGGCATTTCTTCTTCGCCAATGGTCATTTGAAATGCTGGTAGATTAAAAAAGAGAAAAACTTAAAAAAAAATAATGATAATATATAATATTGAAAATGTAAGACGTGTCTAAGTGCCCGTGAGGGTCTAAAGGCAAATAAAGAATTTTTATCTTATCTTTATCTTTAATAGATTCAGGCGTTATTTTGCGAAAGTCAAATTTACATGCAATTTGATCTAACCTGCTTTGTGTGCTTCCGCCACCAATTAGTTCATGCGGCCTAGCGCCGGCCGGCACCCACCCGCTACTGTTAGTTGATGCAACATGCCCTCAGTTCAGTATAAGGGACGGCACTGCGATGGAATGGTCACTTGTAGCATGTTGTTCTTACGATTAACATCTACAGCGCCTGATGATGCCTCGTGGAGAGGCGAAACACGTGTCGCAGCGACGACCAGGCCAGTCGTGGCAGCGACGGTGGTGATGCGGATTCTGTTCCAGATGGCGAACGACCGCTGCAGCCGAGGCAGAGACTACCGGAGCAGCCATGGCAGCGTTGTCATGTTGCATCAACTAACAGTAGTGGGTGGGTGCCGGCCGGCGCTAGGCCGCATGAACTAATTGGTGGCGGAAGCACACAAAGCAGGTTAGATCAAATTGCATGAAAGTATAAGTATATGAAATATACAAGGCGATATTGCGGCTTTGCTCGGTGGCACAGTGGTTCGTAACGCTACTTTGACACCAACGCTTGTGTAATCGATTCCCACACAGGACTAACATTCGTGCCCATAACATGTCAGTTTGTCTTGGTGTTGGTGTTTTTAAGAGAACATCGTGTGCATCGAAGCAGCCCGTCTGGGGAAATATCTCCCAGGAGGGTTCTTTTTTATACCACTGAGGCCACCTCTCCACTCCACCTCAATCAAGCATACGGCCTGCCTGATGTTAAACAGTCACCGTAGCCCATGGACATTTGCAACACCAGGGGTGTCACTCATGCGTTGCCGACTCTCTAAAAACCTCTACACGCACTTTTCATAACGTAGCTATAGCTACTTTGAAAATTTTCTGAAGTAATTTATATTGTAAATAAACGAAATAACACCTACTCTGTCATCACCTATTTTTGCCGCGTAATGTCTATGTGACTTTTGTCAAAACTAAAAATGATCGCGTATACACCGTGATGTAACTAAATGTCAGTACGTACGGTCAAATGTACAAATAGTACGTAGTTACTTTAAAGTAGATTTAACTTTGAACAAAACCTTAATTTATTAACTGTCTTCTGTCAACTTATTATGTATTGAAAAACATTTCACACGTACTCCATGAGGTTCAAAGTCGCCTTGAATGAAGACCAATAAAATAAGATTCCAAGAAATTGTTGTAGTGATTGATTACTTCCACTAGTAACCAGCAACTTCACGTTGCAATATAAATAAATTATAAATAAATATTGCCGAACAAATTACACAGCGCCATCCAGCCCCAAAGTAAGCGAAGCTTGTGTTATGGGTACTAGACAACTGCTAAACATACGTAAATACATTTTTTTTTCGTAAATACAAACATATTATACATAGAAAATACCCAGACCAATACAAACAGACATGCTCATGCACACAAATGTTTGTACTGTGTGGGAATCGAACCCACTAGCGTTAGTGTCAAAGTAGCGTAACAGCGCGTTTCACCACTGCACCACCGACCTCGTCAAAAAAAAATATGAGTTTAGCATATGTTAGTATGTGAAATGTCGTAGAAGGGGTGTAAATAGCTCACTGTCAATCTTTGCAGAGCCTTTCTACTTTGAGCTTTATGCTTTATCAAAAGCAAATGCCAACGTCGTGCTTGTGGTGTACCTTACCAACTAACAAATAAGGCTCTAGCAAAAAAGCGGTACACATTAAAGCAATTCGACTACGGAAGTACCTCCATCTTATAGCAGCTCGTAGCCAAATAACGAATCATTTGAGGCTTGTTCATTCATACGAGCAAATGAGGTTACTAAACTCCTAAGAAGCTGCTGTTTTGACAGCGAAGATGGCAACACGCAAGCGATACTTCTTAAGCTATGGTAACCACTTTACATCGGGTGACCGATATGCTTCGACACTATATAAAAAAACTACATAGCTTATTATACTAAGCTAATTTGTTTATCAAGCCAATGTATGCCATTAGTAAAAAATATTTTTGTCATCTTGTTCTACTTCTGTATATTATACTGTGGCACGAAACGAGCTATTTGCCTGTGGTGGCTTCCTTAATGCTTTGTCGCGGTCTTCACAAAATTACTTTCTAATGAGCCCGCTGAGGTTGCCATCATTCCGTATAGCAGCTCAAAGGAAGCTCGTCCGTAATCTTAAACTGCTTTTTAACCATTTAGAAGCATTTTGTTTGTCATGCCATCAGTGGCGTAATTTGTAATACTTTAACATTATTTCGAGTAATTGTAAGAAATAGGATCACAGGAAAAAATCTAGAAGTAACTGCACTGATCTTTGATTAGTTACAGTTACAAATAAAAAAAGCCGTTAAGTTCTAATTGGCTTAGCCCGCCGATGATTCCATAAAGTTCTTGGACATATAAATAGTAAGGAATCAAGTTATGCATCAAGGATTTCAAAAGTAAAAGTTAAAAGGATTACGCGCGGCAATTTCGGGATCATTTCGCTGCATCATATACCTTCCTTTTACTATAACTTACTGCCGTTTACGTACGCAGGTACGAAGATGTATTCACGTAAGGCTCACGGCTGTGTCCACGGCATAGCTACACCCCATTTTTTTTTCTTTTTCCAATAGTATTATTGATAATACTTCAGTATAACGAATTCTTTATTGCTACTAAATAAGAAGAAAATCTTTAAACAAACAAAGAAAATAGAGGCGTCCAACTGATTTATCTTTACGTATTTATATATACTCGTAGATTCATGAATAAAAAAAAGGAGTGTGCTTTAGACCACACGACAGAAGTAAAACTTCTTTAGCTCCATAGTGTGATACAGACAATAGGCCTGCACTGTGTCTTAGATATATGAAACTTAACTCGCTATGAGAGAAAGAGGGATTTCTTTCCCTCTTTCTCTCATGTGCTCGCACCTCTCTTTCTTGCTCCTACAGTAATATACGAAACGTAACTCTCTCTCTTTCTATCTTCACTAACTTATATCTCCCTCTCAACTTCCGTTCGCTTCACCCGATCACACTTTTCGTAACTCTCTCGTCCCGCATTAACCAGCTTACTCCCCAAGTCAAGCGTGCGTAAAGAAGTTTTACATCAAAAAATTTAATTATTCCATTTGTAGCTGGTGCTATTTTAAGCACAAATGCAAGTACATTTTCTCTCCATTTATACACTTCAAGAGGCATTCTTCTGTATTCTATGCATTATAAATTAAACCGGAGACGCCTTCCTTTTTGCTAACAGCTCCGGATCGTCGCGTACAAATTGACTGCGAAAACTCGACTCGACTCTGATTGGATACATCTCTAAGACCCGTGGGAGTTCACCGAAACAGCTTCTTGGTGCATACCTACATAAACTTCTACAACATTTTTTTGTAACCCATCGGGAGTTTTGAGAACAACTTCGTTAGTGTATACCTATACTTCTAAACTTGTGTGGACTTTGAAAGGTATTAGATAAAATATTTTACATTCAAAATCTTAAGGAAATCAATGTGAGTCTTTTTTATTTATGTACGCTGTTGTTGTAGGTAAATATGAAAGCGACTCCGTCTGCTTCATTGTTACTTTTCAGGAATAAACCTCAAAAGAAATGGTAATGAAATTTGATACATAGTAGTCCGGGACCTGGATAAGCATGCTTATCGCTTATGCGTAGGTAACAAGCTTATGTTGTTTGCCTCCTGAAGTTGTACATAAAATCAAGTTGTTATCACTCTAACTTATGAGGTAGATAGCGGGAACCGTCGTTTTTAACATTTATAGATCTTTTCATACACACTTGCCGTACACGTGCCTCTTAACATGACTTTCTGATAAATCGCAGTAAATTTTCTCGGCTCCTACAGCCTTCCACTTTTAACTTGTTCATCTGTATCGTCATTCTTTCAACACATATTATTTCTACACGTCTAAACTAATAGAGTAAACGATCCGTATTCTAAATCATAGAGAAACTCCAAGTATAATTCTCTTCATCGCTCTCTGTGTGACGTTCCAGTTGCAGACAAGCCCAAAATTGGTGATCTATGTCTCTGCACCTAAAATCAAAACGGAGATAACACACTTGTCATAGACTTTGGTTTTCAAGCATTGCGTTATTTGCCTAGTAACGACGTACCGAAGTTTTCCGAATGCTGACGAATCTAGTCCTATAGTCTATTGATATTTTTTGAAATCATCCCGGCCACGCTATACCCGCAGTACGTAGTCTGTAGTCTTACATTAAATAAATAAATAAATAATGTCGGACAAATTACACAGCGCCATTTAGCCCCAAAGTAAGCGAAGCTTGTGTTATGGGTACTAGACAACTGATAAACATACGTAAATACACTTTTTTTTTTGTAAATACATACATATTATATATAGAAAATACCCAGACCAAGACAAACAGACATGTTCATGCACACAAATGTTTGTACCGTGTGGGAATCGAACCCACGAGCGTTGGTGTCAAAGTAGCGTAACAACGCGTTTCACCACTGCGCAACCGAGCTCGTCATTAACTGATTAAGATTTCAGATACACAATAAAGTCATCCTGTAAGGATTTCTCTCTACTAATGGGTTATGGACCCTGTTGTGTACGGGACTAGTTGAGTGAAAGACGTTTGACATCACACTGGTTTATTGGCTATAGCGGTCGCGTCCCACAGACACGCCCATATTTAATATTGAATACTATTCAATACACATGATCTCTCCCCCTAGCTAAAGTAAGTACATAAATATTAATGACAGGTTTATTGACTCTTAAAAAATGTTATAGTCAACCTTGGGATCTGCTTGGGATGCTTCCGTTTCGATCTCGATTGTGCATTGTGATTGCGGTTGATCTTGGCGTTGTAGCTTCGTGGGACTGCACGGGATGCTGCAATTCTTCGGTGTCTGTAGGCGCAGTCTCTCGCTGCACGTCCTGCGGCTCCTGTGGAGTAGTCGCAGAGATAGGTTCGACATCGTTGGATGGAACGTCAGGTGTGCGAGTCTCCCTTCCCTCCTCTGACGGAGGAATATGGATTGCCTGTAGGCGCTGTCTCTCGCTGCACGTCCTCCGGCTCCTGTGGAGTAGTCGCAGAGATAGGTTCGACATCGTTGGATGGAACGTCAGGTGTGCGAGTCTCCCTTCCCTCCTCTGACGGAGGAATATGGATTGCCTGTAGGCGCTGTCTCTCGCTGCACGTCCTCCGGCTCCTGTGGAGTAGTCGCAGAGATAGGTTCGACATCGTTGGATGGAACGTCAGGTGTGCGAGTCTCCCTTCCCTCCTCTAACGGAGGAACATGGATTGCCGTGATGGACAGCGACGAAGATGCGTTCTGGAGCTCAGCGTCTTCTCTAGTTGTGTTAGACAACTCGAGTGTATCCCAAGGTTGTTCAACGCGCTCGAAATTTGTTAATGTACCGTTTGCACTTGATTGTATTTGATTTTTATGTTTTTTTACAATTGAATTCGTTGAACTGTCTTTAATGAGATACAATACTTTCCCTAATCTGTGTAATTACTCCCTTCACCCAACAGTGTTTATAAACTATACTTTTTATATAAAACATACTGGCTGTGCCCGCGACTTCGTCCGCGCGGAATAGTTTTTTTTTATTATTTATCTATACATACAGATAAATAAAATTGGAGTGTCTGTTTGTAATATTAAAATAACCGCTTTTTACTAAATGCATATGGATATATACACGGTACATATACCAAAATGATTATTTTTATAATTTTTGTCTGTCTGTCTGTCTGTCTGATTGTTCCGGCTAATCTCTGAAATGGCTGGACCGATTTTGGCGGGACTTTCACTGGTAGGTAGACGACTGTTCAGAGCACAATATAGGGTACAAACAGACACTCCAATTTTATTTATCTGTATAGATTATCCAGGAAAAAAACAATTGTTTTTCCTACCTCGATTTTCAACCTGTGAACACTGTTTTGTTTTCACCGTATTAGCGAGCGCGGTCGACGACGGCGACGACGGGTTCAGCAGCTCTAACCGCGATCTTAGTTTGCGACCGAATACTAATTGAGCCGGTGAGGTGTCGGTCAGGGAGTGCACAGAGTTGCGATAGTCGAAATGTATTTGTATAGATTTAGTTTACAAACTCTTATATTTTTAGAACCCAAAATACTGGCTTTAATGCCCTTTTTAATTAACTTAACATATATTTCTGCCTGCTGCCTTCATATGGGATATCCTGTTTGTGAAACAACATTTTTCAAAGTCTTGTGAGCAAAAAGCAGTACCATTATTTTTTTAAATCCTTATTCAACATACTTTACATAGAATCTTTTCTTTGCATGCTCTATGATATCACAAATATTGATTTTGTAATTTCAAATTTATAAAATGTTAGATTTTAGTGAAAAACCGAAAAACAAGGCAGTCTGGAGCAAGATGGAACGAGAGAAACATACTGTGCACCACGTCTGAGACCAACAAAAACAAAACATCGAGGTGGAATTTCTCTCTCTTATCCAAAACTGTGAATCTCCGGACATTTTAATTTAACAAATATTTTCATATACCTCCAGTCCTTGCTGTGGACTTCGGCGTCTGGTGACTCATACCGCTGCGGTGTTGGACCGCAAGGTAGTCCTCACCGATTCTATCTTCAGTACGACCTACGACGTCCGTGAGTTCCTCATGGACCTGCAAGCTGTCTGGGGTGCTGATGTGCCCATCTGCAGTCATCGGCCACTATAGCCGACGGCCGCTTTCTCCATTCACCAGTTTTATGTTCAGTGTTTTCCGGTGAGACAGTGCAAAACGAGTTCTTAAAGATCATTTTAGCCGAAATTATAGTTAACCTTTTATATTTATTATATTGTAAAATAGCCCTAATAAATTTGTATAACTTTTTAGTACCCCTTTTCTTCAACTAGTAATATAACAATTTGGCGCCCAAGTGGGACTCAATCATAAATATTTTATATATTTCGCTTTCATTCGAAACACAAGTGAATCCTGGGAATGGTGTGAATGGAGTGTTAGGAAAACGGCCAACGCTTGCTTATGGAAATAAGAGCAGGGGGTCTATGGCAGAGTGAGCATGAAAGTAGGTAAAAGGAAGTCGAAATGCTAGAGCGTTGCACAAAATTTATGGTGTTTCTAGACCACGCTTGTCGACCACGTTCGTAATGATGATGTTAGAACATGAGTTGGTCTGAGAGAGAATGTCGATGTTAAAATAGGAAGAGGCATGCTCCGTTGATTCGGACTTGTAGAAAGAATTATGAAACAGATATACAACGCGAAAGTAGCGATATAGTAGAAATGTGGCGATCCGTCCTCTCTCCCTACCCTAAGGGATTTGGCGTGAAATTACAGATAGACAGAGATATCTTATTTTGTTTACAAACAATCTTTAATTTAATTCATTAAAAAAATTATCAATATTAAATAGTTATTTATTGCCACATAGGTTCCTTTATAGTTTGCGAAAACCTGAAACGAAAGTATTACTTAGTAAAAGAGTAAATCCTTCATACAAGACAATGAGAAAGATCGGCTGAGGTTTTCTGTGACATCGACAAATATATTCAGTTTCTGATACACTGGTTCTGACCTTCCGCTCATCAGTTACAGATGATCTCAATTCGGTCATAATGTATTCTTATGGACTCACTGTATTTCGTATCCTACTAACACACTATGATATTATAGTGTATAGTATGTAATAGTTATTGATATCTTAGAATAATAGTTAAGTAAGCATATGCAGGGTTGTTTTTACGTCGGAAAGTATACAAGCATGCGGCCCACCTGATGTAAAGCGGTTACCGTAGCATACGAATATATTAAGTATCACTCGCGCGATGCCACCTCTGCTGCTAGCATCAACTCTTTAGGAGTTTACTGGTGACCTCACACGGAGGAACACAAAAACCCTCCAGGGAGTTGTTATTTGGCTGCGGTTTCCTCAGACGGACGGACAGATGTTTTGTTGTGCTCTACGTTTCTTAAAAACACCCAGACCAAGACCAAACCAAACCAAACTAATCAATGCTTGCACTGTGGGTATAGATCGCGCGAATCTTCTAGTTACTTCTGAATGCAGCACGTTAGCTTTTATTTAACACTCATACACTTAAAAAGAACCTATATATAACCTATAAACTATAACTTCACACCAAATTCCTTGCGGGGTAAGCAGAGAGTAACCGAGCGCTACATGACTCGATCTTTCCACACCTCAGTTGCTTCTTTAACATTGCTCTTCTCACGCACGCTCGCCGGTTTCTAAAGCTAATGACAAAAAGTTAGAAAAGAACCCGCAATCATTAATGATAAAGTAGATATTACTAGTCACCCGACCACCAAGCTTGTCATTGAATCACTTCTTTCAAACACCCGGATCTGCATGTCATCATCACAAAAGGCTTCCGCCCTTCGTTCTAACTAAGAAGTAATTAACCTATGAAGAAACGATTACACGATTTTACATAGTAACTCAACTCACCGCTACGAGTCGGGAGATAAAACCGAACGCGTGGCTCTTATTGGCTAGGTAACGGATCAACATTGTATAAGTTATCGGCTCTTTAGTTAAAATCCGATTAGTCAGGCAGCTGGAATCGGTGAAATATTTAGGCGCTATAATATCAAGTTTTTGTGAGTGACCGGTGCCTTTATGGGCCGTCAAGTGGTTTAATGGTGTGTGGTTTTGATAATAGAGATATGATCTGGAGCAGATAGTCTAGTGGATTATGAACCTGGGATACTTCAAACGAAGCGTGAGGAAGCATCTTGCGGGTCAGCATGGCAGCGTCAACTGACAGGATACGGTGTAGTATTTTGTCAGTTGCAGTTGCGATTTGGGCTCCTCTTTCGCTTACCATCAGGCAAAGTCGAGCCACTATGCTGAACTAATATAAAACCAGTTGAGAATGCGCAAGCTTGCATTGCCAGAGGAACATCTGGCTCGTCAATTATATAACATTTTTTTTTTTTAATTTGTCGGCCATTTTGACCATGGTCCTTAAGAGATAGGAACGGTGTTCCTGAACATTCCTATTCCACTTTTTTATGCTGAATCCGAATCTGAAGTCAAAATTCGAATATTCGAAAAAAAGCGACAGACAAACACACAGACAAACTCAAAGACAGACATATAGATTTCATATAGGAACGGTGTTCCTATCGAGTGATACTTAATACATTACAAGCGTTAATAGACTACGGTACCCGCTTTACATCAGGTGGGCCGTATGCTTGTATGCCTCCCGACGACGTATAAAAAAAATGGAAACGGATTAACGCTAAGAGAAAGGAGAAGAATACTTTCCCAAAGACAATCATATAATCATACCATAACCTTTAAGCTCAAACTTTATCAGCCAATTTAACCACTTACCAAGATATTATTATCCCATTGACTGCCATCATTATAGACACCCCAGCCTCAAAACAACACTTCAAAGTTTCTTTGGCAAAGTTTGTTTCGAGTGATATTGAAAGCCATTTCAAACTACGCGTAAATTAGGGTAGTAAAATTAGGATTTAGAAACATTTAGAAAATTAATATTATCATAATTCTAAACTGTAATATTATGGATTCGAAAAAACATAGTTGGGTATGATATTGAGGATTATAATAGCTATCTTGTGGGGGTGGGTGTCTTTGTGGTAAATGTGCAAGAAATTTGCCGCAAATCAAACAGATTGCAATTCTGCCCCAAAAATGCACCGAAGTGCAGATTAGGGCGTCCTCCTGAGCCGATTTAGGTGTATGCGGCGATGAAGGCAGTTACCCGCCACGTAGCGCCCAGTCAAGCTTGACAAGAGAGCCAAGTACCGTATAGGCACATGGGAATGTAAGGGGTGATCTAAAAGGTAAGATAAGAAGATTAGAATGAACTAATCGATGTAATGAATGATAGATGTTTAGATGTTTTGTGTGTAACAGAAGCTTAGTGGAAGAAGAGTAATTTATTCTTTGACCAACAAGAGGATTTATGTAATTATCAAATTACATATATCCCAAAACACGAAGTACATGCCACAGGCCAGTTCTTTATCCACTACTCTATTACTGCTCTGTCCTAAATCACTATTATACTTTACAATCTTTTTTAACTTTTTCTGTGCATTCTTCCTTGCATGTAACCATATATCTATTTGTAATGTTCCACGAACAATGTGGCGGATATAGCTAGAGTTATGTTAAATGATAAATGACTGGCTGACACATCTACAGTCAAACAGGTCTGTGCGTAATCTTAGAAAGTAAAAATACGAAATTATTTATTTGCCATTAGGTTCTCGCGTGCCCTTAGACACGTCTTACTCGTACATTCTTCTTTTAGTCTTCTAGTTTTAGTGTAGTCGTTAAGCTTAAAATTGTATATGGTTCCTTAGGGTATAAAAGATATTCACTTAATAATTTTGTAAACAATTGCGCAGGAAACCGATAAACGGGGAAACAAACCTCAAGTCTAAAACTGCACCATAAATATATATAGGTTATTATTAACAAGTATGAAACCCTGGAGTTAGACTGAGGTACACTTTTCGTTGTCTTAAGTAAGTTTTAATAGATCAAGAGTACAAAAATCTAAACTATTTTGTATCTTCATGCAATTTTAGCTAGCCTGCTTTGTGGGCTTCTACCACCAATTAGTTCATGTGAACTAGCGCCGGCCGACACCCACCCACTACCGTTAGTAGATGCCACATGCCGTCGCTGTCATGGCTGCTCCGGTAGTCTCTGCCTCGGCTGCTGCGGTCGTCTTCGCTATTGCCCGCCATATGGAATAGAAACTGAATCCTGAATCTTAATAAATTCGGGATTTAATATTTTGTATCTCACTATGGTCTTTTAAGACAATCAACTCTTGTGCCTAAATTCACAATGATTGATAGATTATGGTTTTAATTGTGAGTATAGTCACGGTCTTACAATATCTTATCTATCGTACTAGTTGGATACGTCTCCAATTAGATAGAGTGCTATTGATAACTTGGCTAACTTTCAAGACAACTTTCAACGTTCAGTGTGGATTTTGAATTTGGGTGAATTTCTTTCGCACAGTTTCCGAAGTTTCTTGTGCAGTAAAATTACGAGATAGCTACCCTCCCCACAAAGTTATAAAATTACATAACCCTCAGCTTACTTGTTAGATATGCTAAAATGCAGTACTTTTGTGCAATCGGGACTGTCGTTTCGTGCATAATCTGAAGGTTTCCAAAAATTATGACCTTTTCTGAGTACAACGTGAACCATCTCAGTGGGACTGTCCCACAAGTTAATAGTCACTTAGCGAGTGATATAGACAGCCATGTCCAAGGTATCCCTAAGCTATAACTGCCAAGTCAATGATAGCAGACGGACAGGACGTTCCTAGAGTGAAGCTCTGTTATAGAAAGCTGAAGTGTTGGGCGTCCATCTTCTAGATGAATCGATGATATAAAGAAACAGCCTTAAATGAATGGATACAGAAAGCGGAGGATCCCATACAGTAGAATGTATTAGAGAGTTTGATAATAGGATGCACCATCTGCAGGTGAGATTGGCTTGTTTATAAACAATAAGGATTAGAATAATGTCCTTCCCATATGGTAGTTAGAAATATTAATCGCTTTTTTAAACTAACGGAAAATTAAGTGTGATAATTGAGATAAAGCAGCGTTTCGTCATGGGCGCCTTGTTAAATGCCGACCGTAATAAAGCATTCTGACGTTAACGTCGCACCACAGAATTCTTGAGTTAAACGACGGATATAACTAGAATCTAGTGCACGGAGGGACTCAAGGTCGCTTCAAATGGAACCACCTTTGTGACCGAGGTGTATACTCTACTATTGATACCTCCAAGATAATAGAAGAAAATAATAATTGAAGCAAATGTACTAAAAATACTGACTCAGATAATCGACTGGGCTCCGTCTCGAAACCTGGGGGCATGTAACACTAAATTTATGTTTTCGGATTTATGACCATATTTGTAATTATTACTTGCTCGGCGGCGGAGGAAAGTATCTCTAGGAAACCTGCATGTCCCAGAAATTATATTTCGAAGGACGTGTAAACTGACCTAAGAAATATCTGATTCTCCTTCAGGATTTTGGAGGTCTGACGGCAGTCGCTCTATCAAAAAATCTGTATACTCGCCAAATCCTTTGGCTTAGATAACAGCGCGAATCCAATCACTGTTGTTACTCTTATCATTTTTAAGAGAATTTTGTATATAAGTCAATTCCAAAACTTCCTACTCCTACAAATTTCTTCTTTAAATTCGATTAAATTCGTTGTGAGTTCCAAGACAGATGTAGTTTATCCCCCGGGACAGCAATGAACTTCACTGTTCATTGCCTTTTTGGTGGTCGCCACTGTTAATTCGGGCTACACAGCAGACACAGTGGTGGACCTATCCCGATATGTAGGTATATATATATATAGTATATTTCATTACAAGTTCGGAAAGCCTGTCATTGCAAAGAGTTCCGATAAATGTCTACCCGAGCCGAGGCGCAGCCGAAGGTGAGGGTTGACAGTCGGAACTCTTTGCAATGACGATTCCGCACGTGTACTGAACAGCTATTTTTAATACAGTTGCGAAAAAATTAAGCAATTTAATAAAATAATAAAAACACAATAAACTCAACTAACTAGGAAAATGGCGCCAACGTAAAAGAATATAAGCAGAGATTTTCTTTTGTTTTCTTCACCCAGTCTGGGTAGGCAAAGGGAACTATGCCCATACACGCCAAGTCTTCGGTAGAATTTTTTTATTGATATGAAATGAAAATGAAGTTTAATGAGATGAAATGAAATGAAACCTAACCTAACTCATTGAATCAAATCATTAAATCTGATATTGAAACAAATTAGTAGCTTCTTTTTAGAAATATTTGCATGAATCATAAAAACTTCTAAGATTTTTTTTTAGTAAAAACTTTTTTTAATAGACACTATTTTGACAGTTGGGAAAGAGAACGCACGAGTTCGGAAAAGGTAAAGAAAAAGCTCGAGTATGTAATAGCCCACATCCCGAACGCTATACTTCCCTGCAATACGCCACTTTTTGAGCAACTGTATTAAAAAATATGTTTCGAGTATCTCAGAAACGGCTCCTTTTTATTTTTTTAACTTTTACCTCTTTTTAACGGTTTTACTTAATTTACCTATGTTTCATGCAAAAAAAAATCAGTTAAGCTTAGCTCGGTCGCCCAGGTACTTTTTTCACGCCCGACGTAAATCCACAAAAGAAGAACTAACCCTCGAGTGTGCGTTAGTCATTCATCTGAATCATTCATCCCACGCTCTGGACTTGACGGGAGGGAGGTGGTGAATCCTCACGGATACCCATTCAGAATACCAAACGAGTTATGCCAGAGTCTTACTGAGTAAACACCACTTTGGGGCTGCCTTTAGCCGGGAAGCTTTAAAGGCTTCATCGGAAGTGATTGTCCTAGGTGAACAAGATGACGCAAGCGTCACTCTAATAAGGGCAAACGCTTAGAGAAGTGTCGATGCTCCTATAAGAGGATGTCGACACTAGACTACCAAAAGCGACTAACAGCGACCAGTAGGGTGCTCATATGGAGGACTTGTGCCCTAAGGAGTCTTCGGCCGCTGCAAAGCGGTCCAGATCTCTCGAAACTTTGTTAGGTAGATCTAAAAAGACGCTACAAGCGTACGATTTTGGTGACAGGAGAGAGGAAGCTGTGGTGGGCCATAGGACACAGCCTGTTGGATAAGAGGATTAGGCCCAGGTACTACTGTATGTGCGCGTTTATAATTCTGCACGTCACATTATCGTGAACGTCAAAGTCCATGGTTTACCGTGCCACAGTAAGGTCACTTTTTTTATTTGCATGCCGTGGATGTTCAACGCATCATTTGTGCAAAATATTGAATAGTACGGATGTCGTGATCAATAACCAACTTCGACTGAGTCTTCTATTTACTGTAGGTATTCAAGTCACTTTTCCTCGTGAAACTTATATACTCATATTTCAATTAATTTATTATTATATTTCCTAACTAGCTGTGCCCGCGACTTCGTCCGCGTGGAATATTATTTTTTATATTAATAAAAATAAATCAAATTTCTAATTTAAAAGTAGCTTAAGTTACTCCTTATTACATCAGCTATCTGCCAGTGAAAGTCCCGTCAAAATCGGTCGGAACTAACAGAAAGACAGACAGACAAAAATTGTAAAAATATTCATTTTGGTATATGTACCGTGTATACATCCATATGCATTTAGTAAAAAGCGGTTATTTTAATATTACAAACAGACACTGCAACTTTATTTATCTGTATAGATAGAATTAATATCCATTTTATAGCTAACAGTAGATCACGCTTAACACTCGATATTCCATTGTGACCCTTATTACGTACGACTTAAAAACGGTACAAAGATCAAAGTGTAAAGCTTGAAATCCACTTGACTATACACGAGTATACTTTACAATACTTAGGGAGGAGATATATCGCTGTGACATAAAGTATCGATGACATGCGTGCAACCCGTGAGAAGGGTCAACAATGCTCGATGTACGACGAACCCGCAATTTGTATTGTCACAAAGTCTCTTGTGTGCGACATAGGCATACTATACTATGAACATCTGTGTAGCAGGATAACTTTAAAGAAACATCTCAAATCGTCGCGTCTACGTAGAAATGCGTACATATACGACTCTAAGCAAAGTTCAAATCAGTAGCAGCCGGCACCCCGTAATACAAAGTGCTCTGTAATGGCGCATCAAGTAGAGTCCTCGCGTCTTTTTGCGGACCACACGCTGTTGTATATATACATATATATGTGTATGTATATATACATACGTATGTAAGTATATCTTCACGCCAGGTCCCTTGCGGGATAGGCAAAGAGAACCGACAGGCCATAAGACGCGGTCCTTACATACTACACTCGCTTCTATTCATAGCTCTTTTCATGCACGCTCACCGGTTCCTAGGGCTTCTGACATCACCTTCTGATAAAAGACGATCAATTCATTTCATTTATTCACAAAGGTTTTAACATGTAGTAACGATGGTGAGATATGTTACAAACAGCTTTATCTAGACACTAGTGATATTTATACAATTTAACTATATTAACATGGATTTATAAAAACTAACAATGTGAACACTACAACATAGAAATGATGATAATAATACATTCTATTTTAACAATCCTGTAATATTTAGTTTAATTTTCATTCGTTCAAGATCAATTTAATTAACATTATTTTTTTACCCTTAGATATGTTCTACCAGTAGACACTAAAATTACACTAGCACAATCCTTGCTCATTCCTATCCTCGACTATGCTGTTTCCTGTTAACTAGATATCACCGAAGAGCAATTAAATAAGCTCGAGCGCCTTCAAAACTTTTGCATACGGTTTATATTTGGGCTTCGTAAATGTGACCATGTTTCTGAATTTCGTTTTCAATTCAAGTGGCTCCCTATAAGACTTCATCGCAACTGGCACAGCCTTTCCCTTCTTTACTCTATCTTCTTTGATCCTACCACCCCAACCTATTTAAAAGAACGTTTTTTCTTTCATAGCGATTCGCATGGTACGTACCATGCGTGACGCACTTTTACTTCGTCTTAAAATACCTTTCCACTCCACTGATTTTTACACCAATTCATTCTCAGTTGAGGCAGTGCGCCTGTGGAATGCTTTACCTTTCGATATCCGGAATGCTCAATCACTTCGATCCTTCAGACATCTTCTCAAACTTCACTATCTGTCCCATATCATTACGTAATCAGCATAACTTTTCTTGTTTCTCCCCTCAGTCTCATTTACTGTGTGCATATTCATTGTATGTATCATTTTGATAAATTTGTGTGTATATGTGTATTAATGTATATTATATGTGTATATTTATGTATATTGTATGTATTTATTTATGTTTATTTATATAATACGAGTATTTTATTTCCTTTGAGTTATGCTCTGCGCCACCCTACCTTGTTTCTTCACTTCTCCTCTACTCTAAGGTTGTCTGGAAGAGATCGCATCGCGATAAGACCGCCGTTGTACTGATCTTTATTAATTGTTGTTTTTTTTTTATGTATTTTTCTTTTGGTGCAATAAAGTGTATTGTATTGTATATACCCATAATACGTGTAACTCGAGGTATTACAAAAAACACACACAATTTGGTCATGGTAGGTTAGTCTTGGTCTTTCTCAACTCCGACATCTTTCCACTTTCGCATTGTATATTTGTTTCGTCATTCTTTCATGCATGTCCGAACCAACGGAGTATGCCTTTTCTAATCTGAACACCGACACTAATTTACATTTATATATATATATATATATATATATATATATATATATATATATATATATATACGTGTAGGTGAGATTGCCTTTGACTCTAAAGATAGTGATCCCGACCCCGAAACTCACGATTTTTCTTAGGACTTGTAATGGTACCAGCAAATCTTATCGATAATAAGATTGCGTAATATTATTCAAAATTGGAATGGTTTAAAATTCCTAAAGATTGTTGTATGGTCGAACACAACATGGCTGTTCGCACATGTGCAACCCATTATATTTTTTGTCTGTTGGCACGGAGCTCGTCGAGCTTATGCAATCAAATTAGGGTTACCCAAGAGTGTAGAACGAACCCACGTAAGATATGTTGATGTTTGGTGAAATTCAAAATTGATAATGAATACAAGATCGAACCGATCTGTTGGAAATAATTATGACAAATAGATGTTTGAGAATAATTGGATTACAAGTGGTTCGACGCAATCCCTGCTTCTAAGAGAAAGCTCTTAGGTGTTGCGGCCAAGACTTTAAGTCTGGAGTTTATTCGGGTATTTAGAATAAGATCTAATTTGGGTACTAATCACAGTTAATTAGCATGTGTAAATTATGCATTATTCGGTAAATTAAGTTAGTTGTAAGACCTAGTCTGGAGTGGATAATGTGTACGGAACCTTGCGTTTAAACACAGATCGGCGTGGCGGTTTTACGGGGGTGAAGTGCGCGGGGTTTGTCGTGGACTATATAGGAATGGGAAGCGTTGAGACTTGACACAATAGCCAATACTGACGGTGAGGCGAAACGTATTTCGGGAATTCTTAAAACTTGGTACTTTTGTAACTTAAGCAATCAGTATTCGTTGGGCTATTAGGCTATAAGATTTGTTAACCAATTCTTATAGTTTCTTTAAATTCGCGATAGTTTGTTTTAAAGTGGCTTGTTATTAAGCAGTATCGACACATTTCAAGCACCGTGGTAAACTGACTGTGACAACTGAGCGGAGTTTGAAGTGTATAGAATCAAATACACGATTTAGTACGGACAGGTAAGCCGTGTCTAGATCTTCCCACATTACACTAGGGAAACGCTTTGCTAGCTCGAAATTAAAGCGCTGGTGAAGTGTACACATACATTTATCGAATGTCGGGGCGACTATGAATCCCTAGATTTGAGCAATTTATTAATTGTGGAAGATCTAGGCTCACGTGAGTCTGCGTGAGTCACATTCGAAGTTAACGGGCCATAGAACTAGGAGATCAGATACACACACGCCCGTTGGCTGTCTACACAAAGTTATATACACATATATATTATTTTATAACACAACTATCTATACACAACGTTCTTAGACACACTCGCGTTAGGGCGTTAGGTCATATCCCGGGTCTTGTTTCTTTAAATCCGCGATAGGTTCTGTTAGATAATTAGGAGTAGGATTAGAGAATTTAAGTTGTAAGGTTCCGTATAGAATCCATTGTCGACTAAGTTATAAATAAGTGCTTGTTCGCATGAGTTTGAATGTTTATTGAATAAGGTGGTTGGTAGTATAAGGATCTCGCGATTTTGACTATATAACGCTCTCATTTTATTCTATTTGAAAAAAAAAAGAAGATATATTTATATCAGTAAATGTAACATCATAGTGTGCGGTAGAGATTAATCAGTGTTTAGCCCCGTGGCTTTGAACATCGATTAATTTTGGTTGGGCGCTCAGTGGTGGGTTAGTCGGGCCTGTAACCAGTCTGAAAGCACGCATATCAGACGGTTATTCACTCGACTGACATGGTAAGGGTACCGTACACTTTACAATAAATGATGAAGTTTCTTTAAAGTAAGGTTGGAATACCATAAACACGAGAGCATAGCTTGCGCGTTAACGTCCCGCGTGAATAAGCAAAAGAACGCTATAAGCGTCAATAAACTTTGATTTCCGATAAGCTTGTAATTCGTTCGTATAGCGAGAAAGTAATTAACATGTCTTTAAAATGTTAAGGCAATCCGCCGAGTGTATTCAATTCACTCCCATCCAGTCCCATTAATTGGTAAAACCCGATCAGGGTTTAAGAGCTCTTACACAATCAATAATGCGCACATATAACTTATAATATATAAATTATACCAATGGACTTGGAATATTTAAGGCTTGGAGCAGTGGCTATTAGTTGCAACAACAAATATTAAATAAAGTCGTACGCACACAAATACATGTTTATATAAATACATTGTTTCTTTGCGAAGAAACCAGCTCCAAAGACCTTAGCTGTGTGTTGGAAATCCCGGCCAGGGTAAACAAGCCACGATATAAATATTATAATACAACCCACACACATGCAAATAAAAGTTCGACTAATCTCGAGCTTATGGGCGGATTTCCATTATTAACTCGTATATACGACACTAGGCACTAAAACATCGAAATATCTTACATCAATATATATATATATCAACAAATCGAAGTAGAGCTGTTATTTCAACTGTACATAGGCAGGGAAGTTAGGACATTAGGTAGGGAAGATTTGTAGAGCCTAGCAAGGCAGAAACGTTTAGTTCGTTAGGTAAGATAATAATAACAAAATAGCAATAGATTTAGGTAGGATTCATCAGTAGCAGTAGGTGTAGTTAAATAGTAGGTAGTGACAATAATAGTAGGCGGATAGGCTGGACACGCTCCAGTTCATTAAGTTAGGTAGGACCCAATAGGCATATCGGTAAGTAGGCTTAGGCGTGCTGCATGCATGCCCACTACATCCACATAGGTTTCATTCCGTTTACATCCCGAGGCAAAAGCAGTAGGTAGGTAGGGTGGGTCGCGCTGAGGTCCACTACATCTGGTGCCGTGACCAGGATCGAAGACAAGTAGTTACTACGGCTAAACACAACGTAATTTATATAATAATATCAAGCATATTGGCTATGTAGATAGTTGCGGTAACTGTGTTACATCAGGCGAGGTTGGTTTCATATGACAAGCATATTGGCTATGTAGATAGTTGCGGTAACTGTGTTACATCAGGCGAGGTTGGTTTCATATGACAAGCATATTGGCTATGTAGATAGTTTGCGGTAAATATGTTACATCAGGCGAGGTTTGGTTTCATATGACAAGCATATTGGCTATGTAGATAGTTTGCGGTAACTGTGTTACATCAGGCGAGGTTGGTTTCATATGACAAGCATATTGGCTATGTAGATAGTCTGCGGTAACTGTGTTACATCAGGCGAGGTTGGTTTCATATGACAAGCATATTGGCTATGTAGATAGTTTGCGGTAACTGTGTTACATCAGGCGAGGTTTGGTTTCATATGACAAGCATATCGGCTATTTAGATAGGTTGCGGTAACTGTGTTACATCAGGCGAAGTTCGTGTTACATACGACAAGCATATCGGCTATTTAGATAAGTTTGCGGTAACTGCTTAACATCAGGCAAGCTTAAGCATAGACACAACATAAGAGTAAAAAGAAAACTAGCATTCAAGCTATATACCTAGGTTTCAATAAGTGGTTGCTTTTTAGAATAGTAACTGATATATTCATAGACAGCGGTGTGCATTTGCCATCAGGCAAGAGGAAAATAAAAGTTAGCAATCGAATATACAAATTGTTTGTTAGTTATCGGTTCTGTAAATTAATTTAGCAAACATTAAATTGGTTACTGCTTAGCATAAGTTAGATAGATTTATCTTTGAAACAAGCATACAAATAATTAGTTAAAGTTAGCGAAGTTTGCGTTAACTGCTTAGCATAAGTTAGATAGAGATATCTTTGAAACAAGCATACAAATAATTAGTTAAAGTTAGCGAAGTTTGCGTTAACTGCTTAGCATAAGTTAGATAGATTTATCTTTGAAACAAGCATACAAATAATTAGTTAAAGTTAGCGAAGTTTGCGTTAACTGCTTAGCATAAGTTAGATAGAGATATCTTTGAAACAAGCATACAAATAATTCGTTAAAGTTAGCGAAGTTTGCGTTAACTGCTTAGAGTAAGTTAGATAGAGATTTCCTTGAAACAAGCATACAAATAATTAGTTAAGGTCAGCGGTGTGGTCGCTGCATAGCGTAAGGTATATAGAATCATCATCGAAATGAGCATTCAATTGGTTAGCTAGTTTAACGATCGTTAAACTTTACATTTCAACTTGGTGTAGGCTACGGCTTGCGTAGCAGGTCAGAATTTTTTGTAATTAAGTGCGAGCAAAAGGTCTCTCTCGGTTTCCGTGAAACCGACATATGGCGGTGATAAAACATTTTGAGACTCTCATAAGCAACATGTTTATGTGAACAGGTCAGAATTTTTTTGTGGAAACAAGAGTATTGGGTTCGGTTTAAGTGTCAATTTTATAGTTACCACTTGTTTCGGTTTCAAGTGAGTTAGGGTTGGTATTTTGTTATACTCGTATTACAAAAAAAGGGATTCTGGATTATTGAAACGACTGGGGTGTGAACGTTTGTATAAGAGTGTGGTAGATTGGAAGTTAGTTTTAGTACGGTTATTTTAGACGGTTGTGTGTACGTTAGTTATTATGGCTGGGCGACGATCTCGCAAGACTAGATTGGGGGTCCAAAACGAGTTGAGCAATGATCTATTACAAAGTATACTACAGAGATTGATAGCATTAGAAGAAAGACAGACCTCAGTTAACATTACAACGCCAGATAGTGGGGTAGAGTCTAATAATTTGAACTCTTTATCAGACTAGGGGGAGACTATTTCCCTTCCAGGAACCAGTAGGCGTGATTTTGGAAGTAGTTCAGTTGAGACGAGACCAGTGTGTGTCTATAAATTTACACAGACACTACCTAAATTTAATGGTCGAGACGCGGGCAATCCGATGGTTTTTCTAAGAATCTCAACCGTTATTTAAAGATAACAGGTTTCTTTGCCTGAGATAAAAGTGACAATACAAGGTTTAGAAGTGACTGCTTAAATTGATACGGGAAGTGAGGTGACGTGTATAAGAGGTGATATATTCGAGCAGATTTCGGCAGGGGGTAGGCAGTGGCCAGACATCCCCATACCAGCGGTTAACGTCGTTGGAGCTTTTGGTGTTAGTAAAGAAAAGGTCAACAGGTTAATAATTTTACCATTAGAAATCAATGAGCGTGTTGTAAATACTCCTATGTTAGTTTTAAATAAGTTGCCGAAAGAAATGATTTTAGGCTATGACTGGTTGACGACAGTAAAGGCGTGTAGCTCTTGTAGCAGTTCAGGAACATTATCAGTGACGTATGGAGAGCGTACTAGTGAGGTACATATGATTGATAACGAGGGTATGAATGAACGATGTAATTTTGTACTTACCACAAGTAAGAATGGTTATACCATAGAGCAAATATGAGAGTATGTATCTAAGTTGGAATTACCGGTAGAGCATAGGAATAAATTGCAAGAAGTTTTGGTTAAGAATAAGGAGGTGTTTTCTGATAGGCCAGGGGTAATTCATAAATACGTTCATGAAATTAAAATGAAAGACGAAACACCATTCATAAAACGATCCTATCCAATTCCACATGCGTACCGCCAGGAAGTACAGAATAAGATTTCGGAATTGGAAGCGTTAGGCGTCATTAGTAGAGCGCAAACGGCTTACAGTAGCCCATTGACGTACACAATTAAGAAGGACGGTTCCGTTAGAGTTTTGCTTGATGCCCGGGAATTGAACTCTCGAATGGTGGGAGAAACAGAGTGTGCTCCTTTGGCTAGTGAAATTTTACAGTCAGGTTACAAAATAAATTATTTAGCAGTATTAGATATAAAGGATGCATATTTTAGTGTACCTTTGACCGAGGAATCTAAACAGTACACAGGGTTTGTAGTGTCAGGGAAAAGTTATGTGTACAATCGTTTACCACAAGGATTGAAAACATCTGTTGGATCCTTTTCACGTGCGATGGATATTATACTAGGAAGCGAAGTTAGAAGTTATTGTTTGAACTTCTTAGATGATTTGGCTATTTTGACTAAAGGCAGTTTAGTGGATCATATAATGAGGTTGTATATGGAGAAAGGGCAGAGTTGAGTACTGATAGGTATTTGAATATAGAAACGAAGACAGTCAATGTAGAGTCAATCTGCGCACAAGTAAGCGAATATGCACGTAAGATGGCAGGACAGCGAGCCAAACGGTTTGATAAAGTAAATAGGTTGGTAACTTACCAAGTCGGTGATTTAGTTAAGTTGCGGACAGTACCTAAGTCTGATAAGGCGCACAAATTGACTAAAAGGTTCGCATTACTATATAGTGGGCCGTACGAGATTGGAGCGATACCATATGCCAACTGTTACACATTGATAAATCCAAATACGCGAGAAATTAAAGGTAATTATAATACGATTAATATAGCGCGGTACTATGGTGGTAGGAAAGAAAAGATTACTGTGGTTAAGGTTTAGTGTCATGGGAGTTTAGGAGGTATTCAAGTTAGAGACGGGAAACCATTAAAGCTATGTAGAATTTATCAAGACGGGAGTTATGGGTTAATTCTTTTTGCTCCTTACTGACGGAGAAGGTTATATCTTGTGAGGATGCAGTCTAACATTTACACGTTATTCAACATCTCAAGGGGGAGGTTGTAATGGTACCAGCAAATCTTATCGATAATAAGATTGCGTAATATTATTCAAAATTGGAATGGTTTAAAATTCCTAAAGATTGTTGTATGGTCGAACACAACATGGCTGTTCGCACATGTGCAACCCATTATATTTTTTGTCTGTTGGCACGGAGCTCGTCGAGCTTATGCAATCAAATTAGGGTTACCCAAGAGTGTAGAACGAACCCACGTAAGATATGTTGATGTTTGGTGAAATTCAAAATTGATAATGAATACAAGATCGAACCGATCTGTTGGAAATAATTATGACAAATAGATGTTTGAGAATAATTGGATTACAAGTGGTTCGACGCAATCCCTGCTTCTAAGAGAAAGCTCTTAGGTGTTGCGGCCAAGACTTTAAGTCTGGAGTTTATTCGGGTATTTAGAATAAGATCTAATTTGGGTACTAATCACAGTTAATTAGCATGTGTAAATTATGCATTATTCGGTAAATTAAGTTAGTTGTAAGACCTAGTCTGGAGTGGATAATGTGTACGGAACCTTGCGTTTAAACACAGATCGGCGTGGCGGTTTTACGGGGGTGAAGTGCGCGGGGTTTGTCGTGGACTATATAGGAATGGGAAGCGTTGAGACTTGACACAATAGCCAATACTGACGGTGAGGCGAAACGTATTTCGGGAATTCTTAAAACTTGGTACTTTTGTAACTTAAGCAATCAGTATTCGTTGGGCTATTAGGCTATAAGATTTGTTAACCAATTCTTATAGTTTCTTTAAATTCGCGATAGTTTGTTTTAAAGTGGCTTGTTATTAAGCAGTATCGACACATTTCAAGCACCGTGGTAAACTGACTGTGACAACTGAGCGGAGTTTGAAGTGTATAGAATCAAATACACGATTTAGTACGGACAGGTAAGCCGTGTCTAGATCTTCCCACATTACACTAGGGAAACGCTTTGCTAGCTCGAAATTAAAGCGCTGGTGAAGTGTACACATACATTTATCGAATGTCGGGGCGACTATGAATCCCTAGATTTGAGCAATTTATTAATTGTGGAAGATCTAGGCTCACGTGAGTCTGCGTGAGTCACATTCGAAGTTAACGGGCCATAGAACTAGGAGATCAGATACACACACGCCCGTTGGCTGTCTACACAAAGTTATATACACATATATATTATTTTATAACACAACTATCTATACACAACGTTCTTAGACACACTCGCGTTAGGGCGTTAGGTCATATCCCGGGTCTTGTTTCTTTAAATCCGCGATAGGTTCTGTTAGATAATTAGGAGTAGGATTAGAGAATTTAAGTTGTAAGGTTCCGTATAGAATCCATTGTCGACTAAGTTATAAATAAGTGCTTGTTCGCATGAGTTTGAATGTTTATTGAATAAGGTGGTTGGTAGTATAAGGATCTCGCGATTTTGACTATATAACGCTCTCATTTTATTCTATTTGAAAAAAAAAAGAAGATATATTTATATCAGTAAATGTAACATCATAGTGTGCGGTAGAGATTAATCAGTGTTTAGCCCCGTGGCTTTGAACATCGATTAATTTTGGTTGGGCGCTCAGTGGTGGGTTAGTCGGGCCTGTAACCAGTCTGAAAGCACGCATATCAGACGGTTATTCACTCGACTGACATGGTAAGGGTACCGTACACTTTACAATAAATGATGAAGTTTCTTTAAAGTAAGGTTGGAATACCATAAACACGAGAGCATAGCTTGCGCGTTAACGTCCCGCGTGAATAAGCAAAAGAACGCTATAAGCGTCAATAAACTTTGATTTCCGATAAGCTTGTAATTCGTTCGTATAGCGAGAAAGTAATTAACATGTCTTTAAAATGTTAAGGCAATCCGCCGAGTGTATTCAATTCACTCCCATCCAGTCCCATTAATTGGTAAAACCCGATCAGGGTTTAAGAGCTCTTACACAATCAATAATGCGCACATATAACTTATAATATATAAATTATACCAATGGACTTGGAATATTTAAGGCTTGGAGCAGTGGCTATTAGTTGCAACAACAAATATTAAATAAAGTCGTACGCACACAAATACATGTTTATATAAATACATTGTTTCTTTGCGAAGAAACCAGCTCCAAAGACCTTAGCTGTGTGTTGGAAATCCCGGCCAGGGTAAACAAGCCACGATATAAATATTATAATACAACCCACACACATGCAAATAAAAGTTCGACTAATCTCGAGCTTATGGGCGGATTTCCATTATTAACTCGTATATACGACACTAGGCACTAAAACATCGAAATATCTTACATCAATATATATATATATCAACAAATCGAAGTAGAGCTGTTATTTCAACTGTACATAGGCAGGGAAGTTAGGACATTAGGTAGGGAAGATTTGTAGAGCCTAGCAAGGCAGAAACGTTTAGTTCGTTAGGTAAGATAATAATAACAAAATAGCAATAGATTTAGGTAGGATTCATCAGTAGCAGTAGGTGTAGTTAAATAGTAGGTAGTGACAATAATAGTAGGCGGATAGGCTGGACACGCTCCAGTTCATTAAGTTAGGTAGGACCCAATAGGCATATCGGTAAGTAGGCTTAGGCGTGCTGCATGCATGCCCACTACATCCACATAGGTTTCATTCCGTTTACATCCCGAGGCAAAAGCAGTAGGTAGGTAGGGTGGGTCGCGCTGAGGTCCACTACAGACTCCGATAAAATAACCACGGCAGAAAGTTCAGGCCTCTAGGGAGGACCACGGCTCGGCGTAATCAATACACCAGCCGTACAGATCCTATATATTGTTTTTGGCAAATCAATCATAATATTAAGGTTCCGTTTATTTATTTTTTGTACTTGCCTTTATTTATATATATTTGAAAGCGTACGACGATTTAACAAAAGGAAAACTACGAAAGGTGGTAGTTTGGTAACTAAGTCAGAATTATTTCTTTTCATTGTCTTGCGGACCATTCAGCTCGCGCGCAATGGTGGTTTCATCTTGAGCGACGTTGAATCCCTCACTGCACTCAGGATTGAGGAGTCATAACTGTTGCTTCATTCGAGAGAGCTGCGTTAATGCCAGAATACTTCAACATGGCGCCCATGACGAAGACACAGCTTTATCTCTTCACCTTTACACTTGATTTTCCGTTAGTTTCAAAATGTAGCGTTAATCTTCGAAGTATTCCTCGAATACCATAACTATGTTAATAGTACACCAGTACAGTGCCTTTATATTGTTTTTGGCAAATCAAAAAAATAATTTTCAATTCCACCACAGTGTTATGACTTTGTTTTAATTTGTTTAAACTTATCTTAATTTAAATGTGAAAGATAATTAGGTAGTTTATTTGTAGTAACCGGACTGGGGAAATGCGTCCACTTCTCAGAAACCCGCAGCCAAATAACATCTCCATGGAGGTTGTCACATTCCCGCGAGTGCGAGACTTGTTGTATTGCAGGCGTCTATAGGCTATGGTAACTACCTTACACCAGGGGGCCGTGAGCCTCTCGGCGTTGTATAAAAAAGTCTCACAATATGTCCAATTTAATTATAGATTCCACAAATAGGCCAGAAGTAGGTTTTACAAATGAAGACCACCAATGTTGCAAGTGACTGTAAGGGATTCAGTACATTTATTTGCTACTTTACAGTTAATCATGGTGTTGTTTTGTGTCATTGTTTATTCTTGTTTTAATTTAAATATAGAGGATAAAAAGTAAGTTTATTCTGAAAAGGCATAAACTTTCAAAATTTCGTTACTTAATGAGAGACTTTACCAAGTTCCTACTTTTTTGACCAGCTCGGTGGCGCAGTGGTGGAACATGCTGTTCGTAGTTTCCGATTGCCACATAGGACAAACATTTGTGTGCATGAACATGTTTGTTTGTATTGGTCTGGAGGTTGGATTTATATACCCGCGCATCTATTGACGAGGATTAATGACCGTGATTAAAGAGACATCTGGTATTTTCGTGGTAGAATGAACCAGTTGAGAGAACCCATTGGCCAGAGCAAATTCGTGAGCATCTCCCCGCGTAGTCAGTGCACCGAGAGCCAAGCCACTCGGCATGGTGGGCATCAAAGTCTCCCAAAATCACTAACTCCACGGAGAGATACTGTTCGATAACTCTGTCTGTCGCCATTTGCAGGTGCTCGAATAAACGAGCTGTGCCCGTGTCACCGCTATGGGACTTGTAAATGCACGCGTAACTCCGGGTGTGCCCGCCATGGTCCACACGTACCCATAATATGGACAGGTCCCTGTCTTCAAGATTGGGTAGTCGGGGACAACAAATATCCTCCCGAACGAACAATCAAACCCCGGCACGACGCACTAAGACGTGCTCTAGTTTGTACCCGGAGTAGTGCAAATAAGAAGTGCCGACCGGTAAGTATATTTGTGTCTCCGTGAGGAAAAGAATTGTCTTCCGCGCGGTCTCCAAATGATGATGGACCGCGTGGATGTTCGAGTATAACCCCTGATGTTGCGAAAGGCCACATTCGTTGTGGAGGGGATGGCCGTTTTGAAACTACTTTTCGTTTTCTTTTCCGCCATAACGTGTTGAGATATAAAATGAGAGGTCGGTGAACGGAAGTAAGGAAGAGCGAAGGATAAAAGCGCGGTGCCTTTCACCACAGCACAGTGCAGGTAGTGCGGTTTGCTGGAGTGACGGGCGGAAGGGCCCTCGGCCCCTTCCTGCTGCAGCAGCCGGTTGCACCCCGGTCTCCTACTACGACACAACCACTGCAACTGGGACTTTAGACAGGATGGCAGTTCAGCCTCCCGGGGCGGAGGACGGATTAAGTGACCTCAGGGCTCGGGAACCCTACTAACCTGCGGGCGGTCAGCGGTCAACTGTTTCATCGGGTATCCCTGACCACGGCGCCCATTTGTTAGTGGTGGCACGACACTGATCCGCTGATCCTCCAGCCGTCCGCACAACGACCCTTCAGTTAGCGACCTTACTCACGCACAGGAGCACAACAATCCTTCCGGAATTTGTTATTTAGTTGCAGTGTTCGGGAAGGTGAAGGTGCTTCCCCAGACGGATGTTTAAAGAAAGAAGTCATGCTATGCCCCAGTATAACAGAAAAAAAAATCAGAGGGAGTGGAGCATTGCAAGACCTCTCGCTGGGTCCTATCTCTATTAAAACTCCCTATCTACCCTTTTCTAGGAACTATTAAAATGGATTCTTACAACAAAGACGAGAAGTATTTTCACAAGATTGTCAATGCACTAATAATATCCACTAATGTTGAAAGGAATTATAAGGATTTAGTACATTTGTTGCCACTTTAGTGGTATAAAATATATTTGTTTTGTAATCCTCGTAGGAACATACCCCCGAGTCGTTAACAATATGTCCAAACTAATTCAACGCTATAAATTTACAGTTCAAATAGTAATTCCATATTTATGATGCTATAACAAACAGCAAATACATTACATCTAAGACAATACTACGAGCAAACCTTGGCTTGATCTCAAGTCAATTATAATTTGCACTCATGCCAACATTCGAAGTAAATATTATATAGACAGTAACTTAGAACGTGACACAAATTGATTGATATGTATTTTGTCAAAAAAAAATATTAACGCTTTCTTTTTGTATAAAGTAACTTCGAATTAGGTCCTATGTTATGCCCAATTTTTTTTACTGTTCCGTTGATTTATTTTTAAGAAACGGTTCTAAATCCGTTCAGTTGAATGAAGATTAGCATTAACACCGCTTTCTTCAGTATTTGTGTAATACATGGCTGACAGTGCAATGGATAGAACAGGGACAGACTACGTAAGGAATAAACAATACGTTATAAAACAACTCTGCTTAGCTTAAAACGGCGCATACCGACAGTTGGCATTAAATGTAGTACGGTAAGGCGATTGAGCTCCGTTTGGTGTTTTTTAAGATTTTTTGAGTATATTCGAGTTATTTTTAGGAAATCTTCAATGTAGGACCATTTCTATACATATGTGTTTTAACTTAAAAGAAAAAGTAAGTTTTATAACATAAAGAGGTTCTTTTCTTGATAGAATAATATCAATACTCGTTCCTAAAACAAATTAAGCAATTCCTTATATAAAGTATAATAATAATGAAATTTGTCAAACCAGTAGATTGCAGTTCTGGAGTAAGATGACCCCGCGACACGCGGCCTACAGCGTCCCCGTAACCGCCCTTATCGATATAACCGCCACCTTGGTCGTTACCCAACATGCCGTGCCAAACCCGGAATATGACAGGCATTTTAATCTTTTAATACACGTTTCATATTACATGTGCGCAGCTCATGCAGAGCTGCTTTGCATGACAAGGATATTCACAGGTATACGCACGTTTGCACCACGAGGATATGACCACAAACGTATGCTAAATTTGATTCTGGATAGACTCCGAAATTCTTTAACGGACACAGAGCCTTCAGAGGTCCCTCTCTTGAGACAGGCTACTATCTGAAGGTACACCGGTTTGTGGGCCTTTTTAAAAAGTGGATACGCTGGCGACTGCACATCCCTTTCGGGATAAAAAACTGAAACATGAAAATATAAGCAGAACGTATGTATCACTAGTCCATGAAAGTTTAGCGAAAGCAAATCTTCCCAACTCAGATATAGACGAATGTTGAAAAGTTCTGAAAGAAAATATAGTGGATATGTTTGGAAAGTTCAGAAAGAAAAGAAACATAGGTCATTGAGAGATGATACTTAATGTGATCGAAAGGGCAGATCCTTGATCCCCGATCGATATGACTACAGCTGAGATGATCAAACTTAGTGGTATCAGTGTTCGGGATGCCTTTTGAATTTTTAGCCATTTATGCTAGAAAATCGGAATCTGTTGGGAACAATCAAATCAACAACAATTCAACAAATTGGAAACGCACGGTCATCATATCCTTGTATTTGCGCACGAACTGTAGTCCACAGTTTAATCAGTTTCGCAGCTGAAGTGTGTGGTAAAGAAGAATGATTGTGAAATCCAGTGGAATGATTTAAGGAGCACAGGGAGAATTTCAAAAAGGCAAGGGGTATACATATTAAGTTTTTTCACTTCGCAATACCTTGGAGAAAGTCTATGGACCAGAAGGATTTTTACAGCATGTGTGTGGGTATATGGCTAGTGTGGCTTCAACATTGGTGCGAGACAGGGCTCCGTGTTGTCGGCTCAGCTATTCATACTGTTTATTATCTGACTACACTATTACTAACTATCAGTTGTCTGCAAATAATAAGATCTAAGACATTGTCTTCTTCTGTAATAATCGTACAAGTCGAATAAATGCATGTTCTTTAAAAAAAATCTATAGTACAGTTAGCTATTTCTCACATATTCCAAATTTCGACACTTCTAATTTCGAATTTTTTTACGCAGGAATCGTAAGTAAAAGTTGCAGGTAAAAAAAATATTAGCTCATTTTTTGGGTTCTATTAATTACCAACAAAATCCTCGTACCATCAAAGTTGGCTTAGCACAGATTACCCCGAACAAACGAACAGCCAGACATTGAATATTAAAACGTATATTTGTGTTTTGGTAACATGCAAATAACAATATAGGCTTAAGATTTCGCCTTTATTTTAAAATCACAGACATTTTAATTTTATTCATTTGTATGGATTAATTTTAAGAATGATTTGCATGCACTGTTAATGTCGTTAAGAGAAGTTCCACTTAGCTCAACGACTTCAGTCAACTTCAGGAATACAGTTCCGCTTAGGTTGAAAGGGATGAGTAAAGGCTGTTGTGATGTGAAATATTTCGCCGCTATTCCACAGAAATTAACAGCAAAAGTTACACATACTTAAGTTCTTAGTTACTGCCATATATATATATATATATTTGCCATGCTAAACAGTTATGTAAGTGCTTGATGTCGAACGCATTGTAAACAGTGCTTAGGCTATAGAGAGGAATGATGATTCAGCAGAACGAGACGCTTGAAGATTGACGTATGTTTTATATATTTACCTATAAGTACAATTATATACATATCTTATTTCGCTCACGCTGGGAATTTATACTAACACACTGGAACCGCATATCGTAACCCGCACAAAGAAGTTTTCTACTGAGAACTCTTAATTTGGGGAATGAATATCCTGCCGACCTTTCCCCTAGGGAATGTAACATGAGGTCCTTCAATAAAAGCGTGAAGAGGATTTTACAGAGTAGTGTAAACGTAGGCTACAATAACTCCTACAATCAGGCAGGCATGCTTATTTGTCACATTAATGGTATATGAAATAGGTTATACATTAGTTCCTGGGGCTCCTTGACATCGCCTCCTTTGGAAGTCTAAAAGACTAGTGTTCGCAAGTTATTCACAAACTAGCCGTGCATATGGCCCTCACGCTTTTACTTATTTGTTATTTTTTTTATATAACGTCGGGAGGCATACAGGCATACGGCCCACCTGATGTAAAGCGGTTACCGTAGCCTATGAACGCTTGAAATATATTAAGTATTACTCGCGCAATCCCATCTTTGCTGGTACCACAGCAACTGCTTGTGAGCTTAAGGTGACCTCACTGACGCGTGGGAATACAACAACCCTTGTTATTTGGCTGCGTGAAGGAGGTGGAGTTACTTCCCCAGACGGGCTGCTTTGTTTATGTTTATGCACACAAATGTTTGTCCTGTGTGGGAATCGAACTCACGAGCGTTGGTGTCAAAGTTATGAACCGAGCTCGTCAACGAGCTTTAGCTACATCCAGAATATATGTTACCCAATTTTATATGAATCCAGTGAAATCTGGGCCTACCAAACCACATTCTCTCACTCCAGAGACTAAGCAAGAGGAGAGCACGACACCTATATCGCACCTTTGCGGAAAGACCGTGATATTTCGAGAAAGTCGGTTTTTTTTTCTTGCAAATTTGAAACCGCCGTATCGAGTTCTATTATCTCCAAAAACGTGGTTTCGATTGTGTGAATAACGGCTGCGTAATAAAAGAAAGAGACAAAATATCACACTGTAGCGTTGTCTTGTTCGACAATTTAGTTGGCTGCGACATTGTGACAGTCTAGTCGCAACCTGTTATTCAAAGAGTGAAGTGTACCCGCATTTTGGAAACAACGTGACCTCGCGACTATACCACATTTTATGTAAAAAGGTAAGTTGTTTTAACTACAATATTATTAAAGAAAAAATATGACATGTCGTAGATGACACACTATTTAAGTATTAAATAAGATATTCTGGGTGTGATCCGTTCATAATGTCACATTGTTCTTGTAAAAATATAGTTTATTTGCAGGGACATCTCAATACGTCACGTTGAAGGTGATATATTTTTTTACTTGTTTTTTTTTTAGTGTGGTATATGTATACGATGTTTCGTTATTTTAGTAATAATTTAATTTTTTGGAGAGATTGTTTTGAATTGTCACGTTGTATGCGTTAACATGTTTTTAATCACGTGTACCATTTTTGCAGATGGGATTACGATCTAGGCGAATGTTAGAACTGGTGACGAATAAAAACTGCATAAAAGGGCTTCCAACAGTTAACCTACAGAATGAACAGTCTTCAGAACATACCATCCAACAATGCGTATTGCAAAATGAGCTCTCCATTGATGTTACGGAATCATACAATCAATATAATACCTACTACCTAATGACGAGCTCGGTGATTCAGTCGTGAATGACGCGACTTTGACACCAACGCTCGTGGGTTCGATTCCCACACAAGGCAAACATTTGTGTGCATGAACTTGTCTGTTTATCTTGGTCTGGGTATTTTCTATGTATAATAAGTATGTATTTACAAAAAAAAAAAATGTATTTACGTATGTTTATCAGTTGTCTAGTACCCATAACACAAGCTTCGCTTACTTTGGGGCTAAATGGCGCTGTGTAATTTGTCCGACAATATTTATTTATTTATTTACTGTCGAAGCAAATGATGATGGTACTTATTACCAAATGGCAATGTTTCATTTCGTATGCTTTTTTAGTTTTTAATTTTCTTTTATACTACGTCGGGAGGCATACAAACATACGACCTACTTGATGTAAAGCGGGTACCGTAGCCTATTAACGCTTGTAATATATTAAGTATCATTCGCGCGATGCCTCCTCTGCTGCTTACACAGCAACTCCTTGGGAGCTTACTGGAGACCTCACTAACATGCAAGAACACAACAACCCTCTAGGGTTGTTATTTGGCTGCGGTTTTCTGTGAGGTGGTGGTACTTCCCCAGACGGGCAGGTTTGATGCGTCCTACCTCTCTTGTGTAAGGCTACCTGCCTCATTACGACTTAAGATTGATAATAAGTTTAAAGACATATTGTTATAGTTAACTGTATTTGATTAGTATTAATTGATATTTTTAGGAGTAAGAAAAAGATTTAACAAGCGTGTAAAGATTGATGGTTACCCGATCTTATTTTTATTTGAGATTTAAATTAGAGTTTGTATGTTCTTTATAAAGTTAAGGTTTTGATACTCGTACTTTATTATGTATACACGTGCTTAAGCACTATTTAACTTGGTGCATTCCAATAAATAAGATTAATTTACTGTTGTTAGTTAGTAACTAAGACAAAGTACTATTATTGGTTAATGCTAAGATTAATGTTGATTTTATTAGTTTTCGTTAAAATGTTTTATTTTTGCTCAAATACAGAAACTTTGTACGTCCGTAACAACTCTGAGACGTCAATTAAAGACAAGTAATAGTGTCATTATTGTATTAGATCTATAGTGATATGATCTGATTCACTTGAACTTTATTGATATCTCCTACTAGGAAGTAACAGCTTTAAACGGCATCGTTCACTTGACTTGTTTACATTATTTTTGTTGTTAATTTAATTAAGAGGTCTTTTTCGTTTTCGAGACTGTTTTCATTTAGATTACTTGTGTGATACTGTCACTGTACTTTAGGACTATTTTTGTGCATTTAAAGACAATAGTAATTTGATATAAATGTTTTTACGAAAAAAGTTAATAAAAAATGACATATTTTTAACGTGTTTTATTAAAATAACTCAATAATATTCTAAAATTATTGTCATCTACAATGTTACATCATGAGATAACACACATGAAATTTCTCCTTTTTGCAAGAACAACGTGACAGATGTTCCATTTTTTTTTCAAACCGTAATATCATGTTGCTCGATGGGCTTAATTTACAAAATAACCTCCAATAACATTAGTTTAATAGTTGAACAGCATCTGTTTCATAGAAATGTAAGCGACAACTTCAAAGTTTTAAAAGTCACTGTATTTCAAAAGTTTTAAAGTGGTTTCCTGTGAAATCACTCATATTGAGATATCACAATCTTTCCGCAAAGGTGCGATATCTGTTCGGATATGATTACGTATTGGTCCACATTACACCACAGGGTCATGGTGCCACCGGGAAGGTCGTCGGTGGGACGAATGATTCCACTTAGTGTATATTACACACAAAACATCTAAGCATATCTCATTTATTACATTTATCATTTCATTCATCCCATCTCTCAGTTCACCCCTTACATGTTACATCTATTGCTCGATCTGTCGGGTTGAGCGCTGCGTGTGGCAAATGCGTTGGTGCGAAACAGTCCATGTGGCGCAGCAGTACCGTATCCTGTGAACGGTTCACAGACTACGGTAACCACTATTCATCAGGCTAGCGGTATACTTGCATGTATCTCTATGTTGTATAAAAAATCGAACGTCTGTGTTAAGCAACGTCGCCTGCAGCCTACAGATGGGTTTAATATTGTCCCGACTGTTTTCGATAAACGGTTCAAAAATAGCGACCACCTACCTGAGAAAGCAAGTAGGATGGCCCCGCACATGATGAACAGACGATCTGGTAAAGATTTCAGGAAGCCGATGGATGCAAGTAGCACATGACTGATCGTCATAGAAGTCTATGTAGGAGGTCTATGTTCAGTAGTGGGCGTCTTTCGAATGAAATGATTATAATTATGTTAGGTGCCTAAATGAATGGCTTGGATATTCTCCATAATGCCTATATAAAATAAAGGAGAAATAAATAAAATATTGCTCAATCATAGAGTCAAAAATAATCTGTACTTTCTAACTTTGTTTCCTAGTTCAATATTTATAACTCAATATCTTTTTCCAATAAATATTGGTTTATTTATAGGGAACAAGGCGACAAATGTCGCGTGGATTTCGAATATCCACAATAACCGAATACAGTATTAAGAGAGGAAATTGTCCAGACAAATGGCCCGTCCCTGCCTCGAGCCGTCGTCGCTTCGTGATATACATAAATAATTCTATACCGCAAAATGTCAATGTATATACTATTTTTTTTCGCTCTATTGATATTCTTTTTAGAAAAGATTTTATATCCTTCGACGCCATTTTTATTGCACCCTTTGGTCGAGTGACTAGTAATATTCACTTTAATATTTTTTTCATACTCATGACAAGTTTGCACAAAATATTTCTGTGTACAAACACGGTATGTATCTGTTTTTTTTATGCAACGACAGGAGACATACAAGCATACGGCCCACCTGATGTAAAGTGGTTACCGTAGCCTATAAACGCTTGTAATACATTAAGTACCTATCAATCGCCCGATGCCACCTCTACTGCTAACAGATTTGAGCTGCATAGAGTTTTTAACTGGCTACGGTTTTCCGTGTGGTATTTCCCCAGATGGGCTACTTTGATGCACCCTACCTCACTCAACTGTTTGTCTTAATCTTGAGAGGTTTCTATGTATTAAAACGGTTTTTGCAACAACAAGGTATATTCTAATTTAGTAGTACTGTTACATACATACATATCATCACGCCTGTCTCCCATTGGGGTAGGCAGAGACTATATAACGCCAGGTGCACTGATCCAAACATACCGCTCTCGCTTCTTCTACACTCATCAACCTCTTCATGCATGCTCTTCGGTTTTGGGTACTTTTGATTTCGCCCTTTTTCAACACATCACCAATTTGATCTATATGTGTGCGTCTAGGGCGGCCCCTCCCGACATCACCATTCACTCTTGCTTGATACACTTCTTTTGTAACTCTTTTGTCATTCATTCTTTCTAAATGACCAAACCATCTCAGCATACCCTTTTTAATTTTTGTCACTACATCAATTTTCATTCCACAAAGTTCTCGTATCGTGCTATTTTTTATTCTATCAACCGTTCTCACTCCACACATACTCCTCAGCGCTCTCATTTCTACGGCGTTCACCTTGCTTTCATGCTTCTTCTGCCATACCCATGTTTCACTACAGTAAATCAATGTTGGCGTTAATACACCCTGAATAATAGCAAGGCGAGCTATGCTTACAAAGTTTCATACGAGAGGAAATTACGTATCCAAAGGAATTCGAATTTACACTACATACACTAACTTAAATATATAATTTTATAGCAATGTTTCGATTAAATTGATATTAATAATTAATATTTTACAGAAGACGCAGTAAGAAGTTAAGTTAGATATTCTTGTTTTCTGTGTAACCGTTACTGTTCTAATGCTTCTCAAACGCTTTTTTCAACTGACTACTACTACGTTTCTAAATTGCTATCACTGTACTTCAACTTAGGTGTTAGGAGATAGACGTACACCATAGAGAATAGAACTTTATTCATAATAGAGGCTCTATTCTCCATGCCGTGAGCAAACCGGTACCGCCATGAAGAAAGAAGACACCGAGATTTCGTCGCCTGTCACAGTATTATAGACAGCCACATCACTTCCCCAAACCAAAGATATCCATAAATTTCGCTACCGTTTTAAGATACTCCTTTAACACTAGGCAGTTACTTCTATTCTTCCGTCAAATCACGCGATGTCTACCGAATGCTAAGTTTCTGTACCTTTAGGTGCACATGTAAAATCTTTCGCATTTAACTCACTCCAATCCCTAGTACAGTACGAATTTACTACCAAATAAGATTGACGACGACGACATCAATATTATATTCCATAACCGCCGTCGCCGGTCGACCTGTATCACGCAATGCTACGAGATGAAAATTCATCGGCACATGCCAATTGAGGTCTCTGACAACCCTGTAGTTGTCTTAAGTCGCAGAAAATCGTAAAAAATAATGCCACAAAAATATCCTCGAGTAAAATTCATGTTAATTTCTACACCATTAATTTATACAACATTTTCAAAACGATACCATAATGTAATACAAATGCCATCTTGCCAGGTACATAAATATCATGTTCTTAGAGAGTTCTACGAACTAATTTTCTATTTCTTTGTAAGTGGTTCCAGTTCCAGAATTTTTCAGTAGGCCCGACGTATAATGGACTATTAGGAATATGCCGGGAAGTAAATGGGCCATGGGCATGAAATCTGAGTGGACTAGATATTGGGCTATTACAGAAGACAAATGCCAGCCATAACGAAAATTAATTCAGTTATTACCACTAATTACACATTACTGCCTAAGGTTGAATGTTTTAAGGTTCTCTAGTCTAACGAAGAAGTATCGATATGTCTGTCAATATATTTGTCCACTTGTATGATGCAATCCTTTTATTCATTGGCTTGAACTGCACAGTATGGAGCAGAGCACTATTATTCCAGTATCCTGGCAATATGCCCGGAGGTCCTTGCGCACAACACTGACAAATGCTTTCGATTCACTTCACCAAACCGTCTCAAACCAAAAGAATCTGCCGGTGCAGATTATATTCCGCCGTACGTAGTCAAAGATTGTGATTGATCTTTGACTACTTACGATTGCTACCTTTACATCTTCGAGTTCTATTGCGGAGATATGTATACGCCTACCTACTAGAATCCGAACCCTGAGCTGCCATCGCTTCATCTGGGACTAGGTGTGGTGGTTCTTTAGCGTACACCTAATAGAAAGATTCGGCAAAAAACAGCGCTGCACTATTTTCCATAACGCGATTTCCATTAACAAGTATTCCCTTACTACGTTTTGTTTTACGTTTAGAAGAAGCATAGTTCCAAAATACAGAACGATCATGTGTGATGTCGCGTTCCATACGACATCTGTACTGCTCTAAATCGTCTTTGATGTTTAATTTCACCATATATATATAATTCATGAATTCCTGCCTATATTAATTGATTTAGTTTGTTTATAGATACGATGTAGTTTAGCCTTCATTTGAATATTGCGTATAGTATGACGTATGTACCACTCAGAATAACAATAGGCAAAACACTAGAACGTTTTTTCCTCGGAACACACTTGCTTATACGCTAGGTGTATAAGTGCACATTGTCATTAATATTAAATTATGATAAAGGTACACTCCGACATATGACAATTCACATCCAGTTTATTAATAGTGACGCTGAATTAATATTGATGTTACGTAGGTGGGCGGCAGCGATGTCCATCCGCCACCGCGGCGGCTGCCTGGACGATCTGCACGTATGATGGAATACCCTTCTTGTTACTTCGGAATCACATATACTCACATAAACTACCCAGGAATTAGCGACCTACAATATTGACTCATTTGCATCAAATCAATAAGATAAGAAAAAAATAAAAAATGGGTGCCTCATGATTTGACTAATCTGCAGAAAAAAATGCGTATTGAAACTTGTGTTGCCTATTGAATCGGTACAGAAATGAAAAGAATATAGGATAGAAAAATGTGACATGTGACGAAAGGTGGATTCTTTACGATAACCGTAAGTGAAAAATGCAATGGCTGACCCCAGGTCAAACGTCGTAACAGTGCCCTAAAGCAAAGCATACCAATAAAAAGGTAATGGTAACTGTTTGGTGGTCTCTTCATGGCGTTATTCGCTATAGCTTTCTCAGGCAAGCAAATGTTTACTGTCCCGAACTTCGAACAATGATGGCGAAACTGGCCGTGAAACAGCCCTGACTCGTGAATCGATCTTCACCATTATTGCTCAATGATAACGCAAGACCTCACACTGCACAAGAAACCGTTGTAACTCTACAGGAGCTGCAGTTAGAAACCATACGCCATCCTCCGTACTCGCCAGACCTTGCTCCAACTGACTACCATTTTTTTCGTGATTTGGGCAATTTTCTACATGGTAAAAAATTTTCTTCCCAGGAGGCAGTACAAAATGCTTACTGTTTGTCGAATCTAGATCCCAAGAGTTCTATCGCAAAGGCATAAATAAACTTCCGATTAGATGGCAGCAATGTATGTAATGTAGATAATGAGGGTAAATATTTTGAATAAAAATATTAAAACTAGTTTTTTTTTCTAAGATGTATGTTACATCTTAGAAAATAAGATGTACATACATCTTAGAAAAAAAATGAGTTTTAATGTTTCAGTACAAATCAGCAATTTCATACTTTAAACCCTTTTGTTAAGCATAATAATCATTGTGTATAAGAATCAATTGGTAGAAGATTCTCAATATGTAATTTCATTAGATATAACAAACTAATTGTCATTTGAAAAATATTCATTTAACCAAGTACTTCGTTTGTCAAATTTGCGATTTTACAAAATACACGCTGCCCTAACCAAGTAAAATAGGTAGAATTCGATTCTGGCACTCGCCGGCCGCTGCCGCGGCACGCTCGCTTCGCTCGCTCGACTCGTGCGTTGTGGTCGCGGTTCTAACCTAAACTAAACGTTGCGAACGAAATACTTTAAATCTGTATCTATATAGTGTTTTGTGCAATAAAGGATAATATAAACCTAGCCATTTGAACAATATATATACCTATATTTTGATAGGTCTACATTTTGATTAATATGTCTTTTATACAGTACAATTTTTGAATGGTATACTATTTGACGTGTATACCGCACTTCATATTACTTTGCATCAGGTGGAATGTTAGCTTGTTTGCCACCCAACGTTGCATAAAAAATATGTATTGGGATTCATCGTAATATAATGCACACTTTACTATTCGAATAGATTAAGCCAGTTCTTATATATCAGATAAGTTTAACTGAACAAATAAAAAATAGTTAATATTCATAGCTCTATTCATGCTCGCTCGCCGGTGACGTCTTCTTCTGTCTTCTGATAAAACACGATCAATTAAGATGTATTATGTGTCATTATCTCCTTCTGCATTACATATCCAAACCAACACAGCATTCTTTTCTCAACATAAATACTCTCTTTCAGATCATAGGTCTTTCTTATATCATCAGACCAGAGGGCGATTTTGTACAAAAGCCGTCTGCGTGGGTACCTCTGTTTCACATATTTCTATCGCCAAGCAGCTATATTTATATAGCTGTGTTCCGGTTTGAAGGGTGAGATATGGCAATAAAATTACTGGGTACTGTGACAAAACAGCCTTAGGTCACAAGATTGGCAGCGCGCGAGTAATATCCCCGTGGTGTTGCGAGCGTCAATAGGCTGCGGTAACCGCTTACCAACTAATGCGGGCCGCATGCTTGTTTGCCATAGATGTATAAAATCCGGAACCCTAAAAAACATCATTGCGAAGTCAGTTTAAAAGTTTTACTCTGCATATTTTGCACACTATTCTCTGTATTCACTGGTCTCTTCGCATTAGCAATATTATCTTAAAAATGTAATAAGAGAATATCCAATTATAATTCTGATACTTACTTATATTGTTTCGATACAAACTCAACCACTTAAAATGAAAGTATTATAATTGTAAAAATATAACAATATTTTTTCCCGTAGGACAGCTTGTGGCGAGCAGTTGGTGTGTTGCGACACTACAGGTATCCGAGTGTTCTAGAAAGTCGATCAGGGTCTTCGTTTTCACCGTGTCTTCGTATGTCGGAGTAGAAAATCATAGAACAATATGCTCCAAGGGTCGAAGTATTAAAGGGCATAACACCGCGAGTAACTACAGAGAAAGCGCACCACACCTCTCGACACCCCTAAGTCACTCAGGTGGATATTGTCCATGGCCGATTTTCTCTGGCATTTCGGGGGTCCATCCACTGGCGAGCCACCACCGCCTACCGAAAATAATAATCTAATATGATAGTTATGCCGGACGTCCGTCCCTCTTCTGTAATAGCCTAGTACCTAATAATCCCTCTCATTACAATAGGCCAGTAATTTCCCACACATTCGCAGTAATACCTATCGGTACCTGCTCTTGGATATATTGTTCCATCGATATCCCCAGGCGCGGGTCACGGCGGATGTACAATATAACATCAATCTATTGAAACGGGCGCCTATCCGTTGGATCCGTATCACCGCGCACGCCTATATAAATGAGCGACATAATACCCGTGACTTAAAAGGATAATAATAATTTATTTCTTACAAAACAACAAAACAAATACATTAGAACTACCTAAAATTGAATTAAACAATTTTCGTATACTATTCTACATTTTTTCTATAACAACAGTTGTATCAATATATTATATGGATACCAATATTAAAACCACTTATCATGTTTAGTTTAGTCAGTTTAGATTTCCAAAATGGTCTATAAATTAAGCACGTAGTTGCAAGTTTTATAACCGCGTTTGATATATTGCTATGGGGGTTTCGTGTTTTGCAGGGAAAATGGCGAAAATGCTCATTGTTATTGTGTTATCTGAAATACAGTATGTATCATAATACTAGTTCAGATTGTACGTACCGTAATCAAATAGTACATCCTTTTTCGCAATTCTTGAGGTACAGCTGAGAACACGTCACGCATTTTTTATACTACGTCGGGAGGCATACAAGCATATGTCCCACCTGATGTAAAACGGGTACCGTAGCGTATTAACACTTGCGATATATTAAGCATCACTCGAGCCACCTCTGCTGCTAACACACAATTCCATAGGAGCTTACTGGTGACCTCAATCACACGGAGGAACACAACAGCCCTCTAGGGAGTTGTTATTTGACTGCAGTTTTCTGTGAGGTGGAGATACCCAGACGGCTTTAAAGCGCCCTGTCTTTCTTCAAAAACACCTAGACCAAGACAGCCAGACATGTTGATGCATACAAATATTTGTTCTGTCTGGGAATCGAACCACGAGCATCGGTGTTAAATTAGCCTTAATGCAACTGCGTCACCGAGCTCGTCAATTTCAAACAAAAACATAATTTCTGTTTTAAAATGGCACAAGAAAAGTAAAAGTAACTTCATGTATAAAGTGAACATAAATTAAACGTCATATATATAATAAAATCTTACAACGTACAAAATAACTTCGGTGTAATACAACTTTAGTGCACCTACGATGTATAAAGTTCCTCCGGGGTGCATTTATGGAGGTCTTTTTATTACGTACGAGACGAGGCCGTGACGATCCTGGAAGAGGAATAAAAATTAAAGTTCGAATTGTCCAAAAAACCCGTATGTGACATGAGAGTTCATAAATAATAGATCACAATTAAAAAATAAAAGAGAAAGAAGGAACAAAATTTGACGAGCCCGCAGTGGAGTGGCCAGCAGTGACTATTTTATCTCATAGGTTTGATTCCTACACGAGATAAGCCTTTGTGTGGATGATCATGTCTGTATCCCTTGTTTTAGGTAAAAAGAGGTAAAGAACATAAAGGTAGTTTGACTGGTAACCTCACAGAATACCCCGGCCAAATTACAAATACCCGATAAAGTTAATAACTCGTAATGAGTTGCTTTTGTCAAAAGCGGTCGCAACGCGCTTTCAATACTTGTTGTATTATAAGCATTCATAGATTTTGGTAGCCAGTTTACAACAGGAGTCAGTTTTGTCGAAGTACTATTTATCCATCTACTAACATAGTAACCTTGAGGTTTAGCGGACCCTGGGCTCCGAAGTGAGAGCGTAGGACGCGATCGGGATTACCGCTCGGATGATGATGATAACACAGCAAACTTGACGCTTTGATATTTGTACTGTATTAATGCTACAGCAAAAGTAGTTTAAATAGATCTACAGTGACAAACGCTTATTATTTATTCGTAGGACAAACGTCAATATAAAATCAACTATACTATTATATATTTTTTTTCGTTCGACTACGTAGTAATGCTATCATTAATCACTGCAAAACCGATCACAAAGGACGTATTTTATGCTTAGAACCAAAACAGTGCAGAAATGTTATATGAAATGTCATGGTTGAACAGTTTTTCATTAACGCACTGTATTTTATTTTTTGTTTAGATATAAGTTTACCACAGAGGTTTAATGTCTCCCATTAAGTTTAATATAAAATGGTATGATTCGATTACATTAGATCAAAAAGATGCCTGAAAATAAAAATCGCCTGAATAAAAGCGACTTGGTGAAAAAAAAAACAAATGGCGTGCATTTGGTACCATTGTAAAACTTTGATACTTCATATTTAGCAAGAAAAGTTTCATAAAATGGAAATAGACAGCGATAGCGATATAAATTCAACTCCTAAAAGTATAAAAACAGCTGCAAATGAAATTGTTAATAACCTTTTGCTGCAAAAGTCGCGGGATAACTGTTATGATAATTATTACTGCTTATGATAATTTTATTAAGTGGAGAAACGAAAGACGTGTAAAATCACTGTCCGAAAGTATGTTTTTAACGTATTTCAGTGAAATGTCAAAAAAATGAGACCATCTTCATTGTGGTCTATATATTCAATGTTAAAAACACAGTTAATACCAAGCACAACGTGGATATAAAAGAATAATTATTCTAAATTAACATCGCTTCTGAAGTGGCTATCAGATGGGTATATGAGTAAAAAGTCGAAAGTGTTCACAGCCCAGGATATAGAAACATTTTTGAATGAAGCATCAGACAATAAATATTTAGCAATAAAGATAAGTTTGAAGTATATAATCTAGACGTTGATACATTATGACCGGTATAAACATTGTTCAGTGCAAGTGTTTAATAGAAGTACATTGCCAGCTAAGTAGAATAACTACTTGCTTGAAGTTATTCTAAATACCCAGTAATCTACTTCTACTAAACACTTGCCCTAAACAATGGATATACCGGCTATTAATATAATTTAATGCCTATAAATTATGTGTTAATTTATGTGTAACATCGAATTTTTATCTTTTTTACAGGTTGCTCTCATTTTCGGTATAAACGGTGCTTGCAGAAGTTCTGAATTAATGAATATCACAATTGACAACATCGAAACACATAACCAGATGCTGCTATTTAAATTTATGAACACGAAAACAAAGAAAGGCCGTAAATTTGTAATACATGACGAATTTTTAAATGTAGTGCAGAAATACATGGCGCTGCGTCCAAGTTCTATAAACACAAAGCGGTTTTTCTTAAATTACCAGAATGGAAAATGCACAAAACAAGCCATCAGCAGAAACAAATTTGGAAAACTGCTTTATGAAATCTGAAACTACAGAACCCGAAAGCCTACTCTGGGCATTGGTACCGAACGTCAGCAACGCTGCTAGCTGATTCCGCAACTTATTTAACTACGCTCAAGCGTCATGGTGGATGGAAATTGGACCAAGTAGCAGAAGGTAACCTTCTGCTCACCAAGTACCATAGAGGAATCGGTACAAAATAAAAGTAAAATCACTCAAAACTTAACGGAATCAATTCATTTGCACCGATCAACATCACCACGTCCGACTACTTCTCATGGAAATGATTTGAAATTGAGCCCACTTCTACCTATATTGTCTGATTCTGATGATAATCATTATTATTCATAAATAAATCAAACAAATACTGAAATAAATGTTCCAAGTAAAAGTGCAAATTTCACTTTTAATAATTGTAAGTTTTAAACGTTTGAGGAGAAGATGAATAAACTTTGTTTTTATTAACTTGAGTTTTTATTTTGAGTAGGTATATTTTACGGTATCACGGTAGGTAGATTGGTAGTTGAAAGAAAATTAGATTACGCAGCTTGCTAAAGTGAGTAATTAATGCGTAATTAATAACTAGCTTTGCGCTCGATGCAACAATCTACTATTATTGTACTATTGCCTTGAGAAAGCGCCTGCGAAGGCCTTATCTCAAAAATAAAGAATTTCAATTCATGAGTTACGGCACTAATGCAATAGGTAGAGCAAGAACTTTACTCACCTCCACTGTAAGATTCTGCCTTCGAGTCCATGTTTCTTTCAGCACAGTGCCATTCAATTTCACTGAGGTGTAAGTGGCTCAATGTCACGTTTAGAGCCAAAGCTAACCTCAACTGCACGTGGTGCACCCTGCTTATCAACAGACGAGGCTCTGGCGAAAGAGAGATAGAGCACGACGTTAGCCCGACTGGGGAAGTACCTCCACCTTACAGAAGACGGCAGCCAAATAACAACTCTGGAGGGTTGTTGTATTCCTGCGAGTAAGTGAGGTCACCAGAAGACGAGAAGTTGCTGTATTGACCAGAGGGTGTGGCAACGCGCTAGCAATATTCTTATTGTTGCCAGCGTTCATAGGCTACAGCAACCACTTTACATCAGGCAGACCGTATGCTTGTTTGCTATCTATCGTAGAATAAAAAAGAAAAAGAATACAAAATAGGATCTTTATAAAGAAAGAAATTTAGAATTAGGAAAACAATGTCCTCTTTTTTCTATTAGCATATCAAATTGATAAAATTAATGTAAAATGTAATGTTTGCTTACAATATACAAATTGAAAATAGAAATTTGCAAGTACAGTTTCTACCGAAGATGAGCTAAAAAAAGTTGAAAATTATTTCCTTTATTTCGTGTAGTGTAAATGGCTTCTCCATTGCTGTTCTTCTAACCGCTCAGCAATGTGTAGTGTCTGCACTGTACTTACCTCGGCCTCGGTTTCTACGAGTATCTATATTCAGAGGTATGAAGCAATGAAGACAAAATACCCATTCTAGGCATGAGCCCCCTATTCTCAAGATTTATTTCCGTGATACGTGTAAAATATTCCTAATGCTTACATTTCGAGCTATAATAGTAGCACGTTGGTTGACTCCCTATGCAGACACTGTTGTTTTAGCGCCTCAATATTTTGGCGGTTCGAGAAGGATTTTGTTTTTATGAATAAGCTGATAAGCGACGCGATGTACATCAGTGAACTAACCAATGAGAGCTGTACATTTTACTCACCCAACACCAGCTGTGAGTAGATTTGCTAAGCAATTTATTTTTATCGTTTCTCTATATTTTATTCCCTTCGTGGAGCATACTTGCCAAGCTTTTACGCGAACAGCTTGTGGGTAAAGTATACGCTCCGGGACTGCGTGTCCAATGTAATATCTTCATGATGTCTATTGTGGCTGACTCGTAACTACAGTACCACAGAGCCTCGGGTACGTTCGCCTAAGCTCACATTAACTATTTTCATGCCATTATTAGAAAAGAACGTAGTCTCTTTATTGCAACGTATACGCAGCATTCTAAAAGTAATTGCGTCTCGTTTTGATTGCACTATAATTAGAAACACTATTGGAATAAATTTGGGAAGTAGAATATAGGAACCGCGTATAAAGTACGGGGCCTGATGTTGTGTACTCGTATAATCACGGTGCGTGGCAGAATACTAAGTTTTGTGTTACTAATAAACTATGAATTTACAGCGAAATACATATTTTATTTAGTTAATAGATTCAGGCGTTACTTTACGAACGTCAAATTTACAAGTAATTTGATCTAAACTACTTTGTGTGCTTCCGCTCCCAATTAGTTCGTGCGAACTGCTGCCGGCCGGCACCCACACACTACCGTTAGTAGATGCATGCCGTCGCTGCCCTGGCTGCTTCGGTCGTCTCGCGGAGAGGCGAAACACGTGTCGGCGACGGCATGCATCTACTAACGGTAGAGGGTGGGTGCCGGTCGGCAGCAGTTCGTACGAACTAACCGGGAGTAGAAGCACAGAAAGTAGTTTAGATCAAATTGCCAATATATTTTATTATTCGTATTATCTGAACTCCCGGTAATTTGACAAGTGTAGATATCAATGGAACAACATACATGAGCAGGTTTCGTTGGGTATTGGGACTATTATGATGTGTGGTAAATTATTGGGCTGTTTTAATTAAATCTTAAGGTATTATTGGCACTGCTCTATTACAGAAGAGGGACGGACGTCTGTCAAGGCCATCATGTCTGATTGATACTTCTGGCAGACGGTGGCTTCACCTTTCACTGGTAGCAACCTCGAAATGCCAGAGAAAGTCGGCAGGGGACAGCATCGGCAAGAGTGACTCAGGGGTGTCGAGACGTGTGCTGTGTTTCTCCGAATTTACCCACGGTGCTATCTATGCTCTTAAATATTTCTACGCTCTATCGACTCATCACTAAACAGCCAATGAAGGCAAACTAGAGCTGAGAGTTCCGCAGATCCTGTTGGTTTTCCACTTCGACCGAGAAGACACGAAGTAGACCTCTGGCTACTTTGTGTCCAAAGAGTCGTCGATAAGAGCCTCCGCTCTGATCGACGACTCTTTGGAGGAACACTCACAGGCTGTCCTTGAGTTGAGTTAGAGTTTAGTAATGAACGTTTATTTTTTTTGTCCATACACTTTTGTTCCTATTTTTGAATATAAAGCTTTAACAGAAAATAATACATTTAAAAATTTAAAAATAGTGGGTACCCGTCGGGTTCATTAGAACATGTAGTTTCATGATCTTCCTTGGGCAGTGAGCACCGATGGTTTGCCGTTTCGTTACTACAAGAACTATTGTATAACAGAAAAGTAATGAACAGTGAATAAATTTTTCACCTTACGCTCATGTGACGGTAGCGAAATGGCGAAGCCACATATTTTGACTACGGTGTTGAGTTTATGAAGTTAGACCTTGTAGTTAGGGTATGTAGAGTTAGAAGCTTGGTTCTACATCAGATCGGATAACTTTTTGACAGTGCGAGCCGTATGATCTCGTCTTGGCAACATTTTACATGAATTTTTTTTTTGGTTGGATAAAGAATAGACTACTTACTATAGGCCATTTTTTATTTGGAATTATATAACCGAAGGTAATTTATTCGGAAACTAAGACAAAATAAGCTACTTTTGCGAATGGTCGCATGTATTTATTCCAGTCCTAAACCGAATAAAACATGATGAGAAAAATGACGAAAACGTCCTGAATGCTTTGTTCTAAATATACATTAAAATAAAACAAACGCCAAAGAATGCTGCTTCTTTTCCAACTTTATTCAAACAAACAGCTATATTGCCGCGTTATATAATACCTTTAAATTGAATATAAAATGCTCATAGCGTGCAGTTTTCACTAAGACTACTAGAAACATTTAGGGCTGTGAGACACAGCAATATGATATTCCGTTGGTCATATGTGCTAATATCGTTAAGAAACGGAATTAATGTATTCTATATTAGTGAAATCAACCAATTCCTTGAAATAGATGGATTGACTATTACGCATTGAGAAGTCCCTATGGCTACCTCTGACGTCTATAATTAGGCGTGATTAATAGTACGATCTTACTTTCTTGCCATAAATGACCAAGCCTTATATGTATAGGTATTACTACAGTCTGCCTGAGTGTATCCTTCTTGTCAAATGCAAATAAAGATGTGTTTGAGCTGTCATCACAGCAATTGGAACTGTGTTGACGTTTTCCACTCCGAGACAGCTTTTATAAATCCTTTGCACACCATCAGTAATAACTAAGTAAGGAATCTGCGAATGAATGAATTCTATACCTTTAAATTTCAATATTGTTACATCGCTTTTGAGTTTCCGTGCCCAAAAGATAAAAATGTGTTTTTATTGCGCCGCTGTCATCCCTAAGACGAGAGTAATACATTGCGACATGAAAAACAGCAAATATGCTAGAAAAGGCATCAATAGTGAACCTGAACTGCCAAGCACTGCAGATTATTTTAATAAATAACTTCAAACAAACTAAACAGCGCAATCTAGCTCCAAATATTACGAAACTTGTATTATAGGCAGTAGACAACTGATAAACTTATAATAAATACATTTTGTTTGTAAATATAGACTTTATGATACATAGAAATTTTTGGGTCGGCAACGCATGAGTGACACCAATGGTGTTGCAAATGACCATAGGTTACAGTGTATGTTTACCATCAGGCAGGCCGTATGCTTGTTTGCCACCTTTGTGGTATAAAGAAAGTTATATAGATGCGATTTTCAGTGAAGTGGAAATATCGTAATAATGGAGGTACTTTCCCAGTTGGACTGCTCAATACACGATACCGAAGATAAACAGACAGTTCTTACACACGATTGGTTGCTTGTAATGTAATGGTTGTGTTGTCGCGTCTAAGGAATCGAACCTACATTCCTTGGTGATAAAGATGTCATTGCTAACAATGATGGGTTAGGATGATTTATTTATACTATTACGTTACATACACACATACACCGGTATACCTAAAAATAAGACACTAGTGCTGGAGACCCACTGTGATGTATACAATGTTTTTCTCTGCCATTCTAATGTTCAAAACTATAGTATAGTAATAGATACTTTGAATTGACATTAAACCTGAATTAAAATTGAAGGCAATATAAGTTTCAACACGCGTTTCTTTCTGCAGATCAGTCAAATCATGAAGCACGCATTTTTCATATTTTTTTATCTTATTGATTTGATGCAAACGAGTCAATATTGTAAGGTAACGTTAAACCATGCCGCTAATTCCCGGGTAGTTTGGATCTCTCGGACTTCCACCATCTCCATCAATTCAGCGTTATTCACCTATGTGGGCGGTCTTCCTCGTGCTTCGTTCTTCAATTCGAAGTTCCCATTACGAAAGCGTTTAAACAAAAAACGTACGGTGCGTTCATTAGCAGTCTCCTCTCCAAACGCAGCCATGATATTGCGAGCCGTTTCTGCCGCGTTAGTTTCGTGTCTGAAGTCGTATTCAAAAATTTGTCGAATTTTCGAAGTATACATCTTTCCCGTCTAAGGTGAATAAAAAAAAACAATTGAAATCGAAAATCAAATGTTGCACATTTTTTAAAAGAGAAACCTCATAGGTATCACGTGAAAAAAGTTTCACTCGAAAATCTCACACCATGAAGGTTTAATGTCAATTCAAAGTATCTATTACTATAAAACAGTAATTTCATACTTTAATCCCTATTATGTATGTAGATAACTGTAGAATCTAACAGTTAATACTTCATATTTATATATATATATATATAATGTATATACTATGTATGTAAGTATACAATATATCATATGTGTTTGTTAGAGTGTAGGTATGTTTATGGGCATTTAATATTTGATAAATTACACTCATTATGTAAGAATGTAATGAAATGGATTATTGTAATCACATTATTTAGTTAAGAGAGGTAGGTCGCATCAAAGCAGCCCGTCTGGGGAAGTACCTCCACCTGACAGAAAACCGCAGCCAAATAACAACTCCCTAGAGGGTTGTTGTGTTCCTGCGTGTGAGTGAGGTCACCAGGTGGGCCGTATGCTTGTATGACTCAGTAAGCGATTGAGGGAGGCAGCTGGTGATCCCAGCGCAGACAGCTTTCTCGCGCAAAGACTTTCCTTAGCAATCCGACGCGGGAACGCTGCCTGTGTTATGGGCACTTTACCCAAAGGACCCAATATTTTAAATATTTTTTAATAGTTTATGTATAGGTAATTTAAGTTTGTAATTGTATTTTTAATTAGGATACTATATTAAATGTATTACATTAAATTTAATCTTCCAAATGTAAATTCCAAATAAAATTGTATCTTGGTTTAAAAGTAAATTTAATTTTCTTTTCAGAAAGAAAATTGGCAGAGGCTGGTATCAGTGTGTATCTGCCCTTATTTCTGTTAAAACCAAAATAACGTTGAAAGAGTTTAATAACAATGCTTGGGTAAATTAAATTGGTCTTGATACTACATAAACAAAGTAAAATAGTCACTAACTTGTGAGATTTTCCCTCATGAACATAAAAAAAACATGAGAGAGTCTGTGCTAAGAAAACTAAATATTGTGTAAAAACTGATAGTACAATGAGTTGTGACTGGAAGTGTTATTCATTTTTTTTTATACTACGTCGGGAGGCATACAAGCATACGGCCCATCTGATGTAAAGCGGATACCGTAGCCTATTAACGCTTGCGATATATCAAGTATCATTCGCGCGATGCCTCCTCTGCTGCTTACACAGCAACTCCTTGGGAGCTTACTGGTGATCTCACTCACATGCAGGAACACAACAACCCTCTAGGGAGCTGTTATTTGGCTGCGGTTTTCTGTGAGGTGGAGGTACTTGCCCAGACGGGCTGCTTTGATGCGCCCTACCTTTATATGCCTTTTATATTTGCATATTGATAGAGAATGAATGCTCACACATTGAACACAAAATAATTTAAAAATGTGCTCAGAATCTATTTTTAACCGACGATCGAATAGACTCTGTTACATTGGGTCCAATGTGAGAATGAGTTTTCTGACAATAGACAAATGTCTGAAGGCATTATATTGAACAATGCTTTCGGATACAATCCATTGTATAATCAGTTAATAGATTATACGATAACGAGGGGTTCCATTCCAACCAAATTCCGTCTGTTTGTTCATAAGAGTAATTTTAGAATTTTGTTTTAAAATTGCCTAATGAATTACTGTGTTAACAGCGGGGGTGACAACGTGCGAGCGATACTTTCTTTTGCATAATCATTCAACTTTACATCTGGCTTGTTTCCTTTCTCCCGACGTCGTACAAAAAAAAAGCATTCATTCATAATATAAGGTAGGACGTGTCAAAGCAGCCCGTCTGGGGAAGTACCTCCTCCTCACAGAAAACCAAATAACAACTTCCTAGAGGGTTGTTGTGTTAGCGTGAAGTAATATATTAAGTATCACTCGCGCGATGCCTCCCCTGCTGCTTACACAACAACTCCTTAGAAGCTTACTGGTGGCTTTATTACTTCTTCCGTTAGAATTTTATCTTGTGGCCGCCATTCAATATAATTTGGTGAGTTTATTAAACATTTTAAGAAGGGAACATATATTTTTTTTAATGATGCCAAAAAATTTTTAGTTCAACAAGTAAATTACCAACGAAATGTAACAAGTACTCTACGTATCCAAAAATTAAATTATCAGAGAAATGTAACAAGTATTTATCATTTCATCACTTAAATGTATTTCATATAAAGTTTTTCGCTGTATAATTTAATTCATATCCCCAAATATATGACGATAACCCTTGTATGTTACACGGACGGTACTGTTACATTGCTTAAATTGTGTATAAAATACGGCACAGAAGGAATTATTAACTGTTTCCTCTATGCTGTACTTAACTACACTGTGCGCTACTATATGACATTTCCACATATTTATCATTACTTATGCCCTCAGACCGTGCATGAGCTGTATATGCCTGTGCCTTCTGCACCATTACTGATTTATATGGCTCTTTACGAATGCACTAAGAGCATGCGACAGACACTTAGGAATCATTTGGCACGTTCGGCACATATAAAATTCATTGAAGGCATGGGCTTTGATCTGTCTTTCGTTTATTGGTAATCATTCCTTTACCGAAAGTCGGAAAAACGAGAACAGAGTACCTATAATGTTCCGTGAGAGCTGTAAGATGCCACTTAAAGAAAATAACGGGGTGTGACTGTGCCATGGGCACGACCGTGTGTTTTACGTGAATACGTCTTCGCAATGGGTAAACGGAATCAAATCAAATTGTTTATCTGCATAAAGCATGGATACATTTACAAATATGTTCTAATGTTAGAGGATACACATGTTCTATAATTTGGACTTTGGCAATAAAGGTAATCATAATGTAACAGATTTAAAAAAAACGAATTATTACAATTTTATGATAGAAATTGGCCTTTAAAAATAACATGCGGTTCGATAAGTTGGTTGGTACCTGTGTATGAAAGGGCATATGTACTTACGTATATGCATACCTTTTTTGCTTTGCTAAAATGTATTTTAATCGACTTGAATACTTTGCCTAATGTTTTCCAGAATGATATGACGTGAAGTTTACGTGTTAGACATAAATATCTGAATTAAGCTGGCCTTAACATGTTTTTATTAGGTTTGTAAATTGTCTACGACAAATGATTATCGTTTCGACAACAATAAAATAATGTGTTACCGTTGAGCTAGATTGATGATGGAATACATGAAATGGGAGAAAATTAAATATCAACCACTCCCAATGGTACTGTCATGATGAATCTTGATAATCAAGTGCTATTTTAATGAGAATATCATTTGCTTACAATAGAACGTTTTGCTGTTATTGGAAATTGACATTGATTGTAGTAGTTAATAGATTCAGGCGTTATTTTGCGAAAGTCAAATTTACATGCAATTTGATCTAAACTGCTTTGAGAGCTGCCTGCTTGTTAGTCGTTAGAATAACATGCTACAAGCATTGTAGCATGTTATTCGGCTGGCGGGTGCATGCGGTTTCGACCGTAGCAGCCGAGACAGAGACTACAGAAGCAGCCATGGCAGGAACCACAAGTTGCATCCACTAACGGTAGTGGGTTAGTGCCGGCCGGCGCTAGTTCGCATGAATGGTGGCGAAAGCAAACAAAGCAGGTTAGATCACATTGCCTTGTTTTTAGTTTAGAGGTGCCATATGATTATTATTCTTTCTAGAAGAGACAATCAATCTATCAAATCAATGAAAACAAAATCAAATCTTAGCGTGAAGTAACAATTGATAGTAAAATCACCGTTTCTTCTTTTTGGATTTTGGTTATTATAAACAAATAAAATTACAATTTTGCTTTTACTGTTATGCGTATTATACATGCAACTGTAAATTAATATATATTTGTCCAAACTTGTTGAGTTATTTAAATGACCGCGTTCACACTCTTAGCAATGTAAGTGATTAGCGGAGCTAATTTTGTCTGGTTGTTGGGTTCTTTTCAGCTGCTGGTGAATATAATGCATCAAAATATGGCGGGTCTTATAAATAAGTCGGATGAATTGATGGTGTGGTTGGATAATTTAGCAAAAAAACTAATTGGTGTCGACATTATTTGCGTGACGGAGCATTTTATTATGAACGGAGATGAACAGCTTGTTCAAATATCTAATTATGAAATGGCAACTTGTTATAGTAGAAAAGATATTAGAAGGGGGGATCATGTATATTGGTAAAAAAAGGGGCATAAATGGATATCAATACCAGAAGCTCATAAACTGTCGATATCCGGCATAGTTCAATGTTCTGCGATAGAATTGTCAGACTACAATATTATAATTGCATGTGTTTACAGGATACCAGATAATAAGAGTCATAAATTAGCCATATTTTTTGAAAGATTGGAATTACTTTTAGGTGTTATGAGTAAGAAATGTAAGTCCAGAAATGATTTAATAATTATGGGGGGCATTAATATCAATACCATGGCAAAAAATAATACTGCATCTAAATATGAATGCCTACTTTTAAATTATAATCTGAAACAAAAGATAAAGGAGCCAACGAGATTAAAAAGTAAAACTTGCCTAGATCATACTATACATAATATACGCAAGAAATGTAAGGTTATAGTAATGGACTTGGCTCTGTCAGATCACACAGCACAGATTATCAGTGTTTCGGTTAGACAAATATGTACTTTAGATTATTGGAAAATTAAGCGACGTGATTTCAGTAAACAAAACATAATAAAATTTAAATACTGTCTCAAAACTTACTCTTTCTCAGACATATATGAAACTGATGACCCTAATAAGGCGTATTCAAGCTTTACTACTAACTTTCAATTATTTTATAACCTTTGTTTCCCTGTAAAATTAGTAAAAGTTAAAGTTAAAAAATCATCACGTTGGATCTCTAAAGGCATTAGAACCTGCAGTAAAAAGAAAAGAGACTTATTATGGAACTATAGACGTTGTCTTAACGAAGACAATAAAACTAAATTAACACAATATACACAACAGCTTAAGAGAATAATAAAACTAACACAAAGAGCACAAAATATATACAAAATTAAAAACTCTGTAAATAAAATGAAAACAACGTGGGATATCATCAACAAAACTAAATTAAACTTTCCGAAAATGAATATACTCGTATCTAAAATAAAAGTTAATAGTAAAACTGTAACAAACCCGAGTGAAATAGCTAACAGTTTCAATAATTATTTCATTGACAAAATTTTGTTAACAAATGATTCAACGGCTAACCAAGGCACTATAAATATAACGGTACGTAATAATTCAATGTTCATGTGCCCGAGCACACCTGAAGATATAGTAAAAATAATAAAGTCTCTAAAAAATACAAATAGTGTTGGCTATGATGATATCTCAACCAATATCATTAAAGCTGTGGCAGAGAATATTTCTGGACATTTAAGTTATATTCTTAATCTTAGCATACTTAAGGGTATTTACCCGGAATTACTGAAACCAACAATAATTAAACCAATGTTAAAAAAAGATGATGGTGAATTATTGGAGTCTTTTTGACCTATTGCCCTTTTGCCTATTATTTCGAAGATAGTAGAAAAGTATATATCGGAGTAACTATCTGTATACCTAGAAAGATTTAATCTGTTAGCATCAGAGCAAAATGGCTTCAGAAAATCTAAAACTATAAATATGGCTATCTATGATTTAATGGAAAGAGTTATAAGTAGTGTTGACGAACGTATACCTATCTGCTCAATATATCCCTCAGTGAAACTGAATCAACGAAATTTCTCGGTCTACATGTAGACAGTAAACTAAATTGAAGTTCTATGTAAAAAACTCAGTTCGTCAGCTTATGCTCTGTATAAACTTGCACCTACATTAAATACTGAAGCCTTGCTATCGGCTTATTACGGCTTAGTAGATTCACATTTGAGGTATGGCATCATATTCTGTGGTAATTCTACAAACAGGGAGTTGGTATTTAAAGCGCAAAAACGGTGGGTAAGATCAATTTTTAAACTACGATCCACAGACAGCTGTATGCCTTATTTTTTTAAATACAATATTCTAACTTGTCCGTCACTTTACATCTTAGAATGTGCACTATTTGTTAAAACTAACCCGGGTCTATTTCTAAAACTTTACGCAACTCATAAGAACCGCAGAGACAATGAACTAGTTTGTGTTCGTAGAGCTAGGACAGTACTAAAAAGTAAAAGCGTACTCAGCATGGCACCCACTATATACAATAATTTACCTCAACAATTAAGAAAAATGAAAACGGATTTACTTAAGAAAACATTAAAGAGAATATTAGTTGAAAAATGCTATTATACTGTATCTGAATATTTAAAAGAAAAAAATATTATGTGACATTACTATAATCTGACATTATAATGACATTAATTAATTCGAACTACTTGTATTATTGTATTTATTTTTTGACTATTGCATGTAATGTATACAACTGTTTATTATTGATTCATACGCCAGCTAGCTATTGGATGGCAGAATATGTTGGAACCTCTAAGCGTTGTAAATAACACCATCTTGTGCTTACACATGTTCATGAATAAATGATTTGATTTGATTTGAAATGTCCAAACATATTTAATTGCTGATATTTTACTAATTTATACGGGTCGATATAGTTAGTGTATACACTTAGCTATGATATTAGCTATAGATATTTTTTCTCTCGATATTGGATGTGATAAGTGAAGATTCCGATCAAGATTGTCATCCTCAAATCAAAGTGGACAGCACTGGCTGTGTCAAGTATTTCCCCTCTTGAAGAAAGTCTTGAATGTAACATTTTCATCATTAGTTAAAAAATTCATTGGAGTTCATGCGCTGAGTATAATTGTATAAAATTGGAATATGTTCTCCATGTTTACTTCTAGGAACATACACAACACGTAATTCATATTTCAGAAATATTTTTAAAACCGACAATTCGTTCTACTCTTCGTCATCTTCTAAACTATAATTTGATTACGAGTGATCGCACTTTACTAGATGAACATAACGATGGGATGCGTATTGTCGGTTGGCGGTACGGTTGCTATATAGTACATGCGTAGTGACATGGTGCATGAAAACACGAATTTAGTGATTCGAATCCTGGGGTGGGCATTATACCACTAAATCGGATTTATGTACATACTTATAATTATCACTTACTCGGCGGTGAAGAAAAACATCGTGAGAAAACACGCATGTAAAGAATTTATATTTCGGAAATCATGTGACCTAACCTAAGAAAGGTCTGGTTTTCTTTCTGGGTGGTGTAGGTCTGATGGTAGTCGTTCCATGTAAAAATCGGTATCTTCGCCAAATCCTTAGGCTTGGGTAGGGGACCCTGTAAATAACGCTTAAAAGAAGATGGTGCATGAAATCGCATCGCAATCGACCCCAAAACAGTCACCTTAGCATCTATTCGTAAAAAATGTCTTCATCACACTAAAGTATTGTTAGGTATATCCTATAGTCTCTCCCATCACTTACTAAGTACCGATAAGACAGACAGTTTCACAGCTATATCTCCATATCGATCATGCAATGGACGATTTCAACACATTCCTGCTGAAAAAGATATCAGACAGCAAGAACTTTTATTCGCCTTATTAACTCACTAAACCTCTGATCCGTCATGTTCCACTTAGTTTCACCCATTTCCTACATAAAGGCCTACCATCTCTGTTAGATCTAATCATAACATCTCGCCCAGATTCAGGTCAATTTACCGCTTCGAATTCTCCGCTCACGATTTGATTTATTATTTTTTAAATTACGCCCATCCAAAAGAAAGCAAGCAAGTGTTATATTGTCGAGAAGTCTGACACAATTGATAGGGAAAGACTGGTAAGTGACGTGAGCAATGAGATTTGGGAAACGGTTCTCTTGACTAGCGTTGTATATGCAAAGGTTTTTGAAGTGAACGTGTTGAACTTCTTTAACATATTTGTGATTTGAAACTCGATGAAACGAAAAAGCGACAGTAAAAAGAGACAACCACATACATCTATAGAATTTAACGTGAGATAGAAGGCATTATACATGTATTTATTACAGAGTCCGAGCGTTGTACGTGGGACACTCAGAAAGTTTAGCGAAAATAAAAATAAACTTTCCTTAAGGAAATATTTTTTTATTAAATCTTTTCGAAGTACTCTCCACCAGCCTCTATACAAAGTTTCATGCGTCTGAACCAGTTTTCGAAACACTTTTTCCAGTCCGCCGTAGACACCTCATTTACAGCCTGCTTGAACGCTAAGAGCGCATCTCCCGGCGACGAAAATTGTATCCTTTTGAGATGATTGTTTATTTTCGGGAATAAAAAGAAGTGACACGGTGCTAGGTTAGGACTGTAGGGTCACCCTACCCAGGAGTTAAAAAAGGATCCTTCTTTAAGGTCTTTTTGAAAATACACTGCCTCGAAGCGTAACACTAAATATATTGTTAGGAAAATCATTGAGTACGGTCAACTTATACAAAAAGATGAGTGTTCTCAAAGGTTTGCGAATTATGTTATCTCTGTCTATGCGCAACAACTGCCGAAACTCAATGCAGAGGAGGCGGCGGCGGCGGCCAACATGGACAGTAATTATATATCATCGATATCGCCTGAAGATGTCGAGCTCGCACTCAGACGTCTGAAACCTCTCAGCGTGGGTCGCTCTACCAGCAGCAATTTTTTGTAATTTTTGACATACGCTAATAGTGTGTGAGAAGCAGGTGGTCAAGTAGACACTATTTACATCGACTTATGGAGGGCGTTCGATGTTGTCGTCAATGACATATTTACTCCTTCTTTATTACAGTTTTTCTGTTGTTATTTTCGCCTCCGAAAGCATACATGCACCACCAGGGGCGAGTCTCGAACCTATTCTGCACCCACTCTGGCGTCGGGCAGGGCTTTATTCTTGGCCCTTTGTAATTTTTAATATTTATCAATGAATTACCTGACACGTTCAGCGCAGCACGGTATCCATTGTTCGCTGTGTATTTAGGACTTTGGGGTTTGTATTGCGCCAAGTAATGTTCCAAACATTATAAAAGTGTGGCAGCCATCTAAGTCCTTTCTAATGCGCTTTATTCGTAGTCAATTAGAGAGTGACACAATAGTTTGCAATCCATATGAGGCCAAATATATACTCATGGTGGAGAAATTACAACAATAATTTGTACGCTGGCTCTATCGTAAAGAATATGGATATATTGTGGTTATCTTAGTATTTTTTTTTTGCTGGGCATGGTTGGATACGACAGTCTTGAAGTAAGACGTGATGTCCAACTTCTTGAGGTTGTGTCCGGCTTGCTCAAGGGTGTAAGGAAAAATGCAACTCTCTTGGAGTTAATTACTTTTAACGTTTCTCATAGATTGTTTGCGCTGCCCTTTTGTAGAACGTAAATGGGTAGCCATGCGGCGATCTTACGAGCACTGCGCTTGCTCAACGTATTAACGTCATCTACTGGATTTCTTTAACTGTTAGCCTGCCGATTTTCGTAGAGTGGCAATCGAATGTATAGAAAACGTGAAAATTTAATTGAATTGTTTTAATTATCTATCTATAACTTCACGCCAAATCCCTTGCGGGGTAGGCAGAGAGCACCGATCGCCACGTGACTCGATCCTTACATACCTCAATCGCTTCTTTAATATTCATTGCTCTTCTCATGCACGGTCTCCTGACATCACCTTCTGATAGAACACGATTATTATTATAATTATTACATAACTGTATTCTGATTTTTAATTGTAATTAAATATTAATAACATGTTATAATAAATGGTATCTGACAGGCGAATTGGTTAAAACTGTAATGCTTGTCCAAGATAAGTTTTCAAAATAAATAAATTATTATCATCAAGCTATATTATAACCACTTGCAATTCAAATTATATATCTTTCATAGTTCAACCGCTGGAATGTTTTCGTTATATTTTTGAAAGGATGAACCTGGGTGTCATCAGACTGACGAAATTGACTGACGTCAAGCTGATGATGAAGTTTGCCGCTCAGGGTGCTTTGAATAAGGACTATGAGAAGTTCTGTTATTTCTGAACCCCACATATTTCCATCTCCATTGCCATATTTTTAATTTCGAGCATGGCTGCGTGGCCATGTAAAGTTTTTCTCGTTATAACATTTCCCGCATATTTTCCCGGACACTAAAAGTAATCTTGTGGATCATTAAATGTCTAGAAACTTACTAAGGTTAGACTTTTCTACATAAACTGACCTTCTTTATTACACTTTTGTTATTCTTAGGATAAAGTTATAACTGGAATTCACACAAAGATAATTCATACATATTTTTTTACACGTCAGTTGGCCATCGAGCAAGTAGCTCATATTCTGTGAAACGGTTACCGTAACTTAAGGATGATTGCGGCACAGCAACTTCTTACTTTCTGGCGATCTCATTCACAATCAAAAACACAACAACCCTCTTTGGGTGGTACATGGTGTTGGATGCACCACGGGCAAATTTGGTTAGTTTGTAGCCCACTACTGGGATACGAGTACAATCATATGTTTTTTTTTAAACAACGTCGGGAACGAACATGCGACCACCTGATGTAAAGCAGTTGCCATAGCCTGTTAACGCTTGTAAATATATTAAGTATGACTTGCGCGATGCATCCTCTGCTGCTTACTCCTTGTATCAACTGGAGACCTCACTCACACGCAGGAACACAACAACCCTCTAGGAGTTGTTATTTGGTTGTCTGTGTGGTGGAAGTACCCAGACGGGCTGCTTTGATGCGCCCTACCTCTCTTAAAACATCCAGACCAAGACAAACAGACATGTACATGCACACAAGTGTTTGTTTTGTGTGGGCATCGAATCCACGAGTGTTGTTGTCAAAGCCGCGTCATTCACTGAGCCACCGAGCTCGTCACACATGACACTCCACATTGGTACATTACGAATTACAGAAAAATACTATATGCGATAGTTCATACCACTATGATGGCAAACAAGTGTACAACGTGTCTGATGGTCAGCAGCCACCACAGCCTATGAACCTGAAAATAATTAAAGTGACATTGAAACTGAACATTTTTAAATAATCACGTACTTCACACTCAGCCTCACAATTATCTGTTTAATTAGGATTGAGTCGGAAACAGAAGTTCTATTAGCGAAATATCAGTCTGTTCGTCCAATAGATTCAAAATAACTCTAGCGATTGTCCCAGCCGATGGGAGCCGATAAGGGAAGGAAGTGCGATGAATGGCTGCTAATTTCGCAAATAGCCGGTTCTAACAGTAATGAGACGTTTGTAAGTAGGAGCGTTAGGTACTTATGTCACATTACCTTAAATATTGGCCTTGTACTAAAATTTACTCGCTCTCATCTATTATTCGGATAGTAAATGTATCGGAATGAATAAACAGGTATACAACTAGTACTACGTAGTCACGTAGCACCTGTTCTCGCCTATCCCGCAAGGGACTTCAAATTACATTTTTTTTTGTCTTAGGTTTTCGCGATTGTTACACATTGAACGAGTCTTCCTGCGACCACGGACGCTGCAAAGCGTTCGAAACGTCAGGTTCAACAAAATAAATAAAACACGCGATACATCCGTTAAAAATTGTGTTTAATTTCAATACATTTTTTTTTATTACATGAACAAGATACATATACATTGATTGGGTGATTGAAATGTATTGTCAAGTAATATCAATATCATTAAATGAATATGCATTTCTTTTTTTATGAAGTAATGTAATAATCTTAATAAGACTTATATTATTCTATTCGAAATGGCCACCTTTGGCTTTGATATAGATCTTTAATCTGTCTCGTCTCGAATTTATGGATTTACGCACTATTTCCATGGGAAATTTAGCCACTGTTTGCTCCATAGATTTCTTAAGAGACACAATGTCGGCCTGCCGTTTCGAGCAGGCCATGTCCTCTAAATCTGACCATAATTTGTAGTTTAAGGGGTTTCTGATCTGGGCAAGACGAGGGCCAGTATTCAGCTCTTATAATAAAATAATAAATAAATATTGTCGGACAATTTACACAGCGCCATCTAGCCCCAAAGTAAGCGAAGCTTGTGTTATGGGTACTAGACAACTGATAAACATACGTAAATACTTTTTTTTTTTTGTAAATACATACTTATTATACATAGAAAATACCCAGACCGATACAAACAGACATGTTCATGCACACAAATGTTTGTACTGTGTGGGAATCGAACCCACGAGCGTTGGTGTCAAAGTAGCGTAACAGCGCGTTTCACCACTGCGCCACCGAGCTCGTCATATTATATGCACATCTGTGCCGGAAAGACTTGCATTTGCAAGTCTTTCCGGAAGATGTGGATGATTGCTGGAAAGTTCTGAAAGAAAGTATGGTGGATAGTGCAAAAGAAGCATGTGGATGCGCAAAGAGGCATAAAACATTGAAAGGGGATGCCTGGTGGGATGCGGAGGTTAAATCCTTCGTAGCAAGAAAGAGGAAAGCGTGGCTGGATTATGTATCATCTTTGCCCTTAAATGAAAGTATGAGAGAGAAGAAGAAAGAAATGTACCGTCAATGCAAGAATGAAGCCAAGGCTTTAGTGAAAGAGAAGCGTGAAAGACAAATTATGTATGAGGAAGAGAGGCTGACGAGAAACTTCGCGGCAAATACCAAACTCTTTTGGAGAGAGGTAAAGAAGTCTCGGGGTGGTTCGTCGGCATCCAGTATGAACAAGATTAAGTCTAAAGCTGGTATCATTCTTGCAAACACTCAGGAAGTGTTAGAACGGTGGAGTGAATATTTTGAAGAAATGTACGAATATGCCTCGGACGCTGACAATGAGAGTGAGTCTGATGCTCACTCCACGTTGACGGCGTCCGATGAATATAACTATGGATGAGATAGAATGGTCGATACGAAGTTTGAAAAATGGAAAGTCTGCGGGAATTGATATAATTACAGCTGAGATGATCAAACTAGTTGGCACTTACGTCCGGGACGCCTTCTGGTACTTATGCAACCTATGCTTGAGAACTGGAAGGGTACCAATGGACTGCGGACGCGCAGTCATCGTACCCTTGTATAAAGGCAAGGGATCACGCATGGACTGCGCCAACTATAGGGCCATCAGTTTGATCAGCTTAGCAGCAAAAGTATATGAAAAGATAATTGAAAGGAGAATGAGGGTGAAATCTGACGAAATGCTGTGGGAGGCACAAGGAGGATTCCGAAATGGAAGGGGATGTACAGATCAAGTTTTCTCGCTCCGCAATATCGTAGAGAAGCATCTGGCCACAGACCAGAAGGTTTTCTGCGGTTTCGTGGATCTTGAGAAGGCATTTGATAGGGTTGTGCGAAAGGAACTGTGGTGCATATTGCCGAGATATGGGATTGACGGCTCACTGCTGCGTGCTGTGCAGTCCACCTACAAGGATTGCTCAGCATGTGTGCGAATAGATGGCAACATGTCACCCTGGTTTGATGTCAAACAGGGTTACATGTTGTCTGCTAGGCTGTTTATTCTGTATCTCGATAGTTGTCTACAGAGAATAAGATCGACGAATGTAGGATTACGCATGGGTGACCTAGTGGTGAACTGTCTGCTGTATGCAGATGATGCCGTCCTGTTAGCAGAAACACCATCTGAGCTGCAAACACTATTCACAATGATGAACGACGAATGTATGAAGGAAGGCTTACTATTGAATGCGAAGAAAACAAAGATTATGGTATGTGAAAGAGAAAAAACCAGAACCAATGTAAGAATTACGGGAGATGATGCAGTGTTGGAACAAGTGAATGAGTTTGTATATCTTGGATGCGCTTTCAGCAGGAATGGAAGGTACACCGCAGATGTGGAAAGGCGAGTGAGTGCTGGGAATAGTGTGAATGGAGCGTTGGGAAAAATTATTGGCAGTAAAAACCTGAGCCAGATGGCGCAGCTGGCTATACACAATGCAGTGCTGGTCCCAACGCTTACAGAAAGAACAGAAAGAATGCAAGATGAAAGAATGACGAAGCAGATATACAATGCAAAAGTGGAAGGATGTACTTACCTACCATGACCAAATTGGTCGTGTTCTATCAGAAGGTGATGTCAGGAGCCCTAGAAACCGGCGAGCGTGCATGAGAAGAGCAATGAATGTTAAAGAAGCGAGTGAGATATGTAAGGATCGAGTCACGTGGCGCTCGGTTCTCTCTGCCTACCCCGCAAGGGATTTGACGTGAAGTTATAGGATAGGATAGCAGCCGAATGAGGTTTCTTTTAAAACAAGTCCAGTTTTATCTTTTATACTCTCAGGCAGGATATGTATCCGTATTGCCTTTCAATAAGCACACTTGTTAAACAGAGCTAACCGCTGCCCCGGCACACATAACTTACTTTTGTGTCTACAAATGTGACTTACTCTGGCAAATGTTCTCCACATAAAGCCGGATATTTGCTAAAGAAAACTTGGTGGGACGATATAGGCAGATAGAATACTATACATATAGGCTAGCTAATATTAAGTGGCTACTGTACACGATACCTACTTATGTTGTTTTGTAAAAGGAACAACGTTTTTCATCTTTTGCATGAATTGTTTCTCCAAATCACACGCTACCAAATAAATTGATGGAAACAAACGTAATGAAAAGTAAGTGCTATTGAGCAGTGTGCATTATTATTCATGTTAATCTAAGCACTTTAATAAAACTTTTGAACAAAACTTGGAACCGCCTTCATTGAAATCGACATTAACATAGTCAACGCCTGTTTACATAGCAACTATGTAAACAGGCGTTGACTTCAATGAACTTGGTTCCACTTTTTTATTTAAAAAGTTTTATTTCATAAGTTTTTGGTTTATCATTATAACATTTAAAAAGTTTTATTTCATAGGTATTTGGTTTATCAATACATCTTCCTCGTATCTACATCAAATCTTACCCAAAAAGAATCATGAAATTGGTTCACATTTGACGAAGATCTAGCGTAAAATATGTAAAAAAAAAATCTTTCATTTTCATTTCTTTTTCTTTCATTCATTCAGCAGATTTTTTTTTGTACATATTTTACGCTCCACCCAACACCACCCTTTTTTCAGTTAAAATGCGAAGTTTTTCTAATTAATTTTCATTGCACATAATACAATTATTTAAGAGTCGTGGTCGATATTCATTGAATTATGCACTTTTTTAACCACGTACATTTTACCATCACCAAGCTTTTTTTTACAAAACGTCGGCAGGCATACAAGCTTACGACCCACCTGATGAGAAGCGGTTACCGTAGCGTGTGAACGCTTGCAATACATTAAGTATCACTTGCGCGATTCCATCTCTGCTGCTAATAAAGTAATTCCTTAGGAGCTCACTGATGACCTCATTCACACGCAGGAACACAACAACCCTCTAGGGCAGTCTTTCTCAAAGTGGGCGATAACGCCCCCTTGTGGGCGCTGAAGGCTTAGAGGGGGCGGTAATGGGCTCATAAAAAAAGGAGGGGCGTTGGCGTAGTTTAGGGGGGCGATGGTTGAATTGTAATTGCATTTACTTTATATTTTAAAATTTACTGAAATTAAAACCTACCTACTACACAATATCCATTATTTAGTTTACATTTCTGCCCTGTATGATTGTATAAAAACTAAAAATAAAATAGCTTTCGAAGAATATCCCGTACGCAATCAAGTTGTAACAAGTTTTTGTTAAATAATGCGATTTGTGCAATTCTGCAAAATGGCTCATATTTGCGTTAGTGGTTTCGCGCGTCATTTATCATCATCATCATCAACAAGTACTTAATTTCAACACTTTACTTACATATTTGTAAAAACAAGACCATGCCGGAAGCAAAAAAGAAGAGACGGCAATGCAGTGCGAATATATTAAATATGGATTCATAGAAAATTCCACTAAATCTTCCAATAAATCTTTGCCTTTGTGCCTTTTTTGTTCAAAAACATTTTCAAACGAAGCGATGAAGCCTTCAAGACTTTTGAGATCATCATTTCATCGATAGATCATTTGAATAAAATGCATCAGGATAAGAAGCACTAAAATGCAGCCTATTTTCAAGTCCTGGAGAAGAAGCATAACGCTCAGCCAGGTGTATCAAAACGTTTTTCGGCGGCTGCTAAGCAAGACGATGACGGACTTTCGAGCAAAAAAAAAGTAAAACTTTAATTGCTCGAACAGGTAAACCACACACCATCGGAGAAATGTTAATTTTGCCGGCAATAAAAGAAGTTATAACTACTGTGCTGTATAAACCGGCGGCAGATATAAACCGAAAAGTTCCTTTGAGCAATAGTTCTGTGCAAAGACGAATTGATGAAATCGCTGAAAACATTAAAGAATCATTGTGCAATCATCTGAAGACTATTTAATTTTCAATTCAGTTGGATGAGTCCACTTTGCTAACTAATGAAGCATTGTTGCTGTCTTACGTGAGGTTTATTAAAGCTGAAAAAATATGTCAAGAACTATTATTTGGCTAGAAATTTAGAGACAGACACAAAAGGGGAAACCATATTTAATGCACTGGAAATGTTTTGTGATGAGAAAGGAATTCCCTTGAAGAATATTATATCAGCCGCTATAAATTGGAAATTGTATGACTCGATTTTACAATCTGTTTGTCTCTGTTATTGGAAAACAAAGACACAGAATTGCGTGACAACCTCATCACATCAAAAAATGATATCGCGTCTGACAGACCTTTATAAATTGTTTAATCATATGAATATCCAACTTCTTTCTGCGATTTAATTTTCCATATTATATAAGAAGTTCTTTTGACTTTACCGTACTAAACATTCAAAAATTACTATTAAGATTAAATAATCACCAGTGCAACACTTATAATACGCAAATCCTAAGTCGTCTTTTAAAATTTACGCGGTATATTTCTAGATGCTGCTATATACCTACAACACCCATAAAAGAATATATGGATATACTCAAATGCTACCTATTTTGAAAAATCTAATCCTGATCTGTTTAAATTGAAGGATGATTACAGTACGTTTTCGATAAGACATCCTGGAAAGCTATTGTTGTCAGACGTGAATCCGGAATTCTACAAGCGCAGTTGGAATTCGTCAAGTATAAGGATTTAAATGTTACCCTTACTTACCCGCGATGGATTAATCTTCCGATCACGTCACGTCAAACTCACAAAAGAATGTTTCTTCTTTGTTGAAGAATATTTCAATATTAACATAAATCATAATGAGGATTATTAAGGATATTGTTAGAATAGTCTACCTTAATCTCTAATTTATGTAGCAAGAAATGTATAGAAAAAGAAAAATCTAATCATATTCTTGACGTAAATGTCCAACTTTTTGAATTAAAATTACTTCAGTGTTTAAATAATGAAATATTTTTAAATGTAAATGAATTTCTTAATCCAATAAATGTATTTTAGCGAGCAATTTTTGTACTGGCAATGCAAGCTATTCACCGTTGCATCTCATGTAGTAGGTATAAAGCTTGGTTTTGAATAGCTTGATCTGGCAACGGCCCTTTAGCTTGGAAAAGCTCAATGGCATCGTTGCGCATGTCAGACTAATCAGGACACATAGGTTAAACTACTATGGATGTGATTATCTCGAGCTGCTGGTTTCATAGGGCCGTCTCGGTCCCGGCTATTGTCGACAGATGACCGTTATGCTAATTCAGTGGCCTTCAGGTGGCTTGATAATATACGGATCAGTAACCCTTTAGTGTTGCTAATGTTTATGGGCGGTGGTGACCACTTACCATCAGGTGACCCACATGCTCGTTAGCCCTCTCTAATATAAAAAAACATTCTTACAACATATCAAAACCATTCATACAACATACCAAAACCATTCTCTATACATGCAAAACCGTTCTTAATACATGCCAAGACCATTCTCAATACATACCAAAACCGCTCTCAATACATGCCAAGACCATTCTCAATACATACCAAAATCGCTCTCAATACATGTCAAGACCATTCTCAATACATACCAAAACCACTCTCAATACATGCCAAGACCATTCTCAATACATCCCAAAACCGCCCTCAATACAACATGTCAAAACCATTCTCAATACATACCAAAACCGCTCTCAATACATGTCAAGACCATTCTCAATACATACCAAAACCGCTCTCAATACATGCCAAGACCATTCTCAATACATCCCAAAACCGCTCTCAATACATGCCAAGACCATTCTCAATACATACCAAAACCGCTCTCAATACATGTCAAGACCATTCTCAATACATACCAAAACCGCTCTCAATACATGCCAAGACCATTCTCAATACATACCAAAACCGCTCTCAATACATGTCAAGACCATTCTCAATACATACCAAAACCGTTCTCAATACATGTCAAGACCATTCTCAATACATACCAAAACCGCTCTCAATACATGTCAAGACCATTCTCAATACATACCAAAACCGCTCTCAATACATGCCAAGACCATTCTCAAGACATACCAAAACCGCTCTCAATACATGTCAAGACCATTCTCAATACATGCCATAAACATTCCCATACATACCAAAAAATCCTTCCAGCCTAATGGCAATCTCATTGAAAAGCACGACAAGAAAGGCAGGACAAAGAAAGTGTATTAATGTTAACAGTGCAAATGATACATAGTTACATGTACCATTCGTAATGCTAATTATGCACCATACATGGTACGAGTGGGAAATAACGTTTCCCTGTCTCACGCCTCTGCAAAAAATATTAAAGCTATGTTAAGTATATTAATCTGTAACATTAAGTAGGATGAAAATGTAGATCTTCTCTCTATACCTATATTGTGACACGAGGCTCGTTTCATACTTGAGATTTTTGGCAACGCGGCAAAAATCTGCGTGTGAACAGAACAAGCGACAGGTGAATTCGAACGGTAAGTAATTCAATTTAGATCGAACTTCCACTTAATTCAAGGTAGCCATGTTTTTTATTTTTCTGGAAGCATCAATGTCGCTAACAATTTAACTTCGTTGTCAATATCAGTATGCGAGGAGTACAGAGACAGGGTGGAGGTTATTCCGAAATGAACATGAATGTTTTTTTCTTTTGTTCACTCGACACCTGCAAGGGAAAACATCGTAACTCATTTTTCGTAATTTTAGAGGAAACCGCGTCAAAGATTCAAAAAATTCTTATTAATCCTCTGTTAGGCATAACGCTTAAAAGGCGTCAAAGATTTAAAAAAATCTTATTATGCTCTGTTAGGCATTAGGCTTAACAGAGCATAATAAGAATTTTTTGAATCTTTGACACGCTCTCCACTAAAGTTGCGAAAAATGAGTTACGATGTTTTTCCTTGCAGGTGCCGCAATAATGGCTTTCATTCAACGTGACAGTCAAACGACAAAAGAACATTTTATTATTGTTTCAGAATGAACTACTTGTGAAAAATTTGCCGTGTACTTTTGCGTGATCATAAATAGTAATTGATTATAACGTAATATTTTATTCAACGTCGGGAGGCATACGAGACCCACTTTACGTAAAGTGGTTACAGCAGCCTGCAAACAACTGAAAAACAGAAAGTAATCTCATCCACTTGCAGCAACACAACAACTCTTCAGGTAGTTGACATTCGGCTGCGGTTTACAATAAGACAAACAAACATGTTCTATCTATAACTTCACGCCAAGTCCCTTGCGGGGCAGTAACAACACGTACCACATGACTAGGTTCTTACACGCCTCATTCTTTCTTTAACATTCATAGTTCTGATAGCTTTAATTCAACCGAAAAAAATGTTCATGTATATAAGTCGGAGCACTGATAGGCCAGTGGATAAAGAACGGACCTAATATCTGATGGTCCTTAAATCAAATCCCAGTGTGGGTATGTACGTGTTTTTAGATTTACGTATGTAATTGTAATTATCACTTGCTCGGCAGTGAGGAAAGCCCCGTTTTCCTTGTACAGGGAATTATATTTCAGAAGTGTATGTGATCTAACCTAAGAAGGGTATGGTTTTCCCTCTAGGTTGTGGAAGTCTGACAGTAGTAGCGCTATATAAAAATCAGTATCTTCGCAATGAACAAGTGGAAGGATGTAGGAGCCGAAAGGCCAAGACTTACCTACCATGATCAAATTGGTCGTGCTCTATCAGAAGGTGATGTCAGGAGCCCTAGAAACCGGCGAGCGCGCATGAAAAGAGCAATGAATGTTAAGAAGCGAATGAGATACCTATGTATACAGTCACGTGGCGCTCAGTACTCTCTGCTTACCCCGCAAGGGATTTGGCGTGAAGTTATAGATTGATAGATTTTCGCCAAATCCTTAGGATTATGGAGCGGCCCCTGCCGGTCCTAATAGATTAGGACACTGGATAACGCTAGGAATAAGACGTGGTCGTGAATTTGTCTTGTGTCTTCTTCTTCTCAGCGTTATTTCGTTTCCTAATCCACCAGGATCGGCGGGGTCCGCTACCTAAGCCTAAGGATTTGGCGGAGATACAGATTTTGACATGAAGCGACTGCCGTCAGACCTCCACAACCTAGAGGGTAAATCAGACCTTTCTTAGGTTAGGTCACACGTCTTTCGAAATATAATTTTTTGGACGTGTGGGTTTCCTCACGATGTTTTTTCCTTCACCGCCGAGCAAGTGATAATTACAAACTACAGATATGTACATTAATCCGAAAACACGAATTTAGTGATACATGCCAGGATTCGAAGCAGGTGCCAGTTAGTTGGCCAATATATCTATCTATATTAACTAGACTATCACTGCTCATCCTAATCCTAATATAATATTATAAATGTGAATGTCCGTTTGTTTGTTACACTTTCATCATCATGAAACTTTGTACACATATTATTGGAGGTATCAATCGATCATCATGAAACTTTGTACACATATTCTTGGAGGTATCAACCGATCATCATGAAACTTTGTACACATATTCTTGGAGGTATCAACCGATCATCATGAAACTTTGTACACATATTCTTAGAGGTATCAACCGATCATCATGAAACTTTGTACACATATTCTTGGAGGTATCAACCGATCATCATGAAACTTTGTACACATATTCTTGGAGGTATCAACCGATCATCATGAAACTTTGTACACATATTCTTGGAGGTATCAACCGATCATCATGAAACTTTGTACACATATTCTTGGAGGTATCAATCGATCATCATGAAACTTTGTACACATATTCTTAGAGGTATCAACCGATCATCATGAAACTTTGTACACATATTCTTGGAGGTATCAACCGATCATCATGAAACTTTGTACACGTATTCTTGGAGGTATCAACCGATCATCATGAAACTTTGTACACATATTCTTGGAGGTATCAACCGATCATCATGAAACTTTGTACACATATTATTGGAGGTATCAACCGATCATCATGAGTCTTTGTACACATATTCTTGGAGGTATCAACCGATCATCATGAATCTTTGTACACATATTCTTGGAGGTATCAACCGATCGTCATGAAACTTTGTACACATATTCTTGGAGGTATCAACCGATCATCATGAAACTTTGTACACATATTATTGGAGGTATCAACCGATCATCATGAATCTTTGTACACATATTCTTGGAGGTATCAACCGATCATCATGATACTTTGTACACATATTCAAGGAGGTATCAACCGATCATCATGAAACTTTGTACACATATTATTGGAGGTATCAATCGATCATCATGAATCTTTGTACACATATTCTTGAAGGTATCAACCGATGATCATGAATCTTTGTACACATATTATTGGAGGTATCAACCGATCATTATGAGTCTTTGTATACATATTCTTGGAGGTATCAACCGATCATCATGAATCTTTGTACACATATTCTTGGAGGTATCAACCGATCATCATGATACTTTGTACACATATTCAAGGAGGTATCAACCGATCATCATGAAACTTTGTACACATATTCTTGGAGGTATCAACCGATCATCATGAATCTTTTTACACATATTCTTGGAGGTATCAACCGATCATCATGAATCTTTGTACACATATTCTTGGAGGTATCAACCGATCATCATGAAACTTTTACACATATTCTTGGAGGTATCAACCGATCATCATGAAACTTTTACACATATTCTTGGAGGTATCAACCGATCATTATGAAACTTTGTACACATATTATTGGAGGTATCAATCGATCATCATGAATCTTTGTACACATATTCTTGGAGGTATCAACCGATCATCATGAAACTTTGTACACATATTATTGGAGGTATCAACCGATCATCATGAGTCTTTGTACACATATTCTTGGAGGTATCAACCGATCATCATAAATCTTTGTACACATATTCTTGGAGGTATCAACCGATCGTCATGAAACTTTGTACACATATTCTTGGAGGTATCAACCGATCATCATGAAACTTTGTACACATATTATTGGAGGTATCAATCGATCATCATGAATCTTTGTACACATATTCTTGAAGGTATCAACCGATGATCATGAATCTTTGTACACATATTCTTGGAGGTATCAACCGATCATCATGAATCTTTGTACACATATTATTGGAGGTATCAACCGATCATCATGAAACTTTGTACACATATTCTTGGAGGTATCAACCGATCATCATGAAACTTTGTACACATATTCTTGGAGGTATCAACCGATCATCATGAATCTTTGTACACATATTCTTGGAGGTATCAACCGATCATCATGAATCTTTGTACACATATTCTTGGAGGTATCAACCGATCATCATGAAACTTTGTACACATATTCTTGGAGGTATCAGAAGTAACATAGGATTCTTTTTATTAAAAAAAAAATGCAAGCGAAGCCGCGGGTAAAAGCTAGTAATATTATAAATGTGAATGTCCGTTTGTTTGTTACGCTTTCACGAGAAAACTACTCAACCGATCATCATGAAACTTTGTACACATATTCTTGGAGGTATCAGAAGTAATATAGGATACTTTTTATTAAAAAAAAAATATGCGAGCGAAGCCGCTGATAAAAGCTAGTATTTTCATAAATTTGTCTTGTGTATCTCTTTCTATCGTTATTCTATTTGAGCTGTTCTTCCACATCAGTCACATACAAAAAGGTAAAGATAAACGTTGCATACAAGTTCCATGATGTAATGCAGACAGCCAGTCTTGGCCATTCTCAATAAATACATTATGTTTTCTATATTTGGCGTGTATCGATTGTCCGACGTGAACTGACTTGTTAATAGACTGTGGGCGCTTCGGTACGGTATCTACTGTCATGTCTTCAATGGACGACTTCAGGAGTCGTGTATTACAAACAAATAGCAAATCTTGTATATGTAAATGTGTTTCATGCATATTTTTGGAAGTAAAACTTCTTTACGCACGCTTGACTTGGGGAGTAAGCTGGTGAATGCGTGACGAGAGCGTTACGAAAAGTATGATCGGACGAGGCGAACGGAAGTTGAGAGGGAGACTTAAGTTAGTAAAGATAGAAAGAAAGAGAGAGTTACGTTTCGTATATTACTATAGGGGCAAGAGAGAGAGGTGCGAGCACACATTTTCTTTCTCTCCTTCTCTCATAGCGAGTTAAGATTCTTATATCTAAGATACAGTGCAGGCCTATTGTCTGTATCACACTATGGAGCCAAAAAAAGTTTTAGTTCAGTCGTGTGATCTAAAGCACACTCGTTTTTATTAATACAACGTCGGGAGACATGCTAGCACACAGCGCACCTGATGGATGAATACTGATGATGCCTATCAAAGCTAGCAATACTTAGCACAACAATACGAAATATCACTTGCATGGTGTCCCCTCTGCTGCTAATATAGGAACTAATTAGGAGCATACTGGCAAACTCATTCACTCGCAGGAACACAGCGCCCTCTAAGGAGTTATTTAGCTGTGGTTTTCTGTGAGGTGAAGGTACTTTTCCAGCCAGACTATTTTGATGCGCCCTACCTTTCTTAATAACACCCAGATCAGACAAATAGGCATGTTTATCTACACAAATGTTTTCCTGTGTGGGAATCGAACCGACGAACTTTAGTGTCAAAGTAGCGTTACTAAACACTACGCCACCGAGACCGTCAATCGTAACTGAGAAACGATTCTAACGGTTTGGATTAAGTTTTATATTTAGGTGGTTTTCTAAGAACAGTGACAGCCTACCGGCTGGTCCTGGATCGAACCCTAATAAAGATTCGAATATAGACATGTACCACTAAATTCATATTTTAGAATTTATGTACATATTAGTTATTACCATTTGCTTGGCGGTTAAGGAAAACATCGTGAGGGAACCCGCTTATCCAGAAAATTGTATTTCGATACACGCATGGCCTAATCTAAGAAAGGTATGGTTTTCCCTCGAGGTTGTGGAGGTCTGACGACAGTCGCAGTTACAATCAGTACCATCGCCAAATCCTTAGGCTTAGGTAGGGGGCCAATCTTAATCGCGTTACGAAACGCGAACGCTAAGAAGGCAGTTGCAGTTTATCTGTATAGATTGTTGGAGAAAATTCACCTGCGCTCTCTGTATAACGTTTTCTGCATATTGACATTAAATGTTTCACGGTGTAGCCGGTAGATGGCGCTGTATTGAAAATGTATAGTGTTTGTACTTGACATTTGACTTGTGTAGTACTTACCACAAAAACATGGGTGCTACTACTTGAACTATGCTTTTAATTTTAATCTACAAACCCTTCATATTCAACATCCTCCGAGCATTACAACATCGCCCAACTATCTTTCCTGAGAGAAAAACTACATGTTGATCAACATCTGTACAAACTGTACATCTGTGTAAACTGTATTCTGTCTATATTAAATCAAAGTGTGTTTCGATAGATAGAATAGAATTAACGGTTATATTTAAAAAACTGTGCTAGTACTAAACTTCAAAATGTATTGTCCATATAATATAAATATAAAATAAATATACATTTATGAGAACATAATGTATGCTCGTAAAAATATAAATTCGTTTTCAAAATGTAGTGAAAATCTTAGAAGCAGGAATAGATTGCGTATGCCAGTACATCGGCTTGCTAAGACTAATAGATCTTTTCTTGTAAAATATATTCGATTCTATATAATAAATTACCTGAAACAGTTCTGTCCTTGCCTGACAATATGTTCAAAAGGCACATCAAAAATACTCTATGTAAGAAGGGTTATTATAGAATCGATGAATATCTAACTGACAGAGATGTATGGAAATGATTCAGCACATGAATTAATATAACTTTAAATGTACCACTTGATATCACTATATGTACCACTCATATCATTATATTTATTGTAATATGTATAAAATGATTTGGAAAAAAAGACCTATATTGGCAAGTTTCTTTTGGCATTTCTTCTTCGCCAATGGTCATTTGAAATGCTGGTAGATTAAAAAAGAGACAAACTTAAAAAAAATAATAAGATATAATATTGAAAATGTAGTCTTACATGTCTAAGTGCCCGTGAGGGTCTAAGGCCAAATAAAGACTTTTTATGTTTTATGTTTTAATATTATATCTACTTTTATGTATATACGTATGTCCTCACCCCACGTCCCTCGCGGTGTATGCAGAGAGAACCGAGTGCCGTAAGACGAAATTCTTTAAACACACCTTACTCGCTTTCTTAACATTTCTAGCTCTTTTCACGCACGCTCGCAGATTTCTAGGGCTCCCGACATCACCTTCTGATAAAATACGACCATCATACATCTATTTGAACACTTTGTAATGATTTCAGCTATTTCACTACTTATACAAATTACCTAGGAAAAAGCCTCGCAGGAAACATAGCTTAGTATCCCACAATTTTATTTATTAATAATTTTTACCAACCGGTTTCGCCTTTACGGCATTATCATTATATATATTATAGCTTATATTATAGCTTAGTATTGTTTTTTAACATAAAACGTCGGGAGGCGTACCAAATACCTGATGTATAGTGATTACGATAGCCTATGAACGTTTGCGATACCGGTAGTATCGATCCCGCGTTGTCAACCCCGCTGCTAAGTCAGCAACTCTTCGAAAACTTGCTGTTCACCTCGTTCACTCGCAGCAATACAACAAGCTTCCAGAGAATTGTTGTTTAGCTACGGCTTTCTGTGAGGTGGAGGTAAAGTACCTGGCGCCAGGCGGGCAGCTAAATGCAACACCTCTCTTCACACATCTAGATTAAGACAGACATGTTCAAGTACACAAATGTTTGTTCTGTCTGGGGATCGAACCCACGAACCTCGGTGTTAATGTATAAAGTAGTCATTACTAATGATAAATAATAAAAAAAAATATATTTTATTAATTTATTTATTTTATTTTTATTAAGTATTTACCCAAAAGTTGATAGTTAATGGTACTTTTTGCACCGGCAATGTGCGCCGTGAATAAAGATAAAATAAATAATTAATTTAGTATCTAGGTATAATATGAAGAAGGTTGAAGAATCTAGTGTTACTTAAGAAGAACTAGCCCTACTACCGCAGTACCTCACCATGCAAAAGATTGCAATATAATACCCATTCCCTGGAGCTTTATTGTGTTCCTACAATTCGAGTAAGCAATATCGCTAAGAACCTGATAAAGATTTTCTGAGTTAACAAAGGAAATGACAACGGGGAACCGTAATTATTTTTCTGAAATAAAAGTAGTGTAATTTATTCCTCATAACAGTCTAGCTGTTTCGGAGATTAAAACTAACAGATAGACAAAAATATCGAAGAGTGTTTGTTTTGGTTTATGTGCCATGTATAGGTACGTTAATTATACATTTAGCAAAATGCTGTTATTTTGACATTACCAACATACCTGATTGTTATTTATTTATGTGCTTAAATCTAGTGCACCAAAATGTAGCAAACGTACGACCATGGACAATTTAGTGTTGTTACGACATTGCCACAGGATTTATGGTTTGAACAAAATAATTTCACTCGTGCAATGTATCGAATTGGAATGATCTGTCGGAGTTCCCTTGGCCGTATTTTATCCTCTCTACTTACCCATCTTTTCTATTCTTCTCATTAAGCTATTATCATTTCTTTTACTGTTTATGTACATATGTCGAAGAGCCCAGTGGTTGATGATGTCTACTGACGCCCGAGATTAATAACGAATCCCAATTCAAAAATGGCTATGTGCGATAGCAAAATTAATATATTTTTGGAGTGCAGCGGTTTAATAACCTATCATTTCATTAAATCTTTAATCTCTAGAATCGATTTGTCTCCGAAAGGACGGATCGCAGATTAAGGATTGCCCACTGTTTGAAAATGGCCATTGGAGCGTCTGAATAACCTATCTTCGAATTTTGACGATCGATCGATTTGGAGACCAGTGATAGCCCAGTGGATAAGGAACCGGTCTTTCATGATATGATCATATGACCAACTAGTCTACGGTTTGAATCCTGGCATGGACCACTAAATTCATGTTTTCGGATTTGTATATAAATACGATCCGATATTTATCACTTGCTCGGCGGTGAAGGAAAAACATCTTTAGAAAACGCGTATTTCCAAGAAATTAAAAAAAAAAGGAGGAATCCCGCACGACCAAGAAATTAAATTTCGAAAGTCGTGTGATCTAACTTAAGAAAGATCCGGTTCCCTCTTTGGATTGTGGAGGTCTCATCATCACGGCAGTCGCTCCTTGTAAAAATCAGTGTCTTCGCCAAATCCTCAGGCTTAAGTAGCATATGGCCACGTCTTGCGAAAACCGGCAAGCTACGTGGGGAACAAATGCCTGGCCATGCCTCCTCCGCCGGGTCCCGATAGAAGGGGTAGGCCCAAGAAGTGCTGGCTTGACGTCGTAAGGGATGGCATGCGTGCCAATGGTCTCACAGTAAGGGATGCCGAAGACCGCGCGACCTGGAAAAGCAGAAGCTGGAAAGCGGATCCGGAATTATATTAAAAAACCTGACTCGTTAAATTAAAAATTTACTAATTACTTATTAGACATATCACGAGTACAGGGAAATATAAAAAAATCGGTCAAGTGCGAGTCGGACTCGCGCATGAAGGGTTCCGTACCACTATCTATAAAAACGGCAAAAAAAAAAAAACAAGTTTGTTGTATGGGAGCCCCCCTTAAATATTTGTTTTATTTTAATTTAATTATTTATTCTTAAAGCGAATATATAACTAAATATTCTGTGAATATTTCAAGCGTTTACCTGTTGCCGTTATCAATATCGAGCAAAAACGAGCAAAAAATTCACGTTTGTTGTATGGGAGCCCCCTTAAATATTTATGTTATTCTATTTTTTAGTATTTGTTGTTATAGCGGCAACAGAAATACATAATCTGTGAAAATTTCAACTGTCTAACTATCACGGTTCGTGAGATACAGCCTGGTGACAGACGGACGGACGGACGGACGGACGGACAGCGAAGTCTCAGTAATAGGGTTCCGTTTTACCCTTTGGGTACGGAACCCTAAAAATTGCCTTTTATAATTACGTGCAATAGTCGACGACATCAAAAGACGCAGTGATAGCCTAGTGAATAAAAAACCAGCCTCTTAACTGACTGGTCTCCTATTCAAATCCTGGCATGTACTACTAAATTCGTATATTTGAATTTATGTACATATTTGTTATTCACTTGCTCAACTATGAAGGAAAACATCTTTAGAAAACACGTATTTCCAAGAAATTATATTTCGAAAGACGTGTAACTTATCAAAGCTCTGTCTTGTTCTGAAGGTCTGGCGGCAGTCGTCCTATGTCAGTATTTTCGCCAATTGTGAACAGATTTCGAATCTTTTTCGTTAGCTCCGCTAATGATAAAAAGATTCGAAATCTGTTCTAGCGCTGTCCTTATATATTATAAAGTTACAGTTCATCATTCAAAACTTTTAAAGAATTATCAAGAATTAACTTTAAAAGTACACACGAATTAAGTCCGTTAGTTCGTACATATTGAATGACGAAACAGACATACAATGCGAAAGAAAAAGGATGTCATGTAGATGTAGATTTAGATTCACCTACCATAACCATTAAAGAGGCGAGTGGGACGTATAAGGACTGAGTCATGTGGCGCTCGGTTCTCTCTGCCTACCCCACAAGGACTTGGCTTAAAGATGGAGATACATAGAAACTTCACAAGTGGTTTTAAAAACTCTAGGTACTTCTGGTTGATGTTACTTCCTCACAGAAACACCACAACGTCTCTGAAAGTTGTTGTTAAGTTGTCATCCTCTGAAAGATGAATTTACTTTGCTAGTTCGACTGCTCTCTTTTTGCCGTCAAATCCTTCGGCAGTCGAAGGCTTTTTCACCTGCAGGCGAAGTTAGCTGATAAGGAATTACTTGCACCAAAAAGGGAGGTTTGGTGTATTAAGTAATCAAGTAACCTGTGATTGTTGAAGGTTTCTTTTCAATTTAATTCGGAATCAATTTTCCTCGCCAACAATTGGAATTAGTAAGTTCCAATTTAGTGGCGAATGTACGATCAGATCGGCTGACGTGGCGATAATGACGGGCCCATTTCCGACATTCCCGGATTCCCGACACGATTCTAATTAGGCAACGCTCAAACTAACAATGGGCGTAAACCCGAAATGTTATCATTAATAACTAGAATGACACTTGAAGTGTACAAGTCTTTAAGTTGGGATTTCTAGTTGGGAGTACTAAAATGTACAGCCCAAGGAGTCCAGTTTTTTTTTTGACCTGACTATGTAGTTGGCCCCTGTGGGCCGTGACTACGTTACCGGATGGGAGAGGCGGGCGTGAAGCGCCACAGCTTGAAAAGCAAGAAGCGACTGCCTAAGGGCCCCCGAGAGGGGTCGAACCTCGGCTTAGGGCGTCGCGGAGCTACAATAATCGAACTCGCGGGTTCGTACCTTAAGGGCCTAAGATGAGATAAATCCAAGGAGGATATAAAGATGCGTTTTTTATATGATGGATGCAAGGTATACAATGACCCATCGGACGTAAAGTGGCTACGGCAGCCTTTGAACGCTCACAAACAGGATATATCGCTCGTGCGTTGTCACTCATGCTGATGATATCAGCAGGAGTGACAGCAAGCTTACTGGTAAACCCACTCACTCGCAGAAACACAACAACCCTCTAAAGCACATGTGGGCAACCCCCATGGGAAACATGCATGGGAGAAATGCTATTTTACTCATGACACCACCCGTACAGTCACGGGACAGAAAAAAATCCACTAATTGTGCCACGCAGTAGTGCCTAGGCACAGACAAAGAGAATAAAACGTTATTTATTTCACTTCTACAGTCTCCTTCTTCGTGTCATTCCGTTTCCCAATCGATTAGGATTGGCGAGATCCGCTACCTAAGCCTAAGGATTTGGCGAAGATACTGAATTTTAAATAGAGCGACCTCCACAACTCAGAGGGATACCCAGATCACGCATCTTCCTAAATATAATTTCTTGGATGTGTAAAAAATAGAAACATGCATGGGAGAAATGCTATTTTACTCATGACACCACCCGTACAGTCACGGGACAGAAAAAAATCCACTAATTGTGCCACGCAGTGGTGCCTAGGCACAGACAAAGAGAATAAATCGTTATTTATTTCACTTCTACAGTCTCCTTCTTCGTGTCATTCCGTTTCCCAATCGATTAGGATTGGCGAGATCCGCTACCTAAGCCTAAGGGTTTGGCGAAGATACTGAATTTTAAATAGAGCGACCTCCACAACTCAGAGGGATACCCAGATCACGCATCTTCCTAAATATAATTTCTTGGATGTGTAGGTTTTGTCACGATGTTTTCTTACGCGTGTGCGCAAGTGATAAATATGTACATAAATATAAAAACACGAATTAACTGGTACATGTGAGTGCTCTGAAGAACTATTTTCCCTTATCCCACCCTCTCCCTTCCGTCATAAAACCACAGGTGCAGGCTTGCGATATCATCATTCCACTGTTGAGGTTGAGGACATTTTTTCTCATACTAAAAAGTTCGGCAACTTCTATCTCTGTCGAACTATTAAAAAGTGGAACGGATTGCCTGCACATGTGTTTCCTCCTTCCTACAACATGGGATCCTTCAAACGAAGCGTGAAGAAGCACCTTGCGGGCCAGCATGGTAGCGTCAACTGACAGGACACAGTAGTCCTTTGTCAGTTGCCACTGCAATTTGGGCTCCTCTTTTCGCTTACCAACGGACGAAGCGGAGCTACTATAAAAAAAAAAAATGTCCCCTCCAGGATTCGAACCGGGAACTAGTTGATCAACAGGCGGGTTCCTAATCCACTGGCCTATCACTGCTCTTAAATCACTTCACACACTCACTTCTTCCACAGTGTACGGAACAAAAACATACCTGAAACAAATTACCAAGGGCGTCTCCAACAGTTGCCAAATTGATTCATTTGCACGGACGAGCCCTTGTTTTCACGAGTCCGTCCTCACCGTCATTTCACACGATCGCCCGATATTTCATCAACAATGATTAACGATGCTAACTACCCCGAAAGCCTCTAATTAGCTCCCACAATTAGCAGGGTGCGTCACTAATGACGTGCGAAATCGACTTCAACTATACGTGAATTGTGTTTTTAATTACAGTTAATTGGGGTTAGGATTTTATTTGGGTTATTTTGATAAATCTATCACGTCAAGTGCCTTGTGGGGTAAACAGAGAGAACCTTACATGATTATAACATATTATATTATAATATAGTATAATATAATGTATGTATATCTTCACGCCAAGTCCCTTGCGGGGTAGGCAGAGAGAACCGAGCGCCATAAGACGCGGTCCTTGCATACTTCACTCGCTTCTGTGACATTCATAGCTCTTTTCATGCACGCTCGCCGGTTCCTGGGGCTTCTGACATCACCTTCTGATAAAACACGACCAATTTGGTCATGGTAGGTTAGTCTCGGCCTTCCTCGGCTCCTACATCCTTCCACTTTTGCATTGTATATCTGTTTCGTCATTCTTTCGTCCCGCATTCTTTCTACATGTCCGAACCAACGGAGCATGCCCTTTCTTATCTTGACACCGACACTCTCTTTTAGACCAACTCTTTCTCTCACGTCATCATTACGAACGCGGTCAGCAAGCGTTATGCCACAAATTTTGCGCAATGCTCGCATCTCGACCGCATTTATTCTACTTTCATGCTCTCTCTGCCATACCCAGCTCTCACTTCCATAAGTTAGCGTTGGTATTAGCACCGCGTTGTGTACAGCGAGCTGTGCCTTCTGGCTTAGATTTCGGCAGCCTAGAAGTTTACCCAACGCTCCATTCACCCTATTCCCGGCACTCATTCGTCTCTCCACATCAGCGGTGTACCTTCCATTGCTGCTAAAAGCACTTCCAAGATATACAATCTCATTCACTTGCTCCAACACTACATCATCAACCATAATTCTAGTGTTCGTTCTGGTTGTCTCTCTTTCAAATACCATTATCTTGGTTTTCTTCGCATTCAATTGTAAGCCTTTCTTCATACAATCATCTTTCATTGTTGTAACTGTTTGCAGTTCGGATGGTGATTCTGCTATTAATGCCGCATCGTCTGCATAAAGCAGGCAGTTGACCACTGAGCCACCCATTCGCATTCCCACATTCATATTTCTTATTCTCTGAAGACAACTGTCCAGATACAGGATGAACAGCCGAGCCGACAGCACGCATCCCTCTTTTTTTTTTTTTTTTTTTTTTTTTTGACGCGGGGAAAAATGCGTTACGCACACCACCGGTGCCTGGGTGGCCTCCGGTGGTAGTGTGGGACTCCCCGTCGGCTGTCCGACGGTATACCCACTAAACAACCCCGCGAAATGCCATCGGCCGCGTTGGTGTGGTGCCCCGGATCTGTCAGCAACAGGGCACTGACAGCACGCATCCCTGTCTGACACCAATGTTGACATCAAACCAGGGCGACAAGCTGCCGTCCACCCGCACACATGCTGTACAATCCTCATAAGTGGATTGCACAGCACGGAGTAGGTCACCGTCAACCCCATATCCGGGCAAAATGTTCCAGAGATTCTTTCGCACGACTCTATCAAATGCTTTCTCAAAGTCCACAAAACCGCAGAAAACCTTCTGGTCCAAAGCCAGATGCTTCTCTACGATGTTGCGGAGTGAAAAAACTTGATCCGTACATCCTCTGCCGCTTCGAAATCCACCCTGTGCTTCCCAAAGCATTCCATCGGATTTCACCCTCATTCTCCTTTCAATGATTTTTCCATACACTTTAGCTGCTAAGCTGATCAAACTGATGGCCCTATAGTTGGCGCAGTCCATACGTGAGCCCTTGCCTTTATACAAGGGCACGATGACTGCGCGTCTCCAATCGCTCGGAACCCTTCCGGTTCTCCAGCATAATTTGCTCAAAAACCAGAAGGCGTCCCTAACGCAGGTACCACCTAGCTTGATCATCTCAGCTGTTACCATATCGATTCCCGCTGACTTTCCATCTTTCAAACTTCGTATCGACCATTCAATCTCATCCATAGTAATGTCTTCATGGTACACTGGCACTGCCGAGTCAATCACAGACTCATTCACAATGCCAGCGTCATGGACATAATCATACATTTCTCTAAAATATTCACTCCACCGTTCTAACACTTCCTGAGTGTTAGCAAGAATGCCACCAGCTTTACATCTTATCTTGTCCATTCTGGATGCTGACGAACCACTTCGAGACTTCTTTACCTCTCTGCAGAAGAGTTTGGTATTTGCCTCGAAGTTCTTCGTCAGCTTCTCTTCCTCAATCATATGTAGTCTTTCACGCTTCTCTTTCACTAAAGCTTTGGAGTCATTCTTGCATCGACGGTATATTTCTTTCTTCATTTCTTTCATACCATCACTCTGGTGCAAAGATGATACGTAATCCAGCCACGCTTTCCTCTTTTTTTCCACGGAGGATTGAACTCCGCATCCCACCAGGCATCTCCTCTTAGTGTTCTACGTCTCTTTGCGCATCCACATGCTTCTTTCGCACTGTCCACCATACTTTCTTTCAGAACTTTCCAACATTCGTCTACATCTGAGTCGGAAAGACTCGCGTTCGCAAGTCTTTCACTGACTAGACGTACATACGTACTCCTCACACTTTCATCTTCCAATTTTTTTATAATTACAATATAATGTAATATAATATAATATAATATAATATAATATAATATAATGTAATGTAATATAATGTAATGTAATGTAATGTAATGTAATGTAATGTAATGTAATGTAATGTAATGTAATGTAATGTAATGTAATGTAATGTAATGTAATGTAATGTAATGTAATGTAATGTAATGTAATGTAATGTAATGTAATGTAATGTAATGTAATGTAATGTAATGTAATGTAACATAACATAATATATAATATTGACGACTTTGGCGGTGAAGTGGTTAGTAATGCTTTGACTCCAAAGTTCGTGGCCTTGATTCCCACACAAACATTTGTATGCATGAACATGTCTGTTTGTCTTGATCTGGATGTTTTTAAGAGAGGTAGGTCATATTAAAGCAGCTCAACTGGTAAGTTGGTAAGGTAAGTCCACCTCACAGAAAACCACCGCCAAATTACAATTCCTTAGAGCAGGTATGGGCAACCTTTGACATGTTGTGGACCAAACTTTAGTATGCAAATACGTTCGCGGGCCGCGTTTAAAAGTAGTGCATATATATAAGTAGATTCCGTATATAAGTAGTGTACTTAATTTTTTTTTAATTGGGTTTTTTCAAAATGTCTCGCGGGCCGGATCAAATCTTACAGCGGGCCGGATCCGGCCCGCGGGCCGGACAACACCACACATGTCAAATGTTGTAGGAAGGAGGAAACACATGTGCAGGCAATCCGTTCCGCTTTTTAATAGTTCGACAGAGATAGGAGTTGCCGAACTTTTTAGTATGAGAAAAAATGTCCTCAACAGTGGAATGATGATATCGCAAGCCTGCACCTGTGGTTCTATGATGGAAGGGAGAGGGTGGGATAAGGGAAAATAGTTCTTCAGAGCACTCACATGTACCAGTTAATTCGTGTTTTTATATTTATGTACATATTTATCACTTGCGCACACGCGTAAGAAAACATCGTGACAAAACCTACACATCCAAGAAATTATATTTAGGAAGATGCGTGATCTGGGTATCCCTCTGAGTTGTGGAGGTCGCTCTATTTAAAATTCAGTATCTTCGCCAAACCCTTAGGCTTAGGTAGCGGATCTCGCCAATCCTAATCGATTGGGAAACGGAATGACACGAAGAAGGAGACTGTAGAAGTGAAATAAATAACGTTTTATTCTCTTTGTCTGTGCCTAGGCACTACTGCGTGGCACAATTAGTGGTTTTTTTTCTGTCCCGTGACTGTACGGGTGGTGTCATGAGTAAAATAGCATTTCTCCCATGCATGTTTCTATTTTTTATGCTCGTTAGTAGCGACAAAAGTAAAGAAAAAAATTCGTCAAGTGCGAGTCAGACTCGCGCACCGAGGGTTCCGTAAAAAAATATTGTCGCAAAAAAATTTTTTTGTTATGTAACTACAAATTTACGGTTTTCGGATGGTTTCCTTTACTTGTGCTACATGACATTGCTTCTTACCAAATTTCATGATTCTAGGTCAACGGGAAGTATCCTATAGGTTTTGACTCCCTTGCGAGTGTCAAAATATGCGCATAAATGAGCTATAAACAGCCGTATATTTTGATTGCGTTGACTTAGTAGTTTGATTTTTCCACTGCTCGAAGGGATTGCCGACCTGAGTAGTTGATATTAATTTCAGCTTGATAGTTCCACACGTCCCTGAGAAAAAGGGTCTTGACAGACGGACGGACAGACAGACGGACAATAAAGTGATCCTATGAGGGGTCCGTTTTTCCTTTTGAGGTACGGAATCCTAAAAAGGGAAGAAAATTTGTTACTGAACTTGTCTTTTCGTACATACACATGTGCATAATTTTGCTCATGACACTACCGGTAGAGCCACGGGTAAGGAAAACCTCCCATGACACTACTCGTAGTGCCACGCAGTAGTGCCTAGATAAAAAGAAGGTTTTATCACACTTAGTAATAAGTAGCTAAGTTCAAATTCAAATAATCAAAAACGGCTCATACCCGTGGGCGTTAAAGCTTTTTATTATTTAACTAGCTTTTACCCGCGGCTTCGCTCGCTTTTTTTTTTTAATAAAAAGTATCCTATGTTACTTCTGATACCTCTAAGAATATGTGTACAAAGTTCATGATGATCGGTTGAGTAGTTTTCGCGTGAAAGCGTAACAAACAAACGGACATTCACATTTATAATATTATTAGGAATTAGGATTTACCCTTACCCCTATATCAAATGCCAAACAAGGTTTTAACATCAAAGAACGCGTTTTTGGTTTCAACCTTCGCATATCCATATTACTTGTATATCTTTCGTATATCTCAGTAATGACTACAAGGATTTGATCAAATTTTGTATTCAGATAAGGTTTTGCTTTATATCTATGTATATAGGTATCGTTCACGATAATATGTGTTTTTACACAAGAAATGTAAATATGCCGAGCGATCCTCGATGTTCCAGACGCTTAAAAATGGAATGCGTATGTCCTCTACTTCTTTAGATTTCTTATCGGGGTGAAATAGTTATTAACAGTAATATTTATAGTCTTGACTGTAAAAACTTGAGCCCAATGCTTACTTATGGAAGCGAGAGCTGGGCATGGAAGTAGGACAAACACAGTCGAAATGCGAGCGTTGCGCAAAATTTGTGGCGTAACGCTTGTAGACCGTATTCGCAATGATGATATTAGAAACAGAGTTGGTCTGAAAGAGAGTGTCGGTGTTAAAATAAGAAGAGGCATGCTCCGTTGGTTTAGACATGTAGAATGAATGCAGGATGAAAGAATGACGAAGCAGATATACAACGCAAAAGTGGAAAGATGTAGGAGCCGAGGAAGGCAAGTCTTACCTACCATGATCAAATTGTTCTATCAGAAGGTGATGTCAGAAGCCCTGGAACCCGGCGAGCGTGCATGAGAAGAGGATTAATGGTAAAGAAGCGAGTGAGGTATGTAATGTTCCCGGTTATTACTGAGTGACTAATTTACTATAACTAAGAGTAATATTATACTAAAGAATTATTCATACAACCTTATCATCATTCCAATATTACTAAAGATACACCACGAAATATTAAACAATAGATTTTCCTCAATAAAAATAAATAAACTCTACTCAGTGGATACAATATTGTCACGTTAATATAAGAAAACGGAAGATCCTCTAACCGACCCCAGGCCAACTCCATATAAAACGTATAAAGCCCCGATAGCCTGAACCGCTGAATACCTATAAGGTATGTACAAATAATAAAATCTTTTTAGTGCGTACTAAACGTTCGCAGACCCTCGTCAAGAGTTCGACATCGGTTTCATTGCTGCAGACTGTTAAATTGGGCCTTTCTTTGTCTCTTTTCTACTAGATACGTCTATTACATTTTGTTGGCCTTACGTGTATTTGTAGAAAGAAAATTATGCTATGTGTAGTTTTTTGTTCGGGCATGAAACATTTATTGTCAGAAAATGTTACAAAAACAGACACTTATGCCATGTAAAATTGATTTCTGTTTTATTTATTTACATTATTTGATTTAAAACAGTGGTTCACAACCTTTTATTGACTAGGCCTCACTTTAATTTTTGGTCCCTACGACTACAAAGTTGGGAAAATCAAAGAGATGTTTTTTTTAAGAAAACGTAACTTAAAGGTAACTTTATTCTCATAATATAGCGATTTATACTCACAAATATAATATTTTTAGAAAGAAGGTAATTTTTATTTGGATATAAAATGTGTACAAATAATGTTTAGTAAGAGTAATAATTAAAAAAAATTTGCTTTTACATTTTTGTGTATCTATCTATAACTTCACGCCAAATCCCTTACGGGGTAGGCAGAGAGAACCGAGCGCCACGCGACTCGATCCTTACATACCTCACTCGCTTCTTTCACATTCATTGCTCTTTTCATGCACGCTCGCCGGTTTCTAGGGCTCCTGACATCACCTTCTGATAGAACACGACCAATCTGATCATGATAGGTAAGTCTTGGCCTTCCTCGGCTCCTACATCCTTCCACTTTTGCATTGTATATCTGCTTCGTCATTCTTTCATCCTGCATTCTTTCTACATGTCCGAACCAACGGAGCATGCCTCTTCTTATTTTAACACCGACGCTCTCTTTCAGACCAACTCTGCTTCTAATATCATCATTGCGAATACGGTCTACAAGCGTTACGCCACAAATTTTGCGCAACGCTCGCATTTCGACTGTGTTTGTCCTACCGCGTTTATCCTACTTTCATGCTCTCTCAGTCATACCCAGCTCTCGCTTCCATAAGTAAGCGTTGGGACCAGCACTGCATTGTGTATAGCCAGCTGCGCCTTCTGGCTCAGGTTTTTACTGCCAAGAAGTTTTCCCAACGCTCCATTCACACTATTCCCAGCACTCACTCGCCTTTCCACATCTGCGGTGTACCTTCCATCCCTGCTGAAAGCGCATCCAAGATATACAAACTCATTCACCAACACTTCATCATCTACCGTAATTCTTACATTGGTTCTGGTTTCTTCTCTTTCAAATACCATAATCTTTGTTTTCTTCGCATTCAATAGTAAGCCTTCCTTCATACATTCGTCTTTCATCATTGTGACTAGTGTTTGCAGCTCAGATGGTGTTTCTGCTAACAGGACGGCATCATCTGCATACAGCAGACAGTTCACCACTAGGTCACCCATGCGTAATCCTACATTCGTCGATCTTATTCTCTGTAGACAACTATCGAGATACAGAATAAACAGCCTAGCAGACAACATGCAACCCTGTTTGACACCAATTTTGACATCAAGCCAGGGTGACATGTTGCCATCTATTCGCACACATGCTGAGCAATCCTTGTAGGTGGACTGCACAGCACGCAGCAGTGAGCCGTCAATCCCATATCTCGGCAATATGCACCACAGTTTCTTTCGCACAACCCTATCAAATGCCTTCTCAAGATCCACAAAACCGCGTACGATGACTGCGCGTCCCCAGTCCATTGGGACCCTTCCAGTTCTCCAGCATAGGTTGCATAAGTACCAGAAGGCGTCCCGGACGTAAGTGCCACCTAGTTTGATCATCTCAGCTGTAATCATATCAATTCCCGCAGACTTTCCATTTTTCAAACTTCGTATCGACCATTCTATCTCATCCATAGTTATACCTTCATCGGACGCCGTCAACGTGGAGTGAGCATCAGACTGAGTGAGTCTGATGCTCATTGTCAGCGTCCGAGGCATATTCGTACATTTCTTCAAAATATTCACTCCACCGTTCTAACACTTCCTGAGTGTTTGCAAGAATGATACCAGCTTTAGACTTAATCTTGTTCATACTGGATGCCGACGAACCACCCCGAGACTTCTTTACCTCTCTCCAAAAGAGTTTGGTATTTGCCTCGAAGTTTCTCGTCAGCCTCTCTTCCTCATTCATAATTTCTCTTTCACTAAAGCCTTGGTTTCATTCTTGCATTGACGGTACATTTCTTTCTTCTTCTCTCTCATACTTTCATTTATGGGCAAAGATGATACATAATCCAGCCACGCTTTCCTCTTCCTTGCTACGGAGGATTCAACCTCCGCATCCCCTTTCAATGTTTTATGCCTCTTTGCGCATCCACATGCTTCTTTTGCACTATCCACCATACTTTCTTTCAGAACTTTCCAGCAATCATCCACATCTGTGCCGGAAAGACTTGCATTTGCAAGTCTTTCGCTTACCAGATGTACATACATTCTCCTTACACTTTCATCTTGCAATTTTTCACTCCTTATCCTTTCATGATCTCCGAAAGGGATACGCACTCGCCAATGCCTCCACTTCTTGAAAAGTCCCACAAACCGGCTTACCACCAGGTAGTAGTCCGTTTCAAGAGTGGGACCTCTAAAGGCTGTTGTATCCATTATAGTATTTCGGAGACGTCTATCAATTATAATCAAATCAATCACACTTTTTTGGTCATTCCGTCTCCATGTATACGTGTGAATATCCTTGTGACGAAATAAAGTATTCGACACGAGGAGGTTTCGTTCCATACATAAATCTAGAATCGACTTACCTACTTCGTTCACTCTCTTATCTCCATAGGGACCAAGAGCAGCTTCATAGCCGTCTCGTTTGGTCCCAACCCATCCATTCAAATCTCCACACATAATCACTCTTTCATTCCCTTCAGCTAAATCCAGAACATCCCTCACAGACTCTCAAAACTTCTCTAGTTCTTGGGCACACGCTGAGCTTACGGGAGCGTATACTGCAACCAGAAATACTCGCGTGATGCCCAGTTTTATACGAACCCAGAGAAGTCTAGGCCCTACCAAACAGTAATCTTTCACACCAGGGGCTAAGCGAGAGGAGAGTATGACACCTACACCAGCACTGGCATGATCGTCCCGGTCTACACCAGACCATAGGGCCATCATCCCATCGGGCAGATCATCGGTGTCGCTCCCCTTGCGCTTAGTCTCTGTCACACACAAAGCATCTAAGCGTCTCTCATTCATTAGGTCCATCAGCTCATTCATCTTATCACTCAGTCCACCTCTCACATTCCACGTGCCTATGCAGCACTCGGCTGTCTTCGACCCGCCGGAATTGGCGCTACGTGGTGGGTGGCGGCCCCCACCGCCGCATGCACCTATGTTCGCACCGACGGGGGCGGATCGGTGCGCGTCGCCTCCGGGGGACGCCCTAATCCGCACATCGGTGCGTTTTCGGGCCAGAATTGCAATCTAATCGATTGGCAGGGGTCGCGAACGAGCACGCTTCTGGCACATGACCCCCTATGACCCCCATTTTTGTGTAAATGCTTTAAATCAGTGGCTCTAAACCAGTAGTCCACTAAGCACCAATGGTGCGGTGGTTCGTCGACCTCTGGTTGGGAACCACTGATTTAAAACATTTACACAACAATACGACAAAAAATCCTATTGAAAATTAATGCTCAAACTCAAACTCATTTATTGCATAGTTATAGGAAGTTTACATAATATGATGTTAAATTTAATAATTAAAACGCTACAACTTGCCGTTTAGGCGTACAATTTTCTTATAGACTGAAATAATAAATGAAAATGTCAAAATGTTACACCGTTAAGATTACATTAAATCAAGCAACATTTGTCATATCATGTCAAAATTAATTACAAATTCAGTATGTCAAATTTAGTGCTGTGTGGAAGGTGGAAGACTGCAATATGGAAAGCGACATGAAAGACAAATCTATCGAAGCTGTAAATAAAAACAAAAATTATCGTGTATCGAAAAACTTCATTTTCGACGGTAAGAACGATAATTATCTGCATCAGGTCGGACCCGAAGATTCGTATGTGCGGTTTCGGAGTAGCACCCCAGGATGGCTAATACAATAAATGCGGTGATATACGGCAGTCATATAAAGATAAAAATGTTAAATTTCGAACATGGAAAATTCAAAATATATCGAGATCTTGATTTCATGACAGTTGAAACAAAATTGGTATTACGCTAGCAATGAAACTGCATGATGTGCTGCTATCCACTCGAGATCGATAATATCGAAATATCATTTAAAAGTCTAAATAATATTACATAAGTACATTCTTCTAAAATGCCACCATTTTGTGCACAAGGTTATTATTACTTGTACTTGAAATTGCCAGATTAATTCACAATAGCTTTTAGATATTTCATGGAGATGGGAGTCGACAGGCGTCAGGAAGGGGACAGTCAATACAAAGGGACACTGCGAAAAGATGAAGCTAAAATTGTCCGTGCAATAGACAATTTCCTTGCTTTAAAAAGCGGGCGAATGACGTAGTAATAAACTTTGCATCTTGAAACTAACGCTCTGAGATTAATTTCCAATAAAGGGATGCCTAACTTTTAATTGTTTTCGTAACATAGTTAAGAACCAAAAAGCGCTATGAAGTGGATTGCACAAAAACGGCCTAAGAATGGACGTTTTTACCCTACTGTTAGTATTACTTAGACTAGGTTCGGCTGAATAATCCTTTATCTATCTAATTACCCATGATAAATGTTTTTAGATAGCTATTGTACATTTTTCTTTATAATTACGCTTATTTATTGCTCTTTACTAGATCCGAGCAATGTATCGAGATGTACCCGAGATGTACAAACTCTGGGTATTCCACAAGGATGCTCGGTAGCGGATTTTGCAATATAGAAAGTCTTTTTGTTTTAATCATATATACATATACTATACATAATTTTACACACGTATTTTTTCAGTAACCGTTATACTTGTGAACATGTCTACTACGCCTACACTAGTATTTTTATATAAACTTACACATCTGGTTTGCCTCACACTACACTTTTACCAATCCATTCCCTATAATACTGATAATATAAAATATATTGAATCGGTCCAATGGCTGTGGCAGAAAATCAGTGTTTTGCTCATGCATGCATAAACAAAAACCCACACTGAGCCATGACCATTTTTGTATTCCTGCAGCGCACGCATGCTGTTGAAGTATGTACTATATACAATGTGTAATTAAGTAATGTTTCAAATTTGTTTGATTACTGTATGTACACTGCAGACTGCAATAGCATGTATGTGTTGGAAGTTGCAAAATAAACATTATATCTATCTACGAGTATCATCTATGTTTTACCCCTTTTTCACAAGCTTGTAAACGTCACTCTCGTAAGTCGAATTTAACCAACTTCTAAATTTTCGTATCGATTTGAAACTTGAGGAATCATAAATATAATTAGACATGAGGAGAAAACATAATAGGAATACGGATAAATTTACTGAACACTTGGTAATTAAGGTAGTAAAGTAGGAGAAATAATTAAGGTAATAAATGAGTATTAATGATTTTGAGAAAATTTAAGTTGATGTAAAGAATACGAGTCAATACTGTACTAATATACAGTCGATCGCTGTCCTTTGTTGCCAGCCCTACTTACATTAAAAGTGAAAAGTAGTAAAAAAATAACTTCAATGAAGTAATCTCGTAACAAATCTCATATTCTAGAGCTGGATCCAGATTGAGTTCATATTGGGTCCACATTCGGTCCACCCAAGGCGCAAGCACAATAAGTATTAAGTTCACGTCACATTCAGGTTCGATTAATTCTAATTGTATTCCGATTTAGGACATAATAAATTCCTTTTTCTGTTCCAGTTTAGTTTCAATTTAGAGCTAGTATAACTCCGTTTTAGATACCGTTGGGTTCAGTTATGTATGATTTAGGCCCGATTTATTGTAGGTACTGTGAAAATTTCTTTGAATACACCAGGTGGTAATCACCAGGTTATCATTTGAGTGCTTTCTTCTCTGATAACGTAACGAGCGTATTATTAGATATGTCTCGCGGAACAAGTCACGGGCACAGGCAATGTGGTGATAAAAATTTGGCATCGAGTTCCTAATTATTCTGGTTCGGGATTGAATTACACGGGTCGTTGGTGCATTTGCAAGGCTGACTTTGACGCGGGTGTAAAACTTCCTCGCCTCCAACTGCTAATGAGTTGCTGACCTTATTAACAAAAACCGGCCAAGTGCATGCCGGGCCTCGCACAGAGTAAGGGTTCCGTATTTGCTTCACTAAGCTAAGATTGATGAAAACGAAACCACGAAACCACAGCGCAATGTAATTTGTGAACAGCATCATCTAGTGTAAAATATCGGAACTAAAATTATGTATGAAATTCAAATGAACTATGAAATTGCCTATGTATCGCAGGGGGCGGATTCCACTAGTTTGCCGTTCAAATTAGAAACTAGGAACCAGAACGCTTAGTCCAGTAGTAAGTGCAATGTCGTATTATATGTGTGTACGTTTTTATAAAAAAAAATACATTTTATAAGTTCGTCGACTATTACTTGTTAACCAGTAAAGCCTGCTTAGCCATGATAGTTTTTCTTTTAAATTCATTATATAGACTACTATCATGATTACCACACCATTAGTTCAATTAGAATGAATGGTGGAACGACGATCCTAAGGTGAAAGGACCGTTGGGTAAACTTCTAGGCGGCCGAAATCAAAGCTAGAAGGCACAGCCGCTGTACACAACGCGGTGCTAATCCCAGGAGCCAAGGAAGACCGAGACTAACCTACCATGACCAAATTGGCCGTGTTTTATCAGAAGGTGATGACAATAGCCCCAGGAACCGGCGAGCGTGCATGAAAAGCTATGAATGTTAGAGAAGCGAGTGAAGTATGTAAGGACAGCGTCTTATGGCGCTCGTATATATACATACATGCAGTTCAATTAGAGACTTTGTAATTGGCTGTATTCTGAGCAGTTGTTGCGATTCCACAGTTTACTTGTACAATCACAGCACTCTCAGTCGGCAGGGAATTCATCTGTAATATGCTAGGGCATGGATATTCGTTGCAATGTTAACCAATGAAACTACATCGAGAGCCTCATCTCAACAGCTTCAAAAAACCCGGAGTCCTGAACAGGGTGCGCCAGTTCTTCGCGCCGGACTAGCTTTGTCTGCTTTATAGACTCAAGTTCGGTCCTGCGTGGAGTATTCCTCGCATCTCTGGGACGGTTCCGCACAATATCTTCTCGAGGCTCTCGATAGGTTGCACCGTCGCTGTATATTCGCATAATCGATAAAGAGGTCACCAAAAACCTAGAACCTCTTCAACTTCGTAGAGGCATTGGCTCGCTAAGCGCATTTTACCGCCTTTTCCCTGGTGAGTGCTCTGAAGAACTATTTTCTCTTATCCCATCCCTCTCCCTTCCGTCATGGAACCACACGTGCAGGCTTGCGAAGTCATTATTCCACTGTTGAGAACATTTCTTCGGGTACTAAAAAGTTCGGCAACTCCTGTCTCTGTCGTACCATTAAAAAGCACCTAGCGGGCCAGCATAGGCAGCGTCAACTGACAGGACACTGTAGTCTTTTGTCATTTGCCGCTGCGATATGGGTTTCTCTTTACGCTTACGATCAGGCAAAGCGGAGTTTCCCAAAACTTTGTGAAATTAACTCCCTGCCGACATCCAAAATAATTGCGAACCTAAACTGTGACATTTACAATAAATACACCGTATAAATAAATAATATATCATCTATATAACTGTATCACTAGTATATAAAACGTTAATAAAATATAGGAATATTTGGCACTGTGACGACCAGTTCAAATTTTATCTATTTGGTACGAAACCCTAAAAATATCTTCAACACATTAACAAAAAGCACTGATACCTAAATTTATAGAACATCGAATCTAATAAAACTGAATACTCGTATCTCATAATCACGAGTCTCATAAACTTATTTGCCTGTTCCGGAAAGGTAAGGAGATTCTCGTTATATCTATCTGATAAATGATTTCCTACAAAATTACGTGCCAACACGGCTTAGCTTTCCGTAACGCGTTGTTTATGATAACGGTGGTTTATTTTAATATGTTTTTATAAAGACGCCATTTTGTTTATGTGAACATATTATGATACTCGAATGGGCATTTACAAGCAGTTGCTGAATCCGCTGAAATGATTTTCACTGCATGACGGCATAGATATTACAAGTCGATCTCATTTTTGAATAATTCTTTAGGCACCTAGAATCATGAAATTTGGGAAGAAGCAAGGTCCATATAGCACAAGTTAAGGACGACATCCGTAAGCCGTAAATTGTAGTTATATCATAGAAAACAATTTTTTTTACGGAACCGTTGGAGAGCGAATCCGATTCGCACTTGTCGACTTTTTTATACAACATCGGGAGGCATACAAGCATACGGTCCAGCTGATGTAAAGTGGTTGCAATACAGAGAGTATCCTGCTGCTAACACAGCAACTCCTCAGGAGCTTACTGATAACCCCACTCACTCGCAGAAACAACTGTAACTACAAGTATGTTTTGCAATGATAAATAAATATAAAACCTTACAAAGAATTGTTATTTAACTGAGGCTTTCTATGAGGTAGAAGTACTTTTTCAGTTGGGCTGCTTTGATGCGCCTCTGGTGAAAATTATGTCAAATATTAGACTAACCTGCCATGACCAAATAGGTCGTATTTTATCAGAAGGTGATGACAGGAGCCCCAGGAACCGTTGAGCGTGCATGAAAAGAGCTATGAATGTCACAGAAGCGAGTGACGTATGTAAGGACCGCGTCTTATGGCGCTCGGTTCTCTCTGCCTGCCCCGCAAGGGACTTGGCGGGAAGATATACATTATAATGATGGATTGATGCCGATGTTGAGCAATATACTGTAGAAAGGGACCTTTCGCATTATATCGCACACTTTCAAAGCGTACAATACATGCAATAACGTATCCAAAAATAAGCACAGTCTCTCAACACTCTCGATCTCGATCATCGAAACTCTTCACGCCACGAAGCCACAAGTTTCAGGTGTTCCAGTTCAAAAACGTCAGTAGTGTTTACACAATCATGTTGGAAAACGAACGTAATGCCTCGAAGTAACGTAACGTGTAACGAAATTTTACTTCAAAAACGAATGTAGACCATACGACTGAAGTAAAACTTCTTTAGCTCTATAGTGTGATACAGACAATAGGCCTGCACTGTGTCTTAGATATATGAAACTTAACTCGCTATGAGAGAAAGAGAGAAAGAAAATGTGTGCCCGAACCTCTCTCTCTTGCCCCTACATTAATATACGAAATATAACCCTCTCTCTCTTTCTATCTTCACCAACTTATATCTCCCTCTCAACTTCCGTTCGCCTCGCCCGATCACACTTTTGGTAACGCTCTCATCACGCATTCACCAGCTCTTATTGGCTAGTTCTCGGATCAACATCGCTAAAAGCTATAAAAAACGGGGCGTGGCTGTGTCGTGGACACGGCAGTGAGTTTAAGTGAATACCTTTTCGTAACGGGTAAACGGAAGGAAGTTAAACTAAAAGGAAATTATACAATGAGCAAAATGATCTCAAAGTTGCGCTTTCCCCCCACCGCGCGCAATTCGTCACAGTCCTCACTCAACATGACGAATTCTTTGATTCTTTAGCTATTAAGTGGTGTGACTTTTTTTTTAGAAATGAGCTATGAATGTTAAAGAAACAAATAAATAGTGTGAGGAGCGCATCTTGTGGCGTTCGGTCATCTCTGCCTAACCGTCAAGGGACCTAGCAGCATTGAGATATAGATAGATAGTATACAATAGATGCAATAAATACTCGTATATACCCAATTAGATTATGACTCAAAATAGATGCCAATGCATGAAAGACAATATATCCTTAGAATGCAAAGTTTAATCTCCATTTGAAACAATACAAAATCTACAGTTACAACATCGAATGATTAAACAAATCTTTCATTCATTCATTACCAGAGAAACAGATCTCAATAATATTCGATTAGAAATACAAGAGTGATCATAAAAATCCAAATGGAATCTCCAACATTAATTTTAGTAGACGAGTGAACAGCTATAAATTGGTTCGAAGACGACGTAACATTATACTAAAACACCACAGGAAAATGAAAATGTCTGTTCCATTATGTTACATCATCATTATGCGAATAATCCGATATTTTAACAGGATTCGATGTACCTACTCTTTTATACACATATGCTTTTGAATATACTTTTGACAAGCTCGGTGGCGCAGCGGTTAATAACGCGACACCGACGCTGGTGGGTTCGATTCCCAAATAGGACAAAATTTGTGTGCATGAACAAGTCCGTTTGTCTTGGTCTGGGTGTTTTTAAGAGAGGTAGGATGCATCAAAGCATTTTATCTGGGAAGGTGTATTCACGCCACAAAGAACCGCAGCCAAATAACAACTGCCTAGAGGGTTGTTGTGTTCCTGCGTGTGAGTGAGGTCACCAGTAAGCTTCTAAGGAGTTGCTGTGTTAGCAGCAGAGGAGGCATCGCGCGAGTGATATTACAAGCGTTCATAGGCTACGGCAACCGCTTTACGTCAGGTGAGCCGTGTGCTTGTATACCTGCTGACGTTGTATAAATATATATAGGTATATTTTAATATAGTTAAGTCCGATCACGTGTTACTCTTGTATATAGGGAAGCGTCAGACTTACTGCTTAATGATTGATTTAAGGTCCCTCGTCCAATCCCACTCGCAAGGGCAGCGTTTGGAAATTGCAGATGATTTTCTCGTCCAAAATACCTCAATACGAAAATCTAAAATTAATTATTCTTCTTAGAGTTATCCCGTTTCCTTTTCCGTTGGGATTGGCGGGGTCCGCTACGTAAGCTTAAGGATTTGGCTAAGATACTGATTTTTACATGAAGCGACTGCCGTTAGACCTCCACAGATCAGAGGGAAAACCAGACCTTTATAAGGTAAGGTCACATGCCTTTCGAAATATAAACTATTAAATGTGCGAGTTTCCTCTCGATGTTTTCCCTCATCGCCGAGTAAGTGATAATTACAAATGTGTCCAAAAATCTGAAAACACGAATTTAGAAGTTAGTAGTAAATAAATGATATAAATAAGTAAATAATAGGGGTTAAAGTCTAAGATGTTTTTATAGTTATAGATACGTAGTTCACGCTCTAGAATGGCAATACGAAAGTAAGGTACTCGCATACCCAACTCGCATTCAGTTGGGCACGCTCTCGCGTTGTGAATATACGTACTTCGCCACAAAGTATAAATGTCTTAAGATATATATTCATCTCTTTGTAATGACAGGTATGCCCTATCATTTGTCTCTTTGTTAGAGCAAAGTGTCATAATAAATACCTGTACGTAGATATAGTACTGCTTGCGCCATTTTAAAATACAATAATGTTGGTGTATAACGTGTCTACCTTTTGATACGTCACTGGTTAAAGTATGAAATTGCCGTTTTATAGTAACAGATACTTTGAATAGACACTGAACCTTCATGGTGTGAGATTTCCGAGTGACACTTTATTCACATGATACCTATGAGGTTTTTCTTTTAAAAAAATGTGTGTCATTTGATTTTCGAATTTCAACTGTTTTTTTATTCAGTTTAGACGAGCTTTTCTTCTTTATGGATACGTCGAAAATCCGAGTAATTATTGAATACGAGTTCCGACGCGGAACTAACACGGCAGAAACGGCTCGCAATATCAATGCTGCGTTTGGAGAGGAGGCTGCTAATGAACGCACCGTGCGTTTTTGATTTAAACGCTTTCGTAATAGAAACTTCGACTTGAAGAACGAACCACGTGGAAGCCCACACAGGTGAATAACGCTGAATTGAAGGAGATGGTGGAAAGCGATCCGAGATAAACTACCCAGGAATTAGCGGCATGATTTATGTTGCCTTACCTACAATATTGACTCATTTGCATCAAATCAATAAGATAAAAAATATGAAAAATGGGTGCCTCATGATTTGACTGATCTGCAGAAAGAAACGCGTGTTAAAACTTATGTTGCCTTGTTGAATCCGTACAGAAATGAAGGAATATTGGATCGAATTGTGACATGTGATGAAAAGTGGATTCTTTATGATAACCGCAAGCGAAAAATGCAATGGCTGACCGTAGGTCTAACGCCGCAACAGTGCCCTAAAGCAAAGCTTACCAATAAAAAGGTAAGAGTTGTAATTGGGCTGCAGTTTTCTGTGAGGTGGAGGTATTTCCCCAGACGGGCTGCTTTGATGCAACCTACCTCTCTTAAAGCATGCAGACATGTTCTTGTAAACAAATGTTTGGTCATCGAACCCACGAGCGTTGGTGTCAAAGTCGCGTCATTCACGACTGCGCCACCGAGTTCGTTAAAATACACTATATAACATATTTTTGGAGCATGAATGGCTCATTATCATTTCCTCTCCCTCCCTAATAATTACATAATATTGCTTTTATTCAAGACCTGAACCAGCCATTGCGTGATTACGTAAGTACTACTGGTAAAAATCTAACAAAAAGTATTATTAAAGTGTAGAAAATTGTAGCGAGCACTCTAGCGCTTTTGTCTGTGAAGTTTCTCTTCCTGCAGACACGTAACGAACGTTAGAACTTAAGTAGCATTTTTACTAGAAACTACATAAATTATGAGAAAAAATCTTGAAGTTTTCTTAATCACGAGGTATTCTCAGTTGTAACATTCCTATTTAGAGGTCGGATTCATAAAGGGAGAGTTATGTGTTATTGTTATTGGTCATTCTATCAGACGGTGATGTCAGGAGCCCTATAAACCTGCGAGCGTGCATGAAAAGAGCAATGAATGTTAAAGAAGTGAGTGAGATATGTAAGGATCGAGTCGGAAATGGTCGGATGTGAATGCTATCAAAAATCGTTGAACGTTCGATCACAATCCAGGGCACAAATGCGGGATTGGCTTTTGCATCCAAAATTCTTGGTAGCCATTTTTGAATTTGTTTTTTTTTATTTTTATTGTATGTAAGGATCGAGTCACGTGGCGCTCGGTTCTCTCTGCCTACCCCGCATGGGATTGGGAGTGAATTGTAGATAGATAGATAGATATGTGCTTGAAACATGTCTTTCTTTCTGCCGCACCTTTGTTCAGAACGAATAGATTGTTTCTTGATTGGTTGCAGAAGCACATAAGCGGGTTAGATCAAATTGCATGTAGATCGGGCATATAGATCGTTTTCGTTATTAGTATAAAGGGTATAAGAGGTTTGCAGTCAATTTAATGTATTTTTTTATACCACGTCCAGAGGCACACAAGCATACACCCCATCTGATGTAAAGCGATCACCTTTACCACCTCTCCTGCTAACACAACAACGCTTTAAGAGCTTACTGGTGACCTCGCTCATACGCAGGAACATAACAACCCTCCAGAGAGTTGTTATTTGGCTGCGGTTTCCTGTGAGGTGGAGGTACTTCCCGAGACGGGTTGCTTTGCGCCCTACCTCTCTTTGAAACACCCAGAAGACAAACAGTCTTGTTCATGCACACAAATGTTTATCCAGTGTGGGAATTGAACCCACGAGCGTTGGTGTCAAAGTCGCGTTATTAACCGCGGCGCCACCGAGCTCGTCAAAAACATCGCGTTACTTATTATACTTATTGGGTATATATGTATTCTTATTGCCTATCGGTTAAAATATCCTTATATTACTCGGGAGGTTCTAATCCCTGAGATATATAGGCGCTAGGAATTCACACACAAGGTTTTGGTGAGTGAGGCGGGCCTAGTTGCGCTGTCAATTGATTAATTGGTTTGTGATTGGTTGGGTTCCCTACTTAAGTCTAAGGATTTGACGAAGTTACAGATTTTTACATAGTGCGGCAGCCGTCAGACGTCAATGAAGCTCATTAAAAACGTTAATGTTGGAAGAGAAAAATTATAATTTACAATGAGAGTCAATTTGCTACATAATTGTATCAAGAGAAAACGTCTCGATACACTTATATATATATATATATTTATACTACGTCGGGAGGCATACAAGCATACGGCTCACCTGATGTAAATTGGTTACCGTAGCCTATCAACGCTTGAGATATATTAAGTATCACTCGCGCGATGCCTCCTCTGCTGCTTCCACAGCAACTGCAACTCCTTGGGAGCTTACTTACTAAGGAGGTGTTATTTGACTGCGGTTTTCTGTGAGGTGGAGGTACTTCCCCAGACGGGCTGCTTTGATGCGCCCTACCTCTCTTAAAACACGCAGACCAAGACAAACAGACATGTTCATGCACACAAATGTTTGCCTTGTGTGGGAATCGAACCCACGAGCGTTGGTGTCAAAGTCGCGTCATTCACGAGTGAGCCACCGAGCTCGTCATTATATAGCTATCTGACATTATTTTATAAGTGAAGTTATACATGACAATGTAATTGTTATTAAACTGACTTTCCAAATGTTCGCTACGCAATTAACAGACATGTTAGCGGATGTTTGATCAAACTTTTAGACGTTGAGAAATGTCTTATACTTGATTACTTAGATTGAATACAGTATAGTACTGTTTGGTACTGAGCAGTGATAGCCCAGTGGATAAGGAATCAGCCTACTGAACAAATGGTCCCCGGTTTGAATCCTGGCATGTACCACTAAATTCGTATTTTCCGATTTATTTATAATAACCTATAACTTCACGCCAAATCCCTTGCGAGGTGGGCAGAGAGAACCGAGGGCCACGTGACTCAATGCTTACATATCTCAATCGCTTTTTCAACATTCATTGCTCTTTTCATGCACGCTCGCCGGTTTTTAGGGCTCCTGACATCACCTTCTGATAGAACACGACCAATTTGGTCATGGTAGTCAAGTCTTGGCCTTCCTCGGCTCCTACGTCCTTCCACTTTTGCATTGTATACCTGCTTCGTCATTCTTTCATCCTGCATTCATTCTACATGTCCGAACCAAGGGAGCATGACTCTTCTTATTTTAACACCGCTCTCTTTCCGACCAACTCTGTTTCTAACATCATCATTGCAAATACGGTCTACAAGCGGATTACGGATACAGATTTATTTAAATATTTGTAATTATCGCTTGCTCGGTACCGATGGAAAACATTGTGAGGAAGCCCGCACGTCCAAGAAATTATATTTCGATAAATGTATCCTAACCTAAGAAAGATCTGGTCTTGCCACTGGGGAGGTCTGACGGTAGTCGCTCCATGTAAAAATCAGTATCTACGTCAAATCGGAGTCCTGAACAGGGTGCGCCGGTTCTTCACACCGGACCAACTTTGTCTGCTTTATAAGACACAAGTTCGGGCCTGCGTTGAGTATTGCTCGCATCTCTGGGACGGCTCCGCACAGTATCTTCTTGAGGCTCTCGATAGGTTATCCCCGTCGCTGCATAATTGACGACGAAGAGGTCACCAAAAACCTAGAAGCTCTTCAACTCCGTAGGGACATAGGCTCTCTAAGCGTATTTTACCGCCTTTACCATGGCGAGTGCTCTGAAGAACTGTTTTCCCTTATCCCACCCTCACCCTTCCGTCATAGAACCACACGTGCGGGCTTGCGATGTCATAGTTCTACGGTTGAGAATATCTCTTCGCGTACCAAAAAGTTCGGCAACTCCTATCTTTGTCGTACCATTAAAAAGTGGAACGCCTTGCCTGCTCATGTGTTCCCTCCTTCCTACAATATGGGATCCTTCAAACGAAGCGTGAAGAAGCATTTTGCGGGTCAGCATGGCAGCGTCAACTGACAGGATACGGGATGTAGTATGTTGTCAGTTGCAGTTGCGATTTGGGCTCCTATTTCGCTTACCATCAGGCAAAAAAATCCTTAGGTTTAGGTAGCGGACACCGCCAATCACAAGATTAGAAAACTGAATAATGCGAAGAAGTAGTTTATATTGTACTGAATTTAGTAAGGCGTAGTGTCGAAATCCAAATTGCATATGCGGAACCCAAAATGCTAATGAAGATGCCTGGTGTAGAGCAGCGAACCTAAACTGACGACATTTAAAGTCAATTTGATCTAAATTAGTTTGTGTGCTTCCGTTATCGATTAGCTCATGTTAAGTAGCGCCGGCCGGCAACAACCCACTGTCGATAGTAGATGCATACCGTTGCTGCCCTGGTTGCTCCAGTCTCTGTCTCTGCTCTAGTCTCTGCGTCACGTGTTTCGCCATGTCCACGATGTTAGCCACTAGTAAATAACAGCAAGCTGTGTAGGCAGAGCTGATATTTTTTAAATTTAAAAAATATTTAAATATTTTATTTTTAAATATTTTTTAAATTTAAAAAATATTTAAATATTTTATTTTTAATTTTTTAATTTTTTTAAAATATATGGAACCCTGTACGACATCTAGCGACGAGTGCTGTTACTTTTTCTGTTGATGGGAGTGCAGTGCAGACTGCACTGCAGAGTGGCCGGCCATACGTTCTCCCATATGTTTTTTTTTCTAATTGGAACGATTTTGGACCGTTCTTCCTCACCAACGAACATTTAAATTTCAAATTAAAGGATACAAAACTACAATATGTTAGCTATTAGTGTGTCGATTTTGGAGTTTCTCACTATTACCGTCTAAACGCTAGCTGGATGACATCAGTCTACCCCAAACGGCAATTTTGAGGGTAATGTGGCTCCACTGGCTATCGCAGATCTGCCAATTAGATTAGTATACTATGAACGTAGCATGTTATATCAGAGACGACCGGAGCAGCCATGGCAGAAATACACAGAACAAATATTTGTGTACATGAACATGGCGGCTTGTCTTGGTGAGGGCGTTTTTAAGAGAAGTAGGTCGCATCAAAGCAGTCCGTCCGGGAAAGTACCACCACCTCACAGAAAATCGCAATGTAAATAACAACGCCCTAGAGGGTTGTTGCGTTTCTGCGTATGAGTGAGGTCACCAGTAAGCTCCTAAGGAGCTGCTATGTTGGCAGCAGAGGTGGCATCGCGCAAGTGATGCTTAATGTATTGCACACTCTCATAGGCTACGGAAACCGTTTTACAGCGGGTGGGCCGTATGCTTGCATGCCCCACGGCGTTGTAAGAAAAAATAGTAAGTATACAGGATAATATTAAGTATACGGAATAATTCTAGGAAGAATCTTACATACATTCAGAATAGACAAGATAAAGTCTAAAGCTGGTGTCATTCTTGCGAACACTCAGGAAGTGTTAGAACAGTGGAGTGAATATTTTGAAGAAATGTATGAGTATGCCTCGGACGCTGGCAATGAGAGAGAGTCTGATGCTTACTCCACGTTGACGGCGTCTGACGAAGGCATTACTATGGATGAGATCGAATGGTCGATATGAAGTTTGAAAAATAGAAAGTCAGCGGGAATTGATATGATCACAGCTGAGATTATCAAACTAGGTGGCACTTACGTCCGGGACGCCTTCTGGTTCTTATGCCATGTATGCTGGAGAACTGAATTGGTCCCAAAGGACCGCAGATGCGCAGTCATCGTGCTTTTGTATAGGCAGGGGGTCACGGAATACGCTATCTATAGGGCCATCAGTTTGATCAGCTTAGCAGCAAAAGTATATGGAAAGCTAATTGAAAGGAGATTGAGGGTGAAATCCGATGGAATGTTGTGGGAGGCACAGGGAGCATTCCGAAATTGAAGAGGATTTACGGATCAAGTTTACTCGCTCCGCAATATCATGGAGAAGCACCTGGCCATAGACCAGAAGATTTTCCGCGGTTTTATGGATCTTGAGAAAGCATTTGAAAGGGTTATACGAAAGGAACTGTGGGACATATTGCCGGGATATGGGACTGACGGGTCACTGCTACGTTTATGGTGCTGTGCAGTCTACTTACAAGGATTGTTCTGCATGTGTGCGGTTAGATAGTAGCATGTCACCCTGGTTCGATATCAAAATTAGTGTCAAACAGGGTTGTATGCTATTTATTCTGTATATCGATAGTTATCTGCAGAGAATAAGATAGAATAAGATATAAGATCGACGAATGTAGGATTACCCATGGGTGACCTAGTGGTGAACTGTCTGCTGTATGCAGACGATGCAGTGATATTAGCAGAAACACCATCTGAACTGCAAACACTGGTCACAATGATGAAAGACGATTGTATGGAGAAAGGCTTACTAATGAATGCGAAAAAAACAAAGATAATTGAAAGAGAAGAAACCAGAACCAATGTAAGGATTACGGTTGACAAAAACGTGTAGGAACAAGTGGATGAGATTGTATATCTTGGATGCGCTTTCAGCAGGGATGGAAGGTACACCGCTGATGTGGAAAGACGTGTCAGTCCTGGGAATAGGGTGAATGGGGCGTTGGGAAAATTTCTAGGCAGTAAAAATTTGAGCCAGTAGGCACATCTCGCTCGCTATACACAATGTAGTGCTGGTCCCAACGCTTACTTCTGTAAGCGAGAGCTGGGTATGGCAGAGAGAGCATGAAAGTAGAATAAACACGGTCGAAATGCGAGCGTGCGCAAAATTTGTGGTGTAACGCTTGTAAACCGTATTCGCAATGATTATGTTAGAAACAGAGTTGATCTGAAAGAGTGCGTCGGTGCTGAAATAAGAAGAGGCATGCTTTGTTGGTTCGAACATGTAGAAAGAATGCGGGATGAATGAAGGACGAAGCAGATATTTAATGCAAAAATGGAAGGATGTGGGAGCCGAGGAAGGCCAAGACTTGCCTACCATGACCTGTGGTTGTGATCTACTCGTATCAGAAGTGATGTTAGGAGACTTAGAAACCGGCGAGCCTGCATGAGAAGAGCAATTAATGTTAAAGAAGCGAGTAAGGTTGGTACGATCGAGGCACGTGGCGCTCGGTACTCGCTACCTACCCCGCAGGGGATTTAGCGTGAAGTTATAGATTTAAAAATCGTATTTAAGGTTATTTGGCCGTTCAGATCGGTCAGGCTGTACATAAGCATTTATAATAGTATATTTTATGTGGTACATTTATGTAAGTACTACATTTGATACCTGTTCCCAGCTATAAGGCACTGCTTTGAAGGTATTAAATACCCATACGTTATTCATTACCAGTATAATATCTATGATGAAAATACTGCTTTGTAATTACATAGGTTTGGCGGCTACCAGCTTACTCCAAGCTTACTCCAATACTCACCATATACTTTTGTTACAATGTTTGATAGTTGACTATATTTTAGTTATATTCACATTAAAAATTATAATTTGTGACGAAAATAATGTAGCACTTATTATAGGAAGTGAACTCATATATTTTTCTGCTGAACGAAATTTTGCCGCCCATAATCTTCAAATGCTCTTTTGATCTCCTTTGAATATTTTTATGTTCGTTCGTTTTATAGACTTTTATTCATTTTTTTAACGTATCTGTTTCTAAGTTCAAATTTTATTTGAAAATCAACAAGGCTCAATAGATTTCTAATGGAGATTACATCTATTCAAGGAATTCAAGGTCCTATGTTGTGAATTTCCTTTGTATCAGTCAATATCAGATCATATTACGTTCCGTTTAGAGTTGAAGCTTGAGGTATTTATACGAATCATTAAAAGGACGACGATCACAAAGACTCCTGTGAAATTTTCAAATGCCTTTATCGCTTTGTAGTTTAGGATAGAAGGCTGCTCTTTCAAGGGTCCTTGAAATAGTTTGCTACACACAGACGCTAATGAGTTCTAATAATAAACACGAGAGCAAAGGGTTTATATTTGATTTATGAGTGACACACTTGTTGCCCTTAAAAAGCTGGGGACAATATTGTATTACTTACACACCATTACGCCTGTCTTCTATTGGGGTAGGCAGTCTATGCAATGCCAAGTTCACTAATCCAAACATATCTATTTCGCTTCTTTAAAATTTATCATTTACTTTATGCATCCTTGTCATTTTTGGTGCTTTTAATATGACATTTCCATTCATTCTTGGTTGATACACTTTCGTAACTATCGATTCTTTCCAAACATCCCTAGTATCTTAGCATAGCCTTTTCAATTTCTATGGGTACAGTTTCCCACATTCCACTATATCTCCCTCGTAAACAAATAAACTACATACACATATGAACACTATTACAGAGTACCAAATCGTATTTGACACTCTGTAATAGCTTTATACCTTTCAATGACCAACTTTTTCATTTTCAACAATCACTTTTATACCTTTTCGTCTAAAGGCCTCATTCATTACAGTAACCATTTGTTGTAGTTCCTCCGTCGAAGAAGCAAAGAGAACCTGATAATTGGCGTACATCAGGTTCTTATAAACACACATACCTACAATATTCCAACAAAAAAATATCACGCAATTTGATATAAACTACTCTGTGTGCTTCCATCACCGATTAGTTCAAGCCAACTTGCGCCAGCCGTCGCCCACCCACTAGCTATACTCTGGTCATCACTGCCTCGGCTGTTAAGAATCTCTCTACGATTGTCCGTAATCTGGAATTGAAAGGCACCGATGCTCCGCCACCGTTCCTGTCCTGGCTGCTCTAGTCATGTCTGTAACACGTGTTTTAACTCCCGACCTGTCATCCGCAAACTCTATTGATGTCAGCAGTTAGAATAACATGCTACAGGTGACTCAATTGTATGAATATTATTCACAGCTTGTTATTCTAACGGATATAGTCTTTCATCAATCCATTGCGCCTTAGGATGAATAATTGGTGGTGAAAGCACACGATGTAGTAGCACACGTGATGTAGTTTGACGAGCTCGGTGGCTCAGTCGTGAATGACGCGACTTTGACACCAACGCTCGTGGGCTCAATTCCCACACAAGGCAAACATTTTTGTGCATGAACATGTCTGTTGGTCTTGGTCTGGATGTTGTAAGTGAGGTAGGGCGCATCAAAGCAGCCCGTCTGGGGAAGTACCTCCTCCTCCTCACAGAAAACCGCAGGCAAATAACAACTCCCTAGAGGGCTGTTGTGTTCCTGTAAGCTCCCAACGAGTTGCTGTGTAAGCAGCAGAGGAGGCATCACGCGAGTGATAATTAACATATCGCAAACGTTAATAGGCTACGGTACCCGCTATACATCAGGTGAGCTGTATGCTTGTATGCTCCCGACGGAGTATAAAAAAAAATGTAGTTTAGATCAAATTGCCTGTAAATTTTACTTTCGTAAAATGGCGCCCGAATCTATTAACTACCTATATTATGAAAAGGACTTCAGCGGGTACTCGCTATTATACGAATAGTTTATTATAATCGGCTTTCTATTTTGCTGTTAAGTGAGTCAAATACCTAATTAGTGGAGGTATAGACGACTGACAAAATTACTCCGAACAAAGCTTTGGCGTGAGACCAGATCAATAAAACATTATCTGTTCTCTATGCATAAATGACTGCATTTCAGCTTATCGATTTCTATTACTATTAAACTTATAAAATTTATATCATTGCTGTAAAAAATATATTTAAAATAACAATCCGAGAAATAATTAAGACAACAATAATGTACAAATCGATTACAAGCAAACTATTCAATGACAAAGAGGCACTGATACTCTACAAGACGACTCTGTTCTGTCTCCAGATAAAAGCGCAATTACGTGCATAGACCGCTGGCTAAATTGCACTTCCCCAGCGCTCGCACCCATTGCCTTCTCGTTCAATTACAGCCGCGCTTTGACCGGGAGATCGGGGGGAGATATATAATCTATAGGAAACTTAAGACGAATTAACGACTCTAATATAACAGAACATGCAGCTAATGGCAATGTATTGGTTTGTTCTAAAATATATTTTTTTATGTAAGAATACTAGCTGCAGATCACGACTTTACTCGCGAGGAGTCTTACAAGTTTTCAGTAGAAATCTTAATTTCATATGAAATAAACAGTATACCAAAATATTACATCAGGGTCACGTGTCCTGACGCGAGTTAAACATTTTTTACTCATCCCAAAAAGTGCACAACGCTGCTAAAGAAGTTTTCACTTCAAAAATATTGTGTTCTATTGTGTAATCACGCAATGACTACTGAACGTTACATACGTTTTGATAGAATTTTCTACGGTGATAAAATATTATGCGTTATTAACGTATGTAACGTTCAGTAGTCATTGCGTGATTACACAATAGAACACAATATTTTTGAAGTGAAAATTTCTTTAGCGGCGTTGTGCACTTTTTGGGATGAGTAAAAAATGTTAAACTCGCGTCAGGACACGTGACCCTGATGTAATATTTTGGTGAGAATTAGAACTCAAGTTCGCTGCAGCGCTAATACCTTTAATACCATTAGTTACCTCTAAATAACCTAATTTAAACATGAATCGCTAGATCGTTCATAGGGCATTATTTTCTCGCGACCAAAACGTTGTAAGCGCCATGAAACCGTGATAGTTAGACAGTTGAAATTTTCACAGATGATGTATTTCTGTTGCCGCTATAACAACAAATACTAAAAAATAGAATAAAATAAATATTTAAGGGGGCCCCTATACAACAAACGTGATCTTTTTGCTCGTTTTTGCTCGATATTGATAACGGCAACAACATTCACAGAATATTTAGTTATATATTCACTTTAAGAATAAATAATTAAATTAAAATAAAAGAAATATTTAAGCGGGGCTCCCATACAACAAACGTGATTTTTTTGCCGTTTTTATCGATAATGGTACGTAACCCTTCGTGCGCCAGTCCGACTCGCACTTGGCCGATTATTTTTAAACGACTGGTCTGACCTCAAGGTCTGTAGTATTCAAATAATATGTCTATTAAATTCTGCTACGTTAATACAACAATAGTACTATACTAGTCCGGTATTACAACAGTCACAAACAAATGTCTAACTACGTGTTAGAGTAGTTAGTAATGCTACTTTAACACCAACATTCGTTCGATTCCCAAACAGGACAAACATTGGTGTGTATAAATATGCCTTTTTGCCACACCCAGCCAAGTAACAACTCCTTGGAAGACTGCAGTATTACTGCGACTGAGTGAGGTTATCCTTAGGAGTTGCTGCTAATATAGCAACGTATGAGCAATACTGCCTGTATCAAAGGCTACGGTTACCACTTCACATGAGTCATGTGGCTCCCTCCGCTGTGTAAAATAGTTAAAGCGAAACTCAATTTTGAGTTTTGTTAATAACAACAAGATTTTAACAAAATACTTTTTCCGAAATCATAGACAATGATTCGGAATAAGACTTTCATTCGATTGACAATGTATAAGATTAAATGCATTTTAGTAAAAACTTTAGCTTTTATATTTTAGATGTATTGACTCCTAGTGAACCAGTCTCGTCCTCGGCTGACTTTGAACACATATTTATTCTGGATGAGTTTTTACACCACTCGGCGTTCAATATAACACTCTCGATAAAGAATATCCAACGCGTTTAACATAAAAATCTCACATATTTTCTTCTACTTTTTATACTCTACGTGATTCTACATTCGTGGTACATTATCGGTGTTATTTCAAACAACAAATCGATAACATATTCCTACACAAAATAATAACACAATTTGCACAGTTGAGCTGTATAGTGATAGTTTAAGCTAGTACAGGTTATGAATGTAATAGGAATGTAGTAATTACATACTAATTAAATAAAAATAGGTATTTGATTAAGTGTGATTTTATTTTATGTTAATAATTGTTGTTATGACATTACTGCACCTATTTAACAGAAAACATCATTTTATATCTCTTGCTTGAGAATATTTTACCATTAACCAGAATTCATTGTGGATGCTGTCAAACCAACAACAACTGTACATCACATGATATTCTTCTCTTTACTTCGTACTTTTTCATGTCTTTGGACTAGATTAATTGCCTTCATACATTGAGTTATCCTAATCCTAAGTAAAAGTCTTGCTCCATTTTGGTAATAATTCAAACTAGTGTCCGCTGCAGCGCTGACATAATTTAGATGTCTATTCCAATGATTCGAAGATACAGCACTAAATCGCTTCTAAGGAGTATTTTTCTCGCGACCAAAAGGTCGAAAGCGCCGTGATTTTCATGGCGCTTACGCGTTTCGTCCAACGTAGTACAGCAATGAGTTGTTGCCGATCGGCAACAAAGCATAGTGCAAACATTTGGCTCGCGGTGTCGGTTCTAGTACATAATAATTCAATGCCTTAATAATTTAACATTTTTTTGCAATAATACATCGAGCATTATTTGTGATATCGATAAATTTTAAATATATTCTTAACCCGTTAAAGGCTAAAAAAACTGATTACGGCTGTGTCGTAGACGTAATAGGTTTTCCTAATGGAACGTAAACGGAAGTAATTTATACTCAAAGAAAATTATGTAATACATAATTTTTTCTCAAAAAGGCATCTTCTTGCCCGCGCACCCGCTATGCGTCACAATCCTTCTTCGGCGTAACGAATTCTTTGATTCTTTAGCTATCAAGTGGTGAAGCAATTACATCAGTTTTCTGTATTAACCCTGACTATGGACGCAAATATAAAGACGTATGGACGTCAATATACCTACCTATATATGTACAAATTATTATACATCATTCCACAGTTGGAGACATTTTTTCTCGCACTAAAAAGTTCGGCAACTCCTATCTCTGTCGAACTATTAAAAAGTGGAACGCCTTGCCTGCACATGTGTTTCCTCCTTCCTACAACATGGGATCCTTCAAACGAAGCGTGAAGAAGCACCTTGCGGGCCAGCATGGTAGCGTCAACTGACAAGACACTGTAGTCCTTTGTCAGTTGCCGCTGCAATTTGGGCTCCTCTTTTCGCTTACCAACGGACGAAGCGGAGCCACTATGCTGAGCCAATATAAAAAAAATTAAAACTTTGACGTTTGTATGCCAGTGACATTTTCTTACCTATACCGCGCACCTACGAAACAACGATAATGCACGATAAGTAAAGTGCGTAAAGAATGTAATATAGCTAAAACTAAGAAATATTACTTTTGCGAACTAGATTTGGAAGTAGATACATAATGCTCGTGTGTTGTCATATAGTAATTGCTCAGGAATTTACTAGTAACCGAACTCACGGGAACACAACTACCCTTCAGGGATTTTTTTTTTTATATGCAACGTCGAAAGGCATACAAGCATACGGCCCACCAGATGTAAAGCAGTTACTGTAGCCTATTAACGCTTATAATATATTAAGTATCAGTCGCGCGATGCCTCCTCTGCTGCTTACACAACAAATCCTTAGGAACCTACTGGTGACCTCACTCATACGCAGGAACACAACAACCTTCCAGGAATTTTTGTTATTTTGCTGCGGTTTTCTGTGAGGTGGAGGCACTTCCCCAGACGGGCTGCTTTGATGCGCCCTGCTTCTCTAAAATGATTGTTATTAAGCGGAAACTTTCTGTGAAAAATAATACCTAGGGTAGCTTTACTGTCATCTAAAACAACCGTGACCGATGGCTACATGCAGGCTGCAATAGATGGTGCTTAACTTGCTTGAATAGACAGAGACGCACACCGACATCATCGAGCTCCACAGATAGCGGAGCTCTTGATTGTCATGTTGATTTCCATTACAAATCCCCCCCCCCCCCCTAAATGGATCGTAATGAAATAGTACAGAGGCAGTGTCGGATTTATAAAAGAACATAGGCTATTTACTATCATAATAATAAAATCGAACAACGGACAAAAACACGAGGCAAACTAGACTATATGATTATCAGTTGTAAAAATGACAATCCAGAGAAATATATATGTATATTGCCTTTCTTTCGGCATTGTTTTTTATTTATTTCGCCGGTAATGATCACTTCCGCAAATACATATCAAAATATATACATAATAAGTGAGCTGTGTCTCTCTTCAGACGAAGGGCTAATGGAATCATAAATTATTTTATGTTTTCAATCTATTTACTTTACTCCTCCTAACATAGGAGAGTAATTTTATTATTCAAGCATCTATTTATGTATGCTTCCTCTCTTGTTACTTTCCGTCTACTTATCTCTCTCCTATAATATCATTACCACATCAACCCTTACTCATCCCACTGCAGGAATACGGCCCTCCTATCAACCGAAGGGGTTTAGAACATACTCCACCACGCTGCTCAAATGCGGATTGGCGGAGGCCAGTGTTTTCAAGCCGCCCGAGGGCCACTGACTTAGCTTAACGACTGTTATCTATTGATGACAGCCGGGACCGACGGCTTAACGTGCCCTTAGAAGCACGGAGAATCTCGAGATACCAACGCTTATCATAAGTTTTTATTCCACACCACGTTCAAATTTGGTATAACTAACTGTGGTCGTAAGGAGTTATTGTTAAATTCAAAAATTAAACCTAATTGGAGCCGAGATGATGAATATACAAAGAGTTTCTTATTTCACCTTTATATATTTAAAGGAACACGTCTAACATATTTCTAGTACCAGCGGTAAAACTGTGATTAACCTGACTTGCCTGCCAATCTCGGATTTGGCGTGAAAATATAGATAAAAACAGATTTTTTTTTACTATCTTATATTCAAATTTACTGAATTTGCGAGGTGACAACCCTTGCACAAGAGTATTCTTATAAATAAGTAATACCTAGTCCGGTCATAAGTTCTGTTACACATGAATATGCATTTATTTTTTATGTATGTATGTATATCTTTACGCCTGGCCCTTACGGGGTAGGCAGAGAGAATGACAAAGTGTGCGCACACAGTTCTAAAGAAGCATATTATATATGCATATTCATGTGTAACAGAACCTACGACTATGTTATTACTTATTTATAAGAATATATTTGTGCAAGGGTTGTCACCTCGCAAATTCAGCAAATTTGAATAATGAAGTAATGTAATCTTAATAAAATCATTTAAGTACATATTTATTATATAAAATATATTTATTATATTTTATTTATATAAAACTTACATTTTTCACAAAAATTAAGCTTTGTGACTCCTTGATAAGACACCCCCATAGGTTACGGTAACTCCGTACCTTATTTGCCACCTCAGTAGTATTAAAAATATACAGATAAAAAGTACTTGCTACACTACATCGTCTTTTATTAGCTATTCATAGTACACACGAATTTCTGACGCGTAAACTTCTTCAGCGTAGTACCTACACCTCACTTCAGATACTTAGACGTCCTTAGCTTACCGAGGAGAAAGGTACTTACTTTGCATTGTGAAGCAGTCCTAGGAAGAATCTTAACTTACATACTATGAATTCAGTAATTTAAGGAGAATATATGTAACAATGTAATTCTTATATTGCTGTAGTATTCTGTAGAGCGGATTCTGTAATTTGAGCATTTAATATCGCCGAGTAAAAGTAAGTTAGAGCTATTCTCAAGAGATCAATTTACAATGGAAATTAGTAAAGGGAATTTATAAACGTGCGTTAAAAATCAAAAATGTTATTGTTTCCGCAAACTTAAATTTATTTGATCGTTAATTTTTGTTAGCTCTCTCTGCCTACCCCGTATGGGACTTGGTGTGAAGTTATAGAATAGAATAGTTAATTTTTGTAACGATTTCACTTGTAGTGTTGTAATTTTGTTAACTTGTTAAAAGGGTGCACACAGCTAAGTGGCGCCCTCATTTTGTTTTTATTAATAACGCTGTATTTAAGACCAATTCAAAAAAAACGCTCTATAGTGCACTGAAGAACCATATTTACGTTTTTTTGAAACATATCTTGTATTTATTATCTATGACAAGTAACCAATATTTTAATTATTGCTTATTGTGGCCACTTATAGCAATAATCAAAAGTATGACTAATTCTACATAAATAATAAAAACAGAATATGTCTCAAAAAACATAAATGTGGTTCTTCAGTGCCCTATAGAGCGTTTTTTTTGGAATTGGTCTTAAATACAGTGTTATTAATAAAAACAAAATGAGGGCGCCACTTAGCTTTGTGCACCCTCTTAAGTTGGTCTGAAAGAGAGTGTCGGTGTGAAGAGTCATACTCCGTTGGGTCGTACATCTAGAATGTCCCGCATTCTAGAAAGAATTACGAAACAGATAAACGACGCGAAAGTAAAACTATGTTAACTATGTTTTTTAGGATGTAGGAATCGATCAACTTAAAGGTGAGATCAGGAACCCTTGAAACCGGCGAACGTGCACGAGAAGAGCTATTAATGTTGAAGAAGTGAGGTGAGGTGTGTCATGTTGCGCTCGGTTCTCTCTGCCTACACCGCAACTGATTTGGCGTGAAGTTGTAGGTAGATAGATTGTAATTTAATTTTTGTTATTGTTTCATCACAGCAACCCTTACTCATCCCACTGCAGGGATACGGGTCTCCCTTCAACCGAAGGAGTTTAGTGCATACTCCACCACGCTGCTTAAATGCGGATTTAAGCAGCTCCCCGATATTGTAAAAAAAAACACAGTTGTAGTCTTACAGAAATTTGATATGTATGTTTTTATTAAATTTAAATTTGCTCCTAAGTTAGATGTAATGATTACAAACTGTAACGGTTTACCGTTACTACCTAACTAGTTTCACGGTATTGGCAATGTAAACTAAAGCTAAATTATAACTCAACTTAAAATGCTACTACTAGCGTAATCTAGTGGTTGTAAAATACATCTCATATGTCACTATCGCATAGCAGTATAGTAGATACCACTACGTACCGCTAGGTGTCGCTGTCGCGAGTGAAACCTGTTCATTTTGCAAATATAAAAATCATAAAATATAAAAGTACCTAAAAAGCAATACACTTCTAACATTCAATTTTAAAATAATTCTTTGAATATACTGTTGTGATTTATTATATGTTTATAAAACAAAACTTTATTTTAAGTTAATGTAAAATATGTAATTAAAAAGTCAGTCGAGTGATTGACTCAACTGACGTTTTAATTACTCAATTGAGAGAACCGAATTGTTTCAATTACTGTTACCTATTTCGAAAAATCAAGAATGAATTTGTATTTTGTTTTCATGCTTTAATCTAATTGAATATAAATGTAATTTAGATGAAGACTTTATTTTATTATTGTATTCCGGAGGTACTTTTAAATATTAGTGTCAGTTGCTCTTTTGATAACGAGTTATCTTGTAGTCAGCTAAGGTGATTGAAAACAGTCTTGTTCGAGACGAGTTAGAGGTAACAACTACTGTGGAAAAATATTGTAATATTTAATTATTAGAGGCAGTACATATAGTGTTTAAATGTTGGTAATTAATAGTTAGTTGAAATCATTAACATATATTGAAGAACGTATTGGATTTTATTACAATACTTCTTCAATCATTCTAGAATTACGGTTAGCGACTCTTTTCTTGAAACTTGAACTCAAACGTTCTATGGATTCATTCACCGGTCACCAGTTCACTCACTTACCCGAATCGTACGTTCAAACCGGCCATATCTCGTCCAATTCTTGTGTGGATATAGCTAACGTCAGACTGATTAGTATCCCTGTTCTAACAAATGTATTATACTACCTAACTATGGGCTACGTCGTAGCCGTAACAGTTACCACTAAGTGTTAACAAATAGTATCAGTTCTAGTAATCAAATTTACCGGCATAAAACTATTTTTTATTTCTTACAGCTTTGCCTCTGAATTTCATGTTAACTACCTTGCTACGGCTTACAGTAGGTACTCATAGGAAAGCATCCATTGATCTTTTATAAATTTAATAATACTCGATAAATACTAATACAATTAGTATTTACCGAATGCCTACTTAATTAATATTGTATTTTTTGTCTTCAAACCGAATATATTAAAATAATCCAGAGGGAAATTTAGTATGATAACTTACTTAGCTTCACGAAGGAAGTTCTGTGTTTCTTTATTTTAAATAGTATGTATGTACCTATATCTTTACGCCAGGTCCCTTGCGGGGTAGGCAGAGACAACCGAGCGCCATAAGACGCGGCCGTTACATACTTCACTCGCTTCTCTAACATTCATAGCTCTTTTCATGCATGTCTCTGCGAGTACTCGCCATCTGAAACGTGAACGGCATGCACCCGCCACCGTTGCTGCCCTGACTGCTCCGGTCGTCTCTGCGACACGTGTATCACCTCTCCACGAGCCATCCTCAGGCGCTGTAGATGTCAGTCGTTAGAATAACATACTACGAAATAATTCTTTCGTAACTAATCAGGAGCGGAAGCGCACAAAGTAGTTAAAATCAAATTGCCTATCTTCCTCTATAATAAACTTTTGTCGGTATTTACCATTTTTAATTCTATCCTCTAGTAAATACCGGCCCTTCTTGCTCCGGGGGTACTAACCCCTGCAACAAAACGTACGAGTGAATGTGAGTCAACTGTAGTCCACGGGACACAGTTGACTGGACCACTTTGATTTTTGCAAACAGCCATAACATTGATATCGTTATACAAGTACCAATATTAACATTAAACTTTAACCCTAAGTTATTTTACTAAATTGATTCAAACCGTAAGGCAATAGTTGTGAGCGAAAATATTCATCTACCTTCGATACCGTACTTTTTTTTTACTACCTCTTCAACTCCGTAGGGACATAGGCTCTCTAAGCGTATTTTACCGCCTTTACCATGGCGAGTGCTCTGAAGAACTGTTTGCCCTTATCCCACCCTCTCCCTTCCGTCATAGAACCACACGTGCGGGCTTGCGATGTCATAGTTCCACGGTTGAGAATATCTCTTCGCGTACCAAAAAGTTCGGCAACTCCTATCTTTGTCGTACCATTAAAAAGTGGAACGCCTTGCCTGCACATGTGTTCCCTCCTTCCTACAATATGGGATCCTTCAAACGAAGCGTGAAGAAGCATTTTTCGGGTCAGCATGGCAGCGTTAACTGACAGGATACGGGATGTAGTATGTTGTCAGTTGCAGTTGCGATTTGGGCTCCTCTTTCGCTTACCATCAGGCAAAGATGGGCCACTATGCCGAAATAATATAAAAAAAAAGTACTAAAAGTCTGTATCTACTATTCCAGAAATTCCATGTAAAGATTGCATAAATTTTGTGGTACAAAGAGATATCTAGCCAAGTAAAATGATCTACGACAAGAATTCCACTATAACGTCGTGATGAAATGGGCCGCTTAATTTTAATAAAATCGTGATCGTGAGTTATTTGGGATATAAAATTTCTTATGTTCTTTATTGGTATAAGAGATTGCGCCGTTCACCTGGCGAACATTGTTCGCGCGTTCATGTTAGAATTCATTCACTCGGTTCATTATACTTAGGTAAACGAATAGTATAAGAAGTGATTGACCAACTGTGCCACGGTTCGAATCATTTCATGTACCACTAAATTCTGGTTTTCGGATTTATGTACAAATTTGTGGTTCGGCGGTGAAGAAAAACATGGTGAGGTAACCCGCGCGTCCAAGAAATTATATTTCGAAAGACACGTGACCTAACCTAAGAAAAGTTCTGGTTTTCCCGCAGGGTTGTGAAGGTCTAACGACAATCGCTCCATGTGAAAATCAGTATCTTTGTTCGCGCCACTTTTGCATTCGTCCCTATTCCTTTCTGTCCCGCTTCCTCTGTCCCTTTCTTGCACAAGCACAAGCACGAGGATCAGAAAGAGATCGAGAGCTCGTCAGCTGCCATGAAAACGAACCAGAGGGCGCGACTGGACATTGCTGAGGCTGAGAGTGTGTGCACGGAGTTATGGTCGAAGACACATTGGTCAACCGCTCCGCTAATTAATTTATTTAAAAGACTAATCCGCAGTATATTTCATGAATGTACTGTTGATACCACATTATAATCGATACTGTCTAGTATTGGTTTAACCAAAAGTCACTGAAGGTTTGCATTAATATATTCGCCAATTCTCAAGAATGTATATTAGCAGCTATATATCTCGATATATAATCGTTTTTGTAAGTTTTGAGTATTATTAGCAATGTTTGCTTCCGTTTTCGAACACAGACATCCGATCGGAGAACAAAACACAAACTAAAACATTTTATAACAACAGACGAGTTCTGTTGCGTACGGAGGCAGGATATCATGAAAATGCAGCTGACCTAATCTATACTGCTAGCACAGGTGGAATGTTCTAGTTACTCGGCTGCTGTTCTTTTTCTTCTTTCCTTAACTAAATAACTGTAGTCTTCTAAAAGAAGGTGGACTATCCTTTTTAAGTTCGCTGCCTCTATCTCGATCATTAAGGTTGTTATCAGTGTTTACAAATGTATACAGATAAATAAAATTGGAGGTCTGTTTGTAATATTAAAATAACCGCTTTTTACTAAATGCATATGGATGTATACACAGTACATATACCAAAATGATTATTTTTACAATTGTTGTCTGTCTGTCTGTTTGTTGCGGCTAATCTCTGAAATGGCTAAACCGATTTTGACGGGACTTTCACTGGCAGAAAGCTGATGTAATAAGGAGTAACCTAGGCTACTTTTATTTTAGAAATTTGATTTATTTTTATTAATATAAATAAATAATGAAAAAATAACTATTCCGGACGAAGTCGCGGGCACAGCTAGTAGGTATCATATATAAGTATTTGATCACACAGAAACATTACAGCGCAGTGATATCGAGTAGATAAGGAACAGGGCCTCTTCATTAACAGGTCTCCGGTTCGAAGACAAGCATGAACCACTAAATTCGTGTTTTAGGTTTTATGTACATATTTGTAATTATCACTTGCTCGGCGGTGAAGAAAAATCGGCCAAGTGCGAGTCGGACTCGCGCACGAAGGGTTCCGTACCATTATCTATAAAAACGGCAAAAAAATCACGTTTGTTGTGTGGGAGCCCCCCTTAAATATTTGTTTTATTTTAATTTAATTATTTATTCTTAAAGTGAGTATATAACTAAATATTCTGTGAATATTTCAAGCGTCTACCTGTTGCCGTTATCAATATCGAGCAAAAATGAGCAAAAAAAACACGTTTGTTGTATGGAAGCCCCCTTAAATATTTATTTTATTCCATTTTTTAGTATTTGTTGTTATAGCGGCAACAGAAATACATCATCTGTGAAAATTTCAACTGTCCAACTATCACGGTTCATGAGATACAGCCTGGTGACAGACGGACGGACGGACGGACGGACAGCGGAGCCTCAGTAATAGGGTTCCGTTTTACCCTTTGGGTACGGAACCCTAAAAACATCGTGAGGTAACCCGCATGGCCAAGAAATTATATTTCGATAGACCTAACTTAAGAAGGGCCGGGTTTTCCCTCTGAGTTTGAAGTTCTGACGACAGCCGCTCTATGTAAAAACCAGTACCTAATATAGGCGGGTTCTTTGTCCACTGAGCTATTACTCTCAATGGAAAATATAGAAATAATGGCCTTTAGAAAATATTATTTTTCTATTTTCTACAAGAACAGTAACTTTATATTACAATAGTTGTCTATCAGACTTAAAAATATAACTGTGGAAAAAGAAAGAATAAGTCAACATTCAAAACCCCTGATATACGCCGATGATCGGCTCCTTCGTCCATCTTCAGCTTAAGAACTGCAACAAACAGTTACTGCAATGAATGAGACTAGAATATTTTTTTTATTAGATGAAAGGGTATAAAAGAGAAAGAAAGAAAGAGGAAGAGTTGAGAATGCGCACGCTTGCATTGCCTTTTTTTTTAAATTTGATTTTGACCATGTTCCTTAAGAGACAGGAACGGTGTTCCTGAACATTCCTATTCTACATTTTTATGCTGAATCCGAATCTGAAGTCAAAATTCGAAGACAAACGCACAGACAAACATAGATTTCATATAGGAACGGTGTGCCTGAGAATGAAAACGATTGTCATTTGTCACTGACAGCATTAAAACTATTAGTGGCGCTTTGTAAGTAGCTTTTGAATGGTAAAATTTTTGTCGCTCAAAAATCAAATGAACCCTTTGCTCAAAACTTATTTATAATTAATCCCTACTCCATAGTTTCTGTCTAACAAACTATTTCAAGGACCCTTGAAAGAGAAGCATTCTATCCTAAACTACAAAGCGATAATGGCATTTGAAAATTGCACAGGAGTCTTTGAGATCGTCGTCCTTTTAATGATTCGTATAAATACCTCAAGTTTCAACTCTAAGCGAAACGCAATATGAACTGATATTGGCTGATACAAACGAAATTCACAACACAGGACCTTGAATTCATTGAATAGAGGTATTCTTCAATAGAAATCTATTGAACTTTGTTGATTTTTAACTAAACATTGAACTTTGGAACAGATACGTTAATGAGATTCGTTAAAGAAAATGGAATAAAAGTCTATAAAATGAACGAACATAACAATATTAAAAGAGATCAAAGGAATATTTAAACATTATGGACAGCAAAATTTTGTTCAGCGGAAACAAACACGGGTCGATTTTTTATAATAAATATTACATGGTAGTCATTATTTTCTGTTGTTAAAACTGTATTTTAATGTGAATATACTCGTAACTAAAATAAAATCATAGAAAGATCAAACATTGTAATAAAAGTAAGTATAGTAAGTGTTGCAGTAAGAGCTGGGAGCTCTTATAACTATATATAACTTCAAAGCAGTAATTTTAATATTGATATTAAATTCCGGAGGTAGCTAACCACGTATGGGTACTCGATACCTTGAAATCGAAACTCGCTTACTGTGAGCAGTGTACCAAATGTATGACATTTTAACGAGCTTGGTGGCGCAACCGTGTATATCGCGACTTTGACACCCACGCTCATGGGTTCGTTTCCCACTCAAGACAAACATTTGTGTGCATCAACCTGTCAGTTTGTCTTGGTCTGGATGTTTTAAGAGAGGGGGGGCGCATCAAAGCACTCCGTCTGGAGAATTACCTGGAAGTTTGCTGTGTTCCTGCGTGTGAGTGAAGTCACCAGTATGCTCCTAAGGAGTTGCTGTGTTAGCAGCAGAGGAGGCATCGCGCGAGTATTAAGCGTTCATAGGCTACGGCAACCATTTTCCATCAGGTGGGCCGTAAGCTTGTATACCTCCGGACGTTGTATAAAAAAAAGAACTGCTACTTATATACAATTCCGATACTGCCCTGATCAGCAAGGGTTGAAAAAAATAAGCAGCCGTTTATACTCGGCTTTCCCCTGTGTACTGCCATGCAATTCTGTAAGCGACTCGTAATGGCTGTGTGCGTCGCTGTGATCACAGATGTCACAGCTTTGACATCGTCTACTGCGATCACGGCTAAATTATTTGGTATTCTATAAGGCTGTAAGCGTACGCGAGGCTGTTTGCCTTGTAGAATTACAATTCCAAACGCAGCCTTGCGGCGCTAGTGTCGCACAACCATGAAAAGCGACACAAAGGAATTGCAATTTTGTGTTGAAGGCTATAACAGCCGATGTTTCCGAGGATGTAAGGATGTTTGCTCTTACAGAATTGCATAGCTGGAGAGATTGACGACTGAAAGAAATTACTTTGAACAGCTATGGCGTGAGGCCAGACCAATAAAATGTCATATAAAGTACACACATCAAAAGTGTCTAGGGATCAACATATATTTTTGCAATAACTTTTCTCCTGATTGATATTAATTAAAATTGTCTTTAAGGATTCATCAAATAAAGTGTTTTCGTTTGTCTACAGTAACGATAAACCAAGTCACCTTTGCATTAATAAAGAAATTTGCCATTTTCATAATAAAGGGATTTTTGACATTTGAACCACTAACATTAAAGTTCGAAAAAAAGACTGAAATAACAGTTTTCTTTAAAATTTTATTGGGTAACTTAAACAATTAATAATCCGTGTTTCTACCGCGAACACTAACAACACAAGAACATCAGTTTGGCATACTCAAAATGAGTTCATCCAAATCACGCTGTGGAATGGCCGCCCATGTTCGTTGCAACAACAAAAAAAGGTCTTCTTGCGACTGGATACCCTCCATATTCGGCAGAGCTCTTCTCTGTAGCATATCCCATGCATGCTCAATCGGGTTCAAGTCTGGCGACTGAGCAGGCCAGGGCATGACATTGATGTTAGCTGCGGCGAGAGTCTGTCTTACAACTCTTGCGGTGTGCGGTCGTGCATTATCATGCATTAACTGAAATAAGGGACCGATTTGCACTTGTAGAGGAACGATGACGTCTGATACAATCGTCTCAGCATAAATTTGAGCGTTGAGGTTGCCTCTGATCCAAATCAACTCAGTTCTTCCGCCGATCCAAATACCCGCCCATACCATGATGGTTCCACCACTATAAGGATGGACTTCCTGGCAGGATTTTAATCGCTGTTGGCGTCCAGGGGTTCTCCAGTGTCGTATACGTCTTGTATCCGGTCTCATACCAAAACGAGACTCATCAGAAAAGCACACGAAACGCCATTGTTCTTCTGCCCAATTTCTGTGTTCAAGAGCCCGATACGATTGTGCATTGCTATAGGTGGTACCCTTAGCGGTCTTAGGGAATGAAGATTCACTTCATGCAAGCAGTTTCTGACTGTTTGGTCGCTAATTAAGTTCCCTGAAGAGTGATGAAGCGTCACGGCTAACATCATGGCGGTTATTGTTGGAGCTCTTCGAGTTGTGATTTGAATGTATCGGTCTTGTCTCCGTGTCCATGCATGGGATATGCTACAGAGAAGAGCTCTGCCGAATATGGAGGGTATCCAGTCGCAAGAAGACCTTTTTTTGTTGTTGCAATGAACATGGGCGGCCATTCCACAGCGTGATTTGGATGAACTCATTTTGAGTATGCCAAACCGATGTTCTTGTGTTGTTAGTGTTCGCGGTAGAAACACGGATTATTAATTGTTTAAGTTACCCAATAAAATTTTAAAGAAAACTGTTATTTCAGTCTTTTTTCGAACTTTAATGTTAGTGGTTCAAATGTCAAAAATCCCTTTATTATGAAAATGGCAAATTTCTTTATTAATGCAAAGGTGACTTGGTTTATCGTTACTGTAGACAAACGAAAACACTTTATTTGATGAATCCTTAAAGAAAATTTTAATTAATATCAATCAGGAGAAAAGTTATTGCAAAAATATATGTTGATCCCTAGACACTTTTGATGTGTGCATATCCAATAGTGAAAAAAAGTGAAAAAAACAATTATGTCCCTAAAAAACACTAACTCTGTTGGATATGACTATATACCTACGAAGCTGCTTAAATTGTCGGCCGATTTAATAAGCCCAATCCTATCTCATATTGTTAATCTTTCATTTCTCCAAGGAACATTCCCAACAAAATTAAAGTTGTCAGTTGTGAAACCTATATACAAAATGAGGGGTGACAGGATGAACATGGATAACTACAGACCTATTACGCTAATACCTGTAATCGCCAAAATATTTGAAAAAGCAATGTGTAAAAGAATAACTAGTTTCATAAAAAAACATAGCATACTAAATGCTAATCAATATGGATTTCAAAAAGGTAAATCTACTACACTTGCTGCATTTAATCTCTCAGCAAAATCATAGAGAGCGTAGACAATAGGTTTCAAACTACAGCCGTGTTCTTTGACATGAGCAAAGCTTTTGACTTCGTGTCCCATGATATACTAATGATGAAATGTGCTAAGTATGGCATGCGTGGGTGTGGGTCTAGACTGGCTCAATAGCTATTTAACTGACCGGCAGCAACTAGTAGAAATATCTGGAGCTAATCGTGTCATAACTGAAGATGTATATCGATCAGACTCACTTCCGAACAGCAAAAATGGCGTTCGACAGGGAAGCCTTCTAGGCCCATTATTGTTTTTGCTATATATAAACGATCTTCCCACAGTAGCAGAGAACCACTGCATATTATATGCTGACGATATCTCGGTGGTGATATCGAGCACTCAAAAAGAAAATCATAATGATAAAATAAATAATACTGTAAGCAATATCGTAAGTTGGCTAAATGAAAATAATCTAAAAGTAAATATATCTAAAACAAAATATATTCAATTCAATAACATAGGAGCAAAAAAATCTCCGTTAAATGTTGTCTTTGGTAATCAACAATTGGAAGAAACAGCTAGCACCATATTTTTAGGTATCATGCTTGATGACAAGTGCTCATGGAAAAATCAGGTAGACATAATATGCACCAAAATTAATCGATTTGCATACGCCTTATGGCGATTAACAAAAATAGCCAATAAGAAAACTGCTTTGACGGCATATCACGGATATGTACAGTCCAAACTGAGATACGGCCTCCTAATATGGGGAAACAGTGTAAAAATCAATCGTGCATTCGTAGGACAAAAACAATGCGTCCGTGCTATCTGTGGTGCTTTACCCTGGATGTCGTGCAAGCCGCTTTTCCAGCGACTAAAACTACTCTCACTTCCGTGCATGTACATTTATGAAGCAGCAAATTTTGTTAAAGTCAATTTACACATGTTTAAAAAGAGAGGGGACTTTGTTAATTTCAATACTAGATATCCTGATAAGTTGGTTCGTCCAGTGGGACGCACAACGCTATTTAAACGAAATTGCTACGCCATGGCGGTAGAAATTTTCAATAAAATCCCCAAAAATATTAGAAATCTCCCAATTAAACAATTTAGTCAAGAGTTACGCGAATGGTTAACGGCAGAATGTTTTTATTCAGTCAAAGAATTTTTGAACTCGAAATGGGCTTGAATTAATATAAGTGATACGGTCTATCTTTACTATTGTGCGTGAGTATTGAAACGTGAATATAAATATATATATTTACATTATATAGATCTTTACGGATTATGTAGCATGTAACTGTATTTTAAATGAATAATGTTTTTATATAAACGGTTGTTGTTGTCTGTGAATTGTAAATATTTGCATGCCAAAATTGTCAGGTGAAATATGCTGTGCTTATATAGTTTTAAGATCTCGTATACCAAGTTTGAAGCAAATAAATTCTGAAATTCTGAAATTCAATAATTACTATATTGAGGAACACCGCTCGTATATGAAATCTATATGTTTAGCTGTGTATTTGTCTGTCGCTTTTTTCGAATATTCGAATTTTGACTTCAGATTCGGATGCAGCATAAAAAAGTAGAATAGGAATGTTCAGGAACACCGTTCCTATCTCTTAAGGAACATGGTCAAAATGGCCGACAAATAAAATAAAAAATTTGAATTGTTATATAATTGACGAGCCAGGTGTTCCTATGGCAATGCAAGCTTGCGCATTCTCAACTGGTTTATGTATATTATAAATTATGTTAGTTCTATAAAACCAACTAACCCGACAAATAATTAAGACTACAATAATGTACAAATCGATTACAAGCAAACTATTGAATGACAAAGAGGCACTGATACTCTACAAGACGACTCTGTTCTGTCTCCAGATAAAGGTGCAATTACGTGCATAGACCGCTGGCTAAATTGCACTTCCCCAGCGCTCGCACCCATCGCCTTCTCGTTCAATTACAGCCGCGCTTTAACCGGGATATCGGGGGGAGACATATTATCTATAGGAAATTTCAGTAGAAATAACGACTTTATTATCACTGCACGCGTTGGTTATGGTATAAGACTAGCTGCTGCCCCACGGCTTTGCTCGCTCATAGTTTTTCAACGTTTACGTAGAAATCCTATTTTTTTTTTACAGTATAATGTCGCGTAATATATTGCGATTGGCGGGAGGGACTTGGCGTGAAGATCCCGCCAATCCTAATGGATTAGGAAACGGTACAAGCCGATAGACAATGACTCATCGGATTGTCATTAGCCTGATGGTAAACAGTCACCGTAGCCTATGGACATTTGCAACTCCAGGAGTGTCACTCATGCGTTGCCGACCCTCTAAAATCCTCTTCACACATTTCTTGAAGAATTCCATGCTGTAGTCCCTTGGAAAACCTCGGCTGGTAGCTCATACCACAGCTTGAGAGTTCTCGGAAGAAAACTTCTCTGGAACCGCACAGTACGCGACCATTGCGATTCCAGCGTGTGAGGGTGAACTCCCCGCCTCCGCCGTCGGCGAGCGGTGCCGTTATAAAAAGTAAAGTGGATATTTATACTGAATGAGTTTTTATAACGCTCGGCGTTCAATAAAACATTCCCGATAAAGAATATCTCACGCGTTTACCATAAAAATATCATATATTATCCTTTACTTCTATACTGCACGTGATTCGACATACACGGTATATTATAGGTATTATTTCACCCAATAAATCCATAACATATTCCTATACAAAATAACTCAATTGCAATTTTCAGAGTATATGTTTCATTAAAAAAAATATTTCATTTATTTTAGTCTCTAGAGAAGGTTAAGCTGGCGTCCAAAAAACTTGGTCTGACTTGAGACTTATTTAATATAAGTCTGCCTTTGTCTTTTGACTTATATTAGATAAGTCTCAAGTCAGACCGCACTTGGAGTACAGCAGTCACCTTTGGGCGGGAGCACCTGGATACCAGCTTGGACCGTGTGATTCGATTCAGAGACGAGCTGTGAGAATTGTCGACAATCCTAAGCTTACACACGGTATTGAACCCTTAAGTTTATGGAGAGATTTTGCCTTATTAGGTCGGCAACGCATGAGTAACGCCCCTGGTGTTGCAAATGTCCATAAGCTACGGTGACTATTTAACATCAGGCAGGCCGTATGCTTGATTACTACCTTAGTGGTATAAAAAAGTCTACTTTTTTAATTCTCTTATCTTACATAGTACCTATTTGTTTTTGTTACCTCTCTGCCTATTTTTCCTCTACTTACCTCTCTGCCATCTATAACAACGCTTCCCATAAAGTGTTATTTATTGTGTTCAATTCAAAAACCCGTATTTCATCCTATTAGAGAACAAATTATATACTTCCTTATGTCATCTCTTTATATTTAATGAAATTCCTCTAACAAATTTCCGAATTTCAAGTGTTTAGAACCAGCGGTATAGGTCTAGTGACTCTGTGTGCCTACCCCGCAATGGAATGAAAATAGATAACTTTCGTTATTAATTTTACAAGCGCATTCTTATAAATAAGTAATATATATTATAATACCGCCCTTATGAGTCGCTCAAAGCGAGCCAACCAAACTCATTTTGTTTCCCATTTTCATAACGCGAGATTGCCCAAGAGTCATCATTTACTTTTAAAATATACTATTTAGCACTTCGAAATCCTTTAAAAAATATAATTTTCGGATGCGCCCTATAATAATAAGCACTCTTAAATAATAGAGAAGTCCAGTTTTATAAAAAAATGTTATGTCAAATTCTATTAAGAACGTTTTCGATTAGAAACTTACGCTGTTATTAGTTACCAACCCTTCCAAATGGCAAACGGTTTCATAATTCATTTAAATTAAACGTTAAAAGATAACGCAAACTTCCAAACTTTTCAATTTTGCCTCCAATTTACAGTTTAAATGTGCTGCCTTAAATCAAAATATTAAGAATAATGGACCGCCATGGTACTTGCAGTTGACATGATTTATACCTGGCTGGCAACACGTTTATTTATTTTTAATTTCGTACATATATTAAAAGGGGGTTGTGGCCTGTTCGACATACTTGTAATGAATATGTGCATTCTTGTCAGCGAATTCTTGTAATACTGATTTGCATATTATATTTCTTATTCAATTGTTGTTTTTCATGGTGTTTAGTAGTTTTATCCGAGGCTATTCGTATCGAAAATTATTTTGTATCATTATTCGTTATCTATTAAAGACTATTTATTTCTGGCAAAGCCTAGGTTTAAACATTGCGGAAAACTATAAAATATATGGGTTTCACACAGTTGAATCTTTTAATATAGTTCAAAAAAATCTTAAAAGAAAGTAAAAACCCATAAGGTTTTTAACGAAGTACTTGATGCAAAGTACGAGTATGTAAAATATGAAATCGAAGACGACGAAATAAGAGAGAGGTGCATACCAAACCAGACAAATTGGTGTAAATAAAGGCACCAAAATATTTAATTTAATAAAAGGTTTATAACACAGTAAACATAGAAATCATATCTATATGTCATAGAAAATATAAATATAATATAAAAACATATGAAAGGCAAGGCGTGGACGAAAGTCAAACAGGACAAAGGTCGACTTATTTTCTAAAAGGGTTCTTTCATACGCAAAGAATTGTTTGCACTTTGTGATCGATTCGATTCAGTTTCCTTGTAACTTCAATGTTTGCTTCATAACTGCTTTAATATATACCGTCATATAGACTGTATCACAACTGCATGGTGGGTAGCAACATTTTTGAAAACAACGATATAATTTATCTATCACGCCAGGATCTTTGCAGGAAGGCAGAGAAAACCACGCGCCTCGCCACGTGCCTCGGTCGTTCCACATTTCACTCTTATTAACATCCATAAGTTTTTAAAGCACACTCCGGTGCCAAAAGCTCCTGATACTATTTTCTGATGCCTACGATCAATTTGGTCGTGGTAGGTAAAGTGGAGGTTTGACATATTTTAATTTACGCGCGCAGTGGTGAAACGCGTTGTACGCTACTTTGACACCAACGCTCGTGGGTTCGATTCCCATACAGTACAAACATTTGTGTGCATAAACATGTCTGTTTGTCTTGGTCTGGGTATTATCTATGTATAATAAGTACGTATTTACGAAAAAAAAAAATGTATTTACGTATGTTTATCAGTTGTCTAGTACCCATTACACAAGCTTCGCTTACTTTGGGGCTAGATGGCGCTGTGTAATTTGTCCGACAATATTTATTTAAATATTAAATAAATATTGTCGGACAAATTACACATTTTACACATTTTGTACATATTTTAGGATACGTAAATTAAAATATGATAAATATGAGAAATGAATAAGACACAATAAGATTTTATTTAATAAATGTACGTATTTGTTTATTTATTTATTACACCAGTTTACATAAACAGTTTATAAAAACAATATTAATGCATTTTATAAACCACTGAGGTTTGACGCAAATGCAATTATATCACTACATCAAGACACAATCATGTAATAATTACCTACAATCTAAAATAAGAATAGTATAGAATAGTGCGTACTTAACTACAACAATGAGATTCATCGGTGACCAGGCAAGTACGTTCGAAGACATGATATAAGTGAGTAGCATAAATAATACATAGGTACACATACAATAAGCAACTAAGTATACGGTAAATATGAATTATAATTTAATTAAGATTTATTTTATTGTAGGTAATAACAATAATTTGTTTCCAAGTTCTTAAGTGAAATTATATTGTTATGACTACTTAAATTGTCCAAGATTTTTATTTATTTTGAATAATCCCAGGTTGCAGTCAATGACAGCCGAGTGAGGAACAGTGATAGCCCAGTGGATAAGGAACCGGTCTATTGTCCAACTGGTCCACGGTTCGAATCCTAGCGAGGGCATGTACCACTTAATTCATGTTTTCGGATTTATATATATAATTAGCACTCGCTCGGTGGTGAAGGAAAACATCGTGAGGTAACCCACACATCCAGTTACATTTTGAAGAAAGATCTCGTTTTCCCTCTGGGTTGTTGAAGGCTGTCGCTCCATGTAAAGATCAGTATCTTCGCAAAATCCTTAGGCTTAGGTAGCGGGATAACGCGAAAGAAAAAGCAGAAGGTTACCGCAGTCTATGAACGCGTGCAATACAGAAAATATCACTCATGCGTTGCCTCCTTACCTGCGTTAACACAGGAACTCCTCAAAAGCTAAAAGCTTACTGATCTAATCTCCATTCCAACTAGTCTCGGAAATCTAATTTTAAATCTTCCTACTAATTTTAAATCATGAAAACTCGTGATTGAAAATGATCAAATGATCAATGCCGAAGGAAACTTCAAGATTTCTTATAATTTTCGTTTTTTTTTATTTAAGTCCGTATTTCAGGCTTTAGGCGAAGAAGAAATACCGAAAAAAAATTGCCAATATGGGTATTTTTTCTTTTCAAATCTTCCATGTTACAATTAAGGCGACACCTCGATCGTGAAGCTTTAAAATGGCTCCGCCCAATCACCCCGCGCCCCTCAATTGACACTCGACGCTCGATTTGTAAAATTTGAAATTAGCGCCTAATAGGTAACCTAGGGTCAACGTATAGTCAATGCAAACGAACAGAAAAGCTACAGAGTCGCGTCACACTTAAATAAAATTTATAATATCAATATTTAATAAAAATTATTGATTTAATTATTATTTAGCTTTATACATACTGAACCAAACATATTTATTTAAGCTAGACGGAAAACAATAGTAATAATAGTAATAAAAAACTACAGAAACGTATTCACTTTTAAAAGTTTATTGAAAGAGAAATCAATGACATCGTTTTATGTTTATATCTCTACAAGTTAACATGTCTTGGTATCTATGTTGTTCTTACTTAGGTCTCGTCCAGTGGCGCCCTCATTGAATAAAAAAACATATTATAGCATAGAAGATAAACATTATGAAATCTTATGTTGCATTTATTACGAAGATAGTAAAGTATTTTTACGTCATTAAACCAACACTCAAAATATTCCACTATCGTTGTTATAAGCAAAAGTGCTAAAAGAGGCCGTTTTTTGGCAATTATGCCTATAACAACGAAAGCAAAACATTTCAATTGTTGGTTTAATGACGTAAAAGTACGTTATTGTATTTGTAACACACGCAACACATGACTTTATAATGTTTATCTTCCACGCTAAGATACGATATTTTATTCCTTGAGGCGCCACTGGACCCCCCTTAAGAAGAATGAAACACCAGCTACATAATACAACATTGTTTATCGAGAGGCTAAAGCGGGCCATTTGTTGATTCGGACACATATGTTTAGTTAGCAGATACACCATCTAAACTGCAAACACTGGTCACAGCGATGAAAGACGACTGTATGGAGAAAGGCTTACTACTGAATGCGAAGAAAAGAAAGATAATGGTATTTGAAAGAGAAGAATCCAGAACTAATGTAAGGATTACGATTGATGATGAAGTGTATTGGAACAAGTGGATGAGTTTGTATATCTTGGATGCGCTTTCAGCAGGGATGGAAGGTACACCGCAGATGTGGAAAGACGAGTGAGTGCTGGGAATAGTGTGAATGGAGCGTTGGGAAAACTTCTTGGCAGTAAAATCCTGAGCCAGAAGGCACAACTCGCTATACACAATGCAGTGTTGGTCCCAACGCTAACTTATGGAAGCGAGAGTTGGGTATGGCAGAAAGAGCATGAAAGTAGAATAAACGCGGTTGAAATGCGAGCGCTGCGCAAAATTTGTGGCGTAAGGCTTGTAGACCGTATTCGTAATGATGATGTTAGAAATAGAGTTGGTCTGAAAGAGAGCGTCGGTGTTAAAATAAGAAGAGGCATGCTCCGATGGTTCGGGCATGTAGAAAGAATGCAAGATGAAAGAATGACGAAGCAGATATACAATGCAAAAGTGGAAGGATGTAGGAGCCGGGGAAGGCCAAGACTTACCTACCATGACCAAATTGGTCATGTTCTATCAGAAGGTGATGTCAGGAGCCCTAGAAACCGGCGTGCGTGCATGAGAAGAGCAATGAATGTTAAAGAAGCGAGTGAGATATGTAAGGATCGAGTCACGTGGCGCTCGGCTCTCTCTGCCTACCCCGCAAGGGATTTGGCTTGAAGTTATAGATGTTCGAGTGTCATAATGGCTGATAGCGCCGAGTAAACACTGGATTTTTTTATTTCGAATAAATAAGAGAAATAAAATTATCAGATTGAATTAGATTGAAATTGAAATAGAAAATTGGAATTTTTTTGCAACTCCCTCCTGGTGAAGATTCACAAGTTATTTTACACAGGTATAGCTCTGGTAGGGATCCTAGCTTTTTCCCTAAATATAATACACTCTCGAATGACTAGGTATGCGCTTTCACTAACAGTCAATTTAACTTCGCGAATTTTATAAAAAAGTACAGGAAGAACTTGACGGTTAGACGGTAATTTTGCGCCTATTATTTGATAATTTACGTCTCCAACTAAGAAAATACTTGATTTATTGCTTCTCAATTCCACTGCCATCTTATAAAAGTTAAAACATTACGTATTAATCACGAGAATAACTGACATTCAAAATTAATAGACGGTTAGGTAATTATGACGAAGTTAACGATGCTCTCTCTAAAGTTATTCATTGGTTTAGTGTTAATAATCTGCGTTTAAATGATAAAAAGACTAAAGTAATTAAGTTCTCAACACCTAATGTAAGGCAGGTGGCTACCAATGTACATGTTAATGGAACTAATTTAGCCTCTGTGGAGACAACTGTGTTCTTGGGTATAACAATTGACTCCAGACTACAAAGGGGCCCACAAATTGAAAAATTATCAGGAAAACTAAGTTCTGCAGCTTATGCAGTGAAAACTATTAGACGGCTCACTGATATTGATACGGCTAGAATAGTTTATTTCAGCTACTTTCGTAGTATTATGTCATATGGAATTCTTCTTTGGGGTAACTCCGCGGATATTAACACCATATTTTTATTGCAAAAGAGAGCCATAAGAGCTATCTACAAACTTGGTCCCCGGGAGAGCCTTAGAGAAAAATTCAAAGAAATAAATATTTCCAAACAAATGTAGCCATTTTTACGGAATAAAAAGATTTTGACTTTGAATTTGAACAAATGAATACCGCGAGTACGTGCGGCACTGCCGCGCAACTTGTATGAACATGTTTCGATGTAATTCGGCACGGATTATCGTAATCCAAATAAGTTAAAAATTAATTTCCGAGTGTTTTAAAAGCAAATGAACAAAACTAAGACATATGCGTAAGAAAATAAAAACTTTGAAAAATAAGGGACACCCTAATATACATATATACAAATAGATTTTATAATCTATTCATATTATTTTATTTAGTTATAGTAGTATATATGTAACTAATACTACTAAATACTATATATTATAGTATATAATATATAGTATTTAGTAGTATTAGTTTATTTAGTAAGTTTCTCCTAAAAAACAAAACAGCAAAAATATTCTATTTTATAAGTTTTTATTTTAATACAAAGAAATAAAGAGTCTCCACTGGTTGCTATGTGCTGAGAGCGCGAACCTTATTGGTATAAATTTCCAACGTAACCTGACCTCCACCGACGTACAACTTCTAAGTCGGAGTTCGGTCAGATTATAATGGACATAATAGGAGTGACGTCCTATATAGGTACGCGGTCAGCCTGTGGATAATGTATACCAATTATCAAATGTTACTGTTTATTCCTGCAAAAAATAACTCTTATTTAATGCAGTTTTATATAGAGTTATTAAGTAAGCAAAATTAAAAAAAAGTTTGAAGAGGAATTAAATAGCTTGGGCCAACCATACCTAGGAACTGTTCTAAAAACTAGAAATATGTCTACACAATGTTATTATAATATGTTTAATGAATATAATAATTAAAAAAAAAAAATACCTTGTCTTGTTCGCCTCCGCCATTCTACGAACATTTTCTTTGTATTTTTATTCTATATATTTTCTTTTTAGTGTTCCCCATTATTACAACAGTATAATAAATATATATAAACCTATAATATTATTTACTACTTATATCTAATAATAATACACTTACGCTAAATACTATAATATTGAATATTTACAACTATTAATTATAAAAACTTCGGTGTCGCGATGTAAATGGAGCGAGCTCGAGCAGACAGTCGACATAGGTCTCACCTCGAAGCGGGCTGCAGCCGGACTGGCTGGATGTAGTTAGTCAACGCGTTTATAATCCTCATTACCGCACAATAAGGTCGAAAACACGTAGCACCCAAGACGAATGTGATCGCTTAGAAATTGTCAGAAACTTAAAATATTTTTAAAAAATTTCATGTTTCACTTATCAAAATATGCAGCAACCATATTATAAACATAGATATTACTAATAGATTTAAGTAATTTTGAAGCGTATAAACAGAACGACTTCGTTGTAATTTCAAAAATAATGAATTTCAGGAGGTGTTTTCGAAAGTAATTATTATCGAATCAATTTTACACAATCGCGTATTTGAGCAAGCAAATTCAAGATAAAGAAATGAAGTTATTTATATTAAAATCTTAGATCCGTCAGTTTAGTCATTAGCCTATACTATTCGATGAAAGTTGGTCTAATTTTTCGATGTGTCGCCTTAATATCCAATGGTAAAAACAGGGGCGTAGCTACCGCCGTATTTGCCGTATCAATTATACGGGGCCCCCGGGCCACGGGGGCCCCCAAAGTGTGTAAGGAAAAAGAATAAAAACTTTCTAATTTATTTTATTTTACAAATGACAAAATTCTATAAAGCAATTCCTTTTTTTCCCGCCTTAAGCGTGCGTTCAAAAGTGGGCAACACTACATCGTTATGGCGGGCTGCGGGACTTCCCCGTTTTACTTACTTCATCTTCAACTCAGCGGGGAATCCCCGGGAATCCTTCATCGATATCGCGATGTACGTGTACGTTGTTGTACTTTGCATTGGATGTTAAACCACGGAGTGCAGTGCACTGTTTATTTACGCGCTTTATATAAATGTGCATTACATTGTAATTCAGTACAAACAATATTGTTCTTCTGGTTTAGCAGTATTAGTAGCGATTTGTAAAAGAAATGAGTGAAAGGAAAAGAGATTATCCCAGCGGCGCTGAGAAAAGAAAAATTAAACAGAAAAGGGACGAGGTTATAAAAAAAGTGCCCAAAATTTCTTCATTTTTTCAGAGACAAGATACTGTGAGTGATTTAGATTGGAAAGGTAAGTACTACACTACTACCCAACCCATTTATTAGGGGCCCGTAGTGATAAACAAGGAAATCTTTTAATTTCGGTCTGTCCATCTGTCCGTCACAAAAAGTTGTCTCCCCCCTCGATTTTCACAATTATACTGTTTTTAGGGTTCCGTGCCTTGATTAAAAAAAAAACAAAATTCTAACTTATCTATAGGATCGATTTGTTTTGTTGTTTTGTCTATCAGTCCGTATCGTATCGTTAATTGCGTGTTGAGAACTTCAGATGTGCAGACTCGCTTTCGGGTTCTCGTTTTGTATGGCCACTACACTACGCGCTGCGTTTAAATAGCACGCAGGTGTATAGTAATGCACGGACGGGCTGCAGGTGATTTTGTATCTACTAATAGGTACGAGCACAATCCGCGTAGAGTCTGTGAGCGTCTGAACTGAACACTCTCTAACTGTGACCCTTAGTAACGTTATTTATTTATATATAACTCTTTTTAGTTTAGTATCAAAGCATTCGTATTTATTTTTTAACAATTACTCGTTTATTTTTAGATTCTTCTGAAGCATGTTCTTCGTCACATATCCATCCGGAAATAGAAGAAAGCCAAGCACATACTTTATCGGATGTCCATCCAGAAATCGAGGAACCCCAAGTCAACGATTCTGATATATCTGCAGATAATGCAGATTGTAATATAATTTCATCAGATAGAGGAAATTTTGGTGACAATTTAACTGAATGCGATCGAAAAATAATTTTTAAATTGGGTCCATTTAAACCACAAGGACCATTTCCAAAAGTTTCAGAAGATAACCGACCTTTTTCGGCTTATTATTATTCATATTTCAATCAGGCAGGCATAAAAATTATAAGACCATGGTTATGTTATTCTAACGTTTTAAACAAACCGTACTGTCACTTCTGTTGGTTATTAGCAGATCGTCAAAACAAATCGTACTCCTCTGCTTGGGTTAACGGTGTTTCGGTTAGAAGCAATTTCACACAAACTATTCTTGACCATGAAAAGTCACAGCAGCATATTAGTGCCTCACTCTCTTATAATAATTGGTTGCAAGGAAATACCATCGATACTCTATTGAAAAGTGAAATCGATAGTAAAATTACATTCTGGAGAGATGTACTGCATCGTATAATTAATGTTATAATTACTTTAGTATCTTGTAATCTACCTTTGAGGGGGCATGATTCTGATTCTGGCAATTTTATGGCAATTTCACGTCTGCTATCTAACTATGATGCAACTTTAAAAGAACTTCTTCTAAAACCGAAAGGTGAAATAAATTATTTAAGCCCTACGATTCAAAACGAAATTATTAGTTTGCTTGGTACTAACGTTAGGAACAGTATTATCTCAGAAATTAAAAAAGCTCCATTTCTGACAATAATTCTGGATACAACACAAGACTTATCAAAAATTGACCAACTATCTGTAGTTTTTCGATATATCTCGGTTACAGAAAATGATGATAATGTGCCTAAAGAAATAAAAATCTGTGAGTCCTTTTTAGGATTCATAGCAGTAACCGATTGCAGTGCTGCAGGTCTGAAAACTGTCATTTTAAATTTGACTAAAGAATATGGAATTGATTTGACTAAATGTAGAGGACAGGGATACGATGGAGCAAATGTTATGTCGGGTGTGTATGGAGGATTACAAACCCTAATAAAAGAGCATGCTCCAAATGCCGATTATGTTCATTGTGCTGCGCACGCTTTAAACTTGGTTTTGAACGATGCTGCGAGACATGTTCGTGAAGTATCGACTTTTTTCGATAATTTAGAAAAAGTATATACTTTTTTTGGCAATAGTATAAAACGCTGGGCTATGCTAAGTGACGATTCATCTGAAAAATATTTGATTACCCTTAAAAAGGTATGTCCTACCAGATGGTCTTCTAGGAACGACGCTTTATTAGCAGTAAAGAAAAATTTTTTACTAATCATGAAAACTTTGTACCAACTAAATTTAATTTCAAATAAAAAAGATGAACGTAAAGAATGTAAAAGTATAATTAACATTTTAGAGAGTTTTGATTTCTTAGTGCTCGTTACATTTTTTTCTTCACTATTTGAAATTATTAATCCTGTTTCTAAAGCTCTACAGCATGAAAATAATGACTTACAGAAATCTAGTATTTTATTAAGTAATCTTTTAAATAGACTGTGCCAATTAAGAAATCAGAATTCATTTAATAGTTTGCTAAATGAATCCAAAGATTTAGCAAAAGAGTGGGGGGTAACAACTGTTTTTAAAAACAGTAGGCGAAAGATAACGAAGCGTTTTTTTGATGAGTTATCACAAGATGAGAGAATTTCCGACCCGGAATCCTATTTCAAAGTCAATGTATACTATTGCTGTTTAGATATATTAATTTCTCAAACTAAAGAAAGATTTCAGAGCCTTTGCAACCTGAGTAGTATATTCGAAATATTACAACCGGAGAAACTCCTATCTTCTTCAAGCGAAGAGATATTAAACGCTTCCGGAAAACTGTCTGCTAAATACAGTAAAGACATCTCACTTAATCTTTGTGACCAATTAAAGGCTCTAAAAACATGCTTAAATTCTGAAATTAAAAAAAATTATTCCATTAAAGAACTCATTGAATTATTGCTAGTAAAATTCAATAGTCTTGCATCCAGTTTTCCCGAGGTAATCACAGCATGCTTTTTATTCTTGACCCTTCCAGTTACAACCGCAACGGCAGAAAGAAGTTTTTCAAAATTAAAACTAATAAAAAATTACTTAAGAACTTCGATGGGACAAGAACGGCTGTCAGACATCTCACTATTGTCCATAGAGGCAGAAACTTTAGAAAAACTAAAATCATCATCAGCCATAAATGATTTAATAAATCAGTTTGCCGAAAAAAAGGCAAGGAGAGTGAATATTTAAAATTCGATTTTTATTTGTAAAATGGGTAAATTATGTGATAAATAAATATTTCTTCTCACAATATTTTTTTTCTTTTGTGAAAAATCTTTACCTCCATATAAGGGCCTCCAAAAAAATTTTTATATGGGGCCCCGACAAGGCACGCTACGCCACTGGGTAAAAATAAAAGCTGTTAATGTTAGCTGAATCAATTTCAGGCACCTTTGTCAGTCCAATATCCATCAATTCTATTAAAATCCTATTTACAAAGAGTAATTATGATGTGCCTCTTGAAGATATTGTCAGGATATGACAGAACTGTTTCTGACATGTTATTAAATAATCCAATACAATTTACAACAAAATAACCTACGAATCTTTTCAAACCAATGTACAGTCATACGCACCTTTGACCCGCTTTCAAAATTTTCACTGAATTTAAAAAACCACATACGTGTTTTAGGAAATTGCATTATGATTTCATAAATATACTGAGTGGTAACAGTGAGGATATTTAAATCTTTGAACTGGTATGACACAACATGACACATATATTGACAACTATGTAAGTAAGGTAAGGCTTAGTTAGTTAGCTTAGACCGTATTCGCAATAATGATGTTAGAAACAGAATTGGTCTAAAAGAGAGCGTCGGTATTAAAATAAGAAGAGACATGCTCCGTTGGTTCAGACATGTAGAAATAATGCAGGATGAAAGAATGACTACGCAGATATACAACGCAAAAGCGGAAGTATATAGGAGCCGAGGAAACCCAAGACACACCTACCATGAAAAAATTGGTCATGTTCTATCAGAAGGTGATGTTAGTAGGCTTAGCGTAGGCTCCTACTGCGTAATGAGCTAGAAATGGCGAGGACTGAAATAGATAATCTCAACTCGGAAAATGTTTCTCTGCACAAAATAATAAACATACTAAATGCAAAAATAAAACAGCTAAAATCCATATGCAGCAACCCTACTAGCCTTAAATCAACAGTGAAAAAAAACAAAAGAAATACAAGTCTAACAAAGAAAATGTTGGACTATGAAGACAGCAACCCGCAACTTGAGAATTCTATTCAAGATAGTATCATTGATCTAAATATCACCGAAACCGACTCGACAAATGACCAACACTCAAAAAAAAACACATCAAATCACATATCACGGAATGATCTACTGCCTTCAGCGCCGACTGTCAAGAATAAAACTGTGTTATCAACCAGCAATACAATAAGCAAGCAAAAAGAGTCCAATTTCATTCAGGACAATAAACAACCACATGGTATGATAAATAAAGTCCTTATACTCGCTGACGAAGGGTGTGCCGGTATTAGGAAACAAGTCCAATATTTACTAGGTTCGTCGTTCACAGTGACGGCCTTCACAAAACCTGGAGCAACTACTGACAAACTTCTGGAATCATGTATCGAACTCTGTAAAAATCTTACCAGTTCAGACTACGTTATTATAATTACAGGTAACAATGATAATAATCCTGTAAAACTCCAATCCATGTTATATTATTACATTAATAAACTTTCATTTACAAATGTGCTCCTATGTAATGGTCAACATAGCCGCTTTTTGACAAAACGGAAACTATATAACATGTTCTATGTTTTAAGCAAACAGTTTAATTATGTTACGTTCATTGGTATAACTCACTGGATCTATGAATCGACTCATGATACTGTTACTAGTCGATATATTTTAAGGGAGATTTTAAGGCTAGACTATAGACAAAGATACGTTCTATACATTAATTCGAGAAAAAATACTAAAATTACGAATGAACAAACATCGGCGGCCACACAGACATCCTTTACAGAGATCATCAGTCACACACTAAATACTGTATCGTCCGTATCAGTAGTAACTCAAACGGATGATCAGGACTTTTTTCGTAATCAGCAGCCAATCCTTTAACATAATGCATCAAAATGTGCAAAGCCTCAAATCTAAATTAAGCGAAATCGAAATATTGACAGATTCAAAGAGTGTAGATGTACTTTGTTTCAGCGAGACTTTCCTGAGAGATGAAAATGTAAACACAATGAAATTAGAGGGTTATAAAATTGCCTGCCATTTTTCTAGGAAGGTAAAATCAAGAGGAGGGGTAGCTATTTATATCAAAAATTCTATTAATTATCGTAAACTTGACTGGGTATCAGACTTAGCTGTGGAATCACATTTTGAATGCTGTGGAATTAGTATTCCTGAAATAAAACATATCGTAATTTGTATGTATAGGACTCCGGACAGTAATTTCGAAATGTTTATTACAAAATTAAACTCGCTGCTATATAAATTAACGTTGCGCTCCAGCAGTATAAAAAATAAAATAGTTTTATTGGGAGATTTCAACATTAACATTCTAGAACATAATCAACGGAGTTCAGTGTTTACAAATACTTTGTCTAAATACCATTTACATCTAACTATAAAGCAGCCCACGAGAATAGCCTATATGTCAGAAACATGTAACCTAAGCTTTAAGGAAAATTACTGGTATATACATAAAAGAAATATAGAGAAATACTTGGATATTTTTGTCAAATATATTTCTCAACTCAGCTTCTCTGAAGTTTATGAACATACATATGCAAATCTAGCGTATTCTGCTTTTATTGAACAATTTAGATTGATTTTTGATTTGTGTATGCCAGTGGAAAGGATAAAAGTAACATACAAAAAGCGACCCAATTGGAAAACTAAAGGAATTTTAACGTCTAGTAAAATTAAAAGAAAACTGTATATACAGACACAAAAAGAAAAAAATTCTTCTAACTTTTCACACTATAAAAATTACACTAAAATACTGAAAAAAGTAATAACAAAAGCCAAAAGGAATTCAAATGTTGAATATATGGTTAAAAGCTCAAATAAAACCAAAGCGACATGGAATTTAATAAAAGATCTAACGAGCTCTACAAATAGTATAAAATCATCTATTGATAGCATTAAATATAATAACGAAATTATCCATGATCCATCATCTATAGCAGAGACATTTAACGACTGTTTTATTAATTTAAACAATAATTCAACACAAAACAAACTGACCGATAATCATTACTTATCACATAAAAACTGTAATAGCATTTTTCTTCGGCCAGTTGATAGAAATGTAATTTTGAGAATTATGAACAACTTAAAAAATAAAAGAAGCTGTGGACACGATAATATACCTGTGCAAGTTGTTAAGTCAAGTATACATTACATTTTAGATGTCCTTGTATATATTATTAACTTAATGCTAGAATCTGGATTTTTTCCAGAAGACTTAAAAATAGGTATATATAAACCATTACATAAGAAACGATGTAAACATGATGTGAATAACTACAGACCTATAGCGTTATTGACAGTTTTCTCAAAAGTTTTTGAAAAGGTAATATATAGTAGACTTTTAGACTTTATTAATTCAAACCATATTTTAAGTAGTAATCAATATGGATTTCAAAAAGGAAAAACCACCTCTCTAGCCATTTTTGAAATTTTCAGAGATATTTGGGAGAAAATGAACGATGGCATACCATGCGTCGCCCTATTCCTAGATATGTCGAAAGCTTTCGACTGTGTTGTACATAGCATAATGCTTAACAAATTAGAACATGTAGGAGTCAGGGGTAACGCTTTAAAACTGTTCGAAAGTTACCTAATAAATAGAACTCAAACAACAGTTATAGACTATTATAATCCGGCTACTAAGACAGTGGAACAAGCGCGATCAAATTTTCGAAAAGTTAAATTAGGAGTGCCACAGGGGAGTATATTAGGTCCTCTTCTTTTTCTAATATACGTCAACGATCTGCCTAGAGTGGTAACTCACTCATGTGTCATGTTTGCTGATGACGCCACAATATTCTTATCTGATGATAACCAGAACAAATTAGCATTTGAAAACGACATAAATTTTGCATTGAATTCACTCATTAACTGGCTAAAAATGATAAATTTAAAAGTTAACTTAACGAAGACAAAAATTGATCAATTTAGAAACTATAAAACCATACCAAGAAAACTAGATATTACCGAATCGGGAACTAAAATCGAAGAAGTTGATCAAATAAAATTCCTGGGCGTAACAATTGATCAGCACCTCAACTGGAAGGCACATATTAATAACATAAATAGTAGAATATCCAGCCACTGTTATGCATTATCTGTTCTATCTGAGGTGACCTCTGAAACTATTACTCGAAATGCTTATTTCGGATATGTCTACCCTCTGTTGATGTACGGGATTATTTACTGGGGTAACTCCACTGACATCCAATCAACATTTGTTCTACAAAAAAGATGTATACGTATTATTTACAAAATTCATAGTACAGAATCCCTCAGGCAGGTTTTCAGGGACAAAGGGCTCCTCACTTTGACAGGCATCTACATTCTTAATCTATGTCTATTTGTCAAAAACAACATGCAATACTTCAAGTTGAAGGCCACGACACGTGATAATTTAAGATTTAAATACAAATACAACCTGTGTATGCCAAACAGAATTAATAATATGTTATACTATAAAAGTACTTATGTCACAGCTATACGTGTCTACAATAACTTGCCTACAGAATTAAAAATGATGGATGGAAATACATTTAAAAGACATTTAAAAATGTGGTTAATAAGTAATGTATTCTATAATTTGAATGAATTTTTTAATGATTAATGATAATGTATTTTTTTGTTTTTTCTCTTTTATTTTAATGGGATTTTAATTATAATTCGAATATTATTTCACATTGTTGTATGTCAGGAATCACAAGAGAGGTAGCCTAATATATGTATAATGCTATGACAACAAACCTCTATGTTACTTTGTGATCATAAATTGACTTCAAAAGTAATGTTAAGTCTATAAATATTATTGTACGCCCGGTCGGGCAAACTGTAAACAGAAACTGTATTCGCATTTACCATCTGCTCATGTACTACTACACAGTTACACAATAAATTTATTCTGATTCTGATTCTTAGAAACCGGCGAGCCTGCTTGAGAAGAGCAATGAATGTTAAAGAAGCGAGGCGTCTACGGATCGAGGCACGTGGTACTCTCTGCCTACCCCGCAAGGGATCTATGTCTATAACAGATAGATAAGGCTTAGTGGTGTAAGGCTTAATGGTATAAACAATCAAGCGTTTCAACTTCAAAACATCATCAGAAATCTTTCCATTCATCATCCATTTACAATATTACTGGGATTATTTTTACAGCATATACCAGGGACGGCGAACTAATGACACGCATGTCACGTGGCAAAATAACTCGTGCACGTCTCTGATACATGAATAGCTAATAAATAATAATAATATAATAATAATAGTAGCTACTTGATAAAAAAAGTTATTTGTCGAAATTTGTGTACGTAACAAAGTTCATTGGCTCTCACTATCTCTCCATGTAACTATAATATATACATATATATATTTGTCATTACCTTTATGTAAATATTATTGTATCTTCTGTCATGTTTTTGCTACTTTATTTTTTTTCTCTTTTTGTTTGTATTTATTAAAATGTGTAATTCGTTGTATATAAGCATATAATATATAAAGTGAAAAAGCACTTGCTTAAATGCGCCACCTACCTACTTTTTATATGTGTATGTTTTTTCGTATAGTTGTATGGAAGAGATCGGTTTAGCGATAAGACCGCCTATTTATTGTACATTTGTTTTCTGGTTCTGTGTGTGTTCTGTATGTAGGTATTTGTTATTGGTGCAATAAAGAGTATTCTATTCATTGGTTACTTATTAATAGACGAAGTACTCGTACAGCGCTCGTGGGACGGTAACAGATTATGCGAGACAAATTACTTGCTGTCACACATACATACCTAGTGACGCGTGATTTGCTACGATTTTGTCACCAAAAATGGCACGTATACCAATAATGGTTCGCCATCCCTGGCATAGACCAACATTTACACAAATAGTTAAACTGTCTACGAATACTGCTAATATAACAACGGTCAGGGCTTTAAGTGCTTAAGTTTTGAGACTATCAAGTCGGTACAATCGGGTGCGATGGTGTGCCATGAAGGGTACTAGTTACTTGGTTAATCAGTTTTGCCATCTTGGAAAGTTACCACTGTCTGGAGTTTGCTATAATTTGATTTATTGCTTTGTCTTTCGGTACAATCCTTCGATCACGTTTGATGATATTTGATATATATAAAGTTTATATATATTTATATTATAAACTCTGACGGTGTACGGTATAGGCGGTATTTATATACTATTTGGTGGGGTGTATGGAAGGTAAACAAGTACACGACTCATTTCATGTAAAGCGGTTAAGATAGCCTTTTTAGGGTACTATAGTAAGCAAATAACCCTTATATTTTGCTATGTCCGTCTGTCGTCCGTCCGTCCGTCTGTCCGCGGCCTAGATCAGTTGACACTACAAATCTGTAGTTTAGCATGTATATACATATTAACTATGCTGGCAAAGTGGTAGAATGAAATCTTGAAACAAATTTTTTTTGGTGGTACCTCCCCTACACGTAAAGTGGGACGGATTTTTTTATTCGCTCCCACCCCGTTTTGTGGGGAGTTATTAAATAGGTTATTTAAAAACATCGAGGGTTTAGGAAGATCATTTTTCGATATAGCGGACCCCGTCATAGGCCTCCGTTTGAGAATATAAATAATTAATTATATTAAAAGTGTAAATTTTTGTTAGACTCAAGTGTCAAGCAAATACGGAACATTTTTATATACAATGCGACGTGCAAGATACAATGCGTCGGGAAAGATACAAGCATAACGATAATCCCTTTACTTGATGTGAAGGGATTATGGTTACCTATAAACACTTGCAATACAGCAAGTATCGCTCGTGTTACTATACGCTCGTAATACTACTCCACCTGTGCTGCTAACACAGCAACTCTTTAGGACCTTTCTAGTAACCTCATTCCCTTGCGGGACCACTAATACCCTTCAGGAGATTGTTATTTGCCTGCAAGCTTCTGTGAGATGGAGGTACTTCCCCAAGCTGGCTGGTTTGATACGCCTTACTTCTCTTAAACACCCATACTAAGACAAACAGACATGTTCATGCTCACAAATGTTTGTTCTATGTGGGAATTGAACACACAAAGTCTGCATCATCGCGCTAATACAAAATGTGAAAGAAAGAATGCCAAAAGAAACTTGCCAATATAGGTCTTTTTTCAAATCGTCAATTTCTGTTACATATATATTAATACATATGCTGAATCATTTCCAGACATATCTGTCAGTAAGATATTTATTGATTCTTTAATAAGTCTTTGGACCGTAGACTGCAATCGATGAGCTATTTAAGCGCTAAAACACTATTATCTTTTTTGAGTAGAGGATGCCTTTATGCGCCGTCAGGTGGTTTATTGGTTTCCGGACATGCTACATGCGAATGCGTGGTTAGGCCTATGACGGGGTCCGCTACCTAAGCCTAAAGTTTTGGCGAAGACGCTGATATTTACACAGAGCGACTGCCGTCAGATCTCCACAACCCTGACGGAAAACCAGATCTTTCTTAGATTAGGTCACACGTCTTTCGACACATAAATTCTTGGACGTGTGCGTTTCCTCACGATGTTTTCCTTCACCGAAGAGCAAGTAATAAATATGTACATAAATCCGAAAATACGAATTTAGTGGTAAATGCAAATTACGAAGGATTAGTGGTAAAGGTAAATTACGAAGAATTAGTGGTAAAGGTAAATTACGAAGAATTAGTGGTAAAGGTAAATTACGAAGAATTAGTGGTAAAGGTAAATTACGAAGAATTAGTGGTAAAGGTAAATTTTCTTGTTTTGATATTTAAAATGTTAACATATCAACAAAATCTTTTATGAAAGTAAGTATTGACCGTTTCATTATTTTATAACACACTAAATGTTTTTAAATACTGTTATTATTAATTTAAAATTTGTTTAAAGTATAAAATTTCTTTTTTATTTTTAAACCACATATACTAATGACTAAACTAAATGAAAGCATTGTTGTAAAAATAATGTGTACATGTAAAAGGAAGGCCTAGACACACCATGACAACTAAATACACTATGTGTCATCATCAGATGTATGAAGCGGTGCCAGGAGTTCTAGGAAGCGGCGAGCAGCGTGCATGATTTTCTATGCACCGAGCGCGTCGCTTCTTTAACATCCATAGCTCTTTAGGTATGAATGTTAAAGAAGCAACGGGTTCAGTCCTCTCTGACTACCTTGAAAGGGACTTAAGTTGAAATTATAAATAGATAGAGATAAAATAATTGCTCTAAATGAAGGAGCAAAGCACAACGCGTCGGGATTTTTACACAAGTGGCCCACTTGACATAAAGCGGTTATCGTAGCCTATGAACGTTCGCGTGATGCCTCTCCACTAACACAGTAACTCCTTAGGAGCTTACTGTTGACCTCGTTCACACGCAAGAGCACAACAACCCTCCAGGGAACATCCTTGTTACTTCACTGCGTTTTTCTGCGAGGTATTTCTCCCAAAGGTCTGATTTGACGCGCCTTACCTCTCTTAAAAACACCCAGACCAAGACAAACAGAGATATTCATGCACACAAATGTTTGTTCCGTGTGGAAATCAAACCCACGAGCGTTGGCGTCAAAGCAGCATTACCAATCACTGTGCCACCGAATTCGTCGAAGTTACAAAGAAAAAACTTAATACGCCTAAAGCTACGAAGGAAGGACACCATTACACTTAATATAGGATTAACCTAAATACAAACTCCATTAGTTAGAAAATAACGAATCAAATTGCAAATCCAGTTTTAGACCGAGACGCAAATACATTCAATTCTGAACTTACACTTCTGTTGTGTAATTAGATAGTAAAGTGCGGGCCGGGAATGCTTAGAGCGATTACATGTAGAGAGCGTTCACTGAGCCGTGCAGCGATATGGGAAGGTGTCGTGGACTACTTAGAATGGAGGGACTAAATTAAAGCCGATAGAGATTTTTCCTAACGTTCATGTTTGTTTGCAACCTGTCTCAGGGAAAGCGGGCGCGATCTGGCGCGGTGCGATCGGTTTTTAGTGGGACAGGTTACATACAAACACGAATGTTACAACAAATCCCGTCCTAGATCGTTGCCGCTGTCCCGCTTTTCCCGCCTCTGTAGGTTTTAAAGTATTCCTGAAATAGTATCTATTCTGTGCCCCAACCAGGGTTGTATTTCGTAGTATAACTATACTATTTGTACCATATTTTTATGATAGTAGAGTAGTAGTATATAGTATTGAAAAACCAGTATAGTACGCTAAAATACCATAGTTTTTCAACAGGTTGACCGACTTGTTTTATTGGTCGAAAATTTTAAAGAATTCAACCCGTGATCACCATCTTACTGACAATTGGTTCATATATACTTACAATTCTAATTAAAACTTCTTAAAGGGACCAAGGGACTTGGTATGAAGGTACAGATACGTACATTTTTTATATATGCCTCCTGTTCTAAATGCTCTAAGCTCGCACACATTCACCATAGAATATTTCTCACTTTAATCATTGTTTCATATGGAGTCCCATTGTACACTATCGTACGAGTTGATCTCGTGTGTATTTGATCAATGACGGAGCTTGGTGAGCCGATAACATTGTAAATTAATAGTCTATTTATAACTCCGAGCAAGTTGATAGGCAGAGAGAATCAAACGGCACAGTATTAGGCCCTTCTTTCTATACCTCCCTCACTCCTTTAACATACATAGCTCTTTTTCTGCACTCTTGATTTCTAACACCATGTTCTAATAAAATAGAATGACCAATTTGATCACGGCAGGTGTTCCTCAGCTCCTACATCCTCCCACTTTTTGCATTGTTCATCTGTTTCCTCATTCTTTCATCCCGCATTGTTTCTACATGCCCGAATTGAACAAGGCTATCTTGCTTGGTGATTCTTGGCCTTCCTCAACTTCCACGTACTTCCATTTTCGAGTTGTACATCTCTTCGCTCGTATTACTTACAATACCCAGATCATCCTTTATCTGACTTTATCGTATTTTTCCGTCTTTAAGTCAAAGCGAAACATCAGATTCGAAGAAGAATGAATATAATTTTGACGTGCTACATTGACACCAGCGCTCGTGGTTTCGATTCCCACACAGGATAACCATTTGTGTAGATGAGCATATCTTTTTGTCTTGGTCTGGGTGTTGTTAAGATGGGTAGGGCATCAAAACAGCCCGTCTGGGAAAGTACCTATACCTCACAGAAAACCGCAGCCAAATAACAACTCGCTGGAGGAGTTTTGTGTTCCTATAAGTGAGTGAGGGCACCAGTAGACTCCGAAGGTGTTGCTATATTGTTATGTTATAGTGTAAGAACAGTACAAAAGTACTGCACTCTTGAGTTTCGAGAGTGATTTGCTCTTAGCTGTACATTTATTTATTTTTATTTAAAAACTTTATTGACCACTTTATATTTTGGTACAATAGGCGAACTTAATGCTCGTTGCATTCTCTACCAGTCGACCTTTGGGAGTGCAGAGAAACACGATTGCGGCTATATATATATATATATATATATATATATATAAACTATACGATACATTACAACTTATATTAAAATAAATAGAAATATATAAATAATGATGACGGTCTTACTGTCTTGTCGAGCTTTCAAAAAGATATTGGTGTACCTTCTTTTTGAAGACAAATTTGCTGCACGATTTCGTGACCTGTCAGAACCCGTTATATACGTTTTCCCATACATTTCGCGGTCGTATACGACCACCCGGGTTTCGAAGGGTATAGATACTGGTAACGCATTCCAGAGTTGAATTGATTGCCGAGTGAAGGAGCTGGACATGAAGCCTGAGCGGAAAAGAGGGATAGAGAGTGAGAGAGAATTGCAGGAACGTAGTGGGAGATTATGAGAATCACAGAGATACTGAAACTTGCATTTCAAGTATCCTGGAGAATGAGGGTTGGAAAGAATACATTAATTGTTACAAAAATGTTAAATTAAATAAATTAATTACATGTTAATAGGTAAGAATATTTTTACCGTATAGTTAATATTATAATTTTTTTATACTACGTCGGGAGGCAAGCATACGGCCCACCTGATATAAAGCGGCTACCGTAGCCTATTAACGCTTGTATCACTGGCGCGATGCCTCCTCTACTGCACAGAAACTTCTTAGCTGCGGTAGAGGTACTTCCCCAGATGAGCTGCTTGGATGCGCCCTACCTCTCTTAAAACATGCAGACCAAGACAAAGAAACATGTTCATGCTTTCCTTGTTCGTCTTGCTCGTCACAATTCAAGAAATATTATGTAAAAAGAAATTGCAATACAACACAACATGAGTCAACAGCAACTAGTAAGTAACATGTATAGATGATTTGCCCAAAATCGCAGCACCGAAGTGCCTACCAAAGATAAGGTATACTAATTGCCACTAACGACGCGACGCGGCCGAGCCAGCATTACGAACGCATCATGTGTGAACATGATAGCACAGAGAGTGGTCACAAAGATGACATTTGTTCTCACAGTTTATGATTAATTATACTAACGTCACGAGTAACATTGCTTGAAGGCGTGCGCGGTGCGTGGATCCAAAATGTAGAGGGCCCTTTGAGAAGGTTGATGTAGTTTGCCTCCCTTTGTTTGCTCAATCGATTGTACAATTGGTTGTGTTCCGAGTTGTCCGCTATGATACGAAAAGCTTCCAGCAAACTGCACCGCTCGCTGGCGGCGGTGAATTCATCCTCATACACTGGATAACTGCAATGGTCGCTTACCTGAGAACTCTTAAGTTGTGAAATGAAATCCCTCGCGAGGTTTTTCCAAGCGACTCCACCATTTTTGTTTTTGTAATATCTAAATGACAATTTTAAAATAGACCTATATTGGCAAGTTTCTTTCGGCATTTCTTCTTAGCCAATGGTCATTTCCGAAATGCTAGTAGATAAAAAAAAAGGAAAAAGTAAAAAGAAAATTATATAAGATACAATAAGATTATATTTCAAAAAATGTAAGACGTGTCTAAGTGCCCGCGAGGGGCCAATGGCAACTAAATATTTTTTTTATCTTTTTTTTCTTTACTGTTGTGGGGAACGGCGGCTGATGTTTAGAATTTTTTTATCTTACACAAAAGAGCCATTCGCTCCATTTATAACTAATCCAGAAAATCACTCAGGGAACTGTTCAAAGAAATAAATACCCTTACTGATACTTCTCAATATGTTTATGAAAACATAATGTTACATACGTTATGTTTTCATAAACATATTGAGAAGCGTAAAAAAAGACGTGTCTAAGTGCCCGCGAGGGCCCAATGGCAAATAAAGAATTTTTACCTTTTTTTTATCTATATCATGAGGTTCTTCAAAAAAGGCGTGAAGATATTTTTTACATGGTCGATGCACGAGTGATATCCCTGGTGCTGCAAGTTTTTTGAAAACGACGTTGGGAGGCATACAAGCATACGGCCCACCTGATGTAAAGCGGTTACCGTATTTGCAATACACCAAGTATCACTCTCGCGATGCCACCTCTGCTGGTAACACAGCAACTCCTTGGGAGCTTGCTGGTGATCTCGCTCACACGCAGAAACACAACAACCCTCTAGGGAGTTGTTATTTGGATGCGGTTTTCTGTGACGTGGAAGTATTATATTGACGGCTTCTTTTTTATACAACGTCGGGAGTCATACAAGCATACGGCCCACTTAGTGTAAAGCGGCTACCGCAGCCTATGAACGCTTGTAATACATTGAGTATCATTCGCGCGATCCCTCCTCTGCGGCTAACACAGCAACTCCTTAGGAGCTTACTGGACCTCACTCACACGCAGGAACACAACAACCCTCCAGAAAGTTGTTATTTGGCTTCGGTTATCTATGAGGCGGAAGTACTTCCCCATATGGATTTATGTAGAATAAATTCGAAAGCACCAATTTAGTGGTACATGCCAGGACTAGAACCGGGGGCCAGTTGGTCAATAGACCGGTTTTTTATCCACTGGACTATCTATCTATAATATCGCCAAATCGCTTTCGGGGTAGCCAGAGAGGACCGAGCGCCACGTGACTCGAACCTTACATACCTCACTCGCTTCTTTAACATTCATTGCTCTTCTTGCAATTTGATCTAACCTGCTTTGTGTGCTTCCGCCACCAATTAGTTCATGCGGCCTAGCGCCGGCCGTTACCCACCCACTACCGTTAGTAGACTCAACATGCCGACGCTGCCATGGCTGCTCCGGTAGTATCTGTCTCGGCTGCTGCGGTCGTCCGCCATCTGGAACAGAAACCGCATACCACCGTCGCTGCCACGACTGGCCTGGTCGTCGCTGCGACACGTGTTTCGCCTCTCCACGAGGCATCATCAGGCGGTGTAGACCTTACTCGTTAGAATAACATGCTACAATTCATTGCTCTTCTCATGCACGCTCGCCGGTTTTTAGGGCTCCTGACATCACCTTCTGATAGAACACGACTAATTTGGTCATCGTAGGTAAGTCTTGGCCTTCCTTGGCTCCTACATACTTCCACTTTTGCATTGTATATCTGCTTCGTCATTTTTTCATCCTACTATGTATTAGGAATATTGCGAAATGTATCAGAAAGTAAATGGTTATTGGCATGAGATCTGGAGATATTATTGGTATTAGACTATTACGGCAGAGGGACGCACGCCTGCCATAACAATTACTTCTAACTGCTACTACCGGCACACTTCATTATTACTTCCATTAATTACTGTATCGCGAACACTAAGCCATAAAGGCTTAGACGGCAATCGAATCACATTATTTGCGAGATTAGGGGAGGCTGGGGAATAAGAACCACTCGGGATGTCTCAGGGTCCCGTTGTGTTTTTATTGGTAATGAGTATCATGGAAATTTTATATGAAAAGTTACTCCCGATCGTGAGCCCCGATTGTGTGGTGGTATGCATGCATAGGATGCTACTATGTAACTTCACAAGTGCGATAATGCACCACTAGAACAATATTTTTTTTATTCATCGTCGGGAGGCATACGAGCATACGGCCCATCTGACGTGAAGCGGTTACCGTAGCCTATGAATATTTAGTGTCACTCGCGCGATGCCATCTCTGCTGCTAATACAGCAATCCCCAGGATCTTACTGATGACCACACTCACACAACAACCCTTCAGAGAGCTGTTATTTGGCTGCGGTAAGCCAAATAATCATTTATATAGTGAACTTGTGTTTAATAACTTTAGCGTGTAAATTATGTTTTTATGTAACTAACAAATATGGCTCTTGTTATTCGATTACAAATAAATTAAATTCAATAATATACAAATTGTGTAAATTTTCATAGCATGCTTTAAATGACCTATAGGAACAGTTATTAGTAATATTTAGCTTCAACTTTCTTTTATAGAAGTTTTTATAACAGGCGTCATTCTGTTTTAGAGGATAATTGTGTGTGTATGTTAATTTCCGTGCACGCATGTGTCTGTGAGTGCCCTAACAAAACTGAGCTCAAAATTTCACCCAAACCTATACACATAGTTCAATTTGTGTGGAATTTACTGCCCAATTTTCTTTTGAACTGCATAAGTAATTCAACTACCTGGAAGTATCTTGATATGGCTAAATTTTGCAGTTAGTTTTTAGTTAGATTTTCGACTTATTCGGACGAAGGATTATTAAAAACCTAACCAGATATTTTTTAAATCACAAATTTTTACATAAATTAGCTTTTACTGTTTTCAGAACGGAAAATATTTTATCGTTCATATTTTCAGCCTGTACGCACCTACTCCTGGACATAGCCTCTCTTATAGACAGCGACTCTCTTGTATCCTGAGCCACCTGCATTCATCCCTGCCTGCTGGTAGAGGGTCGTTCCACACTACGTGTACCAGTACTGGAATGCCATTCGAGAACCTTGTCTGCCCAGTGATTGTCGGTTCTACAAAGTGGTCGACTCACTCCCACTTCAGCTAGCTTAGTTTTTGGGCTATGTTAGTTACTTTAGTTCTACTACAGATATCCTCATTTCTGATTCAATCACTTAAGGTCGCTCAGCGTGCTATGGACAGGGTTTTGCTCGGGGATTCGCTGCGTATTAGTAATACCTAATTAGACCTTGAGTTTCTCCTACAGCACACAGTAAAGGGCATACACTGTTCGGATACTTTAATCATGGGAAATATTTGATAAATGGCAGACGGTGCTTCCACCACCAATTAGTTCACTAGGCTAGCGCCGGCCGGCACTCACCCACTACTAGTAGATGCAACATGCCGTCGCTGCCATGGCTGCTCCGGTAGTCTCTGCCTCGGCTGCTACGGTCGTCCGCCATCTGGAACAGAAACCGCAGGTACCCGCCACCGTCGCTGCTATGGTGCTATGGTGGCGCTCTAGATGTTAGTAGTATCTGGCTCAATTAAAATTAACTAGTTAACGGCTAGAAATATATCTTTCCGGATAATTCATATTCAAAATTATTCCCATGAATACCCATTCTCTTATGCTTTATGGTTTACCAAACTTACATAAAGTCAATATTCCAATAAGGCCAGTTGTGTCGTACATTGCAGCTCCCACCTATAAATTGACAAAATTACTTAACATACATATCCGTGAAATGACACCTTTGAACCAAAATACAGTCTTAAAAATAGTTTACATTTAACAGATAGTATAAAAAAATATAAAACTACCCGCTTCTTCTAAATTAATTCCACTCGATGTTGAAAGTTTATTTACTAACGTACCTTATGAGAATTGAAATCCTCAAGTTCTCCTTAGAAAATAAATTCATTCATCCTGGTGAGACAAATGACATATTACGACTGACAAGACTGTACATGTCTCAAAATTATCTCCAATTTGATGTATGTATGTATGTATCACTACATATCTACAAAATTTAAACTACATGGAAACCGAAAACATTTTGCTGCCTTTATCGTAGTCATACACACACAAAGACAAACACATGTGCACACAAACAAATACACATACACAAGCGCACTAATACTCAAATTTATAACACTCCTTCCTGTTCTCAAACTCACTTTTTTAATGTTGTGTAATTTTTATATTTTTATTTTTAATTCTATGTTTTCTTAATGGAACTTTATATGTATGTATATTGTATAAGCATGTTGCTTGGTACCCCACTGTTTCCTTGTACTGTATTCTATCGACATACTCCATCCACGTTATTCGGGGAGGGTGCTGGTGCGCTGAGATACAGGCCTCGGCTTAGTTCAGGCACCAGTCTCTCACCATCTTACATTGTCACATTACGTCAATTTACACGTACTAACTACTATCTTCTATGTTCATGTTGCTGTATAGTACCTAAGCCTAAGATGTAGAGAGAGAAATAAAAAATATTTGATATTTGATGTATATCTTCATGCCAGCTCCCTTGCGGGGTAGGCAGAGAGAACCGAGCGCCAGAAGATGCGGTCCTTACATACTTCACATGCTTCTGTGACATTCATAGCTCTTTTGATGCACGCTCGCCGGTTCCTGACATCACCTGCTGATAAAACACGACCAATTTGGTCACGGTAGGTTAGTCTCGGTCTTCCTCGGTTCCTACATCCTTCCACTTTTGCGTTGTATATCTGTTTCGTCATTCTTTCGTCCCGCATTCTTTCTACATCTCCGAACCAACGGAGCATGCCTTTTCTTATCTTAACACCGACACTCTCTTTCAGACCAACTCTTTCTCTCACGTTTTCATTACGAACGCGGTCAGCAAGTGTTATGCCACAAATTTTGCGCAATGCTCTCATCTCGACCGCATTTATTCTACTTCCATGCTCTCTCTGCCATACCCAGCTCTCACTTCCATAAGTTAGCGTTGGGATTAGCACCGCGTTGTGTACAGCGAGCTGTGCCTTCTGGCTTAGATTTCGGCTGCCTAGAAGTTTACCCAACGCTCCATTCACCCTATTCCCGGCACTCACTAGTCTCTCCACATCATATCATCATATCTCCAATTTCATAATAAATAATATTTTCAAAAAGAACGGTTAGCAATGGGATCCCCTCTTAGTCTATTGTTCGCTCACTTATTTACCACACACATTCTATTACTATACTATACAATCGTCAATTGGATCCTTTGTTTCGAAATTTAATAAAATCCACCCTTAAGTTAAATTCACTTTAGAAATAAAATAAAATAGTTCACTTTAGATTAATATAGCTATCAATATAGTTGGTTGGCGGTAGAAATAGGTGAGATAGGTACCCACACAGATGACTTTTGTATAAAACCTCCCTCTGGTAAATCACACATCGACCTCGCACACGAAGGGTTCCGTATTACAGTATAAAAATACGCCGAAATATCACGTTTCTTATATGAGGGCTTTTTTCGTTTTAAATTACATTATAAATTTATTACTAGATGTTATAATGCCTGGAGGCTTAGTGATGGGGTCCCGTATGCACCCTTTGAGTACCGAACTCACAGTATATATAAAATAAAATAATGTTTTATAATATTAATATTCACTATACTTTTCTAATATTCAAACACAATATTTAAAATAGTCGAATAAAACAATATATTTTCTGCTTGTTTGTCAAACAGTTTATATAAGTAACAAACAAGTTTTTTATTCCCAGATAGTTTCGCAACTTGAAACAAAGTGGTTAAAAGACAAATTACAGTTGTGAATAGTTTGAAGCCGTAAATGGTCTGTGAAACGATTGTGTCCAGGTAAACTATGTGAGTGTGATATATTTTAAGTAAACTATGTTAGTAGGTATTTAGTTTTCTAGATACTTTTAAAAATCAGATTCTTGGTGAAGTTTATCATCATATCATCCCAAAAGTCAAAATTCGGAATTCATATGATATCTATCTATCTATAACTTCACACCAAATCTCCGGAGGGGTATGCAGAGAGAACCATCTTATCATAACTTTTTTCATTCACGCTTGCCGTTTTCTAGGGCTCCTGACAAACCACGATCAATTCGTCATGGTAGGTGAGTCTTTGCCTTCCTCAGCTCCTACATCCTTCTACTTTCGCGTTGTATAACTGTTTCGTAATTCTTTCTTCCTGCATTCTTTCTACATCTCCGAACCAACGGAGCATGCCTCTTCTTATTTTAACACCACCACTTTCTTTCACACCAGCTCTGTATCTAACATCATCATTGCGAATACGGTCTACAACAATGATATTGTATTAAAAAGAGGTAGATGTCGCAATAGCGTGCAAAAACTGAGGCAATGAAATTAACCCAATTGGTCTAATATGCGCTATTCTTTGATGCGCTGACGTATTTCAAGCGCAACTCTTGACAGATAGCTATCTCTCTCTATATCATGCGTTCCGTATTATCTATCCCCTTCATTGTTGTAATCTATATACGCCTTAGTAAGTAAGTACTATAATGTCGTAGTGGAACAATAACAAAACGACGCGCAGTATGAATATACGTCATCTTTAAATACAATATCATTGGTCTACAAGCGTTACGCCACAAATTTTGCGCAACGCTCGCTTATGTAGTTAGCACCTAGTATAGCATATATATGTAGTATAAGTTTGTATTGTTCAGTAGCACTGCAGTTGCTAATACATGTCAGAACTGATTGGTGGTGTTTTATTTATATTACCACATATACATATAGTTCATGGCAGGGCTTGTTTACCGGTTAATTTTCAAACCTAAATCAGCACAAGTACATTGGGAGCGTTTTGTTTAGGTTTGGCTCTACCTGAACCTTAAAGTAACCGGTATTCTTAAAGAGCAAAATCAATGAGGTTTTGAATTAATTAACCGGTTTTATGAGGTTTTCATTTCGCTCTTTTCGACATCATATTTGCCGAGACCTTGACGACCTTTAAAATTCACTTAAAAATTAAAAGCTACACGAAACCACAAAATAATTAGAAGAAATTGAATATTCCGTCAGACACAATCTACGTGTTGCAACCTTTCTTTATGAATTTACATCGTAACGTAGGTAGGTTTTTGCCAATTTGTTCCAATTTGAATTAAAGCAAGCAGGTCGTAACTTGCTCGCGCGACACGTGTGTTAAATCGGTTTTTTAAGGTTTTACGTAGCGCTCTCATTTAGGACGCACTCCGAACGAAACCTTTTCTAAAAACCGGTAAATACCTTTATTTACCGGTTTTCCGAAACCGGTTCCAAGCCCTGGTTCATGGCGACCCTAGCCAGTCCAGTGAGCGCGCGCAGGGCTGCAAGCGAAAAGTGCAGCATAGACGCATTTCTATATGCCTTGTGGCAGGAGTTAAACAAAATTAATTTAATTACGCACTTTGTCGATGGAAGGATATATTGTGTTTTGCGAGTTAAAAAACAGTTTCGAGTGAAGAACCAGGATGTGGAAGAGTTATTCGAAAACTGAGGACAGGGAGATCGTGATTGCGATTGAAAGTCATGTCCGGGTAAACAATTTCCTGATTACTATACTAATGGTGATCTTTGCCATTATTATTTTCACCCCGATGTGTTTAAAAATGAAACAAAGACACAAGTATCAGACAAAGACACGGTTATCTGGAAGGCATGATCCAGAGCGTGAGGAAACAGAAGGCCACCACTCAATTCCCGCAATTATAAAAATTAAAAGTGCTGTTTGTGTTGTACTATAATAGAAATTAAAGTGCGGTCAAGGAATAAATAATTAATTTCGTCAATATACAAAAATCATAACGGAAAATAAAAATACATATAAGAAATGATTATTTGTTGATAAATAGAATGAACAGTTCGTAGAATTCCTTTAGAAGAAGTTAGATGGCACTTTGTAACATAAAAATCTATTACGGTATGATAAGTACCGTGACTCTTTAAAACTGAAATATTTTCTCGCAAGAAGCGCCATTTAATCTCCTTAAAGAGCAAAATCCAATACCGTAAAAATTTGGCAAATGTCCTGTTTAAATCCCAAATACTCGTATTTCACTTACCCCGCGCGGCTATCAGCTTAAGAGTGTTTAGATATATTACTGTGGCTTTTGGGTGGACATTCTAAATCACTAGCTTATAATTATTAGTCCCGGGGGGTTGCTTGTGGTTTATGTAAATATTAGAAAATAGAGTATTAGACAACTATTATGCATGTATTATTTATTATCAGTTAATAGATTCAGGCGTTAAAGTCAAAGTCAAAGTCAAAATCTTTTTATTCCGTAAAAATGGCTACATTTGTTTGGAATCGTCACAATTTTTTTCCCTACCGTGCAGTTTATGACTAGGTGAGCACTGATAAAAATACTGCCAAAAAACTCAGGCATCCCTCTTTTGGTATCCAAACAAATTTACATATTTTATTAATTACATTATAATTGGATCGACTCACTCCCAGGCATTTTTATCATTAATATAGTCAGATACTTTATAATATGCCCTGCTACACAATTTGGCTTTAATAGTAGTTTTAAATTTGTTAATTGACAATTCTCTTATATTGCTGGGAAGTTTGTTATAGAACCGTATACATTGCCCCATAAAAGAATTACTTATTTTGTGGAGACGGCTTGCATGTAAGACAAGATTATGCTTATATCTAGTATTTATGCTATGAGTATCACTCTTTTTACAAAATGAGTCTATGTTTTTATGGACATACAAAAGATTTTCATAGATATATTGCGATGCGACTGTTAAAATATTTATTTCTTTGAATTTTTCTCTAAGGCCCTCCCGGGGACCAAGTTTGTAGATAGCTCTTATGGCTCTCTTTTGCAATAAAAAGATGGTGTTAATGTCCGCGGAGTTACCCCAGAGAAGAATTCCATATGACATAATACTATGAAAGTAGCTGAAATAAACTATTCTAGCCGTATCAATATCAGTGAGCCGTCTAATAGTTTTCACTGCATAGGCTGCAGAACTTAGTTTTCCTGATAATTTTTCAATTTGTGGGCCCCATTGTAGTCTGGAGTCAATTGTTATACCCAAGAACACAGTTGTCTCCACAGGAGCTAAATTAGTTCCATTAACATGTACATTGGTAGCCACCTGTCTTACATTAGGTGTTGAGAACTTAATTACTTTAGTCTTTTTATCATTTAAAAGCAGATTATTAACACTAAACCAATGAATAACTTTAGAGAGAGCATCGTTAACTTCGTCATAATTACCTAACCGTCTATTAATTTTGAATGTCAAAGAGGTATCATCCGCAAACAACACAATCTCATGTTTATCCCTTACATAATAAGGTAAGTCATTTATATACACCAGAAACAAGAATGGACCCAGAATTGACCCCTGTGGGACTCCCATAACTACAGGGGACCCCGAAGATCTTTTACCATTAACATCGACCTTCTGTATCCTATTGCCCAGATAAGAAGACAGAAGTTCGAGAGCCTTGCGTTGTTGTTATTGTATATGTTATTTTGCGAAAGTCAAATTTACATGCAATTTGATCTAACCTGCTTTGTGTGCTTCCGCCACCAATTAGTTCATGCGGTCTAGCGCCGGCCGGCACCCACCCATTACTGTTAGTACGTGCTACATGCCGACGCTGCCATGGCTGCTCCGGTAGTCTCTGCCTCGGCTGCTGCGGTCGTCCGCCATCTGGAACAGAATCCGCATGCCCCCACCACCACCGTCGCTGCCACGACTGGCCTGGTCGTCGCTGCGACATGTGTTTCGCCTCTACACGAGGCATCATCAGGCGTTGTAGACGTTAATCGTAAGAATAACATGCTACAAGAGCCTTGTAGCATGTTATTCTTACGATTAACGCATATTTATTATCATTTAAATTTCTTGTCTGCATGAACATGTCTGTTTGTCTTGGTCTGGCTGTTTTCTATGTATCATAAGTATATGTTTACAAAAAATATATATATTCACGTATGTTTATCAGTAGTCTAGTGCCCATAACACGATTGTGTTTTTTTTTATGTATGTGTGTTACGAGGGAATGAGTAGAGCAATGAATATTAAAGAAGCGAGTGAGATGTGTATGGATCGAGTCATGTGCCGCTCGGTCCTCTGTGCCTGCTCCGCAAGAGATTTGGCCTGAATTTATAGATAGATAGATGTGTATTATGGTTGGATGAGCTCGGTGGTGCAATTGTTAATAACGCTACTTTGACACCAACGCTCGTGAGTTAGATTCCCACACACGACAAACATTTGTGTGCATAAACCTGTCTGCCTTGGTCTGGCCGTTTTTAAGAAAGGTTGCATCAAATGTATTGCAAGTGTTCATAGGCTACGGTAATTGCTTTAGACCAGGTGCGATGTATGCTTGTATTGCCAGACAATGTATAAAAAAAAGTTCTAAGCAGTCAGCTTAAATGCTATTCTATAAAATGATGTGAAGATGCTGCATTGGCAGCGCATAGGCTATGTTATCCAGTACAGGCAATGTGTAGGCTTACGTAGTACAAAAAATAATCTTAAATATAAAATAAAACCTTTCTTTGTTACAGTCAAGTCTTCAAGTCATTGCCTCATCTTTACTAGTATCGACGTCAATGAAGTCCGTTTCATTAGCAAACTCTTTTAATACTACGTCGAAAGGCATACGGCCCACCTGATGTAAAGCAGTTACCATAGCCTATGAACGCTTGCAATACATTGACTATCACTCGCGCGATGCCACCATTGCTGCTAACACAACAACCTCCGAGAAGTTACTATTTGGCTGCGGTTTTCTTTGGCAAGCAGACATGTCATGCACACAATTTTTTATCCTACTCGTATGTAGAAATCGAACCCACAAACGTTGGTATCGAAGTACCATTATCAGCATCCGCAACGTCGCCGAAATACCGGTGTACCGCGATGTCGGTCGGCGAACTATACAATAAGAGCTGTTCATTCTACTTTGCCCCGACCCGTAGCGGAGAATTGAGTTACTACGTAATATCGGTCTCATCGGCTCGCCATAGTTTATTTCATTTAAAGATAAAAGATAGATAAAGATAAAAAGTCTTTATTTGCCATTGGGCCCTCGCGGGCACTAAGACACATCTTACTAAATACTAAATACATGAAATATAGTCTTCTTGTATCTTATTCAATTCTCTTATTTGACTTTTTTCTTTTTATAAATGACCATTGGTGAAGAAAAAATGCCGAAAGAAACTTGCCAATATAGGTCTCTTTTAAAATTGTCAATTAGATAATAAATAAATTCACTAGCATATTGGGACAATAATGGCATCAAATTGTGGAATTAAAGATTATTAAGGTCAGGTCGTCTGTGCTGAATTATTTCCAGACATCATCTTTGTCAGGTACATATTCATCAATTCTATAATAATTATTACATAGAGTATTTTTATTGTACTTTTTGAATACATTGTCAGGTAAGGTCAGAACTGTTTCAGGCAACTTATTATAAAATCGAATACAATTTACAAGAAAAGATCTACCAGTCCTATCAAGCCGGTGTACACAACTTATTTCTACTTCTAAGTTTTTCGCTGAAGTTTATTTCCACACCTCTGCATCTGGAGTAGATTTACCAGCTGTAAAACCATATTGCACATGATGAAAAATTTCATTGGTCTTAAAAAAAAAGTGTTGCAAGTGATCAAACATTATCCTTTCGAATATTTTACTAAAAACTAGCAGTATAAATATGGGTTCATAATTCCCAGCTCGCTGTTTTCCCCTGACTTGAATAAAGGAACAAGTTTACTAAATTTCATCAAGTCTGGGAACATACCCATATCGACACATACATTAAAAATATGTGACAAGTGTGGAGCTATTGCCTTGATAGTACAATGAGTGTACATAATACATTCATGGCAATAAGTAAAGTGCATTAGTGTAATATAGCTGTCTTACACAGCTATATTACACTAATGCACTTGAACGTACTCGTACTTTGCTAAGGAGATCCTAATCAAAAACATTTTTAAAAAATCTTCGCAAAAAATGCTAGCTCAGTCATAGAATATCGATGTAAGCAAGATCAATAGAAACATATAAGATGTATGAGTGGATATCAGTCCCGATCACCCGCAGGTGACCAATCGCTTTCAATTTGCCAAAAGGTTCCTCCCCCATTACAGTACTTTACTGGGGCAGTCTTAATTGGAGGGCAGTAATCAAATATTGATCGCGGTCTCTAACAGTCTTCTGTTAGCAATTCAATTAAAAATTTAATTTGAATAAAACGATTTTAACATTTTCACATCTGCGGCAAACGAATATCAATATTTATTTTATTTTTTGTGAACTGTTGTTTCACATGTTATTGTGCGAAAAGTGTTTAAAATGTTATATATAGTAAAATGGCTCTGTAAAGATTTTCAGGGAATATTAACCGATCATTTTTATAATAAGCAAACACAGGAGACATAAAAGTAAATACATAAAGCTACTATCACATATAGCTATACTATACATAACACAAACATAAAGTTTGTTGCAAAAATGTGTACTGGAATCGTAGTTAAAACGCCATCCTCCTTAATCATACAGGGCTTATTTTGCTAAGCATTAACTTTACGTTCATTTAGCACACAGACATTGCGAGCATGATAAAACACCGAATCGACTTTCAAATCCAATAAATTGTCTTCGGATGAAAAATTTTTTACGACATAATATCAAATTTCTTTCGCAACTGACTTTATCTCGTCCCGCTTTTAGTATCCAATAAGAGGAATCCAGTTTTCGTCATTTCCCAATCTTTCTTTTTTAATCCGAATGAATATTAAGAATCTGCGGAAGCAAATTAGTCAGGGACTGATTACATAAATGTGACATGAAAATTATTATCGATTCCGATCATTCTTCGTCGTTTATGTCGAGTTCTATTAATGCTTAAATTTTCGGGACTTTCTTCAGTTTCAGCGGAGGTTGGAAGGCTTTTTAAAAAGCACACATCATTTTTTTAAGAATGTTAGAAACACGCCCGCCATCAAATCTTATAAAAACATGTTTAACCAATAAGTATTCAGAATAATTAATAAAGTATTATAGAAACGCCAAGTCTCTTGTAGGGTAGGCAGAACGTAACGAGCGCCCGGGCGCCCCGCATGTGTTGATCCTCACACACGATTCTTTAACATTTTGTAAAGTTAATTTATTATATTACGTTTTAATAATTAAAATATAACTTTAACATATAAGGTGCCTATATTTTTGAGATCACTTTCGAATTACTTTAATTTTCATGTCGTTCGATATTATTGGAAGATTTTTTTTCTTCAGTCTGCACATTATTGAGTACATAGTCTGCCATATTGTTTGTACGACATCTGACGTTATCCGGGATAATAGACGGATTCTAAGGATGCTGATGATTAAATTTGAATCAGTGAAGGTGTTTAGTAGTGATGGTGTAATAAAGAGTTGCAAACATACAATATATACTTTATTGCTCCAAATACGTATAAAGTAAACATTGGCGGTAAATATTCCACTTCGACTTTTGGAAAGAGACAATCGGCTAATTTCGGCTTCGTAACGCGTTATCTCCAACGCATACTATCTATTTATGACGATTGCTAGTCGTGGTTCAAATACTATATATTATTAACTAATAGAGTACGGTCGCGTCCAGTTCAAAATATATATATATAGAGTTGTAAAACCCCAAACTTTAAATCAATTAAAGTTGTACGATGGCATCTATAGGAAAAAAAGAGAAACCATTACGAGACCAGTCACGCGAAATTATCTACAATGTTTACAAATATTTTGTAACCGAAGCCGACAGATTAAAAAAAATGAGGATGACAATGTAAGTAATTATTTTAAGAAGGTTCAAGAGAGAGTTGCATATGCCACTGGAACTTCAAGAAGAACTTTGAACAGTATATCAAACGAAGTCTGAAACACATTCCAATGCAATTATGTTCAGCTCTATGAAAAAAGAGAGACCAAAAAACCTATATGATATGAGATATGGACGATTTTGATTATGTTGTTGTTCGAAAAATGGTGTACGATTTTCACTTGTGTTTTAATTAACTGCCGACAATAAAATAATTAAAAGCTAAATTATCTACGGCTATTAATTACTAGCTTATGCCCGCGGCTTCGCACGCGTAGATTTTGGAATTTCAGCAGTTTTACTTATTTTTATTTTACTTCTTATTTTTTAGTACAGTCGGCATTAAATAGTTAGTAAAAGTCTAAAATATCCTTATTTGTGTAGTAATGAAGATATGTCACGGCCTGTTCGGTTTTCATTAACTATTTGATACTGGCTGTATACACTCAAAGCACCTCTTTATACTCAACATTGCCTATTTTAAAAACATAAAAGTTTCAAGCCACTTAAAAAAATATCTGCCTGGGTTGAAATTCAAAAAATCTTTCTTATCTCTCATATGCATTACAAAAGGAACCTATTGGTGAGTCAGTGAATTAGACAGGAACTCCATTTCTATTAATATAGATTAGCGTCTCGTTCAAACACACTTTCAACCCCCTTTTCACCTCACCTCACCTCGCTAAGGGTGGAATTTTTGAAAACGTTGAAACCAATTTTTTTGATTCTAATAAAAAGTATCTATACAAAGTTTCAAGTCACTAACTTCAAAAAGTTTTCTGCTCCATACAAACTGTCAACCCCCTTTTCAGCCCCTAAAGGTGGAATTTTGAAAAACGCTGAAATTACTTATTTGACGTCTTGATTGAGAGTATATTTACAGTCTAAAGTAGCTCACTTTAAAAAATAACAATTTCTTAATAATTCAACTTTTAGTTCAAGAAATACTTTTGACCTCCATTACACCCGGGGTGGAATTTTTGAAACTACTTTTTTGGATTTTAATAAAGAGTATCTGTATAAAGTTTCAAGTCACTAACTTGAAATAATTTTTCAACTCCATACAAACTGTCAAGCCCCTCTTCACTCTCGTGAGGATTATAAAAGTAACCTCTTTGCAAAATTTCAGCTTTCTAGGTTCAAGAGTTTGGCTTCGGAGTTGATGAGTCAGTGAATTAGTCAGGAACTCCAGTTTTATATATATAGATATCCGCCTTAGATTGTGATAACACGTCCTATTGTAGGCAATTTCTTAATATTACCAATCTCTTAATTTAGTATTATGGAAAGAGATCTTGTTTCCATAAATATTTTTATAAAGCAGCATACGGTCTGCCTGATAGTAAGCCGTCAGCCTAGTCTATGGACATTTGCAACATCAGGGTTGGTTGTTACACGTGCGTTGCCGACTCTGTACTAAAAATTGAATAAATAATAATAATTAATCCGAATATTGCAACAAAATTTTTTTGTTATAATAATCAAAGTGATCATCACCTACGCTACGTCGAAGTACGAAATACGAATTAGAACATTTTTTTTTTTTGACCTGACTATGTAATTAGCCCCGAGTGGGCTGTTACTACGTCACCGCACTAAAGAGGCGGGCGTGAGGCGCCACAGCCTAGCAAAACTAAATATAACGACAGCCTAAGGGCCCCCGAGAGGGGTCGAACCTCGGCTTAGGACGTCGTTGGGGAAACTAATCGAACACGCGGACAATCAAATCAGTCTTTTTTTTTTTGACCTGACTATGTAGTTAGCCCCGAGTAGGCTGTTACTACGTCACCGGACTAAACAGATATACAATATTATATGTCAGCACAAGGAGAGGTTTACAGAGTTTTCCGTGGACAAGGTAGTTGCCGAACATGAGCACACTGTGTTGCGATTGCCACCATACTATCCGGATTTAAATCCAATTGAAAATATATGGTCTCAACTGAAAGGCTATGTAGCCGATAAAATCGTGAATATGAATTTAACTTCAATAAAAAATATTGACTGAAAAAGTAAATATGATCGGGGCAGATGAGTGAAAAAAGGTTTGCGATCATGCAATCAAATGTGAGAATGAATATCGAAGAATTCAACACGGTGTAGACGATTACATTGATAGACTAATGATACACAGATAGGGAAGCGGAAGGAATTGAGAATTTTTCTGATTAAAACATAATATAATCATATTTTTTTCCTCCAACCTTACATAGAAATATATATATTTAGAAATTATTTTATAGTGCTTCTATTTTCTTAATGACTCTCGGCAAACTTCGTGTTTCGTCAGTCGTCGGCAAATATTTATGCATATTGCATACCTAATTGTCAAACATCATAAGAACCTCCTCTTTTTTGCAAGTCGGCTGAGGAAGTATTTCATGTTGTTTATATTTTTATTAATTTGAATATTACATGCGTTTATAGGCTACGGTAATGCTTACATGAGGTGGGCCGTATGCTTGTATGTCTATAATACTCGTATATATATGCCTATACATTGTATAAAAAAACATGTTTTTTTTGTGTAATTTTGGGAGACTACTTAGGTATACTTGTATCGAAGTGAGTCATCTACCTCCCCCAAGTTTTCAAAACAACTCCGTTAATAAATTAGCTTGCATTCTGAGAACCAATAATATCGATAGAGGAAAGTTTGTTGGTGAAATTTACATTAAAAGTTTGTAAACGGTCAGTGAACGGCGAGCGAGGAAGTTTACACATTACGGGGGTAGTCCGGCCGTCCATTGCGGGATTTTCAATGTAGCATCGAATGCAGGCGCCGAAAAAGTTGCGATGTGGGAGGGGGTGCATAATAATGGGCAGGATACAATGTACGTTTGGCTCAAATTTACATGATATAAATATTCATTTATCAATGAACATTTTTTAAAACGCCGGCGATGATGGCTTGAATCCGATCGGATGTTTTAACCAACTTTCAACAAAGAAGTAATTTCTCAATTACATCACATACATATGTTGAATATGTTACACCATCTTCTTCTTTTTAGCGTTATGGCGTACGGCTCTACGTAAGCGATTTGGCGAAGATACTGATTTTTATATGGAGCGACTGCCGCCAGACCTTTTTTTTTGTGACGCGGGGAAAAATGCGTTAAGCACACCACCGGTGCCTGAGTGGCCGCCGGTGGTAGTGTGGGACTCCCCGTTGACTGTCCAACGGTATACCCACTAAACAACCCCGCGAATTGCCCTCGGCCGCTTTAGTGGGGTGCTCCGGATCTGTCAGCGACAGGGCACCACTGCGACTGCCGCCAGACCTCCACAACCAGAAGGGAACACCAGTTTTTTCTTTATTTGATTAGATTTAAGATCATAGCGCAATTTTAAATGCAGCATTTTAGTCAGCAAGCCAGGGTTAGCCAGGGTAAATGTCCTAATATGATATCTTATAAAGAGATCTACAGAACAAGGCTTTATCTATCTATCAACAACATCACGCTAAATCCCTGGCGGGATAGGTAAGGGAACCGAGCGCCACATGACTCGACCCTTACACACCGCACTCGTTTCTTTAACATTAGGTAATTGTTCTTCTCATGCACGCTCGCCGGTTTCTATGGCTCTTGACATCACCATCTGATAAAACATCTGTTCATCAGTTCGTCAGATCAGTTCGTCATGGTAGGTAAGTCTTGGCCTTCCTCAGCTCATCCTTCTAATTTCGCGTTGTACTCGTATATCTGTTTCCTAATTCTTTCTTAAACACTTTGTTATTTTTGTATACATCGGGAAGCATAAAATGCATACTGCCCAATTGATGTAAAATGGTTACGCCTATAAACACTTATATGAAAGGTGCCACCCCTACTGCTAACACAGCCACTTCTTAGGAGCTTACTTTTAACCCCACTCATTCGCAAGAACACCAGGAGGGTTAATCTCCTGGAAGTTATTATTTGGCTGCGGTTTTCTGTGAAGTGGTACTTCCGCAGTCGGGCTGCTTCAATGCGTCCAACCTCTCTTAAAACACCCAGATCAAGACTAACAGACAAGTTCATGAACATAAATGTTTGTCGCATTTGGGAATCGAATTCACGGTCTTGGTGTTAAATTAGCATTACTAACCGCTCCGCCACCGCGCTCATCAAAAAATATATAAAGTAAGTCTATATCCTGGCCTTACAAGGAAATTTAGATGCTCCCATATTATATGGGGTTTGTATGAACACTATTAATCAAGAGTTCGGATCCTTTGCGAAGTCCTCAGTTGACACCTCTTTTGGTGTATTGAAGGGACGGCCTTGTGGAGGTCTCGCCCTAATGTGGCGCAAATCCCGCTTTCGAAGTTTTTCTGTTGTAGACTGCGATAACTGATAGATTAGCCGCCGAAAAAAAAGAACCTAAAGTACATTAAGGGAGCCGAGATAAAGAATATATACATGCATTCAGGGGCGCATAATATATTGAGTATATTAGTTTCCACTCTTTTGTTTAGCACATATTATGTACTCATCTGTGCATATCTTCACCCAACTCTCTTGCGGAAAATGCAGAGAGAACCTAGTGCCATAAGACGCGTTCATTACTAAATATATAATTACTATTAAGTATTTACTTTAACAATATAAAAGTTAGAAAACTAAAACCCAACTGCGACGACAATTGCCTACTGAAAAGATAAGACTTCAATGTAGGCATATTTTCAGGAACACCGTTCCTATATGAATTCTATATGTTTGTCTGTGCGTTTGTCTGTCGCTTTTTTCGAATATTCAAATTTTGACTTCAGATTCGGATTCAGCATAAAAAAGTAGAATAGGAATGTTAGGAATGTTCAGGAACACCGTTCCTATGGAACATGGTCAAAATGGCCAACAATTAAAAAAAAAAATTGAATTGTTATATAATTGACGAGCCAGGTGTTCCTCTGGCAATGCAAGCTTGCGCATTCTCAACTGGTTTTTTACACAACATCGGAAGGCGTACAAGCATACAACCCACCTGAAGTGAAGCGGTTACCGCAGTCTATGAACGCTTGTAATATATTAAGTATCACTTGCGTGATGCCACCTCTGCTGCTAACACAATAACTCCTTAGGGGCTTACTGATGGCCATCCCACTCACACGCAGGAACATAACCCTTTCGGAAAATGTTATTTGGTTGCAATTTTTATGAGGCGGAGGTACTTTATCAGACGGGCATTTTTGATGCGCCCTACATCTCTTAAAAACAAACATATGCTCCTGCACACAAATGTTTGTACTATGTGAGAATCGAACCTACGAGCTTTAGTGTCAAAGTCGCGTCTTTCACCACTACGCCATCGATCTCGTCAAAATTACAATTATGACTACTTATATGAGCCAATTGTAATTAAAATATCCTAACTCTCTTAAAACCCCCACTTCAAGAGAAACAGACATACAGATGTTCATGTAACACAAATGTTTGTCCCGTGTAATCGAATCCATGAGCGTTTGTGTCAAAGCAACGATAAAACTACAGCGCCACCGATGTTAAAAATGTTAAATACGCCGGGAATTACATCTATCAACGTTTAACAATGTTCTTAACTATATGTGTAAATTCCGAACGTCGATCTGTACGTCTAGTGAAAATTTATTTATTATTTTTTTACTTTGTCCCAAAAATAAAAAGTCAACTCTTTCCAGTATCTACCTAGTCCGGCCATAAGTTCTGTAACAAATGAATATGCGTTTATTTTTTAACGAAGTAATCTTAATAAAACTTATAAGTATGTGGGCTTCCACGCATAAAGGGTCCAGTAGTGGGGTATTGAGTTAAGACTAGATTCGGTATTCAGAAAAGTAATTTGATAATAGGGATGAAAAAATACCCAGAAAATGGCGTATTTTTTTTTACATACACTCAAAGTTGAAACTCTGAAAAAGTTAGTTTTAAAAAGCATTTTAAAAATTTGGTTGAAAAAAAAAACACAGTTCTACTCATTTGTTACATACATTTGTTTATTATTGTAGATCAAGATATTCTGCATAAAATCAACTAATAATTATATTTGTAACATTAGAAAATAAGTAATTACAATAAAAAAAATACGTTGATAAATAATTTAGTAAAAAGCTCCGCTTGCTGCTGTTTAATACAGTTCGCTTCATAATAACAAAATATGTATGTATGTATGTATATCTTCACGCCAAGTCCCTTGCGGGGTAGGCTATACTTCACTCGCTTCTGTGACATTCATAGCTCTTTTCATGCACGCTCGCCGGTTCCTGGGGCTTCTGACATCACCTTCTGATAAAACACGACCAATTTGGTCATGGTAGGTTAGTCTCGGCCTTCCTCGGCTCCTACATCCTTCCACTTTCGCATTGTATATCTGTTTCGTTATTCTTTCGTCCCGCATTCTTTCTACATGTCCGAAACAACGGAGCATGCCCTTTGTTATCTTAACACCGACACTCTCTTTTAGTCCAATTTTTTCTCTCACGTCTTCATTACGAACGCGGTCAGCAAACGTTATGCCACAAATTTTGCGCAATGCTCGCATCTCGACCGCATTTATTCTACTTTCAAGCTCTCTCTGCCATACCCAGCTCTCACTTCCATAAGTTAGCGTTGGAATTAGCAACGCATTGTGTACAGCGAGCTGTGCCTTCTGGCTTAGATTTCGGCTGCCTACAAGTTTACGCAACGCTCCATTCACCCTATTCCCGGCATTCACTCGTCTCTCCACATCAGCGGTGTACCTTCCATTGCTGCTAAAAGCACTTCCAAGATATACAATCTCATTCAGTTGCTCCAACACTACATCATCAACCATAATCCTAGTGTTCGTTCTGGTTGTCTCTCTTTCAAATACCATTATCTTGGTTTTCTTCGCATTCAATAATTAATAACAAAATAATTAATATGTTATTATTGTTATATTCGTATTTAATAACAAAATAATTCAATTAAAAACTAAAACTGTGTAACTGTGTCGTCTTACTCAATATAGGAAATAACTATCTAATAAGACATTATACTTTTTGTCATTTGAACAGAACAATGAATTATTAAACATTATATAAAATGTACTAGTAGCCAAAGTTTAACAAAAAAAGTTGTACTGAAGGCTGACATTTAATTCGATTCAGTGCAGACACTGGCTTAGAAACTGACAGCATCAACTGTCAAACTGCATTACAAATTTTAGATATTGTTTGCAAATATGCAATCAATATTTAATAATTTTTAAATTGGTGCTGTCAGTTAACTAAATCAAATTAAAAGTCAAACTTTAGATTAGAATTTCATTCATTTCTAATTTATTTTTTGGACATAAACAATATTCTCCTCGTACCTGATTCCTGTGACCGACTTTTTTGCAAATATGAACATATTGGTTTTGGCGAGTATTTTTTCAATATTTACATTCTGAACAGATATTGCTGGCACGGAGATCACATCTCTCGGGATTATAATATTATGATATGATGATTATGATTCTAGACGAACTTGCTTCGGTAATATTTGGAGCGGGTTTTGGGCATAATATATCTTGAGATTCGTCACTAACAAATTCACGAATTTTGTTATAAAGATACGATTTTATTTAGAAACTCATGCCTGAAGGGCATTTCTCTGGAGGAAAACTAAAACTTTTGCTACAATAGGATTGTAGCAAAAGTATTAACTATCAGTAATTTTTTCGCAACAAAACATGTGCCTCTTATTATTTTCATTCGTTTCAAAGTGACAAAAACCGCAGAAGATTCGCTGAACCGCAGGAGTTTTCGTGACAAACCTTTTTTATATTCTTTAATCTTTTTAATCCAGTGGCATACACATATTGGAAAAAAGTCTTACATATTGAAACACCTCGAAAGAAATACTTATACTATTACTATCTATATATATATATATTATTTCACTTTGAAACTTGGACACACAATTATTTTAACATCTACAATCCGATCTAAGAACCAGGACAGGGTTAAATCATCAAGGCTTAAATTATCATTGTCTCTTAATACATTTCCCATTCGCTAAAAGCCTCACAAGTAATGAACTGTATACTGTTGCCTATTAAATTCCTTCATCTTCTAAGGGCGCTGCAAAACTCAATTCTATGAACAAAAAATAATAACGTTAAAATATTTAATACAGAAGTTTTCGTACAAAAGTTCGTGTCATACAACTTCCTACTTGGTAATGGGGCCCTTGGTAAGTCATATATAACATGCACTATTGCATGCATACAATCACTACGTCGATCTTTTTTGATTTTACGTAGGCCTCGACTAAGAATCCTAGCAAAATCGTAATACTCGTGTATTTCATCTTCATTATTTGCTTCTGCATTAGTACTCTTTTACACTAGTCTTTCTCTTCATCATTTAAAAGTATATCTGGCGACTTTGTGAAATTCCTTTCGAACGTGTAAGTACCTTCATCATATTCACCAGCCTCTTCTGATGGTAAATCTGGCGTAGATGCGGTCGAGGCCAAAGCAGGAAGTTAGTTTAGTTTCGTCGAAGGTGCAGGCCCATCAGAATGCCTAGACTCATTACTGGAGCAGGAACTTTCTGTTAACTCTTCAATTATTGAAGAGTGAACAGAAAGTTACCAAAAAAAAAAAAATTAATACAATTTAGGAAATATTTAAAATGGGAATGTTTGTATGTATGTCTGTACAATTCTTATATGTACAATAATTATATGTGAGTCAACTCTTCACACTAAAGCGGCGCGTCGAATTTAGATGAATTCGACGAGCTCGGTGGCGCGGCGGTTAATAACTCGACTTTGACACCGACGCTCGATTCCCACACAGGACAAACATTTGTGTGCATGAACATGTTTGTTTGTCTCAGTAAGTGTGTTTTTAAGAGAGGTAGGGCGCATCAAAGCCACCTATCTGGGGAAGTACCTCCACCTCACAGAAAACCGCAGCCAAATAACAACTCTCTAGAGGGTTGTTGTTTCTGCGTGTGAGCGAGCTGTTTTGGGCAAATTACACAAAATAGATAGCATTAGTAAAGACCACTTTATACACTAAACACCAAGGTTCGTGGGTTCGATCCCCACACAGGACAAACCTTTGTGTGCTTGAACATGTCTGTCATAATCTAGATGTGTGAAGCGAGCTGCCCGGGTGGAAAAGTACCTCCACCTCACAGAAAACCACGGTTAAATAACAACTCTCTGGAGGGTTGTTGTGTTCCTGCGTGTGAGTGTGGTCACCAGTAAGCTCCTAAGGAGTTGCGTAAGCAACAGGGGAGGCAACGCGCAAGTGATACTTAGTACAAGCGTTAATAGGCCACGGTAACCGCTTTATATAAGATGGGCCATATGCTTGCATACCTTCTGATGTAATATTAAAAAAAAATGAAATTCGACACATAGATAGATAGGTCATAGAGTAACACATATGACATCGGCTACATTTTGTTCCCAAAGACCTGATAGAAAATGACAGAAGTTTTACTGAAATGTTCGATTTCAGTAAAACTTCTGTCATTTTAGTCATAAAATAAAATATATCGCTTTACATCAGGCGGGCAGTATGGTTGTTTGCGACCCGTCGTAGTATAAGGAAGAATTTGGTTTTGCCCAAAACATAAATTAGAAATGAATAAAAATCTAATCTAAAGACTTTTAATTTCATTTAGTAAATAACAGTCATTAGGGAAAATGATTCAATAGAAAAAACCAAAACCCAAAGGGGCGGGAAAGTGGAAAAGCGGTAATGATCCAAGACGGGATTTTTTGTAACGTTCGTGTTTGTATACAACCTGTTCTCACTTTTACCGCCGATGTAGGTTTTGACTTTTAATAGATTTAGGTATTATTTTGCGGCGTTAAATTTATAGGCAATTTGATCATACTACTTTATGTACTTCCGACATCAGTTAATAGTCTGGTAATTTACATTGGTTAAATGTCCATCTTACGATTCGCTAATCCTGTTAAACTGCGTAGAGGACGAATAATAAATAGGTAAAATTAAACATATAATTACGTTGATGGAAAAAAATGGAAAAATATTAGGAAAATGGTAAGAAGCTGCAATATTACATCGAATTATCGAAAATATGGCGACGATTATGGAAAAATGGAAAGTCGTGTAATATTTGATAAATTACAATTATAACTTTTACAATTTCATGACATGCATTTTAACTAATTGACAGTATTATGCAATAGAACAACAGATTATGTATTTTGAGTTCAGTTAAATCGCGCCTCAAATGGTTCAAATGAATGCTTATAACTTGCATAGATCAGACTATGATCTTGATTCTTATTAATAAAAACCAAGGAAATGGTTCTCTGAGAAAAACGGAGACGCTTGGCGTTGCTAAAACCTATGTGCGATTGTGTTCACTTACCGAAATGTTGGCTGGCCAATTAAAAAACTTATACATTATAAAACCCTTTGTTAATTGGGTTAAACATATCCGGCCAAACCAACTTCATCGACTAAAGTGTGATTAACTAACAAACATTTATCCAACTTTCCTAATCCGCAATATTAGATAAACAAACGTTCCTCGCAGCTCGCACACTCCATTTCAAATGTTATTTACTTTAATGCCCCGAGCCGATTAACTTAATTTTAAACCAGTTTCCGGAAATTATACTAACCGATGCTAATTAACATTTGCGGAAAGTTGGTATCGCGAGTAACGGAAATGTTCACCTGTTAAATAGTTTTGTATTGACCACACCCGTACACAAGTACTGATTAATCTGTTATATTATGATACCAATCTGAAGTGATAGGTTAATGGATGTAGAATCAGCTTATTAACCGACTGATCTCTCGTTCGAATCCTAATGTTTTCCTACATATGTACATATCTGTAATTATCACTTACTCAGCGATAAACGAAATCATCGTGAGGAAACCGACACGACTAAGAAGTTATATCTCTGTCTACCCTAAACTTAGAAAAGGTCTGGTTTTCCCTCTGGGTTGTGGAGGTCTGATGGTATATGATGTGGAAATCAGTACCTTCGTCAAATCCTTCGTCTTAAGTACTCGTAACAACCCCGTCTATCCCAGCCATCGTTTCTCAACCATTTTTATGTCGCGACCCACGAAAAAGCCAAAAAGTTAAGTAAAAAGTCTTGCGACACCGTCACTATAAAATTATAATAATATGTACATAGCGCGCTATTTCTAAAGTGTTTTTTTTTGTTTTTTTTTCTACTCACTCAGTGTTTAATTTTTATAAATAGAAAACAGTAAAAAGTGGGTTAAAAAGTTAAATTTAAATGGACAAATATGTGACAAAATGAAATGCTCCTTCTACGTCTGGTGAAACTGTGAAGAAAAAGAACAGGTTATACAACGACACATATTTGAAATATGGATTTATTGCATTGGATGACAAGACTTGAAAATAAACAACACATTGTGGTGTTGTTTATTTTCAAGTTCTATCTGCGGAAAGCATGAAGCCTTCAAAATTACTCCGGCATCTGGAAACCAGACACCCGTCTTTACAAGGCAAACCGTTAGAATTCTGCGAGCGTAAGTCACTTGTTTTAAAAAATCAACAAATTACTATAAAATAAAATCCAGCCATAATGAGACTGCAACACTTCTGCATCCTACTTAGTAGCACTGTGAGTCGCCAGGGAATCTAAGCCCCTAACTATTGCGGAAAGACTCATTTTACCTGCTGCCATTGATATGGTCAATATTATGATAAGTCCGGAAGAAGCTAAAAAATTAAAAACTATACTCCTTTCAAATGATACAATATCGATTAAAAGATATTATGCCGCATGTGGAATGGACGCACTGCTTTCTTCACAGACATGCGCTTGCCACAAAAAAGATGCCGAACAATTTATAAAATGTTTTATCACAAGCTGTTAAAATTGTAAATTTTATTAAAAGCCGACCATTACAAACTAGATTGCTTTCCATACTCTGCGAAGAAATGGGCGTCAAGAACCATTCACTGATTTTCCATACTGAAGTGAGATGGTTGATACGTGGAAAAGTTCTTACAAGGCTTTTTGAATTACAAGATGAATTAAAAATATTTTTTACAGATAAATATAGTTCATTTTTAGAATTTTTACAAGACAAAGAATCTTTATTACTATTGGCTTACTTGAGTGACATATTTTCACATTTGAATGACAAATACGAGCTTACAAGGCCGTTACAAAAATATTTTACTTATCACAAATAAAGTCAATGCCTTTATCAAAATGCTTAGTATTTGGATTATACGCCTTAAAAAACGAAATTTTGATGCATTTACTGCAACTTCTGATTATATTAACAAAAATTCGAATATAGAAAATTCAGTTATTGGCCGCCTGTTGGAGAGCATGAAAACGCATTTAGGTGAATTGAAGATTCAGTTACTAGAATATTTTCCAAATGACAATAATGATTTATCGAAAAATTGGGTTCTCAATCCGTTTGATGACAATATTGTTGCAGCTGCCGAGTTACGAAATGACACTCACACTCAACTCATTGAACTATCGGCTGATAAAACTTTACAACTGGAATTTTTATCTCAAGATTTAGATAAATTATGGCTTGCACGACGACGTGAGTACGGAAGCCTAGTAACGGAAGCTTTGAAAACATTGATACCCTTTACTACTTCTTACTTATGCGAAAAAGGTTTCTCGTCTATGGTGGCTTTGAAAACCAAAGCAGCCGGCCCAGGGATTTCTGTACCCGGGCCGGCTGCTTTTGTACGCCCTACCTTTTTAAAAACGCCCGTACCCGTAGCAGATATTTTCATATATACCTATATATTTGTTTTAGGTAGATTCTGAATTCACGAATCTTAAGTGTTAAAATAGCAATTGCTAACCACCAGGTTCATTGTTACACATAAATGTAACATTTGTATATGATCATGCTAACATCCCATAGTTTCATTAAGGGAAAAAGCCGAGGTCAACATGTTTTCTTTTATACAACTACACCAAGCATACGGCTAACCTGGTGTAGAGCGGTTCCCATAGCCTATTACCGCTTGCAATACGTTAAGTATCACTCGTGTGATGCGACCTCAGCGGCTAACACAACAACTCCTTAGGAACTTACTGGTGACCTTACTTACACGTAGGAATACAACAACCCTCGAGGGAGTTGTTATTTGACTGTGCTTTTCTGTGAGGTGGAGGTACTTTTCAGACATGCTGCTTTGATACCTACCTCTCTTAAATATGGCTGGAATTGAAGGTATTCTGACCAAAGTATTCGACTGAGGGTGGTTAAACTTGATCAAATTCAATTCATCAAGAAAGAAGTCTACGTGTTCACTGCAATACGTCACGTGCTCATTTTCCCCAACTCCAACTCTCCAACTCCAACACGTCTTATACCATCGCCAAGAGCATTATCAGGATCATCCAGTCATCCGAAGAAAAAAATCAAGCTGACTTTCAAAAAACTTGATGTGCTCAACAGAGTGAAGTAGTCCTTCAGCTCGGAGCAAAGACTTATTTTATGTCAAGTCTCAAGTCAGACCGCACACATAGTTATGTAATCATGTTTAGACAGGCCCCCTTATGTATCTGCTAGGACCTTATGGTTCCGTTCAGAGCAGAGCTGTGACAGTTGCCGACGGTCCTCAGCTTACACACGGTATTTGGACGCTACACTAGCCGAACTGTCATGGGCAAAACCATTTCATATCTCTATACATCCGCTGTCAAACTCCTCTGAATTGAAAACTCACCTCTTTCACTAGATCACTAGATGTGTTTTTATTGTCGGGCACCATCTTGTGTGAAAGCTGTGATTTTACTCTCAAACAGTATATGCCTTATTACTTGAAGTTAAAACTTTCTTCTACAAACGCATCGCTCGCCGTCGCCAAAGAATTAATTCCCACAAACAGGAACAACAAAGATCGCGTACTGTGCGGCTACAAAGAAGTTTTCTTTATCTTATTGTGGAATTAACTCCCTACAGAGGGGTTAGGAGGATTTTACACGAGTGACCCATGGATGTTGCTTGTGTCTAAAACAAAATTTATAGTCCGGATGTAAGGTGTTTTTATAGTTATAGATACGTCGTACACGCTCTAGAATGGCAATACGAAAGTACGGTAATTGCCCAACTCGCATTCAGTTGGCCACGCTCTCGCGTCGCGTCTGGACGTACTTCGCCACAAAGCATGTCTTAAGATATATATTCATTTCTTGCTAACAACAGGTATTCACTATCATTTGTCTCTTTCTTAGAGCAAAGTGTCATAATAAATAACCGTACGTACATAGTACTTGCGCTATTTTAAAATACAATAATGTTGGTCTATAACGTGTCTACCATTTGATACGTCGCTGGTCCGGATACATAATCCTGCAAGTACCTAATACGACCTGCTACACCTGCACTATATTCCACTAAACACGAACAAAAGTCATAAAAACGCTTTTATCACCTTGGGCAAGTGTTACGCCCTGTATGACTATAGTTGCATGCATTTCTACTAATATTTTTTGACGAGCTCGGTGGCGCAGTGGTGATACGCGCAGTTACGCTACTTTAACACCAACGTTCGTGGGTTCGATTCCCACAAAGGACAAACATTTATGTGCATTAACATGCCTGTTTGTCTTGATCTGAGTGTTTTTAAGAGAAAGGGGGCGCATCAAAGCAGCCCGACTGGGGAAGTATCTCATAGAAGAACCGCAGCCATATAATAATTTTCTGAAGGGTTTTTGTGTTCCTGCGTGTGAGTGAGGTCTTCAGTAACCTCCTAAGGAGTTACTGAGTTAGCAGCAGAGGTGGCATCGCGCTGATGATACTCAAGGTATTAAAAGGCATTAATAGACTACGGTAACCGCTTTACTTACATCAGGTGGGCCTTGTGATTGTAGGTATGCCCTCGCGTTTAGTAAAAAAAAAATACACGACGAAAAAATGTAATGGAAAAGCTTTTGTTAGTAGGTACTAAAAAAGCAAGCAAAAATACCATATTATTTTATAATACTTACCAAATGTTTGAACTCTAGAACATTCGCATTCATTTTGTAAAATATAACCTGCAATACGGCAGATCGTTAGAAGTTATTGCACATACAAGGCAATATGTGGAATATATGATATTATTAACGTGTTCATAACATCCAGTGAGATTTTCGAAATAAGAAGTTTACTGAACTGCTTTCAATATTTATCAAAAATATTTTTTCAACATTGCCTTTTGTCGGCTAAGATGTTTTTATAGTTATAGATACGTCGTATACGCTCTAGAATGGCAATACGAAAGTAAGGTAACTGCCAAAGTCGCATTCAGTTGGCCACGCTCTCGCCTCGCGCCTGTACGTACTTCGCCGCAAAGTATAAATGTCTTAAGATATATATTCATTTCTTTCTAACAACAGGTATGCCCTATCGTTTGTCTCTTTGTTAGAGCAAAGTGTCATAATAAATAACTGTACTTAGTCAAAGTCAAAATCTTCTCATTCCGTAAAAATGGCTACATTTGTTTGGAATCGTCACAATTTTTTTCCCTACCGTGCAGTTTATGACTAGGTGAGCACTGATAAAAATACTGCCAAAAAACTCAGGCATCCCTCTTTTGGTATCCAAACAAATTTACATAATTTATTAATTACATTATAATTGGATCGACTCACTCCCAGGCATTTTTATCATTAATATAGTCAGATACTTTATAATATGCCCTGCTACACAATTTGGCTTTAATAGTAGTTTTAAATTTGTTTATTGACAATTCTCTTATATTGCTGGGAAGTTTGTTATAGAACCGTATACATTGCCCCATAAAAGAATTACTTATTTTGTGCAGACGGCTTGCATGTAACACAAGATTATGCTTATATCTAGTATAATATGCTATGAGTATCACTCTTTTTACAAAATGAGTCTATGTTTTTATGGACATACAAAAGATTTTCATAGATATATTGCGATGCGACTGTTAAAATATTTATTTCTTTGAATTTTTCTCTAAAGCTCTCCCAGGGACCGAGTTTGTAGATAGCTCTTATTATCATCTTATTATATATGGCTCTCTTTTGCAATAAAAAGATGGTGTTGATGTCCGCGGAGTTACCCTAAAGAAGAATTCCATATGACATAATACTATGAAAGTAGCTGAAATAAACTATATTCTAGCCGTATCAACATCAGTGAGCCGTCTAATAGTTTTCACTGCATAGGCTGCAGAACTTAGTTTTCCTGATAATTTTTCAATTTGTGGGCCCCATTGTAGTTTGGAGTCAATTGTTATACCCAAGAACACAGTTGTCTCCACAGTGGCTAAATTAGTTCCATTAACATGTACATTGGTAGCCACCTGTCTTACATTATGTGTTGAGAACTTAATTACTTTAGTCTTTTTATCATTTAAAAGCAGATTATTAACACTAAACCAATGAATAACTTTAGAGAGATTTTAAAATACAATAATATTGTCTAACGTTGTCTATTGTCGGTGGTTAAACCTACCCGGTGGCTAACATTGCCTTGGAAAACCATATTTGAAATGGATTCGAGAAGTTTTCACTCAGATTCCATTTGTTTTGAGTGAAAACTTTTCCATTCCGATTCAAATAATTAATGAAATGAAATGTTTCGGGGCATTGTGAATACACCTACAGTACGGAGCCTTATCTCTATCAAATCGATTCTTATTAAATAAATAATGCATGGATTTTTTTCATCACACATCACAAAACAACTGAATACGCACTTAGTAAATGCAAACACAATGGGCACAATTTATAGTCTGTGTATGCAGCCGCTTGTGTTCGGAACTTCGGAAGTCTATCCAACGATATTAAATAAACGGAGCCATGTCATTGTTCCATTAAATAACTTATTCAGGACTTTACAAAACGCTGAATTCAAATCAGTACTGACTTAAGTACTGATTTGAATTAATTGTTTTTTATTATGATAATAATTCAATTGACTTTGGAATAAGTTATGTAAATGTGGCTTTTTACTACTCATAGGTACTGTAAATTATATTATCGGTATAGAACCAACCTCTCGGAAAATGGGTAGGTACCATGTGACGACCAACTCTACCACCACGCGTGCTCATTGGTCAAATCGAATAGCGCGTGCATCCCTGGCTACTGCTATATACTTCCGTCCCTTTACACGAAATTAGTCCCACATATTGCAGGAAAACGAAAGATGATGCACATTTTGCTTGAGATTTTCTGTGATGTGGAGATATTAACCCAGACGGGTTGCTTTGATGTGCTCTATCCTTCTTAAAAACACCCAGATCAAGACAAACAGATATGTTCTGTCCATACACACATGTTTGTCGTGTGTGGGAATCGAACTCCCATGGTGTCAAAGTAGCGGTACTAACCACTGCGTCACGAAGCTCGTCAAAATTGTTGAGCTATTGTCATTAGCAGACCTAACCTACTGTTAGGTAGTTACAGTAGGTTAGGTCTGCTATGGTCGCTAAACAACTATACCTTGGCAGATATAAAGGTTTGCCAGTTGTATTTTTATAGCGGTTGTCGACAGTTTATCTATGGCTACTTAAACACAAAGGCGTGGCTTCGATTTCCGCACATTACATATATTTATGTGCACGAACACGTCGTGTGTAGGTGTCTGTTCTTATTTTGTAATGCAGGTGTTCTGTGTCTTGTATTGCTGGTGTTTATAACCTACTGTAATCACGTTTATCAGGTGTGCCCTATCCATGTATGCAATCTGCAAATAAAATTAAATATGCCACGTCAGTTGGAGAATAAACATACGGTCAGCCTGATGTGACGTGGTTACCATAACCTATAGACTCATAGCTTGCAATGTAAAATGTAGCTTGGTACCTACTCGTATATCTACAATCAATTACATCACATCTGCTATTGCAGTAACTTGGAGGAGCTCGATGGCGTCGATGTGCGTTTTGTATGTCGATGGTCTAATCGAATACGCAAGTTAAGCAAAGAGAGGTATCTCCACCTCAGGGTAAACACAGTCAAACAAATTCCACGAAGATTGTTGTGCTCTTGTGACTGAGTAAGGTTACCAGAAAGATCTTGAAGAGTTGTATTAGCAGTGCGGGTGACAATGCCCCCAAAGTATTCAAAAGAACTACTTCACATGCTTCATGGTAACAACACTCGTTAACCGGAGTACATCGACCTTCCATAGAGTTGTGTACATACTCAAATATTATATTTAATCTTGCGTCATTATAATTCCCTTATAGTCCAAGCGCTACCGGATGAAAATTCGACGTTGTCGTCGTCATCTACTATCACGGTGAGATCCTCACTCTCAGTTAAGAAAAGTAAGGCACAGCTTACAATGCTTATTTTAAATACAGAATTATTAGGTATTTTTTTAATATATACCACCAAGGTGGCAATCAGGCATACGGCCTGCCTGATAGTAAACAGTCGCCGTAGCCTATGGACATTTGCAACAACAGGGGTGTCACTCATGCGTTGCCGACCCTCTAAAAACCTCTTCACGCATTTTTTGAAGAACTCCATGCTGTAGTCCCTTGGAAAAACCTCGTTCAGGGAAAGAGGGAGGAGCGTCTAATAATTACCTACAATTAGTTAACGGCAGCAGGTACAGATACTCATAACGTTAATTTATTTATTTGAAACATATTACATGTTAATTTCTTCTTCTTCTTAGCGTTTATCCCGTTTTCCTAACCCATTAGGATTGGCGGGGTCCACTACCTAAGCCTAAGGATTTTGCGAAGATACTGAATTCTACATAGGGCGGCTATCGTCTGACCGCGGAGGCCAGACGACCTAAAGACAAAATCAGATCATTCTTAGGTTTATTTATTTGGACTTTGTTATATCATGTTATTATATTCCAAACAAAAACGTGTTGAATCAAAAACGGTTGATAATATGCCTGAAGAAAATAACCTATGGACAACCGATGAGTTTGATTTATCGTAGTAATACCATTCATCGTTATGGGTCGGGGGTCCATCGATATGGTCGTAAAAAAAACGCGCATCTCTTATTGGCTAGTTTACGGATCAACATCGCGACACTTATCCCATTTTTGGTCAAAATATCCTCCCATTGGTCAGTAGGCACGTAAACACAGCGTATTTGTGATCTGTTCACGTGCTTTCATGCGAAGTCAAATGGTTTATTGGTTTAATGAATTGGTCTAATGCGATGTCTGTCCGGGGCATTCCTGTCCGTAAGATACCGTCGCGAGCGAAGAACAAATGATCATGTATATAGCTTATTTGTAATTAGGTTAAAAATTACAAATAGGTACCTGTTGTTCCATTTAATGTAGAGTATAATTTTATATTCGTATTTATACAACAGATGCTCATTTCTATGATATGATAATACTCAATTTGTGATATGATAATAACAGGTGAGTATTGATTTTAAAACAAAATTTATCACGGCTTTTTTAAATTATTACGTATGTCACTTTATATGATTACTATAGCTAATTATAACTAATAGAACAATCACTTGATGTGCTTTCAGGTGACGAGGTGGAGTTTACATAAGGCGTTGAAACTATAAACACCAAAATAGAAACCGCAATCCGCAATTAGACAAAACTAGTCCTCCAGTCGGCTCATAACCATTACCGACAATAGTCGTTAGTACGAAGATAGTGCTCCAAGTAATGTGCTCCTGAAATTCTAGTGTAATTGGTCCAACTTTCTCCACTGAAGCTTCATATTGGTTCTTTAATATAATAAAGCGGAGGAAACTTTTGTTTTTCAATTCTTTTTCAATGTTCAATACACTATTGACTCTAGAGCCAAAGTCAACCTCTAGTGCATGTGGTGCATACTCGATTATCTCCAGCGGCTCTGATGAAACTGGGCATTACACAAATATCCCCACTAATATTATAAACAGAAAATACTTGATTTTTTAATGTTTGTTTGTAATAGATAAACTCGAGAAATATTTACAGATTTAAAAATTATTCACTATTAGAAAGCATACATTATCAGCGAGTAACACGGACTGTAGTTTATTTTCAAACAATTAGAGATTCGTTTGAAAATTGTAGTAACCGTACCATAATATCAATAATTTGCCTATGAAAGTCTTTACTTGTACCTACCAAAAATAATGTAGATACTACAATTCATGACTGACGTGACTGAGAATATACTTTCTTACAAGTAGGTATTAAATTTCCATAGTGGACTGTCGTACCTATGAGTGACTAAGACACCAGCAAGAAGCTGAAGAACTGCTGCGGCAGCAAAGGGATTGAACGCGCGATTGTGACTCCTAATAACTTCAAACATTTTAATTGATATACGCTTAACAATAGGCGGGTCATATACCTATTTACCACGCCACAACACACACGCCATGGAAATAATAAATGATAATGAACTTTCTCAGTATGATACAGATACTTTTTCAGTTTGATAGCTATCAGTTTTTAAAACTGAAAAGTAATGTATTTTTTTTTAATAATAAATTAAAACTGATATCACGGAACTCAACGCCTAGGTATTACATCGTTGTTGCTAGCTTCGACTACGATGAAATTGTTTCACATTTTAGCCAGAAGTTTTCTTTATGACATTTTAATTTATCTTCACCACATCTTCGCCGAAATTACATGATATCAAAGGATTACCCAGGTGAAATCAATACCAAATCATAAACAAAACGAAAAGAGGAATAAAGGCTATTTACCTAATTACCTTTTTGTTAATCATCAAATATCCTTCAAATATACATGGAACCTACTTTGGATCTATTTTGTTAGAACTCGGCTTGAATTACCTAAATCCGATGTGCCATTCCCGAGATATATAGCTGTACATAAAGACATAAGACAAAGGTTTACCCAGTTTTTTTTTTAAAGTTGACCATAAAGAAATTTAGCAAAACACACCTGGTTATATAGCATAAAAATCGACCAAAATTTATGGTGGAATTGAAAATAAATAGTTAATAAATTCAGGCATTATTTTGTAAAAGTCAAATTTACATGTTACTAATAAAAAGAAAGTTGGAAACATGCAAATTCATTTAGGATTCTACATGCAATTTATCTAATCTGTTTTTTTGTTTCCGCCACCAGAGCACACAAAGCAGGTTAGTCCAAATTGCATGTAAAATCATAAATAAATTTGCATATTTCCAACTCTCTTTTTATTGGTAACAGTAAAGCTCATCAGCTATTATACAAAAAAAAATATAAGGAGAAAATGACGTATTTTATCTTTATCTATTTACGGTCTTGTGAACATACTTGACTTGCATCCCTGAAAAATATGTTATAAACTTTTTTCCATCAAAAAAGGGTTTCATCAGTACAAAGGGTACAACTAAGAGCAGATTACGCTTGACACGTAACTGTTATTACCTAGGCCTTAAGAACGGTGCAAATGCTAAAGTGTATAAAGCTGGAACTATGCACTTTACTGTACAAAACCCAGGCGTCTTTGAGGCGAAATCGCGTTCCGCAGTTTCAATAAGATTTTAGGATTCCAAACGTTATTCAATTCATAATTTATCACTCACAAGCATAGTAAGTTGATGCAAATTAGTAGGCACTAGAAATTCGACCATAATTAATATAAATTTTAAGTTTGAATAACTATGCAATTTTTATATATTATAAACAGCGAACTTAAAAAGCATAGAATGATAATTTAGAACAAATTCATAGTGCATAATCGACACCAAAACAATCACGCGCTCGTATTTGAAACCAAAACATCATTTCTCGAAAATGCAGTTAGCGAAAAATATGCCTTACCACCAAATCATAAGCCGCACTTTACGATAATTGTTTATGGTACAAAGGAGTCATAGAAATGTAAACAAAATTTTCTTGTCGATGATTGGCTGCATGCGATCTCGCACGATCGAGACACGAGTTCACTCGATGTGGCGACATGTACGCGCCACGAAAGGCCATTTTTTAAAAAAGATCGAATTTAATAAAATACAAACTGAACTACACTTCCTATGAAATGTGATTCCTGAGCATTTATGATTGCTGGTAGTGTTATTTACACACCATTTGACGACACAAGAAGGCATTATTACGAAAAATCTTCAAAATACACAAATTAAGACAGACTGACACGTCGTTGTTTCAAGCCGACTGACTAACACCGACTGTCAAGGCGCGCGGCCTCATTTCTAAGCCCCGCCTAGCCCGGCTTCTTTTTCGTTGGGTCATTTTTGAAACGTTATTGCTGCTTCTATGCTTTTTAAGTTCGCTGATTATAAAGTACAAATTTATATTAGACAAACAGCTATGACTAGGTATGACATTATCCTAATTATATTTAACAACGGAACGGAGGAGCCGTTCACGTAACTTTAGTTTTTGCTTCACGTATTAATATAATAATAGTTATAGTTATAAAGCACAAATATCTATAAAGCAAAGTATGACCATGACATTATCATAATTATGACTCGTTTTGACATTCAATAAGACTATACACAGATAATACTAAAGACCAATAATATTAATCTCTTCTCAGTTTGACCACAGACTTCAACCATAAACAAAAGTAATTTTTACATTCAGCATGACTTTAATCATATAAATAGAAATATATTTATTGTAAAGTCCCATAACAATTTTACAATAACGTATATATACACATTATACAAGTGAAGTCAGAATTGACCCTCGCTAGGGGTTCTATACTAGAAACTCACGAAGAATTCCCCGCCCTGGGTTTCAGTGAAGGTGCCGTGAAGTGACAACACGGACCGAAATATACAATTATATTTATTACGATGCATAGAATTGAAACAAAGAACAAAACATCAATGTAGCTGTGTAATGAACTCCGAGCCGAGGTTTTTCCAAGGAACTACAGCATGGATTTCTTCAAGAAATTAGTAAAGAAGTTTTTAGAGGGTCGGCAACGCATGAGTAACACCCCTGGTGTTGCAAATGTTTTGCCGAATGCTGGATTGCCACCTTAGTGGTATAAAAAAAAGTTATGGTACTTATATAAACTACAATTATATAATTAAGTGAGGTTAATATAAAATCCATAGCACTAACAAGTTTTACAATGCAATGAAGAAACAACATGTTTTCAGCCAGCAAAACTGTTATGCTGTGTGTGATGAATTCAGTGGCAATTTCCTAATACAATTCTGTATGTATATCAGGCAAATTAAGTCAATTTCTATAGTGCTGGTACATAAGAATAACACTAGGCTGTATGGTCACAGAACCAATGAAAGCAATTCAGTAGAGAAACTATAGGATTTCCGCCTCTGTCATGTCAGTGTAGGTTCGGAGTTAATCATAAACAGGTCTTCTTCCCGCGCTTTGACATTGTTGTTTTACGTGAATTTTTTACAATTCAGTATAAAATTTGTTTTGTGATACAATTTCGATAGTATTTTGTAACATAAGTGCTAGTGAAATTATACAGTAATGAAAAAACTCAAATAAAACACGTTTATGCACTTTTTGGAAGACGTGAATAAGTTCATCAAGAAAACCTTGTAAAAATCACTATCGTTTTACGGGTGGTATTTAAATTGGGTCTAGGTACCCTTCCCAAGTATTTTTTCAGCACAGTTCCTGAAGCTGGAACATAGAATTAAGATTGTCAAATGGTTCTAAACTGAAGACTTGGCTGTATGGGCTAGATCCTTTTGCCTTTCCCCTCGGGTATATACTTCCTCTGAGCCTCGGGGATAAAAAGATACAACAAAAAATTAATCATAAACAAAAGAGTAGGTATAGTACGTATATATTTGGGATCATGTGTGTGTGTCAAACGCATGGGGGTTGTGTGAAATGTTTTTTAATAATTTAATGTATTTTCCAAAAAAAATTATAAATAAGTTTTAGCTTTTTGCACTATAATTGAACGGAGTAGTATGAAATTTAGCACAGTTAAAATTTATATGGAACTTTAACTGTGCCAAATTTCATACTCCTCTGTTCGAGTAATTTTCGTAAAAAGGGGTACAAAGTTTTTGGTTCACGTATTAATATTATGATAAGTATTCCATTTTTCTCAAGATTCATTAGCATATATTAATGAACACGTTTCACCGATATAGTTATCTTGTAAACTTTGGATAAGAGGAAGTACGTGTAATTTTAAATATTTTCAATTCTTTTTATACCAAACTTCGGAAACAATGAGTAAAATACCTATGTATCTTTCCCGTTTTTACGGTTAGGTCTCTAAAGGTTACCAATGAAACCTTTAAACATCAAATTTTGCGAAATGCTCACATCGCGACCACGTTTATTCGTTACTGCACAATGTTAAAATAACAAAGGTAGAACAAAGTAACATAAATTCTACTCACGGAGCTTAAAAAATGCAATCAGCGTTTCCCACCGGAATTAAAAAGCCAACACTCAATTTTAATTTTCCTCCCTTGTAGCACGTGTTATCAATTAACAGGGTGTCTAATGACGGCAAGAAAAACGGATCAAAATTAATGAGCTGCCCAATGAAACAGGGACTTATTTCAGACAAGACTCGTTTCGTGTGCGACAATTTGTCATCCAGAAACGTGCCCCTACTACAGGATTAACTATGTAAAAGAAAATATGTATATCTTCACGCCAGGTCCCTTGCAGGATAAGTACATATGTGAACCCTTGCCTTTATACAAGGGCACGATGACTATGCGTCTCCAATCGGTCCCCCTTCCGGTTCTCTAGCATAATTTATTCAAAAACCAGAAGACGTTCCTAACGTAGGTGCCACTTAGTTTAATCATCTCAGCAGTAACCATATCGATACTCGCTGACTATTCATTTTATAAACTTCGTAGCGACCATTCAATCTCAAACATATAAAGGTAATGTCTTCATGATACGCTGGCACTGCCGAGTCAGTCACAGACTCATTCACAGTGCGAGCGTCCTGTACTTAATTATACATTTGTCTAAAATATTCACTCCACCAGCAACGTTCTAACACTTGCTGAGTATTATCAAGAATGCCACCAGATTTACATTTTGTCATGTCCATTCTGGATGCAGATTTAGTAATTCAAACATTAAAAATTCAATGAATTATGGTCGAATTTCGACCACCGGGCGACCGCTAGTTCAAGTATTTTATTGTATTTACTGGAAAACTCCATTTATAGCTAAAAATGTACGTCGAACGTCGTTTCCGTTTGAAAACGTTATTACCGTCCGAAAAATATCTTAATTAGGTACTCGTCCTATCGCGTATGAAGAATTTTACTTCAAAAAGAAAGTAATTAATTACACGGATTATTACCAAGGTGAGATGTCAGATGTTACACATCCCATGCGACTACTGTAAGACTGACTCATTTTTTTTTTATTTCTCGATAGATATCGTGCTACATGGATGGACTGCTAACTGAATTTTGCATTCGAGTATCATTGGTAATCGTATTCGCATTTCCCTCCTAAATTAGAGGAGCGAAACCAATATTAAAGAAAACTAGACAATGAATGCTTCTAAAATTATCGCATAGAATTGTCGCACTAAGAAAAAACAGAATATTGATGATGATAATATAGACCCCAGCATTTTAATGCGAATAGTACAAGAATAGTATTTGTACGAAACCTTAGGGCTAAAGCTGTACAATTTCTTCATGGCATAATCATGATGTGAAATCTGCTCGAGTCAAATCAAAATGCTTAGAAGTTATACTATCGTTTAATTGAGCGGTAGCTAGAAAATGTGCACATCAACAAGTATAGAGCAAAAGGATTTAAAGTGAAATTGCTTCTCCGCTAAATGTATTTCACGTTCAATCTTAAAAAACTACTTTAGTTCCTCAACACCACTTACTAAAGAAAACCACTTTTTAGCATCACAAAATGCGAGTTTCATTACGTTCAATTCCGCTGGATTCATTCTAACTCGGTTTTAATAGTTTGCGCGGACGGGTCCTGGAATACGGAGAGGGGATTATTCCAGCCTCCGTGGAATCAACTTATTTCCATAATCCGCCATTACACAGCTATTGTTCGCATTTTTTTTGCGAGTCACCTTTATGTTAAAACTCCAGTAAAATTTCAATAAATTATGACGAGATAGTAGGTTTATAGGATAACTAGTAAGTACCTAACTCTACAGTCTTAATTGTACCAAACATGTTAATCCACGAACTAGCCAATAAGGCCGCGTTCTACTTGAAAGAATGACGAAGCAGATATACAACATAAAAGTGGAAGGATATAAGAGCCGAGGAAGGCAAAGACTTACCTACCATGACTAAATTGGTCGTGTTCTATCAGAAGGTGGTGTCAGGAGCTCTAGAAACCGGCGAGCGTGCATGAGAAGAGCAATGAATATGAAAGAAGCGAATGAGGTGTGTAAGGATCGGGTCACGTGCTCACGTGACGCTCGGTCCTCTCAGCCTACCCCGTAAGGGATTTGGCATGAAGTTACAGATAGAGAGTTATAGATAAATGTATATTTTCTGCTTACTAGTAGATAATAGGAAATTTAATAAAATGTTTCTAAAATTCACTGATTGATTTTGTTCAGCCGATCCATGTAAAAATCAGTACCTTCGCCAAATTCTTAGGCTTAGTTAGTGGACTCCGCCAATCCTAATGGATAAGGAAACGGGATAACGCTATAAAAAATACTGTTTTAATTTTTTTCACCACTAACGTGGCACAGCAGTGTCCTACCTGATGATAAACAGTTACCCTACCCTTTGCAATACCAGAGGCAGCACTGGTGCATTGACGTAAATATAAAAACTACTTTACGCCTTTCTTTCTTCTTATTACATGCATGTCTCTTAGGAAAACCTCGACACGGATTTTACTGAACAATCTAATGGTCCTTCGAAGTTTTCGCTGCCATTTTGCGAAATACTTGTAACGATGTTCAAGTTTCAAGTCAGAACGCCGCAAACGTTTGATTTCAAACTTGTATCGCACAAGATTTTGCCTCTAACTTAAATACTGCTCCGCTATGTTGACAACCCCAAGTTCCTGTACGCTTGACCTTCTCCTCCAAATGACTTCAGAACTGAACTTCGCTGGATATCTCTACATTAAGAATCCCAATGCCTTGTTAGGTGTTCTGTAATTGGGGATTTATAACAAATGGAATGTCCTTAGTGAGATACGCGCTCCTTTAGTGTGGAGCGCGAATTCCGTACAAGAATATAACAAGAATGTAGATAATATGAAGGTAATAGGTACGTATCATTGTGTTTAGACACCGAGATAAATATCTAATATTATGATGATAATAACATGACGATGGTGACTCTATTCTGGAATAAAATTAAAGTTTTCAAATCCGCATTGAAGTCAATCATTCGCGTTTATAAAATACATCTAGTGGTAATTAGCGGCGGTAAAGAGAGAAATATCATGAATCTCACCGCATTCAGGTGCAATTAAATCAAATTTGTCAAGTGACCTTTGTTAATTGCACGTGGGAGTCCAAATTCAATTCAATTCAATATTTATTGTATTCCATAATAGTATATAAGTTTACAATTAAATTAATTAAAGGACATTACAGACCCTTGTGGGGCAAAGCAGTAGAAGAGAGGACGACTGTTCAATTTTGATGTTTATTTCGTTGTGACTAAATATGCTTTTGATATTTTTATTGTTTTTATATTTTCTCCTTAGCGATTTTCACATGGAGCGGCAGCCATCAGACCTCCGCAACCCAGAGGGAAAACCAAATCAGTCTTAGGTAAGGTCACACGTCTTTCGAAATATATTTTTTTCGACTTGCGGAATGTTCCTCACGATGTTTTCCTTCACTTTTTTTTAAACAACGTCGGAATGGATACAAGCAACAACAAATAATCTTCATCTATAACATCTCTAGTAGTAACTATATAATCTGTCTAAGTAGATGAGCTCGGTGGCTCAGTCGTGATCGACGCGACTTTGACACCAACGCTCGTGGGTTCGATTCCCACAAAAGTCAAACATTTGTGTGCATGAACATGTCTGTTTGCCTTGGTCTCTCTAAGGAGTTGTTATTTGACTGCGGTTTTTTATGAGGAGGAGGAACTTTCCCAGACGGGCTGCTTGATACACTCTACCTCCCTTAAAAACACCCAGACTAAGTCCAACAGACATGTTTATGCACACAAATATTTGCCTCCTGAAACCTTTCGATCACAAATGTATGAAAAATTGCGAAAACCGGATGATATTTATAAAAAAACAATACATCAAACTCGCCATAGTTATGATTATTATCTAATATCCAATCCTTTGTTTCCGAATTCCGATCACGCATTACGTAATTATTATCAACTAACCAAATCCAATCAACGTACCGGTTCGCCATATATCTCAACAATGAACGCGGTTACTCTTAACCCGTCAAAGTTCATAGGCGTTAATAACAATTAGCTGTTTGCCCCGACCCGAGCTATGTAAATCAATTTCACAGCCACTGATCGATGCAAATTCCATTACACACGAGTATCTCATCAATGCACAAGGGCCAATCGCTGCGAAGAACTAAACATCACGACGCCACATACGCATAATACAGTCATATTATTCCATATTAATCAAACTTTTATATTAATTATAATAATTATTATTTATTTATTTTTACCTTAATTGCAATAATTAAAATTACTAATATTTTTTTTATTACTCATGCGGGATAAGTAATATCTTTGCGCCCGTTGTTACGGATGATAATTCGCTATTTGCCCATTTTAAAATTACAACATGAGTTTTGAGTAAACCACACTCCATTTGACTGCGACAAATAAACTTGGCGCATGCAGATTTTCCTTGTCTCACGCAAATTATCCTTGGCGCACGCAACGCACTTTATGTAGTCTACTTTTCTACCAGGCGGTCGCCCCCCCCTAGACAAAAAGTAGACTCAGAAATTAGACTAGAACCCCCCCACCAGGGGGGGGGGGGTGTAATATGTCCTTCCGAGGCAGTATTCACTTTGCCTCGGAAGGCCATATTCGAATCGGAATCGGATTTCGGCCATAATCGAAAAGTTATCTGTCAAAAATATTTAGAGCACAATAAAGAAATTGCAGTTATGTGTAAAAAAAACTGAACATGTTTTTTTAAATTGAAAGTACTGTCTTCTTAGTTTTATCACGTTTCCTAACCCATTAGAAATGGCGGAGTCCGCCTAAGGATTTGGCTACTGGAAGATACGGACGACTGCCGTCAAACTTCGCCAATCCAGAAGGAAAACCAGACCTTTCTTGCTTAAGGTAACACATTTTTTAAAATATAATTTCTTGGACTTGTACGAGTTCCCTCCCGATGTTTTCCTTCACCGTCGAACAAGTGATAATTACAAATATGTACATAAATCCGAAAACACAGAGTTAGTGGTACTGGTACATGCCAGGATTGGAACAAGGGATCAGTTCGTCAATAAACTGGTTACTTATCTATTAGACTACCATTGTTCTTAATTAAATATGTAAAAAATAATTTAAGTATTGTATTAGCTATTATTGCCGATGCATTTGCGACATTTTAATGTACGTCCATTGATGCCTCTGCTATACTTAGAAATCATGGGGACGGGAATCGATGAACAAAGCGTTTTTACCGCTAAACATATAGCTTATATAAAGTCATAGCTACGCTGTAAAATTAATTTGTAAAATTCGAAGTAGGATGACGGCAACGGTCTTCGCTATTAATCCGTTTACTGTCGCGACTATTGAAACAATTATAATCACATGATGTCGAGACGCATTCACGCATACGGTCCACCTAATGTAAAGTGGTAACCTTAGCCTATGAACGCCGGTAATACATTAAATAGTCGCGCAATGCCACCTCTGCTGCTAACACAGCAACTCCTTAGAAGCTTGCTGATGACCTCACTCACACGCAGGAACCCAACAACCCTCCAAGTAATTGTTATTTGGCTGCGGTTTTCTGTGAGGTGGAGGTACATGATGCTTTGATGCGCCCTACAACACTTATATCAGGCATGATCAAGGCTCTGAAAACAAGCCAGTATAAAAAAGAGCAGTCTCATACCTAAGGACCTAATATCACATGTTATTTTGAACATACTGCAAAAAGAGGTAGGTACTGTTTTTTTTTATATGTACTTATTCACGGACGTATAACGGCTCAACCGCGTCACCATCGACAGTTAGCCTATTGTGACAAGTGGAAATTTTAATTTTGTAATATCTATATCTACTTCAAAATACAAGTAGAAATTATACTTTTAAGGCGACTTGCAGCTTGCCGATAAATCTCGATCAGTATGGAACCAGTTGGAATGCGCAAGCTTGCATTGCCAGAGTAACACCTGGCTCGTCAATTATATAACAATGCAATTTTTTTTTTATTTCACGGCCATTTTGACCACGTTCCTTAAGAGATAGGAACGGTGTTCCTGAACATTCCTACTCTACTTTTTTATGCTAAATCCCAAACTGAAGTCAAAATTCGAATATTCTAAAAAACGCACACACCGACAACCGCACAGACAAACATATAGATTGCATATAGGACATTCTCTGATCAATGAGTCGCTACAGATTCTCACGAAGTTCATTGGGCAAGAAAACAAAACATATTTTATTGCGTACCGTATTTTATTTATACAATGTCGGGAGGCATACAAGCATACGGCCCACCGAATGTAAAGCGATTACCGTAGCCTATGAACGTTGGCAACACATTAAGCATCACTCGCGCGATGCGATCTCTGCTGCTAACACAGCAACTCCTTAGGAGCTTACTGGCGACCTCACTCGCAGGAACACAACAATCCTCCAGGGAGTTGTTATTTGGCTATGGTTTGAGGTACTTCCCCACTTGAATTGAGAACCTACCTTTTTATTGTGGTTATTGGTTATGTGACCTCAACAAATCGAAATTCAGTTTCATTACATAATTGAATTTACTAATTAAATTATTAATCCTTGATTACACACGAACGCTGCAATCTCGTCTGGTAATTAAACTATATAGACTTCACATGAATAGACATCAGAGCTTATAGCCATCTCAATGTGTTTGCCCAGTCAGGCATTACAAATGAGCAAATATTAGGTACAGGATGCTAGGTATTATCGATATCTGGTATAATGACCATACAAATTTTGAGATACAAGTGGCTTTTAAGCTCAAAATCATAGGTAGTCTCATTTAAAGGCAAGATGGCAGCAGATCGACTCGTATATTTTGTCAACGCCACTGGATCAGCACTGTTGAGAAGTTTACAGTTTTTTTTTTTCGTCGTCGTGTTCCTGCGAGTAGTGGGGCCACCAGTAAAGCCTAAGGAGTAGCTGTGTTAGTGGCAGGTGGCATCTAAAAAATCAATAATTATTTTATTAGGCACAAATAATTTCAATTTAAATCTTTTTTTTTATTTCAAGATTTAATTAAAATATCTTTTTTTCTGTTTGTATTTGCGCTACAAGCTAGAAATGATTTGTGTTATTTTATACTATTCTGTTTTAGTACAACTGAATTGTAGTTGGTTTTAGTATAAGTATTTTTTTTAATTACGGCTTGTTTTTTAAAAAAGTTTTATTTTTATCTTTTTAGTTGTGCATTAATCTGTGCATGTCTAGTGATACATAACTATTGCAAGGTATTCTTCTTAACGTTATCCCGTTTTCCTAATCCATTAGGATTGGCGGTGTCCGCTAGCTAAGCCTAAGGATTTGGCGAAGACACAGACAATTTTTACATGGAGCGACTGCCGTCCGACCTTCGCAAACCAAATCTTTCTTTGGTTAAGTCACACGTCACGATGTTTTCCTTCACCACCGAGCAAGTGATAAATATGAACATAAATCCGAAAATATGAATTTTAGTAGTACGTGTACCCGCTAGCATTCGAACCGGGGACCAGGTCAATAGGTCGGTTTCTTACCCGCCGGTCTATCACTGCTCCCTTTTGCAAGATATTGCTCCTGTTAATTTCGAACCAATTCACTTTGTTTAGTTCCGAAGTTCCTATGTTTACCTTTCGTCTACATCTTCCAAACTATCAAGGTTTGGAAGATATAGACCAAAGTGTTTAAAAAGACAAGTGACCACATACTTAATAGGGATGCGTGGTTTTTTGCAGAATTCCTTTGGCTACTTTCCGGCTCCATCTTCAAGCCCAGGGTATCATGTAGCACCAGAGTGTTTGCCAAGATAAAACAAATGAGCCCTAACTCGATGGATCTATCTTGTTTAGGGTTCTTTTGGCCACCTTCAGACTCCATCATCGAGCCAGTGCATTGCCACCGAAGGTACGCAGGTATACTAAATTTGAGTCGAAAGTGTGTGAGTCAGTTAGTGGTTTATTTAGCTTGCAAGATTTGTCCAGACATGCTAACAGGGCAAGTTAAAGCTTGTCACAAAATCAGTGTCCAATGGCCAATGGTCAGGTGGGCATTGACACCTTTAAATACAAATTTAGTTTTTGGTAACGAGTACAACTGATACATTATCCCTACAAAATTTACATCATACTATACCGTATTCACTTCGGTTTGAGACAAAGTATAAACTAACAAAACATAAGTTTCCAAACTTACAAATCGGTACACGGAGGTCAAGTGTTTTTTACATGTGTCTTAATGTTAATATGTCAAAAACAGTCTCCTTGTACGCAGGATGCATTGGAATAGGTTTGAAATGCTTTTTCTTCGGCGAAAAGTACAAAACTAATCGGTGCAGGTTCACTCATTTTCATCAAGAACAACGTTCTAATAACAGAAACTCAACAATAACAGAATATGAAAACGTAACACTACCATAAAACATAACAAAACAACTACAAAAATAATTAAGACATAGTGAGAGTAAACGGTGGGCGAAACGTTCGCGTCAACCTTCGTGTTAAAAGTAACAAATGGCGACATATTCGCCATTTGTTTCTTGTTGTTATCGGGATAAATGCAAACGTTGTTTCTACTTCGTATGAATTAACTGTACACCTTCATTAGGAACTATGAGGCGTCCAAGCTCTGAAATTCACTATGATAATGGATCTTTTAAAATGCCAACATTTTTGAAATCTTCATAGAAAAAAATAAACGTGCAGAGTATTCAAATTGACGACATATATATGTGTATTAGTGAAAAACGACAGAAATTGTTATCGTAACTCTACAATCGTTCATTATGCGCTTCCTATCTTTAAATTTAAATAAAAACAAAGCGTGTGTGAGATATAATCGATTTTTTTATTCGATTGAAAGGCCTATCGATGCCATGTGTGGAATATAACATCGTTCAAATGGCATGTCCGATTTTCTATGACTTTAGCGTATAAATCAGGCTGAATTTGACCGATGGCATGGGTTATGTAGGCTTTGAGGGACGCTATGCTTTGTGGCTTATTCGCATAGACCTGCGACTTAAGAAAACTCCAGAAGAACGAGTCTAACGGGGTCAAATCACACGATCTCGGTGGCCAGTTCACATCACTTCCACGTGAAATGAACATGCCCTCAAATTGCTCGTACAGAATCTCCAATTTAGCACGAGCTGTGAGGCATGTAGCGCTGTCCTTTGAAACCACATTTCGTTGGTGTCCATATCATCCAAAAGAAGTTTGTAATCCACCTATAACACTCGCCGTTGAGGGTGATGGCCTGGCCAACGTCGTTCCCAAAGAAATATGGACCGATGATGCCGCCAACCCAAAATCCATACCAAATAGTGACCTTTTCGGGATGCATTGGACGCTCTTGGATCTCATGTGGATTGGTATCGTACCAAATCCGACAATTTTGTTTGTTAACGTATCCATTCATCTAGAAATGGGCCTCTTCGCTGAAGATGCTATTTTAGATGGAAATGAAGGTCAGTTGCCAACTGCTCCAGAGCCCATTCAGCGAACACACGTCGTTGTCTATGGTCGTTTACCTTCAGGTGGTCAGTAGATTTTTGTACGGGTGCAGGCCCAAGTCACGACACAAAATTCGCCAAGTTGCGGTCTTTGAGAGGTGAGTGCAGCACTCTCATGGATAGCGGCGATGTTTTCAGCAGATCTTGCGTTTCGTCAACGACGGATGTTGCTTGATCGTTTACTGAACTAGCGGACTCAAATTTATCCACCACACTTCGAATAGTCCTCTCGGTAGAACTATCATGGCGACAGTAAAATGGACGAAGCGCGCGAAAACTCATTTTGATAAAACAATTTTATTATTTGCACGTGTTGTTGAACGCTATATCCAGTCCACGGTGATTGGGCAAAACAGGCTGAATAAATGACAGCCAATTTGACAGATGTCGCTTCAACAATATGGCCACTATCTACTGTCAAAGTTCGGAAGTCTTTATTGGAAGAGCCATTCGTTCTAAATCTAATTTACATGCAAGTAAAATTAAACATTTTGCTAAATGTATTGTTTGATGAGATTATTTAGTGGTAAAAGCGACACGTAAAAAACTTTTTATGGTTTGTTTACATTTGTCTCGAGCCCAAGGGAATACGGTACCTATAGCGTTATGCGTTTTCCCCAATCAATTAGGGACGTATTCCCGCGCTTATGACGATTGTCATTGTTGTTGTTATACTTGAAATGTTTTACAATTCGGTATAAAATTAGTTTTATGTGACAATTTTGATAGTATTTTGTAACACAAGTGCCAGTGAACTTATAGAGTAATGAAATCAAATATAACGTCTGTGCACTTTTTGGAAGACGTAATTAAGTTCATGAAGAAAACCTTGTAAAATTCACTATTTATTTTAGGGCTAGCATTTCAACTGCAGGATTCGGTCTGGGTACCACTATAAAGTAATTTTTCAGCACAGTTACTGAAGCTGGAACATGTAGAATTAAGTTTTGAAATGGTTCGGAACTGAAGACTTGGCTGTATGGGCTAAATCACTTTGCCTTTCCCCTCCGGGATAAAAAGAACCAATCTAGCAGGGTCCACTACCTAAGCCTAAGAATTTTGCCAATATACTGATTTTGACATGGAGCGACCTCCTCCATCAAGAGGGGCAATTGACACATAATAGGTCTTTGATACAATTGACACATAATATGAGTTTCGTAGGTCATATATTTCAAAATAATTTCTTAGACGTGCGGGTTTCCTCGCGATCATTTATTTCAATCGCCATCGAGCAAATGATAATTGCAAATATGTATATGTTATATATTTATATTATATTTATTTATTTATATTACTCGTATCTTAGGCAGGCACAAACTATATAGGGTGGATTGTTTTGGTGGTGTGGAGCGTGTTGGGAGTTGTGAGAAGTTGGGAGTTGTGTTTGTTCTGTGTCGCAGGGTTAGGTGGTTTATTGTCTGGTCGTAGGGTTAGGTTAGGTGTTTGTTTTGTCTCTTGTTGGGTTTTTGTGTTGTCGTTCGTGTTTTTTCGTGTTGTGTGGGCTGTCTGGGACGAACCTAGACAGCCAAGTCCCGGTGATGCCGGGTCGGGGGGGTGTGTTGGGGCCTAAGGGTCCGGGGGTGAGTGGGCTCCAGGAGGGGCCTATCCTGGTGGAGAGCGAGTCGGGAGGCGGGGAGGAGACCGACTCGATGTCGGTTCCCACCCTATCTGAGTCGGAGCTGGGGCGGGGCAAGCGCCTCTTCTCCGGCTCAGAGACGGAGGCGCCGGCCGAGAGGGCGAAGTTGCCAACGGCCAGGCGCGGGAAGAGGGGCGGCGCTGCCCTTACACTGGCCAGAGCCCGCCGGCAGCTGAAGGAGCGCGAGGAGGAGGAGAGGGAGCGGGCCATCCAGGCGCTCCTTGAGAGGCGGGCCTTTGGAGTCCCGAAGGCCAGCGCGGCGGCCGCCGGAAGCGCCGAGGGGGACAGCCCCGAGGCGGGAAGAAGCCCCGAAGGGAGAGGCCCTGAGGGGAAGGCGGCGAGCCTGACCGAGAGGGGAGCTGAGGAGCTAATGGTGGTGGCCGGGGAGAAGCTGGAGCTTATCCTCGACCTCACCAGCAAGTCGGCGAGCCTCAAAGGGGGCTACGCCGCCAAGATTGTGAGGGCTGCGGGCGGGATTCGGGAGATCGTCGAATCCCTCGTGATGCGCACGGAGAGTGGGGAGACCTTCCGTCTCCGAGCCGACAATGCTCGGCTGCAGCGCGAGGTCTCCTCGCTGCGGGAAGAAGTCCGGGCGCATCGCCTGGAATTCGAGGAGCTCCGGAAGGAGAGGAGGGCGCAGGCGCAGGGGCCGGCGGGCCCGGTCGATCTCCAGGCTCTGGAAGCCAACATCGCCCGGCTCGTCGGCAACCTCGTCGATGGGCGCCTCGCGGACCTGGAGTCCCGCCTGCCTCCCCCTGCGGTCACCCGCCCGCCATTGGCGGGGGACAAGTCTGCGGTGGCCAAGGCCGCAAGGGCGGCAATCGAGAGCGCGGGACGACCGGCTCCGGCACCGCAGAAGGTGAGCGCGCCGGCAGAGGTAGATGTGCGCCCTCGGGCGAGGCAGGCCGCCAAAGTGGGCCCCGCCCGCCGAACTGGGGCCAGCGAGGAGTCGTGGACGAGCTTCGGCCCGTCCACATCTAGGGCGAAGCCGGCCGCGGTGACACCGTCGGCTGCGGCAGGGGCCACCGAGGCCCCGATGGTGGCCTCGTGGACCGACGTGGTCCGCCGCAAGCCGCGGAAAACCGCGGCTCCCGCGACTCCTGCGGCACCAGCGCCTTCCAAGGCGTCAGCCACTCCCGCAGGCAAGGAGGAGGGCCGAAAGCCCAAGGTGGTGCTCCCCGGCTCCACGGCCGTAATTTTAAAGTTACGGCCGGAGGCAGCCCAAGGGGGGGCATCGTATGCCTCGGCCCTATTAAAAGCCGAGCGGGAGGTGAATCTGGGGGAGCTGGGGATCGGCTCGCTCCGTATCCGCAAATCTGCGACCGGAGCGAGACTCATCGAAGTCCCCGGATCCTCCAGCCACGAAAAGGCTGACGCCTTGGCGGCCAAACTGACGGCTGCATTGTCCGGCGTCGTGGAGGTGTCCAGGCCCGTGAAGTGTGCGGAGTTCCGCCTCACGGGTCTAGACGATGCCGCAACGGCACAGCGGGTCCAAGCTGCGGTCGCGCGGGAGGGTGGCTGCACCCCCGAACAGGTCCGGGTGGGCGAAATCCGCCCGGACTGGCGGAACTCCAGCTCCGCCCTGATGCGCTGCCCGGTAACGGCAGCGAAAAATCTGCTCGAGCTGGGCAGTATAGGGGTGGGCTGGAGCAGGGTGCAGCTCCATTTGTTGGAAGCGCGCCCCATGCACTGTTACAAGTGCATGGGGAAGGGGCACACAGCCGAGTTGTGCCCCTCCAAGGAGGACCGCAGCCGCCTGTGCTACAGGTGTGGGCAGCCGGGGCACATCGCCTCGGGCTGCTCGGCAAGGCCCGCTGTGCCGTGTGCGCCGACGCCGGACGAAAGGCGACGCATGTGATGGGGGGTCGTCTCTGTAACCCCCCATCCATACGCGGGAGAACGCCCCCCATCTCTCGCGGGAGTGGGCGGCAGGTGGCGCCTGAGGCTGGGATGTCCGAATAATGGCCGGACATCCCCGCTTCCTGCAGGCCAACGTCAACCACTCCGCCGGGGCTCAGGACCTTTTCCTGCAGACCATGGCGGAGTGGGACGTGGACGTGGCGGTGGTTGCGGAACCATATTCCGTGCCCTCCCGGCCTAACTGGGCCGGGGATCTGGACGGTTCCGTGGCCATCGTCACGAGGCCTGGCGCCAGCCCCCCACTCGTGTTGAGTGGGAGGGGGGCGGGATACGTGGCGGCGGTTCGGGGAGAGTACGCAATCATCGGTGTGTACTTCTCCCCGAACCGCGACCTGCCGGCCTTGGAGCGGCTGCTCGACGCTCTGGGGTCGGCGGTGAGGCGGCTAGCGCCCGCCCAGGTTTTCGTGGCCGGGGACTTCAACGCCAAGTCCACGGCGTGGGGCAACCCGGCCACGGAAGCCAAAGGGCGGAAGGTGGAGGAGTGGGCGCTGGCCGCGGGACTGTCCCTCTTGAATAGGGGGACAGTCCACACGTGCGTGCGGTGGAACGGAGGGTCGGTGGTGGATCTGTCCTTCGCCACCGCGTCCGCCGCACGCCGAGTGGAAGGATGGAGGGTGGAGACGGGGGTGGAGACGGGGGTGGAGACACTCTCGGACCATCGCTATATCAGGTTCGAGGTGTCTCCAGCCCCCGGGAGTCCGACGATTTCGTCCCGGTGGCGGAGCCGGTTCCCGCGTTGGGCGCTCACCAGGCTCGACCGGGAACTGGCAGAGGAGGCGGCCATTGTTGGCCGCTGGGGCCTCCCGCCAATGGAGGACCTGGACGCCGAGGAGGGGGCTGGTCGTCTCTGCGACGCCTTCACGGCGGTGTGCAGGGCGGCCATGCCCAGCGTTGGGCGTCCGCCTCCGAGGCGGGCGGTCTACTGGTGGTCGACTGAGATAGCCGACCTCCGGGACGCTTGCAACGGGGCGCGTAGAGCGTACACCCGGAGCAGGCGTCGCCGCCCCCGGGACGAAGGACGGGATGGCCATCTGCACGGCATCTACGTGGAGAGGAAGAGGGCCTTGCAGATGGCCATATGTAGAGCCAAGGAGGGAGCGTGGCAGGAGCTGCTGGAGGGCCTAGACAGGGACCCGTGGGGTCGACCGTACAGGGGAGCGCGGAATAAAATCCGCGCTCAGTCGGCCCCACTGACGGAGACCCTCCAGCCGGCCGTGTTGGAGAGGGTTGTCGGGGAACTCTTCCCCGACAACCCACGGGGCTACGCTCCCCCGAGGATGGCCCGAACGTCGGACTCAAGAGGAGAGGAGGAGGGCGCTCCGCCGCCCGTCACCGACCAGGAGATGGAGGCGGTCGTTGACCGCCTCCGAGGTAAAAAGAGGGCGCCGGGTCCGGACGGGGTGCACGGGAAGGTGCTAGCGTTGGCTCTCGTGCACCTCGGAGACAGGTTCCGGGAGCTCCTCGACTGCTGCTTGCGGTCGGGGTGCTGCCCGGGACCCTTCAGGGTGGGCCGGCTCTGCCTTCTGTTGAAGGGAGACCGGCCCCCGGACTCGGGGTCGGCGGTTCGACCGGTCGTTCTGCTGAACGAGGCGGGCAAGGCCCTGGAGAGGGTTGTCGCCTCCCGCCTCGCTCAGCATTTGGAGGATGGCCCGGGACCGGGCCTCTCGGATGCCCAGTTCGGGTTCCGGGCCAGACGGTCGACCGTCGACGCCATAAGGCGGCTAAGGTCGGTGACGGAGGATGCGGAGCGCGAGGGAGATGTGGTGGTGGCGGTGTCTCTAGACATCGCCAACGCCTTCAACAGCCTCCCCCACAGTACTATACTGGAGGCCCTCAAGTACTTTGGGGTGCCTCCGTACTTGGGGAGGCTGTTGAAGGCGTATCTGGAGGACAGGGAGGTGCGCTACGAGGACGCGAGGGGCCAGATGGTCAGAAGGCGTGTCGTGTGCGGTGTCCCACAGGGGTCCGTTCTGGGCCCCATCCTGTGGGACCTCGCATACGACTGGGTCCTGCGGGGCCGTCTCCTCCCCGGGATGGGTGTAATCTGCTATGCGGATGACACCCTCGTCACATCCCGGGGTAAGACCTTCACGGAGGCGGCGCGGCTGGCCGAAGTCGGTGTAGGACTGGTGGTCAGCCGCATAGAGAGGCTTGGGCTTCGGGTCCGTTTGGATAAAACCGAGGCCCTCCTCTTCCGCGGGACCGGCAGGCGGGGCCCCCCCTCGGGAGCGCACCTCCAAATAGGAGGAGTTAGAATAAGGGTGAGTGCCCAGATGAGCTACCTGGGCCTCACCCTTGACGGAAGATGGACCTTCGGCCCCCACTTCGAGCGGTTGGGGCCGAAGGTCATCAGAGCTGCTGCGGCGCTGGGACGCCTCCTGCCCAATCTGGGCGGGCCCAGCGCCGCGTGCAGACGGCTGTACTCCGGCGTCTGTCGGAGTATGGCAACGTACGGTGCCCCCATATGGGCGGACGCCCTCTGCGCTCGGAACAGGGCTCAGCTGCGCAGAGCGCAGCGGGTCATAGCGCAGAGGGCGATAAGGGGGTACCGGACGGTGGCGTGGACGGCCGCGACCGCCCTTGCTGGCGACCCGCCCTGGGAGTTGGCGGCGGAGGTGCTCGCCGAGGTATACGTGTTTGTTGCGGAGAGGAGGAGCCTCGGCGAGCGCCCCACATTGGAGGAGGTGGGGCGGTATCGCCAGCGAGGGCAGGCAGAGATGATGCGGAGGTGGGGGGAGGACCTGGCGCAGGCGCGGTACGGAGTCCGCGTTGCGGATGCGCTGCGCCCGGTCCTGGAGGCGTGGATGCGCCGAAGGCGCAAACCCCTCACTTTCCGCATGGTGCAGGTGCTCACCGGACATGGGTGCTTCGGTGAGTACCTGCACCGGGTCGCGAGGCGGGAGGAACAGCCAGGCTGCCACGATTGTGGCGCGGCCGAGGACACCGCTCAGCACACTCTGGAGCGGTGTCCCAGGTGGTCTCGGCAGCGCCACGAACTGGTGTCCGCGCTAGAAAGCGCGGACCTCTCGCTCCCGAGCGTGGTCCGCTGCATGCTCGGGAGTGACAGTGCCTGGCAGGCGATGGCCTCCTTCTGTGAGACGGTCATGTCCCAGAAGGAGGCCTCGGAGCGGGACAGGGAGGACGATCCCTTGGCTGTCCCGCTCCGGAGACGGCGGACGGGAGTGCGGCGTAGGCGCTACGCGCACCTACTGCCGCCTCCCTAACCTGTGGGACTAGGGGTCAGGATGGGAACCTGGCCCCATAACGGTCCCGCCGCCGGAGGGGCTGTCCCAATTTGCCGGGACGGCCCCTAGATTGAAGAAGTCCGGCCCCTTCTGAGGGGCTGGCCAGTCGCAGTGGTGCCCTGTTGCTGACAGATCCGGGGCACCACACCAACGCGGCCGATGGCATTTCGCGGGGTTGTTTAGTGGGTATACCGTCGGACAGCCGACGGGGAGTCCCACACTACCACCGGAGGTCACCCAGGCGCCGGTGGTGTGCGTAACGCATTTTTCCCCGCGTCACAAAAAAAAAAAAAAAAAAAAAAAAAAAAAAAAAAAAAAAAAAAAAAAAAAAAAAAAAGGCACAAACTATATAAGGAAAAAGAAATAAGAAACAAATTTGTTCAAAATGTTTATTGAGAGGAACTTTTGACAACAGCCATAAACTAACATATGTAGTATTGCAAATCGTACCTACGGTACGTGATTTGATTACTGTCACGCAGGCTGTATGCTTGGCTAGTGAAAAAATAATAATTCATTAAGGGTGGTATGTGTATATGCACAGTCGCCAATAATATGCGTAATTAAGTGCGAAGGTACAGGACAGTTTGAGGCCTTTAAAAATATACCACATACTAACTTATAACTAGGAAAATAAAAATAAACTTACGTTTACGCTAAACTCCAAATTAAAACGTCATTAAACTACAACTACACACAATGCGTATAAATAAACATAATTATTGATTATTTTACTATTACGAAACTGTATAACTTATGAAACATACGATTAACTTGCGGCATTATTAAATAAAATTACTGTAATATCGAATTCCTTTGTATTTGTTACCATTGGTAAATTAATGCTTCTATCGACGACATTTAAAATTCTGACGGTTAACGGAAGAATACTTGCTACGTAAAACGAAATGACTTTATTTATTTTAAAACTGGCAACACAGCCACAATTATAATAATTATTATAGAATGTATGTATGTAATCTAAAATTATATTAAACGTATACGATAGTGTTGCAAGTTTTGTTATTTTTTAAAACGAAAAGTAACAACATTTTATATTTCACACTGAACCTGTGCACTAAAATGTTAACTGTACCTACTAAAGTATATTATTAAAACGTTGGCATATTAATGTACGCTTAAAGATTTGGCAAAGATGCTGATTTTTTCATGGAGCGACTGCCGTCTCACAACCCAAAGGGAAAACCAGACCTTTCTTGGGCATGTCACACGTATACAATATACTTATATAACTAGTCTGGTCATAAATACTGTTACATAATTATTTTGAATTTGGAACGCGTTTATTACGTTAAAAACTTCTTTCGGTATCCCGCCGTTTTAACTATATATTTTTCTTTACGTGTTAATTATAAAATTACAATATGGAATGTGGTGCTAAAGAAAATAGGATTGCAGTGGTTGCCTTTCACACGGTGGGTATGAAGCCTACGGTCATATTAAAGACATTTCATATGCTTGGTATCAGCCGTATGTTGATATAACTTACTATCGACAGATGTACCAACACTTCCTCTGTTGACGACCATAAAAGATAGGGACGACTGCGTGCTGTTAGAACTACACAGGCTGTTAATGCTGTTAAAGCCAGAATTCGCCGAAACCCCATTAGGAAACAAAAAATCTAATCGCGAGAAATGAAGATTCCCGCTAGGACTCTGTCGCATATAATAAAACAAAACCTGAAGCCCGACGCTTTTCGTCGATAGACAGGACATGCCCTCAAATCAACACAAATCAATTCCTACAGATGAAGAGAGTGGATCGATCAAAACGCCTTCTGTCCCAATACGCAAGTGAAAGGTACAGAAATATCCTCTTTACTGATAAAAACATTTTTCGCGATTCAAGAACACTACAACAAGTAAAATGACAAAGTGTACGCACGCAGTACTAAAGAAGTCGTCCAAGTGGTCGGAAAGGTACAACGTGGTCATCATCCTGCATCTGTAATGGTTTGGTGGAGGGTGTCTTATCCAAGAGTCACAACGCTTCATTTTTGTGTTTTCAAACCTCTCAGCAATACACTTTTTAAAAATGTACCGTGAACTTTCCAGCAGGACTCTGCACCTGGTCACAAAGCACGAACTACCGAACCCTGGCTCGAAACCAACGTTCCGAACTTTATAAGTGCTGAAGACTGGCTCTCATCTAGTCCAGATCTGAACCCCTTAGACTACAAATTATAGTCAGTTTTAGAGTACATGGTCTGCTCAAAAAGATACGCCGACATTGCGTCTCTTAAGAAAAGTGTGAAGCAAACAGTGGTTAAATTTCCCATGGAAACAGTCCGGTATCAAAGCTAAAGATGACCATTTCGCAAAGAAGCATTTTTTTATTTTTGCTGAGACTTTCATAAATATGTACATAGAAGTTTTATTAAGATTAACTACATTACTTTATAAAAAAAAAAAATGCATTTTCATTTGTAACAGAACTTAAGACCGGACTGCGGGTTTCCCGACGTTTTTACTTCGACGAGCTAGTAATAATAACAAATATGTACATAAATCCGAAAATATGAACTTAGTGGTACATGCGACGGTTCGAACCAGGAACCAATTGGTCATGGAACGGCCCTTTATGACTGCTCTACATCATTAACGCATCTATATGTATGTATTTATTTCAGCAATTTATTGATGACATCTCCATGTATTGCGGAACCAGCCCACTCCAAACACAAATTAGTTACATTAATTAAAAATGAGAACAAAACGAAACATCGTCGCGTACCGTGTTGAATGCTATTACATGGAATTCCGACTCTCGTGTGAATTGCTATATTAACATTCTGTATATTATATAATGACACCTGTAAATTTAGACACAAGGTTAAAAGTTGAACAACAAGAACTCTTTGATAAACTTAAAAAAGGGGTCATCTTTATTCTGGAATTTTCTTTGCAACTAATGCAAAAAGGGAACACAGAAGCTACTTTTTGAGATGTCGTCAACATTTTGTAACACGAAAGAAAATGTAATTAATTGCAGTATAGCTTTCACGGGATGGCTTTAGGAAGCGGCGTGATAAATTAACGAGCTCTTTTGTTTCGAGTCTCGTGCGATACGGCGAAATGCTAAATTATTAAAATCACTACAGCTGCTTATTATATTAATAGTCACGAAATTAATTAAACTTACAAATTATTTTATTATAACCAACTAATGGGCCACGTTTGTATACTCATGCCGAAACATAGATACATAACTTTTTGGCCAAGATCATTTACCTCAGTGTAATCTTTTAAAGTTAGCTTACATTAAATAAAGTATGTGTTAGTTGTCTCTGTCTTGAATGTTGTTTATTAGTTGTGTACGGCATGTAAACTCTAAATTAATTTACAATGTAAGTAAACATATTGTTAGTATAATTAATAAATTAACCAATCTACTTATGGGAGTTTCATGTTGTTGACATAACTATGACATGATACCGTAACTGCGATGATATGACGTGATTATTCTGAAATGATCTGTGTATTATTGTGAATATAATAATACATTATAATAATGCTACATAGTAGTAGAGAAATTTGACTATAATGTGTGTTAACCTAATCCTTATATACTAAATAAAAGTAGTTTAATAGTAACTTAATAATAAAGTATAATCTGAAACAAATGACAACCTTATTAGATACACGAATTGTTAATGGAACTACTCGTATCTAAATTATCTTCAATACATATCTTTATAAAGATAATGTAACATTAAAAAGCTAAAATATATTATTATTTTTATTATTAGAATTTGTATTTACACCCAAAGTATTATGGTATACTGTTAAATAATACAATAAACAGATAAAATAACAAACAAGTCAGGAAACGACAACAGTCGGGCCACATAACACATCGATGAGATTACTAAGTGCATATTATTATATAAAACAACAGAATATTATATAAATACCTACTACTAGCAAACTGACAGACGTTGTTCTGTCCGTAAATTAAAACTATAAGTACGGTAACCCGGTCGCAGCGCCACCTACCGGGTCTAATTGTGAATCTAAATAATTGTCAAATCCACTTAAACACACACACAAAAATATCTAGATACACTAACGGCCGATCTTAGATCTGTAACAGTTTTAATTAAGAGAGTTAGGATGCATAAAGCAGCCCGTCTGTTGAAGTACCTCTATCACACAGAAAACGGCAGTCAAAGAAGAACTACCTCCCTCCCGGTTTTCCTGTACGACTTGAGTTTGTGTACCTATGTGTGAATGACAAAGTATTTTTAGGGTTCCGTACCCAATGGGTAAAACGGAACCCTATTACTGAGACTCCGCTGTCCGTCCGTCCGTCTGTCACCAGGCTGTATCTCATGAACCGTGATAGTTAGACAGTTGAAATTTTTACAGATGTATTTCTGTTGCCGCTATAACAACAAATACTAAAAAAATAGAAATAAAGTAAATAGTTAAGGGGGCTCCCATACAACGTGATTTTTTTGCAGTTTTTATAGATAATGGTACGGAACCCTTCGTGCGCGAGTCCAACTCGCACTTGGGTGATTTTTTTTATACAATTTTGTGAGGCATACGACCCACCTGACGTAAAGCGGTTACCGTAGCCTATAAACGCTTGCAAGATATTATCATTCGCGTGATGCCACCTCTGCTACTAACACAGAAACTCCTTAGGAGCTTACTCGTAGCCGCACTCACACGCAGGAATACACCAACCCGCTGGGGAGTTGTTACTTGGCTGCGATTTTCTGTAAGGTGGAGATACTTACCCAGACGGGACGCGCCCCACTTCTCTTAAAAACACTCAGACCAAGACAAACAGAGTTGTTCATGCACACAAATGTTTGACTTGTGTGGGGATCGAACCCACGAGCATTGGTGTCAAAATAATGTAACACCGCGTTTCACCACTGCGGCTCCAAGCTCCTCAAAATTGCTTTTCGTGTATATTTGTGTGTATTACATACTGTTTAGAATATGCACTAAATATTTAATGGGATCTTCTTCGTAAACTATGTTATGGCAAGCTAATGATCAATTTTAATTAATTTTTATGATGCCGCTGATGCGGCAAAAAAAAAAGCATACGGCATGCATGCCTAATGGTAATTAGGCATCCCGTATGCGGACAGTTGCAATACGCCTCTTCTCGACTCTTCATGCCTTCTTTAAGACCCTCAGGTTGTAGTAACATAGATATAATTAAACTAGATAAATAAAGTCGTATTCACTTGCCTTTGAGACAAAATGTAAACAAACCATAAAAAAGGCTGTTTGTCACGAAGTAAACTTTCATTTAATATATATAATACATTTAGTAAAAACTTTAAAGTTACTTGCATGTAAATAAACAAGTTACCACTAGAATTGCGATAACAATTTCCTTCATTTTTACACACCACAATAATTAGAAATGAAAGAATATTTGAAATTTGAATGTAAAATATTTTTTTATAACTTTCATAATTGTTGGTATTAAAAAATACCTCTTAATGTTGTGAATCTCCTAACAGATAAGCAGAAGTGTTTTAACACATACGATGTATGAAGAATTTAAAACTTTTGCATTTATTCGGTTAATATCCGCCATTTCTAACTTTGACAAGATGTTATCGCAAGTATTTTCTGTCGCCGATTATTTTAAGTTTGAAAACCTATCTTTTCTTTATTTACACTTTGTCTCGCGGCATAATGAAACAACAATAGATAAAAAAAGTGCCAATAATATGTAAATATTGTATTTTTTTTTTTTGCTTTTTGCATGCTTTCGAAGTCTCTTGCATTAGGCAATGTAACTTTATACCTTAGACAATTAGAATAATTATAGTAAAGGCCTATATAAATAATACTTTAAGAGACGATTAAAACTAATTATGATTATTTAGTACTTATATAAATAATGTTTTCTATTGTAAGTATGGATATAATTATGTGTTTTATAATACTGACTTACCTGAAAACCAAAGTTAAATATACCTTCGTCCCATCAAGTATACCTCAAAGCCTATAAGACAAAGTAATAAAAGTTAGTGACTGACAGATATAAATAAATATAATAATGAAAATAATATGCAATATTTTTAATTAAACTCTTGAGTTCAAACTTCATCTTACGGAAGAATACATTCAAAGAACGTTTCTCAGCTTTATGAAGTATTCTTACGAATGTGAAGACTCCAGATGTGCCCACCAATAATACAGTTTGAGAAACAATAAGAAAACATTATTACAAAATTGGATTGGAATAAGATAAATATATTACTTACTTGACTGTAATTATATAAATCTCGCTTCGATCAAGCAGCCCTCCACGCAAGTCCTGTTGTACCTTTCTGCAGAGAAGTTAAGGAAAATTTGAAGTTTCTACATAGTTCAACGGTGGGCCAAGTTCTTAATAGAGATTATCAGTGACACCATCAGGTGTGTTATGGGGAAACACTGTTCCCTCATGAATGACAGACGCTTAGATGCTTTGTGTGTGACCGGATCTAAGAGCAAGGGGAGCGACACTGATGATCTGCGCGGTGGAATAACGCCCTATGGCTGGGGTAGATCGGTGTAGGTTTCGTACTCTCCACCCGCTTAGTCTCTGGTGGAAGAGTAAGTTTGGTAAGGCCTAGACTTTGTAATGTTAAAACCTTACTTAAATACTTTTTATATACCACCAGCCCTTGCTGTGGACTTCGGCGTCTGTGACTCATACCGCTGCGGTGTTGGACCGCAGGGCAGTCCTCACCGATTCTATCTTCAGTATCATGACCTACGACGTTCGTGAGTTCCTCACGGACCTGCTAGCTGTCTGGGGTGCTGACGTACCCATCTGCAGTCGTTGGCCACTATAGCCGACGGCCGCTTGATACATTCATCCAGTTTTACGTTCAGTGTTTTGCGGTGAGACAGTGCAAATCGCGAGTTCTTAAAGACTTTGTTTAGCCGAACTTTAGGTAACCTTTATATATATATATATATTAACTGTAAAATAGCCCAATTAAATGTGTATAACTTTTTGATACTCCCTTTTCTTTAACTAGTAATATAACAACTTCTCTAGGTTCACACAAAACTGGGCATCATGCGAGTATTTCTGGTAAGCTCAGCGTGTGCTCAAGAACTAGAAAAGTTTAAGGAGTCTGTGAAGGATGTTCTGGATTTAGATGGGGGAAATAAAAGAGTGAATATGTGTCGAGATTTGAATGGAGGAGTGGGGACTAAACGAAACAGCTATGAAGCTGTTCTTGATCCCTATGGACACAAGAAGGTGAAAGAAGCTGGTTAACTCAATTCTAGATTTATGTCTACTACTTTATTTCATATATAAATTGCCCTATTAGCGTATCCCGGCTACATCGCATCCAGTTTGCAATATGGCCTCATTATTTGGGGAAATTCGGTGGATGTATAAAATGTCTTCAATGTACAAAAAAAATGTTTGAGAGCGCTACATGGGGCGGATTACATCGAACACTAAACCCCTATTCAAAAAATATAAAATTCATCCACTTTTATTTTTGAAACTTGCATGTTTGTAAAAGAACATGCAAACCTTTTTCCATTGCATGAAGGAGGAAAGAAAAATACTAGCAGAAATCCATACAAAATATGTTTACCTAAACAAATACTCAAATTATATAGTGACAATGTATACTGCATGGCTATTAGATTATATAACAAATTACCTAAGGACATCAAAGAAACGACTCTACAATCAAATTCAAATATAAATTGTTTAATTGGCTTCTATTAAAATGTATTCTCTCTGTCAAGGAATATATCGTTATTCACGACTGAGCCACCGAGCTCGTCAAAGTATAACACTATAATGGAAAAGAGCCTTTAGAGGTCTCACTCTTGAAACGGACCACTAGCTGGTGGTAACCCGGTTTGTGGGACTCTTCAAGAAGTATAGGCACTGGCGAGTGTGTATGAACAAAAAATTGCACGATGAAAGTGTAGTAAGGACGTAAGACTTGCGAATGCAAGCTTTTCCGACTCAAATGCGGATGATTGCTGGAAAGTTCTGAAATAAAGTATGTTGTATGTGCAAAAAATTTGACAAGCTCGGTGGCGCAGTCGTGAATGACGCGACATTGAGACCAACGCTCGTGGGTTGTGGGATGAACATGTCTGTTTGTAGTTTTTAGGGTTCCGTACCCAAAGGGTAAAACGGAACCCTATTACTGAGGCTCCGCTGTCCGTCCGTCCGTCTGTCACCAGGCTGTATCTCATGAACCGTGATAGCTAGACAGTTGAAATTTTCACAGATGATGTATTTCTGTTGCCGCTATAACAACAAATACTAAAAAATAGAATAAAATAAATATTTAAGGGGGCTCCCATACAACAAACGTGATTTTTTTGCCTTTTTTATAGATAATGGTACGGAACCCTTCGTGCGCGAGTCCGACTCGCACTTGGTCGATTTTTTTAAGAGAGGTAAGACACATCAAAGCAGCCCCTCTGGGGAAGTACTTCACAGAAAAACGCAGCAAAATGATAACTCCCTAGAGGTATGTTGTGTTCCTGCGTGTGTGAGGTTACCTATAAGCTTCTAAGTAGTTGCTGTGTTAGCAACAGAGGAGTGATACTGATACTTAATGTATTACAAGCGTTCTTTATGCTACGGTAACCGCTTTACATCAGGTGGGGCATATTTGTATAGTGTGTAGGTATAGTAATATACGTAAATAGATTATTTTGTTAAGGATACGAAAACATCTTTCTGCATGCGACACGTTTATGTACTTGACTATGGCGCACCCCGGTGTAGTCATCTGGATGGAGAGAACTTGGCCACATTCCGACATTTTTGCACAGAGAATCGCGAACGTCGTCGACGGTGGCAACTGAAAATTTAATTACATTGTTAATACTATGTAACGAGTACAGGTACTATACTTAGGACCGAGTCATGTGCCGCTCAGTTCTCTCTGCCTACCCCCATAAGGGACTTGGTGTAATGATATGAGATAGATAATACTATGTATTAACTAATTCCTAAAATAATAAAAGTATGTAATAACATTACACACAAATATTTTTTTTGATAGATGATATTCGTTAGGCCCGGCGCCCATTATCGGCATCGGCAAGGAAAGGGATCCTTCGGCATCCCTACATGCAAGCGCACACTGTCGGAAACTATGCCTTGGCATGCTGCAACGTCCTTAGGGATGACGAAGCGTCCTTAAGCATGCCGCACCATCCTCAAAGCTTGCCGAAGCGAATCAATATCGTATTTCTCTTCAAAACAAATTGTGAGTTAAATGATCCAAATAGCAGATGCCTCCCCTCCGCCGAGTGTTGCCTCGGCGCCGGCGGCGCGGCGTACCGAAGGATGCTGAAGTATCCCGAAGCATCCTCAAGGCTGCCGATGCAGCAGCCTCAAGCATACCGAAGCGGTATTTTTGTTACTACGACCATATATCATGGAAATTTCTACTTTATTGCCATGAAGTTAATGTATAATGCTATTTATCACCCAAAATCCTCAGCCGTGCCGATACCGATAATGGGCGTCGGGCCTTAAACAGTGAGACGTAGGGCATAGCCCGTCTGGGCTATATCTTTGTTTGTTGCTAGATGGGTTACATCTGGCTTTTTGTCGTTTATAAACCAATCCCAGTGGGGTGCTTTACGCCTTATGCGCCTTACCTCACCAGATCGTTCAGATACCACGTGCATACAAAAAAGAGCATTTGATTACTGAAGGATTACTCTTTAAAGCAATTTAAATTAGAAGTTATAACATCAATAAAAGCAATGGATTGGTATATTTTTGGCGGTGAATTATAGGACCAATGCTTCGTATACACTCTACACTAGTAAATAACAGCAAGCTGTGTAGGCAGAGCTGATATTTTTTAAATTTAAAAAAATTTTATTTTTATATTTTTAATTTTTTAAAAATATATGGAACCCTGTACGACATCTAGCGACGAGTGCTGTTACTTTTTCTGTTGATGGAAGTGCAGTGCAGACTCTGCACTGCAGAGTGGCCGGCCATACGTTTTGCCCGTATGTTTTTTTTTCTAATTGGAACGATTTTGGACCGTTCTTCCTCACCAACCGAACATTTAAATTTCAAATTAAAGGATATAAAACTACAATATGTTAGCTATTAGTGTGTCGATTTTGGAGTTTCTCACTATTACCGTCTAAACGCTAGCTGGATGACATCAGTCTACCCTAAACGGCAATTTTGAGGGTAATGTGGCTCCGCTGGCTATCGCAGCTCTGCCAACCAGACACTCGATGTATACACTAAGTGTCGATGTACAGCGATGTCATGCGTATGCGATACAAGTTACGACGTTACATCTGTGTCTCGGTGTCAGCCGTGTGAACAAGTTGTTTCGAGTTTCCGAAATTCGCGACATTTTTAGCTAGACCTGCATACTCTATATGGATTTCGAAAACTTGTCATTTATAGATAAAAGAAACAAAATCTTTAATAATCCAACAGTTGCATTGTCGCTATAAACAGTCAGTGTTGTAATGAAAACGTCAACGTTAAATATTATTTGCGGCTGTACAACATTAAAACATCTAAAAAAGGTTTGTTATGTTTAATATTTAATAAAATATGAAGTTACTTACATTCCTAAATTCCAGTGTAGCTGTTTTTACTGAGCCCATAGGGGCATTAGATACCATCATTGGTCCATGGGTCATTGTACCACCGAGATTAGGCCCAGGCCCAAGCATAGGATTAGCAGACACAGGACCATTAACAGTCATGGTAAGGCCAGGCCTAGGACCACTGATGTTCGGCCCAGAACCTAATATTGGAATATTAGAATGGACAATAGCATTATTAGGATGAGGAACAGGAGCATGAATCGGCCCAGAAATAAATCTGGAATCATTTTGTATCATCTGATTTGGCACAGCTACATTCGGGCCCAGAACTGGACGAGGAACAGGGCAAACAGAATTTGTAACGAAGCTAGAAGGCATAAAATTTGGAGCATTAGGTCGTATCATATGGGTACCTGTAGGACCAGATATTGATGGTACAGACCTAGGCGCCATTGAATTATATCCTGATCTTGAGTTTACTCCTGGAAGTTTAGGTAACACAGGATGATTTCGAAGTTCTGGACTACGAAGGTACGTAGTCTGTGGAATAGTTGATCTGAGATTCATAGAGGGTGCGGATTTCGAACTACCTTGTGTAGAATTTGATCCAATGGAATTGGGTCTCTTTGGTTGACACTGGCTTTCACAACGCTCTATTTTATTAAGTTTATGCGTTAGATGTGAAGAAACCCCTGGTGCTTCTAATGGTGGGCTTTGTGTTCTATCATATTTTTTATTACCACTTTCAAATCCATTACTATCGTCAGATTCTTCAACGTTACGAATTGTAAATAGTCTATTTTTCGAAAAATTATCTAAATTTATTTCAACTGAATCTTCAGACGCATCATCTTTTATTTCGTCTTTAACAATCCATTCACCATCCCAAGTGTCAATTGTCTTTAAAGAAACTTTGTCAATGTTATCATCATCACATCTCGCTGGACATTCACCGGTTTTAGAAAAGAAAGACCTGTTAAGATAAGACTTCTTTTTGTCTATAAATTTCTCGTATTCCTTGACAACATCCCTCAATGGTTTCCCACCAATTCCTAATCCAGGTCCAATATCAGCAAGGCCTTTGGGCAGAATATATGTATCAGATTGATAAGATGACATACTAATTTTCAATAACTGCCCATAAAATTTCTTATTGTGCAACATGGAAATAGCCTGAAAAATAATGGTTTACGTGTATCTTTCTTATCTAAATTTAGAATACATATTTACTTTTAAAGTTGATATTTTTTAAATACAACTAATATTGCAATAAGAGCGTTTATTCCCAACACCAGCGCCACCATTTAGAATTGACATCGCTCGAAAACGAAATCTTAAATTAAGCACTATCATTTAGCATCTTTTAGGAAACGTAGATTTTACAAATACACTAACTATAAATATAGCAAAACTACTTCTGTGGGGACCGGGAGCCCACAAAATATTTAAGAATTTATCTGTGCGCCCGAGACAAAGGCAACTCGTGCCAAAAATACGTGAAAAGGCCGCCAATATTTTGCACATGGAAATTAAGTTTTAAATGCATTGTTAGTGGCCTACAGATTAGTTTAGTTCTATTTTTTAGTTTGTAATTCCCTTTTCAGTTTCGTTTTTAATAAGTTTATCATTACACTTAGAATAGATAAAAAAAAATAACAGGGGTTATAGTATGAAATTACCGTTTTATAGTAATAAATACTTTCAATTGACATTAAACCTTCATGGTGTGAGATTTTCGAGTGAAACTTTTTCACATGACACCTGTGAGGTTTTTCTTTTAAAAAAACATTTGATTTTCGAATTTAAATTGTTTTTTTTTCTATTCAGCTTAGACGGGAAAGATGGATACTGCGAAAATCCGAGTAATTGTTGAATACGAGTTCCGACGCGGATCTAACGCAGCAGAAACGGCTCGCAATATCAATGCTGCGTTTGGAAAGGAGACTGCTAATTAACGCACCGTTCGTTTTTGGGTTAAACGCTTTCGTAATAGAAACTTCGACTTGAAGAACGGACCACGTGGAAGACACAGGTGAATAACGCTGAAATTAATATATGTAAATCAAATTACCCAGGAATTAGTGGCACGATTTAACGTTATCTTACCAACAATATTGACTCATTTGCATCAAATCAATAACATAAAAAAATATGAAAAATGGTTGCCCCATGATCATGATTTGACTGATCTGCAGAAAGAAATGCGTGTTGCTTTGTTGAATCGATACAGAAATGAAGGAATATTGGATCGAATTGTGACATGTGATGAAAAGTGGATTCTTTACGATAACCGTAAGAGAAAAATGCAATGGCTGACCCTAGGTCAAACGCCGCAAAGCTTACCAATAAGAAGGTAACTGTTTGGTGGTATCTTCATTGCGTTATTCACCATAGTTTTCTCAGGTCTGGTCAAGCAATAACAGCAGACGTTTACTGTGCCGAAATTCGAACAATGATGGCGAACTAACAGTGAAACAGATCCTAGTCGTGAAGCGATCTTCACCATGGAGCAATTCATGATAACGAAAGACCTCTCACACTGCACGAGAAACCGTTGTAACTATACAGGAGCTGCAGTTAGAAACCATACGTCATCCTCCGTACTCGCCAGACCTTCCTCCACTGACTACTATTTTTTTCGTGATTTGTACAATTTTCTACGTGGTATAAAATTTTCTTCCCAGGATGCAGTACAACATTCTTTCACACAGTTTGTCGAATCTAGTTCCCCAGAGTTCTATCGCAAAAGCATAAATAAACTTCCGATTAGATGACAGCAATGTATAGATGCAATGATAGAAACGAAAGACGATTGTATGAAGAAAGGCTTACAATTGAATGCGAAGAAAACAAAAAATAATGGTATTTGAAAGAGAGACAACCAGAACGAACACTAGGATTACGGTTGATGATGTAGTGTTGGAGCAAGTGGATGAGTTTGTATATCTTGGAAGCGCTTTTAGAAGCGATGGAAGGTACACCGCTGATGTGGAGAGACGAGTGAGTGCAGGGAATAGCGTGAATGGAGCGTTGGGTAAACTGTGTGGCAGCCGAAATCTAAGCCAGAAGGCACAGCTCGCTATACACAACGCGGTAATAATCCCAACGCTAACTTATCGAAGTGAGAGCTGGGTATGGCAGAGAGAGCATGAAAGTAGAATAAATGCGGTCGATGCGGCATAACGCTTGCTGACCGCGTTCGAAATGATGACGTACGAAAGAGAGTTAGACTGAAAGAGAGTGTCGGTGTTAAGATAAGAAAGGGCATGCTCCGTTGGTTCGGACATGTAGAAAGAATGCAAGATGAAAGAATGCCGAAACAGATATACAATGCGAAAGTGGAGGGATGTAGGAGCCGAGGAAGACCAAGACTAACCTACCATGACCAAATTGGTCGTGTTTTATCAGAAGGTGATGTCAGGAGCCTTAGGAACCGGCGAGCGTGCATGAAAAGAGCTATGAATGTGAAAGAAGCGAGTGAAGTGTGTAAGGACCGCGTCTTATGGCGCTCGGTTCTCTCTGCCTACCCCGCAAGGGACCTGGCGTGAAGATATACATACAATGTATAGATAATGAGGTTAAATATTTTGATTAAATAAATATGTTCCATCTTAGAAAAAACGAGTTTTAATTTTTCAGTACTAATCGGCAATTTCATACTTCAATCCCTAATATTATTGCATGATTTCTTAAAAAAAAATATTATGTTTAGAGCTTTGCTTTCGCTTTTTTCGTTTTTTTAATGCCAATACGGGACAAATAAATTGATAAATCTAAAAAAACTTTGCCGTTTCATATGAAAAAGTTCTTTAAATTTATCAATTTCTGTTGTGAATGATTTTGATGATAGGTATATATATTTATATACCTATCATCAAAATCATTGAAATAAATTTCAATTTAAGCTTAATTAAAATTTAAGCGGTTTCATTTTCGCTTGCCCGGTTTTGTCAATGGCGACGCTAGTTTGTGAAGCTCAAAAGCGCTATACTAAATATTTGAGTCAAAACCATGGAATTAATTATAAACCCAATCATAACCGGCATGTGTTATTAATAAAAGGACCACTGGTGGGGATAACTGTAATATTGATGGGAGCGATGAATCCAAATCTGAGATTTACTAACAATATTTCGAGCGTCGTAGCGGTGAATGTGAGACTTACATTGTTATATTAAATTTCACTTAGACGCTGATAAAATTATTTGCTACCCATCAAGTGCAAAGACTCTGGGTCACTGCTACTTCTCCTCCATTTACATACCTATATACTCATTTCTACACTAATTCATTCTCGGTCGAGGCAGTCCACCTATGTAATGCTTTGCCATACAAGATCTTCGAAGGGTTGAAATGATTAAGCAGCCCGCTTAATCACTTCAACTCTTCGAAGATCTTGTCAAACTTCACTAACTTTCTCTTAACCCTTCGAAAGCCGGGTGGTCGTATACGACCGCGAAATGTATTTCGAAATCGAGGTATGCTCTTGATGACGGTAAAAAAATGTGTTTGCAAACCTCAAATTCGACTTAAGCAGCTCAAAACTTCCGCAGAACGGAAGAATCAAAAACATATCAGAAATTTCCAGGTATACATTTTGTCTGACCTATCATTACCATTAACATACCTGAACAGCTTCCAAGGGATGGCTATACATCACCTTGGCATATTTTTCATGAATCGTGATAATGGAACATATCACAACATGACCGGCTAGCTCCAACACATCTCGCAAATCTGATTTATCACATCTAAACTGAAAGGAAAATATATTTAATAGAAAATTTTATAACAGCGCCGCTCGCCAACGACGGTGAATTCATCCTCGCATACTTCTTTTTATTTTTATACCACTAACTTCCACAGCAATACTTCAATTTATTTAATTGGTAGCATGTTTGCTATAGGAGAGTGTTGGCCCCTAATCACTAGTGAATCAGCTTACAAGGAGCCGTCAAAATAAACTAAATAAAATATATGCTGCCAAAGAAAAAATAAAGATTAAAGATAGCTTCCAAAACGTGTTAAGAGGGTGTCCAAAACTAAGTGACACCCTCATTTTGTTGAAGTTACACTTCTTTAGGCGCGTTATGTAAAAGTGATGAGAGTAAAATTTTAAGATGCATGCGCATCACTGTAACACAAAAGTTGATGGTTTAATTTTAACAGGTTGAAGCTGCTATATGTTTCACGGTATTACCGGTAGATGGCGCTATAGTAAAAAATGTATAACATTTGTACTTGACATTTGACTTGTATGTAATACATTCCATAAACATCGCCGCTACTACTTGAAAGACGTTTTTTAATTTTACTCCAATAACCCTTCTTATAAATTAAAATATTATTATTTAATATAATTAATACTAAATATTATTAAATTATTAATGTTAAATATTATTTTAATGATGCCAAATAAGTATAATTTCTCACGCGCGTACAAAAATACACGCACCCATGTTTTTTTATTAATAACGTTGAATTTAAGACCGATTACAAAAAACGCTCAATACAGGCACTGTAGAACTATATTTATGTTTTTTATAATATATCTTGTATTTATTATCTATGTACAAGTAACCAAAATTTTAATTATTGCTTATTGTGACTACTTATGGACATAATCAAAATTATAACTAATTGTATACCGGGTGACTTGCAACTGTCTTTAGAATAACATGACATATAAGTGTAGTAGAATTTATTAATGAGAAATTTTGAATTTATCATTTTATTTGTATTTTATATATTACAAAATAATTTAATGTGATGTCAGTAGCCCTAGAAACCGGTGAGCGTGCATGAAAAGAGCAATGAATGTTAAAGAAGAGAGTGAGGTATGTAAGGATCGAGTCACGTGGCGCTCGGTTCTCTCTGCCTACCCCGTAAGGGATTTGGCGTGAAGTTACAGGTAGATAGATAGATGAATAATTAAAAAAGTCCTATATTTTTTTAGTCATGGTCACCCTACTGGTATACACGCGCCTTTTCCTTTGACGGTGTCGCAAAGAAACGTAGCGCAGAAAATCAAAAACACAAAGCGCCACCCGAATCGCTCCTGAGGAGGAAGTTGTGGAGAAAGTACTTTAAACACCACCCACGTAGAAGCACGATTCAAGCAGCTCGCCCATTCGGAATCAGCTAAAACTCTATGTGGAAGCTCATAAGCTCCATCAGAATGCGTCCATATCATAACAACCGAGTGCAAGCTCTCCATGCTCCTGAACCTCAAAATTGTGTTATAACAACCTAATGTATACAACACACATTGGTGGAGTTACAATAATCCCCATAAAATAAAGTGCAAATCAGATACGCTTCAGTGTGAATGTTAGGGCAGCCATAATAAACGTCCACATACCTACTCGGACCAAAGGATTGAAGTCATTGAAGGACGTTTAACGGGAATCGCGTATCTATCGGGACATGATACGTTTAGTGCTAAACGAATTTTTAAATTACATTCCATTGACATATTTAAATGAACTTTATTTTCAACACGATCGATGTCCGGCTCATTAAGTCAGTACTTACGTGCTTTTTCTGACTACGTATCCAAACAGCCATGCAATTCTGTAAGAGCAAACATCCTTACATCCTCGGAAACATCGGCTGTTATAGCCTTGAACACAAAATTGCAATTCCTTAATGTCGCTTTTCATGGCTGTGCGACACTAGCGCCGCGAGGCTGCGTTTGGAATTGGAATTCTACAAGGCAAACAGCCTCGCGTACGCTTACAGCCTTATAGAATACCAAATAAAAAGCCGTGATCGCAGTAGACGATGTCAAAGCTGTGACATCTGTGATCACAGCGACGCACACAGCCATTACGAGTCCCTTAGAGAATTGCATGGCAGATGATCGGTGGATAGGGAACCTCCACAAAGTTCAGTAACTTGGTCCCCGAGATCTCGATGGATTTTACAGCTATGGATTTTTATCTGTGGGCGAAAACAAAACGCCTAGTGTACACGGAGGAAGCCCGAAGTGTTGACGAGTTAAAGCAGCAAATCATAGACACTTTTAACACAGTGCGAAGAACGTTATCTCGTTTAAAAAACAATTTGGAGAAACGTGAATAATTATTAAAATATCGTTAGGTTTGTGTAGTTATTTTAATTAGTATTTTTACTTTTCTTTTAAATCCAGGTAGAAAACTTAATATTATTGTAAATAAGTTAATTCATTAAATAGGTCTGAAATGTTACACACATTTACTTTTCTGCTTGTATCCTCAGAATTTACAATTATAATAATAAATATTGTCGGACAAATTACACAGCGCCATCTTGCCCTACAGTAAGCGAAGCTTGTGTTATGGGTACTAGACAACTGATAAACATACGTAAATACATCTTTTTTTTTTGTAAATACATACTTATTATACATAGAAAATACCCAGACAAAGACAAGCAGATATGTTCATGCACACAAATGTTTGTACTGTGTGGGAATCGAAACCACGAGCGTTGGTGTCAAAATAGCGTAACAGCGTGTTTCACCACTGCGCCACCGAGCTCGTCAATGTACTATGTACCTACCCAGTCTAAATCTCGTAGATATATCAATTAACATCGTTGTAACTTACACAATTTAAAACAGTTTTTATCTCTAGTTATTCCAAAAAAAGAATATCTAACATTAACCTCTAAAATATTCCCTTACGTGCAGAAAGAGTACACAAATAGATAATTTCTGACGGTCCTACGCCCGCATGTATGCATGCATGTGTATGTATTCAAAGTACCTACCTGTACAGAGTCAGCAATGCATGTGTGACACCTATGAAGTTGCAAATGATCATAGGCTACGGTAACTGCTTACATCGGGCAGGCCGTAATGTTGTTTCCACCTTTGTAGTATAATAAATATACATAGTGACTTAATCATTTATGTAACAGTTACGTGACTTGCCTAGTCATGAACTGCACGGTAGGGAAAAAAATAGTGACGATTCCAAACAAATGTAGCCATTTTTACGGAATAAAAAGATTTTGACTTTGACTTTGACTATCACAGCAACTCATTAGGAGTTTACTGGTAATCTTACTTACTCGCAGGAATATAACAATCCTCCTGGGAGTTGTTATTTGACTGCAGTTTTCTGACAGATGGAGGTACCTAGACGTACCCACCGGGCTGTTTTGATGCACCCTACCTATATTACTCCAGAATGTGGCAAACAGACATGTTCATGCACACAAATGTTTGTACTGTGTGAGAATTGAACCCTTAATGTTAAAATGGCATTGCTAACCACCACGGAGTTCATCGTCGTCGTCGCTTTTTTTTTCAGCGAGTAATTGAGGTAACCAGCAAACTCCTGAGTAGTTGCTGTGTTAGTAAAGTGCGAACGATACTCATTGTATTGCAAGCATTCATAGGATACGGTAACTACTTTTCATCAGGTGCACCGTATGTTTGTAAAGAACGGGGCGGGGCGTAGCGGAGCGAGAACCGCCGCCTGGGTGTCGTGTGTATGGCGTGCCGCACGCGACTCAGCTGAAAAGGAATGAACTTTGTCGCGACGTGTCTGGGAGCTGCAGAGTCATCCGCGGTCCAAAGTAGGGTCGCGACTATTTTTTACTGATTTTTGTAGTGAATACCAAAATCTACAAATTTTAATATTTTGTAAATCTATTCATAAACAATGTTTCAAATTCAATCCAGGCCAAAAACAAATGTTTCAATCAAATGTCCTGCAATCTTTACGCGATAAAAAATCAGCCTGTATAAATAATAAATACAGAATGTCTCAAAAAAACTTAAATATGGTTCTACAGTGCCAGTATTGGGCGTTTTATGGAATTGGTCTCAAATTCAGCGTTATTAATAAAAACAAAATGACTCCTGGCAAACAAAGTTAACTCTGTACGCCCTTTTAAGTCATAGAATTAAAAAAATGGAATCTCTTCAAATTAATCTTTAATAATAATAATATAATAATAATTTATTTAGCAAGAATGTTACAATTTCTGTTGCACTGGCTCCCACTTTAGGTTTCCCTGTGTTATGGGAGTCAGGCTCTTTGAGTGCCCCAATAGAATATACTTACATTTGAAACCATTATCCATCTATCTAAGGGAGGTTTTATACCTAACTTCTCCAAGTACTCTGGCCTCAATCCGTACAGCTCTGTTCGATCATCCGTTTCCTCTTGTTTCGTTTTGTGTACTGTGGCATTTGTAGATCTCTCTCTATTATAAAAAAATTGTCCTGATTGTGAGTATGCACACAAGAAATAGTAAATATTATGTCATATGGCAAACATTGAATTGGTCAGTTACATTAAAACAGACCGAGTGGGGAAGCACTTCCACATCACAGTGAACTGCCGGCAAATAACAACTCTCTGGAGGGTTGTTGTGTTCCTGCGAGTGAGTGAGGTCACCAGTGAACTCCTAAGAAGTTGTTGTGTTAGCAGCAGAAGTAGCATAGAGAGTGATACTTAATGTGTTATAAGCGTTCTACAGTACGGCTATGGTAACCACTTTACATCAAGTGGGCCGTAAGCTTGTATGCCTCCTAATGTTGTAAAAAAATGTACCTTCACATTACAAAAGGCCATAATTCAATAAGAACTCCCTCGAGGATTGTGTTACTATGGCATCTTCCGAGCAATGGATACTCTTAAAGTTACAAGCTTTCATACATGAGGGTAAGCGCTTCAGATACAAAAAGCCATGTTTAGGGATGTAAAAGGTAAAAGTGACTTACTTTTTGATCACTGGTGCTGATGAAACTGTACAAGCATCATCATTATTGAATATCTCATCATCAGAACCTGCATAAATAAAGAAGAATCAATTAGTCCAAGTGTACTAGCGCCAGCCAATACCCAGCCACTACCATTAGTATAAGTATGCCATTGCTGTACCAACTGTCTCTGTTTCAGCCTTTGTGGTCATTTGTGAAAGCCTAAAGTTTGACGAGCTTGGTAGCTCCATCGGAAATGACGTGACTTTGACACCAATGCTCGTGCGTTAAATTTCCACACAAGACAAACATTTGTGTGCATGAACATGGCTGTTTGTTTTGGTCTGGATGTTTCAAGAGACATAGGGCGCATCAAAGCAGCCTGTCTGGGTAAGTACCTCCACCTCACAGAAAACCTCAGCCAAAAAACAATTCTGTACATGCGATGCCTCCTCTGTTGCTGTGTAAGCAGCAGAGAATGCATCGCGTGAGTGATACTTAATATATCACAGATCTTAAAAGGCTACAGTACCCGCTTTACATCAGGGCCGTATGCCTCCCGACATAGTATAAAAAAAATAGATTCTCCTAAGCACTAACATCTACAGTGATCGCATCATGGATAGGCAAAATATGTGTCACAGTGTTGACCAGAGCAGCAAGCCAAACAGTGGAAGGTGCATGCGGTTCCTGTTCCATATGACGGGCAATCATGGAGTCGACCGCAGCAGATGAGGCAGAATCAACCGGAGCAATCACGACAGCAACGACAAGCATCTACTAACAATAGTAAACTAGTAGGTGGGTGCCAACCAGGACTAGTTTACATACATAATCAGTTATATCTATAATTTCATTTCTTAACTCATCAACCATGTACCAATGTCAGGATACAGATATTTGTTTAGAACAAGGCTCCCCAGTATAGGTATATATGCCGTGCAAGCTAGCTAACAACAGACAAAGTTGCAGACAAGTAGTTTGTACTACTTTATATGGCAAACAAGCATCCAGCCCACTGGTGTAAGAATCATCGTAATATATGGACGCTGGCAATACATTGTACTAACCCTTTGCCATCCTGCTACCTGTGCTCACTCACTCAGAGAACTATAAGAACGTAATCCCCCAATTGGTTCTATTCCATGTCAACCAAACAGAAAATTTCAGTTCTATCTTATAAGATTTTCAATTTCCATTACAGATTTAACATTAAGAGAATACATGTAGGTTCTTTAGGTAAATATATTATTATTATTTAGGTAATAACACAAGTTTAGAACGAAAGTCAGTTCATTCAATAATTTTAAGCTAATGTACATTTACATATTGAAATTACTCACTATTAGCGTTTGTTATAATATTATCTAGCGCGAAACAAACAATATTGTCCCTTCGCTTCACAATTTTTGTAAACATGTCTGCTAAGGTTAGAGTTGAATAGATGAAATTGAGGATTAGGTACCTACGCCGGCCTTCCTTAAAAAGCTACAGAAAAGAAACAATAAACAGGGTAGGAAAATAAAAAAAGTTTCTATTGGTTATAAATGTCGACGATAATTTATGGCATTTTAACTTACTTCTCCTTTTTCTAGATTTTTCCATAGTTTTAACGATTCCTGGTGTTCTCCTATTAAACTATCAGATGTATTATCTCAGGATGTCATTTGTAACAAAAATACGGAGAATGCAAATTTATTTTGAATTACATTAAAAATATCAATAAAAAGAATTAAAACATAGCACAGTTTACGCATTCAGTTTACGAATTTAATTTTAATTATATTATGCCGATTCTGCGACAATATGAGCATTGAGCAGAATTATTTATATTTATTTTATTTTTTTTTTTTTTTTGGTTCTCTTTATCCCCGAGGGGAAAGGCAAAGGGATCTAGCCCATACAGCCACGTCATCAGTTTAGAACCATTTGAAAATCTTAATTCTATGTTCCAGCTTCAGGAACTGTGCTCAAAAAATACTTGGGAAGGGTACTTCGACCCAATCAACCCAGTTTAAATACTACCCGTAAAACGATAGGAATTTTACAAGGTTTTCTTGATGAACTTATTCACGTCTTCTAAAAAGTGCATAAACGTGTTATATTTGAGTTTTTTCATTATTGTATAATTGCACTAGCACTTATGTTACAAAACACTATCGAAATTGTCACATAAAACTAATTTTACACTGAATTGTAAAAATTTCAAGTATAAGAACAATGTCACTCGTCAAAAGCGCGGGAAGAAGTCCTATTTATTTTGATTTCAAACACTTTTTTTTTTGTTCTTTTTATCCCCGAGGAGAAAGGCAAAGGGATCTAGCCCATACAGCCAAGTGATCAGTTTAGAACCATTTGAAAATCTTAATCCTATGTTCCAGCTTCAGGAACTGTGCTGAAAAAATACTTGGGAAGGGTACCTCGACCCAATCAACCCAGTTTCAATACTACCCGTAAAACGATAGGAATTTTACAAGGTTTACTTGATGAACTTATTTACGTCTTCCAAGATGTGCATAAACGTGTTATATTTGAGATTTTTCATTACTGTATAATTGCACTAGCACTCATGTTACAAAATACTATCGAAATTGTCACATTAAACTAATTTTACACTGAATTGTAAAAAATTCAAGTATAACAACAACGTCACTCGTCAAAAGCGCGGGAAGAAGTCGATTTTTTTTTTGGTTCTTTTTATCCCCGAGGGGAAAGGCAAAGGGATCTAGCCCATACAGCCACGTCATCAGTTTAGAATCATTTGAAATTCTTAATTCTATGGTCCAGCTTCAGGAACTGTGCTCAAAAAATACTTGGGAAGGGTACTTCGACCCAATCAACCCAGTTTAAATACCACCCGTTACAGTCAATCTGGCTAACTTTGGCCCAGTTTGCACATAAAAAGTTAGACCAATGTTTAAAATAATACGTTACTCAAAAAGATACACTTGTTATGGTGGCTTTATGTAGCCTACTTCCAAAAAATTTACTCATTTACCAATAATCTCTAGGAAAATAGTTTCAAAAAATCCATTTAACCACTGGGCCAATGTTAGATTGTGAGTTGGGCTTGGATTGGCCCAGGTCCCAATTTTAGGTTGTTTTTGCTTATTTTATTTTATTTAAAGCATTTTGCTAACATTGGCCTGCATATTTACCATAAAAACTAGAGCTGAGGGCCATAGACAATAATTATGTATACATTCGGTTTCCTTTATTAGTACTAAAATGGGTAAATAAATTATTGCCATAGGAAAATCAACACAGTTTTTATTCAATCTTATTTTTTTGGTGAACAATGCGTTTTTAACTTATTTACTGACTTACCATATAGCTAAGACAATGAAAAAAGTATTAAAATAATTAAAATTTTATTTAATCCTAAATCTACATCTACATCATGGGGTTAAACTTTGAAAAATTTCCATTCCATTCCATGGCCAGGAAGTCGTCTTATATGATAAAATACCTTTCTTTCTTTGAATATTAGTGTCATTCAGCATTCGCATGATATTTGTATCATTCATTATGCAAAACTGAGCCACGGCCTTTATCACATTATCACTAATCATCTGAAGTTCCAGTCTACCGTCATGTACTTCGTATGTCTCTATAGAAAAAAAATCCTCCTGTGCTATATTCAAACCACATTCTTCTTCATGTGTTATGTCTCCTTCCTCTGCCCTTTCGTCACACTTATCGAATATATCTCCTCCCAATATTTTGAGAATTTTGAACTTTGGCCCGGGCTCAAGTTACCCTTATTCACCGGTAATAATTTACCTGTTCAATATTTATGGCAATATCATGGGAATTAGCTAATTAACCCTCGTAATTTTTGAAAGAAATAATAGATAGACACATATGAGACACTTTAAAATAACACTTGCCTCCTTAAGTATTCAAATGACAACACAGCAGACAACTTTTTGGCGCTTTCGTAACAAACCGCTCTATTCACACCACAGAAAAAAGCAACTGACGTCTCAACAATGATAGATGTCAATTATTTGGCAGAATCTGAGCATTTACGAAGATATATTAGAATCGATGTTTACAAATCTAGTTTGAAATACATAAAATCATAGCAAAAAAAATCTATAATATGCATTTGAAATTTTGGGCCAATTTTATATTGAAGGCTTAAGTTACCCTGATCGACTGTAAACGATAGGAATTTTACAAGGTTTTCTTGATGAACTTATTCACGTCTTCCAAAAAGTGCATAAACGTGTTATATTTGAGTTTTTTCATTGTTGTATAATTGCACTAGCACTTATGTTACAAAACACTATCGAAATTGTCACATAAAACTAATTTTACACTGAATTGTAAAAATTTCAAATATAAGAACAATGTCACTCGTCAAAAGCGCGGGAAGAAGTCCGGGAAGAAGTCGATTTCAAACACTTTCTGACGTAGACAGAGTATATAGATAGACGCGTCATCAGCGTATAGGGGTATGAGATAGAGATAATAAACATAACTTTGTAATCTACATACCATACACAATAAGTATTGCCACTACGCAACTTTTAACCTCATTGATGGGGTAAACTTGGAACATAATCGCTTACAATCAGAACAGGGGACCGGACATTTCGAAAAGTAATTCGATCAGAAAAGATTAATTTGAATTACTTTTAGAAATGTCCGGTCCCTTGTTGTGATTGTAATGTTTCAATTTTACCTTATTTATTTGCCATTGGACCCTCGTAGATACTTAGACACGTCTTACATTTTTTTAAATATAATCTTATTGGATCTTATTCAATTCTCAATATTACTATTGTTCTTTTTTAATCTGCGAATATTTCGGAAATGATCATTAGAGAAGAAGAAATGTCGAAACAAACTTGCCAATATAGGTCTCTTTTAAAATTGCCAATTTGATATAACAATAAATTCACATCAGCGTATTGGTACAATAATGATATTAAATGGTAGAATTAAAGTTTATGTTTGTTAAGGAATGATAGTCTGTGCTGAATTATTTCCAGACATCTTTGTCAATTACATATTCACCAGTTCTATAATAAGCTCTTTTTACAAAGAAAATTTTTAATGTGATTTTTAAAAATTTTCTTTGTAAAATTATTATACATTTTACATATGCAGCGGAGCTGAGCTTACCGGCAAATTTATTTATGTGGGGCCCCATTGTAATTTGGAGTCTACTGTAATTCTAAGAAACGCAGTATTATTAACGAATTCTAATTTAATATTCCCAATCAGCACTTCTGTATTGGGAGAAATCACATTCGGAAGACTAAATTTGATGCATTTGCTTTTAGTCGAGTTTAGCAAAAGATTACTACATGTGAACCAGTTTAAAATAGAAGACATAACACTATTTACCTTGTCAATGTTTTCACACCGGCGAGTGACATTAAAAATTAGAGAGGTATCATCAGTACATAATTTTATATATCAGTATCAGTAAATATATGCCTTTTTCTGCACCACGTAAGGCAGATCATTCGCATATACTAAAAATAAAAAGGGTCCCAAAATAGAAACCTGTGGCACCACGATATTAGGATTATTGCCTTTAGATTTAACCCTGTTTATATCAACTGTCTGACCTGTTATTTAAATAAAATGCAATTAAGTTCTGGGCTTTAACCCTATCTACATAATAGTTCAGCTTGAGTAACAATGTCTGATGATCGACACAATGAAAAGCTTTAGAGAGATTACAGAAAACTAAAAAAGCATCCTGTGATCTCTCCCAGGAGTTAAGGATATGCTTAACCAATGCCAATTCTGCATCCGTAGTAGATTTACCACCTGTAAAACTGTATTGCGCATCATGACAAATTCATTGGTCTTAAAAAAGAGTTACAATTGATCAAGCATTATCGTTTTGTATGGGCCCCTTCGATACGACCCGTACACGAGAATATAAAATAATATAGGTAGGTACTGGCGGATTAGTTCTTCCCACGTGTTGGCTGGAGAAATAAAAGGCTTGTATTGTAGTATGAGGCCAGAGGTAATGCTTCCAGAGAGCGATGGCTATCAAAGGAGATGACTTGTTTGCAGAGTAGCGGGAGATGATTATCCAATGACTGCAGGTTACAACTGTGTCGATCGCCGCGCCCCGGCCCATATTTATACACGCCGGGTGCGAGCGAGGCAGTCTGATTATGCAACCGAGAAAGCATGATAAAAATTAGCCAGCCCTGGAAACATTACCATATTGGGACCACTTTATTGGATCAAAATCGCAACAAGATGTACTAATTTTTCTTACATTCAACCCTTTATCATACAAAAACTTAAAATCTATATACTGTAAGGGACAATAATCAACACACATGAAAAACTATTTAATTCAACCACTTACTGTTAACTTACGGCTATTTAACTGTTATATAGGCACCTACTTAATCTATATGCACGTATATCTCCAAACTAAGACTGCCGCGGCCACCAAATCTAATAATTACTTAATGCAAATTTTCTTAATTCTGGGGTACACATGCGCGCAGTTATATTTTTACATAAAAAATCTAGATTTGTTGACTCTATCGAACATAGTAAGTCTGCAGTTTCTTGATTGATTTTCGTTTTCGTGTAGTGATCTCAACTTGCGTGGCTGACAGTACAGATCCTTTTTCTATTTTCTGAAATAGATACATACTTAAATATAAAAATAAACATTCCTATGACAAGTATTTTTAGCTGGATTGATATAACAGGTACATTGTAAAGTGCTGAGCTCTCACGCTTTACTTTTTAGAAAATATTGACCACTTATGCACCCATTCTAGGTACAGTACAACCCTAGAGGGTTGTTGTGTTTCTGCGTGAGTGAGGTCACCAGAGTTTCTGTGTAAGCAGCAGAGGAGGGATCGCGCGCGTGATAATTAATATATCGCAAGCGTTAATAGGCTGCGGTGTCCGCTTTACATCAGGTGGGCCGTATGCTTGTATGCCTCCCGATATAGTATAAAAAAAAACAATATAGTTTAACGCAGACTGCGCATTAAACAATAGATTCTCTGTTGAGCGTAGAATTCAAGCATCTGATATAACTACGCCTTTCTATTCTACCAAATCCCTTACGGGATAGGCAGAGAGAACCGAGCGTCACGCGACTCGATCCTTACATACCTCAATCGCTTCTTTCACATTCATTGCTCTTTTCATGCACGCTCGCCGGTTTCTAGGGCTCCTGACATCACCTTCTGATAGAACACGACCAATTTGATCATGATAGGTAAGTCTTGGCCTTCCTCGGCTCCTACATCCTTCCACTTTTGCATTGTATATCTGCTTCGTCATTCTTTCATCCTGCATTCTTTCTACATGTCCGAACCAACGGAGCATGCCTCTTCTTATTTTAATACCGACGCTCTCTTTCAGACCAACTTTGCTTCTAACTTCATCATTGCGAATACAGGCAAGCGTTACACCACAGATTTTGCGCAACGCTCGCATTTCAAGCGCGTTTATCCTACTTTCATGCTCTCTCTAACTACGCCACGAGTATATAAGAGATTAAACTTACCGAACTACTTTCTATTTCTATTTCCATAGCTACTTCTTCTGACGACGGTTGGTCATATTTTACGTCCGAGTCGTCAATCTGAAAGTTACACTTAATTAGTAACATTCATCATACAAGCATTTAAGAGAGGTAGGACGCATCAAAGGAGCCCGTCTGGTGAAGTACCTCCACCTCACAGAAAATCCGCAGCCAAATAACAACTCCCTAGAGGGTTGTTGTGTGTGTGTGAGCGAGGTCACCAGTAAGCTCCTAAGGAGTTGCTGGGTTAGCAGCAGAGGAGGCATCGCGTGAGTGATACTTAATGTATTGCAAGCGTTCATAGGCTACGCTAACTGCTTTACATCAGGTGGAGCGTATGCTTGAATACCTTCCGACGGTGTATAAAAAAAAAACTAAATTATCAAAATATTAGGATACCATAGCATCATTTGTTGCTGCAACTGTGCCTATTTGGAAGAACTTGGTCGATCAAGGGTCTGTGAGCTCTAAAACAAATAAATAAATATATTCCCTTTTAAATGCATGTATATTATGTCCCCCCCCCCCCCCCATCGCACACATATCCTTTTTCTTCTCTCCACATCAAAGCAAATTCTTCTCTTCAAATCTTATATCTAAATTACATGTTTACGACTTCAGTAGAATTAATTTTCATCGAAAGGACCATCTACAGAAATCCGCAGCCAAATAGGTTCCTGCACGTCACTGAGGTTACCAGGAAGAAGTCATTGCGTTGGCAGCAGGGGTGACGACATGTGAACGATACTTTATATCGCAAGTGAGTTTTGGCCCCGGTAATGGCTTCACATTACGCAGGCCTTATGTTTGTTTTCTAACTGACGTAGCATAAACATTGAGTAATAATTATATTTCAAATATTTTAGCTTATTCATTTGTAACAGGAAAAATCTTTTATTATATTTAATTTCGAAAAGTCATTGAAATATTTTAGTTACATATTCAATTACCTATGCCATTACTTTTAATTCAACTTACGTGAATGAAACGCGTAGGAACTGCATCTGTTTTAAGCATATTTTTCTTTTCTTTGATTGAAGGCCAGTTGATTCAAAATGGTTGGAGCAGATCCGGGAGTTGTCATTTGGATGCCAATTTAAACGACCCGTACACTCAATCCATTTATACTTCAAAAATAAATCCTTAGGAAAACTGAAACAATAGATACGCAATATGTTAAATGTGGTAAATTAAGTCAAGTGTTGGTAACCCCAAATAGTGTAATCCTGCTGATTACAGACGACATATAGTGATATCTCTAAAAATGTAATGTTTATAACCTTTTTATTTGATCGGTTAATATCAACAAAAAAATGTTTATTTGTACTTTAATTTAATAAAAATTGCTTACTATTGAGTATGAATCCACATTAAATTAATAATCCTTGAACATGCATCATTATATTGTGAAAAATAAGCGACTTACCGATGAAAGGTTATGTTGGGTTCTTGTCGTTCACTTCGGCTTTTACAGCCAATTATAGAGCAATTCACCATTACTGCACGATCAATGCATCTTTTAAAATAATCACTACATCACAAGGGAATAAAATACATAGGGTTTACACTTAAATCAACGAAATTGCGTGAGTACGAACAATTTGTTTGACACCAGAACAATCCCGGTGGCAGACATAAAAATCGCATACGCAGATAGAGACAAAACACTCATGGTCTATCTTGCTCACGCACATGTATTTTAGAATTTTCTATCTCTCTTCATGTAGGTATTATTCTTTTAGTAGCCCGTCTATATCTATATACTCTGTCTACGCTTTCTGAAAACAAATAAAGTCAAGTTTCTTCTTTCTTTCGTAATTTTGGCAATTATTCTTCATTCAGATTGAAAACTTGTACATAATTTAAAGCAGCGGCGGATATTCACATTGTCTCAAAACACTACAGATCTACTACTACTACTACAGATCGGATTCGAAAAGTTGTCTTTGAAAATGTACCTATGGAATCTTGTCCTATCCTATAAGTATTGGCCTATTTCGGCTCCTATATCCTTCTACTTTCGCGTTGTATATCTGTTTCGTAATTCTTTCTTATTGCATGCCTCTTCTTATTAAAACACCGACACTCCCTTTCAGACCAACTCTGTTTCTAACATGATCATTGCACCTTGACCAATATCGTCGCATCCAGTCATCAAGTCGTCCATGTAAAAATCTTTGCATACCCTATCAACCGCAAGCGGAAATTCACTGCTATCATCATAGGCGACATGGTGTAATGTACGTACAGCTAAGAATAAGAAAGACAAAAAAAGTATATAAGACGTTTCGTAATTTTGAATCTACCAGCTTCGATTTACGAAGAAGTTCAGCTATTCCACAACAGATGGTAGGCAGCGGTAAGAAAATAACTTTGAACTGTAGTAACATGTCTCTGGGGCAAGTACACAGCTTCATTGTTATTCATTTTGTGACCTGACACCTGAATAGCATGTCCTAATTGTAAGTACTCTTTCTTTGTTTTTGATATTTTTCTTTGACACTTTTTCTTAACCTGTGTTCTAATGCGTTTAATCTTTTTTCAGCTATCATCCTGAACTCACTGCGCCTACAATCGGGATCATAATTTCTAAAAGAAAGTCTGACTATGTATTTGTCCGTTTCGTCTCTGGTAGTATCCACGTATTTGTTCACATCGTTTTTCGTCCTCTGTTAAAAACTTCTTTTGTAATTTCATTTTCAAGATTCAAACTCCCAAAAATTTTTGAGAAGATTGTCTTATTCGATTTGACAATATGATAAATGATTTTTTTGAAACTGAAAACTTGTGGAATCTAATAATATCCAACCCAAACTGGTATACTGTACAAAAAATGTACCATTTGTTTCTCTCTTTACTCGCTCCTGAATTACGCTACTATACACATCAGCGCCTAATAAAACATCAATTTTATTAGGTGGTTGGTATTGCGGATCCGCGAGTTAATCTTAAGTAGTGGAATGGCCTGATTCTACTAAAAAACTGCAACTGCACTGCAGCGCGGGGTGTGACAAAAATGTGTCATTTTGACGTTTCGTCAAGCGATCTGACAGCAGCGACGTTTAACAAACGTCAAAATGTACGCATTTTGACACACGCCGCGCTGCAGTGCAGTTGCAGTTTTTTAGTAGAATCGGCCTACAGTATTTGCAGGGATGGCCTGCACGTTCCGAGATGAAGGTAAGTAGTGACGGATTTAAGCAGGTACGCATCCACTTTAATTTCGATGTCAGAATTCACTCTGGATCTAATCTCGAGTGTAACCATAAATTTAATAAAGAGTTGTTTATTTTCACCAACTCCTATATTTTAATGTAATAGGGATCTTTTTTATTTCAGATCTTGCACCGTTCATTCCGTGATAAAATTAGCCTGGGACCCTTGGTCCAACAACGCTCTCAAAATTTGATTGCTATTATTTTTCGCCTAACATTGGCCAGCGAGCAAAACCTGCTTAAAATAGTTTCTTATCGAAAAACATGTCACGAATGTTGCTCACTGCGGGTCGCGAGCTCCTGCCTCTTTAGAAGGCTTCGACGCGACCAACGAATCATTCCTTCTCTCCGCTCCACCCCTAACACCAGTAGTCTCAATAGTATCTGTACTCTTCGATTCTACCGTTATGTTTTTTTGTTGAACAATCGCTTCAGTATATAATGCGATAAAAATCTTGTATTGTCATATCTAGATTTTAATTCTGACCAGCAACGCTTATTCAGCAATAAGTATTTAACGTAGTAATTGCTTAGCTTCTACGGCTAGATAGCTTTTAAATAATGTATTTTCTGTACATTGCTTAAATTTGGATTATTGTGTATCAAGAAAGTGAAAAGATCACGGAATGTAACCCACTCCGTATACCGACCAAAGAAGCGATTTATCACTATTTTTGTGAAGTTTTAGAAGGGGGAACTTGAGTTTTATCCCCTGAAGATTCACTATTAAATTTAGCATAAAGATTAACAATAGAATTTAGCTCAGTTTTGTATTCCAGACAAGTTTCCTCAGTTCGATCGTAAATATATTTTTTAATATACTCTTGATCCCCTATTGAACATTTTGGAGCTGAGCTGTTGAATTGATGAGTTGTACTAAAATCAACATCACAACTTCTCGAGGGATTCCAATCTAACTTGTATATAAGTTTCATTGTTCCGTTCTTTAGGAGACTTTTTAACTTCTACTACCTTTAATAATTTCTCTGTAGTTGTCTGTCTGAAGTAATAACTTAGCTTCCATATAAAATAATATAAATAACCAAAAAAACAATATAAATATCAAACTAAAATTTATGTATCTCTAATTAAGAGAAAATCGACAGAAACTGTACTAAATAAATCTAAAATGTAAATATTTACTCTACACATAACGATTGACACAAAAGATTGATACTAAAATTACGCTCACACAATCGTTGCTCCTTCCCATTCTCGATTACGCTGACTCCTGTTATATTAATATTACCGAACAGCAATTAGATAAGGTTGAGCGTCTTCAAAATCTTTGTATTCAGTTCATATTTGGACTCCGCAAATATAACCATTTCTCTGAATTTCGCTCTTGTCTCAAGTGATTTCCCTACAATGTAATCTACATATCGTATCTCTCCTTTACTCTATTCTTTTTAGTCCTTCTTCTTCTGTATATTCGAAGTTTCTCATTCCACAGTGGAACACAGGGACGTACTATTCGCAACACTCTTGCCTTCCATCTTAAAACGCCATCACACTCAACCCAGAATTACACGAAATCTTTTTCGGTGCGAGCTATGCAGCTCTAGAATGCTCTGCCATTAACAATTCGAAATGCAGAAAGTATATTCAGATTTAAAGATCAAATTAGTGCACACTATCTTTCCTTCATCCCGTTTTAATTTCGTTTTTGTTAATCTGGTTGTCACTGCTATATAATTTTGTTAAGTGTATATAAGTATCTATGGTCATTATTGTTTTTGATTATTAACAAGTAATCCTCTTGTATGTTTTATAGTTTATACTACGCCACCTAATAATGGCTCTCGGTTCTCTCTGCCAACCCCGCAAGGGACTTGGCGTGAAGATATACATACATACATACTGCGCCACAAATTTGCCTGAATTTTCTTTTTTTTCCTCTACCCTAAGGTTATCTGGAAGAGATTGCTATGCGATAAGACCGCCTTTTGTACATTATTTATAAGTTCTTTCGAGTATTTTACTGTTTCATGTGGTGCAATAAATAATATTGTATTGTTCTGATCCGTTACCTAGAAAATCAGTCTCTAATTAATGATCGTCAGTATGGTTTTAGACCGAAACGATCAACAATCTTCTAGCGTATATGACGCACTTCTGGGGGGGAGGCAATCGATGGATATGGCGAATCTATGGCAGTCAGCCTCTAGGTTGTCGCCAAGGCATTTGATCGGGTTTGGCACAAAGTACTTCTCTCCACACATCCGGCATACGGTCTCCCCTCCAGCTTTGTAATTGCATCGCTGGCTTCCTACATGAGCGTAGAATCCGCGACCTTGCAGATGGATGCGCTTCGCGTTTCATGTCAGTGAATGTCCCACAGGACTCCGTTCTATCGCTCACCCTCTTGCTTTTGCATATCAATGACATGCTGCCACTTGGTAATATTCATTGCTATGCAGATGACAGTATGGTCCATGGGCGATATTTCGGTCGGTCTGATGTTGGTCGGACAGAAATCGATGAGAAACGTGAGATCCCATTAGTAAATGGGGTTCCAACAACCTGGTTGAGTTTAATCCCGAGAAAGCTCGGGTGTGCGCTTTTACAACAAAAATGTTCCCATTCCTTCCCACTTCCCCATGCCTTCAGAGCGCTTCCCTCAGCATGCGAGATGGCCTGAATATGCTAGGCATTGATATTCCCTAAGGTTACACCTTAATAAACGAAACTACATCGATAGCCTCATATCAACAGCTTCAAAAAGACTCGGAGTCCTGAACAGGGTGCGCCGGTTCTTCACGCCGTACCAACTTTGTCTACTTTATAAGACACGAGTTTGGACCTACGTGGAGTATTGCGCGCATCTCTTGGACGGCTTCGCACAATATCTTATCAGTAGGTTGCCGCGACGAGCTATCCGCATAATCCACGACGAAGAGATTACCAAAAACCTGGAACCAATTTAACTTCGTAGGGACATTGGCTCGTTAAGTCTATTTTATCGCCTCTACCATGGTGAGCACTCTGAAGAACTGTTTTCCTTATCCCACACTCTCACTTCCGTCATAGAACCACACGTGCATGCTGCGATGTCATACCTTCTCTTGATGTATGTTTTATGTATTTGTTTTTAATACTTCTTTGTTTTTGATATTGACAATTGTATAGTTTTTAGTGAAACGTACTCCGAAATACAAGTAAGTTCCTCCTATAATATTATTTTATTTAGCTGCTGCCCGATACTACATCCACAACTCTATTCACTATTAATACACGTACAAAAATAAATATCTCATTTTCAATTTCATTCTCGGCTATTTAGAACTTCAATTTTTCTAACAATGTTTAAAAACAGAAAAACAAATAAAATTATCGTAAATGATTTTGCTCTAACTTCCCCTATCAATTTAATTTCAATACCGACTATAGATTTTGAGCAATTAAACTTTCAAGTTAACGTCAAACAAATGGCTATAAAATTTTCTATATTATTTGTTTACCCTTAAACTACCAACCTATTTATCATCTAATCTAAATATATTTCCTTTAGTTCACGGAGTATATATATAGAATAGATATACATAGTCAATGCTTGGTTTTTATTTCTATACCTAACATATGAGAGCAGAGCAGACCACGATGATAAATGTAACTTTTTTGTGAAAAAAAAAAAATATATCGGATTCCAAAACGTGGCTAGCATATTTTATACTCAGACCAAATAAAAAAGTTTATTTGGTCTGAGATTTTACACGGATAAATTGTTATTAATTCAAGAACAGTTGTGAGTAAAAATAATTAATTTCATGAAAAATCAATAAAAAATGCAATAAAAATTATTCTTGGCAATATTTACATATGATATTTAATTATTTATTTATCTATCTATCTATAACTTCACGGCAAATAGCTTGCGGGGTAGGCAGAGAGGACCGAGCGCCACGTGTCTCGATCCTTACATATCTCACTCGCTTCTTGAACATTCATTGCTCTTCTCCTGCACGTTCGCCGGTTTCTAGGGCTCCTGATATCAACTTCTGAGAGAACACGACCAATTTAATTATGGTAGATAAGTCTTGGCCTTGCTCGGCTCCTAAATCCATCCACTTTTGCATTGTATATATGCTTCGTCATTCTTTCATCCTGCATTCTTTCTACATGTCCGAACGAACGGAGCATGCGTCTTCTTATTTTAATACCGACGCTCTCTTTCAAACTTTCAACTTTCAAACATCATAATTGCGAATACGGTCTTCAAGCGTTACGCCACAAATTTCGCGCAACGCTCGCATTTCGACCGCGATTATTCTACTCTCATACTCTTTCTCTCTACCATACCCAGCTCTCGCTTCCATAAGTAAGCGTAAGGACCAGCACTGCATTGTGTATAGCGAGCTGTGCCTTCTGGCTCATGATTTTACTGCCAATAAGTTCCGCTCCGATCACACTATTCGCAGCGCTCACTCGTCTTTCCACATCTGCGGTGTACCTTTTATCTCTGCTGAAAGCGCATCTAAGATATACAATCTCGACCACTTATTCCAACAATTCGACATTAACCCTTATGGGATTACCCTTACAATAGTTCTGGTTTCTTCTCTTTTAAATACCATTATCTTTGTTTTCTTCGCATTCAATAGTAAGCCTTTCTCCATACGTTCGTCTTTCTGCTAATAACACGGTATCGTCTGCATACAGCAGACAGGTCACCACTAGGTTACCCATAAGCAATCCCACATTCGTTGACCTTATTCTCTGCAGAAAAATATCGAGATATAGGATAAATAGTTTAGCAGATAGCTTGCAACCCTGTTTGACACCAATTTTAACATCAAACCAGGGTGACATGCTACCATCTATACGCACACGCTGAGCACTCCTTGTAAGTGGACTGCACAGCACGAAGCAGTGAACCGTCAATCCTATATCTCGGCAATATGTCCCACAGTTCCTTTCGCACAACCCTATCAAATGCTTTCTGAAGATCCACAAAACCGCAGAAAACCTTCTGTACTATGGCCAGATGCGATATTGCGGAGCGAGAAAACTTGATCCGTACATCCCCTTCCATTTTGAAATCCTCCCTGTCTCCCACAGCATTCCATCGGATTTCACCCTATTTCTTCTTTCGATCACATTTCCATATACTTTTGCTGCTAAACTGACCAAACTGATGACCCTATAACAGGCGCATTCCACGCGTGACCCCCTGCCCTTATACAAGGGCACGATGACTACGCATCTCCAGTACATTGGGACCCTTCCAGTTCTCCAGCATAGATTGCATAAGTACCAGAAGGCGTCCCAAACGTAAGTGCCACCTAGTTTGATCATCTCAGCTATGATCAGATCAATTCTCGCTGATTTTCCATTTTTAAAGCTTCGTATGAACCATTCGTTCTCATCCATAATTATGCCTTCGTCGGACGCTCTCAAAGTGGAGTAAGAATCATACTCACTCTCATTGCCAGCGTCCGAGACTGTGAAGTGTTCCGAAATGGAATGAAAAATGGAAAACGGATCAAGTTTTCTCGCTCCGCAATATCGTAGAGAAGCATCTGGCCACAGACGAGAAGGTTTTCTGCGGTTTTGTGGATCTTTAGAAGGCATTTGATAGGGTTGTGCGAAAGGAACTGTGGTGCATATTGCCGAGATATGGGATTGACGGCTCACTGCCGCGTGCTGTGCAGTCCACCTACAAGGATTGCTCAGCATGTGTGCGAATCGATGGCAACATGTCACCCTGGTTTGATGTCAAAATTTGTGTCAAACAGGGTTGCATGTTGTCTGCTAGGCTGTTTATTCTGTATCTCGATAGTTGTCTACAGAGAATTAGATCGACGAATGTAGGATTACGCATGGATGACCTAGTGGTGAACTGTCTGCTGTATGTAGATGATGCCGTCCTGTTAGCAGAAACACCATCTGAGCTGCAAACACTATTCACAATGATGAAAGACGAATGTATGAAGGAAGGCTTACTATTGAATGCGAAGAAAACAAAGATAAATTTAAGACTTACGTAAACGAAAAGATTCTTGCTTTTTCTGAGCATGACCTACTCGTTTTTCGTCGTGTTCTTTTATTACGTGATGATTCGGGGCCATCGCACAGTAGGTATATGCTGTGGAATATTTCTTGTTATATATTCTGTTTGAGAAAAAAGAGTTTGTCGGTCCTCTCTACTACAGGATCTTCTGCATCCTAACGTTATCCCGTTTCCTAATCCATTAGAATTGGTAGGGTTCGTATCTAAGCCTAAGGATTTGGCGAAAATACAGTTTTTTTATAGAGCGACGGCCATCATATCTCCACAACCTAGAGGGAACACCAAACCATTCTTGGATAGGGTCATACGTCTTTCAAAATGTAATTTCTTGAACGTTCGCGTTTCCTCGCATATACGTTTTCCTTCACTGACTAGCATGTGATAATTATAAATATATACATAAATCCGAAAACATGATTTTAGTAGATGCCGAGATGTGAACCGGAGACCCGTTGGTCAATAGGCCGGATCTTTACCCACTATACTATCAGTGCAATACACAGGGTAGGTCCTGAATATTGCTGTACTAACCATGTTTGAGGCATATTGCAATTGCCTCAAGAAAGGTTTATTTTGAGACAAACAAAAACGATCACAAGAGCTCTGGGTGTAAGAAAATCAATGTCTAGTGAACAGTCCTTTTTAGGGAACCCTATTACTGAGACTTCGCTGTCCGTCCGTCCGTCCGTCCGTCCGTCCGTCTGTCACCAGGCTGTATCTTATGAACCGTGATAGTTAGACAGTTGAAATTTTCACAGATGATGTATTTCTGTTGCCGCTATAACAACAAATACAAAAAAAAATCGGCCAAGTGCGAGTCGGACTCGCACACGAAGGGTTCCGTACCATTATCTATAAAAACGGCAAAAAAAAATCACGTTTGTTGTATGGGAGCCCCCTTAAATATTTATTTTATTCTATTTTTTAGTATTTGTTGTTATAGCGGCAACAGAAATACATCATCTGTGAAAATTTCAACTGTCTAACTATCACGGTTCATGAGATACAGCCTGGTGACAGACGGACGGACGGACGGACGGACGGACGGACAGCGGAGCCTCAGTAATAGGGTTCCGTTTTACCCTTTGGGTACGGAACCCTAAAAATAGAATAAAATAAATATTTAAGGGGGCTCCCATACACCAAACGTGATTTTTAGGGTTCCGTACCCAAAGGGTAAAACGGAACCCTATTACTGAGGCTCCGCTGTCCGTCCGTCCGTCCGTCCGTCCGTCCGTCTGTCACCAGGCTGTATCTCATGAACCGTGATAGTTAGACAGTTGAAATTTTCACAGATGATGTATTTCTGTTGCCGCTATAACAACAAATACTAAAAAATAGAATAAAATAAATATTTAAGGGGGCTCCCATACAACAAACGTGATTTTTTTTTGCCGTTTTAATAGATAATGGTACGGAACCCTTCGTGTGCGAGTCCGACTCGCACTTGGCCGATTTTTTTTTGTATTTGTTGTTATAGCGGCAACAGAAATACATCATCTGTGAAAATTTCAACTGTCTAACTATCACGGTTCATAAGATACAGCCTGGTGACAGACGGACGGACGGACGGACGGACGGACGGACAGCGAAGTCTCAGTAATAGGGTTCCCTAAAAAGGACTGTTCACTAGACATTGATTTTCTTACACCCAGAGCTCTTGTGATCGTTTTTGTTTGTCTCAAAATAAACCTTTCTTGAGGCAATTGCAATATGCCTCAAACATGGTTAGTACAGCAATATTCAGGACCTACCCTGTGTATTGCACTGATAGTATAGTGGGTAAAGATCCGGCCTATTGACCAACGGGTCTCCGGTTCACATCTCGGCATCTACTAAAATCATGTTTTCGGATTTATGTATATATTTATAATTATCACATGCTAGTCAGTGAAGGAAAACGTATATGCGAGGAAACGCGAACGTTCAAGAAATTACATTTTGAAAGACGTATGACCCTATCCAAGAATGGTTTGGTGTTCCCTCTAGGTTGTGGAGATATGATGGCCGTCGCTCTATAAAAAAACTGTATTTTCGCCAAATCCTTAGGCTTAGATACGAACCCTACCAATTCTAATGGATTAGGAAACGGGATAACGTTAGGATGCAGAAGATCCTGTAGTAGAGAGGACCGACAAACTCTTTTTTCTCAAACAGAATATATAACAAGAAATATTCCACAGCATATACCTACTGTGCGATGGCCCCGAATCATCACGTAATAAAAGAACACGACGAAAAACGAGTAGGTCATGCTCAGAAAAAGCAAGAATCTTTTCGTTTACGTAAGTCTTAAATTTATCTTTGTTTTCTTCGCATTCAATAGTAAGCCTTCCTTCATACATTCGTCTTTCATCATTGTGAATAGTGTTTGCAGCTCAGATGGTGTTTCTGCTAACAGGACGGCATCATCTACATACAGCAGACAGTTCACCACTAGGTCATCCATGCGTAATCCTACATTCGTCGATCTAATTCTCTGTAGACAACTATCGAGATACAGAATAAACAGCCTAGCAGACAACATGCAACCCTGTTTGACACAAATTTTGACATCAAACCAGGGTGACATGTTGCCATCGATTCGCACACATGCTGAGCAATCCTTGTAGGTGGACTGCACAGCACGCGGCAGTGAGCCGTCAATCCCATATCTCGGCAATATGCACCACAGTTCCTTTCGCACAACCCTATCAAATGCCTTCTAAAGATCCACAAAACCGCAGAAAACCTTCTCGTCTGTGGCCAGATGCTTCTCTACGATATTGCGGAGCGAGAAAACTTGATCCGTTTTCCATTTTTCATTCCATTTCGGAACACTTCACAGTCTCGGACGCTGGCAATGAGAGTGAGTATGATTCTTACTCCACTTTGAGAGCGTCCGACGAAGGCATAATTATGGATGAGAACGAATGGTTCATACGAAGCTTTAAAAATGGAAAATCAGCGAGAATTGATCTGATCATAGCTGAGATGATCAAACTAGGTGGCACTTACGTTTGGGACGCCTTCTGGTACTTATGCAATCTATGCTGGAGAACTGGAAGGGTCCCAATGTACTGGAGATGCGTAGTCATCGTGCCCTTGTATAAGGGCAGGGGGTCACGCGTGGAATGCGCCTGTTATAGGGTCATCAGTTTGGTCAGTTTAGCAGCAAAAGTATATGGAAATGTGATCGAAAGAAGAAATAGGGTGAAATCCGATGGAATGCTGTGGGAGACAGGGAGGATTTCAAAATGGAAGGGGATGTACGGATCAAGTTTTCTCGCTCCGCAATATCGCATCTGGCCATAGTACAGAAGGTTTTCTGCGGTTTTGTGGATCTTCAGAAAGCATTTGATAGGGTTGTGCGAAAGGAACTGTGGGACATATTGCCGAGATATAGGATTGACGGTTCACTGCTTCGTGCTGTGCAGTCCACTTACAAGGAGTGCTCAGCGTGTGCGTATAGATGGTAGCATGTCACCCTGGTTTGATGTTAAAATTGGTGTCAAACAGGGTTGCAAGCTATCTGCTAAACTATTTATCCTATATCTCGATATTTTTCTGCAGAGAATAAGGTCAACGAATGTGGGATTGCTTATGGGTAACCTAGTGGTGACCTGTCTGCTGTATGCAGACGATACCGTGTTATTAGCAGAAAGACGAACGTATGGAGAAAGGCTTACTATTGAATGCGAAGAAAACAAAGATAATGGTATTTAAAAGAGAAGAAACCAGAACTATTGTAAGGGTAATCCCATAAGGGTTAATGTCGAATTGTTGGAATAAGTGGTCGAGATTGTATATCTTAGATGCGCTTTCAGCAGAGATAAAAGGTACACCGCAGATGTGGAAAGACGAGTGAGCGCTGCGAATAGTGTGATCGGAGCGGAACTTATTGGCAGTAAAATCATGAGCCAGAAGGCACAGCTCGCTATACACAATGCAGTGCTGGTCCTTACGCTTACTTATGGAAGCGAGAGCTGGGTATGGTAGAGAGAAAGAGTATGAGAGTAGAATAATCGCGGTCGAAATGCGAGCGTTGCGCGAAATTTGTGGCGTAACGCTTGAAGACCGTATTCGCAATTATGATGTTTGAAAGTTGAAAGTTTGAAAGAGAGCGTCGGTATTAAAATAAGAAGACGCATGCTCCGTTCGTTCGGACATGTAGAAAGAATGCAGGATGAAAGAATGACGAAGCATATATACAATGCAAAAGTGGATGGATTTAGGAGCCGAGCAAGGCCAAGACTTATCTACCATAATTAAATTGGTCGTGTTCTCTCAGAAGTTGATATCAGGAGCCCTAGAAACCGGCGAACGTGCAGGAGAAGAGCAATGAATGTTCAAGAAGCGAGTGAGATATGTAAGGATCGAGACACGTGGCGCTCGGTCCTCTCTGCCTACCCCGCAAGCTATTTGCCGTGAAGTTATAGATAGATAGATAAATAAATAATTAAATATCATATGTAAATATTGCCAAGAATAATTTTTATTGCATTTTTTATTGATTTTTCATGAAATTAATTATTTTTACTCACAACTGTTCTTGAATTAATAACAATTTATCCGTGTAAAATCTCAGACCAAATAAACTTTTTTATTTGGTCTGAGTATAAAATATGCTAGCCACGTTTTGGAATCCGATATATTTTTTTTTTTCACAAAAAAGTTACATTTATCATGGTGGTCTGCTCTGCTCTCATATGTTAGGTATAGAAATAAAAACCAAGCATTGACTATGTATATCTATTCTATATATATACTCCGTGAACTAAAGGAAATATATTTAGATTAGATGATAAATAGGTTGGTAGTTTAAGGGTAAACAAATAATATAGAAATTTTTATAGCCATTTGTTTGACGTTAACTTGAAAGTTTAATTGCTCAAAATCTATAGTCGGTATTGAAATTAAATTGATAGGGGAAGTTAGAGCAAAATCATTTACGATAATTTTATTTGTTTTTCTGTTTTTAAACATTGTTAGAAAAATTGAAGTTCTAAATAGCCGAGAATGAAATTGAAAATGAGATATTTATTTTTGTACGTGTATTAATAGTGAATAGAGTTGTGGATGTAGTATCGGGCAGCAGCTAAATAAAATAATATTATAGGAGGAACTTACTTGTATTTCGGAGTACGTTTCACTAAAAACTATACAATTGTCAATATCAAAAACAAAGAAGTATTAAAAACAAATACATAAAACATACATCAAGAGAAGGTATGACATCGCAGCATGCACGTGTGGTTCTATGACGGAAGTGAGAGTGTGGGATAAGGAAAACAGTTCTTCAGAGTGCTCACCATGGTAGAGGCGATAAAATAGACTTAACGAGCCAATGTCCCTACGAAGTTAAATTGGTTCCAGGTTTTTGGTAATCTCTTCGTCGTGGATTATGCGGATAGCTCGTCGCGGCAACCTACTGATAAGATATTGTGCGAAGCCGTCCAAGAGATGCGCGCAATACTCCACGTAGGTCCAAACTCGTGTCTTATAAAGTAGACAAAGTTGGTACGGCGTGAAGAACCGGCGCACCCTGTTCAGGACTCCGAGTCTTTTTGAAGCTGTTGATATGAGGCTATCGATGTAGTTTCGTTTATTAAGGTGTAACCTTAGGGAATATCAATGCCTAGCATATTCAGGCCATCTCGCATGCTGAGGGAAGCGCTCTGAAGGCATGGGGAAGTGGGAAGGAATGGGAACATTTTTGTTGTAAAAGCGCACACCCGAGCTTTCTCGGGATTAAACTCAACCAGGTTGTTGGAACCCCATTTACTAATGGGATCTCACGTTTCTCATCGATTTCTGTCCGACCAACATCAGACCGACCGAAATATCGCCCATGGACCATACTGTCATCTGCATAGCAATGAATATTACCAAGTGGCAGCATGTCATTGATATACAAAAGCAAGAGGGTGAGCGATAGAACGGAGTCCTGTGGGACATTCACTGACATGAAACGCGAAGCGCATCCATCTGCAAGGTCGCGGATTCTACGCTCATGTAGGAAGCCAGCGATGCAATTACAAAGCTGGAGGGGAGACCGTATGCCGGATGTGTGGAGAGAAGTACTTTGTGCCAAACCCGATCAAATGCCTTGGCGACAACCTAGAGGCTGACTGCCATAGATTCGCCATATCCATCGATTGCCTCCCCCCCAGAAGTGCGTCATATACGCTAGAAGATTGTTGATCGTTTCGGTCTAAAACCATACTGACGATCATTAATTAGAGACTGATTTTCTAGGTAACGGATCAGAACAATACAATATTATTTATTGCACCACATGAAACAGTAAAATACTCGAAAGAACTTATAAATAATGTACAAAAGGCGGTCTTATCGCATAGCAATCTCTTCCAGATAACCTTAGGGTAGAGGAAAAAAAAGAAAATTCAGGCAAATTTGTGGCGCAGTATGTATGTATGTATATCTTCACGCCAAGTCCCTTGCGGGGTTGGCAGAGAGAACCGAGAGCCATTATTAGGTGGCGTAGTATAAACTATAAAACATACAAGAGGATTACTTGTTAATAATCAAAAACAATAATGACCATAGATACTTATATACACTTAACAAAATTATATAGCAGTGACAACCAGATTAACAAAAACGAAATTAAAACGGGATGAAGGAAAGATAGTGTGCACTAATTTGATCTTTAAATCTGAATATACTTTCTGCATTTCGAATTGTTAATGGCAGAGCATTCTAGAGCTGCATAGCTCGCACCGAAAAAGATTTCGTGTAATTCTGGGTTGAGTGTGATGGCGTTTTAAGATGGAAGGCAAGAGTGTTGCGAATAGTACGTCCCTGTGTTCCACTGTGGAATGAGAAACTTCGAATATACAGAAGAAGAAGGACTAAAAAGAATAGAGTAAAGGAGAGATACGATATGTAGATTACATTGTAGGGAAATCACTTGAGACAAGAGCGAAATTCAGAGAAATGGTTATATTTGCGGAGTCCAAATATGAACTGAATACAAAGATTTTGAAGACGCTCAACCTTATCTAATTGCTGTTCGGTAATATTAATATAACAGGAGTCAGCGTAATCGAGAATGGGAAGGAGCAACGATTGTGTGAGCGTAATTTTAGTATCAATCTTTTGTGTCAATCGTTATGTGTAGAGTAAATATTTACATTTTAGATTTATTTGCCAAGTGCGAGTCGGACTCGCACACGAAGGGTTCCGTACCATTATCTATAAAAACGGCAAAAAAAAATCACGTTTGTTGTATGGGAGCCCCCTTAAATATTTATTTTATTCTATTTTTTAGTATTTGTTGTTATAGCGGCAACAGAAATACATCATCTGTGAAAATTTCAACTGTCTAACTATCACGGTTCATGAGATACAGCCTGGTGACAGACGGACGGACGGACGGACGGACGGACGGACAGCGAAGCCTCAGTAATAGGGTTCCGTTTTACCCTTTGGGTACGGAACCCTAAAAATAGAATAAAATAAATATTTAAGGGGGCTCCCATACACCAAACGTGATTTTTAGGGTTCCGTACCCAAAGGGTAAAACGGAACCCTATTACTGAGGCTCCGCTGTCCGTCCGTCCGTCCGTCCGTCTGTCACCAGGCTGTATCTCACGAACCGTGATAGTTAGACAGTTGAAATTTTCACAGATGATGTATTTCTGTTGCCGCTATAACAACAAATACTAAAAAATAGAATATAATAAATATTTAAGGGGGCTCCCATACAACAAACGTGATTTTTTTGGCTTTTTATAGATAGTGGTACGGAACCCTTCGTGCGCGAGTCCGACTCGCACTTGGCCGATTTTTTTGCTCATTTTTGCTTGATATTGATAACAGCAACTGGTAGACGCTTGAAATATTCACAGAATATTTAGTTATATATTCACTTTAAGAATAAATAATTAAATTAAAATAAAACAAATATTTAAATAATACAACAAACGTGATTTTTTTTTTGCCGTTTTATAGGTAATGGTACGGAACCCTTCGTGCGCGAGTCCGACTCGCACTTGGCCGATTTTTGTGTTTTGTGTTTAGTTACTTTGCTAATGTCATGGTGGAGTGATTCTCAAAAAAATCATTGGGGAGTCATATCTGTGTTCCATATATTATTTTAAATCTGCATGTAAGGGACAACGTTCCTGTGCCGTAAGTCATCACTGGTAATATACACTGGTCGAAGATTTTCGTCGTTGAGACATTGAGGTGTTTTGGATGAAAAATCTTTCACAATTTCCCAAATGCTGCCCGTGCGAGTTGTTTTCGACGAGAAACCACTATAAATTAAATAGTTAATAGATTCAGACGTTATTTTGCGAAAGTCAAATTTACATGCAAATTTCTAACCTGCTTTGTGTGCTTCCGCCACCAATTAGTTCATACGGCCTAGCGCCGGCCGGCACCCACCTACTACCGTTAGTAGATGGAACATTTTTTTTCTCTTTATTTTGGCGTAAACAGTCATTATTAAACATTACAAATTACTTAATTACTAGACATTGAGTGCCGATTTTTTTTTCATATATTATTAAAAAAATATACGTTTAGCAGATAAAATTACCCTGAATGTATTTTAGTAGCGGGACCACACTAAGGAGTTTAGATCAAATTGCATGGTAAAATTAATTATAGCACTGTCGGAATCACAACGAAATAAATTAGAGGAAAATTAGTAGGAGCAGGAGACCGTATTCACTGTCCCCAATAGTGATTGTCAATAAATGAACCGAAGTGACCTAAAACCCGATTACCCCTCTACTTTCGTACTCAATTTGCATATTATTTACAAAGCCCAGCCAAAGCTTCGGATCCATTATCCGTGTGAACTTCTGTCGTATTGTATTTGAAAAGGACAGATTTCCAGTAGTTAACTTCAATTAAACACGATCCTTCTTTTAGGAAGCACTTAACTGAAACCGTATGTAGATCTACATACTATATGTTACTATATGTTATTCGTAATTTTGTATACACATACGCCCACACTAATCCCAATAGGATATACCGCTCGCTTCAATGGAATTGTTTTTTTAATACCTACAATGAAGGGAGGCATTCAAGCATATGGTCATAACTAGTTAGTACTCGTAGTAGGCGGTGGATATATTACTCGGAAGATGGGTGAATTTTGATTGGATTAAAATTAAAAAAGTAATTCAAGTAGCAGGCATATTTGGAATGTAATTACAGACAAGACAAAATGTCAAGTACAAATACTTATAGATGTCGTGACAGATGTCAAGTACTAATATAATACATTTCTATTTGGCAATACTATGGACATATCATGTCAAAGTGCAAAGTTAGCAGTTTGTTAAAACGTTATAAACTATTAACACAGAGCCACTCTTGAGCCAGAAGACACAACTCGCTATACACAATGCAGTGCAGGTCCCAACGCTTACTTATGGAAGCGTGAGCTGGGTATGGCAGAGAGAGCATTAACGTAAGATAATCGCGGTCGAAATGCGAGCGTTGCGCAAAATTTGTAGCGTAACGCTTGTTTACCGTATTTGCAATGATGACATTAGAAACAGAGTCGTCCGTCGTGTTAAACCGTCGGTGTTAAAATAAGAAGAGGCATGCTCCGTTGGTTCGGACATGTAGAATGAATGCATGATGAAAGAATGACGAAGCAGATTTGACGAGCTCGGTGGCGCAGTGGTGAAACGCGTTGTTACGCTACTTTGACACCAACGCTCGTGGGTTCGATTCCCACACAACACAAACATTTGTGTGCATGAACATGTCTGTTTGTCTTGGTCTGGGTATTTTCTATGTATAATAAGTATGTATTTACAAAAGAAAATGTATTTACGTATGTTTATCAGTTGTCTAGTACTCATAACACAAGCTTCGCTTACTTTGGGGCTAGATGGCGCTGTGTAATTTGTCCGACAATATTTATTTATAAAATTTATTTATAGATATACAACGCAAAATCGGAAGGAGCCGAGGAAGGCCAAGACTTACCATGACAAAATTGGTCGTGTTATATCAGAAGGTGATGGCAGGAACCCTAGAAACCAGCGAGCGTGCATGTGAAGGCCAATGAATGTGAGAAGCAAGTGAGATGTGTAAGGATCGGGTCATGTGGCGCTCGGTTCTCTCTGCCTACCCCGCAAGGGATTTGGCGTGAAGGTCTAGATAGATATGGACGAGCACCTCGCTCATCGCTGACACAGCGAAACGCATGGCGGACGCGCATAACTCGTCAGTTGCCTTACGCCATACGCTTCGTCCCTCGGTTCGCTTAGATTTACTTAAATTTACAATTATATGCCAAATATTATAGTGCTTATAATATTTGACATATAATTGTAAATTTAAATGTATATGTATGTATGTATGTATATCTTCACGCCAAGTCCCTTGCGGGGTAGGCAGAGAGAACCGAGCGCCATAAGACGCGGTCCTTGCATACTTCACTCGCTTCTGTGACATTCATAGCTCTTTTCATGCACGCTCGCCGGTTCCTGGGGCTTCTGACATCACCTTCTGATAAAACACGACCAATTTGGTCATGGTAGGTTAGTCTCGGCTTTCCTCGGCTCCTACATCCTTCCACTTTTGCATTGTATATCTGTTTCGTCATTCTTTCGACCCGCATTCTTTCTACATGTCCGATCCAACGGAGCATGCCCTTTCTTATCTTAACACCGACACTCTCTTTTAGACCAACTCTTTCTCTCACGTCTTCATTACGAACGCGGTCAGCAAGCGTTATGCTAATGTAAATTTAAATATTCAATATATTTCGTGAACTGAGTCACATGTTTTTAACTGAACATTCTTCTATGAACCCGAATCACTACCTACAACTGGTGACACCCGCGAACTTTATGTGATTCTGTGATTAACCGAGTCAGCCGGGGGCGACTCAATTTCACCGAGGGATGACGGTAGCCGTGGTTTTCCACGCATATAAACCGCACTCCGCGGTCCTGCAGGAAAAGCCACGTACAATGACGGGCGTCAAGCTTGACGTCAATTTCGGTCTCCTCCCGCATATCGGAATTTTCAACCACGGACGGATCAACCCACGCTATGGTTCATCCAATTTGAGAAAGCCAGCGACGATGCACAGTACCAACGCCTGGTTGGCGATCTAAGCTGTCGAAGCAAGCAATTCAGGACGTCGCCGACACTGACAGGTACATCGCCTTAAAAACCCGCTTGCTAAAAATTTACGAGAAATCCGAAACTAAAAATATTCAATAGTTAATAGATTCAGGCGAAAGTCAAATATACAGTTTACATTTACAGGAAGCACACAAAGCAGGTTAGATCAAATTGCATATAAAAAGATTCAATAATTAATGAACATGCGATCGGGCGAACTAAGACCTCAATTATTCCGTCGCATGCAAATGCTTGCGGGTAACCGAATCGACAAGTAAACCCTCCTGATACTGGCAGAACCAGTTTCCATACGAACAGTCCAGTAGTTTTAGACGTATTTTGACCATATACTAGATATATTGTAATTGATGTATAGGTGCCAGAATACATGTGCAATAGATCCGGAAGTTCAATATTTGTAGGAACCTGAATAATATATATATATATATTGCTGCTTTTTGGCCAAAAACTGTTACTAGCTCAAAAGGAATGCGTTTTATGGAAAAAAGTTTCAAACAAAAGTTGTTCAGAATCTGATTTACTCGTAAAAAAAATTAAATTAAATTCATTAAATTTTAAAAATTCTAAAAAAAAAATTTTGAAAAATTGTGAAAATTCGGAAAATCGGCAAATTATAGGATAATATTGAAGAATTATCAATTAGTGACATTACTACAACAATATTTTCAATTTACAAAACATTTTTTTTTTATAATTAGGGGTTATAATAAAAAAAAATATAAAAATGTAAGGAGTTCCCTGTCACAAGGGGAAAATGTTCGGAAAATAGAAAATAAAAATATTTCGTTCTTATAGAAAATTTGACTCTAAACAACTTTTGTTTGAAACTTTTTCCAATTGAACGCATTTCCTTAGAGCTAGAAGCCGTTAAAAAATATATATACATTATTTTCCAGCTTTCCCACGGGAAATGGTTGGGAAATCGGGAATTAAAATAGTGTATTCTTATAGAAAATCAGATTCTGAACAACTTTTGTTTGAAACCTTTTTCCATAAAACGCGTTCCTTTTGAACTAGTAACAGTTTTTGACCAAAAAGCAGCAAATATATATACATATGTATCTATATTTCCGGTTCCTACAAATATTGAACTTCCGGACCTATTGCACATGTATTCTGACACCTCATACCACACTTGTACACCAACAACATCATCAATTACAAAATATCTATGACTTTTGCCTAAAACTACTGGACTATACCTACTGGCATGAACACCCCAAGACGATACTGACAGACTAACTTCAGCAGCAGACAGGATAATGGAAGCCAGCAGACCTATCGAAGTATCATCAGTGTCGGAACAGAACAGCACCAATCTTTCAATAGGGGCAGGCCCACCACTCATTCCCACCACTTTGTATCCTTTGTATGTAACCAGAATTAACAGCGGCGACCACCAAAAAGGCAATGAACAGTGAAGTTCATTCTCGTCTGAAGACAGTCATTCCATGTTACAATCTGTTCGTCAAATCCTTAGCCTTAGGTAGCGGACCCCGTCAATCCTATTAGATTAGGAATCGGGATAACGCTAAGAATAAAAAGAAGACGGTAATGATGGTGGTGTAACTTGAATAATGCCTAGATTCACCTACCACGATCAAATTACTTATATTTAGTTATAGTGCCTTATAATAAAGATATACATAGATATATAATAAAAACGTTTTTACAAAAAAACATCCACTATGAAAAATGCACTAAAAGGTATATTTATTATTTATTTATTTATTTATAGATTGCTTTTTTAGTGAATCTTGCGTTCCGTAACTGATTTATCGAAAATGAACATGGGTAGTGTAATGGTACCAGCACATCTTATCGATAATAAGATTGCGTAATATTATTCAAAATTGGAATGGTTTAAAATTCCTTAAGATTGTTGTATGGTCGAAAGCAACGTGGCTGTGCGCACATGTGCAAACCATTATTTTTTGTTAGCCGGCAACGAGCCGTCGAGCTTATGCAATCAAATTAGGATTACCCAAGACTATAGAACAAACCCACGTAAGATATGTTGATGTTTTGGTGAAATTCGAAAATTGACAATGAATACAAGATCTAAACGATCTGTTGGAAATAATTATAACGAGTAATAGATGTTTGAGAATAATTGGATTACAAGTGGTTCGACGCAATTTCTGCCCCAAGGAACAGTCCTTGGGTGTGACAGACAGACTCAGTCTGGAGTTTATTCGGGTATTTAGAATAAGATCTAAAATTTGGTACTAATCACAGTTAATTAGCATGTGTAAATTATGCATTATTCGGTAAATTAAGTTAGTTGTAAGGCCTAGTCTGGAGTGGAGAATGTGTACGGAACCTTGCGTTTAAACACAGATCGGCGTGGCGGTTTTACGGGGGTGAAGTACGCGGGGTTTTGTCGTGGACTATATAGGAATGTGAATCGTTGAGACTTGACAGAATAGCCAATACTGACGGTGAGGCGAAACGTATTTCGGGAATTCTTAAAACTTGGTACTTTTGTAACTTAAGCAATCAGTATTCGTTGGGCTATTAGGCTATAAGATTTGTTAACCAATTCTTATAGTTTTCTTTAAATTCGCGATAGTTTGTTTTAAAGTGGCTTGTTATTAAGCAGTATCGACACATTTCAAGCACCGTGGTAAACTGACTGTGACAACTGAGCGGAGTTTGAAGTGTATAGAATCAAATACACGATTTAGTACGGACAGGTAAGCCGTGTCTAGATCTTCCCACATTACACTAGGGAAACGCTTTGCTAGCTCGAAAATAAAGCGCTGGTGAAGTGTACACATACATTTATCGAATGTCGGGGCGACTATGAATCCCTAGATTTGAGCAATTTATTAATTGCGGAAGATCTAGGCTCACGTGAGTCTGCGTGAGCCACATTCGAAGTTAACGGGCCATAGAACTAGGAGATCAGATACACACACGCCCGTTGGCTGTCTACACAAAGTTATATACACATATATATATTTTATAACACAACTATCTATACACAACGTCCTTAGAAACACTCGCGTTAGGGCGTTAGGTCACATCCCGGGTCTTGTTTCTTTGAATCCGCGATAGTTTCTGTTAGATAATTAGGTTTAGGATTAGGGAATTTAAGTTGTAAGGTTCCGTATAGAATCCATTGTCGACTAAGTTATAAATAAGTGCTTGTTCGCATGAGTTTGAATGTTTATTGAATAAGGTGGTTGGTAGTGTAAGGATCTCGCGATTTTGACTATATAACGCTCTCATTTTATTTTATTTGGAAAAAAAAGAGGATATATTTATATCAGTAAATGTAACATCATAGTGTACGGTAGAGATTAATCAGTGTTAGCCCCGTGGTTTGAACATCGATTAATTTTGGTCGGGCGCTTTGTGGTGGGTCTAGTCAGGCCTGTATCCGCCTGAAAGCACGCATATCAGACGGTTATTCACTTGACTGACATGGTAAGGGTACCGTACACTTTACAATAAATGATGAAGTTTCTTTACAGTACAGTAATGTTGGAATGCCATAAACACGAGAGCATAGCTTGCGCGATAACGTCCCGCGTGAATAAGCAAAAGAACGCTATAAGCGTCAATAAACTTTGATTTCCGATAAGCTTGTAATTCGTTCGTATAACGAGAAGGTAATTAACATGTCTTTAAAATGTTAAGGCAATCCGCCGAGTGTATTCAATTCACTCCCATCCAGTCCCATTAATTGGTAAAACCCGATCAGGGTTTAAGAGCTCTTACACAATCAATAATGCGCACATATAACTTATAATATATAAATTATACCAATGGACTTGGAATATTTAAGGCTTGGAGCAGTGGCTATTAGTTGCAACAACAAATATTAAATAAAGTCGTACGCACACAAATACATGTTTATATAAATACATTGTTTCTTTGCGAAGAAACCAGCTCCAAAGACCTTAGCTGTGTGTTGGAAATCCCGGCCAGGGTAAACAAGCCACGATATAAATATTATAATTCAACCCACACACATGCAAATAAAAGTTCGACTAATCTCGAGCTTATGGGCGGATTTCCATTATTAACTCGTATATACGACACTAGGCACTAAAACATCGAAATATCTTACATCAATATATATATATATCAACAAATCGAAGTAGAGCTGTTATTTCAACTGTACATAGGCAGGGAAGTTAGGACATTAGGTAGGGAAGATTTGTAGAGCCTAGCAAGGCAGAAACGTTTAGTTCGTTAGGTAAGATAATAATAACAAAATAGCAATAGATTTAGGTAGGATTCATCAGTAGCAGTAGGTGTAGTTAAATAATAGGTAGTGACAATAATAGTAGGCGGATAGGCTGGACACGCTCCAGTTCATTAAGTTAGGTAGGATCCAATAGGCATATCGGTAAGTAGGCTTAGGCGTGCTGCATGCATGCCCACTACATCCACATAGGTTTCATTCCGTTTACATCCCGAGGCAAAAGCAGTAGGTAGGTAGGGTGGGTCGCGCTGAGATCCAGTACATCTGGTGCTCGTGAGCAAGGATCGAAGACAAGTAGTTACTACGGCTAAACACAACGTAATTTATATAATAATAACAAGCATATCGGCTATTTAGATAGTTTGCGGTAACTGTGTTACATCAGGCGAGGTTTGGTTTCATATGACAAGCATATCGGCTATTTAGATAGTTTGCGGTAACTGTGTTACATCAGGCGAGGTTTGGTTTCATATGACAAGCATATTGGCTATGTAGATAGTTTGCGGTAACTGTGTTACATCAGGCGAGGTTGGTTTCATATGACAAGCATATTGGCTATGTAGATAGTTTGCGGTAACTGTGTTACATCAGGCGAGGTTTGGTTTCATATGACAAGCATATCGGCTATTTAGATAGTTTGCGGTAACTGTGTTACATCAGGCGAGGTTTGGTTTCATATGACAAGCATATTGGCTATGTAGATAGTTTGCGGTAACTGTGTTACATCAGGCGAGGTTTGGTTTCATATGACAAGCATATCGGCTATTTAGATAGTTTGCGGTAACTGTGTTACATCAGGCGAGGTTTGGTTTCATATGACAAGCATATTGGCTATGTAGATAGTTTGCGGTAACTGTGTTACATCAGGCGAGGTTGGTTTCATATCACAAGCATATTGGCTATGTAGATAGTTTGCGGTAACTGTGTTACATCAGGCGAGGTTTGGTTTCATATGACAAGCATATCGGCTATTTAGATAGTTTGCGGTAACTGTGTTACATCAGGCGAGGTTTGGTTTCATATGACAAGCATATTGGCTATGTAGATAGTTTGCGGTAACTGTGTTACATCAGGCGAGGTTGGTTTCATATGACAAGCATATTGGCTATGTAGATAGTTTGCGGTAACTGTGTTACATCAGGCGAGGTTTGGTTTCATATGACAAGCATATTGGCTATGTAGATAAGTTTGCGGTAACTGCTTAGCATCAGGCGAGCTTAAGCATAAACACAACATAAGAGTAAAAAGAAAACTAGCATTCAAGCTATATAACCAGGGTTCAATAAGTGGTTGCCTTTTAGAATAGTAACTGATATATTCATAGACAGCGGTGTGCATTTGCCATCAGGCAAGAGGAAAATAAAAGTTAGCAATCGAATATACAAATTGTTTGTTAGTTATCGGTTCTGTAAATTAATTTAGCAAACATTAAATTGGTTGCCGCTTAACATAAAGTGGATAGCTTTATCTTTGAAACAAGCATACAAATAATTAGTTAAAGTTAGCGAAGGTTGCGTTAACTGCTTAGCATAAGTGGATAGCTTTATCTTTGAAACAAGCATATAAATAATTAGTTAAAGTTAGCGAAGGTTGCGTTAACTGCTTAGCATAAGTTGGATAGATTTATCTTTGAAACAAGCATACAAATAATTAGTTAATGTTAGCGAAGTTTGCGTTAACTGCTTAGCATAAGTTAGATAGAGATATCTTTGAAACAAGCATACAAAATTAGTTAAAGTTAGCGAAGTTTGCGTTAACTGCTTAGCGTAAGTTAGATAGAGATATCCTTGAAACAAGCATACAAATAATTAGTTAAGGTCAGCGGTGTGGTCGCTGCATAGCGTAAGGTATATAGAATTATTACCGAAACGAGCATTCAATTCGTTAAACTTTACATTTCAACTTGTTTTAGGCTACGGCTTGCGTAGCAGGTCAGAATTTTTTTTTGTAATCAAGTGTGAGCAAAAGGTCTCTCTCGGTTTCCATGAAACCGACATATGGCGGTAATAAAACATTTTGAGACTCTCATAAGCAACATGTTTTGTGAACAGGTCAGAATTTTTTTTTGTGGAAACAAGAGTATTGGGTTCGGTTTAAGTGTCAATTTTATAGTTACCACTTGTTTCGGTTTCAAGTGAGTTAGGGTTGGTATTTTGTTATACTCGTATTACAAAAAAGGGATTCTGGATTATTGAAACGACTGTGGTGTGAACGTTTGCATAAGAGTGTGGTAGATTGGAAGTTAGTTTTAGTACGGTTAGTTTAGACGGTTGTGTGTACGTTAGTTATTATGGCCGGGCGACGATCTCGCAAGACTAGACTGGGGGTCCAAAACGAGTTGAGCAATGATCTATTACAAGGTATACTACAGAGATTGATAGCATTAGAAGAAAGACAGACCTCAGTTAACATCACAACGCCAGATAGTGGGCTAGAGTCAAATAATTTGAACTCTTTATCAGACCAGGGGGAGACTATTTCCCTTCCAGGAACCAGTAGGCGTGATTTTGGTAGTAGTTCAGTTGAGACGAGACCAGTGTGTGTCTATAAATTTACACAGACACTACCTAAATTTAATGGTCGAGACGCGGGCAATCCGATGGTTTTTCTAAGAATCTCAACCGTTATTTAAAGATAACAGGTTTCTTTGCCTGAGGTAAATGTGGCAATACAAGGTTTAGAAGTGACTGCTTTAATTGATACGGGAAGTGAGGTGACGTGTATAAGAGGTGATATATTCGAGCAGATTTCGGCAGGGGGTAGGCAGTGGCCAGACATCCCCATATCAGCGGTTAACGTTGTTGGAGCTTTTGGTGTTAGTAAAGGAAAGGTCAACAGGTTAATAATTTTACCATTAGAAATCAATGAGCGTGTTGTAGATACTCCTATGTTAGTTTTAAATAAGTTGCCGAAAGAAATGATTTTAGGCTATGACTGGTTGACGACAGTAAAGGCGTGTATCTCTTGTAGCAGTTCAGGAACGTTATCAGTGACGTATGGAGAGCGTACTAGTGAGGTACATATGATTGATAACGAGGGTATGAATGAACGATGTAACCTTGTACTTACCACAAATAAGAATGGTTATACCATAGAGCAAATAAGAGAGTATGTATCTAAGTTGGAATTACCGGTAGAGCATAGGAATAAATTGCAAGAAGTTTTGGTTAAGAATAAGGAGGTGTTTTCTGATAGGCCAGGGGGAATTCATAAATACATTCATGAAATTAAAATGAAAGACGAAACACCATTCATAAAACGATCCTATCCAATTCCACATGCGTACCGCCAGGAAGTACAGAATAAGATTTCGGAATTGGAAGCGTTAGGCGTCATTAGTAGAGCGCAAACGGCTTACAGTATCCCATTGACGTACACAATTAAGAAGGACGGCTCCGTTAGAGTTTTGCTTGATGCCCGGGAATTGAACTCTCGAATGGTGGGAGAAACAGAGTGTGCTCCTTTGGCAAGTGAAATTTTACAGTCAGGTTACAAAATAGATTATTTAGCAGTATTAGATATAAAGGATGCATATTTTAGTGTACCTTTGACCGAGGAATCTAAACAGTACACAGGGTTTGTAGTGTCAGGGAAAAGTTATGTGTACAACCGTTTACCACAAGGATTGAAAACATCTGTTGGATCCTTTTCACGCGCGATGGATATTATACTAGGAAGCGAAGCTAGAAGTTATTGTTTGAGCTTCTTAGATGATTTGGCTATTTTGATTAAAGGCAGTTTAGTGGATCATATAATGAGGTTGTATATGGAGAAAGGGCAGAGTTGAGTACTGATAGGTATTTGAATATAGAAACGAAGACAGTCAATGTAGAGTCAATCTGCGCACAGGTAAGCGAATATGCACGTAAGATGGCAGGACAGCGAGCCAAACGTTTTGATAAAGTAAATAGGTTGATAACTTACCAAGTCGGTGATTTAGTTAAGTTGCGGACAGTACCTAAGTCTGATAAGGCGCACAAATTGACTAAAAGGTTCGCATTACTATATAGTGGGCCGTACGAGATTGGAGCGATACCATATGCCAACTGTTACACATTGATAAATCCAAATACGCGAGAAATTAAAGGTAATTATAATACGATTAATATAGCGCGGTACTATGGTGGCAGGAAAGAAAAGATTACTGTGGTTAAGGTTTAGTGTCATGGGAGTTTAGGAGGTATTCAAGTTAGAGACGGGAAACCATTAAAGCTATGTAGAATTTATCAAGACGGGAGTTATGGGTTAATTCTTTTGCTCCTTACTGATGGAGAAGGTTATATCTTGTGAGGATGCAGTCTAACATTTACACGTTATTCAACATCTCAAGGGGGAGGTTGTAATGGTACCAGCACATCTTATCGATAATAAGATTGCGTAATATTATTCAAAATTGGAATGGTTTAAAATTCCTTAAGATTGTTGTATGGTCGAAAGCAACGTGGCTGTGCGCACATGTGCAAACCATTATTTTTTGTTAGCCGGCAACGAGCCGTCGAGCTTATGCAATCAAATTAGGATTACCCAAGACTATAGAACAAACCCACGTAAGATATGTTGATGTTTTGGTGAAATTCGAAAATTGACAATGAATACAAGATCTAAACGATCTGTTGGAAATAATTATAACGAGTAATAGATGTTTGAGAATAATTGGATTACAAGTGGTTCGACGCAATTTCTGCCCCAAGGAACAGTCCTTGGGTGTGACAGACAGACTCAGTCTGGAGTTTATTCGGGTATTTAGAATAAGATCTAAAATTTGGTACTAATCACAGTTAATTAGCATGTGTAAATTATGCATTATTCGGTAAATTAAGTTAGTTGTAAGGCCTAGTCTGGAGTGGAGAATGTGTACGGAACCTTGCGTTTAAACACAGATCGGCGTGGCGGTTTTACGGGGGTGAAGTACGCGGGGTTTTGTCGTGGACTATATAGGAATGTGAATCGTTGAGACTTGACAGAATAGCCAATACTGACGGTGAGGCGAAACGTATTTCGGGAATTCTTAAAACTTGGTACTTTTGTAACTTAAGCAATCAGTATTCGTTGGGCTATTAGGCTATAAGATTTGTTAACCAATTCTTATAGTTTTCTTTAAATTCGCGATAGTTTGTTTTAAAGTGGCTTGTTATTAAGCAGTATCGACACATTTCAAGCACCGTGGTAAACTGACTGTGACAACTGAGCGGAGTTTGAAGTGTATAGAATCAAATACACGATTTAGTACGGACAGGTAAGCCGTGTCTAGATCTTCCCACATTACACTAGGGAAACGCTTTGCTAGCTCGAAAATAAAGCGCTGGTGAAGTGTACACATACATTTATCGAATGTCGGGGCGACTATGAATCCCTAGATTTGAGCAATTTATTAATTGCGGAAGATCTAGGCTCACGTGAGTCTGCGTGAGCCACATTCGAAGTTAACGGGCCATAGAACTAGGAGATCAGATACACACACGCCCGTTGGCTGTCTACACAAAGTTATATACACATATATATATTTTATAACACAACTATCTATACACAACGTCCTTAGAAACACTCGCGTTAGGGCGTTAGGTCACATCCCGGGTCTTGTTTCTTTGAATCCGCGATAGTTTCTGTTAGATAATTAGGTTTAGGATTAGGGAATTTAAGTTGTAAGGTTCCGTATAGAATCCATTGTCGACTAAGTTATAAATAAGTGCTTGTTCGCATGAGTTTGAATGTTTATTGAATAAGGTGGTTGGTAGTGTAAGGATCTCGCGATTTTGACTATATAACGCTCTCATTTTATTTTATTTGGAAAAAAAAGAGGATATATTTATATCAGTAAATGTAACATCATAGTGTACGGTAGAGATTAATCAGTGTTAGCCCCGTGGTTTGAACATCGATTAATTTTGGTCGGGCGCTTTGTGGTGGGTCTAGTCAGGCCTGTATCCGCCTGAAAGCACGCATATCAGACGGTTATTCACTTGACTGACATGGTAAGGGTACCGTACACTTTACAATAAATGATGAAGTTTCTTTACAGTACAGTAATGTTGGAATGCCATAAACACGAGAGCATAGCTTGCGCGATAACGTCCCGCGTGAATAAGCAAAAGAACGCTATAAGCGTCAATAAACTTTGATTTCCGATAAGCTTGTAATTCGTTCGTATAACGAGAAGGTAATTAACATGTCTTTAAAATGTTAAGGCAATCCGCCGAGTGTATTCAATTCACTCCCATCCAGTCCCATTAATTGGTAAAACCCGATCAGGGTTTAAGAGCTCTTACACAATCAATAATGCGCACATATAACTTATAATATATAAATTATACCAATGGACTTGGAATATTTAAGGCTTGGAGCAGTGGCTATTAGTTGCAACAACAAATATTAAATAAAGTCGTACGCACACAAATACATGTTTATATAAATACATTGTTTCTTTGCGAAGAAACCAGCTCCAAAGACCTTAGCTGTGTGTTGGAAATCCCGGCCAGGGTAAACAAGCCACGATATAAATATTATAATTCAACCCACACACATGCAAATAAAAGTTCGACTAATCTCGAGCTTATGGGCGGATTTCCATTATTAACTCGTATATACGACACTAGGCACTAAAACATCGAAATATCTTACATCAATATATATATATATCAACAAATCGAAGTAGAGCTGTTATTTCAACTGTACATAGGCAGGGAAGTTAGGACATTAGGTAGGGAAGATTTGTAGAGCCTAGCAAGGCAGAAACGTTTAGTTCGTTAGGTAAGATAATAATAACAAAATAGCAATAGATTTAGGTAGGATTCATCAGTAGCAGTAGGTGTAGTTAAATAATAGGTAGTGACAATAATAGTAGGCGGATAGGCTGGACACGCTCCAGTTCATTAAGTTAGGTAGGATCCAATAGGCATATCGGTAAGTAGGCTTAGGCGTGCTGCATGCATGCCCACTACATCCACATAGGTTTCATTCCGTTTACATCCCGAGGCAAAAGCAGTAGGTAGGTAGGGTGGGTCGCGCTGAGATCCAGTACAGTAGACCTGCGAGTACTAAACGTGCTGCACACATTGAACTACTATGTACTAACGTACGTAGTACATATTACCTCAATGGCTGCACATATAAGACAACGCTGTTTAAATGAGATGAGCAAAGAAAGGGAGGAAAGGCTATCTCAAAGTACGAAATCTAGATAGTAGTTTACTACTGGAGGACACGTAGACTATTAACTTGTGAAATTGAGGGTACTTTAGCTAAATATCTGACTACTTAGTTAAACTCGGCTAAACTTAGTTCAATTTAATCCCATAAATACACAATTTTGCGCGTTCACCGTTAAGAATACCCCATTTGCTGTGATTCCTCATTTCCAGAATACAAATTCTTACCATCGCCAATAGCATTAGAATTCTCGGTGTTGACATTTCCAGCGATGTTCAATCCTAATTCACCTGGAGGAGAAGCTCAAACTGGCGTCCAAGAAACTGGGTGTGCTCTACAGCACAAAACAGCACTAGTGCGGGGCAAAGACTTGTATTGCGTAAGTGTCAATTCACACCGCAAATGGAATACTGTAGTCACCTGTGGGCGGTAGCACCTGGAGACCAGCTAGGACCATGAGATTCGGTTCAGAGATGACCTGTGAGAATTGTTATACATGGTAATGAACCCTTAAGTTTAAGGAAAGATATTTCCTCCGTTTGTGTGTTCTATCGATTGTACAACGGGTTGTGTTTTGAAGAATTGCTGGATATGATTCCGACAGCTTGTTTTTACAACTGCACCGCTTTTTGATGGCGAACAGTTCACTTTCAAACACTGGAACCACAATGGCTGCGTACTGTCATGCAATTCTCTAAGCGACTCGTAATGGCTGTGTGCGTCGCTTTGATCACAGATGTCACAGCTTTGATATCATCTACTGCGATCACGGCTTTTTATTTGGTATTCTATAAGGCTGTAAGCGTACGCGAGGCTGTTTGCCTTGTAGAATGCTCTTACAGAATTGCATGGCTGTGCGATTTCAGAAAAGTTTTATTTCGAGAACTCTCAAGTTGTGGAATAAACTCTCAGCCGAGGGTCTCGCAAGCGACGCATGAAGCTCTTCAAGAAGAAGTGATTAGTAGACTTGAAATACTTATACAGGGTCGGCAACGCGTGAGTAACACCCGTAGTGTTGCAAAAGTGCATAGGTTACGATAACTGTTTATCATCACGTAGGCCGTATGCTTGTTTCAATATTAGTGGTATAAAAAAATAGTGACCGTAAACACTACTGAATGACGTGTTTGAATCAGTTATTTTGATTTAAAACTAAACTATAAAATCGATTTTGATAAAATTTCTATGGGACCAATCTGAACGTATGTCCATTCGATTAAAAAAAACAAATCCTACTAATATTATAAATGCGAAAGTTTGTATGTATGGATGGATGTTTGTTGCTCTTTCACGCTTAAACGTCTGAACGGATTTGAATGAAATTTGGCACGTAGATAGAATATGATCTGGATTAACACATAGGCTACGTTATTTGACTCCACGCGGGCGTAGCCGCGGGCAGCAGCTAGTCGTTAATAAATGACGGAGTTCTGAGATAGGAAACATAAAAAAAATACAACCGAATCGATAACCTCCTCCTTTTTTGAAGGCGAGTAAAAATAGCCTTAATTGTATGAAGTCTTATACACTTTTTCAATCAATTATTTGCCTGTGATTAGTGGAGGTATCCTATGATGCTCTGTTGTTGACTAAAACCTTAGCATTTTGTAAAAATGTTGGTTGACCAAGATTTTTATTGTGAAATCAAATGTAACTGAGAGAAACTTACTTTTTGATGTAAAAATTTTGAAGAATATAAGAAATATAGAAATGTTATTTCATTTTAAAGCAAATCCCGTCTATAGGATACAAAGTTACATGCCGCAGATCCTCTCCAGGAAATTAATTTCCTCTGAACGAATATGCACAAACTTTTGGTTTAGGTATTTAACAGCGCAGATATCTGCAGTTCCGTTAGATTTTTCTTTGTGACATTGCATTTTTAATTAAATCCGACGCTAGTTTCAGAACATGGGTTGAATATTACCGTACCTATATGAGAATTTAAGGCGACGACAGCCTTGAAAATTATTCCGTGTTTCAATATTTGCAGTACCGTCACCAAAAATGTGGTGCACTACGTTGAAAAGTATGTCAGCGGTTCGAAGCTAAACAGCTAACTCTTGTTAGTGGAGTGCTTTCCATTTTTCTTTCTCTCTCTCTTCCGCTAAGTATTTTTTTTTCTTGATACGACAGTACTTTTGATTTTCCTTTCATTTGCTTCATACAACTGCTTGCCTTGTCCTTCCTGGTCCGTATTTTCACTCTATCTTTCTTTATTATGTTTAAGAAGTCGTCATGCCGTATCAAGTGTCCCATCATATTTCCCCTTGTATTCTGAGTTATATTTAATACTGTTCTTATTTGTCCTACTTTATTTAAAACTATTAGTAGTATTAAACTCTTGTTCATTTTTTTTCTCTATTATGTTTACTATTATTATATTATAACTACGTAAGTTGGATGGAAGGGCCCAACGAACTTTAATAAGATGTAACCCGACTAGAGACATTGCTGACCTTGCGAAAGATCGCGACTAAAAATATTATATATACAATATTGTACGGGCCCCTTCGATACGACCCGTACACTTTCGTAAATGAATATAAAAATAATAGAATGTAGGCACTGGCGGGCTTCGTTCTTCGACCTCCGGTTGTAAGTCGCAGGTCTGTGGGTTGGTGCAGAATGAAACGCCTGTTGCTGTCTTCAGAAGTATGGAGCCGTAGGTACTTGCTGCTAGGTCTGGACTGGCTTGGCTTCGGAGTGACTTGGCTGGCTATTCCACTGTAGTGTGAGCGCTGAGTGTAGCGGACGACTGGTGCCGATCGACTTTTTTTTTTTTTTTTTTTGATTTTCGCCCAAGAAAGTTGAAGACCCACAAAGGAAGGACCAACCCACACCCGGGTGTGCATTGGTCATTCCTCCGTGAGGGGCACCCTCCGGAAAAAGGGAGGGAGGAGGTGAAATCTTTCAAAGATACCATTTCGTACGAACGAACTGATTATGTCGGATTTCCACCGACTAAAACACCCCCTGGGACTGCCTCTAGCCGGGAAGGCTACAAAGGCTTCATCTGAAGCGATCACCCCAGGGGAACGGGGTGACGCAAGCGTCACTCTTATAAGAGCATACGCTTAGAGAAGGGTCGACTTCCTCCTGAGGACGCCGACCCTGGACCCTATAAGCGCCTAAACCGAGCGACCAGAAGGGTGCTCACATGGTGGAGGAGTGTTGCCCTAAGGAGGCTTCGGCCGCTGCATAGCGGTCCAAAGCTCTCGAAATTTTGTTAGGTTGATCTAAGAGGACACTACGTGGCCTGCGGTTTTGGTATTTGGATAAAGGAGGCTGTGGCGGGCTGTAGGACGCAGCCTGCTGGATGAGCGGGTTAGGATGGGTCTCAGCGGTTTCGAAGAAACGCTTTGACAGGAGTTGAAAGTGTTGTTGGATAGATGGGAGTTGGAGGTCACGGTGGAGTTCAGCATTACGCTGAGCCCACTGAGCATTGGTGGCTCGACGACAAAAGACGTTTTGGACGGTCTGCAGCCTGTTAATGGTTGCAGGACTGGCATGAGCGAACACCGGAGACGCGTACGACATCACCGGCCTTATACAAACCTTGTACAGGGTTCGCTTATTTCTGAGGGACATTTTACTGTGCCTTCCCAGCATAGGGCTGAGTCGGTTCAGGTAAAATCTGGCGGTACTAACTACCTTTCGAACGTGGGGGACAAAAGAGAGTCTGGAGTCTAGAGTGACTCCGAGATACTTCGCTGTGCGTTTCCAGGGGACTGACGCCCCCAGCATACGCAGTCGGCGAGTATTGTGTGGGAGTTTGCGTCTCGCACAGAAGTGAACTGCGGAGCTTTTCTCCGGGTTCACCTCTATGCGCCATTTTCGGAACCATCTTCCTAACTCAGTAACTGAGGTTTGAAGTTTGGCTAACGCAGATGACACCTGCACGCTCTTGGAATAGAGGGCTGTGTCGTCGGCGAAGAGCGAGAGCTCAACGCCTTTGGGAGGGGTGGGAATATCGTTGGTATACGATATATACAGCAGGGGTGCCAAGACAGAGCCCTGTGGGACCCCAGCCTTGAGTGGGCGTGGGGTTGAGAGCACTCCTTCGTGTCTAAAACGAAAGGAGCGATGTTTGAGGTAGGAGGCCACTAAGCGGACAAGTCGGTCTGGGAAATTAAGCTTGTAAAGCTTGTAAATAAGTCCTCCATGCCAGACTTTATCAAAAGCCTTGGCAACGTCAAAGAAGACAGCTACTGTCTTTTGACGCTTTGGATAAAAACCGCTCGAGATATACTCGACTATGCGGTGGACTTGCTGTGGGCAAGAGTGTTGGGAGCGAAAGCCGAACTGGTTGTCTATTATGAGACCATTTGAGAAGAGATGCTCTCTCAGTCGAGCGAGCATTACTCTCTCAAGAAGTTTCCCCATCGCCTTAAGTAGGCTGATGGGGCGGTGGCTACTAGGGTTGTTGAGTGGTTTACCCGGTTTAGGTATACCAATGACCGTAGCATCTTTCCAGGCGGTTGGAAAGTGGCACAGGTCGAAGCAGGCGTTGAATATAAGGGCTAAGAGCGTCAGCACTTGGGCTGGGAAGTTCTTTAGCGCCTTATTTGAAATTCCATCAGCGCCTGGGGCTTTGTGGGGGTTTAGTCCTTTGATGAAAGAACTAATTTCATCATTGGACACTGTGATGGGGTCTGCAGTGAGAGGGAGTGAGCTCTTATGTAAGACCTCCTCCTCCACTGATTTGACGTGTGCAGCGTCGCATGGCTGCGTGCTGACAGAACATTGTGAAGCAATGCTGTCAGCGAAACATTCGGCTTTCTCTTCGTCCTCGAAGGCGATAGTGCCATCGGGACGGTGGAGTGGTGGAGTGTGAGTTATTGCGTCACTACGCAGTGCTCTCGCTACTTTGTAGTACGCAACATGAGAGGGAGCTATATTCTCCATGAGGTCGCCCCATCGCTCTTCCCTCAAGTCGGAGAGAGAGGACCTCACTTGCCGCTGAAGGCGGTTCGCGAGCGTCCTGTTAGACGGGGTGGGATACAGCTTGGCTCTGCGGAGCGCTGCATTTTTGGCTTTAATCAGGTCCCTGACAGCCTGCGGTAGTTTTCGGCGGTTATCCACCTTCACTACCCGCGAGTTGTCCTGAACAGCTGATTGAACCAGTTTGGTTAGAGAATCCACCGCACTGTCAATCTTGTCCGGACTATCGAAGTAGTCGGACGTGAGAGCGTACGGTGAATCTGGGGCATCAAGGGCTGCCTCTAGGGTGGCCTTAAAACCTTTCCAGTTGGTGAAGGTCTTGTTGGTGGAGGAGGGGTGGGGATCCAACGGCCCCATTACCAGTGAGACTGGACGGTGATCAGAGCCCAGATCATCGAGAGGCTCGATTGATCTGAGCTGAAGCGACACTCCTTTGACTAGCGCAAAGTCTAGTACGTCAGGAGTGGCGTCCACCCGGTCAGGGTAGTGTGTGGGCGAGAAGGGACACAAGACGTCCAGATCTAGGGCTTGGGTAATCTCCAGTAGCTTCCTGCCACTGGAGTTAGAAGACTGACAGGTCCAGTCTGTATGTTTGGAGTTAAAGTCTCCAAAGAGAATGACAGACTTGCCTAGTGCTAAGAGCGCTTCAAAGTCGCTTCTTAGTGGGATTGTCCCGCTCGGTATGTAGATGGACGCTATGAGTATGGACTGATGTCCTGTCATAGCCACCTTACATACTGTGGCCTCCATACTACTCAAAGGAGGAGTATCTATAGTTGAGCAATGAAGTGCTCGCCTATAGTAGATAGCAGTACCGCCGCCTCTATGGTCGCGCGGCCTGTCATTCCGAACTAAAGTGTACTGGGGAATCGACAGCCCCTTCCGGTCAGTGGGTTTGAGCCACGTTTCCTGAAGGAGCAGCAGGTCGATGACCCTACTACGTACAAATTCCTTCAGTTCAAGAATGTTAGGTCGTAAACTACGCGTATTAAATGAAATAAGCGAGAGCCCTTTCGGTTTGGTCCGGCCAGGTGCAGCCGACACGGCGGTGTTCGGTGCCGCTGAGTTACCTACTACTGGAAGCATTTATTTAAATGCACGAATGAGGTGTTGGTAGCGGGTGAAAAGCTCCATCCGCCCAATGACGTCACTGCTTTTGTACAGTTGCAGGAACTGTGTAACCTCAGCCACATTAACCTCTGGGAAGCTAAGCATCCCTTGGTCTGCTGAAGTGGCTGTGGGCGCGGGTTTGGCGGGTTGGGGCGTACCCGCTGGGGCCTGCTTGAAGGCAGGCTCCGTGCGGGGCCCCCAGGCCTGGGTATTCGGCTGCGCAAAGTCAGCCTTTTTTGGGCCCCACGCAGGCGTGGTGCCGGACTTGGCCGCCGCGGGCAGAGGCGGGAAGTGGCTCGCCGTGGGCGCCGGAGGCGCTTTGCGGCCACTTTGGGCCCCACCTCGGCCGTTGGCGGCCTTGCGGGACTGTTGAGAGGGGGACGGCCGAGGCGCGCGCGGGCAGCCTCTGTAGTTGGCCGGGTGGCCAGTCTGGCCACAAAGTACGCACGCCGGGGGCGTGGAAGACTGCTGGTCGCGTGTGCGACCGCAGTCTTTGGTGAGGTGCGGCACCAGGCACTTTACGCACCTTGGTGCCGCCGTGCAGTTACGAGCCGCATGCCCGTATAGCTGGCAGCGGTGGCACTGGGCCGGCATGCCAGTCTTGCGGGGCGGCTCGACTGTAATGTTTGAGATCCCGCACACCGTGCGGGTCTCTTTGAATATGGACCTAGCCTCACTGTTGTTGGTTAATACCACCAACGCCAGTGGGTAGGTACGGCCTGAGCGGCTGTACATTTTATGTACAGCCTCAACTGGGAAACCCTGACCGACTAAGTCGGCCCGGATTTCCTCAGCCGGAACCTCGTGCGGTACTCCTCTGAGTACCGCACGGACTTTCCGCTCCTCAGTGAGGGCGTAAGTATGGTATGGGATACCATGCTGACCCAGCAGGCCTGACAAGCCTCTATAGTCAGCGATGGTGGGGACCTCTATTTTGATAGCTACACCTGTATTGGTGGCTTTGGTGTAACTGACTTTTTTGTCAGTACACATTTTTGAGACGTCGACCCATCTCGCCTTATCCCGTAGGAATATAGGCGGCGGGGACTTTACTTTGGCCACCTCCGGCGCGCAGCGAGTCGCTGGCTTGGCGGTGGCGGAGGAGGAGGAGGAGGTGCCGCGGGCAGCGGGGGTGGCAAGCGCAGAAGGCGCTGGGATGTCGATGCTCATTAGAGCCGGGATGGCGGGGCGCTGGGTCGCGGCGGGGGATGCTCTCTGCGGCGAGGCAGAGCGAGCACGCCGGTTTTTCTTGGCGGAGGGCTTTTTGGGTTTCGAGACAGGGATGAAACCTTGCTCGTCGTCGTCACTGGGAGCGTGACGCTTTACAGATTTTTGGGCGGGAGGGATGGAGCAGTCGAGCTCCATGTCCGAATTGTCGGACTCAGGAGAGGAAGGGGAGGCGGGGGAGGAGTGTACCTCCACGGCAGGGGAGGCGGGGGCGTCAGAAGACGCGGGGGAGGCTGGGACGCTGTATGGAGTGGGTAGGGAGGCGAGGGAAGGGACAGGGGAGGCGGGGGAAGGGACATGGGAGGCGGGGGAAGGGACAGGGGAGGCGGGGGAGTAGGCCTTGATGGAACCTATCAGTAAATCGCGAAGATTGGCGTCGGGGTTGGCGAGCAGAGTCGGAGTGACTCGCTCAAAAAGAAAGATGATTAGCTCGAACGTAGCTTCGTCGAGCTGTGCCATAGTGGCGAAGCAAACCTCCCTGCCGAGGGGCAGGGGGGCGACGGAGGTTGAAGTTAACCGCAGCTACTCTAATTTAGTAGGCACGGAAAAGGACCGTCACCCTTGGCAAGAGCCAAGTGCACTGGGCTCGGGTCGGCCGACTTCGCTGGGTTCTGAAGGAACCCAGCAGCGTGTCGGGTCAACGCTTACCGGCTTCGTATGGCACCTACAAGTAGGTATCCACCGATACTACGCGGGCAATTGTTTACAAGTTGTGCAAACAACGGTTGCAAGCAACCGTTGCAAACAAAACTCGCAAAAACTGCGAACGGCGCTTAGACTGTACAGTCAGCGCGGTGTATACTCACAACGACAGAGACGGCTGCAGGTGCGAGCGAGAGAGGAGATGGCGAGCGTCGATGCGTGTGCACGCAACGAAAACTGGCCGCGGAATGGTCGTGCCGATCGACGATGTATGGCCCATATTTATACCCCCGCTGTGCGAGCGAGAGACACATGTGTGGGAAAGAGATAGCAATAGCCAAAATCGCCCAGACCTAGAGGCAATACCTGATCGTGCTCGCTTTATTTGTGTCTAAAATGTTTGTAAGTTGTACTATTATTTCATACATTTGACCCTTTTTCATATAAAACCATAAAAACTTTTGCTAAAGTTATTGTCAAAACCTATGGGTCAGTGAAGTTTTACATAAAAATGTTTTCATTATAAACTTAAAATTACGTTAATAGGTACATCTATGCACTATTGAGCTGTTGCAGCCACTAATCAGACGTTTATAACTTTATTATATAGTCTGGCTTGCAACAGCTCGTACCTATACTAAAAACATGTAAAACTTATCTCTAACAAAGTATGTATGAAAACTGTGTAAACCTATTCTAATCCTTACATAAACAACTAATACAAACTATACATAAACAACTATAACTATATAAAATGTGCATCACTTATACTACGCGCGACGGTTATCTAATCATGTACATAGTTGTCGCGAACATATACTCCCGCCGCAGCTATCTCAGCTGGAGATATTTTTCGTGTTCGCGCCGTCGACCGTCGCTGTAGGCAGGATCACCAGCTTCTTGGTGGGCCTTCGCAGCACGCCCTTGTTGGTCCGCACGTCCACCGCTCGTGTCTCTCCGTCCGGTCCGGGGTAGGTAGCGACGACTACACCTCGTGGCCACAAGTTACGAGGTAGAGTGCCATCTGCTATCAGTACGAGGTCATTGACCCGGATAGCGCCGTGTGAAGCGCGTGGGTCCCGCCGGTGTTGGAGTTCTGGCAGGTACTCCTTCACCCAGCGACTCCAGAAATGGTTGGCGAGCTGTTGACTCGCACGCCACTCCCGTCGCCCTGTTGCGTCGGCGTCGGTGAATGACCCCGGCAGTGGCACTCGTGATGGCCCTCCCATCAAAAAATGGTTAGGTGTGAGTGCGTCGTCGTCGTCGGCCTCCGTTGACACGTGAGTGAGTGGTCGGCTGTTGAGTGTATGTTCGACCTCGATGAGCAGAGTGGTGAGAACTTCTTCCTTCGGGGCTCGTTCATGCAGTGTGGCAGCCAGTGCGGTCTTCACGCTCCGTACAAGGCGCTCCCAAGCGCCGCCCATGAATGGAGCGCTCGGCGGGATGTAACGCCATTGTATGAAGCGCACCGAGGATTCCTCCTTCATGGCTTCCTCCGCAGCTCTGCGCAGCTCCACGTCTGCGCCCTTCAGGTTGGTACCCTGGTCTGACCACAGCTCAGTTGGACATCCACGACGGCCGATGAAGCGTCGCAATGCCATCACTGCTGAGTCGGTGCTGAGAGTGCCGGCGACTTCTAAGTGCACTGCTCGCGTTGTTAGACACGTAAACAGTACGCCGTATCTCTTCTGATGAGCACGCCCAACAGTGACTGTCATCGGGCCGAAGTAGTCGAGGCCGGTGTAGGTGAAAGGGCGCTGATGATGCGCCAGTCTGCTCCGTGGATGGTCACCCGTAGACGGTTGAGCGGGCACGGCCCGCCTGATGCGACACTGTTGACATCTTTTCAACACACTTCTAACTGTATTGCGCAGTCGTAGTACCCATAAGTGTTGTCGAACTTCGTTGGTCGTGGTCTCGAAGCCCCCGTGATGGAGTCTTCGATGTAGCCATGAGATGTACAGTTGCACATATGTATGTTTGCCATCCATAATCGGCGGAGCTTTTTGTTCGTCCGTGATGTCGACAGCGGCTGCTATTCGTGACCGTAGCCGTATGACGTCATCGCTGTCTATAATGACGGACAGCTGACTTAGTCGGCTATTAGCAGGCAACTGTTTTTTACACTTTAAAGCTGCGACATCTTCACTGAACGCATCATCTTGCACTGAGCGTATCCACAGCTGTTGGGCACGATGTAAGTGATGTGTTTCAAGTTGAATGAAACAGCTGTTTTCACTTTCACACGTAGCACTGATTTTCTTGTTTTTTCCCTTCGCTGCTTTTTTTATTTTCGTCCAAGTAGCGTCGTCAACTTCGTTTTTCTTATTGCGTTTGTAGGCCGCGTTGCACAGTTGTTTCTTGATGCGCAGAAGTTCGATGAATTGTAATACACGCGCCGTCGTACGCACTAACTTTAACCAACTTGAAAAACGAGTTGCGTCGGGCAGTGCTTCCTTTGGTGATGTAGTGTTTCGAACAAAGTTGACTCTTTCCTCGCCGGTCAGACCCATATGGTCGGGTTCATTGACCTCTCGCGGCCAGTTTGTTTCCGACTCGCGTAGAAACGCGGGCCCGTGGAACCACCGGTGTTGGGAGTTGAAGTCGTGTGGAGTGTCGCGCGTTGCGTCGTCTGCAACATTTTCCTTGGTAGGCACCCATCTCCACTCGCTGGTCTTCGTCTCCTCAGCGATCTCCGCGATCCGGTGGGCCACAAACGGCTTGTACGCTCGCGGGCCAGTGCGTAGCCACGAGAGTACCGTGCGTGAATCCGACCAATATACTCGGCGGGTCGGCTTTATGTCGTGTTCGTCTATGGCTGTGCGCGCAAGACGACACCCAAGTACAGCTGACTGGAGTTCGAGTCTCGGTATTGACGTCACTTTGTTCAACGGTGCAACTTTGCCTTTTGCAGCTATCAACGACACATGTATATTCCCGCATGCATCCTGTGCCCTCCAATACACAGCGCAGGCGTATTGCGACGAACTTGCATCGACGAAAGTATGTATCTCGTTCGTATGTGCGGTCGATACGCCGGGATAGCACCTTGGTATAGCTAGGCTCGGTAGTCTTCTCACGTGAGAGAGCCAGTATGACCAACTTTCGGCTTCACTGTCTTGCAACTTGACATCCCAGTCGATTCCAGTACGCCAAGTATCTTGTAAAATCTTCTTCGCTTGTATTGTAACAGGTGTAACTAAGCCCAGCGGGTCGAACAAAGACATCACTGTACGTAGGGCTTCTCGCTTCGTCGGTGTTTTCGTGCCTTCCAATATTGAAGGCGGAAGCTTGTGTTGATTGATGTTGAAGCCCAGATAGTCTTCATTCGGGTCCCACACCATGCCCAATATCTTCTCTGCATCGAGTTGCACTAAATTCCCCTTAGGTGTAGTGGAGAATTCGGCGCGCACCTTGTTTGAGTTCGATGCCCAGCGTTGAAGATGATAATTCGCTCGTTTGTGTATATTAGCGACTTGTGTTGATACTTGTATGGCGACCTCCTCCGTGTCAAAGCTGGCAAGATAGTCGTCGACGTAGTGGTTTGCTATCACTGCCTGCGCTGCCTCGGGAAACTGTTCTTTGAATTCCTCGGCGTTTTTGTTTTTGATGTATATCGCCGTGCATGGTGACGACGTGGCGCCGAAGATCACGCTTCTCATGCGGTACTCTGTGGGTGGACCGATTCTTCTGTCTTCTCTCCACAGGAACCTCTGCATGTCTCGGTCTTCCTCCCGTATGTTGATGCGCAGGAACATGTCCTTGATATCGGCTGCGACCGCTACTGGGCGTTGACGGAACCTCATCAGCACTCCGGGTAGAGACTGTATGAGGTCGGGCCCAGACAGCAGCATGTCGTTGAGGCTGATACCACGGGTCCTGGCTGCCGCGTCGTGCACGATGCGTAGTTTCTCGGGCTTTTGCGGGTTGATAACTGCAAAATGTGGCAGATACCAAGTTCTGTCGCTTTTCACTGCTGGAGCCTTCTCTGCATAGCCGCTCTGTATCAGAGTGTTCATTTGTGTCTCGTAGCGCCGCTTCAATTCAACATTTTTGTCGAGTTTCTTCTCGACTAACTCGAGGCGACGCATCGCTGTGTTGTAGTTATCCGGCGGTACAAAATCGCTTTGTTTGAATAGCAATCCTGTTTCAAACCCTCCCGCCGGTAATCGACGCGTCTTCTCCTCGAGTGTGCGCAGCGCGTGGAGCTCGTCGTTGGTGTGTGAATGTTTAGGCTGAACACCCAGAGACTCGAGGGCGAAGTGCTCCTTCATGAGGTCATCCATTGTCTGTTCCTCCGTTAGTGTTACTGTAGTCAGATGGCTAACTCGATGGACTTGCTGCTTCTTCTTATTTCCCGTCGCGCCGTGCAATACCCATCCCAAGTCGGTTAATGAAGCGACTGGTTGGGCTGTGGTCCCTCTTCGCACGTCGTGTGTGAGCAGCAACGACCAATTATCTTGACCCAGCAACACGGTTGGATGGCCTTCCTCATAAATCAGCTGATCTTCGATGTCTTCCAAATGACGACAGTGTTTCACGACACTACGTGGCACACCTTGAGTCGTCAACATCAGCTTGTCCATTGTACGCGCCGACACATCGTGCTTCACTGAGTTTCTTCCTTGTATGGTGAAGTGTACACGTTCCGATGTATCGGCCGTAATACGTGCGCCGGCCACACCCTCTATGTAAAAAGGCGCGGGCGGCCCGTGTACGCCGATCTTGTTCGCCACTGCCGACTCGATGAGTGTGCACGTAGAGCCGTCGTCCAAAAGGGCGTAAGTGTCGTATGTACCCTTCGGACCGGTCACTTGTACAGGCAGAATCTTGAGATAGGCAGCAGTGAAATTTTCCCTTGTCGACGTAACTATGGCTGTTGAATTTTCAACTTCATTTTCTTTCCTTTTTGTGTCGTGTAGAAGAGGGTGGTGCGTGTATTTGCATCCGTCGACTTCACACTGCTTTGGCTTGCAGTTATGCCGAAATTTGCGGACTCGCAAACAACGGAAGCATAGCCTGTGAGTTCTGGCTAGCTCCCATCTCGCAAATTGGTCGGCTTTCTTGAACACGTTGCAGTCGTACGGATGGTGACCCTCTTTCTTGCAAACTTGACACTTTAGTTGCACCGCAGTAGACTTCTGATCTTGAGTGTGGTAAGCACGTAGTCCTTTTCGTACGGCAGGCTCCCGCCGGTCTTCAACCGCAGTGAGCTCGGCCGGTGCGTAGCTTCCACATCGATCGGCGGTGACTTCCAGAAACTTGGACAGCGTGAGAAGGTCTGGATGATCTTCCGGCTGTTCGGCGGCGAAGTCGTAATACCTGTAGCGCAGCGCTGGCGGCAGTTTTTCAATGACGCTGCGTACCACTTCGGCGTTGTGTAGATAGTGATGCTTCTTCAGTGCTTTAACTGTGGCTGTGACGTTAAGCACCTTTGAAGCGAAGATGCAGATGTCTCTTGGGTTCTCGGCCAGTCGTGGTAGCGCACGGAGCTTGTTCAGTTCGGTCATTGCCAGTGCATCTGGACGACCGAACCTCGCGGCTAACATCTTCATAACTTCTTCTGAAGTCGTTGACCCGACGAAGAGACATAGTGTTGCATCTCTGGCGGCTCCCTTCAGGCTGTGACGTAACTTGGACAGCCTTTCTTGTTCGGAGAGGTGACTTGCAGCTTCATCATAGGCGGCCTTGAATGGCAGCCACTCGTTCGATGACCCGTGAAAAGACGGTAACTCGACGGTCCTCGGTGCAATGGCGGGTTGAACGGCTCTCGCTGCAAGTGTGATGGCAGTTGCTAGCTGATTGTAGTCAAACTCCCGTTGCGGTCGTCTCTCTTCACAATAGCGTGCTGGCTCTATATCTTCTCTCACTGGAACCGGTACTTGTTGCTCGGCGTGCCGCGTGACCTCGCTGTGGCCCCGATGAAGTGCGTCGCTGCACGTCTGCGGCGGCGGCGCTGCTATAACCTCCTCTTCATCGGTCCTGCGATGGTCCGGGCCTGGGACGTCGGGCTTCGGTACGTAGGGCTCCATGGTGAGTGCCAGCGTGCTTCTGTTGACCCAGTCGGTTGTTCGCTCGTTCCTAGTTGCCAAGTCCTCGTCTGCTTCGATCTCGTCTTCAGAGTCCGCCTCCAACGCGGCGACACGTGCAGCTGCCAGCTCCACTTCCTTCTGTAGAAGGAATTCTCGCGCCTTGGCCAGCGCTCTCCGCTTGATTGTCGACGTAGTGCGGGGCGCGCTGGGCGGGCGGCGAGAGGCCTCCTTCTGTGGGCTGGCTGTCCGGTGTGTGGCTGCTGTCTTGCCGGTTGTCGTCTCGCCGGTCGCCGTCGTCTCGCCGGTCGTTGCAGTGGCCGTAGTGTTCGTCGTCGTCGATGTTTCGGCTGTAGACGTCTCTGGCGTCGCTACGGCGGGTGCGGCGGCGGTGGCGGGCGTCACTGTGGCGGCGGCGGCGGCTCCGTCGACTTGAGCAGGCGTTGTCCTCCTTTCCGACTCCATACTTCTTGTGACAGGCATTTTTCTTCGTCGTCTGAAGAACTATTCCCAGTATCCGGCTGCTGAAGGACCAAAATGTACGGGCCCCTTCGATACGACCCGTACACTTTCGTAAATGAATATAAAAATAATAGAATGTAGGCACTGGCGGGCTTCGTTCTTCGACCTCCGGTTGTAAGTCGCAGGTCTGTGGGTTGGTGCAGAATGAAACGCCTGTTGCTGTCTTCAGAAGTATGGAGCCGTAGGTACTTGCTGCTAGGTCTGGACTGGCTTGGCTTCGGAGTGACTTGGCTGGCTATTCCACTGTAGTGTGAGCGCTGAGTGTAGCGGACGACTGGTGCCGATCGACGATGTATGGCCCATATTTATACCCCCGCTGTGCGAGCGAGAGACACATGTGTGGGAAAGAGATAGCAATAGCCAAAATCGCCCAGACCTAGAGGCAATACCTGATCGTGCTCGCTTTATTTGTGTCTAAAATGTTTGTAAGTTGTACTATTATTTCATACATTTGACCCTTTTTCATATAAAACCATAAAAACTTTTGCTAAAGTTATTGTCAAAACCTATGGGTCAGTGAAGTTTTACATAAAAATGTTTTCATTATAAACTTAAAATTACGTTAATAGGTACATCTATGCACTATTGAGCTGTTGCAGCCACTAATCAGACGTTTATAACTTTATTATATAGTCTGGCTTGCAACAGCTCGTACCTATACTAAAAACATGTAAAACTTATCTCTAACAAAGTATGTATGAAAACTGTGTAAACCTATTCTAATCCTTACATAAACAACTAATACAAACTATACATAAACAACTATAACTATATAAAATGTGCATCACTTATACTACGCGCGACGGTTATCTAATCATGTACATAGTTGTCGCGAACAAATATATTAAAAACAAAAACTTAGTGTTTCTGTGAGCGACTGTGGTCCTTTATAGCTCCTGAGGAATTGCATCAGTTACGCGCGAGCGATGCTCACTGCAACGATCTAATCAGACGGGTAGTATGTTTGTTAACCACTCGATCGAGCCTAAAAGTAACGATCGAGGGTCATAAACAATGTCAAAGCTTAGGAAAGAGGAGAGGCGGCTATTTAAATTCGGCACTTAAAATAGACGATCAGACGCCATTTGCCATGTAAAAATCACGCCCTCACATCTGAAGGAAAATTGAGGTACAAAAAAGAAAACGCTCGTCTGATGTAGAGCTTGAACAAGTACATAAGTATGATTTGCACAAAGCGAAACACTTATCGAGTCCTGATTCCGCAATGCCAATCCAACAATGTTTATGTCATAAAATACCATCTATAAAGATGCGAAAGGCCGGCGGGGAGTGATACAATCTTCTTGAAAGCTTTTTACCGTTCCACAAGCCCACATATTGCCGGATATTAAGGTCTGCACATACTTGTCAGGGGTGGAAAAGAGCGTATAGACAGACGCCATTTCTCCATAAGTGCCCAGTAAACGAGTTCAATCATATTCTTGTACTGTCATTTTCAATGTTTTATGGTGCTATAAAAATGTCGAATATCAACCGAAATTCTCTGTCGAACTCCGCGTAGTATTTTTGGAGTAGGTATCGGCTACTGCATATGCACAGATTACGTAAACTCCGTACAAAATCTTGCTATCTTTAGTACGTTACCAAGAAAAGAAGTTTTGCTTAATGTTGTGCTCCGGGTGAACTATTTTATATGTATAAGTATACTACTACTACTATAACTTCACGCCAAATCCCTTACGGGATAGGCAGAGAGAACCGAGCGCCACGCGACTCGATCCTTACATACCTTTCTTACGCTTCTTTAACATTCATTGCTCTTTTCATGCACGCTCGCCGGTTTCTAGGGCTCCTGACATCACCTTCTAATAGAACACGACCAATTTGATCATGATAGGTAAGTCTTGGCCTTCCTCGCCTCCTACATCCTTCCACTTTTGCATTGTATATCTGCTTCGTCATTCTTTCATCTTGCATTCTTTCTACATGTCCGAACCAACGGAGCATGCCTTTTCTTATCTTAACACCGACACTCTCGTTCAGACCAACTCTTTCTCTCACGTTATTTATTAAAATATGTTATTAAAATTATACATATCCAAATAATATTTGGCAAAATATTATTTTGGTATTATGAACTGGCGTTTGAATATCTCTATGATTATTAATTTACTCTGTATCTTTGTGGTATATATTGGTACGAGTATGTTGTTTGCTCCAAAAGAAACAAATATGACCAACACCTTACACTTGTATTGTATGATAGTTGATTGCGAAGAATTCGCGACATTTGAGCGACGCGCCCTGTCCCACTACACACCAATAAATCCTAGCACAATTGTGTCTGGATGTTTCTGTCAGTATGTATTGCTGTTTGGGACACTGACAGATATGAGCCTATTGTGAGAGAATCATTACCTTTATTTATATTTCTATTACTTCGTCTGAATACTTTTGAAGGATTAGTTAGCCAATTAGTTACTTTCCATCGATTACTAAAATGTTTACTTACATGTGTACACCATCTACCACATCGTTCATTGTCGAATATTGTCGAACGAATTACACAGCCCCATCCAGTCCTAAAGTAAGCGGAGCTTGTGTTATGGGTAGATACTAGACAACTGATAAACATACGTAAATGCATATTTTTTTTTGTAAATACGTACTTATTATACATAGAAAATACCCAGACCAACACAAACAGACATGCTCGTGCACACAAATGTTTATCCGGGAATCGAACCCAGGAGCGTTGGCGATAAAGTTACGTTACAGCGCGTTTCACCACTGCACCACCAAGCTCGTTAAAGTCATTTATTCATTCATTCATTCTACTGCTGCAGGGGGATTAAACAAAGATGTCTTGAAAACTAGCGAAATAGAGTCGTTTTGAAATTTACATTTTAGTAACAAAGACAAGAGAGATAGAATGCATCTAAGCAGCTCGGTTGGGGAAATGCCTCCACCTCACAGGAAACCATACCAAAATAACAACTCCCAGGAGGGTTGTTGTGTTCCTGTGAGCGAGTGGGGTTACCAGTAAGCTCCTAAAGAGTGATTATGTTATCAGCGGGGGTAGCATCGCGCTATAATTAATGTATTGGTGTTCATAGAGCATGATAAGCACTGCACATCAAGTGGGGTCAAGCATGTGACCCATGCTTACATGCCTCGTCGTATAAAAAAGCCTCAGACAAAATAATAACCTCAATCTAGGTAATAATATTGTTATAATATTATTGAATATTCAACCTGACCTGCTCCGTTCTGTGCAATCCACGTAGGAAGATTGTACAGCATGTGTGCGGATGGACGGCGGCTTGTCGCCCTGGTTTGATACCAATATTGGTGTCAGACTGGGATGCGTGCTGTCGCCTCGGCTATTCATCCTGTATCTGGACAGTTGATTTCACAGATTATGAAATATGAATGTGGGATTGCGAATGAGTGACTCAGTAGTCAACTGCCTGCTTTATGCAGACGACGCGGTATTAATAGCATAATCACCATCCGAACTGCAAACACTAGTTACAGCAATGAAAGATGATTGTATGTAGAAATGCTTACAATTGAATGCGAAGAAAACCAAGATAATGGTATTTGAAAGAGATACAACCAGAACGAAACTAGAATTGCGGTTGATGATGTAGTGTTGGAACAAGTGGATCAGATTATATATCTTGGTAGCGCTTTTAGCAGCGATGGAATGTACACCGCTGATGTGGAGAGACAAACTGCAGATAAACTCCTTCAAAACTTCTGTCACCGATATAAAAATGTCAAAATAATTTAACAGAATAGGATGATATTGCCGGAAACGTGCAGGTGCAGTGCAAGTTTTTAACAGAATAGCGAGTCATTTAGTGCAGCGTTGCTGCAACGTCGTTGCTGTCAGATCGCTTAACAGAATAACGAAACGTGAAAATGTACACATTTTGACACACGCCGTGCAGCAGCAGTGCATTTGCAGTTAATTAACAGAACTGGCCTACTGGCCACGAATCTGAATCCAAGGATTTACGCACTGTTTTCATGAAAAATTTTGCCCCTGCTTGCTCCAGAGATTTCTTAAGGGACACAATGCTGGCGTGTCATTTTGAGCGGATCATGTCCTCTAAAACTGACCATAATTTGTAGTCTAAGCTAAGGAGTTCAGATCTAGGCTAGACACGGCCAGTCTTCTAGCCTAGATCTCTTATAAAGTTCGGAGCGTTGGTTTCAAGCCAGGCTTGGGTAGTTCGTGCCTTGTGACCAGATGCTGAGTCCTGCTGGAAAGTCCACGGCACATTTTTAAAAAGTGTATTGCTGAGAGGTTTCACAATACGATCCAAGACAGTCTCTTGATACACTTTGGCTGAAGTATTCACTCCTTTTTCACAAAAAATAATATTTGTGAATCCTTTATAAGAGGGGGTGCGTGGGGGGGGGGGGGGGTCCAAACTTACAAACAACATAACCGTGTGCGTATACACTTTGTCATTTGCTGTTGTAGTGCTCTTCAATCGTGAATTTTTTTTTATCAGTAAAGAAGATATTTCTGTGCCTTTCACCTGCGTATTGGGACAAGAGGCGTTTGGCTCAATTCACTCTCTTCAACTGTAGGGATTGAATTAGTGAATGTCCTGTACATCGTCAATAAGCGATTTTTAAGTCCTTATTATACACGACAGAGTACTAACGGGAATCTTAATTTCTCGCGATGAGATTTTTTGTTTCTTAATGGGGTTTCGGCGAATTCTAGCTTTATCAGCATTAACAGTCTTTGTACTTAAAATATGCTATAATTAAATATGGATTTACTAGTAACTTTAAGTTAATACAACAACAGCAGACAATTTATGTAAATCCATGTCACTGCGTAAATTTTATCTACACTCACCCTGAACACAGAAGCTGTATTACTCATAATCATAAGTCATAATAGATAGGGTATAGTGATGATCAATATATACGAGTAGTAATCTGTATTTATGTAAGTGTACGTATTTTTCGTCAAATTTCAGTTCCCATAAAACTTACCGCCCTAGTTTCATTTCCCATCTGAATCTTTAGCAAGTTTACATTTCGCAGTTTATTTACTTGGTCAAATTATCATTTGGCATCATTTTACTTTGTGAGGCGGCCGGCGAAGCGCCAGAAACGAACTGTTTCGAGATAAATTTGACCAAATGAAACTTAACTTCGTGAAATGAAACATGACCAAGTAATTATTCGGTAAATAATAACTTCCCTAAAATGGGTTTTGCTAACTGAAAAATTGCGATAAGTTGTTTTGACAAATGTTTTTTTGCCAAATGAAAATTTGCGTAAAATAGTTTGCGATGTGATATTTTGGGATAAGATTTTTGCCAAATACATTAGTGATCCCAGACTAGTTAAGAAACTCTGTATCACATATTCTTCGAAACCCTAATAAATGTTTAAGTCTGAACATAACTACATCCATGATTATATATTTTCTTTAATACAACGCGAGACTCATATATGCATACGGCCCATCTATTAAGCTAAGCAACACTCGCGCGATGCTACCTCTGCTGCTAACACAGCAACTCCTTAGAAGCTTACTGGTTACAACAATATTGGCAGAATTGTTATTTGGTAGCGGTTTTCTGTGAGGTGGAGATACTTCCCCAGTCGAGCTGCTTTGATGCTCCCTACCTCCATAAAAATAACCGTACTAAGGCAAACAGACATGTTCAAAGTAACGTTAGTAAACCCTGCGCCACCGAGCTCGTTGTATGCGTATTTTGAAGTCGAATTCGAAAGCAAAGGCTGTCTTTCATGCTACGTTTTTCAGATTTACACGAATTTAAATCTTGAACATTAATTTAAAATTCATTTAAAGTTTCTTAAATTAATGTTCAAGACGAACTACTTGTATTGTACTCTGGAAGACGAGTGGTTGATCTAACGCCCTTTGGTCTCACCAGTACCTTCAAAGGTATTATAGGAACTACTGGTACTACCAAGTTCCTTTGTCTTGTACAGAGGAGATTTTATGCTGTTTGACTTCAATAACTTCACGCCAAATCCCTTGCGGGGTAGGCAGAGAGAACCGAGCGCCACGTGACTCGATCCTTACACACATCACTCGCTTCTTTAACATTCATTGCTCTTCTCATTCACACTCGTCAGTTTCTAAGGCACGGCCAATTTGGTCATGGTAGGTAAGTCTTAGCCTTCCTCGGCTCCTACATCCCTCCACTTTTGGGTTGTATATCTGCTTCGTCAAGCTTTCATCCTGCTTTCTTTTGACATGTGCGAGCCAATGGAGCATGCTGCTTCTTATTTTAACACCGACTCTTTAAGACTAACTCTGTTTCTAACATCATCATTTCGAATACGGTCCACAAGCTTTACGCCACAACACACAAATTTTGCGCAACGCTCGCATTTCGACAGCGTTAATCCTACTTTCATGTTCTCTAAAATCTAATATATTTTCATGAATATGAAGATACAACAAACGAATATATTTTTTCAATTGTACAAAAGGGTAGGTACCTACTTATATACACCGGATGCAAAAAAATATTTTCCGTATTTGGATCTTTCTTCCGTTACTTATTGTAAATTTGATTATTTTCTAGCATTGTTTTGGTTTTTTTTTAACTACGTCGAGAGGCATACAAGCATATGGCCCACCTAATGTATAGCGGGTACCGCAGCCTATTAACGCTTGCTATATATTAAGTATCACTGGCGCGATGCCTCCTCTGCTGCTTACACAGCAACTCCTTGGGAGTTTACTGGTGACCTCACTCACACGCAGGAACACAACCACCCTCTAGGGGAGTTGTTATTTGCTGAATAAATAATTTTTTAACGGAAGTATCGCGTGTTTTATTTATTATGTTGAACCTGACGCTTCGAATGCGTTGCAGCATCCGTGGTCGCTGGAAGACTGTCTTCCTTTTAAAAATTGTTTAATTCAATGTACTTATAACACTCGCGAAAACCTAAGACAATAGAGTTGTTCGTTAGCTGCGGTTTTCTGTGAGGTGGAGGTACTTCCCCAGATGGGCTGCTTTGATGCCTACCTCTCATAAAACATCCAGACCAAGACAAACAGACATGTTCATGCACACAAATGTTTGCCTGGTGTGGGAATCGAACCCACGAGCGTTGGTGCCAAAGTCGGGTCATTCACGACTGAGCCACCGAGCTCGTCAAAAGTTTGGTTTAGTAATGAACACTGGAGAAAATCCACCAGCGCTCTCTGTCTTAATAATTTATAACGTTTTAACCAACTGCCTACTTTGCACTTTGACATATGTTTGACATGATATTAAATGTCTCATGATATTGCCAAAATAAAAATGTATAACATTTTACTTGACATCTGCGACAACGTCTGTACTTGTATTGTCTATTTTTCCTTACATTTTTAATTACATTCCAATAAAAACCAGTTGAGAATGCGCAAGCTTGCATTGCCAGAGGAACACCTGGCTCGTCAATTATATAACAATTCAATTTTTTTTTTATTTGTCTCAATTCAAAATCGAAATCGAATATACGAAAAAAGCGACAGACAAACAAACTGACAAACATATAGATTTCATATAGGAACGGTGTTCCTGAACATCATGACAACTCCGACATGAATGACGCTTTTAATTTTACTCCAGAGAGTAAAGTAATAAATACATTGATTGTTTTACTCCAACAAAAATTCACCATCCCTCCGAGCAAGAATACGACACCGCCCAGACACTAAAACCAAAATGGTCTGGCTGGCGCGAAACAATCGTAATTTAGAAGAAATGAATATAGGCCGGATCATTTATTCCTTTAAGTGTTGCTGTAAAGATGTTGACATGTTATTAGAGAAAATGTCTTCTTGCGAGTTCGTTAGTGAATAGGTATACGAAGGCGCCATAATGATGAGCTGTGCCAAATACAACATCCCAGCTAAGTGTGGTATTACACTTAGCTGTTTTAGTGTTTTGAAGGCTATCCGATTATTCGCTAACCTAATTTTTAAGAGAGATCGGCCGCATCAAAGCGACCCTTCTAGGGAAGTAGAAGTACCACCTCACATAAAACCGCGGCCAAATACCTAACAACACACTGGAGGATTGTTGTTTTCCTACGAGTAAGTGAAATTATCAGTAAGCTCCTAAGGAGTTGCCGATCTAGCAGCAGAGGGGCACCCCTCGAACGATACAACAAAAATATTTAAAACAGCAAAAAGCTAATACCAATATTGCAACCAGTTATGAAACCTTATTAAACCAGAACGCGCCTAAAGGAATTTAGTTTAGAATTACAAAATCGAGGAGTTACGATCTAATGAAGACCATAGGGAGCCGATTGACGCAAGCAGCAGCAAGACCTATCGCTATGAAAGTCTTATGAGGAGCCTATGTACAACAGTGGATGTTCTTCGGCTGAAATTATGATTATAATACTTAGCTCTTGGAGCACTTATTTGTGAATAAATTTGAACAAATTTATTCATCAACATCAATGATGTCAAAGTTTTGAGTCTATTCCACATTGTTTTCGTGTGACAATTCTCAACTAAAATTATGCATGAATACCGTTCCTTCGGCAATTATTGAAAAATAAAGACAATGTAAATTTTGAGTGTGTTTTAATCATGAGATTATAAACGCTGCCAAGATTACCGTGAATATTTAACACACTTTAAAGGGTATATCAAAATGTTAAAAGACAACATAATATTTGTTATTGTATTAGCTGACCCGGCAAACGTTGTTCTGCCATATAAGTTATTATTTTTCTAATTTTTTTTTATGAAATATTCTTTACTACCTACGTATTCTCATACCTACCAAATATACATAAAAAAATCATAAAAATCGGTCGAGCCGTTTCGGAGGAATGCGACCACAAACACCGTGACACGAGATTTTTATACATAAGAAGATCATGGCCGACACAAAATGAAATTGTCATCGTCAGTATACTATCAACAACTGGCCGCTTATTTCGGAAATTCTGAGGATGGTGGCCTAACGTCATGCGCTACACTTCGCCGACTTACTTAGAATAAGATTTTCTATTATTTTTAATATGTTAAGTTATAGTACTCGTATTTATCTAAGGACCTGTCGTTGTAAAATCTATTGCTTATTGAATTCGTAGTAACTCGTACCGAATTTGATATACTTACATTTTACTGAACAAGATGTAAACATTATTACTTCAAATTATGCATAAGGTATCAGTAGAACCCAGCTTCAATCCACAATGTAACCTGTGGGCCGTATTCACAACGCCGCGAAACGCTATATTCGAATCAGAATCGAAAAGTTATCTGCCAAAATGTATGGAAACTGAGCGAAAACTTTTCGAATCCGTATCGCCTATGGCTTTCCGAGACAATATGAATATATCTACGGGAATATTTCTGTCTATTATAGGAATTAAAACATCAATGTTCATTCTTCCAAAGCTCGTATCTTCAAAACAGCTACTTTATTGGTTTTTTTGCAGGATACAACTAATAAAATGCAAAAATAAATGTGTTAGAGATCCCTGTTTTCGTTCAAAAACGTTTCCTGCACTGTCTCAACTTTTACATTTACTATCCCCATTTTTCGTTACTTAGCTTTTATTATTGTCACATTGCATTTTTATGTTAATTATGCGGGATCCCTGGGATATTTTGCGGTTATAGCGGAATGGATGGGTTGTAGTTTGTCGCACTTGTATAGATTAATACGTACTTGTCAAACGGTTTGCTATCCAATATTGATGGCAATGCCAAATGTGGCAAACAGAGTTGCTTGCTGTAGGGTCAGTATACATACTGTATCTGGACAAATATCTGAAGAGAATAAGATCTACGGCTGTGGGATTGCGAATAGGTGACTTAATACCTTGAGTATCATCAGATTAATTGTAGGAGAATCAAGAACGATGATTGGTGGAAAGGGACATATTGTAATCAAAGGAAAGTCAGTTTATTGACATTCATTAGTGTATCTACATTAAAAGAAGAATGATAACAATATGAAATTAAGATTATAATTCAAGTGTAGCAATACAACATGCACGTACTAATGTACGAAGCATTATAATAAGTATATCGTTGGCGAAGAATCAATATCTCCTATTGCAAAAGTACTGTAATCTTAATTGAACTACTTTTGGCGAAATTATTGTATAGGGTTTGATTAAATAAATACACTTAATATATTCTATGTTTACCAAAATGCATTGATCGATACTAAAATGCATTGGTCATAGATAAAATGACAAAAGTAGATTGAGCATGACACTTCATTGCCAAAACAAAAGGAAGAGCAACAAGAATAATGAGATCGGATTCTGTGATAAAAGCAAACAATCCTCAGATTTCATCTGAGAAACAATCAAAATTATAAAATAGGTGTACATACCTACTAAAAATATCTGTAAATTTTTCTACAGCGCTTGTATCAATTTTCGTTTTGGCTAAGAAACGATGTCAAGAAACGGAGTCCTTTATATGAGAGGCATAGATCTTGTAAGTTACAATAATAACAATGAAATTATTCATTGTTTGATCTTGTGGCCCTAGGTATCTTTTATAATCAAATGTATTATGTATTCAACGCAGCGCCAGTTTTTATAGGGCTTTATAATGTGTTTGAGGTGAAAAATACTTCCGATTCGGTTGTCAGCTATTGTAAACGCGTGCACCCATCGTGTCACTCCACTTTTAGCCACACCAATGAGGTGTGGGCAATAACTGGGATCACTACACATTATAAGAAATAATTGGTAACGGTAACAAAAATGTAATGCATATTGGGTTGCGGGAGTCTGTCCTGTGGTAACCGCTTAACATGAAATAGTATGATTTTCACTACCCTCCTGGAAGGAATAATGAATTAAGGAAAACCTTCAAAGTGTTATTATTTAAGGTTTTCCTTCATTCATTATTGGTGTTCCTTTGTATAGTATATTTATTCTTAGTCTGAATTGGATATTTCTCCAGAAAACTTGTGAAGTATGGCGTGATTAACATACATATACTAAAAATGCCACATGAACTCAATTATGGCAAGGAGTTACACGTGTCGGCACGGAACTAGTGGCGCACCCTACTGGATCGCGTAGCTACTGGCGACTGGCCAAAGCCGTGCAGGCCAACTTCTGCCAGCCCTCGCTGCCACCGCTGCGATGCCCTGATGGCTCACTGGCTCATCAGCCGCAGGAGAAAGCCGATCTTATGGCCAGCCTCTTTGCGGCTAACTCCCGGATCGATGACTGTAGCACGCAACCACCAACAATACCCTCCAGTGGATCCGTTATGCCTGATATCCACATCAGGCAGCGCGATGTGCGTTTTGAACTACAGTCACTCGATGTCCGAAAAGCCATGGGTCCTGACGGTATCCCAGCGATTGTTCTTAAAAAATGTGCAGCGGAATTGTCTCCGGTGCTGACGCGCCTCTTCCGCCTCTCGTACTCGACCGGTTCTGTTCCGGATGCTTGGAGAGAGGCCAATGTGCAGCCGGTCCCCAAAAAGGGAGACCGTTCTGACCCATCAAATTACCGCCCCATTGCCGTAACTTCAGTGTTGTGCAAAGTCATGGAACGGATCCTTAACAATCAATTGATCCGTTACCTAGAAGATCACTCCATAATCAATGATCGTCAGTATGGTTTTAGACCGAAACGATCAACGGGTGATCTTCTAGCGTATGTGACGCACCTCTGGGGGGAGGCAATCGATAAATATGGCGAATCCATGGCAGTCAGGCTAGATATCGCCAAGGCGTTCGATCGGGTCTGGCACAAAGCACTTCTCTCCAAACTTCCGGCATACGGTCTGCCCCTCCAGCTATGTAATTGGATTGCTGGCTTCCTGCATGAGCATAGAATCCGCGTCCTTGCAGATGGATGCGCTTCGCGGTTCATGTCAGTGAATGCCGGTGTCCCACAGGGCTCCGTTCTATCGCCCACCCTCTTTCTTCTGCATATCAATGACATGCTGCCACTTGGTAATATTCATTGCTATGCAGATGACAGTACGGTCCATGGGCGATATTTCGGTCGGCCTGGTGCTGGTCGGACAGAAATCGGTGAGAGGCGTGAGAGTCTTGTCGTTGAACTGAATCGGGTTTTGGATCTCATTAGTAAATGGGGTTCCAATAACCTGGTTGAGTTTAATGCCGAGAAAACTCAGGTTTGCGCGTTTACAACAAAAATGTCCCCCTTCCTTCCCACTCCCAGTCTTCAGGGTGCTTCCCTCAGTATGCGTGATAGCCTGAATATGCTGGGTATGGGTATTCGTTGCGACCTTAACCAGCGTTATTACATCGAGAGCCTCATCTCAACAGCCTCAAGAAAGCTCGGAGTCCTGAACAGGGTGCGCCGGTTCTTCACGCCGGACCAACTTTGTCTGCTTTATAAGACACAAGTTCGGGCCTGCGTGGAGTATTGCTCGCATCTCTGGGACGGCTCCGCACAGTATCTTCTTGAGGCTCTCGATAGGTTGCAGCGACGGGCTATCCGCATAATTGACGACGAAGAGGTCACCTAAAACCTAGAACCTCTTCAACTCCGTAGGGACATAGGCTCTCTAAGCGTATTTTACCGCCTTTACCATGGCGAGTGCTCTGAAGAACTGTTTTCCCTTATCCCACCCTCACCCTTCCGTCATAGAACCACACGTGCGGGCTTGCGATGTCATAGTTCCACGGTTGAGGAGATCTCTTCGCGTACCAAAAAGTTCGGCAACTCCTATCTTTGTCGTACCATTAAAAAGTGGAACGCCTTGCCTGCACATGTGTTCCCTCCTTCCTACAATATGGGATCCTTCAAACGAAGCGTGAAGAAGCATTTTGCGGGTCAGCATGGCAGCGTCAACTGACAGGATACGGGATGTAGTATATTGTCAGTTGCAGTTGCGATTTGGGCTCCTCTTTCGCTTACCATCAGGCAAAGAGGGGCCACTATGCTGAACTACTATAAAAAAAAAAAAAAAAAAAAAAGAAAAAAGAATTTGTCTCAGCTTTCCATTATTTCTCATCAGGGTGAATTTTTTGTATCAAAGAACACCAATTATGAACACTTATAAAATTTTGTGACTCAAATTATTCTTCCTAGCATTATCTCATTTCCTTATCCATTAGGACTAGTAGAGTACACTAGCTAAGCCTAAAGATTTGGTGAAGATACTGATTTTGATACGAGTGACTGCCTCATACCTCAACCCAAAGGGTTTTCTAACAAAACCAAACCTTTCTTCGGTTAGGTAATGCATCTTGCAATATTATAATTTCTTATATATGCACGTTTCCTCACAATGTTTTCCTTCACCACCAATGGGAAAATTTGACTTTGTACATCTGAGAACACAAATTTAGTGGTGCACATAAAGATTTTTTATTAGGGATCAGTGGGTTCTTTATCCCCAAGGTCATTACTACTCGCAGCCTAGTAATTCCCTAATTTTAACTATTCATTCAAATTTCAGTCTGGAACAGAGGATGATGAAGATCTTGATGACAATGTTTGGGATGACAGGAAGCTTAACGATGCATATGACAAAGCCTTGAAGATCGCCAATGCTGAGGTAGCTAGACGTATTGCTATGTCCACTAATACACAAGGCAAAGATACAGGTAAGCCTTGTCAACATCTCTTTCCTAACTAAGATCTTCAATAAATAAACTAGGCAAATTATCGCTACTAAAAGTCTATAGCGCAATGAAATACATGATGGAATGAAATAAACTACAAAAATCCCCTTTGCTTGCACTCAAATGCTTGTAAATGGTTCTGTTTCAAAGCAACAATGAAAATAGAAGAAACAATGAAAATAAGCTTAAAAGGCATAGGTATTTCTTTAAATGGTAAAAGTAGGGTGGTGTCTTTATTCTGCATAAATTTCAGCTCAATTGTAATCTATTGGACCCATCCACTTTTTAAGTATACTATCTTGCCGCAATGTTACTTCACAAAAAAATATTGTGTAAGAATATATTTTAATTAACCGCCTATGGCTTAAATGTAGTTTTAATAGTTTACGCAACAACTTCAAACATTTTAAAGATAATAAGTACATACTCTTTTTCAAAACCTATTCATAATACAATAGTTTTGTGTGGAAATATTTGGCTATCTTTAAGCACACACAGACAACAGAACAAAAAACTTATAAATGGGTCTAGCTTCTGAAACCTTATTAAAGATCAGCATTTGTTAGTATTAACAAAGTTTTATCGGTAGTATGTAGCTTTGTAAAACTTGTTTATAGTTATGCATATCTTGCTATAAAAAAAATTTAAAACCCTTTTTTTTATGCCTATGGAATCTATTGAACCTCCACATAAAATTTCCTGTTTTTAGACCTAACTGTTTGGCATTGATATCTGGCATTATGCAATATTCTACAGCACTGCATTTGACAGATGAAGGAAAATTATACTTATTATAGTAAAATATATGTATGTATAAACATAATTCTAGGGTTTATGGTAAACCACGTACACCCAGTCTTCTGTATTTAGGCATAGGCAGTATGTTTATTATAAGTAGAATTAAAATAAAATTAAAAAGAGTTGTTTAAGCTACAGAGATTTTGGATACCAGTATGTACGTAAATATCATAGCAATCAATCAAATATCGAAATAATCATAATGAATGTTAATCAAAGAGAATTTGATTAATTTTGAGAACAATTGCAAAAAATGTTGTAGGTGGCTCACAAGTATTTTTTATAGATAAGGCATCCTCAATACTGTAACGTGATCATATGCTTATTTTCTACTAAATATGGTATACAAAGCAGCCTCATATGTGCATGTTCCAGGAGATTCCAAAAATGTCAAGAACAAAACAAAGCAGGGTACAACTAAAAGCTCAAAAAAGGAGGTTAAGTGGAAGGTTGGAATGCCTTGCCGAACTATTTATGATCAAGATGGCATTGAATATGAAGCTACTATACAGGCAATTTTGAAGGGGCAGGAGTGCTTGGTAAAATTTATAGGTAATTAATTAATCATAAATTCTAATAAAAAGTTCAGTATTTGCTAGCTATCTATTATTGCAAGTTCATCAACTATCTAGTCTTTAATTATCTATCTCTCCTTTAAATCTACTACTTTCCACTATACACACCAAATTCTGTTTCTCGCTTCCCTTTTGAGTTTGCATAACAATCTTATTGACTATTTCCTTTTCATTCCTGCATTTTTCCCTTGATCTTACCGCCTTGCAGTCTAAATTTCATATTTCTAACCCTCATCTCTGTTCTCATCTTTTGCTATTCTCTCCCACAAGTCCCTATGTCTATGCCCAAATTGATGATGATGGTATCATGATTAGAGTAATTAGAATTTGAATATTTAAATTTCATTATATTGCTTCATGAGGTAACCTTAACGGACCCTGGGCTCCAAAGCGAAAACGTAGGATGCAACCGAGATTAAAACTTGGAATATGATGATGCTACGAGGGTCATTTGAAAAGTTCTTAGCCTAACATGGTTAAAGTCATTGGTTTTTTTATAACTACCCTCATTTTGTAGTTACATTATTTAGCAACAAGTATGCACAGTTTAGTTTATTCACAGTAACTCATTGTTCGTTTACACGTGATACCGTAAGTCAAGTCAGAGCTATTTTCGAAAATGGATAAAATTGAACATCGTGCAGTGATAAAATACCTGAATTTGAAAGGTTTAACTCCAAACGCTATACATGAAGACATGTCTGCTACTTTGGGTGGGTCCGCTCCTTCGTATGCGACTGTTAAAAACTAGGTGACAGAGTTTAAACATGGTCGTGAGACCATTCAAGATGAGCCCCGTAGTCGCCGGCCTTCGACTGCTTCCACTGATCAAAACGCAGATTGACTGTCGAGGAGATAGTTAAGACTGTAGGCATCTCATCTGAGCGAATACATCATATAATTACTACTGAACTTGGATTCTCTAAGGTGTCTGCGCGGTGGGTACCGCGACTGCGTTCAGTGGAATAGAAACGCAACCGACACACAACTTCTCGCGACTGTTTAGAGTTATATGAAGCTGACCCAATAGACTTTGTTGATAGATTTATAACCATTGATGAAACCTGGGTTCACCACAATACAGCCGAGAACAAAAGAACAGTCGAAACAATGGAAAAGAGCAGGATCGCCCACCCCAAAGAAGGCAAAGGTGGTTTTATCGGCGGGCAAAGTCGTCTCGTGGATTATTTAAAAAAGGGTGAAACAATAAACTCCAATTACTATTGCAACCTGTTGCGTCGTTTGAGAGAAGAAATCAAAGAAAAACGTCCAGGTTTATTGAGAAGAAAAGTCTTGTTTCATCAGGACAATGTGCGCGTTCACACCTCTGTGCAATCCATGGCAGAAATCCATCAATGTGGCTTCGAATTGTTACCTCATCCCCCATATTCACCGGATTTAGCACCGTCCGACTTTTATCTGTTCCCAAAGCTGAAAAAATTTTTAGGTGGTAAACATTTTTTTACAAATAAAGAGGTCATAGCCGCCGTGGACGCTTATTTTGAGGAGTTAGACGAAGATTTTTTTAAAACAGGTATCGAAGCCTTACCTGGTTGATGAAAAAAGTGTTTTGAGCTCGGAGGAGAGTATGTTGAAAAATAAAAATTAACTCAAAATCGTGTGGTTTCATTAAGTATGTTAGGCTAAGAACTTTTCAAATGACCCTCGTATTAGTCTTTATACTAATGGTTACATCTACATACATACAATTACTGCAATGACTGCTGTGGTTATCTATACAAATGCTGGCCTATGCAATAGGTGAAACATACAAGCAGTAGCGCTGCTGTGTGTACCATGATTGCTGATGTATACTGACAAAATAACTCAAACTACTACAAATTATATGGTTAATTTGAAGAGTCCGTATGACAATCAACAGAGTGGTTAAAATTCAGTATGTTGGATTCTATTATATACAGAATTAATATATAATAAGCATGAATAATAAGACATTTACTACCCAGCATTTTTGTGAATTATAACATGGTCAATATTTTATTCAGGATATGATAACTCAGAAGTAGTTTCAATTGCGTCACTTCGTCCATCGCTGGGTTTAGAAGTCCAGAGGATACAATTAGAACAAGCGATCCAGGACAAGGCTGATGATGACGACATTGATCATGGAAATCAGTCACCTGATCAGGATAATATGGACATTGGCAGCAGCGTAGGAGGGAAGTCTCCTACTGTTGAAAATGTAGCTTATCTAGGAGACAGAACTAGCCCTACTAGCAATACAGGTTGGTGTACTATTTATGCCAAATAACTGTATATTTATTTCTTTATTTTAACTATACTGCCGACTTACCCAAATAACAAGAGCTTGTGCTGCATGTGGCATAGCAGCTATGTGAGGTATCATATAAAAGGTCACTTGTACATTCTGAAACAGAGTTTCTTAATTTTTTTTTTATAATCAATAATTTTCTACTGATGGTGAAATATGGCAAAAAAATACTATTCTTGCTGTTTTCATTCACCATAGTTTTGAAACGATAGATGCACAGTTTAATATTTATATCTCCAAGAACTGTATGGATTCCTCAGTGCATGAGCCCAACTCGCACTCGGGAATCAGGCAAGCATATGGCCTATCTGATTGGAGCTCAAGGAGTATCGCTCACCAACACAGCAACTTATATAATATACTGCAATTTCGTATTGTCATTTGTCACACTACATTGCCTAACTTCAGAGGAATTGATAATTTAATTAAGTTATAATATGTTGACTTAATAAGTTTTAAGAATCAACAGCTTGGTTCAGATAATTATTTATAACGATTATTGAACTATTTGTTTTGAAAACATAATCGGAGTATCTAGAGAGATAGTTTTGCAATCAAACAAAAACGAAATTACAAAATCTGACTTGCACCCATGCCGTGGCACCATACATAGGTACGATCAACCGACACAGGCGCATTCCTTTTACAAATGAAAATTTTAATATTTGTATTATTTTGGGAATTATTCTTTGTTCTGTATTAAAACGACATCTCTTCTGTCCAAAAAAATTACATTGAAATTGATTTAGGACGCATCAAAGCAGCCCGTTTGGGGAAGTACCTCCACCTCACAGAAAACCGCATACAAATAACAACTTCCTAGAGAGTTGTTGTGTTCCTGCGTGTGAGTGAGGTCACCAGTAAGCTCTATTCTTCCGTTACTGGAGGTATTTTATTAGCGTTGACCAAGACAATAATGACTTTTGATATAAATTAAAATATTATCTAAGCAAAATGATGGAATTAATGATTTTTAATCAGTTTGCCTTGAACGCAGCCTGTCCATGGATAAGTTTATCTATCTCGAGTTTTTCCGTGCTTCGGAGGGTACGTTAAGCCGTCGCTCCCTGCTGTTGTTGATAGATGACAGTCGTTAAGCTAAGTCAGTGGCCCTCGGGCGGCTTGAAAACACTCTTCTCTGCTAATCCGCATTAGAGCAGCGTGGTGGACTACGCTCTAAATCCCCTTCGTTTAAAGGGAGGCCCGTATTCCTGCAGTGGGACGAGTAAGGGTTGATGTGATGAATCAGTTTGCCATTGAAAAACATTGAGGAATGATTTTTATAATTAAATTTGAACTTAATCTATATATATCTTCCCACCGAGTCGCTTGCAGGGTAGTCGGAGGGAACCGAGCTTTTGTGTTTTGTATGTTTCGTAATATTTTCCTCCCAAAATAACATCATGTTCTTAGCAACAATTGATTACATTTCATATTACATTAAATGTTGGTGTTACTACAAATTACAGACAGATCTTTCCATAGAGGCTCTAAAGTCCCCAAAAAGAAGAAAAAGAAGAATCAAAAACAGGCACACATGAACGGGTTCAACTTGCCTGACATGGGAATGCCTAATATGAGAATGCCTAACTTTAATATGTTAATGAATGTGAGTATTACAATTCTACTTCTTCCAAGCGTTGTCCCGTTTCCTTATCTTAGGATTGACGGGATCCACTATCTAAGCATAATGATTTGGCAAAGATACTGATTTTAACATGGAGAGACTGCTGTCATACCTCCAAAACCCGGAGAGAAATGCAGACCTTTATAAGATTAGGCCACACGTCTTTCGAAATATAACTTCTTGAACGTGCGGTTATCCTTGCGATGTTTTCCTTCATCGCCGAGTGAGGAGGTAAGCCGTATATAGCCTGCCATATGCCATTTATGCACGCAAGGAATGATTTTCTTGCTCATGTATGTATGTATTTCCCTCCGAATTGCAGAGGTGTAATGAAAGTCGCACCATTTAAAAAAAAAATAGCACTTGTCAGGAAAGTTATAATAACAATGAATGCGCTTAATAACATGTCCCAAAATTTAATTATGACCTCTGACCATAATAATCGCGATGAAAAATACATGCAGAGACTAGACTGTTCGACCTTTGTACCTTTCTTATGGCACTCGCAATAAAAGTGAAAATGGTGCTGCAAGTGTATAACGTGGCTTGTCGCTGTGTGCACACCAATAACTGACCAGTAATCATCACCTAGTGGATAAAGAACCAGCTTTCTCATTAATTACTATTTTTTAAGAAATTTCCTGTAAAATTATTATGTAAATAAAGCTTATTCTATCTATCTATCTATCTTTCTTTATTTGCCATTGGGTTCTTTTCGTTTTTAGGGTTCCAGACCCAAATGGTAAAACGGAGCCCTATTACTGAGGCTCTGCTGTCCGTCCGTCCGTCCGTCTGTCACCAGGCTGTATCTCATGAACCATGATAGTTAGACAGTTGAAATTTTCACAGATGATGTATTTCTATTGCCGCTATAACAACAAATACTAAAAAATATAATAAAATAAATATTTAAGGGGGCTCCCATACAACAAACGTGATTTTTTTTTTGCATTTTTTATAGATAATAGTACGGAACCCTCCGTGCGCGAGTCCCACTCGCACTTGGCCGATTTTTTAATCTTTCAGCTAAGAATATCCAATCAAAACGAAGCTCTTGAAGCAACAATGTTTTTTTTCCCTGATGTGTATCAGCGATAAATTGCGCTTTTAGCAGATGGAAGGCTGCAGTCACATTTAGAGTGTGTCCTCCAGTGAGAACCTCAGGAATTATGATATCCTTCCTTTTAAGTCGCTTTTGATAAATTCGTGTTAGCAGCTTGGCAGCCAGTTCATTAGGATGGGTCTCTAGTTTTCCGCGATATCTTTCGGCAGCAATAAGGATCTCTTCCTTGACTGTGTTCATTTGTACTTCCTATGTATTTCCGCATTAGTAATAAACCACGGAACACTACATATTGATCTGAGGATTATATTTTGCAATCTTTGTAGGATTGAGATATTTGAGTTACTACAACTTCCCCACAGTAGATATGCACAGACTTGGTTACGCTGGCCTTTATTCTCCATTGAAGCAACAATGTAATAATTTTTTCACTGAGATCCTCTTTCTCTTTTAATATAATAATTTTTTAAATGTATTATTTTTTGTAAGTAAATGGAACGCTTTCGATGTTCAAGTAGGCGAAATTTTGCACATTTATATTAAAAAGGCCCATAAATCCTTTAGTTTGTAATTATAATTTTATATTGCAGAGTTCCATCGACATGCCACTGCCTCCCCCTCCTCCTCTGGGATTCCCCGGCAGTCTCGCCATAGACTCTGAAGACCAGGCAGTATCGTCTATGTTGCTGAGTTGGTATATGAGCGGTTATTACACAGGCCTATATCAGGGATTAAAAAGGTATTATCATCATGTCGTACAAATATGGAAACCTCATTCTATTCAGTCAGACAAAGTCCTGATGTCACTTAATCACCACTTCCACCTGAAGAGCTTTAACACGTGAGCGATACGATTTGTATTGCAACCGTCCATAGATCATGGTAACCACAATATGAGCTCGGTGGCACAGTGGTGAATGATGCGACTTTGACACCAACGCTCGTGGGTTTGATTCCCATACAAGATAAACATTTGTGTGCATGAATGAAGAATGTCAAAAGTCAAATCTGTCAAAAGTTGCTTAATACAATGGACGCAGTATAGTGGATCTCTCCAGAGTCCAGAGCACGTCAGCGGTGCGGGCCGAGTGTGTTGCGTGGCAGTAGTGAACAGCTGCGACTAGCGACGCTGGGTATGCACCAGCGCCAGTTTGCTTGAAAGTAATTTCACTCTCTAGTGAGACCAGTGTCTTATTATGCATATGCCGTACAATCCTCACCAAAATCGTTTCAACTGGTTTGGCAATAGGAAATGCTTTTTCAATTAAATTAGTTTCAAAGAAGGAGGAAAGCTTTAACTTGAAATATTGTTTCTTTCAGGGCCCGAGAAAACGGAAGAAATCAATAACAACGAGCGCCGTCGCAATGAAATTAAAAAAAAAATGCAGTATAATTTTAAGTACTTTTATTTTAATCTCACGTAAAAAGAACTGAAACTTACAGAAACTTTAGTAAATTTATCAGTAGAAATAAATAAATTCATGCCTCCTGGTTATTTTGTGAACTATGTACAAAATATACATTTTGATATTTTTAACGTAATTTCATAGTTGTATTAATGAAATTACTGGGTGGGTTTATATTCTTTAAATTATATTGTTATTTTAATAATATTTACGTCATCTTCTTCATGTAGTTAAGCCTCATGAAATTCTCTTTTTGATTTTATTTTACCTACACGTAATAATATTAAAATCGATATATAAAGTATAGACAATAGTTTTCGCGCAAGTTTACAGCGAGACCAAATCACTAGACATGAGTATATTCCCAGAAACTATTTTTAATCGAAATGTTAAAAATAACCTTTCCATAGATGGATCTTTGGAAAAGTTATTATATAATACGAAGTTAATTTTTGCGTTACTATAAGTCAAGGTATGATGTCTATCTACGGTGACGCAACAATAGACAACCTTTGTCAACATAAACAAAACTTTTCCATTGTTCCATAATTATCTGGCAACACTGGTGGCATTGTGATTTGCAATATAATGTTGCCGGTACTAATAATATAATTGATTACACGTTTGTAATCATGACACAGTCATATAAAAAGAGCAATTTTAATATATTGGTAATTTAATAGACGTAAACAACTTTCATAGGATACTACGTATTTATGTTGATAAAATATCCGAAGGCAAAGTAACGGTAAAAACGTCGCTTCTATAAAATTAATTAATTATTGCATTTATATAATTTGCACGTTTTTTTTAATGAAAAATATCATTGAATGTATATCAATAAAAATGGATGTGGATGTTCATTAGCTGGCAATATTAATATGATCGACAATGCTGCCAACTTTTTACAACAAAATGTTGACGATGCTGTTTAGATGTGAACCAAAGCCATTATTGTCTGAACACAGCCAGTGTCTGTACTTCATTATCATTTCAAGTTGGTATGTATTAAAAAAATCATGAGATAAGTTTGGTATGTGTTCGAATCTCGATGTAAGCATATACCACTAAATCCGTTTTTTCAAATTTTTGTACATATTTGTAATTATCACTTACATTGTTGTGAAGGAAAACATCGTTTACGAATATTTCGAAATATTTGTGACGTAACCTAAGAAACTTCGGTTTTCCTTTGGATTGTGTAGGTACTCGCTCTGTATCAAAATCAGTATCTTCGCTAAATCCTTGGGCTCAAGTAGTGGGCCCTACCCATCCTAATGGATTAGGAAACGGGATAACTCTGGGAAGACGACGGTAAAGAATCCGTCAGTACTTTTGTAAATAAACTATGATTACTTTAAAACTATTTTTATCTGTCACGTGCCATCCTACGAGTATAGTTCTAAATTTGACGAACAGAAAAAACACACATTTCCGTCTAGTAGGGTAAACGAGGATTTTGAGTATGTTATTGCAATATTTGGATGTTACAAAATAATTAGTAACTTCCCCTGAATAAATTGCATGTCAAAAATGTATACTTTATCAATTATCATAAGGAGCTTAACATTGTGCGCCATAACGCGTTACTTTGTTTCTTTTGATATGGGAGTGAACAGCAGAAAAAAAATGTAAAAACAGTATTACGAAAAACAAACTACTGATTAAAGATATTTGCATTAAAAACTATACTTTTCTTTTTGAAATGTTCGTTGACGTAGGAAGAAAATCAAAAACTACTACAAATTTTCTTTATAAATGCAAGAAATCATAAATCAATAAGTACCTACAAATAATCATAATTTGATAATTATAATTACCTATTGGTGGTGATTGGCTCATTTTCAATACTTAAGTGAATGTGCTCATTAACATTAGCAACTTTTGATGTGGTATCAAATCTGAAAACGCGACAATAACATCTGTTTCCCTTATTTTAGTCGAGTAAGTAACATATTTTGGGCATTTTCTAGCATAAATGTTACATACATTTTATTTGTTGTTCCTTAAATAATGCACGTGATCAAATCACCATAAATATAAACTATAGTACTTATCTCCTGTTTGTAGCTGCTAAATCTGGCTATTTATTCCCCTTTTTCTTCAATTCAGCGTCGCTATAATAGGTATATTTGGCACTCATTTTATATATGATCATATTTAACGGTAATGAGTAATTTGATTCGCTGTAACTGTAAAACAGTTGAATGTTGCACGGAGAACGTGGCCAAGTTCCGATGACTTTTATAATAAATGATCAACAATACAAATTGTTCATTATTGCAATAAAATTAAAACACTATATGTATAGAAATTCTCATATTTAATAAACACTGCGTTGGAGCAACGTAGGTACATGAAATATATTATATTTCTATATTTAAATAGTTTAGCTAAGCATGGCAAATGTTTCAGGCAACATGGTCATAGACTAAATAACAATATTTACAATGTACCATAATATACAAAGAGGACAAAGAGCTCGGGATGTACAACAAAACCTCATTTTTTAATTTCACTCTTGACTCTTACTACTAAGTGTTCTTATACTTTAAGCGTATTTTACATTCCTATCGAATGTAGAAATATCTATTGGTCGGTTTGAACAATTTTCATACTATTTCTTGGCAATTAGTATTCACAGTATTTAGTAATAGTATACAGCGTGTTTTGATCAGCGAGAGAGGTATGTTTGGACCGGTGCACCTGGCGTTCCATAGTCTCTGTCGACCCAATGGGAGACAGGATGTATATATATGTATGTAAACAACATAAATTAGCTCACTATTTTAGATACAGCAAACTAACTAAAAGGAAACCAAAAAAATATATTTTTTGTTTCCTACGCTGATCTCGGTACTGAAATAGAAACAAGAATATGCAGACTCTCGCTTTTATCGTACAAATCTTATATATATATATATATATATATATATATATATATATATATATATATATATAAGATACAAATCTTATATATATATATATATATATATATATATATAAGATTTGTACGTTATATATATATATATATATATATACATACATACGTAACTGTTTTACGTGATAATTGTAGATTCTTGTATCTTTATAGTCAACGATGTAAACAATTATTTAATGATGGCAGATAGCCATCGACTCAAAATCTATAAATTTCATAGGTTTCAACAATTTACTTCAATTACGATACATGACACCAAGAATGCATGATATAATTAAAAACACGTTTTCGGACTATGATATTCTTGTATAGTGGGTATCACAACACAAGAATTTGTACAAATTTGTAATTCGAGATAAAACCTGTATAGGATCCTGTTTCTGTAACGTAATATTCATACCGGATTCAAGTATTAATATTTCTGAAGAAACATCAGACATGGCGTAATGCATTTCTCTTCACTTTTTAATACTTTATTTTTTCATAGACAAATATACACAAATATCTCTTTTCCATCTTGTGTCTTTATGCCATGAGTTTTCAACACTGCACTCGGAAGTAAATATGCTGTCCCTTTTAGATCGTTGATGTTGGGAGAAACAACATGACATTATACTACATGATCGACGCTAACGAGTACAGTTTACAAAGCTAATTATATATTTCAACGTGGTTTACAAGTAAAAATTTGGCATACGAATTTCGCATTTGCACACAACCATTAAAGTCTATTTGCTAATGCCGTGGACACAACACAGTTCAGACTAGCGTGCTGAGCTCGTGGGTATCGTGGCTTAGGTCGATGGTGGCCGCTGGCACCCCCGGTGTGGCCGCGCCCTCACCAGGTGGCGTGCTGGTCGGTGGCCTGAAATAAAGCACACAAATTATTAATTAATTAATAACTATTATTCATTAAACTCCATTTCGAATACCAAGGACTAAATCATCAAAATTTACATTATACAATTTGGAACTTATTTTAACACATTTCTGATGGGCAAAATTTTGTTAATTCACCGAAATCTATAACCGAAATTGCACCCTGTTGTGAATGTTTTTAGGTTTAAATTAATTTAAGTTCAATTTGAAAAAGATATACCTATTGTAAGTACATCCTCAAAATTTTCCGGGTAACAACGTTCACCCAGAAACCCTATAGACCTGGCGTTATAAGTTTTATTCATTATTTCTTTGCATATATCCCTTCCTTATCATATTGCACAATGTAGTAGCTCGCTACCATCTTTAAAGACAAAGCTAAGCCCATCTGCAAGTGGCACACCTTTGTGAGTAGCAAATAAGTCTCTGCCGAAAGAGAATTTGGGTACAGCTAAATAATACTAATAAAATGATGATTATAAATTTCAAACAATATTTGTATTAGTAACTGAAAATAAGAATCAACACACGAAAATGCCCGCACGTTAGAAATGTGGAAGCTAAATTACTGACTCCCTTCAAATTTGTGTTCTGTAAATGAGGTTTCCAGAAGCTAGCGACCTGCCCCGTTAGCAGATGGCTATGCTTGTGTAGCATCCCGTTGTACTATTAAATGATAAAAAATAAATAAAGTGGCTGTCATAGAAATTTACCACAAAGATCTACTTATGATCACATATAATTTGATCTAAATTGCTTTGCGTGCTTCCTCCACAAATTAGTTTATGCGACCTAGCACCGGCCGGCACCGACCCATCACCACTACCTTTAGTAGTGTTAGAAAAACAGGTTTCATCGACGACCATAGCAGCCAGGGCAGCAACGTATGCGGTTCCTCTTCTTGAAGGCGAGCAATCGCAGAGACCATGGCAGCAGCCGCATGCATCTACTAAAGGCAGCAGTAGGTACCGACCAGCGCTAGTTCACATCAACTAATTGGTAACTGAAGCACAGAGGAAGGAAAGTGAAGTTGCTTGTAAATTTAGACATTCGCAAAATAACGTCTGAATCTGTTAACCACATGAAATCTCACCTAATAATATAAGGACCTCCTTGCTGCAGCAGCGTAATAGGGTGAGTATAAGGCGCCCCAGTCATACTGTGAAAGCTGAGATTCCCCCCCACTCCAGTATTGTTCAAATGTCCATTCCCCAGCAGCACGCCATTCGAAGTATTCAAATTGGGGGCTGTGGCGTTCGTCGTGTTCAGGTCTGGTGTTCGTAGGGCTTTCACTAGGTTGGTTTTTTCTTTCTGCCATACGAAGACGTTATGCACCATCGCACATCCGCAGAATATTATGCCCACTCCGATGAACACAGAGGTGACTATCGCCGGCGTAGAATGGAATTGAATGAATGTGTAGAGTATTATTCCTGAAATAAAATAAAAACCGTACGTTACTTAAATAGTGATGTTGTGCCGTAAGTTCGAAGGTACCGTTACATAAGTAAAACATACAGAGAGGCAGAACGTATCGTAAAATAAATGCAGGAGGAATAATGACGAAACAGATACAAAAGCCGAAGGATGAAGGGGCTGAGGTAGGTCAAGGCACATCTACCAGTTCTTCCACGGCCAACTTGGTATTTTATGTTTTATCAAAACGTGATGTCAGGAGACAGAAACTGACGAGGTTGCATGAATAGAGCTAGTGAATATTAAAGAAGCGACTGAGGTAATTAAGGGCCGACTCGTGCTACCATTTTAAAGAGTTTGGTGTGAAGTTATAGGCAAAATATATTTATATTTTATACATTGTCATACGAAGACACAGCCCAAGTGTTTACCGTAGCATAGGATCGCTTTTAAGCAGTCGGAACCCGTTATATACGTTTTCCCATACATTTCGCGGTCGTATTCGACCACCCGGGTTTACAGAATGTATCACACGCGGATTATGACCACAGCTATTAACACAGCACCTTCATAGCGACTTGCTGGTAAACTCACGCTTTGGCCGCGTTTTTCTGTGAAATGGAAGTACTGCTAAGTAGAGTTACTTTGACGCCATACCTCACTTAAAAAAATAGACAAAAAAAATCAACAGAAGAAATATAAGTGTTGTAAGTTTGATCACGTGAGTGGTGTAATTAATGTCATATTATTATGTGCCCGAGTCAAAATTGCTATATTTATATATTAATACATGAAGAAAAATCTTCATAAGCAAATATATAGCTATATATATAAATAAATTCACGAGTTCGGTTGCGCAGTGGTGAAACGCTAATTGACACCAACGCTCATGGGTTCTATTCTCACGCAAGACAAACATTTGTGTGCATGAACATGTCTGACAAACAAACATGTTCATGCATTGGGTATTGTCTATATATAATAAGCATGTATTTACACAAAGAAATGTATTTACGTATGTTTATCAGTCGTCTAGTAGGTACCCATAACATAAGTTTCACTTACCTTGGGGCTAGATGGCGCTGTGTAATTTGTGCGACAATATTTATTTATTTATTTAACTATTCTTTGAATTAAACTCTACCCTTGGAATTTCACGTGTTATGTTTATTGTATTGTGTTGTAATAAAATAAAGCTATTACGTTCGTACGTCATTATGAAAGCCAGCTTTACGATTATATTCTGAGGATGTTTACGAGCACGTGTGATGTAAAGAATGTAGATATTGTGTATATACCTCACCTGTAAGAAATACTGGTATCGATATAAAGAAGCCTCCGACGGCGCACACCCTCGTTATCGCTGACTTCTGCAGATACTTGTTTGACCTGAAACCAATACAAAATAGTGCTTGAATAAACAATAACTTTAAAGTTTTTCTTCAACAACGTCCAGTGGCAAATAAGATTACCGCCTCTGCTCTGTATAAACGAATGCAGTACAAGGAGCTGCTGTCATACCCTCTGCGACATTAAATATTTTTTTATACAACGTTGGGCAAATAAGCATACGATCCTGATGTAAAGTGGTTACCATAGCTATTAACGCTTTCAATATAAGTTACATAGCATGCGCATTGTTACCAGTCGAGAGGGAAATAAGCATACAATCCGTTTGAAAATGATTACCGTTACCGTAGCCTATCAACGGTTACAATACAGGTTATCTAGCTTGCGTGTTGTCATTCAGCGACTCCTCAAGAGCTTACTGGTAATCTCGCTCACTCAAAGGAACACTACAAGCCTTTGAAGAGTTGTTATATGGCTACGGTTTTCGGTGAGGTGAAGGTACTTTCCCAGTCTGCAAAATGCAAGCCACGCAAAGCATTTAGAAGGCTGAGGTAATGACTTGTTTTGATGCATCGCTAGGATCATTTGTCGACTCATAAAACCGATGAATTCCGAAGCCAAATAGGGATTAAAATGCATCTATCCACGTTCTATCTTTAGAAAATGGCTCCTTTATAAGAAGGCGTGTAGGTACGTATGAATTTTGTTCTTCGCATTTTCAGTCCACACAATAGGCGAGAAAAAAAATCTTGCCCACTTTGTGCTAGGGAGATACCCTAAAAGCTATTTCACGATTTATTCACAATCTTCTAGTACTAAGTGTTTTTGAGCTAAGCTGCAGCCAGACAGACTGCGGACGGACAGGACGAATCTATAACGTAGGCATATAAGCTTGTCTCGTTGACTACAGAAACATAAGTTATTACATCAATTTTAATTAACATTATTTAATTAGTAAGGTTAAACGAATTTTTTCGGACTAATTACACAGCGCCGGCTTAAATTAAGCAAAGCTTGTGCTTGACAACTGATAAACATAGGTATGTAGAAAACACCCAAGCCAAGACAAACAGACATGTTCATGCACACAAATATTTGCCTTGTGTGGGGTATCGAGAGGGAGACTTTGTACAAAAGTCGACTGCCTGGGTACCTCTGTCTCACCTATTTCTTCCGCCAAGCAGCTATATTTGTAGGTATAGCTGTGTTCCGGTTAGAAGTGTGAGATATGGCAGAAACATTACTGGGTACTGTGACGAAACATCCTTAGGTCACAAGATTGGCAGCGCGCGAGTAATATCCCCGTGGTGTTGCGAGCGTCAGTAGGCTGCGGTGACCGCTTAGCATCTATTAAGGGCCGCTTTCTTGTTTGCCAATCTAATTGTATAAAAAAATTGAACCCACGTTCCTTGATGTTAAAGTAGCCATCGCTAGCCATTCCACAGCCGAGCTCGTCGGTAAATGATGCTTATTCGTGCGAACCGATGCTTAAGCAAATGAATGTAGGTTGATTACAAGCTTTAATGTACAAAAAAGTATGCTTATTCATGCGAACGCATGAGTACGGATTCTACTGTAATGAAACGGATGATTAAGTGTGCGAATTCTGTTAACTCGACTGATCGCTAATTCATTAGCTACGGAAATTGTTGGAAATCAAAAGACAGGGCACCACTCATTGCCACCACTGTGTCTCCTGTGTAGCCAGAGTTAACAGCGGCGACCACCAAAAAGGCAATGAACGTACATTGCTGTCCCGGGCGTTAAAGTACAGCTGCCTTGGAACTCACAACGAATTTAAACAGAAGAAATTTGTAGGAGTAGGAAGTTTTGAAATTGACTTGGGATGAAGAAGCTGAAGTTTGCGAAAGCATTCTATCGTAATTGAAAGCTTATAGCATCTATCAAAGCTGAAAGAATCTATGACATTCCAGCATCCCACCAACAACATATATAAGGTCCCGAGAAATATGTCACAAATACAAAAAAAACTATCTTATAGGAATCTATATATATAAAAGGAGAAGCTGACTGACTGACATACCAACGCAGGGCCTAAACTATAAGGGTTAGAAACTTGAAATTTTGCACAGGGGTTCCTTTTATAACGTAGGGGAGCACTAAGAAAGGATTTTTGGAAATTCATCCCTTGGGGGGTTAAACGCGGGCGCAAAGTTAGTATGAAATTTTGCCGTTTTTGAAGTTATTCGAATGAAATTCAGCCTGAAGGTTCTTTATTGAAAGGCATGAAACACGAGTAAAATATCTTTCTCAAAAATGATCCCAAGGGCGGTAAAACAGGGATGCAAAGTTAGTATAAAACTTTGCCTTTTTGAAGTTATTCGAATGAAATTCAGCATGAAGGTTCTTTATTGAAAGGCATGAAACACGAGTAAAATATTTTTCTCAAAAATCATCTATATATATAAAAGGAGAAGCTGACTGACTGACATACCAACGCAGGGCCTAAACTATAAGGGTTAGAAACTTGAAATTTTGCACAGGGATTCCTTTTATAACGTACGGGAGCACTAAGAAAGGATTTTTGGAAATTCATCCCCTAAGGGGGTAAAACGGGGGTGCAAACTTAGTATGAAACTTTGGCGTTTTTGAAGTTATTCGAATGAAATTCAGCATGAAGCTTCTTTACTGATAGGCATGAAACATGAGTAAAATATTTTTTTCAAAAATCATCCCTTAAGGGCGGTAAAACGGGGATGCAAAGTTAGTATGAAACTTTGCCGTTTTTGAAGTTATTCGAATGAAATTCAGCATGAAGGTTCTTTATTGAAAGGCATGAAACACGAGTAAAATATTTTTCTCAAAAATCATCTATATACTCGTATATAAAAGGAGAAGCTGACGGACTGACTGCCGTTTTTGAAGTTAGTGCCTTGAAACTTTATACAGATACTCTTTATTAAAATCCAAAAAAGTAGTTTCAAAAATTCCACCCCGGGTGTAATGGAGGTCAATACTTTTGACTACTTTCTTGAACTAAAAGTTGAATTATTAAGAAATTGTTATTTTTTAAAGTGAGCTGCTTTAGACTGTAAATATACTCTCACTCAAGACGTCAAATAAGTACCTAATTTCAGCGTTTTTCAAAATTCCACCTTTAGGGGCTGAAAAGGGGGTTGACAGTTTATATGGAGCAGAAAACTTTTTGAAGTTAGTGGCTTGAAACTTTGTATAGATACTCTTTATTAGAATCAAAAAAATTGGTTTCAATGTTTTCAAAAATTTCACCCTTAGCGAGGTGAGGTGAGGTGAAAAGGGGGTTGAAAGTGTGTTTGAATGAGACGCTATTCTATATTAATAGAAATGGAGTTCCTGTCTAATTCACTGACTCACCAATAGGTTCCTTTTGTAATGCATATGAGAGATAAGAAAGTTTTTTTTGAATTTCAACCCAGGAAGATATTTTTTAAGTGGCTTGAAACTTTTATGTTTTTAAAATAGGCAATGATGAGAATAAAGAGGTGCTTTGAGTGTATACAGCCAGTATCAAATAAGTAATGAAAACCGAACAGGCCGCGACATATCTTCATTACTACACAAATAAGGATATTTGATACTTTTACTAACTATTTAATGCGACTGTACTAAAAAATAAGAAATAAGAAGAAATTCCAAAAACTACGCGTGCGAAGCCGCGGGCATAAGCTAGTATACGTATAAGTATTATGATCCAATTGCAATCGAAGTTTTATTTAATGCATTCATGAAACTGAAAAACTGGGCGCAATGAAGGAATCTAGAAATGTCACTTTGGGAGACTTGAACATCTCGTTTTTCTGATTTTGCTAAAAATGTCACTCGAAGCGTTTATCGTAAGCGTTGTGATCAGCTATTACCTTTACGTAATCCAAATAAACAGTTAAACATTAAACAACTTATGTACATAATACCTACACTTTCATGTTTTCTACTTGTTATGAAATTGAAGATGCTAATTAATGGCTTTCACTAGCTTCGTCCTCTTTATAACCACCAACTACAGAAACTTGGGGGTTCTTAGTTTGACTTCCCGATTTTTTGCGACATAGCTAAGCTGCGATGACCGATTTTTTGAGGCATTATTGAGATTTTCACGTATAGATGTGTACAAATAGTAGGTTTACTATCGGAAGCAATTTAGATCGTTCAAACTTGAAATGAAAACTCTTAAAACACGAAATCATCATTATCGTTGTTCCGGTTGCATTTTACGTTTTTGCTGCGGAGGCCGGGGTCCGTCTTCAAAAACGACAGTAATAATCATCATCATCTCAGCCCGTATTCGTCCACTGCTGAACCTATAGGCCTCCGCTCTAGAGTGCCATTCGTCTTCAAATCTTAAAACACGACAGTAGCACCACCATAGGTAACAGAAACAACCGTAGTTTCTGTTATCTATGAGCACCACGTACCTTTTTATACACCACTAAGTTGGTAAACAAGCATACAGCCTTCCTAATATATTTTTTTTATACTACTTTGGGAGGCATACAAGCATACGGCACACCTGATGTAAAGCGGATACCGTAGCCTATTAACGCTTGCGATATATTATCACTCGCGCGATGCCTCCTCTGCTGCTTACACAGCAACTCCTTGGGAGCTTACTGGTGACCTTACACGCAGGAACACAACAACCATCTAGGGAGTTGTTATTTGTCTGCGGTTTTCTGTGAGGTGGTATAGTAAGCAGTTACCGTAGCCTATGGACACTTGCAACACCAGCCGTCTCAGTCGTGCGTTGCCGTTCCTATAAATACCTTTTCACACCTTTATTGAGCAACCTCATGATGTGGTCTCTAGGGGAAACCTCAGCAGGGAGTTCATTCCACAACTTAAATGTTCTCGTTAGAAAACTACCTTGGAACCTTCCAGTTGCAGTTTAAGTGTGTCAGGATGAATTCCTAGCCTCGAGCGTTGCGATGGTGAAATGAGGCTGTTGGCATCAGAACAACTCTTCGATGCACAACTCATTGTACAATCGGTAATACCACAGATTACTTAATAGTTACTTTTTTTTTGTATATATATGGCAATAGTGTTGCTACTTTATGCCAGTGGACGGCTTCTTCCCGCGCTTTTGATGAGTGACATTGTTGTTTTACTTGAAATTTTTACAATTGAGTATAAAATTCGTTTTGTGTGACAATTTTGTTAGTATTTTGTAACATAAGTGCTTGTGAAATTATACAGTAATGAAAAATCTCAAATATAACACGTTTATGCACTTTTTGGAAGACGTGAATAAGTTCATCAAGAAAACCTTGTAAAAATCATTATCGGTGGTATTTAAATTGGGTTGATTGGGTCTGGCTACCCTTCCCAAGTATTTTTTCAGCACAGTTCCTGAAGCTGGAACATAGAATTAAGATTTTCAAATGGTTCTAAACTGATGACTTGGCTGTATGGGCTAGATCCCTTTGCCTTTCCCCTCGGGGATAAAAAGAACAAGAATTTATGCCAGTGTCAAAGTTTTCAGTTTTAGAACCATTTGAAAATCTTAATTCGACTTCTTCCCGCGCTTTTGACGAGTGACATTGTTGTTATACTTGAAATGTTTACAATTCAGTATAAAATTAGTTTTGTGTGACAATTTTGATAGTATTTTGTAACATAAGTGCTAGTGAAATTATACAGTAATGAAAAAACTCAAATATAACACGTTTATGTACTTTTTGGAAGACGTGAATAAGTTCATCAAGAACACCTTGCAAAAATCACTATCGTTTTACGGGTGGTATTTAAACTGGGTTGATTGGGTCTAGGTACCCTTCCCAAATATTTTTTCAGCACAGTTCCTGAAGCTGGAACATAGACTTAAGATTTTCAAATGGACCTATACTGAAGACTTTGACACTGGCATAAAGTAGCAACACTATTGCCATATATATTAAAAAAAAAAAATCTTAATTCTATGTTCCAGCTTCAGGAACTGTGCTGAAAAAATACTTGGGAAGGGTACATAGACCCAATCAACCCAATTTAAATATCACCTGTAAAACGATAGTGATTTTTACAAGGTTTTCTTGATGAACTTATTCACGTCTTCCAAAAAGTGCATAAACGTATTATATTTTAGTTTTTTCATTACTGTATAATTTCACTAGCACTTATGTTACAAAATACTATCGAAATTGTCACACCAAACTAATTTTATACTGAATTGTAAAAATTTCAAATAAAACAACAATGTCACTCATCAAAAGCGCGGGAAGAAGCCTCTAATAGTTACTTCGTAAGTAATACACACAAAGGTAGGCAAAATCTCTCTTTAAACTTAAGGCGTTTAACGGTGTGTGAGCTTAGGATCACCACAGCTCGTCTTTGCTCCGAATCACAAGGTCCTAGCTGGTATCCAGGTGCTCCCGCTCATACGTGACTAATGTGAATACTACAGTACTCCATGTACGGTCTAACATGAGGTTTGTATAACAAAAGTCTTGTCACGAGCTGAAGTATTGTTTCATAATCTTTGCATCGCACGCCATCGGCGATGAGTTCATTCTTACACACTGGAACGACAATGAACGCGTACTGTAGTCCGATTCTACTAAAAAACTGCAACTGCACTGCAGCGCGGCGTGTGTCAAAATGAGTACATTTTGACGTTTCGTTAAACGTCGCTGCTGTTAGATCGCTTAACGAAACGTCACTGTTCGAGCACTGATCGCGTAACGAAACTGTTCTGTTCCAGGGAAGTTTTCTTCAGAGAACTCTTAAGTGGTGGAATGAAGCACGTGTCTAGGTTCTCCAAAGGAATAAAACGAAGAAGTGTGTTGTGTTCCTGCAATTGGATGAGGTTAAGTATTGGACGAGGTCGGTGGCGCAGCGGTTAATAACGTGACTTTGACACCGACGCTCGTGGGTTCGATTCGCACACATGACAAACATTCATGGGTGTCTAAGAAAGGTAGGGCGCATCAAAGCAGCATCTGGGGAAGTACCTCGTAAGGGTTGCTGTGTACTCACACGCAGGAATGTGAGTGAGGTCACCAGTAAGAGCTCCTAAGGAGTTGCTGTGTTACCAGCAGATGTGGCATCGCGCGAGTGATATCAACAAAAAAAATAGTAACTTAATGTATTACAAGCGTTCATAGGCTACGGTAATCGCTTTACATCAGGTATATATGCCACCCGACGTTGTACAAATTCCGTGTCAATTTAATAGTCGCATTTTTTCGACCAAATGGACCATGCTTTATTAGAGGATGATGTCAGGAGCTCTAGGAAACGGCAAGCGTTCATAAACATACCCAAAAATGTTAAAGGGAATAAAAGAATATGTAATGTCTATTGATGATTTCGATTACGTGTTGTGAGACACAGTGTATACCTATTGTAGCATTTTGTATGCATGCACTAATATAAATATTATGAAATACTTAACATGGAACTATTTGGCTATATATGGGTTTATTTGTTCAATTACATTTCTCATTACATATCTGGAACTCTGCGATGGTTAAGTGTTTGTAAGTTTAATAAATAAAAAAAGTCTTTCCGTATTCCCATGGTCTTCCGAGGGCACGTTAAAGCGTAGGCCCTGGCTGATTTCATTGTAAACTTGTATATCTTCTTCACGTCAGGCCCCTGGCACGGTAGGCAGAGGGAATCGGGATCATTAGCCGCGGTCCTTACATACCTAATTCGCTTTTTAAATATTCGTAGCTCTTTTCATGCAGGAAAATTAAAGAAGTTAGTGAGATGTGCTTCGGTCTTAGTCACATGGCACTCAGTTCTCTCTGCCCGTCCCACATGGGGTATAGCGTGAAGATATAGAAATGAGATTCCTCGGCCAACGTATCGTTCGCCTATGTAGACATTAGGTAAGTGAGTACATAAGATGCTGCTTCATTAAAACTTAACGACTTGTTGTAAACTTTAATAGGTTTTTCACACCGGTTTCGGCGTCTGAGAATTTCGTAAGTTGTAGTTGCTTTAAATAGTTGACATCTGGTTAAAATTACCTATACTAGAGTTCGTCCAATGGTCGAAATTCTTGAACTTAGACCATAGCTATTTTAAATTTGAGTTAAACTCGTAAAAAATAGGAAAATGGAGAAAAAAAGTTTTAAATACATGCATTTGTAACTATTTTTCTAGAGTTTCCTATTTTGTTTTATTGATGACACTATCGTTTTTTTTTTAATTAAATTAGCAAACAAGCATGCGGCCCGCATCAGATGGTAAGCGGTCACCGCAGCCTATTGACGCTCGCAACACCACGGGGATGTTACTCGCGCGCTGCCAATCTAGTGACCTAAGGATGTTTCGTCACAGTATCCAGTAATTTCTCTGCCGTATCTCACCCTTCTAATCGGCTATATAAATATAGGTGCTTGGCGGTAGAAATAGGTGAGACAGAGATACCCATGCAGACAACTTTTGTACACAGTCTCCCTCTGGTCACGTCGGCTAGTGACAAGTTCCTATTTTTTTTTAATGATGACACTAATGGTTATCAAATAGAGGATAAAAAGGTATTGTTTTGTTCCGCATTTCTTCCTACTAGCGTTACTCCGTTTCGTCATAAATTGGCGGGGTCCTCTACCTAAGCCTTAAGGATTTAGTGAAGATACTGATACATGAAGCGAATGCCGTCAGACCTACTCAATCTAGAGGAAAAATCAGACCCTTCTTAGGTTGGATCACACGTCTATGGAAATACAATTTCTTGCATATTTCCTTACGGTTTCTGTTCCTTATTCACTGGGTTATCACAGATATTATTGTTTTGTTTCTATCTATTTATACATATATAGGTTATAAACTTCAACCTAACAACTGGACCGTGAAATATGAGCTAACTGAAGAGTTTTGTTATTATATCATATCACACTTATGATACCGCTTCTACTGCACCTACACTAATTCCACTGCAAGGTTACGGGTCTCCCTTCAATCGATGATGGTTAGAGCATATTCCACCACGCTGCTCATATACGGATTAGCGGAGGCCAGTGTTTTCAAGCCGCCCGGAGCCATTGACTTAGCTTAACGACTGTCTTCTATCGACAACAGCCGGGACGAACGGCTTAACCCTCCGAAGCACGGAGAAACTCATGTTAGAGAATCCATAGACAAGCTGCGATCGACGTTGTGTGTGTGTTTGGTTAAAAAGACACGCGCAACGATGCCATGAGCTCTCAATAAACAAATTTAAAACTACTATTAAAGCCAAATTGTGTAGCAGGGCATATTATAAAGTAATCTGACTATATTAATGATAAAAATGCCTGGGATTGAGTCGATCCAATTATAATGTAATTAATAAATTATGTAAATTTGTTTGGATACCAAAAGAGGGATGCCTGAGTTTTTTGGCAGTATTTTTATCAGTGCTCACCTAGTCATGAACTGCACGGTAGGGAAAAAAATTGTGACGATTCCAAACAAATGTAGCCATTTTTACGGAATAAAAAGATTTTGACTTTGACTCTACTCCCAACTCAACTCGAGCCCTCAACAGCTACTTATGACAGGTCCTACTTATCATAATACATCATATTTAATGAGAGCGTTCCGCAAAATTTGTGGCGTAAAGCTTGTAGACCGTATACGCAATGGTTAGAAATAGAGTTGGTCTGAAAGAGAGTGTCGGTGTTAAAATAAGAAGAGTCATGCTCCGTTGTTCGGGCATATAGAATTAATGCAGGAAGAGAGAATTACAAAACAGCTATACAACGCGAAAGTAGAAGGATTTAGGAGCCAAGGAAGGGCAAGACTTACCTACCATGACCAAATTGATCGAAATTTATCAGAAGGTAATGTCTTAGAAACCGGCGAGAGTGCATAAGAAGAGCAATTAATGTTAAAGAAGCGAGTGAGGTGTGTGAGGATCGAGTCATGTGGCGCTCGGTTCTCACTGCCTACCCCGCAAGGGATTTGACGTGAAGTTATAGATAGATAGATCATATTACAAAATGAAGGAGTGTTTTAAGGTTCAGACGTTACTTTATAAGGAACCACTTTACATCAGGTTGTATGCTTATATCCCTCCCGACGACGCAGGAACAATAAAACATGAAGCTCTACATAAAATATGTGTCTTTGCGTATCTATCATTTGTATCCGACACATAAGTTATAAATATAAATTGAATAAAATATCGTGATTATAAAAAAGATTTTTATTTTATTATACTGTAATATGTATAATTATACTGACATAACTAAATGGTTTGTTGGTTATTTTAATGACCATTGATATTTATTGTTTTCTATTCCTGAGTGATACTCTCATCATTGTATTCAATTCATTATCAAGAAAACTAATTAAATTCAAGTAAATTATATTTCATAAAACGTGTTGCCTTACCTAAGAAAGGTCTGATATTTCCTCTGAGTTGGGGAGGTCTGACAGAAGTCGCACCATATAAAAATTAGTATCTTCGGCAAATCCTTAAGCTTGAATAGCGGACCCCGTCGATGTTATTGGATTAGGAAACAGGATAACGCTTGGAAGAAGAAAACTCATCATTTTATTGTAATTTATATGTTACTACTAGCTGTGCCTGCAACTTCGTCCGCGCGGAATAGTTATTTTTTATTATTTATTTATATTGATATAAATAAATACAATTTCTAAAATAAAAGTAGCCTAAGATACTTCTTATTACATCAGCTATCTACCAGTGAAAGTCCCGTCAAAATCGGTCCAGCCGTTTGAGAAATTACCCGGAACAAATAGACAGACAGACAGACAAAAATTGTACAAAAATTATTTTGATACGAGTATATATACCGTGTATACATCCATATGCATTTAATAAAAAGCGGTTATTTTAATATTACAAACAGACACTCCAATTTTATTTATCTGTATAGATAAGGTATTAGGTTAAAAACGTATTACAACTCATAATAAGAGATACGATACGATAAGTTTGACGGGCTCGGTCTTGAATGACGCGACTTTGACACCAATGCTCGTGGGTTCGATTCCCACACAAGACAACATGTTCATGCACACAAAACATTTGTGTGCATGAACATGTCTGTTTGTCTTTGTCTGAATTTTTTAAGAGGGGTACGACGCATCAAAGCAGCCCGACTGGGGAATTACCTCCACCTTACAGGAAACCGCAGCCAAATAACAACTCCCTAGAGGATTGTTGTGTTCCTGTGTGTGAGTGAGGTCACCAGTAAGCTCCTAAGGAGTTGCTGTGTAAGCAGCAGAGGAGGCATCGCACGAGTGACACTTAATATATTACAAGTGTTAATAGGCTACGGTAACTGCTTTACATCGGGTGGGCCGTATGCTTGAATGACAATGTATCCTCCCGACAATATATAAAAAAAACGCGAATACTGAGATAATAATTATTATTCAATAGGCATAGGTGACTGTACTTAGGTATACCTAAGTGGTGCCCTGTTGCTGACAGATCCGGGGCACCACACCAACGCGGCCGATGGCATTTCGCGGGGTTGTTTAGTGGGTATACCGTCGGACAGCCGACGGGGAGTCCCACACTACCACCGGAGGCCACCGAGGCACCGATGGTGTGCGTAACGCATTTTTCCCCGCGTCACAAAAAAAAAGGTATACCTAAGTGCATGTCATCACATTTTGACATGATGTTCCTCTGAGAAGTAACCAAGGAAGAGGTAGGCTATTTACATATATAAACAAGAGACGAATTCAGACACACGGTGCAAGTAATCACCCCTTATTTTATACCATTTAAACAAAAGTTATAACGGTAAAGCAGACTTCAAATTTCACATTGTTTGGCATATGATCCGAAAATTCCAAACTGAAATATTCATACTCTCAAAACACATGAGAATAAACTCAAACACATTATTACAACGGATAACTTCCAGCTTTTTGGGTTAAATATGTTGTATATGGGCAACCAAAATAAAATCGTAAAATCCTTTACTCCAAAGGTCTGATTACAATCTCAACGATTTACCGTATTAGACCAAAAATGTCCAGAAGCTCTCACAATTATTAATGGCATTGCATTAATCGATATATTTATTGAAACACATCAGAACTCGTTTGAACGGAACCTAACGGAGCATACACCTGTTCATCAAGGTGTATAACCTTGTAGAACTATATAGGCACCAGTTTTAGAAGAGTTTATCTCACTGACACGACTATATAAATCGGTTGGTTGTTCGCATCAGATCAAGGTGTTATAACCTTGCCGAATCGGTTTTACGGGAGTGTATAAGAGTTTGTACTGGTGTTGCGGCTTCGCAATTTGGTTGGGTGTCCACGTTATGAGGTTGCGAGTCACTGACACCCGACGTGTCGATACCCATTGATTACAGCATCCGTGTTATCATAGTCTAAAACATCCTCCATATGAACGCCTTCGGAAGTGTTCTTGGAAATATTCCTTATTATAAGGTAATTTTATGTTTTCCTGTATTATACCTGAGTTTTAATTATCTTTCCGTAATGATAAAGTAAAAATGTTAATTAAGGACCAGCCTGATGGTCAAGGTGTTTAGCAATAGCTTGTTTTCAAGGCTCAGAAGTTCGATTTTAATAGAGGACAAATTTTGTGTGCATGAATTCATATCTATTTGTTTTGTTCTGGCTGGTTTTAAGAGAGTTAGGGCGCATCAAAGCCAGCCTGATGGGGCAAGAACTTGCCTCAATTACAACTGCAGTCAATAACAACTCCCAGGAGTATTGTTCTGTTCCTGCGAGTGAGGTCACCTCACTTACAGAATAATACTCCTGGGCTCCTAAAGAGCGGCTGTGTTGCCAGTAGGGTTGGTTACGCACAAGCGATACTTCCTGTATTGCAAACATTCAATTTAAATCAGGTGGGCTTGTATGCCTCCCAAAGCTGTATAAAGAAAAGAAGTAAAGTGGAATACAACACATCAGCTGGTATAAGTTAAGAATTCTTTGGCACAAACTATGTAAGTAGAACTAAGAAGGGTTGGATGTGGTTGACTTTCATGTTTAGATTAGGACCAAAGCAGTGAAGGTCTGGCGAAAGAAGAATGGTTGATTAACCCGTCGAGGCCGACGGGTTAATCAACCATCGACGTCACTTTGCCAAGAGGGGAAGTCAATTCCAAAACTTCCTACTCCTACAAATTTCTTCTGATTAAATTCGTTTGTGAGTTCCAAGGCAGCTGTAGTTTAACCCCGGGACGGCAATGGACTTCACTGTATTTAACCCAAAAAGCTGTCTTTTTTGTGGTCGCCGCTGTTAATTCTGGCTACACAGGAGACACAGTGGTGGGCCTGTCCCGTAAAAAAAAAAAAAAAAAACTCCTCGAGGCCAGTTATATACTGTTTGCCGTAACGCGTATGGCTTGACCAAGCCACGCGGGTCTCGACATGCTCAGAAAGAAAATCCACAACACAATGCACATCCAACCTCCAACATTCATCAGAAACGTTCTTACATTTCTCTCAGTAAGTAAGGTAACTAATCCTTGCCAATCAGTCATGAAGGCTCTGACAAAGTGGCCGGGAACTTTAGAAGACGGCAGTCAAATAACAATTAAATAAATCTATACTTATAAATAAAATTTAAGTATCTGTCTGTGATTTCAAAATAAAGCCTTTATCTCTTAAGCTCATATTGTTATTTTCACGTTACCAAAGCTTAAACATGCATTTTTAACTTTTTTGTCTGTCTGTCTGTCTGTTTGTTTGTCCGGACTAATCTTCGAAATGGCTGAACCAATTTTGACGGGACTTTCACTGGTAGGTAGGGGACTGTTCAGCGCAGAATATAGGCTACTTTTTATCCCGTAAATATTTAGGGTTCCTGCGTAAAACATGAGAAGCTGTTAAAATTAGGGGGAAATATCTGTAACTTTGCGATTTTATTTTTATTATTTTCACAGAATACGTATTTTTTGGGACACAAAATAACTACGCATTTTTATGTAATAAAAATAAAATACATATACGTTGCCTCCCGTAAAGGTCAATAGATGGCGCTGTATGAAAATTGAATCGCTCCATGGTTGCATCTACGTCCCTGAACTTTGTTTTTTTTTAAACAGAAAAAATTTTAGGTCTACAGAGAAATAAAGTCTACTAAAAGCCCAAATCTTATGCGTGCGAAGCCGCGGGCTTCAGCTAGTAGTAAATAAATAAATATTGGCGGGCAAACTACATAGCGCCATCTAGCCCCAAAGTAAGCGAATCTTGTGTTAAGGGTACTAGACAACTGATAAACATACGTAAATACATATTTTTTGTTAATACATACTTACTATATATAGAAAATACCCAGACCATGACAAACAAGACATGTTAATGCACACAAATGTTTGTTCCGTGTGGGAATCGAACCCACGAGCGTTGGTGCCAAAGTACCGTAACAGCGCGTTTCACCACTGCGCCACCGAGATCGTTTATTATATGGAAGATGGTTGTATTTACATTAGTGAACAAGGTAAGCTTCTCAATTAACCAATGAGACCTGGTGAAAGTGGCAGCGGTTTCATTTATAAACTTCACGATTGGAAAAGAACCTTCGCTTTAAAAGACTGCAGTCAAATAACAATGACCTTGTATGCCTGCGAGTGATTAAGGTTAATTGTTGTGTTGCAAGCATACATAATATAGGACCATCCTTATATACAGTAACCGCACATATCAGGCATGTCGTATGCTTGTTTGCCTGACGTACAAAATCAGGTTTCTACGAAGAACAAAAATAAACCACCAAATCGCTGAATGGGTTTGGATGAGGTTTATCACACAAATAGAGTATGTACTGGATTCTCGGTGGCGCAGTCTTGAATAACGCGACTTTGACACCAACGCTCGTGGGTTCGATTCCCACACAAGATAAACATTTGTGTGCAAGAACATGTCTGTTTGTCTTGGTCTGGGTGTTTTTAAGAGAGGTAGGACGCAAAACACCGCAGCCAAAGTGTTGTAGATTATTGCAGACAACTGCAGCAGCAACACAGCTGTATGCAGTGAATATCGACTACACACGACTGCAGTTGACCGCGAGAAGTTGATGTCACGACAGCATGAAGTCGAACGTACAACTGCATGCAGTTGAATTCACCGACTGCGTGAAGTTGGTGCGTTGCGGTCCGTCTGATGGCAGCCTAAGCTGACGAGTGAAGGTGGCAACGCGCGAATAAAATACTCTTTGTAATTCAAGAGTTCATATGCTGCGGTAACTAGTTTACGTCAGATGAGCCTTAAAACATTACAAAATAAAAACTTGTAACAAAAAAAAAGGAATGAATTAATATAATAAATTATCAATAATGCGATCCGAACCGTACTCAACTTAAGGTAGGGTCCCATCCCCAGTAGTGCGTATCTTCTTTGACAAAAATGAATGAAGTTTGCCTATAATATTCGATCACGGAATCTAACTGCATACCGTACTTATTAAAGTTGATAATTCTGTGCATATATTTTTCGACGAGCTCGGTGGCGCAGTGGCGAAACGCTGTTACGTTACTTGGACTCGCTCGTGGGCTCGATTCCCACACAGGGCAAACATTTGTGTGCATGAACATGTCTGTTTGCCTTGGTCTGGGTATTTTAAGAGAGGTAGGGCGCAACTAAGCAGCCCGTCTCGGGAAGTACCTCCACTTCACAGAAAACCGCAGCCAAGTAACAACTCCCAACAGGGTTGTTGTGTACCTGCGTGTGACCAGTAAGCGCGTATGGAGTTGCTGTGTCAGCAGCAGAGGTAGCATTGCGCGAGGGATACTTAATATATTGCAACCGTTTATAGGCTACGGTAACCGTTTTACATCAGGTGGGCCGTATGCTCGCATGCCTCCCGACGTTGCATAAAAAAATACGTACAAAAGAGAAACGAACACAAATGGCATCCAGTATTCGTAAACAAGTAAAACTGCATACAGATGCCACATGGTGCGTGCCAACGACCAGCACCTTGCGTTTACTAACGACATTCTACGCTCCACTGATTTTGGGGGAGACAAAGCCGTTTTTAGGATACCGTAGACCTAGTCTTGAAATTAACTCTTATTCATTTATGGGCATTTTCATAATAAATTCATAATGAATAGGCATTTTCCTCTAAGTCTAGTAGGTTCACAGCAAATTCTCTATGACAGACGGAGACAAGAGAGATAATATAAGGGTTTCGTTTTCAGAAAATATTAAAAAACGTAATTATTTCGGCGGAAAGCGCTATCGTCGAACCATTAGTCGCACATAGCTGGGTTTTTTTTCTATAACAGTATGCCTGTAGCGAAGATATTGATTTTTACATGGAGCTACTGCCGTCAGACCTCCGCAACCATTAGTCGCACATAGCTGGGTTTTTTTTCTATAACAAACCCTTATATTATCTCTCTTGTCTCCGTCTGTCATAGAGAATTTGCTGTGAACCTAATAGACTTAGAGGAGAATGCCTATTCATTTCGATAGACGTATCATCTAACCTAAGAAACGTCTGGTACTCCCTCTGGGTTGCGGAGGTCTGACGGCAGTAGCTCCATGTAAAAATCAATATCTTCGCTAAATCCTAAGGCTTTGATAGCAGACACAATCCAACAATCCTAATTAGAAAACGGGATAATGCTAAGAAAAAAATAGTGTTCCACAAAGTGTTCCGGGGCACATTAATGTACCGTAGACATTAGATAGTGCCGCGGAGAAATGTGTAGTTTTGTATGAAAGATATAAATATACACACTCAGAATACATTCTGTATTCTGAGTATACACATAGGTAAGAGTTATGCGATTCACAAGAGATTCAAAACCTGTCGAGACCTGCTCACGGGTATATTGTTCTATTGATGATAGAGCAATTCACGTCCGATTTTACATTACATGATCCTTTGCTAACGGGCCTTTACTTGTATTATCCATATCGCTGCGTAGATACGCCTCTTAAATAATGAAGAAGGAAATATAATATTAAAAATATTACATATAATCAGTATTCAAACGCCAGATTATCTATTAGTTAAACATCTGTCGATATGTCAAGCTTGTATCAAAACTAGTTATGCCCACACACGCGTAGTTTTTACATCGTCAATTATATCATAGCTTAATACAATTTGCTTAAAAACTATGTTAATCCACATGTTTCTAGGCCACTGCCATACGTGGTCGGTTGAACAAAATCTCGTTGTATCAAGACAATATTGTCGCATTATTATACCACTATACTATATTATACTATTATACTAGATTCTCTAATGGCGCCTCCGTACTGGTACACGCAGCAGTGTGGGACGAAACCCCACTAGATAGAGTGACGACGTGAAGAGGTCTGTAGGGAGTCGATAGTCGATGATGGTTGCAGGAAGCCAACAGCATAAAGTAAGAATGGTTTAGGCTACGGGGCTTTATACCAAATAGAGCATCGCTGATCAGCAACAGGCTAAGATTTTGGAGTCATTGAGACTAAGGTATTGCATTGGCTGTCGAGTTTGATATCGTCGAGGCATTCGTTAGGGTTTGGCTCCAAACACTTACGTTAAGGTTGCCATATTATGTGTTCGCGTGATTGAGTCGTCAGCTCAATACTCACACTTTCTGTAAAAAAAACATCTGTATATAATAACAACATATGTTGGTTGGTGAATGAAAAAAGTAATAAAAGATATTTCCTTTTTCACATATGAAGATTTCAAATCGAGTATTCAATTATGAAATCAACATTTGAAAAACAATCAACTTCCACTCTATCTACCCCACAAGGGACTCGACGTGAACATAGATACATCAAAGTTCGACATAATACGTACTATAAGTTTTGCGTAACTTAAAAAAACAACAATAACAAAACAATAACAAACCAAAATATTATGTTTATTGCTTTTCAAAATACTCTCCTTTACATTTTAAACATTTTTTCATGCGATCGAACCATTTTTTAAAACAGGAGGACCACAGATCTGAAGGCATGTTTTCTACGTGCTGATTGAACGCTATCTCTACCACTTCGGAGTTGGTAAAAGTGAAACCTGTCATCAAATCTTTGATTTTGGGGAAAATACAGAAATCACAGGGTGCTAGGTCGGGGCTATGCAGGATGGGTAACGAGTTGTACTTTTTCGGAAGTTAAAAATGACTTTGTTTTGTTGGCCGTTGGGCGTTGTCATGATGTAGGAGAACGCGGCTTTTTGGTCGTCTTTCGCGAACTTTTTCTAACACCCTGGGTAAACAAATGGTAGAATACCACTCGGCATTAACACTCTTTTGATCTTCAAGTGGAATTGTGCAGATGGGACCCGTAGCTGAGAAAAAAAACGCGATCATTTTTTTACCAACGTTTCTCGCCTTCCTCACTTTTGTTGGCCTGTTCTCATTTTCAAACACCCATTCACAAGATTGCTGTTTTTTTTCGGGTTCAAAACAATAAATCCACCTTTCGTCTCCTGTGACAATGTCATAAACAGCATTAGAATGTCCGTGGTCGTACTTCAGTAGCATCTGTGAGTACCATTCCATGCGAGCCCGCTTCTGCTCCGCTGTCAGTTCATGAGGGATCCAACGACAATAAAGTTTCCGAACTTTCAATTCTTCGAGTAAAATTTTCTGAATTTGGCTCATACCAATCCCCAATAGTTCTCGAATTGTCTCATAGGTAATCCGCGGGTTTTCTTCAATTAGCCGCTTAACAGTAGCCACATTATTTACGTTGACGGCAGTTGAAGGCCGCCCTTCACGAAATTCGTCATGTAAAGAAACTCGACCTCTCTCAAATTCAGCAAACCATCGCCTCACGGTGCTCAAAGAAGGTGCTTCTCTCCCAAAAGCAGTTTGAAGACGAGCAGCACAGTCTTGCGGAGAGAGAGAACTTTTAAAATCATAAAAAATCATCGCTCTAAAATCTTTTCGACTCAATTCCATTTTCGTTGCGTACGTAGAACTTTGATGTGTGATAAAAAACAATTGACAAAGATTTCCCGCCAATTGTTTTTTTTATTACTAAGTAGGTTGCAACGTTTCAAAAAATATAACATTCGAAATTCAAATAGTTCCGATTAGCTAGAAGTGCAAAACTTTTAGTGTGCCCCTAGTATATTATGTCGAAATTTGATGTAACAATGTTTGATGGGTAGAGACAGAATGGACGGGCAGCCTAGTAATCAAAATACATTCACTAGCCCTGTAGTGGAGATGTTGGCAATGCTATTTTAACAACAAGGCTAGTTGATTCAATTCCCAAACATTTATGCGTATGAACATATCTGTTTATGACGCCCAAACCAAGGTATTTTTAAGAAAAGTAGGGCACATTAAAACAGTCCGTCTGGGAAAGTATCCACCTCACAAAACCATCGCCAAATAAGAGTCATAGGAGTTGTTGTGCTCTTGCAAGTACGGTTATCAAAAAGCTAAGGAACAGCCATGTTTGCCATCGCCATTCTTTATTCATAGCAAGCGTTCATAGGCTATTTTACATACAGGTGGGTAGTACGTTTGTATGCCCTTCAACGTATACAAATATCGCAATAGGGTTCAAGTTTTTTTTCTCTACATAAATGAAGCCCTTTATCTTATTTGTAACCGATTGCGCCGACCGAATAGCAATTCCGATTTTGCACAGATCGTGACCGTTCATACTGTAGTGAAAGTATAGCAAACCATATACGGCATTTGCTTGCAAGACTTGAGTTTAATATAGTACATTCGCCAGATAACACAAATTTAATCGCATCAAAACCAGATAATAAAAAATAAAAAAATTCCGCGCGTTTACCGCTAAAAAATCTCTGTACAAAGTCAGGACGTACACAATCTACAGTCCACTTGCTATACAGTTTTTAGCGTAGTACGAGAAGCATCACTCGCATGTGCTAACACAGCAATTTGTATTGGTTTCTTAACAAACTGCGTTTTTCTGTGAGATGGAGATACTTCCCCAGTCGGGGATTTGCTTGAGCCCCAACCACGGCGCTTGTCAAGAATTTCGTTGGTTGTAGTTCCACAAATATAGAGCACACTTAATATAGAAAATCTTAGTGTGCGGATCTCCGCGGAGAAGTTCAGATCCGGAATCACTTGGAGAAGAAAGTCAGACTGGGGTCCAAAAAGTTTCATGTACTCAACAGACCGAAACAGTACTTCAGCACGGGGTAAAGTCTTGTGCTATACAGACCGCAGAAAAGTAGCAACTATAGTCACCTTCGGGCGGAAGCACATGGATATCAGCATGGACCAGTGGTTTGGTTCAGAGTAGCGGCAGCGCGCTTCGCCTTTTCTTTGACTATTACTCTATGATACACATTACTCTATGATATAGACGATATGCCACTAATGTTAATAATAACTCAATGTGATATACACCAAATAGTTCATTCATTTTATGCTAAACATAGTGAAATGAAAAGAAAGGGAGAAGGGCGCGGATGACCCAAAAAATAAAACTGTTTTGCCATTACTTTATCAGAACCACATATGAAGGAAGTCTTTCGATAAGACCGCGTTACTCTTATTGATGGTTTCGATTGACTGAAACCCGACCGAATGTATGGAGCTGTGAATGAACACGTTCTTGATATTAACTAGTTTTCCTAGCTTTGCTGCCATTACCTCTCAGATAATGGTGACCACAATCATCATCATTATGGCTACGGGACACTTCTAGACCTTCCTTAATTCAATACTAATTGTTCAATGCAACCATTACATCTGGTATTCGGTCTAGCATAGGTTAAAGATCATTGTAACCATGACTGATGTCAACCATTTTTTCACCTTGTTTGAAACTTACGTTTGAGAATTACGTTAAGTCTGGGCTCCCTTCCAGTCCCATCAATGAAGGGAGACCTGTGCTTTATTTATTTACTACCGAACTGGTAACACCTGGTGATTCAATTAACATTCCAATAATCTGTCAACCCTAACAATGTAAATAAACAATACACATTAATTAAATACTCAAACAGTATAAGATTAGGTTATCACTGCCACCGCGCGTCCCATTCTCGCCGTGCCGCCATTTTCGTTTGTCAGCTGACTCAACCGGTTTGCAGTGCGTCTACAACTCTACACAGAAATTCCAGATTCAGGTACGTACCTACATAATACACGCTAAAGCAGTCGTGAACATTCCACGTTTCAATCGTGAGATTTTGTTCGTTTTGTATGGACGAAATGGCGGGAACATTTGGCGCCATTGTATATTCGGAAATAACATTTTTTATCGTTATCTTTTATCTAACCTAAATTAGTGTGGTTAAATTAATTCGTATGGTTGACTTGTTTTCTTTTTGCCGATATTAAATAATAGTTTAAGCTATTATCGATGAAATTTGATTTACGCATTTAATTGAATTGTGATTTTGCAAGGTGTCTTCAAAAACTCGTTCAGTCTAAAAAAAAAGAAAACAATATTGAACATTGAATATGTAGTAGTGAAAAATATTCCACGGAAACTTTTAGTAATTACAACATCTTAACACTCCAATAAGCATAATTATTGATTTTTATAACGTTAGGGGTACGAAGAAACGTTAAAATGAGCCTTAGAAGATAACTTTTTTATTCGTTTTTATGTTATGAAATCACTTTTTATCCTTAAAAACCTTTATGATACATGGTTGTCATCAGGTTATGATTTTTCATAAGAAGGAAAATCTCATAAAAACGAAAAAAATTGATGGTTCCATTTCATAAAAAATATGATTTAGACTTGGTTAGGGTTCTGTAAGTTGCTGCTAGATATTCAGCCTGCATTAAACGCTTGTTTAGTTAACTATTTATTTATCTTTTATAACGTTAATCTTGCCTCTAAATTAATCGTGAACCACTGACGGCAATACTTAAATTGAAATATTAACCGACAAACGTTACGTGGATAAAATTGACTGGGTAAATCTAGAAGAAGAAATGGTTTATTTTTCGTTTTAACATTGACAAAAGGTGACAAATTAAGATTATTACAAAAATATACAAACCCTTAAAACTGACTACAGTAAGGTCGAAAGTCGTTAAATTTATTATACGGTGACCCCGTATAATAAATTTAACTTTATTAATCTACCGCTAGGACCTTACCAATAAAAAATTACCTATATAGGTTCACATTTGGGAAGATATGTATACTGTAATATACACACAAGAATGCAGTCGAATTTCGAACCCCCACATTTTATGTCTGTTAATAATTACAAGGTTAGAAATCACTGAAACCAACTTCAATATGGTAGAGCTGACTTCAATGACGTATAAATTTGATAATGTTATGAAACTTTATCAAACTTATACGGGGCTAGTAACTTCACAATAAAAACAGATTTTTGATAATTACAAACGTGTAAAAACTACTCCTTCTTCTTAATATTTATTGTTATTAGTAGGTTCAACCGGAGGCTAGGGCCTTTATATTAAATAATATAATTTTCAAAAGATCGGGTCGGATATCGTGTAACAAATGAGTATTAAAAACATACATATTGAATTAAACAGACCTTCCTGACCAGGAAGAGGTACTTACTCGTATTCAACAAGGAAAGATTATTTGTCTTCCTTTGTTGAATTACTCCGAAGAAAAGTTTAAAAAATTCGAAGAGAATGCACACCTATTGCGATGTATACTCTATGGCATGCATGCACCCATCTATAGGTATATAAGTAAATACTGCCAGAAGTGAGACAAACTATGTAAATACGGTTTCACTATCTATCCAGCGACATGTTCGTCTGCCTTGACTTAATGGTAATTAACTTGGCTCCGTGATTACCTTTACGCGACACGTTAGTCTTTGTTTACTTAAACGTAGTACATTTTATCTACACAAGTAATGTTTAAAGAAAGTCAATAATTTATTCAGTGGCTCCTAACCTTTCATTTTTTTGTTGTTAGCAGGGACCACAAATTTCGGAAATATAAACTATATAATTTTTATGAATCCGTGCTTATAAACTAAAATAAACTTAACTTAAAAATAACTTCACTATGATCACTGAATGTTATATTTGAGATTATTATAGGGAAGTTTTTTATCCAAACAAAGTAAATTTGTTTGGATAAAAAATGTGTAAAATGAAACAAGTAATATTTAAAAGAAATAATATTTGAAAATATTACTTATTAATTTTCGTAGACTACATACCTACTCGTAATTTGCTTTTGTGGACCATTGTTTGGAAAACACTGATCTAAAGCAACAATCAGTGACATTTTTTTTGTTTTTTAATTTAAGATGATGTGTAGGTATCTGAAACTTCTTTCGTCTCTAATTTTGTATAGCTGTAGTAGCTGCTCCCCGAACCAACCACGTGGCGATTGGTTTTCTAGTTTCTCGCAGGAACTCTAAACATTTCCCAGATAAAAAGTAGCCTAAATAAGGAGCGACCATCATTTTTAGGGATCCACACCTTAAAAGGAAAAGCTCATCCCTTATAGGATCACTTTGTTGTCCGTCTGTCTGTCTGTCTGTCAAGACCCTTTCTGCCAGGAACGGGTGGAGCTATCAAGCCGAGATTAATATCAAATTATCAGGTCTGTAATCCCTTCGAGCAATGAAAAAATCAAACTTCTAGGTCAACGCAATCAAAAGATACGGCAGTTTATGCCTCATTTAAGAGCATATTTTGAGACCCGCAAGGGAATCAAAACCTATATAACATACTTCCCGTTGACCTAGAATCATAAAATTTGATAAAAAGTAATGTCATGTAGCACAAGTAAATGAATAAATCAGGAAATGTAGTTCCATCACAAAAATAAACTACTTTTTTTGCGACAATAATTTTTGCGAAAATTTTTTTTTTACCCTCAAAGCGCGAGTTGAGTTGGCTTTTTTTATTTTAAATTTTATTGTAATTCTTTCAGTACTTTATGAGTGATATATGTTTCTAATAGGCAAATAGAAAATACGTACTTCAAACACTTGATACCTAAAATGTTCGAAGGTTTAATAATAATAAACATGCGATACACGACTGTACACTTATCAATGACGATACTGTGATAAAATTGGAACGAGCGATGAAAGAGCAGGAACTGTAATGCACGTAAGCCTTTTAGGGTTCCGTAGTAAACAAGGAACCCTTATAGTTTAGCCATGTCCGTCCGCCTCGGTCCGTCCGTCCGTCCGTCCATCTGTCCGCGACATAGCTCAGAGACGCTCGATACTAGAAATCTGTTGTTTGGCATGTATATACATATTAATTATGCTGACAAAGTGGTAGAATAATATATTAAAAAATTTTTTTTTGGTGGTACCTCGCCTACACGTAAAGTGGGGATGAATTTTTCTATTCGCGCCCACGCCATGGTGTGGGGAGTCGTTCGAAAGGTTTTTTAAAAACATTAAAGATGTGGGAAGATCATTTTTCGATATAGTGATCCGTTTGCGAAATATTTATATTAAAAGTGTAAATTTTCTTAGACTCAAATGTCCCCCCACCCCCTGCTAGCGAAACTGTTGTATTTGGAAATGTAACATGGTAGTAGTCCATATAGTGAATTTAAAAGAAAAACTATCACGTCTAAGCAGGCTTCACAGATTAACGAGTACGAACTTATAAAATGTATTTTCTTTTATGAAAACGTACAAATGTCATAGAATATGACATTGCACTTATCTGCACTAAGCGTTTTACTTCCCAGCTTTTAATCTGAACGTTCAGATAGTCGAATCCCCCCCCCCCCCCCCATATTTTAGGCAACTATTTATTTTTTTCGCAAGACAGCAAAGCGAAGCAAATAAGGAACCCTACACTGTGCGCGGCCCGACATGAACTTGGCCGATTTTTTTAACATTACCAACGCTCGTGTTAGAGCGATAGATTCAAGCGTGACTCTCGAGTTTGCGAAATGAGCGAACCGCTATACCAAACGTAAACGTCACTAGTCATTTCTAAGTGGTGGTAACTACACGTGGCTAATGTCATAGTGCACTTCACTTAGAACCGGTTGAGAATGCGCAAGCTGGCATTGCCAGAGGAACACCTGGCTTGTCAATTATATAACAATTCAATCTTTTTTTTTTAATTTATCGGCCATTTTGAGCATGTTCCTTAAGAGATAGGAACGGTGTTCCTGAACATTCCTATTCTACTTTTTTATGCTGAATCCGAATCTGAAGTCAAAATTCGAATATTCGAAAAAAAACGCACAGACAAACAAAAAATATATATTATATCAATACTACCGAACGCAACTATACTATAGTTAGATACAGTTATATATAATAATTCACATAATAATTATTCACATTTTGAATATTGCAATTATGAAACTGAACCTGAATAACAGGCTGGGGGGCGCTATAAGAACTAGTCGTTGTCGGGGTTGACAATGGAACGTTTATATTAATTTCATTTTTATTATTTTCTATGGAATTGAGTATCGAATTGGATACTAAGATTTTGTTAGTTATAGAATCGTCTATGTAGCCTTCTGCAGCTGTTGTTGACTTCCACCCTCCGTGACGCTTTAGTGCTGTTATGTCTCCGCCAGCATCGATTAGTAAGGTTGCAGAAGTTCTGCGGAAGCAATGTCCCGTGTACGAATCTGAGTTTGGAAGATTAAGATAACTGGCTATCGTTTTACCCAACATTCCAAATTTGTTAATACCAACTCTTTGTTGGGTGCATTTCCCAGATATATAATTCAAAAAGAAGGAAGGATTGCTACATGATTTGGTCGCAGTTCTATGTATTGTTTACATAATTGGTAATATTTGCCCGTTATGGTAAAAGATCGGTCTATTTTGTTTTTTGTGTTCCAAATTTTAACTAAAATTGATGATTCGAAAACTTCGACGTCTTTGAATTTAATGTTGTATAATTCCTGTCTTCGACAGGCACCCATTATTCCAAATATTAGTGCAATCTGTAACAATATTATAAGTACTTAAGTAATATGAAGCCAGTAAATATCTATGTATAAAGCCATTACTTAGTGAGATGGCGTTTAGTAACTAATATATTCTATTTAACTTTTATTTATCTATTAAATCAATACTTCTTACCTTCGTTGAAAGATATAATTTATCGGGCGCTTCATTTAAAAATTTATTTAAGTGTTCAGCTGAAAATGTCTTGGCTTTCATCCCTTTATATCCTTGCGATTTACGTTTCAGAAATGATACAAGTTTTGAATATTTGGTAATATCAATTTCGTTGTAAATACTCAGTGTACTTTTAATCATAGAATATTTAGACCATAAGGACGAACACTTAAAGTTATCCGATAACTCTTGAAAGTAGGCTAACAAAACGTTTTCGGAAAATGAGTTAGCCTTTTTGTTCATTTTCCAAGTTATAAAGTGTTGGTAACATTTGTCGTACGCTTTTCTTGATTTTTCTGGCAAAAGACTATTCGTCAGTTTCTTGGCTGTTTCTAGAATGTCAGGTGGAGTTAAATTTTCATCAGTATCATCGGTGTTGCTTGACATTTTTGCTACTAAAGTTTTATCCAACAAAATATTACTCAAATTCGTATGTACGAAATAGCGCCAAAATGGAAAAAGTCTGTTATTGGTTTATTGGCTCGGATCCAGCACGCATGCGCGTTGCGCGCGTAGCGCACTCACCATAGATAATGTGTACTTAAATTGAATTGAAACCTCCTTGGTCGGGACACATGTACTTTAATAATTAAAAAAATATTTTAAAGCATTGTTTTGTTAGGAGAATAATGCTTTAATTTAATTTTTTAATTTTCTTAAAGAAGTATGTAAATAAAATATACCAATAAAATTCTGTATTTCATTTCATAATTAGAATATTACCGAATGAGATTATATAAATTACGTTAAATAATTAATTTTAAATAACTTATACAAAGTTACATTTAAAAATGTTAGTTGTTTCTCCTTCTTTCTCTTTATATCTATCTCTTAATCTCGCACATAAAATGCTTATATTAAAAGTAAATTATTCATATTTTTATTTGTCACAACAACAAACAAGCACCTCATGACCTACGATGAAAACAAAAAGGCTGCAAATTTGTGTTAGTGTTACTCAAAAGAATAACTTTAGTTTTTGCAGCCTACTTGCAATCGAACCAACTTTTACAATAGGTCAAATGATTTGACTCGAATCAAACCAATAAATATCACGTTAATAGGAAAATAGGGCACACAATCGATTGTAAACAATCGGTCACCGTATGACTCGGTCAAATTGATTACGCTGCCAGCGGACCTACTCAAATAGGTAGGTAGATTTTTTATTATTACATTGTACTTCTTTCTGTAATCTGCCCACCAAGTTGTTAGCTTTTTGACAAATCATTCTGTCTCTTTCGATATTATATGGTTTGTAATATATGTATCTCCTTTTCTAAACTATTGACGAGCTCGGTGGCTCAGTCGTGAATGACGCGACATTGACATCAACGCTCGTGTGTTCGATTCCCACACAAGACAAACATTTGTGTGCATGAACATGTCTGTTTGTCTTGGTCTGGATGTTTTAAGAGAAGTAGGGCACATCAAAGCAGCCTGTCTGGGGAAGTACCTCCACCTCACAGAAAACCGCAGCCAAATAACAACTCCCTAGATGGTTGTTGTGTTCCTGCGTGTGAATGAGGTCACCAGTAGGCTCCCAAAGTGTTTCTGTGTAAGCAGCAGAAGAGGCATCGCGCGAGTGACTCTTAATATATCGCAATCGTTAATAGGCTACGGTACCCGCGTTACATCAGGTGGGCCGTATGCTTGTATGCCTCCCGTAGTATAAAAAAAACCTAATTCAAATATTACTCTTTGAAGATAAAAAGTAACTTTGTACACTTTCTTTTTATATCGCTAACATGGCGAACAAACGCGCGATCTGTGTGATAGTAAATTATTATAGCTTCTGAACAGTTGTAACAGTTGTAACAACAACGAAAGATGCCCCTGGCATCTTTCGTTGTGCAACATCCTGTAAAACCTGGTCATGTAGAATGTCATACTGTAGAATCCTGGGGGAACATTTAAGAGGGTAGGGCACATAGAACTGGAGAAGTACCTTCACCTCACAGAAAATACCAGCCAAGTAACAACTCCCTGGAGCGTAGTTGCGTTTCTGCGAGTGAGCGAGGTTACCAGTAAACTCTCAAGGCGTTGCTGTGTAAGCAGTAGAAGTGACATCGCGCGAGCAATACTTAATTGTATTGCGAGCTTTCATATGCTACAGTAATCACTTTACATAAGGCGGGTCGTATGCTTGTCTGTCCCGATGTTGTTTAAAGAACCCCAGCATGGAGTTCACTCCCCGTGTAAATGTTCCGTATACGATATCGATCATTGGCATGAGGAAATATCATGTAACATTTACAAATCGCAAAAAAATATTCAGCTGTACCCGTAGCAAAAACACGGAACCCACCTAGGGTTCCGTGCAGGTACTGTGCATATAAAAATGATAAAAGTTTTACTTCCGACTACAAAAATATATCATAATTGTTAACCTAAAATTTGAGCACAGAATATTTTCTTTATGCTCTTTAAAATCCGCAATTTTTTTTTATTTATATAATTGCATTCGTCCATAAGATATTTAAAAACAGAATGAGCCGCAGTTACCAAGTTTATGAATAAGTCCGACCGCGATGAAATTTAAAAGTGAAATTAGGCCAAATTTAAATGTGAATATGACTGAAAATTGTGTTACTCGTATAAATGTAAAATTCATTATTTCGCGTGTTTTACAAACGGATTATTCTGAAGTAAGGTTTCCTTAATGTCTCAGGAAATAAAAAAAGAAACAAAACGTATTAAATCTAGAGTGAATATTTCAAAGAGTATGATATTTTCATATCTTAAATAAATAGAAAAGTGATGTCGCATTCCGAGAGCGTACCTTTTTGGCATGTTTCGATAAGTTATCAACGAGTTTTTGTTGCAACTCTCGCTTTTGAACTTGCTCTATTTTTTATCTTATATTTAATACTAATTTTTTATAAATGTTATAAAGAAGAATGCCCATTGTTGTATGGCGTTTGATTTCAATATTATTTTTGTTGTGCAGATATGATATTGGCTGCAATCTGTAGAGCTTATGAGGAAATATCATGTATTCGAATAAAAGTAAAATTGTTTACAAATATCTTTGGATTTTCAACACACACACTAATAATGTGTCTTCATTTTAGGTTTGTTTAACAGGTATATCACCTACATGTTTCGATTGTATTATAGGTAGCTGCTAGATATAATGTATTTGAAGTATAAATAAGTAAATCATTTTTTCTTCGGCTTCGAATGGGCAGCAGAGTATATACGTAGCTCCCAGTCGGCATGATTTTTTTCGATATCTTCACCAATTATCAGCATCGTATCTAAAAGGGACTTCTTACTAAATTTTAGCTTTAGAACCCTCGTTAAAGCTCTGGCTTCAAACAAGCATTAGGTGGAGCATAGCATAAACTGTAAATTGTGTTAGTATATAGGCATACCGGAGTGACTGAACTAGTTTGCAGTTAGTTTAATCTACTGTGGTGAGCAAAAAGGATGCACTTTTTGCATAATTTCATGAAAACTATCAGCGTTGTAATAATACCGAGCGAATGATCTATTGGCGGCAGTTCGCAGTAAACCAACGTAGTAAAGGATCTTTAAAATCCCGTCGATCACAGGGAAAATTTGAATTCCCAACAGTTGAATGAGCGCAAGTTGATGTGAATTGGATGCACTTGTTCGGAAAAACTAAAAATATCGTGAAGGAACTCGCACCCTGAATTTCTCTGTTGAAGAAGTCTGACAGACGCTCTGTGTCCGTAAAATCAGTATCTTCACCAAATCTTTAGGCTTAAGTAGCGGACCACCTTAATGCTAAGGGAATAGAAAATGGGTTACGCTAGAAAGATAAAGAAGTATTTCACGTATTCCGTTGTCTGGATAGTTGAAAGAATCATAAAAAACATACAATAACGAAGAAGATTTAAAACGGAAGCCATCGAAGGGTTAAAGGAAGTCGATCACAATATCTCAGATAACTGCTAACACCCTAAAACCGTACGCAATGAAATTCCTAACGCTTATGTCGTGAAGAGCAAACAATCTCGGTAGGTCGTGAATCACACGGCACACCGAAGGGCTGTAGATTCTACCTGGCCCTTTCATTCAAGGCCGCTCGCCTTTTTTTGTAATGACATAACATTTAGGATGCATGCGTTATTTTTTGAATTGGGTATCATCGACCGCATAGTCCGCATACACGGTTGGCGTCTTGTTTTTAGGGATCCGTACCGCAATTGGTTAAAAAAATGCAACTTTTTTTTTATATTAGTTCAGCATAGCGGCTCCACTTTGCCTGATGGTAAGCGAAAGAGGAGCCCAAATCGCAACTGCAACTGACAAAATACTACACCGTATCCTGTCAGTTGACGCTGCCATGCTGACCCGCAAGATGCTTCTTCACGCTTCGTTTGAAGGATCCCATATTGTAGGACAGAGGGAACACATATGCAGGCAAGACGTTCCACTTTTTAATGGTACGACAAAGATAGGAGTTGCCGAACTTTTTGGTACGCTACTTTTATACTTCCTTGCCTGCCTGTATATCGGTCGAGCACTTATTCTCAGGAACTCGTGGATGTATCAATTTAATATCAAACACTTTTGACAGTGGTCATTTGGAACTGTAAAAAATCAAGTTTCTGAGTCAACAAAATAAATATATGGTTTATGTTTTAAACCCCGCAAAGTAAAACCTAAAATCCTATTGATTTACAATTATGAAATTTGGCAAACACAAGATCACAAGGCACAAGTAACAAAAAGGCACAAGAATAGGACAAGACACAAGAACAGGAAGAAATCCGAGAATCGTATACATAAACACATAAAAAATCGCGATTACAGCCTATACTTGCAGTCGGTGAAAACGATATACGATGCTTATTCAACTACAAATTAAGTTTATTTTCAATCCGACTCGTCGTTTGGTAATTTCGTAATTTAATTTTTTTTTTACCACCGCTTTCAAAGCCTTGTTTACTAAACGGTGATGGTGAGATACTAACGTCGTAAAATTGCCGACGATAGTGTACTTTTAGTTACGATTGATCCAAAGTTGTGTGCAAAATAGCAATATTCCAATGCAGATTGACCTAATTGCATTTTTGACCCCGGGTGCATCGTCTTTGGCAAAAGGACGTAACCAAAAACCATAAAAAATGCCAATACGGAAGCAACAAAAAGAAGAAAAGCTGTTCTTATTTTGAGACTGGCAACTGGTTCGCCCTTATTTCATATGTTTTTATGCTTTCTTTTTTGTTGAGATTCGTTCTCTCTCATGGTAACAATGAAGTTTTTAGGGTATAAAAGAGCAATATAAAGAGAAGCCAAGTTGTTCTTATTTAACAATGGCAATTGGATCGACTTTATGCCGGGTGGTTAGCAATGCAATAACACTAGTAGGTGGGTTCGATTCCCACACAGGACAAACATTTGTGTGCATGAACATATTAATATTGTCGAACAAATAAATATTGTCGAACAAATTACACAGCGCCACCTAGCCCCAAAGTAAGCGAAGCTTGTGTTATGGGTACTAGACAACTGATAAACATACGTAAATACATTTTTTTTTTTGTAAATACATACTTATTATACATAGAAAATACCCAGACCAAGACAAACAGACATGTTCATGCACACAAATGTTTGTACTGTGTGGGAATCGAACCCACGAGCGTTGGTGTCAAAGTAGCGTAACAACGCGTTTCACCACTGCGCCACCGAGCTCGTCATAATATGTGTTTGTATTGGGCTTGGTGAATATAAGAGAAGTAGGAGGTACCTAAACAGCCCGATTGAGGAGTTACCTCCGTTGAACAGAAAACCGCAGTCAAATAGCAACTCCCTGGAAGGTTCAATGTTACTGCGAGTGAGTGAGGATAATAAGGCCCTAAGGAGTTGCTGTGTTATCGGCAAGGGTGGCGACGCGAGTATTACTTCTTGTATTGCAAGCGTTCATTACATCAGGTGAGGATTTCATATCGAGTGGACTGTATACATGCATGCCACCCGACGTTGTTAAATTAGCTTCTTTTTCGGATTCAGAAATTACAGTTCATGACACCATGATGCTGGAATGAAAACAAAGTGTTAACACCAACGACGTATGACTATAAAAACATCTTAGGTTAACACAAGAGAAACGTTAAAGAACAGTTTCGCGGTAATGAGGAAGAGACCGAATACTACTCTTTATAAAAGAAGTAGGGCGCATCAAAGCAGCCTCACCACACAGAAAATCGCCAAATAACAACTCCCTGGAGGCTTGTTGTGTTCCTACGAGTGAGTGAGGGCAACAGTAAATAATTTGGGGTCCTTTTGTCGACATATTTTTTCCCGTTGAATTCACCCCGATCGGTAGTTATTCAAAAATTTTATTTAAAATATACCGTATTGACTACAATAATAGGTAGATAACCTACCTATCACATGCCACAGCAAATAAATAAAAAAGTGCTTAAACGTTCTATATTTATTATCATATTCTATGTCGTTTTAATTATTTTACGTAAGCACTCAACAATCATTTCATGATGTTGTTATATTCCTGAACATAAAACTACTTATAACACTACTCAACAGTAATAATACGAGAAGTAGGTATTAGTTAGGCAATAAGTGTATTATATTATATTAGTGTAGTTTACTACTTAACAAACAATGTGAGTTTGAAAACAAAGTGTCGGTAATAAAATAACTATTAAGCAAGTCACCACTTGCTTATTAGGTATTTTTTTGTTCAGTTGCTATTACAAAAGGCCTACCATAGACTACAAATATAATCCAGCAACTTATCGCAATGATTCCTTACTAAGTTATTAAAATATAGTTATAGAAAATCATTCATTTTGAACTTCCTATTTCTAATATCCATTTGTGTCACAGTAATAATAAGGTGTTATGTATCCGAATCTAAACCATGCTGAACATTTTGTCCATCATTACCATTTTTTTTAAGATAAATAGAAAGCGACAACATAGCACGTAGATTGCTAATATTTTTAAATCTTCCACTCCCATTTAGGAAAATATTTCCTTCAACTTCCATATATGTTTGGCCTTTGACAAATTACTTATTAACTTCTAAGATATATTTTTCAGTGACTAAAATCATATTTATATTTCGTGCTTTTTTAAATTAGGTACTACTTTCCTTTATGTCAAGCTGGTTTGTGTTGTCAACGAAAGGCGTATAATTTCACGATAAACAATAATAAATCACATGACTACGTATGGTCGATAGTACCTAATCTCAAGGTGTTTGCATTACGAAATACTATTTCAATTGAGGTAAAGTATAAAAAGAGAGTTTATCGCCAGTTTTCAATATACCATACGGCCACATACGGTCAACTCTAAATAGTTTCAATATATATCAAAAATCTTCACTCAAAGGATTCATATAAGTATATTTACCATCAGAGGAATAGTCTAAAATATTTTGACTTTGGCTGAATTTATTACCTACCCCTTATCTTTCAGGTACAGTTAATATCGCTGATCGGCGTAATTATTAGGTATGTTTAATTAGCGGATGTATGCTTTAGTATCACTTTGGGAAGCCGATTTACAAACAATAAAAGTTATCTTAGGTAAAATTACTTCTATTTATTTATTTCGAACCAAAAATAGCATAGCGCAGGGCTTGACTTGCACGCAACATTTCTCGTCCCTTTCTGTCAAATAATGCGAGAAAGAGAGGCACTTTTTGAAGAATGTTATGGATTTTAAAGTTCTACAGTTTTTGTTTATGCCTGTCGAAATATATGAATATTATAGTGAACACAGGTTGTTTTATAATCTCGAATACTGAGGTACAAAGATTATAATACAACCTGAGATAGTGAAATTCTTATTAATTAATGAAAATCGTTTAAAACGGATAAATACTCTACCATTACGATTGTGTTTCTTTCGTAACTTGTGTAGTTGTTTTTTTTTAAACGTAAACTTTATACGGTGATTTATAGCTTCTCATCGATGTCTGTTCATCTGCCATTTGTAATTTTGCAACAAGTTGATGGTGTGGTTTAAATAAGAAAACCATATCCGATATCTATAAATTGTTCTAGAAGTCCAAAGTCTATCCAAACACAATATGCGTATCTATTTATGAAGGCTGCAACCAAAACCAGTGTAATAATTAACTTAAGTGCATGTCAGATGTTTTTAGTGAGACATTGTGGGAATAGATGTAATCAGTAGTTACTAATTACTTCTGCGACGGCGATGCAATGGTAGCCGATATAATCTTCTTCTTTGCATCCTAATCCATTAGGATTGACCCAAGCCTAAGGATTTAGCGAAGACACTGATTTTTACATGGAGCGTCTGCCGCCTCCACATCCTAAAGGAAAAACCTTTTCTTTCTTAGGTTAGGTCACACGCCTTTCAAAATATATTTTCTTGGACGAGTGGGTTTCCTCACCATGTTTTTCTTCACCTGATACTGCAATTGTAGCCGATGTAAGAAGTTCGCTAATGATATAGATTGACACACACATTTACATACACTCTTTCTATCTATATAGACACCTAATTCCACGGTTTTTGTTTCCGCCAGCAAATTTAAAAATGAAGTATACTTAGCAAAGACTTCTATGTATACATACAAGTCTTTGATACTTAGTTATTGTTATCGATTCGATTAATGTTTTTCTAAAATTATATTTCAGCCAGACTATGAATACTATAGATGTAAAAGCAAAACAGTAATCTTTAATACTGACTGTGACTGTCCGTTACTCACACAGCATGTAAAAACTATCACACAAATTTTGTTGAAATTGTACCTACATAGCAATAACCTCACATCCCGGATTAACATTTAGGCTTTTTTTGATCTCGGATATGTTTCAGGCTCTTGGTAAATCTTAAGATAAATTAAGATGAGATGGGATGGGGTGACGAGATGAGATATTTTATCTTAATTAAATTAAATATTTACAAATTTTGTACATTAAAGGAACAGTTATAGTATCAACATTTTGTCCATTTCGGACGTACAATTTTATTATTTAAAACAACATACAAAAGTAATTAAATTATAGTAACGTTTTAGAATACGGAATAAACTTTTTTCTGTATTCTGAGAGTAACGTATAAAAGACTTAGACCAAATAGCACACGGCAGAAGCCACGAATAGCAGCTAGTTCCTTACCACAGTCCACAGTTCAATATGTACTCTAGAATATTATCATTTGTACGACTTCTTTACTTCACACTCAAGTGAATCTCCTGCGCTATTTAAAATGCATCTTATTGTTATGGAGTTTAGATCTACTTCAATTTGAATATTATACGCGTTTTCCATTTCCGTGGTGTATTTTTTGCTAGGTATCGAGTTTAAAGAAATTCGAGCCAGATTTATCGAATTAGTCTTTTAACATCATTAATTAGTCACTAATACTTCGTTATCTGTTATTTTATGAAAAGAAAAATGAAACAAAAATTGTAATCTAATGATTCTATGTATAAATTTTACGCAACTTCTTGTAGTAGGGCAACAAGATGTTATAAATAAATACATACTGTCATACAAATTACACAGCGCCATTTAATTTCAAACCAAGCAAAGCTGGTGCTATGCGTTTTGACAACTGATAAACATACGTGAATACATGTTTTTTTTTTGTATATAAGTACTTGTAATACATAGCAGTGATAATCCAATGGATAAGAAACCAGCCTATTGACCAACTCGTCCTCGGTTCGAAACCTGGTGTGCCTGGTGTGGGCATGTACCACTGAAATCCTGTTTTCGGATTTGTATATAATACGTGGCCCTTCACTGCTGGCCGTATGGGGAAGCTCAAGGTCGCTCAGCGTGCTATGGAAAGAGCTATGCTCGGGGTTTCTGTGCGTGATAGAATCAGAAATGAGGATATCAGCAGGAGAATTAAGGTGACTGACATAGCCCACAGGATAAGCAAGCGGAAGTGGCACTGAGCCGGCCACATAGTTCGTAGAACCGAGAACCGCTGGGGAAGAACGGTTCTCGGATCGTGTCCCTGTACTGGTGCACGCAGTGTGGGACGGCCCCCCACTAGATGGAGCGACGACATCAAGAAGTTTGCAGGGAGTCGATAGATGCAGGTGGCACAGGATCGAGACGAGTGGCGCTCTAGAGGGGAATTCTATGTTCAGCAGTGGACGAATACAGGCTGAGATGATGATGATGATCTGTAATTATCACTTGCTCGGCGGTGACGGAAAACAATGTGAGGTAATTTGCCCGTCTAAGAAATTATATTCGACAGACGTGCGACCTAAACTAAGATATGTCTAGTTATCCCTTTGTGTTGTGTCAAGGCCTCCATGAGTACGCCATGTCAAAATCAGTATCTTCGGCGAATCCTGAGACACGGATAGCGGATCCTGCCAATCCTAATTGATTAGGAAACAGGATTACGCAAAGAAGAAGACGTACATACAATAGAAAACACCCAGACTAAGACAAACAGTTCATGCATTCAAATATTTAGTTTGCGTGAGAATCCTCGCGCCTTGCTAAAGTAGCCATCACAAGCTATCTCGAACTCATGAAGTTGACCTAAATCTTTACTGGTAAAACCATCTTTACATGGTGCATCCTGACAAATATCAGACGCAGAGTTATCTATTTCGCAAAACCACATTAAGAATTTCTATTCTCATTCTCACATTCATTCGCACGAACACAACAATTCTCTAATAACTTGTTACTTAGCTGCGGTCTTCTGTCAAGTTGAGGTACTTTCTAAGTCTGAACGTTTCGATGCACTCTTCTTCCCTTTCGTCAGAGTCTCATTTATTACTTATCAGGATGCTCCACGTGCAAGTGAAGTTGACTTTGACTGTAAAAATTATAGTGAGTCACTTACACACCAAAATATATAGGAATTATATTGTATATACCATGTTATAAAATAAATAAACACGACAAGTATTATGAATGTAGAGTCAATCGAAGCCAAGGTTCACGAGCCTTTTTAACCATATATGGACCATTAATATATTATGACTCCCGCACGGTTACAATTAATTTTTTTATACTACATCGGGAGGTATACAAGCATACGGCCCACCTGATATAAAGCGGGTACCGTAGCCTATTAACGCTTGCGATATATTAATATCACTCGCGCGATGCCTCCTCTGCTGCTTACACAGCAACTCCATGGGAGCTTACTGGTGACCTCACTCACACGGAAGAACACAACAACCCTCTAGGGCGTTGTTATTTGTTCAGGGTAACTTCTGTCAGTTGTCGTTTCCTCCGTTACGCAAAGTGGACGAATCGCTGGCCCATACTACAAAGGAAAAAGCCGACCTCCTGGGCTCTCTTTTTGCATCCAACTCGGGTCGAGTCTCGAGTGCGGTGTGAGAACTCTATGCCTGAAATTCATTACTCACAAAAAGCTGTCCGTAGAGCCATTATCTCCCTGGACAGTCACATTCGCTATCCACTATCGTACCACTCGCCACAAACTTAAATTTCACCCTCACCATCTGATGAGAGACAATCCACTACAGTACACTTTTTGAGGGATTTTCTACCACGTACGATGAAACAAATTACCCTCAGTTCCCAAACAAAAACGATATGGGTGCCTTCAAGAAAAGAGCCAATGTTTCCCTAAAACGGCTGGCAACGGATCACTGGCCATTTAGTGTTGCTGATGTCTATAGGCGGTGGTGACCACTTGCCATTAGGTGATCCACATGCTCGTTTGCCCACCGGTAATATAAAAAAAGCATTTCGGTAATGACCATTGGCAAAGCAATAACGCCGACAGAAACTTTCCATAGAACCTTCACCTTTTTAATCTATCTATAATTTTAGTGTGAACTTCTTTGCAGGGTAGGAAGAGAGAACCGAGCATCCACGAGTCGGTCCTTCACACCTCATCCATTTCTTAATAATTCATAGCATTTTTCATGCGCACTCGTCGATTCCCTTGTCTCCTGAAATCACTTTTTGATAACCTTTTATTGAGAGAGGATATAGGGACCGTCAAAGCAGCCCGCCTGAGGAAGTACCTACACCTCACAGGAAAACCGCAGTCAAATCACCTCTCCCTAGAGGGTTGGTGTGTTCCTGAGTATGAGTGAGGTCACCAGTAAGCTCATATGGAGTTGCAGTGTTAGCAGCAGAGGTGGCATCGTGCCAGTGATACTTAATGCATTGCAAGCGTTTATAGGCTACGGTAACCGATTTACATCAGGTGGGCCGAATGCTTCTATGTCTCCCGACGTTGTACAATATAACAAAATAACCACGATGTATTTCGTCATGGTTATCAAAAGCCTTACTCGGCACCTACATCCTGCTACTTTCGTATGTATATCGGTTTTGTAATTATTTCCTCATGCATACTTTCCACATGGCCAACCAACGCAGCATGCCTCTTCTTAACACCGATACTCTCTTCCAGACCAACTCTCTGTCACATCTACATTGCGAATGCGGTACAAGCTTTATGCCGCATCTCGGCGGCATTTATTCTTCTTTCATCCTCTTTGCCAAACCCAGTTCTCGCTTTCATACATTAGTTTTGAGAACTAAATAAGTTAAAAAAAAAGACTGTGCTTTAGACCACACGACTGAGTAAAACTTCTTTAGGTCCATAGTGTGATACAGACAATAGGCCTGCACTGTATCTTAGATATACGAAACTTATCTCGCTATGAGAGAAAGGGAGAAAGTAAATGTATGCTCGCACCTCTCTCTCTTGCCCCTACAGTAATATACGAATCGTAACTTTCTCTCTCTTTCTATCTTCACTAACTTATATCTCCCTCTCAACTTCCGTTCGCCTCGCCCGATCACACTTTCCGTAACGCTCTCGTCACGCATTCACCAGTTTACTCGCCAAGTCAAGCGTGCGTAAAGAAGAAGCGTAATAATACTCGTACTAATAATTGCGCAACACTACTGCTACTCAATTACTAATACATTAAGTACGCATACTTACATTGTATAGTCTGAGGAGTTACTGCATTGGCAGCGGGGATAGTATCGCTGTATCTTTCCAATAATGGTTTACAAATGGCAGCGTGGGTAGGGCAGATAGCCCACAGTGACCCCAAATGCCACCCATGACCTCGCCCACGCGTGGGACAGTCAATAGGTGTCATCAGGTTTGCCTTGTTGGAGAACTGCGATAATTTTTCCTTTTTTATGTACATTTATCGATTGTGAGTCACGTGTGATTTGATTCATATCCGAAACTAGTTATTGACCGTGACTTGGCGCGTGTGGGTTTTGGAGCTTAAGTAGCTTATTGTACTCGTACTCATCTGTTCAGCTGTATTTTTGTATATTAAATCATCAGTTAATTTTTCATGTTGTTCTATGATCTTATATATGAATCTTACATAATTGGGTGGATCAACTATTCTTTGCAAAAAACATGTCCCTCCATCAATTAAAAATATTTAACTATGTAAATTTTGACGAGCTCGGTGGCGCAGTGGTGAAACGCGTTGTTACGCTACTTTGACACCAACGCTCGTGGGTTCGATTCGATTCCCACACAATACAAACATTTGTGTGCATGAACATGTCTGTTTGTCTTGGTCTGGGTATTTTCTATGTATAATAAGTATGTATTTACAAAAAAAAATGTATTTACGTATGTTTATCAGTTGTCTAGTACCCATAACACAAGCTTCGCTTACTTTGGGGCTAGATGGCGCTGTGTAATTTGTGAGACAATATTTATTATTTATTATTATTATTATGTATTTAAAAACTTCGCACTACCCGTTATCAGCATTAGCTGTAATCATCTTCCAAAGATATGGAGCGCTCCGGAGTTAATAATAATTATCTAATTATTATAATTATATAAGCCTAATTAGGAGGTTGAAATTTTGCATCATCACAACACCTAAAAAAGTTTACACGGATAAAATGACAAACGCAAATTACATACCGTGACTACAATACCACAAAGCATGACATAAAATCATCATAAGCCACTGACGAGCTCAGCGGCACGACAATAGAGAAGAATAAACAGTATCTCAACAGAACAGTGGTAGTCTAACGTACAAAGAACTAATTCAGCGACTAATATCCATCTCGCTTCATGATGAAGCCATATACCACTAAACTCGTGATTTTAGATTTATATAACATCAACAACAAGCTGAATGTCAACTAGGCACTTTTGTTGAAATAATTACCATTTTTGTCTGGGCAGGGTTACTAACTATATGTTTGTGCGGATACTCGCTATTAGGCACAGATCAACAGTCAAATTACTGGAATGTGGCTCTCTCAACCTCGACATTAGCAAAATTATCATTAAATAAACAACGATGGAGCCACATTATTTTAAAAAAATAGAATATAATTACCAATTTAATTCCAGAGCCGGACCAGAGCCAAACGCACATTAGATCATTTAGACCCATCACTATTAACTGAGTGACGTGCTACATACCACGAGCGTATATATAGAGATAGAGCGCATTAAACCATCCCGTCTGGGAACGTAAATACGTGGTGGTACCTCCACCTCACAGAAATCGCAGCTAAATAACACCATTCTAGAGGGTTGTTATATTCCTGCGTGTAAACGAGGTCACCCGTAAGCTCCTAAGAAGTTGCTGCTACTAGCAGAGGTGGCAACGCGCGAGTGATACGTAAAGCGTTCATAGAGTAACCGCTTTCCGGTGGACCTTATGCTTGTACATTTCTCGACGTTGTATAATAATGCATAGAAGGGCGCAATCGTACACGTGCGACGATTCGTAACGTTTCTTTAATGTTCTCCTACTGCTTAAAAGTCTCAACTATGGCGGCTCCACGAATTTGCAGCGGAAACGGAGCGAAACCTTATGACAAAGGTGACAATGAACAACAAGAGATGCAAAACGTCACGGTGGAAGGTAGCCTCGTATCTCGTACATCTTCATTGTTTTTTGTTCATACAACGTCGGTAGGCATGCAAGGTATATCTTAAGCTAGACGATTTGATATAAACTACTTTGTGTTGTGTTGTAAACGCATGAGCTAATGGGTAACGGCAGCACACAAAGTAGTTTAGATCAAATTTGCGCAGAAAATTGACTTTCGCAAAATAAATCTATAAACTATTTTGAGATAGCCACTTTGCATCACTCGCAGTAAAGGCTCGTACGTTAACACCTCTATTAACATGGCAACTACTCAGGCGCTTAATGGCATGACAAACTCGCAAGAACACAACTCTTTAGACAGTTATTTGCTTCAGTTTTCTTGAGTTAGAGGTACTCCTTCAGTCAGGTTACAATGAAGCTGCTTATCTCACTTAATTAACTACAATGGGCTTTCTTACAATAGATTTGGTACGATAATAGAGACCACTACCATCCCAAAGATCCACCTCGTAGTCATGAGTCGAGTCAAGAAAGATGTCTACAAGACTTTGGTTTAGGTTCAGTCGTGCCATGATTCCTATATATTCTATATACCCCACAACTTATATAACTTTCTTCCACATGTTATTATCATAAGATATTATGAAGGGTTCCAGTGTCAACACAGTGATATTGATACCCTCACCCGCTCGCATCTCTTTGTGCATCTTCACGCTCCTTCTTTTACCCTCTTCCGCAGTTCGTGGACTAAAGTTCTAAGGCCTTTATACTATATCTACTAGTAAATATACAAAGGAAATGGTAAACTGTGGGTTCTAGACTCCTGCAACATAAGAAATATGGCTATGGACGCACCAATTCTTTGATACCGCTTTCGATCTTAGTCACTTATAGAAACACAGCACGCCTCCAGAAAAATATTATTTGATTTTTTATACATCGTCGAGAGTTTCATGGACCATATGGGTCCACACTGGTAACCTCACTCACTCACAGGAACACAAGATTCCAAGGAGTTTTTATTTGGGTGTGGTTTTCTATGAGGTGGAGGTACTTCCCTAGTCGGACTGCTTTGAAGCACCCTACCTCTCTTAAAAATACCCAGACTCGGTTTGCCTTGTATTGGAATCGAACCCACTAACATAGTCGTTGAAATAGTATTGTTAACCACCGGTTGACTAACGTCTTCTGCAAGGCGGAGATACTTCACCAGTTGGAGCTATCCAGGATAAATACCACTGTTCTTACTCTTTGGGTGGAGCGTTAATTTGTTAGTCAGGAAGGTGCATCACGTGCAAGTAAGGTTGGCTTTAGCTCTATCACTTCTTCGCTTGTTATTATTACGTAGTAAAAATTGATTCATTAACACTTATGAACACCATTATAGATAAATATAACAGTAAGTCCACTAACGACTGAGGCCTTTTTTGACGTTCCTACGAGTGAGTGAAGTTACCAGTAAGGTATTGAGGAATTGTTGTGTTAGCAGCGCGAGTAGCAACGCGAGCATTATTCCTTGTATTGTAAGCGTTCATAAGCTAAGGTAAATACTATGTCACTTTACACTAGGGGAGCTGGGTCTGCGGCGTATTGGCAGAGCTGCTTTTGCACAATAAGTAAATAACAGCAAGCTGCGTAAGCAGAGCTGCTAACTCTAACCCTAACCGGCGATAGTGATCGTGTTGTTGTTTTTCAGTGCTCGCCATACACGCTCCAACTGACTTTGTATTGGAACGGTTTTTGGGGCGATAACTTCACTTATCGATATCCTTTATTCAGTTAATCGAAATTTAATCTATTTTAGGGGAATCTACAATACTTAAGGTACATTCACGTCGAACAATCAGCTCTCTAGCTTCAAAACTGAAGGAGTACTACGCGTAACAGTCGAAAACCGCAAAACTGCAAAAAAGACAATTTTCTCGTTTATAAAGCTTCGCTGGCTAACGTAGTTCTGCAACCAGGTCGCCCGTCTGAATGTTTGTCATCCGACGTGGTATTAAAAAAAAATATCAACCCTCGCAGGAGAGTAGTCTCTTCAAGAGAGCGAACAGTGACGGGCCCTCTGTGCATTACTTAGAATGCAGTCGTAAAAAAATTATCGTATCGTATCGACACCAACGGGAAACTATGTTGTTCATTTTTACACACTTTTGACAACTAATTCTATCCCTTTCTGGTCCATGAGAAATACAGTTAAGTGTCCCTTTCTAACTATATTTATCTAACTCACTTGTTAGATGCATAAATTGTCAAGCATTGCATATTTTTTTTTCATCATACAACTTGATTTAAAGCGGTTACCGTAGCCTATTAACGCTTACAACACATTAAGTATCACTCGCGCGATGCCAACTCTGCTGTTAACACAGCAACTCCTTAGGAGCTTACTGGTGACCTCATTCCCCAATCAACCAATCAACAACCCCATAGAGAGTTGTTATTTGAATAGAATTGATTTTGGAACCTTTCTTTGAAGTTCACCTACTGTTGTCCCCTATATTGTATATTGCAGCACGTGTTGTGTGGGTTCAGCGGCCATTGTTAATAAATCTATTCATTATGTGTAAGTAGGTTTGTCTTATAATAACTCATTAGTACTGTTACGAACTCCATTATAGAAAGTTTTATGTGAGCGCTATTTTTAGTGTTCTATACAAATACTAATATGGGTCTGGGGAAGTACAGTCGCGGTCAAAAATGCAAGAACGTCCGTTTTTTATATGTGCAAACATACGGCTGTTATATAGGATTGACTGGATTAGATACCTAGTAAGCATAAGTCCGCCTTTGTACCATTTTCTTTTGTGTAATTTTGCATATCAGTATTTTTTGTATGTAAATTCATTGACACCTCAAGCTAGACTGTTTGACCCCTGTACCGTTCTTATAGCGTACGAAATAATAATGAAAATGGTGCTACAATTGTCATACATGAATTGTAGCTGTATGTACATTTCAAAATTAGAATTTACATTTCAAATTCATTAGAAACAAACAAACAAGGTGTTGTCAAGATCTGCTGCCAATGTAGCAACTCTATAGTTCTATATGAGCCCGATAGTGGTTTAGCTAGCAGTAGGTACTTTAATTAACACCAAGGCAGGTTCGACTCCCTAACAAAATTCACAACAAGAAATACATGTCTGTCTATCTATGTATTTACAAAAAAAATTAAGTTTATCAGCTACCTTTAAAACAAAATTTACTTAGTTTGGGTCTACATACATGGCGCTGAGTAAGTAACCCGCAAAAAATCTTACAAACCTTATAATTAACTTATAATTACAAAACTTATAATCTCACACCCTCGCACTCAAGCATTTACAACTCTCCAGTGAAATGTTATGTGCCTGCGATCTTCTGTAAGCTAGAGCTATTTTCCTGGTTGTGTTATACCAGATATTGTTATACCTTTAATTTACAAAGCTACTCGATTATATTTTGCATCAAGTTCTGATAAAGTGTGATTTGATTCTACAGATGATAGAGAACCCTACACCCCAAAACCCTACTTTAACTTTGTAAATAATACATGTTTATCTTAATATACACATTTATTAAATAGTTTAAAGAGAAGTCAGTACTGGTCGTGGCTTGCCTTCGCACGGTACATCATAAGCCTTTTAAAATTTACGTAAAAGAAAGAAGAAAGGGTCCGAAAATTACTCCTTTTCTATCCTGTGCTCTCAATTATTATTACATGAATTTATCTATATGGGAAAGCTAAGGCACAAGACACCGAGTCTTGTGGCGGTCGATTTTCTTTACCTTACACACCTCACTTTAACATTCATAGCTCTTCTCATGCATGCATCATCTTCTGAACAGTTTCTAGGGCTCTTTATATCAGTTTCTGATAGAACATGACAAATTTGGTCATGGTAGGTTAGTCTTGGCCTTCCTTGGCTCCTACATCCTTCCACTTTCGCATTGTATATCTGATCCGTGACTCTTTCAAAGTCAAAGTCAAAATCTTTATATTCCGTAAAAATGGCTACATTTGTTTGGATTCGTCACAATTTTTTCCCCTACAGTGCAGTTTATGACTAGGTGAGCACTGATAAAAATACTGCCAAAAACCTTTCCACCTGCATTCTTTCTACGTGTTCAAATCAACCGAGCATTCATTACCAATTACTTACGAGATAAATTCACGTTTTGCACTTTAGCAACCAAGACACGAGTACATCGAATCTTGACCGCTCTGCACCACACCACCACATCAACCCTTACTCATCCCACTGCGGGGATACGGGTCTCCCTTTCAACCGAAGGGGTTTAGAGCATACTCCACCACGCTGCTCAAATGCGGATTGGCGGAGGCCAGTGTTTTCAAACCGCCCGAGGGCACTGACTTAGCTTAACGCCTGTCATCTATCGACAACAGCCGGGACCGACGTCTTAACGTGCCCCCCGAAGCACGGACCGCTCTTAGATAATGTGAATGTGTTAGAAACTTAATTCATAACCCGCGTGAGGAAGCATCTGACCAATACTCCTGTAGGCTTATGCAGATTGCGTCGAAACACTATATTCGAAACGGAGTCGAAAAGTTTTCACTCAAAAAACGTATGAAATTTGAGCGAAAACTTTTCGAATCCGATTCGAATTATGTTTTCCGAGACAATGTGAATACTCTCATTGGTACTTTAGCTGACATCATTGAATCTATCGCAAGCTATGTATGTGTATTTACTGCAGCTTCTTGAATCCACTTACATAGTATAAATTCAAAATCACTTTTGTATGTACTTATATCTCGCACGAAATTTACAATTCTTAGTCTTCTCATAAAGTAATCAAAATTTTCGTTAAATTTATCACATTTGTTTTAACTCGCTATTGTTGACTGAAAGAGATCCCTAACGGAATAAGTCCGCCACTACAGTCCATTTCCCTCAGAATCATGTGCCTAGATATAGTTATGTTTCATATTGTACAGGAAAGTTTATTCACATCGAATCCATCCTCAGATCTGAGGATGCTTGTATGCCTCCCGATGTTGTATCAAAAAAATTGGCCAAGTGCGAGTCGGACTCGCGCACGAAGGGTTCCGTACCATTATCTATGAAAACGGCAAAAAAAATCACGTTTGTTGTATGGGAGCCCCCTTAAATATTTATGTTATTCTATTTTTTAGTATTTGTTGTTATAGCGGCAACAGAAATACATCATCTGTGAAAATTTCAACTGTCTAACTATCACGGTTCGTGAGATATAGCCTGGTGACAGACGGACGGACGGACGGACAGCGAAGTCTCAGTAATAGGGTTCCGTTTTACCCTTTGGGTACGGAACCCTAAAACCTAGTTCTTGATACTATGCCTCAGACTACATTTATATATGGATAACATAACTCGTATGTGAATTAATTAAACTTTATAATCAAATACTCCATAAGGCAACTCCCAATAAGCATATTCGGGACAATTAACCGTACTTTAGAAATTAAAAAAACATTTATTCGATATTAGAATTACTTGAGCTGGGTCCGTACTGGTGCCAGTACATTTAATTTTTCATTTCATAATTAATGATGTAATAATTTTTTTAAAGTACAAAAATTGTTACGTTATTTTAAATGACAGGAGCTCTAGAAAACGCTGAGCGTGCATAAAAAGAGCTAAGTAATGTTAAAGAAGCGAGTGAAGTGTATACATAAAATTGTCTCCTTCCTAGCATTAACCTTTTCCTAATTCATTAGGATAGGCGATGTCTGCTTTGTACATCTTAGGATTTGGCGAAGATACTGATTTAGACATGGAGTGACTGCCTCCACATCTTCCGAAATATAATTTCTGGGATGTGCGGGTTTCCTCACGATGTTTTCCTTCCCGCCGAGCAAGTGATAATTACAAATATGTAATTATCACTTGGTCGGCACGGTGTATACATAAATCTGGAAACACAAATTTAGTGGTAAGTGTGTCCGCATCTGGATTCGAACCAGGAACCATCAGATATTAGGTTCTTATCCACTCGGCCATCACTGCTCTACTAAACTAACTTTATACAAACTTGTGTATTTGTCTTAATAACCTAGAACATTCTGATGGAGCTTCTAACTCATATTATTTACAATACATCACATTTAAGTGTTATATTCATATAGACATAATTAAAAACAATGATTTATTAAAATAAACACTGATAATAATCGAATTCTTATTAAATAAATGTCTCAAACGACCTGCATCTGCGGGTATAACCTGTGTTTACGATTGAATTTCACCTTGCAAATAAAGCCTTTTCAAGGTGACAGCGACTGCTCCGCCGGCCGGTGTCATTATGTGCAGCGATCAGAATCTTTTCAAGTGTAGTGCACATAAATGAAAAGGTAAACACCTCATGTATACAATTACGTGTTAAAATAAATCATTATACAATTTTAACACTCGGTTTTACAATAATTGTTCATTATGAGAAGCGCTCCGAAAAGATTCTGGTTCTAAAATTTATTATTTATATATAAATAGACAAAGACATTTCAGTACCCTCTTTTCCTCTGTTTGTGAATCAATTTTCTTTTGTATCTGTCGATGAGCTCTAGTGATATAGATAGAAAACTTTGAAATAGAAAAAGTAAAGCTGAAAACACGCAAGTTTGTATACGTTTTCCTCAAATTTTCAATAGTAAATATGGTCGAATTTCGTTCATTGGGACGAACATTAGATAATATAAATATTTCTAACACTTGATTTTAAAACAATTGTCTTTAATTAGAGCGTTCCGCAGAGATTAAGGTTTTTAATTACCCCCGAACACCTGCCAACTCCCGAAGCAATGTTGTAAAGGTGTTTTTTTTGCAACGGGTCTTCCTTTTAAATTTTGACATTCCATAATGTAGAAAGTCTATGCAATAATGGCCAAAATGCAGTCTAATTTTACTCACGGAAATTTGTTTAAGATTGTTTTCTTAAAAATTTAAGATAATTAATAAAATTTTGTTTAATTTCCTCGCAAGCGTGTTTAAAAACGCGTGTTATACGAAATACGAAGCATGAGCATTGGTCATTATTACACTGTCAGCTTTATTACGTCCTATATTCACTCGTACAAATAGTCACTTAATCCGCTTGTATTATAAAGAAGTCTCAGAAAATTCTAATAGAATAGGATTGGCGGGATCCGCTACCTAAGCCTAAGGATTTACGAAGATACTGATTTTTACAGAGAGCGAGTGCCGTTTGACCTCCGCAAACCAAAGGCAAAACCAGACCACACTTAGCTACGCTCACACGTCATTCGAAATATATAGTTTCTTGAACGTGCGTGTTTCCTCACGATGTTTCCCTTCACCGCCGAGCGAGTTATAATTACAAAGTGTAAGCAGCAGAGAAGGCATCGCGCGAGTGATACTGAATATATCGCAAGCATTAGTAGGCTACGGTACCCGCTTTTCACCAGGTGGGCCGTATGCTTGTATGCCTCCCGACGTAGTATAAAAAAAATAACATTAAACTTTTTGAGACAGTCATATATACTTTCTTCAAACAGACTATTAATCAAGAATTTTATCTGTTTCAAAACCGTATCGATATTAATTTGTGGTTGCCATCGCATCATAGATTCTCGAAATACTCGGAGATCGTATTAGAAACGATGCCCGGAAATAATTGGGGCTCCACGGACGCGGCCTTACAAGGTCTCGTTCTTTGGGACTTTTTTTTTTATTGCCGTAATCCTGTGGACTCCGAAAATAGGCATAAAGAGGTCACGTATTTACATGGCGTATTCATAGTCATTTTGAGGTTTTTCGGATCTTTATTACCCGATAGATTATAAAGGAGGGTAATGTTTTTCGCATTACTTGAAACGATACATGTATGCATAAATATTTTGTTTATCACGGCTTACAAAACATGGTTTGGTAGTGGTGTATAGCTGTTGTCTCCAAAATTTTCTTTAGTCACTTACTAACAATCAGTGCCTCTTAGTACAGTTAGCTTATTCGAACGCTTTGCAGCGTCCGTGGTCGCAGGAAGACTTCCTGCGACCACGGACGCTGCAAAGCGTTCGAAACGTCAGGTTCAACAAAATAAATAAAATACGCGATACTTCCGTTAAAAATTGTTTAATTCAATATATATAACATTATAAACTTAAACTAATTTCACGTCGAGTCGGCGACGCGTAGTGCGTGTCGTTAGGCAATCGTCCTCGAAACTCCGGAAACACTTCCCTCAGTACAGAATTCTTCCTTCATGAAGGTCGGCAGATGATGAATTGAAACCCTCACCACAAAGGAACTAAAATTTACTTTGTGGCGAGACTCTAGTCGCTGGACCCTCAAGGTGAAGTTGGTCTTCTTCTTCACATAGTCTACAACCTCCTCGACCTCGATAATATATAGGTATACTTCATTTATCTCGGAAGAAAGAATATGTCACTACATATTATGAAACATAATTTCACGCGTCTGTCTGTCTGTTTATAATGCGGTTTCCACCAATAGACAGAGTCATTCTTGAGGAAGGTTTAGGTGTATAATTTGTTAAGGTATCGGTTGAAATATGACGGCAATTGTTGAAAATGTCGGAAAAAGTCGAGCCGCTTGGGAGCTTTCATCGGATATTATAAGGATATACAGTATGAATCCTTATCAACTTAGATACGTTAGTTACCTTAGGCATTTCATGCACATTATGATAATCTTTTACACCATATTAACTGGCAACGGACTGGTGAAACGCCTCAACATAATATGTTCGTTTTTACACGTAATCAGGCAGAAGTTATCAATGTTGTATATAAAGAAATATTTTAATTTGTTTTATGTATATTTATGCACATAAAAAAATACATTTAAAGTACTTCAACTAGTATATAGATACGTATTATGTTACATTTAAATCTATCTACATATTCGACGCAACAAGCTGATGCGACCTAATGTCAGAAAAAACAGATAGGCATCACCTACATCACTAGTTTGCATTAGTGATCGATGGGTAGGTTATAATATACTCAACTACCCGTGCAAAGTCGGGGTTGGTCGTTAGTAACTGAATATTATAGAAAATTTTTTGCTTATATTACCCAAACCATAACAAATACTTATTAGAATAATAATTGTAATAAATCAGCTTTTCATCATGGAAATATTTTGTTTTAGTCAGCAGAAAAATGTATTCGGTCAGCAAACATTTCCAAGTCGATGGGAATGTGTCCCCCATTAGAGTTAAACAATAGGCTAGGATTATTTTTCGGTTAGGTTAGGGCTGTCTTGAGATCCTGACCCAGAAATAGAAATCCTGCAATAGGGTTCCGTCCTGAATGACGAGGAGAGAAATAGAGTTGGTCTGAAAGAGAGTGTCGGTGTTAAAATAAGAAGAGGCATCCTTCGATGGTTTTGAAATATAAAAATTATGCATGTAGTAGGAAAGAATTACGAAACAAGTAGGCAATGCGAAAGTTGAAGGATGTAGGAGTCAACGAAAGACAAGAGTCACCATTACTAAATTGGCAGTCTTTTGTCAAATTATGATCTCAGAAGAGAGAAGAGGGTTTGTAAAGACCGAATCATGGGGCACTCTGTTGCCTCTGCCTACCCTGCCATGGACTTGTTACGAAGTTATGGTACATACCTATAGTAATAATAGTTAGTTTACATCACATAGATAAGATAAAATCACATATATTTTTATATAAAAAAAGAAATTATTAAATCAAACAATACTCTACCATGTATATTTTATATTTCTCAATAATTCTGAAAAATATTGTTTTACCTTTTTACTTCTATTTTAATTATCGAATAGAAATGCGTAGGTGACTATCTATCACAGGATTTTAGTCATCTATGTCATTCTAATTAAAATTTTGATAATAGCCCTGACCTTTAAGGCCTTATGATAAAACGTGAGCCGATCCAATTAACACATATTTAAATTATGTGTTCTGCTACTAGAAATAAAAGCAGATTTCAAATGAACCACTATTAAATAAAAAATCTGATTGCCATGACACAAATATAAGAAAAATTAAAAACTTGCAAAACAGTAAAAAGTTGAGACATAATAATGTTTGGCATGTTCTTAAAAATATTATAAAAAAAGACAACAATCTCATCTGCTGATGGTCCTTTAAATAATGGCGTTAAAAGTAAAATGTGGTAATATTTTGAAATTAAGTATTAAGATTTTCGATAATAGTCCATTTAGTTATTTAATAAAAATAATCACAGTTGGAGGCCTCTACAGCAACGTTTCCACTGTTTCACAAATGGGTATACGATTTTTAAATGACGAAATTTTGGAGACGTAAGCGCCTCACGATTAGTTTTTGATAGTGTCAATAACTGCCAGTAATATAGAACACGCAAGATAAGCAAGGTCGACCGTGCCTGTCATTGGAATTGCAAACAGGAATTGTAGAATAATCAAATCAACATTGAATAAACAGAATAGTTATAGATACATAGAGAATTTGCTTTATGAGCGCAACGAGGCACGAGGCAAAAATTGTAAGCAAAATTATAGTTCATACGATAATACATGCAACGAATGCTTTGTCAATGAAAGCTACCTTTTCAAGGCCTTAAGGTTACAAATTTTGTCAGTGGGTAGGATTTTCAATGGCAGTAAGATATGAACTTGTATAGATGTTTAATTGATAATATGCGCAAAAAAAAAGATATACTCGTACATAGATTCATTACAATCATTAACTTGTAGGCAACATTTTATATAATAATAATAATAAGTTATCTTTTTGGTGACTTTTGCCTAGCTATATTGAAATAAAATAGTACCTATAGGCCAAAAACGGATTCTCGCATCATAAGGCAGGTGCAACGCATCCATTGCCGATATCACTGTATCATTGCTATGTCAATGCCTAATATTATAGTTACTAAAGGTGATTTTAAAATCTTCTCGTGTCGTAAAGTGGTTGATAGTGGACATAGGCCCCTCCCCGTTCCTGGAACCGGTCTCAAATATTTGCTGAATGACCTCGTGGGGCAGTTCATTCAGTAACGAGCCGACTGACACAAAATCTGTAAAACAGGCGCTTGTATGTTTGAAAAGATTTATTCTTCTTTCGCTGTTGTGAAGTGATAGAATTTACTATAAACTGGCTGCCGGCCGTAGGTTTAATATAATAGTATACTCTACTATATTTTTATAGTGTTATATGTTGGAAGGTGTTATTGGTAAGAAAAATTAAATAATATACATTTTAATGTCAAACGAACTATGTATAGGTACTTCTCCTTTTACCATTATCGTGGCAAACAAGCGTATTGCCTGTCTGCAGTTACCATGGCCTATGAACACTTTTTTACACAAGGTAAACAGACAACGTAATAAAGGGAAGGAAACATTTGCAACACCAGGGGCCTTACCAGCATCCGACCCTGTAAAAACCCCTCAATGAACTTTTAAAGAAACTTTTTTTCAGACAACGTCGGAAGGCATACAAGCGTACGGCCCACCTGATGTAAAGTGATTACAGTAGTATCCTATTACTTTACGAGCCACTTTTATATGTATATATATATATATATATATAAGCAAATCTAAATATATATATATATATACATATTTAGATTTGCTTTTTAACTATATTTATAAAGGTGTATTTCCAGAAAAATCGCAATTTTACAAAACGAATAACGCCGAGTTCTTTTGTCCATGTACTACAGATAAAACTACGAACACATATATTCCACACAACTTTGAAGACAGAACTTGGAAGATTCGTACCTATATACCACATGTACCACAAAATTCGCGTTTTCAGATTTATGTACACATTTGTAATTATTACATGCTCGGCGGCGAAGGTAAACATGGCGAGAAAACTCGCACTTAAAAGAAATTATAATTTGAAATAATGCGTGACCTTACGTAAGACAGGTTTGGTTTGCCCTGTGGTAGAGGTCTGACGGCAGTTGCATGTGAAAATCAGTATCTTCGCCAAATCCTTAGGCGGACCCCTCCAATACTAATGCATTAGGGAACGAGATAACGCTAAAAAGAACTTTGAAGACAGAATGTTTCGTTGAATATACACACATCAAAAGTGTCTAGGGATCAACATATATTTTTGCAATAACTTTTCTCCTGATTGATATTAATTAAAATTTTCTTTAAGGATTCATCAAATAAAGTGTTTTCGTTTGTCTACAGTAACGATAAACCAAGTCACCTTTGCATTAATAAAGAAATTTGCCATTTTCATAATAAAGGGATTTTTGACATTTGAACCACTAACATTAAAGTTCGAAAAAAAGACTGAAATAACAGTTTTCTTTAAAATTTTATTGGGTAACTTAAACAATTAATAATCCGTGTTTCTACCGCGAACACTAACAACACAAGAACATCGGTTTGGCATACTCAAAATGAGTTCATCCAAATCACGCTGTGGATTGGCCGCCCATGTTCGTTGCAACAACAAAAAAAGGTCTTCTTGCGACTGGATACCCTCCATATTCGGCAGAGCTCTTCTCTGTAGCATATCCCATGCATGCTCAATCGGGTTCAAGTCTGGCGACTGAGCAGGCCAGGGCATGACATTGATGTTAGCTGCGGCGAGAGTCTGTCTTACAACTCTTGCGGTGTGCGGTCGTGCATTATCATGCATTAACTGAAATAAGGGACCGATTTGCACTTGTAGAGGAACGATGACGTCTGATACAATCGTCTCAGCATAAATTTGAGCGTTGAGGTTGCCTCTGATCCAAATCAACTCAGTTCTTCCGCCGATCCAAATACCCGCCCATACCATGATGGTTCCACCACTATAAGGATGGACTTCCTGGCAGGATTTTAATCGCTGTTGGCGTCCAGGGGTTCTCCAGTGTCGTATACGTCTTGTATCCGGTCTCATACCAAAACGAGACTCATCAGAAAAGCACACGAAACGCCATTGTTCTTCTGCCCAATTTCTGTGTTCAAGAGCCCATTGATATCGAATCCTACGATTGTGCATTGCTATAGGTGGTACCCTTAGCGGTCTTCGGGAATGAAGGTTCACTTCATGCAAGCGGTTTCTGACTGTTTGGTCGCTAATTAAGTTCCCTGAAGAGTGATGAAGCGTCACGGCTAACATCATGGCGGTTATTGTTGGAGCTCTTCGAGTTGTGATTTGAATGTATCGGTCTTGTCTCCGTGTCCATGCATGGGATATGCTACAGAGAAGAGCTCTGCCGAATATGGAGGGTATCCAGTCGCAAGAAGACCTTTTTTTGTTGTTGCAACGAACATGGGCGGCCATTCCACAGCGTGATTTGGATGAACTCATTTTGAGTATGCCAAACCGATGTTCTTGTGTTGTTAGTGTTCGCGGTAGAAACACGGATTATTAATTGTTTAAGTTACCCAATAAAATTTTAAAGAAAACTGTTATTTCAGTCTTTTTTTCGAACTTTAATGTTAGTCGTTCAAATGTCAAAAATCCCTTTATTATGAAAATGGCAAATTTCTTTATTAATGCAAAGGTGACTTGGTTTATCGTTACTGTAGACAAACGAAAACACTTTATTTGATGAATCCTTAAAGAAAATTTTAATTAATATCAATCAGGAGAAAAGTTATTGCAAAAATATATGTTGATCCCTAGACACTTTTGATGTGTGTATTTGTCACCGCGTTCCGCGAAAATCTCACATAAGATGTATATTATAAATTAACCGGTACTCGCAGCCGTCATTCTTGACTTTTAGTTCATGTTTCACGCAGCACAAATATTCCCATATTTTGGTGTCTACATCAATAGTAATCCAGCTGCATCCCTGCTACTCTTAAATTTAAATTTTCGTAATAAATATTGACAATAATACATGCAAGTTACCCGTGGGAACTTGTTAAGATTACTTCTTATTGTGAGGTAGTTTGTATTCTTCGTATTGACTGAGTTGTACTCTCTAAATTAAGGTTTTTTTTTTATACAAAGTGCAACGGTACCTTGGTCAAAGAGTAAGGTTGACAAGCACTTAGCTGTACATCTGATTTGATAGTTGTACATGCATACTGTTGACAGACTTTTTACCTGACTGGGGTGAACCAAAAGGAGGGTTATCATTTTAGCATGCTATGTATGTATACATGATGTACGTTATCTGTCCGACATACCTCCTAAATGATTTGTCGTGGAATTACAAACGAGGTATTATTAAAAGCATATTGCTATTCCGCTGGTCATAGACTATAATGTCATAAAAATCCGACATGGCCGCTTTGGTGGCCATAAAGCACTATAAAAAAATAAAATTATACCAGTATCCAACGTATTGCTGCTTAGTATTGTATGGTATTGTCTAAGGTTTTCGCGCTTGTTACACATTGAATTAAACATTTTTTTTAATTTTTAAAATTAAAAAACGCTGGAAGGAAGGAAGACTCCTGACCTCCTCCAGTAGGAGGAGGTCAGGAGTCTTCCTGCGACCACGGACGATGCAAAGCGTTTGAAACATCAGGTTCAACAAAACAAATAAAACACGCGATACTTCCGTTAAAAATTGTTTAATTCAATGTATTGCTGCTTCTTAAATTTTCACAGTGGTAGGTATACATAAACATTAATGTACAATATAAAACAATAATATGTTGTAACATGACTCGTAGTCAAATGGACAATTCAATGGCAGATTTATCTCATTAGGGATCTCTTTCAGTCAGCCTTAGAACACGAAGGGGATATAAGTTTGATGAGAATTTGGGAACATTAGGACAAACTTATAATGGAAAAAATATCAAAAATAAATAAATAAATGTTAAACATAGATATTATCATAAAATTGATGTTGTATGTACAAATGTAAAAAAATATAACCAGAATTAAAAGCTTAAAGTTTTTTATTTAATATCTACTATTATTTTTTGGGAATGCTAGTGTTAATTAAATTCGTCCATTCAAACATTCAAGTTTCAAACTTAGACTTTGTGTTTTGCTCTACAAAAAAAACGTCAAATAATTATGTATGTATATCTTCACGCCAGGCCCCTTGCGGGTTAGGCAGTGAGAACCGAGTGCCATAAGACGCGGCCCTTACATACTGCACTCGCTTCTCTAATATTCATAGCTCTTTTCATGCACGCTCGCCGGTAAGATCATTATTATCCATTATGTCAGGAGCCCCAGGAGCTCCTGACATAATGGATAATAATGATCTTTCACAGCATATTATTCTATTTTACATTTTTTAAATGAGGCAAAAATCAATCGAGCACAGACAGAAATAAACATCTTTTACTATGGTCACTCTGGCTTTTATGTCAATTTATATAAACACGTCAAGTAGTCATGGAGTTTGTAAGACCAGTGGAATTATTACGATCACAACATTTTATGTGCGTTTATGTATACAAATGTTATTTTCGGTTTCATTTATCTTGCATTCCACACTGCAACAGCGTTGCTTCAAATCCCTGTACGTTATTTCCATACGAATTAGTTTTATCTTTATTTAATTCGTTGCGCGTATATATTCGTAGAGTTTAACGCACTTTGAAGATGTTATAACCTCTAATACAACGTTTTTATTCAATATCTTATCGATTAAAAGCACATTGCTCGATTTGTTAACATGTGCCGCGGAAGAATCTTCATCTTAACGCGATGTATTGAAAATGCAGTTTTCTTCAACTCTGTAAGGTTGGTATCTATGATGCACCTGTCTATGGATTTCATATAAATTGTTGTACTATCTGGTCTGAACATGTTTAGAAAACGGGTTTATTGTAACAAGAAATTACACGGTTACACAGAGAGCTATAAATTACATAAGACAGGCACATTTATTCAGTAGTTAAAGATAGAAATTGGTTTCGCTTTATTCTAATGTGTATTAGATCAATTTATTTTTACACCGAATCTTTTATGTGTTAGATAAGATATTTTTATTCGTCTGAAAGATATTGCGAAATAATAATTAACTTCATACTACTATTATAAATTCCAAAATAACTTTGTCTGTTTGCTAGCTTTGCATGGGTAAACTCGAGAATCGGTTATCATGAGATTTTGTATGAAGGTAGTCTAAGCCCTGGAGATGAGTATGTATAAAGTATATATTTAAGATTGTTTGTCAGTCGTCTAGTACACAAGCACAACCTTCGCTTTTGGCAGGAGACTGATGGCACTGTGTGATTTATTCAGACAATATGGAAATGTTTTGCAAAATAAATTTTTAACACGAGAATATACTCAAATCAAAGACATTAATCTTTTAGGCAGCATATTGTCGAACAAATTTAGGAAACAGACATAAATCTTTGATATATTTTAATAAACATTTGGTCGAAATTAATAAAACTTGTTTCTATTTTTGCACTGTGAATGCATCAGAGATATTTGAAAATCCATAATAATATATAAAATTGTCGCAAATAACACTTCTTATCTACTATTATTATTTTTACTCTATGGATTTATGCTATGATTGAGTGTTAATAATTTCATTAAAATATTTTTGTATGGTGTTGTTTGTAAAATGAGTTTTCGTGATATTAATAGCTCTGAGAACATTAACTAGACTAATATTACCTTTAAGCATTGAACTACTACTGGTAAATGGGTATTATATTTAAATAATCGGATCGTCGGAGACGGTAGGATTAATATCTTTAAATAATGCGACGAGAGCTCGATAACGTATTTACGCGTGTTGTTCTTACCCAGCACGCAGGTTAACCAACGTCGACCGCAGCCTGTCTATGAATGAGTTTATCTCTCTCGATTGCTCTTCTAAGTTCTTCGGAGGGCACGTTCAGACGATGGCCCCAGCTGTTATCGATAGATAACAGTCGTTAAGTGACCTTCGGACCTTCGGCTTGAAAACACCATCCACCGCCAATCCGCAGTTTAACAGCATGGTGGAGTAGGTATGCACTAAACCGCTTCTGTTGAAGGGAAACCCGTATCCCTGCAGTGGGATGAGTTACGGTTGGTGTAATAACTCGGAATGTATTCAAGTAATAGGGTTTGTAAGAAAAATAGACAAGGATATTCAAATGCATTATACTATTGATCAACCCAGAAAGTCCTTTACCGCCCTAAGATTCATTAGAAAGAAACAAAGAAAAATTTGTGAAAATATACAAAAATGTGTGTATCGTAATGGCTACCAACAAGGAACCTACTCTGCATAATGTTGGAGTACACGGGTGACCGTGTATCAACGCTGTTTTTCATCACGCCCTTAGTGACGCAGGATTCCGGACACCAGACAATTAATCATCCATCAACTTAAAAACAACAAATGTATAAATTCCGATGTATATTAAAACAAATAAAAATGCGGCACTTCAGTATTTGTAATAATAAGATAAAAAACCAGCGCACTTTACTATATAGCAGAGATATGTAGCTGCATTGGATGGTTGGATCATTAAATAATTAAAATTAATAAATAAAACCACAAATAACCAAACAGGGGTTCAAGTCACCCTACTGCCTACATATAAAGATCGATATTACATTACTACGATGTACATTTTAGATAAAGATAACATAAATTGTATCTTGTACTATAAATGGGACTATTACTATTCTCATTATTATCATTAACGTATGTATAGGCTGCGTTCGCAATGATGATGTAAGAAACAGAGTTGGTCAGAAAGACAGTAGGTATCTGTGTCAATAAGAAGAAGCATGACACGCTGATGTGACATGTTAACACTGCAGGAGGAAACAATAACTATGCGAAAGAAGGATGTAGAAACCGAGGAAAGCCTATCGTAGCCAAATTGTACGTGTTTTATTAGAAGGGCAGGAGCCCTCCAATAGAACCAGCGGCCGTGCTAGAAACGAGCTGTAAACAATAATGAAGCAAGTGACTTTTCTCTGCCTACCCAGAAAGGGTTTTGTGCAAACATATAGATAGTTAGATCATTATCGTGACTTCGAGTTGTTGTTAAAAAAGTTTGTAAAGCACACAAAAACGAGGAAGGTCAAGACTATGTCATGACTGACATATATCAAGACCTACTTGGTAGTAGTTTATTAGATAGATAGGATCCCTAGGGACCAGCGAGCGTACTTGACTAGAGCTATGATTATTAAAGAAATGAGTGAGAGGTATAAGGACCAAGTCATGTAGCGCGTGGTTCTCTCTGCCTACTCAGGGACGGGGCTAGTCCTTTGAGGAAGATAAATCTGTCGCCATAGAACGTATTTTAAAACTTAGCATTAGTTTATAATTAATTCTGTGAGTGCGAGTTGTTAAGCTTGGAAGGACGCTTTCTTGCCAGAGATCAAATTTATTAAATTTTATCAACATTGTATTAGTCTCTCTCTATACTGTGGCAACAAAAAATCTTATGTTCTACAGTTACTCGTATTATTTTTCTTCTTAGCGTTATACCGTTTCCATGTCCATTAGAATTGGCGGGGTCCGCTACCTAAGCCTAAGATTTGGCGAAGATACAGATTTTGTCATGACGTGACAACTACACACCCCAGAGAGCAAACCTTAGGTTACGTCATACGTCTTTCGAAATATAATTTCTTGAACGTACGTTTTTCCTCGTTGTGTTTTCCTTCAACGCCGGCCAAGTGATAATCACAAATGTGTACATACTCGTAAATCCCAAAATATGAATTTAGTGACCACCTACCAGAATTTGAACCAGGGACCGGTTAGTCCTACATTTATTATCTATTGTTTTTTTTTATACTACGTCGGGAGGTATGCATGCATACGGCCCACCCGATGTAAAGCGGGTACCGTAGCATGCATACCTCCCACCCGATGTAAAGCGGGTACCGTAGCCTATTAACGCTTGCGATATATTAAGCATCACTCGCGCAATGCCTCCTCTGCTGCTTACACAGCAACTCCTTGGGAGCTTACTGGTGACCTCACTCACACGCAGGAACACAACAACCCTCTAGGGAGTTGTTATTTAGCTGCGGTTTTCTGTGAGGTGGAGGTACTACCCCAGACGGGCTGATTTGATGCGCCCTACCTCTCTTAAAACATCCAGACCAAGACAAACAGACATGTTCATGCGCACAAATGTTTGCCTTGTGTGGGAATCGAACCCACGAGCGTTGGTGTCAAAGACGTGTCATTCACGACTGAGCCACCGAGCTCTTCAATTGTTGTTCTATTGTTAATAAATAAACCATTTGTAACACGCTTTAGTAAGTATATGTACTGCTGTAACATGTGCTAATACCAAAGGAATCGACTCTACTCCTTCTAATTAACTTATGGTACCTACACTAGTTTGCGTGTCATCGTGAAACTTAGTATCTGAATGTGGTGACCCGAGCTCCAATGCAAAAAATGAAAGGCAGTCATTCTAATTTTTCATTAATTAAACAAGACTATAACACATTATTAGGTACCTGTGCCAAAAACACGAAATGCCGTGAGAAACAAAGTTCTGTATAGACATGCCCCCGCCAGCCAACCAAGGGTGCTTTTTATCGCAAGGAGCCGATAAATTCAAACGGCGTAAAATCATTATTAAATAGAACGTTGAAATGACTGTATTAAACTTAAGATAAAAGAAGACTATCTAATAAAAATAAATTACAACTTAAAATAAAATAAGAGCGAAGAATTGACGCCTTTTATTTTTCTTATTCAGTTTGAATTCACTGATTGCCATCATCTAATTATTCAGTGTTTTCTCATAAAACAAAAAAATATATTTCTATATCACCGTAAAAAATGTTTCGCTTAACTGAAATTCTAACATATTACTTTGATAAAAACGAATTCAGATCACCAAATAATAATCAACGTACATTAAATAATCAAATATGAATCGACCTACATTACGCTTAAAAGCATAGCAAAAACAACCAATTCAATTTCTAAATAACCGCAAAATGTATCGCACAAAATTCACACATTACTTTGATAAAAACGAATGCAAATCTCGAAGGAATACGAATCGATCTAACCTTACGCTTTTAATAAACGCATTGTAGCTAATGACAGGTCCAATTTGCAAATACTCTAAAGGTCAATACAGTCACTGCGGAAGACCTCACCGGGACCGGTTCTATAGGTTTGAGTCTAACAATTTGCCGACTGGTATTTTAGCATTTTAATAGAGATACATGTTCCGACGTATCGTCAAATACTGAGCTATGCGGTCACGGGAACCGAACCTATTTGCGTAGAAACCCGGAAGATAAAATAGCAGAACAATTGGGACGATTTTAAATAGAAGCACTGCAGCTTCCTCACTGTTTAACTCCATATAACCTAGAACATTACTAGAATATGCCCAGATAAATTGAATATTTATTTTTATGTTTTCAAATGTTTACAAAACTTATTTTTATACAGTGCCCCAAAAAAGGAATACAATATTTTCAGAGTTTATGTATGTTTGTAAGTTCTTTACTCCATCATAACAACTTTAGTTATAACCGATTCATAAATGTATCGTTAGAATTCTTACGCTATCTCGGGTAAACAATATAACGGGTCATGTATTCGATATTGTATTCGATATTGTACAGATTAAACAAAAAAAACGTCCAAAGCTACAGAGTGGAGTATCAAAATAAAAGGTCTTTAAAGGTGATCTCAAAAAAATATAATAAAATATAAAATAATCAATCTCATTGTATAGCAGTTGTTTAAACGGGTTTTTATTAGAAATAATGGCAGACGTGCTTTTTAAATTATTAATAAATTGAATTGTTGCTTAAAGTAACTCAAACGATCATTCCAAAATACAAACGTTAGGACAATACTATATAAATATTAGTCAGCGGAGAGTGATATAATAGATAGCTCAACATTTAAAGGCTTATTTCGGAATCAAATCAGGAAATTGTAAACCCACAACCGCGCACAAACTAAATAGCGGAACGACACACGCTGGAAAGTTTATAGATCTCGTAACGGGTCTTAGGTATTCTCTCATGCAGCTGAAAAGATATTATGTTCATATGAGTTTAAGAAATTCAAGATAACAATAAGTCGAGCGACGCGTGCGAGCATATTATCAACCGTTGAACACCGTGGGTTTTTTATCGAACCATTCACAAATAACCGCCACTCGGGACCGTTAACACCTGCCTACACCAAACAATATGTGAACTTACTATATCACACATCTCTACATCTACCTTGATAGATATAAAATTAATATACGCACATCAATATACAAATTATGTATAATCAAATACAACCAAACAGACGTCGAGAATGCTGACATAAACAGTTATGAGTAACGAACTATGTAGTATTAATTATGAAAAACAACTCGGAAATTCACGTTTTCTTACAGTTATGTGTTGTGTAAGAGATAACCTGAATTGAGATAAGTCTGTTTGGATGTGGAGCTTTCGTAATGTTGGTAGAGCAGGGCTCTACATGTGGCAAGTATGAGAGATATAGATAATTTTGTATACACAAACTAGTCTATATATAAAGAAATCTTTATAACCTGTTTCAAGGCATTCTTAACGGTTAAGGCGCACCCATGGGGCTCGAAAACCGCAACATGCTTGATGATTGGGGATATTGTAATAGTTGATTTATAGAAAAGAGACAAACTTACCGGCCGTTCGGTGCCAGCGGTGAGTGTACCAACTTCACAGCGAAGAGGAACTGTATTGCACACACGAGAAGACAGCAAAGGTTCAACGATAGTGTCAACGCGCACAGTGCTAACGTCACTTCATACACCACTGCAAATTCCTCAGGGGCACTCGTCGCCGGAGCCGATATCTTCAGCAGGAACAACAGGGCCAGCAGGGCGAGGAGTAAACTTACGAGGCATAATAAAGCTAGAGAAGTTAAAGCTTCTTCGGTGGCCGCTCGGTTACTTCTACTTCGGGACTGAGGCGGCCGAGCTGCGGCTACCCCAGTTGCAGTTCCATTTGCTATCTTTGGAGGTGATACGACGGGGATCGGAGCTACTACTGAGATTGGAGCTGCGGTTACGTTAGGCGGTTGAGCTCCAGGGCTGACGCTAGCGGACGTTCCCCCCACGGAATGTTTCGAGGAGTCTAATGTGGAGACGTTGAGGGGTAGGTGGTGGTGCGGCCGCCGCGGCATGTTCTGGTAGCGGTGGTCGGCATCGTTCGCCGCCGGCGGCCGCTGCGCATGTTTCAACATGACGCAGCTCTCACGCCGTGACCTGCCATCTCGCCGACTGGTTCTCCGGCATTCGGGCCGGTTTCGAGGTGACGCACGATACAAAACGCGATGCGGCCGCACAGCCGACGGACGCCAGTCGACTGTTCACTCGCGCCGAGCCCCCCTCGAAACGAGCGTACCCGTACCTGCGTCTGAGCGTAATTATGTCAATCAAACCAGCGCAGGGTGCACACTGCATACTGCAGTCCGCCGCAAGGGTTCGTCTTTACCAACCTTGCCCTGACAATGGCATGAATAATGCCACTTAAAAACATAATAACCCCGTTTGCCAAACAATGACTTTCTATTGACATATTCTAATGTTTTGTAAACAAATTATTGAATTTGTTTAAACTTCTCGTAACATCCGAAGCTGGTAGGCGTTATATAAATATTTATTTTAATTCATGTGCCTCGTTAGGACTACCTTGTTAGATATTTTAAACAGTTCACTTGCAATGTAAATATGAAATTAAATTTATATAATGGATTGAAATGTAATAATAAAGTTAACGAACATCTACTTCTTGGAGGATTATTGTGTCCCTACGAATGAGTGAGACTACAAGTAAGATCCTGGGGAGTTCCTGTGTTAGCAGTGGGGATGGCATCGCACGAGCTTGTAATGCAATCGGTTATAGGCTACGGTTACCTCCTCACATCAGGTTTCTCGTACGCTTATTTGACATCCCATCTTACATAAAAAAGATCGGAAACATTTTTATTGCCTATTCCCTAATATTTTGAGTGACTTCGATTTACGGAAATCTACAGCGAAATAAAAACTAGAGCGCTATTACTCTGTTTTCTTGCGAGTAAATGGTCACCAGGTTTTACCTTACCAGAGGGAGTCTTGTACAAAAGTCGTCTGCATGGGTACCTCTGTCTCACGTATTTCTACCACCAAGCAGCTATATTTATATAGGTAGCTGTGTTCCGGTATGAAGGGTGAGATATGACAGAGAAATTACTGGGTACTGTGACGAAACATCCTTAGTCACAAGATTGGCAGCGCGCGAGTAACATCCCCGTGGTGTTGCGAGCGTCAATAGGCTGCGCTGACCACTTACCATCTGTTTGTCAATTTAGTTTTACGAAAAACCTAAGTAATAGTTACGTTAGCAACGATCAACGTGCAACCCCTTGTTTAGAAATATTAGGTTACTGTGGTAACCTGTTCGCTACTGACGGGCCGGATGCTTGTTTGCTATACGAGTACTATAATAATAGTACCTATAAACAATCGTTAGTTTCCAAGTAAATGTCAAACATTCAGATGTAGTTATTACAATCTCAAATGCTAACTCAACACCTTGTCTCGTTTAGACAACAAGAATTGTCAGCTGATCTCTAAATAGTTTACCCTGTACCAAAACCTACACTTATATTATCAGCATTATATTATCATTGTATCAGCTATTTTTAGCTATTGACGAGCTCGGTGGCGCAGTGGTGAAACGCGTTGTTACGCTACTTTGACACTAACGCTCGTGGGTTCGATTCCCACACAGTACAAACATTTGTGTGCATGAACATGTCTGTTTGTCTTGGTCTGGGTATTTTCTATGTATAATAAGTATGTATTTACAAAAAAAAAATATATTTACGTATGTTTATCAGTTGTCTAGTACCCATAACACAAGCTTCGCTTACTTTGGGGCTAGATGGCGCTGTGTAATTTGTCCGACAATATTTATTTATTAGCTATACTATAGGTATATATAATATAGGTAGAGCAGAATCGTTAACTGCACCTAAGTAAAACTAAACCCAGTTATTAATATTAATTCAATTCAAACCATTTTATGTTCAGACAACAGATTTATAAAACAACAGATCCATAAATAAATACCTTAACATACATCTTACTCAACCGAACCGAAGCGGTTTAGAGCATACTCCGCCATGCTGCCGTCCGTCCGTCACCCCCACCCTCAGACGCTTGAACCGCAATGGTCTCGTACTGTGCGGTTCCAGAGAAGTTTTCTTTCGAGAACTCTCAAGCTGTGGAATGAGCTCACAGCCGAGGTTTTTCCAAGGAACTACAGCATGGAGTTCTTCAAGAAATGCGTGAAGAGGTTTTTAGAGGGTCGGCAACGCATGAGTGACACCCCTGGTGTTGCAAATGTCCATAGGCTACGGTGACTGTTTAACATCAGGCAGGCCGTATGCTTGATTGCCACCTTAGTGGTATAAAAAAAATGCTGTTCAAGCCACCGAAAGGCCACTGACTTAGCTTAACGACTGTCTATCGATCTATCGACGACAACTGGGTGGGACCGATGGCGTAACGTGCACTCCAAACAACTTAGAAGTTGGAGGTAGATAATCCATTTATAGACATGCTGAAATAGATGTTGCCTAACCTGCGTGTTCGATTACAGTGACATGCGCGAAGACACCATCGAGCTTCCCTTAACTTCTTCTTCGCGTTATACCGTTTCCTAAGCCATTAGGGTTGGCGGGGTCCGCTACCTAAGACTAAGGATTTGGCGAAGACACTGATTTGTTACATGGAACGACTGCTGTTGACCTCCACAACCCAGATGGAAAACCAGATCTTTCTTGGACGTGTGGGTTTCCTCACGATGTTTTTCCTTCACCGTCGAGCTAGTGTAAATATGTACATAAATCCGAAAACACGAATTTAGTGGTACACGCCCCCGCCACGACTCGAACCGGGGACCACTTGGTCAATATCCCGGTTTCTTAACCACTGGGCTATCACTGCTCGAGCTCGACCACACACTCACAATCGAGCTCCTCTTAACATATATATGATATTATAATGTTAACTAGAGAAGTATGTAAGGACCGCGTCTTATGGCGCTCGGTTCTCTCTGCCTACCCCGCAAGGGACGAGCCATGCAATTCTGTAAGAGCAAACATCCTTACATCCTCGGAAACATCGGCTGTTATAGCCTCGAACACAAAATTGCAATTCCTTAGTGTCGCTTTTCATGGTTGTGCGACACTAGCGCCGCAAGACTGCAGTTGGAATTCTACAAGGCAAACAGCCTCGCGTACGCTTACAGCCTTATAAAATACCAAATAAAAAGCCGTGATCGCAGTAGACGATGTCAAAGCTGTGACATCTATGATCACAGCGACGCACACGGCCATTACGAGTCGCTTAGAGAATTGCATGGCTGGCGTTAAGATATGAAATACAATATAATCTCAACTAATTCCACAACGATGCGCGACGCGTAATGCATGACATGAGGCAATCGTCCTCGGAACTTGCGAAATACGTTTCCGTCCGGCCAGAATTCTTCCTGCATGAAGGTCGACAGTCGATGAGTTGGAGTCACCACAAAGGAACGAAAAAATTGCTTTTCCAATTTCACTCACTCAACTCGATGGCTCTATCGATGTTAAGATCCATTCGTCGGGATGCTTTGTTGACGTCTTCGAGCATTATGTCCAGTTTCCTCGATGATTCCGCCATGATCACTACATCAAAAGGAAATCGAAGATAAGCGATACTCACCGTTGATCTCCTTTCAAGCCTAGCTTTAAAACATCTTCCAAGCGGCGGCGAACAGTTACCAGTCCCACGTCTTTCTTCAATCGAATTGGTTTCATACTCTGGTTCTGTAATTGATTTGATGTGGTAGCGTTTTCATATATGTATCTCCTTATTACATCTTCATATATACGAAAATATATCATGTATACATGGAGACAAAGCGACTACAAAAGTGTCATTGGTTTGAGTATGATGGACGACTCCGAAATTCTATAATAGATGCAAGAGCCTACAAAGGTTCGACTCTTGAATCGGGAGCTACCTGATAATAAGCCGGTTTGTTGGCGTTTTCCTTTCAGAATAAGAAGTGAAACATAGGAATATGAAAGTGCAAGGACTGCGTATATACTGTCCGTATGAGACTTATGAACGCAAACCTTTCCGACACACATGTAGACGAATGTTAGAATGTTTTGAAAGGTATGGTGGATAATACGAGAAAAAGCATGTGGGTGCGCAAAAGTAAGATCATAAAAGGGTGATGCCTGACGAGATGCGAAGGTTGAATTCCTCGTGGCAAAAAGACGAAAGTGTGGCTGGATTATGTACTATCTTTGCACCCGAGTTATAATTATGAGAGAGAAGAAGAAGGAAATATATCGTCTATGCAAGGATGAAATCAAGGCTTAATTGAAAGTGAAGCGTGAAATAATAACCCTAAATGATGAAGGGAGGATGACGAATAATTTCCAGGCGACGACTAAACTCTTCTGGAGATTGGAGGATAGCCTCGGGTTAGTCGGTATTCAGAATGAATAAGCTAAAATCTAGATAAGGTAACATTCTTGCTGGTACACGGGAAGTTTTAGAACAGTGGTTTGTATATTTTTCAGAAAAATATGATTAATAATTAAAAGGTGTTTGCTTCTTATATATTTTGTTCTCTCTGGGAATTTAAACTTGAGCTCATATGTATGCATAATCAACATACAGATAAAAAAAGGTACAGGCCTTCGTTTCGTTTACCCTGTTTATCTATACTAAGCCGATTATCGTCAATAGATGTATACTACCCTCTCCGCGGTTGTCATGTTTTATCTGTGGCCAGAAATAATATTCTCTTCGGATACCTGGATAAACGCAGACTAAACTACTGTCAATATCTAATTACTTTAGCGCAAAAAAATACATCTGTATACGCGCATGCGGAAGCTGCGGACCATTAATCACTGTTATACACCAAACAATACAAAACTCCACATTGAAATAAACAAAAATAACAATATGCGCTATTATTGCTAATGCAACTTCTTCTAGGGAACCTTATAATGGACAAATCAAAATAAACAATGGTTGGTGCTGCATGGTATAACAATATAGAAAAGAAAACTTGTGTGTAAATACACAAGTTATTTATTATTTTACTATTTAAGTCGCATATAAATACGATACACACAATTATGCAGTCGTGTTCAACAACAAACGATGACCTTGTGCAGAACTAAAGTATATCAAAAAAATTAGCTTCAAGTTCAATACTAGCTAATATGGTGTTTACAGTTGACCAGTGTTTAAGCTTGTCTGATTTATAAGAAGTAAAATCATTTTATTTACATGGGATACCGGGATAGGAGCAATCTCTAATTACTATAAAACACTGTTACCTTTTCACTTATACTATAGCACTGTCACTTATACTATAGCACTGTCAATTATTAAAAGTAATACTATACTTAAGGAAAGGATAGTGAAAATTAATTTAGAGTTAGATAATGCTTTGGAAGAAAATAATACATTGCAGTCTTTGGTAGGTAGTTTTGATCAATGTAGGGTTGAGTTTGAGACCACTATAGAACACAATATTCAGCTAGAAACCAAATTAAAACAGGCACTAAGCACAATTGATCAGCTGGAATGTTCCCATCAGGAGTCAACAGTTGTTCATTCCCAGTTGTTATTCGATGAATTGCTAGATAGCGCTCCAAACTTAGTTACTGATTCTGCCATCTCAAATATGAATGATCCACCATCACTGACAATTGATTTAACCTGTGATGAGCCTGTAGTATCGAACACACAGGATAAACATGCTAGTGTATGTAGTGTATGTACAATAAAATTTAATAGTAATAATAGGGAACACAAAAACATCATTCAAGATCTACAATCTGAGATCCAAACACTTAATAATTCTTTAGATTTAATGACTAAAAAATATGAGGATGCTCAAAGAGATATTGAAGAATACAGTGTAGGCATGGATAGATTACTAGCTGACTTGAGAGAAAATGAACAAAAATTATCGTCTCTTAGTAACTTGTACAATAGGAATGAATTAACCCGAACTCCGATGAAATGTTCACAGGTAACTCAATCCTCAAAACTATCTCAAGTACATAGCCACAATGTGAATGAGGCCATTAATAGTAGTGCTTTTAAACAGATGTCATCATCATTAAATAATAATAGCGAAAATAATAACTCCAAAATAATAATGTATAGTGATGAAATAGGTAAAAACATGGGCCAATTATTATTACAAAAATCAGGAAAACTGGTTACCAATTATTGTTTGCCTGGAGCCAGTTTCACTCAAATAGTTGATAAAATAGTTAAGAGGGATCACCACCCCAACACAACTTTAATTGTTTTTATTGGGAGGAGAGGAAATTTAAACAAACATATAATGATTAAATATTTTAATATGTTACAACAGTTAAATGTGGGAAAAGTGTTTTTATTTACTTTCCCATACAGTCATTTGTTGCCCGAGGCGGAAAATGCATCTAGGTATAGATTAAATGATAAAATGCATACATTGACATTATATGATGACAAATTTCATATACTTGACATAAATATATTTAATAATAAACATTATAATTTGACAGAAGATAAATTTTATCTTAGCAATTTTTATAAAAGACAAATAGCAGATTCGCTATCATATTGTTTTAAGAAACCAGCCAAAAGTTTGGCTAACAACCCTGCTTCTTTTGAGCAGTTCGATAATTTGACATTATGTAATGGTACCTTGGAAGGTATTCCAAATTCTTTAAATTAGCTTACAAGACAATAGAGTTTTACTCTGGCAATGTAAATAGTAATAATAGCAGTATTCAAAATGAAACTAAAAGTAATAATAATACAATATCCCCATCAATTGTAAATTGTCAAGAATATAGAAATAATAATAATTGTATCAACCTGGTGCACCAAAACATTCAGGGGATGATAGGAAAGGAGTTAGAATTGGAGTTGTTTATGAATTGTAGCAATATTGATATTTTATGTCTAACTGAGCACTGGCTAAAACACCATCAATTCATTTTCAGCTTCAATAACCACCAGGTTGCAAGCTCATTCATCAGAGAGAAATATATACATGGTGGCTCTTTAATATTATTAAATAAGTTGCTTAAATTTAAAGAAAGGAGTGACATTGTGAGCCTCTCTGTTGAGCGAGTGGTAGAGATTTCATGCATTGAATTGGAACGATTCATTGTTATGAACCTGTATAAACCTCCTAGCACGCCCTTTGAAACATTTTCAAATATCATGGAGGATGCCTTAAATAAATTATCTAATAGCCATAAAACTGTTATAATTTGTGGAGACTTTAATATAAATATCTTGGAGAAAAATACTGTTACCTACAACTTTTTAAATTTATTTAAATCAAACAATTTGCATCATATTTTTACAGAGCCAACAAGAGTAACTGCTACAAATGCTACATGTATTGATAATATATTTAGTAATGTAAAACCTTCGTATCAATCTATAATTAATAAAGTTCAGTCAGACCATTCTGGTCAGTTGGTTTCATTTCCAAATTCTTCAAAAATACAAAGAAAGCAAATAAATTATATACCATTTAGTAAAAGCCGCTTAGAAAGATTTAAGTCTAATATAGCAGAAAAAATTTTATTGTTGCCCTATCACGGTACTCCGGACCACTTGTACTGTTCATTATTTAACTTAATCACTAGTGAATTTAATGCAATCTTTACTCCAAAACAACTGTCTGTAAGTGACCGTATGACATTCAGTGATTGGGCAACTCCTGGTATTTATAAAAGTCGGAATAAATTGTACGAACTTTATGAAGAAAGGACCTGTAATCACAATCCGACTTTTCAAGAACTTGTAAAAAATTATGCTAAAATATTTAAACGAGCCTGTTCCAATGCTAAGTCTATATATTTAAGAAATAAAATCACTGGTTCAACAAATATTATTAAATCTGTTTGGAATATGATAAATAATGAGACGGGTAGAGCGAAAGTACGTAGTCGAGACTTTCAGTTAACGATAAATGATATAGATATCAAAAATGATGTAGAAATTGCGACTGAGTTTGAAAAATATTTTTCTAACATTCCTCTTATTACTACGAGAAATCTTAGGTCTTCTTCTATAGCTGCTGAACTCGTTCTCAAACAGAGCGTGGTAGAATGCGACACAATATTTGAATTTTCAGCTGTAAGCCCAAAAGATGTTTTGAACGCTTTTAAATCAATAAATATGAAAAACACTAAAGATCTGTGGGGTCTATATGTCAAAACCATATCTTCTATTATTATTTCAATCGCTCCACATTTAGCTACAATTTTCAATTGTTGTGTGGCATCTGGTGTATTTCCTGACTTGATGAAACATAGTAAAATCATTCCATTATTTAAATCTGGTGATAGTTCGGACCCTTCGAATTTTCGACCTGTTTCCATACTGCCCATTCTCAGTAAAATTTTTGAAAAACTAATGCTTAGCCAGTTGCTCAGACATTTCAATACACATAATTTGCTTCATAGGAGACAGTTCGGATTTACGAGAGGTTGTTCAACTATAGACGCAGGGATTCATTTGCTTAAAAGTATATTCGCGGCATGGGAAGGTTCGCAAGATGCCTTGGGAATTTTCTGTGATCTGTCTAAAGCGTTTGACTGCGTGCACCATGACACTCTTGTCAGAAAATTACACCACTACGGTATCAGGAACAAGGCTCTCGAACTTCTGTCTTCTTATCTGGGCAATAGGATACAGAAGGTCGATGTTAATGGTAAAAGATCTTCGGGGTCCCCTGTAGTTATGGGAGTCCCACAGGGGTCAATTCTAGGTCCATTCTTATTTTTAGTATATATAAATGACTTACCTTATTATGTAAAGGATAAACATGAGATTGTATTGTTTGCGGATGATACCTCTTTGACATTCAAAATTAATAGACAGTTAGGTAATTATGACGAAGTTAACGATGCTCTCTCTAAAGTTATGCATTGGTTTAATGTTAATAATCTGCTTTTAAATGATAAAAAGACTAAAGTAATTAAGTTCTCAACACCTAATGTAAGACAGGCGACTACCAATGTCAATGTTAATGGAACTAATTTAGCCCCTGTGGAGACAACTGTGTTCTTGGGTATAATTGACTCCAAACTACAATGGGGCCCACAAATTGAAAAATTATCAGGAAAACTAAGTTCTGCAGCCTATGCGGTGAAAACTATTAGACGGCTCACTGATGTTGATACGGCTAGAATAGTTTATTTCAGCTACTTTCATAGTATTATGTCATATGGAATTCTTCTTTGGGGTAACTCCGCGGACATTAACACCATCTTTGTATTGCAAAAGAGAGCCATAAGAGCTATCTACAAACTTGGTCCCCGGGAGAGCCTTAAAGAAAAATTCAAAGAAATAAATATTTTAACAATCGCATCGCAATATATCTATGAAAATCTTTTGTATGTCCATAAAAACATAGACTCATTTTGTAAAAAGAGTGATACTCATAATATAAATACTAGATATAAGCATAATCTTGTGTTACATGCAAGCCGTCTCCACAAAATAAGTAATTCTTTTATGGGGCAATGTATACGGTTCTATAACAAACTTCCCAGCAATATAAGAGAATTGTCAATAAACAAATTTAAAACTACTATTAAAGCCAAATTGTGTAGCAGGGCATATTATAAAGTATCTGACTATATTAATGATAAAAATGCCTGGGATTGAGTCGATCCAATTGTAATGTAATTAATAAATTATGTAAATTTGTTTGGATACCAAAAGAGGGATGCCTGAGTTTTTTGGCAGTATTTTTATCAGTGCTCACCTAGTCATGAACTGCACGGTAGGGAAAAAAATTGTGACGATTCCAAACAAATGTAGCCATTTTTACGGAATAAAAAGATTTTGACTTTGACTTTGACTTTGACTTACATAAGCTACCAGGTTACTTGAAGACTGGGTTACCATTTTATTTACATGGGATACCGGGATAGGAGCAATCTCTAATTACTATAAAACACTTTTACCTTTTCACTTACATAAGCTACCAGGTTACTTGAAGACTGGGTTACCATTTTATTTACATGGGATACCGGGATAGGAGCAATCTCTAATTACTATAAAACGCTGTTACCTTTTCACTTACATAAGCTACCAGGTTACTTGAAGACTGGGTTACCATTTTATTTACATGGGATACTGGGATAGGAGCAATCTCTAATTACTATAAAACACTTTTACCTTTTCACTTACATAAGCTACCAGGTTACTTGAAGACTGGGTTACCATTTTATTTACATGGGATACCGGGATAGGAGCAATCTTTAATTACTATAAAACACTTTTACCTTTTCAATTACATAAGCTACCAGGTTACTTAAAGACTGGGTTACCATTTTATTTACATGAGATACCGGGATAGGAACAATCTCTAATTACTGTAAAACACTGTTACCTTTTCACTTACATAAGCTACCAGGTTACTTGAAGACTGGATTACCATTTTATTTGCATGGGATACCGGGATATGAGCAATCTCTAATTACTATAAAACACTGTTACCTTTTTAGTTACACGAGCTACCAGGCTACGTAAAGACTGGGTTACGGGCAATTTCTTAAAATACTGTTACCTTTTTACATAGGATATCGGGATACGAGCAGACCAAATTACGGGATATCTCTAGTTACTGTAGAACACTGTTTATAAGTTATTTACATGGGATACCAGTATTACACAGTTATTTTAATGCGTAAAAAATAACTCTTTCCTATACGCTTCGGGTGGAAAGCAGTTACCATAAAGCACTGTTCACGAATATTACAAAATTTAAATGAATTCGAGGTACGAATTGAGATTCAGGTTATGTGTGAGATGGCACCCTGCCACAAGCCAGGCACCAGTTGCACCTGGACGGCAGGTGTGTCCAGATCGAGCTCCATAAAACTGAGTAATCCCTCCGCGAGAAGCGGTATTCCTCGACTTTTCTTATTCCAAAGTAGGTATACTAAGTTGAAGTTAACAGTGTGCTTATAATCCGTTTTTAACTGAATTCATGAACAAAATAATACAATATGTCATTCTGTCGCAACTTCTGAACGGAATTCCTAGTCTCCCTTAGAAACCGGTAATCTCACTCACTCGCAGGAAAGCAACAACCCGCCGGAGAGTTGTTATTTGAATGCGATTTTCTGTGAGATGTAGGTACTTGTTCAGTCGGGCTTTACCTTTCTCTTTGCTAACGACTATCATCTGTCGATAATAGCCTGGACCGACGGCTTACCGTGCCCTCACGTGTAGAGGACCTCGAGAATCCTGAACTCATCGATAGTCAAGGTGCGATTGACACTGCTTAACTTGCATGTTCGATTACAAGAGGTTGTATATATTAAACTATTTGCAATAATCAGCAATAGCATCTATGTAAAGCGATTCTCACAAAGGACAAACATTTGTGTGCATGAATAAATCTTGGTCTGAGTGTTTTAAGAGAGGTAGGGCGCATCAAAGCAACCCGTCTGTGGAAGTACCTCCGCCTTACAAAAAAACTGCAGCTAAATAAAATCTCCCTGGAAGGTTGTTATATTCCTGCGAGAGTGAGATTACGAAAAAGCTCTTGAAAGTTGCTGCGCAACCGAGGTCGCTTGCGCGAGCGAGCGCAGGCTACTGCTATCCGCTATACATCAGGTGGGATGTATGCTTGTATGTCTCCGGACGTCATAAAATACATTTATTTATTTATTTATCTTTGCTTAAGTCTAGCATTACAGTTTATACCAATACGATAGACAAGTATTCAGGACAAAATAATCAGTCACTATAACATAAAATTAACAAAGCTATTCTTGTGAATTCGTATATATATAATATATAATATATAAATCTATATACATATACTTATATATAAATGTTTATCAATTGACGGTTTTTTTCGTTAATTCCGTGTAACCACACCAACACACACAGCCCCAGCAAGCGAAGCGAGTGACGGATGTGCCCACGCTCTGATTACAAGGATTTCCGAGAAAACCACAGAATTTGATACACACAAAGGGCACCGATTTACCTTAGAACTCAAATGACTTCGCTTGTCGATTACTGGTAGCGTCGCGTTCACTAAAGTTGGGTAATCCCAAAAATCTTTCCACTTTCTTTCATACAACACATAAAGAATATTCTGACCAAATCCCAAGTTCAAAATTCAGTTGCTTAGACTCTTTCGTAGTGCAGTAAAATATACTAAATAATATTAGTGTTGGCTTACTTTTATATGACTCACTCTAATCATGAAATCTATAAACATATATAAAGGAGGGAGACTTTGTACAAAAGCCGTCTGCATGGGTACCTCTGTCTCACCTATTTCTACCGCCAAGCAGCTATACTTATATAGCTGTGTTCCGGTTTGAAGGGTGAGATATGGCAGAGAAATTCTTGGGTGCTGTGACGAAACAGCCTTAGGTCACAAGATTAGCTGCGAGCGTTAATAGGCTGCGGTGACCGCTTACCATTTAATGCGGGGCGCATGCTTGTTTGCCAATCTAGTTGTATAATATATATATATTCTGTTATGTGTTATCATACTCAAATTCATACTCAAGTTATTATGTATAGGAAAAGCAACTCTACATTTTTATACTACTAATCATAAGCCCTGCCTGACGGTAAGCAGTTATCGTGGCTAACATTTGCAACACCAGGACTGTCGTACGCTGCCGAACCTGTGAAAACCTCTTTAAGCTTTTTTCGAAGAAGCGTAATTCTTACGGAAAATCACGGTAGTTTGTTCAACAAATTAAGAGTTCTCGGTAGAAATATTCCTTGACACAACACAGTGCGCCAAACTTTTTCGGTTCCAATGTGTGATACTGATTCCCAACCAGCGAGCGGTGCAATTGTAAAATAAGGGTGTTTAATTAATATCGAACAACTCCTCGGAATTGTATATTTGGTAGAACACACAAATGGAAGCAAAATCTCTCTTTAAAGTAAAAGGCTCAATACCGTGTATGAGCTTAGGATTATCTACAATTCTCACAGCTTGTTTCTGCACTGAATCATAAGGTCCATGGTGTCCAGATACTCCCGCCAGTAAGTCACTAGTAGCCCGTAAGTCCATGTAATATACCGATATAGTTTCAGATTATTATTTATCTGTCATATTGACTATATATTATTATGACGCTCGGTTCTCTCTGCCTACCCCGCAAGGGACTTGGCGTAAAGAAATACATACATACATTGACTATATACCCATGCAAAATGCGAGTTTTAGGTCCTACGGTTGTAACTAAGCCAAGTTTGATTTTCGAAGATATTTAGTATGATGAATCGTCTTCAAATTAACAGTAGGATCCTCCTGAGGTCGTATTCTATGCCACTTAGTACCTTTTATTTATAAAACCGTATTCCATGGGAACGTAGCCTAAATTATTGTACGCAGGTCTATTATACTCGTAATCTCTGATATAAGTAAACATCATTGCTAGGACGTTGTCCGATGCCGGGAATGGCAAAAAGTTGCGTATATGTGGGGTGACCATCATCATAGATGCAATAATGGGACACAACATCCCCAAGTCATTTCACGATGACTAGAGAAGTGGATGAAATCCCGGAGTATTGGCATTGATTTATTGATATTTAAGGGATGGCCAACTTTCTTTCAGTCAGTCTAGCTAGAGCAATGATAGCTCAGTGAATATAGAACCGTCCAAATGACCAACTGGACAATTTCATGTTTATGTACATATTTGTAATTATCATTGGCTCGGCGGCGAAAGAAAACATCGTAAAGAAACCCAAACGTCCAAGAAATATATATTTGAAAGACCTAACCTAAGAAAGGTCTGATTTTCCCTCTGGGTTGTAGAGGTCTGACTTCATGTAAAAATCAGTATCTTCGCCACATCCTTAAGCTTAGGTAGCGCCACTGCCAGTCTTAAAAACGATACGGGATAACTTTAAGAAGAAGAAGACTTTTCAGTGATTGTTCCCGTATTTGATAATCCTACTAATATTATAAATGCGAAAGTTTGTATATATGGATGTTTGTTCCTCTTTTACGCTTAAACGGCTGAACGGATTTGAATGAAATTTGGCACGTAGATAGATTATGATCTGGATTAACACATAGGCTACGTTATTTGACTACACGCGGGCGGAGCAGCGGGCAGCAGCTAGTGATATATAATTTTATGCATTGTCGAAGAGATAGTAGTTTCCGTCATTATTATTTAAAGAGTGACAATCACACATTAGACAACAATGTAAGGAATGCCATGCATATATTCTACGTCCTCTCAGGCGGGCAGATCTTTGAGTTAGAGAATGCTAATCCTCGCGTTACAAGTTAGGATTTAGGCAAACATTTTTTGTTATTTGACACAGCGTATAGTTGTGGTATAACGAAGAACTAAACTTGATAAAAAATTTACACATTTGATCAGATGGAAAAACGTAGTTATTTTTATATTTGACTAAAGATAATAATTCTTTATTTGTATCATTCTTATTTTTCAGCATGTTGGAAATGTAGAAAGAAACTTGGCAATACATGTATTATTGTAAGGCTTTTTACAATGGATAAGATGCAATCTTAGGTAAAGTGAGCGGACACCAATATTGCTGTATATTTATGTGGCTCTGAACATTATGATAGGCTACTTCACTGTTGTGATAAAATGTTCTTGTCCGACAATATTACGATCGCATGGTTCTCATAGTGTGCGGTGCAGGCCCGCTGCATAGGAGAAAATCTAAACAGTATGTGAACGAGTCCATTTAGATCCATCTTGATACTATTAGCCAAAGTCGTGAATTTTCAAGATCGTAAATAATCACCGCCCTGCTAATTAGTACGTAAATGATGATGAATCTTTTCGAAGGACTTTATTGCATATTTCGAATAGAATTGTGTGTATAAGTGCGTTGATTGCGAAAGTTTCATTGAAGTTATCCTACTGTTAAAGCTATTCTACTATGCCCGCTGCGAGTCTGGACATGGCACTGGACGGCAGCTGTAAGAATGTTGCAAATCTAGTCCCGAGTGCTCATTACCGGCGGGACATGGAAAAACTTATTGTCCGGCTTGGGAAACTTGATTTGCATCAGTGTATCGTTAGATATCTACACGTTATTACAAAAAGGACGTAGACAGAATAACTAGACTAAAATGGAGGTTAAAAATAATAAATAGTTTTCATTCATTTTGCTACCGCTGTACTCAAACCATTGAATTAATAAGTGAGTACTCATCTCAAACAGGTAAATTGTTTAAAACACGAACAATAAATTTATAGGGTGAACAATAAGGTAATATTATGTAGTAATTATTTTATAGAGTTCTGTTTTGTTTAGCAAAAGTTATCGACACGTTCATGAAAATTAAATTCAATCGGTCGCCAATGTTGCTCGCGATAGATGGCGCCATAGTACACATAAATTATGTACACATTAGTTCATGTGAGATGTAGATGGCGCTGTATGGATTTACTTTACTGCAGGTGTAATCCGTCGTTTTGATCAATTGTATTATGATGTATTTATTTATGTCTGTACTGTCTGTACGAAAGCTACACCTGTATAACCAATAAAATTTTAAGATAGGAGTTTTTAAGGGCAAGATTAGTAATGTATCAATGATTTAGAGAACGGACACCCCATTTTTTGTCTCGTGGTTTTTTTCGTGTTTATGTATAATTAGTTATGGTTTTGTATTTTTTAAATATCAGTTTATATTGTTTTATGATAAAAAAATAGCAACAGTGGTGTGGTTTAGAACAGATCGTTCACTACAACTTGTGCCTCGCCGTGACGTTGGCATCACTTCGCGTGGTTGGTGTTATAGCAGTGAGTGTTGCCACCACCACACCACCACATCAACCCTTAATCACCCTGCAGGGATACGGGTCTTCCTTCAACCGAAGGGGTTTAGAGCATACTCCGCCACGCTGCTCAAATGCGGACTGGCGGAGGCCGGTGTTTTCAAGCCGCTCGAGGGCCACTGACTTAGCTTAACGACTGTCATCTATCGACAACAGTCGGGACCGAGGGCTTAACGTGCCCACCGAAGCACGGAGAAACTTGAGAGAGATAAACCCATCCATAGACCGGCTGCGGACAACGTTGCTTAACCTGCGTGTTCGGTTAGAATGACACGCGCAACGACGCCATTGAGCTCTCAGTAGTGAGGCCAACGTGGGTCAAAGGGATAAGTCTGCCAGTTAATACTACAAAAAACGTCTACAAATACCTACTCGTAGAAGAATGTTGCTAAAATCCCCTAAAATCTGTACCGATTTTGCACATACTCGTATAGGTAAGTATCATAATCAGCTTCTTTTATAAATTATTAATACAGTTAGTACAATATGAAGTTATATAGGTAGTTGATGTTATTAAAATAAATTATATTGTCTACGGTTCTGAGCTAACATGGTTTGGAATTGAAGGAGAGATTTTGCCTCTCTTTGTTTTTTCTAGCAATTGTTTCTAGCTGGGTTGTGTTCAGACGAGTTGTTCGTTTTGTTGCTCGCGGCCACAGCCTCCTACATTTGCATCGCTCACCGTCAGCGGGGAATTCATTCTCACATATTGGAACCGCAATTATTGCCGGCACCGAACACGTGCTGTTCGTTCAGGCAATAATTGCGAAGCTTTTTTTTCAAAAATTCTTCAGTTGTGGCTCAGAATACAGAATAATCTGTATTCTGAGAGTTATGGTATGATCTCCCTGTCGATGTTTCCCCGAGGGACAGCAACACGGGATCCTTCAAAAAAGGTGTGAATAAGTTTTTGTTTTTTTTTGGGCAAGAAGACGAAAATAGATAATTTTTATAGAAGTCAAATTAGTTTGTGTGTTACAATAAAATTATTTTGTGAAACTTCCAAACAGCATTAGTACGTACAAGTACAGTTACGTGCGCGTCAAACTTTTTTTCTTTTTCTTGTATAGTTCTTCTGTCGTACGATATAGGAGTTAAAATCGAACTACGAGTGCTAATCTGCTCTTAGCTGTACATACCTACCCGGAGTATCTACTATAAGTAATTGTATTATAAAAAATATGTGTAGTATAATTCATTACAATGTATGGATTCTGAATATTGTTATCATGTACTGGCATACAAGAGGAGCATTCATTTTACTTAATACATTAAGGTGCCGACTTTTGTTACCATAAACAATTATTATTTTGAATCCAGTATCTAACGACACTTTCCACACTAATATATTCATTTATTCATGTGAAAGAAATTAGGTGTATAAAATTGCCTGTTTATTACGGCAGTCTCAAGGTAAAAATCAGTATTTTCGCCAAATCCTTAGGCTTAGACAGTCGACCCTTCCAATTAGAATTAGGAAACGGGATAACGCTCGCAAGAAGAAGTTTATCTATTTACTAAGTACATATTTAATACTAAACTCCTAAAATATTTTATAGCTACCGCTAATTATTGCTGAAAAATGGGAGCAGTAATAGCCCAGTGGGTAAAGGACTGGCCTTTTGGCCAACTCGTCCCCGGCTCCGATATGTACTACCAAATTCGTGTTTTCAGATTTATGTCCATATTTGTAATTATCATTCGCCTGGCGGTGAAGAAAAACGTCGTAAGGAACCCCGCAAGCCCAAGAAATTATATTTCGAAAGTCGTGACGTGTGACCTCTGAGGTTATCCAACGGCAGTCGGTCCATGTAAAAATCGGTAACTTCCCCAAATCTTAATGAATTAGAAGAAGTTATTGCTGAAAACTACTCGTTTCAGAGAGAAATTGCAATTTTTAAATATTTTCCGTGTACTCGTGCAGTGAGACCTTGGTGCTTCCCGAATTTTATGACGCTAGATCAACTGTAGACCAAAGATTTATGATTTTGACTTGCTACAATTTATTTTTTAATATCGATGAGCACTGCCTCTTTTCCGCAAGCACCTCCTGTGCCCATTTATTTATTATTTGCCATTGGGCCCTCACGGGCACTCAGATAAGTCTTACATTTTTGAAAATATAATCTTATTGTACTCGTATGTTATTCAATTCTCTTATGTTACTATTTTTCTTTTTTAACCTGCTAGCATTTCGGAAATGTCCATTGGCGAAAAAGAAATGTCGAAAGAAACTTGCCAATATAGGTCTCTTTTAAAATTGTTAATTAGATATTACAATAAATTTACATCAGCATATTGGTACACTAATGATATGAAATGGTAGAATTAAAGATTATTAATGATAGGTCGTCTGTGCTGCATTATTTCCAGACATCTTTGTCAGTTATTCATCAATTATACCCCCTTTTACAGAGAGCATTTTTAATGTGCCTTTTCATGAAGATAAATGTGACGTGCTCGGTGGCGTAGGCGTGAATGACACGACTTTGACACCAACGCTCGTCGGTTCGATTCCCACACAAGACAAATATTTGTGTGCATAAACCTGTCTGTTTGTCTTGGTCTGGATGTTTTAAGAGAGGTAAGGCACAGTAAAGCAGCCCTTTTGGACACCTCCGCCTTATGGGAAACCGCAGCCAGATAACAACTGCCTAGAGGGTTGTTGTGTTCCTGCGTGTGAGTGAGGTCACCATAAGCTCCTAAGGAGTTGCTGTGTTAGCAGCAGAGAAGGCATAGAGTGATACTTAATGTATTTATTACAAGCGTTCATAGGTTACGGCAACCGCATTACATCAGGTGGGCCGTATGCTTGAATGCCTTCCGACGTTGTATAAAAAAGAAAAAATGTCAGGAAAGGACATAACTCTTTCAGGCAACTTATTATAAAATCTAATACAATTTACAAGAAAAGATCTACCAGTCCTAGCAAGTCGATGTACCGGCATACAAAACTTATTTCTACTTCTAAGTTTTTCGCTGAAGTTTGAAAATGACTTTTTACGGACATACATTATGTTTTCATAAATATATTGAAAAGTAACAGTGAGGATATTTATCTTTCAACAGTTCCCTGAGTGATTCTCTGGAGCCCAAGTTATAAATAGAGCGAATTACTCTTATTTGTAAAATAAAGATTATCTCAATGTTAGCCGCCGTTCCCCACAACAGTATACCATACGACATAATCCGTCAATTGTGTGATTCTCCTAACTGCATATGCAGCGGAGCTGAGCTTACCGGAAAGTTTATTTATGTAGGGGCCCCATTGTAGGTAATTTGTAGTCTACTGTAATTCCAAGAAACACAGTATTATTAACAAATTCTAATTTATTATTCTCAATGAGAACTTCTGTAATGGCAGAAGTCACATTTTCAACACTTAATTTGGTGCATTTGGTTTTAGCTGAGTTTATTAAAAGATTATTACATGTGAACCAGTTTAAAACATCAGACAGATGATAGGGATCAATAACTTCAAACTCCTAACATAATTAAAAATAAGAACATAACAGGTAGGGTTCATCAATGCAGCCCTACTGAGGACGTATGTACATCCACCTCTGAGAAAATCATAGCAACATACTCGTAACAACATTATTATTGTATAGATACAAGTCTTGACGTGCAGCAAAACTCTAAATTATTTCATATCTTTTCCAAGATTTGAATACTTAATCTTTCTATATCTACTTCATTAAGGGTTGTTGTATTACTCTGGTTGAGTGAAGTTACCAGTAAGCTCTCCAGGATTGCTGTGTTAGCATCAGGGGCGATAACACGAGAGCAAAACTACCTGCATTGCAATTTACGATTACCTAGCATTTTACAATTAGCGAATAAAATGCTTGTTTGCCTCTCAACGTCGTATAAAAAATAAATCAGTCATTCTCGAGTCCAGTCGTCACTTTAAGTGGTCTGTTATCGCCTATTTATAGTAATAATAATAACTCAACGTGGGGTCAGAAGCGACTCGATAAGTTTCAGATGAATTCGTTCAGCTCCGCGATACCACGCTTTTGTGGCTTTGTTCGTTGTAAGTTTAATTTTTTCCCGTAACTGTGGCGTGAGTATTTTTTGAATCCATTTTCACTTTCTATTTACAAGTCGTATATATTTAAGTCCTGTGTAAAGTAAAGTAAGTAAATTGTTAATAATACAGGTTGAAGATAAGATGGGGAACAAAAATATTAAATGGTAGCTGGAACTATCACCATGCAGAAGATAGCAGACTAATAACATTCTGGAGGGTTGTTGTATTCGTGACAGTGTGTTAACCCACCAGAAATACATGAATATTTGGTATTCCCAGGAAGTGCTTATAGTCTTTCGAGTGAATAGCGCAGTGTGCGAGCGTTTTCCTCTCGTCCATAGGTTACGGGGATCGTATAAATATCAAAGTACGAGTATAAAGTTTGATCTAACGAACTATAGGAGCTAAGCAAATGTAGCAACATTCGAACTGTCTAATAGAAGGCATCTCTACAAAATAGGAACTCAACATCTAAGGTTTTCTTTTTATTTATTTGTTGGATTAATACAATTTTAGTACACATATATTATATGATAACCAATTACCATACGCCAAAAACTTACAGGACAATACTCGAACTTCATGTCTTAAATCAAATCTAAATAGGTTAGTTATCTTTAACGAAATTGTTTGAAATAACTATTTTGTACGAAATATTTTGACGTGTTTTTAACATAAAAACGCAGGTGCTGTATATGGTATGTATGGCAGCATTTAGAATAGTTTTATCAAAGATAATATAATAATACTACAGTACAATACCTAACCTCATAAAAAGATTCGTATCGTCACCTTCCTAACTATTTTCTGTCATTATAATTCAACCAGATGGCACTAGCAGAGCATCCGAAATAATCGGAAAGTCAGCTGACTAGTGACATCTACCGTTGACGCTAGGTAACGAAATAATGACCTAACCTAGATGGCAGCGATGGCAATCATAACATACACACATAAATGCGTAGACAGAGTATATAGATATCTATATACTCTGTCTACGCATAAATGCTATATTCAGGTTCACTCAGACGCACTCAGACGTTTAGCATTTAGCGCGCGAATTTTAAAAACGTCACGCGTCTGCGGCCTTACTGCGCGCCAACTTTATACATATTACTACAGCTATATCAAAATAAAAAATACCTGCGAATACGTTCTAATACACATATTAATGAGATTATGTTGACTTAAATTACTATATCTGAACCTAAAGTGCAAAAAAGAAAATTAAAAACTCCACAGTACGGATTTCTTATTGTTCTCGCCAAATACCGAACTTGTCGAGAAATAAAAAAGTATATAAATAGAAACAGTAATGTCATTGACATTCAAAATGATCCTTCGGGCAAATAAGAACCTTGTAGGCAGGGCTTGGAACCGGTTTCGAAAATACCGGTAAATAAAGGTTTTTACCGGTTTTTAGAAAAGGTTTCGTTCGGAGTGCGTCCTACATGAGAGCGCTACGTAAAACTTTATAAAACCGATTTAACACACGTGTCGCGCGAGCAGGTTACGATTTGCTTGCTTTAATTCTAATTGGAACAAATTGGTACCTACGTAAACTCATAAAGAAAGGTAGCAACTTTGCAACATGTAGATTGTGTCTTTGTGGTTTCGTAGCTTTTAATTTTTAAGCGAATTTTAAAGGTCGTCAAGGTCTCGGCAAATATGATATCGAAAAGAGCGAAATGAAAAACTTATAAAACCGGTTAATTGATTCAAAACCTCATTGATTTTGCTCCTTAAGAATACCGGTTACTTTAAGGTTCAGATAAAGCCAAACCTAAACAAAACGCTCCCAATGTACTTGTGCTGATTTAGGTTTGAAAATTAACCGGTAAACAAGCCCTGCTTGTAGGTAGTTACACAAATAAGCTTTTAAATCGGATCACTCTCGTTGGGAACTTGTGTTCCCGGGACATTTGGCTTGATCAAAGACGATATTGATTAAAGTATTACCTACGGATTGATTAGTGTGCGTTGAAAATTCGAAGTGTACGCATATTTCTTTGCTTCGGCATAGGTTTTTTAGAGAATCCTGGGACGTACTTCCACCTTACAGAAGGTGGTCTTCTGTAAGGTGGAAGTACGTCCCAGAATATCAAAATTCAATTATATGGAGGGTTATTGCATTCCTGCGAGTGAGTGAGAGTACTAGGAAACCCCTGAGGAACTGCTGCGTTAGCAGCGAGGCGACGATGGCAGTGTGTGAGCGGCACTAATTGTGTTACAAATGTCCATAGGGTAGGTAATCGTTTTCTACGTAAGAATAGGTTACCTATGTTACTAACAGGAGAGGTTTTATATGTGAGATACTATAGTGTGGTGATGAGACAGAGTTCTGAGAGATAGAATGATCTGGTTTTACTTTTGGGTTGCGGAGATCTGACGGCAGTCGCTCCATGTAAAAATCAGTATCTTAGCTAAATCCTTAGGCTTAGTTAACGGACCCCGCCAATCCTAATGGATTAGGAAATCGTATAAACACTAAGAAGAAAATATCTATACCTACATATAATAAAAATGTAACTGATCGCTGTCTGTACATGAAAAATATATGAGAAAAACTGTTTTTCGGGGTCTTTATCAACGTAATAGAACCCAAAACAATGATTCTTAGAATTTTACGTTCCGACACAAATTTTGCGCAACGCTCACATTTCGACCGCGTTTATTCTACTTTCATTCTCTCTCTGCTATACCCAGCTCTCGCTTCCATAAGTAAGTGTTGGTACCAGCACTGCGTCGTGTATAGCGAGCTGTGCCTTCTGGCTCAAGTTTTTATTGCCAAGAAGTTTTCCCAACGCTCCATTCACACTATTCTCAGCACACACTCATCTTTTCACATCTGCGGGGTACCTTCCATCCCTGCTGAAGCCAAGCGCATGCAAGATATATAATCTTATCCACTTGTTCCAACACTTCATTATCAACCGTAATCCTTACATTAGTCTGGATTCTTCTCTTTCAAATACCATTATCTTTGTTTTCTTCGCATTAGTAAGCCTTTCTCCATACATTCGTCTTTCATCGTTGTGACCAGTGTTTGCAGTTCAGATGGTGTATCTGCTTATTAGCAGAACTGTCTGCATACAGCAGACAGTTCACCACTAGGTCACCCATGGGCAATCCCACATTCGTTGACCTTATTATCTGCAGAACTATCGAGATACAGGAAACAGCCTAGCAGATAGCATGCAACCCTGTTTGACACCAATTTTGACATCAAACCAGGGTGACATGTTGCCATCTATTCGAACATACTGAACAATCCTTGTAAGTGGACTGCACAGCACGGAGCAGTGAATCGTCAATCCCATATCTCGGCAATATGCCCCACAGTGCCTTTCGCACAACCCTATAAAATACCTTCTCAAGATCCACAAAACCACAGAAAACCTTCTGGTCTATGACCAGATGCTTCTCCATGATATTGCGGAGCGAGAAAACTTGATCCGTACATCCCCTTCCATTTCGAAATCTTTTTTGCCTACTTTGCACAAAATATTAATACATAATTTAAAATTGGCTCATCATCTTAAAACTAAGATAAGGTTCTGTTGCTGCAGAAAAAAGTCTGACGAAAGTGAAGTAAGACGCTGCGTATCTACGGACCGGGGAATTACCTTCATCTTACAAAAAACTTAGCGAAACAACAATTTCAAAGAAATTAACGATAAGATAAGTAGATACATATTTTATTTGATTGCTGATTCACTTTTTTCTTGAATAACATAGACTGAAAAAAAAATGTATATTATATATACATAATATATACATAACAAGGTTAATTTCAACAAATTTGTTGAAAGGTCTAAGGGGTTCATGCTTCTCCTAGCGTTATCACGTTTCTCAATCCGGATTAGGATAGGCCTCGGCCAGCCCTACCTACGCCTAAGGCTTTGGCAAAGATACTGATTTTGACATAGAGCGACTGCCGACAGAGCTTTACAACCCACAGGCAAAACCAGACCGTTCTTTTTCGAAATATAATTTCATAGACTTGCGGATTTCCTCATTATGTTTTTCTTCACCACCGAGCAAGTGATAATCATACATATGTATAAATCTGAAAACATGAATTCAGTGGTACATACCCTCACTAGGATTCGAAGTGGGGGCTAGTTAGTTAAATGATGGCTCTTATCCACTAGGCTATCACTGGTCAACATTGTTCATATAAATCTAATGAAAAATGAAACCAATTTGAAATTTATCATACATAGGTCAGCGATGTACATGCATAAATTAAAATTCAACACATAGTATGTGAATAACTATCAAGGCACACACACGCATACAATAATCATGAATGAATGTGTACACCAGTGGCACCAATGGGTTGACACCTCAGTGACGGTTATACCTACAGACAATGACCTTCTATACACATGTGTATAGAAGGTCATTGCCTACAGAGGCAAATTCAGCTCCAACCATGTGACCTTCACTGAATCGCAGAAAGGGCGATGGATAGCACTGAACAATGATCATTGTATATATAAGTGTGTCGCGTATATCATATACACGTACATTGGTCTAATTTATAACATTAAATATAACTGTTCTTCTTGTGGTGAATTTACTACAGTGAGTTTAAAAATACATCAAGAATGACAAAAACTGAAGTTTTCGGACAGGATGTATAACATTTTAAATAAAATTTTATTTAATAAAAATTGCTATATCAATTTTTTTTTCCTCATATATTATGACCCTAGTTGTACATAAACGTTACGAGGGTAAATATTTTTAATTTACTTTTGTACTTTTTTGGTCTAGGAAATGAGCAGGTTTTTGTAGCTGTTTGTATGATTAGTGCCGTAGTATTATTTTAGCGAGAGATCAGTTTTTGATGGCGAAACTTAAAATGTTGACAAAGACTTATTTGAATAATCGCTAAAACTTTGAATGTTGATGTTAATTTTGTATTTTTAATGATCTTATTAGAATGGAATGACAAATTCTGGATAAATGTAAAAAAGCCTTAAAATTAAAATATCTTTAATTTCAGCCATATATGAGTTTACTCCAGCAGTCAGACAGAACCCGTTATATACGTTTTCCCATACATTTCGCGGTCATATATGACCACCCGGGTTTCGAAGGGTTAAGAAACGATTTTAAGTTATAAGGCCCGGTACGGAAATTTTATGAGAAGTAAAATGAAGTGAACGCGTTAAAAAAAGAGAATCGTTACGCTCGTCCGCTTAAAAAAAAGACAATCAAAAGAAACATATACATCTGTAGGATTTACCGTGCGGGAGAGTGAGATAGAAGTATCTAAAGGATTTAACTGAGTTTTTTTTTATACAATGTCGGAAGGCACACAGCGCATTTGATGTAAAGCGGTTACCGTAGCTGATGAACGTTTGTAATACATTAAGTATGAAAGAAAATCAAAGATAAAGTGGGAAATGAAGGCGAACGCGAATGCGAAGACAAATACAAAGATACCGACCGAGTGTTGTACGTGTATATATACTACGTGTGCGTGCGCGTCTGCGTATTATGAAGCTTGGTACGAGTACATTTTACGTAAGTATATTTTTATGTACTATTGAACAAATCATCAAGTAATTAAAGTTAAAAAAAAAACTTTGCAAAATATGGAAGAAATTGATTCGAGTCGTAACGAAGAAGAATTCGAAAAACACGTAAATGCGGTTAATTCGTTAAGCCTGTAGGATATGAACATTTATGAATAATATTAATTTTATTCTTATTATTTCAGAAGATGCATTCATTTACCCTCTTTTTCTATTCGATATTTAACATAATTATCGATTGTAAGGAGTGAACTACAGTCGTGCATCGGATCTGACACACACACACTTTTTTGCTTTTCAATCGCTTCCTATCAGCTCCTGCCAGAAGATATACATCGCATTCGCAGTAACCCTGATAAAGATAAAATGCGTTCAGGCAGCTGAGATAAAGAATGTAAACAAGCATTCAGGGGTGCACAACACATTTTTATTGAGTATAGCACTCTTCTTCCCCCTAAAGTTATCATTTATCACCTAGGCTATCACTACTTTTTATTTGGTGTAATTTATGTATACTTAAACAAAATTTCTTAACTTAAACTCGACTAATATAAATCTATGCCTACCTATCGAAAAGATAGAGGCAAGACATCAAAGTAGACATATTTTTTGTTATAAATTGATAAACAATATAAAAAAATATAATATTGGACTACTTATATGAGGAGATTGTAATCAAAATAAAGATATATATGGTCCAGTATAGTCAGGCATCATTACTATGTTATAATGTCATGTATTTTATATAAACAGGCGTGGATATGGATCATAGGATTTGTTCCTTTAGTATTCGCTGCAATTAAAATTTAATTAATTGACGAATTAATGTACATACATGATTCCCGTCAAAAAATTAAAGACAGTAACACTTAGCAACAATTAACCGCCGATCCTGCCTGAGAGAAAAAAGTACGGAGATACTTTTAGCTTGATTTATAACGAAACTCAGTAAAGGCCGTAATGTTTACCTTTTTCATTGATATTTATTCTTATGTCGTACTAGCGCGCAAAAACTGAGGCAATGAAATTAACCCAATTGGTCTAATGTGCGCTTATCTATGATATTTCCAAAAAAAGTACATCTAAAAAAAACTTGAGAGCACAATACAAATATGATATGTGCACAGTACAGTCATCAAGTCAAATGTTTGACAAAAGTGCGTATTATTATGGTATCAAGGTGTATAACAATTTACCAGGGCATATTAAATGTGCAGATGGTGTCTCATTCAAAAAAGTGTTGAAACAGTGGTTACTATGTAAATGTTTTTATAATTTAAATGAATACTTTAATGAAATTAATGCATGATGCTAAGAAAACATATATAGATTTAATAATGATTATTGTGCAATTGCTTTATAATTTAAACGAATATTTCTTGGAAAGGACTTAATTATCATATTCGTATTCGTAATGCTTAATTTTTGTTATATGATGAGTATTACTACTTACAATCAATTATTGTACGTCCGAAATGGGCAACTGTTGTTCTGTTCTTATAGTTATAACATCATTTGTACACAGTTTTAAGCAATAAACAATATCTAATCTAATCTAATTCATCTCGTCTCTTTGAATGCCCTTTAGTGCAATAAAACTAGGCATTTCAATCAATTCAATATCATGCAAAGTTCGATTATAGTAAAGGTGTCAAGATGAGAAGTAATTGGATGATTGATGCTTACACACCTAACCGGTTTCATTAACATGCATAGCTCCACGCATGCTCGTCGTTCCCTGTGACTCTCTTTTGTTGAAACATAACCAATCTGATTGTGATACGTGAGTCTTGCTCTTGCCCAGATCCCACATCCTTATTCCTCATTCCGCGTTGTATCTCAGTTTCGTCATTATTTACTCTTGCATTTTCAGGAACATCGTTCCTATATGAACTCTATATGTTTGTCCGTGCGTTTGTCTGTTGCTTTTTTTCGAATATTCGAATTTTGACTTCAGATTCGGATTCAGCATAAAAAGTAGAATAGGAGTGTTCAGGAACACCGTTCCTATCTCTTAAGGAACATGGTCAAAATGGCCGACAAATTAAAAAAAAACAAATTGATTTGTTATGTAATTAACGAGCCAGGTGTTCCTCTGGCAATGCAAGCTTACGCATTCTCAACTGGTTTCACATGTCCACATTAATACCGATACTCTCTCTCAAATTAATTCTCTATTCTTACATCTTCATTGCAAGCGTAATAATAATAACATCCGGGTTTCGCATCTGCATTTTTTTTTAATTTCATGCTGTCTCTGCCATATCAGGTATCTCTTTCGAACGTTAGTGTTGAGACTAGGAATTGAAGTACCGGTACCGGTGAATTCGAATTTGTATTTTGCAGTAGCAAATTTTTGTCTAGTACCGAAAATACCAAATTTCCCGAAATTATTCCTTTGCGACATTTTATGAATACTTTCGGTACTACATAGACAAAAAAATTAGTACAGTGGTACTAGTAGTAAAGAAACAGTAACAGTGAGGGTATTTATTTTGTTGAACAGTTCCCTGAGACTTTTTCTGGAGCCCATGTTATAAATAAAGCGAATGGCTATTTTTTACAAGTTAAAAATTGTTTCGATGTCAGCCGCTGTTCCCTACAACACAAACCCACAAAGCAGACACAGCCACTAAGTACCTGAAAGTAAGTAACAAAATACCAAAGTACCAAAAGTGCTCAGTAGTCTTATTTTGTTTTGTTTTTGTGGGGGGCCCATTGTAATTTGGAGTCTACTGTAATTCCAAGAACCACAGCTTTATTAACAGATTATAATTTATTATTTCCAATGAGAACTTCTTCGTAACATGTTATTCTAAGGACTAACATCTACAGCGCCTGAGGATGCCTCGTGGAGAGGTGAAACATGTGTCGCAGAGACGACCGGAGCAGCCAGGGCAGTAACGGTGGCGGGTGCATGCGGTTCAAATTTCAGATGGCGAACACTCGCAGAGACGACCTCAGCAGCCGAGGCACAGACGACCGGAGCAGCCATGGCAACGGGGGTATGCATCTACTAATGGTAGTGAGTGGGTGCGGGCCGGCAATAGTTCGCATGAGCTAATCACACAATGTAGTTTAGATCTAATTGCCAATGAGATCTTCTGTATTGAATTAAACAATTTTTAACGGAAGTATCGCGTGTTTTATTTATTTTGTTGAACATGACGTTTCGAATGCTTTGCAGCGCCCGTGGTCGCAGCGCAGGAATACTAAGGTACATCTACCGACATGGATGGATTAATTATATACGTTCCGATTCACACAAAAGTCGCTCACGGTGTCCGAATGATTTGAGTTGAGAACTTCTGTATTTTCAGAAGTCACATTTGGAATACTAAATTTGAAGCGTTTGCTTTTATCCGATTTTAGCAAAAGATTATTATTGTCTGCTATTCTAAACTGGTTCTCAAGTTTAGAATAGCAGACACAATCCCATTTACCTTGTCAATATTTTCACACCGGCGGCGGGCCACGTTAAAAATTAGAGAGGTATCATCAGCAACTATATCCACCGTTTTCTGCATAATGTAGGGCAGATCATTCGTATGTACTAGAATAAAAAAGGGACCCAAAATAGAACCCGGTACCCTAATATTAACATTACTGCCATTAGCTTTAACCTCATCATAACCTCAACAGATTGCAGACAGTTAACATAAGTCAACTGTCTGCAATCTGTTATTTAAATAAGATGCAATCAAGCTCTGGGCTACAACTCTAACTCCATAATTGTTCAGCTTAAGTAACAATGTCCGGTGATCGACTGAATCAAAAGCTTCAGACAGATCAAAGAAAAGTCCAATAGCATCTTGTGATCTCTCGCATGCGTTATGGGCATGCTTAACCAATGCCATAATACAATAAAATACTTTAATATACATTCCCAAGTGATCCTCAGACTTTTTAAAGTTCAACTGTTTAAAAGATTTAATTATTACAGTTGGTTCAATATGTGTAAACTGAAAAAGTTGTGTAAACTGAGAATGTCGTACATTTTCTTTTAACAACTCAGGAGCACCATCATTTAAGAGAGGTAGGGCACGACGTTAGCCCGACTGGGGAAGTACCTCCACCTCACAAAAAACCGCAGTCAAATAACAACTTCCTGGAGGGTTGTTGTATACCTGCAAGTGAGTGAGGTCACCAGTAAGTTTCTAAGAAGTAGCTGTGTTGGTAGTAGGTACCAACTCGTGAGTGAAGATGTGTCGCAAGTGCTCATAAGCTACGGGTAATCTCTTTACAACAGGTTGGCCGTATTCTGGTATGCCTGCCGACGTTGTATTAAAAAATACCAAACATTGGTTGAAAGGTCTAAGCTACTAATAGATTTAGTAGATATTTTAGTAGGTATAAAAATTAACCACGAAGGTAAGAATTTGAAGCTGCGATACTTAAAGAAATAATTGTTTATATAATTGCAACACTTACTATAGTCTATGGTTTATATTATTGCAACACTTGGCAACATAATTACATTTTAGTGGGGAATCCCTGACGAGTGACGATGTTTTAAAACAATCTTGCTATATATATCAGAAGCCCATTTGTTTACTATTCATTCGTTCCGTTTTATTTACATTTTCACATGACGTGTTGAGCGGTTGTGCATTCAGTGAAGAACTTTATATTATAATAGATGTAAGTATCTTTTATCATAATACCTAGATAACGTAAAAACTCAATTTAATCTTGATTTATGGTATTGTGCGCAGTGACAATTTATTGTGTTGTGATTACTTGTGATTGTTAGTGATTTAACAGTCTTTGTTTAACAGTTTTCAATTTGCATTTGTCAATAAACAAAAAACTATGTTATAAACAAGTTTAAATATCAACATTTGAAAATAATACCAACAAAATTTTTCTTTTGTTTTTATTAAATACGAGAATTAACTTTGAATTTATAAACATGGATATGAACAGCGACGTAGGATATGAACTTGTGATATGGGGCACCACGCACAGTGTAGGGTTTCGTATTTGCTTGGCTTGCTTGCGAAAAAAATTCATAGTTGCCTAAAATAATAGGAAATTGAGCCTATTGGGATTTGTTTTAAGGCGACACCTCGATCGTGAAGCTTTAAAATGGCTCCGCCCAATCACCCCGCGCCGTGACAAGTGACACTCTACGCTCGATTTGTAAAATTTGAAATTAGCGCCTAATAGGTAACCTGGGGTCAACGTATAGTCAATGCAAACGAACAGAAGCTACGGAGTCGCGTCACACATAAAAAAAATTTATAATATCAATATTTAATAAAAAATATTGATTTAATTATTATTTAGCTTTATACATACTGAACCAAACATATTTATTTAAGCTAGACGGAAAACAATAGTAATAATAGTAATAAAAAACTACAGAAACGTATTCACTTTTAAAAGTTTATTGAAAGAGAAATCAATGACATCGTTTTATGTTTATATCTCTAAAAGTTAACATGTCTCGGTATCTATGTTGTTCTTACTTAGGTCTCGTCCAGTGGCGCCCTCATTGAATAAAAATACATATCATAGCATAGAAGATAAACATTATGAAATCCTATGTTGCATTTATTACGAAGATAGTAAAGTATTTTTACGTCATTAAACCAACACTCAAAATATTCCACTATCGTTGTTATAAGCAAAAGTGCTAAAAGAGGCCGTTTTTGGCAATTATACCTATAACAACGAAAGCAAAACATTTCAATTGTTGGTTTAATGACGTAAAAGTACGTTATTGTATTTGTAACACACGCAACACAGGACTTTATAATGTTTATCTTCCACGCTATGATACGATATTTTATTCCTTGAGGCGCCACTGGACGGCATGTATCCCCTTAAGAAGAATGAAACACCAGCTACATAATACAACATTGTTTATCGAGAGGCTAAAGCGGGCCATTTGTTGACTCGGGCACATATGTTCGAGTGTCATAATGGCTGATAGCGCCGAGTAAACACAGGATTTTTTATTTCGAATAAATAAGAGAAATAAAATTATCAGATTGAATTAGAGAAAGTATTCCCGCTATTACTACTAGTTTTTATATAATTTTCGCAACACATTAACATAATGTGACCTCCAGGATTTTTTTCTTTACAAAGAAGTTAAGGGTTATAACTTATAACACACACTTTAGCCCCTCTACGTTATACCTTTAATGCTATTTTTTAGAGCACGAAGAGTAAACATTTTATTACAAGCTTTTAGCAACTTTTAGTGCATAAAATGGTATACGGCATCTACACAACTTTCACGCGTCATACCTAACATCGACGAATATATCATTCAGGTAATTACTGAAAGATTGCGTACCTAAATGATAAAGAAATTGTATATTTTGATCATTAAATGTAAATTTAACCTTTACCAAAAATTTATCAAGCACTTGGAATCCAATCAGCGAAATGTGAAAAAAACACAACCAATATTTTAGGGTATCCTTCGAAAGAATAAATTATAATGATTAATTTCATCTCACTAAGATTTTAAAAATTGCTGTTTTTGACCCTAACCGTTATGTAGCTAAATAAATTGATAAAATTATAATTTATATAATTAATTTTTATTCCTTGAGCCTCTTTAATAAGCACAAATCTTGATTTGGTGCCTTCACCACCAGACTACATTCAAGCTATTTCACATAATATATATAACCGCTATGAATAAACAAACGTCTTGAAGTACTCGTTTATCCTTGGCGCTAATTTTGGATTGGGATTGCAACAAACATACTTTTAAAGAGTAAATAGCTCGAGCCAACCACCTTGCTTGATGCATCGCCAGGATCCAGGAGGTCTGATTTTAATTTTTTTCTCATTATCTCCTCCTAGGAATATAATGGATAGTTCAATTACTTCCCGATAATCGTCACGTACAATGTTTTTTTGTAATTCTTGATTATAAAATATCAACGATTCTTTTATTATTGTATTACCAAAATGTTGTGTGACGATATCGGTGTACGACTGAATAGCAGCAGGATTAATAGTTTTCCAGTCGTCTCTATATTTTTTGAACATTGGGATATCAGGGCTGCTTGTGACTTGGTGGATTTTTGATTCGATTTGACAAAGCTTTACCTTGATCCTGGCCGGAAGAGCTCTCTAGTTTGGGTACAGCCAGAAGTTGTTCATTTTCTCTAAATGAAATTAAAATTGGCAGGCGTTCTTCTTTATGGCTTCTCACGTCCAGACCAGGTAACAATTTCCCATTCCAGTAAACGGTCACCATTTTAGGCACATTATTTTGAAAATCAGATTTTATAGATTCCGCTCTATCTTTTCTACTCTGAGTGCGAATGAGTTGATAGACGATTTGTTTATCGGTAAATCATCACAGCTAAAATCTAGTGCTTCTACTACAGCCTGAAGTATATAGACAGAATCATATAGGCGTAATAAAGTCTTACTTCCTCGTAACACATTTATTCATGTCTTTTTTCTCTTCTTTTAATTTTCTCTGTTTGGTCCTTTCTTCTTTTTCGGCTTACTTTTTGTCTACGCCTGCTAAACATCCTGGATTATTTATATAAATATTTTGTCTTCTTCTATTTTAATCCGTTCTAAAGCATCAGCGTGTGCTATATCGAATAAACTATCTAAATTATTTTGAAAGTCCTCACGGCGCTCGTAAACATCGTGTATTTTTTTGGAAATTTTTTGCAACTCCCTCCTGGTGAAGATCCACAAGTTATTTTACACAGTTAGGTATAGCTCTGGTAGGGATCCTAGCTTTTTTCCTAAATATAATACACTCTCGAATGACTAGGTATGCGCTTTCACTAACAGTCAATTTAACTTCGCGAATTTTATAAAAAAGTACAGGAAGAACTTGACGGTTAGACGGTAATTTTGCGCCTATTATTTGATAATTTACGTCTCCAACTAAGAAAATACTTGATTTATTGCTTCTCAATTCCACTGCCATCTTATAAAAGTTAAAACATTACGTATTAATCACGAGAATAACTGACATTCAAAATTAATAGACGGTTAGGTAATTATGACGAAGTTAACGATGCTCTCTCTAAAGTTATTCATTGGTTTAGTGTTAATAATCTGCTTTTAAATGATAAAAAGACTAAAGTAATTAAGTTCTCAACACCTAATGTAAGACAGGTGGCTACCAATGTACATGTTAGTGGAACTAATTTAGCCTCTGTGGAGACAACTGTGTTCTTGGGTATAACAATTGACTCCAGACTACAATGGGGCCCACAAATTGAAATATTATCAGGAAAACTAAGTTCTGCAGCCTATGCAGTGAAAACTATTAGACGGCTCACTGATATTGATACGGCTAGAATAGTTTATTTCAGCTACTTTCATAGTATTATGTCATATAGAATTCTTCTTTGGGGTAATTCCGCGGATATTAACACCATCTTTTTATTGCAAAAGAGAGCCATAAGAGCTATCTACAAACTTGGTCCCCGGGAGAGCCTTAGAGAAAAATTCAAAAAAATAAATATTTTAACAGTCGCATCGCAATATATCTATGAAAATCTTTTGTATGTCCATAAAAACATAGACTCATTTTGTAAAAAGAGTGATACTCATAGCATAAATACTAGATATAAGCATAATCTTATGTTATATGCAAGCCGTCTCCACAAAACAATAATTCTTTTATGGGGCAATGTATACGGTTCTATAACAAACTTCCCAGCAATATAAGAGAATTGTCAATAAACAAATTTAAAACTACTATTAAAGCCAAATTGTGTAGCAGGGCATATTATAAAATATCTGACTATATTAATGATAAAAATGCCTGGGAGTGAGTTGATCCAATTATAATGTAATTAACAAAAATATGTAAATTTGTTTGGATACCAAAAGAGGGATGCCTGAGTTTTTTGGCAGTATTTTTATCAGTGCTCACCTAGTCATAAACTGCACGGTACGGAAAAAAATTGTGACAATTCCAAACAAATGTAGCCATTTTTACGGAATAAAAAGATTTTGACTTTGAACAAATGAATACCGCGAGTACGCGCGGCACTGCCGCGCAACTTGTATGAACATGTTTCGATGTAATTCGGCACGGATTATCGTAATCCAAATAAGTTAAAAATTAATTTCCGAGTGTTTTAAAAGCAAATGAACAAAACTAAGACCTATGCGTTAGAAAATAAAAACTTTGAAAAATAAGGGACACCCTAATATACATATATACAAATAGATTCTATAATCTATTCATATTTAAAAAAACATGTGACAAATGATTTTCTTGCTGTTTCATAACTTTAACTTTAGTATACTGACATTTATTGTATTTTACTTATGTATACTCTGTGTTTTGTATTGTTGTACGTTTCCTTGTTATTTATTAAACTCTCAAGAAGAAAGAACCAGGACCATCTCTGATGTTGCGAAATAAATCTAATCCGTACAATAGTTCAATACTAACCACAATGTATAGAATAGATGAGTTTTTGTGATTTCAGTGTTGGTTCATAGTAAATATTATTTGTTTTCACGAGTACCATGGGTATAAGTATACTATCTATCTATATCTTCACGCTAAATCCCTTGCGGGGTAGGCAGAGAGAACTGAGCGCCACATGACTCGGTACTTACACACCTCGCTCGCTTCTTTAACATGAAACATACCGAGTTTTCTTTAAAAACTATCAAAATACACTATTTTACTAGTAATTATTTTAATACAAAAATAACCTTCACCTACGTACAATGTCTAAGTCGGAGTTCGGTGAGCTTATAATGGTTACTATGAGTTTGTCGTCCCGTATGACACTTACGTTAAAGTAGCATATAAATCGAGTAGTGATTCTTCTGGTGGAATATGTTTATTTAGTAAGTTTCTCCTAAAAAACAAAACAGCAAAAATATTCTATTTTATAAGTTTTTATTTTAATACAAAGAAATAAAGAGTCTCCACTGGTTGCTATGTGCTGAGAGCGCGAACCGTATTGGTATAAATTTCCAACGTAACCTGACCTCCACCGACGTACAACTTCTAAGTCGGAGTTCGGTCAGATTATAATGGATATAATAGGAGTTTGACGTCCTATATAGGTACACGGTCAGTGTGGATAATGTATACCAATTATCAAATGTTACTGTTTATTCCTGCAAAAAATAACTCTTATTTAATGCAGTTTTATATAGAGTTACTAAGTAAGCAAAATTAAAAAAAAGTTTGAAGAGGAATTACATAGCTTGGGCCAACCATACCTAGGAACTGTTCTAAAAACTAGAAATATGTCTACACAATAGTACTATAATATGTTTAATGAATATAATAATTAAAAAAATAAATACCTTGTCTTGTTCGCCTCCGCCATTCTACGAACATTTTCTTTGTATTTTTATTCTATATATTTTCTTTTTAGTGTTCCCCATTATTACAACAGTATAATAAATATATATAAACCTAATATATTATTTATTACTTATATCTAATAATAATACACTTACGCTAAATACTATAATATTGAATATTTACAACTATTAATTATAAAAACTTCGGTGTCGCGATGTTAATGGAGCGAGCTCGAGCAGACAGTCGACATAGGTCTTACCTCGAAGCGGGCTGCAGCCGGTCTGGCCCATGTAGCTAGTCAACGCGTTTATAATCCTCATTACCGCACAATAAGGTCGAAAACACATAGCACCCAAGACGAATGTGATCGCTTAGAAATTGTCAGAAACTTAAAATATTTTAAAAAAATTTCATGTTTCACTTATCAAAATATGCAGCAACCATATTATAAACATAGATATTACTAATAGATTTAAGTAATTTTGAAGCGTATAAACAGAACAACTTCGTTGTAATTTCAAAAATAATGAATTTCAGGAGGTGTTTTCGAAAGTAATTATTATCGAATCAATTTTACACAATCGCGTATTTGAGCAAGCAAATTCAAGATAAAGAAATGAAGTTATTTATATTAAAATCTTAGATCCGTCAGTTTAGTCATTAGCCTATATTATTCGATGAAAGTTGGTCTAATTTTTCGATGTGTCGCCTTAACATTCAAAACCAAACTTTACTACTTATAACCATACCTATTTAAATAATGTAACTAAAATCTACAGGTATATACAGAGTGGAATAAAATTTACCACTATTCAGATCCAGAACGCGTTAAACGTTTTTTTTTTCACACTGACTATGTAGTTGGCCCCTGTGAGCCGTTACTACGTCACCGGAAGGACGCGTAAAACGCATAGGCCAGTATAGGGATATGAATATAAGTCCACACCCGGTTGACACTTGAATCTAACAAAAATTTACAGTTTTTATACAAATATTTCGCAAACGGATCACTATATCGAAAAGGGATCTTCGCACACCCTAAATGTTTTTAAAAACACCTATCTAACGATACCCCACATCATGGGGTGGACGCGAATAAAAAAATCACCCTACTTTACGTGTAGGGAAAGTACCACCAAAAAAAATTTTTTTTCAAGATTTTATTCTACCACTTTGTCAGCATAGTTAATATGTATATATATATACATGCCAAATGCAGCTTTCTACGAGTAGTATAATAAATAAATAAATAATAAATATTGTCGGACAAATTACACAGCGCCATCTAGCCCCAAAGTAAGCGAAGCTTGTGTTATGGGTACTAAACAACTGATAAATATACGTAAATACATTTTTTTTTTGTATATACATACTTATTATACATAGAAAATACCCAGACCAATACAAACAGACATGTTCATGCACACAAATGTTTGTACTGTGTGGGAATCGAACCCACGAGCGTTGGTGTCAAAGTAGCGTAACAGCGCGTTTCACCACTGCGCCACCGAGCTCGACATTATTACAGTATCATGCGTCTCTGAGCTAGGCCGCGCACAGACGGACGGTAGGACGGACATGGCGAAACTATAAGGGTTCCTTGTTTACTACGGAACCCTAAAAACAAAACTGGGACTTTGTACTTGCCTACTAATTTTTAAATCAGCTCATATATAATAAACAAAGCGGAAGAGCTTGTTTGTTTGTTAGAAGCGCTAATCTTTGGAACTACCAGTTTAATTACAAAAAAACTTTTTGAATTTGATAGCCTAATCCTTGAGGCAGGTTATCGGCTATTAAATAAATAGTCTCTAGCAAATTACACAGCGCCATCTAGCCCCAAAGTAAGCCAAGCCTGTCCTGTGGTACTAGACAACCGATAAACATACGTAAATACATTTTTTTGTACATACTTATAATACATAGAAAACACCCAGAACAAGACAAACAGACATGATCATGCACGCAAATGTTTGTCCTGTGAGGGAATCGAACCCACGAGTGTTGGTGTCAAAGTAGCGTTAGTGACTACTGCGCCACCGAGCTCGTCAAATCTCGGCTTGATTATTCAGCATCACGATACGACCCGTGAAGGTGAGGAAAAAGTATAAAATACCGCGAAACGCGCGGACGAGGTCGCGTGTAAATATATAGGTATCGATGTGATGTGTTCTCGTGGAAGACGTGCGTAGGCTAAGATGTTTTTATAGTTATAGATACGTCTTACAAGCTCTAGAATGGCAATACGATAGTAAGGTAACTGCCCAACTCGCATTCAGTTGGCCACGCTCTCGCGTCGCGTCTATACGTACTTCGCCACAAAGCATAAATGTCTTAAGATATATATTCATAATAAATATCTGTACGTAGATATAGTACTACTTGCGCCATTTTAAAATACAATAATGTTGGTGTATAACGTGTCCACCTTTCGATACGTCGCTGTTCGTGCGCCAAGCCACCTATACAACATATTACATGCTTGCAGTTAAACACTATTTATTACTGTATTTGTCAACGACAAATACTTATCAGTCAGTCACTGTTAAGTTTTGGAAATACCACCGATATTGATTGGTATAGACATAGCAGCCATTATATTATTGAATTATCATTTCGCATCTAGTTTATATATATAATATATATATGCATATAGACATTGTTTTTTTTTAACTTCCTAATCTAAGTTATCTATTGTTATTGCTACAAAAGTCAAGTTCAATGTTGTTGATTCTTGTTGTTAAGTATGACGTATGCCTACGCGTTTTTGTTGTCTACTTCTTTTGTTTGGCTCAATTCCAACCGGTGTAGAGTAGAAGTGAAGCTAAGGGTAATGTTTACTTAATTATCTTTTATTACACAAACATAGATATAATATTTAATGTGTTTAGTTCGCAAAGCCGAGCTTATCTCTAAAAGAGATCTCTTCGAGCCCAAGATTAGTGATGTGTGATAGTGATTAGATGGCGGTCAGGAATTATATTGGGGACAATATAATTTGCATATATACCAAGCGCCATCCTCTGCAAGATCACTTTTGTTATAGTAAAAAAATCGACAAGTTCAAACTTTCATTAAACTTAAAGTTAAATAGACTATAACTGGCCAATAGCCTTAATCGGTTCTAATTATAGTAATCTAACTTATATCAAAACGCCATTCTCTGCAAAATCATTGTCTAATTTTGCTGCGAGCTCCCGAACTATCCGTTAACCACTACTTACTTAAAATTTTGAGAAATGGTGGCATAAATAAAAAGAGAGAAAAAAACACTAGTTAATATTTCAACACAATGAGGATAACATAATATGAATTTTAGAAACGCCTGATGAAAGGCGTCTGTTATGGTAACACATCTGTTATATTTTTCTTAAATATACTTACACGAGTGTCCAAGATCTCTATGGCGTTAAAGTAGGTATTAGAGTGGACAATTCTATACATTGGAGAGAATGATCCTGCATTTGTGCGGCAAAATGGAGGATCACGTTAACCTCTATCTCTTCACCATAATAAAATGTTCTACCGAGAGGAAAATAAAGCGACTTGGACATTTTTTAGTCTTGATAGAAACCATTGACCATTCTTAAGAGTTATGCTATGTATTTATTTAACATTTTTTAACTTCAGTCAGAGGGACTTTATCTTTGTTAATCCTATTTTGTTTACGTATCCATACCTACAGTCATATACAATGTAAGACCGGGCCGTTCTAGCAATTGAGCTGATTATTTCAATGCATCATGACATTCATGACGTAACGTAACCCTAACTAGTTTTTCAGCGAATTAGATCAGTTACCAGTAGTTATTTTGACCACAGACAAAACAGTGTCACACTTAATAAAAAAAATATAAACAATCTCCGCGTCATTTATGATTTCGAAGTGGGTCCTAAGAACTCTGTACGTTTACCTGTAGATTTACCGCCTTTCGTACTGCGAGTGAATAAATTAACATTCTGTTAATCACATTTGTTCCTAAAATAGGTATCAAGTGTGCATTAAAGCAGGCCGTCTGAGGAAGTACCGCCACCTCACAGAAAACCGTTGCCAAATAACAACTCCCTACAGGGTCGTTGTGTTCTTGCGAGTGAGTGAGTTCACCAGTAAGTAAGGAGTAGCTGTATTAGCAGCAGAGGTAGCATCGTGCGAGACACAATTGCTTCCGACACATAAGTATCAACTTAACGTGTCGGAGCGTTCATAGGCTACGGTAACCGCTTTGCATCAGGTGGCCTATCAGCATATGCGTGTATTCCTACCGATGTTGTATAAAAAAATAATGAATTCCTTAGACGTTTACCAACAATCTAGCGCGTTTTAGGGTTCTGTACCAAAAAAGTAATGGCACTACTAAGTGCATTATTTATACACCGTCGGAGGGGAGGACATATAAGCGTACGGACTTGATGAAAAGCGGTAACCGTAGCTTATGAACGCATGCAATACACTAAGTATCACCCGCGCGATGTCGGCTCTGCTGCTGACACAGCAACTCCTTAGGAGCTTACTATCATGTCTGATTCAGGCAAAATATTGTGAAACTACTGTTTATTAACAACGACAATGTACCAATATTTTAAAGCAAATAAATTTTCTTTCTTTCTTTCTATGGTCGTACGCCTCCCGACGTTGTATAAACAAAAAACTACTAAACTTACATACACTCTTAGAAATCACCCAGACCTAGGCCAACAAACATGTTCATGTTGTTTGTCTTGAGTGGGTATCGAATCCACGAGCCTTTGTGTTAAGGTAGCATTGCTAACCCCTGCACTAGCAGGATCTAAAACTCTTCAGGTACTCTTTAAGTGCCTGTACCTTGTTTTTAGGGTTCCGTACCCAAAGGGTAAAACGGAACCCTATTACTGAGGCTCCGCTGTCCGTCCGTCCGTCCGTCCGTCCGTCTGTCACCAGGCTGTATCTCATGAACCGTGATAGTTAGACAGTTGAAATTTTCACAGATGATGTATTTCTGTTGCCGCTATAACAACAAATACTAAAACATAGAATAAAATAAATATTTAAGGGGGCTCCCATACAACAAACGTGATTTTTTTTGCCGTTTTTATAGATAGTGGTACGGAACCCTTCGTGCACGAGTCCGACTCGCACTTGGCCGATTTTTTTTTTTTCAGGCAACTAATGGACGTAATCGTGATCGGGTGCGGCGCCTCAGGCGTCGCTGCGCTCCGGCGTCTCCATGATGCTGGTCTGAAGGTGCTGGGAATCGAAGCCGCTGACAGAATAGGAGGCAGAATTTGCACCGTGCCATATGGAAAGAGCACCATTGACATTGGAGCGGCTTGGTAATAACTCTTCTTTACTTATATTTACCAGGGGAAGGGAGTGGGTACCTCTGTCTCACCTATTTCTACCGCCAAGCAGCTATATTTATAGAGCTGTGTTCCGGTTTGAAAGGTGAGATATGGCAGAGAAATTACTGGGTACTGTAACGAAACAGCCTGAGGTCACAAGATTGGCAGCGCGTGAGCAACATCCCCGTGGTTTTGCAAGCGTCAATAGGCTGCGATGATCGCTTACCATCTAATGCGGGCCGCTTGCTTGTTTGCCAATCTAGTTGTATAAAAAAACTTTTTTTTTCACCGTGGGTGGCAAACAAACATTCAGCCGGCCTGAAGTAAAGCGATTGCTATATGAACGCTTGCAAGGATAACTTCGGAAATAAGTATAGTATCGGTAACGTACGAGAGATACCCCTGGTGTTGTAAGTGTCCATAAGCTACACCGCTTACTATCAGGCGGGTCGTATGCTTCTTTACCATCGTTGTTTATTAATCGTTGGCACTGTCACCGCTACAGCACCGGCTTCATACTGGTAACCTTACTCATTCGTAAGACCACATCAACCCTGCATTGTTATTTGGCCGCGGTCTTCAGCATGTTGGAAGTGCTTCCGCAGTCTTGCTGTTTATTAAATGTAAGTGTGTCCTGCCTCTCTCTAATGTGCCTCTGACGCATTTGAACACTCACTCAGAATACAATAATAACCTGACTTGTAGGGCGTCGATATGCTACGATAACCGCTTACCATCAGACAGGCCGTAAAGAGAAGTTCAAGGTCGTTCAGCGTGCTATAAATAGGCAATGTTCGGGGTTTTAGGGTCGGCAAGGCATGAGTGACACCCCTGGTGTTGCAAATGTCAGTAGGCTACGGTAACTGCTTACCACGCACGCTTGTTTGCCATCTTAGTGGTATAAAAAATGGATTTCGCTACTTGATAGAGTCAGAAATGAGGATATACACAGTAGATGTAAAGTAACTGACAGACCAAAGGTTGTAGCAAGCTGAAGTGGCAGTGAGCCGGCCACTTTGCTCGTTGAAAAAAAAAGGTTCTCGTATGGCGTCTCCGTACTGCATGCACTGAGTGACTTCTCCTCACTAGGTCCCTCAAAACATTTGTAGCGAGTCAACAGATGCAGGTGGCTCAGGGTCGAAGCGGACGAATGGCTCTCTAGGGAAGAGGGCTATGTCCAGCAGTGGGCGAATACTGGCAGACATGATGATGATAATGATCATATAGGTCGTACGCTTGTTTTCCAAGTTAGTTGTATAAAAACCTTAAATATATAATTATAATGTGTAGTCTCCGATAACAGAAAAAAAATCTAGGCGCGAAGGGCACGGGAGATCTTCATTACAGCGTCTAGACCTGTGCTTCCCAAAGTGGTCTATATCGACCCATGAGGTCGATTGCAACAAGTAAGGGGACCATCAGATTCAAATATTAGTTAGGCAGGGGGTTTACGGAGAGCAGAAAATAAAAAGGAAGGGGGCAATAATGATTGGAAATCGCTGATCTAGACTATAAAAGTTACATGTAAAGAAGTGAATAACACTAACAAGAGGAAGGAATGATGAAACAGATATACAACGCGATAGTAGTACGACGGCCAGGGCAGCAGCGGTGGCGAGTACATGCGGTTCACATTTTAAATGGCGAACACTCGCAGAAACGACCGCAGCAGCCGAGGCAGAAACGATAGTAGCAGCCATGGCAGCAGCTGCATTCATCTTGTAACGGTAGTGGGTGGGTGCCGACCGGCACTAGTTCACATGGACTAATCAGTAGCGGAAGCACACAAAGTAATATAGATCAAATTGCCTGTAAAATAGTAGGATGTAGCGCAGCTAGGGAAGGCCAAGGCTACCACGGCCAAATTGGTCATGTGTAGTCAGAAGCTGCCCGATTTGATGATTTTCCGCTTACCAAGCCCGTAGATATCAGCATTAAAAAAATAACTCCTGTCGAGTTATTCCTGGTCAGCTTTCTGGTGATGTATGGTGATCAAAAAACTCGTCAAAGTACAGCTATCTCTTGATAGTTAGTTCTACAGATAATATTTAGCTATATAGACGGGATGGATCAGATAGACAAGAAAGGCCAGATACATGATAGGAGAGATACGGCAGACAGACTAAATAGACCGGTTAGACCAGACATCTATATATATAAAACAAAGTCGTGTTAGTTACACCATTTATAACTCAAGAACGGCTGGACCGATTTTTATGATTTTTGTGTTTTTGGATTTGTTTTCGTCGGGAATAGGATAATAAGTGTTAAAAGAATTTATACCATCTAATAAGTTAACACACCATTTATTGATCCTGAGGCGGTACGAAGTTCGCCGGGTCAGCTAGTATCAGATAGACAAGATAAACGAAAGATAAAAGTGAGAAATGAAATGTCTCAATAATAAATAACAAACAAACAAATGGTTAAGGAAATGTCTGTGTAATAAATTCTATGTAAGTTTATAGCTTTCTGATCACACTATGAGACCCTAATTATAATAAAGCATCATCAGCATACATAAAAAGTAGAACTTAAAGAAAAGGAGAAACAGCCCTAATTATAAAGTTTTATTTTTTATTTTTTTATACTATAGCTATACTTAAAGCGGGCACCGTAGCGTATTAATGCTTGCGATATATTAAGTATCACTCGCGCTATGCCTCCTCTACTACTTACACAGCAACTCCTTGGGAGCTTACTGGTGACCTCACTCACACGCAGGACACAACAGCCCTCTAGGGAGTTGTTATTTGGCTGCTGTTTTCTGTGAGGTGGAGGTATTTCCCCAGACGGGCTGCTTTGATGCGCCCTACATTTCTTAAAACATCCAGACCAAGACAAACAGTCATGTTCATGCACACAAATGTTTGCCTTGTGTGGGAATCGAACCCACGAGCGTTGGTGTCAAAGACGCGTTTATTCACGACTGAGCCACCGAGCTAGGCAAAAAAAGTTTATGCCAATGATGTAAAATAATTTGTTCCAGGTGTCACGGCGAGGAAGGTAATATTGTTTACGAGCTTTCAAAAAAATACGACCTTCTTACAAGACCATCAGGTCCTGGCGAAGATTTCTACGTCTTGTCGAATGGAGAACAAGTTGACAAACACGAGGCTAGTGATATAGTCAAGGTACTGGCCAATGAAGTCGAAAAGGCTGATAAAAACAATACCAAGTCCATTTCCGAATGTGTAAGGAATGCGTGAGTATTTATTATTATGAGAATATAATAACATATATGTATATTGGAAAGGAAGATACATGGGCGATTCCAACGGGCTCTTGATGAGCCTGATGGACTTGCTCGTATTGGTGTCCTGGCTACGTTTCTGCGATCTCTTAGGGAAAACCGAGGGTTCTGTCTGTGCCATTATGGACGAAGCTATCGAGACGAATAACTAACAAAAGTACCTACATCCTGAAGGACGGTGCAGTTGACATTTGTCGAGCATACCACCGTCCTGGTCAGTCAGTCATGCATATAGTTTCCAGTTGTTGTCGGCTTGCTAATAGCGAGTTCAAGTAAACACAGGCATATTCAAGTAGCTATGATTATACACCAGCAACTTAAATATAATCTTATCAGAGTTGCGTTATCTACTACAAGTATGCACGAGCATCAGCTCTCGAGAACAGTAATGTTACGTTCTACTGTCGGTCTATTATCATAGACAGGGCTATTGTCAATAAGCCTGGTGTTGTGGTAATAGACCGGGGTACGCGCCGTGCAATTCTCGTCAACGTCACCATTCCTCATGGCGTGAACCTCGTGAAAACCGAGAAAGAGAAACTTCTTAGTACTTGGACTTGACTCAGACCCAGTCTCTGTATCTTGAAGGTCACAGCTATAGCGAAGAGCCATAACCGTTATCTTGAGAAGCTCTCACTTGGCAGTTGAGTCAAAACCTAGATTCAGAAAGCGGTTCTTCTGTACACGGCCCGCATTGTGAGAAGATTGCTCAATCTGGACCCTGACCACCGGTATTTTGAATCTTCGTTTCGCTGTCGGTGGGTGCCCCCTTTTTTATATTTTTTAAATTAAAAAATATTAACAATGTACTTACTTAAAAAGTGTAAAATAAGCGTATAATAATACACAAGCCTATCGCGCTCCGCCCGCTCGCACGTGATGCACCTTGCCGAACAGACACTGCCTAAAAAGGTGTTGAGCACAGCTAATTTTGTAATAGAACCCCATCTGGGGAAGTACGTCCACCGAACATAAGTCCACAGCCAAATAACAATGAATTGTCTGCAGGAATATCCTTATATCTTGTCAACCAAAAGTATCAATTTTGAAGCTGTTGCCGTAGTCAAACTTGTTGGTACGAGTAATTTATGTATGACGGGTATTTTCTTACAGTTACTCTTTATACACACACAAAACTAGACTACTATGGCAGAGAGAACATGAAAGTAGAATAAATGTGGTCGAGATGCGAGCATTAAGCGAAAGCTGTGGCGTAAAGTTTCTGACCGCGCAACGATGATGTAATAAAAATAGTTATAGAGAGACTGAAAGAGTGTGTCGGTGTTTAGGTAAGAAAAGCCATGCTCCGCTGGTTCGGGCATATAGAAATAGAATGATGGCGAAAAGGATATGCGAAATTGCTTCTGAGGAAAGCCAGAACTTACGTACCACAACCAAATTTGTCGTATTTTATCAGAAGCTGCATGAAAAGAGCCATGTGAAAGAAGCGAGCGAAATGTGTAAGAAGCGCATTTTGTAGCTCTCGTAACTCTAAGCTGCATGAAAAGAGCCATGTGAAAGAAGCGAGCGAAATATGTAACAAGCGCATTTTGTAACTCTCGTATCTCTAAGCTGCATGAAAAGAGCCATGTGAAAGAAGCGAGCGAAATGTGTAAGAAGCGCATTTTGTAGCTCTCGTATCTCTAAGCTGCATGAAAAGAGCCATGTGAAAGAAGCGAGCGAAATGTGTAAGAAGCGCATTTTGTAGCTCTCGTATCTCTAAGCTGCATGAAAAGAGCCATGTGAAAGAAGCGAGCGAAATGTGTAAGAAGCGCATTTTGTAGCTCTCGCATCTCTAAGCTGCATGAAAAGAGCCATGTGAAAGAAGCGAGCGAAATGTGTAAGAAGCGCATTTTGTAGCTCTCGTATCTCTAAGCTGCATAAAAAGAGCCATGTGAAAGAAGCGAGCGAAATGTGTAAGAAGCGCATTTTGTAGCTCTCGTATCTCTAAGCTGCATGAAAAGAGCCATGTGAAAGAAGCGAGCGAAATGTGTAAGAAGCGCATTTTGTAGCTCTCGTATCTCTAAGCTGCATGAAAAGAGCCATGTGAAAGAAGCCAGCGAAATATGTAAGAAGCGCATTTTGTAGCTCTCGTATCTCTAAGCTGCATGAAAAGAGCCATGTGAAAGAAGCCAGCGAAATATGTAAGAAGCGCATTTTGTAGCTCTCGTATCTCTAAGCTGCATGAAAAGAGCCATGTGAAAGAAGCGAGCGAAATATGTAAGAAGCGCATTTTGTAGCTCTCGTATCTCTAAGCTGCATGAAAAGAGCCATGTGAAAGAAGCCAGCGAAATGTGTAAGAAGCGCATTTCGTAGCTCTCGTATCTCTCTACCTAACCCGCAAAGAACCTGGCACAATGATAAGATAAAGAAGGAAATTCTTTACACACGTCCTTACATTTTTTTAAATATATTTTTATTGTATCTTATTCACTTCTCTTATGTTACTATTTTTCTTTTTTAATCTGCTAGCATTTCCGAAATGATCAATGGCGAAAAAGAAATGCCGACAGAAACTTAGTACAATGAAGGTACGAGTATAATACAGTGAAGAGCAGTGAATCTATTAACGATTCTTTATTCACAGAGCTATCGAGCTCTGTGAATAAAGAATCGTTAATAGATTCAGGCGTTATTTTGCGAAAGTCAAATTTACATGCAATTTGATCTAACCTGCTTTGTGTGCTTCCGCCACCAATTAGTTCATGCGGCCTAGCGCCGGCCGGCACCCACCCACTACTGTTAGTACGTGCTACATGCCGACGCTGCCATGGCGGCTCCGGTAGTCTCTGCTTCGGCTGCTGCGGTCGTCCGCCATCTGGAACAGAATCCGCATGCCCCCACCACCACCGTCGCTGCCACGACTGGCCTGGCCTTGTAGCATGTTATTCTTACGATTAACGTCTACAACGTCTGATGATGCCTCGTGGAGAGGCGAAACACGTGTCGCAGCGACGACCAGGCCAGTCGTGGTGTGGCGTGGAGCCATGGCAGCGTCGGCATGTAGCACGTACTAACAGTTGTGGGTGAGTGCCGGCCGGCGCTAGGCCGCATGAACTAATTGGTGGCGGAAGCACACAAAGCAGGTTAGATCAAATTGCAAATAAAGAATCGGCCTACTGACCAACTGGCATCCAGTTCGAATTCTGGCATGTATCACTAAATTCGTGTTTTCAGATTTATGTATATATTTGTAATTATCACTTAGTCGGCAGTGATGGAAAACATCGCGAGGAAACCCGCACGTCCAAGAAATTATATTTCTAAAGACGTGTGACCTAACCTTGTTGAAGTTGAAAACTATGTTCCCAGGGCATCAACAAACAACACTCTAAAGACGAATCCACTACTAACAGGACCATTTATAGAATGGTACGAGAGGAACAACCACGTGGGCGGACAGTGTGATCCCCGTCGAGGCAAGTCCCTGAAAGGATTGCAGGAATGCTGGCCATGTGTTGGAGAGTTCATGCTCAACTGGAAGGGCAAAGGATACAAGACCATATTGGATGTTTTGTTGGTACAAATTGTTTTTATGAAAAGTAGACTGACATTTTCGCAGACAACAAAATTTGCATTTTCATTGGGTTTTTTAATATACTAAACTCCCGTTTATTCGAAATCCGCTTTATCCGAACAAACGTTTCCGAATGGCGCTGACAAATGTTTTTTTTATACGTCTGATGGCATGCTTATGGCCCACCATTATATGATGTAAAGCGGCCCACCTATGAACGCTAGTAATACCTTAAGTATCACTCACGCGATGCCTGCTCTGCCGCTAACACAGCATCTCCTTAGGAGATTATTTATTTAGATAAAGCGGATTTTTTTTCTGTAACAACGCAAAATAAACGAGCTTTGTTATTCAGCGTTTAAAAACTTTGAGTTTTCAACACTTTGGCGCCTTTTTAACACGTCAACACACTTAATTTTTAACAAGTGAATAAGCCTGCATGTTTTTGACTGAAAAAATAGTCTAAAACATGCAGGCTTATTCACAAACATTTTTATAGCCTTCTACGTACGTACGTTTTACGATCACACTTGCGATATTCAGGCGTGACTTCTGTTTTACTCTATCTCACGATTTTTTTTATAACCATATGATAATAACAAATGTATATATACATAAATTCCAAAACACGAATTTACTTGTACATGTCTGAATCGTGTCTCGCGTGAGCCCTAGAAACCGGCGAGCGTACAAGAGAAGAGCTATGAATGTTAAGGAAGCGAATGAGGTGTATTCATGTGGCGTTCGGTTCTCGCTGCCTACCCTGCAAGGGGCTTGACGTGAAGATATAGATATATATAAACTTAACATTAAGTATTATATATAAGGTGTAACAAAATGTACCCGACATAAGTTGGCAATTACACTTTCATCGCTTAGTTTATAAATTAACTTAAAAAAACTTTTCTAAACATTTTTCTTTTTTAGAAAAGCGATAAAATGCGTGACAACGTTGCTTTCATTTAAATATAAATAAAAGAGATAGCAATGTTAGTCATTGCTAGCATAGTGATATCTCTTTCACACAGTATCTATTTCCTAATGTAACAGAAATAGATAGAGATAGATTGTGAACTTTGGTTTCCGCCAGCTGATTGGCTCTTTTTTTTATGCCACTAAGCACTTATGGTAATCAAGCATACGGCCTGCCTGATGGTAAACAGTCACCGTAGCCTATGGACACTTGCAACACCAAGGGTGTCACTCATGCGTTGCCGACCCTCTAAAAACCTCTTCACGCCTTTCTTGAAGAACTCCTTTCTGTAGTCCCTTGGAAAAACCTCAGCTGGGAGCTCATTCCACAGTTTGAGAGTTCTCGGAAGAAAACTTCTCTGGAACCGCACAGTACGCGACCATTGCGGTTCAAGCGTGTGAGGCTCTCCGCCCGCGTTGCCCATTACGTAGTAATAACAAGTCTGTTCATAGTAATAAGGATGTGCATAATGGTGATTTTTGAAAAAGAGTAATATTAAATGTTTTTATATTATAATCGTAATAAGTACGACACATACATAAACCCAGCAAAGTTTGTCGGGTTAAATATGTTAGACCTATGACCTTTGTAATTATGGCCTTCTCAATTACAGAACAAGTACCCTGACCCTTCCAAAGAGATCCCAGTGCAAATACTGCTAAACAAAGAAGTTCAAACTATCAGATGGAGCAGCAGCCAGGGTTTAGACATGACCAATCCTCTGGTCCAGGTCAAATGCAGAGACGGCAGCTTGTATTCAGCTAAGAGTGTCATAGTCACTGTGTCTGTTGGGGTTTTGAAGGAAAGGTTGGTAATGGCTGGTTTATTTTTAAACCAATTCAAAATATAGATCCTATGTTCAATGGGTACGAATTTCTACGTGTTTTGTTCTCTTGCTAAAAAGGCGTATTACAGAATTGTTGAATACCCGACTCACAAAGAAGCCCGGAAATTTCAGTTTACGACTCTACGTCACTATACTATAAGAATCTGGCCGACCGAGCTTTGCTCAGCGCTTTCTCTGGATTTTTATAACAGGTTTTTGGCAGAACTTTATCTAAATACTGCACTCTTTGTTTAAAACAGTGATTAAAATGTCATGTACATCTGTATGTGTACGTATATATACAGTTTTATGTAGGTATTTGTATGTATGGGTATGTATATTATGTGAGTGTAATTTTATATGAACTAAAGAATTTAACTTAAGTATGTTTATTATTTGTGCTGCGCCACCTACCTATTTTGTTTTTTTTTCCCTCTACCCTAAGGTTGTCTGGAAGAGATCGCTATGCGATAAGACCGCCTTTTGTACTTTAATTTTAAGTTGTCATTTCAATATGTATACCTACTGTTCTATGTGGTGTAATAAAGAGTATTGTATTGTATTTTTCTATTTTAATAGTTTGCCTAGTTGTTTGCTCTTTGGCTTGTTATCTGTTAACTATAAAATGTAAATCCGTTATTGGCTGTATGTTTAGTATACAAGTATTGTCATTGTGTATCTAAGGGCTGTGGATTTTGTATTAAAATAAAATAAATAAATAAAATAAGTATTGTAAATTCATACTAATCGTTTCCAGGGAGGTTCCCGGGATAGACAAAGTATATGCCGTACCGTTCTATTTTTTTGTCCCTAGGGCTCGAAGGCTCCTGATGTCGAATAGCCAATAAACCTTCCCCATGAATTAGGCTATCAAATCGCAAGATTTTTTCAAATGAGACTGGTAGTTTCAGAGTTTAGGGCGTCTAAACAAACAATCAAACAAACTCTTCCGCTTTATATATCATATTGCTCCTTTAAAGTATGTACTTAATAGGATAGAATGTGCGGACATGAATTTATTGTACTACGTATGACGATTTGAAAAGAGTCCTATATAGCCAAGTTTCTTTCGGAATTTCGCCATTGGTCGTTTCCAAAATGCTGGTAGAAAGTTAAAAAATAGTTAGTTACAGTTAAAAAATATAAACTTTAAATTTTTTATTATATTTTAATTAAATTAATAGTAGATAATAATTAATGTACAAGAAACGAATATTTAAAAAATGTAAGAGCTGTCTAGATGACCTGTTTACAATCAGGCAGGCCGCTCGCTTATTTAAAAATCAGGTAGTTGTATAAAAAGTGAATATTTTCAAGGACGTTTAATTTTTTCTTTCGTTTTCAGACACCAAACACTCTTCAACCCGCCATTACCGGCCGAAAAAATTAAAACAATAAATAACCTCCAATTAAGTATATTAGATAAAATATACATTGAATTTGTAGAGCCATGGTTTCCTAAAAACGCCAATTTTTCGATATTATGGCGGGATGAGGAGAAAGCGAATTTCTCTGATGATGAGAAATGGATTTCCGAGATATATGGGTTGATGACAGTTGAGCATCAGCCTAACGTGCTGCTAGCTTGGATTTATGGAAGTGGAGCTGAACTAATGGAGAGTGTCAGCTTGGAAGGTGTTCAGGCTGGTGTTAACAAGTTGTTAAGCATTGTGTTTAGACAGTTTAATGTTACGCCTGTTAAATCTATTCTGAGGTAACTTTTTTATTTGCATATTTGGGTAAATTGTATGTTTTCAAATAATCTAAAGACCTCAAGTGACTTGGCCTTGTTTCTACATTAAATAATATGAACTAGTAACATCACTCACTCCAAAGAACGCAATAACCCTCCAAGGAGTTGTCTGCCGTCTTTTGTGAAGTAGAGGTACTTCTCCAATCAGGCTGCTTTGATGCGCCCTACCTCTATTTAAGCAGAACTTTGGTCGTTAATTAGCAAGATACACCACGTGCAGCAACTTTATCACTAAGTCCGTTGATTTGATTCCCACACTAGACAAATATTTGTGTGTATGAACATATGTTCATCTTGATCTAGGAGTTTTTAAGGCAAGTACAGTACATCAAAGCAGCCGACTAGTGAAGTGAACCGCCTCCCAGAAAACAGTAGCCAAATAACAACTCCGTAGAGGGTTGTTGAGTTCCTGCAAGTGAGTGACATTACCAGTAAGCACCTAAGGAGTGGCTGTGTTAGCAGTTCGGAAGACAGACTTCCTATATTGCAAGCGTCCATAAGCAGCGGTAACCACTTTACATCAGGTGAGCGTACGTTTAATTTTACGGCTTTCAATCACTATAGAATCATGAAAACTAAACTTATGAAAGTATTTATAATAGAAATGGATAGGAAAACTACTAGGTCCCACCAGTTAAGCTGTTAATTTGTCAACACACACTTGTTTACAGATCCCAATGGGCATCAAATCCTTTAGCGAAAGGAGCGTATTCCTACCGCAGCGTGGCGCTAGAGGAGACCGGGGGTAGTGCAATAGTACTCAGCGAGCCGTTGTCCCGTGGGAATGCATTCCCAGTGGTGTGCTTCGCTGGAGAAGCCAGTTCACACCACAGGCACAACTCTGTGCATGGCGCCGTTGAGGCAGGGTTTAGGGAAGCAGACCGGCTCATCGATAGCTTTAAGAAGTTTAAATATTAAGTACTAGCGAACGCGACAGACGTTGGTGTTGTTACCTACAACCTTAGCCATGTTCTAGGACCTATCCTAACAGGGTCCAATAAGCGTGAAATTTATTTTTCGTTTTAAATCGCACAATTATAGTATAATAAGTGGTCACTGTTGTAAGTACGGGATTTACAGAGATTGATTTTCTTTATTCCATATATTTCAGCAACGTTGCAGTCGCCATGTTGCGTTGCACACCCAATAGTGACATAAACCACCGTTTAAGTTTAAAACCTTTGATATAACAAGGACACAATTGTAAAGTTTTTGATTCATGAACAAGTTTCAAATAATTGTTTATTCCATACAAATAACAACTTTAGAGCAATACATTAACAGTACAACACGATATTGTATGGGAAAAAAATGCTTAAAATGGCTCTCCAACTCTTGCAACAGTTGCAATTGTGCCCTTGTTCTACCGAAGGTGCGATATACGAGCATGATCTTACAAAATCTACTCGGCGAACTGAGCGGTGTTATGTAGATATATATTACGAAAAACATACGAATTTAATAATAAAAAAAGCGTGACGAAATGTTTACGCACAAAGCGCGGCTGACACGAAGCTGACTATTGGCCACTGGATACCTAATAGCTATATATAATCAGCTGCAAGCCACGACTTCGTCGGCAGTAACGTGTAGCTTTTAAGTTTTTTTTTATACGTCCTGTAAGTACCCTCCAAAAAGGTTTTATCTTACCTTTTTTATAACAATTTTATTCATTCTTATGTCCCATGAAATAATATTAGCGGTAGAAATCCACGCATGATGATTCTTTATTATGCAACGTCGGGAGGTATACAAGCATACGGTCCACCTGATGGAAAACGGTTACCGTAGCCTATTAACGCTCGCAACACATTAAGTATCACTCGCGCGATGCCACCTCTGCTGCTAGCACAGCAACTCCTCGGGAGCTGTTATTAGCCTGCAGTTTTCTGTGAGGTGCGGGTACTTCCCCAGATGGGCTGCTTTGATGCGCCCTACCTCTCTTCAAAACTTACGTAACATAATCATCACAATATACCGCAACGGTTACGAATAAAGCAGGTTCGAAAGTTTTTACCACTATACACTTTATCTATCAGATAGAAGCCGAAAGAGGGCAATGGGTTTATTGATGACCAACATCAGAATCCAAGCGAATACTTATATGTGTTGCAAGCGTTTCATAGGCTACAGTAACCGCTTTACATCGGGTGGGCCGTATGCTTGTATGCCTCCCGACTGTATAAAAAAAAACATGTGTGGATTTCTTCCGCTAATACTATTCTATGGGACACTAGCTGTGCCTGCGACTCGTCCGCGCGGAAGTTATTTATTTATTTATTTATATATATTAACATAAATAAATAAAATTTATAAAATAAAAGTAGCCTAAGTTATTACTTATTACATCAGCTATCTGTCAGTGAAAATCTCGTCAAAATCTGTCCAGATTACCCGAACGAACAGACAGACAAAAATAGTAAAAAAGTATTTTGGTATATGCACTGTGTATATATCCATATGCATTTAATAAAAAGTGGTTATTTTAATATTACAAACAGACACTCCAATTTTATTGAGTTTTTTGGCAGTATTTTTATCAGTGCTCAACCTAGTCATAAACTGCACGGTAGGGAAAAAAATTGTGACGATTCCAAACAAATGTAGCCATTTTTACGGAATAAAAAGATTTTGACTTTGACTATTTATCTGTATAGATAAGAATTAATAAAACTGTCATGGTAAGACAATTTTTTGGAGGGTACTTACAGAAGTTTTGGTAGATCATATGCATAAAGGAAATACCCAACGAAGGGCCGATGAAAAGTTTTTGAGCATTAAATTATCCCATTGGTAGGCTCGAATCGCTCAAATATTTAAGCGCTAAAACGCTACATTTTGGTAAGTAAGGGTGCCTTTGTGCGCCATCATCATTAGTTCGTAGTCATATGACAATAAAGGTACCTACCTAATTCATCGGACTATGCATTTATTGTCCGTGATATTTCCAAAAACTCGCTGCCATGTGTACCACGGGGAATAACTATTGTTCTTGCAACGCCCGACTATAGTGATGTAGCTTATATCTTTATAAAAGCAGATTATGTTAATATTGAGCGTTTTTGTACTTCACAAAGATCATGGATCACGGTATACTTGTTAGTACGTTTATCACTGTGATAGATACTAGCATCGAGAGTACATACTCGATGGATACTAGCTACTAAAATAGAAACGAGGCATCACCAGAGTTGTGTAATGGGGAATAGTGACTACCTATGACACACCTGGCGGCGCAATTGTGGCGGTGCTATGGCGAAACGATATGTATGTTATACCTATCATATTTATGTACAAATAATAACTTTAAATACAAATATTAAAGTTGAATAAATGTTTTATTTACTCCATAACGAGATTTATTAATTACTATTGAATGCGAAGAAGACGAATATTGTATTTTTTTTAAATTTTTATACAATCACATTGGCAAACAAGCATGCGGCCCGCATTAGATGGTAAGCGGTCACCGCAGCCTATTGACGCTCGCAACACCACAGGGATGTGTTAGCGCGCTGCCAATCTTGTGACCTAAGGATATTTCGTCACAGTACGCAGTAATTTCTCTGCCATATCTCACCCTTCAAACCGGAAGACAGCTATATAAATATAGCTGCTTGGCGGTAGAAATAGGTGAGGAGATACCCATACAGACGACTTTTGCACAAAGTCTCCCTCTGGTGAAAACCTGCTGGTATTTGAGAGAGAAACCAGAACCTATGTAAGGATTACGGTTGATAACGAAGTGTTGAAACAAGTGGATGAGATTGTATATCTTGGATACGCTTTCAGCAACGATGGAAGGTACACCGTTGATGTGGAAAGACGAGTGCGTGCTGGGAATAGTGTGAATGGAGCGTTGGTAAAATTTGACAGTAAAAGCTTGAACCAGATGGCACAGCTCGCTATACACAATGCAGTGCTGGTCCCAACGCTTAGTTATGGAATCGAGAACTGGGTATGACAGAGAGAACATGAAAGTAGGTTAAACGTGGTCGAAATGCGAGCGTTGCTCAAAATTTGTGGCATAATGCTTGTAGACCGAATTCGCATTGCTGTTAGAAACCACCAATTTGGTTATTAATATTTTGTTTATTTACTTGCCACATAATTGTCAAATATAAAAAATGTCTTATACATGCTTGGTGGAGTGGTTAGACATGGTACTTTAACACTAAGCTTCGATTCCCACAGAGAACAAACATTTGCGAACATGGATATGTCTGTGTGTCTTGATCTGGCTATTTTTTAAGAGGTAGGACGCATTAAAGCAGCCCAACTGGGAAATTATCTCCATCTAACAGAAAACCGCAGCCAAATAACAACGCACCGGAGGACTGTTGTATTTCTGCGAGTGATTGAGGTTACTCGAGTTGCTGTTTAAGCAGCAGGGGAAGCAACGTACGAGTGATACTTCCTGTATTACGAGCGTTCATATGTTACGATAACCACTTTACATCAGGTAGACCGTATCCTCCAACCTCGTACATAAAAAGAAAACCACACGGTCAAGTCAACAAGTTGCCTTTGACTATATTTTGCTTATACATATATCTATTTAAGATTAACGACACAGGTTTACAATCTAATTTTATTTTTATATTATAAATTAATATATACACTAAAATAACATCATATATACACATAGGTGTCCTTAAAATAAAATAAAAACATGCAAATGCGCCTATTAAAATAATAAATCTATTTTGATAATTATGCTAGTAAAAGCTTACAAAAATCCATTCAAATCACAAATTGCTGATACAGCACTATGACAACATTCATACTATAAATAAAAATAATTAATACAAATTCAAACGCTGTAATGAGGCGTGAAATTATAAACATCACAAATAAAATGTAACATTAACAACTCTATAGAAGTAGTGCCAAAAAAAGGGAAGCCATAGTTTTGTAAATTGATTTGTAAAAAATAAAAACATCAAATGTTACAATTCCCAATTTTGATTTTGTTACATTTATATCAATGGCAATGGCCCTTTAAATTACATTCAACAGTTTGTAATTCCGTTCCGAAAAATGGATCAAGCGCCGAAAAGCTACGTTGACATCTCAAGTATATACTGCAATTTATGTTTTATAAAGAGTTGTAGACACTATCATCATGTAATTCGATTACTTAGATTTATACAGGATGTAGCAAATAAATTCACAAAATGACAATTTTAATTGTGGTTGACTCAATAATTTGAAAATATCTTTGTTACATTTTCAAATTATTAAATATAATGTTACGATATTATGAGACTATGCATATTAAAAGTAAAATTGAATCCATCAGTAACTTATCAGCATGTTTCGTAGTGATACCAGGTTTTATTTTACAGTTTAGAAATAAAACCATACTACGAGAACACAACGTCTGACTTTATAATTTCCGAACTAATAATATTGCCATGTTCATCGACGTCGCACATTGTAATTTCTATAACATTGTCTTCGGCATCGGGTTCGATTTTCTCTATTTTTACCGGGGTGCTGTCGACGGTATTATCGCCGTCTTTAAGGGTAATTTCGAACCTTTTGGGGGTTGTCGATGTTGCCTCATCGGTGACCTTCAAATCGAATTCGAAGGAGGTTTTAATGGACTCTTTTGGTCCACTGTAACCATCTACTATCTTCTTGGATACATCTAAGAACTCGAATCTTGTGGTTGTTAATCTGTACATGCCGTCCTTACTTATCTGGTATCTGAAAATGTTAGATGAATAGTTAAGTAACTAAATAATTCCACGACTATCTACGCTTACCTGAATAACGATGTTTGGAAATGGGTACAAGTAATGGGTAGTCGAGCTCGGTGGCGCAGTGGTGAAACGCGTTGTTACATTACTTTGCCACCAACCCTCGTGGGTTCGATTCCCACACATTACAAACCTTTGTGTACATGTCTGTTTGTCTTGGTCTGGGTATTTTCTGTGTATAATAAGTATGTATTTACAAAAAAAATGTATTTACGTATGTTTATCAGGTGTCTAGTACCCATAACACAAGCTTCGCTTACTTTGGGGCTACATGGCGCTGTGTAATTTGTCCGGCAATATTTATTTATTTATTTATAATAGGTACCCACTTCCAAACATCGTTCAAATAGGCACCCGTTTTCAAACATCGTAATTCAGAATTTCTGAAATTAATATACCTATAATAAAAATATCTATCTATAACTTCACGCCAAATCCCTTGCGGGGTAGGCAGAGAGGCGCCACGTGGCTCGATCCTTACACACCCCACACGCTTCCTTAACATCCATTGCTCTTCTCAAGCACGCTCGCCGGTTTCTAAGGCTCCCGACGTCACCTTCTGATAGAACACGATCAATTTCATCGTGGTAGGTAAGTCTAGCCTTCCTCGGCTCCTACACCCTTCCACTTTTGCGTTGCATATCTGTTTCGTAATTTTTTCTACAATATAATAAAAATATCGATGTTCAAATTATCGAAACTCAAACTATCAATCGCTTCAAAACATCCATCCATCCATCAACCCTTACTCATCCCACTGCAGGGATACGGGTCTCCTTTCATCCGAAGGAGTTTAGCGCATACTCCACCACGCTGCTCAAATGCGGATCGGCGGAGGCTAGTGTTTTCAAGCTGCCCGAGGGCCACTGACTTAGCTTAACGACTGTTATCTATCGACAACAGCCGAGACCGACGGCTTAACGTGCCCTCCGAAGCACGAATAAATCGAGAAAGACAAACGCATCCATAGACCGGCTGCGGTCGACATTGCTTAACCTGAGAGTTTTTTTTATTTTTTTTATATTAGTTCAGCATAGTGGCCCCTCTTTGCCTGATGGTAAGCGAAAGAGGAGCCCAAATCGCAACTGCAACTGACAGCATACTACATCCCGCATTCTGTCAGTTGACGCTGCCATGCTGACCCGCAAAATGCTTCTTCACGCTTCGTTTGAAGGATCCCATATTGTAGGAAGGAGGGAACACATGTGCAGGCAAGGCGTTCCACTTTTTGATGGTACGACAAATATAGGAGTTGCCGAACTTTTTGGTACGCGAAGAGATATTCTCAACCGTGGAACTATGACATCGCAAGCCCGCACGTGTGGTTCTATGACGGAAGGGTGAGGGTGGGATAAGGGAAAACAGTTCTTCAGAGCACTCGCCATGGTAAAGGCGGTAAAATACGCTTAGAGAGCCTATGTCCCTACGGAGTTGAAGAGGTTCTAGGCTTTTGGTGACCTCTTCGTCGTCAATTATGCGGATAGCCCGTCGCTGCAACCTATCGAGAGCCTCAAGAAGATACTGTGCGGAGCCGTCCCAGAGATGCGAGCAATACTCCACGCAGGCCCGAACTTGTGTCTTATAAAGCAGACAAAGTTGGTCCGGCGCGAAGAACCGGCGCACCCTGTTCAGGACTCCGAGCTTTCTTGAGGCTGTTGATTAGAATGGCAAGCGCAACGACGCCATCGAGCTCTCAAAACAACAAAAAACGCTTTAAAACATCTATAATCATTTTATCGAAGTCTAAAATTCCTACGATTGAAATATTGGGTAAAAAATTAAGGAGATTCCGTGTCAATCAATTTGAACATTAACATATGAATGTAATTACCGTAGCCTATGAACGCTTTCAATACAATACAACCGCGATACAACCTCCGTCGCTACTAATACAGCTACTCCTCGAGAGCTTACTTAACGTCGTTGGCAAGAACACAATATCACTCTAGGGAATTGTTATTTGACTACGATCTTCTGTGAGATGGATAACGTGGCTGTTCTGGTAATACCTTCATGTTCCATATCCACATATCCTTACACACACACATCCTTTTGACGAGCTCGGTGGCTCAGTCGTGAATGACGCGACTTTGACACCAACGCTCGTGGGTTGGCTCCCACACAGGACAATCATTTGTGTGCATGAACATGTCTGTTTGTCTTGGTCTGAATGTTTTTAAGACAGGTAGGGCGCATCAAAGCAGCCCGTCTGGGGAATTACCTCCAACTCACAATAATAACTCCCTAGGGTTGTCGTGTTCCTGCGTGTGAGTGAGGTCACCGGTAAGCTCACAAGGAGTTGCTGTGTAAGCAGCAGAGGAGGCATCGCGCGAGTGATACTTAATATATCGCAAGCGTTAATAGGCTACGGTACCCGCTTTACACCAGGTGGGCCGTATGCTTGTATGCCTCCCGACGTAGTATTAATTAAAAAATCGGCCAAGTGCGAGTGGGACTTGCGCACGAAGGGTTCCGTACCATTATCTATAAAAATTGCAAAAAAAAAAAACACGTTTGTTGTATGGGGGGGGGGCCCTTAAATATTTATTTTATTATATTTTTTAGTATTTGTTGTTATAGCGGCAATAGAAATACATCACCTGTGAAAATTTCAACTGTCTACCTATCACGGTTCATGAGAGACAGACGGACGGACGGATGGACTGACGGACAGCGGACGGACGGACGGACAGCGGAGCCTCAGTAATAGGATTCCGTTTTACCCTTTGGGTACGGAACCCTAAAAAACCATGGTATTGCCTATGTAGGATAGACGGGATTTGTTAGTTAATAGTAAAAAATAGTCTCACCTGAACCTACTGTGTCCATATGGCCACTGGGCCCCGTGGACTTTGACCAAGTGAGTTGTCAATGAAGTTCCTCTGCTGAACACCTTCATGTTCTCTTCGGGGCACATGTGACACGCGTACTTCCTTGGTGGTTTCTTCTTCTTCACTTCTTCCTCGGAGCTCTCTTCGTCTGACAACACTTTGTCGCTGGTCTCCGACTTCACAGACTTTTTGTTTTTTCGCTTCTTGCGAAAGTGAGTCGGTATGTGCTTTTTGAGGTCCCATTTTGTCACTGCCCTGTAAATCACAAAATAGACGATCGGATACTAAAAAGAATTCAAATTAATCGTAATGGATCATTAAAACCATAATTTTAAATAAATAAAGCTTTAATAACGATAATTAAAAAATCGGCCAAGTGCGAGTCGGACTCGCGCACGAAGGGTTCCGTACCATTATCTATAAAAACGGCGAAAAAATCACGTATTTGTTGTTATAGCGGCAACAGAAATACATCATCTGTGAAAATTTCAACTGTCTAACTATCACGGTTCATGAGATACAGCCTGGTGACAGACGGACGGACGGACAGCGGAGCCTCAGTAATAGGGTTCCGTTTTACCCTTTGGGTACGAAACCCTAAAAATGGCGTGATCTTAGAATACGTAACGTCATTTGTGTTTTTTTATACGGTGTTGCAAATATCCATAGTCTACGGTAACTGCTTACCAACAGGCTCGATGCCTCCTCTGCTGCTTACACAGCAACTCCTTGGAGGCTTACTGGTGACCTCACTCACACTCAGGAACACAACAACCCTTTAGGGAGTTGTTATTTGGCTGCGGTTTTCTGTGAGGTGAAGGTACTTCCCCAGACGGGCTGCTTTGATGCGCCCTACCTCTCTCTCTATTACTCTTGCGTGGCCGACCCTAAAATGTGTACAACGAACTACCAGCCGTAACAGCTATAATAATAATAAAATTCTTTATGCTCCACGATATGGTTATATCGATATACCGTAGTAAACCCATTTTTCTTTCTTTTTGCTCGACTTCTAAAGGTAGTATCATGATGTTGAATATTGTTTTTTTTAATACTACGTCGGGAGGCATACACGCATACGGCCCACCTGATGTAAATCGGGTATACCGTAGCCTATTAAATCTATAAACTTTCTCAAGAATTCAGCTATCAAATGCAAAAAAATTTTGCAGCGTCCGTGGTCGCAGGAAGACTGAGAAGAAGGCGTTCAAAACGTCAGGTTCAACAAAATAAATAAAACACGCGATACTTCCGTTAAAAATTGTTTAATTCAATGTGTAACAATCGCGAAAACCTAAGACAATACTATGCAAACAAATCTTCAAATCCGACCGATAATTCCAGAAATGAGCGCGTTCAGACAAAGAAACTCCTCCGCTTTATAAATTATTCCATTCTTAAGTCGATAGATACTGCCTCTTTACTTCTACAAACTGCTCACCATTGACTATTGGGAACCACATTCCATTGGTTCCACTCCCTCCATGCCGTGGATTTGAAAAGCGCGAAGATATTTTGTCGGCATCGCGCGAATGAAGCGTTTGGTGTTACAAACGTAGATAGACTAGGTAATTGATTACGAAGGTTATATGCTTATTGTCCAACTTAAAGGTATAACATACCTTCACGACAGGTCCCTTGCATGTTAAGCAGAGAGAATTGAGCGCCACAAGCCGCGGTACTTACACCCCTTCTTTAACATTTATAGCTTTTTTAGGTTCCAAGAGCTCCTCATCACCTTCTCATAAAACACGTCCAAATTGATCGTGGTAGGTGACCTTCCTCGGTTCCAACATCCTTCCACATCCGTGTTGTATGTCTATTTCATCATTCTTTCGTACTGCATTCTTTCGACATGCTCGAACCAACAGAGCATGCATTTTCTTAAAAGAAATATTTCTAAAGATTTGATATTTTCGAATTACTTACTTGTTTTCCTACTTACTTGTAAGGGCAGTGCGGGCACGCGTGCACCCTCGCGCCGGCCAAGTGTCGATACCGCACGTGATGCGCGAGCGCAGCGGGCGAAGGCGCGGACATGTCGCACAACGCGCACGCGTACGCGCATATGTGCTGGCGCGCGTGCTCGCGCAGGAGGTACTCCGTGGCGCAGGCGACGTCGCACACCGAACACGTGTACCCAGAGTTTGGGTTGACATTCTGAAAGTTATGGAGTTATAATTACTTTAACTGCGACCCAATCTTTGTAAATTACGGGTCTGCCACGCACGAAAGACACCTCTAAAGATAACTGTAGGCTACTCCTACGGAAACAGCTTACTATCAGGCCGGCCGTTATTAGACACTTACGTTCTTATTATATATTTTATCTACACTCATATTCTAATTATCAAAATACAAATTCATACATAGATAATAAATGACATGCATTATTATATTCATCCATAAAACAGTAAGAATAAATCCTTATAAAGTATAGGTCAGTTACAAAGCGGACACGGTAAGAATTTCACTGGCTGGATGAACATTCTTCCGAACGAGAGGTACCTACACCTATCACGGCCATGGCGTGCACGTAAAATTATTAAAGCACCAACTTATTTGCGACTGAGGAAGGATTCGATGTGGTAGACAAAATGTTGAGATAAACGTTTGTTTGCGATAGAGAAATAGAGTGAGAACATTACTGGCGATTTATAAAGTTAGCGCTTTCAATAAAGGGGACATACCTGTCTTCGTAAATGATCACACAGTTTCCGATTACAAGCAAAGTGTTGACCGCAGTGGTAGCACGCGATGAGTCGCTCCCCAGTGTGGGACCGAACGTGCATCGTCAGCAGCGCCCGCCGGGGGAATGTCACCCCGCACCCCGCCCACGAGCACAGGTGATTGTCCTTTTGGGAATAGTATATGTGCACCTTGACATGGTTGAAGAATTGCTGAAAAGTTAATTATAATATTTTTTAAATAACTACTTGGTATTGTATTAATTACAATTATTATTATTCTAAACTCACGGGTGTTGACCCCCGTCATTTGATAGGCGTGCGCGCGGATATGGATCCAACGCGTAGAGGTCCCTTTGAGAAGATTAATGTTATGTTATAAACCCACAGTGACCCGCTCCTGGGAATATCGATGAAATAATATTGGTTATATTGAACAGGCCTGGGCAAGTATTGGGGCTATTGCGAATGTGGTGGAAATTATTAGGCTATTGTAATGAGATCTGGAGGGATTATTGGTACGGGGCTATTACAGAAGAGGGACAGACACCTCACACCTGCCATAACTGTCATATCTGATTGTTACTTTCGGAAAGCGGTGGCTCGCCACTCACTGGATGGACCCCCGAAATTATTGTAATTAAAATTAAAGTAATTAAAGTCAAAATTGAGTAGAACTAATTACAACTATAGATATTAAATATAAGAATAAAATAAGACCGCTCACAGCTCGCCGACGGCGGGAAATTCATCCTCACACACGGGAACCGTAATGGTTGCATACTGCGCGGCTCCAGAGAAGTTTTGTTGGATTAACTTCCTGCCGAGGTTTTCCCGAGGAACACACAACCCAGTGTTCCTCAGGAAGACTTGACGTGAAGAGGTATTTGCAGGGTTGGCAAGGCAATGACACCCCTGGTGTTGCAAATGTTCATATAGACTACTATAATACCTACAGTGATGAAATGTCAACTGACCTGTATAGAATTAAAAGTATCATTACATCCGACCCATAAACAAGCGTGTTCAGTCAACAACGGCGGCAGGTGATTCCTTTTCCTGGAGTCCTTCTTGCATCGCTTCAACTTCAAAGTCGCCCGTCCGTTGAAGCCGATGGCCAGTAGTCGGGCATGGTAAGCGTGATAGTTAATGTGGCGAACCATTATTTTAAAATCGTTTATCTTGTAGCCGCACACGTCCCAAAGACAAACTAGATCCACTGAAAAAGCAATAAGAGGACATTAATACACAGAGGGTTTTTATACCAAGAATGATAGACTCATATTATTTAATATAACACTGTACTGTCGTGTCAACGAGCAGTCAACAGTAACCGGTTAGCTGTGACTAGATAACAGCCACAGTACTCTCGAGTAGGTAGGGTAGTAAGAAGTAATGTTATTCTCTCTCAGTGGGTTAGTTAAAATATGAAAAAGAGTTAAGTAGGTTAAGTCAATATACAAAGACATTTTACATTTGTCGTTACTAGTTCGCTAGCGAGAGTGGTTGCGTGTCTCCGATTATCAGTATGCAAGATAGAACACGCATTATTGTGTTGCATAATATGGGTAATTTATTAGTAATGACATAGGTTTTACTGTAAGTATTTTCGTGTATATGTCAATGTTTTGGTATAAATATTCATAATAATAATTTATAATAAATAATAATAAATTACGTCTAGTAGCTATGAAGTGATTAACGTATAGCCTTTTTAGATTAGTAATCTACAACAAGTTGTTACGTTATGTTAATTTGGGTGGATCACCGTTAAACGTTGGCTGACTCATCACGAAGAGGAAAGTAATGCTTCGACTCGGCCAAGAAGTAGTCGTTCCCGACTTATCAATGAGTCATAGAGGAGATTTCTCTACTTCTTCTCGTCGAGTGCTGAGTTTGCAAATTTGTTTGACACCACATTATCATTCATTGCGCCTTGCACAGGGAGGGCTTGCATCACAGAAAGCCAACGAAATAACCATATTTGATCAAGGTTCACAAGCAAAGTGCGTTTGCTAAATATTAAATTTAGAGTGACAAATATGTCAGTAATTAATATCTTATTTAGGTATTTAAAAATAATTTAATGTAAAATTACATGCAATTGTCGAATATGAAATATATAATAGAGGTTAAAGTATGAAATTGCCGTTTTATAGTAACAGATACTTTGAATTGACATTAAACCGTCATGATGTGAGATTTTCGAGTGAAACTTTTTTATAGTACCCTAAAGTAAAGCTTACCAATAAAAAGGTAATGGTAATAATGGTAACTGTTTGGTGGTTTTTTTCTTGGCGTTGTTCACTATAGCTTTCTCAGGTCTGGTCGAGCAATAACAGCAGATGTTTACATTGCTGAACTTCAAACAATAAAGGTGAAACTGGCAGTTAAACAGCCCCGACTCGTGAATCGATCTTCACCATTATTGCTCCATGGCGACGCAAGATCTCACACAGCACGAGCAACCATTGTAACTCTACAGAAGCTGCAGTTAGAAACCATACATCATCCTCCATACTCGCTAGACCTTGCTCCAACTGACTGCCATTTTTCCGTGATTTGGATAATTTTCTATGTGGTAAAAAAATTCATCCCAGGAGACAGTACAAAATGCTTTCACACAGTTTGTCGAATCTAGATCCCCAGAGTTCCATCGCAAATTGATTAAATAAATATGTTATATCTTAGAAAAAAATACGAATTTTAATTTTTCAGTACGAATCGGCAATTTCATGCTTTAACCCCTAATATTTCATTACATTTTAATATAGATTAGTGGAGGCCATGTAGACGAGTAGAACATAGGTAACGTATTTTTTTTTTTGTTATATAAATTATACTGTAACCCCGCCGCCGCGTTTATTTTCAATTTATCTTTTCGTCAGAAAAACGATTATTTAAGCTATAACATTAACAACTTTGCAGTAAAGTAGGGATGCAGAACTTTCCAAGAATGTTTTGTATTGTGCTTAAAATAAAATAAAATATTACTTTATATCCAGTTCTTTTTTGTATTACATATTATGTTGACCTGTTTTTGAATAGGATAGGAGAAATGGCTAAGCAATATTGTATCATTATTGCTGATAATAAAAAGGATATTATTCACATAAAACCAAAAATATATTGTAAGTCTCGAAATTGGGACTTGGACATGATAGTCTCGTTTCTTAACTAATACGTCAGATATGCTTTGTAAAGTTAGCTAAGTGTACATTTATTCACTAGAAATACTTTGAACTTAAAATCGTCCACTGTAAGGTTGAGAATACATCAGTATAGAAGAATGAAAAATATTTTGAACCTAATGGGAAGTCGTTTTAAGGTTGACAAAATTGAACTAAATCTGTCAATAGTGTGTGTCATTAGCAGAATGATGCTTATTGTCGTTCACGCGATTTCAATCTGTAAGCTATGTATGCAATTTTGACGCCGACCGTACGTACTCATATTTGTAATTATCACTAACTCGGCGATAAAGGAAAATACCGTGAGGAAAGTCCATGAAATTATATTTCAAAAGCTGTGTAATCTAAGAAAGGTTTACCTCGGTTCTCTCCGCCTACATATTTCAATCGAAGAACACCCACTTTCTTTTCCCAACATCTTAAATAGATGTGCATAAAATGAGACATTTCTTACCATTATCTTTCTTGTCAATGACATGTATATCGACTGTATGTGACTCGACGTGCTTCTGGAATGTTTCATAATTGTTCGAACAGTAGTTACAAGACTGCCACTCACATTCTAGGCGAAGATTCTCCACACGCAGGCGATGTATGGGCTGGAATGACACGGTTTAAGAACTTTAAAACATTTTTTTCTTTATTTTATGGTTATTATAGTATTTATAAATATTACTATTGTTGGCCTTTCAGAGTAATTAGCTATATATTCCACAGATGGGATTGTTAAGTGATGTCACTCATGCATTGCTGACCCTGTGAAAACCTCTTCAGACAAATTTGAAGAATTTTTTAAATCCTTTTAAAAAACTTTGGAATGCAGCACATCCACAACTTAACGGTAGGCCGATTCCACTTAAAAACTGCAACTGTACTGTAGCGCGGCGTGTGTCAACATTCGTACATTTTGACGTTTCATTATGTGTCGCTGCTGTCAGATCACTTAACGAAATGTGAAAATGTACACATTTTGACACACACCGCGCTGCAGTGCAGTTGCAGTTTTTAATGGAATCGGCCTACTGTTGAATTAAACAATTTTTAACGGAAGTATCTCGTGTTTTATTTATATTGTTGAACCTGACGTTTCGAACGCTTTGCAGCATCTGTGGTGTAATAATTTTTAAAGGCATTAGGTTTATTTATTAAAGTGTAGGGGTCGGGATGCGACCTCTGTAATGTGGTTTAAGACAGCCAAAATATATAAAAAAACCAAGGGTGTGATGTGAAAATCAAGGGATATCGGGCGCCAGGCTGTCTTTAACCTCTAATGCCAACAGATACCATCAGTGGGGCTTCGAACCTCTAATCTTCAGGGGTGTGATTGAAAATCTTGAATTCTGGACCATCATTTATTAAGAAAAATAGCAGACATGGAGTTGTATCTAAACTCTAGGTTGACTACTGACATAAAACTGTATTTAAAATCTAGATTCACACTAGATAAAAACTAATTATACAGGTAATAAAGTCTTTAAGGTTATATATGCAAACAGCTGACAAAAAGTTGCATTTAAAATCTAAGTTTACTCTTCAATACAAAAATAACCTACCCGAGAGCATCGGTCATTTTACGATACCTCTCTTCGTTCATACAGGTGTGCTCCAGATATAGTATTTACTTCGATCCGCGTCCATAGTTCAGAGCGACTCCGACATCTACGACACGCGGCGTGTCACTCGCTCTTCGACTCTCGACATCTAAGGTTTCTTGTAGAAATAGACCGCTTCATTTCAGGCCCATACTAAACAGACGTAGCGAGATTGTATTCTCTGCCACGTCGAAACAAAAAATCTCTTCAGAATCAATGAAATATTTGGAGATCCGGCCGAAATAATATACATTTAGACCTCCACATGGTCTATCAGACAGGATAACCATTAGTCGGTTATCTCTCTCCAAGATCAGCGGAAAAAGTGACGTCGCCGAGCTATCGTACCATCAAGTAAAACCAATGTTACCACCCTGCGAATCAAGATGACAACCTAATTACCCCGGTCTTGGATACTAGTACCAAACTATGCAATAACATTTGACAAACTACTAGCGGCACTGTCGGGAGAACTACGAAATAAAAATATAATTTCCTCATAGGAAATTAGTGTGTTTTAGAAAAAGCATAAAAACCTGATAAAAAATGTTAATTATTTTTTCTTTTCAAAACGATCGAAAATCTACGTAACCAATTGCTCGTTCCGTATAATTCGAAATCCATGTAATAACAGCTTGTCAAACGACAAGTGACAGATGCTGTCAAAAGACTGCCAAATTAAAAGTATAATTTCCCTCGTGTGAAAAATAGGTAATGATATAAGCATTGTCATTGGCGAGAACTTCAAGATCGCCATAAAGAAGAAAATAAATAAAAATAGGTAAAACTCGATATACGACAAAATGGGTTTTGAAGGAAAGAAACAACTATAAATAAGGTTAATGCATGTGACGCTTCAAAAATAATTATCACAGTGGTCGCAGGAAGACTTAGGTGATATTTGTCTTACATTAGTTATTCAATTATTACATCTACCGACATGGATGGATTAGTTATGTATGTTCCGATTCACACAAAAATCACTCACAGTGTCCGAATGTTTTTTAGTAGATCTCTGGGTTTGTGACTTGATTATTTTTAGGACTGGATCCCAAGCAGGTGGTACTTGCCAACCATCTTCTCTATTGAAATTGGGGTGTTTTCTTATTTCAACATATATAATTAATCCATCCATGTCGGTAGATGTAATAATTGAATAACTAATGTAAGACAAATATCACCTTAGTCTTCCTGCAACCACGGACGCTGCAAAGCGTTCGAAACGTCAGGTTCAACAAAATAAATAAAATATGTGATACTTCCGTTAAAAATAGTTTAATTCAATGTGTAACAATCGCGAAAACCTAAGACAATACCCGGCCTACTGTTCTCAGTAGAACACTACTTTGGAACCAAACATGATATTTTCTACATGCGAGGATGAATTCCCCAATGGTGGTGAGTGATGCGGTTATAGAAAGAAGCTCTTGGCATCATACCACTCCTCAGAACAAAAGCCATTGCACAATCTGTAGAACATGTAAAGGGAGGAAAAGTCTCTCCTTAATCTTAAGGGTTAATATTAATTAATATAATCAAGCTTAGGATTGTCAACAATTCTCTCAGCACATCTCTGAACTGTCAAGGTCCTAGCCAGGTAAGTAACCAGGTGCTCCTGTCCAATGGTGAGTACAATACTCTATGTACAGTCTGACTTGAAGATTGTACATTTGACAATGTCTACATTTGGGGCTCAAATAATACATAAGGGTACTTTTTCATGCATTCAATGTGACCCTCACTTTTGTCTGATTATGTCCACCAAAGTTTGATAATTTATAGTTAAACAAAATTAAAAATGAACCCACAATAAAATGCTAGACAGAAATAATTATGAATGCAATATCAGGAATGAAGATATATCATGAATGAAATCAATGAATGAAAATATCAGAATTTTATTACATAAAATGGTCACTTAAGAACAAAGAAACATGAAAATAAATAAATAATTTCATTTGAATATAGTAAATAGCTATTAGTGTTCATTGATCTCATTAGCAATGTTAATTTATTAATGGCTAATGTAATAGTTGCAGTGTATTTCTTATATGAAAAAAATATTTCTACATCTTTATACCAAGTCCCTATAATACAATTCTCAAGTACACTCACAATTTGTTGTAAATTACGAATTGATAATTGATCTATGAATAATTTAATCAAAATTTGCAGAATATTCTACTACATTTACTACACGTATTTTTATATTACATACCACAGATTGAGGTTCTACAACAGGTTCGTCAACTCCCACGGGAACTGTAGCTTCATCTTCCGCCACAGAAAGCAAAAAATTCTTTCTATCCTCGTTAGATCTTATTATAAATTGTATATCATTTTTATTTTGCAAAGATTGTTTTTTAGGGTCCAGGCTGTTTTGGTTTTGAAGCCAGTCCATGCAACGATTGAGTCTAGCTTTCTGACCACTTGTTTTTTCTTCTTCCAATTCTCCCTCCATCATTTTCGCGATATACAAACGAAGACAAAACGTACTTTAAAAAACACTAATTTAGCATATTTAATAACATTACGTGTTACCACTTCATAGAACTGTGTCTTTTACAAAATTCACAGATGAAAACAATTTAATATCATAATTTGCAAATTAATCTACATAATGATTGAGGTTTTTTGATTATCAACAAACGACCACTAAAAGGAACAACATTTGACATTTGACTTTTTTTCCTTTTTTTTTAATTTTTTTTTTTTTGGTTCTTTTTATCCCCGAGGGGAAAGGCAAAGGGATCTAGCCCATACAGCCACGTCATCAGTTTAGAACCATTTGAAAATCTTAATTCTATGTTCCAGCTTCAGGAACTGTGCTCAAAAAATACTTGGGAAGGGTACTTCGACCCAATCAACCCAGTTGAAATACCACCCGTAAAACGATAGGAATTTTACAAGGTTTTCTTGATGAACTTATTCACGTCTTCCAAAAAGTGCATAAAGGTGTTATATTTGAGTTTTTTCATTATTGTATAATTGGACTAGCACTTATGTTACAAAACACTATCAAAATTGTCACATAAAACTAATTTACACTGAATTGTAAAAATTTCAAATATAAGAACAATGTCACTCGTCAAAAGCGCGGGAAGAAGTCTCCCTTTTTTTTTAAATATATATATGGCAATAGTGTTGCTACTTTATGCCAGTGTCAAAGTCTTCAGTATAGGACCATTTGAAAATCTTAATTCTATGTTCCAGCTTCAGGAACTGTGCTGAAAAAATATTTGGGAAACTTCAAACCGGGTTGATTGGGTCTAGGTACCCAGACCCAATCAACCCGGTTTAAATACCACCCGTAAAACGATAGTGATTTTTACAAGGTGTTCTTGATGAACGTATTCACGTCTTCCAAAAAGTACATAAACGTGTTATATTTGAGTTTTTTCATTACTGTATAATTTCACTAGCACTTATGTTACAAAATACTATCAAAATTGTCACACAAAACTAATTTTATACTTAATTGTAAAAATTTCAACTATAACAACAATGTCACTCGTCAAAAGCGCGGGAAGAAGTTCCGACGACGTCTGCGTCTGACTACCTACCTTCTTTTTAATTGCTCGACGGCTCTGAATACAGGCATGGCAATACAATATATATATATATACATACACACACACTATTATATTATATATATATAATTTTAATGCAGCTAATTATCCACCAACATTATCACCGTTCAATCAACAATAACCACATAAATGGCGTCATATTTATGTACTGAAAGTACTTTTGTTAGTATTTTCGTGTGTCATATATTATAGCTTGCAATACATATGTCACCTGCGCGATGCCACCTCTGCTGCATACACAGCAACTACTTGGAAGCATATCAGTGACCGCACTCACGCACAGGAACACGACAACCGTACAGGAAGTTGTTATTTTGCTGCGGGTTTCTGTGAGGTGAAAGTACTTCCCCAGAGGAATGATTTGATGCGACCTAATTATTTTTAAAATCCCCAGACAAATACAAACAACCATGTTCATGTATAAAAATGTTTGTCCTGTGTGGGAATCGAACCCACGAGCGTTGGTATCATGACGTAACAGCGCCTTTCACCACTGCGCCACCGTCAAGTGTCACATGGAAATGTAAATCTGCATGGCTTATTCTCATACGCCTATATTAAAATAATCATAATAAAAATCGTAAATGTAATACTATTTCAATATCTATATGGATAAACTTTCATACGAATTATACACGAAAATTATACATTATCTATCTTCCATATTGTGTACAATGTTGGATCAAACATTTACATTATCTTCTCATGAAAATAATATATATATCTACCTACAACTTTATGCCAAGTCCCTTGCGGGGTAGTTAAAGAAAACCGAATGAAACCGAGAGAAAAACTCACATGTAATAGAATAAAAATATAATTTTAAGAATTTAATATATTGTCATTTCGTCGGAGTTATGTACCAAACTACATTAATAGTTACAAAACTTGGATTTATTCAGCTGAACTGAAAATGATTCCAGAAGACAAAACTAAATGAATCTTATAGATTTTGTAACAAATGTTGTCAGTTATATTAATTATATTATATTATAACAAACATTAATAGTAACTGACTCCGTTATTCGTCAAATAGGAGCCCGTGCAAACATAGGTTGGCAATACTTTCTATGACGAAATTGGTCGTATTTTATCAGAATGTGAGCCTTAAAAATTGGCAAGCGTGTTTGAAAAATTTATGAATGATAATGAAATAAAAATTTATGTTAAGAAGCGATTGTGGTTTACAAGGACTGCGTTTTGAGTGTTACCGCAATGTTCTTTCAGACTACACCACAAGATATTTTCTGTAAAAATAAAATAATTATATGTAATTTTAAAATATCTATGTAGTATATAAATCAATTAAATACATTTATTATTATTATCTCCTTTATTAAATTGTATTCTTATTAAACATATTTTTAAATATAATAATAATAATAATATAACCCCGCAGGGCAGCTTGTGGCGAGCTGTTGGTGCGTAACGACACCACGGTTACCCGAGTGCTCCAGAGAGTCGATCAGGGCCTTCGTCTCCGACGTGTCTTCGTCGGTCGGAGTGGAAATCCAAGAAGGCCCGCAGGACTCTCAGCTCTGGCTTGCCTTCATTGGCCGTCCAGAGAGGAGTCGATAGAGTATATTGCTCTAGCAGGTGATATACTCCAGGGGTGGAAGTGTTAAAGGGCATAACGCCGCGAGTAACTTCGGAGAAAGCGCAGCACACCTCTCGACACCCCTGAGTCACTCACACCGGTGTTGCCCTCGGCCGACTTTCTCTGGCATTTCGGGGGTCCATCTAGTGAGTGGCGAGCCACCGCCTGCCGAAGTAACATCAGATAGGATACTTATGGCAGGTGTCCGTCTCTCTTCTGTAATAGCCCAGTACTAATAATCCCTCCAGATCTCATTTCAATAGTCCAATTATTTCCGACACATTTGCAATAGTACCAATACCTGCTGTGACCTGTTCGTTGGTATATCCTCCCATTGATATCCCTCGGAGCAGGTCACAGCTGGTATAATACATTACATCATCCTTTTAGAAGGGGCCTCTACGCGTTGGATTCATATCCCCGTGCACGCCTATCAAATGACCGGGATTAAACCCGTGAAAAAAAGAAATATAATAATAATAAAAAAAAAAAAAAAAAAAAAAAAAAAAAAAAAAAAAAACCTTGTCGTTGACGCACGTCTCGTGAAAATTTTTATTTATATTTTTGCTATATTGCCTTATTTTAATATATGTATTTAACTTCTGAAGACCTATTAAAGTGAAATTCTTTGAAAAATAATTGTGAAGTAAGAAACAACGCAAAAAGTAAAATTAAAGTAAATATTAAATAGACAATTCAACCAACATGGAAGTGACATTTCAATACACAAGACATAACAGAACACGTTGCTATGGAAAAATTAACAGAGTTTTTGGTTTTACCGTATTTGTTCACAAAAGTATGAAATAAAAAATAAATAATGATCACGAGAACAAGGAGACGAGGACTACACAACGCACGCCCACCATCACCCGCCTCGTCGAGCTCCACGTCGTCGGAACAGCAATATGCGATACCTCCGACCTCCAACGTGTCGAGCGACGAGGACGGGTCACCGCCGCCCCCGTCGCCGCCAAGACCTGCGCGACGGAGAGGGCGGCCCCCACTGCCGGCCAGCTTGGGACCTTCGGGGCACTCTGCCTCGCGACAGGCCCCCGCTACCGGTGGTGTAGTGCGTCGCATGAAGTGGACGCAATGTATAAATGAAAACGTCATGCGCGCCTACTTTGGGGCAACAGAGGGAGGGATTAATCGCAGTGCGTATCGTGTTCGAATGTTACCTCTGTTTCAGGTGCTTGAGCCAGCAGTCACTGTCTCTGCTCAGCGCCTGTCGGATCAGGTGAGGGCTATCCAGCGGTGTCGCATGCTGGATGAACCTACGCTTGAGCGGCTACGTCAGGAATCACGACGTGCTCAAATAATCGACGAGGCAAGTCAACCTTCCCTTGCTTCGATGCCGAATGTTATCAATTCGACACCGTTGCAGGTGGAGAACGAGCCACTACCCTACGATTATATGAGCATAAACGTAAGTACTACCCAGAATGATGAGCAATTGAGGAGAACATTGGAAGATGCGATATTTGAATACCGATATACTCCAATTTCCCAAAAACCGCGTCTACCACGTTTACCTATGCATAAACGTAATACGGCGCTAGTGGAAGCTCTAGACCACATGCTAGATCCATATTTGGAATCTAGCCAAGACCTTTCTGATACACACTCGATTCTCTACTGTGCGGCCATAGCAGCTTGTCGCGTGGCTCAGGTTAAGTTTCCTGATAATAACCGGGCTCCGCGACGAACTGTTGATGTTCCTGCATGGCAGTTAAGAATCGAGCGGCGTATCAGTGTGGCTAGAACCCTCATTAGTAAGCTAATCTGCTTTAGGCTCGGAAACAACCGCCCGAGAATTATGCGCTTTGTGGACCAGGCATTTGCCGGGACTAATATTAGATCCCAGGATTACATGCACTGGGTCACAGAGCGCATAGACTTCCTGAAGCAGAAAGTTTATGCATGGGCAAACCGTATTCGACGGTATAGGGAGCGTGTAGATCGGTACTGTCAGAACCGCCTCTTCCAATGCGACCAAAGGAAAGTATACCGAACTTGGGAGAGACCGGCCAACTGTGTGGTTGATGGACAGCTTCCGAATGCTGATTCCATATCACAATTTTGGCAAAGCATTTGGTCGGTGCCTATCAACCATACCGAAGGGCCCTGGATTGAAGTTGTGGAGCAAGCATGTGAGTTGATTGGGAACATGGAGGCTATATCTATTAGCCCCCAGGACGTTAGCTGTGCAATCCGATCGACACATAACTGGAAAGCCCCAGGGCCGGACGGATTGCACAACTTCTGGCTTAAGTGGTTCCGTCACTCACATGCTGTCTTGGCAACCCAATATCAGGAAGCCCTTAAAGCTGGATCTCTACCAAGTTTCATGACCACTGGTGTAACTTTCCTACTATATAAGAACGGTAGTACCACGGACACTAAGAACTATAGACCCATTACATGTTTACCAACTATTTACAAACTCCTTACATCCATTCTGACCTCTAAAATTACTAAGCATATCATTGCAAATAACGTTTTGGCCACCGCTCAGAATGGATGCAGGGCTGGGTCCCGTGGTACTAAAGAGCTTCTCCTCTTTGACATAGCCATATGCCAACAGGTCCGCCGAAACAGGAAAAATCTCTCTGCTGCCTGGATTGACTATAAAAAGGCCTTTGATTCGGTGCCTCATTCATGGCTGAGACGGGTACTAGAGTTGTATAAAGTAGATGCAACTCTATGCTCGTTTCTCAGTTCGTGTATGAGGCAGTGGACCACAGTCCTTTGTCAACCAGGATGTGGAGCTTTTCCTGGATCGGTAGACCCAATAAGGATTGAACGCGGTATCTTCCAGGGTGACAGTCTCAGTCCGCTGTTGTTTTGCCTAGCTCTGAATCCCCTTAGCACTCTGTTAAGAGATTCAGGGCTGGGTTTCCGACTCCGTAGAGGGGGTGAGATTATTTCTCACCTGCTGTACATGGATGACCTCAAATTGTTTGCACCAAAGAAACATGAACTGGTTGAGTTGCTGAAAGTTACTGAAACTTTCAGCAATGCTATTGGTATGGAATTTGGTGTTGACAAATGTGCGGTCATTCATGTAGAGCGGGGTAGAGTTGTAAATTCAGATTGTTTGCAACTCTCAGAGACAATATCCCTCAGCCCCCTCTCTGAAGTTGAAACATACAAATACCTTGGTATGTCGGAGTCTTTGGGTATAGCCGATGAGGACATAAAACAATCGGTGACGGAGCGTTTCTTTGGTCGTCTGACAAAAGTATTAAAAAGTCTTTTGTCAGGTGGCAACAAAGTACGTGCCTTCAACGGTTGGGTTATGCCCTTGTTAATATACACCTTCGGCATACTAAGGTGGACGCAGACTGAACTGGACGCCCTGGACGTGAAGGTCCGAAAACTGTTAACGACGCATCGCATGCATCACCCACGATCATCGGTGATGAGATTGTACATCCCACGGAAGTGTGGGGGTCGTGGCTTTTTAAATGTCAAGAACCTACACAACCGTGAAGTGTGCAATCTCAGGGATTATTTCCTTCATTGTGAAAGTGGGATGCATTGCGACGTTGTAGCAGTTGATAAGGGCCTTACCCCGTTATCCTTGGCAAATGAGAACTGGCGCAAACCATTGGTGGTTACCACCCAGAGCCGCAAGGACATATGGAAGAGCAAGGAGCTACACGGGCGGTTCTACAGGGCTCTTAATGGGTCTGATGTAGACCCGCTCGCGTCGGTGGCCTGGCTACGTTTCGGTGACCTCTTTGGGGAAACCGAAGGTTTTGTCTGTGCAATTATGGACGAAGTTATCAAGACGAATAACTACCGGAAGTATATCCTGAAGGACGGTACGGTCGACATTTGTCGAGCATGCCACCGTCCCGGCGAGTCACTCAGGCATATAGTCTCCGGTTGTTCTCATCTTGCTAACGGCGAGTACTTGCACAGACACAATCAAGTAGCGAGGATTATACACCAGCAACTTGCACTTAAATATGGCCTTGTAAGCTCTGAGGTACCATACTATAAGTATGCACCAGCGCCAGTTCTCGAAAATGGCAATGTCACGCTCTACTGGGACCGATCTATCATCACAGACAGGACTATTGTCGCCAATAGGCCTGACATTGTGTTGATAAATCGGGGGGCGAGCCGTGCAATTCTCGTTGATGTCACCATTCCCCATGATGAGAACCTCGTGAAAGCCGAGAAAGAAAAACTTTCTAAATACTTGGACTTGGCTCACGAGGTTACCGCCATGTGGCGTGTGGACTCAACGATTATTGTTCCGATAGTCGTGTCAGTAAACGGACTTATAGCGAAGAGCCTCGACCGTTATCTCGAGAGACTCTCGCTTGACAGTTGGATCAAGAACCAGATTCAGAAAGCGGTTCTTTTGGACACGGCCCGCATTGTGAGAAAGTTCCTCACTATGGAGCCCTAACCACCGGTAGCTTGGGTCTTCGCTCCGCTACCGGCGAGTGCCCATTTTTTTATATTTTTAAATGTATTTTTTTGCGATATTTTATATTTAAAAATATAAAGATTGTGATGTAATAATAAAATAATAATAATAATAAAGCTTTATTTAGATTCCATACAATAACGTTACAAACATCAATATAAAAGTTAATAATATATACAAATGATTAGATTACACAAAAAAAATACCAATTGTTCGTATCATGAGATCATGATTTTTCCATTGATTGTATGGACCCCTTACGGGTAAAAGCCTCCTCCAAAGAATGCCACTTTTCTTTATTAGTAGCTGTGGTTAACCATTTCGGACCCGCCGTCGCAACTACTTCATCTACCCATCTAACACACGGTCGACCTCTCGCTCTGGTACCTCGCGGACCAGTCCATTGTACTACCCTGATAGTCCATCGGTCGTCGTCATACCTGGCCACGTGCCCTGCCCACTTCCATTTTCTTTGTAGTGAAAAGGTTAAGGCATCAGCTACTTTGGTTTCCTTGCGAATGTCCACATTTTTTACTCTGTCTTTTAGTTTTATACCTAAATAACTTCTCTCCATTCTTCTTTGAGTAGTCTGAATTTTGTGCCTTGTTTTAAAATCAAATGTCCATGTTTGGCAACCGTATGTAAGAGATGGTAGTATAACTGAATCCATGACTATTTTCTTAGCCTGCAGTGGGAGTTGCGATTTAAATATTTCTTTGTGAGCCCAGTACTTTTTCCAGGTAATTGCAATTCTTCTGTCTATTTCCTCTATATTTCTAACTTTGCTAAAAGAGACCTGTTTTCCTAGATAGACATACTTTTTCACAAACTCGAGAGGGATGTTATTTACCAAGATAGGTTCCATGTGGTGATTTGTCATAACTTTAGTTTTGTCGAGGTTCATTTCTAATCCGACTTGTATACTGGCTTGATGTAGCTCATTTATCATCTTATGTAGTTGTTGTGAATTTTCTGAAAAAAGGATAATGTCGTCTGCGAACCTGAGGTGGCTTAAGAAATTCTCATTTATATTGATACCTTGCTTTGACCATTGTAGATTTAACAATATATGTTGCAGCACAGCAATGAACAGTTTTGGAGAAATCGGATCGCCCTGTCTCACGCCTCTGTTTATATTGAAGTTTGAGCCTCTTCTATCCAACCTGACTCTACTTGAACTATTGATATAAATGTTTCTCAAAATATTTATATATTTTTCGTTTATTTTTTGAGCTTTTAATGCTTCCCAAATGCTGTTATGTGATATAGAGTCAAAAGCTTTTTTGTAGTCGATAAAAGCAATATATAATGGTCTGCGAAACTCTGTACATTTTTCTATCACCTGATCGAGTACTTGAATGTGGTCTATTGTGCTGAAACCACTTCTAAAACCAGCTTGCTCAATCGGCTGGTAAGAGTCTATATCTAACGATATTCTATCGAGTAGACAAGATGCAAATAGTTTGTAGAGACTAGGCATGAGACTTATTGGGCGATAGTTTTCTATGTCTGCTGGATCGCCTTTTTTATAAAGCAGGATTATTTCCGATTCCGTCCACAAGTATGGCACAGCTTCTTCAATTAATATTTTATTCCATAGAAGTGTGATAGGTGTCAGAAGTAGTGTCTTTGCAAATTTGATGCATTCATTTGAGATACCGTCAGGGCCTGGGCTTTTTTCTGACTTTAGTTTCGTTATTTGTTTTAGGATTTCAGGCTCTGTGAACTTTTGACCTGGGTAGGTATCCTCGTGATGGTTAACCCGAGTAATCTGGTTCGATGATCCTGGCTGGCTGTATAGTTTTGTATAAAAGTTGGTAGCTATATTTATGATCTCTATTCGGGATTTACATTTGGTAGAGCCGGGTTGAAGTGATGGAATCCATGTTTTTGATCTATTCAGTTCCTTGTAAGCTTTTTTAACCGATTTTGATTTTTCAAGCTGTCTTTTTATAGTGTCAATTCTGTAGGTGTTATAGCATCTTTTTATTTCCTTATTATAGTCTTGTAAAGAATTTTTAGCCTTTCCTTATCGGATTTGTTAAGTTTTGGCTTATTTTGTAGTTTGTTTCTTTCTTTCATGAGTTCCAGTGCCTCCACTGACAAAATTCTATGTCTATCTTTTCTTATAGTACCTTTTAAGCTTTCACATATCGAATGCATGATTTTTTTGCAGTATTGATCAGCGTTATAGTTTTCAGATGTCGTTACAAGTTCTGGTACATAGTTTTTTAGGTTTTTGAGATATAATTCTTGCTCTTTTAAGGTTTTTAGCCCTGTTGATATATTAGAAAAGTTACGCCGACTCTTTTTCACTGACGTCAAGTTAATTGTACCTCTTAGTAACCTATGGTCTGATCCAAAGGCAAATGAAGACAATACCTCATACTTAGAAAATAGGTGAGGTTTTGTGGTCAAGATATAATCAATCTCATTTTTTGTATTTTTGTCTGGAGAGATCCATGTCCATCTGTTTTTATCCTTTAACTTGAACATAGTATTTATAATTTTCAAATTATATTCGAATGCGTATTGAATGAGTCTTTCTCCACGAATACTCCTATTACCATTACCATATTGACCAGTAACTAAGTGTTCATGATTTTTGGGTATCCCGATCTGTGCATTGAAATCTCCCATAGTAATCACATATTTTGTGGAGATAGAGTCATGAGCTTTCGTCAAATCTTCATAAAAATAGTCTAAGTCTTGTTGTGATGAGCTTTCAGTAGGTGCATATGCCTGTATTATTGCAAACGGTAAGTTTTCTAGTTCTATTTCTAAAACACAAACTCTTTCCGATATACCGATGAACGTTTTAATATTTTCTTTATATTTTTTCTTGACTAGGAAGCCTATACCATATAGACCCTTGGTTTTGCCTAGGTAATATAAGACATAATCATCATCTTCGATAATGTTCTCTCCTAGTCGTCGAACTTCGCTCAAGCCTACTATATCGTGGTTAATATTTTCTAGCGCTGTCTTTAATTCGATAAGTTTTTCGGCTGATGATAGCGATCTAACGTTGAGGGTGCAAATATAAATAATGCTTTTCTTTGTACTAAGTGATTTCCTTGGAGGGTTTCGGTCGAACTCTCCCGCGGTGACCGACCGTACTGGGAGATTAGAGATAGGTAGAGAGTCAAACTGTGGTTGCTATATCAAGTTATGTTGTATTGTCTTCGCTTGATTTCGAGAGGTATCAGTATTCGTGTAGGTTAGTTTTGGTTTCGGTACTATATAATCTCTCATGTTAGTAGGCTTGTTTTTCTTTGCTGGCTGTTTACCATCATGTTGAGCTGTAGAACTGCTGGAATGAGTCGATTCAGGGGATTCGGGCAAGTTTCTCTTGTTTATTTGACTGCGCGAACTATGCATGTTGTTGTTCAATACAATAAGTTTGTCATATTTGATAAAAGCGATATTACCTAGTTCCTTTTCCTTCTGGAGCTGACTTTGCAGTTCCTTGCGTTTGTTGAGAACTTCTATTGGATAGTCTTCTTTAATATAATACGAGGTATTATTTAGGAAGCGCTTGTTTTTCTGGATATTAATTTTAAAACCTAATGTAGTAAACGTTATTATCACTGGTCTAATTTTTTCGCCCTTCATTCCTAGCCTCCTGACAGATTCAATATTAGTATTATCGTATGAAACTTTAAAGTAAGTGTTTATTATATTAATTATTGTTTTTTCCAATTCGTGATAGGAATTTTCTCGCTCTTCAACACCGAACATAACTAAATTTTTACGTCTAATCTGCCTTTCCAGGTTATTTATTTTTGTACATTGTTCATTATTTTTTTCCTCCAGAAGATCATTTTTTAATTCCAGACTGTGAAATTTTTCATTGAAATTATTATTAATTGCGTTTTTTATATCTTCCTTCATTTCTAACATGTCCGTTTTTTGTTGTTTTAAATCTTGTTGCATATTCAATAACATTTGTTTAATTTCCTCCATAACGTCTTATTAGGATTTAATACAAAGCGACCTCTGTTGGTTGCGTTTGGAATTGAATTTGTAGGAATTACCGATGTACGTGTGTATCGCTAGATGGCGGTAGCGAGTTTAAGCAGATTTCTAGTGGTATAAACAACGATTCAAAATCTATTTCGATAGATGGCGTTAGTATCGATATGCTGAACGTTAAAATTTGTAATGAGTCATTAATTTACACTTTTAAGGTTAAGTCTGTAGGTATTATTTATGTATCAAGCACTATTTTACAGTTTTTTTTTTGATTCACTTAAAATGCACTCACTATAATCGTATTTCGCACTGTTAATAGCATATTTATGGATTCTAATGATAATACAGGACCTTACTCATGATATGGATTGTACGTATATTTTCGTTACTTCAGTCAATGATAAACATTAATTATTTAATTAACATGTAAAACTATGCACTGTTTATACACATAACACGTATTTCATCACACTACTCACTTGATAAATTTTTAAACTTTATTTAATTACGAGCACGAAGACAACATTGGCACGGTGGCGCCCTCTATATTAAATATATCATTACAAAAAAAATACATTTAAAAATATAAAAAACAGTTTCCTCCTGACAGCGGGAACAAGATCCAAACTATCAGTGGTCAAGGTCACTGAGACAGAAACCTCCTCACAATACGTGCCGTGCTAAGGAGGACTGCCTTCTGTATTTGGCCCCTAATCCAGCTTCCCAACGCGAGCCTCTTCAGATGTTGGTCGAGGCTCTTGGCTAATAAGCCATTGATGAATGAAATAGTCATGATTGAAATAGTCATGAACTGCACGGTAGGGAAAAAAATTGTGACGATTCCAAACAAATGTAGCCATTTTTACGGAATAAAAAGATTTTGACTTTGACTTTGACTTTGACCGATACAACAATCGGAACTATGATTGTTGAATCGACATCCCACATGTCGGTAATCTCGTGAGCTAAATCAAGATATTTTGTTTGTTTATCTTTTTCAGCTTTCACAAGATTAACGTCATGTGGAACAGCGATATCAATAATGATTGCTTGGTGCATCGATCGATCTATTAATACAATGTCAGGCTTATTGGCTATAATAGTCCTGTCAGTGATAATAGATCGATCCCAGTATAATGTGGCATTGTCATTTTCGAGAACTGCTTCGGTCGGGCGTATACCTGTAATATAGCACCTCATTAACTACAAGACTATATCTCAAAGCAAGTTGCTGATGGATAATCCTGGCTACTTGGTTATGTCTGTGTAAGTACTCGCCGTTAGCAAGATGAGAACAACCGGAAACAACATGCCTGAGAGATTCCCCAGGAAGATGACACGCTCGACAGATGTCTAGCGTGCCATCCTTCATGATATATTCCGGTCTTAATAACTTCGGCCATAATTCCACAGACAAAACCTTCGGTTTCTCCAAAGAGGTCTCCGAAACGTAACCAGGATACGGAAGCCAACGTGTCTACATCAGGCCCGTGTAGGGCCTTGTTGTAGCGGCCATGTAGCTCCTTACATTGCCATATAGCCTTGCGATCGTCAGTACTTAATATTACAGGTCTACGCCAGTTCTCTTTAGCCAAAGATAAAGGGGTTAATCCACGATCCACATCCTTATGTATTTCCGTTTCGGTATGCAGGAAATATTCCCTGAGGTTACATATCTCCCGATTATGTAAAGTCTTAGCATTCAAAAAGCCACGACCACCACATTTTCGTGGGATATATAACCTCATTACCGATGATCGCGGATGATGCATACGGTGTGCAGTCAATAGTGTTCGGACTTTGCGATCAATAGAGTCAAGTTCAGTCTGAGTCCATTTAAGTATGCCAAATGAATATATTAAGACTGGCATAACCCAACCATTATAAGCTCGAACTTTATTTCCCCCTGACAAAAGACTATTAAGGACTTTTGTCAGACGGCCAAAGAAACGTTCTTTCAATGTCTGTTTCATGTCAGTCTCAATAATTTCTAAGTTTTGAGACATACCTAAATACATGTAAGTTTCAGATTCCGAGAGGGATTTCTGACGTATAGTATCTGAAAGATCAAGTCTTTCAGATGCTAATATCATACCTTTCTTCACATGTATGACAGCACATTTGTCTATACCAAATTCCATTTTAATGCATTTACTAAAGTTTTCAGTCATCTTTAGTAAAGTCATTAATTGGACTTTGTTAGTAGCAAAAAGTTTCAAATCATCCATGTACAGAAGATGAGATATAGCTTGACACCCCCTTCGTAATCTGTAGCCATAGTCTTGAATCCTGTAATAATGTGCTTAAAGGGTTCAAGGCTAAACAAAACCACAAGGGACTCAAACTGTCACCCTGGAAAATACCCCGTTTAATCTCAATTAGTTCGTCGTCACCAGTGATTGATCGGCATCCAGGATAGAGGAGGACTGTTCTCCATTGCTCCATACATGACCTCAAGAAGGTACATAGAGTTGTATCAATTTTGTACAACTCTAAGACCTTCATAAGCCATGTATGAGGTACGGAATCGTAGGCCTTCTTGTAATCTATCCAACATACCGATAGATCTTTACGGTTTCGACGAACCTGTTGACTAATGTCCATATCAATGAGGAGCAAGTCCTTGGTACCACGAGATCCATTCTGAGTAGTACACATAATATTATTAGTAGTAATATGCTGCGAGATTTTGCTTCTCAAAATGGATGTAAGTAGCTTATAGGTAGTAGGTAAGCATGTGATTGGTCTATAGTTTTTAGGGTCTGTGGTACTTCCAGATTTGTAAAGGAGATGAGTTACACCCGTGGTCATAAAATTTGGGAGAGATCCAACATCGAACGCATGCTGAAATTGAGACGCCAAACAAGCATGTGAACTAGGTAGCCATTTCAGCCAATAGTTTTGAAGTTTGTCCGGTCCTGGTGACTTCCAATTGGTCATGGACCGGACAGCGCTGGCTACGTCGTCTTGTGTGACGGTTATTTTGGGCATCGGCGTTATTGATTCACATGCCTGTTCGACTGTTTCAACCAACATATCGTCAGAGTGACTGATAGGCGTCGACCAGATGTTTCGCCATTATTATTATTTATCTTTCTACTCACGGGTATTAATCCCGGTCATTTGATAGGCTTGCGCGGGGATAAAGATCCAACGCGTAGAGGCCCCTTAGAAAAGATTGTATGTAATGTTGTACACCTGCCGTGATCCGCTCCAGGGGATATCAATGGGTCAATATACCAATGAACATGCCACTGCAGGTATTGGGACTATTGGAAATATGTCGGGAAAAAGTGGGCTTTTAGAGTGAGATTTGGAGGTATTATTAGAACCGGGCTATTGCGGAAGAGGGACGGACACCTGCCATAACTATCATATCTGACTGTTACTTTTGGCAGGCGGTGGCTCGCCACTCACTAGATGGACCCCCGAAATGCCAGAGATAGTCGGCCGGGGGCAACACCGGTGTGAGTGACTCAGGGGTGTTGAGAGGTGTGCTGCGCTTTCTCCGAAGTTACACGCGGCGTTATGCCCTTTAACACTTCCACCCCTGGAGCATATCACCTGCTATAGCAATATACTCTATCGACTCCTCTCTGGACGGCCAACGAAGGCCGGCCAGAGCTGAGAGTCCTGCGGGCCTTCTTGACTTTTCACTCCGACCGACGAAGACACGTCGGAGACGAAGGTCCTGATCGACTCTCTGGAGCACTCGGGTACCCGTGGTGTCGTTACGCACCAACAGCTCGCCACAAGCTGCCCTGCGGGGTTATTATTATATGGGCATTTAGATTTTTTCTGTCAAAGGTTTGAATAATTTTTGTCATGACGGTAATGTGACGGACGGTCGCAATCGCAATAATTTTTTTCTTACTTCAAGTTTTTTTTCAACAGGACACTGTGTAGTCTTTTCTCAGTTGCAGTTGCGATTTGGGCTCCTCTTACGCTTACCATCAGGCAAAGAGGAGCCACTATGCTGAACTTGAATAAAAAAAAAGTAAACAGAGCGTGGGTGTGGCTTCCATGCTATTTTACTTAGAGATCTACTGTATTATTACATGACACTGACACTAACACGTTAAAGCGGCAAAAAGTCTTTTCGGGTTACCAAGACATCTAAAAGAAGAAGTCTCTTTTAATTTATTTGATTGACGTTGGTGTAATAAAATAAAAAAATATTCAATTATTTCAACAAAAACGTGTGCGGTGTGCCAGCCAAGGCGCGTGAACTGTCTGAAGTGCGGTGCTTAGCATAGCACGGCACGAGTCCCCACGTTGCCTCAGGACCAGTCCAGTCTCTTATCGTCAATTTAACCATTCATATATAAAGTTGTTTTGTTGATCTTGTTATCCGCGAAGTACAGTTGACAGGTTACGGTCGAGAGGTCGTTTCGTGTCGATCTCCCGTGCGGATGAAATCAGTAACTCTCGAAGAAGTAGTGAATAAACTAGATACCTTACCTCTAACTACCAGAATGCCGAACATCAAAGTCTTCAGCGGCAGCTCGCATCCGGATTTAGCGCAAAAAATCGTCGACCGCCTTGGCATAGATTTAGGCAAAGTGGTTACAAAAAAATTTAGCAACATGGAAACGTGTGTTGAAATCGGGGAATCCGTTCGAGGTGAAGATGTCTATATTGTCCAGAGCGGCAGTGGTGAGATTAACGATAATTTAATGGAGCTGCTTATTATGATTAACGCGTGTAAAATTGCGTCGGCGTCCCGTGTAACCGCCGTAATACCGTGCTTCCCTTACGCGCGACAGGATAAGAAGGACAAAAGTAGAGCCCCAATCACTGCCAAACTAGTGGCGAACATCCTGTCTGTGTCTGGAGCTGACCACATCATTACCATGGATCTACATGCGTCTCAAATTCAGGGATTCTTCGACATTCCTGTGGATAACCTCTTTGCAGAGCCTGCCGTGTTGAAGTGGATTAAAGAAAATATTCCTGACTGGAAAACGAGTATTGTTGTGTCTCCTGATGCAGGTGGGGCCAAGAGAGTCACTTCTATAGCTGACAGGCTGAATGTTGAATTTGCTCTTATTCACAAAGAGAGGAAAAAGGCGAATGAAGTGGCGTCAATGGTGTTGGTTGGTGATGTGAAGGACCGCACTGCAATCTTGGTCGATGATATGGCTGATACCTGTGGCACAATTTGTCACGCTGCAGAGAAATTGATTGAAGCTGGTGCAATCAAAGTTTATGCTATTTTAACACATGGTATTTTTTCTGGGCCGGCCATTTCACGGATCAACAATGCATGTTTAGAAGCCGTTGTCGTGACAAACACTATACCTCAAGAGAGGCACATGCAAGAGTGCCCCAAGATCCAATGTATCGACGTGTCCATGATGCTGGCTGAGGCGGTGCGACGTACGCATAATGGAGAGTCCGTCTCATATCTCTTTTCTAATGTTCCATATTAGCTTTATACATACTTTATATTGCTAGAATAAGGTTAAAACAGATATTGATAAGCAGTTTAAATAAATGTATTGACCAGTAAAACATAGCAAGGATTACTTGTAACTAAAACTTATGTGAAAGCCATTAATTTCACTATAACTGGTGATATTTTTGTTTAAACGTCATATAGGAAAGTTGATGTTAAATGTTTTAATTTAGTTTAGCTATAACATTGATAGAATAGCAACTTGGATCTATTCTTTGTGGTATCTATAATCTCAAATTTGTTATATGGTCATATTTTATGAGTTTCCATTAAAGATAGGTGACCATTTTTGCCCAGTAAATAATATAATATTAACAAACATTTTTCATGCTCAGAGGTTAAATGAAATTAAAAGAAGTTCTATAATTAGTGATATATGCCATTTATTTAGTGTTAGTTAAACATTATTTGTGAGGAGAGCAATTCATTTTACATTGCATTTACTTTTTTATAGCAATGATCCCAGTTATGTTTAAATTTTTGTATCTAATTTCACTTTTATGACAATAACAGCAAAGAAATAGTTTGCTAATTATTATGGTCTATTTGTCACGGTTAAATTTTTGATGTACCCATGCATACCATTTAAAAAAAGTATATTATGTAAATTTACAGCATGCAGTTGATAAATATTTTATCAAAAAACATAACCTGATATTTTACGCTTTTTTTGTAAATTATATTCTGTTAAAAATGTTGCCTCAACTAACACTAACAAGGGGTCAATGCACTATATTGTTTAAGTATTTTGTTTATAAACCGCTACATATTGTGGTCTTAGATTATTTAGTTAATTTTGTTTATACATATTTTTAAAAGACAAAACTGATTTCTTTTTATGTGATAGTCGTAGGCTGCACACACTCAATAATATTGTCAATTTTTTAATGCAATCACAGAATTTGATGAAGTTATAGATTTTTGCCTGTGTGTGTTGCCTGGGATGGTAGTGTAACATTTATTTTTTGTACATGCATTAAAATGTCTGATTTGAACAATATTTTTTATTATCACTAGGAGTATTGTAGGCATGAAATTGCATTTAAATGTGGCCTTGAAAAATGATAAGATCATTTTGTCTTTCTCTTTGAGGACTTATGAATTTCCTAATACATATATTTTTTGCAACAGTTCATTTACTTGCTGGCTATGAGTATACTTTATATTACTACACACAGATAATACAAATTGGCAACTTCTTTTGGTAGATTGACGTATTGCCTAATACATGTTGTAAATTTACGAAGATTATTTTCTAAAGTTTAATGATCTATTATGTATATTTGGTCTATATGCCTAATAACAAGCATAAATAAAATAATATTCATATGATTTGTTTTATTAAATGTAATATGAATGATGCCCAACATACAAACATAAACAGATACAAACTTCCTGCTATGCTTGACATACTGAATAACCTCATGAGAATGCTTTACAGTCTTGATAATTAGGGAGTCCTATTTTCAGGAGTTTGTACAAACATGGAAAAATTACGTATTATAATATTTTACCATAGTAATGAACTTCATGTCAAGACAGACAGAGAGGGCCGAGCGCCACGTGACTCGATCCTTACACACCTCACTCGCTTCTTTAACATTCATTGCTCGTTTCATGTAAGTTCGTCGGTTTCTCCTGACCTCATCTTCTGATAGAACAGGACAAATTTCAAAGTACTTTTGAGTTGCATGTCTCCTTCGTCATTCTTACTTCATGTCCGAACCAACGGAGCAAGCCAAAAATTATATATGAATATTTAAATATTAATTTCTGAAAAGAATCGAGGGACATAATGTAACAATTATTTTGTTTTTCATATAACTATTGACTTTATAATTGTTTTTATCTACCACTGCCACACATTATTCCACTCAGGAACTCAAATACAAAAGGTTGGCTGGAAGAGATTCCTCGAAGGAATAAGCCCCCTTTGCAAATCCAATTCTTGTATTTGACGAATATAAACATTTATGCAATAAAGTTCTACAAACAAAACAAACTATTCCAGTAAAGTACTACCTACCATTCTGTTTCAAATTAATCATAATGAATATTCATTCAAATAGCTTTTATGCCCGGAATAAAATAATAATTTTTTCGGCTCGTATTTGATTACATGCAAATGTCTTCACCCGTTATTTATGCGGCATTTTATACCTATGTAATCTTTAAATCATTTTTATTTATATCAGACAAAGTATATATTATGAGTTATTTAAAGGTTGATTTGTTTTAAATGTTAGTGTTATAGTGATATATATCTATTATAATTAATTTGAATCACTTTGAAATGTTGTCCGATACTCTATTGTCGCAGTGCGAATCCAACCTACTCTTACTTTTTTAAAAGCTCCGTTCAATTATATTTCCATTTACCCTTAGTTATACCACTTATAAGTACGTTAATGTACTTAGTAACTACGCCAAGTTACAGTAAATGCCCTATTTTACCATGCTATCTCGAAACGCTTCTGTATATGTAGCAAATTTCATCAACATCATGGTCAATGGTCAGATTTTTATACAATATGGGTAGCAAGCAAGCATGATTAAATTTACTTACATGCCTGAGACTTTACATACATAACCAAGTTTTTTTTACACAAACAAACAAGCATACGGCCTGCCTGATAGTAGCTACCGTAGCCTATGGACAGTTAACACCAGCGCGGCAGCAGTGTCACACGTGCGTTGTTGTCGACACTGTAAAAACTTCTTCACGCCTTTTTTGAAGAGCCCCATGCTCTTATCCCTAGGGGAAACCTCGGTAGCAAGTTCGTTCCCCAACTTGAGAGTTCTCGGAAGACAACAGGTTGTACAATTAGTAGAACACACAAAGGGAGGCAAAATCTCTCCTTAAACTCGAGGACGGAATACCGTGTGACCTTATATACACTTTACTACTGCTACGATAAGTATGTATGTATGTATATCTTCACGCCAGGTCCATTGCGGGGTAGGCAGAGAGAACCGAGCGCCATATGACGCGGTCCTTGCATACTTCACTCGCTTCTGTGACATTCCTACGATAAGTATGGACGCGTCGCGCATCGCGCGAGTGATACTTAGTATATTACAAGCGTTAATAGGCTACGGTCCCGCTTTACGTCAGGTGGGCTGTATGCTTGAATAAAATAACTCCTTATGAGAGAAAGAAAATGTGTGCTCGCACCTCTCTCTCTTGCCCCTACAGTAATATACGAAACGTAACGCTCTCTCTTTCTATCTTCACTAACTTATCCCTCTCAACTTCCGTTCGCCTCGCCCGATCACACTTTTCGTAACGCTCTCGTCACGCATTCACCCAGCTTACTCCCCAAGTCAAGCGTGCGTAAAGAAGTTTTACTTCAAAAAACTTTTAGGCTCTAAAGTTTTTGTGAGCGAGGTGTGCCTTCATGCGCAGTCAAGTTATTGGTTTGAGCTTGGAACAGAGGTAAACGGGGAAATAGGGAAGGACATAGGCTGCATATTATATATCTTATAGATACATAAACTTCTTTATTTTCTTCTCACACAGTTTGACACAAAAGATAAGAAATATATAGATATAAAATACAAAAGTGAATGATGTAAAGTAAACTATGCGACCTTACAATTGTGTAAAACATTTTTGTGTGAGAAGCTGGTGCCTGAAGTAGGCTTTGATAAGCCTGTATTACAGGTCGCCAGGTTCTCACCTCTCAATTGGGGTAAATATTGTCTTTTTAACCAATTTGTTGTACAATTTTGTCTAATCAAAATAGGAGTAAGAGTTATTAAATTAAAAAAATACAATTACTAACATAAAACTGTTTCACTAATATTAGGCTATAATGTGTGGGATTTATTTTAAGCTTTTACGATCATTATATTGTTTATATATATATATATATATATATATGTATATATATATATATATATATATATATACACTTATGTGTATAAGATGGTATCACCACGCGGACAAAGTGGTCGGAACTAACATTACAAACAGCGTCCCCAATCTGTACGTGTGTCTATATGTTACATCATTAAACTGATATCGAAGTTGACCCGCGTGCCGTTCAAGGGTGATGTAAACTATTTGTTACACTGCCGCTATGCGATGTAAGATTCCACTGCAAAATTTAAAGTTCCCAGTGTTTTTGAAGTAAAACTTCTTTACGCACGCTTGACTTGGGGAGTAAGCTGGTGAATGCGGTATGAGAGCGTTACAAAAAGTGTGATCGGGCGAGGCAGACGGAAAGTGAAGATAGAAAGAGTGGGAGTTACGTTTCGTATTTTACTGTAGGGGCAAGGGAGAGAGGTGCGAGCAGACATTTTCTTTCTCTCATAGCGAGTTAAGTTTCGTATATCTAAGACACAGTGCAGGCCTATTGTCTGTATCACACTATGGAGCTAAAGAAGTTTTACTTCGGTCGTGTGGTCTAAAGCACACTCGTTTTTTTTATATAACAGATTCAGGCGAAAGTCAAAATTACAAGCAATTTGATCTAACCTGCTTTGTGTACTTCCATCAATTAGTTCATGCGGATCAACGCCGAAAACCCGACAACACGAATTTAGTGGTACATAGTACATACCCAGGATTCGAAGCGGCGACCAGTTGGTCAATAGGTCAGGTCAATTGCAATGCACCCCCTTCCTATTACAATTGATCTTCTTATTCTTCTCCCTACTTAATTTACACAATATTTTACACAACGTCGGGGTGCATGCAAGCATACGGTCCACCTGATGTACTTTACACCAGGTTACCATAGCTTATGAAAGCCAACAATGCAGGAAGCTCATTTGTTGCCACCCTTGCAGCTAACAGCAGTTTCTCAGGAGCCTACTAGAAACCTCACTCACACGAACTTCCATGTTCATCCTCCAGAACAGTTACACACAGTCCTTACCTGCCTCGCTTCTTTAACATTGATAGTTCTTTTCATGCACGCCGGACGGTTGGTAGAGCTTTTGAAATAAACAAGCATTCTCCATCAGACAACCTTATAGTGAAGCAGAGAAAATGATGAAAGAAAACAAGGGTATAAATTTATAAAATACAAACTACTATATTATATCCAAGCCTACGAATACACAAATAGTAATCAAGTTAGGCCTAAAGTTTAAAGGGCTCCAGCGGGATCGTCAATTCAAATGAGCTCAGTCCTTACGAAGCCAACCAATGCCAACCGATTCAAAGCACGCCGGAGGTGGGCGATTAATCTATTTCTCAAATCGACCATCCGTCATTTCGTAATAGGTCAACTGTAACTATAACATAGAAGTTCGACGGAGGTCAGTCAGACTGATCTCGCCGAATAATGTGCTTTTCACATCGTAGCCGTGCCCTTGACAGCCAGGTCAGGTCAGGGTCACCCCAGTGGCACAACCGTTGTGTTCATACTTGCGCGTTTTTACTTTTAGATATATTTTATATACCACTAAGGTTTTAAGAGAGGTAGGGCGCATCAAAGCAGCCCGTCTGGGGAAATATCTCCACCTCACAGAAAATCGCAGCCAAATAACAACTCCCTAAAGGATTATTGTGTTCCTGCGTGTGAGTGAGGTCACCAGTAATCTCCCAAGGAGTTTCTGTGTAAGCAGCAGAGGTGGCATCACGCGAGTGATAATTAATATATCGCAAGCGTTAACTTTACATCAGGTGGCCCGTATGCTTGTATGCCTCCCGACGTAGTATAAAAAAAAGGCAGCAATCAAGCATACGGCCTGCCTGATGGTAAACAGTCACCGTAGCCTACGGACATTTGCAACACCAGGGGTCACTCATGTGTTGCCAATATAATGCAATGCAAGAGACTACGACTACAAGAACTTTTAGATCGGAGCCCTAGCTTCGATGTAAAAGTCTCGAGGGCATCCAGTAGCTGGACTAGCTGTACCACACGACTTCGTTCGCTCGTATACGGGATATCCCGTGGGAACGGCTTTTCTTTACTTTCTTTCTTTTTCTTCTAAGGCTCGCATCCTGATGTTGAATATGCTATGGTAAATGCCTATAACCTTCCTCAAGAAATGCAAAAATATTTTTTCAAATTCAACTGATAGTTCCAGCGATTAGAGTATCAAACAAACAAACCCTTCCGCTTTATATATTAGTATAGATTATTGACGTGCTCCGTGGCTCCGCGGTTAATAACGCGTCTTTGACACCAACGCTCGTAGGTTCGATTTCCACACAAAACACAAACATTTGTGTGAATTAACATGCCTTTTTGTCTTGGTCTGGGTGTTTCAAGAGAGGTAGGGCGCATCAGAGCAGCCAGACTGGAGAAGAATTTTTTTGACACTTACTATGTGGTTGGAATGTCTATGTCACCGGAAGGGAGAGTCCGGCGTGAGGCGCCACAGCCTGAAAAAACAAAAAAGTGACTGCCTAAGCCCTATACAATCGAACTCGTGGGTTTATGCCTGATGGGTCTATGCGGAGAGACGCCCAGGTACCTAAGATGACTGGGGAAGTACCTGCACCTCACAGAACCGCAGCCAAATAAGAGACCTACCGCGAGACTACTTTGTGTGGGCTATAGCTACTATAGCAGGTAGCCGTTTTCTAAGCAACTAAAATGCTATTGAAAGGTACAGCCGTAAAATTAATTGTATGCTTGTATTAGGAAGTGGAAGGGTCTGAAATAGCAATTCGAAATTTGAAAGATTGTAACTATAGCCCAGTTTGAGTAGTGATAGTCCAGTGGATAAAGAACCGGCTTATCACCAGCTCGGTGGCGCAGTGGTGAAACGCGTTGTTACGCTACTTTGACACCAACGCTCGTGGGTACGATTCCCACACAGTACAAACATTTGTGTGCATGAACATATTTGTCTTGGTCTGGGTATTTTCTATGTATAATAAGTATGTATTTATAAAAAAAAAATATTTACGTATGTTTATCAGTTGTCTAGTACCCATAACACAAGCTTCGCTTACTTTGGGGCTAGGTGGCGCTGTGGAATTTGTCCGACAATATTTATTTATTTATCTGTCCCTCGGTTCAAATCCTGGTATGTCACTAAAATCATGTTTTCGGATTTATGCACATAGCACTCGGCGGTGAAAGAAAACACCACGAAGAAACACGCATGTCCAAGAAATTATATTTAGAAAGACGTGTAACCTAAGCAATGGTTTTCCCTTTTGTTTGTGGAGGTCTGACAGCAGTCGCTCCATGTAAAAATCTGTATCTTCACCAGTCCAAATACTTAGGTTTAGCTAGCGGAGCCCACCAATCCTATTAGATTAGAAAACGGGATAACGCAAAAAACAAGAAAAAAGCCCCACGATCCAGTAGGTATAATAAAAAAATCTGTAGAGAGGTCCACAACTGGATTCACGGTAGACTCCTTTGGAAGCGAACAACAGGTAGGTATGCAACTATTTCGATTCCAATGTGTGATGGCCGTGATGGTAGCAAGACATGTCACTACCATGACAAGATAGTAGGTGAATGACTCATGTACTCGAATGTAATATTTTTGCCATTGACGTCCCTTGTAGCTTTTAGTTTTTTTGCATTTTGACAGACAAGCATACGAAAGGAATCCGAGCTCCGCGTTGAGTCCACAACTCTCTTGATTGAGTTTCTTGAAGCCTAAATATATAATGATATATAGTTTATGCATTTAAATCTATAAATATACTTAAATATGTTATTGTATTGTTTTGAGTCAGCGATCTCGCCGTGCCAAGCATAAACCTTCATCAGGTTTTTGTGATCGGCTATATTGTATGCGATAGATTCTATCCAATTATGTTGATAAATAAATAAATAATAATAATAACAACTGTTAATGTTGTCCGTGATGGTAGCAAGACCTGTCACTACACTGGTCACTACCAAGACAAGGTAGGAGGTGAATGACTCATGTACATGAAATTTTACTATGGAACTAACTTTGTAATACAATCCGCTGTTGCCGACCTACCAGCCTGTGATATATAATGTGAGCTACCTGAAAACGGTGTTTGGTACGTAACTAAGACTAGAGCACGAGTAGAATTACTTGACCATTTTTAGTGTTCCACGGTAAAATTGGCAAACATTAACAGTTGTGGACTTAATTCGAAAACTTCCTACTCTTACATATTTCTTCTGATTAAATTCGTTGCGAGTTCCAAGGCAGCTGTAGTTTAAGCCCCGGGACAGCAATTGACTTCACTGTTCATTGCCTTTTTGTTGGTCGCCGCTGTTAATTCTGGCTACACAGGTAGAAGTATATTGTACATAGGAGACACAGTGGTGGGAATGAGTGGTGGGCCTGTTCCATAAAAAAAAAGTTGAGGACTCAACGCGGAACTCTGATTCCTTACCGCATATTTCGGTCAGAATACTACAAAAACCAAAAGCTACAAGAGACGGCAAAATATATTATATTTTATTATATATATATGATTAAAATACCTGCAATAAATCGATGATCGGAAATTACTTAGTTTAACTATCCATTACTATTGATTGAAGAAAATCAAATATGTATTAATCTTCATATATAAACAATAATGTTCGTATTGTCTTAGGTTTTCGCGATTGCTACACATTGAATTAAACAATTCTTAACGGAAGTATCGCGTGTTTTATTTATTTTGTTGAACCTGACGTTTCGAATGTTTTGCAGCATCCGTGGTCGCAGGAAGACTTTCTGCGACCACGGACGCTGCAAAGCATTCGATACTTCCGTTAAAAATTGCTTAATTCAATAATGTTCGTGTTTGTGTATATGTGTGTATGTGTTATAAACTTTGAAACCATTCATCCGATTGTGATGAAACTTCTGGGGTTCAACATATTACCGAGAACTTTTAGAGACAAAAAAAAGGAAAAAAATGTATATTTTTAACCTACGGCGTGTTTTATGATACGTGCAGGTCAAATATTAGTGAAATTTTCAAAATCGGCGAGTCGCCTGACCTGTGGTGTGGTTACTCTTGAAGCAAAATTTAATAACAAACAAACTCCTATGTGAAAATGTTAAATAATGCCACGTTATTTTTGAAGTGAAAACTTCTTTAGCGGCGTTGTGCACTTTTTGGGATGAGTAAAAAATGTTAAACTCGCGTCAGGACACGTGACCCTGACCGTAAGATTTTGGTGAGAATTAGAACTTAAGTTCGCTGCAGCGCTTAAACATTAGTTACCTACCTCTAATTAAACAATTAACATGAAGCGCTAGATCGTTCATAGGGCATTATTTTCTCGCGACTAAATCGTTGTAAGCGCCATGAAATTCTTGGCGCTTTACGCGTTTTATTCAACGTAGTTTATCAACATCGCTGTTTGGTTTAAGCGGCGCAGGGCGCTTGCGCGAGAGTGCGTGTGTGTTTGATATGATGATGAAAAAAAGCAATTCGTGCCAAAAATAATTCCCTAACCATTCCAAAATGCACAACGTTAATGTTCAAGTTTTCACTTCTGCCGGCACTCCCGGAGTAAAACCCGTTTTTTTTTATATTGAATTTCATTTATATTTAGCCAATAGTGTTTAATTCATGATTAAATCAATCTGATGTTACTTTCGATTTGAGAGGATTCGATTCCATTCGATCGAAATTGGTTTCAAGAGTAACCCAATTGATGAATATCGTAAGTAGGTACCGATACCGCGTTGATTGTTTGCCGGCTCCATCGACGTCGACGGTCTGGCATCGACCGGCTCATATAAATAATCAATTTGCATACCTATTTTATAAATAAATAATAAACAATTGTCAGCCATTTTGACGAGCTCGGTGGCTCAGTCGTGAATGACGCAACTTTAACACCAACGCTCGTGGAATCGATTCCCACACAAGACAACTATTTGTGCATGAATATGTCTGTTTGTCTTGGTCTGGATGATTTAAGAGAGATAGGACGCAGCAAAGCAGCCCGTCTGCGGATATACCTCCACCTAACAGAAAACCGCAGCCAAATAACAACTCCCTAGACTAGAGGGTTGTTGTGTTCCTGCGTGTGAGTGAGGTAAACAGTAAGCTCCTAATAAGTTACTGTGTAAACGGGAGAGTAGGTATCGCGCGAGTGATTATATTACAAGCGTTAGGCTACGGCAACCACGGCAACTATACATCAGGTGGCCCGTGTGCTTGTATGTCTCCCGACGTTGTATAAAGAAGAAAGCCATCCTAACATCAGTATCTTGAATGCTATAGGGTTAATTTAATAAAACATACTATTTAATTCAAAAGACGTCTATTCTTTTAAAACATGTTTGCTTTATTTATTACCTACATATTTTACTTTGTATATATACATGATTGTACGGAATACTAGTACACGAGGACCGAATTGGCAGCTTTATTTCTTATAGAAATTAGTCATCAGCGGCGGCCGAACAAAAGTCCCGTTACATTTTTACCTGTATCTAAGCGAGTAGGTAGCTACTACGGCATTTACTACTACGTATGAATAGCTTGAAAGTTCTCCGTCAAACCTTTTTTTTCACTCGGTTGGCAAGTAAGCAACCGTTGAACCCAGTAAGTATTTTTTTACACAATCAATCCGTCTCATTTATAACTCTTACCATTGCCTGCAAGCGACATTTTAGTAAGTAAAACGTTATCGCCTTTAGAGTTACAACGTACCTCATCTGCACCCTGGCAATTAACAACCTAGGCTCTAATGAAATGGAGATAGGATGATGATGGTACGGATTAAAGCGATTCAATATAAGAACCTAAACGAAACTGCATGGAACTTGAATCGCCAGTATAAAGATGATGGTAAGCCCCCAGCTCGACTGGTGAAGTACCTTCACCTCACAGAATTTCTGCCAAATAGCAACTACTTAGAAGGTTGTTGTGTTCCTGCGAATGATATTTCTTATATTGCAAGCGATCACAGATTACGGTAACCATTTTAACATATGGTTTATATGCTTGTTTGCGTCCACACGTTGTAAGTGTATCAAATAAGTAATTTCATGTCATTAATAAAAGACATTTTCCATGAGCGCGATTGTAGATCGAAGATCGCATCTAAACTCCGGAAATTTCAATGTAAGTAGGTAAATTAAACCATTGTTGTAGGAACCTTAATTTAATCGGAAACATTTTCAGGAACACCCTTCCTGTATGAAATCTATATGCTTGTCTGTGGCTGCGTGTGTCTGTCGCTTTTTTTTTGAATATTCGAATTTTGACTTCAGATTCGGATTCAGAATAAAAAGTAGAATAGGAATGTTCAGGAACACCGTTCCTATCTCTTAGTTGATCCCGTCAGATCCCGTAGTTGCCGTTATTCAGTATATATATCGTAAGCGAGTGGTATAATTATGCCAGTTGGAAATCGTCGGACGGAACACGGTCAAAATGGCCGACAATAAAAAAAAAAAGTTTGAATTGTTATATAATTGGCGAGCCTGGTGTTCCTCTGGCAATGCAAGCTTGCGCATTCTCAACTGGTTTTTATTTTTCAATCTTTTCGCAGTTTCTTATTGTCGTTCTTGTAATCTATACAGATAAATAAAATTGGAGTGTCTGTTTGTAATATTAAAATAACCGCTTTTTACTAACTCAATGCATATGGATGTATACACGGTACATATACCAAACTGAATATATTTACAATTTTTGTCTGTCTGTCTGTTTGTTTCGGCTAGTCTCTGAAACGGCTGGACCGATTTTGACGGGATTTTCACTGGCAGATAGCCGATGTAATAAGGAGTAACTTAGGCTACGTTTATTTTATAATTTTTATTTATTTTATTAATATAAATAATACTCGTACATATCTATTATTATTTTGCTGTTCGCTATTTTGCTCTGCTTATTTAGTTACTTATAATCTAATCAAATCAAATAAATAAAATTATAATTGAAAAATAACTTTTTTGTTAAATTCCGCACGGACGAAGTCGCAGGCACAGCTAGTAATATATATAAACCATATTAAAAATAAACAGAACAAAAACAATCTGAATTTGGGACGCTTGTCAAACCGTCAATTATCTACGTACCTAACTATTTCGCTTGTGTTACTGTTTTAAAATTTTTAGGTTTCTGCATCTGAAAAAAAGCTTTTGAAATCTTGTCTATTTAGTTGGCAGGACTGTGCATCGATGATAATGACCATAAATATAGGGTTAAGTGTGGATACCTCTTGTAATGGTGTATCTCTAATTTTAGGTGGCAGTGTATTTGACAGTAATTTTCACGCAGAAGGGTTCCGTCCGTACTTTGAATTTTATATAATCATACATAATCTACGTAAGTATATTTTTAATTTGCGACTGTTACATACCTACCAAATGTAATCAAAATCGGGACATCTGATGGAATAATTGCTGACAAACGTACATACATACAGAGAATAAATTATTTTCGCCTCTAATATATTGGAAACAGTAATCATAAGTACCTAAGTAGGTATATCAATAATCTCTACAATACGACTTGAATTTATTTTATATAGTAACCATCGAATTTGAAATTTTAGAATTTAAACAGTCAAACAGGCATATGTGACGAAAAATGACAACTGGTGTAACTTCTAGGTATTAAACCTCGCTTTTTCCTCGTCAAATTTTATGATCCTATGTCAACTGAAAGTAATCCATAAGTTTAACTTATAATTTCTTAAAATAGCGACAGACAAAGTGACTCCATACGGGTTCCAATGTACCTTGTGGTACGGAACCCTAAAACGTAGTTGATATGCTTGTATTGGAGGAGATATTTCGAATGTGCTTTGAGCATTATTGGCAGGTGCAGCGCTGATGTCAACTAAGAGGCAATTGAGTGCAAGAAATAGGGTAAATGGAGCATTGGCAAAAAATCTAGACAACGAAAGCCAGAAGGCACAATTTCCTATGCACAATTCGGTGCTGAACCCAATGCTAATGATGCGTGCTTTATAGCAGAGCAGAGAGAAAAGCAATAGAGGAGTTGTTAGTAAAAGGAATAAATATTTACACAAAATCTGTGGTGGAACGCTCGTAGATTGCGTTCGCCGCGATGACGTGATAAGAAAGCTGGTTTGAAGACAATCGGTGTTTAGATTAGAAGATGAATGCTCCATTTGATTCGGGTATGTAGAGATAATGCAAGGCGGAAGAAATGATGAAACAGATATATACAACGCCATAGTGGAAGACTACAGAAGCTGAGGAAGGCCAAGACTCACGAGTACTATGACTATGGTGATATCAGCAACCCTAGGGACCGGTTCATTTAGAGCATGCATGTAAAAAGCATTGAATGATAAACGATCGTCGTGAGGCGTGTGTACCGGTTGGTTCGAACTGAGTGCCGAACGAATAATATGATGCTCTGTTTTCTCTGCCTACCCCGGAAGACTCTTGACAAGGATTAATGGGACCCAAAAAACTGCTAATTCTATTATCTAATAATATGTCACGATAGGCGTCAAGACTGTCTGCTAGCGCTTATGGCACAGGGCCAAGTCGAACAAAAAGTTGAACTAGGTAAACATTGAAAACATTATTGTTAGTACTCGAATACGACGCACGCTGGCATAGTTTCGTCACATTGTTATGCCCGCATTATTACCAGACAACGAACTTGTGACCTTTCGCTCTATACTAACAAAATAATCATCACAAGGAAAATTAAAGTCACCTATTGTTATCGCCCACGAATTTGCAGATGACACTCAGTGGCACCGAGTCAAAGTTATGGCGGCAAAATTAACGGTATTGCTACGTATTGTCCGTGATAGTCTTCACTCCGTTGTGCTAATCATAATATGGTTAGCGTATGCCATCCTTCACATGAAGTCATGCCATCATATCACAGCATAGATAATATCTTCTTAACACGACATCATCTTCCACGGGGTATTGAAAAAGCTGGAAATCAGCAAAATAATAATTCTTTAACAGTTTTAATTATAGGTTATGTATGTCGTCATAGAAACTTCAACATGGCGGCTTATGGCGGTAGTGGACTTTTTTATGCTAGAAAAAGTATAGATATAGCTGTAATGTTTTCAAATAAAATAAATAAATGAAATATAATATTATATCGTATTTATTGTCTGACAGAATATCTCAGTGAGCATGTTCTGAAAACGTAGAAAATACACGTGTTGTTTAATTTTCTATACTGATTATTATGTACCTTTTTAACAAGTTTTCATCGGACAAGATTTGTTTTATACAACGCTCCAGGCATAACAAGCATACAGCCCACCTGCTGTAAAGTTGTTACCGTAGCCTATGAACGCTAAGTATCACTCGCGCGATGCCACCTCTGCTGCTAACATAGCAACTCCTTAGGAGTTTACTGGTGACTTCACTCACACGCACGAATACAGCAACCCTCTTGTTTTTTGGCTGCGTTTTTATGTGAGGTGGAGGGGTTCTTCCCCAGACTGCTTTGGACTCTCTTAATAATGAGATGAACTGAGATGCCCAAATCCAAATGTTTATAAATAAATGTATCCCGTCACTTAAATCAAAATAGATCAAATAAAAAATAAAGTTAAAGTCTAAAACACGTTGACGACAAAAAAACCTGAGTATATTTTCGATTATAAATGACAAGTAACTATACAAATAATACCTATTACCTAGACTAATCATAATTTATAAAATTAAGTGTTTGTTTTGTACCGTACCTTTTTTAATACAATATCATTGAGTTAGAGATTATTCGTATGATTTAGACAGGTACTATCTGCTATTTAAATTCGATGCTTACATGATCATATATTATTATTTTAAACGTGCAATTCTAGTATATGTGTAAATATATCTCGTGTGTCAAAACGGCAATAGCGATTTGGATCAAATTTTGTATAATAAAACCTTATCTAGTTTTATTTTTAGGTTTAACAAAAAAAACCGAGCCCAGCTCTGTCGCCCAAGTACTTAATAAAACTAATAGCTGTCACAGTTATTAGTTTTATTAAGAAAGTTACCTATATACTACTATACAAGACCGATATTTATTTTAAATTTAGTATATATATATAATTCAAATATTATAGTACGTATTTGTGTTTACCTTTTTAGTAGGCAAGAATAAATGTCGATTGAATACATGGAGTTTAACATTAAAATGTTGTATGTGGTTATTACACGATAATCTGGTAGTTATGTAACATCGTAATATTAATATTATTAATCAAAACATAAATATAAAAATGTTGACTGACGCGTCAATTATCAAATTCAAAGTGTGAACTGTTTGCGATCAAGTAGTGGCGCGGTGCCAATTTTCACACTACAAATGTCGTAAGTGCAATATTAGAATACTTTAGGTGGTGTGAAGGTCTTTTTTAGGGGAAAAATTAGCTTTTAGGATCATTTTATTGTATGTCTGCGTAGTTTACCATACGTTTAGTTTATTATACGCGGGAAACTCAGAAAGATTTGCGATAATATAAATGTTGGTAAATATTTTATTATTAAATCTTCAAGGCTGTAGAGAGTACTTTGAGTACTCTCCACAGCCTCTATACAAAGTTTCCTGCGTCTAAACCAGTTTTCGAAACACTTTTTCCAGTTCGTCGCAGACACAGCCTACTCGAACGTTGACAGCGCATAATCCGGCGACGAAAATTGTATCCCTTTGAGCTGATTATTTATTTTCGGGAATGAAAAGAAGTCATACGGTGCTAGGTAATGTAAAAAAGGTAGGTGCTGTAAGGAGGGTGACCCAGGAGTTCGATCGGCGTGCAGTCAAGGAAGTCCCTCGTTTTGAGCGCGGTGTGCGCGGGCGCGTTGTCATGGTGGAGCAGTAGCCTGCGGAGCCCTGTGTTTGATCGCTTGTTGCTCACAACAGAGAAAACTTCTGCCAAGCATTTGGTAGTATACCATTTGGCGTTGATGCTTCTTTGGTTATGTAAAGGAATTGACACCAGGTAGCCAGTCAAATTGAAAAAGCTCGCGTTCAAAATATTCCCTCCGCTTCTAGATTGCTGCACTTTGGTAGGCGTTGATTCGTTTTGAAACACCTAAACCATCGACTCGACATCGATCTGTAATGATGTCGTAAACACGCCGAGACGAGCCTGCTTCAAATTTGTTTATCATATCACGGCACCATTCCCCGACCCGAGTCTGCTTCTGAGCTACGGTGAGGTTGTGCGGCACCCAGCGTGAAACTATTCTTCTCACGCGAAGATGCAAGTGTAGAATCTCGTGAAGGCTTCCCGATCCAACCTGCAGTATGTGCTGATCTCCTGATACGTAACTCGCCGATTGTTTTGGATTAAATTTTTCACTGCTAGCACGTTTTCTTCCATAACAGGTGTCTAAGGGCGACCACTTCTTTCTTCATCCCCCAAAGTTAGTCGACCCGGCTTTAAATCGTTATACCAACGATACACGGTTGCCTTTTTTTTCTTTTTTTCATACTATGTCGGGAGGCATACAAGCATACGCCCCACCTGATGTAAAGCGGGTCCGTAGCTTATTAACGCTTGTAATATATTAAGTATCACACGCGCGATGCCTCCTCTGCTGCTTACACAGCAACTCCTTGGGAGCTTACTGGTGACCTCACTCACTCGCAGGAATACAACAACCCTCTAGGGAGTTATTTGACTGCGGTTTTCTGTAAGGTGGAGGTACTTCCCCAGACGGGCTGCTTTGTTGCGCCCTACCCTACCCTACCTCTCTTAAAACATCCAGACCAAGACAAACAGACATGTTCATGCACACAAATGTTTGCCTTGTGTGGGAATCGAACCCACGTGCGTTGGGTCAAAGTCTGTCATTCACAACTGAGCAGCCGAGCTCGTTGCCTTGTTGTTGAAGTTGCCTTGGAAGGGCCTTGATGAATGCTATTTGAAGTCTACCATACAATTCGTCCGGTTTTAGGCGACACTTGAAATCGTAAAAAAACATAGCGCGAAAATGTTCCCGGCGCAGATCCATTTTGCAAAGAGACACGATAATTTAAATTAACTCGTAAAAATGTGGAGGGAAGTTTTGAAATTGGATCGTACTAAAAAATAGGTACCTATTTTTACTTATTAATAATCATATTTTCAAAATAGATTATAACTGGCCAGTCACTCATACATAAAAACTTTTTCGCAATAGGTACTTTATGAGTGGCCTGGTATGTCAAGAAATTACAACCTACAGGAAATTATGAAATTTGGCATAAACCATGGCACAAGTTCTCATAAATCAATAAACCACTTTACGGCACATATGGCATCCCTCGTACAAAAACTTAAGTGTTTTAGGGCCTACATATATCATATCGTACAATGGGAGGATATCTTAACCAATAAACGCAATGTTAATCCGTGTACTAGCCAATATGAGAGAATTTGATAAGAGCGGCGCGTTCTTCTGAGTTGAGTTACTACGTCTCATCAGTTCTCAATAGGTTATTATATATATATATATATATATATATATATATATATATATATATATATATATATATATATATATATATATATATATATATATACTAGCTGTGCCCGCGACTTCGTCCGCGCGGAATAGTTTTTTTTAAATTATTTATTTATATTAATAAAAATAAATAAAATTTCTAAAATAAAGGTAGCCTAAGTTACTCCTTATTACATCATTTGACGAGCTCGATGGCGCAGTGGTGAAACGCGCTGTTACGCTACTTTGACACCAACGCTCGTGGGTTCGATTCCCACACAGTACAAATATTTGTGTGCATGAACATGTCTGTATGTATTTTCTATGTATAATAAGTATGTATTTACAAAAAAAATGTATTTACGCATGTTTATCAGTTGTCTAGTACCCATAACACAAGCTTCGCTTACTTTGGGGCTAGGTGGCGCTGTGTAATTTGTCCGACAATATTTATGTATTTAGCTATCTGCCAGTGAAATTCCCGTCAAAATCGGTCCAGCCGTTTCAGAGATTAGCCGGAATAAACAGACAGATGGACAGACAGACAGACAAAAATTGTAAAAATATTCATTTTGGTATATGTACCGTGTATATATCCATATGCATTTAGTAAAAAGCGGTTATTTTAATATTACAACTATACACGGTACATATACCAAAATGAATATTTTTACAATTTTTGTCTGTCTGTCCGTCTGTCTGTTTGTTCCGGCTAATCTCTGAAACGGCTGGACCGATTTTGACAGGACTTTCACTGGTAGATAGCAGATGTAATATCGCTGAGACGACCCCAGCAGCAGAGACGACCGAGTTAGACGACTAAATCTATTAACTATACCGATTAGGTCACGACGCTTCGTGTGTGTTTTAGGGTGGATTTTAATGATGAATGTAAATGTGTATGTAATACACTTTACTAGATTCAGGCGTTATTTTGCGAAAGTTAAATTTACATGCAATTTGATCTAATCTGCTTTATATGCTTCCGCAGCAGCCGAGGCAGAGAATACCGGAGCAGCCATAGCAGCGTCGGCATATTGCATCTACCAACGGTAGTAGGTGGGTGCCGAGTAGTGCCGACCGGCGTTAGGCCATGTGAACTAATTGGTGGCGGAAGCACACAAAGCTGGTTAGATCAAAATGCATGACGTCTCTCTTCCCTAAATTTGCATTCTAAATAATAAGATGCGCCTACGTCAGGTGCTCTTTAATTACTTTTGTATCATTCATCATCATTACAGCACACCCGAAGGGCGTCCGCTGCTGAATCATCGCACGCAGTGCAACCTTGATGCTATGTAAAAGGCCCACAGTTTCAGAGCACATTTCTGTGTCGTTCATGGTCGTCTTGAGGCATTGAGATTATTTGGATGAGAAGATTGTTCATAATTTTCTAAATGCTGGCTATCCGAGTTACATACGATGACAGACCTCTTTCTAAAACTTAGACCTATTTATAGAAACAATTATCGGAATGAACTCTTGCTAAATTAATTCTAATAATGGTGTCTGTTTCTAGAGATCGAGAATATTAACATTCAATAAACACTGTATTACCTTGATATCTTTATACCAATTCCCTAATGGAGTAGGCCGAGAGAACCGAGTGCCATAACCCACACACCTCAATCGCTTCTTTAACATTCATAGCTACGATAGCTATATATTATTTACATGCAGGTAGTACGTTTGCCGATTCCTAATGCTCCTGAGATTACCTTCTAATAAAATAGAACCAATTCGTGACAGGGAAGCCTAATAAATAATAGCTTAAATACATTATCTACCATGTAGGTATTTACGCTAAATATTTCTAATGCACATACATGTATTTGACATCTCTTGAGAAATACGGGGGTGTGCACTTTGGTTTTACCAACGATTTAACATATTGCATCCAAATCCTATCAGGGTCCTATCTTATCCATATCGCGTGTCTGACCCAACTGATTAAATATTATAGGATTACCTTTTCTTCGATAACAATATCTATCGAGGATTTCACCTTCGGAAAACACGTTACTCCCCAAAGTTATGTAGTCGGATAAACAAGATACAGCAAGCAACCAAAGACAAAATGAAAGGCAGCAACAATAATTTCTGTACAAAGGGATGTAGGTACCATTGATTTTGAGTTTAATAGTTTAAATAAATATTTAAGTTCCTTGGCAGTGAATTTGAGTTGAACCTCACAGAACACTACTTACAATCGCAGTCAAATATTTAACGATTTAGTTTTTTGTTTCTTTGTGATACCTATGTAGTTTCTGCCCGTGGTTTAAACTTGGGGAACCGGCTAGTGTTATAATAATCTGGCTATTAATCTATCTTCATATTATCTCTGTACCAAAGTTCTGCTAGAATATTTCTGTTTGTCTTGGTCTGGATGTTGCTAGGTAAGTATATTTATATAGATGTATATTTACAAAAAAAGTATTTACTAATGTTTGTCAGTTGCCTAGTAACCACAGCACGAACATTGCTTATTTTGGGACTAGATAGCGTTGTGTAGTTTGACTTTAAAATATTTCCACCACTGTCTCTTGACTGGCCGGCACGAGGCGGGCCCAGGAGTAAAACTATAGTTTTACGAGCTATCTATTTTGGATCTTACAATGAATTTAAGGGGATTACTTAACGTCACTCAACGACCTTGAACAGTGCGATTGTGCATCACTGTCTTTCTTAATGTATATGAGAGAGAAGCAATGATGTCGGATGAACTAGCGAAATAAGACATATTTCTGAAAATTTTCCTTTATTATTATACAATGTAAATGTTGTAAAAGTGTCCTGTTTTCTTTAAAGCTAAAATCACCCTCGCCTGCACTCGATGTGCTCTGACTAATAAAAAACAATGCAAATGGAGAGCGCCCATTATCCGTGGTCAGATTGCAGTGGTACATTATTGTGAATACATCCACTATTTTGTGTCCTTGGTCAAAATTCGATAATCTGGCAATGAACAAGTGTCCGTTGATGTAAGTATATTCAATTAGTATTCGAGGTTAGATAATAGGTAGGTACACATTTCGAAATAGAACAGATATTTTGGGATTATGATAGCATTGGTTTTGGGATGTCTTTGGGATGTATTGAGGATGATTTTGGGACAATTAAGGGATGACTTTACGGTGTGTTGAGGATGTTTGAGATATGTCAGGAATGGCGATATTTTTACGCATTTTTTTTTATAACAGTTCCGCATAGTGGCTACGCTTTGCCTGATGGTAAGCGAAAGAGAAGCCCAAATCGCAAGTGTAACTGACAAAAGACTACACAGTGTCCTGTCAGTTGACGCCACCATGCTGACCCGCAAGATGCTTCTTCACGCTACGTTTGAAGGAACCCATATTGTAGGAAGGAGGGAACACATGTGCAGGCAAGGCGTTCCACTTTTTAATGGTACGACAAAGATAAGAGTTGCCGAACTTTTTGGTACGCGAAGACTGCAACCTATCGAAGCCTCGAGAAGACTGTACGGAGCCGTCCCAGAGATGCAAGCAATATTTCACGCAGGCCCGAACTTGAGTCTTATAAAGCAGACAAAACTGGTCCGGCGTGAAGAACTGGCGCACCCTCTTCAGGACACCGAGTTTTCTTGAAGCTGTTGAGGTGAGGCTCTCGATGTAATTACGCTGGTTAAAGTCGCAACGAATATCCATACCCAGCAAATTCAGGCTATCGCGCATACTGAGGGAAGCGCCCTGAAGACTGGGAGTGGGAAAAAATGGGGACATTTTTGTTGTAAACGCGCACACTTGAGTTTTCACGGCATTATACTCAACCAGGTTATTGGAATCCCATTTACTAATAAGATCCAAAACCCGATTCAGCTCAATGACAAGACTCTCACGCTTCTCATCGATTTCTGTCCGACCAGCACCAGGCCGACCGAAATATCGCCCATGGACCGTACAGTCATCTGCATAGCAATGAATATTACCAAGTGGTAGCATGTCATTGATATGAAGAAGAGAGTGGGAATTTTACGCTATACTGGCATCTCAACCTGGTTTATAGTACATTCATGCTCTCTCTGCGTATACCCAATTTCGGTGTACATTAGCGTTGGGTGAAACTAATTGGCTGAAAATTGAGTACAGAGTTATCGAGATACAGCGATAGGACTTACCGAAACTGGGATTCAATTTTAATTTTTTTCTCTTCAGGTACTTGGCGAATGACTAACTTTCAAAGAGGTAGGGAGCATAAAAGCAGCTACAGCAGCTAGGACAGCAACGGTGGCGGGTGCATGCGGTTCCTGTCCCAGATGGCGGGCACTCGCAGAGACGACCGCAGCAGCCGAAGCAGGGACGACATGCATCTACTAACGGTAATGGGTGGGTGGTTAGATGACATTGCACTTCTTGCAGAAGTTGACTAACTAACGCAGATAACGCTTGACACTCAAAGTGCGATTGTTACTTGTATTACGTACGAAATAAGACAAGATCCTTCAAACGAAGCGTGAAGAAGCACCTTGCGGGCCAGCATGGTAGCGTCAACTGACAGGACACCGTAGTCCTTTGTCAGTTGCCGCTGCAATTTGGGCTCCTCTTTTCGCTTACCGACAGGCGAAGAGGAGCCACTATGCTGAGTCAATATAAAAAAAAAAAGTACAACTTTCAAAGTATGCATGACATAGGGTATGCGGTTTCTGTTCCAGATAGCGGTCGATCGCTGCAGCCGAGGCAGAGACTACCGGAACAGCCATGGCAGCGTCGGCATGTTGTATCTACTAATGGTAGTGGGTGAGTGTCGGCCGGCTCTAGGCCGCATGAACTAATTAGTGGCGGAAGCAAACAAAGCAAGCAACAAAGCAGGTTATCAAATTGCATGTAAATTGACTTTCGCAAAATAACGCCTGAATCTATTACCTATAAATATATTTTCAAGTAACGGGAAGGAGTTACCTCTGCTACGCATACTTCGCTACTGAAGTCGCTCGCTCGTTCCAACCTTCTTCGCTAGAGCAGTTTTTTTTATAAAACGCCGGTAGACATACAAGCATACCACCCACTTGATGTAAAGCGGTTACCATAGCCTATGAACGCTTGCAATACATTAAGTATCATTCGCGCGACACTTTGCTGCTATTACAGTAACACCTTGGGAGCTTACTGGTGACCTCACTCACACGCAGGAACACAACCCTCTAGGGAGCTGTTATTTGTCTGCGGTTTCTGTAAGATAGAGGTACTTCCCCAGAAGGCCTGCTTTAATGCGCCCTACCTCTCTTAAATCATCCAGACCAAGACAAACAGACATGTTCATGCGCACAAATGTTTACCTATCCAGTGTGGGAATCGAACCCACGAGCGAACGAGATGTATCAATAACGTAACACAACTCGTCGTTCGTGTTTCCTCCTCGAAAGTTTTATAGTATAGTTCAATATTGTTCTTTATCGCTATTATTTTGTTTAAACTTTCTGTAAGGTGAATGTAATGCCCCAGGCGGACTATTTCTGTATGTATATATATATCTTCACGCCAGGTCCCTTGCGGGGTAGGCAGAGAGAACCGAGCGCCATAAGACGCGGTCCTTACATACTTTACTCGCTTGTGACATTCATAGCTCTTTTCATGCACGCTCGTCGGTTCCTGGGGCTCCTGACATCACCTTCTGATAAAACACGACCAATTTGGTCATGGTAGGTTAGTCTCGGTCTTCCTCGGCTCCTACATCCTTACACTTTTGCATTGTATATCTGTTTCGTCATTCTTTCGTTCCGCATTCTTTCTACATATCCGAACCAACGGATCATGCCTTTTCTTATCAATACGACATTCTCTTTCAGACCAACTCTTTCTCTCACGTCTTCATTACGAACGCGGTCAGCAAGCGTTATGCTATTTCTGTTTAAATATTGGATAACTTATCAGCTTCTTTCGCTAGTGCCGGCTTGCTAATAGCTTACTTACTAGCTTACCTCTGGCTGTTTTTTTATGCGTCGGGAGGCATACAATCATCCGACCCACCTGATGTGAAGCGAAGACCTTTGGCTATAATGCAACACAACCATTTCTTAGGAGCTTACTGGCGACCTATTCATTCGCAGAAACGAAACAACTGTCCAGAAAGTTGTTATTTGGCTGCATCTTTCTTTGAGATGGAGGTATTTGCACAGACGTGCTGCTTTGGTGCTACATACCTCTGTTAAAACACACAGATCAAGACTAACGGACATGTTCATGCACACAAATGTTTGTCATGTGTGGAAATCGAATCCACGAACGTTAGTGTGTAAGTAACATTACTAACCTATGGCATATGGGCCATCGAGCTCTTCATCCGGCTGTGGTTGGCTTTAGCTTAAAAGATAGTTTACAAGCGATATACGTGACTGCATATGAAAAAGATATAAATAAATAAATAAATATTGTCGGACAAATAACACAGCGCCATCTAGCCCCAAAGTAAGCATAGCTTGTGTTATGGGTACTAGACAACTGATAAACATACGTAAATACATTTTTTTTTTGTAAATACATACTTATTATACATAGAAAATACCCAGACCAAGACAAACAGACATGTTCATGCACACAAATGTTTGCCATGTGTGTGAATCGAACCCACGAGCGCTGGTGTCAAAGTCGCGTCATTCGCGACTGAGCCACCGAGCTCGTCAAAGCAGGCCTTCTGGGGAAGTACCTCTATCTTACAGAAACCGCAGACAAATAACAGCTCCCTGGAGGGTTCTTGTGTTCCTGCGTATGAGTGAGGTCACCAGTAAGCTCCCAAGGTGTTACTGTAATAACAGCAAAGAATGATACTTAATGTATTGCAAGCGTTCATAGGCTATGGTAACCGCTCTACATCAAGTGGGTGTATGTATGTCTACCGGCGTTTTATAAGTAAACGTATTGCCTGCCTGAAGGTAAGTAGCCGTAGCCCATGGACGTTGTAACATCGGGGGTGTCGTGAATCACCCGCGCATGGCCAACCCTAAACCTAGCTAGTAATAAATTTGTTTGGAAGTAGCATAAAACAATAAGTGATGGCTATTTGTTTATCATAATATATATATATTTGTTTTATCATTGACCTCTCAGACGCAGACCCCCAATTCACGTCACGTAATAAGAAACAAGAAACAAAGAATTCGATCCGCAGAAGATCCATTTCATTTGTCTGAATTAGGGCGCATTAAAGCAGCTTGTCTTATATAAGAACGTATTGATTTTGTGTCATGTATCTCCATATGATTTTAGTTTATTTTTCGAATAAATGCGGTCAAGATGAGATCAATGCGTGAATTTGTCGCGTAACGCTTGCTGACTGCCTTCGTAATGATGATGAAAGAAAGAGAGTTGATCTGAAAGAGAGAGTCGGTGTTAAGGTAAGGAAAGGCATATCCCACTGGACATGTAGAAAAATGCAGGATTAAAAAATTACGAAACAGATATACGATGCGAAAGTAGAAGGTTGCAGGAACCGAGGAAGACTAAGGCTCATCACCATGACCAAATTGGCCGTGTTCGAATACAAGGCAATATCAGGAGACCTAGGAACAGGCGAGCGAGCATAAAAAGAGCTATGAATGTTAAAGAAATTTGAGGTGTGTAAGGTATCGCATCTTACGGCGCTCGGTCCTCTCTGCCTATCCCGTAAGAGACCTGGCGTGAAGATATACATATGTCCGCTAAATAAAAAGCTGTAAAATACAAAATTATAAAATAAAAAATTATAAAAAAAAACCCGACTGCAGTACGGAAATGTTCAAAATTAATCTGTACTGTACCGTTTATATAAACAAAAACCATATGGGAGATACATGACACAAAATCAATACGTTCTTAAGAATAATATAATAATAATAAGCCTTGAACAACTATAAAAATATTGGGTAGCACTTATAGATTTAGGTAACCTGGAATTTTCTGTAAAATCAATTTTTCAATTATTTCATTCACGCTCTCGTTTCTGGGTGTCACTATTGCCCTTGAATAAAAGGGAAACTCAAAAGTAGCACTACCCATGACAACATGTGAGATTTTGAGGTCTCGGAGTATTCTGTTTACTGCTTCAACAAGAGCTCTATGACTAGTGGTAGGTACATTCATCTCATATCATCAATGGTGCATCTTGTAAAAATTTACCAAACGGTTAATTTTTAAGTATGGAACACACTGACTGTTATTCCAAAGATACTGTCAGTAGCATGAAGTTGGAGTGCGCAATTTTCCTATCATTTAATAGAGTTAAAAAATACATTTAGATATCACCATATATAAGTACTTTTGTTTTTACTTCTAACAAAAGTCCGCTGCACTATATATCTATCTTTAATATTTAATACGCAATAGATAAAGAAAAATATTTTTGTTGAATATTATATTCACCTATAGCCCAGTGGATAAGGAACCGGCCTATTGAGAAAATAGTCCCCGGTTCGAATCCTGTCGGGGGCATGCACCACTAAATTGGTGTTTTTGGATTTATGTAGGTACATATTTTATTACTTGCTCGGCGGTGAAGGAAAACATCGTGAGAATACCCACACGTCTGAGAAATTATATTTCGAAAGACGTGAGACCTAACCTCAGAAAGATCTGGTTTTCCCTCTGGGTTGTGGAGGTCTGACAGCAGTTGCTTCATGTCAAAATCAGTGTCTTCTCCTAATCCTAATAGATTAGGAAGCGGGATAAGGCGAAGAGAAGATTATATTCACCACCGCACGCCGATAAATCAACATCATCAAAGCATCACCCCCTATTTTCCAGAATTTATTGCCAAATATAGTTATTTCACATTAAAACCAGTTGAGAATGCGCAAGCTTGCATTACCAGAGGAACACCTGGCTCGTCAATTATATAACAATTCAATTATTTTTTTAATTTGTCGGCCATTTTGACCATGTTCCTTAAGAGATAGGAACGGTGTTCCTGAACATTGAACGGTGGTCCTATTCTACTTTTTTATGCTGAATCCGAATCTGAAGTCAAAATTCGAATATTCGAAAAAAAACGCAGTCAAACACACACATCACAGACAAACATAAATTTCATATAGGAACGGTGTTCCTGAATATTATTAATCACAATCAAATATAACCTATGTCCTTCGGGAATAATGTAGCTTTCTACTGGTTAAAGAATTTTCAAAATCGGTTCAGTATTATTATTACGCGGTCGAAATGCGAGCGCTGCGCAAAATTTGTGGCGTAAGGCTTGTAGATCGTATTCGCAATGATGATGTTAGAAACAGAGTTGGTCTGAAAGAGAGCGTCGGTGTTAAAATAAGAAGAGGCATGCTCCATTGGTTCGGACATGTAGAAAGAATGCAAGATGAAAGAATGACGAAGCAGATATACAATACAAAAGTGGAAGGATGTAGGAGCCGAGGAAGGCCAAGACTTATCTATCTCTGATAGTACCTACATGACCAAATTGGTCGTGTACTATCAGAAGGTGATGTCAGGAGCCCTAGAAACCGGCGAGCGTGCATGAGAAGAGCAATGAATGTTAAAGAAGCGAGTGAGATATGTAAGGACGAGTCACGTGGCGCTCAGTTCTCTCTGCCTACCCCGCAAGGGATTTGGCGTGAAGTTAAGTTCAAGAGATTACTTTCTACAAACAAACTTTACCTCTTTATAATACGAGATATGGATAGCAACGCTGGATGGGATGGTCTGATACTTCTGTAATACTCTTTATCATTCTTAATAATGAAGTTTATTGTTTAACGATATGATACAAACAACCTATTTATGACATAGCGTTGTAACTTTGTTGACATTTGCGTTTGCGATACGAGAGATAACGTTTAAAAGGCAATTTTCGTCACAACTGTGATCATGACGAACGATCCAGAGAAAATATTTGTTAGTTGATATTACTGACGCCATATTCTACAACTGTCTGGCATGCGAAGGGCTGATCTATCTTTGTTGACGAGCTCGATGCGCAGTGGTTAATAACGCCACTTTGACACCATACTCGTGAGTTCGATTCCCACACAAGACAAACATTTGTGTGCATCAACATGTGTGTTTGTCGTCTGGGTGTTCCTATGTAACAAAAGTATGTATTTACGAAAAAAATGTATTTAGGTACCTACATATGTTTGTTAGTTATCCAGTAGGTACCCATAACATAAGTTTCGCGTACTTTGGGGCTGGATGGCGCTATGTAATTTCACCGACAATATTTATTCATCTATATCTTCACGCCAGGTTCCTTGCGGGGTAGAGAGAATAAGAATAAAATAATAAAAGCCTTTTATTTCCCATTCCTAAGTAACAATGGTATGTATATACTATTAATAATGGTAGACAATATTTGTAACAAATTTTAAAAAATCATTTTTAGTAACTACATTATTCATTCCTTATTATTAATTAAAAATGTTAATGTTATTTATTTTAGGATGTCCATTTTAGGACATAGGCGTCCTCCATCTCATTCCACTTCAATGCTGTGTGGACGCGCACAGCCCAGCCATGCAATTCTGTAAGAGCAAACATCCTTACATCCTCGGAAACATCGGCTGTTATAGCCTTGAACACAAAATTGCAATTCCTTAGTGTCGCTTTTCATGGTTGTGCGACACTAGCGCGGCAAGGCTGCGTTTGGAATTGGAATTCTACAAGGCAAACAGCCTCGCGTACGCTTACAGCCTTATAGAATACCAAATAATTTAGCCGTGATCGCAGTAGACGATGTCAAAGCTGTGACATCTGTGATCACAGCGACGCACACAGCCATTACGAGTCGCTTAGCTTAGAGAATTGCATGGCAGGACCGGTGTCGAGCCAGCGACGACAGTAATGTCGTCCGCCCCGCGGCGGCGAGGCCGGCCGGGCGGGCGCCGCTCACCTCGCGGGTGCTAATGTAGCATCCTCTCGCTCTTATTATCTGTAGTACGTGCCGTATGCCCAGCCCAGCGCCATTTAAGGCGACAGGCCATTATTGCTGCAGCTGAAATTTTAGTTTTGCTACGGATGTACGTGCACTTGACTCTGTCTTTGAGTTTCAGCCCATCATACTCCTTTCGGCGGATCTTTGGAAAGTTTGTATTTTGTAGATGACGTCTATTGTGTATTTAGTGATGGGCCAAGATTAGCATCCGTAGAGCACTGTGGGAGTCACAACTGAGTCCATGGCTTTTTGTTTGAGGTTTATGTTCATCTTTGATTTAAAAATGTGTTTGAGAGACCAGTATGCATTATAACAATATCATCTGCAAAGCGTAAATGATTTAGAAATTCCCCATTTATATTTATACCAAGATTTCACCATTGGAGATTTTTAAATATGTGCTCTAGGAGGGCGTTGAATAGACTTGGCGACACAGGGTCTCCTTGTCTCACGCATCTTTTTAGATCGAAAGATTCTCCCTTCTTCTCAAGTTTGACAGCGGCCTTACTTCGTTGGTAGATTTCAGCAAGTATTTTTATGTAGTTGTATTCTATTCCTTGCTCTACCAAGGCTCTCCAGAGTTCAATATGAAGAATTGTATCGAATGCCTTAGAATAGTCGACATAGGTTACATATAGAATTTTTCGATATTCTGAGTACTTTTCCATCACTTGGCGTAGAGTAAATATATGATCTATTGTGGAGTATTTGCTTCTGAAGCCAGCTTGTTCTCTTGGTTGTTGGAACTCTAATTGTTTTTTCAGTCTATTCAAGATTGCATTTGTGAATAATTTATATGTAGATTGAAGCAAACTGATTGGCCGATAGTTGTTTATATTTAGTGGGTCTCCTTTTTTGTATAAAAGAGTTATTATCGACGTTTCCCACTGTTCTGGTAAAGTCTGTTGGATAATAATCATTTGTAATGTTGTCTTCCCCTGGGCTTTTCATAGATTTAAGGTTCATTATGGCATACCTTACTTCTGTTCGAGCAGTGTCGGTATTTCTTCTTTTATCTCATGTCTTTGTTCTTGAAAGAAATAAGGGTTCATTTTTGTTTTGCTGTTCCGTTCTATAAAGATTTTTGTAAAAATCTGTAGCCACATTCAATATTTTAGTTCTATTCGTTGTTGTCGATCCAGTTTTATTTTTCAGAGTTTGAATCCATAGTTTCTCGTTAAATATTCGCTTTACGGACCGTGTTTTGTTTAACTTTTCTTCAAGTATTTTCAGGCTATAACTTTCCTTAGAGAAAGCGGGGTAGAGAGAATAGAGCGCTTAAATACGTGTTTCTTACACACTCATTTCTCTTTTCACGCACCATCTTAGGCATGAAAGAAATAACCAATGGAGAACCGATGCAACGATTTTGCTTTGTAATACAACTCACCGCTACTAATGCGTAGATCTTAGTTCGTGGATCAACATGGCGTTGCTCATCGGCTTATTTCCTAAAATATCCTCCCTTTGGCCCATAGGTTTGAATGGTTTGCTTAGGCGCTAAAACACTACGTTTTGGTGCTTGAGGAATGTCTTTCTGCACCGTCAAATGGTGTATTAGTTTGAAATTATAAGACTCCTAACGTCTTCTAATAATCGGTAAGCTGTAATGGCCTTGTAACCAACAGGACAGGTTCGAATCCTGTCATGTAACACTAAATTTGCGTTTTCGAATGTCTCCGTGTAAAATTCAGTATTTTCACCAAATCCTTATGCTTAGTCGCTTAAGCTTAGCGTCGGTGTCAAAGTCGCGTTATTACCCGGTGCGCCACCGAGCTCGACGAAATCTAAAAAACAATGTTACACGGTCACTACGGGGAGGAAACTGATTATACAAGAAGATTAATAGGTTTTTAAACGATGTCTAAAACCATACTGACGATCATTAGGCAGTGATCTTCTAGGCAGCGGATCAATTGATTATTAAGGATCCGTTCCATGAATTTGCACAACACTGAAGTTACAGCAATGGGGCGGTAATTTGATGGGTCGGAACGGTCTCTATTTTTAGGGACCGGCTGGACATGGCCTCTCTCCAAGTCTCCGGAATACAACCGATCCACTACGAGAAACGAAAGAGTCGCGTCAACACCGGGGACAACTCCGCTGCACATTTTTTCATAAAAATCGCTAAGATACAATCAGGACCACTACTGTCGCTGTTCGGACATCGAGTGACTATAGCACAAAACGCTCATCGCGCTGCCTGATGTGGATATCAGGCATAACGGAATCACAGGAGCGTATCGATTTACTTGGCCTGCACGACTTTGGCTAGTCGCCAGTAGCTACGCGACAGTAGGGTGCGCCACTAGTACCGTGCCGACTCGTGTAACGCCCTGGGCGTCCGCTCTTACGTATGCCCTCTTGCAGACCTTGGTGGCAGTATTATAGGCTGATTTCAGCAAGTTAATATTCGGATTTTTGAGGGCGCGACCCCTGGTCCAAGCGCGATACGCTGCATGTTTGTTACTAACAGCTTCAGCGCACTCGCGATTACACCAAGGGCGTCTCCAGTTTTTGATGACGACATCGGAGTGAGAAATGGAGTATTCCATCCCGACGCTGATTACGTCAACAATGGCACTCGTCGTAATATCTTTCTCACGAAACAGCGCTGGGACGGAAGCAAAGTAGTCGCGCATGCCGTCCCAATCTACTGATGAGTAGTGCCAGACACGACGGTTAACCGCAGTAGGTTGTGGCGCAACTGTGCTGGACACCAGGCAGTGGTCAGATGTGCCCCGACCTCAACCTGGAAGACAGCAGGGTGGGCGGTCAGCAGTAGGTCTAGTAGAGGGCGCCTGACCACCGATGTCTGGTAGGTTTGTCTACCAATGGCGTCACGCTGCGAGGAAGAGCAAACGCGTGGGTGGTCTTTCCTGCATGGTTATTTATGGAGGATCCCAACCAGGAGTAGTGGTGAGAGTTAAAGTCCCCCAAACATATCTCTGCAGTAGTGAGCCGTTCCTGCGCTTCATCTACCGCCCGACTCATGTACTCAAAGAGCAGAGTTGCCTCCGTGTTCAAGTATGGGGTCGGTATAGGCATATGTAAATACGGCTCTGAAGGCCCGAGTTTAAATGCACAGAGATGGAGATGGGAAAGGAGGAATCCTCTAGGCAGCGCAGACGGCGACAACATACGTACCTACGTACTACGTTTACGTACCTACATTGTGTGGGCATTTACTCCCATAAATACAAATATACAGCTTTGTATTCAATTAAAAAATTAAAAAAAATCAATTGTGTCAACTCCAGATGTGTTTACCTATCCGTGAATGAAATCTTAGAAAATGGCCACTATGCATAATCAAAAATTTATTACAGGATCTGACTATTCTGGACAGAATAATCAATTTCCAATTGTTCGTTGTCACAAATCCGCTACCTACATAAAAAAAATCGTACGGGCTAGCGGGAAAACAAATGACGTATTATCTAGCCTTTAATTTCAGAAAATTTAAATTAGAGCAATGATAGCCCAGTGGAGAAAGAACCGGCGTATTAATAGACTGGTGCCCGTTCGAATCTGGATGTGGACAAGCAACTAATGAATTCGTGTTTTCAGATTTATGTACATATTTAGAAATTATCTTTCTATCTTAAATCACGGCGTTTACCCCGCGACTTGCGAGCTTTCCCTCTGGGAGCCGTGCTTTCTGGTCGCTCGCTAAAGCTGCCGAGGGAAATTTCTGTCAACCGTCCATGCCACCACTGCAAAAACCGGATGGCAGTTTGGCCCATAGCGCTAAGGAGAAAGCCGATTTACTTGGTAATCTCTTTACGTCTAACTCGAATATGAATGACGGGGGAGCTGTGCCACCTACGATCCCGTGGTGCGGTAGCTCAATGCCGGAAATCTCCATTACCCAGCGAGATGTCCGGCGGGCCTTACTCTCTCTCGACATTCATAAATCGAGTGGGCCGGATGGTATACCGGCAGTGGTGCTGAAGCTGTGTGCTCCTGAGTTGTGTTCTGTACTAACGCGCCTTTTCGTGCTTTCCTACTCCACTGGGCAAGTCCCGTTATCCATGGAAGACCGCCAATGTGCACCCGGTGCCCAAAAAGGGCGATAGATCAGACCCATCGAATTACAGGCCTATCGCCATAACCTCCCTTCTCTCCAAGGTAATGGAGCGTGTGATAAACATACGACTCCTAGGATACCTAGAGGATCACGACTTGATTAGCAACCGTCAATACGGTTTTCGCCATTGTCGCTCAACTGGTGATAGAGAGTCAAGGTGAGGCATTGGCTGTCAGCCTAGATATGGCGAAGGCGTTCGATCGGGTCTGGCACCGGAGTCTTCTATCGAAGTTACCATCATACGGGCTGCCCGAGGGTTTGTGCAAATGGGTCGCCAGCTTTTTATCCAACAGATGCATAAAAGCCGTGGTTGACGGTGGATGCTCCGATAGTATGGATATCAATGCTGGCGTCCCTCAGGGTTCTGTACTGTCTCCGACGCTGTTTCTGCTGCATAGTAATGATATGTTGTCAATTGATGGCATTCATTGTTATGCGGACAACAGCACTGGGGATACTTATTATACAGGCCGTGCAAACATCCCTCGTTCCCTTGTGGAGGAAAGCGGCGACAAACTTGTGTCTGAAATGGATGATACTCTGTCTAAAATATCCGACTGGGGGCGGCTTAACTTGGTCGAATTCAACCCCAAGAAGACACAAGTTTGCGCGTTCATCGCTAAGAAAACTCCATTTGCTGTGGTTCCTAAATTCCAGAACACACCTCTTACCGTCACCAAAAGTATTAGGATGCTTGGCGTCGAGATCTCCAGTGATGTGCAATATCGAAATCACCTGGAGAAGGTCAAGCTGGCGTCGAAAAAACATGGTGTGCTTAACAAGGCTAAGCAGTACTTCAGTGCGGGGCAAAGACTTATATTATATAAGTCTCAAGTCATGAGACTGTTTAACATCAGGCAGGCCGTATGCTTGATTGCCACCTTAGTAGTATAAAAAAAAAACCCCGGCCATTTGATAGGCGTGCGCGGGGATATGAATCCAACGCGTAGAGGCCCCTTTGAAAAGAATAATGTAATGTATTACACCCGTAATGTATTAAAAATGTCTGATTATATCGGGCTTTTTACTAAGTCCCGCTTTCGTCGAAGGATTCCCGCTTTTTTCACTCAAATAGTTTCAAAATTCCGACTTGACATAAAAAAATCTGGCAACGCTGGTTAGGATCCAATACTAACGAGTCAAGAGACAAACAGATGATATTTGCGTGTACCTACACGTTTTTTTTAATACTATGTCGGTAGGCATACGGTTCACCTTATGGAAAGCGGTTACCGTAGCCTATTAACGCTCGCAATATATTAAGTACCACTCGCGCGATGCCACCTCTGCTGCTAACACAGCAACTCCTTAGGAGCTTACTGGTGACCTCACTCACACGCAGGAACACAACAATCCTCTAGAGGGTTGTTATTTGGCTGCGGTTTTCTGTGAGGTGGAGGTACTTGCCCAGACGGGATGGTGTGTTGCGCCCTGCCTCTCTTAAAAAATATTTTTCCCGTGCATAAATATGGTGTGAATCAAACAGTTAACCCTTCGCATTGAAGTAGCCATCGCTATTTCACCAGTGAGCAATCGCTATTTCACAAGTCAATATGACCTATGCGAAGTTGAAATGGATTTTATGTAAATTCAGTATTATTGATGCTCTTGATGTTACATTCATGGGTAATCAGTTCTTCAACTTTACCCATACATTACATATTGCTTGAATAATGCCTCTTCTGCTGCTACCGCGGCACCTATTAAGATTTTAGTTGTCTCGTTCGCTTGAAAGTTAGAAGGGGTATTTCTACAGTCAGGCTGCTGTACTTTAACATGTTCACAGTCCAGTGTATCTTATAGAGCGGGTACGCAAAAGATCTTCTCAAGTGTACGCCTGGTACCTGGTTTTTTTATTCGGTAAATAAATCAAAATCTATATTGAACAAAAAATTGAGAAATTCAATATATGGACCCCTTAATTCAGACATTTGGAAGAAGTATTAATTTATTATCTATAAATACTACGTGACTGCATTTTTCATTGGAAAAAAATATTAAGCTGTCAGGAGCTTTAGAAACCGCCGAGCGTGCATGAGAAGAGCAATTAATGTTAAATATATATATTTATATATTAATTTTTAGGCGTGTACGGATCCAGTCATGTGGCGCTCGGTTGTCTCTGCCTACTCCACTACGAATTTTGCGTGAAGTTATAGATAGAAAAAAACATTCACATTTTTCTTATACAAAGTCAAGACGTGTACGTTACTCCAGCAGGAAAGTGTCTCCTAGAGTGATATGCGTGGAACGTATAATTAGAACCTAATCTGGTGTAAATGTGCGTCGCGTTTTTGTGCGTGTAGTCTGTTTGGCAAGTAACGATTTCTGCTGTAGTAGCGTTGTTCCAGCAGGAAAATTCTAAACGAATGATTGTAGAGAAATATTGTGCATGGGCAGGAGAGCTTGCGCAAAAATGTGCGCAAGAAATATTAATTGTGCGTCTTCTGGTTTTCAAGATGTTGCATTTCCTGATGGAGTAACGTTTTGCAGAATCGTGTATCTCTAAAACTATTGTGTGTGCACCTGTAGAATAAACATACACGAGTAGCTCTTGATTTGTGCGTATTTGTGACAGAATTTACATATAAGAAAATATTTATAATTTTCAAGTAATCGCGCTTTTTGAGAATCCTAATCGAATCAAAAATTTTGGTACAGTTTTGAAAGTTTTATTTAGTGTATACTTATAGTCAACCGTCCAAAGATATGTGTGGGAACAAAATGTAGTGTAAATATACTTGGATTATGTACTACGAGGGTCATTTGAAAAGTTCTTAGCCTAACATGGTTAAAGTCATGATCCAAGAAAACAAGGTCTAGCACTCCGGGCGAAACACATGCTTACGTCACTGTCGAGTTGCCACTTTAAAGTAAATTACAAACAATTAAGGAAAGATTTTCTGCCGTCGCTCATGCATAAAATATTATTTACGCATTACAATTGTTATTTGTTTATCTTTGCAAACGAAATAGATCATGTTAAATATGAATTAATGTAATTAAGTAATTATACTCACAGTTTTATTGGATATCATACAGGTAATATATGAGAGTTGCGGAGTTTGATTTCATACCCCTGGCAAGACTGTAACGGTCTGTCTCTTTGACTTTTGACGTTTAACGCCATCTCATTCGCACTTGTTGGAATTGTATATTTCGTTCTCTGTCGGTCCTTTTGTACACAGTGATTGCAAAACTTTTAAGGCCGGTTAAAGTTTATTATTTTAAAATAGTAATTTGTTCCATTCTGAACTGTACGAGTAAGTGTTAATGGCGGTACAATAAGATTTTTTTTCATTTCCACGAAAAAAATCTGTAGCCAACGAATGGTTTCGCTATTGTGGACCAAAAACAACTACAAAATATGGTTAGTAGGTACCTAAGTATATAAAATTACCCTTATAGACTTTTAAGTTCTCGCGGTATTTATACATTCAAACAACATTTTTAATTTCGGTGGCACTATACAAAGGATTATGTAAAAGTGAGGTTACCACACGTCCTTTACATTCATTTTTTTTTTGTTAAACGTCTAACATATTTTTTTTCTTCAATATTTACTATAAAATGCTCGTCCCACTCGTTTGACTCGCTTCCCGGACTTAGCGACAATAAAAGCACAATTTGGATACTAAACAGAAGTCATTCGTATGAAAACGTCACAAATCACTTGACACAGAATGCCATGTTTAAACGATGAATTTGCAATATTCCATGTAACTGTACACTTCCGTATGATGACTGTGTAAAACGGCACTGGATTTAAACACTAATTCGCACAGTAAACATTTAAATTAATAAAACAAATTCCCGCGTCTCCGTCCCTGTACGAGATTTGGCGCCAAGCCCCTTTTATCTCTTTTGTGTGGGATAAACTTGACGAAATTATAAGAGGTCTTTGTACTGATATTGTACAGACCCAGACAGAAAGCATTTAATGATTAGTTCGATGTTTTCAACGCTCGCATGAAATTGGAAGGAAATAAAATGCATATGGAATTAAATTAGATGCACAAAATTTGGTACTGGAGAACATGGACCATTTAGTAGAAAACATAAAAACAGGCAAAAAGAATACTAATTTGACGCCTTTTCGAAGAGCCAGTAGCAAATAAATCTTACTTTTCTAAATTGCGACGTATTAGAACCTGAAAACGTTGAAGATTGCGACTTAACTATGTATATGTCAACTGCCGAAGAAGAGCAATTATTGAATGCCTTTGAAACCGAGGTGGAAAACCGAAAAATCAAATCAATGAACAAGGCCTTAAATACATTGCCCGCTATGCAGCTTTTAGATATTTAGCATAATATGCAACGCTTTGGGAATCAAACCCGAGCATTAAACATTGAAAGTGGCTCCTGTGAGTGGATACATTTTATATCGAGAGGAAAACTTATTTACCCATGTGAAGAGCATATTAGTGTTGCATAAATAAGGAAACTGAGAAATTTCACGGGAAATTGCTGTCTACGGAAAAAATCATTTTCCGAGCTTGGATTACATTGTATACAATTGTGTTAAGGATCGCTACCCCCAAATAGATCACTCTGTAATACTTTGCTTGGTTCGAACTAGAACCTATATTAGATTCAAAGGGTTAAATAGAAATAATGCATGTCATCAACTAGATGACGAGCTTGGTGGCTCAGTCGTGAATGACGCGACTTTGACACCGATGCTCGTGAGTTCGATTCCCACACAAGGCAAACATTTGTGTGCATAAACATGTCTGTTTGTCTTGGTCTGGATGTTTTAAAAGAGGTAGGGCGCATCAAAGCAGGCCGTATGGGGAAGTACCTCCACCTCACAGAAAACCGCAGCCAAATAACAACCCCTAGAGGGTAGCTGTGTTCCTGTATGTGAGTGAGGTCACCAGTAATCTCCCAAGGAGTTGCTGTGTAAGCAGCAGAGTAGGCATCGCGCGAGTGATACTTAATATATCGCAAGCGTTAATAGAGTACGGTGCCCGCTTTACATCAGGTGGGCCGTATGCTTGAATACCTCCCGACGTAGTATAAAAAAAGGAAAAAAGTGTAAAAGTACATAGTAAATTATATAACGTATCAAACACTCATTATTGAACTATAAAAATTGTAATAAAAAAATTTTTTAATGTAATATTTGTTTGTGTATTAGTATAACCCTTAGATGACCTACACCGAAATAATATATCTGTAGAAACATATACATACATTTGGAGATACAGGCAAAATATCTACAGATAGATATAGTTATATAATAATTAGGTATTTTTTTCAATGTAGTAAGATTTAATTTTCCCCATAATTTTCCCCAATTATAAAGTTTGAGAACCATCGATAGCGGCGATGACGTAGGCTTGTGTTTCCTACGTCACAGCTGTCACCGGGAGTGCCATACCTGGCGTAGTATATTATTATACTATGGTTAAAGTCATTGTTTTTTTTATAACTACCCTCATTTTGTAGTTACATTATTTAGCAACAAGTATGCACAGTTTAGTTTATTCACAGTAACTCATTGTTCGTTTACACGTGATACCGTAAGTCAAGTCAGAGCTATTTTTGAAAATGAATAAAATTGAACATCGTGCAGTGATAAAATACCTGAATTTGAAAGGTTTAACTCCAAAAGCTATACATGAAGACATGTCTGCTACTTTGGGTGAGTCCGCTCCTTCGTATGCGACTGTTAAAAACTGGGTGGCAGAGTTTAAACGTGGTCGTGAGACCATTCAAGATAAGCCCCGTAGTGGCCGGCCTTCGACTGCTTCCAGTGATCAAAACAAAGAAAAAATCTGTGATTTAATTTTATCTGATCGAAGATTGACTGTCGAGGAGATAGCTAAGACTGTAGGCATCTCATCTGAGCGAACACATCATATAATTACTACTGAACTTGGATTCTCTAAGGTGTCTGCGCGGTGGGTACCGCGATTGCTTTCAGTGGAACAAAAACGCAACCGATTCACAACTTCTCGCGACTGTTTAGAGTTATATGAAGACCCAATAGAATTTGTTGAAAGACTTATAACCATGGATGAAACCTGTGTTCACCACAATACACCCGAGACAAAAGAACAGTCGAAACAATGGAAAAGAGCAGGATCGCACACCCCAAAGAAGGTAAAGGTGGTTTTATCGGCGGGCAAAGTCATGGCATCCATTTTTTGGGATGCAAAGGGTATAATTCTCGTGGATTATTTGAATAAGGGTGAAACAATAAACTCCGAATTTTTAGGTGGTAAACATTTTTTTACAAATGAAGAGGTCATAGCCGCCGTGGACGCTTATTTTGAGGAGTTAGACGAAGATTTTTTTAAAATGGGTATCGAAGCCTTACCGGGTCGATGGAAAAAGTGTTTTGAGCCCGGAGGAGAGTTATGTTGAAAAATAAAAATAAACTCAAAATCGTGTGGTTTCATTAAGTATGTTAGGCTAAGAACTTTTCAAATGATCCTCGTATTTTATTGGATCACTCAGCAAATGACATATTTGGATTACGATATTCTGAAAATACGAGTCCGGACCCGTGCTTCACATAGGTTCTCCACCTGGGTGAAGCAAGGGTTTACGGCATGTATTTGGATTTAATTTTTTTTCCATGTAAATGAAAATTATAGTACAAACATCTAAAACTGGCAAGTTTATTAAATTGGAGGATCGGTGCTTATAAAAAGGAAAGTAATAAAATCAAACAATATGCACATGTTTGTGAATATGTGGACGCGAATCTTTTGAGGTACAATTAGTACACCCGCCGAGACTCAGGAAAATTTATTAGCACACAGACTGAGGAAGAAGATGCAAAAGACTATAGCTGAATGGGGTTCTACTGTTACTGCAAGCAAAAGTGAGGTTTGCAGTGACCTAAGGAGTCCGCCTAATGCAGCAGAAGGATTAGCGACCTGCTATATTCCATATGAATGGTTTGAGAACTCTATGATCAAGTTAGTGTCTATATCAAATACTGATTTTTATTCTTCAAAATTTGTACCTCCACAGATTAGTAACAACACATAATTAATTCCTTTTAAAAGGCTGAAAAAATACATCATCAAGCTTTTTATTTCTATAATATATAATCTATCTATAACTTCACACCAAATCCCTTGCAGGGTAGGCAGAGAACAGAGCGCCACGTGACTCGATCCTTACATATCTCACTCGCTTCTTTAACATTCATTGCTCTTTTCATGCACGCTCGCCGGTTTCTAGGGCTCCTGACATCACCTTTTATATTTCTACCTTCCAAATAATATTTACATATACTTTAGCCTTCATTACAGTCTGGTAAGTTTGTTTGCTATCTGATGTTGTAGAAACTACTCAAAATAAAAGAAGTAATGAAGTTAATTAGTTTAATGAAGTTCACTTGGTGTGAGTGGTCGCATGATGAGCTTGTGCGGCCGCCTTCCTCATCTGTGCAAGAACGTTGCTGAGTTCTTCACGCTTCCTCTTGGCGCGAATGTGTGTGCCGAGACGACGCTTCAAGAATTTAAGTGCTCGCTTATCTTTTGACACCTGAAATGCGAAAATATATTATTTATTTGACTATGTGCTCATGTTAGGTACTTGGCTTTACATACTACTAAAAATTTATTAGTGCAAGTCTAGACTTGAACATGGATAATTTACGTCAGGAAGCTGTTTTTAAATACAACATTGACCTAACATTCTATGTATCAGCTATGTGGTGTGTGTCACATCCTAGCACAGCAATTCCTTAGCAGCTTACTCCTGAGGAGTTTGGTAGCAGTAATAATCCTTGTACTAGTGAACATAATATGCTAAGTGCCCACTTTACATCAGGTTGGTGGATATGCTGGAAATTAAAATGCCTAAGTTCATAAACAATAACTAAAATCAAAGTTTATAATAGCCCCTACATTTCTATTTTTGATTTCATAATATACAGTTAATAAATTTGTACTAGTACCATCCCAAAAGCTTGAAATTAAACCATAATCCATCTATAACTTCACACCAAAACAGTAGGCAGAGAGAACTGAGCGCCACATGACTCAATCCTCATACACCTCACTCGCCTTTTCAACATTCATTGCTTCTTCTCCTTTGTTCCCAGTAGTCACCTCTAGCACTGTCCCCCGAGGTGACAACTGGATTTCCTAGTTGTCACAGTTGATGGAAAATATGTAAAGGACATATCCAGATAAAAGTGAGTAAGTATTTATCTATAACTTCACGCCAAATCCCTTACGGGGTAGGCAGAGAGAACCGAGCGCCACGCGACTCGATCCTTACATACCTCACTCACTTCTTTCACATGCATTGCTCTTTTCATGCACGCTCGCCGGTTTCTAGGGCTCCTGACATCACCTTCTGATAGAACACGATCAATCTGATCATGATAGGTAAGTCTTGGCCTTAAGTATTTATATATTTCTTTAATTGCTTTACTCGCGATTATAATGTCAACAACATATTTATAGTTTTGATTTATTAAATAACTTCATACTTTAGATATGTTACAAAGAAATGGTAAAGGCGAAATTAAAGAAATAAGTCTTGTCAGATTTATAATTTCTAGTAAGGTCGATGTGCTAATAATAATAATTCATGTCAGTTTTGCTTTTATTAAATCGCTATCATTTCCCAATTAAAAGTCAAACTGAATAAATGGTCAGTAAAGATGCTTTCGATAACACTTTCATATGTCATATATTTCAGGATGTAAATATTGTAGAAATTGGTCACACCCGATTTTGCAAAAAAATTAAATCACAAGCACCTCTACCGATGCAAGCAAGAATTGGTTATACAAAACTTTTCACTTGTTCCTAAAACTTATAATACAATAGTTGCTTTGTATGCAAATAGAGGACTGCAACTCATTGCTCAAATACCAAGTTTTAGTGTTAAATCATCATTGTACACATACAGAAATAAAGCCAGCAGGATTTGATAAACACAATGCGTCAAAATTTATGAATATTATTGATTTTCTGTGAGAAATACAAATAGCATTTCAAATAGGAAAAACAATTATATTAGTTAATGATTTTCTATGATAAATACAATTAGTAGATATTAAGCACTATACTGTATTGTTAAATAAGGAAGTTAACTAGTATAAGCCAAACATTATTGAGTTTTTTTTAATAACTATTTCTGACATTTTGACTATTAAGTAAAGCTGTTATAACATACTCCACACAGGTCAGAGTGGACAATTCACTGGGAAGGAGCCGTAGCAATTATTAGCAAAAATCCAAAGGGAACTGATGGCATGAATTGTCATCCTGGGTGACAATGGAGTAAAAAAATACTACTTGCCCCTGTAGCACAAAGTGGACAGTTGGGAAAAATTGTCACCCAGGTGAGCTTCCTCATTATACCATAATAATGATGACTAATAATTCTTATTGAAATTTGAGAAACTTTGCATGTTTTAACTTTTTTCTACATTTCGAAATTAGAAAATATTAGAAAATATTTTATTAAAAAGCTTGTCATATCTACCAAATAAAAATAAATATAACAAAAAATCCCTTGAGGAAAACATTTACAGAACTATTTTGTTGTTTCCTATTTTTAATAATACAAGCAAAGCCAAACAAACACTCAAGTTGTACCTCATATGCATTGCATATACCTATCATAAAGTATCACATCTATCTAAAACCAATAGGCACAGTGAACATGGAGCATGTCAACCTTCACCATTAATTGTTCTAATTAATCTCTCATTACCCGCGTACCGCTTTTCCACCAAGAAATGTATAGGAAAACGTATATAACGGGGTCTGACAGGTTAAAGCAATTTGTATCTCCACTGTGGATTATTTTATTAATGTGGAAGTGACAGAAAACATGCAAATGACATTTCTCATGTTCGATAATCCATAACTTAGGTTCATAACTTTGCAACTTTAATTATACAAGTGGACTTGCCTTTAACAACTCCATAGCCCTCTTCTCATACTGGGCATGGCCGACAACTTCACGTACCAGGTCACGGACAAACTTTGAATGTTTGGTTTGAATCTGAAATGAGAAGTAATTATCACTTGCACAGTGAGGTCACATGTCTATCGAACGATTTCAAAGTTTTAGTTCGATCTGATACAGGAACTTGATTCTTTTTAACAGATATTTGATTCTGACTCTAGCCATACTGTTGCATTTGTTACCACTGTTGGTTTGCGCCAGAATGCGTTGGGCAAAACACAAAACCATAATTGCCCAACCAAATACACACTAGATGTTGTTATTTACTTAATTATACGGATACAATTAACTGCCAAACCTAATAGTCCGCAGGACTGTGATGTACACGTTCACGTAGTTAATTAAACAATAAAGTTAGCAATTTGTTTAACTACTGTTACCCTAACAACAAATACACTATGATCAACGAGTAGCGGAACATATATCGCTAATATTAATGTTGCACACTTGTTAACAGTAAGTTTAATATTTTGGTACCTAGTGCAAACGATATAAACATAACCTACAAAAAATTAATACAAAATTAAAACACTTACACCCTTTAGCCTTGCTGGTCTGATTTTAATGGTTTTATCTGTTATACCCTTTCGACCAGCGGATAATTTAGTAGTTTTGTGGCCTTTTCGCAGGCCAACAGCCATCTCAAACCGCGGCGCCACCATTCTGAAATGATAATCACTGAATATGAACGAAATAATGAGCAGAACAATACACTGAGATTGTTATAGCACTGTAAAACAATTATAAATACACGAATTTTTTAGGATTAAACCGATATAATAAAATTTATTTTTAGGAAAAATATACACATACTTTGAGTTTTGACAGATGAGTTCAAAGAGAATTTTCTTATTTTTTAATGTTCAATCAAACCAAGAAAAATTGTCTTTGGGTCAACGTGACGTTTCGTTTCGTCTTAGTACATACTTACATTTGTTGTACGCGTTGATCGCAATGAATTCAAGATTTTTATTTGTCAAAACATGTTTTATAATTTAATAAGCAGTTGTTTTGTATTGGGGTAGGTCAGCAGACATGTTTAGCCAACAAATGGCATACAAATAAAAATTACGAAATCTAATTCACTTTAAAATCATAGAAGAAAAAAGACGATAACATCGTTTCTTTTTTCTATGATTTATTTATTTTGACGTGATGAATTATATCAAGAAATAAGAGACGAAACTGACTAAAACGATTATGATTAATTCTTAGACCTTTCAACAAAAGGACCAGCCTCGTAGGATCATTCCCCTCTGTCATGGTACAAGATAATGTGATCCATTGCGCGCAAAAAATTTTACTTGCGTAATCGATTCTCTAACAGTCTTGTAATCGTTATCGCTCCAGTGAAGTCCAGTGACATCTTAAAGTGTTATAATAAAAATGTCAAACTCTGCAGATTTGTCACGCAAAAAGAGGTCAAACACTTCTAGTTTGCAAAAAGATGGTGTTACCTTTCACATGTAAGTTATTATTTAATTTGTTTTCATATAAAAGAAATTAAAATGGTGTGATGACACTGATGACGATTAATACATGACAAATCGATTCAGTAATCGAGTACTGATGCAATATGCAATCGAATCATATTCCGCGACTACTCCATGCAATTTTTAACCATATCAAATCAAATCAAATCAAATATCTTTATTGTGGAACACAGGTTACAAAAGTTCTTAGAATTTATTGCGTATCACTGTGACCTGTCCTTAATAGACGTACAATAGTTTTTATGTTATACTTTACAAATAGAAAATAATAATAATAGTCATTATAAATTAATAAGTCAGTCTAAATTCAAGTAAGGCACATTTTAAAATTCAAAAATAATTACGGAATTTAATAATTAAGAATTTAAAAAATGAGTTATATAAAAAAAAAAAATTTTAGTATGTCAAAATATCATTCAAATAATCTTTTACTGTATAATAGCATTTTTGAGTCAATAACAATTTTAATTTCTCTTTAAACGTTGTCAAATCTAATGATTTAAAATTATCCGGCAATTTATTGAATATAATGCCATATTGCATAGTGCAGTGGCGTGGCGTAGTGGAGGCGGCAGGGGCGGCCCGCCCCGGGCGGCACTTTTTAGGGGGCGGCAAAATTTCTCAATAAATAATAAAAATATTTGAACCATTTCATATTTTTATAGCATTTCATATTATTATCAAATTTGGACCAATTGAAAAGAACACGGAATTTTTCATTACTTATTCTGTGACGAATTCTTTCTTTAACTATTTTATGACTGACAACAGCGTCTATACTGACTTGCGGGGATTCTCCGTAGGTATTTTATTTTCAAAACTATAGGTACGGGTAAGTCCCTTCAAGGAAGTACTTGTTGCTTTGACAATTCAACGAAAGTTTTATTGATGGATCGTCTGTTGTCCATTTCACATTGTTTCGTATCGTAATTTATATTACGCTTTAAAAGTGTAATTTCTGTGCAAATAAGTACACGTATAGTGGTTGTGAAATTATTGAGGTTTGTGAAAAGTTGAATTTTTCTGCTACGTGTACCTACATTCAACAGTGTGAACTGTAACTTTTTAATTTAAAATCTAACCCGAATTATGCAAAATAATGATGATTGTTCTTGCCGAAAAGCACTCTAGAATTAATGTATGTAATGTATAGTATACATTAAATTGAAATACCAAAATAAAGGGCGGCAAAATTGTGTTCCGCCCCGGGCGGCCGACACCTACGCTACGCCACTGGCATAGTGTAATAATGGCTGACAATCGCCTAATCCACAGTAAAATAAATTAATCGTTTCAATATTTACGAGACTAGTGGTCACGTGATCACGCACACAACGAGGCTACAACTAGACTAATTTAGCAATTATACAATTAATTTTATGAGAATTTAAAATATAATATTGCCGAGCAACACATTACTCCATTTGCAACTAGATAAACAGCCATTTTAGATTTTGAGGGAATTCCCAAGACGCTAATAAATTATTTTGAAAAGGGATGCGTAGTGATCGCCTAATGGTCAATATCGATAAAAATAATTTTGATTTAGTGGTTACAGTACCACTTTTTCGTGTATAATTCTCTTTTTTATGTTTTTGTTTTATCATATGAAATATAATAAAGACAGCTCAATTCTTCTTTCTTAATTCTTCATTAGAATCGGCGAGGATTTTTTATATGGAGGATTTTACATAATTACTTACTAATATGAAGAAAAACTGTGATCAATTTCATTTTCCTCTGGGTCTGTGAGGGCTGTTAGAATTTAATGTCATAGAACACATTTTTATGTTTTTAGTGGTCTTATACCACTAAAACATAAATAGAAACACTTGACCTAGTTTTATAGTTCTACTACATACGTGAGCAAAATTGTATTGAAAATAATATTTTACCTTTTTATTCCCATAGACTTTAAGTGTATTTAATATCTCCCAAAAACTCCTGTAATGCAGGTTCTCATGTGTAATATGTGTGATAATAATAAATTATAATACCATAAATGGGATATATCTCAGGTGCGAAGTTATAAATAGACCATTATAATTGTACAGCTTAATTGACATACTTTTATTGTAATTTAAATTTGCTGAAAGCTGGTAGATCAAAAGTAATTAAAACTATGAGAAATGCATAAAATATACCAAGGAATTATTTAAAAAAAAAAAACGTAAGACGTGTCTAAGTGCCCAACGTTCTTTGTCATTTACCGTCATCGTCGTAAATATCGATATTTTGAAATTATAATATCGACATTTGTCAATCCCTATTACTTTTATAACATTATAGTGAATTTTGCTAGCATGTTGGCGTGAATATTTTAGTAGTGTGCGTAAAATGACCTAGTGTTGAACATTTTTTCATGTGTGCGTTCATGACAACACAAAATGTTTTTGCGCGTATTGTAATCGTTTCTATGTAGTAGATAGCTCGTCCCCCGTCAAAAGTGGCAAAATTATTTACTAAAACTACTAACAGAATCACGCATATGACGCGTCCTTTTGTTGAAAGGTCTAAGGATTACCCCGTCTGGAGAAGCACCAACACCTCACCGCAGCTAAATAACAGCTCCCTAGAGTTATGTGATACACCATTTACACTGTAGTGTCTAGCCGTCCATATATTCGATCTACCGTGGGGCGGATTACTTGAGGAGCTCGGTAGCCCATCGGCTAACGTGGCTTTAACACCGACACACGTAGGTTAGATTCCCACAGGGGATTTGTGTGCATGAACATGTCTGTCTTGACTGGGTGTTTTTAAGAGAGGGCGCATCGAAGCAGCCTGTCTGGGATAGTATCTCCACGATTTTACAGAAAATCGCAGCCAAATAACAACTCACTGGAGGGATGTGTTTCTGCTTGTGAGTGAGGTCACCAGTAAGCTCTTAAGGAGTTTCTGTGTTGGCAGTAGAGGTGGCATCGCTCGAGTAATACTTAATGTATTGCAGGCGTTTATAGGCTACCGGGCCTATAAACAATTGCAAATCATTGTTTGTTACAGGGTCCTAACATTGTACGTGTGTTAGTAAATGTGAGTGTGCGCCTACGTATTACGAAGCTTAGGATAAGGCGTCAACCGTGGTGTATTGTACATGTGTATTGTTTACATAGATATTTCATTATTTTAATAAAATCATTTTTCAGGTTTGATCGATATCACCATAAATAAACCTTACAATTATCTTACTCCTGAAATTCTACATTCGTGTATTTTCATTATCTCGTAGTTCACACTTTTTACGGTTTCCGTTCTATCTCCTATGAAATACGCACAATATTTTTTTTTATTATTTCTAAATTTAAAAACCAAATGCAGTCTTAGGTCTTCTATTAGCGTGTGTATACTGAGCATTCAATAATCACGCCAAACAAAATCAGGAGTCAGCTATCTGATACTGATATATGTATAGTACATACACGCGCGCAGTGCTAATAAGATATATGATGTCTGAGAAAATAATACGAACATACATACAAATCTAGGAGGTACTAAGTGCCAGCAAACCAAAGTATAGAATTTTGTTTTAAAACCACATAATTTAATGCTACGAATAGTTTTCTAAGAAGCATCTCCATATTTATAATGTTTGTGTATAAATATTCAAGGCACACTTTTAGAGAGAGATCAATCTTCTGTTATTGTTTTACTACAATCACTTACTACATACTGTATGTGTTAATGTTTTATAAAAAGTAAAACAGATTTATTTTATTAATGTCAATGGGGGGCTTCTTCCCGCGCTTTTGACGCGTGACATTATTGTTTTATTTAGTATTTTGTAACATGAGTGCCAGTGAAATTATACAGTAATGATAAAACTCAAATATAACACGTTTAGGCACTTTTTGGAAGACGTGAATAAGTTCACCAAGAAAACCTTGTAAAAATCACTATCGTTTTACGGGTAGTATTTAAACTGGGTTGATTGGGTCTAGGTACCCTTCCCAAGTATTTTTTCAGCACAGTTCCTGAAGCTGGAACATAGAATTAAGATTTTCAAATGGTTCTAAACCGATGACTTGGCTGTATGGGCTAGATCCCTTTGCCTATCCCCTCGGGGATAAAAAGAACCAAAAAAAAAAATTTATGTCAATGTCAAATTGATACCATGACACCCCAGTCAATGTTGAATGTTTTTACAAGTCAAATTGTCTTGTCTTGTCAGTCAATCCTATGTTAATGTCATAAAAATGTGTCTTATATACCTGTTTGTGTTGAATTACGTTTTATTTATTATATGCTGAATTACATAAAGTAATACGAAACATAATTTTATGCGCTACACATTATTGGAAAATCACATTGAAACAATTTTTTTATTGTTATTTATCATAACCTAACTTTTGAAGTACTATAGTTGATATTCTGAAGCTTATTATTATTTGAAAATGGAAGTAGGAGCCGTTAAACAAGCCTATAATAATGAGGTAAGGCTTTTCTTATTATTAAACCTTCCTTTAGTTTATTTTTCAATTATAACAAACTGTTAACATGGGTGTAATGGTAATCAGTAGATTCTTGTCTCTTAGAATGGATTTATAGCACATACCTAAATATACGTAAAGGCGTAGGCCTTTTTTTCAATACGTTAAAAGGGGGACTAATCTGCTACAATCTAAAAAAATGGTAGAGGCAAGTACTACTACTCATACTGAAATGATTTATGAATTAAAATAATTTTGGCGTCTATATTTTCAGGTTATTTTATTAAAAAAAAGCCTAAATCAAGCAAGAATAAATACTATACACAAACTGACTAGAAAAGCGAAGACTTTGACAGAGAAGAAAGCTCCGGAGAAATTGAAAGAAAAATTAAAAAAAAAAGCTCAATCAGCTGTCAGTGAAGTTTTACTTATAAAGGTATTTTGCTATAATATTTACAATACAGGGCATACTTGGTGAACTATTAGAGTTAATTCATATGCTTAACCATCTATTATGCCCTTTTGACAATGACATTATTGCTATTAAGAAAGGTAGGGTGCAGCAAAGCAGCCCACCTGGGGTGTACCTCCATCTTATAAAAAACCGCATCAAAATAACAACTTCCTAGAGGCTTGTTGTGTTCCTGTGCGTGAGTGAGGTCACCAGTCAGCTCCTAAGGAGTTGCTGTGTAAGTAGCAGAGGAGGCATTGTGCGAGTGATATATGCTACAAGTGGTAATAGCCTATGGTAACTGCTTTACATCAGGAGGACCATATGCTTGTATGACTTCCGACGTTGTATGAAAAAAAATCTTCAATGTTACTTCTTACCTAATCATATACAGTTGTCTGCAGGTTTGCTAGTTTGATTTTCTTGTATATCATGGAATCATATAAAACAAATATTCATAAGTTATATAAAACAAATATCCATTGTAGATATATGCTTGCTAAAGTAGTAAATCAATCAGCATTAGTAACTACATATTACTCTTACCTAGGAGCTAAATACTAATACTAAATTGAGCAATACTTTTCTGGGGGAAATCAATTGCCAATAATAAAGTTTTCAAGGCACAGTGAAGTCCTTTTCTAGGCGACCTCAGCAAGGCATGACACTAATTAAAGAACAGGTTCAAAGTTTATACTGGGCGCCAGCCATGCATTTTCTACAATAATGCTCCAAATAGTCCAGCGATGCCTGGATATTTAATCTCAAAGAGAGTAGCAAGAAAACCATTTGAAATCTAAAAACAAGATTATAAAACTAAGTTAGTGAGGTTAGTTGAGTACAATGGTTTATACTAAAACTTACTGCACCCCTATATTCATCTATCAGCAAATTATTCCTTGGGTAAGGTGATCAATTTTACTAATAGTCATTTCTAAGAGAAAATCTAAGGTCCAATCAAGTCACTAAGGTTGCAAGTTACTATGTGGTTTAGTTTCTAATGGTCAAATGACTAAAGTGTCAAGTATGGTCAAACTGGACTCTAATAAAAGTCTAATCAAAACTACATTGTATTACGGCGTCAATTGTAAAAAATAAGGAAATGTACGATACTGAAAAGGTTGCCACGCGACGCTTCATGTCAGGGAAACGTCCACGAATTGCCACGCGTTGCCACCACACGCTATACACAACCTGGATTCGCTGTGTGGTGTTGAATTCCAAAGCAATTTAAAGTCAGAAGAAAATGCTGTCACCCTTTTTGTGCAAAAACCAGCTCAAAAGAACGACAGTTTATTACAATCCTGGTCAAACACACGTCGAAAAATGTCCGCACGTGTTTGGTCTAAGTTCTCTTACCAATTTCTTGGGAATTATGCTATTTAAAGTGCCATTGCAAAATCCATCGGCTAAGCAGCCGTTTTTAAATTAGATTAGGTTGTTTCAGATCACAAATTCAAATGCACAAATCATTCAATTTTAATCACAATCAATTTTAATCGCCATGTCGTGGCGAAACTAGACCAGAATGTGAATGTGTGTCAGAGTGCAAATTTTCTTTTTTTTAAAAATCAATTTTTTTTTTTGGCACGAGGGCAAAGGGTTTTGGGTCATACAGTCAAGTCATTCTCGGAAATTCTATGTGGCGAGAAAAATACTCGTCACAATACACATAAGGTGATCGATTACATTATGCAGACTCATGTAAAACATATTTTCAAAAGTTGCGGTTACTACCCTCCTTATATTATATTTATGAGGTATAAAGTTTTGACAAACAAAACATTCATACTTATAATGTGCTATCAAGTAAACTACCTAATGACAAACTATGTACCATAACGCCCAATATGACTATATGTATATAAAGCGTACCTTTATAATATGTATGTGTATATAACAAATTACCCCAATGTAAATGAAAGCTAAAAGACTTTTTAATAGAAAGGACTTATAATTTTGCTGCCAAATTTAAAAGGATAATTTTAATGTTAACATTAGGCAACAATATTTATGCAATTTTTTTTTTGCAAATGCAAATGCAAATTTAAATGTTTTATTATGTTTTGTGTACTTTTTCATGTAAATATGGCATGTTCATATGTACAAATATATTGTATAACATTTTTGTATTTAGCAGCAAATAAATTCACTAAACTGAATTAGTTAAATTTAAATTCAGTCTGATAAAGTTACAATATTTTTTACAAAATTTATTTTGCAAGTATACCAGGAGGTGAGGTCGGTTTTAACTAAAAATGATAGCGAGCCACCAACACACATGAATAATTACATTATAAATTCTGATAATTACACACTATTACATATGTATAAAAGCGATATATTAATGGCAATATTATTTCAATATTTTGCAGAAAATAAAACCGAAAGAGTTAGCAAAATTTATTGTGACTCATAAAGGACAACTAAAGGATTACTTAAATAAGCCAAAAGTAGATAAAGAAAAAGCTTGTGCGAGACTATTGTTACACAAGTCTTTGCTGGCCAAGTACAAAGCTATAAGAGAAAGGTTTTCAAATGTTCGCATAGAAGATTTACTGATGTCAAGACATGAAAGACTAAAACTTAAAAAGGAAGCCAAGGAGCAGCAAAAACAGAAGAAAGCTAAGAATAAAAATAATATTGTTAATTCAGAAGGAGAATGGAATGTTGAAAATATTGAAAAAGATGATAGTGATGATAACCAAAAAGGTACAGGAGACTCGTCTGGTGATGAAGAATCTTTGGCAGACGATAAAGAATTTTCCAGTGACAATGATAATGCTAGTGATGATTCTGATGAAAAATTTGATAAAGAAATTCCTGCTAAAAGATTAAAGATAGTAGTAAATGATCCCGAGAGTGATCAAGAAGATGATCTAGACCATACATCCACAGAAGATGATAAAGAGCGTAGCGACGACAATGAAGATAATGAAGTAAATAATTTTGGTTCATTAATCAAAACTACACCTAGTAAAGGCAATTTTAAAATTTCGGTTGATAATGATAAAGTTTTTGATAACACAAATAAAACGACTCTAAAACATACTAATGTTACTAAAAAGGTGAAAAAGAAATCAAAAGATGCTAATAAGAACAAGAGTTTTAATGAAAAGATTTTGTTAAGAAAGTTTAAGAAAGATAATGATGGTGTAACTGGAACTGAAGCAAAAGTAGTTGATCCTTTCTTTATCACCGCTACTGGGGATAGTTATATGTCTATAGCAGAACCTAGACAACCAGACGAGGTTAAAGAGATTCATAAGCAAGGGAACAGGAAACTTAGAAGAGCGGCAATGTTTGGCCACACACTTAAAATTAAACCAAAACAAGATAATTTTAGAACCCAGACTAACTTTGGTAGAGACAATGACAGTGAAAGGTTTGGGAGGAAATCTAACTTTAATCGTAACCTTGCTAACGACAGTAATGGTAAGACATCAAATTCCAATGAGCGATTAAACAATTTTGTAGACAAAAGATCCAATTTAAATGACAGGAAACCGAAATTTAGCAGAAACGAAGACGAAAAACCAGAAAAATTGCATCCATCTTGGGAAGCTAAGAAAAAACATTCAGGTATTTTACCATTTCAAGGTAAAAAGATTGTTTTTGATGATACATAGTCAATTATTTTATAAGATCATAATTAAAATTCCTATTTACAATTTGTCTAATTATTTAACTTCTGAATAATTTAATTGAAACACCTCGCAAATTTATGTATTTAATTAGTAGAAAAATCATCAATGCTATTTGTCAGTAGAACTAAATAGTTCGAATTCCTTATGCTCATGTTCTAAATTATTTATTTTTATTGTCATTTTGTAGCAGACATCCACCGAACACTAGATTGCGGTACCATGTACCATTGATATTGTAATCAGTTATATTTACAAGTTAATGCTGTTGCACGCTAGATGACGCCACTAACATAACGTTCACTTGCTGAATAGCGCTATATTATTTCTAAGGTAAATAATTATTTATCTGCCTACCCCTGCAAAGGACCTGACGTGAAGATATATGCAGATGGATAGGTAAAGTGTACATGTTTAGCAAAAAATTTAATACATTTATCACAAAATAAATCAAAATTACATATTGTTTGCTGTTTTTCACAATCAAGCGATGTTCAATTTTCTGACGAGTAATTATTATGCTCTATGATCAAATAGAACGGAAATAATAAACAAAAGAGAAGGAGAAGTCACAATGGGACCTTTAATATGGAAAAATCCCCTAGGGCGTACAAAGCTGACACATACCTTTATTTTAAAGGTTTAGACCTCTAATCACATTGACGTTATTGTGGTGTATGGGAATATCTATATCTATCTATAACTTCACGCCAAATTCCTTACGGGGTAGGCAGAGAGAACCGAGCGCCACGCGACTCGATCCTTACATACCTCACTCGCTTCTTTCACATTCATTGCTCTTTTCATGCACGCTCGCCGGTTTCTAGGGCTCCTGACATCACCTTCTGATAGAACACGACCAATCTGTGGGCCGATTCTACTAAAAACTGCAACTGCACTGCAGCGCGGCGTGTGTCAAAATGCGTACATTTTGACGTTTCGGTATTCTTTTAAACGATCTGACAGCAGCGACGTTGCAGGAATGTTGCAGTAAATGAATCGCTATTCTGTTAAAAAACCTGCACTGCAACTGCACGTTTCCTGCAATATAATCGTATTCTGATAAATTGTTTTGACACTTGTATGCCGGTGACAGCAGTTTTGAAGTAGTTTACTTGCAGTTTTGTTAACGTTACTCTTTAGCAACTTTTGCGAAGTGAAATTAATATTCTGACGCAGTGAATTATATTTGCTTTGTTTTGGGAGATGTTTGTGGCTAAATATAATTAAGTAAAGCTTCGTTTCGGTTAGAAATACCTCCACTCCGGCAACCAAGGTCAATAGTGAAACTATAGGAGTCAACATTAAATAAAAATTCAGTTTTATTAGATTGAAATATAGCAACATTTTAGGTTTTAAGTAGTTTACTTGCAGGATACGCACAGTTGCAGGGTAGTTGCAGTGCCGTTGCAGTGCAGCATACGCGCAGTTCCAGCGCAGTTGCAGTGCAGGAAATTTTAGTAGAATATACCTATCGGCACTGCACTATTCCTGCACGACTCAAGTGACAGGCGTAAACGTGCAGTTGCAGTTATTTAGCAGAATTGGCCCACTGATCATGATAGGTAAGTCTTGGCCTTCCTCGGCTCCTACATCCTTCCACTTTGGCATGGGAATATCGAGATATAATGAATCTACGTTCATCTGTTACTTTCGTATTGTTATGTTTTACATATTTTTATTTTATTTATGTATATATACATATAATGTAGACATGAGTCCACCTGTGTGTTATATTGTTTAATGTAAGTATTATTTAGATATGATGAGTGTGGGTTGACATTGTTTTGTTTGGCAATGGCATTGTTTTACTTTAATGTTATTATGCCAGTATGTTCCAAAAACCTTTTAGGGCACGCCTTTTATGTCATCGTGGCGTTTGGGCGTAATTATGATGATATTATTTTTGTAAAATGGAAAAGTGTAAATGAAACCTTCATTTTCTCAGCATTAGGTATAGAAAAAAAATGCAGTGATAAAGTATGTCTTTTTTATACAACAAGATTGGCAAACAAGCATGCGGCCCGCATCAGATGGTAAGCGTTTACCGCAGCCTATTGACGATCGCAACACCACGGAGATGTTACTCGCGCGCTGCCAATCTTGTGACCTGAGGCTGTTTCGTCACTGTACCCAGTAATTTATCTGCCATGTCTCACCCTTCAAACCGGAACACAGTACACACACATAAACATAGCCGATTGGTGGTAGAAATAGGTGAGACAGAAGTACCCACGCAGATGACTTTTATACAAAGTCTCCTAAAGAATTGTCCCTCTGGTAAAATCTAATAATATGTAACATTTTTAACAGGTTTTATTTGTGTACGCTACATTTTAATACCGTATCTTTTTAGGGTTCCGTACCCAAAGGGTAAAACGGAACCCTATTACTGAGGCTCCGCTGTCCGTCCGTCCGTCTGTCACCAGGCTGTATCTCATGGACCGTGATAGTTAGACAGTTGAAATTTTTACAGGTGATGTATTTCTGTTGCCGCTATAACAAAAAATACTAAAAAATGGAATAAAATAAATATTTAAGGGAGCTCCCATACAACAAACGTGATTTTTTTGCTCATTTTTGCTCGATATTGATAACGGCAACAGGTAGACGCTTAAAATATTCACAGAATATTTAGTTATATATGCACTAAGAATAAATAATGAAATTAAAATAAAACAAATATTTAAGAGGGGCTCCCATACAACAAACGTGTCTTTTTGCCGTTTTTATAGATAATGGTACGGAATCCTTCGTGCGCGAGTCCTACTCGCACTTGGCCGATTTTTTCTTTTTGGTATTAGTGCCGATGACCTTTTTGCAGTCCGACATATAGTCGTCTTTATATCGAAGCAGAGAACGTAAAGGAACTTCGACTATACTGACACGTACAATAACGAGAGTGTTAGACCAAGTTAGTTAAAAGAATGCCTATAGATATAAGGTCGAGCTCTTGCATGCTTAGCGGGGACTTGGTCTTTGCCTATCCGCATTTGAGCAGCGTGGTAGAGTTGTCTTTAAAGACAGTTGAAAGAGAATTCTATATTGCACAGAAGAGGATTACGTGAAATGCATTTTGCAATTTGCAAAATTCCACGTCACTAATAATTCCCTGCTTTACTGCACTGCTATACTCTGCTATAGTCGTTCCTGCGAGTGAGTGAGGTTACTAGTAAGCTCCTAAGGAGTTACCGTGTTAACAGCAAAGATGGCATCGTGCGAGTGATACTCAATGTATTGCAAGCGTTCATAGATTAAGGTAATCACTTAACATATGCTTGTATATCTCCCGAAGTTGTATAAAGTACACGATATTTTCAATCAGTCATATGTTGTGTTAACCGATTATAATTTTATACAATCACAAAAAACAAATGTTTTGTATTTTATTTATTTTAACTTTCTTAAACTGTTAATAGATTCGTGCGTTATTTGGCATATGTCAAAATTACAGGCAATTTAATCTGAACTACTAAGTGTGTTATATGTGATCAGGTGGGCCGTATGCTTGTATGCCTCCCGTCGTTGTATTAAAACATTTAACTGCAAGGAACAGAGAATGAGTTGGAACAGTTTGGTATATATTTTTTCCCAAGGGACTACAGTATGGGGTTCTTCAAGAAAGGCGTGAATAGGTGACACCCCTGGTGTTGCAAATGTCCATAGGCTACGGTAACTGCTTACCATCAGGCAGCCCGTAAGCTTGTTTGCCACCTTAGTGGTATAAAAAAAATATATGATTTATATAAGTTTCTTTATTGCACATTTATATACAGATTATTGTTACAATTAGTAGTGTACAAAGGCGAGCTTATCTCTACCAGAGATCTCTTCCAGCCAACCTCATAGATAGTTAAAGAAATCGTCAATCGGTCGGGTGGCAAAGTAACAGTTACAGATGAAAAAAAAAAATCGGCCAAGTGCGACTGGGACTCGCGCACGAAGAGTTCCCTACCATTATCTACAAAAAAGGCAAAAAAATCACGTTTGTTGTATGGGAGCCCCCTTAAATATTTATTTTATTCTTATTTTTTAGTATTTGTTGTTATAGCGGCAACAGAAATACATCATCTGTGAAAATTTCAACTGTCTAACTATAACGGTTCATGAGATACAGCCTGGTGACAGACGGACGGACGGACAGACGGACAGCGGAGCCTCAGTAATAGGGTTCCGTTTTACCCTTTTGGTACGGAACCCTAAAAAGCAGTCTTACGAATCTACAATGTTAACAATATTAAACTTAATATTTACAAATTTGACACATTAACATACAATATAACAAATCTTTATCAATAAATAAATACATACAAATACACATACACAGATACATACACCTACGAGTAATATATTTATACTCAATGATATTGTATTTAAAGATGACGTATATTCATACTGCGCGTCGTTTTGTTATTGTTCCACTACGACATTATAGTACTTACTTACTAAGGCGTATATAGATTACACAATGAAGGGGATAGATAATACGGAACGCATGATATAGAGAGAGATAGCTATTTGTCAAGAGTTGCGCTTGAAATACGTCAACGCATCAAAGAATAGCGCATATTAGACCAATTGGGTTAATTTCATTGCCTCAGTTTTTGCGCGCTAGTGCGACATCTACCTCTTTTTAATACAATATCATTGTTTATACTACATTCTGCATATTACATTCCGTATCATGTATTACAGCGGTCTCCAAGCTGCGGCCCAAGTGCGGCCTGGGTGGACCTAGTATTTTTTTTACACGACGTCGGGAGGCATACAAGCATACGGCCCACCTGATTTAAAGCTGTACCGTAGCTTATGAACGCTTCTAAAGTACATTAAGTATCACTTGCGCGATGCTACCTCTGTTGACACAGTAACTCATTAGAAGCTTACTGGTGACCTCACTCACACGCAGGAACACAACAATCCTTCAGACAGTCGGTATTTGGTTGCGGTTTTCTGTGAGGTGGAGGTACTTCCCCAGGCGGGGCTGCTTTGATGCGCCCTAACTCTCTCTACTTTATCGAACTTGAAGGTTTGATCATGGAAGAAACATAAATGTTTTAGTAATTACTAGTAATAAAGGTTCATTTGCACCAAAGGATACGTCCTGTTTAAGTATATTAGAAAAAAATACATTACAATGATGAACTTAGATACATCATAACATAATCATTCAGCCGACGGTCATCTACTGCTGAAGATGGACCACTGCCTTGGATTTCCTCCACACAAAACACATAAAATTCGATATTCTGATTATTACGTATTTGGTCCCAACGTACAGCGGCCGGTTCGAGGTCCACCAGCAGCAGTCTTTTTGCATTTTTTTTTCTATTTAAACGAGTAATTCTTGTACATATAATAAATAAATAAATATTGTCGGACAAATTACACAGCGCCACCTAGCCCCAAAGTAAGCGAAGCTTGTGTTATGGGTACTAGACAACTGATAAACATACGTAAATACATTTTTTTTTGTAAATACATACTTATTATACATAGAAAATACCCAGACCAATACAAACAGACATATTTATGCACACAAATGTTTGTACTGTGTAGGAATCGAACTCACGAGCGTTGGTGTCAAAGTAGCGTAACAAGTGTTCCACCACTGCGCCACCGAGCTCGTCAAATACATATATACTCCATGTATATAATGATTGTCATGTCTTTCCTGAAAAAAAAACAATATAACATAAAAAAGATAAAAAAACTCCGACTGAAGCTCGCTCGCCCAGTTTCTTAAACGATGTTAGCACATTGAGTGCTAGTTAGAAATGTAACTTTATTTTTCTTTAATATTTTCTTATAGCACCAAGGTGGCAAACAAACATACGGTCTGCCTGGTAAGCTCTTACAGTAGGTTGTTCTCTCGCACGCATCATCTTGCTAATTACCAACTAGGGTGTCAGTTCCGCCTTCTTGGACATAGGATGATTAACCGTTAAACCCTGGCCGATATACGTTTGATGCAACCTTCATGACATCGAAACTACTCCTTGCGTAGCAAGCCGTCACAGGCTACAGGAAACAGTTTTTGTATGCTTGTATAAAGTAATCATATAAGCGCTGCCAATACTACGGGTATACCATTTGCTTTGCTGATGCTGTAAAAAGTGGTGATGCAAGTTCTGTTAAAAGGAGAACTTGGAAGTACTAGATCAAGTCGCTCGACTTAATCAAGTACCTCCAAGTTACAGAAACCGCAGGTAAACAAAACCCCTGGAGAGTTGTATGTGTTCCTGCCAGTATCAGAAATCAGTAGGTTCCTGGAAGTTCCACGGTACTGCGTGACTGAGCGGGGGACAATACTTGAGCGTTACCATTCACATTGCAAGGATTCACAGTCTACGGTAACCACGCCAATAATCTAACGGTCCCACAATTAGATTATTGGTTTGGAATCAAAACCACTTGATGACGATAAAGGCTCCCATCACTCACAATACGTTGTGTTTTACCGTTTAAATACGAGGGGCGTTCAATGTATTCTCGGTAACTGGGTATTTTACTAATGATGCAAGTTTTCTAATAAATTCATTAAATAATCGCATTATCTGAGGGCGTAAATAAAAAAATTCACATAGTAACGATAATTAGTTCTCTTGTAATCATAGGTGGACAGATGATCGTAATGACTGACGCGACAATGTTGAAGAAAATCGAACACCGCGCTGTAATTAAATTCCTCACAAAACAAGGAATAAGTCAAAAGAACATTCACGGCTGTTTACCATGAATCTGCACTTTCATTATCTACGGTTCAAAAGTGGTCAAGTGAATTCAAGAAGGGCAGGGAGAGCATTGAAGATGACCCCAACTCATACTAAGCAAGGGAGGTGAATTTTTCTATTGTGAAAACATTTATTCATTTACTGGTATTTTCCAAAACTTTGTCTAAATTTAACAACGAAACTTTAAATTAATTGAGTGTTGGTAATGTGCAAGATGGTACGTGCGAGAGATCAAGCTACTGTAAGAGCTTACCAGGCAGACCGTATGCTTGTTTGCCACCTTGGTGCCATAAGAAAAAATTAAAGAAAAATAAAGTTACGAGTACATTTCTGATTAGCACTCAATGTGCTAACATCGTATATGAACCTGGGCGACCGAGCTTCAGTCGGCGTTTTTATCTTTTTAGAGTTCCGTACCCAAAGGGGAAATCGGACCATATTACTGAGACTCCGCTGTCCGTACGTCCGTCTGTCACCAGGCTGTATCTCATGAACCGTGATAGTTAGACAGTTCAAATTTTCACAGATGATGTATTTCTGTTGCCGCTTTAACAAAAAATACTAAAAAAACAGAATAAAATAAATATTTAAGGGGGCTCCCTTTCAACAAACGTGATTTTTTGCTCGTTTTTGCTCGATATTGATAACGGCAACAGATAGATGCTTGAAATATTCACAGAATATTTAGTTATATATTCTCTTTAAAAATGAATAATTAAATTAAAATAAAACAAATATATAAGGGGGGCTCCCATACAACAAACGTGATTTTTTTGCCGTTTTTATAGCTAATGGTACGGAATCCTTCGTGCGCGAGTCCTATTCGCACTTGGCCAGTTTTTTGTGTTTTCTTCGGGAAAGACATGACAATCATTATATACATGAAGTATATATATATGTAAGGATCGAGTCACGTGGCGCTCGGTCCTCTCTGCCTACCCCGTAAGGGATTTGGCGTGAAGTTATATATAGATATATATATGTATATGTACAAGAATTGCTCGTTTAAAGTAATAGAAAAAAAATGCAAAAAGACTGCTGCTGGTGAGCCTCGAACCGGCCACTGTACGTACGTTGGAATCAAATACGAAATAATCAGAATATCGAATTTTAAGTGTTTTGTGTGGAGGAAATCCAAGGCAGTGGTCCATCTTCAGTAGTAGACGACCATCGGCTGAACGATGATGATGATGTATCTAAGTTCATCTTTGTAATGTAGGTAATTTTTTCTAATATATTTAAACACGACGGATCCATTGGTGCAAATGAACATTTACTACTATTAATTAAATAGTTAATAGATTCTCGCGTGGCTTTGCGAAAGTCAAATTTACAGGCAATTTGATCTAAACTACTCTGTGTGCTTCCGCTCCCGAGGCGGGTGCATGCGGTTCACATTTCAGATGGCGAACACTCGCAGAGACGACCGCTGCAGCCGAGGCACAGACGCCCGGAGCAGCCATGGCAGCGGCGGCATGCATCTACTAACGGTAGTGCGTGGGTGCCGGCCGGCAGTAGTTCGCACGAACTAATCGGGAGCGGAAGCGCACAAAGTAGTTTAGATCAAATTGCCTATTATTAATTACTAAAACATTTATGTTTCTTCGATGATCAAACCTTCAAGTTCGATAAAGTAAAATATATAGGTAACATGTACAAATAATATATAGGTGAGAGTTTATTAGTTGAGATTGCATTATCAGACGGCACAAGGCATATCGCCCATCGGAATTGCTATGCAAGACCGCATTGCCGCGATATCGTCTACCTGCTGTATTGCACCGGATACTCTCAATGGAACATACTTCACGTGTAGTGCTGTCAACATTATGCAGTATTTTCACAAAACAATATTAGTAGCAAATTGAGTAGATATTAAGTACGTATTTTTCTAATATCTAGCTTGAACCTTTTAAATTTGGACCATAAGAAATAATAAAAGGCGTAAATATCTAAATTAAAAAAAAATGGGCATACGGCCCACCTGATGTAAAGCTATTACCGTAGCTTACAAACGCTTGCAATACTTTAAGTATTACTCGCGCGATGCCAGCTCTGCAGTTAACACTATTCCTTAGGAGCTTACTGGTGACCTCACTCACACGCAGCTTTCTATAAAATATAAAAATTAACTATGTATCTGTGGGCTTTGTTTGTATTTTTAATATCTATACGTCGATTTTGTTTTCTATCTGGTAAAGACTTATTTTTAAACAACCAAAACCCCTAAGCTGTTCAAGAAACGTATGAAACCCTCGCTCGGTGCGCATGACCAACACTCTATTAATCAGTATATAATATTTCCTCCTATAATACTCCCTTAGTTCATTAGTTGACGTAAACTTGATTTTTTCGGTTCGATTGTGTTTTTGATATTTTTTTGAGTATGTTTTGGTGCGTTTATTGTCTACTTTAAGATAAGTAGCAGTGAACAGTAATAGAATGGTGTCAGACCATCGACATATAATAATAAGAAAATTATAAAAACGACAAGGGGAAGGAAATAAACACAAATAAAAATAATGTAAGTTAAGAGACGTAGGTCTTATTCGAACTGATACCATCAATAACTGAACAATACTTCCACCTCACAAAAAACCGTAGCCAAATGACAACTCCGTTGCAGCGTATTTTGGCTGCAGTTTTGTGAGATGGAGGTATTTCCCCAGTCGTGATGTAGGTACTCTACAAATTTTTACTGCCGACTATCATCTATCGAAAATAGTCGGGACCGACGGCTTGGCGTTGGCGTTCCCCCAAAGCACGAGACGACTAAACCCATCCACGTGCAGGCTCTGGTCGACGCTGCTTGACTCAAGAGTTCGATTAGACTGACATAAAATCTTAAATGGAATACTGATTTTTCATCTGGAATATTGTGAACTACCTATTATTATATATTGGTACGGGCAGAGCATACGGGTTTTAAATATTTAAATCCATCGACGCCATCTTTCATGTGCTCGAAAGTGTCTGAGGTAGGTATACTTACCATTGGGTTACATCGATGTTATAATCGAAAGACTATTTAAGTCCATTGTTTGAAGCTAACAGTTACTTTTTTCTTCTTTTTATGCCTCGGGAATAAACGAACAAAAAAGTAACTGTTAGCAGTGACTAGGGATCTCAGCCCATACAGCATAAGTCTTCAGGTAAGAACCCTTTTAAAATCTTATTAATTCTAGACGCTGAATTTTAGATTCCTGAAGCTGAAATAGCTTCATAAAAGAGTGGCAAGAATTATTTAGAGAGCTACATATGTCGCTAGATACCGTAGGTATTCGATTACCTGTGCAATAATTCCAGAGCGGCGTAATGATTGCTACACTAGTTGGTATTTTAAAAACTTTTTTATGGTTATAGCATATTTTATGCAGGTAAAGCAGGTTACGTATTTCTCCTAAAAAAATAAGAAATAGATTTAGGAAGCAAAGCACAAACAAAAACTGTTTGTTCGTTTTTGCCTATGTGCCAAATTTCATTAAATCTATATTTTCTTATTATAGTCCTTTGGGCGCTTGGTATATTTATTCATAGCTCTTCTACTGTACGTTTGCCGGTTTCTAGGGTTCCTGACATCAGCTTCTGACTTAATTGGTTAAGTTTATTTCAGTTAAATAAGTGATTTTGTTGACTTGTAAGTAAACTATAGTAGCGTAAGTAAATTTTTCTACATTCCCTAAAGAATGAAACGGAAAAGTTATGTAAATTTGGGAACTATTTTACTTACAAGAAAAACTTCTGAATGAAATCGAGCGGGCAAGGTTTGGTCATTTTCGTCGCCGAGCTGGCAACACTAGCGGTCCGCCTCAGCTCGTGTCGATTTATCGCCGTCGGCGGCTAAATTGCGACGTCACGGGAACACACGACTATTCGCCGGCGAGTAGACGTTTTGCAAATATCCGTGTAACACGTGCAAGTTACTATTTACCATGACGAATATTCTAGTTTCTCAAGGAATTTAATTTAAAAATGATACCGTTTGAATGGAACTCTGGTTGAATTGATCATGCAATGACCTGCATCGGGGCTTGCAATATTTTAAAAAGCAAATTTCGTGGGTGTAAATGGCTTATTATCAATTTTTGCAATTAAAACCAAGCTTCCTTGATTGGGACTCTGGTTGAATTGATTACGCAATGGCAATGACTTGCATCGGGGCTTGCTATAATTTAAATTTAAAATTATTTGGGGTGTAAATGGGTTCTTATCATTTTTGTAATAAAAGCCAAGCTTAGTTGATTGGGTCTTTGGTTAAATTGACCGACGCATGTCATTCTGCCCTGTTACGAGGCTCCCTCAAAAGAGAGATAGGGTGGATCAAAGTAGCCTGACTGGGGGAGTACCTTCAGCTCCTAGAAAACCGCAGCCCAGTAACAAGTCCTTGGAGGGTTGTTAGTTAGTTACACAGGAACAGTGTTAAGCGAGTAATGGTTTTACCAGTAAGTTCCTAAGGAGTTGTTGTTTAGCAGCAGGTATACTCTTATGAAACCTAAGTGGTGATAGATAAATATCTATGGCAAACAAACATACGGCCCACCTGACTTAATTACATCAAGTGGGTCATATGCTTGTTTGCCTCCCGACGTATAAAGAAAAATCTAAGGTGTTGAAATTTGAAAACTATTTACATCTATCATAAAAGCCCTTACACTTAGCGTAACATAGCAATGGGGGTTGGGGAATGTACGTAGTACTTGCTAGATGCCTCTCAAGAAGTAAATAGCCTATAGAGATACGATGAGACCGATTTTGCGTAGTAATACGATTCACCGTTACGGGTTGGTACGGTTATTGGCGAGTTCACCGATAAACATCGCATCACTAATCGGTTTATTGGTTCAAAATTTTTCGCAATGGTAGACTCGAATCGTTGAGATATTTATTTTTATACGTATATATCTAGACAGGTCATAAGTTCTGTCAAAACTTTTGATGTAATTAATGATACACTTTTTGAGAATTATGTAAAAGTTATATATGAAATGAAAGGTAATTAAATGTACAATAAAATTTTATTTACATTATTCGAAATGCCCTCCTCCACTTTGAATACATGTCCTTAATCGACGCGGCTAGTCATCGATCGCAGCACGCACCACATTTATATCTATTTCTGCCGCTGCTTTAACCAGAAATGCTCGGAGAGACTCCAAATTCTGATGAGGTTTAGCGCAGACTTTCTCCTCGATATGTTGCCATATCTTGTAGTACAGTGGGTTTAAATCTGAACTAGAAGAGGGCCAGTCTTCATGCCCGATGAAGTCAATTCCACGGGCGGTCAACCAGTTTTGAGTGCTTCGTGCCTTATGAGTTATGAGCTAGTGCAGAGTTCAGTTGGAATATCCAGTGTCTGTTTTTGAACATTGTTTGAGACAGAGGTTCTACTATGTTTGTTAGGACGGTATTTTGGTAAACGACGGCACTGCTTTATTTTTGTGATGCGTTCGCACTGCTGTCAATGTAATGATTATCTCCTATAAAATATTTATTATCCTTGTGTAGACGACGTTCCTCTATGGTTCTGGGAATATAATGATGTAGCATCGTTAATCCCACTAATATAGGCCAGGTGACAGCTTCGCTGTTTACAGATGTGTGTTGCATACGGAATTCGTAATTTAGACAACGAACGGGGCCATACTATTAATGGCCGTACGTTGATTCAACGCAGGAATGCCTAATTGCATACCGAGACTGCACTTAACTGATGACTTGGGGCAATTTATGACCGCCATATTGGAAGCGGTGACGGATGGCGCGATTATGCACCGGTGATAAGTTGGTACATCATAGATCACGGGAAAGCTGTATAATGTCCTGTAGGGTTGCCAATCAATCAGATTCGTTAAGAAATTTCTATCCTACTTATACGTTGCAATTTGATCAAACCTGTTTCGTGTGCTTTCACCACCAATTAGTTCATGCGAACTAGCGCCGGCAGGCCACCCACTATAGTTAGTAGATGCATCATGCTGTCGCTGGCTACTCCGGTCGTTTCTGCTTCGGCTACTGCAGTTGTTGCTACTTCGTTAGAATAATGCGCCGGCCGGTGGGGGCCGGCCGGCGCTAGTTCGGTAACTAATTGGTGGCGGAAGCACACGAAACAGGTTAGATTAAATTGCATGCAAAGAAGAATGCCCATTCATGGTTTCAAGTTGTGTACAGATAAAATTGACATTAAAAATCAAATCACTATTTTTCACTACGTCTCCCAAAAACTGAAGTCATAATTTCTCCAGAGAATAAATTAAGTACATAAAATTAGCATAGTTGAATATAAAGTGGTTCGGTTTGCCATTTAAGTAAAATTTTTGCCAGTACTCAAAGGTCGTCGATTCTAGATTTATGTATGGAACGAAACCTCCTCGTGTCGAATACTTTATTTCGTCACAAGGATATTCACACGTATACATGGAGACGGAATGACCAAAAAAGTGTGATTGATTTGATTATAATTGATAGACGTCTCCGAAATGCTATAATGGATACAAGAGCCTTTAGAGGTCCCACTCTTGAAACGGACCACTACCTGGTGGTAAGCCGGTTTGTGGGACTTTTCAAGAAGTGGAGGCATTGGCGAGTGCGTATCCCTTTCGGAGATCATGAAAGGATAAGGAGTGAAAAATTGCAAAATGAAAGTGTAAGGAGAACATATGTACATCTGGTAAGCGAAAGACTTGCAAATGCAAGTCTTTCCGGCACAGATGTGGATGATTGCTGGAAAGTATGGTGGATAGTGCAAAAGAAGCATGTGGATGCGCAAAGAGGCCTAAAACATTGAAAGGGGATGCCTGGTGGGATGTGAGAAAGACGAAAGCGTGGCTGGATATCATCTTTGCCCTTAATTGAAAGTATGAGAGAGAAGAAGAAAGAAATGTACCGTCAATGCAAGAATGAAACCAAGGCTTTAGTGAAAGTGAAGCGTGAAAGACAAATTATGAATGAGGAAGAGAGGCTGACGAAATACTTCGAGGCAAATACCAAACTCTTTTGGAGACAGGTAAAGACGTCTCGGAGTGGTTCGTCGGCATCCAGAATGGATACACTTCCTAAGTGTTAGAACGGTGGAGTGAATATTTTGAAGAAATGTACGAATATGCCTCGGACGCTGACAATGAGAGTGAGTCTGATGCTCACTCCACGTTGACGGCGTCCGATGAAGGTATAACTATGGATGAGATAGAATGGTCGATACGAAGTTTGAAAAATGGAAAGTCTGCGGGAATTGATATGATTACAGGTGAGATGATCGAACTAGGTGGCACTTACGTCCGGGATGCCTTCTGGTACTTATGCAACCTATGCTGGAGAACTGGAAGGGTCCCAATGGACTGGGGACGCGCAGTCATCGTACCCTTGTATAAAGGCAAGGGATCACGCATGGACTGCGCCAACTATAGGGCCATCAGTTTGATCAGCTTAGCAGCAAAAGTATATGGAAAGATAACTGAAAGGAGAATGAGGGTGAAATCTGACGAAATGCTGTGGGAGGCACAAGGAGGATTCCGAAATGGAAGGGGATGTACGGATCAAGTTTTCTCGCTCCGCAATATCGTAGAGAAGCATCTGGCCACAGACTAGAAGGTTTTCTGCGGTTTTGTGGATCTTGAGAAGGCATTTGATAGGGTTGTGCGAAAGGAACTGTGGTGCATATTGCCGAGATATGGGATTGACGGCTCACTGCTGCGTGCTGTGCAGTCCACCTACAAGGATTGCTCAGCATGTGTGCGAATAGATGGCAACATGTCACCCTGGTTTGATGTCAAAATTGGTGTCAAACAGGGTTGCATGTTGTCTGCTAGGCTGTTTATTCTGTATCTCGATAGTTGTCTACAGAGAATAAGATCGACGAATGTAGGATTACGCATGGGTGACCTAGTGGTGAACTGTCTGCTGTATGCAGATGATGCCGTCCTGTTAGCAGAAACACCATCTGAGCTGCAAACACTAGTCACAATGATGAAAGACGAATGTATGAAGGAAGGCTTACTATTGAATGCGAAGAAAACAAAGATTATGGTATTTGAAAGAGAAGAAACCAGAACCAATGTAAGAATTACGGTAGATGATGAAGTGTTGGAACAAGTGAATGAGTTTGTATATCTTGGATGCGCTTTCAGCAGGGATGGAAGGTACACCGCAGATGTGGAAAGGCGAGTGAGTGCTGGGAATAGTGTGAATAGAGCGTTGGGAAAACTTCTTGGCAGTAAAAACCTGAGCCAGAAGGCGCAGCTGGCTATACACAATGCAGTGCTGGTCCCAACGCTTACTTATGGAAGCGAGAGCTGGGTATGGCAGAGAGAGCATGAAAGTAGGATAAACGCGGTTGAAATGCGAGCGTTGCGCAAAATCTGTGGGGTAACCCTTGCAGACCGTATCCGCAATGATGAGGTTAGAAGCAGAGTTGGTCTGAAAGAGAGCGTCGGTGTTAAAATAAGAAGATGCATGCTCCGTTGGTTCGGACATGTAGAAAGAATGCAGGATGAAAGAATGACGAAGCAGATATACAATGCAAAAGTGGAAGGATGTAGGAGCCGAGGAAGGCCAAGACTTACCTATCATGATCAGATTGGTCGTGTTCTTTCAGAAGGTGATGTCAGGAGCTCTAGAAACCGGCGAGCGTGCATGAAAAGAGCAATGAATGTGAAAGAAGCGAGTGAGGTATGTAAGGATCGAGTCGCGTGGCGCTCGGTTCTCTCTGCCTACCCCGTAAGGGATTTGGCGTGAAGTTATATATATACTCAAAGGTAAATGAAGAATAAAGGCAGCCAATCCTAGTAATCCTATTACTATTATAAATGGAAAGGTACCTAATGTTTAGATGTTTGTTCCGTGTTGTAACAAATTTCATTTCGTTGAGGCGTGAACGGATTTGGATGAAATTTGGTAGGTAGATAGATGAGGTACTGGATTAACCCATAGGCTACTTTTTATCCCGGTGATATGTTCCCGTGGGATAGTTTGGATGTTTAGACGTTTGAATCGTACTAAATATGGATGTTATATAACTCTTTATGTAATATACACGACACTTCACTACTTACGTGTATTTAAAAGAAGGAAAAGATAATCGATAAACTCGTTTGAATTAATATAAGGCAACATTGATGGCAGTCGTTTGATTGATGTAATATGTTTGATGTGATGTGTCCGCTTTTGTTCTGTTCTAAGCGATAGTATACATACAGTTCGTTTTCCCGTGAATGCTTTATATCATTTCATATTTTTTGTCCTAATACGTCGAGTTGAGCTTCTCGAAATATAATAATAATACCAAATAATAATATAATAACTATATAAGTATATGATATGGTTGAATTATGACGATGTTTGTTGAAGATTTCGAATAAAATCATGGGCGACTGAGAGCTACGTACTCGTACATTGCTCTACTACCGTGGGAAGCCGAAGAATAAAATTATTTACTTATTTATGCCTCAAATATATGATATATAGCAGATACCTATAATCCAACCGAAAAATGTAGGTGATATTGCCGGTCAAAAATAACCTAAAATAAAGAGTATTATTATCGTTTTTCTAGTAATTGCAGAGCTATTTATAAACAATGTTCCTTTTGTTCAAATAGATAGTTGAAGCCCTACAGATTGCAGCAGGTTTCATTTGTGCACAACAAAAAGAATGTTGAAACCAAACTCCATACAACAATGGGCATTCTCCTTTGACTTTCGCAATATAACGCCTGAATGTATTAACTATTTAATGACTAGGTATATATATATCTTTCAGACATCAACTCCCTTTCTTACATCATCATTACGAAAGCGGTCAGTAAGCGTCATGAAACAAAATTTTGTTCTCATCTCGACCTATTTATCCTATTTTATGCTCTCTCTGCCATACCCAGCTTTCACTTTTATAAATTAGTGTTGGGATTAGTACAGTGTTGTGCACAGCGAGTTGTGCACATATGATTACGCTTATATGTAGTAGATACATAAACGGGAAATGCTTAACGACTCGTCGACCATGCCAACTGTAACACTGTCAATCAATGGCGGCGCTAGATGAAACGTGGACGTCGGCAAACATCATCCTTGCGAGGACTGTATTATGTTCCAGTCAGAAAGAATTGACAAACTAAATGAGATGACATCTCGTTAATGTTAATATTTGCACTTGTACAGATTCCACTTCACAATTCTATTTATTAATTATTTTTACAGACCGGTATTACTAACCGGCATTATCAAGGTATTTTATACAACATATATACCTATGTTATATAAAATACCTTGATAATGCCGGTTGGTAATACCGGTCGGTAAAAATAATTAATAAATAAAATTGTGAAGTGGAATCTGTACAAGTGCAAGTATTAACATTAACTAGATGTCTTAGAAATTCCCCCAAGTCCCAAGCGCCTACAATCAACAGTATCGACATAATTAATGAGATGAAATATGCACTAATAACAATTGTAGGTACACTAATTTTATTTTACAAGTATTGTTTGTTACTAATCAAATAATGAGAAAACTTACAAGACTTTATGCGCGGAACAAACAGGCGCGGGCCGTCACTGATGTCATTCCTATGTAGATATGAATGTCAAATCAAATCAAATCAAATCAAATCAAATATATTTATTGCGAATACGGGTACATAATTATAGTGTTGGAAAAAAATTGTTATAGAACTTAGCCATATTCTACCAAAAGGCATGCAACATTTCATATTAAAATTAGATATATCCAATGTCAACCAAATACAGAATCATTAAATTATACATAAACAATCAGGATGTTAATAAATTAGGATTAGATGTCATGACAATCAATTTAAAATAGTGCAATTATAAATTAGAATTGAATATAACACATTTCCAAAATTACAAATTATTACATTGATATAAACTATTTTTTTTTTATGAATTTACATATTTGTCCCGACACTCAATGAGGCATAAAACACAATTTGTACTTTTGGCTGGATGGAACACAAAATAATGATAAAAGGAATCAAAACTTATCGTTTAGAAATTCTTGAGTCGAGTAGTATGTTTTTTGTATTAATATGTTTGATAGCCTTTTTTTAAATATTTGAAGACTTTGTGACGTACGGATATGATCAGGCAATTTGTTATAAATTTTTGGAGCCATACATAGTATACTTTTGCTCTTTAGGGATGTTCGACTATGTGGCGCACAAATTTTATCATTCTGTCTAAGAGATTTGAAATTTTTGAACCTATTCATATTTTTCCTTACAAAAACAGCAACTTCATAAATAAACAAACAGGGCAATGTAAAAATTTTTAGATTTTTAAAATGTGGTTGACAGCTTTCCGTTTGTTTGAGTTGGCATATAGCTCTTATGCAACGCTTTTGTGCCCGGAACACTGTTTCCCTATTTGTCGAGTTACCCCAAAATATGATACCATATCTGAGGATAGATGCCACATGAGCCTGATAGGCGGTTACCGCTGTAGAGGTATTAACAATTTTTCTGAGCATATACAGTGCATAAGAGAACTGACAGATTTTTGCGCAAATATTTTCTGCATGTGCCTTCCAATTTAAATTCCTGTCAACAGTGAGTCCCAAAAATTTTGTTGTCTCAACTTCTGAAATTAAAGTTCCCAAATAGTTTACCGTAATAGCTTCACTTAATGGTTGTTTGCTATCCCTAAAAGCCATTACATGCGTCTTGCATAGATTAATAGATAAGTTGTTATTTCTTAACCATTTAACAATGTCTATCAAACCTGCATTTATATTATGTATTACTTCTGCTGATTTTTTTTTTGGAGAAAACAACTGTACTATCATCAGCAAACATTATCATCGGAGAAGCTACAGAAGTTGGAAAATCATTGATATACACAAGAAACAATAACGGTCGATGTCGATGAAGATATTTTGAGACCACCGCGGTGGAACCTCCAGTGGCGCTACCTTTTGTCATTTTTCTACGAATTTTTAAAATTTATATAGTGTTCAAAAACCTCTTCACGTATTTTTTAATACTTTATAGTCCTGGACAGGCAGTTTTTTCCACATACAACTTACGATTTCTCGAAATAAAACTTCCCTGGAACCGCACGCGATCAGTTGAAGTGTGAGAGAACAAATCCCCAACTGACGGCGAGCAGTGTGGTTGCATAAGGGGGCTGTTGGCATTATATGGCATCATTCATGAAAAGAGTATACGTTGTTACCCCTTTCAGTTCACAAGATCTAAATACATTCATTTTCAATATACTTACTTTTCATTCATGGACGTTTTAAACTATTCATTTTCAATAATTAGACATTTTGATAATTTGGACATATTAATATTTTATTCGTTATAAGCTGAAAGGTGTTTTTCTATATAAAAGGGCAATTTCATATGTAAGAACGTAGTACATGCGCAATATTTATTTAATAGGTAGGAATATTATGGTGAAACTACTCTATAAAGTATCTGAAACAAGAAGCCCGGCCTTTGTTTCCATAATGCAGGTAGTTTGTATAGGCATTGTTTCCAATATGGCCACGGAATTAATGATGAAGGAAACATATTTAGGGTTCGAAGGTTGATAGAATATGTTTTATTTGCACAACAGGAATTCTATCTATAACATCATGGCTATATCATGTGGGTTGTATGCTTGTATGCCTCCCGACTTTCTATAAAGTTTCAGTTGGCAACAGGTTTCACACCCTTAAATGTTATAAATTCGAAAAACTCACCTCTCCAATCACTTACCGCATTAGCCCATATCCATTTCACTCCTGGGCAACAGCTTTCGCTTCAATTCAGTGGGTTCTGGGCATAATACACACAGCATGATTGGCGGAGGCTGGCTATTTCAAATCCTCGATGGCCGTTTGAAATGATTTAGCACATATATCCTAAATTTTACCACTTGACGTCATTATATACATACATATATTGACATATGAGAACTCAAAAATTATTTCCGAAAAGCTGGCAATGAAAAATGAAAACTACAAGAAATTAATAAGATACAATACGATTTTATTGAAAACCAGTTGAGAATGCGCAAGCTTGCATTGCCAGAGGAACACCTGGCTCGTCAATTATATAACAATACAATTTATTTTTTAATTTGTCGGCCATTTTGACCATGTTCATTAAGAGATAAGAACGGTGTTCCTGAACATTCCTATTCTATTTTAGTATGCTGAATCTGAAGTCAAAATTCGAATATTCGAAAAAAAAGCGACAGTCAAACATACAGACAAACGCACAGACAAACATGAACGGTGTTCCTGAAAATGTACGACGTGAGTATGTAACTATAGGTAGAGTATCTAATAAATCTATCAGCTAAAAAAAGTTAATTGCATTACACCACGCTGTTTGTACTATAATTGTACATGTACACATATAACGCCTTTTTTATACAACGTCGAGGGGCATACAAGCATACCGTCCACCTGATGTAAAGTGGTTACCGTAGTCTTTGAACGCTGGTAAAACATTAAGTACCTATCACTCTCACGATGTCACCTCTGTTGCTAACACAGTAACTCCTTAGGAGTTTACTGGTGACGTCACTCACACGCGGGGACACAACAACCCTCCATGGAGTTTGTTATTTGGCTACCTCATATAAATTACATTATTGGAACTTAGAATTGCCGTACAAAGAGGTAAGGCTGCTAATATTTTGGTCCTAGTTACTACTTTTAATTGAATACTTGTTTTGTTTTTATTAATGTTGAGTTTAAAGTTTTATTGTCAATAAATTATATATCATTAATATATTAATGATGATAAACAAATATTGTAGATTTTTTTAATTATTAACTAATACTTATTTTTGTATAGATGGTATAGTAATTATTCTCAAAACTGGCATAAATTGCCACGTAGGATTATAAAAATGAGAAGCGTCGTCAATTTTGTACTTTGAGACAACGTTTAAGGCATAAAGTTTTAATCTCAATATCGCCTTCAACTTTATAAGACCCAGGATCAGCCTCACATGGAATACTTTTCACATCTTTGTGTTGTTGTCAATATTTGCTTACTACGAGTACATACGAGTACAATATAGAACAGTTCGAATCGCCGGCGACCCAGTGATCTCCGTTCGACTGGACTCCCTTTGTACACAAAGAGGCGTTGCTTCTCTTTGTGTACTGTACAAATTGTATCTTGGGGAGTGTTCGGAGGAGCTGTTCAACATAATACCAGCCGCTGAGTTCCACTATCGTACCGCACGCCACAAACTTAAATTTCACCCTCACCATCTTGATGAGAGGCAATTCACTACAGTGTTTTTGAGACATTTTCTACCACGTGCGGTGAAATTGTGGAATAAATTACCTTCAGCGGTGTTCCCGAACAAATACGATATGGGTGTCTTCAAGAAAAGAGCCTAAGTTTTCTTAAAAAGGCTGGCAACGGATCAGTGACCTATTAGTGTTGCTTATGTATATGGGCGGTGGTGACCACTTACCATCAGGTACTCATCGGCATTTGCAACACCAGGGGTGTCACTCTTGCGTTGCCGACCCTGTAAGAACCTCTTCACGCCTTTCTTGAAGAACCCCATACTGTAGTCCCTTGGGAGAACCTCGGCAGGGAGCTCATTCCACAACTTAATAGTTCTCGGTAGAAAACTTCTCGTGAAGCGCACAGTGCGCGACCATTGCGGTTCCAGTGTGTGCGGATGAACTCCCAGCCGCCGGCGAGCTGTGCGATTGTAAAACTAATTTCTGAATTTAGTACAAATTCCGAAATTGGCCTATTAGAGTGAAGTTCAGATGTTAATACAATACCATGAATCTTGTCATGAAGGTCAAAGGTTATATAGGAACTCCTGAAGGATTAAAAGTAAGCCCATTTAGTTTCTACACCTTTGGTCATCGAACATGTATCTTTAATTGTTTAAATATATGTGTATGTATATCTCCACGCCAGGTCCCTTGCGGGGTAGGCAGAGAGAACCGAGCGCCATAAGACGCGGTCCTTACACACTTCACTCGCTTCTTTAACATTCATTTCGTAGCTATTTTCATGTACGCTCGCCGTTTCCTAGGGCTCCTGATATCACCTTCTGATAATACACTACCAATTTGGTCAGGGCATGTTAGGCTTCGTCTTCCTCGGCTTTTACATTCTTACACTTTCGCATTGTATATCTGTTTCGTCATTCTTTCATTCTACATGTCCGAACCAACGGAGCATGCCTTTTCTTATCTTAGTACCGACACTCTCTTTCAGACCAACTCTCTTTCTTACTTTATCATTACGAACGCGGTTAGCAAGCGTTATGCCACAATTTTTTTTTTTGCGAAATAAAGGGTCCGACCCGTGCTTCACCTAGGTTCTCCACCTGGGTGAAGCACGGGGACTATATAGGGTCCCGTGCTCCAACTGAGGACGTTATTGTATAGTGATGCAGTAAATTGTTTTACCTATATGATTGAAAACATTTTATTAGGAGTGAATTTTTGTCTAAAACTTTACTTAATAAATACCAAGAGTAAAATATGCAACAGGAAAAGAAATCACAAAGGAAGTTAATTTTATTAACAACCCTATATCATTTTTGTTCCAAGATATAGATTAGATATGAATTGAATGGAGTTTATACGATTTTGTTAGTTAATAGATAGAGGCACGGCTTCGTATTTCGTTCTTATGTAAAGTGGTACATAATGAACGAAATACGACCATAGTGATGGTCGTCCTTTTGGAACATCGCGAAATCTTACATTAACATAAAATGACACTAATAAAACCAGTGCCATGCAATCCCTGGAAAGTTAGTCGGTGGATTTTTCTCAGTTTCCGAGGAATAGTGTTCATTTCACCGAGTGACAGTTTTCCGAGTAAGGCCGGCGAGTATTAAATGCAAATAACTGTCACGACTCTCCCCGGGATTCTCGCACCCCCCTCACGCTTTGTTGTAACTTTGCGTTCGTTTTTTGAAACGGTAAGACTATGGCGCAACGTTTTGTTTTTCCTGTACTGGGGCGTTGAGATCGGTATCGATTTTGTGAAAAATTGACGGAAAACATTTACTCTCGTGCTTGTTGTTCTGCTGGAGTATTATATGGTATTATTTTTCGGCTGTTTTCATTACACACGTGCGGAAATTACCTGATATAATATACTCTTTTAGAGTATAATATATCATTCATACCTATATCATAAGATTGTATAGTCGGCTAAGAAAATGCTTTGTCTGTTTGATAGTTTTCTTATGGTCAATACTACTTGTATTAGTAATGTTCGCTTACTGAGTGTTAGGTACAAAAACATTTCTTTAACTTTTCTAAACTTTATATATTATTTACCAAGTGCTACATCACAATAATAACTCATGCCTTCTTTAGATATAGATATGGCGAACCATTTGTATGCCAATATTTGTTTTCGGCCATTTATTTCATGTATTCCTTTTTAACAACAATCAAAGAACAATTAAATAATATCAAATGTTGATTAAACATTTCCTTGCGTAAAAAAACGAAAATATTATCAGGTATAAATTAGATGCATGTATAATTTGATTCCACTTTCTTCCAACATCAGGAAGAAATCGGAATCAAATTTATGTTTATAAAGTTATTCAAAGAAATGTACGTGGTTTTATTTACTATGGATTTATGGAGTAAGAACTATAATTTAATAATGAGTAGCGAAAACAGTATATCGTAACAGTATAGGTCAGTATTGGTACGTCAAATGTTAAAATTTAAGGTATATATGCTAAATTATTACCAGAGGGAGACTTTGTACAAAAGTCGTCTGCATGGGTACCTCTGTCTGAACTATTTCTACCGCCAAGCAGCTATATTAATATAGCTGTGTTCCGGTTTGAAGGGTGAGACATGGCAGAGAAATTACTGGGTGCTGTGACGAAACATCGTTAGGTCACAAGATTGGCAGTAACAGTAAACGCGCTAGTAACATCCGCGTGGTGTTGCGAGCGTCAATAGGCTGCTGTGACCGCTTACCATCTGATGCGGGCCACATGCTTGTTTGCCAATCTAGTTGTATAAAAAAAATGCAGACATCTCTGTTAGTCGGATATAAATTAATTCTGTATTAAGCCTAAGAGTGTTTATAACGTACCTTTAGAACACGTTGTCAGGAAGGGATCGTACAGTCACAGGCAATTTATTAGAATCGAATACAACCTACACCAAAAGATCTACCAGTCTTTAGTACCTAAGCTGATCTACCTAACTAATTTCTACTAGTAACTAATTTCTGCTTCTAAGATTTTCACTGAATTTTAAAACGACTTTCGTACATTCGCGAGCTGGTAAAATCTGGAATCGCTTAATCGGACGTTGCTCAGGAAAGATTTTTAGAATTTCTATGCGGGAATTATGGATTGCGGTATATCATCGAAAGATATTTTTTTTTGCTTTCAAAAATATTTAATTTCCTACTAAAATTATTATATAAGGAGTTATTGCAATAGGTGGAAGTTGAGGACGTCTAAATGAATAGGAAAAGTAATAACGATTTAGAAAATATAAAATGTTATTATATAAATCTTGACATAAGTAAATAATAGTGAATAAATAATCTAATGTGATAAAGTTGGATGCGTGACTTAAATTAATAATAAATATAGTAGATAGATAGATAGATAAAATGTTTATTTTGCAACTTCCAACACATCCATGCTATTGCAGTCTGCAGTGTACATATGTATACAGTAATCAAACAAATTTGAAACATTACTTCATTGCACGTTGTATATAGTACATACTTCAATAGCATGCGTGCGCTGCAGGAATACAATAACGGTCATGGCTCAGAGTTCATGGCTCATGCATGCATGAGCAAAACACTGATTTTTCTGCCGCAGCATTGGACTGATTAAATGTATTATGTATAGTATAGGTATGTATATATACCTAATTAAAATAAAAATAACTTTCTATATTGCAAAATCCGCCGTCCGTGAATGACGTGACTTTGACACCAACGCTCGTGGGTTCGATTCCCCCACAAGACAAACATTTGTGTGCATGAACATGTCTGTTTGTCTTGGTCTGGATGTTTTGAGAGAGGTAGGGAGCATCAAAGCAGCCCGTCTGGAGAAGTACCTCCACGTCACAGAAAACCGCAGCCAAATAACAACTCCCTAGAGGGTTGTTGCATTCCTGCGTGTGAGTGAGGTCACCAGTAAGCTCCCAAGGAGTTGCCGTGTAAGCAGCAGAGGAGGCATCGCGCGAGTGATACTTAATATATCGCAGGCGTTAATAGGCTACGGTACCCGCTTTACACCAGGTAGGCCGTATGCCTCCCGACATAGTATAAAAATGAGATATGACTCAAAGGGGGTGGGATATTACCCCAACATTTGTGAAAGCTACAGTTTTATGTGAGTAAGTCATCAGTACAGATCATGTTGACCTGGTGTCATAACGAGTATAAAAAGGTGACTGTCTCAACTTAGAAAAGGAGTATGAAAGTAAAGTAAGTACCATAGATAACAGAAACAACGGTAGATCTGACAAGGGGGCGTGGTTGGTGTCGCCGCAATATGCTCAAAACGAGAACATTGCTAAGAACAGTTAGTTAGTTGCAATCAAGTTCGATTGAGATACGTTGCTCCATGTTTTAGCAAAATGCCAAGTTGTGCTGTTGCAATTTGCAAAAATAGAAGTGCAGTGGTTAACTTTAAATCAAATGGAATCACTTATCACCTGTAAGTACAAATAATATTACGTTTTATAAGCATAAATACAAAATTAATTTCAAAATTTCTCCGACGCCATTTCTACCCGAACCTTACCACGATGCAAATTTTAAATAATCAACATCTCATTCTTAAATCATACATTACTTTTCTACCATTACGCAGTCGCCACCGCTCATTTCCCAACACGCAATGTAAAGCGAGTGATATTATTCGTTCACTGTGTGTGCAGTTTCGACATACGACCGCTTGTTTCTGCCGCCGGTTAGGGGTGCGCTTTGACTTCACTTATCGATACGAAGTGTCAATAGACTGCTAGTATTAGATAAAAATTATAAGTCTTTACTGTAGTTATTATTTCATCTATATTTTCATCGTCACCCTCGCTGCCAATCCAGCAACTCAACTTCTTGTGACCTCACTAACTCGCATGAAATCAATCATCCTCCAGGGAATTGTTATACAGTATAGTGGGGTTGGCTTTCGTTCTAAGTTGACATTGATCCACTTACACCCCATAAATATTTTATTACAAACATTACACTTCTTGATAGATCATAGATCGATATAACGTTGTCAATATTGACAAAGTCATATCGACCCGCGTGTCCCAGCAAAGTCGCTTTATCAGTGTTTGTAGTAGTGCGTGCTTACTTGGGTGTTGTTTAAATAAACGTCCAATGACAGCGTCTTAACAAAAGCGTGTCGTTGTACTTGTGTGCGTAGAATGACATCTTTTATTTATTTAAGTGTGTGAGTGTTTTATGGTAGAGTGAAACTAGGCGACAACCGTCCCGGTGTAAACTCACGTAATATGTCACATCTCCCGTTGTTTCTGTTATCTATGGTAAGTACGGTAAAGAACTCGTCCTCCTCTCTGAATTGCAGCGCCCGACAGGGTCTATAATGCTAATGTAATTATATTTATAAGACCTAGCGTACACATTATAGTTCTATTAAATGAATGTGAATAAACTATAGAATTCCTATAATGTCAGTAATGTTGCGTTGGTCATTCCCACCCTTTTCTTAAATAGGGTAAAAGTAATCTCAAAGCAGGCATCCGAATGCGTATTAAAGCTAAACATATTCATGTATTCAGCAAAAACCCCGAGGGTTGCGGATAAAAACTTACAAATTGTTTTTTGCCGGAATAACGTTTGCCCTTTGCCCTGCATCGCTCGTTTTTTGCCGGTCCCGCGGCATGAGTTAACGCTGAACATTCAACAAACTTTCAGATGGCAGTTTTATTACATTTGTTTTGTTATAAGACATTTATTGACTCGGTTTGGGTAGTAAACTGTACCAAACTATGAGTTCGTCTTTCACAAGTGACTGTCTTTTAATCGAGTGAACGTGCGCGTATCTTTTTTATGATATTGTTTATAAATATTTTCATACAACGTCGGATAGGCATACAAGCATACGGTCTCCTGATGTAAAGAGGTTACCTTTGCCTATACACACTTGCAACACGTTAAGTAGATATCACTCGCGCGATGCTACCTCTGCTGCTAACACAGCAACTTAGGAGCTTATTGGTTACCTCACTCACACGTAGGAACACAACCATCTTCTAGGGAGTTGTTATTTGAATGCGGTTTTCTGTGAGGTTGAGGTACTGGCATGGTAAATGGCATGACCGATTTCAATAATTATTTATTTGTTTTGTTGGATATAATATAGCGGTGGTGTATAAAATAAAAAAAGCTGAAAAACCTAAAGTTCAGTTTAAAAATCTGAAAATAATAAATGCTAATAGATGGCGCTCATGGTGGACCTATCAGACATGTACAAAACTGTCATTTCTTCATAAATTGTTTTTATTTTTTTGTTTCATTTATTTTGATCTGTCATTCTTTTTACCTATATTCACTTTGTAGTGCATAAACTAAAATTTTAGCGTGACTGGAGGACTAAGTTTGAGGTTTTCAATGTTTTAAAGGTTGAGGGGTTGAGGTTGTTGCCCGATCATCTGTAGCTGACGAACTAAACGCGTGCATGAATTCATCATATTTGTGACAGCATGTGAGTTCACTCTGATTGACGACTAGCAGGCGCGTGTTTTTGCAACAAGATCTAAATACAGATGTTCTTCCAAAATTATTGTTAGATATTGATAATGGCAAAGTTTCAGTTGACACTTCAACCGGATTCATCACACTACCCACGGATTTATGTCAGTTGACAGAATCGAAGGAGGAGCTCATTCAGCGTATTTTTCCAGACGTAGCGCAACGATACAAAAACAAAGTTTTTTAAGTTTTAAGTATTGGCGGCGAAAAAGGTATTTCCCTTCAAATCAGTTGACAGCTGTAATAAAATATATTGCGGGTACTACGAAGTTCACCGTGTCATCTACTTAGTATTATATAAATATTATTTTATAGCCTTATATTCTGCACAAAATTTAGTACAACTTGCTAACCGTACAGAATTTCCATCTTTCTTGTACTTGAATGTCTGTTTACTGTGTATTGTTTAATGTCGCCGCATAGATACGTTAGGAGTCATCACAGTCTCATAATCGCCTTTAATAATATAGCCGTTAACTGTGGTTACTATGGGGCACGACACTAGTTGACTACAAATAAAGTCATTACAGTTTCCACGAGCTTGCTGTTGATATCGTTCGGTGTTATGCAATCATCTAGGCACTGGGGTTTGGATCATGGTGCGAGATGGACGGAGCGTAGACTTTACCAGGCGAGACCTTTCCTGCTTTTTGTTAAGGTTCAAGATGCCACTTACCATCCGGTCATCGCTTCCGGTTTTCACCCTGTTGATCCCAGAGACATCATTGAACAAATGCCGGTTGGACGGAATAAATATTCGCATCGCAATATATCTATGAAAATCTTTTGTATGTCCATAAAAACATAGACTTATTTTGTAAAAAGAGTGATAATCATAACATAAATACTATATATAAGCATAATCTTGTGTTCAGCGAACTTACTGCTTGTGTTACATCCAAGCCGCCTCCACAAAATAAGTAATTCTTTTATGGGGCAATGTATACGGTTCTATAACAAACTTCCCAGCAGTATAAGAGAATTGTCAGTAAACAAATTTAAAACTACTATTAAAGCCAAATTGTATAGCAGGGCATATTATAAAGTACCTGACTATATTAATGATAAAAATGCCTGGGAGTGAGTCGATCCAATTATAATGTAATTAATAAATTATGTAAATTTGTTTGGATACCAAAAGAGGGATGCCTGAGTTTTTTGGCAGTATTTTTATCAGTGCTCACCTAGTCATAAACTGCACGGTTGGGGAAAAAAATGTGACGATTCCAAACAAATGTAGCCATTTTTACGGAATAAAAAGATTTTGACTTTGACTTTGACGTCAAGATGAAGTCTATCTCGTTTTTCGTCAAACCATTCGGGCTACTCCAAGACCTTTTTCAAGAAGGAGTTCATCATAAAGAGTTCCTCCTTCTCCATGAAGTTCACCAGCAGTTGTCCCCTTTGGTTTCGTAGCCCGATTCGAAATTGTCCCATAATCAGCTCATTACATTGAAGTCCCCCACTGTCCTGTGTAGTGAGTTTTAGAGGTATGTATGGCTTTGGAGATATCCTCTCACGTAGCCTCCACCTCATCATCGGGGTATGACGAAGTTAGTGCGTAGACCTACGACTGATCTTCAGCGAATACCGTTAGGTAATTGAGTTAGGTTAGGTTAAGAGTATAAGGCAGGCGGCCCTCGCTGACACAGCCTTGATCTTTAGTTTTCCTGATGTGGGGCTTACCGACGATAAACCCGACACCATATTGGGACAGACGGTCGCACTCCCTGTAAAGCAAGTTGCCGGATTTCAGGATCACCGTGTCCATCCCCCTGTCTTCGTATTCAGACAGTTCTATTATATCCCAACGCAAGTTGCTTAGTTCCTTTTCCAGCTCCACTGTCTTCTCGTCGGCCCTCATTGTACGCGTGTTGTATGTTGCCAGGGCAAGTCTATTGTGATGGTAGCCGTGGCGTCAGAGCCGGGGATTCTTAGTATCGATTAACCGCATCCACGTGTTTTTCGTATTCTTCGTTATTACCAGTCGGGAGTAAACTCCAAAAGTACTTAACGTACCCTTTCTTAAAAATACCCAAACTAAGGCATACAGACATGTTCATGCACATAAATGTTTGTGCTGTGTGGGAATTGGACCCACGAACGTCGGTATTAAAGAAACGTAACAGCACTTTCACCACTATGCCACCGAGCTCGTCAATATCTGAAAGATACGCTTCATCGCAGCGCTTTATGCATACCTATCTGTCTAAATGGCTGGAAAGTTAATTATTAAAATTATGCAGGCTGTGAATATGTGTGTGTGTGAATAAGTTATATGGCGCTTGGTTTTTTCTGTCTAACACTCACAGGACTTAGCGTGAATATATATGTAGATAGATTTTAAAAGTGTAGGTATTAAAATGGGTGGTGTGATTCGTAGACCTTGCTATATTTTATACACTGTTTTATTATCTTGACGACTTCTCTAATTAGCGTCTTCTCTTAATCATAGCGAAAAGAAAACATGAATGTATTTATATATCCTCATTCATACTTGTACATCTTATCTCATTGCTTAGTTAGCTTAGTTACTCAGCAATATCCAGGTTTAAATTCGATTACTTTTGGAGTTTACTCCTTAAGGAATAATTTTGAGTTATCAGGCCCGGTACGGATATTTTATGAGGACAAAAAACAAGTGTTAACTAAAAGTGACGGCGTTACGTTCGTCCGCTTAAAAAGAGACAAACATATACATCTGTAGGATTTAACGTGCGAGAGAATGAGACAGAAGTATTAAAAAGAGACAAGTCTCCACTGTACCCGTCGTATTGTTTCTAAATTAAGAAAACGTAACATCGAAGGAGAACCATACCAAACAGCTTTGAGTAATTTACTATCGTGCTGCCGTCGAAAAATCTAAAGGTAATTTGCTAAAACGAATAGTAGAAAGATTAAATTGTGAAGGACCGTAGTCTCCCCTGTATCACGAATTTAAGGCAAATAGGCGCATTGATCAGGCCTTTGTTTGTAATATTAAACTTGAAAATACCCACACCCTTGGTGTAGAGGAGACTACTCATGCATTTGTATGCTTTAATTCCGAATGACTGTCCTGATGATAGTGACTACCATCGCGAGGTGATGGCCGCGGTAGATCTGTGCCCTACCACTCCAATGTCGACTGTGGTGTCAATAGACGAATTTCTACATGTTGTTAAAACATTATCAACAAATAAAGCTTCTGATGATGATAAAATCTCAAACAAAATGATCAAGGAAGTTTGTAAAGTAGCTGCTGAACCTATTTTAAAGGTATTAAACCGGTGTATGTAGAAGGTAACTTTCCTGGAGTTCTGCACAGTGGTGTTATAAAGATAATACCAAAAAGCGGTGATAAGCAACCCTACGATGCGAAGTCTTATCGCCCTTTTACCCTACTAACATCGCTGGGTAAACTACTTGAACGTTTAATTGTACGTTGGCGCTAAATTTCATAAAAATCAATAGGGCTTTACCATCGGCAAGTCTACTGTTGCCACATTCGGGGTAGTATACTATTCTGATTTGGTGGCAACAAGGGAGAATTACCGGGCGTTTAGGCGGTTCTGCAATCTATATTATTGCAATCGATGTGTTAGGTAACAACTTACAATTTAGGTCCCAATAGTGTTAGACATTTGATAAACCGTGGTGCACGGCAGTTGAGCTTCACTTGACTAGCCATCTCTTTTAGGTGTTTTAATGCCTTATTTGTCATATTGCTGTCTCTCACTTTGCCAAGAGGGGAAGTCAATTCAAAACTTCCTACTCTTACAAATTTCTTCTGATTAAATTCGTTGTGAGTTCCAAGGCAGCTGTAGTTTTAACTCCCGGGACAGCAATGAACTTCACTGTTCATTGCCTTTTCGGTGATCGCCGCTGTTAATTCTGGCTACACAGGAGACACAGTGGTGGAAATGAGTGGTGGGCCTGTTCCGTATACAACGTCGGGAGGCATGCAAGCATACAGCCAACATGATAAAGCGGTTATCGTAGTCTAAGAACGCTTGCAATGCTTTAAGTATCGCTCGCTCGATTTAATTTAGATGTTTATCCCAAAGATTCGAAGATACAGCACAGTATAGCACGCCGTAATTTTCATGGCGCTTACGCGTTTCGTTCAATGTAGTACAGCAATGAGTTGTTGTCGATCGGCAACAAAGCATAGTGCAAACAATTGGTTCGCGGTATCAGTTCTAGTTCTAGTAGGTACTTACATAATAATTCAATGTACATAGATACGTAATTTTGCGGCCTTCTGCAGTGTTATTGTAAGCCAATGTTTTGCTCATCCTGAACACAGCACTCATAAAATGATAATAGCATCCTTTAATACTTCTCTCATTGCTTGAATTGCTGCGATTTCGTAGTCGCATTGATACGTACTGATATTCAAATGAATTTGTTCTTACAGTATACTGAATAATCGTCTGTAAGTATTCTGTTGCATATTTGGCAGTAAAGTGAAGACAATAGGAACGAAATCAATCGCATCTTTGTCTCCAGCAATGTCCATATGCAACGTGTACAATTGATAAAACGGAGTCGGTGTTACTTTAAAAGTGCCATCACCGTAAATACCTCTAACTGACTGAAAACGTTCGCGGTGCTTGGGACGTGGCAATGTTGAAAATATTACAATTCTGTCATCTGATTCAGTTTTGTAGTCATCAAATAAAAAGAAATCTTCTACAAGATGTTGTGGTAATCTTAAATTTTCTGACTTTGACCAGTTTGAATTTTCATGATCGTTGCATGAATTTGTTCCGGGATCTGTATAGTAAATTTTTTTTTGATGTGAATGCCGGAATAGCATATTCTATAGCCTTAGATGACTGGTTTAAAAAAAAAAAATATCTCATAAATTTTTGGAATAGAAAATTATCACATAAAAAAAGATAAAAATCATTTATTTGCCATTAGGCCTTTACGGGCACTTAGATACGTCTTACATTCTTTAAATTAGATCAAATTGTATCTTAATAATTTTCCCGTTTTTTTTTAGTTTTAATCTCTCGCTATACCTCACTTTGCATCTGTCCATTATTCAATCTATCAAATTCCGTTCAAAATCACGAGCACAGGTATGTTTTCCCACGCGTATTATGTCATTTTTACAGTTGAGCGTAATTGATGTACGGCAATCATGTCGGTTGCAACAACGCCAGTTTGTAGTGCCAGACTCATTTTTCATACAAAAATTGTACTTGTAGCCGGCATGTAGAAGGGTTGGCTTGTATTTTTAAATAAGATTTTTTTAAATAAACTCAAATTATGAAATCAAATGTCTGAATGCAATGAAACGACAATGACGACGTTATCATTTAAAAAAATAATTATCACATACATCATACCAGTATTACAAATAGCAAATAATAATAATAAATAAATAATAAAAGTTCTTTATTGTCTTTTCACACAGTTTGACACAAAAGATATATATATATAGGTATATAAAATACAAAGGTGAATAATGTAAACTATGCGACCTTACAATTGTGTAAAACATTTTAGTGTGAGAAGCTGGTGCATGAAGTAGGCTTTATATCATTTTATGAGTCAACATGTCATTGTTATGTTAACCGGATAGTTCGACATATAAGAGAATATTAAAAAATATTGCTAGGCAAACTTTCGTAGTAATAAATAAAATGCATTTTTCACATTAAATGTCCGATTTCGGTTACATTGAGAATCTGCTATTTCTATATAATCTAATATTTTAAGAATCTGATATTATGAGAATCTGATATGTTTGTCCTGTGTGTGAATCGAACAGCAGCCGGGCTCGTCAGGTAGGAGCTACTTAAGTGGTAAAAAAAAACAATTAGCCACGCTCATCAGAACGAATCAGATCTCATTCGAAATAATCTGATAAACTAAGCACTCATTGGTACGTAGAATATTTTATGAACGGCGAGTCCTCCGGGGCACGTCCGTGGAAATGGAATCACGTTCAAAACGCATAATTACGATTGCAAACGCTTTTGCGCGAAAGGGGGAGAGTTGCTTTTTTTTTTAATTAATACATCAGTTCAGGTTTCAGATTAAAACACCTACGTGACTTTCATGTTCTCTTCGCGAACATTTACGCTAATTGTACTTTTTTTTTTAATTTTACTTTGTGTTAAAATAAAAATTATTGAGATTAGTTGGTCTCATTATTTAAAAAACAAATTAATCAAACCCACTAAACATCCATTTTTTGTATGAAAAATAGAGTCAAATGATATTTTTTTTATACAAAATCGGGAGGCATGCAAGCATACAGCCCACATGATAAAGCGGTTACCGTAGTCTATGAACGCTTGCAATACCTTAAGTATCGCTCGCTCGACTTTGAGACCACTCTTTGAGAGTTTACTGGTGACCTCACTCAATCACAGGAACACAACAACCCTTCAGGGCATTGTTATTTGGCTGCGATTTTTTTGTGAGGTGGCGCATCGAGGGTCATACCCCAAACGGGCCGCTTATATGTGCCCTACCTCCCTTAAAATCAACCGGACTAAGATGAACAGACATATTCATGCACACAAATGTTTGTCTTGTGTAAGAATTGAGCCCACGACCGTTGGTGTAAAAGCAGCGTATCAACCAATGCGCCACCGAGCTCGTCACGATACCGTTTTTACCACAATGCCTTTGTAGAACCTGGAACAGAGATAGTTCCGTACATAATCGTAATTATCCTACTAGTGTTTTCGGATTTATGTACATATTTGTAATTGTCACTAGCTCGGTGGTGAAGGAAAACACCCTGAGGTAACCCGCACGCGTTTCTTAGACGTGCGCGTTTCCTCAGGATTTTTGCATTTACCATATTTCGAAAATCGCGAGATTTATCTATGATAAAAGTCTGGTTTTCCCTTTGGGTTATGGCGGTCTAATGGCAGTCGTTTCATGTCAAAAGTATCTTCACCAAATCCTCACGCTCAGCGGAACACGCCAATACACAGAATTAGGAAACGGGATAAAGCTACGAAAAAGGACTTTTGTAAAACCTATTCATGCCTTTTCATGAACGCAATGCTGCTATTTGTTCATACTGCAGAAGAAGTTCATACCACAACTTAAAAAATATTAATACGTTTCATATTAATTATTGGAAGTTCAACAATAACTTTCTTAATTAATTATCTTTTTCAAATTCGAGAGTATTTTAAATTAAGTTATGAAAGATTTCAATTAAATTGTAAGTCATAAAATTGGTGATATTATTTTGTAAATATGAGGTTTTTGTTTTGTTTTCTAGGGTAGTTTTTAGGGTTCCGTACCCAAAGGGTAAATCGGAACCCTATTACTGAGGCTCCGCTGTCCGTCTGTCCGTCCGTTCGTCCGTCCGTCCGTCTGTCACCAGGCTGTATCTCACGAACCGTGATAGTTAGATAGTTCAAATTTTCACAGATGATGTATTTCTGTTGCCGCTATAACAACAAATACTAAAAAATAGAATAACATACATATTTAAGGGGGCTCTCATACAACAAACGTGATTTTTTTTGCTCGTTTTTGCTCGATATTGATAATGGCAACAGGTAGACGCTTAAAATATTCACAGAATATTTATTTATATATTCACTTTAAGAATAAATAATTAAATTAAAATAAAACAAATATTTAAGGGGGGCTCCCATACAACAAACGTGATTATTTTGCCGTTTTTATAGATAGTGGTACGGAACCCTTCGTGCGCGAGTCCGACTCGCACTTAACCGATTTTTGTCCCCCATCTGGAACAGAAACCCGGATGCACCCGCCACCGTCGCTGTCACGACAGCTTTGGTCGTCGTTGCGATACAGGCGCTATAGATGTTAGTCGTTACAATAGCAATCTATAAGCGGTGGTGGGTGCAAGCGGTTTCTGTTCCAGATGGCGGACGACCGCAGCAGCCGAGGCGGAGACTACCGGAGCAGCCATGGCAGCGACGGCATGTTGCATCTACTAACGGTTGTGGGTAGATGCCGGCCGGCGCTAGTCCGCGTGAACTGATTGATGGCGGAAGCACAGAAAGCAGCTTAGATCAAATTGCATGTAAATTTGACTTTCGCAAAATAACGCCTGAATTTATTAACTATTTAATATTATTTTATACTTTTAATATTATTTTACATTTAAAATATCTTCTGAGCTAAAGCCAATTTTACCTGCACTTGTAATGCTCTGCTCACTAGTGAACTGGGCTCTGGCGACAGAGACCTAGAACCAGTTCTATCTAAGAAATCCAACTGACCTCTCCATCTTACAGAAACCACAGCCACATGACAACTTCATTGGAGAGTTATCGTACTCTTGGAAGTGGGGGAGGTTACCAATAAGTTCGTAAACTGCTGCAATATTATGGCCAAGTTAACCGAAACTGATGTAGCCACACGTGTGTCTGTTTATTTCCCGTGTAGTATAAAAATAACTAGACATTTCTTCCTAATTAAAGGTGGGGAAAAAGTCTCATATACTCCTATGTTACTAAAATTGTTGACCAACTATTTAGATCAAAATCTAATTAGGTTAAGTTACGCGAAGATACTTCCGTTATAAAGATTTGAATCATCAAATCGTCGCCAATGGATATGGTACTTAGGCCAGACGTGCCGTAACGAAACGCTATTTGAATTATCTATACCCGATAGGTCCGCCGCCGCTTGCATCCTTATTTAAACAATAATCAGAACAAAAAAATAAATATTTCTTGTTATACAAATAGATTTTATTAATTTCATTGATGTTCACAAATTGAAGTCATAAGTCATATCTACATACAAAAGTATAAGGAAATAGATCTTTTTGTAAATACAAATACAAAACTCTTTATTGCACCAATAAAATATACAAAATATACATAGTCTATGTAAGAAAGTACAATAGGCGGCCTTATCGCTAATGCAATTTCTTCCAGGCAACCTTAACTTAAAGGAGAATTAACATAATAAATACTATCGAACAATGAGTAACATTGCAGTGAGTATGATTTTATTGGTCAATAACACTTTTTAAAACAGAGGTTTACTACCAAAAGTAAAGATTTATCACCAAAATAAAGAAGTCAAAGAAAAGACAAAACAATTTCCTGTAAATGAATACAAGCTTGCACACCTAATATAATCATCATAATCAAAATAATATAACATAATCATAACATGGGGATGGAAATGAAAATAATATTTAGCCTTCATAACTTTATGATTAGATTACTTCGAAAAAACCCTAAACTGAAAATTACTCTCAAATTATGTGATTAAAATTTTGAAACTAATATTTAAGTAGTCTTACAAATAATTTGGATAAGAAATGATTGATAAAAAGATGTTAAATTGATAGAAGATTTACTTTGATTGATTGATTTTGCCTACCCCAATGGGAGACAGGCGTAATGATATGTATGTATGACTTTGATTTATCAGAGTATTTGCCCTGAAAATCAGTTTGATTATTTTCGTAATGTTAAATTATTTTATATAATTGTAGGTATTAAGTAAAAATAATTTTTGTTTACTAATTGGTACTATTTTAACTTGAATTAATATTTATATAATTTTAGGATATTGGAAAATAGTTATTAAGTACACAAAGATACCTATCGATGCTATAAGCGAGTATTTTAATCATTCAGAATATCGCAGGCAGCTTGTCGCCCTGGTTTGATGTCAACATTGGTGTCAGACAGGGATGCGTGCTGTCGGCTCGGCTGTTCATCCTGTATCTGGACAGTTGTCTTCAGAGAATAAGAAATATGAATGTGGGAATGCGAATGGATGACTCAGTGGTCAACTGCCTGCTTTATGCAGACGATGCGGCATTAATAGCAGAATCACCATCCGAACTGCAAACACTAGTTGCAACAATGAAAGATGATTGTATGAAGAAAGGCTTACAATTGAATGCGAAGAAAACCAAGATAATGGTATTTGAAAGAGGGACAACCAGAACGAACACTAGGATTATGATTGATGATGTTGTGTTGGAGCAAGTGAATGAGATTGTATATCTTGGAAGTGCTTTTAGCAGCAATGGAAGGTACACCGCTGATGTGAAGAGACGAGTGAGTGCCGGGAATAGAGTGAATGAAGCGTTGGGTAAACTTCTAGGCAGCCGAAATCTAAGCCAGAAGGCACAGCTCGCTGTACACAACGCGGTGCTAATTCCAACGCTAACTTATGGAAGTGAGAGCTGGGTATGGCAGAGAGAGCATGAAAGTAGAATAAATGCGGTAGAGATGCGAGCATTGCGCAAAATTTGTGGCATAACGCTTGCTGACCGCGTTCGTAATGAAGACGTGAGAGAAAGAGTTGGTCTAAAAGAGAGTATCGGTGTTAAGATAGAAAATAAGAATAGAAAGGGCATGCTCCGTTGGTTCGGACATGTAGAAAGAATGCGGGACGAAAGAATGACGAAACATATATACAATGCAAAAGTGGAAGGATGTAGGAGCCGAGGAAGGCCGAGACTAACCTACCATGACCAAATTGGTCGTGTTTTATCAGAAGGTGATGTCAGAAGCCCCAGGAACCGGCGAGCGTGCATGAAAAGAGCTATGAATGTCACAGAAGCGAGTGAAGTATGCAAGGACCGCGTCTTATGGCGCTCGGTTCTCTCTGCCTACCCCGCAAGGGACTTGGCGTGAAGATATACATACATACACATACATACATACATACATTATTTAATAATTATAAAAAAATTAACAATTTTTTTTGACCCGGCTACGATAAATTGTCGGTAGTTCGGTACCTGATTTAGATGGCGATGGTTCTAGCCTTATAGGAACCAAGTATATTGAGGGTCTTCTTTAATATTTCATCTAAATGAATGATTATCATCATCATTTCATTTAAATGAATGAAATATGTATACAATATGGTGCCCGTATTTTTATTTAGTAGGTACAGAAGTTTTTAGTTTTATGAGTATTTGTACTTTTCACTAATTTGACAATAAATATATTGCGTGGACATGAATTATTTTATTACAAAATAAGACTTAACAGCAAATAAATTCTTTGGTGGAAATAAATATTCATTCATTACTAGGATTGGAAGCACCAAATTATTCTGAGGTTCATTAAAATGTTAGCACCTTTTGGAAAAAATAACCGTGAAAATAATTACATCCGATTAAATTAATAGAAAGATAAGTTATTTAAGTAAAGACCACAGGAGAACAGTGGTTTTTCAGATTTTATTTTGATTTCATACTTTTAGTAATCGACCAAGTCACAATTAACAAGTAATAATTTAAAATTGGACTTTATTGAGTAACAATAAGAAGTTCTGGATCCAAAAAGACCACTCTCCTTGTAAAGGCAAACTATTAAAAAGCAGGTTTCTGTTTATTACGATAAAGGGATACAAGTTCGCCGTAGATGTCATTCAACTATGTCTAGTCATACCCATAGATTAATCATATTAATCAGAACTTGGTCCAAATCACGTTAAAATTGTACTTTTTTTTATGAAGTTCTACTCTTTGGGTGTTATAATCTTTAAATGCTGCTAAATTATTAATGACTGTTACTCTCAAATAGAGATTCCTCTAATGCATTGTGTAACTAATTCTAATTATATCTAAACATCATTATCTTAATTGGCATTTGTACTACTTATCAATAAACTTAACTAAAATTACATCCCTTTCAATTATCATAATTGTCACAAGCCTTTGTCACTATTATAAATTTACATTTACATATTTCCTAAAACATTTCTTCGTCTTCAATAGTTAAAACGAAGCAAAGATGGAGTCTGCTCTTGAGAACAGTACCTTAATACTGTACTTGGTTTATTATATCTGCATCTTTCATTATCACATCCGAATCTCTGTTTATGGTGTCAATGTTTATGATATTTTCTAAAGGATAATACGGAATGTTCTATTGAGATCGCCTGGTTGTAATTATGAAGGAAAACATCGCGAGGAAATCCGCACGCCCGCGAAATTTTATTTTCAAAGACGTGTGTCCTAACCTAAAAAAGGCCTGGTTCGTCCTCGGGTTATGGAGGGATGTCGACAGTCGCTCTATGTAAAAACAGTATCTTCGCTGAATCATTAGGATCCTTAGGATACCTAATGGATTAGGAAAGGGGATAACACTACGAAAAAGAAGTTCTATTAAGATTTCGAGTGTAAGTTTACAGGAATAGTCGCTATCTGAATGGATGTTGGAGCAACTAATGTTCTACGATTATCAGCTTTTCTAGAAATTATTTGTCCTGAATACACTATCTTTCTTCACATTATATTTAAATAATGTCAGCCACTAAAGATTTGTTTTTTTTTTCTATTTCACAAGTTGTGTTTGCGTTGTCATACTACGCAGGTACTTAGACTGCTTCTGCTAAACAGACCTGTATGGAACTATGTAATAAAATGCACTTCGGCCAATTGTAATGAATTCTATCATTGCAATTGAGGTAATTCTGTCTCCGGTCATTACCATGGTACCATCGAGCTCATTTCAATTATCAGTAGTTAACAGTAAGTGGCTCTAGTTACTTGTACATACGTATTTTTATATACTTAACCATAGATTCAATATACGTATTCGAATTTTTTTAATCAAATAATTATTTTAGCACGACAGAAATTTCCAATTTACACATATATAGTGATATTCATAAGTATGTAATTAGAATAATATCACGAAGTTATATACTTCATGACTTACGTATTTTATGCTGTGCCAATTAAATTGAGATTTGCATGATTTTGTATTACCTGATTATTTGCATTTTGTACAATGAAATTTTATTAGAGAAAGTCAAATCCATCATGCCAATACGTGAGTCGAGAAGGTTTTCAAGTTACGTGTTTGAAAATGGATGGTGTTTTCCTAAAATTGTTGAGGATACAAATATATCTAATGTCATAACATACTCTACTGTAACCAAATAACTAGATCGATATCTCTAACATCACCTGCAATAACTAATCAGTATGTCACAACACATTTCTCTATTAACTATTTTGTACAATTATTTATAAACTAGTCTTAGAGTCACTGTTTCTTTCACTTGTAGTTGTGTCTTGTTCCTCGGCTTCCCTCAGGGAATCTGGTAATTTCATATTGTTTGTTTCTGGTAAAGTTAGAACTAGAAATGCCGACAAGCCAGCCATCACGCCGAATATGATTGTAGGTAAGTACTCGTAGAATCTTGCCTGTAACATTAACAACATGATGAGCAGAAGATATTTAGAAATTTTTAGGGTTCCGTACCCAAAGGGTAAAACGGAACCCTATTACTGAGGCTCCGCTGTCCGTCCGTCCGTCCGTCCGTCTGTCACCAGGCTGTATCTCATGAACCGTGATAGTTAGCCAGTTGAAATTTTCACAGATGATGTATTTCTATTGCCGCTATAACAACAAATACTAAAAAATATAATAAAATAAATATTTAAGGGGGCTCCCATACAACAAACGTGATTTTTTTTTTTGCATTTTTTATAGATAATGGTACGGAACCCTTCGTGCGCGAGTCCCACTCGCACTTGGCCGATTTTTAATGTTCTTAAAGTTAATTAAACTTTAAATTCATAAGAAATAAAATTAAAAAGAGATTAATATAACGAATTGTTTGAACTTAAAGGTGAAAATAGAAAATCTTTATTGGACCCTCGATAGCAGTTAGCGACTTCTTATATTTTGAAATGATATATCCTTATTATATATATATATATCTTCACGCCATGTCCCTTGCGGGGTAGGCAGAGAGAACCGAGCGCCATTAGACGCGGTCCTTACACACTTCACTCGCTTCTTTCACATTCATAGCTCTTTTCATTCAATATATCCTTATTATTGTATCTTATTCAATTCTCTTACTGATTGTTTTCAGGAACACCGTTCCTATATGAAATCTATATGTTTGTTTGTGTGTTTTTTCGAATATTCGAATTTTGACTTCAGATTCGGATTCAGCATAAAAAAGTAGAATAGGAATGTTCAGGAACACCGTTCCTATCTCTTAAGGAACATGGTCAAAACGGCCGACAAATAAAAAAAAAATTGAATTGTTATATAATTGACGAGCCAGGTGTTCCTCTGGCAATGCAAGCTTGCGCATTCTCAACTGGTTCTTTTTTAATCTGCTAGCTAAGTATGTCTAGTTACCAGTAAAGGTGTTTGTGGTGCAACAGTGGATCCTATCCTTCCTATTGTGGAACATGCTGCGAGCAGTGTGGTCCTGTAATTCGTTGGGAAAACTTCCGCGGCGAAAACATACAAGGAATTGTACGCAAGGGTGATAAAGAATTTACCGCCGAGATACATTACTAGTGACCAAACTCCAGCTGAAATAGAGAAATACAGTGTTTGAAAAAAAAGTCTAGATCTTAAATAATCAATGCATAAATGCATAGTGGTACAACTCACAAATTTTAATTTCTAAATTATGATTTTTAAAAAAATCAGTAATATTAAATGTTTATTTTTTTATATTATAATCGTAATAGGTACGACATATACATAAATCCTGCAAAGTTTGTCGGGTTGAATCTGTTAGACCTTATATATACGTAAACGTAGAACAATAGAGAAAAGGGAAAGCATATCAGGTAAATAAATTTTCATTACTAAGTGACATTTTGACGAGAAATGGCTACTTTAACATCAAGGCTGGTGGGCCCCACACAAAAAAACATTACATTCCATATAATTCATACTAAAAGTATGGGGTGTAAGTGGCTCAATGTCACCTTTAGAGCCAAAGCCTGCACGTGGTGAACCCTGCTTACCAACAGAAGAGGCTCTGGCGAAAGAGAGGTAGGGCACAACGTTAGGCCGACTGGGGAAGTATCTCCACCTCACAGAAGACGGCAGCCAAATAACAACTCCCTGGAGGGTTGTTGTGTTCCTGTGAGTGAGTGAGGTTATCAGAAGATGAGGCGTTGCTGTGTTGACAGCGGCGGTAACAACGCGCTTGCTACATTTTGTTGTTGCTAGCGTTCATAGGCTACTATATTGTTTGCTATCCGTCGTAGTATAAAAAAAATCTCACCTGGTACAAATCCGTAATTAATTAGGATTAACGCAGTCAGCAAAAACGCTATAGCAATAACCTTTTTTCTTCCGTATCTATCCAAGAATATTAACTTGCAGACATTAGCCGGTGCTTCTATAACTATAACCACAATGTAATTGACATAACTATTGCCAGATAACTCAATAGCATTTATGGAAAGACCGTAGTAGACTAGTGTAGACGTTATCCACAGGAAAGAACACGTGAGAAGTCTTTTCCAGATCATAGCAGAACCGAGGAGTTGTTTGAAAGATGACTGATTTGATGCCAAATTTTCACATTTTCGAGCATCTCGTTGCTGGGTTGCATGTTTCTCGACTTGGTCATAATGGTCCTTGGGTACGGACACGTTGTTGAATTTCTCTGATTTTCTAAGAACCTTAAGACCTTCATCGTAGCGGCCTTTACTGAAGTACCATCGGAAACTTTCGGTCAGAGTCCATATGTAAATGAAGGTAAATACCGCTGGCGTGTATATAATGAATACTAGATATCTCCAGTTTTCAAGGTGCCACGCCAATAGTGTGACGCTGACACCACCAAGGATGAACATGGTGTTGAAGAGTAAGCTGATGAACACTCTGCCTTTTGGTCCAACGAGCTCCAAGGCTGAAACAAGAAATGAATGAGCAAATGGGTCATCTAATAGTAAGTGACTATCACCGTCCATAAGCACAAGCAACACCGCAGCGTAACTAATCTACTTAAGGAGAATAATGACTATTTTCTTGAAGGGTCGGAAAGGTTAGGGATCATCATTGAGCAGTCAGAACCCGTTATATACATTTTCCCATACATTTCGCGGTCGTATTCGACCACCCGGGTTTCGAAGGGTTAAGAGAAGTTGATTCTGCAGTTTCAACGTAATTATGTACGTTTTAATTTCGTAATTAAGAGAGGTAGGGTGCATCAAAGCAGCCCGTCTGGAGAAGTACCTCCACCTCACAGAAAACCGCAGTCAAATAACAACTCCCTAGAGGGTTGTTGTGTTCCTGCGTGTGAGTGAGGTCTCCAGTAAGCTCCCAGGGAGTTGCTGTGTAAGCAGCAGAGGAGACATCGCGCGAGTGATACTTAATATATCGCAAGCGTTAATAGGCTACGGTACCCGCTTTACATCAGTTGGGCCGTATACTTGTATGCCTCCCGACGTAGTATAAAAAAAAACGTGGAAAAAAATGCCATAAAACATACAGTGGTTGAACCCAAATCATCCAGGTGAAGTTGATGAAATTTTAATTCATAGCAAATGCAAGAACTGCTTTTCCGAATACTCTCCATGATATATGTTTAAAAACACACACAGAGATGCTCATCAGGGCGTTGATTGTGATGTAATTTGATCGACTGTATCAAATGCGATCAAATAGAGTAAGTAAACACGTTTACTAATACATTTCCTCAACAACAACTCAATTTTGCGAACGCTATACATACTTCTATTTTTAGTAGAGTAGGTACCTAAGTCAATTCATGAATCAAATCATTATGTAGTGTAAGACGTAATTTAATCAGAAATATCTGTTGGGTTATGATTTCTGAACGAAATTTTTTTTGGGATCGTTACGTCTGTTTATGAAATAAGATAAGTAAGAGCGACAACGTAACAGGATATAAAATACGTGTTTGTTTATAACGAGAACGACGACGTTGCGATTTGAAAAAAAACAATTGAGAATAAGAATTTGCAAAGACATAAGATGGTATTCATAGATTATTTTCAATTAAGAAAGAACCTTAGGAACGGCGAGCGTGCATAAAAAGAGCTATGAATGTGAATGAAGCGAGTGAAGTATGTAAGGACCGCGTCTTATTTCTCTCTGCCTACCCCGCAAGGGACCTGGCGTAAAGATATACATACCTACATAGATTATTTTTATCATTTCAATTGAAGTTAATGAAACCCATGGTGATTTAACATCATTTCCTTTGTCATGTGACTTGGAATTTCCTTAAGGGATGACTATGGCTTATTATTGTATTTGTCATGATTTTTACTCCATGGACACGTTAACAAGAAAGTGTCTAAAACAAAACAACGGAAATGGGTTTTGGCGAGCAAAAAATTATAATTAGATCCAAATTAGTAACAAATGGGTACCGAGGCGTTGCGACTGCGAAGGTTAGTTATAGGCGACAAAATAGTATGCTTATTCCAAATCTTAGTGCTGTTGTTACAAATTGCTAATCTTTTTTGTCTTTGCAAAAAACGATAGTGGTAGTAATATTTTTTGTCTTTATGGAAAAAAATGATTCTTAGTTTGCTTGAATTGTTTGTAACTTTGTGGACTTTTTATATTCAGGTGGAAGATTGACTGAAGAGCCTGTAAATTATTGTAACAGGGAGTATTAATTGACATCTATTATGATGTGCTGGTTCTAACTCCATAATTTCAGGATATAAATAGAATTACGATTCTTGGTATCGAGATATCTAGCGGTGTTCGGTTTTATCGTAAAACTGGCGTAAAGAAAATTGGTATGATTAATAGAGAGAAAGCTGAACTTTAGTCTTTGCGCCTACTAAAGATTTTTGCTGTACAAATCACCGCTTCACATTCTAACTTTGGGCACGCCAATGCAAATAAATAAATTCGGCAACGTAAGAGTCACACACCTGGTGTCGAAAATCACCATGAACTACATCAGCTAGGCCTAAGGCCTACCTTAGTAGTTATATATATATATATATATATAGCGGCAGAACGTTCTATTTTTAAAATTAGTCAAAGTATTTTTGACCAGTATTCCAAAATTAAAATAGTAAAGTTTTGACATGACCCGACAAGGTATATATATAATGAGTTTATTTCAAGATTCAAGATCTAAGTGGTGAAACACATCTTTATAAAAAATAGTGCATTATTAAATAACAGTAAACTAAGGAAGGTCGGGAATAAATGAAACTCATGAGTATAAGAATATTCAATAAAGAATCCACTAAAGGGCGCAGATGACTACGAATGTCGCGAAATAGAAACAGTTCACGTAAGTAAACATGAACAGAAACCACCTGTGATTTAAAAGCACGTTGATAAAAACGAACAGCCTTTGGAATATTCTAGAAAGTCTAATTGGATGCCTGCGCTGCCTGGAAAGATAAATGCCAGACTAATTAGTCAGATAATTCCAGTTTTAGGTGATATAGCTGCACTATAGCATTACCTGTCAAAATTAAATTTTCTTAATTTGATGTATAGATAGATATATAAAGACTCCAAACAAATGTAGCCATTTTTACGGAATAAGAATTAAAAAAAGAAAAAAGAAAACCGAGCGCCACAAGACGTGGTCCTTATCCACCTCGCTCGCTTCTTTAACATTCCTAGCTCTTTTCATGCACGCTCATCGATTCGTACAGCTCTTGACTTCCTTCTGATAAAACTTTATCAATTTGGTAAGGTACGCGAGTCTTGGTCTTCCTCACTCCTACATTTAGTTTCGCATTGTATATCTATTACGTCAATCTTTGTATATGCCCGAACCAATGGAATATACCTCAATAGCTCGGCATTATAACCACATATTTTGACAACAATGCTAGCATCTCAACCGCATTTATAATATTAACATGTCATACCCAACTTTCATGTCCATACATTCATTGTATCTTCCGTTCCTGCTAAAATGCATCCGAGATACACAATCTTAGTCACTTGTTCCAACACTACATCATCAACCGTCATACTTGAGTTGTGTTTTAATGAATTATACTAAAATAATGTATACTTAGTAGATATTAAGTTTTTTTTTCTTTTTACTAGCGTTATCCCGTTTCGTACTCCTTAAGGACTGGCGGGGTCCACCACTCGAGCCTAAGGATTTAGCAAAAATATTCATTTTGACATGGAGCGACCGGCGTCAGACCTACACAACCCACAGATGTAACCAGACCTTTACTATGCTAGGTCGCTGGTCTTTTGAAATATAATTTCTTAGACCTGCAGGATTTCGCGGTGATTTCCACCGTCGAGCAAGTGATAATTACATACATGAATCTGAAAACACAAATTTACTCCCAGTAGCTGGGATTCGAACCACGGACCGTCGGTTCATGTGCTTCTATATCCATTGGGCTATATGACTTTCATTAGTAACATAATCTTTCATAATTCTGGTTACATTATGAGTAATTACAAGTACTCTATAAGATAATGGCTGCAACTATCACAAAACACATTCAAGTAAAGTAATACTATGAAAAAGAAATGGAGAAAAATCTATAAGACATTGCAAACGTTCAAGTTTCATGTCCAGTAACAGAATAAGCCTTTTAGTTTCTTTTTCAAAGGACAGTACGACGTTTTGCGGCTCATTAAGTTACTGTACTTAACTTTTATGGTTTAATTCGTTCCCTACTTTGCGGTTAAGGAACGCGTCATAATGTTTTTATAGAGATGCTGATAAAAAATTGTGATTAATGAACGGAATATACAACTGTAAATTCTAGTCGCAGTCAAAAAATACTGCACATTAAAGAATTGCACGTTCTATTTGGTAGATTATTTTTTATACCTAGTCCGATCTAAAGTTCCATTACAAATGAATACGCATTTATTTTTTTATGAAGAATGTAATCTTAGTAAAACTTATATCATATTTATTAGGAAGTCTCAGCAAAAAAAAAAAAAATTATTCTATTGGAAATGACCACCTTTGGCTTTGATACAGGCCTTTAATCTCTCTAGCCACGAATCTATGGATTTACGCACTGTTTCCATGGGAAATTTAGCCACTGAGAGACACAATGCCGGCGTGTCGTTTCGAGTAGGCTATGTCGTCTAAAATTGAACATAATTTGTAGTCTAAGGGGTTCAGCTTTTATAAAGTCCGGAATGTTAGTGTCGAGCCAGGCTTAGGTAGTTCGTGCCTTGTGACCAAGTGCAGAGTGCTGATGGAAAGTTCACGGTACATTTTTAAAAAGTGTATTGTTGAGAGGTTTCACATCACGATCCAAGACAGTCTCTTAATACACTTTGACTGAAGTCTTCACTCCTTTTTCACAAAAGTGAAGCTTTGTGACTCCTTCATAAGATACCCCCCACTAAACCATTACCGACACAGAAGGAGACCACGTTGTGCCTTTCCGACCACTTAGGCGGCTTCGTTAGAACTGAACTTCTTTGAACAACAAGCTTCTTTGAACACTTTGTCATTTTTTCAATCGTGAAAAATGTTTCATCAGTAAAGAGGATATTTCTGTGCCTTTCACCTGCGTATCGGGATAGAAGGTACTTGGATCAATCCACTCTCTTCAACTGTATGGATTGATTTAGGGCATGGCATAAGCGCCAAGCTTCAGTTCTTGTTCTGTTATAGGCGACAGAGTCCTAGCGGGAATCTTCATTTCTTTCGATAAGATTTTTCGTTTTCTAATGGGGTTTTGGCGAATTCTGGCTTTAACAGCATTAACAGCCTTTGTTGTTCTAACAGTACGCGGCTCCCTGTTCTATTATGGTCTTCAACAGAGGAAGTGTTGGTATATCTATACATAGTACGATATATGAACATACGGCTGATATCAAGCTTTTAAAGTGTCTTAAATGTGACCAACGGCGACGGCTCCATAACTACTTTGTGCAATGCCATCACTGTAATCCTATTTTCTTTAACGCCATGCCACGGTGGCGGGTGCATGTGGTTCACATTTCAGATGGCAAACACTCGCAGAGACGACCGTAGCAGCCGAGGCAGAGACGACCGGAGCAATCATGGCAGCGGCGGAATGCATGTAGTGGGTGGTTGCCGGCCGCCAGTAGTTTGGATGAACTAATCGAGAGCGGAAGCACACAAAGTAGTTTAGAATAAATAGACTTTCACGAAATAACGCCTGAAGTTCTATGCAAATGGACATGACACGTGAAATATTCTAAATCTGTGATATGCCAGTTATTCTCTTCTACGAATCTCAAGGACAATCGAAACTCATACGAATACTTAAAAATTGAAATTGACCATAAAGGAAGGATTTTTACTTACGTATAAAAATCCTTCCTTTATGGTCCAGACCAACTGATAGACATGTATTTCATTTTTAATAATTTGGAAAAGGACTTAGCGGGTAGAACAAGATTTTTCCATTCCATAAAATAACATTAAGAAATTGCTCACAATTTGACTACTCTTGTCGCTAAAATGTAAGGTACTGTATCAGGTGATGTTAGTAAATATGTAGTTTCATAGAAGTGGGAGCCTAGTGATGATGAGTGGTTCAAATCTTGGCGTGGGCATGTACCACTAAATTCGTGTTTTTTATGTACATATTTACAATTATTACGGTGCGGTGAAGAAAAAGTCGTAAGGAAAACTGCACATTCAAGAAATTATGTTTCAAAAGACGTGTAACCTAACCTAACCTAAACGAAAGGTCTGGTTTTCCCGGCGGGTTGTGGAGGTCTGACGACAGTCCCTTCATATTAAGGTTAGTATCTTCGCCAAATCCTTACACTTAGCTAGCGGACCACGCCAATTCCAAGAGATTAGGAAATGGGATAACGCTACGAAGAACAAAGTACACAAATCTACTTTAGTGTGTGCTAAATTAAGTGCTAGTATTGTAGCGCTGCAAAAAATGTAAGTCTGTTTTCACGAACACTATTTGGTTGTATAGAATGGTTCGCCATGTCGCAAATAAATTGCTACGGTCGCTTGATATTTTCGGTTTTTTCCCCTAATTTAAGCGAGTTTAATGTCAGCGAGTACTATATAGAACTGCCAGACTCACCTGTACGTGATACATCTTTCCAACTAATAAATAAACAAAGCGAAAACGATTTTTTATAGTACTACGCACGGGAGGCATACAAGCATACGGACCACCTGATGTAAAGCGGCTAGTAGCGTAGCCTATGAACGCTAGTAATACATTAAGTGTCACTCGCGCGATGCCGCCTTTACTGCTATCATAGCAACTCCTTATCAGCTTACTGGTGACCTCACTTACGCGCAGGAAAACAACAGCCCTCTATGGAGTTGTTATTTGGCCGCGGTTTTCTGTGACGTGCAGGTACCAGACGGGCTGCTATGATGCGACCTACCTCTCTTTAAAACTTCCAGACCAAGACAAAGAGACATGTTCATGCACACAAATGTTTGTCCTGTGTGGGAATCTAATCCACGAGCGTTGGTGTGAAAGTAACGTAACAGCGCATTTCACCACCTCGCTACCGAGATCGTCGACATTAAGGCAAAGTTATCTTTAGTAAAGACTCTACTAAAAATAACATATCTCCCTATTTTTTTTAAAGGACCGCGTGCTACGATGCGTGTTCTTTCTAGCTAGCTGTAATTCTATTTTTTTAGTAGTGTTTTTAGTAATAATAAGCCAGAATGCGGAAGTTCTTTACAAGAGACCGCGGTAAGATAAAGATAAAAATCATTTATTTGCCATCAGGCCCTTATGGGCACTTAGACACGTCTTACATTCTTTAAATTAGATCATATTGTATCTTAATAATTTTCGATTTTTGTTTTAGTTTGAATCTCTCTTTTTAGGGTTCCGTACCCAAAGGGTAAAACGGAACCCTATTACTGAGGCTCCGCTGTCCGTCCGTCCGTCCGTCCGTCTGTCACCAGACTGTATCTCATGAACCGTGATAGTTAGATAGTTGAAATTTTCACAGATGATGTATTTCTGTTGCCGCTATAACAACAAATACTAAAAAATAGAATATAATAAATATTTAAGGGGGCTCCCATACCACAAACGTGATTTTTTGCTCGTTTTTGCTCGATATTGATAACGGCAACAGGTAGACGCTTGAAATATTCACAGAATATTTAGTTATACATTCACTTTAAGAATAAATAATTAAATTAAAATAAAACAAATATATAGATAATGGTACGGAACCCTTCGTGCGCGAGTCCGACTCGCACTTGGCCGATTTTTTAATCTACCAGTGACCATTTCTTGGACGGCTATTGTTTTCCTGAATATGAATGAGGTTACCAATAGTTCTTGAGGTGTTGCCTTCTGTAGGGTTACTTTTGACGGTAATTCTAAACCCAATCCAATTTAAATGTTGAAATTTTGAGTAATATTACATAATCCCGTCTACAATTTGTAAAACACGAGATTTAATCTCATTAAATGAGTCATACTAAGCAATCGACCATTAAAATCCAATCAATTAAAATTTGAGAGCTATCGATATTTTTAGTATATATCGGAATTAGTTTCCAAACTAACCCAGCTGTTCATTATTACGTGTGTTGCAAGTGTCCATAGGCTACGATAACTGCTTTACATTAGGCAAATGGAATTTTTGTTTGCTATCGTAATATAAATAAATTCACAGTATATATATATATGTATATACACTACATCTTTTCATCAAAATCTCAATTACTTTACCATTTCCATTGCTTCGTTTGTTGGAATGTAAAAAAAAATATAATTCATTAATAATAAACGAAGTTATTTTTTTTACATATGGCAATGATTATCGTTTGGCCTTAGAAGCACTAAAGGTACGTGTGGTGGTCTAATATATTTGTTTTGTTTTCATATTGTTTCGTCATAGGAAACATGTACTTGTCGGAAGCCTTACACCAGGAAATATCAGCGCGCTAGTCAATTAAATTGTAATTGCTATCGATAAACCACATTATTTACGAGCTACGTGATTCAGACATTCTGAGACTGCGGAAACTAAACATACAAGGGAGTTTAAGAAGAATTTCTAGGAGTGGGTCTTTAACAAATTTGGGGTGTAAGTGTTATGTAAGTACTATGTGGAACTATCAGTGCGCGAGTCCAACATGCACTTAGTCGGTCTTTTCCTCTAACGGCCCGAATTTTCCAACAAAACGTTTATTTATTCGATTAAATAACTACCCATCTAAACAATTGGCATGGAACAGATCGGCAATTATGCTTTGTTCTTTTTTTAGCCCCAGTCTTTCGTTGGTTTCCCTCTCAGTGTTCGATAAATTATATTTAAATGATTATTTGAACATGACGTTTATACAGTTGCTATTGTGATATTGATAATGAATTGAATATTTTGGATGTTATTCTTGTAAACAACCGGCAGGAGCCCGCGGCTTGTTGCTATTAAATTCAAAATTTGCTCGTTGCGACGTTCCAAGAAATAAAAACAACATATTAAGAGTATGGAGGGATATTCAATCAATCAATTTTCAGTGTAAATGCAGTTATATTTTCAAACTCTCATAAATAATAGCATTTAATGTAGAGCCAAATTACATAGATATTCGATACATAGGTTCAAACCACAGAGGATGTTGTTTGGCTTATTATTTTTTAATTTAATAAAGTTAGGGAAAAACAAGGATAGAAAAGCGAAAGAAAGAAATACTTCCTTTCTTTTTCTTCTCTGTATTCTAAGATGATATATCAAAAACTCTTTTAAGTGTTTCTTAGGTTTAAACCAGTTGAAAATGCGCAAGCTTGCATTGCCAGAGGAACACCTGGCTCGTCAATTAAATAACAATTTAATATTTTTTTTAAACTTTGTCGGTCATTTTAACCATGTTCCTTAAGAAATATGATATTGGTTTTTGACATTCCTATTCTACTTTTTAATTTACTTTTCGAATCTGAAATAAAATTTCAAAACTTTTTTAAAAAAATTGTCTGTCATTTTGACCATGTTCCTTAAGAGATAGGAGGTTGGCTTTTCAGTCATTCCTATTCTATTTTTTTATGCTGAACCCGAATCTGAAGTCAAAATTCGAATATTCGAAAAAAAGCGACAGACAAACACCGGCAAACGCACACACAGACAAACTATAGATTTCATATAGGAACGGTGTTCCTGAAAATATAACATTTTGGATACATCTTTCTTATTCACTGCACTCTAAACTTCATATTACTCAATAAGTGTCATTTTACAAAAATGTTAAATACGTGTCTTTTGTATTTATATTATTTCAAGTAACCAATAAATAAAAATAATGAGCTACGTGTTTCATTACGAGTTCTTTATTAGTATTTAATTTCATAGCCATATCCACTACGTGAAAAAATGTCGTACAAAAACAACCCCTTCCTTTTCTAAAAATCCATAGCCAGCCGTTTACGGTTAGCTTCTATATATTATTATAGATTACCTAGTCTTGCCATAAATACTGAAACAAAGAAAAAAAAAATCTATTGCAAATAACATGTATTACGTTTACAGTGTGTTAGTTTAATACATAAATATAAAACAATTTAAAATATAAAAAGCTTATTCGATGTGGTCTCCATTGGCTGCCATACAGTCCTTTAACGTTGGGGCCAGTTATCAATAGAAGCACGCACTCTTTCCATGGGAAAATTCTTCACTGCCAATCGTACGGATTGTTTTAGGGACTCCAAATTATCATGGCGTTAAGAGCAAGTGGTGCTCTCTAAAACTGACCATAAATCATAATCCAGCGGATTAAGATCGGGACTAGACGACGGCCAGTCTTCAGCTCTGATAAGTCCGAAACGTTCCGTTCCAACCAAGACTGCGTAGACCGAGCTTTATGACCCGGCGCCGAGTCTTGCTGGAAGGACCATTCTTGGTTATTGAACATGGTGTTGTTAGTGGGCTTCACTACCGTCTCAATAATGGTATCTTGATACACTTGTGCCGATGTTTTGATACATTTTCACAAAAGTATGGCTTAGTCACTCCTTCATAGCTAATACCCCACCAAACCATCACTGAAGTCGGATAATGCCCACGTTGCACTCTGTCGACTAATTGGGAAGCTTCCTTGGAGCTTTGAGAATAAACACGGTCATTTTGTTTGTCAAAATGTTGCTCAATCGTAAAAATTTTCTCATCCGTAAACAAAATTTTTCTGTGAACTCCCTTTGCGTACCGCTTCAGTAGTTGTTTCGATTTTACCACCCTATTCTTTTTTAAATTATCAGTTAAGAAATGACCAGTACGTCTCTTATAGGCTGCAAGTCCTAAGTCATCTTTTAAAATACGCGACATGGTGCTATCTTCATCTCCGAGATAAAATCTTTTGCTTTCAGACAGGATTTCTTCGAATTCTTTCCCTTACTGCTTTGACCACCTTTTTCGTAAGAACACTACGTGGACGGTCAGATCTTATACTGTCACAAACAGAGGAGATCTCATTGTACCTATTAATAGCCCGGTACACAAACATTTTACTAATACCAAGCGTATGGAGAGTTTTAAAAATTGCATTTGGCTCCATACCTACTTTGTGTAATGCAATCACAGCGATTTGGTTCTTTTTATCACCCCACTTCATTTTAATATCGCAAAATATTGTGCAATGTATTGGCGCCAAAAGGAGAAAATACAATGAACGATCATATAAAAATGACAGATTCCAAATTCAAATCTAATATTTTGTTTATTTTTAATTGTAACAGTATTTATGGCCAGACTAAGTATATGTGGTGTCATCTCTAGTACCAAGCATAGTTTGTAACATATAAGTTCTGAAAACTTTATTAAAGAGCATTAGATCTATCTGTAAGTTTGAACTTAATGTACATTAAGTTATTCTATTCAACATCATCCAAGTGTTTATCCTGGTCGCATCTACGCTTTCGTTTCTGAGCCTAGAGTCCGCATTCCCGCTTTTACTTCTGCACTTCTCGCGGTGAGTGCTCGCTCGTGGGTTCGATTCCCACACAAGGCAAACATTTGTGTGCATGAACATGTCAGTTTGTCTTGGTCTGGGTATTTTCTATGTATAATAGGTATGTATTTACAAAAAAAAAAATGTATTTACGTATGTTTATCAGTTGTCTAGTACCCATAAATAACACAAGCTTCGCTTACTTTGGTCTAGATGGCGCTGTGTAATTTGTCCGACAATATTTATTTATTTATAAGCACTTGAGCCTACTACTTCTAGCAGGACTTTCTCTTTTCAGTAAGCAACGTTGCCACAGCGTTAAATCCACGTTCACACAAATATGACGTTGGGAATGCTATCAAAAATCGTTGAACGATCGACCACAATCCAGGCTACAATTGAGGGATTGGCTTTTGTAGCCAACATTCTTGGTAGCCATTTTTGAATTTGATTTCTATTTCCTCATTCGTTGTCAGTTCTATAAGTTCTTCTTCTAGCTGGGGTGAAATTGCTGAAATTTGAAAAAGGATCCTACACACAGTCTGGTATTTCCAATTTCCAAAAGCCCTAGAATCTTTCTATGAAATCGCTGTGGAGGTTTCCCAAATGTTGGTGGTAGACAAGCAAGTCGTCGTTGTTGCAGGATACTGATAAATTGGAAAAATTGTCGCGTTAATGTTAATTAATTGGAAAAATTGTGGAACTCACGTCTCCCGATATTCTTCTTATGTAAGAGCAGCTTGGCTACGAAAACAGCAAAGACTTTTTAAGTTTTTATTAAGTTCAAGTCATCTTCTTGAAGTTGGAGATTCATATCATTAAGCAATTTATAATGGTCTGTCAGATACGCGATATCATTCTTTGATGAGATGAGGTTGTCGCGCAATTCTGTGTCTTTGTTTTACAAGAACTGTATGACAGAGTCAAACACATTGTAAAATCGAGTCAGACCATTTCCTTTTGATAGCCAACGTACTTCTGTGTGAAAGATCCTTCGGTTGAAATCTTCATCATTAGCAACATAAAGCTGAATAAATTATCTGTCACTTAAAGAGTTTTTTCGGATTTTATTGACTGCTTTGATGACATGTTGCAGTGATTGAAACAGTCGTTCATTTAAATTTCTAGCAACCAAATGTTGTCGATGAATGACACAATGTAGAGCAAGTAGATCTGGAATTTTGTTTTTTAAGTACGCTATGAAGCCTTTTTGACACCCTGTCATAGCCGGAGCGCCATCTGTAGCAGCTGATATAACATTCTTCAAGGGAATTCATTTCTCTTCACAAAACTTTTCCAGTGTATTAAATATGGTTTTTATTATTTGACAGAAATTTAGAGACAGACATGTGTCTGTCTCTAAATTTCTAGCAAATAATTGTTCTTTCATCTTTAATAAACCGTACGACTCACTCACGTAACAGCAACAATGCTTCATTAGTTGGCAAACTCATCCAACTGAATTGACAATTGACTAGTGTTCAGATGATTGCACAATGATTCTTTAATGTTTTCAGCCTTTTCATCAATTCGTCTTTGCACAGAACTATTGCTCAAAGGATTTTTTCGGATAATACCTATCTGCCGCCGGTTTATAGACCACAGTAGTTATAACTTCTTTTATTACCGGCAAAATTAACATTTCTTCGATGGTGTGTGGTTTACGTGTTTGAGCAATTAACAAAGATATATTGTATGGAGCTCGAAGTCCGTCATCATCTTGCTTAGCAGCCGCCGAAAAAGTTTTGATACACTTGGCTGAGCACTACATTTTTGTCTGACAGACTGCCCTAGATCTTAGTCTCTGAAAGCAACTATCAAGATACATAATAAACAGCCGAGCTGACAGTATGTAACTCTGCTTGACACCGATGTTGACGTCAAAGCAGAGTGATATGCAACCGGTCACCCGCGCACATGCTGCACGACCCTCATAAGAGGACTGTACAGCACGTGGTAGGGAACCATCAGTATCTCATTAATCAAATCCATGAGGCCATTTTGTTATAAGAAACAAAGAAAGAAAGAAAATTACCCCTAGATATTAAAATGCTCGATTGTAAACGCTTTAAACCAATGTTGACAAAATGGCTGTTGGAAAAATCTTAATAGTAATATAAAAGACTTTTTGTAATAAAACTAAGAATTTTTAGACATTTCGTTAAAGTATACATTATATTTGATTGTATTTATCATTCTATTAATTTTATTTAACGTAAAATGGGACGAATTATTTATCTACATGCTGTTAATTGTTTTGTTTTTTCTTTAAGTAGCTATAATTTATGTAATCAACTACAGACTAAGCTTTTGCATGCCATTTGCAATATTGACGGAACATGCTGAACTATTCAATATAAAATTATCTATCGATGTACCACGTATTCTTTCATTTCATTTCAATTCCATATCCTGGCAATATGTCCCAGAGATCGCGCAACTCTGCTATTTAATGCAGTAAAATTGTAATGTTTTTATGAAATGTATATCTATATATATAAAACAAAGTCGTGTTAGTTACATCATTTATAACTCAAGAACGGCTGGACCGATTTTTATGATTTTTGTGTTTTTGGATTTGTCTTCGTCCGGAATAGGATAATAAGTGTTAAAAGAATTTATACAATCTAATAAGTTAACACACCATTTATTGTTCCTGAGGCGGTACGAAGTTAGCCGGGTCAGCTAGTATTTAATAAATCTAAGCAATGAACGTTATTGTCTAGCAGCTATTTCCGTGGAATGGAATTTAATGGAAGTCCACTGATATCTATTTGAAAAGTTATTCAATACATTTTAGTTTCTCAGCGTTTTATTAAAATTACCAAATTGGTCGTAATCAGAACGTAATGACGCCTTGAAAACTGGCGAGCGTACATGAGAAGAGCTATGAATGTTAAAATAAGCGAGTGAGGTGTCTAAGGACCAAGTCATGCAGTACTTGGTCCTATCTGCTTGTCCTGCAAGGGATTTAGCCTGGAGGTAATAGATAAAGGGAAAATAGCCTTTAAAGTGTTCTTCGGTACTCGTCCCCAAGTTGGCGACACGTGACATTAGTCAAGTAAGTCAGTGGCCTTCGGGCGGCTTGAAAACATTGGTCTATGCCAATCTATATAAGAGCAGCGTAGTGGAGTATGCTTTATAGCCCTTTGATTCAAGGGATACCCGTATTCCTGTATTCCGTAGTGGGAAAGTAAGGGTTGGTGTTATGGATATTATTTTGTTTTGTTTTTTTAGGTTATGGTATATTTTTACATTGTACTGCGTTATATCAAGGTGCAATTTGTGACATAAGTCATAAGTAACTTAAGCGAAATTAATAATAATGTAAAGATTTTCAATTGATAAATAGTAAGAACTAATAATTGAAAAGTATGGTTGCCAGACTTAAAATCTGTGAAATCCATTCTCGAAGTATAGACTTTACATATAGACTTAGACATGCACCCCTTATTGTACACTATACGTCGTAAATAAAACATCGCCGATATTATTTTGGAGTCTGGCATATATACAATTTGTAAAGTAATATGAAACCTGATATAACCCATTAAAAAAAATATAGTCTTTGTAAATACGTAAGAATAGAGTGTCAAAATATGCATTAGTGAAACGCGCCATTATGGTACTTTGACACCAACTCTCGTGGGTTCTACTCCCACACAGGACAAACATTTCTGTACATGAACATATCTGTTTGTCTTGGTCAGGACGTTTCCTATGTATCATATCCTAACCATCCTATCCATTATATCCTATGTATTAAAAAAAAATGTATTTACGTGTATAATGTTTATCTGTTGTCTAGTACCCATAACGCAAGCTTCGCTTACATTGGGGCTATATAGCGCTGTGTAATTTGTCCGTTAATATTATTTTTATTAGGAAACCAAATCAGTTTTGGTTTAGTCTTTACGGTACATGCTTTTCTATTACTCCTCAGTTCAGTTCAGTTCGAAGATCACTAATAAATCAATCCTGCGTCTTGTAACATAACTAGCTTATATATTCAGCTGTATGCTCTACTTTGATAAATAAAGATTTTTCATTTTCTTTGAAACGTGTGTGGTATATTCCTTGTATTGCAAGCGTTCATAGACTACACTAACCGCTTCACATCAGATCCATGCGCTTGTTTACTTCTTAATGAAATGTAAAAAAAACTTACCAAGGACAAAACATGCAGTGTACACTCCGCCTCCAAATGCCGGCTCCAAGAATTCAAAGACAATGAACATTTCATAGTTGACAGATAAAGCACGGATCACACCGAAGACTCCGTTGGCGACAGCAGCGAAGATTAAGGCCACACGCCGACCGAACTTGTCTGACAGTAGACCTGTCAGAGGTATGGATATGAAGAAACCAGCGTTGTGGACAGTTCCTACTAGAGAACGCTTCCAGTCTTGGCAGCCGAGATCAAACTGGAAATTGAAAGAAGTGGGTGAATTTATTGAATATTTTATTAAATTTGGCGAGTAGCGGGACGATCGCATTTTGAAGAGCTCTGATGTATACCTCCTGACGTTGTATAAAACAATATCACTTTTACAATTAAAAATTAAAAGTATTTAGATAACAATTCACTTGAATGTTGTTGTGTTCTTCCCAGTAATCAGGTCATCATGGAGCTACTGAAGAGGCGCTGGATGGCAGTCAAGGTCGCAATGAACCACTCCTTTTGTTGTAAGTTGTATAATAACTTAAAGGTTTATAAACTTTTTCAATCGCTGCCGCCCACTTTGAAAAACGTAATATTTGTGATGTCGCTAATGGCCCCACTAATTCCTATTGGACTACAAAACGGCAGGCGCGGTTTTGATGAAATTTTCAGGGAATCTTCAGATTTCCGCCAGCCAGCAATCAGCAGCAAGCAATCATGTGAAGTGTAGCGATTGGTTTACTCATGTTAATTTGGGGCGGTTCGCTAGTTTTAGATAAAACTAATAGTTACGACTGCTGTTTGTTTAGTTACGTTATAACAGCTGTTTATTTTTATCTTATACCATCATAACATCAACTCATACTCATCTCACTTTAATGATGGTTTCCCTTTAATTGTAGGTGTATAGAGTAGACAAATTAGCCTTTGTTTCAAGTCGCCCGAAAGTCACTGTCTTACATAATGGCTGTCATCTATCAACAATAGCTGAGATTGATGCCCTAATGTGTATACTGCCTCAGTGGCGGCGCTAGGCGTAGGCGACGTGGGCGACCGCCTACGGCCTCGCGCCTTCGTGAGCCTCGCAAAAAAGGTCTTTTTGTAATTTTTATCATTATTTGATTAGCAATAATACTTGTAAAATAAAATGTGGGTGCAATTATTAGTTGTGTATAATTCAGCTCATTCACAGCTGGGCATCGTAAACGCCCATTTTGAGAAAGACTTGTTTATAAGCTACTAAAATATCAGACAGGTTGTAAGTTTGTGAATTAGTGGTATTAAATACGCGTACACGTAAAACGTGACTATTAGATTTCAGTGCCGTATGAGTGATTCATAAAATACCACGGTGGTTTGGTCGCGCGCTGTGAAATCGTGATTATTAACGGGAATCAATGACAGAGGCGAATCGTAATCGAAAATTAACGGTACCTGCTATGTCAGGCATACCTATACATATAATATATAACTACCTACATAATTAAATAGTTGAATTATTTATTCGAAAACCAAACCACAATTCGAAAAAAGCTATCTAGCGATAAATCGTATATTTATATCTATGTATCTTCGCGCCAGATCTCACGCGGGGTAGGCAGAGATAACCGAGCGCATAGTCTATTTATACATATACATCTTCATGTATATCGTCTATCTATCAGTGAAAGTCCCGTCAAAATCAGTCCAGCCGTTTCAGAGATTAGCCGTAGCAAACAGACAGACAAAAATTTTAAAAATAATAATTTTGGTATATGTACCGTGTATACATCCATATGCATTTAGTAAAAAGCGGTTATTTTAATATTACAAACAGACACTCCAATTTTATTTATCTGTATAGATGTATAGAAGATTGGATAAGAATTTAATTATTCAATTATAAAACAAATAAGTTTTAACAGTTAAAAGTAAATACACATAAGAAGAATATAATTTACTAACTAATGAGCAACTGCTTTTATGATGTTCATAATTTTATAAAGATTTTTGAAAACATAAATACTTTTTATTATATGCTCATCTGCATGTAGGCTGAACATGTATTATTAGTATTGGGATCTCATATAATATGGTGTATTGTGGTAAATAAATGATTATTGTTGTGCATTGTGTGTAAGTTCCCGCCTAAAGTACTTTATTCATGAACAGAGTAAATCTTGCAGAGACTTTTTCTCTACAAGAATTTGCAATGGCAAAAATCTTCGAGCTGAAGTCTGTTCTTGTCAATTTCGTTTCCATACAGTGATTTCGTACAGTCGAGGTTCCTTTTTTTAAGAACCATATACGATTTCATGTTTTATGTTGCCTAATGAAGGCAAATGAAGGAAGGGGAATGCCTATCACAGTTTTGTATTTTAAAATATAATCGAAATTTAAATGATTATGAACCAGGTGAACCAGGTATGCTACTGTGTCATAACCTTTTCAAGTATCGAGTCCTTGTACAACAATGTACAAGGGAGAACGGTTTTAAAAAGTATTATCTGTTATGTGAAATAACAGATAATACTTTTTTAAAACAGCCATATTTTTTATAAATGTAACAAACCGTTTTTGTATTTATAAATAAAATATTCGAAATTGACCCATTTAGTTATGTCTATTGTTTATGTACGTAATGAGTCACTACCTCACACAAAAAGTGCAACCATTTTTTTCTGTGTCGAACTTTTGAACGGTGGAATAAGATGCCTGCTGCCTGCCGATTTACTCGTATTTTTGATCCTTTAAACGAAACACGACGATGACGATTACATCACGATGTGAATGGAAATTATGCTATTTCGTCGGCACAATCCTTATACTAAGATTCATATAGTACAATGCGGATACCGTGTCCCAATAAAAAGTCATCTCTACCATAGAACAGTTAATACTCTTTTATAACTCTACATCGCTTAAACAACAATTATTATCAATTTTAACTACATGCATAATCACAACAATCGAAATGACTATAAATATTATCATATAAACGCCGGACATAACATAATGTACTCTATTATTATGGCAGTGAGTTTTACATTTCAATCTGATACGTGTTAAGATAGACACAATGTGACAGGACCGCAGTAATTTCTGCCTCAAAGTAATGTTGTGTTATTATGATATACATACATTAGTGTGCAAGCAAGCGTCGCGAAACCTTTTAGGTTGGCGAATAAAAAATGATTAATCATTTCGCGAAGTTCCAGTCGATTTAATTCTGTCACATTACTTGGATTTTCCCGCGACATATTATAATTCTAAATTTAACACACCTTTGTGGCACAGTACATTGCTGTAGGAGTTTGTTGTGCTTTTGCCCGTGAATGAGCGTCAAAACGCTTTTAAGGAGTTGCCTAGTTAGCAATAATGTTGTTTCAATAGTGCTCGCTTTATATTAAGCGAGGCATGTACATGTCTTTGACGAGCTCGGTGGCTCAGTCGTGAAAGACGCGACTTTGACACCAATGCTCGTGGGTTCGATTCCCACGCAAGACAAATATTTGTGTACATGAACATGTCTATTTGTCTTGGTCTGGATGTTTTAAGAGACCTCCACCTCACAGTAAACCGCAGCGAAATAACGTTTTCCTAGAGGGTTGTTGTGTTCCTGCTTGTGAGTGAGGTCACCAGTAAGCTCCTAAGGAGTTGTAGTGTACGCAGCAGAGGAGGCATCGTCCGAGTGCTACTTAATATATTACAAGCGTTAATAGGCTGCAATAACTGCTTTACATCAGGTAGACCGTATGCTTGTATGACTCTCTACGTAGTACAAAAAAAATGTAGCTATTTTCCACCCGCGTTGTGGTTCCTTTCTCTGTTCCAACTCGCGCCCCTCCTTCGCACATCGCGGTCTGCTCTTTTTTAAATTTTCTAGCTTCTATTTATTTTCCCACGGCTTTCCCCTCTACTCTCTGCTGACTATCTTACAGCGAAATTCCAAAAATTCAGCTAAACAGAAGTTTTGTAAATTCAAATATTTAACTTCATATTTGAGTCTTCCCTGTCACTGTATGTTTTAAATTTTTGCTTCTTTATCTGTCTTTCTCTCGCCTCTTTCCTGTCATTAATTAATTTCTATATTCTTGCACGGATATTAATTTTCTGGCAAGAATTCTTGTGTCTACTCATTTATAACGGTCTCATTTTTCCGCTATCTCATTTTCTGTTCCTTAGTCTTCTACTCCACATTTCATCGATGTCGTTCTTTTCTCTTTCCATTCCAGAGACAACTGCAACAGCCGAGGCAAAGATGACCAGAGCCGTCATGTTAGGGACGGCACTGGCATGCATCTACTAGCAGTGATAGGTGAGTGCCGGCTAGTTAGTTCAGATGTACTAACTGGTGGTGAAAGTACAAAAGTAATCTGGGTCAAAAGGTCTGCAATGGCTTTTTGTCTTTTTTTTAACGACCTGGCTCACGTACTGGTTTCTAGTCGAGAACGATGGTTTCATCACCATACAAAGAGACCTTACAGGACTTTTAGAACTAGAAGTATAACTTGCGTGATGCCACCTCTGCTACTAACACAGCAACTCCTTAGGAGTTTACTGGTGACCACACACGCAGGAATACAACCACCCTCCAGAGAGTTGTTATTTGGTTGCGGTTTTCTACGAAGGTACTTTCCCAAACGGGCTACTTTGATGCATCCTATCTCTCTTAAAAACACCCAGACCAAGACAAACAGAAATGTTCATGAACACAAATGTTTGTCCTGTATGGGAATCGAACCCACGAGGGTTGGTATCAAATTAGCGTTATTAACCACTGCGCCACCGAGGTCGCCACACACTTATTAAGATATAACATCTTTATTTACTTACTTAGATGCAAATAAAAAATTTGAATCTTTGAATAGTTGTAAAAGTAGTTTTGGCAAACACTTCGCCACCGGGTTCCTTATTATTATACACTTATTTATTTAAGGCACGCAAAATAGGTTACAGTCATAACTTTACAATGTATGAAGACAATAATATATGTTATGTTATATAAACTATTGGGGTTAAAGTTATGAAATTGCCGTTTAGTATATTTATTTAATCAAAATATTTACCCTCATTATCTACACATTGCTGCCATCTAATCGGAAGTTTATTTATACCTTTGCAATAGAACTCTGGGGATATAATCTGTGTGTGAAACAGCATTTTGTAAGGCCTCCTTGGAAGAAAAATTTTTACGACGTAGAAAATTGTCCAAATCACGAAAAAAATGGTAGTCAGTTGCAGCAAGGTCTGGCGAGTACGGAGGAAGACGTATGGTTTCTAACTGCAGCTCCTGTAGAGTTACAACGGTTTCTTGTGAAGTCTGAGGTCTTGCGTTATCATGGAGCAATAATGACGAAGATCGATTGACGAGTCGGGGCTGTTTCACTGCCAGTTTCGCTATCATTGTTTGAAATTCGGCACAGCAAACATTTGTTGTTATTGCTTGACCAGACCTGAGAAAGCTATAGTGAATAACGTCATGAACAGATCACTAAACAGTTACCATTAACTTTTTATTTGTAAGCTTTGCTTAAGGACACTGTTGCGGCGTTTGACCTGGGGTCAGCCATTGCATTTTTCGCTTACGGTTATCGTGAAGAATCCACTTTTCGTCACATGTCACAATTCGCTCCAATATTCCTTCATTTCTATACCGATTCAACAAGGTAACACAAGTTTCAACACACGATTCTTTATGCAGATCAGTCAAATCATAAGGCATCCTTTTTTTATATTTTTTTATCTTGTTGACTTGATGCAAATGAGTCAATACTGTAAGTAAGATAACTTTAAACCATGCCGCTAATTCCTGGGTAGTTTGACTCGGATCGGCTTCCACCATCTCCTTCAATTCAGTGTTATTCACCTGTGTGGGCGGTCTTCCACGTAGTTCGTTCTTCAAGTCGAAGTTTCCACTATGAAAGCGGTTAAAAACAAAAACGTACGGTGCGTTCATTAGCAGTCCCCTCTCCAAACGCAGCATTGATATTGCGAGTCGTTTCTACTGCGTTAGTTCCACATCGGAACTCGTATTAAAAAATTACTCGGAATTTCTAAGTATCCTTTTTTCCTGTCTAAGCTGAATAAAAAAACAATTGAAATTCGAAAATCAAATGTTGCACATTTTTTAAAAGATCATGTGAAAAAAGTTTCACTCAAAAATCTCACACCATGAAGGTTTAATGTCAATTCAAAGTATCTATTACTATAAAACGGCAATTTCATACTTTAACCCCTGTTATAATCATAAATAGGGGTGTACAACGTGATTAAAAAAAATGGATAAAATTGTTGGAAATAGAGATAGCCCAGTGAATAAGGAACTATTGACTAAGGGGTCCCCGGTTCAAAACCAGGCGGAGGCATGTACCGCTGAATTCGTATTTTCGGATTTATGTACTAATATAACTAATATGTACATATAACTAATATGAACATAACTAATATGACATACATGTCAAAGAAATTATATTTCGAATCCATATATAGCACAATATAATTCAATACATGCTAAATTAACCAACATATGGGTTGTTACACTTGTGCAATACTTGTTTAGGCAATGCTAAGTTCAACATTAGAAGACTGCACAAATAAGCGAAACAATTTCATTTGTTGTGACATACAAAAGACATGTGACCTAATCTAAGAAAGGTCTGGTTTTCTCTCTGGGTTGTGGAGGTCTGATGGCAGTCGCTCCTTGTAAAAATCTTCGCCAAATCCTTAAACTTAGATAGCGGGCCCCACTAATCCTAATAATATAACGCGAAGCAGAAGAACAACGTGATTAAATATTTTTTTTTTACAGAGAACAACCACATTTGAGACTAAGCTTTATGATTGATGTGTTTTTTATACAACGTCGGGAGGTATACAAGCATACGGCCCACTCGATGTAAGGCAGTAACCGTAGCCTATGAACGTTTGTAATACATTAAGTATCACTTGCGCGATGCCTCCTCTATATATTTTGACGAGCTCGGTGGCGCAGCGGTTTATAATGACTTTGACTCCAAAGGTCGTGGGTTCGATTACCAAATAAGGCAAACATTTGCATGAACATGTCTGTTTATCAGTCATCTAGTAACCATAGCATACGCTTTGGTACTAGATGGCACTGTGTAATTTGTCTAACAATATTGATTTATTTATCATATATAGTGTTGGAGTACGCCCAGAAAACGTAATATTTCTTTGATTATATGTTAGATGGATGTCTGTTAACAAATAATGGATGTAAAATGTTGCCTGAAATAAATTATTTTTATTTATTTATTTATTAGACAACTTACCAAAAGCAAGTTCATTTTATCAAACAATGACGACAATGCGTAATTGGTTGTGGTTTTGGGGTTTAATCGTGCAAGTTTGCAATTATTTATTAGCCTATTATCATTCGAATCAACCCGCTGGGTTGGGATGTAACCATTTAGATATCGTTAGCTATGTCGCTACAGTTTAACTGTCATATGATAAGTCAATGTGTTCTTCTATATATATAAAAATGAATATTTGTCTGTATGTCCTTTATGGACTCAAAAACGACTGGGCAGATTTTGATGAAATTTTCAGTGAATCTTCAGGTGCCCAGCCCAGCAGGTGATCCTGTGAAGTTTGGTAGCGATCATATCACCCGTGCTAAGCCGGGGCGGATAGCTAGTTATTTATATGTAATAAACTCGTGACATGATTAGTTTTAGAGCAGTGATAGCCCAGTGGCAGTGGCGAATCGGCCTATTCCCAGTTCAAATCCTGGCATGTACCACTAAATTTGTGTTTTCGGATTTATTTATATATTTGTAATTGTCACTTGCTCGGCGGTGAAGAAAAACATCGTGAGGAAACCCGCACTCCAAGAAATTATATTTCGAAAGACGTGTGACCGAATCCATGGTATCCATGTAAAAATCGGTTTCTTCACGAAATCCTTAGGCTTAGGTAGCGAACCCCGCTATGCCTAGTGGATTAGGAAACGGGATAACGATAAGAAGAAATAGATGCAGCTTCACTTTTATGGATACAGAATGTAAATAGTAATTTAAGAAATATTTTTCTGAACGGTTTTTGATGAAATTTGAGCAGTCAGAACCCGTTATATACGTTTTCCCATACATTTCGCGGTCATATACGACCACCCGGGTTTCGAAGGGCGATACGGCGATGTCTTTTAAACCGGGACGAAATTGAAAATTTTAATCTTAGATATATGCTGCGTAAAAGTGCCATATTAAAATCTTAAAATCTAAGATTAAAAACAAAACTCATGCGAGTGAAGCTGCGGGAAGAGCGGGTTGTAAATTTACAATATTATTATATTTTAAAATTATTTTAATTTTTAAGTTTTCAAACAGGGAGGGAATAATTTAGTACGTTTGCATTCTTCACGCCAGGTACCTTGCGGGGTAGGCAGAGAGAACCGAGCGCCATAAGACGCGGTCCTTACACACTTCACTAACTTTTCTAATATTCATTCCTTCCCCTACTACCTTCTGATAAAACACGACCAATTTGGTCATGGTAGGTTAGTCTTGGTCTTCCTCGGCTCCTACATCCTTTCACTTTCGCATTGTATATCTGTTTCGTCATTCTTTCATCCTGCATTATTTCTACATGTCCGGACCAACGGAGCATGCGTTTTTTATATCTTAACACCGGCACACTTTCTCAGACCAACTCACTTTCTTACGTCATTATTACGAACGCAAGCAACAAGCGTATGCCACAAATTTTGCGCAGTGCTCGGTACTCGACCGTATATATTCTACTTTCATACTCTCTCTCCCATAATTTAGGATACTGGTTTATCGGAGGAGATTAGAGTACTTAAATGATTAACATTTATCTATCCATATTTTCACGCCAAGTAACTAGTGGGGTAGGCAGAAAGTAGCGAGCAACATAAGGCGCGATTCGTACACAACTCACTCTATAACATTCATAGCTCTTTTCAAACATGCCGGTTTTCAGGGTTCCGTACCCAAAGGGTAAAACGGAAACCCTATTACTGAGACTCCGCTGTCCGTCCGTCCGTCTGGTGACAGAGGCTGTATCTCATGAACCGTTATAGTTAGAGAGTTGAAATTTTCACAGATGATGTATTTCTGTTGCCGCTATAACAACAAATATTAAAAAATAGAATAAATTAAATATTTAAGGGGGCTCCCATACAACAAACATGATTTTTTTGACGTTTTTATAGATAATGGTACGGAACCCTTCGTGCGCGAGTCCGACTCGCACTTGCCAATTTTTTGATGGAGATCAAATCAAGAGTGATGGAGAAATTTATGACAACAAAAATACCTTACATTTTGTGGTTCAATACCATGTAATTTTGCAACTGTTTGTCGAGAAACAGGGTAACCCGTAGGTCTGTTTCTTTTTTCCATAAAACAACATGTGGGTAAATGCCCTTCAAAGGTTGAGACTGTACGAGAAAATAATAATGGAGCCCGGGAACTAGTTTTAAGACTATTTTAAAAACCAGTGAAGTGTTCATCGAACCTAATATAGAGAATTCCAGTCCCCTGAGAAGACAAAGGTTGATTTTTAGGGTTCCGTACCCAAAGGGTATTACGGACCCTATTACTGAGACTCCGCTGTCCGTCCGTCCGTCTGTCACCAGGCTGTATCTCATGAACCGTGATAGTTAGACAGTTGAAATTTTCACAGATGATGTATTTCTATTGCCGCTATAACAACAAATACTAAAAAACAGAATAAAACTTTAAGGGGGCTCCCATACAACAAACGTGATTTTTTGCTCGTTTTTGCTCCATATTGATAACGGCAACAGGTAGACGTTTGAAATATTCACAGAATATTTAGTTATATATTCATTTTAAAAATAAATAATTAAATTAAAATAAAACAAATATTTAAGGGGGGTCCCTACAACAAACGTGATAGATAACTAGCTGAAGCCTGCGGCTTCGCACGCATGAGATTTGGCTTTTAGTAGCCTTTATTTCTCTATAGAGCTCAAATTCTTTCTGTTAAAAAAAAAAACAAAGTTAACAGTCTTAGATGCAACTATAGAGCGATTCAATTTTCATATAGCGCCATCTATTAACCTTTACGGGTGGCAACGTATATTTATTTTATTTTTATTACATAAAAAATGCGTAGTTCTTTTATGTCACAAAAAATACGCATTCTATGAAAATAATAAAATAAAATTGCAAAAACCCCGGAATTATTTCCCACTAATTTTTACAGTTTTTCATATTTTACGCAGGAATCCTAAATATTTACGGGATAAAAAGTACCCTATATTGTGCTCTGAACAGTCGTCTACCTACCAGTGAAAGTCCGGTCAAAATCGGTCCAGCCGTTTCAGAGATTAGCCGGAACAAACAGACTGACGGACAGACAGACAGACAAAAATTGTAAAAATATTCATCTTGGTATATGTACCGTGTATATATCCATAAGCATTTAGTAAAAAGCGGTTATTTTATTATTACAAACAGACACTCCAATTTTATTTATCTGTATAGAGTATAGATGTACCGTGTATATATCCATATGCATTTAGTAAAAAGCGGTTATTTTAATATTACAAACAGACACTCCAATTTTATTTATCTGTATAGAAGATGGTACGGAACCCTTTGTGCTCGAGCCCGACTCGCACTCGGCCGGTTTTTTTTGATATCATCTTTTTCACTAATGTGGTATTTGTTGGACAAATTGTTTACAATAGTGATGTCTGATGAGATGTCGGCTCGAATCTTGCACCACTAAATTCATATTTTCGGATTTATATACATATTTGTAATTATCACTTGCACGTCGGTGATGGAAAACATCGTGAGAAAACCACGTCTAAGAAGTTATATTTCCGTAGACGTGTGACCTGTCCATGTCAAAAGTGTCTTCGCCAAATCTCTGGGCTTAGGTAGCGGACCCCGCCGATTCAAATGGATGGGGAAACGGGGTCATGCTAGGTAGAAGAAGAAGATTATGTTATTTGAAGAGCTCAATGGCAGACTGTTCATTGGTTTTGTCATCACGCGTTCTGTGGTTGGCGAGCGCGATACCTCGTCGGTCCTAGGTTTTTTTTATACAACGTCGGGAGGCATTCAAGCATACTGCCCACCTGATGTAAAGCAGTTCCCGTAGCCTATTAACACTTGTAATATATTAAGTATCACTCGCGTGATGCTTCCTCTACTGTTTACACAGCAATTTCTTAGGAGCTTACTGGTGACCTCACTCACACACAGGAACACAACAACCATCTAGGGAGTTATTTGGCTGTGGTTTTCTGTGAGGTGGAGGTACTTCCCCACACGGGCTGTTTCGATGCACCCTACCTTTCTTAGCTTCGCTGACGGAAAGTAGCTACCGCAGCTGGCGGATCATCTTATGGTTCAGCTCAAGGATTATATTCACATTATCCTACATATATGCTATTGCCGGGATAAGGGTGACCCTTATCGATAGTAGTAAAAAAGCTGAAAACTGGCAATGAGCGATTCAGTCTTATAAGAATCAAACAGATTCAGAGATAGCCAAATTTACATTCCAATGTAGGTAAATATTAGTTTAGAGAGTGGCGAAGTGAATTCATAAACACCACCTAATGTCTTTCCACCATACCCGGATTCAAACCAGGACTACTCTGTTATAATGCTGCTTCATTATCCACTAGGCTACCATTGTTCAAATGTCGTCTAATGTATTGGACATTGGATACAAGATATTCATTTATTTTGATTAATTGAACATAATTATTGTCATCATTAATATGACTATTATATTGGATACGTTAATAATATAAATTACTTGTTGATTACACAAGTCCGTAATGACAATATTACCTACTGACCTTACGCCTATGTACGTGTCAACTCGAGAGGTCAAAAAATAAAGCCTCCGAAAGTCAGGTATGGTGCCATTACGATTCTGTGATGCTTTTTCTTTCTTATTCTTATATAGTAGACTTTTTTTATTCAACGTCGGGAGGCACAAGCAAACGGCCCACTTACACGGTTACCGCAGCCTATGAACTCTTATAATACATTAAGTATCACTCGCGCGATGCCACATCTGCTGCTAGCACAGCAACTCCTTAGGTTTACTGGTGACATCACTCACGCGCAGGAACACAAAGACCCTCTAGAAAGTTGGCTGCGGTTTTCTGTGAGGTGGAGGTACTTCTCCAGATGGGCTGCTTTGATGCAACCTACCTCTCTTAAAAATGTATGTTACTACTGCGGTTATTCCCAGCCGGACTACTTATGCTTAGTCGCGTCCTACCACTCTTAACTTAGATTAACGACTCGTGGAAATAAGTGTTTGTTTGGTTTACTTTAATACGTTTACTAACTTTTTGGACATGAAGAAATTATGTAGGAGGAAACAATGGCGAAGCAAATATACGAGTATATCGCAAAAGTGGAACGAGGAGAGGGGGATGGCACGTTTTTGATAAGGAAATAAGTGCAGCATATACATATGATACCATACTTGAACAAAAAAAAACAACAGTTTTCTTCGATTTTCCATTTGCAATGTTAGATATGCAATATTGCAATATTTAGAGATAGATAAAACTATTATATTTCAAATCAGTAGCATTAGTGGTTGCCACAATTATGTTACCGTGACAGACGGACAGACAGACAAAGTCGCACCATAAGTCATCCGAATCATCCGATGGTAATGATATCCAAGTTAAGTCGGGGAAGCAGAACGTCTTCTAGGCTCTACCAGTATGCATTTTTCCCCGCGTCACAAAAAAAAAAAAAAAAGGCTCTACCAGTATATCTCACCTCTTTCACGATTGAGTGTTGCTCCAAGTAATCATATGACTCGCATCCAATCTCATTGGCCGTGTCAAAGTGGTGCGGTGCACATGTGCCATTGAGGAAGTCCGTGGCGTTGGTGAAGGGAGCGTAGCGCATACATTTGCTGGGGACTCCCTTCGCGTCGTGGGGAATGGTGAAGTTGACGTACGCTGGATTCCCGTTGCACTCCGGGACGTGGCATCTGGAACGGAATTGTTGGTTACACTCAGTTTTGCAAAATAGTTTTAGAAGAGAATGGTATATTTGAGTCCAGCTTCTATAAGGGTTATTGAATTAAGAGGGCGTACAAAGCTAACTAACGCCCTCATTTTGTTTTTATTAATAACGCTGAATTTAAGACCAATTCCAAAAAATGCTCATTACAGGCCCTGAAGAACCATATTTATGTTTTTTTGAAACATATCTTGTATTTATTATCTATGTACAAGTAACCAAAATTTTAGTTATTGCTTATTGTGGCCACTTATAGCAATAATCAAAATGATGACTAATTGTACATAAATAATAAAAACAGAATATGACTCAAAAAAACATAAATATGGTTCTTTAGTGCCCGTATAGAGCGTTTTTTTTGGAATTGGTCTTAAATTCAGCGTTATTAATAAAAACAAAATCAGGGCGCCACTTAGCTTTGTGCGTCCTCTTAAGGTTACAGTTCTCGGAACAAAATACAATATTTAGCTTTGGTCTTCCTCGGCTCCTACACCCTTCCACTTTCGCATTGCATACCTCGTATCTGTTTCGTCATTCTTTCACCTTGCAATCTTTTTACGTGTCCGAACCGTTTTACATGTTCTGAGTTGCTGTGTTAGCAGCAGAAGTGGCATCGCGCGACTGATACTTAATGTTGCAAGCAAAAGCAAGTAGGCTCTGGCGAAATGTAGGACAGAACCGCTATCTGTAATAAGAAGCTAGGTATCTGTCTGGGGAAGTATTTATCTACAGAAGCAGTGTGTACCGTACTGCATACTGTAGCCACATAACGAAATTGGTGTTAGAGAACAGAAAACTGAAGAAGTAACTGGGATTATTTACCACCCGACGTGGTATAAAAGAACATAATTTTGTTTACCAGATGGCGACAGGCCACAGGTACACTAACAATAAAAAATTGCTGTTACTTTAAAGGAGCCGTTTGTTTATAGTCATACATCGTGCATTTTTGATAGGGCTCTGACTATTTGGATTAAAGCTTGTACTCGTACTTAGACAAGGTTGGCTTGGCTTTTTATGTATCTATGTATATAATTAAAATGTTATGTACATGTATTTCTGTACCTATATGAACGTATGTATATAGATTTATGTAGGTATTTGTATATATGGGTATGTACGAGTATATGTATGCGTCTGTGTGTACGTTTATATGAACTTAAGTATATTTATAATTTGTACTGCGCCACCTACCTTTTTTCTTCTTTTTTCTCTACCCTAAGGTTGTCTGGAAGAAATCGCTAAGAGATAAGGCCGCTTTTTGTACTTAAGTTGTCACTATATTATGTATACTGTTCTATATGGTACAATAAAGAGTATTGTATATAATAATATACGTATGACGTCTTGCCTACAAAATCGCCGACGACAAAAATGCGCGCCCCATAGACGTAATAAAAAAGTTTTTTATTATGTCTATGGCCCGCCCATTAGAAAACATGAACAAGACTTCAATATAGGTATAATTTTATTATAAATCATAAACTATTAGACTATTACACAATAATGCTAGGCGGCTTACACATTATATTTAAAGTAAATCTTTTATACAGCCTTAGTCACTCGTTATTACTATATGCATGAGTACCTATAACGAGCTCGGTGACAGTGACAGTGGCGAAACGCGCTGTTACGTTACTTTGACACCAACGCTCGTGGGTTCGATTCCCACATAGGACGAACATTTGTGTGCATGAACATGTCTTTTTATCTTGGTCTGGGTATTTTTAAGAGAGGTAGGGCGCATCAAAGCAGCCCGTCTAAGGAATGGCCTCCACCTCAAAGAACCGCAGCCAAATAACAACTCCCTAGAGGATTTTTGTGTTGCTGCGAATGAGTGAGGTCACAAGTAAGTCCTATTGAGTTGCTGTGTTAGTAGCAGAGTTGGCATCGCGCAAGTGACACTAAATGTATTGGAAGCGTTTACAGTTTCCAGTAACCGCTTTACATCAGGTGCGCTGTATACTTGTATGTCTCTTATAGAGTAGGTCCTCTCGACGTTGTTAAAAAAAAAACTAATTTAGACAGACATAAACATTCTGTGAGACTACTATCAAAACAAACATTTATTTTAATAATAATATATACAAAAAGACAATAACACCATGTTTTACAATGAGACCAAGTCGAAGTTATGACTTCGAATAAGTAATCATGCGCAAACATGCATTCAATTTACATAAATGCACGTGGAGATGAGAAAATCGTACTTGAAGCCAATTATGTATATGTATATGTATATCTTCACGCCAAGTCCCTTGCGGGGTAGGCAGAGAGAACTGAGCGCCATAAGACGCGGTCCTTGCATACTTCACTCGCTTCTGTGACATTCATAGCTCTTTTCATGCACGCTCGCCGGTTCCTGGGGCTTCTGACATCACCTTCTTGTAAAACACGACCAATTTGGTCATGGTAGGTTAGTCTCGGCCTTCCTCGGCTCCTACATCCTTCCACTTTTGCATTGTATATCTGTTTCGTCATTCTTTCGTCCCGCATTCTTTCTACATGTCCGAACCAACGGAGCATGCCCTTTCTTATCTTAACACCGACACTCTCTTTTAGACCAACTCTTTCTCTCACGTCTTCGTTACGAACGCGGTCAGCAAGCGTTATGCCACAAATTTTGCGCAATGCTCGCATCTCGACCGCATTTATTCTACTTTCATGCTCTCTCTGCCATACCCAGCTCTCACTTCCATAAGTTAGCGTTGGTATTAGCACCGCGTTGTGTACAGTGAGCTGTGCCTTCTGGCTTAGATTTCGGCAGCCTAGAAGTTTACCCAACGCTCCATTCACCCTATTCCCGGCACTCACTCGTCTCTCCACATCAGCGGTGTACCTTCCATTGCTGCTAAAAGCACTTCCAAGATATACAATCTCATTCACTTGCTCCAACACTACATCATCAACCATAATCCTAGTGTTCGTTCTGGTTGTCTCTCTTTCAAATACCATTATCTTGGTTTTCTTCGCATTCAATTGTAAGCCTTTCTTCATACAATCATCTTTCATTGTTGTAACTAGTGTTTGCAGTTCGGATGGTGATTCTGCTATTAATGCCGCATCGTCTGCATAAAGCAGGCAGTTGACCACTGAGTCACCCATTCGCATTCCCACATTCATATTTCTTATTCTCTGAAGACAACTGTCCAGATACAGGATGAACAGCCGAGCCGACAGCACGCATCCCTGTCTGACACCAATGTTGACATCAAACCAGGGCGACAAGCTGCCGTCCACCCGCACACATGCTGTACAATCCTCATAAGTGGATTGCACAGCACGGAGTAGGTCACCGTCAACCCCATATCCGGGCAAAATGTTCCAGAGATTCTTTCGCACGACTCTATCAAATGCTTTCTCAAAGTCCACAAAACCGCAGAAAACCTTCCGGTCCAAAGCCAGATGCTTCTCTACGATGTTGCGGAGTGAAAAAACTTGATCCGTACATCCTCTACCGCTTCGAAATCCACCCTGTGCTTCCCAAAGCATTCCATCGGATTTCACCCTCATTCTCCTTTCAATGATTTTTCCATACACTTTAGCTGCTAAGCTGATCAAACTGATGGCCCTATAGTTGGCGCAGTCCATACGTGAGCCCTTGCCTTTATACAAGGGCACGATGACTGCGCGTCTCCAATCGCTCGGAACCCTTCCGGTTCTCCAGCATAATTTGCTCAAAAACCAGAAGGCGTCCCTAACGCAGGTACCACCTAGCTTGATCATCTCAGCTGTTACCATATCGATTCCCGCTGACTTTCCATCTTTCAAACTTCGTATCGACCATTCAATCTCATCCATAGTAATGTCTTCATGGTACGCTGGCACTGCCGAGTCAATCACAGACTCATTCACAATGCCAGCGTCATGGACATAATCATACATTTCTCTAAAATATTCACTCCACCGTTCTAACACTTCCTGAGTGTTAGCAAGAATGCCACCAGCTTTACATCTTATCTTGTCCATTCTGGATGCTGACGAACCACTCCGAGACTTCTTTACCTCTCTCCAGAAGAGTTTGGTATTTGCCTCGAAGTTCTTCGTCAGCTTCTCTTCCTCAATCATATGTAGTCTTTCACGCTTCTCTTTCACTAAAGCTTTGGAGTCATTCTTGCATCGACGGTATATTTCTTTCTTCATTTCTTTCATACCATCACTCTGGTGCAAAGATGATACGTAATCCAGCCACGCTTTCCTCTTTTTTTCCACGGAGGATTGAACCTCCGCATCCCACCAGGCATCTCCTCTTAGTATTCTACGTCTCTTTGCGCATCCACATGCTTCTTTCGCACTGTCCACCATACTTTCTTTCAGAACTTTCCAACATTCGTCTACATCTGAGTCGGAAAGACTCGCGTTCGCAAGTCTTTCACTGACTAGACGTACATACGTACTCCTCACACTTTCATCTTCCAATTTTTCACTTCTTATTCTTTCATGGTCTCCGAAAGGAATACGCACTCGCCAGTGCCTCCACTTCTTGAAAAGGCCCACAAATCGGCTTACCACCAGATAGTGGTCCGTTTCAAGAGTGGGACCTCTGAAGGCTCTTGTATCCATTAACGACTTTCGGAGACGTTCATCTATCAAAATCAAATCAATCACACTTTTCTGTTCATTCCGTCTCCATGTGTAAGTGTGAATATCCTTGTGATGGAAGAGCGTGTTCGACACAAGGAGGTTTCGTTCCATGCATACGTCTAAAAGTAACTTACCAGCATCGTTCACTCTCTTATCTCCGTATGGACCAAGCACAGCCTCATAACTGCTTCGCTTGGTCCCAACCCATCCATTCAGATCACCACACATAATTATCCGTTCATTCGCTTCGGCCAAATCCAGAATACCCCTTACAGTCTCCCAAAACTTCTCGAGCTCCTGGGGATCAGCAGAGCTCACAGGAGCATATGCTGCAACTAAAAACACTCGCGTAATCCCCAGTTTTATCTTAACCCAGAGAAGTCTTGGACCTACTAAATCGTAATCTTTCACACCAGCGGCCAAGCGAGATGAAAGCACGACACCTACGCCAGCGCTGGCATGAACGTCCTGGTCCACCCCGGACCACAGGGCCATCATGCCACTTCTTCGGTGTCGCTTCCCTTTCGCTTGGTCTCTGACACACACAAAGCATCTAGGCATCTCACGTTCATTATATCTATCAACTCATTCATCTTATCTTTTAGACCACCTCTCACATTCCATGTGCCTATACGACACTCAGCTCTCCTCGACCCGCCGGGATGGGCGTTGCGTGGTGGGTGGCGGCCCCCACCGCCGCATGCCTTAGATTTCGCACCGACGGGGGCGGATCGGTGCGCGTCGCCTCCGGGGGACGCCCTAATCCGCGCGTCTGTGCGGTTTGGGTCCAGAATTGCAGTCCAAGTGTTGGACTGGCAGGGTCGCGGCGTGCACGCTTCTGGTACCGACCCCTTGAAGCCAATTAAAAGTGCATAAAAGATCAAGAATAACAATGCCGAACCGAATTTTCAATAGCACCGCAACACATAAATCAGAAGGCCGTAGGAAATTTGTGGTCTATTATAGTTTCCTGTCGTAAACTGAATATGTCGTATATTGACACTGATTATGTCGTATATTGTCGTATATTGAACACCGTTCCTATATGAATTCTATATGTTTATTTGTGCGTTTGTTCGTGCGTTTGTCTGTGCGTTTGTCTGTGCGTTTGTCTGTCGTTTTTTTCGAATATTCGAATTTTGACTTCAGATTCGGATTCAGCATATAAAAGTAGAATAGGAATCTTCAGGAACACCGTTCCTATCTCTTAAGGAACATGGTCAAAATGGCCGACAAATTTAAAAAAAAAATTGATTTGTTATATAATTGACGAGCCAGGTGTTCCTCTGGCAATGCAAGCTTGCGCATTTTCAACTGGTTTTTTTATACTACGTCGGGAGTGATACAAGCATACGGCCTACCTTATGTAAAGCCGGTACCGTAGCCTATTAATGCTTGCGATATATTAAGTGTCACTCGCGCGATGCCTCCTCTGCTGCTTTATGTAAGCAGCAGAGGATACTAGGGATTTCGCGAAATCCCTAGGGATATCACAAAATCATGGTAGATGTCGAATATTCTTCGGCTTGGTTAAAGTCACTCAACTATGTTGATACAGAAAACCTACTTATCGTGCCCACCTGACGCAACTCTTAGCAATATAGTCCAAGCTTCTCTTTATCCTCGTGTATTAAGAACGACGTAAATGTGTATGTATGTCTATTCAATCCTGAATCCAATAATTGGAAATCATTTGGGTGTAACACCTGCACATTCCTACCTACTCACTCATAGCACTCATGCATCTCACTCAAAGCTGTCTCAATAGTGTCACACTCACACAAACCCATTGATAACTACTTACTTGTGGACTTGCTCGCTGATAAGTGATATGTCTATACCTGTCACTTGTTGGCGAGTGAGTGCTGCACTCTCACCCTCCCTCTTTTCTTGAATAGAAACCAAATCCTATTTGTTACCTATTTTTGTCATTAAGAGGTACTTACCTATTAATGTATACTTGGTCCAGTGTTGGAGAGACTGGTAATCTGTCATACAGGTCCTCCTAGTACAGAGACCAGACTCTCTCATAGATTGAATTTAATGTAATGTACATCTTAGATTTATCTCAAATTGTACTGTATAATCTATGTGAGAGAACAAATAAAGAATTTTGTATTTGTATTTGTATTCTTTTACATCTTCTTTGTATTTTGTTATTTATACACTTACATAATAGAAAAAGGTAAATTATCATCACAAGATCTTCTTTATTCGATTGAAACTATATGAATCTATAATTTCTAATAAAAATAGTCTACAATGTTTTATTTTACATCCATCAATATTTTTATCATTTTACTAGATTCAGTTTATTGAAACGACGTATCACTGACTGTATGTTAGTATTTTGTCATATCACGCGACATTTTTGCTAAGAAAATGCAATAGAAAATAATATATTTGCGATGGTTTCGTGGTATACCTAAAGATATCCTGAAATATCCCACCATTATAAAATCGGACCAAGTGGGAACCTGGTTCTAGATCTAGATAGACCTACGGGCTACAGGACGAAGTTGAAAAAAGGCACGAATAGATTTTACAGGGTCAGCAACGCACGAGTGACTCACTGGTGTTGCTAGTATACATAGATAACATAATAATGTATAAAAGATGCTTTCGGACGGCCGGTGAGTTTGTTTTCCACCAGAAGTGGTTTAAACCAAGTACGAGTATTCTTTGAATGATCTGTTTGATAAGTATACTAGAACATTGTGTTCGACAATACTGATTATCACGTACTATCAACGCACGTGTAGTATATCTGTGTTGCGTTATAGTTGCGTTGAATTAGCTGAGCGTTGCGTTACACATTTAACTATTTCTATGCAACAGATGCAACCAACGCGATAAAAAACATATAATGAACAATAAATATTCTTGCTAGTCGATTACAATGCGTGTAAATGTAAAGTATCTGGGCAACCGAACTTCGCTCGGCGTTTTTCATATAATGTCGCATTTTCTCTGAAAAGACACCTATAAACAAAAACTTAAAAAGCAAAACCTTTATTTACATATAAAAATAGACGTGGCGGTTCTCTCTGCTTACCCCGCATGGGATTTGGATTTTTTTTTTACTATGTTGGGAGGCATACAAGCATACGGCCCACCTAATGTAAAGCGGGTACCGTATCCTTTTAACGCTAGCGATATATTAAGTAGCACTCGCGTGATGCCTCCTCTGCTGTCTACACAGCAACTCCTTGGGAGCTTACTGGTGACCTCACTCACACGCAGGAACACAACAACCCTCTAGGAAGTTGTTATTAGGCTGCGGTTTTTTGTGAGGTGGAGGTACTTCCCCAATGGGGTTGCTTTGATGCGCCCTACCTCTATTAAAACATCCAGACCAAGGCAAACAGATATGTTTACGCACACAAATGTTTGCCTTGTGTGGGAATCGAACCCACGAGCGTTGGTGTCAAAGCCGCGTCATTTCCGACTGAGCCACCGAGCTCGTCTGAATGTAAATATAAAGTGTATATAATGTCGCATTTTCTCTGAAAAGACACCTATATACAAAAACTTAAAAAGCAAAACCTTTATTTACATACAAAAGTCGATCCAAATAGACAGAACTATTTCCGAGATACACGAAATAGAAACCGGCGAGCGTGCGCCAGAAGTGCAATGAACGTTAAAGAAGCCAGTGAGGTATGTAAGAATCGAGTCATGTCGCGCACGGTTCTCTCTGCCTACCCCGCATGGGATTTGGAAGTTATAGATAGATATAAAGACAAGATAAGATTTTTGTATATTTATTTCTAACGGATAAACTCAAAGAATACTTAACCGATTAAAAAAAAAATATTTCACTAGCTGCTGCACGCGGCTCCGCCCACGTGGAGTCAAATAACGTAGCCTATGTGTTAATCCAGGTCATAATCTATCCACGTGCCAAATTTCATTCAAATCCGTTCAGCCGTTTAAGCGTGAAAGAGCAACAAACATCCATACATACAAACTTTCGCATTTATAATATTAATAGGATATATAGAAAGCTACATTATCAGTGAGTGACATGGATTATATTTTATTTACAAAAAATTTGAGATCCCTACAAAAATTGTTGCGTCATGGTATCAAAAATTAGACTATAAAAATAATTATTTGAAGTGCGGTGCGAAAACTATTGCACGAGGCATAAAACAATGTACTGCAATGTTTAGGTATAGTACTAATCATTATGAACAAAAAAGTCCACGAGGCTACACGTCTAACTACTATAGTTAAGAAACAATTACCGTTTTTTGTTCAAGGTATCATTCATATCATTATATTAATATTTATTCAACTAAACAAAGCTAAAGTTTCGTCATATACACCTATGTATATAAACTTAAAAATGAAAACCTTACCTAATACAAAAAAACATCCAAATCATTGCATCCGTGTCCAGGATACACGAGTTTATTTATTTATTTATTCTTTGGAAGACCAACAGCATTTTAAATCAAATTACATTAAAAAACTTATAAATAATTATATAATATACAATTATTTAAATTTTAAATCAAATTACATTAAAAAACTTATAAATAATTATATAATATATAATTATTTATAAGATTTTTAATGTAATTTGATTTAAAAAGCTGTTGGTCTTCCAAAGAATAAATAAATAAATAAACTCGTGTATCCTGATATAGATATATTTTTATATATACCTATATACAAGAATCGTATAACATAACGCTTGCTGACCGCGTTCGAAATGATGACGTACGAAAGAGAGTTGGACTGAAAGAGAGTGTCGGTGTTAAGATAAGAAAGGGCATGCTCCGTTGGTTCGGACATGTAGAAAGAATGCAAGATGAAAGAATGACGAAACAGATATACAATGCGAAAGTGGAAGGATGTAGGAGCCGAGGAAGACCAAGACTAACCTACCATGACCAAATTGGTCGTGTTTTATCAGAAGGTGATGTCAGGAGCCTTAGGAACCGGCGTGCGTGCATGAAAAGAGCTATGAATGTGAAAGAAGCGAGTGAAGTGTGTAAGGACCGCGTCTTATGGCGCTCGGTTCTCTCTGCCTACCCCGCAAGGGACCTGGCGTGAAGATATACATATACCTATATACAAGAATCGTTCATTTTAGAGCGATTATTTATAAGCTTGATTATTTTACAAAATATACTAGTGCTACAAGATCATGCTTCATGCCAACTTTCATGACTCTAGGTTTACTGGAAGCGCCGTATCAATTTTCATTTGCAATTTCTTGAAATACATACAGACATTTCCTCGTTTTACAAACGCACCGCTCGCCGACGTCTGGGAGATCATCCTCATGCACTGAATCGCAACGGCCGCGTAAAGGTTCAAGTTCAAAAAGTTTAACTCTTAAGTTGTGGAATAAACTCCCTGCCGAGGTTTTCCCAAGGGACTATAACACATAGGTCCATAATCAGTATCTACGCCAAATCCTTAACCTTAACGGGAAAATGCTATGAACAAGGCCATAGGTTACAGGCATAGTTTCTACAAAAAATCGGCCAAGACTCGCACATGAAGGATTCCGTACCATTATCGATAAAAACGGCAAAAAAATCACGTTTGTTGTATGGGTGCCCCCCTTTAATATTTGTTTTATTTTAATTTAATTATTTATTCTTAAAGTGAATATATAAATAAATATTCTGTGAATATTTCAAGCTTCTATCTTTTGCCGTTATCAATATCGAGCAAAAAAATCACGTTTGTTGTATGGGAGCCACCTTAAATATTTATTTTATTCTATTTTTTAGTATTTGTTGTTATAGCGGCAATAGAAATACATCATCTGTGAAAATTTCAACTGTCTACCTGTCACGGTTCATGAGATACAGCCTGGTGACAGACGGACGGACGGACGGACGAACAGCGGAGCCTCAGTAATAGGGTTCCGTTTTACCCTTTGGGTACGGAACCCTAAAAAGGTATGAAGTTGTTACAGGGTCGACAACGTACGAGTGACAACCCTGGTGTTGCAACCGTGCGTAGGCTACAGTAACTGCTTAGCATCACGCAGGCCGCTTGTTTGCTACCTTAGTAGTACAAAAGACAACAAAATTATCCTCATTATCTTTCGTGTCTACTTATTTCGAGGTAGAAGGTAAAACATTCACATCAGACAACCGAGTCGATGTTGGAACAAAAAGTATCTAATTAACTTTGGTGAAGTTTTTCAAAGTTTATTTTAGCAACGAGGAAAAATATGTTTTTAGCTGAAGTATTTCCTGGCACTTTGCGTTCCATTCACTACGCGATTACAATTCACTTGTTTTTAGTTTAAAAACGATTAATAGGTATTATATAGTCATTAGTTTTGAAGTCGCAAATACTATACTATTATGTTAAAGGAGCAATTCTTTTATAATGCGTGTATATCTTCACACCAGGTCCCTAGCGGGGTAGGTGGAGAGAACCGAGCGCCATAGTTCATAGCTCTTTTCCCGTACGCTCGCCGGTTCCTAGGGCTCCTGACATCACCTTCTGATAACGACCAACTTGGTCATGGTAGGTTAGTCTTGGTTTTCCTCGACTTCTACATCATTCCACTTTCGCATTGTATTATTCAAGTCTTTTATATCTTTATACTACTCTGTGTAAAAAGTATCGGGAATATGTCAATAAAAAGACCCGCGTAAAAGAGGTCGTTCTAATTTTTTTACTGCATGTTGGTAGCACTGTACTGATTTAGCGCGCAAAATTTGAGCGGGATCTGTCATTTAATTTGTTTTAAACTACACTTTTTGTTGGTCATAGTTTTGAGTCCTCGGCGATTTTTACAATGGAAAATATTGTTGAACAAAGAGTGTGCCTTAAATTTTGTGTTTCAAATGATATTTCATGTGGTGAATCACTAAAAATGTTGCGAAATACCTACGGCGAATCGTGTATATCGAAAACAAGGGCTTATGAATGGTATAAGGCTTTTAAAGAAGGCCGAGAAGTAGTAGTAGACTTGCCTCGTTCTGGTAGACCTTCAACCGCTACGACCAGAGAAAACATCGACAGAATCAAGAAGCTAGTGCTCGAAAATCGACGTATGAGTCTGAGAGAGTTGGCTAGTGAGGTGAACATATCTTTTAAGTCCGTCCACAACATTCTCATTGACATTTTAGGCATGAAACGCGTCGCCGCTCGACTAGTTCCAAAAGAGCTCAATTTTGTTCAAAAAGCGCAGCGAAAGCATGTCGCTGAAGACATGGTTTCCCGAGCTTCTACGGATCCGACCTTTATGAAACGTATAATAACTGGCGACGAGACATGGGTTTATGAGTACGACATGCAAACAAGCCAACAGTCTTCAGAATGGCGTCTCGAAAACGAGCCGAAACCCAAAAAACCGCGGCAAAGTCGCTCCAAAATCAAGGTGATGCTGACAGTTTTTTTTGACTACCGTGGTGTGGTTCACTCCGAATTCCTTCCAGAGGGAGAAACAGTGAATAAAGAATATTATTTAGGCGTCATGAAGCGTTTGCGTGAGAGTATCCGCCGAAAACGTCCAGATTTGTGGCAACACAACTCATGGATGCTGCACCATGATAATGCACCATCACACACAGCCATTATAGTGAAAGAGTTTTTAGCGAAAAATTCAACAAAAGTTCTCGACCAAGCACCGTATTCACCTGATATGGCTCCGTCTGACTTTTTTTTATTTCCCAAGTTAAAATTACCACTTCGAGGAAAACGTTTTGAGTCGATAGAAGCCATAAAAGAAAATTCGCTGAATGAGCTAAAGGCCATACCGCAAATAGCCTATGAAAAATGTATGGAAGACTGGGTGAAGCGGTGGAGATGTTGTATTGCAAGCGATGGGGCCTACTTTGAAGGCGATAAAATAAATTTAGATGAATAATTTGTATTTTTTGTTTTATTGACAAATTCCCGATACTTAGTACACAGAATGTATATAATTCTTCTGTTTATGTTATTACTAAACTCCTCCTAAATAGTTGGACCGATTTTGATGATTTTTTGTGTACGTTTAAGTGGATTCCAGAATGATCTAGATTCACAGTTGGACCCGGTAGATAGCTCTGCGATCAGGTTACAGGACTTCATTGGTTTTAGCGATTTGGCGCATGGTTTTTATTTAACTACTCTGGTCATAAATATTGTTACATAAAAACTTTTCTTTTTTTCAACTCTTTAAATATTTTGAATTTGGAACGCGTTTATTACGTTTGTTATGTTTTCACGCCGTTTCACATATTTCTTGCGTGTTTATTATCAAATTACTATATAGAATGAAAATAGGTTTGCAGTGATTGCCTTACACAAAATGGGTATAGAGCCGTCGCTCATATTCTAGACACTACAAACCTTGATATCAGTCGTATGTTCCTATACCGTATTATCGACAGATATAACCAATACTTCCTCTGTTGAAGATCATAAAAGATTAGGGCCACCGCGTGCTGTGAGAACTACAAAGGTTTTAATGCTGTTAAAGCCAGCATTCGTTGAAACCCCATTAGAAAACAAAAATCTTATTGCGAGAAATGAAAATTTCCGCTAGGACTCTGCCGCGTATAATAAAACAAGACCTGAAGCTCGGCACAATTTCGCGATTGAAAAGCACTACAACAAGCAAAATGGCAAAGTGTACGCACACAGTTCTAAAGAAGCCGCCCAAGTAGTCGGTAAGGAATAATGTGCTCATCATCCTGCGTCTGTAATGGTTTGGTGGGGGGTTTCTTATCAAGGAGTCACAAAGCATAATTTTTGTGAAAAAGGAGTGAAGACTTCAGCCAAAGTGTATCAAGAGACGTTGATGAGCTTGGTGGCGCAGTGGTGGAACGCGCTGTTACGCTACTTTGACACCAACAGGTTCGATTCCCACACAGTACAAATATTTGTGTGCATGAACATGTCTGTTTGTATTGGTCTGGGTATTTTCTATGTATAATAAGTATGTATTTACAAAAAAAATATGTATTTACGTATGTTTATCAGTTGTCTAGCACCCATACCACAAGCTTCGCTTACTTTGGGGCTAGGTGGCGCTGTGTAATTTGTCTGGCAATATTTATTTATTTATTAAAAAAAAAAGACTGGTTTGCATCATGATGTGAAACCTCTCCACAATACACTTTTTAAAATTGTACCGTGACTTTCCAGCAGTACTCTGCACTTGGTCATAAGGCACGAACTACCCAAGCCCGGTTCAAAACCAACGTTCCGGACTTTATAAGAGCTGAATAGTGATCCTCGTCTAGCCCAGATCGGAATCCCTTAGGCTACAAATTATGATCAGAGAACATGGACTGCTCGAAACGATACGCCGACATTGTGTCTGTTAAGAAATCTCTGGAGGAAGCAGTGGCCAAAATCCCATGGAAACAGTGTGTAAATACATAGATTCCTGGCCAGACAGATTAAATGCCTGTACCAAAGCCAAAGGTGGCCATTCAGAATATATTTTTTAATTTTTTGCTGAGACTTCTTTAAATATATACATACAAGTTTTATTAAGATTACATTAATTAATAAACTTTTTTTATAAAACTAAATTGGCAAATAAGCAAGCGGCCCGCATTAGATGGTAAGCGGTCACCGCAGCCTATTGATACTCGCAACACCACGGGGATATTACTCGCGCGCTGCTAATCTTGTGACCTAATGATGTTTCGTCACAGTACCAAAAAATATATATATGTAAATATATATTCATTTTTACAGGACTTATGGCTTTTTAAGTTCCTCTATGTTGGTGGCATTGCCGAAGTTTCAGGTCTCATTGTTTTTATTTTGGGACTGGGCAATGTTTGTCGGGTTTGCTAGTATATGGATATAATTATTGTGAATACCTATCTTCCATCTACCAGGCAGGTCGCATGCTTGCTTGCCAATCTAGTTGTATAAAAAAAAGATTTATTTCAAAAATGTTTAGACGTATCTAACACCTGACTATAATCTATTATTTAATATTTTTTTAAATGCAGTTATCTATGATTTAACAAAGAAGTTGCTGCGAGCATTGGTTTGCCTTGACTTAAATACGTGCAATTAATGGTTCATTTTCAACGAATTCTACATTATTGATTAGATGTCTGAGTAATTGCCCTCAAAACGGCCGCAGCTACATGCTTAAATGTAATCATTGTGTTGGTTTTAATATTACTCGCTCGAAATCAAACGAAAATAGAAAATATATAAAGATAAAAATTCCTTATTTGCCTTTAGACCCTCACGGGCACCTAGACACGTCTTAAATTTTCAATATTATTATATCTTATTATTTTTTAAGTTTTTCTCTTTTTTAATCTACCAGCATTTCAAATGACCATTGGCGATGAAGAAATGCCAAAAGAAACTTGCCAATATAGGTCTTTTTTTTTCCAAAACATCTTATAGGTACATATTACAATAAATATAATGAGTGTACATATAGTGATATCAAGTGGTACAATTAAAGTTATATTAATTCATGTGCTGAATCATTTCCATACATCTCTGTCAGTTAGATATTCATCGAGTCTATAATAACCCTTCTTACATAGATATATATCTATGTAAGAAGGGTTATTATAGATTCGTATATTATTATTAAACTCCTCCTAAATAGTTGGACCCATTTTGATGATTTTTTGTGTACGTTTAAGTGGATTCCAGAATGATCTAGATTCTTCAGTTGGACCCGGTAGATAGCTCTGCGATCAGGTTACAGGACTTCATTGGTTTTAGCGATTTGGCTCATGGTTTGTATTTAACTAGTCTGGTCATAAATACTGTTACATAAAAACTTTTCTTTTTTTCAACTCTTTAAATATTTTGAATTTGGAACGCGTTTATTATGTTTGATATGTTTTCACGCCGTTTCACATATTTCTTGCGTGTTTATTATCAAATTACTAAATGGAAGTAGTTCTGTAGTAGTTCTACCTCATTTAGTTGGCACAGACTTTCCATTTTAATGGGTGCAAATATGACTAACGGAACTACCGATCCCATCAAGCTGGGGATTATAATCAGCGTTAAGTTTCTTTGAGATATCTACTACAAAAAATCATTTCGATTAGTTTATGTTTTTATTACACCCAGGAGCATACGCAACACACACATGAACACAGACATAATTTAGACGAGCTCGGTGGCGCAGTGGTGAAACGCGTTGTAACGCTACTTTGACACCAACGCTCGTGGATTCGATTCCCACACAGTACAAACATTTGTGTGCATGAACATGTCTGTTTGTACTGGTGTGGGTATTTTCTATGTATAATAAGTATGTATTTACAAAAAAAAAAATTACGTATGTTTATCAGTTGTCTAGTACCCATAACACAAGCTTCGCTTACTTTGGGGCTAGGTGGCGCTGTGTAATTTGTCCGACAATATTTATATTTATTATTTATTTATAAACGAACGCATACATACACGGACATATTCAAAGATTTTGTCCGTAAAAATAGGTACTTTTATGTTATGGAATGAATTCCCTACTGAGGTTTTCCCTAGGAACTAAAAGGAAACTAAACGGAACGGAAAAAAGCATTTGGTTCTTCGAAAAAGGCGTGAAGAAGTTTTTACAGGGCCGGGAACGCACGAGTGACGCCTCTGGTGTTGTAAGTATCCGTAGGCTACGGTCAATACTTACCATCACGCAGGCCGTACGCTTGTATAAGCGTATAATACAAAAAGAAAACGCGGACGCTATCACGACAAATATGGTATATGTCGACATTTACACGTATGATACGTTATAATGTTGGGGCAATAAATGGCTTTCCTTAATATGAGAATTTGTTAAAATGGGAAGTTAAAAAAAACAAACATAGGTGTTTTCTAAAAGGTGTTAATCTATCTCAAGCTGTTTGTAAGGTCTAAGATCTCGAGACAAAGGATGTCAAATAACAATTGCTTATTCCATATCATCTACTGTTAGTTACTCAAGGCGCGTGGAGATGGGTTTGTTCAAGATTTTTGAAGGAGCTGTAAGCATTTTCAAGATAAAAGCAGCGAAAATATTAAGTTTTGTGAAGTTGCAATAAATTATCATCGTGTAAAATTTCATCCATGCATGTTCAGCAATTTTTGAATGAGTTGAGTGAGACTGCTTTGTTAAGAAAAGAAGCCATTAGAGCAGGTGCTCACGATGTTTCTCTTCACCGTCGAGCAAGTGATAATGAACCAGTTGCGACAATGAGAATGCGCAAGCTTGCATTGCCAGAGGAACACCTGGCTCGTCAATTATATAACAAATCATTTTTTTTTTAATTTGTCGGCCATTTTGACCATGTTCCTTAAGAGACAGGAACGGTGTTCCTGAACATTCCTATTCTACTTTTTTATGCTGAATCCGAATCTGAAGTCAAAATTCGAATATTCGAAAAATGCGACAGACAAATACACAGACAAACGCACAGACAAACATATAGATTTCATATAGGAATGGCGTTCCTGATAAATATGTACATAAATCCGAAAACACGAATTTAAAGGAACATCCTAGGATTCGAATCGGGCGCCAGTTGGTCAATGGGCCGATTCTTTATTGACCGCGCTATCCCTGCTGTGAAGTACTCAGGATCATCTATAGAATAATCAAACAATGGCAACCTGTCCTCCAATGTAATGTCGTACACACACCTTCAGGTACTTTGTTTGTGGTTAGTGGTCTGTAAATATCACTGACTGAATTTATGTCATATGAAAACCTTGTGTATTTAATAATAATAATAATTTATTTCAAGGTAAATGAACATAATATACACATTTTAAGTGTGCATTGCTAAATAGTACAGCATTCGCAAACATTACTATCCGAACTAGGTTACAATAAATCTGTATTTCGAACGACATTAGCAAAACGTTAGATGCTTTTAGGGTATTTTATTATATATTTGTTTGTTTACAGTTTCAATTACAGTACAATTTGTTTACAGTGGCGCTATGTTGTTGTTCTGTTTTATTTTAAACTATTTTTTTATTATTATATATAGCAAGCGACTTGAACCGGCTTCGCACGACAAACGGGTGTCATTTTCCTGCAGCCGTATGGCTTTCGGAAGGGTATGCCAATTATCCTAATGTCGCTCCATATCAAAATCAGCTTACAAGGAATCATTTTTGCAGAAAGGAGCGCCTTCTGCTCTCTGTATATTCGTCTTTAAAATTGTATGAAAATTTAGAAGTTACAGTAAGGGGCCGTCCATTAATCACGTGAGGCTCGAAAGAGGGGGGAGGGGGTTCGGCAAAAATCACGAAATATCACTAGGGGGGAGGGGGGTGTAATAAGATATCACGTGTATTTATTTTTTATAACCTAATCCGAGCAATAATAGTCTAGAGGTGCACAATGTTCGTCCTTCACGCGTCCTCACGCGACGATCGATCGGTAGATCGAGAGAGATTCTCTGCGTAGTGCGAAAAATGACGCCGAGTGGCTTGATGAAACCGACGTTGATCTTCAACAAATTACAGTGCCAGAAATGACTTGCAGGATGCTTATTCAGTTGTTAGTGTTGAATAAAGTCTTGCTAATCCGTGGTCCGAGGACAATGTACATTTAATATGTTGATGTATTAGTACAATATATGTTTTTCGCATGATTAATTCCTTTCATCCTTAATTATTATATTTTATTTTGTTTCACGGGTATTATTCCGGTCATTTGATAGGCAGTGATAAGGATCCAACGCGTAGAGGCCCCTTAGAAAAGTCTTAAACCTCACCACGTATCACCAAGGGGAGGGAGGGGGTTAAAAAATGCTAAAAAAACATCACGTGATTAATAGACGGCCCCTAAGTTGCGTATGCTGTACGGCAAGTGAACCGAATCCAACATGTTCATACAATATTAAAACAGAATGTACATAGAAATCTTGTATATGAGAAAGAAAGTAAGCAAGCAACAAATAAACTTAAGGCTGTATGGGTCATTTTATTAATAAAGAAACATTTAAATTTTTATGTTCCTCTAAACTTATTATTCCTCTCTAAATTATAATAATGAAACTGTTATAGTCATAAAGATTTATTTGTTGCCAATATCCTATATCCAATCATTGAGTCCATATTTCTTCTGCTTTATGGAATACGAATGCACTGCATTGCGTGGAATTAAGTTGAAATTTACACATATTCAACTTGAACGCAATAATAAAAAACTTTAAAATAATTCAGATGATATAATATAATTTTGTATAATATAATTTTGTTCGAGTCAGGGGAAAACGGCGAAGGAGCTAGGAACTTACAGACTCATGTGAATGTTTCTGTTTTGAGTAAAATATTTGATTGACTAATGCTTGCTCATTTCAAACTTTATTTCAAGACCGATAATTTTTTTTTAATAAGCTAATTATAATAAACTAAATTAATACATGAATAATTAATAATTAAATATTTTTTTTATTTTACAGTACATAAATCGACTACAGATGTAGGAGTTGCATTGATTTGACATGTTTTTAAGGTATTGGAAATATGTATGTAAAGTCACGGGCATTAAAACAATTTTTATTTTACAAAAGATCTTTCATATTTGTGACATCTTTTTCAGGGAATCATTATGGAAACTACTCAAATAAATAAATATATTCGCCGAGGTTTCCCGGCATATCAATAGAAACATTTTGTATGCCTACATTAATATAAAGTTTTTGTATATTGTATTATTATATTCTATAATAAATTGCCAGTAATTATTTATTCTATTGCTCGAAAATAGGTTCAAAGTGCACTTTAAAACTATTTTTCATAAAGAGGCTTGTCATAGAGTAGATGAATAATTATCAAAATAAATCAATGGAAATGTGAATAATTTCCATACATCTAAATCGTTAAATATTGCGCAGGCATCCATATACTCATATGCTGTACTAGTGATATTCATATTAACATTTATTTATTGTAAAATCTAATTGATGTGTTGAGAAATACTTATACCTACTGATGTATTTCTTTTAGTACATCTGCATCGCCAATGGTCACTTCACTTCCAAAAAGCTGGTAGATTAAAAGAAAGAACCATGAGAAAAAAAGACTCGAAGCGTTGAATACCAATTAAAAATTTTAATCCTTTTTATTTTTTTATGAAACCATAGAGCTGGAATTGTTATGTCCCAAATTATTGAGCTTGATGCCAGTAGTTTAAGCAGCTAGTAGATAAAAAAAAGAGCTAATTTATAATACCAGCCGCTGAGTTTCACTATCGTACCACTCGCCACAAACTAAAATTTGACCCTCATCATCTTGATGAGTGGCAATCTACTACTGTACGCTTTTTGGGGCATTTTCTACCACGTACAGTGAAATTGTGGTATCATCTACCCTCAGCGGTGTACTCGAACAAATACGATATGGGTGCTTTCAATAAAAAGCGGTTGATATTCCAGCATTGTGAATTTGTGGCACAACGCTTGCTGGCTGCCTTCACAACGATAACGTAAGAAAGAAAGTGATCTGAAACAGAGTGTCGGTGCTGAGATAAGAAAAGATATATATTGCGTTTGTTCAGGCATGTCGAAAGAGTGCAGAACGAAAGTATAATGTACTGTGAAAAGTGGATGACCGTAGCAGCCGAGGAAGATCAGTACTGAGATACCACGACCAAATTGGTGAAGTTTTAAGAATGTAATGTCAGGAGACCTATGAATAAGTAAGCGCGCATGAAAAGAGCTGTGAATGTTAAAGAAGCGAGCGTAAGAATCGCGTCTTGTAATGCACAGTTCTCCCTGCCTACCCCGCAAGGGACCTGGCGTGAAGATATAGATGGAGAAGTTTATTTGGCCGAGCGAGCGAGCAGGTCGGATCACCCACATCTAAATCTAAAGGCGGAATCCTATATCACAAAACACCGACACTCTTGGTGTTATGCTTATAGCTTCTCAGAGTTAAAATCCACATTAATGACGTGAAGAGACATTTTAATTTCGTCGTTTTATTAAATTACTTTATCACGTTTAATTACTAGATTTGTTTATGAAAATGATAAAAAGGTGTTTTGTCTTTTAACACCTGTAATTTGGTCAAAACGCTTAGAGAAATTTGATCACATTATCACCTATATCTGTTGTTAATATTATTATATTTATTTTAATATATTGACGACATAGATGGCGGGAAGCGAGTGGTTAGAAACGACTAGAGTTCTAAGGATCGGTTGGGTTCCGAACAAAACAAATTTGTGTGCATGAAAATGTATGTTGTTCTGGATCTGACTGTTTTCTATCTATTATAAGTACGTGTTTACAAAAAAGTGTTTACATAAGTTCATCAGTTGTCTTGTCTAGTACAAGCGTAAGTACTTGGTACTAGATAGCTGTGTGTAATTCGTTTGGAAATATTTATTTATTGTTCCAGAACCTTGATATATAAATTATTCATTAATAATTTCCTGTTGAGTAGTTTAAATAAACTGCTATATTATGAAGGTAGAAAGCTATCCTGTTACGCTGTGTCCTAGTTTCGTCTTATAGGTTATTGAGGTAAAGCACCTATTGCATAGTATATTGATTGATTACCGTAAGGTAATTCAATCTATATGCTAAATACTCTTGAAAGGTTGACTATGTTTAGTATGAACATGGAAAATATGTTGTTTTGGAGGGATCTGATATGATTTCCAAAGCCTCTCTCTATAATCGCATCGCTCGCCATCAACAGGGAATTAGTCCTTACAAAATTAAAATCAATACAGACGCATACGTGCGCTGCGTCACCACATAGGTCTCCAAAACTCCCACTTGTGGTCTTGCAAGGATATACCAGAATGGAGTTATTTTGAAGAATGATGAAGCAGATATACAATGCAAAAGTGGAAGGATGTAGGAGCCGGGGAAGGCCAAGACTTACCTACCATGATCAAATTGGTCATGTTCTATCAGAAGGTGATATCAGGAGCCCTAGAAACCGGCGAGCGTGTATGAGAAGAGCATTGAATGTTAAAGAAGCGAGTGAGATATGTAAGGATCGAGTCATGTGGCGCTCTGTCCTCTCTGCCTACCCCGCAAGGGAATTGGTGTGAAGTTATAGATAGATAGATAGATAGAGTTATTTTAAAAGAAAGTATTCTAAGTAACAAGTAATGTAAGTGTAATATGTCTATTAAATAGTACACTAAAGTAGAACAAAATTAAGAAAAAAGTTTTATTGAAATGTTAAGTAGGTATTAATAAATATAATGGACCTACATTTACTATATATATACTACAGTTCTCAGCGGGAACCACCACAATGGCAATGAACAGCGATGTTTATTGCACTCTCGGATGTGAAATTGAAAGCATACCTACGTATGAATGCACGTATTCACGTGAAATTGAAATCAGCAACTCATCTAATGTAAAATGCTTAACGCGTAGTCTAGAAACGCATGCAGTACAGGAAGTTTTGCTCGTGCGTTGCCGTTCCTGCCGTTAACACAGTAACTCATTAGGAGCTTAATGTAAACTCTATCACTCGCAGGAATACAACAACCTCCATCTGCCCACCTCTAACCATTTTTTGGAGTTTACTCCTTAAGAAACGATTTTGAGTTATAAGGCCCGGTACGGATATTTTATGAGGAGTAAAATCAAGTGAAGGCGTTAACAAAAAAATGTTACGCTCGTCCGCTTAAGAAGAGACGAACATATACATTTGTAGGATTTAACGTGCGAGAATGTGACATAGAAGTATCTAAAGGATTTAACTGAGTTTTTTTATACAGCCTCAGAAGGCACACATACATCTTATGTAAAGCGGTTACCGTAGCCTATGAACGCTTGTAATAAATTAAGTATCAATCGAAAGAAAAATCAAAGATAAAGGTGAAGGCGACGGCGAACGCGAAGCCGAACGCGAAGGCGAACGCGAAGACGAACCCGAAGGCGAACGCGAAGACGAACGCGAAAGCGAACGCAAACGCGAAGCCAAAGGCGAACGCGAAGGTGAACGCGAAGGCGAACGCAAACGCGAAGCCAAAGGCGAACGCGAAGGTGAACGCGAAGGCGAACGCGAAGACGAACCCGAAGGCGAACGCGAAGACGAACGCGAAAGCGAACGCAAACGCGAAGCCAAAGGCGAACGCGAAGGTGAACGCGAAGGCGAACGCGAAGACGAACCCGAAGGCGAACGCGAAGACGAACGCAAACGCGAAGCCAAAGGCGAACGCGAAGGCGAACGTGAAGCCGAACGCGAAGGCGAACGCGAAGACGAACCCGAAGGCGAACGTGAAGCCGAACGCGAAGGCGAACGCGAAGACGAACCCGAAGGCGAACGCGAAGACGAACGCGAAGGCGAACGCAAACGCGAAGCCAAAGGCGAACGCGAAGGTGAACGCGAAGCCAATTATACCGACCAAGCGTTGTACGTGTGTTAGTATGTGTGTGTGCGCGCTTGCGTATTACGAAGCTTGGTACATTTTACGTATATTTTTATGTATTACAAATTACCAAAAAGCATTGGAAAATATGGAAGAAATTGATTCGAGTCGTTACGAAGAAATATCCGAAAAACACGTAAATGCTGTTAATTCGTAAGCCTATAGGATAGGATTTGAATTCATTTTATGAATAATATTAATTTTATTCTTATTATTAAGAATAAAATATTTTTTTTTTATTCTTATTATTAAGAAACAAAATTATTATTATTTTATAATAATTAGAAGATGATCATAATTATCGTTCATAAGGAGTAAACTCCAGTCGTGCGTCGGAGCTGACACACACACACACTTTTTGAAGTGAAAATTTCTTTAGGCACGTTGGGCACTTTTGGGATGGAGAAAAAGCATTGAACTCGCGTCACGTTCAGATACATCATCAATATATTGATACGTGAAGCAAAAACTTTGTACCCCTATTAACGAAAATTACGGGGATAGAGAAGTATGAAATTTGGCACAGTTAAAGTTTGCATGGAGTTCCTGAAAATTTGCTTCCTGCACTTCTTGCAGGAAGCAAATTTTCAGGAACACCGTTCCTATATGAAATCTATATGTTTGTCTGTGAGTTTGTCTGTGTGTGCGTTTTTTTTCGAATATTCGAATTTTGACTTCAGATTCGGATTCAGCATAAAAACGTAGAATAGGAATGTTCAGGAACACCGTTCCTATCTCTTAAGGAACATGATCAAAATGACCGATAAATAAAAAAAAAAATGGAATTGTTATATAATTGACGAGCCAGGTGTTCCTCTGGCAATGCAAGCTTGCGCATTCTCAACTGGTTTTTTATAATAATGCTTAGAAAATAAATTATAAAAAAACCAGTTGAGAATGCTACTAATGCTACCAAATTAAATTGTTAGGAGACTTAGAAACCGCCGAGCGTGAATAACAAGAGCAATGAATTTTAAAGAAGCGAGTGAGGTTTGTAAGGATCGAGTCATGTGGCATCCGGTTTTCTCTGCCTACCCCGTAAGTGATTTAGCGTTGAGTTATACCTAGATATATATTTAGAAATTCAACAAACTAAAACTCTTCAGAGCCAAATACAAAATGCTGATAATAAAAATCTGTCAATGTCAAACACATATTAGGCTATGATCAAACAGTCACACTGAGATTATAGATTATCGCTAAATAGTTGTTGAAATAAAATATGCATAGTTTACTTTGTTCATACATAGAATATTTTGAGAATTAATGAGAATGTGAAATTTAATGTGAATTGACTTACTCTGACTAAAAGTTAGTACACTGTACAATATACTAGATATTATTTTAAGATAGGCATATAAACTGTGCACATTGGCGAAACAAAACAAAAATGTCAAACAACGCGTTATTGTTTTTTAAATAGGGCTTAGCCAAACTAAACCATATATATATATATATATATATATATATATATATATATATATATATATACTGAGTATTTATCCAAATGCATGAGTAAAAAAAAATAAACACAAAAAGACTTGAAATTTTAGTCTCCCTTCAACAGAAGGGGTTTAGAGCATACTCCGCCACGCTGCTCGAATGCGGATTGGCGGAGGACAGTGTTTTCAAGCCGCCCGCGGGCCACTGACTTAGCTTAACGACTGTCATCTATCGACAACAGCCGGGACCGACGGCTTAACGTGCCCTCGGAGCACGGAAAACTCGAGATAGATATACTATAAAGATTTTTATACCACTAAGGTGGCAAACAAGCTTACGGCCTGCCTGATGGTAAGCAGTTAGTCCCGTAGCCTATGGATATTTGCAACCACCAGGGGTATCACTCTTGCGTTGCCGACCCTGTAAGAACCTCTTCACGCCTTTCTTGAAGAACCCCATATTGTAGTCCTTGGGAAAACCTCGGCAGGGAGCTCATTTCACAACTTAATAGTTCTCGGTAGAAAGTTTCTCAGGAACCGCACAGTACGCGACCATTGCGGTTCCTGTGTATGAGGGTGAACTCCCAGCCGTCGGCGAGCAGTGCGATGGTAAAACGAGGCTATTGGCATGATATCGAACAATTCCTCAGAACACAACCCATTGTACAATCGGTAGAACACGCAAAGGGAGGCGAAATCTCTCCTTAGGCGCAAGGGCTTAATACCGTGTGTGAGTTTAGGATCATCGACAATTCTCACAGCTCGTCTTTGCACCGAGTCAGAAGGTCCTAGCTGGTAAGCAGGTGCCCCGGCCCAGAGATGACTACAGTACTTCATATGCGGTCTGACTTGGGACTTAACTAAAATATAAGTCTTTGCCCCGCGCTGAAGTACTGTTTGACTCTGTTGAGCACACCAAGTTTCTTTGACGCCAGCTTGACCTTTTCTTCCAAGTGGCTTCGGTATTGAACTTCGCTGGAGATCTCGACGCCGAGAATCCCAATACTCTTGACAATGGTTAGTGGCGTGTTCTGGAATTGGGGGACTACAGCAAATGGGGTTTTTTTAGCGGTGAACGCACAGACTTGTATCTTGGTAGGGTTGAATTGAACCAAGTTCAACCGTCCCCAGTCGGACACCCTACCCAAAGCACACTCTATTTCAGACACAAGTCTAACGCGGTGAATGTCCACAAGTGAATGAGGGATATTAGTACGGCCTGTGTAATAAGTGACCCCAGTACTATCGTCCGCATAACAATGAATGTCGTCAATTGACAACATGTTATTGATATGCAGCAGAAACAGCGTTCGGGACAATACAGAGCCCTGTGGGACACCAGCATTGATATCCATATTAGAACAACCACCGTCAACCACGGCTTTGATGCATCTGCTGGATAAGAAGCTGGCCACCCATTTGCACAAACCCTCGGGTAGCCCGTACGATGGTAACTTCGATAGAAGATCCCGATGCCAGACCCGATCGAACGCCTTTGTCATATCTAGGCTGACAGCCAATGCCTCACCGTGACTCTCGATCGCCGAAGCCCAGCGGTGTGTAAGATACACTAGAAGATCACCAGTCGAACAACCGTGGCGAAAGCCGTATTGACGGTCGCTGATTAAATCGTGATCCTCTAGGTATGCCAGGAGTCGTGTGTGTATCATACGCTCCATCACCTTGGAGAGAAGGGAGGTTTAGCAATAGGCCTGTAATTCGATGGGTCTGATCTATCGCCTTTTTTGGGCACGGGGTGCACATTGGCGGTCTTCGACGAAGACGGGATTTGCCCAGTGGAGTAGAAAAGCACGAAAAGGCGCGTTAGCACAGAACACAGCTCAGGAGCACACTGCTTTAGCACTACTGCTTGTATGCCATCTGGCCCACTCGACTTATGAATGTCGAGGGAGAGCAACGCCCGCCGGACATCTTGTTGGGTATTTGAGACTTCCGGCATTGAGCTACTGCACCCCGGGATGGTAGGTGGCACAGCTCCCCCGTCATTCAAAGTCGAGTTAGAGGCAAAGAGATTACCCAGTAAACCGGCTTTCTCTTTAGCACTGTACGCCAGACTGCCATCCGGTTTTTGCAATGGTGAACTAGACAACTGACAAAAGTTTCCCTCGGCAGCTTTAGCCAGTGACCAGAAAGTATGGCTCCCAGACGGAAGGCTTGCAAGCCTCTCGCTAACTCTACCGACGAAATCAAACTTTGCTCTGGCGATTACCCTCTTACTGGACCTCGAGGCAGCGTTCAGTTTACGTTTCAATACAGACATCTGGATTTCCATTAGCACGCGCCGTGGTCCAAGTCTCGATAGCAACCTATTTGAGAAGTTTGGCTTCTTTACAAGGCCGATTAAACCACAGTCGCTTTTTAGCTGTCCCGCTGTCGTCACAAAGCGATTGGGAATGTAGCATTCCATGCCATCTAATATCGCCGCAGCTACCGTAGCCGCACAGGATTCGACATCAACTGTTTTGAAATAAAGCTGCCTCCACGGGTACGACGCGTAGAATTCACGCAATCCGTCCCAGTCTGCCGACTTATAGTGCCATACGCGACGCCATCCGGTAGGCCGAGTTGGGTCACGCCTGGCACAGGGCACTTGGGTCCGGATGAGACAGTGGTCCGATGAGCCAAGCGGCGCATCCACAGAGATATTTTACTCATCCGGACGTGTAGTCAGCAGAAGGTCCAGTAAGAAGCTTGTATGGACGTCTATCAATCTGGTACTCTCGTCGCAGAATGTATCAGTTGGGAGAAACCATAGGCCAAAGCAAAGTCATGAGCAGATCTACCCGCGGAATCAGTGCACCGAGACCCAAGCCATTCGGTGTGGTGGGCATTAAAATCTACCAAAATCACTAACTCCGCGGAGGGATACTGCTCGATAACTTTGTCAGTTGCCATTTGCAGGTGCTCAAATAAACGGGATGTATCTGTATCACCGCTATAGGACCTGTAAAGGCACGCGTAGATTCGGGTGTGGCCGCCATAATCCATGCGCACCCATAATAATGACAGGTCCCTGTCTTCCATGCTATGAAGACGGCGACAACAAATATCCTCCCGAACGTACATACCCCGGCACGGCGTACAAATAGGTGTTCAAGTTTGCACCCGGGGTAACGTAAGTAAGATGTGTGGGCCGGTGAGGATATTTGTGTCTCCGTGAGGAAAAGAAGGGTCGGCCGAGCGGTCTCGAGGTGATGAATATTGGAGTGTAGTCCCCTGATGTTGCAAAAATCCATATTTATTGTGGAAGGAGCAGCCTCTGTAATATTTCTTTTCCTATTCCTTTTCGGTGCCATTTATGTTGGGTTGAGGTTCAAAAGAGAAGTCGCTGAGCCGACAGAGTAGAGGACAAAAGCGCGGTATCTTCCATCACTGGACAATGCAGGTTATGTGATTTCTGGCACGGCGGGCGGAAGGGCCCTCCGTCCCCCACTGCTGCAGCAGCCGGGTCCACTCCGGTCTCCTTCAAGGCACGACCACTACAACGGGAATTTTTCGCGGGTTAGCGGTTCAGCCTCCCGGGGCGGAGTTTAAGTAATCCCCGGGTTCAGGAACCCTACTGACCCACGGGCCGCCAGCGGTCAGTCGTTTCACCGGATCTCCCTGACCGCCGAACCAGCCTTCCGCGCCCACACCGTCATTGTCATCATCATCATCCGCTGGTCCTCCCGCTACCCACACAACGACTTCTCAACTAACTGACGACCTTACTCACACACAGGAACACAACAATCCTCCCGGAATTGCTATTTAGCTGCGGTCTTCTATAAGGTGGAGGTCCTTCCCCAGACGGATCCTTAGAGCAAGAGGTCTTGCCATGCTCCGCCGGTACAGAATGTCTGACTGGACGGAGCACGGCACGACCCCATGCTGAGTCCTACCTCTCTTTAGATAACAAAAGTGTATTTTTTATATACCACGTCGGGTGATTGTAAGCAGTTACCGTCGCCAAAGGATACCTGCAACACAAGGAGTGTCGCTCGCGCATTACCATCCCCGTTGCCAACGGAATAGCTCCTTATTGACCTACCTCTCTTTCGCCAAAACCTCGTTTGCTGATAGGTATGCGCTACGTGCAGGTGATTTCACATACAAATACACAAATAGGACAAGTAAAAATGCTACAACATTCATTTTAAGTCCAAATACGACGAGCGCGTGCACTTCCTCCGACGGGTGAGACTTTACTGTCGTATGTAAAAATAAAATGCTATGAGCACGCTGACTACAGTGACAGCGAAATAAAGGACCCTTCCCCCCGCCTACCCCACCTCAGGTGTGCCACAGGCGTGTAGCTAAGTCGGAGGCCTTTAATAATACCAGTGTTTGTGGGTTAATAATAAATACCTTACATTGAATATTGGCACGGTACTTTTTTATTAGGTACTTACTATTAATAAAACACACAAATAACCTCTAATCCCTTGATATTTTAGTAAATCCATAGTTCCGAATCAATTTATAATACTTAACTAAATAAAAAATATTTACTGCCGATTTTGGATAAAAACTCAGTAGAAACGGGTATTTATGAGTATTTACTCACCCTTGGATAAATACTCAGTCCTTAACCCATCTCTACCTACGACTGACGGTCCTTTTACTCAATCTGTCACTTACTGATTGAAAGAATAGATACAAATGCCGCCCTTACGAGTACTAACGTCTAATAGGCTAATATATTAAACAGGCGATATGGTTGTTTACTAACCGTTTTAAAAAACCGAAGCTATCTGACAGGCGAAAGAAGACTCCCTTTCCATTTTCTTACTAAACAGAAATTGCTAGAAAAGAGTATTTCCTTTTTCAGACCAGCCACCTGTGGCAACCAGCGTTCCACCTGGCTAGGTAAAAACAAAGAGGGCCTATAATTATTGTTTTATATTTGCTTTACATATTATTAGCATTTGGATATTTTTTTCTACAGTATATTACGATCAAACATGAAAAAATCTAAAGGTTAAATACGTCACGCGGCCTTTAGCTACGCAGCGAGTCAATGTACCGGTATCGGTAAGAGAATGGACGCAATATTTAAAGGTGCGTGTAGATTAAATTATTTGTTAACTTGTATTTCTTTTCTTCTAGAGAAGAAAATGTATTGATATATGCATAAAAATTGTATTGGGCAAGAAATACGAGTATTATTCAGTTATGAAAGATATACTTAGATAAATCAAATAATATACAAAACATAACAGGACAGATAAAATAAGCGTGTTATAATAATCTAATCATGCTTGTAATTTTTTTGAATCTGAATGTTGTTAAGAAAGCATGAAGATACGCGACACGAGCGCGAGATTTCTTATTCACTAAGACAAGAATTACACTAACGTAATCTTTTACAACTTTTATGTGTCCATAATATACAAGATCTTAAAGAAAGAAAAAAATATAAAATATTCTTATAGCAGATAAACCAAAACAATTTTGAAATGCTGTAATTAATACCAATATCATAATATTTTCCCTTTTTTTATTTTTAATAGTTCGGCTACGTTTGCGTCATAGATACGTATCAGGCACAACATAGTCAAAATATAGCACATATTATGTAGATGAGCCAATCAGGATTAAAATCTATTCTAGTATTTTGTAGCTATAATTTTAAACAACCAAAGACATGTTTAGCTTTAACGAGAGAGGAAGCTGGCTTATTAAAATGTGACACAAATCTCACCCCGCTCTATCTTTGTTCTTGACATTAAATACTACAGAATATTTGACAACAGCTTTATCCTGGTGTTATCTACGTGCCATATTGTAACAATAAACAAAAACATAAATAACTATACCTGGAAAATAACAGAGGCCCGATTCTGGAGATTCTTCTTTAGCCCCCACAAATTTCAGATTGTCAGATTAGCAACAAAATACTACAAAGTATCCGTAAATATCTTGCAGATCCTGATGGATGAATTCAAATTGTCGCCTGAGGTAAAATATTATTATTTTTTCGCTGTGATCAAAATTTTCATTTCGATTTCGGTCCCACAGTAAAAGTTTTTCATATTATTGAATAGAATTTGCATTCATTTTGATTATAATCTCTGTTAGACCCTATATCTACGAGTATAAATACACTCGTAAATTATTATATTATATTCATGCACATAGCCTAAGTTAACTGCTTACCACGAGGCAAACCGCGCACTTATTTACCACTTTAGCGGTATAAACAATATAGCCATGATGTTAACTGCGCGTGCTCGATAACAAGGATGTCAATAGGTACATAACAACGTTATTGTTTGTAATAAACTGAATATAGTAACAGCGTAACAATAGCATAGAAAGTGGTCCATAACATTTTTTTACATATAGCGCTATAAATTTCCTCGTCTCACTGGTTGTGACCTCAAAAAATGTTGGAAAGATTTTATAAATATAAGATGTTTAGAAGTCAGTAGAAAAATCCGCGCTCTGCCTGATTTCACGAAATACTATTTCTGCCAGAGCTAAATTCCGCATAAAAACCGACAAAATTCACACTTAACTTAGTAAATTAAGTTTTGGAGAAAATCAGGTTTAGTGCAGGTTTTTGTGGTATAAATACGAGAATCCTACTAATTTAATCTACTGATTAAGAAAATATCTTCTCGATCTAATCAGTGTTCTTCGAGATTACTAATGACCAGTGTTATAATAAACGTATACAGTTATATGAAAGGAAATGATATAGGAACTTTCCATGCCGGGCAGTGTAGTCTATTCATGGAAATAATTGCTCTAATCTGTAAGCACCCTAATAACAAGCCTCGGGGAAAATGAAATACGATGCCGAAGTGTATGGACACGGAGTTCGATGCCGGTAGTCAAGCTGCCCCGCTGCGTTGTAAACTCAATCGTTTACCGGTATCTAATAGTTTACCGGTTCCTTGTTTACATCTATAATTTATTAAGAGTTGTTATTAGACAACGAAGTAAAACTTGTATGATTAGTAAATTGATCGAGTAAAACCGTATCAGTTCGTAATGAGCATCCAAATATTTTATTTCTTTGCTGTTTTGGGGGTACTATTGTTGTTTGGAACTATAGCTATCATAACAGATATAGCAAAACTTGCGTATCATATGAGATGACTAAAGAGAAATGAACCCACTATTTAAGTTTATATTATATTGGTTATTTGTTTTTGCTCTACAGTGTCGGTGTTAATGTATACCCCATCCCGAGACCTTCAGGAAAGGGAAAGACTAATTGACGTATGAATTGCAGCTTGTTTTTGTAAAATATGGATATTTATGTTCGCGTCTGTTTGTTACAGTATCTTCCGATACTTTTTGCTGCTATTCCTGTCGCGCCTATTACGATCGGTACAATTGTTGCTTCAGTTTTTCACAGATGAATAATTTCCGCCTTATCTATGGCAAATAAATGATAATAATGTCATCTGTCGCTCCATATAAACGCAACGCAACGAAATGAATTACAGATCGAATTATAATGATCTTAACCAAATGTTTAATTGAAAATGAATACATTGTGATTTGAAAAAATCGGAAAACATTCAACAAGTTGCACTTTTATCCATATTTTACAGGCAAAATGTAGGGGTCGTAAGTATATAAGTACACGTCTTGAGAAAATAATCGTTATATGTATTTTCCATCTCATGAAATCAAAGAAAGTAAGGAATGAAATAATATATATATTATCCTAATTAACATCGTACGCGCAAATATTATTTATATTAGTATACAGACTCGTGGTTTCCAAGCGACGATCAATTTTTGGCTGAAGCCGAAGCCGTTTAATCGGCTATCGCCACAACCGAAATGCGAAGCCGAAGGCTTAACAACTCTAAGAAATTTTGTTCATGTGGCTACAAGCTACAATTAATAATTTAAAATAATGATTTTAAACCTTTAATATTGAAGGTTTATATTGGCAAAACACTAAACAAAGTAGGTGTTTATATGCACGCACAAACTGTCTTGACGCAATGTGACTTCTCGACACGTATTCCGGTCCGTCGCACTCTTGCTCATTCGTTCGTTTCAGTTCGTTCAATTTCGGCGTTTGCTAGGAATCTTCGGTGAAACCTTCAGGGTCAGATACTACAGGCTCGTATTAAAATTGTGTCACAGTACGGCAAGGCGACAGCGGAGGAAGAAGCCACGAAAGGGGATAAAATAAACGTGACTGATACACAAAATACGTTTATAGAACAATTATAAGTAGCGTTTTATACATATAACTGCACAAAATAAGCGGTTATTTAATTACAGATTATTTACAATTTTTGAAGCATTTTGGGACGAGACAAACACACACACAACATGTTCATGCACACAAATGTGTGTCCTGTGTGGGAATCGAACCTACGAGCATCGGTGTCAAAGTGGCGTCCAAACCACTGCGTCAAAGAGCTCGTCAAAATATACATACATTCTATCTCTTAATTCCAAGAAACATTTTAGCTTCTGTCGAAATATAGAAGCACTATATCGTAGACGTAGCGTATGGTAGTAACTTCATGTATACATATAGTAAATATTTGCTCTGCAGCGGACTCTCTAAATATTTCCAGTCCTATATATTTATCGTTGCTTCAAATACTTGTTGTTATTACTTTAATAACATGTAAATAACTTATTAAGTTCATCATCATTAACGTATATCTGCCCATTACTGGATATGATCATTTCATAATGCATTCCATGATATGCAATCTTGCTCTCTCCGCATTTAACCGCTTTCGGCTGGCCTTGGGTGCATTTGACGAGGGGACGCCTAAAATTTCGTCATTCTGCTTAGTGGTAAGCAGTTACCGTATGCCTATGCCAGTCATGTGTCGCCAACTCTGACCTAAATGTGTCTGTTTTAACCTCAACACTTCGAAAACTGAATTTTGAATTCTGTCTCTTGTTGAAATTCAACATCTCCAGAGCCGGGTGTCTAGGGTAATCTATCCAATTATTGACACTTTAAAAATCTTAAATAATTGGAAATATTTAATATCAAGTGGAATCTATTTCGCGTAAAATTACGAATAATCAATGTGGTTAAGTCTCTTTGAAACGTTTTGAAGTGATTTGAAACTCGACGCGACAGTAAAAAGAGACAGCCACATACATCTACAGGTTTTAACGTGCGAGAGCATGAGATAGAAGGCATTATACAATCTTTATAAATTTAATTATTTAATAATTATTACAGGGTCAGCGTTGTATGTGAGTTAGTACGTGTGTGTGCGCGCGTGCGTATTACGAAGCTTGGGATAAGGCGTCATAACAACCGTGGTGTATCGTACACGTGTACTGTTTACTTACATAAATGTTTCATTATTTCAATAAATTTTTTTTTAAGTATACCGAATGCAGAATATTGGTTGTGATTATTAAGTTTTTGAAAGTTCCTCTTCCGTTGCGTGTGAACTGCACACGTATTTTTTATCAATACATTGTTTTCAGTATTAATACTTAGTTAATATGTCTCTTGCGGGGTAGGAGACGCAGACGCGGTTCTTACATACTTCACTCGCTTCTCTAATATTCATAGCTTTTTTCATGCACGCTCGCCGGTTCCTGGCCCTCTGACATCACCTTCTGATAAAACACGACGAATTTGGTCATGGTAGGTAAGTCTTGGCCTTCCTCGGCTCCTACATCCTTCCACTTTTGCATTGTATATCTGTTTCGTCATTCTTTCGTCCTGCATTCTTTCTACATGTCCGAACCAACGGATGCCTTTTCTTATCTTAACACCGACACTCTTTCAGATCAGCTCTTTCTCTCACGTCGTCATTACCAACGCGGTCAGCAAGTGTTATGCACAAATTTTGCGCAATGCTCTCATCTTGACCGCTTTTATTCTACTTTCATGCTCTCTCTGCCATACCCAGCTCCCACTTCCATAAGTTAGCGTTGGGATTAGTACCGCGTTGTATACAGCCACCTTCTGGCTTAGATTTCGGCTGCCTAGAAGTTTACCTAACGCTTCATTCACCCTATTCCCTGCACTCACTCGTCTCTCCACATCAGCGGTGTATCTTCCATTGCTGCTAACAGCGCTTCCAAGATATATACAGTGACTTGCTCCAATACTACATCATCAACCGTAATCCTCTTCCTTTCAAATACCATTATCTTGTTTTTCTTCGCATACAATGAAGTAATATAATCTTAATAAAACTTATATGTATACCTATATGTATGGAAGTCTCAGCAAAAAACAAAAATAAATTATTGTATTCGAAATGGCCACCTTTGGCTTTGATATAGGCCTTTAATCTGTCTGACCACGAATCTATGGATTTACGCACCGTTTCCATGGGCCAATTATGCATGCTCCAGAGATTTCTTAAGAGACACAATGTCGCCGTGTCGTTTCGATCTGGCCATGTTCTCTAAAACTGACAATAATTTGTAGTCTAAGGGGTTCAGATTGGGCTAGACGAGGGTATTAGCTCTTATAAAGTCCGGAACATTGGTTTCGAGCCAGGCTTGGGTAGTTTGTGGCTTGTGTGACCAGATGCAGTCCTGCAGAAAAGTCCAAGTACATTTTTAAAAAATGTATTCCTGATAGGTTTCAGAACACTATCCAAAAATTTTACACAAAAATGAAGCCTAGTGTCTCTTTGATAAGACACCCCCCACCAAACCATTACAGACGCAGGATGATGACCACGTTGTACCTTTCCGTCAACTTAGGTGGCTTCTTTAGAACTGTGTGTGTACACTTTGTCATTTTGCTTGTTGCAGTGCTCTTCAATTGCGAATTTTTTTTCATCAGTAATGAGAATATTTCTGTGCTTTACACCTGCGTATTGTGACAGAAGGCGTTTTGATAGATCCACTCTATTCAACTATAGGGATTGATTTAGGACATGTCTTGTATATCGACGATAAGCGCCAAGGTTCAGGTCTTGTTTTATTATACGCGACAGAGTCCTAGCGGGCATCTTCATTTCTCGCGATAAGATTTTTTGTTTACTAATGAGGTTTCGGCGAATTCTGACTTTAACAGCATTAACAGCCTTTGTAGTTCTAACAGCACGCGGTCGCCCCGATCTATTATGGTATTCAATAGAGAAAGTGTTGGTATATATGTCGATAGTACGATATACGAACATACGGCTGATACCAAGCTTTTGAAGTGTCTTAAAGATGACCGATGTCTTCATACCCACTTTGTCCAAGGCAATCACTGCAATCCTATTTTCTTTAATACCCCATTCTATATTGTAATTTGATAATAAAGACGATAAAAATACGTAAAACGGCGGGAAATCCAAGAAGTATTTAATATAATAAAGTTCCGAATTCAAAAAAAAATTAAAGAATTGAAAATAAGAAGATTTTCTATGTAACCATGTTAATGGCCGGCCTAATGGAAGGATGCCAATAATTGGGTGGGTTCTAATGTTTGGATCGATTATGGTATGTAGGTACTAATCAAATAGCCTGATACTCATTATGACTTCTCAAAGAGTCCGATCTATATTTATTCTTTATTGCACACAAATAAAACAAAATAATGAGTGTCAAATACAGTGTACAAAGGCGAGTTTATCTCTTCAAGAGATTTCTTCCAGCCAACCGTAACCAACGTGGAAACAAATTGTACAAGGGTTACGACAATTATATGTGCCAACTAGCAAAATAAAATGTGATACAGTAAAATAACTGAAACAAAATACATACAACTAATGTAAGAAAAACATAAGAAAAAAAAAGGAAAATACTAATAATAAACAATTGAATTGAACTATAAAACACACAAATATGCATACAAATACATACATACAATATGTAACCATATACATATATATAAATACTACATATATACATATTATTTTTCGTTAGAAGATAATGTATTTAAATAGTGCTTCTTTCTTATTTTTTATACGAACACTTTTACAAAAGTAGATAAGGAACCGGCCTATAGAGAAAAGGTCCCCGGTTCGAGTCCTGGCGTGTACCACTAAAGTCGTGTTTCGGATTTATTTACATATCTGTAATTGTCACTTGCTCGGCGGTGATTTGAAACATCGTGAGGTAATCCGCACGACCTACAAATTACAATTCCATAGACGTGTGTCCTAAGCTAAGAAAAGGTCTGGTTTTTCCTCCGGGTTGTGGATCGGACCGATCCTAATGGTGGATTAGGAAACGGGTTAACTCTAGGAAGAAGAAGAAGACGTATACAAAAGTATTTGTAATGACAAGTCACTTCAAAGTGACTTTAAAGTGACTTGTCATTACGAATACTTCGGAGAGTAGATGCTTTTATTAACTAGTGATTTATATTTTATTATTTACAATTTTTGTGTGTTAAGCGTACAACCTGCCTGATGGTAAGCGGTTACCGTAGCTAATGGGCATTTGCTATACCAGTGATATCATGCGTCGAAGATTTTAAGGTATATATATATATTACTTTCATTTTCTGTAAAATGAGATAGTCACTTTGAAAAGTGGTGAGAACTAGAAAGTGGCTTCAAGTCTGCTTGGTACCGTAGGTATTTCAGCATCTTCTCACAACAACAACTATTTTTAAGAGAGGTAGGGCCAAGGCAGCCTGCCTGGGGATGTACCTCCACCTCACAGAAAACCGCAGCCAAATAACATTTCCCTAGAGGGGTGTGAGTGAGTGAGGTCACCAGTAAGCTCCTAAGGAGTAGCTGTGTTTGCAGCAGAGGCGGCATCGCACGAGTGATATTTTTTGTATTTCCAATGTTCGTAGACTACGGTAACCACTTTACATCAGGTGGGATGTATGTCTCCTTTCAACCAAAGGGGTTTAGGGCCTACTACCCACGCTGCTCAACTGCGGATTGGTAGAGGTCAGGGTTTTCAAGCCGCCCGAAGACCACCGACTTCTATCAACAACAGCCAGAACCGAAGGTTTTAGATCCATAGCTCGATATACATAAATCCATCCTGAGGCATACTGCGGCCGACGTTCCTTAACCTGCGTTTTCTATTAGAATGACACGCGCAACAACAGTCGACCTATCGCAATACTAACGAGTTGTTATTTGTCTGCGGTCTTTAGTGGCCTGCAAGGTTAGAATAGAATACACTTTATTGCACCAAAATTAATACATTTAAGTAACATGTTATTGTAAGAGTACAAACGGCGGTCTTATCGCTAAAGCGATCTCTTCCAGACGACCATATCAAAGGAAGAGAAACAATTATTAAAACACAAGTAGGTAGTGGCGCATTTATGACTATACGCATTTCTACACATATATACATATACTTACACTCAACATACTAAATAATCGAAAAAAAAGGTTCAGGTGCATTGCATTTTTTTATACAACGTAAGGACTTAGAGAAAAGTTATATGCAAGCATAGAATTCTTTTAAAATTGCAATAAATCGACTCACAAAATAACACTCATTTTTGTTTTCGTGTGTCCCCCGGTTCCTATCATAACCGAATCAGGGATATTTTAGATACGTCTTTGTTGCTTGTGTATTATAATTTAGATAATTTAATTGTAAATAAAAAAAAATGTATTTAATTATGTTTGTTATGCGCTAAATTCGGTATATGTTTTGTTCACTGGAATTCTTTTAATACGAGCTTGAAGGTGACCTAAATTTATATTATTAAGATACATTTGCATAGGTACTGCCAGCATGATTACGTTTGTTATTCGATTTATTTTATTGATATTTGTATATTTTTATTATACATAAGGTAGTTAATGGTTAATTTACATAACTTAAAAATAATTTGCAAACTTGAGCGTGGGAATTTTCAAAAAACGATAAAAGATAACAAAGATGAAAATTCTTTATTTGCCATTGGGGCCTCGCGGGCACTTAGACACGTTTTTTTATATAGTCTTATTGTATGTTATTTAATTCTCTTATTTTACCTTTTCATTTTTTTTTAATCTACTAGCATTTCGGAAATGACCATTGGCGAAGAAGAAATGCCGATAGAAACTTGCCAATATAGGTCTCTTTTAAAATTGTCCATTATATATTACAAAAAAAAATACATAAGCATATTGGTACAATAATGATATCAAATGGTAAAATTAAAGATTATTAAGGACAGAAGAAGAAAACTCCATTTGCTGTGGTTCCTAAATTCCAGAACACACCTCTGACCGTCACCAAAAGTATTAGGATGCTTGGCGTCGAGATCTCCAGTGATGTGCAATATCGAAATCACCTGGAGGAGAAGGTCAAGCTGGCGTCCAAAAAAACTTGGTGTGCACAACAGGGCTAAGCAGTACTTCAGTGCGGGGCAATGACTTATAGTATATAAGTCTCAAGTCAGACCGCACTTGGAGTACGGCAGTCACCTTTGGGCGCGAGCACCTGGATACCAGCTTGGACCGTGTGATTCGATTCAGAGACGAGCTGTGAGAATTGTCGACAATCCTTATTGTGTTCTGAAGAGTTGTTCGAAATGATGCCGACAGCTACTTTTTATAGCCGCACCGCTCGCCGACGGCGGGGAGTTCATCCTGGAACCGCAATGGTCGCGTACTGTGCGGTTTCAGAACAGTTTTCTTCCGAGAACTCTCAAGCTGTGTAATGAGCTCCCAGCCGAGGTTTTTCCAAGGGACTACAGCAAGGAGTTCTTCAAGAAATGCGTGAAGAGGTTTTTAGAGGGTCGGCAACGCATGAATGACACCCCTGGTGTTGCAAATGTCCATAGGCTACGGTGACTGTTTACCATCAGGCAAGTCGTATGCTTTGCCACTAAGGTGGTATAAAAAAAAGCAGATAGTCTGTACTGAATTATTTCCAGACATTTTTATAATAACGCTAAACAAGGGACTATATTATGACTGTGGGATGAGTTAGGGTTGGTGTTGTAGCATTGCGTCCTTTTTCACTTCGGCCTTCAAAGCAGCACGATTGGGGAAGTGCCTCTACCTCACAGGAGACCGCTGTCAAATAACAACTCTCAGAGTGTTGTTATGTTCCTGCGAGTGAGTGAGGATACCAGTAACCCACCCAGAAGTTTCTGTGTTAGCAGAGGAGGTGGCGAGGCGATGCTTCCTGTATTGCAAGCGTACACAGGGTACGGTAACCACTTTCAATTACAGCCCTATGAAGGTTTGGTTTGTGGAGGAGGAGCTATGTTCGCAGCAGGGGAGACAACGCGTAAGTGATACTCCTTTACATTGTGTAGTGCAAGTGATCATAAGCTACGGCTCACTTCATTATAAAGTGCCCTCCGTCGTTGTTTATAAAAAAAACTAATATCTGGTTACAACATTGTTGTTAAAGTTATTTGCAACTGATTAATACAAAAAAAAATTAAGGTAGTTTAAAATAAATTTATAAATTACACCAATTCAATTCAAATTATATAAGACAATCGTATTTGTACTTTTAAAATTTAACCCAATTATTTATTAAGGAAACCAACGAACCGATGTCGCAGTGTAGGTATACAAATTCATCATAATTTATAATAACAACAGTTTCCGGTAAAGAATTTAATACATCATGCATGTATGTATGTATATCTTCACGCAGAGTCCCTTGCGGGGTAGGCAGAGAGGACCGAGCGCCATAAGACGCGGTCCTTACACACTTCACTCGCTTCTCTAACATGTATATAGCTCTTTTCATGCATGCTCGCCGGTTCCCGGGGCTCCTGACATCACCTTCTGATAAAACACGGCCAATTTCGTCATGGTAGGTTAGTCTTGGCCTTCCTCGGCTTCTACATCCTTCCACTTTTGCATTGTATATCTGTTTCGTCATTCTTTCGTCCTGCATTCTTTCTACATGTCCGAACCAACGGAGCATGCCTTTTCTTATCTTAACACAGACCCTCTTTTTTATATTATACACAGATAATTATTTTTCTCACGTCGTCATTACGAACGCGGTCAGCAAGCGTTATGCCACAAATTTTGCGCAATGTTCTCATCTCGACCGTATTGTGTATACACCGCGTTGTGTATAGCCTTCTGGCTTATATTTCGGCTGCCTTGAAGTTTACCCAACGCTCCATTCACGCTATTCCCTGCACTCACTCGTCTTTCCACATCAGGAGTGTACGAGTACCTTCCATTGCTGCTAATACCGCTTCCAAGATATACAATCCTATTCACTTGCTCCAACACTACATCATCAACCGTAATCCTAGTCTCCTCTTTCATATACCATTACCATGGTTTCTCTTGGTTTTCTTCACATTCAATTGTAAGCCTTTCTTCATACAATCATCTTTCATTGTTGTAACTAGTGTTTGCAGTTCAGATGGTGATTCGTCTATTAATACCGCGTCGTCTACATAAAGCAGCCCACTGAGTCGACCCATTCGCATTCCCACATTCATATTTCTCATTCTATAAAGACAACTGTCCAGACACAGGATGAATAGCCGAGCTGCACAGCACGCATCCCTGTCTGACACCAATGTTGACATCAAACCAGGGCGACATCCGATTTTCACCCTCATTCTCCTTTCAATGATTTTTCCATACACTTTAGCTGCTAAACATCATTAAATGTATTGAAACAAAAAACAAACAAAGTAATATTTTGTAATTTATATTTGCAAAGAGGAGTGAAGAGGCGTTTATATGTAAATAAAAAAAGGCAACGCCCGATTGGTGCCCCTGGTATTGTAAATATCCATAGACTGCGCCAACTCAGTGGCACTAAGGTGTCAAACAGGCGCGAGAAGTTTTTGTAGTCTATGGACTGGCGATATACACTTCTTCGTTCCTTTTTGAGGAATTAGTACAAGACTGAACTGTTTAAAATAAAATGAAAAATAGTGTGTTTACATGTATTTAATGATATACATCATTCTTTGTCAGAATTTTTTTATTATAAATTATAATAAATTAGAATATAATGTGACATTGGTTCATTAGTTCCGTTAATAAAATAAAAATTTGATAACTTGATTAACTTTTAAAGTAACATTATGATCGTCTACTTGCTACAACATATTTCGTTCAGCTTTATAATTACAAGCTTAATTAAGATCAAGGAAAGCCTTTGTTGTTCTTAATTAATTGTAATTTAGGAATTTTAATCAGCTTTTCTGTCAATATTTCCATTTGAGCCGGCAATAACACGGTAAAACAAGAAATTTTCTCTTACCTGTAATTAAGATCCATGCTTTCAAAATTATAAACAGACGAGTACATTCCAGCGAGATAAACAGGTATTAATATTAATATAAAATTAAATATATTAAACCTGCCGAAAGGTCCTAATAATTTCAAAATAAAGTCAACAGTTACTTCACTTTCCTTCTTTTCAGGATCCATTTTCAATTTTTTACACACAACACTCTACTTAAAAAAAACACAATTAAAACGTTCGATTAGTAATGATTAAAATTATTTATTACGATTAAAATTTTCAATTAATTTTTCAATGAAAACTATTTATTACGATTAACACGGCACGACCGTAAGGCGGGACGTTCCAACAATAGTGCGCGCGCGCCGTTCGATTTTGCCTTTTTATGGTTGATGAAAATCAGTTAAGTTATCGCTTCGAAACTATTACCTTATGATTGATAACAGTGCGACTACAATAATAAAAGTTAATTTAGCGTACAACTAACTGTTCGTATAGTTAGGGTTCTATGTTAAGTTATTTAAATTTAATGAATTGATTCACAAAGTAATCTCAATATCAAGCCTCCATTAATTATTGCTTTTTTATTATTGTACTATGAAATCCCATTCATGTTGATATTTTGTAGGAATGAACGTTGTATGTCATTTTTCAAATTTTCATTTTATACAACGCAGGGAGGTACATAAGCATGCGGCCCACCTTATGTAAAGTGATAACCGTAGCCTATGAACGCTTGCAATGCAGGAAGTATTGCGCGCTAACACAGCAACTACTTAGGAGCGTACCGGGTACTCCAACGGTTCGCAGGTCGCAGGCACAATCCTTCATGGAGTAAGCAGTATTTTGGCTGAGGTTTTCTGTGAGGGGGACGTATTTCCTCAGTCGCCCAACTGCAGCTTTGCTTTGATGCGCCCTACATCCTTTGAAAACTCTCAGGCAAATACAAATAGACATGTCACGAAAACACAAACTTTTATTCTGTATGGGGATCGGACCCACGGAGGAGTTTAGTAACATTACTAACCATTCGGCAACCGGACCGGTCAAATATGATGATGGTTTCTTCGAAATTCTTTAGATAAAAACGTTTTAAAAGAATTAAGAACTATATATTTTTTATACCACCAAGGTGGCAAACAAGCATACGGCCTGCCTGATCGTAAACAGTCACCGTAGCCTATGGACATTTGCAACACCAGGGTTCTCACTCATGCGTTGCCGACCCTCTAAAAACCTCTTCGCGCCTTTCTTGAAGAGCCCCATGCTGTAGTCCCTTGGGAAAACCTCGGCTGGAAGCTCATTCCACAACTTAAGAGTTCTCGGAAGAAAACTTCTATGGAACCGAACAGTACGCGACCACTGCTGCTCCAGCATGTGAGGGTGAACTTATCCCCGTCGGCGAGCGGTGCGGTTATAAAAAGTAGCTGTATATTATATATTACGTCATGGGGTTCTTCTAAAAAGTCACATGGGGACCTTCATAGGTTGGCAAAAACGTGTGATGCCCATAATTCTGCTAACGTTAAGTACGTTACGGTAAACATCAAATTCCTATTTTCTATCTTAGCAACTAGTTTTATCGTTGCATATTTTCATTCCTTCGAGGTAGTAAAGTGTAAATAATTCATCTTAATGGCCGACAACATTCCTAAATGGATGTACTTTGCCTCCAAAGACCGATAAGGGAAGCTATAGAGATTTGAAAACCTTGAAAACTAATTTCAATGAAGTTAGAACTTCACAAACCTCTACTAATCTAATATAGTAACTTCACAAAAAGCAGGATATTCTTAATTACAAAGATTTAAATCTATATTAATTAACTATTATGGACACTTGCAAGACCATGGTGCCATCATGCCATTTCTGAAAAAACAATTCAGGTCTTTCTGAAGAACTTCAGAGTGTAGTGGTACTTCTGCCGAGTATTTTTGACGAGCTCGGTAGCGCAGTAACGTTACTTTGACACCAACGCTCGTTGGTTTGATTCCGACACAGGACAATTATTTGTGTACATGTCTGTTGTCGCGGCCTGGGTGTTTTAAGAGAGGTAGGGTGTATCAAAGTAAGTCAGGGAAAGTACCTTCACCTCATAGGAAACCGCAGCTGAATTGTATTCCTGCGAGTGAGTGAAGTCACCAGTAAACTTAAATTTTAAGTAAAGGGATCATCAATTCGCGTGTGATACTTAATGTATTACAAGCGTAGCATAGAAGGCTACAGTAATTAATTTACATCAGGGAGGCTTGTATGCCTTCCGACGTTGTGTATAAAAAAAAAGTTAATTTAAAAGTAAGTACTGCCCTAGTGAAGTGTGTAAGGACCGCGTCTTATGGCGCTCGGTTCTCTTTGCCTACCCGCAAGGGACCTAACGTGAAGATATACCTCATGTATCATCAAGCCAAGCCTCATCTTTGCGGCTTTACTTACTTAGTTACTTACTTAAATATAAGTATGTAATGTACAAGCATTTTTTGAGCGAACGCTAACTTCTCCTTCGGCTTGGCTACTAAATATAGTAGAATGCTACTTAATGTATAAAACCAATCTTAACTCCATATCTTTCCTACAGCCTAGCACATGATGATCGTATCTTATCGTTGTCTCCTTCGCATTCAATTGTAAGCCTTTCTCTATACAATCGTCTTTCATTATTGTGACCAGTGTTTGCAGTTCAGATGATGTTTCTGCTAATAGGACGGCATCGTCTATATAAAGCAGACAGTTCACCACTAGGTCACCCATGCGTAATCCTACATTCGTCAATCTTATACTCTGTTGACAGCTATCTAAATACAGAATAAATAGCCCAGCAGACAACATGCAACCTTGTTTGACGCCAATTTTGACATCAAACCAGGGTGATATTTAAATAGATATTATAAAAAATATATGCACATAACATACGTATTTGTTTATATTTATATATAAACAAATTTATATATAATAGATTTATATATAACTAGTCTGGCCATAAACACTGTTACATAGAAACTTTTCTTTTTTTCAACTGTTTAATTATATTGAATATGGAACGCGTTTATTGTTAAAAACTTATTTCGATTTCCCGCCTTATTATATATTTTTTTATATTTTTTATCATATTACAATATGGAATGGGGTGTTAAAGAAAATAGGATTGCAGTGATTGCCTTGCACAAAGTGGGTATGGAGCTGTCATATTCAAGATAATTCAAAACTTTGATATCAACCCTATGTCCGTATGTCGTACTATCGACAGATATATCAACACTTCCTCTGTTGAAGACAATAAAAGATCGGGATGACCGCGTGCTGTTAGAACTACAAAGGCTGTTAATGCTGTTAAAGATAGAATTCGCCAAAACCCCCATTGGAAACAAAAACCTTATCGTTAGAAATGAAGATTCCCGCTAGTGCTTTGTCGCGTATAATAAAACAAGACCTGAAGCTCGGGGCTTATCGCCGATATACAGGACATGCTCTAAATCCCTACAGATCAACTGTAGTTGATCTGTAATCTACTACAGATCAACTGTAGTTGATCTGTAGTAGATCGATCAAAACGCCTTCTGTCCCGATACGCAGGCACAGAAAAATCCTCTTTAGTTATGAAAAAATTTTCACTATTGAAGAGTACAACAGCAAGCAATATGACAAAGTGTACGTATATAGTTCTAAAGAAGCCGCCCAAGGGGTCGGAAATGTATACCGTGGTCATCATCCTGCGCATGTAATGATGGTAGGGGTGTCTTTTCAAGGAGTCATGAAGCTTCATTTTTGTGAAAAACGAGTGAAGACTTCAGCCATACGAGAATGGTTTTCTGATGTAGTGTAGTTATTATCGTGCTACAATTTGCTGAATCATTGTGACATTTTGTTGCTGTGTGAAGCAAGTGTTTTTTTGCCTATTTAGTATGCTTCTATTACACGTACTTTGGTGATCTAATGTTACCGTTTATTCCATATTTATTATATAGTTCTTATATCATGGGTTTATCCCGGTCATTTGATAGGCGTGCGCGGGGATTTGGATCCAACGCGTACAGCGCGCCCAACGCGCCCCTTTGAGAAGCTTGATGTAATGTTGTATAGCTGTCGTGACCTTCTCCAGGGGATATCAATGTGACAATATACCCATGAACCAGGTCACGGCAGGTATTGGGACTATTGCGAATGTGTTGGAAATTATTGGGCTATAATATTGTTAAACCAGAAAAAAAACAGTAGTCTAATATGAGCCCCACGTATAGTAAACTCAGATGAATATGGCATAATGTTTACATAACGGGATCGCGTGATAGTATTCAAAATGTAACTTCGGATTCTTATTTCTCGTCCTTTTTCTATTCCGCGAGTTTTTTTGAGTAGACGAGAATTTATAATTTTTATGTTAACACACAATGATTTCACATTTGAAATTATATTTCTTTTTATAGCTTACCATCGGGCGAAGCGGATCCACTATGCTGAGCTAAAAAAAACATATATGTAATTTTTCTGTACGTTTGTACGTCACGGAACTCCTCAACAACTGGACTTATTCTAATGAAACTTTTTGTGTGTTCGAGTGGATCTCTGGGTGTTTCAGATTGGAATTGGACCCGGTAGATGGTGCTGCGATCGAGTTCTCGCCTTTTTATTACAGTTTCGGGAATAGGGTCTTCTGTCAGTATAAAACAATACAATCTTTGCTAAATTGGAGACACGCGAGCACACGCGGTGTCTTTAGTTAGGTAGTGTTCCTTGAATTGTTTCTGGAATTTTCGAATTGTTCAGATACTTTAATCTCGTGATTCTTTTTCTCAAGAGTTCTCCCACCGAGAAATCTCGACCACCTCTGTGTGACGGATTGTCATCAATAAACTCCCGATTCCCGAATGCTGTACATCCGTGTTGAGTTCGAGAAGTGTGCGCTATATCGTTGACCTGCTGTCTTATCTCAACCATTATAAACGTTATTACGCTATCGTTTCGTAATGTTTGGAAATACTAAGTTGATTTAAAATTAAGTTAATTGATTTATACGTTACAAATTCACCTTGATTGGGCGCCAATAATCGATATATATTAGTACCTAATTAACTGTTTTGTAAAAATGACAGCATAACAGATAACCCAATTAGCGTGACTAGCTGTCGCCTCTAATCTCGTATCATCCTTCTCGCCATTATCGAACTTTGTCTATGTCCTATATGGAAAAAAATATGAAATAAAAATATATATTAAATGTCGGTTTCCGTCGTTGCTCTAATCTTTATGATCCACTTCAAACGTTTAAGGTTTCTATTAAACCCTAATACTAAAGCTCTGCTGTCCGTCCGTGTGGGACAGTGCTTTATCTTTAACCTTAATATGTAGAGACTTGGCATTCTATCGGATTATTCATTTCTATGACCGCAGCTGTAAGTCTTTGTATATAGGGTGTAACGTTATTAGTGACCGATAGTTAAACGTAGTCATAACAGCGTTCGTTACTATGCAACCAGATGTTGTGGTCGAGTAGTTATAGGTCAGTGGTAAAGAACCAGCTATTAATGGACGTTTCCCGGTTGGAATCTTCAGATGGGCATTTACCACTAAATTTCTGATTTCGGATTTAGGTTTATTTTTTACAATTATCGCTTGTTCGGTGGTGAAGGAAAACATCATGAGGAAATCTGCACACATCCGAGAAATAATCTAAGAAAGGTCTGGATTTCCCTCTGGGTTGTAGAGATCCGTCGGCAGTCACTTCATGTTAAAATTTACTTCACTTCACGAAATCCTTAGACTAGAAAACGGGATAACGCTCCTAAGAAGAAGACCAACTTCAACAATTGAAGAGCTCGGTGGCTCAGTCGTGAATGACGCGACTTTGACACCAACGCTCGTGAGTTCCATTCCCACACAAGACAAACATTTGTGTGCACGAACATGTTTGTTTGTCTCAGTCTGGATGTTTTAAGAGAGGTAGGGCGCGTCAAAGCAACCCGGCTGGTGAAGTACCTCCACTTCACAGAAAACCGCAGCCAATTATCAAACTCCCTAGAGGGTTGTTGTACTCCTACGTGTGAGTGACGTCACCAGTAAGCTCCCAAGGAGTTGCTGTGTAATCAGCAGAGGAGGCATCGCGCGAGTGATATTTAATATATCGCAAGCGTTAATAGGCTGCGGTACCCGCTTTACATCAGGTGGGCCGCGTATGCCTCCCGATATAGTATAAGAAAAAAAAACTCTGAAATCGAAAAATATTTACTTGCTCTTTAAAAGTGATCAGTGGATCAAGCAATTTTGTTGGGACGTGTATGTCTTAGTAAAAGTAGTTTATTTACAATTAAAGTAATGTCTGACTGTGAGCCATTTTCACCCCATAAGTAGATATACGATCTAATTATTCACCTAACCGCTTTATCCAAAACATATACACACATCAAAAGTGTCTAGGGATCAACATATATTTTTGCAATAACTTTTCTCCTGATTGATATTAATTAAAATTTTCTTTAAGGATTCATCAAATAAAGTGTTTTCGTTTGTCTACAGTAACGATAAACCAAGTCACCTTTGCATTAATAAAGAAATTTGCCATTTTCATAATAAAGGGATTTTTGACATTTGAACTACTAACATTAAAGTTCGAAAAAAAGACTGAAATAACAGTTTTCTTTAAAATTTTATTGGGTAACTTAAACAATTAATAATCCGTGTTTCTACCGCGAACACTAACGATGATAGAAGCTGGTTCCCGGCAACGTACTGTGGCTTTAGCTCTGAATACAAGTCAGAGTGTTATCAGTCGACTTTGGACACGTTACCGAAGCACTGGTACCGTGGCTGAGCGCCATGGAGGACGGTATCGCTGCACCACACGGAGACAAGACCGATACATTCAAATCACAACTCGAAGAGCACCAACAATAACCGCCATGATGTTAGCCGTGACTCACTCTTCACTCACTCGTCACTCTTCAGGGAACTTAATTAGCGACCAAACAGTCAGAAACCGCTTGCATGAAGTGAACCTTCATTCCCGAAGACCGCTAAGGGTACCACCTATAGCAATGCACAATCGTAGGATTCGATATCAATGGGCTCTTGAACACAGAAATTGGGCAGAAGAACAATGGCGTTTCGTGTGCTTTTCTGATGAGTCTCGTTTTGGTATGAGACCGGATACAAGACGTATACGACACTGGAACGCCCACCCCTGGACGCCAACAGCGATTAAAATCCTGCCAGGAAGTCCATCCTTATAGTGGTGGAACCATCATGGTATGGGCGGCTATTTGGATCGGCGGAAGAACTGAGTTGATTTGGATCAGAGGCAACCTCAACGCTCAAATTTATGCTGAGACGATTGTATCAGACGTCATCGTTCCTCTACAAGTGCAAATCGGTCCCTTATTTCAGTTAATGCATGATAATGCACGACCGCACACCGCAAGAGTTGTAAGACAGACTCTCGCCGCAGCTAACATCAATGTCATGCCCTGGCCTGCTCAGTCGCCAGACTTGAACCCGATTGAGCATGCATGGGATATGCTACAGAGAAGAGCTCTGCCGAATATGGAGGGTATCCAGTCGCAAGAAGACCTTTTTTTGTTGTTGCAACGAACATGGGCGGCCATTCCACAGCGTGATTTGGATGAACTCATTTTGAGTATGCCAAACCGATGTTCTTGTGTTGTTAGTGTTCGCGGTAGAAACACGGATTATTAATTGTTTAAGTTACCCAATAAAATTTTAAAGAAAACTGTTATTTCAGTCTTTTTTTCGAACTTTAATGTTAGTGGTTCAAATGTCAAAAATCCCTTTATTATGAAAATGGCAAATTTCTTTATTAATGCAAAGGTGACTTGGTTTATTGTTACTGTAGACAAACGAAAACACTTTATTTGATGAATCCTTAAAGAAAATTTTAATAAATATCAATCAGGAGAAAAGTTATTGCAAAAATATAGGTTGATCCCTAGACACTTTTGATGTGTGTATTTCGGCGACACATTCATATCAAGTCCCTTTTGAAATATCAAGTTTTTTCATCGAAGAAAACCAAGATAATGGTATTTGAAAGAGAGACAACCAGAACGAACACTAGGATTATGGTTGATGATGTAGTGTTGGAGCAAGTGAATGAGATTGTATATCTTGGAAGTGCTTTTAGCAGCAATGGAAGGTACACCGCTGATGTGGAGAGACGAGTGAGTGCCGGGAATAGGGTGAATGGGTAAACTTCTAGGCAGCCGAAATCTAAGCCAGAAGGCACACAACGCGGTGCTAATTCCAACGCTAACTTATGGAAGTGAGAGCTGGGTATGGCAGAGAGAGCATGAAAGTAGAATAAATGCGGTCGAGATGCGAGCATTGCGCAAAATTTGTGTCATAACGTTTGCTGACCGCGTTCGTAATGAAGACGTGAGAGAAAGAGTTGGTCTAAAAGAGAGTGTCGGTGTTAAGATAAGAAAGGGCATGCTCCGTTGGTTCGGACATGTAGAAAGAATGCGGGAGGAAAGAATGACGAAACAGATATACAATGCAAAAGTGGAAGGATGCAGGAGCCGAGGAAGGCCGAGACTAACCTACCATGACCAAATTGGTCGTGTTTTATCAGAAGGTGGTGTCAGGAGCCCCAGGAACCGGCGAGCGTGCATGAAAAGAGCTATGAATGTTAGAGAAGCGAGTGAAGTATGTAAGGACCGCGTCTTATGGCGCTCGGTTCTCTTTGCCTACCCGCAAGGGACTTGGCGTGAAGATATACATACATACATACATACATATATAAGTTTTTTCATTCGGTTTATTAGAATAACAGTAGGTGTATATAAAGAGTAAATTAACTTTAAAGAAATAAGGGAGTTGTCGCACTCAAAATTCGCCGCCGCTGTTAATTCGTAACAATTTGTCGTACCAGACGTTCACTGTACGCGATCGGGAAAAGTGATAACAAAGTGATTATCACTATAATGCGAGCAGCGTTGTGTCAGAACATAAAGGGCCCAAGTGCGCTGACTAACCTACCGTTCAATTTGTCTAGAGTGTTTTGGTTGACGAATATTTTGCAGATAAATTGGATGACAATAATTAAGTGAAATAATAGTCTATTCATCAAGTGATATTATCAGATATTTGCAAAAGGAAAATCATCTTTAAGTATATAGATATAAATGGTACATTATTAATTTTTGAAGTCAAAGTTAACTTTACTCGCACGTGGCGTAATCCATTAATTAATGAACGAGGCTATTGCGAAAGAGAGCTAGAACGCATAGAACTGGGACGACGGAAGCCTGGCAATGACACAAACAATTAGTGGGAAGGTATTCCTGCGAGTGCACTTATGCGAAGTTGTTGTGTTAGCAGCGGGGCTACGTCAATCACCTCACACCTGGCCAATTTATATAAAAATAGTGTAATACTTCGAATATAGCTACATGCGGCAGTGGGGGCCGCCACCCACCACGCAGCACCAATTCCGGTAGGACAAGGGGGGCCGAGTGCTGCATAGGCACGTGGAATGTGAGAGGTGGATTGAATTATAAGATGAACGAACTTATGGACGTAATGAATGAGAGACGTTTAGACGCTTTGTGTATGACAGAGACTAAGCGCAAGAGGAGCGACACCGATGATCTGCCCGGTGGAATGATAGCTCTATGGTCTGGGGTAGACCGGGACGACCATGCCAGTGCTGGTGTAGGTGTCGTACTCTCGCTATCGCTTAGTCACTTATGTAAGAGATTATTGTTTTGCGCCTAGACTTCTCTGAGTTCGCATAAAATTGGGTATCACGCGAGTATTTCTAGTTGCAGCATGTGCTCTCGTAAGCTCAGCGTGCGCTCAAGAAATAGAGAAGTTATGGGAGTCTGTGAGAGATGTTCTAGATTTAGTAGAAGGGAACGAAAGAGTGAAGAGGGAAGCTTGTGTTATTGGTACTAGACAACTAAACTAAAAAATAAACATACGTAAATATATATATATATATATATATATTTTGTACTTATTATGCATAGAAAATACTCAGACCAAGACAAACAGACATGTCCACGCACACAAATGTTTGTCCTGTGTAGAAATCGAACCCACGAGCGTTGGTGCCAAAGTAGCGTAACAGCGCCTTTCGCCACTGCACCACCGAGCTCGTCGTTACGAAGCTTGAAAAATGGAAAGTCAGCGGGGATTGATATGATCGCAGCTGAGATGATCAAACTAGGTGGCATTTACGTCCGTGACGCCTTTTGGTACTTAAGCAATCTATGCTGGATAACTGGAAGGATCCCAATGGACTGGAGACGAGCAGGCATCGTGCCCTTGTATAAAGGCCAGGGGTTACGCATGGACTGCGCCAGTTATAGGGCCAACGCTTTGATCAGCTTAGCAGCAAAAATATATGGATTTTTTTTTTTTAATACCACTAAGGTGGCAATCAAGCATACGGCCTGCCTGATGTTAAACAGTCACCGTAGCCTATGGACATTTGCAACACCAGGGGCGTCACTCATGCGTTGCGGACCCTCTAAAAACCTCTTCACGCATTTCTTGAAGAACTCCATGCTGTAGTTCCTTGGAAAAACCTCGGCTGGGAGCTCATTCCACAGCTTGAGTGTTCTCGGAAGAAAACTTCTCTGGAACCGCACCGTACGCGACCATAGCGGTTCAAGCATGTGAGGGTGAACTCCCCGCCGTCGGCGAGCGGTGCGGTTATAAAAAGTAGCCGTCGGCATCATTTCGAACAACTCTTCAGAACACAACCCGTTGTACAATCGGTAGAACACACAAAGGGAGGCAAAGTCTCTCCTTAAACTTAAGGGTTCAATACAGTGTGTAAGCTTAGGATTGTCGACAATTCTCACAGCTCGTCTCTGAATCGAATCACACGGTCCAAGCTGGTATTCAGGTGCTCCCGCCCAAAGGTGACTGCAGTACTCCAAGTGCGGTCTGACTTGAGACTTATATAATATAAGTCTTTGCCCCGCACTGAAGTACTGCTTAGCCCTGTTGAGCACACCAAGTTTTTTCGACGCCAGCTTGACCTTCTCCTCCAGGTGATTTCGATATTGCACATCACTGGAGATCTCGACGCCAAGCATCCTAATACTTTTGGTGACGGTAAGAGGTGTGTTCTGGAATTTAGGAACCACAGCAAATGGAGTTTTCTTAGCTGTGAACGCGCAAACTTGTGTCTTCTTGGGGTTGAATTCGACCAAGTTAAGCCGCCCCCAGTCGGATATTTTAGACAGAGTACCATCCATTTCAGACACAAGTTTGTCGCGGCTTTCCTCCACAAGGGAACGAGGGATGTTTGCACGGCCTGTATAATAAGTATCCCCGGTGCTGTCGTCCGCATAACAATGAATGCCATCAATTGACAACATATCATTGATATGCAGCAGAAACAGCGTCGGAGACAGTACAGAACCCTGAGGGACGCCAGCATTGATATCCATACTATCGGAGCATCCACCGTCAACCACGGCTTTTATGCATCTGTTGGATAAAAAGCTGGCGACCCATTTGCACAAACCCTCGGGCAGCCCGTATGATGGTAACTTCGATAGAAGACTCCGGTGCCAGACCCGATCGAACGCCTTCGCCATATCTAGGCTGACAGCCAATGCCTCACCTTGACTCTCTATCGCTAAAGCCCAGCGGTGTGTAAGATACACTAGAAGATCACCAGTTGAGCGACAATGGCGAAAACCGTATTGACGGTCGCTAATCAAGTCGTGATCCTCTAGGTATCCTAGGAGTCGTATGTTTATCACACGCTCCATTACCTTGGAGAGAAGGGAGGTTATGGCGATAGGCCTGTAATTCGATGGGTCTGATCTATCGCCCTTTTTGGGCACCGGGTGCACATTGGCGGTCTTCCATGAAGACGGGACTTGCCCAGTGGAGTAGGAAAGCACGAAAAGGCGCGTTAGTACAGAACACAACTCAGGAGCACACAGCTTCAGCACCACTGCCGGTATACCATCCGGCCCACTCGATTTATGAATGTCGAGAGAGAGTAAGGCCCGCCGGACATTTCGCTGGGTAATGGAGATTTCCGGCATTGAGCTACCGCACCACGGGATGGTAGGTGGCACAGCTCCCCCGTCATTCATATTCGAGTTAGACGCAAAGAGATTACCAAATAAATCGGCTTTCTCCTTAGCGCTATGGGCCAAACTGCCATCCGGTTTTTGCACTGGTGGCGTGGACGGTTGACAGAAATTTCCCTCGGCAGCTTTAGCGAGCGACCAGAAAGCACGGCTCCCAGAGGGAAAGCTCGCAAGTCGCTCGCCAACTCTGCCGACGAAATCGAATTTTGCTCTAGCGATCACCCTTTTACTGGACCTCGAGGCAGCATTCAGTTTGCGCTTCAAAACAGAGACTCTAGGATCCCCATTAGCATGCGCCGTGGTCCAAGCATCGTAAGCAGCCTGCTTAACAAGAATGGCTTCCTTACAACGCCGATTAAACCTCGGCCGCTTTTTAGCTCCCGCAGTAGCTACAAGGCGACTGGGAATGAAGCATTCCATGCCATCCAATATCGCCGCAGCCACTGCGGTTGCGCAGGAATCAATGTCGTCTGATTCGAAGCACAGCTGCCTCCACGGGAACGATGCGTAGAATTCACGCAATCCATCCCAGTCTGCTGATTTATAGTGCCATACGCGACGACATCCGGCGGGCCGAGGTGGATCGCGTCTGGCACAAGGCACTTGGGTCCGGATGAGGCAGTGATCCGACGAGCCAAGCGGCGCATCCACTGAGATGTTATACTCATCCGGACGTGTGGTCAGCAGAAGGTCCAGTAGAGAGCTTGCATGGTCCTCTACATCTGGTATTCTCGTGGGAGAAAGAACCAGTTGAGAGAAACCATAAGCCAGAGCAAATTCATGAGCAGATCTCCCCGCATAGTCAGTGCACCGAGAGCCAAGCCACTCGGCGTGGTGGGCATTGAAGTCTCCCAAAATCACTAACTCCGCGGAGGGATACTGTTCGATGACGCTGTCAGTCGCCCTTTGCAGGCGCTCAAATAACCGAGTTGTGCCTGTATCACCGCTATGAGACCTGTAAAGACACGCGTAGATTCGGGTGTGGCCGCCTTGGTCCACTCGCACCCATAATATCGACAGGTCCCTGTCTTCAAGGTTATGCAATCGGCGACAACAAATATCCTCCCGGACGAACAAGCATACCCCGGCATGACGCACAAACAAGTGCTCCAGTTTGTACCCGGGGTAATTCAAGGTGTTTTTCACCACAGTACCGTGCGGGTAATGCGGTTTGCTGGCGCGGCGGGCGGAAGGGCCCCCGGTCCCCCCTGCTGCAGCAGCCGGGTCCACCCCGCTCTCCTTCTCCGGCACGACCACTGCAACCGGGACTTTTCACAGGCTGGCGGTTCAGCCTCCCGGGGCGGAGATTAAGTGATCCCCGGGTTCGGGAACCCTACTAACCTGCGGGCGGCCAGCGGTCAACCGTTTCACCGGGTCTCCCTGACCGCCGCGCCAGCCTGCCGCGCCCACACTGCTAGTGGCGATTCGACATCCACCGGTCCTCCCGCTGTCCGTACAAGGACCCCTCAGTATGGTAAGGTAATTGAAACGAGAATGAGGGTGAAATCCGATGGAATGCTGTGGGAGGTACAGGGAGGATTTCGAAATTGAAGTAGATGTAGTTTTCTCGCTCCGCACTATCGTAGAGAAGTATCTGGCTACCAGGAGGTTTTCTGCGGTTTTGTGGATCTTGAGAAAGCATTTGATAGAGTTGCGCGAAAGAAACAGTGGGACATATTGCCAAGATATAGGACGGTTCACTGCTCCGTGGTGTGCAGTCCACTTACAAGGATTGCTCAGCATTTGTGCGGATAGATGGTGGCATGTCACCCAGTTTTGATGTCAAAATTGATGTCAAACAGGGTTGCATGCTACTTGCTAGGCTGTTTATTTTGTGTCTCGATAGTTGTTTGCAGAGAATAAGGTCAACCAATGTAGAATTGTCCAAGGGTGACCTAGTGGTGATCTGTCTGCTCTATGCAGACGATGCCGTGCTATTACAGGCACACCATCTGAACTGAAAACACTGGTCACAATAATGAAAGATGATTGTATGAAGAAAGGAAGTAAAGGAAGTACTATTGAATGCGTAGAATAAAAGATAATCGTATTGGAAAGAGAAGAACCCAGAACCAATGTAAGGATTACGGTTGATGATAAAGTGTTGGATAAAGTGGATGCGATTGTATAATCCTGGATGCGCTTTCAGCAGGGGTGAAAGGTACACCGCTAAGACGAGTGAATGCTGGGAACAGTGTGAACGGAGCGTTGGGAAAACTTCTTGGAAGTAAAAAGTGGTCCCAAGGTTTACTTATGGCAGAGAGAACATGAAAGTAGAATAAACGCTGTCGAAATGCGAGCGTTGTATTATAGATAGAAGTTACAGATAGATAGATATGTATGGATCACTAAAATTTTGTACTAGTGATGGAAGTGTTTTTTTTATATATTATGTCAGCATGGTGGCTCCGCTTTGCCTGACGGTAAGCGAAAAGAGCAGCCCAAATCGCAGGGGCAACTGGCAAAAGACTACAGTATCATGTAATGTGTTACCAACATTTGCAAATTGCACACCGCGCAAGTATACTACGAGTATCTATATTAATATAATAAAGCTGAAGAGTTTATTTGAACTACCAGGCCGATTTGAAAAAAAAAAAGAATAGTCTTATTGTATCTTATTCAATTCGCTTATTTTATTTATTTCATTTTTAATCTGCTAGCATTTCGGAAATGACCAATGGCGAAGAAGAAATGCCGAAAGAAACATGCCAATATATCTCATTAGTTTGTCAATTAGATTTTACAATAAATTCACATTAGCATATTGGTACAATAATGATATCAAATTGTAGAATTATTTCCAGACATCTTTGTCAGTTACATATTCATCACGTGTAACTGTGTAACTGGCAAAGATGATTTTGACCAGAGCGACCTGTCAACTGTCAAGGCTTATACGTACAAATGACCAAAGTAGTTGCCCTTCATGAAACTCATATTATTCGTTTGCATGTGCATACCACTAAGGAACATCGAATATTGTTTTCTAAAAAAATATTCGTGGTGATTCAAATATATTTTTTTTTGCTAATTTGCGTCCATAGATACGAACCAAATGTTCATGTTCGTTGTTCGTGTTCATTCGTGCTTACACGCCTTTTTAAACTGTCAGAAGTCAGTGCGACAGTGGCGCGGCAGTACGGTATATTCGTGCAGCATGTCAACGACGCCGGCGTTGTAAACTATGTACGTGCATTTCATTTGATCGCAGTCACGTTAAATGTCGTAATATCATTATCAAGTAATATGTCACAGTGCAACTCTAAATTATCTAGTATTCCTTAAAAGTAAAGTGAAGTATGATAAAAACATTTACTCAATACTACCACAATTTAGAATCTTATTTTCATTGTGAACACGTTGTCAAAGGCGTTACATATAACATCCTATCTAGTTATGTTAATAGATTCAGGCGATATTTTGCGAAAATCAAATTGACTTGCAATTTGATACAACCTGCTTTGTGTGCGTCCGCCACCAATTAGCGTATGCGAACTAACGCCAGCCGGCCGGCGGTTAAAAAGGGAAATTATCGACATTTTTATTACTCAAATCCAAATCAGGCGCCATTATCCCTTCTGTTCAGAAATTCAACAGTGCTCATGTTTACCTTTTTAAAACCTTTCAACAAAAAATATTGTAAAACTAATATCAACAATCCTATATCATGAATTTGTTAACATACCATTTCATTTTAGTACGATTCTATTTTATTTGTTCATTCGAGGTTAGAAATGTGAATGATATCTCCGTGAAGAGAGATGGCATTATCGTGAAATACGTATGTGTGAGTAAGACAGAGCATGCTGGTGTCTACCATCAAAAGTTTTTGTTGTCACGGATTTTTGTTGATAAAAGTGTAAGTCCTAATAACCTATCACCGGTAAGTCGCTTGTTTCTTACAATCTAATGTGTGTTTATTTATTCATTCGATTATTAACTTTAATGCAAATTTATAGTGAATAATATGCTATCTCGATTAAATTAACTCATAAATACACATCTTTTTTTTGGTATTAACTGACTAAATAGCGAATTTAAAAACGCTACTTATTGTAACTTATTATTCAAGTGTCATTTGTAAATATTGGGATTATAACTTGTGGGGTTACCAACACTTTACTTAGTTTACCACATTTTAGATATCGATTTCACTTATTGTTTCAGGTTTAGAAAGAAACCATTTTAGATGGATAAATGGACTGAGCATAGAGGTCGTTTAAATTAGTAGGTATTCAACTAGCTACTCTCGGATCTGATCAGAACATTTTAAATGTACTTCCTTCCAAGTGAAGAAAGGCAAAATGTTCTTAAATGAACATGCAATACTTACACATTTCATCCACGTAAGTTAAATTAAAAATAATGAAGTTCTTAAACGTATAATAACGATAGATATTTTTAATTACTACGAGAAATTATTTTTAAATATATTGACATAAATTGGAACCTAAAAGAATTTAAAATGAACATCGTTACGTCAGTTGCCAATACCAATAAGGTCCACCTCAAGTGAAGCGGTTACCGTAGAGCAACATAAAATATCGCTCGGACATCGCTTTCTCCGCTTCCAACGCAGTAACGCTGTCCTATCTGACGTCATCACTAATTCCCAAGAACCCAATAAGGGTAACCCTCAAGCCCCTAGGAAAAAGTCTTATGTGGAATCCTCAAGTAAGGCAAAAGCTCTTATCTACCTAAGTTTCAATTCTAGGAAAATTTGTTATCTTCTAAAAATGCCGAGCAACGCTCGGTCACTCCTATTATTTTATTAATGTAATGTATTTCGTTATTTACCAGATTTTTTTAAATATGATACTTTAAGGATAGCTGTGGCAACAAATGATATTTTGGTTTTAATGTTAATTGTAGCTAAAATAATCATAGTAACGATAGCCCTTACAAAATATTGTTATTTTTTAACAGCATAAAACATACGATATAAACTGTCAAACGGATAATCTGGGTAGCAGCGTTTGATCCACGCGTTTAAACCCACTAATTAGCTATTATCGTATTATTTATATTGTAACACGAATACTAAGAGCGGTACACTGCGATAACAACACTCATGTTAAATAGTAGTTTAATAGTCTCTATTAAATATTTACTTTATTTTACTATTTATGAATAGAATACAATTATTTTCAGATACAATCACAGAAATACATACGTTGTAAAATCCGTAGCTGCATTATAAAATAGTCTCTATTTAATATTTACATTATTTTATTATTTATGAATAGAATACAATTATTTTCAGATACAATCACAGAAATACATACGTTGGAAAATCCGTAGCTGCATTGTAAAATAGTCTCTATTAAATATTTACATTATTTTATTATTTATGAATAGAATACAATTATTTTCAAATACAATCACAGAAATACATACGTTGTAAAATCCGTAGCTGCATTGTAAAATAGTATCTATAAAATATTTACTTTATTTTACTATTTATGAATATATGTACATATTTTGAAGTTATTATTAAAATTATGTTATATTATGAGTTATTATTATTATTAAGCAGCGATGGAAGGTACACCGCTGATGTGGAGAGACGAGTGAGTGCAGGGAATGAATGGAGCGTTAGGTAAACTGCTAGGCAGCCGAAATCTAAGCCAGAAGGCACAGCTCGATGTACACAACGCGGTGCTAATTTATGGAAGTTAGAGGTGGGTATGGGAGAGAGAGAGCATGAAAGTAGAACAAATGCGGCCGAGATGAGAGCACTGCATTTGTGGCATAACGCTTGCTGATCGCTTTCGATGTGATGACGTACAAAAGAGAGTTGGTCTGAAAGAGAGTGCCAGTGTTAAGATAAGAAACGGCATGCTCCGTTGGTTCGGACATGTAGAAAGAAAAGGATGTAGAAGCCGTGGAAGATCAAGACTAACCTACCATGACCAAATTGGTCGTGTTTTATCAGAAGGTGATGTCAGGAGCCTTAGGAACCGGCGAGCGTGCATGAAGAGAGCTATGAATGTGAATGCGTCTTATGGCGCTCGGTTACGAGCCGAGCGGTGTGAAGATATACATACATACATTATTAAAATTAGTGTAAAAATATAAATATATTGATTTTATTAACAAAACTCTACTCCTTTACATTATTTAACTCTATATTTTTTACGGTTATTGATTTTTATTTATTAAAAATTTGAATATTCACTAAGATGTTTTACATCTGGCGGGCGTACCGTGAAGTCCACCATATTTTTTTCTATTTTCTAGTCAAAATCACATATGATTCAAAGTTGACCCAAATTTGATCCAAATATGTCCTAAACTAGATACATACTAAATAGATAGTCTGAGATAACCGCAAAATATAGCGTTAGTCAGAGAAGAGCCGTACCTAAGTAGGTACCTTAGAACTATGTTTGTTGTTTGAAAGTGAAGACTATTTTTCACACAAATACTTTTCGTATGATAATGGTTACGAGGTCAGGATTTTACGTTTCCTAAAAACTGTGCTTGTCAGAAACATCAATTTTGAACATCAATTCAATTATTACATTTTTTTTTATATTAGTTCAGCATAGTGGCCCCTCTTTGCGACCCCTCTTTGCCTTGCCCCTCTTTGCCTCTTTTTTAAAAGTTTTTATTTCATAATTCTTCAGGCTACTATTTAATTCGTCATCAAATCTTAATTATGATGAAGATTTAACGATATTTTCCAAGGATCCGTATTGTGGCTATTGTGGTAGCTAAAATAACCGTGGTTTAATCACCTTCCAGAAAATCTATTTTTCTCAAGTAAGCTGTTCTAAAGGCTTGTAGCTCGTGATAATGGGGTTCCCGATAACGCTGGTTAAACGCAGACTTATGATTACAATTATTATGCTGATTTGAGGCTCAATTCAATTGTGCTATCTATAATATACTTTGAGTTCGACTAACGTTGGTTGAGCGACTTGCGAACTATCTTTTTTTGCGACGAGCTCGGTGGTGAAACGCGCTGTTACCTTACTTTGACACCAACGCTCGTTAGTTCGCTTGCCATACAGATCAAGTCTGTTTGCCTTGGTCTGGCTGTTTTTAAGAGAGGTAGGGCGCATCAAAGCAACCCGTCTGGGAATGTACCTCCACCTCACAGAATACTGTAGCCAAATAACAACTCCGTAGAAAGTAATTGTGTTCCTGCGTATGAGCGAGGTCACTAGTAAGCTCCTAAGGAGTTGCAGTGTTAGTAGCAAAGGTGGCATCGCGCGAGTGATACCTAAATATTGCAGGAGTTTATAGGCTACGGTAACAGCTTTATATCTAGTGAGCCGTATGCTTGAATGTCTCCCGACGTTGTATAAAAAAATATCTCTATGAGAGTTGAGTTTTTTGATCGCTAGCAAAGAATGTCGACAAAATCATCTGTCATCGGTCCTTAACATCGCTGTGTAAAACCTGATTTTGGTCTGGTCTACAACATAACACCAATGTACTGAGTAGTCACTTTGACTTCAATTCGTCTTAGATATATGAGGATGACAGTTAGTATCCCGTAGTGCTGTAGTCTTATCGGAAATTTTAATACAATGGTGAGATCGGGTATTGCTTTCCGTGACATTTATTACTTATAAATGTCGCTGGAAAGTAATGGGCCAGACAGACGTCATACGTTACTTTTCGCGCTTTCGTGTTCCATTACGCAAGTTTCGTTTTCATGAAAACCATATATATCCGTTGAAAAAGGAACGATAAATTGATAAGCGACGTTTACATTGGTTTCACAACTGTTGATGTTCTAGTGTAATTTACGATGTGGGTCGTTGGCAATTGAGAGTCAAGGAGAAACAGGGCAGTCACCCTTGAAATAACAATGGCGTTTGATCTGATCTGACACTGTAGTGAAGACCATAGTTTGATAGAAGAATCAAAGTTGCCATTTAACTTGTCGCCCGCAAGTTTAGGTAGATGGGTACTAGCTTCTTGTCGAGCAAATGCATAAAAGCGTTTGTCGATGGGAGCTCGTCTAATACATCAATATCAATGCTGGCATCTCACAGGGCTCCGTATTGTTCCCGATTCTGTTTCTGCTGTAAGTATATCACTGGAATGTTGTCAATGGACAGCACATTTTTTTATATGCAACGTCAGGAGGCATACAAGCATACGTCACACTTGATATAAAGTGGTTACCATAGCCTATGAATGCAAGTATAGCTCACGTTTGCCATCCATGCTAACACAGCAAATCCTCAGAAGCTTCCTGGCTACCGTACTAAAACATTGATATATGTACGAGTACGAACACACCTATGATAGAGCCCGTGCTCACATCCTTCGTTCCCGCATGGACGAACAGCGGAGCCAAATTCCAGAACATGTTCTTTATTATCGATAAAAGCATTGAAATTCTTAGTGTCGAGATTTCTCCTGATGTTCAAATTTGAAGTGACCTGCAGGAGAAGGTCAAACTGGTGTCAGGACCTTGGTGCTCTTGATAGAGGAAAGCGTACTGTTTTAGTTTCAGCTATGTGTAAAGAATTTTGCTATAAAAATCTCAAGTTCGACCGCACATTGAGTATTATTTCTTCACGCGATAGCACTTGGATACAAATGCTTTTGCGTAAACAAAGAATACTCCTCATTGAAGCCCATGGGCTCATGAGTTGGGACGAGCTGTGTTCGTATTTCCAAGCTTACACGGTATTTTCCTTTAAGTGTAAAAGTCTCATTGTGTTTTCTACCCATTGTGCAACGAGCTGTGTTCAGAGGAGGTGTTTGTTTGTGTGTGTCGCCATCAACCACCTTATAAAATTCACATCATTTGCGTTCGATAGATAATCAATTATTATTAATTCTATACAAAATAGTCGTATATAGTGTAGGTAAAGATTAACACTTTAACCTTTGTAACGTTCTTATGCCGCATACAATAAAAGTTACTTTCGAATTTCGAGTATCAATCGTGACTTTTCTTAGCTGTACGTACTTCTAATTTTATTTTAACAATTCAGCATTGAAATGAACTTCTTGCTGAGATGTTCTCAAACTGATTATATGATTAAATATAGGCGTATTTTACAATCGATTGGGTGAAAAAGAAAAGAGATAGAAAATTTCTTCTTCCCCGCCTAGTGGGGTTCGGACCAACCCCACTAGGGAAGACCACTCGATTGCCGGCCGAGTGCACTTTGTGGGTTCGAACCCCACCTAAGCTAGAGAGGTGATTTTTTCCGTTGTAAAATAATTAGAGAATTTACGGTAAGTTGTGCCATAAACATTTATAAAATCATACATGTAAGTGCATAGTACCGAATATCATCTGTGACGATATGTCGTTGTTGTTGTTGACGTAGTACATAATTTAGTAGGTAGATGGCGCTAGCGCGCCTTTACAGCGACATAATTCGTCACCATCACAAACCTTCCTGGTTGTGGTCTTCGGTTGAAAGGGCACTCGATCGGTAATCGGCAGGTCGGTGGTCGAAACCCACCTTAGGTGGAATGTGATCATTTTCTTTGCCAAATACTCCTATATTCCAACTTATAAAAACTGTATTACGGTTATTCTATGATTTGAGATTAAGGCAGTTTTTCTCCTACATCAGTAAGTAGTCCTCTCCTATTTCAAAGAATACATAAGTTATATCTGCGGATTTCTCGATTCGCTATGACGTTTAGGTACAAATCATACCCAATGGTATACGGTACTAAAAAGTTATTTTTATCAATTCTGCGACTGTACGTAGAAACTACTGCATCAAATAGGACTTTAGACTCGAGATATCGTTAAAGCGCGTTCTATAATAAGACGCAATACCGTTAATTGCTAATAGGATTTAAACAAAATGTAGTGATTTCTAAAACACAATATTTTTAACTTATACAATATGTAATATAATATTTAGAGAACTTCCCTGCAGGACGTTGTGACATAAACAACTGTTTTCTGCTTTATTCCGTTTCCTTTTCTGTTGGAATTGAGGGGGTCCGCTACCTACTCCTAAGGATTTGGCGAAGATAGTGATTATACATGGAGCGACTGGCGTAGGACCTCCACAGAACAGAGAGGAAACCAGACCTTTCTTACGCAAGGTGTGTGACCTTGTGTCTTTCTTTACAATGATTTCCATCACCGCCGAGCAACTGATAATTACAAATACATGTCCGGATTCGAACCGGGGCCTAGTTGGTCAATAGGCCGCTTCTTTATCACTGCTCTTGGCTTAAACAATTATAACATTAACATATAAAAAAAATATTATAAAAATTTACCAAGTGTGCCGGCATCAGTCACGTGACCATCCTTTTCATAGCAAACATTGTTTTTGCTCTACATAGTAAATCTTAAATCATACTTATATGTATGATTAGAGTTATTAACTGTATGAACGTGTTATAACATAATACTACATAGTATCCTAGTATAATATTGTGAACGCTCTGATGTACCCAATGTCGTGGCAGGCTAGTTCAGTCTATTTCATTTCAGCTACAGAAAAGTATAAATTATTACAATAGTAATATTTGTGCAGCAAACTTTTGTACAGGTAGGTGCAGTATGAAAATAATTTTAAAGAAAAAATCAAGGTACTTTATGAGTGGCGCAAAATAAAAAACAACAAAACAGCTTCTTTTACATATCTATTCATCATCTTTTATTCGGAAGTCTATTTCATATAGTCATGAGATTTGTTACGTCTACATTCCGCGTATTTGTTCGTTTTCTACGATTTTACATATTTTTGATATTTGTTTGTATTATATACCTTCAAGGTATATAATCGATCGTACACGGATAAAATTGAGACTAAAATAGAAGAGAATTTAACGTACATTTTACTCTTCCTATTCAGTGTAAAATGTACGTTAAATTGAATCGATACTTTTATTTACATAATAAGAGAAGTTGGGCGCATCAGAGCAGCCCGTCTGGGGAAATACCTCCACCTCGCAGAAAACCACAGCCAAATAACAACTCCCTACATTGTCGTTGTGTTCCTGCGTGTGCATGAGGTCACCAGTGACCTCCTAAGGAGATGTTGTGTTAGCAGAAGAGGAGGCATCGCGTGAGTAATACTTAATACATCGCAAGCGCTAATAGGCTACGGTACTCGCTTTATATCAGGTAGGCCATATGCTTGTATGCCTCCCGACGTAGTATAAAAGAAATCGGCCAAGTGCGAGTCGGACTCGCGCACGAAGGGTTCCGTACCATTATCTATAAAATCGGCCAAGTGCGAGTCGAACTCGCGCACGAAGGGTTCCCTACCATTATCTATAAAAATCGGCCAAGTGCGAGTCAGACTCGCACACTAAGGGCTTCGTACCATTATCTATAATAAAATCGGCCAAGTGCGAGTCGGACTCACGCACGAATGGTTCCGTACCACTATCTATAAAAACGGCAAAAAAAACACGTTTGTTGTATTGGAGCCCCCTTAAATATTTGTTTTATTTTAATTTAATTATTCATTCTTAAAGTGAATATATAACTAAATATGCTATGAATATTTCAAGCGTCTACCTGTTGCCGTTATCAAAAACGAGCAAACAAAATAACGTTTGTTGTATGGGAGCCCCCTTAAATATTTATGTTATTCTATTTTTTAGTATTTGTTGTTATAGCGGCAACAGAAATACATCATCTGTGAAAATTTCAACTGTCTAACTATCACGGTTCGTGAGATACAGCCTGGTGACAGACGGACGGACGGACGGACAGCGGAGCCTCAGTAATAGGGTTCAGTTTTACCCTTTGGGTACGGAACCCTAAAAAACACGAATTTAGTGGTACTTGCTAGGACTCGAAAGATAGTCACTAGGCCTTCTAGTTCATCATCCAGTGGATGAGGAACTAGAAGCTATCACTGCTCCAGATATCCCAATATATTCAGTCTAAATCTAGACGCAGGATCAATCGGGTTCACTGACATACCTTGGGAACGCTCAAGTCGAATAGACTGCAAGCTGTTAGTAATAAATAATGATGCCGAGTTGGATGTCGGTGCATTGACAGTGCTATTTTAAGCCACTGCCATGCCATAATTGATCAAGACTACTTGACAGGACGTATGTTCTTTTTTACGATCTGTATTATAAAAGAAGTTACAGTTAAGCTCTGTGGAACCTTGTTCATTACAAGTTGTTAGGCCAGTTTCGACATACGCCTCAACGTTGTACAAGCAAAGAATGCGTAGTACACTCCATTAACATGCGAGATAACTGGTTTTTCCTTTAAAATATGTTATGGAATACTGATTTTCTATAGTTTTTGTTTGTCCATGTATATGCCCTTGACAGTTAAATATTATGGTAGATATTTACCAAGTCAAATATACATTTACATGGCTAGAGAAATAATAATATAAGCGCTGCGTAGATCTTAAGGTATATTTAGGTCGTATTTTTATTAATGGGTGACAAACAAACGGCGCGCTCGATCGGAAGAACGAATACAAGAAGCACTAATGGTAAGTCACGGAAAAAAGATGATTCGCCACCAGAGAATTGTTGCGTAAATGTGGCCTGGGAATAAAAGTTTAAGCAATACAACAGTGAAACTGACTTCATTGAAGTCGCCCCTTATGCATATTGTTCTTTATCTACTCGTTGACTTCAATAAAATCTGATTATTTAAAGTTTTTTTTTATACTACGTCGGGAGGCATAGAAGTATACGACCTACCAGATATAATGCGGTTACCGCAGCCTATGAATTTTTGTAGTACATTAAGTATCACTCGCGCGATGCCACCTCTGCTGCTAATACAGCAACTTACTGGAGACCTCACTCACACGCAGGAACGCAACAACCCTCTAGAGAGTTGTTATTTGCTTGGCGTTTTCTGTGAGGTGGAGGTACTGCCCCAGACAGGCTGTGGCCTACCTCACTTAAAAACATCCAGACCACGAAAAACAGACATGTTCATCCATTCAAATGTTTGCCCCTGTGTCGGAATCGAGGCCACGAGCGTTGGTGACAAAGTAGCGTAACAACACGTTATACCACTGCACCACCGAGCTCGTCGCATCTGGATAATTGACTATCTACAGAGTCTACGTAGTCTACTAATTAGGTTTACGATATAAGATTACACATAGAGTACTAAACACTAGTCACGATAATTGACTTGGATTTTTGGTTGATATGGTGGCAACAAGAGAGAATTATCAGGCATTTAGGCGGTTCTGCAATCTATATTATTGGAATCGATGTGTTAGGTAACAACTCACAGTTTAGGTCCCAATAATGTTAGATATTTGATAAACCGTGGTGCACGGCAGTTGAGCTTCACTTGACTAGTCATCTCTTTGAGGTTTTTAAATGCCTTCTTTGTCATATTGCTGTCTCTCATTTTGCCAAGAGGGGAAGTCAGTTCCAAAACTTCCTACTCCTACAAATTTCTTCTGATTAAATTCGTTGTGAGTTCCAAGGCAGCTGTAGTTTAATCCCCGGGACAGCAACGAATGTGGTGGGTATGAGTGGTGGGCCTGTCCCGTTAGCCACGATAATGAAATACCATTGTATGGAAAAGGCCTTACGACTGTATGTGAAGAAAATAAAGATGGTATTTGAAAGAGAAATACGAACACAGAATAGAACGAATGCAAGAATTATGTTTGATGATGTAGTGTTGGAATACATAGAGCGCAGTGGAATAAGTAGAATGTAGAATAAACGGCGTAGAAATGAGAGTGTAGCACATGATTTGCAATTGATGATGATGCAAGAAATAGAGAAGCTCTAAAAGAGAGTGTTAAAATAAAAAGAGGCATGCTTTGTTGCTTCGATCAAGTTGTAAGAATGCGGGAGAAAATAACAACGAGATATACGACACCAAGTCGAGCAAGGTTCCCATACGACAAAATTTGTAATACATATTTATCAGATGACATTAGGAGCCCTAGAGCTATGAATTTAAGGTTAACGCGAAGAAATCAGTGAGTTGTCTGATGATCGAGTCATGTGGCGCTCGGTACCCTCTGCCTACCCCGCAAGGGATGTAGCGTGAAGTTATAGATAATCTTCGTGGCGCCGGTTACAACAGATCTCAGGCTCGTTTTATCTGCCCATATTGGTTGCGCAGTTTCCGAAAAATATATAGAAACACATAAGCGACAAGAATAAATCCTATTTTTTGATGTAGGTTAATAAAACAAACACTGGAGTACATATTTAGCCTCACAAACTGCGAACAAACTTGCCGGAGTAGTCGGAGATAAAATCGGCCATTTTGTAATTTGCAGCGCTTGCAACACCGAAGTAGCGCTTACCGCAGTAATTTATTTATGATTTATACATAATAATGCCAACCGCAACTATTCGACGGAAATGCAATTGACGTGCCGTGTTCAGTTTAACAACCCAACACACTCGCAAAACATTATACCTATTGTAATTTTATAAACCACGAACGTCTATGAATGTAAACAGTATTAGAACTAACTAATGTACTTAACGTATGGTCGACCAAGAACGCTTTAGAAAAAAAAATAGAACAACAGAGCAGCAATAGCCCAGTGGATAAAGAATCAGCTTATAGACGGGCTGGTCAAATTCCAGAATACACACACACATACTATATGCTAAATATCATCAATAATTCAGGGTCAGCTGGAATCGTTGAAAATGAAAGAATACAAAGTGAGCCCAGTGGATACAGAACCAGCCTGTTATCCGACTTGTCCCCAGTTCGTATCATGGTGGGAGCATGTACCACTTAATTCGTGTTTTAGGAGTTATGTACATATCTGTAATTATCACTTGATCGCCGGTAAAGGAAAAGGCTGTGAGGAAATTAGCAACGTCCAAAAATTTATATTTCGAAAGACGTGTGACGTATAAACCTAAGAAAGGTCAGTTTTTCCCTCTGGGTTGTGGAGTCAATTAGTATCTTTACCTAATTATAAGGCTTAGGTAGAGGATCCCCCAATCCTACGACTCCTACCTCAATTGAATGAATTGGCAGTGGAGAATATGTGGTGCTAACAGAATGGAGCAACGGCGTATACTGCAAGAGCCACAACCGAAATTCTGAGGGCTGTATTTATGGGTTGTCTAATGTCTCGTTTTGGTGAATTTCACTGGTCGACAAGATCTCCCGATTTATCCGTTCCAGACTTAACAAGTTGACAAGTTTCGGACTCTTGAAGTCCTCAAAAAGAAAATCCGTCAAGAATGCATGAACCTATCGTCGGAGGTTCTGGCAAGTGTGATGGAAAATACCATAAATCGGGCCCGTATGGTAATAAATTCTGCCAGTGGCCACTTGGCCGATATCATACTCTCGTCTTAATTGGGGGAAAAATAACAAATCAAATAACCACAATTCAAAAGTAGAACCAAAGTCATAAAAATGCAGCCAAAGAACATCAGATGACAATTTTTACGCCACTCTGTATATACGAGTATTCAAAGTTTCAGAATCATTGAACTTTATATAGAGACAAGCCCAACGCAAATTCTCACCGCCTTGTGTTCTATAGCCATAATTAAAACCGGCAACCATAAAAGACAATGACCAGGGACTTGCAAAACTTGGTTTTACATTATAACTAGTCTCGCCATAAATACTGTTCCATAGAAAGTTTTCTTTTTTCAACTCTTTTCTTTATTTGGAATTTGGAATGTTTATTATGTTAAAAACTTCTTTCGATTTTCCGTCGTTTTACATATTTTTTCGTTTTTATTATGAAATTACAATATGGAATGGGGTGTTAAAGAAAATAGGATTGCATGCAGTGTTTGCCTTGCACAAAGTGGGTATGGAACCATCGGTCATATTCAAGACACTTTAAACGCTTGGTATTAGCCGTATGTTCGTATATTGTACTATCGACAGGTATACCAATACTTCCTCTGTTGAATGCCATAAAAGATACGAGGCAATCGCGTGCTGTTACAACTACAAAGGCTGTTAATGCTGTTAAAGCCAGAATTCGCTGAAACCTCATTAGGAAACAAAAAGTCTTATCGCGAAAAACGAAGATTGCAGCTAGGACTCTGCCGCGCATAACAAAGCAAGGCTTGAAGCACGGCGCTTATCGTCGAGGACATGCCCTAAATCAATCGCTACAGTTGAAGAGACTGGATCGATCAAAACGCTTTCTGCCCCGATACGCAGGTGAAAGGCACAGAAATATCCTCTTCACTGATGAAAAAAATTGAAGAGCACTACTACAAGTAAAATGACAAAGTGTACGCACAAAATTCTAAAGAAGCCGCCCAAGTAGTCGGAAAGGTAGAACGTGGTGGTCATCATGCTGCGTCTGTAATGGTTTGGTCGGGAATGTCTTATTAAGGAGCCATAAAGCTTAATTTTTGTGAAAAAGGAGTGAAGACTTCAGCTAAAGTGTATCAAGAGATTGTCTTGCATCGTGTTGTGAAATCTCTCAGCAATACACTTTTTAAAAGTGTACCGTGGACTGTCCAACAGGACTCTGTCCCTGGTCACAAGTCACGATCTACCCATGCCTGGCTCGAAACCCACGAGAAGAAATCTGTGGAGCAAGCAGTGGCTAAATATCCCATGGAAACAGTGCGTAAATCCATAGATTCGTGGCCAGACAGATTAAAGGCCAAAGCCAAAGCAGACTATTTCGAATAGAATCATTTTTTATTGTTTGCTGAGCCTTCCATAAATATGTACATATAAGTTTTATTCAGTTTAGTTAAAATTACATTACTTTCTTAAAAAGTAAATGCATATTCATTTGTAACAAACAGATCTTATTGCCGGACTAGGTATTTGGTCTGCGTTAAGAAAAAGAAGAGGAAAAAAATTGCCATTATTGAATTAGTACATTCAGCCACTTAAGTATTGCAGGTGGATATTTTTAATATATCAGTAAGTGGGCAATCATTGTAAGCAATTGTTGCCAGATTTGAAATGGATAGCAGATAATGGATTACAGGCACTGTATGTGGGAACGTAAGTCCATATCTTTACTAATATTGTCATTTCCGACTACATTGGACTTTATACTTGATGATTATTATGATGACCAATGTACTTTTTTAAGTAAATAAACCTGTAATGATACAAAACTATGTTTAAAGGTTATTTATTTAAAAATAGCCGCGTAAATAGAGCATTGATCCCGGAACGTGTGACGTCTTGTGTTACGACAAATATTACCAGCCGTAAAAGCTATTATTACAATTGAATGACAAATAACAAATGAAATAAATTACTTATGAGTTAATTACGTGCTACAAACATTAAAAAAGCTTTAATATCAGGAATAAAATTATAGTTGAAACTAAATGCGAAGATAACCAAGTTAATGGTATTTGAAAGAGAGACAACCAGAACGAACACTAGGATTACAGTTGACGATGTAGTGTTGGAGCAAATGGATGAGATTGTATAACTTGGAAGCGCTGTTAGCAGCAATGGAAGGTACACCGCTGATCTGAAGAGACGAGTGAGTACAGGGAACAGAATGAATGCAGCGTTGGGTAATCTTCCAGGCAGCCGAAATCTAAGCCAGAAGGCACAGCTTGCTGTACACAAGTCGGTGCTAATTTATGGAAGTGAGAGCTGTGTATGGCAGAGAGAGAGAGAGAGCATGAAAGTAGAATAAATGCGGCCGAGATGAGAGCATTGTGCGAAATTTGTGGAGTAACGCTTGCTGACCGTGTTCGTAATGATGAAGTAAGAAAGAGAGTTGGTCTGAAAAGGAGTGTCGGTGTTAAGATAAGAAAAGGCATGCTCCGTTGATTCGGACATGTAGAAAGAAAGCAGGATGAAAGAATGACGAAACAGATATACAATGCAATAGTGGAAGGATGTAGGAGCCGAGGAAGATCAAGACTAACCTACCATGACCATATTGGTCGTGTTTTATAAGAAGGTGATGTCAAGAGTCCTAAAAACCCGCGAGCGTGCATGAAAAGAGTTATGAATGTTAAAGAAGCGAGTGAAGTGTGTAAGGACCGCGCCTTATGGTACTCGGATGTCTCTGCCTACCCCGCAAGGGATTTGTCGTGAAGTTATAGAGAGAAAATTATAGTTTTTACGGCTTGTACATTCATTACATATAAATGACGTGAAGCGATTATTACAAGGCATTTTTTAAATAAATAGTCTTTAAAATGATACTTTTTAGGTTGACAAATATCCATTATGATTATCGAATCAATTTCTGAAATGTTTCTCGATCCCCTATTGCAAGCGTTTATTGGCTACGGTAATCACTTTTTATCAGGTGGGTCAGTTGCTTCTATGTATGCCAACGTTGTATAAAAAAGATGGTAATCGTTAAGCAATCAGTGACTTAGGATGGAGGAAGGTGGTTAGAAACCACTGATCTCCGTCAATCCGCCGCCGTTGAGAAGCGAGGCGTAAACTTTTTGTATTCAGGATACACTTAACAAGTAAAGATAAAAATATTTATTTGGCCACGTTGGATACGTATTCCATTTTTTTTAATATAATATTATTCGATTGTCTTATGTTACTATTATTATTTTGTTAATCTGCTAACATTTCGGAAATGACCATTGGCGAAGAAGAAATACCGAAAGAAACTTGCCAACGTAGGTCTCTTTTCTAATTGTCAAATAGATATAACAATATATTCATGACAGCGTATTGGCACAGTAGAATGAAAGATTATTAAGAAAAGGTTGTCTGTGCTAAATTATTTCCAGACATCTTTGTCAGTTACATGTTCATCAATCCTATTTACAGATAATATTTTTATCTGCTTTTTGAATATATTGTCAGGAAATAACAGAAATGTTTCAAGCAATTTATTATAGAATCGAATCCTAGCAAGCCGATGTTGTGTGGGTATGTCGATACACAACTTATTTCTATGAAACAAGAAATTTTTCGATGCACCATACAAAATAGTAATGTTTATTTAATATTTTGTATGTATGTCCATCTTCACGCCAGGTCCTTTGCGGGGTAGGCAGAGAGAACCGAGCGCCATACACGCTTCACTTGCCTCTCTAATATTCATAGCTCTTTTCTTGCACGCTCGCCAATTCCTGAAGTTCTTGACATCACCTTCTGATAAAACACGACCAATTTGGTCATGGTAGGTTAGTCTCGGCCTTCCTCGGCTCCTAAATCCTTCCACTTGCGCATTATATATCTGTTTCGTCATTCTTTCATCCTGCATTCTTTCTATATATCCGGAGCAACGGAGCACGCCTATTTTATTTTTAATAATTTGTACATTATTTAAATGATTATAATAATTGATAAGTTGTTTAATGTGACACATGAGTCCGAATAAACCGTGTGACTGTATCAAAATTTGGAGCAACAGTTAATGAGGCAGCTCCCATTTCTTCATCGATCATACTCGCTTAACCCTTGCCTATAAACATACTAACATCTATACATATGTTAGTATGTTTATAATATTTTGACAATACCTACACTTATTCACAGCACACCAGCAAATAACCACGGCTCTAAACCAATGACAACGTTTTAACAAACCTGTTGGTCGAGTGGTTAGCAATGTCTACTTTAACACCAATGATCGTGGCTTCGATTCACATACAGAACAAACATTTGTGAGCATGAACAATGAATGAGAAGTAGGGCAAGCAGACCGAGTGGGGAAGTACTTCCACCTCACAGAAAACTCAAGTCAAATAACAACTTCCCGGAGGCTTGTTGAGTTCCTGCTAGTGAGTGGTATTATCAATAAGCTCCTAAAGAGTGGCTGTGCCAGGAGCAGAGATAGCAATGAGCCAGCGATACTTCCTGTATTGCAAACGTTCATAGGCCACGACAATCACTTTACATCAGGTGGGACGTATGCTTGCACGCATCCCCAGGTAGTATAAAAAACCTTATCCCCCGGAGACCCGTATCCCGGTTTAGTGTGGTGGCAGTAGAAAGTACCTTTAAGTGTTCGCTAGGCGTAAATGCCGGAAGTTAATTGGCAGAGCTGCGATAGCCAGCGGAGCCACATTACTCTCAAAATTGCCGTTTGGGGTAGACTGATGTCATCCAGCTAGCGTTTAGACGGTAATAGTGAGAAACTCCAAAATCGACACTCTAATAGCTAACATATTGTAGTTTTGTATCCTTCAATTTGAAATTTAAATGTTCGTTGGTGAGGAAGAACGGTCAAAAATCGTTCCAATTAGAAAAAAAAAACATATGGGAAAACGTATGGCCGGCCACTCTGCAGTGCAGAGTCTGCACTGCACTCCCATCAACAGAAAAAGTAACAGCACTCGTCGCTAGATGTCGTACAGGGTTCCATATATTTTAAAAAAATTTAAAAATTAAAAATAAAATATTTAAATATTTTTTAAATTTAAAAAATATCAGCTCTGCCTACACAGCTTGCTGTTATTTACTAGTTTACTAGATGTACTCTCCGTTGGTCCTCTCGTTTTACCATCTAAACGATAAATGATTATTACAGATAACATTTAAAGTTATCGAATCACAAATGTATTCAACTCCACGCCTGTACTACAGAAGTATAATATCCATACAATACAATCTTCATTCCCGTCCATACAACTTGTATTCCCGAAGATTTTCGTGCTTTATTCCGTTGTCGTGCACCTAGTATTGGATATTGCACTTACGGTCATGATACTAGTGACGTTCCCGTTTTGTCGATGACTTATGAAATTTAGCATTATCGTATGACTCAAATGTGGAAATCAAATTAAACTTTTTAGAAAGTGAGTTGCAGTTGATACTGATTAAAGCTTTGTTGACAATTTAATCAACTTTGTAGGATAGAGTACATAGAGAACAGATAGAAAACATGTGCTAATTGTACGTAGTATATTCTTATTTTGTTGTTCAAGAAGTTTTATAACATTTTCGTTAAAAATAATGATATTTGTCTATTTGATGTTCCATTACAATGTCTTGTTCAATCCATCTTCACCGTTATATTTAAGGAAGAGGTTTCATTTTCGTGACGTTGATATCTCCTACTACAACTATCGTTCATATGCCAAATCGTACTAATATTATGAATGCGAAAATTTGTATGTATGTATGGATGGTTGTTGCTCTTTCACGCTTAAACGGCTGAATGGATTTGAATGAAATTTGGCATGTAGATAGATTATGATCTGGATTAACACATAGGCCACGTTATTGGACTCCATGCGGGCGGAGCCGTGGGCAGCAGCTAGTCGTTTATAATTCTTGTCGCTAACCTTTGGAACTCTTTGCCATTGGGGATAAAAATATTTTCTCCCTTGGAATAATTCCAATCGGCGCTAAAAAGTCCTTTAACGAAGCTTCGAACTGGTAGCTCATTAATTATACAATAAATCAACAACTTTGCATTGTTTAATATCTAAATCTGACTTGTTCTTTTGGCTGTAATTGTTATATTTAACCATCGTGTATTTACAATCCTTTTTAATATTTTAAGGTTGACTGGAATAGATCCCCTTGATGGATAAGCACGCCTTCTTACTACTTATTTCTTTCGTTTGTATAAATGATTATTATTTTGTATACAATAACACATTACAGAAAATATATACGGCTTAATTTAAAAGTTACGATCTCAAATATAACAGCACTATATATTTTCAATACTCTCGAGTGTAACCTAAAACCGAATATATTTTCTGAAAGTTATGTGTCTAGTAAAAAGAAGATCAAAACGACCTGTTGACAGTTGAAAAAACACAAATTTTGATCAAGATAACCTTGATAATGTTTTGACGTAAGCAGATATATACATCATGTTACTTTAGATTTAATTATATACCATTATTATAGTTAATAGACTCTGGCGTGATTTTGCGTAAGTCAAATTTACAGGCAATTTAATCTAAACAAATTTGTATACTTGTGTGTTTTGTAACATATTTTGTTAGTAGCGGACGCACACAAAGTAGTTTAGATCAAATTGCCGTGCAATAGACCCCAGTATATGTGTAGCGTATGTGTGTGAAATTTTGGTATAAAACAGTAATAATAAATATTTATTTTTCTTCTCAAGCAGACCATTTTGTCTGATAGTCACTCATACATGTGCCTAAAATCTATCGACATTCTAGTCGACTATCTATTGAAATTAACAAACCGAAATTATCGTTGCAATATTTTCGCCTCACTAATGGTCTCTATCCTGTAGAAAGAGCTCTTTGTGGGATTGAAAGTTTTTGACTCGGGAGGATTGTTATCGGGGAAGTAGCTCAAATATATGCGCCGTCGAGGAGGTAAACCTGCGGATAAAATAGTAGTGTGATAAAATGATTGCTGCAATACTAATCCCTAGTATTAATATAGTCAGATACGCAAATTAAGCAATCTTGACCGCAACCTATCTATGAATGGGTTCTGTATATGAAACTAAGGCGGAATATTATTCTAAGTATTCATAGGCTTTGGTAACTGATAGCCATCAAGTAGGCCGTAGGTTATTTTGCCATAGGCTACGGCCGCTTTGTTGTGTCTATCCCGTCTGTAGTTTTAGATGACAGTTGGTTGACTAGGTTAGTAATATTCGGGAAGCAGATATGATCAGTGATAGCCGATTGGAAAAGAACCGGTCTAGTGAAAAACAGGTTCCCAGTTCGAATCCTGGAATGTACCCTTATTATATGATTGTACATAATTGTAATTATCATTTGCCCGGCGTTGAAGGCAGACATAGTGCGAAAACCCGCACGTCCAAGAAATAAAATTGTAAAAGACGTCTGACATCACCTAAGAATGATCTGGTTTTCTCTCTGGGTTGCGGAGGTCTTACGGCAGTCGCTCCATGTAAAAATCAGTATCTTCACCTAATCCTTAGGTGATCCTTACCCCGCCAATCCTAGTGGATTAGAAAATAGGATAACACTAAGAAAAAGAAGAGTAGCATTCGTGAAGCTTGAAATTCTGAACTTCGCTTATCTACAATGAACTAAGAGAGGTAGGATCTTGCAGGTCGTTCTGTACTACGCCTTCTTAGATTTTTTTTCTGAATTGGTGGAGTATAGCAGGACATCTTGTTCGTGTTCTAAATTTTCTGTCTGGGGAAGCACCACCACCTTACAGAAGACCGCAGCTAAATAACAACTCTGGGAGAATTGTTGTGTTCCTGTGCGTGAGTAAGGTCGCCAGCTAACTGAGAGGTCGTTGTACGGACAGCGGAAGAACCGGCGGATGTCGAACCGCCACTAGCACTGTGAGCGCGGCACGCTGGCGTAGCGACCCGGTGAAACGGTTGACCTCTGGCCGCCCGCAAGTCAGCAGGGTTCCCGAACCCGGGGATTACTAAATCTCCGGCCCGGGAGGCTGAACCCTCAGCCTGTGTAAAGTAACTGTCGCAGTGGTCTTGCCGTAGAAGGAGACTGGGGTGGACCGCGCCGCAAACCGCACAGCCAGCACTCTATTGTGGTGGAAGACACGTCACTTTTGTCCTTCACTATGTTCGCTCAGCGACTTCTCATTTTTTTTCTACTATACCTCGAAATGACGAAAAGGAAAAAGAAAAGTGGTTTTCCACAACACAAGTCATTTACTCGAGTACTTGCCAATGACTATTGACAGAGTTACTGAACAGTATCCCTCCGCGGAGTTAGTGATCTTGGTAAACTTTAATGCCCACAATGCCGAGTGGCTTGGCTCTCGGTGCACTGATTACGTGGGGAGATCTGTTTAGGAATTTGCTCTGGCCCACGATTTCTCTCAACTGGTTCATTCTCCTACGAGCTATATCTGTTATATATAAAGGACCATGCATGCTTATATTCATCCGGACGTGTAGTCAGCAGAAGATCCAGTTTCTACTGGATCTTCTGCTGACTACACGTCCGGATGAATATAACATCTTAGTGGATGTGCCGCTTGGCTCGTCGGACCACTCTGTCTCATCCGGACCCCAGTGCCCTGCACCAGATGCCACCTATCTCGGCCTGCCGGATGGCGTCGTGTATGGTAAACAGACTGGGATGGATTGCGGGAATTCTACGGATCGTATCCGCGAAGGCAGCTCTGTTTCAAATCAGAGGACAACGAATCCTGTGCAATCGCAGTGGCTGCGGCGGTATTGGATGGCATGGAATGCTACATTCCCAATCGTCTAGTGGCTGTTGCGATGTATAGTAGCTAAAAAGCGACCGTGGTTTAATGGACATTGTAATGAAATCAACTTTATTAAGCAGACTGCTTAAAAGCTTGGACCACGGCATGTACTAAGGGAGATCCAGATGCCGCTGTTTTAAAATGCAAACTGAATGCTGCCACGAGATCTACTAAGTAAGTGGCCGATTGCTAGAGCAAAATTCAATTTCCTCGGCGAGCGGCTAGCAAGCCTTCCTTCTGGGAGCCGTGCTTTCTGGTCGCTGGCTAAAGCTGCTGAGGGAAACTTTTGCCAATCATCCCTGCCTGCATTGCTGCCGGATGGGAGTCTGGATTATAGTGCTAAAGAGAAAGCCAATTTACTGGGTAATCTCTTTGCCTCTAACTCGACTTAGAATGACTGGGGAGCTGTGCCACCTACCATCCCGAGGTGTAGTAGCTCATTGCCAGAAATCTCAATTATCCAGCGAGATATCCGTCGAGCTTTGCTCTCCCTCGATATATCATAGGCGTGTTTCGAGTGGGCCAGATGGCATATCAGCAGTGGTGCTAAAGCTATGTGCTCCTGAGTTATGTTCTGATCTAACGCGTCATTTCCTGCTTTCGTACTTCATTGGGCAAGTCATGGATGACCGCCAATGTGCACCCAGTGCCCAAAAAGTGTGATGTCGGCGTGTCGTTTGTGATGTGATCAGGTGCAGAGTCCTGCTGGAAAGTCCATGGTACATTTTTCAAAACTGTATTGCTGAGAGGTTTCACAACACGATCCAAGACCGTCTCTTGATACGCTTTGACTGAAGTCTTCACTCGTTTTTAGGGTTCCGTACCCAAAGGGTAAAACGGAACCCTATTACTGAGGCTCCGCTGTCCGTCCGTCCGTCCGTCCGTCCGTCCGTCCGTCCGTCCGTCCGTCCGTCTGTCACCAGGCTGTATCTCATGAACCGTGATAGTTAGACAGTTGAAATTTTCACAGATGATGTATTTCTGTTGCCGCTATAACAACAAATACTAAAAAATAGAATAAAATAAATATTTAAGGGGGCTCCCATACAACAAACGTGATTTTTTCGCCGTTTTTATAGATAATGGTACGGAACCCTTCGTGCGCGAGTCCGACTCGCACTTGACCGATTTTTTTGACAACAATGAAGCTTAGTAACTCCTTGATAAGTAACCCCTCACCAAACCATTACACACAGGATGATGACCACGCTGTACTTTTTCGACTTTTTACAGTGGAAATAAGGTATATTGTTTGACAATAATAACGAATTACTATTTATTTAATGACAAGAAAGGAGAATTTTATGAAATTATTTGCAATATAGATTTAACAATAGAACTAAAGATAAAACATAACATTAGACTATGTATAGATTACAAGTATTCGTCCCAATAATGGTCGATCTTAATCTGGCGTGAGGTTATAAATATATATATATATATATATATATATATATATATTTATACATGCCTATTTCCGGCGCCAGTCTCTCTCAATTTTTTTTTACACCCGACGTAAACCTTGACCCAGAAAAGAACTCATTCTTCTGAGCGTTAGTCATTCCTCTGAAGGAGGTCGTGAATATCCATGGATACCCTAATGAAAGGCCTTACGAGTTATGTTAGACTCTTACTGACTAAACACCATCTTGGAACAGCCTCTAGCCGGGAGGCTTTTAAGGCTTCATCGGCAGCTCTCTCTAATAAGAGCAAACGCTTAGAGAAGTGTCGACGCTGCTATAAGAGGTTGTCGACACTAGACTACTAAATGCGACTAACAAGCGACCAGAAGGGTGCTCACAAGGAGGCCTTTGCCCTAAGGAGGCCCTTCGACCGCTGCATAGCGGTCTAAAGGACGCTAGGTGGCTACGGTTTTAGTGACGGGACAGAGGAGGCTGTGGTGGGTTATAGGACACAACCCGCTGGATAAGAGGATTAGGATGACTTTCAGCGGTTTCGAAGAATCACTTAGAAAGTTCTAGGAAGTATTGTTGGACGCAGGTTTAAGGTTACGGTATAATTCTGCGTTACGCTGAATCCATTGAGCGTTAGTTGCTCTACGACAGAAAAGGTTTTGGATGGTTTGAAACCTATGAATGGCCTAGGGACTGGCATGTACGAATACCGGAGACGCGTACGACTTCACCGGCCTTATACAAATCTTGTACAGGGTTTCCCTTATTTCTGAGGGACATTTTTCTGTGCTTTTCCAACGTAGCGTTGAGTCGGCTCAGATAAAATCTGGCGGTACTAGCGTCCTTCTTTATATGGGGAACAAAGATGATTTTTGAGTCAAGAGTGACTCCGACATACTTCGCCGTGCGATACCAGGGGACTGACGTCCCTAGCATACGCAGACGGGAAGTTTTGTATAAACGTTTGCGTTTCATATTGAAGGAAACCGCGGAGCGTTTCTCCGGTTTTACCTCAATACGCCAGATTCTAAACCAACTTCCTAACTCATTAACTGAGGTTTGAAGTTTGGCTAACGCAGAAGATATTTGCCTACTCTTGGTATACACGGTGGTGTCGTTAGCGAAGAGTGATAGCTCTACGCCTTTAGTAGGTATGAGAATATGGTTTGTATACGATATATATAACAGGGGTGCTCATACAGAGTCCTGTGGGAACCCAGCCTTGAGTGGGCGTGGGGTTGATAGCGTTACTTCGGTAGGTAAATCCACTACAGATGCGGGGGTAGCATTGGTCAAGCATGTTTTCAGCGCATGGGAGAGATCCCCGGATGCTATTGGGGTCTTCTGTGATCTCTCCAAAGCTTTTGATTGTGTCGACCGTCGGACATTATTCCTCAAGCTGTGCCATTATGGAGTTATAGGTAAAGCCCATAATTTGATCGCAACTTACTTAAATAACAGAATACAAACTGTTGACATAAATGGGGTCAAATCTAAAGGCAGTAATGTTAATATTGGGGTGCCCCAGGGCTCTATATCGGGACCCTATTTATTTTTAGTACATGTTGTAGTGTGAACCTACTATAGTAAGTCATGGTAGTATATAATGTCTTATTGTTTGTAATAGTGGACAGTATTATTAAATCACTCCTGTTGTACACACATATTGTTTTCGTTCAATTCCCCTCTCGCCCCGCATACCTCATGGCGACCCTGCCTTGCGCAGGCGCCGCGTCGTCGTTCCGGTGTCGAGTAGCGGGCGAATAGTGCAAGTCGGCGGATTCCTGTGTGCCTCGGTGTACCTAACTATTGAACAAAGACGAACATTGTAATGAAATATGAATTCATTCCGTCACGATCGAACTTTGTGGAAACTTCGGCGGCCTCTTGTGCGCTACGCCGTGGGAACGAAATCTATCTACGTGCTTCAAGATGGGCAAATCCTACTCGAAGACCGAAGACAAGGAGGTCATAATCGCGCAGACTGCGTCGGGAGGCAACAATAGAGCAACGGATTCTGAGATCGAATCACATATTTCAACGAACAACATATTGCTAACCGGCCTTGGTGATTTTACTAATTATTATGATTGTCACACTGTACATGAAGATTAAAGACCGGCAGAAACGGTGGATTCAGAAGAAAATAGATTCGGAATTTGTTAGAAGACTTCGTTATCGGCTGTCTGGGAGGAGAGAACGTGAAGAAGAATCAGTTGGTGTGTGAGATGGGACTTGTCCTGTATTCCTGTGTCGTAAGTCAGTGCGTGAGTCAGTGCCTCCAATAACGAGATGAAACTTTTCACCTAAGTACGTAAACTTTCACCTCTAGTGCTCAGTAAGTGTCAGTGCGGAAACATCGTAAGTGTGAAACATTTTTCGGGATTATTTTACAATTCTAACATGAAGTATATCGAATACCATTATTAAGTTTAACATTTTATCACGACATTGGTTCTTGGTCTTAAAATATGAAAATTATTTTTGTAATTTATGGAAAAGAATTTAGAATTAATTTTAAGGGATTTAGACGATATTCGAATTAGTTTAAGAAAATTGGGTAAAGATAAAAGATTACGTTATAAAGATAAGGTAAATGAGAAAATACAAAAGGCTAAAAAATTATATGCAACATATACAAATATTATTAGTGTTTTTTCGCAGCAGGGATGTTCTTTACAATTAGCCGAATATATTCATGAAATTTTACAAGATAAGATAGAATCGAGTTATAGAACAATACTTACCTATAGTATTTCTAATGAGTTAGGGAAAACATTTTCAAAAATGGATACATTTGATATAAAAACTGCGGCGTCTCTGATTCCAAATATGGACAATTCAGAGGAGACTACAGAAAAAATTATTGCAGGTCTAGAATTATATAACGATTGTCTTAAAGATCTTAATTCAAAGAAATTGTTAATTTCCTTTGTTTCGAAAACAAGGTTTACGAATATTGCCAGATTAAAATTAAAATCTGAATATAATGACGTAACAAGTCTTATCAGTGACATAAAAACCTATTTGCTTACAAAAAAATCTGCAAATTCTATACTCTCACGGTTAAATAACTTATGTCAGGATAATATGTCTGTAAGTGAGTATGGAAATAAATTGACAGAATTATTTATAAATCTAACTATTGCGCAAGCCGACGGTAATCCGAAGGCCCGTGAAATACTAACACCTATTAATGAAAAACTCGCTATAAAGAGATTCTCTGATGGCCTTAGGAATAGGAGGTTAAGCACTATAATTTCAGCTCGAGATTATACGGAACTAAAAGATGCGGTGCGTGCGGCAGAAGATGAGGAGCTGGCCCAGCCCTCAACATCTAACACGATTTTCAACGCGAGGGGTAAGTCAAATACAAATAATAGATTTTGTAGTCCTCCAAACAGAGGTCGGAATAATTATTACAGTCGACGTGGTGGTGCTAACCACTTTCCTCAAAATCGTGGAAATTTTTATAACAATCACCAACTACGGGGTTATAACAACCCATCTAGAGGCTTTATTCGTGGAAATGGACGTGGTTATTCGCGTGAAAACTATAATAGATTTCCCAACCAATATCGCAAAGAAGGAAATACTCGTGGTAGAGGTTTTCAGCGCAATGATGTGTTTTCAGCACAAGCAGGAGATAATGGCAAGGTGGATCATGACAACTCAAATTTAGAGGAGAAGCAGTTTTTTCGGACCTAAGACTTATAATATATTGACTTGCGATAAAAATGTTAGGTACGTTCATTTTAATGTAAACAATAATAGGCGCTCATGGTTATTAGACACTGGCGCATCTCTTTCGGCTATCACTAAGAGATCGTTATCAAAACACATTCCAGTATATAAAGACAACATTGTAATCAATGGGATTGGTGGTAAAATTTATTCAGAAGGTTATGTTTACCTTGTACTACAATCTCATGAGGGTAGTAGTTATAAACATAAATTTTATTTGTTCGATACATTGCCATGCAAATCAGATGGAATTCTCGGCTTAGACTTCTTATTAAATTTTAAATCAAATATTGATTTGGAAAATAGTATTTTGAGTTTACGACATGGTGCGGAATGTATTCCAATTTATAACTCGCCTAGAGTTATTAGTCAAGTTTTGACTATCCCTGCAAGATGTGAGTCAATTCATTATATTAAATTACAGAATGATAGTTTATGTGGTGACTATGTAGTATTACCAAAACAACTTCAAGAAAATTTGTTTTTAGCAGCATTGATAGTAAAACCTATTAACAATGTAATTCCAATAAAAATTTTAAACGTCAGTGAAGAGTCAGTATATATTCCTACTTTTCAACCAGAATTACATTTACTAAGCGGATATCAAATATGTAACTTTAGTAAATCAAAATCAAGCGCAGACCGAGAAAAAACCCTATTATCATTATTAAAATTAGACCATTTACATTCTACTGAACGGGATACAATTAAAGCTATTTGTTCAAAATATAATGACATTTTTAACTTACCAGGCGACAAACTTACAACTACTAATGTACACGAACATAAAATTTATCTGAAACCAAATGTTACTCCTGTTTATACGAAACCTTACAGATTACCAAAAAGCCAAAGTTATGAAATAGATAAACAGATTAAACAATTGATACAAAACGATGTGATAGAAGAAGCTCGTAGTGAATGGTCTAGTCCTATTTTACTTGTACCAAAAAAATCGGATAACGGTGATAAAAAATGGAGGCTAGTTGTGGATTATAGAAAATTGAATAACGTTATTCAAGATGACAAATTCCCATTGCCAAACATTACCGATATTTTAGAATCACTTTCCGGTGCCATCTATTTTTCTCATTTGGACCTAAGTCAGTCATATTATCAAGTCACCTTAGATCCTGAATCAAGAAAATTTACTACCTTCACAACGAATACTAACACGGGACAAACCGGCCAATATCAGATGAAGCGAATGCCGATGGGTCTTAAGACTAGTCCCAGTTCCTTTTCACGTGTTATGACAATTGCTATGTCGGGTCTAACGCATGATAAGTGCTTCATATATTTAGACGATCTTGTTGTTTTTGGGCGTAATTTTGAAAGCCATAACAAAAATTTAATAGACGTTTTTGAAAGACTTAGAAAAGTTAATCTAAAACTAAATCCGAACAAGTGTAATTTTTAAAAAAAAGAATTATTATACCTTGGTCATACAGTGTCGGCAGAAGGAATCATGCCTGATAAAGAAAAAATAAAAGTAGTTGAGAATTACCCCACACCAAAAAGTACAGACGAAGTCAAACGGTTTATTGCATTCTGCAATTATTACAGAAAATTTATTAAAAATTTTGCCGAAATAACACTACCATTAAATAATTTATGTCGAAAAAATATTCCTTTTGTGTGGTCTGATCAATGCGAAAATTCATTTAAATTCTTAAAAAGTGCTCTGTCATCTCCACCCATTTTACAATATCCAGATTTTTCGGATGACAATGAGTTTATTCTACAGACCGATGCTTCTGGCTTAGCAGTAGGAATAGTACTTTGTAATAAAGATATGAGACCTGTTTCTTATGCAAGCAGACCTTTAAATAAGGCAGAGAGAAACTATCCTACTATACAGAAAGAATTACTTGCAATAGTCTGGGGTATAAAATATTTTAGACCGTATTTATTTGGCAAAAAATTTACAATTATGACCGATCACAAACCATTATTATATTTATTCGGAATGAAAGATCCTTCTAGTCGTTTACTTAAATTCAGATTAATATTGGAAGAGTACGATTTTAAAATAGTTTACATTCAGGGTAAGGATAATGTCGTAGCTGACGCGTTATCTAGGATCGTAATAACTTCTAGTGAATTGAAAGATGTGAATGAAAAAATTATGACTGTAATGACGAGAGCGCAGAAAAGAGTGGAAGATATGAAAGATATGAACAGTACTCGTATCCTTAATAATGACACTGACACTCGGCCTGATCAACCGAGAGTCGTGGAAATATTGCGGATACCGAGTGATGCGGTAGAAATGATTTTAACGGAAGGAAAAGATATAAATCAACGGGAAATAAATGTAGAGTCTGAATGTTTCGCTTTCTCCCAAAATAAGAGGGTTATATACGTAAACCTTGATTTCAAAACACAATTCACGCGAGCCGTATTTGTGTCGAAGTTAAGTGAATTTTGTAAAAAAATAAATGTTTCCGAAATATGTGTAATAAAAAATCGGCCAAGTGCGAGTCGGACTCGCGCACGAAGGGTTCCGTACCATTATCTATAAAAACAGCAAAAAAAATCACGTTTGTTGTATGGGAGCCCCCTTAAATATTTATTTTATTCTATTTTTTAGTATTTGTTGTTATAGCGGCAACAGAAATACATCATATGTGAAAATTTCAACTGTCTAACTATCACGGTTCAAGAGATACAGCCTGGTGACAGACGGACGGACGGACGGACGGACGGACGGACGGACGGACGGACAGCGGAGCCTCAGCAATAGGGTTCCGTTTTACCCTTTGGGTACGGAACCCTAAAAAAGATAATAACGCGTTATTCATAAAAGAATTAGTTGATGAAATTAAAGGAAACAAAATATGGACCGGTCCTCGTATTTGTATATTAAGGGGAGTTACAAGAATATATACGGAACAAGAAAAGAGATTTATAATTAATGACTACCACTTACTGCCTACCAGTGGGCACGCTGGTATACGCAGAATGGTTAATAATATTAGGAGAAAATATTACTGGCCAGGAATGGAAAAAGACGTGACAGACTTTATAAATAAATGTGAGAAGTGTCAGAAATCAAAATATTCACGAAAAACAAAGGTGCCTATGGTTATAACAACCACGGCAACATGTGCATTTGAAAAAATATTCTTAGATTTAGTGGGCCCTTTAGATAAGGATATAGATGGTAATAATTATATACTAACACTGCAGTGTGAGTTAAGTAAATTTGTCGAGGCTTATCCTCTTAGTAATAAGGAAACAGTAACAGTAGCTAAGGCTTTAGTTAATAATTTTATTTTAAGGTTTGGAATTCCAAAAACAATCGTTACAGATAAGGGAACAGAGTTTATATCATCAACTATGACAGAGGTGTGTACTATTCTAGGTATCGAAAAATTAAGTTCAACTGCTTATCACCATGAGTCAATAGGCTCTCTCGAGAATGCTCATAAACACTTAGGTGCATTTTTAAGAATACAATGTGATCATTTTCCTGAAACTTGGAGTCACTGGTTACCCTTTTGGTGTTTTACTTATAATAATACTATACATACTGCCACAAAATATGCTCCTTATGAGTTAGTTTTTGGTAAACCATGTAATATCCCTAGTAGAGTAAGTAGTTGTGTAGAACCTTTGTATAACCCAGATAATTATAGTTTGGAATTAAAATACCGTTTGTAAATGGCGCATAAAGACGCACGAAATAATTTGCTAAAAAGTAAATTTGCTAGAAAAATAGACTATGATAAAAACGTTAATAATGTATTTTATAAGAAAGATGATTTAATACTGTTAAAAAATGAAACATGTGGGAAACTAGATGATTTGTATGTTGGCCCATATACTGTAATTGAAGACCAAGAACCTAATGTTAAAATTGTAAAAAATAATAAAGAAGTAATAGTACATAAGAATAGAACAAAAATGTTTAAAAGATAATAGCGTATAACATTAAATTTGTAATAGAATATAAGTTTTCTCGTATAGAAAAAAAAATAGTACTTGTATTTTTTTTTTCTCTTGCACCCCTGTGGTGTAGTGTGAACCTACTATAGTAAGTCATGGTAGTATATAATGTCTTATTGTTTGTAATAGTGGAGAGTATTATTAAATCACTCCTGTTGTACACACATATTGTTTTCGTTCAATTCCCCTCTCGCCCCGCACACCTCAATGTAAATGATCTGTCCTACATAGTACAGAAAATGGCGGATATACTACTGTTTGCCGATGATACTTCTTTAATTTTAATGTTGCTCGCCGATGCGAAAATATTGACAAAAAGCATATTTTAAATAGTGTCCTATCTACTATTATAAATTGGTTCAGATGCAATATAAGTCAAAACTATGAAAAATTTATAAGATACAATATAGTTAATTTAAGTGCCCGTGAGGGTCTAAAGGTAAATAAAGATTTTTTATCTTTATCTTTATATAAGTCCTCCATGCCAGACTTTATCAAAAACCTTGGCAGCGTCAAAAAAGACAGCTACTGTCCTTTGACGTTTAGGATAAAGCCACTCGAGATGTACTCGATAATGCGGTGAACTTCCTGGGGGCAACACTCTTGGTGTTTCTCAATCTTATCTTGTGTTACCTATTTATATTCATTTATTGTATGTTTACCAAATAAGTAAAATTGTGAAGAGTGAAAATAAATATTATTTAGATATAATAATAATATTATACCTGAAACTAAAAAAATAATATAGGTATAGACAGCGAACTTAAAAAGCATAGAATGATAATTTAGAACAAATTCATAGTGCATAATCGACACCAAAACAATCACGCTCTCGTATTTGAAAACAAAACATCATTTCTCGAAAATGCAGTTAGCGAAAAATATGCCTTACCTCCAAAACATAAGCCGCACTTTACGATAATTGTTTATGGTACAAAGGAGTAATAGAAATGTAAACAAAATTTTCTTGTCGATGATTGGCTGCATGCGATCTCGCACGATCGAGACACGAGTTCACTCGATGTGGCGACATGTACGCGCCACGAAAGTAAGGTCGTTTATTGCAATAAACAACCACGAATAATATATCTTTACGAATAATTATCTTTACAAACAGAACTACACTTACCTATGAAATGTGATTCCTGAGCATTTATGATTACTGGTAGTGTTATTTACACACCATTTGACGACACAAGAAGGCATTATTACGAAAATCTTGAGAATACATAAATTAAGACAGACTGACACGTCGTTGTTTCAAGCCGACTGACTAACTCCGACTGTCAAGGCGCGCGGCCTCATTTCTAAGCCCCGCCTAACCCGGCCTCTTTTTCGTTGGGTCATTTTTGAAACGTTATTGCTGCTTCTATGCTTTTTAAGTTCGCTGGGTATAGACACACGTCTATATAGAATCGGACGTACATGTATAAAATACCTCTGTCTGGAATATTTACAGATGATAAAAGTCTATGTAAATATCTTCTTAGCGATCTCTTCGTTTTGGTAGTCAGTTGGAGCACGGTCTGGGGAGTACGGAGGATGACGAATGGTTTCTAACTGCAGCTCCTGTAGAGTTACAATGGTTTCTCGCACAGTGTGACGTCTTGCGTTATCATGGAGCAATAATGGTGAAGATCGATTCACGATTCAGGGCTGTTTCACTGCCAGTTTCGCCATCATTGTTCGAAGTTCGGCACAGTAAACATCTGCTGTTATTGATTGACCAGACCTGAGGAAGCTATAGTGAATAACGCCATAAGGAGACCACTAAACTGTTACCATTACCTTTTCAGGAACACCGTTCCTATATGAAATCTATATGTTTGTCTGTGCGTTTGTCTGTGTGTGCGTTTTTTTCGAATATTCGATTTTTTACTTCAGATTCGGATTCAGAATATAAAAGTAGAATAGGAATGTTCAGGAACACCGTTCCTATCTCTCAAGGAACATGGTCAAAATGGCAAATAAAAAAAAACAAATAAAAAAAAAATTGTATTGTTATATAATTGACGAGCCAGGTGTTCCTCCGACAATGCAAGCTTGCGCATTCTCAACTGGTTATTGGTAAGCTTTGCTTTACAGCACTGTTGCGGCGTTTGACCTGAGGTCAGCCTCTGTATTTCTCGCTTACAGTTATCGTAAAGAATCCACTTTTCGTCACATGTTACAATTCGATCCAATATTCCTTCATTTCTGTACCGATTCAACACAAGTTTCAACACGCGTTATTTTCTGCATATCAGTCAAATCATGAGGCATCCATTTTTCATATTTTTTTATCTTATTGATTCGATATAATATGAGTCAATATTGTAGGTAAAGTAACGTGGCGCTAATTCCTGGATAGTTTGACTCGGATCGGCTTCCACCATCTCCTTCAATTGAACGTTACTCACCTGTGCACAGTGCGTACATAGCATAGCATAGCATAGCAGTCTCCTCTCCAAACGCAACACTTGATATTGCGAGCCGTTTCTGCTACGTTAGTTCCGCGTAGAAGTGTCCATCTTTCCCGTCTAAGCTGAATAAGAAAAGCGATTAAAATGCGAAAATCGAATGCTGCACATTTTTTTAAAAGAAAATCCTCATAGGTGTTATGTGAAAAAAGTTTCACTCGAAAATCTCCATGTCTCCAATCATACCATGAAGGTTGAATGTCAATTTAAAATATCTAATAAAACCATAGAAAATACCATAAAACGGAAATTTCCTATTTTGACGCCTATTATATAGGACATTGATAAAAAATAACATTCATCATTGGGAGACACTTCAAGGCGGCTCTCCCTGTACTTCGTAACGCTACATATTATTATGATTTCAGTGCATTAACGGGTGTACGCTATTTTGCTCAATACTTTGTATCACTGACTATTTGTGTCTGGGTAATTTGTAAAATTATGAATCATATAGCAATTATTTAAATGATTTAAACGGCACGATTTCAATGGCACGGATAATTGTTTTATACGAATAAACCATCTTTCTCAGTGTGATAACATTGGTGAGTAGTTGTTTATTCAGTATTCAGTACATATGGGCAAGTGTATTTTGTTGTATTTGGGTATTTAGTTGTATTTAAATATGTGTTCTGTATACCCATGACAAACATGAGCTTTGATTTTTATTTTTTACTGCGTGACAAGCAAGATGTGAGGCTTATGAAGGCTTGCAATACAATACAGCTCACGTGTCTACTGCTAAAACAGCGTATTCTCAGAATGTTCCTGTTGACTTCTTTCACTCGTATAAGGAACACAACAATCCTCAAGAAGTTGGTGTTGTCGCGAGTCGTGTACTATACTAAGGCATATTGTCGCGCTTAGGTTGTGGTATCCCTGCGTGTCAGTCATATGATAGTCAGAAATAGCTTAAAGATCGAATGTAACACTCAGAAAACAAAACGTAAATCACAATCAGTTGAGAAAATAAATAAATCTCACTCCTGAGATTTATTCAAACTGTACGCGTGGACCGTTTCGAAAGGCAATCTGACATTTAAAATTACTATAAATTTTATTTGTACTTAGTTTTTTATTAATCGTATTAAGCTTTATTGTCGTGGTTTTTTAAATATTTTATTGCGATTGAATTAAACAATTTTTAACGGAAGTATCGCGTGTTTTATTTATTTTGTTGAACCTGACGTTTCGCTGCAAAGCGTTTGAAACGTCAGGTTCAACAAAATAAATAAAACACGCGATACTTCCGTTAAAAATTGTTTAATTCAATGTGTAACAATCGCGAAAACCTAAGACAATACTATTTTATTGCGATATTTTATATTTAAAAATATAAATAATGTGATGAAATAATAAAATAATAATAAATATTGTCGAACAAGTTACACAGCGCCATCTAGCCCCAAAGTAAGCGAAGCTTGTGTTATGGGTACTAGACAACTGATAAACATACGTAAATACATTTTTTTTTGTAAATACATACTTATTATACATAGAAAATACCCAGACCAAGACAAACAGACATGTTCATTCATGCACACAAATGTTTGTATTGTTTGGGAATCGAACCCACGAGCGTTGGTGTCAAAGTAGCGTAACAGGGCGATTCACCACTGCGCCACCGACCTCGTCAATCGTTGTGATCGCTATGGTAGGTATGTATGAATTTTTTAGTTTTGTTTATGTATATATTCCCTTGGATGTAATCTTGTGAACTAAGCCAAGAAATTCTGCACCCAAAGGCCACATTTGAGGAGTTTTAACAGCAAAATAACTTTCCTTAATCGTTCCAAAACACACGTAAAATTTTTGTTGTTTGAGTTACCAACAATGATTTGAATTACCGCATTTAAGAAAGTAAATAAAGAATTTCCTGTATTTTTATGCCAAGTGGAGCCAAGTAGGCAGAGAGAACCGAGCGCTACACTAGCCATCCTAACATTTATGGCTCATTTTATACACGCTCAGGTTTTTACTTTCAATCAGTTTTCACATCCACACTATTCCTTGTCTCTCCACAGCAGTGTGCCTACCATTCCTTCCAAAGGTGTGCACCAGATACACAGTTTCAATCACTTGTTCCAACATTACATCATCGACCATACTCCCAGCGTCCATTCTGGATTTCTCTTTTGACATATCCGAAATAACTGTTGTCAATAAAAGGAGAAAATACATTTATCACTCGTAAATACTGTACAAGAAAGTAAATTTTTATAATCCCAATTTGGTACATTTAGTAACATTGAATGATGTATATTTAACGTGTATTTATGTATTTGCTAATTTATAATATATCAGTACTACGTGCTAAAATACTGTCGGACAAATTACACAGCGCCATCTAGCCCCAAAGTAAGCGAAGCTTGTGTTATGGGTACTAGACAACTGGTAAACATACGTAAATACTTTTTTTTTGTAAATACATACTTATTATACATAGAAAATACCCAGACCAAGACAAACAGACATGTTCATGCACACAAATGTTTGTACTGTGTGGGAATCGAACCCACGAGCGTTGGAGTCAAAGTAGCGTAACAATGCGTTTTACCACTGCGCCACCGAGCTCGTCACTAACTCGTCGCTAAGAAACCTAAAATTTCAGTCATTTCAAACAAAGAGAATTCATCATCTCGTATATCATATTTCATTCTCCCAATTTATGAAAATTTCAGACACAATAAGAACTAGGCTATCAATTTGTTTTTAAATCTCTTCGCATAGCACGGAGATCTACACATATAGATTGTTGTAACTTGTTGATTGTTGTTGTTTGCTTTTATTTACGTATCAGATAATTTATCCTTTGGCATAAGATGATTGTGTACTTCGCGCAGATTTTTCAATGCTTTACTTTTTTCTTTATTAAGATGATTTAGTTCGAGTAAAGGCAACAACGTTTTTGTGATATCGGCTGACATTGTTTGTTCATTGAAATAGCATATTGTAAATGAAACATACTTTTTTGGTAGTAGAAATTGATGATAACTTCCTGATTTACCGTATTCAATTTGTTTTGAAGGTTATTAAAATTAATCATTTAGAAAGAACGAATGAAAGTTACGAAAGAAGTGTATTAGCCAAGAGTGAATGGTGATGTCGGGAGGGGCCGCCCTAGATCAAATTGGTGATGTGTTGAAAAAGGGCCAAATCAAAAGTACCCAAAACCGAAGAGCGCGCATGAAGACGTTGATGAGCGTTGAAGAAGCGAGAAGGGTATGTTTAGATTGGTGCACCTGACATTCTATAGTCTCTGCCTACTGCAATGGGAGACAGGCGTGATGTATGTTATTAAATTACGGACATGCTAATACAATGCAATCATTTAAATACACGAAATACCTGTATTTAATAATTTTTAATCACATAAAAGACTAGTGATAATAGTGACTAAGAAAAGTTGACCCAGCAGTAGTACATGCTGTGCTTCACCACCTCTGATTTTTCAAAGTTTGGCATAGCGGAGCGGAACGTCTTGTTCTAAATATCTGTTTAGCAACAGTAAGGTGAATAGAAGAGAATTGTTGTGTTCTGTCATTGTGCAGATAGGACGTGGGTATGGCAGGCTGGCGTAGTGGTCAGGCCAAACCCGCGGATCACTTAATATCCGCCCCGGAAGGCAGAACCGCCATAAAATAAAGTCGCTGTTGTAGTGATCGTGGTGCAGAAAGAGAAGCCGGGGTATACCAGGCTGCTACAGCAAGAGGGCTTCCATTCCCATGGCCAGCAAACTGCATAGCCTGCTGTGGTGTGGCGGAAGATACCAAGCTTTCTTTCTTCTCACTATCTATTTATCATCAACGATTTCTCATATTCTAACGTTTACACATCATTACGGCGAAACAGAAAAATAAAGGTAGTAGCTACACCCTCCACGGACCATTCTGTGGACATCAGAGGTCTACACTCAAACGTCAACACCTGAAAACTGCTCGACCGAACATGCAAGCATGAGTATGAGACTCATGCTGGATTTTCTGCTCATTAAATGTCCGGATGAATATGACAACTCTCAGAGCTACGTATTCTGGTCATTCACTAAAACTACTGAGGGAAATTTCTACAGACCGTCCATGTTACCACTGTTAAAAGTGGATGTCATTACGGCTGCAGCTTAATGGCGTTAATATTAATTATCCAGCGAGATGACCGACGAGCTTTGCTCTCTCTTGGGCAGCCGGCATATCGGCAGTGTTGATGAAGTAGTGTGTTTTGTATTGACGCGCCTTTTAGTACTTTCTTACTCCACTTGGAAAGTCCCGTCGTAGTAGAAGGCTGCTCATGTGCATCCGTCACTGAAAAAGATGATAGATCAGATCCATCAAATTACATAACGCTATACCCTCCATCTCTTCAAGGTGATGAGCGTATGATAGAACGCACCTCCTAGCATAGCTCGACGATCACGGTTTGGTCAGCTACAATGTGGTTTTCGCCACGGTCTCTTCTAGTGTATGTTGCACTCCGTTGGGCTTCGGCGTTTACCTATGAATGAATGGATGAAATGAATGAAATCTTTATTTGCTATGAGTGTGGTCAATTGCAGATCGAGTTTCACAATTTGGCCCGGACACTCAACCAATCGTGGCATGGAAATATGTTGTTATTGTATAATTATATTAAATTTCAGATATTAAATTAAATACATTACTGTTAATTAACTTAAGTTAATATCTAATTATATCATTTTTATAATTATAATATTAATTTATTTTGTAAAAACGCTTGTCATTAAGTCATTTTGATACTTTCATTTTGAATGAGTTTAACCGTAGCTCAGTTAAATTTTGCGCTAATTTCTTATAGATACTTCTATAGCTATCGTAACAATTTGAAGAAAAGTATTTAGTTACAAACTACTGTTGGGGAACATTAATCTACCCGTGTATCTTATTGATTTTATTTGCGTTGTGATGGCTAAATAAGTTCATATGTGTCCATACAAATATACAACATTGTAAGATGTACATACATTGACGGAACAGCTATCATTTTACAGCTATTATTAGGCATTTTCGATTACTGTTCGGTTACTTTAATGGCTAACGATATGGCGTTGGCTGCGCTAGTGATGATATTGGGTGGGACCCCGAACTCCGTGGAGCTGTATAGTCCTGGACATCCAATTCTTTGGTTTTCTGTGGAAATGTCGTGTAATTTTCGGAACCGCTTGATTGTAAGACAGGACGGTAGTGTAAAATACGGTAACCGCCTTACGGTCTTTTATTTCTATATACGTTGGTCATTTGCGTCACTCTGCTTGAACCTTAATTTTTATATATTAAAGAAGACTTGATTGTTTCGACTAAGGGAACTATTCGTCATTTTATCTTGCTGCTGTAGGTGCGCTAAAAAGCTACAGGAACTTGCCCTATACCACAATGTTTACGCTCTTCTGTTTGTCCATAGTGTGTGACGAGTCTAGTCTTTTTTCAGTAGATTTCTTTCTATATATTAATGATTAGCTATTTTTTGCGAGTTCCCTTGCGTGGTCAAAGGGTAACAATACGTGTTTTTCCGTGAGAGGGAGATACGATACGTGATTTTACCGCGGTAAACAGTTGCCTATGTCACTTTCGGGCCACTATCTCCGTACAAAAAAATCACATCGATACGTTCGTTTCATGATATGAAAGAATATGAAAGAAGATACAAACACACTTTCTCATTCTCTTCTAATTCTTCTTCGCTCATTTTTGTGATATATTTTTTGTGTACGTATCATAATTTTTCCCCAAATTTTCCAAGTCTTACACGGTACTGGGTGGTAAGGCGTCCATGGCGTGTGGTGATTCAATCAGTTATTCAAAAAGCTTGCAGGTCAGATATTCATAAAGCTGTAAGAGCAATGATAGCCCAGTGGATAAAAAACCGGGTTGTCAACCAACTAGTCCCCGGTACAAACTTGGCATGCACCAACTTTGTGTTTTAGGATTTATGTAGGTACATATTTGTATATCACATGCTCGGCGATAAAGGAAAATATCGCGTGGAAACCCGCACGTTGAAGAAATTATATTTCGAGAGACGCGTGACCTAATCAAAGAAAAGTCTGATTTTCCCTATGGGCAGTGGAGGTCTGACGTTAGTCGCTCATGTAAAAATAAGTATCTTCGCAAAATACTTAGCTATATGTGGCGGATTTCGCCAATGCTTATGGATTAGGAAAATAAAGATTTATAAAGCTTGCAAGTCGTATTATTGGATAAAAGAACACTTCAAAATATTTCAATAAATCATATAAACCACATCAACATTATTGCTACAAGAGGCTTAGATTACGTAAACCTACATGTTACAGAAGGTAAACTTTTTGTCTTGCCAAACCCTTTGAAAGGAAAATGTGTATGGTGGTTTCCTTCACGAATCCGTTATTTATCACATTATCACCACCACGTATCTTCCGTTAGTAAACATAGGATATTTTCCTTAACATTCTTTACGTTGAATCACGTTCCCTTTCTGTTTGCAGATTTTAGTCACGTCTACAATTTATGTCTTTATAATATTTTTATTGAAACATTTAATCTATAGAAGCGTTATAAATTATACATCTAAATCTGTTACTTTTTACATAGGCTGCATATTATTATAGGCGATGATACCGGGTGATGGCATATATATAGACACTAACTATTAAATAAAGTAACTATTTATTTTTTCTAGTGGTCGCCCAGTGTTCATTAAATTGTTAAGATTGAATGTTATTGGCAATTTTACATATTACATACATTTTATCTTTCTGCACTTCTTCCTCATATAAAATTAACTATGACAAATCTCATATTTTCCTTGAGTCCAAAGTTCTTATGAAGGGTTTTTTCATGTGTTAATTCATAGATATAATAAAGGTATCATAAAGCACTAATCAGTGATAGCCCAGTAGATAAACAACCAGTTTATGGACCAACTGATCCCCGGTTCGAATACTGCATGTCATGTACCTAAAATCGTGTTTTCAGATTAATGTACATATTTGTAATTATCACTTGATCGGTATGTATGTATATGTTCACGCCAGGTCCATTGCGGGGTAGGCAGAGAACCGAGCGTCCTAAGACGCGGTCCTTACACACTTCACTCGCTTCTCTAACATTCATAGTTCTTTTCATACACGCTCGCCGGTTTCTGGGACTCCTGACATCACTTTCTGATAAAACACGACCAATTTGGTCATGGTAGTTTAGTCTCGCTCCATTCACGCTATTCCCTGCACTCACTCTTCTCTCCACATTAGCGGCGTGCCTTCCATTGCTGCTAAAAGCACTTCCAAGATATAGAATATCATCCACTTGCTCCAACACTACATCATCAACCGTAATCCTAGTGTTCGTTTTGGTTGTCTTTCAAATAGCATTATCTTGGTTTTCTTCGCTCTCAATTGTAAGCCTTTCTTCATACAATCATTTTTCATGGTTGTAACTAGTGTTTGCAGTTCGGATGGTGATTCTGCTATTAATATCGCATCGTCTGCGGCTGACCACTGAGTCACCCATTCGTATACCCACGTTCATGTTTCTATATTCTCTGAAGACAACTGTACAGATATAGGATGAATAGCCGAGCCGACAGCACGCTTCCTTTCTGACACCAATGTTGATATCAGACAAAGGCGACAAGCTGCCGTCCACTAGTACACATGCTGTACAATCCTCATAAGTGGATTGCACAGCACGGAACAGGTCACCGTCAACCCCATTTCTGCGCAAAATGTTCCAGAGATTCTTTCACACGACCCTACCAAATGCTTCTTCTTCTTCAAAAGGTCCATAAAATGATCCGTCCACCCTCTGCCTCTGCCGCTTCGAAATCCAGCCTGTCCCAAAGCATTCCATCGGATTTCACCCTCAATCTCCTTTCAATGATTTTTCCATACACTTTAGCTGCTAGTCATCATTAAATGTATTTAAACAGTATGTATAAAGGCAAGGGTTCACGTATGGACTGCGCCAACTGTAGGGCCATCAGTTTGATCAGCTATTAAACTGATGGCCCTAAAGTTGGCGCAGTCCATACGTGAACCTTTGACTTGATACAAGGGCACGATGACAGCGCGTCTCCAATCGGTCGGGACCCTTCCTGTCCTTCAGCATAAATTTACTCAAAAACTAGAAGGCGCCCCTAATGTAGGTGCCACCTAGTTTGATCATCTCATCTGTAACCATATCGATTCCCGCTGACTTTCCGTTTTCCAAACTTCGTATCGACCATTCAATCGCATCCATGGTATTGTCTTCATGCTACGCTGGCACAGCCGCGTCAATCTCAGACTCACAGTGCCAGCGTCCTGCACATAACGTTGATCCCGGCTTGCATACATTTCTTTAAAATTTTTTTTTCTTTAAAAAAAATTCACTACATCGTTCTAACAATTCCCGAGTGTTAGCAAGAATGCTACCAGCTTTACATTTTATCTTGTCCATTCTGGATGTTAACAAGACACATCGAGACATCTTTACCTCTCCCTAGAAGAGTTTAGTATTTACATCGAAGTTCTTCGTCACCCTCTTTTCTTCATTCATAAGTAGTCTTTGACGCTTCTCTTTCACTAAAACTTTGGTTTCATTCTTGCTTCGACGGTATATTTCTTTCTTCGCTTCTTTCATATCATCACTCTAGTGCAAAGATGATACGTAATACAGCCACGCTTTCTTCTTTTTTCCACGGAGGATTAAACCTCCGCCTCCCACCAGGCATCTCCTCTCAGTGTTCTATGTCTCATTGCGCATCCACGTGCTTCCTTCGTACTGTCTACCATACTGTTGTTCAGAACTTTTCAACATTCGTCTACATCTGAGTCGGAAAGACTTGCGTTCGCAAGTGTTTCACGGACTAGACGTACATACGTAGATACTGCTCATGATCTCCGAAAGGAATACGTGCTTACTAGTGTCTCCACTTCTTGGAAAGGCCCACAAACCGGCTTATCACCACATAGTGATCCGTTTCAACAGTGGGACCTCTGAAGGCTCTTGTATCTATTATCGTTAATATCTTTCGGTGACGTCCCTCTATCAAAATCAAATCAATCACACTTTTCTGTTCATTTTATCTCCCTATGTAAGTGTGAATATCCTTGTGATGGAAGAACGTGTTCGACACAAGGAGGTTTCGATCCATATATACGTCTAAAATTAACCTACTAGCATCGTTCACTCTCTTATCTCTGTATGGTCCAAGCAGTCTCATAACTGCTTCGCTTGGTCCCAACTCATCCATTTAGATCACCACACATAATAATTATCCGTTCATTCGCTTCAGCCAAATCCGGAACATCCCTTATAAAACTTCTCTAAGTCTCCCAAAACATCTCGAGCTCTTGGGGATTAGCAGAGCTCACAGGAGCATATTATGCTGCAACAGAAAACACTCGCGTAATCCCCAGTTTTATCGTAACCCGGAGTTGCCTTGGGCCTACTAAATCGTAATCTTTCACATCAGCGGCCAAGCAAAATGAAAGTACAACACCTACGCCAGCGCTGCCATGATCATCCTGGTTCACCCCGGACCACAGGGCCATCATGCCACCGGACAGATCTACAGTGTCGCGTCCCTTTTGCTTGGTCTCTGACACACACAAGGCATCTAGGCGTCTCTCGTTCATTATATCTATCAACTCATTCATCTTATCTTTTTATCCACCTCTCACATTCCATGTGAATTCTACTTACATGGTATAAATGTATGTGATAAAGTTTGAACGTTTAAAACTCAACGTATGCTAATTTTCACTTAAAAACAAAATATTTGCTTAAATAACATATCGTGTACGTTTCATGCTGGAATAATTTCAAGTTCGAAAAATCCGAATCGAACCATGGGCCGTAAAAATCTAATTTTAATTTTGGTTGGTATGCATACAAAGATACGCCAATATCGGTACCTTTATATAATTTCAAGTTGCAACTGGTGGTCGGGTACTGTGCAATTCCAAAGAAGTATTCAAAGCAGTGAAATAAACTAATTGCCGCGGTTTTCCCTAGGGACTACTTTTCAAAAAAGGTTTGAAGAGGTTTTTTACAGGGTCGGCAATGCACGAGCGTTGCAAATGTTCGTAAGGTATGGTAATAGCCTACTATTAAATTAGGCGGATCGCAAGCTTGCTACCTTAGTGCTAAAAAAAAACTTTACTAATACAAAGTTTTTTCGATAATAAAACCATAACACAGACTCGTGCGATCACGTTCCCAACAAGTTTCAAAAAAGTACGATTATAGGGATTTAGGGGCCAACAGAGAGTTGTAAATGTGGCTTATGCATCATGTGAAATTAGATACGTGTTTAACGTGTACACGGGGCCGCACTTACTTCTCGCGGATTTATGGTTCATTTGGGGCCGACGTACAATTTACTCTTGAGGTATATTTTAATAATTTGCAAATAGTTTTATTCCACCATCGAGCCCTCCGCAACGACGCCATCGAGCGACCATGAAAAATGACGTTAAGCAAAGTCGATCGCAGGCTGTCTATGGATGGGCATCCATATTTCGAGCATCTCCGTGCTCGGAAGGCACGTTATGACGTTGATCCCGGCTGTTGTCGATGGATGATAGTCGTTAAGCTAAGTCAGTAGCCTTCGAGTGGCTTGAAAACACTGGCCTCTGCACATCCGCAGTTGAGCAGCGTGGTGGAGCATGCTCTAAAGCCCTCGGTTAATGGGAGATAGTAGTCCTATTCCTACGAAATTATACGGGCACGATAAGTTGTCGATCCCGGCTGTTGTTGGCATACAACAGTAGTGAAGCTAAGAGAGACTTATTCCAGCAATTAGTATGGGTTAATGAAGATATAGTACATGGGGGAAGTACAGGTCGATCGTCATCCATTATATTAAGAAAACTTTAAAAAGCATCATGAACAAGATGCAGTAACTAAAATGTGCTTATTTACAAAAAAACTTGTAATGTGATCCCTGAAACCTCGGTGTTAAAGCAAATCTCTAGGTTTATTAGTTTTGCCACTCTTGTTATAAATATATTGTTAAATAGGTAAGTGTGCACAGCCATGCAATTCTGTAAGAGCAAACATACTTACATCCTCGGAAACATCGGCTGTTACAGCCTGGAACACAAAATTGCAATTCTTTGGTGTCGCTTTTCATGGTTGTGCAACACTAGCGCCGCAAGGCTGCGTTTGGAATTGGAATTCTACAAGGCAAACAGCCTCGCGTACGCTTACAGCCTTATAGAATACCAAATCATTTAGCCGTGATCGCAGTAGACGATGTCAAAGCTGTGACATCTGTGATCACAGCGGCGCACACAGCCATTACGAGTCGCTTAGAGAATTGCATGGCAGTATGGGATTGTGTGTTCGGTAAAAGATGATAGATGAATATTTTGAGGCATTGAAATGCAAGTAATCACAAGTTAAACAATTGCTTTTATGACGAGTATATAACACGATACTCACTGATAGAAAATTATACTATTTACTTTCTTACGCTTCGCATTGAGACCCTTGTAAGTTTAAGTAAGACTAGCAGAAGCCCGCGGCTTCGCACGCATGAGATTTAGGCTGGCATAGAGCGATTCAATTTTCGTACAGCGCCATCTATTGACCTTTACAGGAGGCAACGTATATGTATTTTATTTATATTACAAAAAAATGCGTAGTTATTTAATGTTACAAAAAATACGTATTCTATGAAAATAATAAAAACAAAATTGCAAAGTCCCCCGAAGGGGAAGATATTTCCCCCTAATTTTAACAGTTTTTCATTTTTTACGCAGGAACCCTAAATATTTACGGGATAAAAAGCACCCTATGTTCTGCTCCGAACAGGTCTCTACCTACCAGTGAAAGTCCCGGTAAAATCAGTTCAGCCATTTCGAAGATTAGCCCGGACAAACAAACAGACAGACAGACAGACAAAAAGTAAAAAATGCGTATTTAGGCTTTGGTAACGTGAAAATAATAATATGAGCTTAAGGTAAAGGCTTTATTTTGAAATCACAGACAGACACTTCAATTTTATTTATATGTATAGACGACGCTGTGTAAATGCAGTCTTTGTGACGGTCAACGGTGTACTAACAGGGCAATGTACGGAGATTTTGAATTGTGCGGAGTTTTGGCGGTACGCAAAGTGGACTAAATTACTTTTTTTTTGCTGTGACATGTGTTTTATGAGAAAACCATACCACACCAACCCCTATCTACATCTTACTGCAGGGATACGGGTCTCCCTTTAAGCAAATGACGTTTTAAGCATAACATACTGCTCATGCAGGGCAGTATTTTCAAGTTGACCGAAGGCCACTGACTTGGCTTAACGGCTGTAATCCATCGACAACGGCTGGTATCCACGAATTAACGTACCCTCCGAAGCACGCCGAGATAGAAGCACGAGAGATAGATAAACTTATCCATGCAACGATGTTATAAAGAAAACAGTAATGCTATGAAAATAGCTAAATTAGACTAAACCTTGACACATCGTCTGCCTAATTTTCATGACTATACGCGGCAGAGGTTAGCCTGTGGGCAATTATAAAGTCTTTCTTCATAACAAATTTTAAGATTCTAGGACAACGAAAAGTGCCCTATAGGTTTTAAACACGCGCCAACCACTACAGAAATAAGCGTTTCTTATGTCAGAACATTTGATTAAATTGAGTAGTAAATTTAATTTATCACATAACTTTAAGATCATACATGATTCCGGCGGGAACATGGTTCAGACTCGACTGGGTTGTATTTATTCTATATGTGTAGGTTTCGCGGTTCGATTTATAGTATTGATAGAGTAAAATAAAACAAATATGACATAAGGTGTACTGTGATTGATTTTGTATTCAAAACGTCTAAACGATCCTCTTCGAATTGTCTCCATAGTTGCAAAGTTTACTATCACAGGTAAAAATCTTAGAGCGAATATAAAATTTTGCAAAAGTTGTAATTTATTATTCAATGTATTTTCTTCCAAGCTCAATACACTTTATTCAACGTATTTCTAAGTTTAAAATACTTGCATTGTAATGTTTTTTTTTTGTTAACGTCGGAAGGCATACAAGCATACGGCCCACCTGATGTAAAGCGGTTACCGTAGCCTATCAACGATTATAACACATTAAGTATCACTCGCGCGACGTCTCCTCTGCTGCTAACACAGCAACTCCTTAAGCTTACTGGTGACCTCACTCACACGCAGGAACACAACAACCCTCTAGGGAGTTGTTCTTTGGCTGCGGTTTTCTATGAGGTGGAGGTACTTCCCCAGATGGGCTGCTTTGACCTACCTCTCTTAAATACTGTACTTATATACTGACATTTTAGCAACCCTTCAAAATAGTCATTTACAAATACGTAATCATTAGAATTAAATCTTTTACCGCTCAGCATTTTTGTTTTAATTCGGAAAAGATAAATGTTCACGGGGGGATAAATCCTGTAAATATCGTGGGCAAGGAATAACGTAGTGCACCTCATAAATTTTTCCAATGGCAATAGTGCAGGTATGCACTTTTGCATTGTTGCAAATGATGGATGTAAAAGGATTTTCTTCTTAGGCATATACGATAGTTTTAATTAAACATTGTTGATTATAAAGGCGACAAGGTCAAACTGGCCTCTTAAATGGTTACCCGCGTGTATTTTTAATCCACGCAGTGAGCTAGTTCATTTGTTTCGATTATTAAATACGATGTCATGAATTTTGGCGAATTTGAATTTTCATCTACGCGCAGACGCGGTATATATATACAAGCACAGTTCACCTGATTTAAAGTACAAGAAAAAATACTCTAATACACCCCTGCTGCTGATACAGCATTTTTTTAGGAGCTTCCTGGTAACCTCCAGATAATCCAGTGACTTGTTATTTGACTGCAGTTTTCTCTGAAGTTTCCGGCATACTTCTCTTAAAAACATTCAGACAAATGGGCATGTTCATGCACGCAAATGTTGGTCCTGTGTGGGAATCGACTACACGAGCGTTGATGTTAAAGCATCAAATTCTGGCCACTTTACCAACAGTCTCGTCAAATTCTCCTAAATGGTTGTGTTTTAGGACCTAAATATCTCGATAAACAGTCATAAATACTTATAAATACTAATATATTCGTCCACATATACATATATAAATACATACAACAAACACATACACATGAGTACGTAGTCATGTCAGATACTTGTAAACAATTAGCTCCTATTTTCGGATGCATTAAGCCAGAGCTCAAACAACTTTAACTTGAAAGATAAAGTTATTTCCTTCATGCTAGTAATTGTATAGTAAGTGAATCATCACTCCATAATATGTCATCCTATAATATTCTAACTTCAATTACAATGACTTTAATAATCTTTCCCCAACGTTATGGATATTTTATGAAACTTGTAAAACTGCAAAATGAAGTGCATTTTTCTACTTTAGCCAAAGTTACCGAGAGGACGCTACGTCTACCGAGTTTATATAAACTGCGATATGATGACATTACAAACACATTTTGTTGATATATATTTTATAGTTTGAAGCAGTGATAGCTTATGGCGGCTACACACGATCAGTTTCAACTGTCAGTTTTGACTGAACAGTTTTAATTAACACTCAAAATTGACACACACGTTCACTTTTGACTGAAGACAAACAACATTTCCATCTCAAAATGTCATCAGACGACGTCACTTTAGCCGTACTTGGTTTATTACTGGTTTTGCAAAATAAAATGAGAAAACATAAAGAGTGGGAAAAAGAAGGAAATTTATTAACCGAATTAAAAATTGTTCCAAAAGATTGAAGAAATATATTTCAATCTACTCTTTCTAGTGCCTCCACTCATTAGAAGAAATGTTTTGGGTATGCGTATATGCAGTGGCGTGCACAGAGATTTTTGAAAGGGTAGGCAGATTTTTTTTAAAGCTATTAACTTACTAAAACATACAGAATGTTGATTTTGGTTACCCAGTCTTGTGGAAATAATGATGTATGTGATCACTTGTTTTTATTCACCGACCACTACACACACCACATGAACAACTTTCGCAGTGAATATCATCCATATTTATCAACTTTAAAACTTTAAAATCTTATTTCGTCTGCTACCAGTCAATCGATTCAAAACAAAAACAATAGCGGCCGTCGTAAAATCAAAATAAAATTAACATCAATTTTATACGAAAAAAAGAAATGGCAATATCTTTCACTATAATTACATGCAGCAAACTACTTTTTAAAATAGTTACGTAGCAATGCTCGCGACACTTAGGTAGGTAATTTACGTTATAGTTCAGCTGAAAAGACATTGTCTATACTTTGCAATAGTGTGCGTTATTTATGTTATTATGAGCAATGTAATTACAGGAATGCACACTACAGTATTTGTATTAACAACACGGCACACATACGTAAATTTAGACAGAAATAGTTAGTGTCTTCCGCCGTTAAAAGCTGCCAATGCGGCGCTGGTGTAGCGTAGCGCGCGCCTAGCTGCGATTTGAATATGACTAGCGATGATTTTAATAACTTACCGATACCGATAGATGGAGCTGTTTTTAATTTTTTGTTTTTGATACGAAATATTAGTTAAAAACTATGTTTAAGAATGAAACATCGGATGGTATTTATCAAATTGATAGGGTAGGCAATGTCTTTTTGTCTATATGGAGTGCACGCCACTGCGTATATGAGCAGACGAGTTTCTTTTTCGTAATTTGCGTCACCCCGTTCCCCTGGTGTGATCGCTTCAGATGAAGCCTTTATAGCCTTCCCGGCTAAAGGCAGTCCCAGGGGGTGTTTTAGTCAATGGAAATCTGACATAACCAGTTCGTTCGCACTAAATGGTATCTTTGAAAGATTTCACTTCCTCCCTCCCTTTTTCCGGAGGGTGCCCCTCACGGAAGAATGACCAATGCACACCCGGGTGCGGGTTGGTCATTCTTTTGTGGGTATTCAAATTTCTTGGGCGAAAATAAAAAAAAAAAAAAAAATTTCGTGATCGTAACAAGACTGAAGAAACACCACCTACACACGCACAGTTTTACTGAACAGGTCCGTTAGATTAATAAAAAAATATGTGGCCACGATATATATCAGTTAGTTATTAACTATTAATAAAAAAACTGTCAGTCTTTTTCCTGCACACGCTCAGTTGTCACTGTCAGTTTAAACTGTTCAGTCAAAACTGACAGTTGAAACTGATCGTGTGTAGCCACCATAAGTGGATAAAAAACCAGACTATTAACCGACTGGTCCGGGTTCGAATGCTGGTGTAGGCAATGTACTACTAAATTCGTCTTTTCAGATTTACATACATACTTGTAATTATCACTTGCTGAGCTGTGAAGACTAACAGGATTCCGGCACGTCCAAGAAATTATATTTCGAAAGACGGGTGACCTAATCTATGAAACGTCTAATATATATATGTTTTCTGTTCGGGATGTGGAGATCTAACAATAGTCGCTCCATGCCAAAATCAGTATATTCGCCAAATCCATAGGCTAAAACAGCGGACTGTGCCAATCCTAACGGGTTAAGATAAGATAAGCGTTAATGCTAGTAAGATGTTTTATAGGGTTAGGGGAAGATTTACCAAGGTGGCAATACTATCAATAGTTAGGGATGGGAGGCTGGGGCCGGATGTATATAAATTAATTTAGGATATTAATATATTAGGATTAGAAGTGATTAGATAACAGAATTATACACAGTACACAATACTACTAATGAAAAATGTTCTGACAGTTATCAGTCTTATGTAGGCACTCTCAGCTGAATGAAATATTACATATAGTGGTCAGTGTAAATCGAAACGAGAATAACACATTTCCTCTTTCGAATTCCCTAGAACCAACTGGGGGATAAGGTGGAAGTAATTTTGAAAATAGAAATGTATTATTAGTACAATTATGTTTCTTATATTATTTTTTTAATTAAATAATGGAAGAGAGAATTGCTCTAAAATAACATGATTATTTTCTAAGGAATGAAAGGTTACAATGTTTGTGAAGATACGTTATTCGTTCCGGCGTCATCCGTCCCTAAGTAAAAGAGACATATATTTATATATCACACATACATTAAAGTAGTGAAGCAATTTAATTTATACGATTTTTCCTTTTAAACAAGTTTAAGAGACAAAGTATGAGTGTGCATTCTTAACACAGCAGGTTAAAATGGGAATTATACAGGAAAAATCGTAAATAAAATTTTCGCTAATAAAAGAAATTGTTTCGCTTATTTGTGCAGTCTTCTAATGCTGTACTTAGTATTGCCTAAACAAGTATTGCACAAGTGTAACAACCCATAAGTTGGTTAATTTAGCATGTATTGAATTATATTGTGCTAAAGATGGACATAAACTAAACATATTTCAACACAAATGTTAAATTGAATGTAAGCTTGTAGTCATTACTAAGTGGAAGTCCACTTCGAACGAAATTTTTGCCTAATATTGAGTGGGATAACATTTGTTAATCGGCAGGGGAGAATACTGCAGCTTATTATAGCTTTAGCTCTGATGGCATGTTACTCTCCCTAGTTGATGAAAAGTCAAACAAATAACATAATTTTCGCTCTCTAAGCATTTTCTCATACATAACCATAGACAATTCAAAATTGTTGGTCATAAGCTTGAGTGATGTGTTGTGCGGTAATCACGATACGTGCAGTGTTCTTCAATCACACAAAGAGGCTTTATTCACCAAGTATGGAGCTAATAGGGATGGGAACTGACCACCATATCGATAACATTGTTATCATTGTTATACTTAGATGAATATTTAATGGCAAAATTGATAGTCCTGAACTGAGAATCAGTATTAGAGTCCCGAGCAGATCGAGCAGAAAGATTTGCTACACTTCCCGCGAGTCCCTACTAACTACCGTAAAAAATCTTATTTAATTAGAGCTTGTGAGTCGTTTAATGTAATCACTAAAAGACATGACTTGGATTTGTGTTGCACCAGTGTAACGCGATTGAAAAAGATCATATGTCGCTGCTTCTTCGCATCCACATGACCGTTTTGTGTGATTTAACAGTGGAAACTGTGATAATGTGCGCGCAACCTATGTGGACAATGAAGTTTAGTATTTATTTTGTTGTTATATGCGGAAACTAGTAATTGGCCTTTTACTGTTGATTATTAACCTAATTTTTGTAACCAGCTGTAAGTTTCTCTATATGTATGTATTTTATTTTCAGATTTCAGGGTAGGCAGAGAGAACCGGGGAACCTGTTGTTCAATAGGCTGGTTCCATATCTACTGGGCTATCACTGTTCATCCGTGTCCCGTCGATTTAGAACAACGACAAATAATCTAATGAATTAACTTTTTTTTTTGTTATTGGTTTAGTGTCATTGAACATATTATATTATATTTTTCAGGTAAGGCTAATATAAATGTTGTAGTTATATTACACTCCGACAAATATATTAATATTTATGTTTTAGTCAAACGCAATCCTATTAAAATAATGAACAGGAAATAAGCGTTTAAGATATCGGATATGAATAATTAGTAATATCAGGCTACTTTTCGAGTTTCCTAAATAAAAATTATTCCACTAAAGATTTTATCTTTAGTAGATGTAACACATTTATTTCTACTAATTGGTGGCGGAAGCACATAAACCAGGTTAGATCAAATTGCATATAAATTTGACTTTCGCAAAATAACACCTGAATCTATTAATATTTATTTCTGAAAAGTTAAATTTGTTGCTCTTGAACTACAAAAGTTGACAAGTATAAAATACTAGCTGTTGCCCGCGGCTCCGCTCGCGTGGAGTCAAATAACGTAGCCTATGTGTTAATCCTGATCATAATCTATCTACGTGCCAAATTTCATTCAAATCCGTTCAGCCGTTTAAGCGTGAAAAAGCAACAAACATCCATCCATACATACAAACTTTCGCATTTATTATATTAGTAGGATATAATTAATGTTCATTGGTGAATTGTATAGCGATAACAATAATTAATTTTATCGTTATATAATACTATTATTTGTAAAGAGGCTTTTAATATGATTATCGATATTTTCTTGAACGTAGCTAGGAGCGCTCCGCAACCCTAGCCGATTTAGAGAAGTGCAATATTTTCGGCCCTCACTCGACCCGAGTCCGCGAACAAAAGGACGACTGCCGGGGAACTGTGGCTTTGTTGCAACTTACATCCCCTGATACTTTGTCTCGACCTACATCACCATAAAAATGCTCTTTGGATATGACTTGCATTTTTTTTTCCTTTTTATGGGATCGTAAGTGGTTTGATCACATTTTCGTGCCAAAGCCTACCGTACCCATTTACCGTATACTTTGACATTGTATTCTGAAGATTAAGTAATTTTATTTTATTACTATTTTATTTACGTTTACTATATTTAATAATAGATTATTGAAATTGAAAAAAAAAAACATGGATATATTATGGTTATGGTATGGTTATGGTATGGTTATTATATTTACTAATAGATTATTGAAATTGAAAAAAAAAACATGGTTATATTAATAAACAACTTTGTCACTAAAAGGACTAATATTTATCAACAATTATTGTCATTATCACGTGTTTTTTAGCATATTATTTTAGAATTTTAGTTTTTTATTTCATTAAAAAAGTATCGATTAAGAATTGCGACCTGTAGCGAGTAATTATACATTCAACTATTGAGTCAACATTCATAGATATATGCATACAAAACTATCGTCTGAGGCGTATTGAATTTTTAATAGGCATATTTAGACCACAACAAAAATTTTTGTAGATAATACCGAAAGGGTATCACGTGATATAAGAAGATATTTTCTATCCAATGAAATCTATAATGGTTTGCTAACAAATTACCTACGTTTGTTAATAAAACAGAATACTTGCACGGGGTAGGTTCTTTATACTTCTATATAACCTTCTGGACATTTGTACATATTGAATCTGAAAATTATTTCTAATATATTGCGATAGTTCCCATTCCCATATACAACGAAATCTGAAACATCAATTTAGAGTTATTGACAGTAATGAAAAAGTTCGAAGTATTCGACTGACTTTATTAACCAAAATTAAGATGTAGCAGATAAAATGTTTATTCGTACCGCCCTTTCATCATCTGTACCAATGAATGCTTAAGTCTAAAATAAATTTACTAAATGTTGATGATTTGAATATTGAAGAAAAACATAGGCAATGTTGTGAAGTTTTGGGTTGCGAAGAAATACAAACCAACTTATCTTGGACGATAACTTCATACAACATCAAGTAAATACGAGGAAAGTTGGAATAAACTGAAATTTTGAACAAAACGAAGTAAACGCGAAATATTCAAAATTTATGATTTAAAGATATCACATAAAATCGTATCTTATTTATAGAATTATTTTGAGAAGATGATCATTAACGTAACAGAAATAAGTTTGAATAAAAAACTGTCCATTGAAAATACTCAGCAGTAAAAAGTTGAAGCAACGACATCAAGAGGACATTTCAATCATCAATTATTTTTTCCTTGTTTACGGTTAGCCTATGTTTTGTGCAGAAACAAGAGAGTCGGTACAAATATGCATTCAATTGAAGTATATAATAATAATTCAATTGAAGTGTATAATAGTCGAACATTTTTCGTTGATGGTAAACCGAAACTTACAAAGCTTGCACTTTTCATTTCTGGTGCTTTGTACCTCAGTTAGAATATTTTGTTCTTAATTTTTTATATATAAATACAGTATAGTGGCTCCCCTTTGCCTGATGGTAAGCGAAAGACGAGGCTAAATCGCAACTGCAACAAATAAAAGACTACACAGTGTCCAGTCAGTTGACGCTGCCATGCTGACCCGCGAGCCACTATTCATTTCATTCAAAGAACGAAAGTGATTACGTTGACATTTAATCACTTCAGCCATGGAAGGCTTTTATTAATACCTTATTTACTAAAGAGACAATGAAAAATTGGATGTATATAAAGAAAATATACAGGTACTTCCTTTGGAAAGTAGAGGACAATTTTAAAAACGTCATTATACGAAGACATCGATATTATAACAGACAAATAACATTTTGTTTGGGTCATGATCTTACGCCAGGGTACCTGTAAATTTCTAAGGATATATACGTTGCGAACACGTTTAGGTTAATTTTTCTTCGGAGAACTCCTATCTAGTGGAATATAGTCTCTGCCTAGGTTTTCCCAAGGGACTACAGGTACCCTGGCCTAAGCGTTGAATGCTACTAGTACAATACCTTCGTTCCGTCTGCGTTTGATCAAAAAGTGGGAGTGACTTGATCAAAAAGTGGGAGTGACTTGATCAAAAAGTGAGAGTGACTTGATCAAAATTTGAACGAGAAAATATGATCAAATATTAAATCAGTGATACACCAGCTTTAGGTACCTCGTAAAATAAAAACAAAAAGGGTACCTACCTAGTATTCCGTGTGATATAACGTATAAACGTAACGTGTGAATTTTGTCTAATGATGATGTTGCCACCATTAAATGCGCACATGTTATTTCATTGTTTGTTACATACTTACCTATGTAATTATTTGTGCCATCATCAAGCTTTAATTCTAAGAATAATTTGTGATGTCTATTTTCCAAGGTTAGGTATACAATTTTTAGTAATCTACACAGGAAACCCCCTAAGGCTTTCATTAAAATTATTTTATCATAAATAAATAGGTATTTAAGGTAGAGGTTGTAATAAAATTAATGTTAGTATTGTCTTAGGTTTTCGCGATTGTTACACATTGAATTAAACAATTTTTAACGGAAGTATCGCGTATTTTATTTATTTTGTTGAACGTCAGGTTCAACAAAATAAATAAAATACGCGATACTTCCGTTAAAAATTGTTTAATTCAAAATTAATGTTCTTTTTTAAATGCTTGATGGTAAGCAGCTATAGTAGCCTATGTACATTTGCAATAAAAAGGATTGACCGTGTAAAAACCTCGTCATGTTTTCCTTTTCTTTTATAAAGTGTCTCGAAATGAATATTTATTTACTCCAAATTATCTTAGATGTTCAAATGAAAAAGAAAGCTAGTTTAAAAGAAAAACCTATTGCAACCTATAAATAATGCGTTAGAAATGGGGGGCTAATGGTGCCTTTAACTGCATGCCGCTCACATCTCTTCTCGTCTCCGCCGCATGCCGTCGCCAGCTTGCGAGGCACAGCTCATATCTCCGCTTTATACCGCCGCCCAGCTCACATCTTCGTTTCGATCGCGCCATGCAAATATGAAACATCCACTTGGTGGTACTCGTATCTTCAGAAGCTGAGCGGAGACAAGACGTGTGAATAACGAAGTTCTATTGGTTGTTTAAAACACATCTCCTCTCGTCTCGTTTTCGCTTTGGTGGAGTCCTGGCCTTACGCAGCAGATCTAAATGGTTAACGTTGACTTATGGATCTTGACTAGACTTTAACTGGTCTATACCTGCCGTAAACCTTCAGAACTGATTAAATCATTCGTAGAATCCGACCTAAATCTGACACAAAGTCTTTTTTACGAGACATACCCACCCACACAGCCCATCGCTGTATTTCTTGTGTAGTACACAGAAATAACAGCAGCAACCGCCACAATGGGAATAAAGAGTGATGTTCATTGCAGTTCTGGGGTTATGGCCATGTGGGCATGACTATTCTTGACTGTTTCTCGAATTTACAACAAATTTAATCAAAGGATATATAGATAACAAGGTACCAAGAGGCTAAAGGCAAATACGGCTGGTCTAGTGAAGTACAACTGCCGTGCAATTCAACCCAACTCTGATATAATGATGTAACTTAACAGTATGGTAAATCCAATATGGTAACGGCAATAAGGTTTATCTTTGTTCCGTATGTGGCATAGCATAGACATTCAATAAAAAAACGATTTCCGAAATACAGCAAAAAAGGGTACGATATCACAGACATTTAATTCATATATAATGTTATTGTCTATAATTCAACTTAGAAGTTTTGACTTGTATTTTCAGTGTATAAACACAAGCATGAATTATACGATTTACATAGCATTCACGCTTTAGAACGCGTGGTCTCAGACTACATTGATTACCGTAGTCTTAGTAGACTCATTAACTTATCGTACAATCCCTGTTCTGTAACTAATTGTAAAAATGTATACTCATGGTTGAATTCCTCATATTGGCTAAGAAACAAACAACTTTTCAAATAAATACAAACATTTTATGTATGTAGATTATTCAGTTTGGGTGTAATACAACTGAGTCTTCCCATATTGGCGGTACGAGGTCTGTGGGATTATTTGGTTGGCAATATACTTGTAAAATAAAATTAGTGTATAATTATTGTCAGTGTATAATTCAGCTTATTAAATTTATCACATATTGAGAACAGTCTTATTTATTTGCCGCCTTGTTGCATAGTACATTTCTGTAATTGTAAGAATCTTTTGAATGTATTTCCTTAAATTCTGTGTTATGCAAATAAAGTGTATTCTATCTATCTATCTATCTTATTTAGTTTATTTATGTCGCTTTTTTCTTTCTTGCTAAATCTACCTTCTCTGAACATATTCGTTTCCTCAGGTTGCATTGAATGCTTTTAGCTATAAAGCCACATTAATTTTGAATGTTTTTAATAATAATATGATAAATATTGTTTTATATTACAGAGAAGTTAGACTTATTGCGAAGGCTAAAATTCTTGGGCTATGGCTGGAAAAGATACTGATTTGCGAACAAGCATGCGGCCCGCATCAGATGGTAAGCGGTCACCGCAGCCTATTAACGTTCGCAACACCACGGGGATGTTACTCGCGCGCTGCCAAACTTGTGACCTTAGGATGTTTCGTCATAGTACCCAGTAATTTTTCTGTCATATCGGACCCTTCAAGCCGGAACACAAAGCTAAATAAATATGGCTGCAGACGGCTTATGTACAAAGTCTCCCTCTGGAAATCTATGTCTGATAAAGCTGCTCAGCCGCTGCTCGCGTTTTTTTTTATATGAAGCTGGCGATTAGTCACTAAAATGTGAATAGAAAAACCATGTATGTAGCGCAGAAACTTGCGCTGGGGAAACGGATAGAAGTCGAAATCGACGTGAGGTGAGTCGCTTGGGTTTTTTAAATTAATAACGTGTGTTCAATTGTATTAGGCATAATATCCAATAAGTGTAGTGTTGTAAGTACATAGGTATATGTGTATAATTTGATTGCTACTTAGATTTATTAGAGGCCCATCTCTGTGATCGAGTCACCTTCCCTCAAGATACGTATATACTCGTATTTTTTTTTTTTTTTTAATATTGGCTCAGCATAGTGGCTCCACTTCGCCTGTTGGTAAGCGAAAAGGGGAGCCCAAATTGCAGCGGCAACTGACAAAGGACTATGGTGACATGTCAGTTGACGCTACCATGCTGGCCCGCAAGGTGCTTCTTCACGCTTCGTTTGAAGGATCCCATGTTGTAGGAAGGAGGAAATACATGTGCAGGCAAGGCGTTCCACTTTTTAATAGTTCGACAGAGATAGGAGTTGCCGAACTTTTTAGTACGAGAACAAATGTCCTCAACAGTGGAATGATGACATCGCAAGCCTGCACGTGTGGTTCTATGACGGAAGGGAGAGGGTGGGATAAGGGTAATTAATTTGCGTGGAGAGTTCCAACTAGGAGGAGACACACGTTATATGATCGCCTCTTGTGTAATAATACTGCAACGTTCAAAGCCCACAATACAATTCATACCTATATAAAAGACATATTTGTGGAAGAGACATAGCTTCTGGATAAGAAGGCATTATGTTGCAATTTGAGCGTCCATGCAACCCGCATTATACCGTTATGACTGATAAATAATATAGAGTCTTGTTCACAGACCACTGGCGGTGAAGGAACACATCGTGATGAAACCAACACGTTTAAGAATTTATATTTCGAAAGATGTGGTTTTTATTTTGGGTTGTGGAAGTCTATGGCAGTCGCTCCATGCAAAAATCTCTCGTGTCTTCGCTAAATCCATACGCTTAGATAGCGGATCCCGCCAATCTTAATGAATTAGGAAACCGGATATCGAGCAGAAGAAGAAGAGGGTTAAAGTAGTCACTTATATCGCAAACAGTGAGCAACTTGCTGATTGATTTGATTACGAAACCGATTACAATCATATACTGATTTGAATGCGATGCCGATTAGAATCATGTACCGATTTGACTGCGATGCCGATTAGAATCATGTACTGATTTGACTGCGATGGCGATTACAATCATGTACTGATTTGACTGCGATAGTGATTACAATCATGTACTGATTTGACTGCGATAGTGATTACAATTATGTACTGATTTGACTGCGATACCGATTAGAATCATGTACTGATTTGACTGCGATGCCGATTAGAATCATGTACTGATTTGACTGCGATGCCGATTACAATCAAGTACTGATTTGAGTGCGATGCCGATTAGAATCATGTACTGATTTGACTGCGATGCCGATTACAATCAAGTACTGATTTGAGTGCGATGCCGATTACAATCGTGTATTGATTTGAGTGCGATGCCAATTACAATCATATACTGATTTGACTGCGATGCCGATAAGAATCGCGAGGCGGCGCGCTTAGTCCGACGATTATGAAATTATTTCGCTGTTTATATGTTAGTGTTGTGACTTGTTGCCATGGTTAGTGAACAGCAAAGTAAACCGCAGAGTGTCGCATGCTGAACTAGGTGTCATATTTGCATTGCATTGCTCTGGTTTCATTTGAAGCACAAATCAATGGCAGCACTTGGCAGCGCAAAACCGGGGTGCCTTTAGGCGTTTCCAAGTATTTTATTGCTTATCACTAACAAAAACGTAGTGTATAAGCGTCTAAATATCTCACCAATTCGAGTATTTGGTTGAATGGGATGATATTTTAAGCAATAAGCCGATAAGTGACATGATATTGACCCATGAACAAATATGACATTTGCATTGTATTGCGCTGGTTTCATTTGAAGCACAAACCAATGGCAGCACTTGGCAGCGCAAAACGGGGGTGCCTTTAGGCGTTGCCAAGTGGTTTATTGGTTATCACTTACCAAAACGTAGTGTTTTGGCGTCTAAAAGAGAGTAAAAAAAAGAGAAAATGAGTTGCTATGTTAGTAGCAGATGTGGCATCACGCTAGTGATACATAATGTATTACCAGCGTTCATAGGCTACGGTAACCAGTTTACATCAGGCGGACCGTATGCTTGCATGTACCCGACGTTGTATAAAAAACTTATCTGTGTGGCTTGAGCTTTCTTTTTTATACATCCGGACATACAACCATACGGTCCACCTTATGTGAAGTAATCTTACAACCCTGCAGGGTTGTGTGGCTGCGGTTTTCTGTGAGGTGGAGGTATTCCCCCGGTCGAGCTCTTTTGATGCGCTCTACAACTCAACTATTGTCTTTTCTTTTTTTCTAGCGCTACCCCATTTTCTAATCCGTTAGGATTCAATCCTAAACCTAAAAAATTGGCGAAAATACTGATTTTGACATAGTGTAATTGCTGTCAAACCTGCACAACCCAGAGAAAAAATATAACCTTACTTAGATTAGTCACATGTCTTTTGAAATATCGTCTCTTAGACTTGATTTCCTTAAGAATCGTGGAAATTATAAATATATATAAATCCGAAAACAGGAATTTAGTGGTACATGCCCGCATCAGGATTCGAACCAGGCATACATAAGTTAATAATTCATTATCCACTAATCTATCATGAGTCCGTGCTCCATTGAAACAACAAGAATTAGCATTAAAAGAATATTTTAAACAAACCAGCTATCCATGTAAGTCGTCTCATCTCGTTATAGTTTCGAAAACTTTAATATCCTAACTTGTTACACTTTTCTATGAATGTTTAATTTTTTTTTTACTAAAATGAGCACAGACATTTTCCTTATTCCTTGACACGACGGGCGAGGCAGCTTTCGCACTTCAAAAAATATATTTTGACTTGTGGCTTTTAAATGAGAATATGCAAAAAAATCGGCCAAGTGCGAGTCGGACTCGCGCACAAAGGGTTCCGTACCATTATCTATAAAAACAGCAAAAAAAATCACGTTTGTTGTATGGGAGCCCCCTTAAATATTTATTTTATTCTATTTTTTAGTATTTGTTGTTATAGCGGCAACAGAAATACATCATCTGTGAAAATTTCAACTGTGTAACTATCACGGTTCATGAGATACAGCCTGGTGACAGACGGACGGACGGACGGACGGACGGACGGACGGACGGACGGACGGACGGACGGACGGACGGACAGCGGAGCCTCAGTAATAGGGTTCCGTTTTACCCTTTGGGTACGGAACCCTAAAAAAGGCCGTCTTGAAAAAAAACTGTTCTCGTGTTTGCAGAACTTTGTTCTTGCCTGCAACTTTTGCATATGCACCTACGTTATCATAAAAAGCTGAAATTTAAATCCTGCATTTCTTTTTTATACTACTTCGGGAGGCATACAAGCATACAGTCCAACTTATGTAAAGCGGGTACCGTAGCCTATTAACGCTTGCGATATATTAAGTGTCACTCGCGCGATGCTTCCTCTGCTGACCTTAATCACACGCAAGAACACAACAACCCTCTAGGGAGTTGTTGTTTGGTTGCGGTTTTCTGTGAGGTGGAGGCACTTCCACAGACGGGCTGTTTGATGCGCCCTACCTCTCTTAAAACATCCAGACCAAGACAAACAGCCATGTACATGCACACAAATGTTTGACTTGTATGGGAATCGAACCGACGAGCATTGGTGTCAATGTCGCATCATTGAGCCACCGAGCTCGTCAAGCTTTACCAATTATATTTATACCAAACGTGTCTACCGGTTTTGGTCAACTTCTAGAAGTTCTTACTTTACGCCATACAGTTCTAATCCCCACGTCTTAGGAACAACTTAAATCAATCTACATCCTATTAAGTCGTTCCCGAGATAACGAGTAATATACTAAAATAAAAGACATACGCATTGATATATCTAATATAAAGCATTTATACAAACCTAAGTTAGATTTCCGAAGCTTTAATATTCAATTATAATTCGAATATACGTGGAATTAGAATACCGGTCGGTATACCTTTACCTCTTAGTGCCTGGGTGATTGAGTTTCGCTCGTTTTACGTTCTTTACAAAATCAAGTTTCTTTTTCAGGAAAGCTTTTCTTCTTCTTCTTCTCGGTCTTGCACCCGCGGGAACGGGTGCGTACGGGCCTCGAGTTTGGAACTCTCTACCCGGGCAGTCTTCGGTAGCGAGCCGCTACCGAGTATTTTGGTCCCGCATTTTTCATGGGAGTGGAGAAGAAGGGAAGTTATTATTGGCCGTGTCGTACAGACGCTTCGCAATAGGGAAAATGAAAGAGGGAATAATTTAGAAAGAGTAAAAACAACAACAGAACAGTACAACAACGAGAACACGCAGAACAACGCGCAGGCATTCGACTTTTGGCTGCATTCAGGCGGATGGATCCGAGGATCAATCACGTCTGAATGCAGCCACCTAGGCGAGATGTGCGTTGCATACATGCGGGAGTGCTGGTGATATACAGTGCCGGCCGACCCCGTGGGCACTCCCTTGCACGCATTGCACTATGTAGGCAATATGCTAAAAACAATTTAAAACTAAACTACGGCCTCTTGAAGGCGGATGATGGCGCATGAATGTACATACCAGGAAGCATCAGGAAAGCACCTGTATAGATGAGATAAACTTAAAGAGCAATACCCTATCTAAATACAAAATTTATATACGTAGTTAAATACAAAATATATTTATATATATATTTGTAAGAATATATTTATGTATATGCTCGTTTCAAGTAATAATATATAGCCTGCTATGACGCGTCAACAGTGCACAAAAGTACGATGTTCACAAAAGTTGGATGTATCGCGGCGGAAAATCCGATAGTTTTGTACGTGCTACGCTGAAATGTACTTTACGGAATTTATCCTCAGTTTGCCGTCATTAAGGGATTGCTCTCCGGTCTTGTTAGCAAACTACACTGGTGGACACTGACATGACTTTTAAATATAATTCTCGGTGGAAAGCGACACAACTTTTTAAACTGATCGATGTCACTGCGATCAAAGAGCTGTAGGCCGATTCTACTAAAAAACTGCAACTGCACTGCAGCGCGCCGTGTGTCAAAATGCGTAACATTTTGGCGATCTGACAACAGCGACGTTTAACGAAACGCCAAAATGTACGTATTTTGACACACGCCGCGCTGTATTATATTATTTAATTACTGTACATATCTCACGGCCAATAAATTTGTTTTTTTTTCTATCGCAGCGAAATTAATAATAACGACGAGCTCGGTGGCGGTGGTGATAATTAATATATTGAGCGAGTGATAAATAATACGCCACCTAATGTAAAGCGGTGACCGTAATATTTGAACGCTTGTATATTAAGTATCACTCGCGCAATGCCACCTCTGTTGCTAACACAGCAACTCCTTAGGAGCTTACTGGTGACCTCGCTCACACGGAGGAACACAACAACCCTCTAGCAAGTTGGTATTGGCTGCGGTTTTTAAACAACCTATTGAACATGTCCGTTTGTCTTGATCTGGGTATTTATAAGAGAGGTTGTTTAGGGAAATACCTCCACCTTACAGAAAAGCGCAGCCAAATAACAAGAACCTTGAGGGTTGTTGTGTTCCTGCGTGTGAGCCACGTCACCAGTAAGCCCCCGAGGAGTTGCTGTATAAGCAGCAGAGATGACATCACATCATCAGCATTGCGCGAGCGATGCTTAATTTATTGTAAGCATTCATAGGCTACAGTAACCGTTTTACATCATACGGGTCGTATACTTCACCACAATACACTACACTACACATACACACAAAAGTGCGCATGTCGTGATGAACGCAGAAATATTCAATATCAGTCATAATATTTTTTTGTTCAGTTTACAATTTTGTAAATATATATGTATGTACAAATAGAGTCAGTCAAACTTGAGTGAGGTGAGAAATGGTGACCCGAGATACAGGCCCCATGCCTAGTTTGGACACCACTATTACAAATTACTTTGCTTTTTTTTCGTGACCAATGTGTGACTCCGTAGAATTAAGTGCAATCATAAGTTTTTTTGTGAAATTAATAAAAGTTTATTATTTATTTATATGCCTTCCTGCGTTGTAGAAAAAAAAATGTTTGTCTCTAATGCCTGTTTACGGGCGATAATTTTACGTGATAACGTCATAAGAAAACATTCAACAGTTGACAAAACAGTTCACGTGTAGGTTGTGTGCCGCCGCTGTCTCTCTTCTACTCGGACGCATCGGCCGATGGAGTGGAAGAGAGATAGATGCGTCACAGGCCAATCGCTTAGGCCGATCGTGCCTCTCTATCGCTTGTTTCGCGCTCTCGCTTGTACGCTCGGCTCCGGCGGAACGTGACAATGAGTCACGCTTTTTCGTACGTGCACCCGGCGTTCATCGATTTATTAGACGTTATCACGTCAAAAAATACATATATTTCGTATATCTCGGAAACAGCTCTAACGATTTGATTAAATAGGTTAATCTATGGAGGTGTATTCTTGAAAAACGCGATGTTAAAAAGAAAACAATACGAGCAATGTCAGACCAGTGAATAAAGAAACAGCCTACTGACCACCAGGTCCAAGAAATTATCGAAAGACGTGTCACCTAACAAGAAAGGTCTGTAGGCCAATTCTGCTAAATAACTGCAACTGCACGTTTACGCCTATCACTTGAGTCGTGCAGGAATAGTGCAGTGCCGATAGGTGTATTCTACTAAAATTTCCTGCACTGCAACTGCGCTGGAACTGCGCGTATGCTGCACTGCAACGGCACTGCAACTACGCTGCAACTGTGCGTATCCTGCAAGTAAACTACTTAAAACCTGAAATGTTGCCATATTTCAATCTAATAAAACTGAATTTTTATTTAATGTTGACACCTATAGTTTCACTATTGACCTTGGTTCCCGGAGTGAAGGTATTTCTAACCGAAAAGAAGCTTTACTTAATTATTTTTATCCACAGACATATCCCAAAACAAAGCAAATATAATTCACCGCCTCAGAATATTAATTTCACTTCGCAAAAGTTGCTCAAGAGTAACGCTAACAAAACTGCAAGTAAACTCCTTCAAAATGTCTGTCACCGGTATATAAATGTCAAAACAATTTATCAGAATACGATTATAAAATAGAATATATTGCAGGAAATGTGCAGTTGCAGTGCAGGTTTTTTAACAGAATAGCGATTCATTTACTGCAACATTCCTGCAACGTCGCTGCTGTCAGATCGTTTAACAGAAATCGGCCCACTGGTCCTCTCACTAGGTTATTGGAGGTTCAACCGCAGTCGCTCCATTTAAACATCAGTACTTTCGCCAAATCCTTAGGCGTAGGTAGCGAACCTAGCCAATCGTAATAGATTAGTATACAGGATTACGCAAAGAAGAAGATATCTCACAAGAAAATATGATGCTATGTATAATTTAACAATAGTAAAGGACATTAGTGTGCTCCGTACTAACGTTTTAAGTTCTCATAAACTCATAATTACTCTACCACGAACTATGAAGCTAAGATCACACTTACCCAAGTTGGTACAATAATTACTCACCCTTGCTTAAATATTTAACGTAACTTAAGTTGGAGGCACTGCGCAGGTGTGTGACGGAGATAATACTTAAAGTTGCCAAGTTTATGTGCGATAGCGTCTTTATTTGAGGTAAGTTAACAAACTTGCAACAGTAAGAAATCATCATTTGTAGGTATACATTTTATATAGTACGGGTGGTAAACAAGTATAGGGTTGAGAACATTTCTTCGCGTACCAAAAAGTTCGGCAACTCCTATCTTTGTCGTACCATTAAAAAGTGGAACGCCTTGCCTGCACATGTGTTCCCTCCTTCCTACAATATGGGATCCTTCAAACGAAGCGTGAAGAAGCATTTTGCGGGTCAGCATGGCAGCGTCAACTGACAGGATACTGTGTAGTCTTTTATCAGTTGCAGTTGCGATTTGGGCTTCTCTTTCGCTTACCATCAAGCAAAGATAAATAATAATAAATATTGTCGGACAAATAAATAGAAAAAAATGATGTGGTCGATTGAATTTGGTAGCTTGCAAAACAAGAAGCACCAAGCAATTGCTAAGGTACTTTATTTCTAGTGAAAATGATCAAGAAATTTAATGGCCAGAATGGCAGTGGGCCGGCTATAGTGCTCGTAGAACCGACAACCGTCGGGGAAAGAAGATACATACAGTGTGGGCCGTCCCCCCACTAGAGGGAACGACAACTTCAAAATATCTGAAGGGGGTCGATGGATGCAGGTGGCTCCGAAGCGAGGCGAATGGCTCTCTTGAGGTAGGGCATATCAAAGCAGCCCGTTTGGGGAAGTACATCCACCTCAAAGAAAACCGTAGCCAAATAACAACTACCTAGAGGGTTATTGTGTTCCTGTGTGTGAGTGAGGTCACCAGTAAGCTCCCAAGGATTGCTGTGTAAGCAGCAGAGGAGGCATCGCGCGAGTAATACTTAATATATCTCATACGTTAATAGGTTACGGTTACATCAGGTGGGTCGTATGCTTGTATACCTCCCGACGTAGTATAAAAAAAGGGCTATATCTAGCAGTGGACGAATACGAATTGAAATGATGATACTCCGCCCAAAATTATATTTATACTTCTAGAATGTCTAGTCTCTACTAGACAATCTAGAAGTATTCTAGAATGTCTAGCCCCTACTAAAAAATTTAGCATAAAAATTTCAGAATGGCATTGGCAGGGAGGATATGGAAAGGCTACTTAGACTTCTTCTTAACGTTATCCCGTTACCTAATCCTTTAGGATTGGCGGGGTCCGCTACATAAGCCTAAGGATTTAGCAAAGATACTGATTGTCACATGAAGCGACTGTCGTCAGACTTCCACAACCCAGAGGAATAACCAAATCTTTCTTAGGTTAGATCACACGTCTATCGAAATATAATTTCTTAGATGTGCGGGTTTCCTCCAAAAACAAGAATTTGTTAGTAGGTCCATTGCCAAGACTCGAACCGGCGACCTGTTGGTCAATAGGTTAGGTTTTGTTACGGATACTTAGTTTTTTTTTATACTACGTCGGGAGGGACAAGCATACGACCCACTTGATGTAAAGCGGGTACCGTAGCCTATTAACGCTTGCGGTATATTAAGTATCACTTGCGCGATGCCTCCTCTGCTGCTTACACAGCAACACATTGAGAGCTTACTGGTGACCTCACTCACACGCAGGAACACAACAACCCTCTAGGGAGTGGTTACGGGTTTCTGTGAGGTGGAGGCACTTCCCCAGACGGGCTGCTTTGATGCGCCCTACCTCTCCTAAAACATCCAGACCAAGACAAACAGACATGTTCATGCACACAAATGTTTGCCTTGTATGGGAATCGAACCCACGAGCGTTGCTTCAAAGTCGTCAAAAGTATCTACCGCATTTGCTAAACGGCGGGATTTTAGTAGATCGATGTCGTCGTTGTCTGTATGAATCTAATCGAACACATAGTTTAAGCAACATTCACAACAGCTTGTCTATGGATGAGTTTATCTATCGCGAAGAGGAATATATAATAAGAAAGGAGGAATATTAATCAGTTGGTATCGTGTGTTATCGATAGACCACAATCGATAAGCTGCTGTGTGCGAGTGGTCATCGGGCGGCTTGAAAACATTGCCCTCCGTCAATCCGTTAACCAGCGTGGTGAAGTACCTATGCCTTATCCCTACAGTGACTAAGAGAGGTAGGGCTGCATCAAAGTACTTCGATTGATGTATCACGTAGGTAGGTAGGTTTAAGAGAGGTAGGGCTGCATCAAAGTACTTCGATTGATGTATCACGTAGGTAGGTAGGTTTAAGAGAGGTAGGGCGCATCAAAGTACTTCGATTGATGTATCACGTAGGTAGGTAGCTTTAAGAGAGGTAGGGCGCATCAAAGTACTTCGATTGATGTATCACGTAGGTAGGTAGGTTTAAGAGAGGTAGGGCGCATCAAAGTACTTCGATTGATGTATCACGTAGGAAGGTAGGTTTAAGAGAGGTAGGGCTGCATCAAAGTACTTCGATTGATGTATCACGTAGGTAGGTAGCTTTAAGAGAGGTAGGGCGCATCAAAGTACTTCGATTGATGTATCACGTAGGTAGGTAGCTTTAAGAGAGGTAGGGCGCATCAAAGTACTTCGATTGATGTATCACGTAGGTAGGTAGGTTTAAGAGAGGTAGGGCTGCATCAAAGTACTTCGATTGATGTATCACGTAGGTAGGTAGGTTTAAGAGAGGTAGGGCTGCATCAAAGTACTTCGATTGATGTATCACGTAGGTAGGTAGGTTTAAGAGAGGTAGGGCGCATCAAAGTACTTCGATTGATGTATCACGTAGGAAGGTAGGTTTAAGAGAGGTAGGGCTGCATCAAAGTACTTCGATTGATGTATCACGTAGGTAGGTAGCTTTAAGAGAGGTAGGGCGCATCAAAGTACTTCGATTGATGTATCACGTAGGTAGGTAGGTTTAAGAGAGGTAGGGCGCATCAAAGTACTTCGATTGATGTATCACGTAGGAAGGTAGGTTTAAGAGAGGTAGGGCTGCATCAAAGTACTTCGATTGATGTATCACGTAGGTAGGTAGCTCTAAGAGAGGTAGGGCGCATCAAAGTACTTCGATTGATGTATCACGTAGGTAGGTAGGTTTAAGAGAGGTAGGGCGCATCAAAGTACTTCGATTGATGTATCACGTAGGAAGGTAGGTTTAAGAGAGGTAGGGCGCATCAAAGTACTTCGATTGATGTATCACGTAGGTAGGTAGGTTTAAGAGAGGTAGGGCTGCATCAAAGTACTTCGATTGATGTATCACGTAGGTAGGTAGGTTTAAGAGAGGTAGGGCGCATCAAAGTACTTCGATTGATGTATCACGTAGGTAGGTAGGTTTAAGAGAGGTAGGGCGCATCAAAGTACTTCGATTGATGTATCACGTAGGTAGGTAGGTTTAAGAGAGGTAGGGCTGCATCAAAGTACTTCGATTGATGTATCACGTAGGTAGGTAGGTTTAAGAGAGGTAGGGCGCATCAAAGTACTTCGATTGATGTATCACGTAGGTAGGTAGGTTTAAGAGAGGTAGGGCGCATCAAAGTACTTCGATTGATGTATCACGTAGGTAGGTAGGTTTAAGAGAGGTAGGGCGCATCAAAGCAGCCCGTGTGGGGAAGTACCTCCACCTCACAGAAAACCGCAGCCATATAACAACTCCCTAGAGGGTTGTTGTGTTCCTGCGTGTGAGTGAGGTCACCAGTAGGCTCCCAATGTGTTGCTGTGTAAGCAGCAGAGGCATCGCGCGAGTGATACTTAATCGCAAGCGTTAATAGGTTACGGTACCCGCTTTACATCAGGTGGGCCGTATGCTTGTATACCTCCCGACGTATTATAAAAAAAAAGGTATACCTACTTAAGAATCGTGAGATTACACTGCGATAGTAAGTGAGTTTATGTCATTTAAACTCGAGTGTTTTAGCTGTTAAACAATATCGCATATATCAGCAAGGGTATTCACATTGGCACGGAAACTTCTCATTCGAATCGAAAAGTTGTCATACCAAATGAGGGAAAATGCGTATTTCTTTTTTGTTCTTCTTAGTCCAGAGAGGTACTGGCCAAGGGTCATTTCCCATACAGCACAAGTCATAAGTTCAGAATCGTTTCAAAATGTTCTTAACTCTAGTTTCAGAAATCCTGCTGAATAACACTCTGGAAGGGTTCTCAGACAAAAGAACCGATCGTGAACAGAAAACGATCGCGAATTTTACAATTTAAAATTCATATTCTTCATTATTTAAATTTCTAATTAATGCACTTAAAAACCCACAATGGTTAAAATCCCTTGTTTGTAATTCACATATAATAAATATACACGTCGGATAAATTTAACGAACCTACAAGTTCTCGAGAATAAAATGGCGTAATTTTAGGAATTAAGAAGTAATAGTTTAGTTTATTTAAAACAGTCAGCCGAAATGGTAAATTGCATTGAAAAGATATCAATTTCGTGACGCGAATATTGCGTATCGTGTAAATGTGAATCAAATTGAATTACATTTCACAAATAACTCCGATTCAGTGTAACATATTTTCCATTCGAATGAGCATTTTTCGTGTCAATGTGAATATCCCTGTAGATGTACATATTGTTTATGTTGGGAGGCAAATAAGCATGTGACACACCTGATGAGGAGTAGTTCCCGTACCTAGTTTCAGGCCGTTGGTAATACAAGGAGTTGTGGTCGCACATTAGAACCCCTGATGCTAACTCAGCATCTTCTTAGCGGCGTACTGGTAATCTCAGACGAACACATGTTTCAAAGATGTTATTTGGCTCCGGTGTTCTGTAGGTCGGGCTGCTTCTTTCGTGTAAGATTTGTTTGTTAATTAGCAAGGTGCACCACATGCAGGTGACGATGCCCTCTTAAGATGATAGTAAGTAGGGGTCATGAAGGAATCGAATAGAGAACTCATAATTTTGCTTTATATCTCAACTCACCTTTGCAGACCGCCACAACGTAACGGGAAAACCAGACCTTTCAATTTCTTGGACGTACAACCCGCATCCTCGCGATGGTTTCCTTCACCGCCGAGCAATTGAAACAGTGAACATATCTAAATAAATCTGAAAACACGAATATAGTGAGATCACCGCAACTGTTCCTGCGAGTTAGTGGTGACGTCACACACTAACAGGAACACGACAACCCTCTAGGGAGTTGATATTTGGCTGATGTTTTCTGTGAGGTGGAGGTACTTCCCCAGATGGGCTGCTTTGATGCGCCCTACCTCTCTTTTGACGAGGAGCACACGGCATTACCTAAGTGATAATAGGTATATATTATTATGTTGCGTCCATGAAGGAAAAAAAACCTTCGGAGGGCGAAATATCGAACTCATATATACGTAATATAATAACTTAATTCGCCGCGACGCGCGACCGGTGGGGGCTAAGTAGAACGCTTGTTCTTACTGGTTAGTTCGCAGATCAAATATATAAATAAATATTGCTTAAAATTTTCTTCCATTGGTCAGTGTGCTCGAACTGCTGATATATTTAGGCGTTTAAACACAACGTACTTGTGACTTTATTAGTTTGTGCTTGCGTCCGTCTAGTCTACGGTTCATTGAAAGTACTCGTGTAATAAACTGGCCTGTAATTATTACCTTTGAATAAATATGATTATTAAAAATGAATGTTGGTCTGTATGTACTCTATGGACTCAAAAAGGGCTGGGCAGATTTTGATGAAATTTTCAGTGAATCTTCAGGTTAGCCCAGCAGGTGATCCTGTGAAGTTTGGAAACGATTGGATCACCCGTGCGAAGCTGGGTCGAGTAGCTAGTTTTGTTATAAATAACCTGGCCTGTAATTATTATCTTTGAATAAATGTCATTATTTTCAATAAATTTTGTATGTGTGTAGCCGGTTTTGATCAGGCAGGCCGTACGCTTTTTGCTGAGTGGTATAAATTGACTGAATTGGTTTTTGGACATTATGATTTGTATGTATGTATATCTTCACGCCAGGTCCCTTGCGGGGTAGGCAGAGAGAATCGAGCGCCATAAGACGCGGTCCTTACACACTTTACTCGATTTTTTAACATTCATAGCTCTTTTCATGCACGTTCGCCATTTTCTAGGACTTCTGACATCACCTTCTGATAAAACACGAACAAATTGGTCTCGGTATACTATCTTTTGAGGTAGGTAAAGTAAAAAATAGACACATTTGTATTTCAAGGTATATTTCAAATGTTAAAAATTATAACGCATTTATTTGTACTAATCAATAACACAAACAAACATGCGTTCAATAAATACATACATAAGTGTTGAAATGCAAAATAAAATGTCTTCAATAAATGAATATCATCGTATGCGCCAAATTAAAAAATAATGACATTACTAATTTGTCACTGCGGAATTATTTCAGACTTAGGTGATTAATACACTATTTTCATTTATACAGGGTGTTCTGACAGGTCAAACGACGAGGCGATTTTATTAATTAATATGGGCACCATTTACAATTAGTTTGGTAGTTGTACCGATTAGCTAAAATTTACCTGTGTTATCTAAATGACGATTGAAAAAAAAAACGTGCAGTAATAAATTTGTTACTATACCTATCGAAATATTGAATGACGAAATTTTTTCCAACAAGTAGCTATAAAAGCTATGAGAAATGATTAATAATTATATTTTACTTTCTTAATGTAAGAAGTTTAAAAATAAGTGAAAAATATACTTCCCGCGGTAATGATCAGCTAATGTAAGTGAATGGGGCTGTCGAAATTTTTAAGATTTTAGAGACAGTCTCACAATAAAATTTTACGTTTTGTTCTGCCCAATTATGGCTTGCACACCCTGTATACTGATTTGTGTAATTGGGATTGAATTTAATTGAAGTTATTTGGTATTTTTTCTAAAAATAATCGACAGTAACACAACATATTTTCGTGATAGTTGACATTAACTAAGATTTGGCTTTTTTTAATTGGTCCCATTTTGGCTTTGATTTTAGCTAAAAATGATTAAGTACACTAAAATGTGCAAAATAAATAACTAAAATACTGCTAACGTAAGTATATAAGTAAGTAATAAAGTAAGATATAACTAAGTTACTTTTTAACTCGTATAAATTGTGAAAAAATTGAAATTCAATTAACAATCATAAAAAAGTATTTCGAGAATTATGTATGAAAGGTTTTTGTAGGTACAAAAGGTATTTTACAGAATGGTGTTAATGTTCAATGTTTTGTAACGCACGGAAATGTACAATATTACCAAACAAAACGGGTTTATTATCCGTTTTATGTCCGTATTCTGTTCACATCATACATAGAAATAAAAAATGTAGAGCTAGTTGTAAAACATGACATTTATTTTTGTAACAATAAAATTACAGTGGAACATTAGGAATAAATTGTTCCACATTGTAACAGTATGAGGATAATAAAATGACGGTCTGAAAAGGAAAGTTTTACTCGCAACGTAACTTAAATGGCTATGTCCTAAAATTTTGTGATTGTAACTTACTTAACTGAATACAAAATCCAAGTTGTTAATGAAAAATAGTATTTCGTAAAGACAATATTAAGTATTTTTTTTTATTTCTTAACTTAAGTAGTACATTCACATATAAAGCGCGGAAGAACAATCTCTTACTCCATTTATGAATGAATTTTTCTACAAAATATTTTTTGTACCAAAACGAAAGTTAAGTTTGTTAATAACTAAAAACTGAGTCTAAAGATATTTTTTCCTAGGCGATGAAATACTAATAAGGCACATCAATTTTGGACCTTTTTAATACTTATTTATGCCTTGATTTGTTAAAATTTGTAGAATAATAAAAGTAGTGAAATGAATCACGTTCTTAATATGTATTTCGATTTGGCACAACGGAATAAATGTGGAGGATTCTACTATATTACTTTTGATACATTAGTTTTATGTATTTTCAATCAACTCAATAGATTCAAGTTCACAATAAATTCGTTTACTAGTAAAGGCGAAATTCGAACAGAGGATAGCAATTTCATTAATATACAAAGGATTTTCATGCCAAAGACGTATCGTACAAAAACACCAATATAAATTCGCGACGCTCAGCTTTTTAGGGCAGATGTACTTAAGTGTTATTTTAAAAGAGCGAATGGGGACAGGTGTAAATTGCATATACCACCTGCCGCACGCATTATCATGTCATTGGCATAAATATGTTTTTAATTATACAATATACAGTACTGTACTGGGGTGTATACGTGTATATTTTGGAGATAAAGATTAATACGCAGCGTGCGCCGGCGCATAACTACGTAGTACGTAATCACATTGATAAGTCAAAATCTGTGTTTGAATACGGATTCAAATGTTTGAGAACATACAGATTTAGATTACATTCTTCCTTATAAATTATAAAACTGCAGTGCCGTGAACGACCATTGAAGACGTAAAGCTGCTAAATACCACAATTCTACGTAGGTATATATGTTTCTGGAAGTTCTATCTTCACTATTTGTTTCATTACAGTATTTTCTAATCACATGCTTAATTAGGTATCTCCATTCAAAATATTTATTATTCCGTGGTACTATTAACTTTATAAAACTTGTACATTTGAAAGAGACATTGAATATTTAAAACGTATATATTCAACTTTGTTCGACTATTGAAATTGAATTTTAAGCCTGTTATATATGATACAGATTGTATTTATTCAAAAAGTTAATTTACATCAATTGTATTTAAATGAGAATTAAATTTTACTACGTCACGTCAGATCTATAACAATAAAACTTTAATAATAATTATAGGTAACAGAAGAAACAGACTTAAATGACTGACATTTACTATATTCAATATTCAAAATGGAAATACGTGAATAAAGTAGCAGTTATGTGTGAAATTATTTTCATAAAATTGTTTTACCCTAGACGGGGTAAAAACGTGATGGTTGACAACCTACCATTACTAAACGATACCTTTGCAAATTAACTGGCTACACAATTGAGAGGCAAGTTAAACATACGCATTTCACAACGTATTATTTGATTTTTCATTTTTACTTTTGGATATCTGTTCTGCTTCTTCGATGGTGTCTGGAAGCCTCATGTTCCTCGTTTCAGGCAACAAGAAGACTAACGCGCAGGATATGATGCACATTATTGCAAAGATCACAGTCGGCATTGATCTATGGTAGAGAGACTGAAAAAGAAATACAGCATTAATAATTAGGCGAAATACAATTCCTTTTACATGGGATTTTCGCTGTGTGAGATCTTATTGGTAAGAAAGAATATATTATAGTACGATACGACTAAAAAAAGTAGTGCAAAGGATTGAAATATATATTATTTTAGTTGCAGCCTCCGGCTTCATCGGCGCCTATACCAGTGTGCTGTGTTTCCACACACAAACCACGTTTTCTAACTTTTCCTCTGCTGTCTGAGGGTCATATCGAGATGTTATAAGCTATATAAACCTTACTGAAGAATTGAACTATCAAAAGAAAAAATATCTTTTTCAATCCTGACAGCTAGTTCCAGACATTAGCGCGTTCATACAAACAAACTCTTCAGCTTTATTAGTATATAGTATAGACATCGATTCCGTCATTGGTAATTGGTATTGATTCTATAAGAGCTGTTGATAATAATTGTTATGTATGTATATTGAAATTCCACATTGAATGATTTAGTGAAGACGTCACAATTCAATTAAATAGTGAATGCCCGCTGGTACTACACATCTGCCACGGAAACGTAGCACTGCAACCGCTAGACGTCCATTGTGGCTTGTACGTTGTGGCAGAGGTTTGATTCTTTTTCTCAAACGATTTCAGCGATGTCCAGGGATACTGATCATCTACCCTTTGGTTGATTATACTGTTATAATGGCGTCCAACTTCCCAAGTTATTTTTTACAGTCGCCAAATTTTAGTAATTTCTTCAGAAATAGTACCTATATTACTTGATTGTGTGTCACCTACTCCCTTATAAGGCCAACTTCTTGCTTAATTTCTTCCCACTTTAATTGATGTACCCTATTCATTATTTCTCTGACACTGCGCGACGATATTTTGTATCGAATACCAACGCATCAGCTGTCATTCCGCTATTTGAATAACGATGAATGTAGATTCGATAAACAAAATTCGTAACGGTTTCGCTGCTGCGGCTTCGATAAACAGATACAGTGTACTGCAGCCCGCAGAAGCATGCAGTTTCAGGTTTGAAACGTGAAAAACCACGTAATTACGTGTCGACGATAAAACGGGTTATAAACTTACTATAAAGAAAAATATCAAGGGAAAATTACTGTAAATATAAAATAAAACCCTTACCAATAAAGGCGTCATGGGCGCAATCAGAGAGCCAATCCTCCCGGCTGTGGAGCACACACTAATAAGTGTCACTCGCATGTTTGTCGGGAACACTTCCGACACGTAGATGTACACGGTGCTGTAGGCCACTGTGACACTCCACTTGCTGATCAGGTACAGCGGTATCGACCACCAATCCGCTGTGCAGACCAAACGGAATCTGTTTAGAAAAATTACCTCAAGTTTGTATGCGCTGATTGGCTATGAGCCATCATGGAAGGGGAGATAACGATTTTGAAGAGGTAGGACAGATTATAGTGTATTGAAATAAGTAACCCGACTTGGGAACTACTACCACCTTACCGAAGATTGCAGTCAAATATAAATTTCTTGTTGTTGTGTTTGTGAGTAGGGCGAGTTATGTTTTTCGTACTGAAACTGTAAGCTACAGTAACTGCTTCACATCTGGCAGGGTATATGCTTGTTTGTCAGCCGACATATAAAAAAATATAGATATATCTAAAATTTAGAAATAAGTTTTAGTTTATTGCACATTACTAGAAGTGAAGGAGTAAGTAGCGCGCAGCAGATATTTTACTCTGAGAATAAATTAATGTTGAGTATGGAATACTTTTAATTCTCAACGCTATAGCCACGAAGAGTGCGACAGCTTTTCTTATACCGTGGGCTCCAAACACTGTCTGTAATGTTTGGAGGCTTTCATTTATGTTATTTATAAAATAGAACGTTCATATTTTCAAATACAATTTTCATATATGTGTCCATCAATTTGAAAAAATTAACTTGTGTGAAAGTTATTTTTTTTTAAATTACAAAACAAAATCACTTCGTAAAACTGTGGAAGATTTGGCAAATAATGGGGTACTTAGAGATTAACACTTTTATTTATACTGTGATTGTAGAATAACCACAGACATTATAGTACAATGGTCAGTGACCAGTATAGTTCCTACGACAGAGTTCACAAACCTACATATCGCATGTATAAAATAATTTTGGTACTTGGAATCTTCAATCGCATTCATGTGCGAAAACTGTGAGCCATTTTAATATATTAAAATTAATTTATAACATGTGCACTTCACACAAATCCCTTATCGAAATATGCTAAAAATAACACTGAAAGTTTGTGCAAAAGTGACCAAACCGGTGAGCAAACGACAAAAATACTCAAACACATACGTAGTACTATCAACGCGTATTTAATTTATATGATAAACCCGGATCACACTTAGTTATGGGTGCCCAACTTCGGTGTAACAACGATTTATCCTTAGAAAGCCCTGTCCATAATTTCCAATGTTTTTCCAAATCCTTTACGGTCCATGCCGCACGTCTCTGCACTCGCAACCAGTGTGAAGTTACCCCAATCGTCAACTTCTTTAAATTACAAGCGTAGAATCTATTATGACTCTACTTCCGATGCTTGAACTAGCATTTTAACTTTTTAACGCGTATATACACTGTATTTAGGTATTTTTAAATTGAATGTGAAGTGTGTATTGTACGTAAATTGCATTAAATCGATGAAATCAGATGAATTCCTTTACAAGCATTTTATGGTTGACTGGAAGAGATACCTATTAGAATAAGTCATCTATTATATCTATCTATAAGTTCACGCCAAATCCCTTCCGGGATAGGCAGAGAGGACACAGCGCCACGTGACTCGATCCTTACATATCTCACTCACTTCTTTAACATTCATTGCTCTTTACATGCACGCTCGCCGGTTTCTAGGGCTTCTGTAATCACCTTCTGATAGAACACGACCAATTTGATCATGGTAGGTAAGTCTTGGCCTTCCTCGGCTCCTACATCCTTCCACTTTTGCATTGTATATCTGCTTCGTCATTTAACATTGTATAATTTTGATTTTTGTTAAGAACGCGCAGCTTCTACCGACTAGCTCACGAATCAACATCGCGTCAATTATCGTCTTATTGGTTGAAATATTCTCCTATCGGTCAGCCAGTAGGCTGGAATCGCTGATATATTTAGGCTCTAAAACAAAGTTTTTATGAGAGCGGAGTGCCTTCATGCTCAGACAAGTGGTTTATTTGTTTCAGACGGTGAGTATTAGAAAAGACTTGATGCAACATGTACAAAAATATTTATTTCATCACATTTCTTGGTCTGTCACCAGCTTCGAAGTAAAGTTTCTTTGTTTCACGTAACTACCAGTTGTCTCTACTTCAATAAGCAGATTTGCGACGAGTACGCGAGTAGCATAGTAAATAACAAATAGACATAGCAGACATAACTGTTAAAACGTTATGGCCTTAATACTCTTGAAACTAACAAAAAAGAAATTTCATGTGAACTTATGGAATAGGTTATTTTATTTAATTAATGAATTATTTCATAATAAATTAACTATCATTCATTGGCTATTTTTTAAATAACAAAAACTAGCGAAAGTAATTTAAAGAAATGTTTTAAAAATGGGTTTATTACGCTCTTTTACATGATACCCACATAATTTGTTTAAAAAGGTGTATGCACTTCTGATGTTTTTATATTCTTTTCCAATTCCTATTTCAATTATCACTCTAATTTTATTATATTCTTCCCTATTACCTATTATCCTTCTAATTTTATTATAAATTCTTTCCTATTACCTATTCTAATTATCATTATCCGGTTTTTAATTAGTCATAGTTTCCTAAAACCTGTAAACAATTTTTTTTAAGAGCGGCGTTTATGCCCATTTGTGAGTAAGCTATAAATAGCGTGGAATGACGACTGATCACTGCATAACTACATAAATTAAGTAATCCTCAACACAATAAACACGCTTGAGTAAGTAAGTACTGACTTCACTGAGACGCCACAAACCTTAATAATTAACGAGTTTCATGACGTCTTAGTCACAATATTAACTGACCCTAATAGATTGGAAGAATTTCTAAACCGTGAATAATAATGTGAAACTTTGCGAGTGTAATTGATTGAGACAAAGGGTATCCGAAGAGAGGTAGGGCGCAACAAAGCAGCCCGTCAGTGGAGGTACTCCCACTTGACAGAAAACCACAGCCAAATAACAACTCCCTGGTTGTTGTGTTCCTGTGTGTGAGCTAGGTCACCAGTAAGCTCTTGAGGAGTTACTGTGTTAGCAGTAGAGGTGGCATACGCGCGAGTGGTACGTAATGTAATACAAGCGTTCAATGGCTACGGTAACCATCACGCGTGGGCCGTATGCTTGTATGGGAAATATTTAAATACAGCTATAACTAGCAGCCCACCTCCATGACGCCAAGTATTTCCTTGTACCTATCGATTTCCAATCTGTTTGGTAAAATAATGCCAGCCTATTAATAAATTCTTCGTATTCTAATCGTATTGTTATATTGTTAACACCAAGTATAAGAACATAAGTAGTAAATAAAGATATTCATTACATTATTTATTATTACAGTAGTATGTATGTCAAGGCCGTACATTTTAATGACTAATACATTATTTAAGTAAACTCCGGCGCAGTTTGATAAAGTATGTTTGGCGCCGGTTCGATATATGTACGGTTTATGATTGCCTTGTAATAATTTTTTATTTCTTTATATATAAATATAGAGAAATGGGTAAGGATTAGCTTATGGCGGTGATAATTGCCATTGAAATCAGCACCATAAAGTAACAGCTAAGTGGATAAAGAACTAATTAAAGAGAGGTAGGGCGCAGCAAAGCGCCCCGTCTGGGCAAGTACCTCCACCTCCCAGAAAACCGCAGCCAATAACAATTCCCTAGTGGGTTGTTGTGTTCCTGCGTGTGAGTGAGGTCACCAGTAAGCTCCCAAGTTGCTGTGTAAGCAGCAGAGGAGGCATCGCGCGAGTGATACTTAATCGCAAGCGTTAATAGGTTACGGTACCCGCTTTACATCAGGTGGGCCGTATGCTTGTATACCTCCCGACGTAGTATTAAAAAAATTGGCCAAGTGCGAGCGAGCGAACTCGCGCACAAAGGGTTCCGTACCATTATCTATAAAAACAGCAAAAAAATCACGTTTGTTGTATGGGAGCCCCCTTAAATATTTATTTTATTCTATTTTTTAGTATTTGTTGTTATAGCGGCAACAGAAATACATCATCTGTGAAAATTTCAACTGTCTAACTATCACGGTTCATGAGATACAGCCTGGTGACAGACGGACGGACGGACGGACGGACGGACAGCGGAGCCTCAGTAATAGGGTTCCGTTTTACCCTTTGGGTACGGAACCCTAAAAAAAGAAGCCATTATCCGATGGTCCCGGGCCCTAATCCTGGTGTGGTCACCACTATATTCGTGTTTTCTGATTTATGTACATATTTGTAATTATCACTTGCTCGGCGGTGAAGAAAAACATCGCGAGGATACCCGCACCTCCAAGAAATTACATTTCGAAAGACCTAACTAAAGAGAGGTCTGGTTTTTCCTCTGGATTGTGGACGTTAGTAGCTCTATGTAAAAATCCGTATCTTCGCCAAATCCTTAGGCTTAGGTAGTCTGTCCATCGTAATGGAAACTGGATTACGTTAGGAAAGGCAAGATATTAGCAATAGCAAAGGGCCAATCCGATGGTGCTTTAGCGACGCATAGCCTCTTGGCATGTTTTCCATGGTTGAATAAAAGACAAAAAAAAAAATCGGCCAAGTGCGAGTCGGACTCGCGCATGAAGGGTTCCGTACCACTATCTATAAAAACGGCAAAAATGAGCAATAAAATCACGTTTGTTGTATGGGAGCCCCCTTAAATATTTATGTTATTCTATTTTTTAGTATTTGTTGTTATAGCGGCAACAGAAATACATCATCTGTGAAAATTTCAACTGTCTAACTATCACGGTTCGTGAGATACAGCCTGGTGACAGACGGACGGACGGACGGACGGACAGCGAAGTCTCAGTAATAGGGTTCCGTTTTACCCTTTGGGTACGGAACCCTAAAAATTACTATTACTGGCCAACGCTGGCACGTTTCACATTTTTTGAAATAAACTTATAGTAATCACTACTCAAGATTTATTTTTCTTTGAAGAAGAAGCAGTGGAATCTTGTAATTATAGGTATATTTTTTTAAATCGTCAATTGATTTTACAATAATATATCATTAAAGCGGTGGAATGACAATGATGTCAAGGGGTTCAATCAAAATGTGAAATTGATACGATCGCAGTATCCCATCACGTATCCTGTAGACTGTGGTCAGATATAGGAACATGTGCTCACAGCGTCCTGCGTTTTGACTGGCTTATTTGAACTGGATAAACAACAACCAAAACTACACTTTGTGTTTAAGCCATCTATCGACAAACAACAACCAAAACATGCAATCGTAAGAATAACATGCTACAAGTGACTACAAGTCACTTGTAGCATGTTATTCTTACGATTAACGTCTACAACGCCTGATGATGCCTCGTGGAGAGGCGAAACACGTGTCGCAGCGACGACCAGGCCAGTCGTGGCAGCGACGGTGGTGGAGGGGGCATGCGGATTCTGTTGCAGATGGCGGACGGCCGCAGCAGCCGAGGCAGAGACTACCGGAGCAGCCATGGCAGCGTCGGCATGTTGCACGCACTAACAGTAGTGGGTGGGTGCCGGCCGGCGCTAGGCGGCATGAACTAATTGGTGGCGGAAGCACACAAAGCAGGTTGGACCGGATTGCATGTAAGTTTGACTTTCGCAAAATAACGCCTGAATCTATTAACTAACAACCAAAACTACACTTTGTGTTTAAGCCATCTATCGACAAACAACAAAACTACTTGAAAATTGATATTTCTAACAAAAAGGAGAAATTTTCAAATGTATGGGACGCGCCATGGGGTATTTAATATATTGTTCGATCAAATACCTATTTTGCACTGCAATCGTCTATAGGCTACGTTAATCGCTTTCAATCAGGCGGGCCGTATGCTTGTTCGCCACCTCATATTTGTATAAGCGGATAATACTGTCACCATCTTTCAATATATGTCTGTGTTCACAGATAGTTTACGATAAAATATAAATTATCTGCGCAGTGTTGAATTACATAGAAAGCGACAGTGAAAGATATGCGTTCAGATATAGATATGTTATCGTATCTGCATAGTGTGTGACTTCCTTTCCGTTTCAGCGCCTACATATCTCAGTGAATAGAGCTCGCTACCAATGGGAGCGTCGCGATGTTGAGCCGCGAATTAGCCAATAAGAACTGCGCGTACTAATTTACCCCTCGATCCGTAGTGGTGAATTTGTTTACATAAAACCGTGTCTTCGAGTCTCCATAGAATTTGAATAGATTATTTTCATGTTATTGACTAATTTATTACAAAATAAACCAGTTGAGAATGCGCATAGGAACGGTGTTCCTGAACATTCCTATTCTACTTTTTTATGCTGAATCCGAATCTGAAGTCAAAATTCGAATATTCGAAAAAAACGACAGACAAACACATAGATTTCAATATAGGAACGGTGTTCCTGAAAATATTGCTAGATAATACTTAGATATTAGCAAATTTTTTTATTAAAATAAGTAATATTCTCGTCGCGGGCTAACGATGTAAATACTGTGTTTATTTTTATTTTTAGACTCTCACGAGACGACAAGGTCATCTAGACCTATTTTGGTAACATTTCTTATTAAGTAATTATTCTATAAATTACCATATTTACATATTTTAACAACCTCTATTTATAGAGGAAAACATGTGTTACCTCTATAAACAGCTATTTATTTATTCTTAAACGCCGCTATACTACTGGTAGTGGGGCGAAGACGAAAGTGCAGAGGCGTTTCGGCTTGCTTCCTGCTGCCTCGCCTTGCATCAGGCAATTTCGGTTGTCGGTGTTTATGCTCATCGCAAAGGACTCAAGGTGTCCTCAAGTTCTAACACAACGGGCCTCACTATCACTACGCTACTCGGCCCACGACAATGTCCTTTACTAAAGTCGTGCCTGTTAACACACATTACATGCGATTAATGCTACACTGTGTTCACGAACAAATTATTTTATTCCTAGACGGAATTAGTGGTTTGGAGTGGGTCCCAAATAACTTCTTCTTATTAGCGTTTAGCGAATTGGCGGGGACCGCTACCTAAAATAGGCCCCAAATATCTGTTTCAGATGAAACAGATATTTGGGGCCTATTTAAATTATCTAAAATCTTCTATACAGATAAATAAAATTGGAGTGTCTGTTTGTAATATTAAAATAACAGCTTTTTACTAAATGCATATGGATGTATACACGGTACATATACCAAAATGAATATTTTTACAATTTTTGTCTGTCTGTCTGTTTATTTTTGTTGTTGTTAATCAGCTGGATATATTTTGACGGGATTTTTACTGGCAGATAGCTAATGTAATAAAGAGTAACTTAGGCTACTTTTATTTTAGAAATTGTATTTATTTTTATTAATATAAATAAATAATAATCCGCGCGGACGAAGTACATAATACATATCTATTATTATTTTGCTGTTCGCTATTTTCCTCTGCTTATTTAGGAACTTATAATCAAATCAAATAAATAAAATTATAACTGACAATAACTTTTTTGTTAACTTCCGCGCGGACGAAGTCGCGGACATAGCTAGTAATAATATACCTCTTCTGTACGTGTGTATAAGCTCGTAAACGGCTGGAAAATTTTGATGAAATTGTTTAGAATTACAATGGACCTGGTAGGTGGGTGGTTACAATTGGGTGCCAGGATTTATTTTTATTTTCGATCACGATTCACGACAGCGTATGTCGGTTTCACTAGTATTCTAGACGTAAACTAACACAATATCTAGTCTGACTAAATTAACCCGACAAAACTTTGCGGTGATAATATAAATTGTACTCATCACGAAAAAAATTTTAGACTTATGATTAAGTAGTAGATTTAATTTTAGAAAAAAAATCCCTAACCTAACCAAATACATAATTGATCTTATTCAAATTTTCCAGCGATTCTTTGAGTGAATCATTCCGCATTCAGATTTCGAGACAGAAAGTATTTTATTAGGTACGAATATTATATCTCTGAATAAACGGGCCATGATATGACAATCTCGCCGAATTAAATAACCTCGAAAAAAAAAACGAAAACTTATCTGTCAAAGTGGAATGTATAGATTTTGACAGATAGCTTTCTAAGGCAATGTGAAATAACCCCCCTGGTCGCGGTAGGGGAATTTAAATATTTTACGGCTCCTACATCCTTCCAAGCTCCGAGTTATAAATCTACTTCGTCTTTCTTTCCTGCTTAATTCAATCTACATGTCCGACAGAATATCCCTATTCTTATCTTAACACCGATATGTGTACGACGCGATTTTAATTAGTCTCTCAAATAAATTTAGTGAGGATCTGATAACTGTTACTCGAAGGGAAGACGAGTCAATAAAAGCTTATTTAATTAATCAACCTTTTCCAGTAGCCAGTTTTTGTTGGGATCGGGATGCTATAATAATCTATATAGTTTTGGTGAATTATTGACTTTGTTTATTGCATTATTGGTTTAAATATTCACGTGCCTAAACCTGTAATAATCTTCTAATATCTTTTGACTAAATTAATCAGATATTATTGAATCAAAGTAGCCAATATCCAATACAATAGGAGCTTTGTCTGAATATCAAACATTGCCAAACTGTCGTACATTCATATCGTTATAAGTCTATCGTCGCTTTTCCTAAATATCGATAATCATAACTTGTAAATATCGGAATATCGATATGCATAACAAAATATCGTTATTATTTGTTCAATATTTTACAAAATAGAAATGTGTCATGAAATTACTCACTGGACACATGGAGGGACTAAAAATACAAATTTTCAAATGATTAAATTTACGTTAAATTATATTACAAATACAGTGGCAGTCTCAGTCACAATTCATTCATTCACTCACAAGTCTAAAGACAGCTCAGCAGCAAGCTGCAATAATCAATGGCATGACTGTTAAAATTTAACCTCGGAGAGGGTATTTTCAAAGGCTAAAGGCAAACTACTATTGAAGTGCTTATATTGCTGAGGATTGACAAAAATCTATGGAACTTTTAGTAAACTGTAGCCGACCTACAGTCAAATTGTGATAGAATGCCCATTATATTTATTAATACCTACTTAACATTTCAATAAAACTTTTTCTTAATTTAGTTCTACTTTAGTGTACTATTTAATAGATTCTAATAAAAATATGATGTCTATTATTTCTAATTTAGTCGATATAATGATACATAACTTATAGTTGATCATTGTTTCCTGTCATAACAAATTATAAAATATTGATATTTTGTGGTCGATAATATCGTAATATCGATACTTTATCAATATCGCTCATCCTTAGGAAAAATTACAACATTTACGCACAAATTGTGATTAGTACATTTGAGGTAACAAATAAAGTCAGTGTGTTGTGGGGCTGGCATACATTTCCTAGAACTGACAACCACTGGAGAAGAAAGGTTCTCAAATGGCGTCCCCATACCGGTACACGCAGTGTGGGATAACCCCCACTAGATGGAGCGATGACCTCAAGAGGTTTGTGGGGAGTCTATGGATGCAGGTGGCACAGGATCGAGACGAATGGCACTCTAGAGGGGAGACCTATATTCAGGAGCGAACGAAAACGAACTGAGATGAAGATGATAATGTGTGTTGTTAGTCTGTCAGGTACTTTTCTATTATATAATCTGGATATACAGTAAAGTAAATAAATATTTCTGAATAAATGACTAAAAACTATTTTGTACTAAACAGAGCTTATTTTATGGGTAGGTACGGTACCTTCATATGACCCAATTTTTATCATAATTTTTTTAAGTTCATCTCTAGACAATATTATTTTACAGCAGGTCACTGTAGTTAAATATAGACGCAATTAAGATTATATTTTGTCTACACGTGAAGCTAAAATAAGATACGATAGCAAACAAAGCCGGATCAAATAAAGGTGAAGCTGATTGTAATAGTTGAGTGATAACCATACGGATATATTATTTCGTAAATTGTCGTACATATATCTTCTTCTATAGAAAAACTTACAGTAAATCAAACAGACATTACGGTAATGAATATGTTTTTTTAGATAGGAATCAAATCCGCAATTTATCCGTCACTTCCCTCATAATAGGGAGCCGGCTGAACTTGTCAGCATCACGTGGAACAAAGAAATAACTCGATGACTTTCTATCTATCTAGCTATATGTTCACTCCGTCCCTTACTGGCTAGGCAGAGAGAACCGAGCGCAACATGAATCGGTCCTTACACAGCTAAATATGATATTCACTACTCTTTTCATTACGACGAGCTCGGTGGCTCAGTCGCGAATGACGCGACTTTGATACCAACGCTCGTGGGTTCGATTCCCACACAAGGGAAACTGTTTGTCTTGGTCTGGATGTTTTAAGAGACGTAGGGCGCGTCAAAGCAGCCCGTCTTGGGAAGTACCTCGACCTCACAAAAACCACAGCCAAATAACAACTCCCTAGAGGGTTGTTGTGTTCCTGCGTGTGAGTGAGGTCACCAGTAAGCTCCCAAGGAGTTGCTGTGTAAGCAGCAGAGGAGGCATCGCGCGAGCGATACTTAATATATCGCAAGCGTTAATAGACTACGGTGCTCGGTTTACATCAAGTGGGCCTTATGCTTGTATGCCTTCCGACGTAGTATATAAAAAAAGGATGATGATGATGAATAACTTATTTTATATTAGGCAATTATCTATCTATCTATAATTTCATGCCAAATCCCTTGCGGGGTAGGTAGAGAGAACTGAGCGCCACGTGACTCGATCCTTACATATCTCACTCGCTTCTTTAACATTAATTGCTCTTCTCATGCACGCTCGCTGACATCACCTTCTGATAGAACACGACCGATTTGGTCATGGTAGGTAAGTCTTGGCCTTCCCCGGCTCCTACATCCTTCCACTTTTGCATTTTACATCTGCTTCGTCATTCTTTCATCTTAGGCAATTAAATAAGGAAATTAATACTCACATCTCGGCAAGACTGCGAACATAAGACTCATCAACGCACACATGCTGTAAGTACAAATCAGCGTCTTTTTCCTGCCGAACCTGTCCAGCACCAGCGCCACACCAATGTACGCGGGTATTTCAACTAAAGTCACTAGCATAAAGCTCACATATCTATTACTGCTCAAAGAAACCGAGTTTATGGACAGTCCGTAATAAACTAATGAACAAGTCACCCACAAAAATGAACAGATGAACAATCTCTTCCATATAATTGTCGATCTTATCGCTTTGGACAACTGCGATTTCTTATCTGTCGTTTGATTTTGAGGCTTCAGTAATGGGTCGCCGAGAAAATCAAGATCCAACTTTCTCGGATCCAATCGGTTAATTTTAGCCGCTTTCTTAAGTACTCTGATTGCTTCGTCTCTCCTTCCTTTGCTGAGAAGCCATCTGGCGCTTTCGTTTGTAAACCATATGTAGATGACGGTCAAAATGGCTGGGCTGTAGAGCAGTATGATGTAAGTACGCCAGTTGTCCACGACCCATGCCAGGAGTGCGATCAGCACTACTCCAATGACGAACGTCATGTTGCAAACGGATGAGAGGACGACTCGTTGCTTGAGGCCGACCAGCTCGATAACTGAAACAAGAGATACAGGTTATGGATGGCTAAAAAAATACCTATTTATTTACAAACTAGCTATCCGCCCCGGCTTCGCACGGGTGATATGATCGCTACCATAAATAAATCACAATAATAATTATAAATACTTACTAAAAACGTACGCTGATGGATACAAGGCACCTCCAAATGCTGCCTCTAAGAAATGCATCGTCAAATACATTGGATAACTAGTGGAGAACGATCTGGTTAATCCAAATATTAGACTGGCACATGATGCATAGCCCACTGCAATCTTCCTCCCGAACCTGTCTGAGATAGCCCCCGTGAACAGCATTGCCATAAACATGCCTGAATTGTGAACTGTTCCTACAAGTGCTCGCTTCCATTCTTGACATCCTAAATTGAACTGAAAATTAAGAGGAGATTAACAACCCTTACTTGAAGCTATAATTTCAGCTGGACACCATTCGGATTGATTTGTAGTCCCGAAAATCAGTCTCGATCAGTGCAAATGTGTTTAGCTAAGTCGTTAAAACAGCTCAATAAGTACTTGATCCTTATTGGCTTAGATAGTACTGATAATTTAAAGTGAAGTCTGATTTTCTGAATTATGAAACATAATCACAGTTTTCCAAATCAATGTACATAATACTGTACCATAGCGATATCGGGGGCCTCCTTCCTAAGACAAAATGCTTAACTCGGGTCTTTGAATCCAGAAAATCGGACTTCACAGTTCATAAGGTCGAGTTCAGTAGAACGATGCCGAGCACAGATTAATTAATTAAAATAAACCTGTTTATTTCCACGATATAGCTATGGTAAAGAATGTACAATATAGCGTAAAATGTGTTACAAACCAACCGACCGATATATACGATATAACCGAATAATATACGATATACAGCAAATATACAAACCTCTTTTACGAAAGAATTGCCCTCTTCATAAATGTAGCTCTCGCAGGGAATAGTTAAATTTGTAGAGAATTCCTCAGGGATGCATTGGAGGACCTGATCGTTGATAGGTTTATATCTTCTGCATTTCTCAGGTTCATTCTTCTCGTAATCAGTGGGTATCGCGTACTTCAGCCAGGAGGTATCATTGAACATTTGCTCACACCCATGCACTTCGCATCTGAGATAAAAAAAACAAAATAGATCAATATAATTATAAGTCATTGTTATTTTGTAAAGAAAATGACGAGCTCGGTGGCGCAGTGGTGAGACACGCTGTTACGCTACTTTGACACCAACGCTCTGGGGTTCAATTCCCACATGGGACTAACATTTGTGTGCATGAACATGTCTGTTCTTCACCTCACAGAAAAACCGCAGTCATGACTTAGTGTGAAGTTATAGATAGATGGAATACTAAGATCAGCAAGATGCTTATGTAACATGTAATATTTTTGTATACAACGTTGGGAGGCAAGCAAGCATACACAACCGACCTTCTTTGAATTGTGCCTGGTTTGTTAATTGGCATATGTATGGTTTCAACTTTCAACTCTCGTGAAATAGGGGTAAATCAAAGCACTAGGGAAGTACAACTTTGTAGAAACGCTTAGGTAAATAACAACTCCATGGAGAACTGGTGTGACCGATATTACGCAGAAAGTCAATACATCGGTGGTCTATGACTGAGTGACGCTTGCTTCGCCCCGCATCTCCTGGGGCGATCGCTTCCGATTAAACCTTTAAAGCCTTCCAGGCTAAAGACATGCCTAGGCGGAGTCTGACATAACTCGTTCGGCCGTCTGAAAGGGTACTCATGAGAGTTCACCGCCTACCACCCACTGGGCCCCGGAGGGTGCCCCTCATGGAAGAATGACTAACGCACACCCGGGTGTGGGTTAGTCCTTCTTTTGTGGGTCTTCATTTTCATGGGCGAAAAACAAAAAAAAATACGGGTTGCACTCCGGGAGTGCCGACAGAACTGAAAACTTGATCATTACCGCTGTGCATTTTTGAATATTTTGGAATGGTTAGGGAATAATTTCGCACGAATTGCTTTATTTATCAGTATAAAAGTATCATGTATGTGGTAAAATACAATATTTATTTATTGCGCTATTGTACACAAACATGACAATTTATATTAAATTAAAATTTTAACACTTCAGAACTATTACAATTATTTTACATTAAAAAGTTTATCTCTCAGAAAACTCAACTTTCAACCATAATTTCAACGACTCTTTCACCATCATCATTACCAGCATCATCATCGCCAATCTCTAATACTCAAACACACACGCACACTCGCGCAAGCCCCCTGCGCCGCTTAAACCAAACAGCGATGTTGATAAACTACGTTGAACGAAACGCGTAAGCGTCAAAAATTTCATGGCGTTTTGATCGCGAGAAAATAATGCCCTATGAACGATCTAGCGCTTCATGTATTAATCGTTTAATTAGAGGTAACTAATGTTTTAGCACTGCAGCGAACTTAAGTTCTAATTATCACCAAAATCTTACAGTCAGGGTCACGTGTCCTGACGCGAGTTTAACATTTTTTACTCATCCCAAAAAGTGCACAACGCCGCTAAAGAAGTTTTCACTTCAAAAACTACAGGTCGGGGGGTAAAATAGAACGCGCAACGCTTATTGGGTAGTTCGCGGATGCACATCGCAGCGCTTACAGGCTATTGGTTAAAATATTCTTCCATTGGTCATTAGGCTGGAATTGTCGACATATTTAAGAGTTTAAACACGACGGCTACGGTAACAACTATACATTAGGTGACGTATGCTTGTTTGTCTTCCGACGTAAAAAATAGTTTTAAATATATTTACCTAAACGTAAGACAAAGCAATGTCTGTATCATTCGTGAAGTAAAGTCAAATGAATGACGTTTGTCAATTACACGAGATGGATTATTTTTCTTATCAAAAAAAGACAAAAACACAAGTTTTGTCTTATAAAGATAATTTTGTTGAATTTAATATCTTAATTAGTATTGACAATGATTAAATGAAAGAGGGTTGTTGTGTTCCTGCGTGTGAGTGAGGTCACCAGTAAGCTCTTAAGGAGTCGCTGTGTAAACAGCAGAGGAGGCATCGCGTGAGTGATACTTAATCGCAAGCGTTAATAGGCTACGGTAACTGCTTTACATCAGGTGGACCGTCTGCTTGCATGACGTAGTATATAAAAAAAGAAATAAAGTTGTATGAGTATCGTCACGCCAGGGTACCCTGCGGGGTACTTCGCTTCTTTAACATTCAATCATGAATACTTGTAATACAGGGAATAATGTTCGGGAGCTACCACACCAGCTGCTAACACAGCAAATCCTCTGTAGCTTACAGATAGCTTCACTCATTCGCAGGAATACAACTACTCTTTTTCATACCACCCTCCAAGAAGTTGTTACCTGGCTGCGAGGTGGAGGCACTTCCCTAATTGAGCTGTTTTTATGTGTCCTATCTTAAAAACACCCAGACCCAAACAAACAGACATGTTCATGTGTCGGATTGAAGCCTTCGTGTTCAAGTAGGATTGTTAATTACTCCGCCACCCGGCTCGTCAATAACATAATCTTGTTTGTAGTAAGTGAAGATAATGTAAACATAGCAATATTCTCTGATATGATATTACTATACTCATTGATGAGTCTGATACAGAAATGCGTCAGAAACGACTTATTGTACCTATGACGTGGTTTCACAAATAACTACACAGATAAAGATTCTTAAGTTTAAAGATAAAGATAAAAAATCTACATACACACACAAAAGGGGCAGATATATAAGTCATTGTTATTTTGTAAAGAAAAGGACGAGCTCGGTGGCGCAGTGGTGAAACACGCTGTTACGGTACTTTGATACTAACGCTCTGGGGTTCGATTCCCTCATAGGACAAACATATGTGTGCATGAACATGTCTGTTTGTATTGGTCTGGGTGCTTTGAAGAGAGGTAGGGCACATCAAAGCAGTCCATCTGGGGAAGTACCTTCGCCTCACAGGAACACCGCAGTCAAATAACATCTCCCTGGCTAGAGGGTTATTGTGTTCCTGCATGTGAGTGAAATGGGTTGCTGTGTTAGCAGCAGAGGTGGCATGGCGCGAGTGTTACTTAATGTATCGCATGTGTTCATAGGCTACGGTAACCGCGTTACGTCAGGTGGGTCGTATACTTGTATGCCTCCCAGCGTTGTATAAAAAAACCTCTACCTCTGACACAGCAACTCCTTAAGAGTTTAGTGTTAGCCTCACTCACTCGCAGGAACACAACAACCTTGGCTGCGGTTTTCTGTGAGGTGGAGGTGCTTCCCCAGACGGGCTACTTTGATGCGCCCTACCTTTCTTAAAACATATGTTTGTCCTGTGTAGGAATCGAACCCACGAGTCCTCGTCAAAGTAGCGATACAATAATGTTGCAGATTATGTACCAAAAGGTAAAAAATAATTATGTAAGTACCAGTCATCACGCCACCTTCCTCATCAATATAGGACAATGATCACACTAAATAAACTCGAGGGGTGAGTTTACACGCGATACAAATTCTTGACTTCGGTGGGGGAATCATGCTTAAATTACTTTCCTAAATTGACAAAGTCCTTTGCTACGATTAGATACCTAGATTCCAGTTTTACTGTATAAACTCTTCGCCATTTTGTTTCGGACGCCATTTTAGACTTGGAATTTGTCATGGTGTACTGTATTCTACTAGTCAAGCCCTTTCATTTGATATCCGTATTAAGGAAGTCGCCAAAGAAAATATGTAATCCGCCATTTTGTGGCGGCGGCCATCTTGGGTGATACTGAATGAATTGCATAATTGTATTGCCATTAGTAAAAGAGTGTAATAAAAAGATCAATTGGTCAATAGGAAGATGGTTATATTTAATTACTAGATTTGACCCACGCAAGACAAAAACAAGGCAAGATAAATAAAACTGTTTAAAAAATACGTTTACGCACATCCTTAGGTATTTTAAAACAACATGGCCATAAATATCCAGATGTAACTAAGCGTGCTAATCGTAAGCCAATTAAAACCAACTCCATACAGTATGAGATGGAATGCGATGTAATTTGTGCTGATTATAAACGGTTGTACAGTATTTTATTTATTGTTATATAAGGATTAACAATCAAAACAGTCATTTGTGTTTGCGACGCCCAGCTTCCCCTGGGGCGATCGCCTCCGATAAAGCCTTCCCGGTTAAAGGCAGACATTAGGTGGTGTTTAGTCAGAAACAGTCTGACATAACTCGTTCGGCCAGCCGAAAGGGTACGCAGGAAAGTTCCCCACCTCCCTCCCTCGACTGGTCCGGAGGAATGACCCCCCTCAGAAGAATGACTTCTTTTGTGGGTCAAGGTCACGTCGGGCGTATAAAAAATAGAAAAAAAGTCAGTACATTTCTTTTCTGTTCCGTCATTCTTTCGCCCTGCATTCTTTCCACAAACAACTATGAACAAAAAGAGCATGCCTTATCTTATCTTAACAATGACTCTCTATTTCTGACTTTCTTTCTTACATCATCATTGCGAATGTGGTCAGCAACCGTTACGCCAAGCTTGCGCAATGCTCGCATCTCGACAGCGTTTACTCTACTTTCATGCTATCTATCTATCTATAACTTCACGTCAAATCCCTTGCGGGGTAGGCAGAGAGAACCGAGCGCCACGTGATCCTTACATACATCACTCACTTCTTTAACATTCATTGCTCTTCTCAAGCACGCTCGCCGGCTTCTAGGGCTCCCGACGTCACCTTCTGATAGAATACGACCAATTTGATCATGGTAAGTAAGTCTTGGCCTTCCTCGGCTCCTACATCCTTCCACTTTCTTTTACTTTTACTTTCATGCTATATTAGAAAAATCTCTGAAATATAAATTTAATAAAATAATATATAGTATGAAGGTAAAATTATCGTTTTGACCATGAGTTTCAATTATTAGATAAGATTAATTGATTGATTGATTATGGATCTATCTATATTGTCACGCCGTGTTGCGAGGTAGGCAGTGAAACACCACACCCTCATCTTACACACCTTACTCGCTTCTTTACCATTTATAGCTGTAGCTCCTGAAGTCACCTTCTGATAAAACACTGGTAACATGGTAGGTGATTGTTGATCTTCCACGGTTCTATCTCATTCCACGAGCGTGTTGTATATGTGTCTGTCATTATTTCCTTACACATTTTTCCTACATGTCCGAGCAAACGGAGCATGCCTTTTCTTGTTTTTGGAATTAACGGTAAAATATATATACATAGACAGATAATTGGTAAGCTGTTAGCTCAATTATGACCACTAATTGGATTAAACTACCCATTTCGATGTTAACCACTGTTTTAAATAAATTCAAAATCGCTCTTTGATGTTATTCTCTCGTACAGTTAGGAAGTCGTCGAGCGAGCGAGATTTTAACCGTTATATTAATCCCTATATGTATACACTTGCGTGAGGTATTCGATCGAATTACAAGTGTCAAAGTTATTGTTATCTTGACTGTACATGACTAGTTTTACATTGCTGCAATGAAATGAAATTCTTGATTTGCTAAGGTCGTGCATTAATTTCTCGCCTGTGTACATTATCCATGCATAAAACATAACATTTTTTTTATACTACGTCGGGAGGCATACAAGCATACGGTCCACCTGATTTAAAGCGGTTACCGTATCCTATTAACGCTTGAGTTATATTAAGTATCACTCGCGCGATGCCTCCTCTGCTGCTTACACAGCAACTCCTTGGGAGCTTACCACACGCAGGAACACAACAACCCTCCAGGGAGTTGTTATTTGCCTGCGGTTTCTGTGCGGTGGAGGTACTTCCCCAGACGGGCTGCTTTGATGCCCTACCTCTCTTATAAGAGTAAAACAACAGTTTCAAAATATAACATTAAACATAACCTACTACTACACCAAACCTAACTCATGCTACTGCAGGGATACAGCTTCCTTCAACCGAAGAGGTTTAGAGTATACTCCACCACGAAGCTCAACTGAGGATTGGCGCAGGCCAGTGTTTTCAAGCCGCTCGAAGCTTGACTACTGGCTTCACTAACTGTCGTCTATCGACAACAGCCGGCACCGACGGCTTAACCTGCCCTCCGAAACACGGTGAAGCTCAACATAGAAAACCCATCCATAGACAGGCTGCGGTTGAAGTTGCTTAACCTGCGTGTTCGATTAAGATGACAAGCACAACAACGTCATTGAGCTCTCTAAAGATACCGTTCCTTTTTAACTAGCAATTACATACATACATATAATCACGCCTCTATCCCGTAGGGGTAGGCAGAGACCACTTCTTTCCACTTGCTACGATCCTTACATACTTGTTTCGCTTCGTCCACTTTCATTATTCCCTTCATACATGCTCTTCGGTTTAGGGTACTCCTGACCTGGCCTTGACTAGCAATTACTCGTAGTACCACTGAATTCGAGTTTTCGAATTTATGTACATAAAAATCACTTGCTCGACGGTGAAAGAAAACGTCGTGAAGAAACCCACACGTTCAAGAAATTAAATTTCCAAAGACGTGTAACCTATCCTAAGAAAGGTCTGGTTTACCCTCCGGGTCGTGGAGGTCTGACGGCAGTCTCTCTCCAAATCTCTCGCCAAATCCATAGGTTTAGGTAGCGGACCCCGCCGATCTAATGGATTAGAAAACAGGATACCGCGAAGACGAAGAAGAGAAGTTATTCTTCAACAGACTCAGATATATCCTAGTACATACAAACGTACATATATCAATCGCTAATTCAAGGGGAATGGGCACCAATGCAATTCGACACATGTATTAATATATCTTTAATTGTACCACTTGATTTCACTATATGGTACACTCACATATATTTATTGTAATATATATTAACGATGACAAAAATACCCATATTGGCAAGTTTCTTTTGGCATTTCTTCTTCGCCAATGGTCATTTTCGAAATGCTGGTAGATTAAAAAAGAGAGATTAAAAGTAAAAAAAAGCTATGGAAAATTATTAAGATACAATTAATTCAAAGAATGTAAGACTTGTCCAAGTAAGTAAGGGCCTAATGGCAAATAAATGATTTTTATCTTTTATCTTATCTTTTAAAGTCAATGAATCCTTTAGTCTAGCAAAAGTTTCTTCTATCAGTTAACAGTTAAAGTAAATTAGAATAAGTACTTACCTGTAATTTTGCTCCTGGGCTTCAAATATAAAACCTACTTCGAAGAAACTACTCAGCAGTATTGGATAAAGCAGAAGGGCGAAATTAAATAAGTTATATCTTCCATAGGGTCCAAGGCTTTCCAATACCGAGTCCAAATTGATTTCTTTCTTGCCTTCTTCCATCTTGGGTGTAACGGTCAGTTACAAAGTTAATCCAGTTGAATCACGGAGCACGGAGTTCTGTCCTTTAACTGTGCCCTGGAAGTGTATTGAAAGTTTTAACTTCGAATCATGAGACATTAAGCGAAACGATTTTACCTTTACGTTCCAAGGAGTCAAGAAAGTATTGCGTTAAAAAAATATGTAAATAGAGCAAAAAATGAAATTAAGCTATATCGATATAATCAAATACATTTATTGGTGTTAGAATGTTGATCTAGCGAAATCTTCATATGGGTTTTTAAAATATTTTGAATATCATGGCAGGAACCTAAGAACTAATAGGCGTGCGTCACATAAAAAGGACCATGAATGTTAAAGTAGCGAGCGAGATGCCTCTCTGCCGTGCTGCAAAGGGCCAGCCGTCAATACAGATAGATAAAATATTTTGACTTTATTATATAAAACCTTTAATTTACATACATACGCCTTTTTACCTTTGGAGTAGGCAGAGACTACGTAATGCCAGAGACAATTCACGTATACTATACGTAAGAAGCAATTCTCATATATTATGTATGTACTACATATATATATTGTGTATCTCAGAAATGATTCCAAAGGTTTGGATCAAATTTTGTACCCATTTGTGAAATGTTTTGCCTTCACGTTAATCTACATAGGTGTCTTTCCTAAAAATAAACATACGATTTCGCCTTAAGAAAACCTCAGCGATACATATACAATATGTGCAACGTTTTTTCTAATTACCAATAAATTGAAATATCCTTTTAAAAATTACTCAACATTATAAAAGCTATAAGCTATTAAAATTAACGTATCCTACATAATAAAGTCGTATATCGACATGCGAGAAAGTTGTGTTTAACCGCTTTGCCGTTTATCTTGCGCAGTTGAACGAGAGAGTGCAGTTGCTCAAAGATGTTTAAGAGCAGCTCCAAGTTTTATTGCAGGTATATTGTTATTGTCACAAACGTTCGCGGAAATCTCTTAGAATCTGCCGATCTCTTTACTGAATGAGTTGAGATGGTTGTTCAACTTCTTGTGTATATTGTGACAAGAATACTTTTAAAGTTAACAAACGTGCTCGGTGGCGGAGTGGTTAGTAACTCTGACACCAAGACACGTTCAATTCCCACATATGACAACATTTGCTGACGGACATGTCTGTTTCTCTTGGTCTGGATGTTTTTAAGAGGTGGGTCGCAAAGTAGCCCGTCTGGGGAAGTAACAACTCCCTTTTTCTAAGGAGTAGCTGTGTAGCAGCAGAGCTGGCGTCGCGCGAGCTATACCTTATGTATTGTAGGCGTTTATAGGATACTGGGTAATGGGAGGATATTTTAACCAATAAGACGCTAAGTGCGCAATGTTCATTCGCGGACTAGCCAATAAGAACTACGCGTTCTACTTTACCCCCGACTAGCAGCGGTGATATGAATTACTACGCAAAATCTGTCTATCCATCTTACTAATGTTTGTTGCTCTTTCACGCTTAAACGGCTGAAGGGATTTGAATGAAATTTGGCACGTAGATAGATTATGATCTGGATAACACATAGGCTACGTCATTCGACTCCACACCGGCGGAGCCGCGGGCAGCAGCTAGTAATATTATAAATGCGAAAGTTTGTACGTATGGATGGATGTTTGTTGCTCTTTCACGCTTAAACGGCTGAAGAGATTTGAATGAAATTTGGCACGTAGATAGATTATGATCTGGATTAACACATAGGCTACGTTATTTGACTCCACGCCGGCGGAGCCGCGGGCAGCAGCTAGTAGGTTATATATTTCCTTCATGAGCACGAGTATTATATTGTACTTTACAAGGCCTCTACAACCACAAACTACCACGGACATTAAGATATCAGATATTTAAGATTCTGGTCACAGAGTAAACAATTCTGTAGGGACACGTGTTAGTTCCGCATACTTGCTAGTATTTGTACTGCTAACAACTCTCGTTTGAACTTCGCAGTTAGTTTTTCTTTTTATACAACGTTGGAAGGCATACAAACATACGGCTCGCCTGATGTGAAGCGGTTACCGTAGCCTATGAACGCATCTAATATATTAATGTTCACTCGCGCGATCTCTCCGCTGCTAACACAGAAACCCTTACTTGCTGGTGACCTCACTCACACGCAGGAACACAACAACCCTATAGAGTTGTTATTTGACGGCGGTTTTCTGTGAGGTGGAGGTACTACCCCAGACGAGCCGTTTTAATGCGCCCTACCTACCTCTCTTTAACACATCCAGACCAAGACAAACAGATATGTTCATGCACACAAATGTTTGTTCTGTGTGGGAATCGAAACCGCGAGCGTAGGTGTCAAAGTCGCGTCATTCACGACTGCGCCACCGAGCTCACCAAAGCAAAGATTTGTAGCTATACTTCATTCTAATTACGAAGTACCGTAACGACTCTCCACGCGAACGTACTCTGCACGTTTCACATTTTTAAATAAATAAAATGTCTTTGTTTATGGCAATAATTCACTATTTGAATTTATTGCGAATTTTAAACTGAGAAATTAATTTACCCAACTATTTCACATTTATAATTTCCGATTTCACGCTGTACAATCATTTGCAACAATTTAAGTTAATTAAACCAGTAAATAGAATAAATAATTGATGATAAAGAAAAAAGAATGCTATAAAATGAACGTCATCGCGCTCTATAATGCTAAATAAACCGTAGCCATGAATCCCGAGGAAAATTCCAATTGGATGCACATGCACTTAGCTATTCTTGATAAGCATTCAATATAGCATTTCGATGAGCAGAACCGTTGATTGTGCACGTGACAGAGGCAAATTTCTACAATAATAATAACAATACATATTTTATTTTCTTTCTAACGTTATACCCTTTCATAATCCATTAGGATTGGCGGGATCCGCTACCTAAGCCTGAGGGTTTGGCGAAGATACCGATTTGGAGCATATGCCGTCGTACCTCTACAACCCAGAGAGATAACCAGACCTTTCTAAGGTCAAGTCACTTATCTTTCAAAAATATATTTTTGAAATCTATCTATAACTTCACGCCAAATCCCTTGCGAGGTAAGCAGAGAGAACCGAGCGCCACGTGACTCGATCCTTATATATATCTCACTCGCTTCGTTAACATTCATTGCTCTTCTCATGCACGCTCGCCGGTTTCTGATAGAACACGACCAATTTGGTCATGGTAGGTATGTCTCGGCCTTCCTCGGCCCCTACATCCTTTCACTTTTGCATTGTATAACTGCTTCGTCATTCTTTCATCCTGCATTCTTTCTATATGTCCGAACCAACGGAGCATGCCTCTTCTTATTTTAACACCGACGCTCTCTTTCAGACCAACTCTGTTTCTAACATCATCATTGCGAATACGGTCTACAAACCATATGCCACAAATTTTGCGCAGCGCTCGCATTTCGACCGCGTTTATCCTACTTTCATGCTCTCTCTGCCATACACAGCTCTCGCTACCATAAGTAAGCGTTGGGACCAGCGCTGCATTGTGTATAGCAAGCTGTGCCTTCTGGCTCAGGTTTTTACTGCCAAGAAGTTTTCCCAACGCTCCATTCACACTATTCCCAACGCTCCATTCACACTATTCCCAACACTCACTCGTCTTTCCACATTTGCGGTGTACCTTCCATCCCTGCTGAAAGCGCATCCAAGATATACAATCTCATCCACTTGTTCCAAGCACTTCATCATCAACCGTAATCCTTACATTAGTTCTGGATTCAGTTCTGGATCTTTCAAATACATCCATCTATTATCTTTGTTTTCTTGGCATTCAGTAGGTGTGAAATCATATATAAAATACACATTAATACTAAAACATAAATTAAGTGATAGATGGGGGCGTCTATCACTTAATTTATACTGGTCCCGGGTTTGAATCCTGCTATGGGTACCAGTGTTCAAATCGGGAACCAGTCGGTTCAGGCTGGTTCTATATCCACTGGGATCACTGCTCTTATTAACAGTATTTAATACAAATAAATAATTAACTGCGGCTTCCCACATAGCAATCTTAACATTTCCATTTTAAGTATCCTACATAATATGCCACATTACTGTGCAGTGGAATGCTAGTGTATAAAGATGCCTGCTGACTGGTCCCTGATTCCAGTGACTGAACATAAGAAAGGTCTGGTTTTACCTCTGGGTTGTGGGGACCTTACCGCAGTCCTTCTATTTCAAAACTATGTATCATCGCCGAGAGTATATATATATATATATAGTTAATTAGCCAACACCACGAATCCTGATGATTAGGAGATGGGATATGGCTTGAAAACCACTTTCTAATCAAAAATAGCTGTCAAACCAACCAAAATTAGACAAAAAAACAAATAGGTATCTCGTATGTTCCTAGGAAATCCTACTAATATTATAAATGCGAAAGTTTGTATGTATGGATGTTTGTTTGAAATTTGGCACGTAGATAGATTATGATCTGGATTAACACATAGGCTACGTTATTTGACTCCACGTGGGCGGAGCCGCGGGCAGCAGCTAGTAATATATATATTGATGGATTTGATGATTTGATCAAAAGATTTCTACAATTTCGAAATACCGTTCTTTTTTTTTTTACCCAAACCAGGTATAAACCTGACTCAAACCTAACCCAAACCTCAAGCCCAAGCACGAATAGACTCGCGTCATACTTTCCGTAAAGTTCATCCGTTTGTTTAAGAAGGAAAATCCTTCGCAACTTAATTATGTGGTCAGAATTTTTATCACTTGTGCTAGTTAGAAATATACGAGTAATTTGATCTAGTACTTTTACGGAATATTATTAATTGAAAAAGATCTATCTATATATAACTTCACGCCAGAACCCTTGCGGGATAGACAGAGATAACCAAACACCACATCTCACTCTCATCTTTAACATTCATAGCTTTTCTCATGCACGCTGACCGGTTTCTAGGGCTCCTAATATTTATTTCTGATAAAAGATGATCGATTTGGTTATGACAGGTAAATGTTGGCCTTGATCAGCTCCTACATCATCAAAAAAGATAAAGATATAAAAATATATTTTCGATTTTTCATTACTTCGGAGATAAGGGGTAGAGAGTATTTTATTCTGTGACAGCTGGACGAACAGAGGAGTGAGTACTGTAAGGATTCCAATTTTTTTAAACTTTAACAGTCTTTAATCTCTTTCTCTCCCAAACTTTAATCTTTTAGAATCCAAGAGATAACAACACTATCTCTAAGAAACGCGTTCAAAGAATCCTTGCAGTTTAAATTAACCAATTAAGTGGTTAAATGACAATTAAGTATCATTATCTAGTTAATTCCCAATTGACCCTTTAATCTGAAGATGAGGTTATTTTTATTAAGTACTGTTCTTTATGAATCAACGTATGAAGGCGAGAGTAATCGGATTAGTCATTTATTCATAGCAATTAATTCTTATTTCGACAACTAATCGTATAATCTATATATCTTTATTAATATAATAATTTGAATAGTTTGTTAGAACGCGCAAATTTCTGAAACTACCCATCGGATATGAAACCAGTTGAGAATGCGCACGCTTGCATTGCCAGAACACCTGGCTCGTCAATTGTATAACAATTTAATGTTTTTTTTTAAAACTTTGTCGTCCATTTTGACCATGTTTCTTAAGAAATATGATATTGGATTTTAAGACATTCCTATTCTACTTTTTAATTTACTTTTCGAATCTGAAATAAAAATTCAATTTTTTTTTTTTATTTGTTGGCCATTTTGATCGTGTTTCTTAAGAGATAGGAGGTTGGTTTTTCAGACATTCCTATTCTACTTTTTTATGCTGAATCCGAATCTGAAGTCAAAATTCGAATATACGAAAAAAAGCGACAAACACACACACAGACAAACGTATAACATAATATTGTTCTAAAAGTGGGCAATATGTATAATTTATTTAAATTAGTCTTGTACGTCTTGCTACAGAGGTACAAGACTAATTCAAATAAATTATACATCTATTGCTATGAATAATGGCCGCATACATGTTTCACAGTCTGGAAGATGTCGATAACTATCATAATATGAATTTACTTACTTACGGTATTTTCACAAACATTGTATAAAACATGTTCCTAACAAATAAATGATTATTTGATTTCTATTACTTTTTACTTTCTTTGTCAAAAAAAGCTTGTTTCTCCATCTTATTCGTTTATTACACAATTTTTGCAATTTACCGACAATAAATATGTACGTGAATAACTTTTGCGAGCCCACAAGCTTTTGAGAATATTTCAAGTGTTTAAACTCTGTTAAATTCAAACTTTCAAAAATTCACAATACTATAACGAATATGGCGCTTCGTGTCAATACAAATATCCCAAAATTAAGAGAGGTAGGGCGCCTCAAAGCATCCCGTCTGGGGATATACCTCCATCTCACAGAAAGTCGCAGCCAAATAACAACTCCCTAGACGGTTGTTGTATTCCTGCGTGTGAGCGAGATCACCAGTTAATAGGCTACGGCACCCGCTTTACATCAGGTTGCCCGTAAGCTTGTATACCTCCCGACGTAGTATAAAAAAAATCGGCCAAGTGCGAATCGGACTCGCACACGAAGGGTTCCGTACCATTATCTATAAAAACGGCAAAATAAATCACGTTTGTTGTATGGGATCCCCCCTTAAATATTTGTTTTATTTCAATTTAATTATTTATTCTTAAAGTGAATATATAACTAAATATCCTGTGAATATTTCAAGCGTCTACCTGTTGCCGTTATCAATATCGAGCAAAAATGAGCAAAAAAATCACGTTTGTTGTATGGGAGCCCCCGTAAATATTTATTTTATTCTATTTTTTAGTATTTGTTGTTATAGCGGCAACAGAAATACATCATCTGTGAAAATTTCAACTGTTTAAGTATCACGGTTCATGAGATACATCCTGGTGACAGACGGACGGACGGACGGACGGACAGCGGAGCCTCAGTAATAGGGTTGCTCTTGGCTGAACAATGTTCTTTTATAGCTGAGTCTGAAATCAAACACTATTGATAGACGAGAATGTGATGTCATGTAAGTATTTGAATGCAATTAATTGATCGAGCATCGATGCGTGCTTCCTCGGTATGTGCGGTTGGTGCAAGGCCGTATCGAATGGCAGCCCGACGGCACGTGCGAACAGACCATCGCGATTGTTTAGTAGATTAAACGAGGCATTGCTAATGTCTTCTGCTCGTACGAATCAACGAGTGTACTGGTCAGGAGCCCATCCTGACTTTACTGTTTCTGTTTTCCAGACATATTATACATCAATTAGTCAGTGGCGATACTCACATTGCTTCATCGAAAAGTTTTCACTCAGATTCCATACATTTTGAGTGAAAAATTTTCGACTCCGATTTGAATATTGCGTTTTCAGGCGGCATGAATACTTTTCTTTATGTTAGTTCAGCATAATGGCTCCTCTTTGCCTGATCGTAAGCGAAAGAGGAGCCCAAATCGCAACTGCAACTGACAAAATACTACACCGTATCCTGTCAGTTGACCCGCAAAATGCTTCTTCACGCTTCGTTTGAAGGATCCCATTTGGTACGCGAAGAGATATTCTCAACAGTGGAACGATGACATCGCAAGCACGTGTGGTTCTATGACGGAAGGGAGAGGGTGGTATAAGGGAAAACAGTTCTTCAGAGCACTCGCCATGGTAAAGGCGGTAAAATACGCTTAGAAAGCCTATAGCCTCCTTACGGAGTTGAAGAGGTTCTAGGTTCATACAACGTCGAGAGGCATGCAAGCAGAATACGCAGATCTTATTGGCTATTTATTGGTTAAAATATTCTCCCATTGGTCGGTAGTATCTAATCGCTGAGATATTTAAAAAAAAAACGCTATAACACAAAGTTTTTGTGAACGCGGGTGCCGTTATCGTAGTGTCTCTGAGTATACACTATGCATCATCAGACCCTCTACACCAACTATAATGTATAGGAGTCGTTAAAACTAACCAAATTATCCTACGAGTAGCTTGAATGGTTTACTTTATAAGAGGGAGACTTTGTACAAAAGTCGTCTGCATGGGTACCTTTGTCTCACCTATTTCTACCAAGCAGCTATATTTATATAGCTGTGTTCCGGTTTGAAGGGTGAGATATGGCAGAGAAATTACAGGGTACTGTGACGAAACATCCTTAGGTCGCAAGATTGGCAGCGCGCGAGTAACATCTCTGTGGTGTAGCGAGCGTCAATAGGCTGTGGTGACTGCTTACCGTTTGATGCGGGCCGCATGCTTATTTGCCAATCTAGATGTATAATAAAAAAAAACTAAAAAAACTTAGTAAATATTAAAGATTAAGAATTGTTATCGAAGCTCCACAGTAAGTACGGGTCACGTCCTATTATACTCCATACTTATGTTACTAGTCATTTATTTTCCAGAATATTCACTATAGTCCCAACTAATAAGCTCCTGTGGAGGTGCAGTTTTAGCAGCAGTGTTGGTAACGAGTGAGCGATACTCCCTTTATTACAAATGTTTATATTATAGGCTATGGTAATAACCTGATCATAATATAATTGATGTCATGCGGAGTGAGTGGTAGCAGGTGTACTACATAAATTCAGTGCCCATGAAGGGCCATTACGTGTTGGATCCCGCTCATGCGTATCAATTGACTCGCGATTTTAGAGATAGGTACATAATAATAAATAATTACGTTATAATCATAGGCTAATAATAAAATGGAGTCTGTTGACAGAATAAAGGTAAACGTGCATATATCCGCGTTGCACGCGCCGCAGTCATGCAGTGGACCATTTTAGATTTTTTGTTTCAAACTCCATTTTAGCATAGCGCAAATAGCCGCATCGCATTCATCGCAGTAAAATTTTATTTATTGGAACAAAACAGCGGTATATAACAATGCAGCTTATCTTAGTCTTATTTATTTTTCTGTATAAATATATAGCCTATGTTGGTAACGGTATGGTTTTTAACGAGAAATTACAACAGGTGAGCTGAGCAAGAAACTCAATGCAGTCAAACGGCTAGGTAGTTTAGTAAGTGTTGAATATTGAGCTGGGACTGCGGGTATGAATACGAAAAAATGTCAGAGCATTGTTAGAATAGAATATTTATTTGCGTTAAAAGTGGTTTACAATGTTATACGGTGGAATTATTAATAATTATAAGAATCACACTTTTAGTATTTTTATACATGCAAATGTTTTTCCATAAATTACAATTAAAATTACAAAATGTCAAGAAATAAAAGAGATTAAAATGAATGTCAATAATTAAAAATAAAATTATGCAAATCACAACCACTATTAGTAATAAAAATATAAACATATGCCTCATATTGTGTCTGTCAAGTACTCTGTAACTGTTGTTCTAAATCTAAGGCAATTATAATCGTATTATACCTGATTATCATACCTTAGAACAATGCTCTAATATTTATTCGTATTCAATAAACGTTATTATGATTGTTTGCCTGATGTTTATTAAGCAGGGATCGCACGCCAAGACAAGTGACAAGTTAAAATGAACAGCCGCTGTGTTTATCTTCGATGGGTAACAGAGATGGAGATTTTTTATAGGAAAGCAGTGGTGCGCGGCTGGCGATATAATCATTTATTCAAGCAATCACAACCTATAAGTATGTATGTACACAATTTTTCTTATACAATATAGAAGAAACCAGTTGAGAATGCGCAAGATTGCATTGCCAGAGGAACACCTGGCTCGTCAATTATATAACATTTTTTTTTTTAATTTGTCTGCCATTTTGACGTTTCATGTTCCTTGAGAGATAGGAACGGTGTTCCTGAACATTCCTATTCTACTTTTTTATGCTGAATCCGAATCTGAAGTCAAAATTCGAATAAAAACGACAGACAAACGCATGGAAAAACGCCAGACTAACAGACAGACGATAATTCATATAGGAACGGTGTTCCTGAAAAGATCATGTAGTAGCACATGGGTGTGTGATATCTGAACTAGTATTTTAAAAAAATACTGTAACTCAGATGTCACTTGCCGTCCTGGGTTACACACAATAACTATAGTTGCGGAAGTGTTGTGAACTACGAGAAAATACTATACAACTAAGCAAATTAACAAAGATATTGTAAAAAAAATATATATAAATAATAAATCATATTAACATAATTTTGTAATAATATCACTAAAATTCTAAATTAAAAAAACCCTACATTCGCACAGACAATTATTATATTAACTATTCGTAAATACCGACCAAAATCTTTTCAGACTCCTCATAGGTGAGCTTCTTTTGGATTCTGTCATTTTTGTTTTGGACAGGTGTTGTATTGCTAATGATTTATTTATTTAATTATATACGAAGCCGCCATTGTAAGGACAAATTTTTTTCATAAACCTAAACCTAGATAAAATACGGACGTATATTTTAGCGTTTTTCTTATATCGCGTGAATAAGACACGGCGCACATTATCAGCATCGGCAAGGAAAGGGATCCTTCGGCATACCTACATGCAAGCGCACACTGTCGGAAACTATGCCTTGGCATGCTGCAACGTCCTTAGGAATGACGAGGCGTCGTTAAGCATGCCGCACCGTCCTCAAGCTTGCCGAAGCATCTCTATATCGTATTTCTCTTCAAAACAAATTGTGAGTCAAATGATTCAAATGGCAGATGCCTCCCGTCCCCCGAGTGTTGCCGACGGCGCAGCGGGCGGCGGCGTACCGAAGGATGCCGAAGTATCCTGAAGCATCCTCAAGGCTGCCGATGCAGCAGTCTCAAGCATACCGAAGCGGTATTTTTGTTACTGCGACCATATATCACGGAAATTTCTACTTTATTGCCACGAAGTTAATGTATGCTATTTATCACCTAAAATTCTCAGCCGTGCCGATGCCGATAATGGGCGTCGGGCCTTAACCTTTCGGTTGACAACATTACAGCCTACGAATTTGTTTTAAGTGACTATGTATTGCACTTGTCTTGCTAACGCGCTTTATAGCACGGGACCGCCAGCATGGTATATGGAATACGATGTCTGTTGAATTTAAATAGATCTGTTCAATCGAGTTGAGTGAGCTGCGTTTGGTGCTGATATGTGTGCGTGCTGTATAATAATATTATTATGTTGAGTCACGCACGGCATCGGCATATCAAGTTACAGAATGTTATGAAAAAGGTAATAAGTGCCAACATTGATGTTTTAAAAATAGTATTTTTTAATATCAAAGGGGCATAGTTCATGTAACTGGCACCACGTTTGTAAACATATGTCACGAATCGAATTTCATCAACGAATATAAACATAACGGTATCAATTAAGGTATATACAATAAACTTACACAAATTAAAAAAAAAAACATTCGAAATGTTAAACAGTGAAAGTTTTGGGCGAAAGTTTTGTACTAAAAGTGCAACTTTTGGTCCATTCTCATTAAACGTTTTTTATGTACAATACTTTGAATTGAAGTGACATAATTATTTCATGAATTAAATACATTTTGTTATAACTGTACAAATTGAATTATTAGGTTCTAAAGTAAAGCGGCGAGAATATTTTTTGTGGTAAGACTCTATAAATCTAGTAATATGTCGCTGTCTAAACTAAACTATCAACTAAGATATCAGTAACATGTTTACAATCGCACAGCTCGCCGACGGCTGGGAGTACATCCACACACACTGGAACCGTAATGGTCGCGCACTGTGCGGTTCACGAGAAGTCTTCTACCGAGAACTATTGAGTTGTGGAATGAGCTCCCTGCCGAGGTTTTCCCAAGGGATTATGTATGGGGTTCTTCAAGAAAGGCGTGAAGAAGTTCTTACAGGGTCGGCAACGCAAGAGTAACACCCCTGATGTTACAAGTGCCCATAGGCTACGGTAACTGCTTACCATCAGGCAGGCCGTACGCTTGTTTGTCACCTTAGTGGTATAAAAAAAGTGTCAGTATCTAAACTACACACTCAATAAATTGACATCTAAGCTATATAGTAGTTAGTCGGCATCTACACTAAACTATCTCATAATAAAATGGTATCTAAACTATCTAGAAATAAGTCTACATTTAAACTATCTGGGAATAAATCGGCGTGGTGTTAAGACCAAACCAGACCAGACTAACTTATTAAAACATCACAGCTCGCTAAGAAGAGGCATGCTCCGTTGGTTCGGACATGTAGAAAGAATGCAAGATGAAAGAATGACGAAGCAGATATACAATGCGAAAGTGGAAGGATGTAGGAGCCGGGGAAGGCCAAGACTTACCTACCATGACCAAATTGGTCGTGTTACATCAGAAGGTGATGCCAGAAGCCCTAGAAACTGGCGAGCGTGTGTGAAAAACAAAAAAAAATTGGTTGTCTGTAATGTCGGTTTACGGACGATAATTTTACGTGATAACGTCATAAGAAAACATTCAACAGTTGACAAAACACGTGTAGGTTGTCTGCTGCCGCTGTCTCTCTTCTACTCGGACGCATCGGCCGATGGAGTGGAAGAGAGATAGATGCGTCACAAGCCGAACGCTTAGGCCGATCGTGCCTCTCAGCTTGTTCCGCGCTCTCGCTTGCACGCTCGGCTCAGGCGGAACGTGACACTTTTTCGTGCGTGCTGCCGGCGTTCATCGATTTATAAGACGTCATCACGTCAAAATGTGCAAATCTTACAAATTTATTTGAGACGTTAAAATATAATTTAAAAGTGACACTTACTAAAGAGACACTCATCATTATTATTATTTTTTGCCAACTGATAACGTCACCTTATCACTAATGAAATGTATAATCCAGCGTACGGTAAGTTCGCAGTGATTGTACAGTTTGTGTTCCATTTATTTATCACTATTAACTGTGTCAAGATTGCATTATTATTTTGCCACGTGACCGATATCATTTCAGGTATGATTTAGTAATTTTAAATATCTTTTGGCCCCCGACACCAATCCAGAGGGAGACTTTGTACAAAAATCGTCCGCGTGGGTATCTCTGTCTCACCTATCTCTACCGCCAAGTGGCTATATTTATATAGGTGTGTTCCGGTTTGAAGAATGAGATATGGCAGAAAAAATACTGGGTACTGTGTCGACACATTAGGTCAAAAGATTGGCAGCTGAGTAACATCCCCGTGGTGTTGCGAGCGTCAATAGTCTGCGGTGGCTTACCATCTAGTGTGGGCCGCATGCTAGTTTACCAATCTAGTATTTTAAAAAAATCCGTACGAGGCCCACGGTTGCATTTTGTTACAACAAATCGCGTACTGTTATAGGCTCTGCTGTCACAAAATATATCTAAACATATCTGAAGTAATCATTCGCGTGACATCTAATACCTGAAATATTGCCACCTCTGCTGCTAACACAGCTACTCCTTAGGAGTTTACTCACTCTACTAACTCACTCTGCTAACCTCACTCATTTACAGGAAAACAATCCTCCAGGGAGCTGGTGATTTTCTCAAATATTATTCGGAATTCCTTTTAATTAAGGACGCATAACCGATCACTGCTATTTGGACGAGTTCGCGGAGTAATGGCCGAAGAAACTCTTGCACTTATCGTCAAATATCCCACTCATCAATATAAGATCATATGATGATTAGGTATTATAATACACAATCATTATTAAGAAGCAATAAATAATTAGCACTCGATAAGAATGTTCACACGCAAACCAAAACGTAACACCACTGCGTTAAAACGTGAACAAATAATTAAATTACGTGTTTTATGTGTTTCATACAAACAAAAAAATATGGTCAAATGTATGTATATAGTTACACATAAACATAATACTCGTATATTTAACCATCATGACAACGCAATAAATTAAATTATTAGCTCCACATTTTGCCGCCAGCTGCACATGACGTAATAAAAATGGCGCCAGTGCAAAACGCAACGTTCATCGCAAGCTTTAATTTCTTTTTGTTTTTTAACCATTACTTTAAGAGGGCTTTTCTCTGTATTAGATATCCCAGCCCCATACCCTGTTCTGAACACAGACCCAGTGTTGAGATGGTAATTTGTTCATAGAACATTCTAGTAAGAATGTTTGGTGTAGTTTTAGCAAATACGGATCGAGCTAATCCTACGTGGTCAATATTTTAGTACTAATGTTAATTGTTAAGTTTTATTTTTCTGATTCCTTGTAATATAGCCATAGTAAAAGTTCAAAAGATTAATCTCTCTGACAGACATACGGATAGACAGCGAAGCTCTAATATTAAAGTCCCGTTGAGACAATTGCAAGTTGCAAAACCCAGCACAAAGTGTGTCACTATGTCAGTGTTTACAAACCTTTTATGTTCAAGATACACCTACCAACAACCTATGCTAACCTCAATCTATCGACCACCTATACGACACCTGCAAGGAAAATCCATCGTAACTCATTTTTCGTAAATTAATTTCAATTAAAATTAATTCTCAATTTCGGAGAGCGCATCAAAGATTCAAAAAAATCTTATTATGCTCTTTACAAAATTTAACAAAATTTTAGATTTACACCATAAGATTTCATTTTTATATAATATTGCCAAATATAACCAGTTGAGAATGCGCAAGCTTGCATTGGCAGAAGAACACCTAGCTCGTCAATTATATAACAATTCAATTTTTTATTGTCTGCCATTTTGACCATGTTCCTTAAGAGATAGGAACGGTGTTCCTAAACAATCCTATTCTACTTTTTATGCTGAATCCGAATCTGAAGTCAAAATTCGAATATTCGAAAAAAGCGACATACAAACGCACAGACAAACGCACGGACAAACGCACAGACGAACATATAGAATTCATATAGGAACGGTGTTCCTGAAAATATATTTATTAATAAATGTGAGCTTACTTAAGTGCATAAGCGATCAAAATTTGAAAGAAAAAATTTGAAAAAATCTTTGAAAAGCTGGCATAACTCTCCCCTATATGTAGATAATACTTCTTAACTGTCTGATAAAACTGGCTAGTTTTCTTTCTGCACGTCAGCTAATGACCATTTTGCTGAGCTGCCATTGAAATAATATAATTCATGATAGATTGCACGAGTAAGTACCGTGCTTCCGCTTGTCAGAAATACAATAAGGTGATTCACAAATATAACTTGTGTATCCGAACGCACTGAAGCATATGTGCCTAAAACGTTTTGTGAACCATTTTGGGCAATAACGAGCGTTAATCTACGCTCATAAACGTTCAAAAATTGTTTCATATATATTTTCAATATACTCGTACATAAGTGTTTCATAAATAATGCTACGAGTATTATGTAGAAGTTTTTTTTTATAGTACATTTTGAACTATCACATCTTTGTAGCTAAATCAGTCTTGTTCTTAGCATTAACCCGTTTCCTAATCCATTAGGATTGGCAGAGTCCGCTACCTAAGCCTAAGGATTTGGCGAAGGTACAGATTTTTACATTTTATACTACGTCGGGAGGCATAGAAGCATACGGACCACCTGATGTAAAGCGGGTACCGTAGCCTAATAACGCTAGCGATATATTAAGTATCACTCGCGCGATGCCTCCTCTGCTGGTTACACAGCAACTCCTTGGGAGCTTACTGGTGACCTCACTCACACGCAGGAACACAACAACTCTCCAGGGAGTTGTTATTTTGCTGCGGTTATCTGTGAGGTGGAGGTACTTCTCCAGACGGGCTGCTTTGATGTTCCCTACCTCTCTCAATAAGAGATGAAATTGTTAGGAAATTATATTATTATGTTATTTTTATACCCTACAGTTTGTGTAGTATCAAATAACAACTCACTTCACTAAATCTGTCTATCAACACATACACAACAACCCTCTAGGGAGTTGTTATTTGGCTGCGGTTTTCTGTGAGGTGTAGGTACTTCCCCAGACGGGCTGCTTTGATGCGCCCTACCTCTCTCCTTTCATTTCAATTTAGTCAAAAAAATAATATCCATTTGTTTGCTATAGCGTCAATTCCCAAGCCATATTGTGATGTGTCTTATAGTATACTGTGTATTGTGAAAAAACGTGTGCAAATATTGTCATTAGAGTATGCCTGTGTGTGTAAATGTGTATAAAAAGTGTGAAACAATGACTGATATCTAAACAACAAATGCAGTGAAGACATCCAAATTCTATTTATGAATGTTTTGCCCGTGAAGGATAAAATTAGCAAGAATACACACTGACGGAGTAGCGGATGCAATTACTTTTTTAGGATCGTGTCCGTCGCCGATTCACCGTTGAAACGCAAAATCTCTGCTAGTTAGCTAGTAGATTAAAAAAATCGGCCAAGTGCGAGTCGGACTCGCGCACGAAGGGTTCCGTACCATTATCTATAAAAACGCAAAAAAAATCACGTTTGTTGTATGGGAGCCTCCTTAAACATTTATTTTATTCTATTTTTTAGTATTTGTTGTTATAGCGGCAACAGAAATACATCATCTGTGAAAATTTCAACTGTGTAACTATCACGGTTCATGAGATACAGCCTGGTGACAGACGGACGGACGGACGGACGGACGGACGGACGGACGGACGGACAGCGGAGCCTCAGTAATAGGGTTCCGTTTTACCCTTTGGGTACGGAACCCTAAAAAGGAAAAATGTAAAATAAGAGAATTAAATAAGATACAATAAGATAACATTTCAAAAAATGTAAGACGTGTTTAAGTGCCCGCGAGGGCCCAATAGCAAATAAAGAATTTTTATCTTTATCTATTTACCAGACTGTTATATATACTGTGTAGCTTTATGTGCTCGTTGTGCATGATGAGAATTCAGCAACACTGACCGCAGCCTGTCTACTAATGGGCTTATCTATATATATTTTTTTATACAACGCCGGGGGTACAAGCATACGGCCCACCTGATGGAAAGCAGTTACCGTAGCCTATTAATGCTTGTAATATTTTAAGTATCACTCGCACGATGTCTCCTCTGCTGCTTACACAACAACTCCTTAGGAGTTTACTGGTGACCTCACTCACACGCGGGTACACAACAACCCTCTAGGGAGTTGTTATTTGGCTGCGGTTTTCTGTGAGGTGGAGGTATACTTCCCCTCGGCGCATTGATGTGCACTACCTCTCTTAAACAAATTCTATTATCTTATTATCTCGATTCTCTTCTCGATTCCTTCGTCTTCGGAAGGCATGATAAGTCGCGTTACTGCGGCTACTTCTTCAGAGTGTTACCCATTTTCTAATTCCTTAGAATTGTTTTACGAGCTCGGTGGCGCAGTGGTGAAACGCGCTGTTACGCTACTTTGACACCAACCCTCGTGGGTTCGATTCCCACACAGTACAAACATTTGTGTGCATGAACATGTCTGTTTGTATTGGTCTGGGTATTTTCTATGTATGATTAGTATGTATTTACAAAAAAAAAATGTGTTTATACGTATGTTTATCAGTTGTCTAGTACCCATAACACAAGCTTCGCTTACTTTGGGGCTAGATGGCGCTGTGTAATTTGTCCGACAATATTTAATTTACTCGTATATTTATACATTCCGCCAGCGGACTCGTCAGTACAGCAATAATGATTGATTATTATTATAGTCTAAAGTCTCAAAGAAAGTGACTTGACGAGCTCGGTGGCGCAGTCATGAACGACGCGACTTTGACACCAACGCTCGTGGGCTCGATTCCCACACAGGACAAACATTGATGTGCATGAACATTGTCAGTCTTGGTATGGATGTTTTTTAGAGAGGTAGGGCGCATCAAAGAAGTTCGCCTGGGGAAGTATCTCCACATTACAGAAAACCACAGCCAAAAAAAATGACTCCCTAGAGCAGGGATTCGACCCCAATCGACCATAAGGGATCGGTTTCCCAGGTGTCGATATAAAGGAAATCTGATTTTGGGGGTCGACGAGGTCTAAAAATCGACCCCTATTAATTAACACAAGTTTTCATTTGAAATTTTCAAACATGCTGTATAAGTTGTGTTACGTGTACCAATTTGTTATAAGAATGACTAATATTTTAGTAGGAAATATCTTTATTGTACTTTAAAAAAAAACTGGCCAAGTGCGAGTCGGACTCGCGCACGAAGGGTTCCGTACCACTATCTACAAAAACGGCAAAAAATCACGTTTGTTGTATGGGAGTCCCCCTTAAATTATTGATTTATTTTAATTTAATTATTTATTTTTAAAGTGGATATATAACTAAATATTCTATGAATATTTCAAGCGTCTACCTGTTGCCGTTATCAATATCGAGCAAAAAGGAGCAAAAAAATCACGTTTGTTGTATGGGAGCCCCCTTAAATATTCATGTTATTCTATTTTTTAGTATATTATAGTTATAGCGGCAACAGAAATACATCATCTGTGAAATTTCCACTGTCTAACTGTCACGGTTCGTGAGATACAGCCTGGTGACATACGAACGGACGGACGGACAGCGGAGTCCTAAAAAAACAGAAATAGGATTTTTAAAGTAATTTAGCTATGGGGGTCTGAGGTATAGTACATTTTGGAAAATGAGTCTCTTGCCAAAATAGTTTGGGAATCCCTGCCCTACAGGGTTGTTTTGTTCCTGCGTATGAGTGAGGTCACCAGTAAACTCCTAAGGAGTTGCTATGTTAGCAGCAGAGGAGGCATCGCGCGAATGATACTTAGCGTATTACGAGAGTTCATAGGCTACGGTAACCGCTTTACACAAGGTGGGCTGTATGCTTGTATGCCTTCCGACGCTGTATAGAAAAAAAAATACAATGTTACCGACACGTGAACTCTGGACAATGTAACACTTTTATAATACAGCAACGAACGCCACGTGGAGCAGACGCGACGCGTCAGAACATGGCAACAATCGCCTTTCTTCGCTTCTAAGAACCGTTTGTGAACTAGAGCGGCTACTAAATAACTGCCGCTTAATATTTGCACATGATAATTTAAACAGAGCAATTAAGAATATATATTCTATATGTATATCGACGAGCTCGGTGGCGCAGTGGTGAAACGCGCTGTTACGCTACTTTGACACCAACGCTCGTGGGTTCGATTCCCACACAGTACAAACATTTGTGTGCATGAACATGTCTGTTTGTCTTGGTCTGGGTATTTTCTATATATAATAAGTATGTATTTGCAAAATAAAAATGTATTTACGTATGTTTATCAGTTGTCTAGTACCCATAACACAAGCTTCGCTTACTTTGGGTCTAGGTGGCGCTGTGTAATTTGTCCGACAATATTTATTATTATTATTATATTCTATTATTCTCACGGGCATTATCCCGGTCATTTAATAGGCGTGCACAAAGGAGGTAATTATTAAGGATATATTAAGGATCCAACGTGTAGAGGCCCCTTCGAAAAGACTATGTAATGTTGTATTATTATTATTATATAATATAATAATTTCGAGGTTGGTTCTCCTCGTATCTTTTATTATTATTTAGCTGTTCAGCTTAGTGCTATTTAGCTGTAATTATTCTTGAGCTGTTTAATTTAGCGTTATTTAGCTGTGAATATGCCATTCGACTTAGAAGTTCTGCACTAAGGCCATTCATAGAAGTTTTGCACTAAGCAATTAAATATATGTAAAATAAGTATTGAAAAAAGGAGTTGAGTAAGTAGAATAAATACCAATTTGAAAACGCGAGATCCGCACATTTAATCTATTTAATTATTCAAGTAGAATTAACTTCTTTTTTTCAATTCTTATTTTTCAAGAATGTACCTCGCGTATTTTCAAATTGGTATTTATTCTACTTACTCAATTTCTTTTTTCAATACTTGGTTTTCAACAAATGTACATTGCAGTAACATTTTTAACAAGTACTTTTTATTATACGACATCGGGCGCCATACAAGCACACGGCCAACCTGATTTGAATTAGTTACCATAGACTTGCAACTACGCGCGCGTTTCCACCCTGCTAGGTAGGATAGGAACTCCTTAGGAGCTTACTGGAAATCCCACTCACTCGCAAGAACACAACAATTCTCCAAGAAGCAATTACTTGGCTTCGGTTTTATGTGAGATGGTAATTCTTTAGTCAGATTACTTTAAAACATTAATGTTATAATTAACGTCATAATAAATATTTGTCCTGTGTGGGAATCGAACCAGCTAGTCTTGGTGTTAAAGCAGCGTTTCTAACCACTCCCTCGTCATTGTCTATTTAACCTTGCTTGGGTACAGTTTTTATTTAAGGCACAAAAAATATATAAACAATTATGGAAGGAACATTTTAGAAGTAACATAATGCTAATCTTGAAGGTCTTCCATTGTTTCTTCATCTTGGCTAGAGGACAGCCAGCCAGAGTCTCTCACTCGTATTCAATTGCCAAATGTACGTAAAATTATGAAGTGGCTTTATATATGTAAAGAAACAGGCAAATTAATTATATCTCAGACTAGCTGTGCCCGCGACTTCGTCCGCGTGGAATTTAACAAAAAAGTTATTGCTCAGTTCGCAGAGTTTACTTATTAAGAAGCAAAGTAAAATAGCGAACAGCAAAATAATAACAGACATGTATTATGTACTTCGTCCGCGCGGAATAGTTATAATTTTATTATTTATTTATATTAATAAAAATAAATAAAATTTCTAAAATAAAAGCAGCCTAAGTTACTCCTTATTACATCAGCTATCTGCCAGTGAAAGTCCCGTCAAAATCGGTCCAGCCGTTTCAGAGATTAGCCGGAACAAACAGACAGACAAACGGAGAAACAGACTGACAAAATTTGTAAAAATATTCGTTTTGGTATATGTACCGTCCTATACATCCATATGCATTTAGTAATAAGCGGTTATTTTAATATTACAAACAGACACTCCAATTTTATTTATCTGTATAGATTAACAAATACAATTGGTATAATTAACGAATTGAATTCTAACTCGAATTACTGAGTAACTGTTACATATTTGATCCAAACTTGACCGGAGCAGCCAGAGCAACAACGGTGGCGGGTGCATGCGGTTCACATTTCAGATGGCGAACACTCGCAGAGACGACCGGAGCAGCCATGGCAGCGGCGGCATGCATCTACTAACGGTGTGGGTGGGTGCCGGCCGGCAGTAGTTCGCATGAACTAATCGGGAGCGGAAGCACACAAAGTAGTTTGGATCAAATTGCCTGTTACATATTTAGTGAAGAGGCGCCGGTGGCTCCGACATGTAGAAAGAATGCGGGAAGAAAGAAATATGAAACAGATATACAACTCGAGAGAGAAGGATGTGGGAGCTGAGGAAGGCCAAGACTTACCTACCACATCAACCCTTAGGTACTCATCCCACTGCAGGGATACGGGTCTCCCTTCAACCGAACGGGTTTAGAGCATACTTCACGCTGCTCAAATGCGGATTGGCGGAGGCCAGTGTTTTCAAGCCGCCCGAGGACCACCGACTTAACGGCTGTCATCTACCGAAAACAGCCGACTTACCGACTTACCTACCATGATAAAATTAATCGGTTTTTATCAAAAGGTGATATCAGCCCTAGAAACCGACGAGTGTGTATAAGAAGTGATATGAATGTTAAAGAAGCGAGTGAGGTGTGTAAGGACCGAGTCATGTGGCGTTCGGTTCTCTCTGCTTACCCCGCAAGAGATTTGGCGCGAAAGGAAAGATAGACAGATTTAGTGAAGTGAGTTGTTATTTGATACTACACAAACTGTAAGGTATAAAAATAACATAATAATATAATAGCCTAACAATTTCATCTCTTATTAAGAGAGGTAGGGAACATCAAAACAGCCTCTTTGGGGAAGTACCTCCACCTCACAGAAAACCGCAGCCAAATAACAACTCCCTGGAGAGTTGTTGTGTTCCTGCGTGGGAGTGAGGTCACCAGTAAGCTCCTAAGGGGTTGCTGTGTAAGCAGCAGAGGTGTCATCACGCGAGTGACACCTAATGTATTACAAGCGTTCATAGACTACGGTAACCGCTTTACATCAGGTGGGCCGTATGCTTGTATGCCTCCCGGCGTTGTATAAAAATCCCACACATTGACAATAGTCCCAATACCTCCGCCCAGACCTGCTCATGGGTATATTGTCCCATTGATATGATCGAAGAGCGTCACGGCAAGTATTACATCAATATATCCCCGCGCACGCCTATCCAATGATCGGGATTAATACCCGTGACCAGCGACGTATCGAAAGGTAAACATGTTATACACCAACATGTACAGTTATTTATTATGACACTTTGCTTTAACAAAGAGACAAATGATAGGGCATACCTGTCGTTAGAAAGATATGAATATATATCTTAAGACATTTATGCTTAGTGGCGAAGTACGTATAGCAGCGGCGCACGAGCGTGGCCAACTGAATGCGATTTGGGCAATTACCTTACTTTCGTATTGCCATTCTAGAGCGTCTACGACGTATCTATAATTATAAACACATCTTAGTCCGTGACTTAAAATTAATAATAATAAATAAAAATAAAATAAATTAAACATTTGTTGTATGCGTAATATGCGTATATACAATATACATTATGTTTATTCAATAATCTCAGAATACAGAATAAATAATGCGTCTCTGTTGCTGCAGGCACTCGTGACGTGTTTCTTAATTTGGAAGAGGGGTTTGAACTCCAGAGTCCAGAGACGGACTGATGACAATTTTAATGCCTATATCTGTTTAGTCTCACATCTTGAGATATTTTAAGCTTGAGTAAAATATTTGGAATATATCCTTTACTCTATAAAGGTAGGTACTCTACTAAGGTGCGTCAAAATTAGTTGCTCAGTATTTGAAGAGAAATACCCACTTAAATGAAACAAGAGCGGTTTCTATGGAAGAGTATTATAAAACATGTCAATCATTTCATTGTTCTTTTTTCTTTAAGAGGGGGCATAAAGCTAAGTGGAGCCCTCATTTTGTTTTTATTAACAACTCACTTCTGGCATTGTAGAAACATATTTATGTATTTTTGAAACATATCTTGCATTAATTATCTATGTACAAGTAACCAAAGTTTTAATTATTGTTTATTGTGGCCACTTATAAGCAATAATCAAAATTATGGCTAATTGTTCATGAATAATAAATACAGGATATGTCTCAAAAAACATAAATATGTTTCTTCAGTGGCTGTATTCAGCGTGTTTTTGGAATTGGTCTCAAATTCAGCGTTGTTAATAAAAACAAAATGAGGGCGCCACTTAGCTTTATATTACACTAGCTGCTGTCCGCGGCCCCGCCCGCGTGGAGTCGAATAACGTAGACTATGTGTTAATCCAGATAATAATCTATTTACGTGCCAAATTTCATTCAAATCCGTTCAGCCGTTTAAGCGTGAAAGAGCAACAAACATCCATCCATACATACAAACTTTCGCATTTATAATATTAGTAGGATATATTTACTTCATATTGCCCCCTCCTAACGACTATACCACTTCGGATACTGAGCGTTTATGTGAAACGTATTTTGTGCCAATACGAGTGAGTATAAATAAATAAATAAATATTGTCGGACAAATTACACAGCGCCATCTAGCCCCAAAGTAAGCGAAGCTTGTGTTATGGGTAACTGGGTACTAGACAACTGATAAACATACGTAAATATTTTTTTTTTGTAAATACATACGTACTATACATAGAAAATACCCAGACCAAGACAAACAAACATGTTCATGCACACAAATGCTTGTACTGTGTGGGAATCGAACCCACGAGCGTTGGTGTCAAAGTAGCGTAACAACGCGTTTCACCACTGCGCCACCGAGCTCGTCACGTATACGAGTATAAGTCCTCGTTTAAATAGATTAAATATGTAACGTCAGAGTCAGATCATAAGCAATAAATTGTATTGTACTTCTGGTAATAATAAGCAGTAACAACTCAGCGAATAAAGAATTATCCGACGATCCCAGGATTGAATCCTTGTGTATTGTAATATTGTGTACTAGCTGCTGCCCGCGGCTCCGCCCGCGTCGAGTCAAATAACGTAGCCTATGTGTTAATCTAGATCATAATCTATCTACGTGCCAAATTTCATTCAAATCCGTTCAGCCGTTTAAGCGTGAAAGAGGCAAAAACATACATACATACAAACTTTCGCATTTATAACATTAGTAGGATTGTACAGCTAAGAGCAGATCACGCTAAACACTCGAAATTCGATCGTAACTCTTATCACGAACGACACAAGAACGGTACAAAAGGTCAAAGCGTAAGCTGCACTTAGCTGTACCACTAAATACGTGTTTTTGAATTTACATATTTACTAGCTGACCCGGCGAACTTCGTACCGCCTCAGGATCAATAAATGGTGTGTTAACTTATTAGATGGTATAAATTCTTTTAATACTTATTATCCTATTCCCGACGAAGACAAATCCAAAAACACAAAAATCATAAAAATCGGTCCAGCCGTTCTTGAGTTATAAATGGTGTAACTAACACGACTTTGTTTTATATATATAGATATGCCAATTCGTACTTGAGATATCATAAAAAAAAAATATCATATAAAATGTATGAGAAATGTAATTTACTTCTTTTTTTTTTTTTGTTATTTTTTCCATGTTTTAATACTTATTATCCTATTCCCGACGAAGACAAATCCAAAAACACAAAAATCATAAAAATCTGTCCAGCCGTTCTTGAGTTATAAATGGTGTAACTAACACGACTTTGTTTTGTATATATAGATATGCCAATTCGTACTTGAGATATCATAAAAAAAGAATATCATATAAAATGTATGAGAAATGTAATTTACTTCTTTTTTTTTTGTTATTTTTTCCATGTTTTAATACTTATTATCCTATTCCCGACGAAGACAAATCCAAAAACACAAAAATCATAAAAATCTGTCCAGCCGTTCTTGAGTTATAAATGGTGTAACTAACACGACTTTGTTTTATATATATAGATATGCCAATTCGTACTTGAGATATCATAAAAAAAGAATATCATATAAAATGTATGAGAAATGTAATTTACTTCTTTTTTTTTTTGTTATTTTTTCCATGTTTTAATACTTATTATCCTATTCCCGACGAAGACAAATCCAAAAACACAAAAATCATAAAAATCGGTCCAGCCGTTCTTGAGTAAATTAATAAATTGTGTAACTAACACGACTTTGTTTTATATATATAGATAATTATCACTTGGTGAAGAAAAACATCGCGAGGACAACGTGCGGGTCCAAGAAATTACATTTCGCGTGACCTAACCTAAGAAAGGTCTCTGGTTATCGCCCATGGGTTGTGGACATATGACGGTAGTCGCTCTATGTATCTTCGCCAAATACTTTTTTTATACCACCAAGCTGCAAACAAGCATACTGCCTGTCTGATGGTAACAGTCACCGTAGCCTACGTACATTTTCAACATCAGGGGTGTCACACATGCGTTGCCGACCCTCTAATAACCTATTCACGCCGAACGCTCAGGTAGGGGACATCGCCAGTCCTAGTGAATTAGGGAACGGGATACCGCTACTAAGAAGAAGAAATTATTTTATACACCGTCGGGAGTTATATAAGCATAGGTGGCGCAGCGGTTAATACAGCGACTTTGATACCGACGCTCGTGGGTTCGATTCCCGCACATGACAACACTTGTGTGCACGAACATGTCTAGTTTGTCTTGGTCTGGCTGTTTTTAAGAGAGATAGAGCGCAACAGAGCAGCCCGTCAGGGGAAGTACCCCCACCTCGCAGAAAAACCGCAACCAAATAACACCTCCCTACAGGGTTGTTCCTGCGTGCGAGTGAGGGCACCAGTAACCTCTTAAGGAGCTGCTGTGTTGGCAGCAGCGGTGGCATCGCGCAAGTGATAATGTATTATAAGCGTTCATAGGTAGGTAGCCGCTGTAGATCAGGTGAATCCGTATGCTTAAATGCCTCCCGAAGTTGTATTAAAAAAGAATACTTGTTAAAACCTTGACTTTTTTAAAGACATTGTGTTGCCATGAAAGCGGTGATACATTTTGAACATATTAATATGTTTTTTTTATTATCTACCAGATAACGTGTCATGATTACACATTAGTTGTATTATTATTGTGATTCACTGTATCAGCGCCATACTAACACATTTCCCGCCAGTAGCCCGATTAGCTCAAATTTTGCCGCCCAAATAGACCTTTTTAATTCTATATCCTGATTTACGAATATGTTAATTGCAACTTTTTGGCAATGAAACTGTACCTTTTTTTATATATACAACGTCGGGAGGCATGCAAGCATACGGCCCACCTAATGTAAAGCGGTTACCGTAGCCTGTGAACGCTTGCAATACATCCAGTTTCACTCGCGCGATTCCCAATCGGAATTTGTTTGAATGTGACATCGAAATTCGCTTTCATATACCCACGTTTAGCTTGCATTGGATGTGTGGGATCCATGCATGGATGGATGAGAGATCATAGTATTTCATTAGCGTTACTGTGTTAAATAAATATACAATGATGATGCAAAAAATATTGATAGCTGGAAACGTGAATTGAAAGTGCATATTGACGAAGTTTTCTTCCATCAAAACAGCAATAGCCATCGCGATTGTTACTCGTTTTTTTTAGGATTCTGATATAGCGATACTATTAGCGACATCTTAAAAACAACGGGTGTAAGAATAATTTGTAAAATATTTTTTTATACAACTAGATTGGCAAACAAGCATGCTGCCCGCATCATATGGTAAGTGGTCACCGCAGCTTATTGACGCTCGCAACACCACGAGGATGATTTGCTCGCGCGCTGCCAAATTTTTGGACCTAAGGATGTTTCTTCATAGTACCGAGTTTGTTTTCTACTACGTCGGGAGGCATACAAGCATACGGCCCACCTGATGTATAGCCTATTAACGCTTGCGATATATTAAGTATCACTCGCGCGATGGCTCCTCTGCTGCTCACATAGCGACTCCTTGGGAGCTTACTGGTGACCTCATTCACACGCAGGAACACAACAACCCTCTAGGAAGTTGTTATTTGACTGCCGGTTTTCTGACATGTGGAGGTACTTCCCCGGACGGGCTGCTTTGATGCGCCCTACCGCTCTTAAAACATCCAGACCAACAGCCATGTTCATGCACACAAATGTTTGCCTTGTGTGGGAATCGAACCCACGAGCGTCGGTGTCAAAGTCGCGTCATTCACGACTGAGCCACCGAGCTCGTCCCATTCCAATCCAATTTCTCTGCCATATCTCACCCTTCAAACTATAACACAGGTATATAAATATAGCTGCTTGGCGGTAGAAATAGGTGAGACAGAGGTACCCACGTGGACGACTTTTGTGCAAAGTCTCCCTCTGGTAAAAGTTTGTGTTAGTCACGAAAGTGATCTTTAATCCCACGTGTTACGATCGATCACGCATTTTGTACTAGAACAAAATCCACCAGCTGCGGAGTGTACACTCCATGACTCCGTTCACATATTGTGTTCTAGTAACGCTTAACAGTAAAGTTTCAGATTCAAAGACAAAGTAATCATACTGCGGGTAATTTCATTAACACCAAATTAAAAATTATTCAATACTAGCTGCTGCCCGCAGCTCCGCCCGCGTGGAGTCAAATAACGTAGCCTGTGTTAATCCATATCATAATCTATCTACGTGCCAAATTTCATTCGAATCCGTTCAGCCGTTTACGCGTGAAAGAGAAACAAACATCCATACATACCAACTTTCGCATTTATAATATTAGTAGGATATACCTAGCAATTAGTACTAGTAAATGTTTTTAGTACTAGTAGTGGTATTAAAAACATTTATTGCGTTCTAAGTTAATCTTTAAAAACGAAATGCACGTTCGCTTTCTAGACTTTTCCAGTGTCATCGCAAGCTATAGGTCGCAAGTCTTAACGTACTGGTCGCACGAGATTTTTTTATCTATTCTAAAAGTTACATAGTTCAATTCTTATAAACAATTATCTAAACTGATCCGCTAATATTTCCAGTATGATTATTCTTGCCAAATCAACAGATGTTATTTTTGGTTTATACAACGTCGGTAGACCTGCAATCATATGCCCCACCTGATGCAAAGCGGTTACCATAGCCTATGAACGTTTGCAACGCATTAATCGTCACTTGCGCGTTGCCACTTATGCTGTTAACACAACTGCTCCTTAGAAGCTTACTGGTGACTTCACTCACTCGTAAGAACACAACAACTCTTCAGGGAGTTGTTAATTTGCTGCGGTTTTCTGTCTGGTGGAGGTACTTCCCCAGACGGGCTGTTTTGATGCACACTATCTTAAAAACATCCAGACCAAGACAAACAGATATGTTCATGCACACAAATGTTTGTCCTATGTGGGAATCGAACCCACGAGCCAGATCGAGAACTCAAAAGTAATGCGTACCTACGACTTCATACGAACCAAATTCGCACGAAAACGGATGCAGATAACTTTAACTGTATTTATTTCCGTACATTAATGTATAGTTAACTGTAGTCATTCAACACCTGTTTTACACACGTATAAAGGTGCATGTCCAAAACGTAAGGTTGTCGTAATAAAGTTGATTATGCGGGTTACCCAAGGCAATGATCAAGGTGCCAAGCTAAGTTACTCTGCGTAGGTAGGTCTGTGTAATTTGCTTAGACGTCATTTTACATATTAAAGCTAGGCTGTGATCGGCCCTTTTCAATGAATAAGTAACCATAAATACTAACGTGCAAAACGAACTTAACATAGCTTTCGATACGTAACCAGCATTAAGTAATTATTTGGCAAATTCCGCGTTTCATGTTTTCGCACAGTTACCAATACGTAGCAGACATTTAGAATTGACAAATGTGGTATTTTTTTCACATAAATAATTGCTTTACAGGAATATTGTAATACGTAAGAAATTAATCTTTAAATAGACACCTCGTTTAGAATAAATTTGAGATATTTATCAATATCAGAGCATCATGCATAATATAGCAGAACAAAACAGCGTTTCCACATCTATTGTCAACGCATTCAGGTAAAGATTCTTAACAATAACCGGTATTGACGTTAACAAAAAAGTCTCGTTCAACAGCCAGCTGCCGGCAAAGTGTACAAAATTTAACGAGGAATACTACGAATGATTCATTAAATGAAATAATGAGAGACATAAAATAATGATAACGTATTACTGCACTACACACGACTTGTACAATGTACGAATTGTACGATATCAATGGACAAGTAATCGAATTTACTAAATCCGAAAGCGCATGCGCCCTGTCTGTCACAGAATTTTGATTGTTTATCACTCTCTTCATGCAGAATAATAGATACTTTTAGTTAAATAAAATACGTGTAAAAATGGAATTATGTTACAATGTGAAAATAATAAAATACTCACGTTTCACACTACACCATGACCCATTTCACAGAACCATACTCGTTGGAATGTGGAAGTTCAGTCTAAAAACTAACCTTAAACACTGCGATACGCGTACCACTGCCGAACGAATGTCTCGGAATATTGTAACAATATATTTGTGAATATTCGGATAGAAAAAAAAATTATGTACACGAATATTTTAGGTTAAACACAACCGCTCCGTACGACGTGCTGTTGGCTCGGGTGCAGAGCGAAGTCTCCGTGCTTATGCCGTATTGGTGGAGACCGAGACAGACCGCACGTCAATTTTATCATACGAGGCGCATACGCCGTTTTCGTTTATGAATTGAGGTTATTCACAGCGCATGATATATCTCTACTGATTCACCGTAAAACTCTCCGTTAGGCGAGTCAAAGCAGCAGTGGAGTGTGTATTAACGTATTATTTAGATTAATTCGGTTATTGGATGGTGAACATGGTGAGTGGATTTGCCATGTGTTGGATGTCTGTGAGACTGTGTTCGATTCGACGTATGCATTTCGTTTCACTTGATGATAGAAGTGCAGTAAAACGCTAATGTCTCCTCCCGGTTCGTTAAAAGCAAGGGTATTGACCCAATGTTATCAATCATTAATGCGAGATAAGTACATATTTGCAATTTTAATTGCCAGTCACGGTTGAGGTTTAATAACTGAGTCAATGACTTAGGTAAAGGTTAAAGCCACATGGTGTATTTTTAGATAAATACTCCATGTGGCTTTCATGGCTTATTGAGATTAATTTTGCTGATACATAAATTTACCGGAACAGTACCCGCTTTTCAAAAATGATCACAGAGTTAGTTTATACTCGATTTTAGGCACTAGATAGAGTAGGTGTATAGAGGTTTGAATAAGAAATGTTCCACTTAATCTTCCCTTAATTAAATTAAGTAGGTTATTATGCAATTACGATAAGACAACGGAACTAGTAGGTACACTCGAGTTCGAGTAGTACACTCAACATATTAAATGATTGTTAATTTGGTAAACTATAATAATATTATAAACCTTTGCATAAAATTAAGAATACATTTTTTTATTTCAACAAAAGGCTCCTATCCCGTAACACCCTTCGCCAAATCGGTTAATTATACAGCAGCAGTCAAAAATCAATGCAAAAGTACCAAAATGTTCTCAATCTACTTTTCCTCTTAATTCTAAATGTGAATTGACGAATTGACAGCCAATTTATACAATGACATGACTCTGTAAATAGTTACAATTTTAAGAAATCTCACTATTGCTTTGGTTCTGTGATTGCTATGCTTCCTTATCTCTTTTTTTGCTGAAAAATTTGCTGAAAATTGATGAATTGTGCAAGACTACAATTAATATGTCACAGAAATATTTTTTTAATTACAAACGGTGCGAATGGGGATCCATTCCTAAAACTGCTGTCTGCATCTGTCAGTCTGATCGTCCGTCTGTCATAGGGATCTTTTGAATATGTAGACACTAAAATTTTTTACAAAGAATTTAAGTATTGCTGAGACCGCTATATCTACAAATAATAAATTAAAAACTGAGGGCATTCCCATGCATTAAACGCGTTTCATCGGCGTATTTTTACAGTGTGGTGCGGTTTTTTTAGTAATATATACTACAGATAAAAATATAGAAAGTCCCTATTAAATCGACAAGCAACAAAAAGCAATAAAAAGTGCTCTGACTGTTTGAAACACGAGTGAGGTATGCTAGGATCGAGTCATGTGGCGGTCCCTTCGAGGTATGTTACTTCACGTGAAGATAAAGATAGACAGACAGACAAGTACGAAGTAACACGTGTTGTTGTGTTATTTATTACCACAAGAGGAATGGAAAAAGGGTTATAAACGCACTAAAAATTGCCAATAAAACCTATTCAAATTAGAATATGACTAAAATCGTTCAAATGTACGAGTATGTATGTAATTTATTGTCGCAAAGGTATAATTCAGTTTCCTTGAATTAGAATTATTTATTTGCATTAAACATCTATGAATATACAAGCTCTCGGTAAAACATAATACTGGTACATCATATTTCGCCAGAAACTTTGGAATTTCCATAACAGAGTAAAAAACTCTCTCTTTCAACCATTTTGTTATATCTCTTCTAAATAAGTTAGCCTTAAGATTTTTTATTTTACTAGATATTGGATTATATGTACTTGTAAGCACGTTACATAACGTTGCATACAATAAAGTTCAAGCCAAGAAGTTAAACATAAGCTAAGTTATTATTGATAATTATATAAAAAAATCTATCTGATTTATAGATATGAGGCACTAAAAGGTGTTGTTACTTCGCGTGTCGGTCAAAGTTAAGCAACGTCGACTGCTGCCTGGGTAGGTAAAGCAAACGTTGAATACCTACTCCCTGGGTAGATCCTGTGGTAGCAGCGGAGGTGAGGAAATATCCTTCATACGATTACATGCACACTCCTTACAGTTTTAATTTACTATATCTTACTTTTATTATAACATTTAAAGTAGAAAGTAATAAAAAACAATCACAGAGGAAAAGCTTTTTATACTTAGTATATATTATTCATTTATTACTGTATTTAATCTGTAATTCTGGAACTTTTCCTTCAAACACTTTTACAATTCGTACCAACGAACTAGTCCCGTAATATTATTGACAACTTGCTAACATTTTTCGAAATCATGTTTTTGGACTTCAATATTCATTCATACTTAATTTTCATAAAAAAAGAGATTTGAATACCCGCTACATGATCTTTGATCACTCGAAAGTAAAAGTAAACTTTCAACAAGTAACAGAAAACAACGAGAGAAAAAGGTACATATAATACAGTTTAATTATTCCATTTTAATTATGAAGAAACAAATCATCTATGAAACTGCGTTGGTTTGCATTCCCACGCTGCACACCTGAATATGGTATGATGGAATAAATTACTGTCAGCTTTATGATGCTATGTCTTAATATGAATTATAAGTAAGTAGGTATCTAATTTTAAGAGCATATTGCAAGCTGTTCACAAGGCCGTGTTCACAGAGCATCTGTTTCGTTCGAAGCAATACGCTTGAGACTTGAATTTCTACTAGTAGTGCTAGTGCAGTCAATATGGTATAAAAATAGGTCGAATTGAATTTTTTTTTTAATAACATCCGATCAGGCTGAAACAGGATGCATTTGATGGGGAAAAATATGTAGACAAAAGGACCCCAAATTAATTTTGTCTACAACTTATTCACCCCCCCCCCCCCCCCCCCCAAATAAATAAAAATTGAGAAAATAATTGAACAATACGGCCGAAAAGGCCTGAAAATGTCAATTCGGGGAATTTCAAGGTCGCTGATCACGATCATTTTTTGAAAATATCCATCAGAATTGGATGAAACGGTGGACTCGGGGGTTTTTTGGGATCGCTGATTACGATTCCGACTTCAGAATTCCAAAAATACCCCACCTCTAATATTTTTTTTGAAAAAAGGTTTTTTTTTAATTAGTCTCCAATGCTGTTCATTTAGCATTTTTTGAAAAATCCATCAGATACGGGTGTTTTGGGGTCGCTTTTTACGATCATCATAATCAGCGATCCCAAAAACCCCCAAATCTGATGGTTTTTTTTTCAAAAAAATAATTAGATTTTATATTATTAAGGTAATTTAGATTACCGTATTGACTCCACTCCGCTCTCCTCCGCATTAAAGTCAGTGGATATGTCAAGTTTGGCGTACGGTGTATAATATAATCATTGTTTTCTTATAAAGATTGTATGAGAGAGGTTCAGTACCTACACGAAAACAAGCAACTTTTCTGTTAGGTCACACATCAAATCACATAAACAATGAATTTTTTGATTATCTAACACAATACATTTCTTCTTCGCCAATGGTCATTTTCGAAATGCTAGTAGATTAAAAAAATCGGCCAAGTGCGAGTCGGACTCGCGCACGAAGGGTTCCGTATCATTATCTATAAAAACGGCAAAAAAATCACGTTTTTTGTGTGGGAGCCCTTAAATATTGGATTTATTTTGATTTAATTTTTTATTCTTAAAGTGAATATATAACTAAATATTCTTTGAATATTTCAAGTGTCTACCTGTTGCCGTTATCAATATCGAGCAAAAATGAGCAAAAAAATCGGCCAAGTGCGAGTCGGACTCGCACATGAAGGGTTCCGTACCATTATCGATAAAAACGGCAAAAAAATCACGTTTGTTGTATAGGAGCCCCCTTAAATTTTTATTTTATTCTATTTTTTAGTATTTGTTGTTATAGCGGCAATAGAAATACATCATCTGTGAAAATTTCAACTGTCTAACTATCACGGTTCATGAGATACAGCCTGGTGACAGACGGACGGACGGACGGACGGACGGACGGACGGACGGACGGACAGCGGAGCCTCAGTAATAGGGTTCCGTTTTTACCCTTTGGGTACGGAACCCTAAAAATCAGGTTTGTTGTATGGGAGCCCCCTTAAATATTTATTTTATTCTATTTTTTAGTATTTGTTGTTATAGCGGCAACAGAAATATATTATCTGTGAAAATTTCAACTGTCTAACTATCACCGTTCATAAGATACAGCCTGGTGACAGACGGACGGACGGACGGACAGCGGAGCCTCAGTAATAGGGTTCCGTTTTACCCTTTGGGTACGGAACCCTAAAAAGGAACCTAAACTAAGAGAGTTAAATAAGGTATTTATAAGATTATATTTTAAAAATGTAAGACGTGTATACAGTGTAGTACACATAGTTTTTTATCCTTTTATACACTTTTTTGCATCGATATACTTTTTGGAGTACCTAATTGCTTACAATATGTTTAAGCTACTATTTACCTAATAAAATTTTATATAATCAATCAATATTTTAATTAATACTAGTTATAACAATACTATGCAAACAAGCGATGAAATTTGCTGGCGTTTCGTTTCTATAAAGCAGATGTAAAACAAAATAGGAAGGTACAAGATATTCTGCGAGATATAATATGTTAAGACAACTCTGAGTCTCAAACTGCAACTAAACATAAAGAGAGACATTTATTCTATAACTTGAACATCCTTACTATACGATAAGAAAGATCTCTCGAATAATACGGCAATCATAGGCTTTGAGAAAATATTTAATAGGTGGCTTTAACATCTGATATTAAGTCCATATATGGGATATTTCTTGATAGTGTCAATGAGTCACTCGTTCAAACAATTAATACGAGGTCAGTTATTGATTGATCTGGTGTATACAATTAACCTTAAATTTACGTACGGGACTAACCGCTATTTGTTTTTATGTTTCCTCGATACTTCGGCCGATATTTTAGTCATCCCGTGACCATGGCGTCTGCAATTTCGCTGTAGTATCGGAGAAATATAAAAACAAATCGCAATAAGTCCCGTAACTACATTATTACTGTAAACAACCGTGAAACACTAAAACCATAAACGTTAATGCAGTTTAGCGTTTGACTAGGCCTTGGACTTGACCACTAGGAATTAATGTTTCTAAAAGGGGTAGGGCGCAGCAAAATAACCCTACTGGGAAAGTACCTCCATCTCACAAAAAATGTTGTTGTTATGTTGATGTTAGCAACAGTGATAGCAACGAACGAGTTTACTTCTTGTATTAGAAGGATTCATAGGCGTACTGCCTGCATACGGCAACATTTTTAATCACGTGGGCTGTATGCTTACTTGTATGTCTCCCGACGTAGTATAGAAAAGAAAGGTTTTATACACTTTTTTTGTACAACTAGATTGGCAAACAAGCATACGGCCCGCATCTTATCCTATCCTATCCTATTGAAGCTCGCAACACCACGGGGATGTTATTCGCGCGAGTTAATTATTTTGAACAAAAAGAGGTGAAAAAAATATGATTTTTTTTTATAGTGAATACAGAAGGATGGCTAGGATACAAATGAACACAAAATATGTTTTTTTTTTTTTTTTTTTTGATTTTCGCCCAAGAAAGTTGAAGACCCACAAAGGAAGGACCAACCCACACCCGGGTGTGCATTGGTCATTCCTCCGTGAGGGGCACCCTCCGGAAAACGGGAGGGAGGAGGTGAAATCTTTTAAAGATACCATTTCGTGCGAACGAACTGATTATGTCGGATTTCCACCGACTAAAACACCCCCTGGGACTGCCTTTAGCCGGGAAGGCTACAAAGGCTTCATCTGAAGCGATCACCCCAGGGGAACGGGGTGACGCAAACACAAAATATGGCTCGCAGGCCGCTTTTATACAAAAACAGTTACACTTATCAACTAAGAGGTCTTATCTCTAATGCAGGGTGGCGACGTCTTGAGTCTGTCTCCGATATCGTCATCCGGGGTTGGTATTACTCATGGTACTGTATGACCGCTTCCTGAGGAGTGTTGGCAATTTCTCTCTGTTTTGGTGATTCATTGCTAGCGCATTCTTTTCTCGCGCTACGAATCTTGTGACCTAAGACTGTTTCGTCACAGTACCCAGTAATTTCTCTGCCACATCTCACCCTTCAAACCGGAACACAGCTATATAGCTACTTGGCGGTAGAAATAGGTGAGATAGAGTTACCCATGCAGACGACTTTTGTACAAAGTCTCCCTCTGGTAAATGATATGGATAATGATACAGTAATTATAAGTTATCAATATTTGATTCCATAGAATCTGTTATTCTCATACAACTCGATGCTATAAAAGCTTGTTAAAATCGGATTTACCATTTCCTTAGCAATACAATCTCGTGTACCAATACCAAAGTAAATATAACCTACGTGGTCGACACGCGAGCTTTCTACACATAAGATATAGCTACGTTATCACTGAGATATCTTTGAAATATTTATGGTCCTACGTATAACATCGCGAAACTCTACTTTTTAAGGAAAACTAAAGGTATTTCGACAGTTGGCCTACTTTTTAACATGAACGCTGTAATAGCTTTGTATACCACTAAGCTGGAACCATACCTGTCTGATGGTAAGCAGATAGCGATACATGTGGACATTTGCAACAACGGCGGCGCCTTTCATGCATTGCTGACCCTGCGCTGTAGACCATTGGGAAAACCTCGATCCTAGCGGGCACTTAGACAAGACTTACATTTTTTGAAATATAATCTTATTGTATCTTATTTAATTCTCTTTTTACTTTTTAGGGTTCCGTACCCAAAGGGTAAAATGGAACCCTATTACTGAGGCTCCGCTGTCCGTAAGTCCGTCCGTCCGTCTGTCACCAGGCTGTATCTCATGAACGGTGATAGTTAGACAGTTGAAATTTTCACAGATGATGTATTTCTGTTGCCGCTATAACAACAAATACTAAAAAATATAATAAAATAAATATTTAAGGGGGCTTCCATACAACAAACGTGATTTTTTTGACCATTTTTGCTCGATATTGATAACGGCAACAGGTAGACGCTTGAAATATTCACAGAATATTTAGTTATATATTCTCTTTAAGAATAAATATTTTAATCAAAATAATACAAATATTTAAGGGGGGGCTCCCATACAACAAACGTGATTTTTTTGCCGTTTTTATAGATAATGGTACGGAACCCTTCGAGCGCGAGTCCGACTCGCACTTGGCCGATTTTTTTCCTTTTTTTATCTACTAGCATTTCGGACAAGTTCATAGTTCTAGGTAAACACTTCTCTGTTATATATACTAGCGTTTTTGATACGATCGACGGCGTTGATGCGCGTATTCATGAAGGAAATACGTAGGGAGAGCCGATGAGACGGATATTAAGTAGTAACTCAATTCACCGGTACAGGTCGGGGGGTAAAGTCGAACGCGAAGCTGTTATTCGCTCGCGGATCAAGATCGTGGCATTTGTAGGCTTATTGGTTAAATTATTCTTCCTGTCCGGTAGGCTCCAATCGCTGAGAAACTAAGGCGCTAAACCACACAGTTTTTGTAAGCGCGTGGTGCCTTCATGCGCAGCCAAGTTGTTTATTGGGTTGTGTGTGTATCATTCGAATACGTAGGTTAAGGAACGTCGACCGCAGTATGTCTATGGATAAATATATCTCGAGCTTCGAATGGTAAGCTGTCGGTCCTGGCTGCTGTTGATAGACGATAGTCGTTAAGTCTTCGGGTTGCTTGAAAACACTGACTTCAAATCTGCAGTTATGCAGCGTCGCGGATGCTCTAAACCCCTTCGGTTGAAGGGAGACACGTATCCCAGCAATGGGATGAATAAGGGGTTGTGTCCCAGCAATGGGATGAAGAATGGTTCTTAAAACAATAATGGTTAGCGGTCGTTCGGGAACGTTTGAAGAGAGGTAGGGCGCATCAAAGCAGCCCGTCTGGGGAACTACCTCCACATCACATAAAACCGCAGCCAAATAACTTCCTAGAGGGTTGTTGTGTTCCTGCTTGTGAGTGAGGTCTCCAGTAAACTCCTCAGGAGTTGCTGAGTTAGCAGCAGAAGTGGCATCTCTCTAGTAATACTTAATGTATTACTAGCGCGATTGCGAAGTCTTTTGCGGGGTAGGCAGAGAGAACTGAGCGCCATAAAACGCGATCCTTACATACTTCACTCGCTTCTGTGACATTCATAGCTCTTTTCATGCACGCTCGCCGGTTCCTGGAGCTCCTGACATCACCTTCTGATAAAACACGACTAATTTGGTCATGGTAGGTAAACTTTGTATTATAGATCCCTGATGATTCCCCTACAGGGGAAAATTGTTTTGTATATAGATAGACTATGCATTTTTGATGATTGTATAAACTATAAGCGACATCCCTACGTGTTTAGGCTATTATCGTTCGCACGGGGCTCGAGTCGGCCTACTTATTTGTTTTTACTATGTGGTAGGTTAGTCTCGATCTCCCTCGGCTCCTACATCCTTCCACTTTTGTGATTGTATATCTGTTTCGTCATTCTTTCGTCCCGCATTCTTTCTACATGTCCGAACCAACGGAGCATGCCCTTTCTTATCTTAACACCGACACTCTCTTTTAGACCGACTCTTTCTCTCACGTCTTCATTACGAATGCGGTCAGCAAGCGTTATGCCACAAATTTTGCGCAATGCCCTCATCTCGACCGCATTTATTCAACTTTCATGCTCTCTCTGCCATACCCAGCTCTCACTTCCATAAGTTGCGCGTTGGGATTAGCACCGCGTTGTGTACAGCGAGCTGTGCCCTCTGGCTTAGATTTCGGCTGCCTAGAAGTTTACCCAACGCTCCATTCACCCTATTCCCTGCACTCACTCGCCCCTCCACATAAGCGGTGTACCTTCTATTGCTACTAAAAGCACTTCCAAGATATACAATCTCATTCACTTGCTCCAACACTACATCATTAACCGTAATCCTAGTGTTCGTTCTGGTTGTCTCTCTTTCAAATACCATTATCTTGGTTTTCTTCGCATTCAATTCTAAGCCTTTCTTCATACAATCATTTTTCATTGTTGTAACTAGTGTTTGCAGTTCGGATGGTGATTCTACTATTAATACCGTCTCATTTGCATAAAGCAGGTATTAACCAGTGAGTCACCCATTCCCACATTCATATTTATTTTTCCCTGAAGACAACTGTCCAGATACAGGATGAATAGCCGAGCCGACAGCACGCATCCCTTTTTTTTTTTTCTTTTTTTTGTGACGCGGGGAAAAATGCTTTACGCACACCACCGGCACCTGGGTGGCCTCCGGTGGTAGTGTGGGACTCCCCGTCGGCTGTCCGACGGTATACCCACTAAACAACCCCGCGAATTGCCATCGGCTGCGTTGGTGTGGTGCCCCGGATCTGTCAGCAACAGGGCACCACTGCGACTGGCCAGCCCCTCAGAAGGGGCCGGACTTCTCCAATCTAGGGGCCATCCCGGCAAATTGGGACGGCCCCTCCGGCGGCGGGACCACTATGGGGCCAGGTTCCCATCCTGACCCCTAGTCCCACATATTAGGGAGGCGGCAGTAGCGCAGCTAAGTAGCGCCTACGCCGCACTCCCGTCCGCCGTCTCCGAAGCGGGACAGCTTCAGGATCATCTTCCCTGTCCCGCTCCGAGGCCTCCTTCTGCGACATGACTATCTCGCAGAAGGAGGCCATTGCCTCCCAGGACCTGTCACTCTCGAGCATGGAGCGGACCACGCTCGGTAGTGAGAGGTCCGCACCTCCCAGCACGGACACCAGATCGCGGCGCTGCCGAGACCACATGAGACACTGCTCCAGATTGACAGCACGCATCCCTGTCTGACACCAATGTTGACATCAAACCAGGGCGACAAGCTGCCGTCCACCCGCACACATGCTGTACAATCCTCATAAGTGGATTGCACAGCAGTAGGTCACTGTCAACCCCATATCTGGGCAAAATGTTTCAGAGATTCTTTCGCCCCTATCAAATGCTTTCTCAAAGACCACAAAACTTAAAATACATATATACATTACAATAATATGATACATACATTTATACGATATATACAAAACGTTTTAGAAACATATTTTGTATGGCCGCCGATGTTGTATAAAAAAAAAACGTTCCTTTTCATGCATATTTCAAATGTGAAATGGAGTGAAATTTAAAAGTTCTTTAAACATTTCTTTTTTTCATATGCTTTAATCAAATTGTGGGGTAGGCTGAGGAAACCGGTCGCTTTGTGACTCGGTCCTTACACGCGTACTTCTACGCGACACTAGCTTGTATTACATTCATAATGTTTTTCATGCACGTTCACTAGTTAATAAACAAAAAATCAGACCAGTCAAATGATGAAAATTCAAACCAGTCAAATAATAAAAATTCAGACCAATCAAATGATAAAAATTCAATCCAGTCAAATAATAAAAATTCAGACCAATCAAATGATAAAAGTTCAAACCATTCAAATAATAAAAATTCAGACCAATCAAATGATAAAAATTTTGACCAGTCAAATGATAAAAATTCAGACCAATCAAATGATAAAAATTCAGACCAATCAAATAATAAAAATTCGAGTTCGTGTCAACGTTTTATGATATGCTAAATTGAAGTCTGCATCTCAGTTACCAGTTTTACCAGAGGGAGACTTTGTACAAAAGTCGTCTGCGTGGCTACCTCTGTCTCAACTATTTCTACCGCCAAACAGCTATATTTATAAAGCTGTGTTCCGGTTTGAAGGGTGAGATATGGCAGAGAAATTACTGGGTACTGTGACGAAACAGCCTGAGGTCACAAGATTGGCAGCGCGCGAGTAACAACCCCGCGAACGTCAATAGACTGAGGCGATCGCCTTACATCGAATGCGGGCCGCATGCTTGTTTGACAATCTAGTTGTATAAAAAAATTGTAATCTGCACTTAGCATTTAGAGAGGGTACATCCCTCCTAGTACTACTAGGGAGGTTACTTGCGGAAAACCGCAGCCAAATACCTGATAAGTTGTTGTATTTCGGTGAGTGAGTGATGTCACTAGTAAGCTACTGAGGAGTCGCCGTGGTGCAAAGTGCGAGCGATATTTCCTGTATTGCAAGCACTTATAGGCGTCAGTAACCACTTCTGTTTGCGTAGGCCGTATGATTACACTGCTTCCGACGTTATGGAAAATAAACCGGCCAAAGTGCGAGTCGGTCTCACGCACTTTGGGTTCCGTACAAACTTGTAGGTACCTGCTGGATTGAGGGAGAAACTGAAATTTGCCGTTGGAAAACTGTTGTCTTCGTACATCGGCATAAGACACGGTTAGTTTACCAACTGAAAATAAGTTTATCAAACTTAGTTTAAGTTGGTGAAACGCTTGTAGACCGTATTCGCAATCACGATGTCAGAAACAGAGCTGGTCTAAAAGAGAGTGTCGGTGTTAAAATAAGCAGAGTCATGTTCCGTCGGTTCGGACATGTAGAAAGTATACAGGAATAAAGAATTATGATACAGATATACCCGAAAGTAGAAGGATGTAGGAGCCGAGAAAGGCCAAGACTTACCTACTATGACCAAGCTGTTCGTGTTTTATCAGAAGGTGATGTCAGAAGCCTTAAAAACCGGCAAGCGTGTATAAGAAGACCAATGAATGCTAAAGAAGCGAGTGAGGTTTGTAAGGATCGAGTCATGTGGCGCTCGGTTCTCTCTGCCTACCCCGCAAGGGATTTGCGTGAAGTTATAGACAGATAGATAGATAGTTTCAGTTGGTGACTGTTTCACAAGCTTATTTTCAGTTGGTCATTTAACCATGACATGTACGGAGACAACAGTTTTCCAACGGCGAAATGAAGTATTTTTTTATAATATTATTAAGTAGTATGTATATCTTCACGCTAGCTCCCTTGCGGGTCAGGCAGAGAGAACCGAGCGCCATAAGACGCGGTCCTTACATACTTCCTCGCTTCTCTAATATTCATAGGTCTGCTGATAAAACACGACCAATTTGGTCATTGTAGGTTAGTCTCGGTCTTCCTCGGCTTCTACATCCTTCCACTTTTGCATTGTATATCTGTTTCGTCAGTCTTTATACATGTCGTATATAACTATTAAATAGATATAAATAAATTTACGGTTTTCGGATTTTTTTCTTTACTTGTGCTTAAATAACATTGCTTCTTGCTTAATTTTGTGATTTTAAGTACACGGGAAGTACCTTATAGGTTTTGATTTCCTTGCGAGTGTTAAGTTATGCGGCGTACACGGTGAATAAATGGCCGTATCTTCTAATTGCGATGACTTAGAAGTTCGATTTTTTCATTGCTCCAAGGCATTGGCGACTTAATTTTATAATATTTGATATTAATTTAAACTTGATACTTCCACGCATTCCTGAGAAAAAGAATTTTGACAGACAGACAACGAAGTGATCCTAAAACGGGTTTCCTTATGAGCTAAGGAACCCTAAAAAATAATATATTGGCGAGCAGATAGTTGGTTACTTAAATTTATCTATCCACATTTCAAGCACGAAACCATAAATAATAAATAACTTCTTTTATACAGACATAATAATGCAAAAAAAAAACACAGTACTCTATCAAATGAAAGCACGTAATGTTTACAATCGGGACCCGATTGCGCTATGGCAAACAACCATCGGTACTCTAATCAATCACGTATACAAATAAACCAGCTCACAAACAATTGTATGTTGACCGACAAATAAAAAACGAATCGAGCATTAGAAATTATCGTCAAAATATAGATTGATATTCATTTCTACATGAAATGTGTGATGGCGTCGATGCCGACTTCTGTCTGATTGAATATGAAAGTTATGCAGCGTCCACCGCTGCCAGTCGACGGATGGGTCTACGGTTGAGAGTTTTGTATATAGAGTCGTAGATATCGATTGTTTTCAATAGATAACCATCGGTAAGCTAACGTAAGAGAGGTAGGGCGCATCAAAGCACACTGACTCGCTTAGTTACCCCCACAGAAGAACTCCGTGGAGGATTATGTTCTTGCAAGTAAATGAAGGTAACAGTCAGCTTCTAAGGAGCGACTGTGTGAGCAAGGGTTGGTATCGCGGAGTGCTACTTAATGCATTGCAAGCGTTCATAGTATACGGCAACGGTTTTACTGTTTTACATCAGGTGGGACGTATGATTGTATGCCTCCCGATATAAAAACAGAACGATTCGAGCGAGTGAATGGGAGTGATACCCGTCAACTCCTGTGGAGGGGGTGTGTGTAAACAACAGGGGTGGTATAATAAATTAAATCACCTCTACGTTTCGGGGGCCAAAGTAGAACATGCAGCTATTATTGGGTAGTTCAACTATCAAAATCGCGGCACTTATCGGCTTATTGGTTAAAACGTTCTCCCATTGGTCAGTAGATTGGCTGATATAGGTGCTGAATCAATACGTTTTGGTGAGGGAAGTCGACCTTCATGCGCTGTCAAGAGGTTTATTGGTTTGTGATCACGACTATCGGAACTATTTTATGAGATCCGCATGGCGGGAACCTTGTGAGACAAGTATATGCAAATGTTTTCTTTCTCGGCCTTCGCGTGGCTCTCATTATGGGGAACAGTGGGATCAACGAGTGCATTGAATAGCCAGCACGCTCTGCGTATCAGGCACAAACCAATTCCCATTATGATATCAGCCCTATTGGCGACATATAGGTAGTTCTCTCTGTAACAATAGACTGTCCCAGTGAAGTGATACATTGGCATTTTTGAACACAGGCAACTATGCAGCACAGCTTAGTTTTAAAAATTTTAGTACAAGTTGCTGGTGTATAATCCTAGCTATATGAAACTCTCTCTTTTGACCTTCTAATTATTTGCAATTTGATCTAACCTGCTTTGTGTGCTTCCGCCACCAATTATTTCATGCGGCCTAGCGCCGGCCGGCACCCACCCACTACTGTTAGTGCGTGCTACATGCCGACGCTGCCATGGCTGCCCCGGTAGTCTCTGCCTCGGCTGCTGCGGTCGTCCGCCATCTTGAACAGAATCCGCATGCCCCCACCACCACCGCCGCTGCCACGACTGGCCTGGTCGTCGCTGCGACACGTGTTTCGCCGCTCCACGAGGCATCATCAGGCGTTGTAGACGTTAATCGTAAGAATAACATGCTACAAGTGACAAATCCATCGCAGTGCCGTCCCTTATATTTAATTGAGGGTGGGGGTGGATGGTGTGAGCGAAAAGATATTTAATAGTGGGAAATGGTTTACGTCAGTCTGTTTGTTCATGAGAGTAATTTTAGAATTTTTATGTTTATTAATTTCTAATTGTTCCCTAATATTTAGTTTTAAACCTTTGTCTATGGTGTGTAAAATTTGATATGTATTAGTGGGGGATAAGTTATGTCCTTTGTCTATGAGATGCTCGGCGAAGTGTGACCTTTTTGGGCGATTGTTTTTATACGCCGATACGTGTTCGTGAAATCGTGTTATAAAGTTACGTCCCGTTTGACCGATATAAACGTGTTCACATTCATCGCAGAACAGCTTATAGACGCCGAATTTTTTATTGGGCGGGATTTTATCTTTAGTGTTACAAAGTGATTTGAGTGAATTATGGGATTTGAGAGCAACATGTATGTTATTTTTTCTAAATATGTGAACAATTTTGTCAGTGATTTTTCCCAGGTATGACAAACTCGCAGTGTATTTATTTGTCGAAATATATGGAACCGCGTACAATAGTCTGTTAACGAACACTACTCGTCTTTACACACTATTATTTCCTCCTCCACCTCCCAGAAAACCACAGCCTAATGGGATAAATCCGCCATGATGCAGTATTATTTCTCACCAAAACCATGTACTTACACGTTGTTACGTTAGTTATTGTATGATAACGTTTTCTACGACAACTACCTACATGTTACAAAGCTTAACAACTATTTTGCTTTTTTCCTAAAACGTCAACGAATGAAAACGTGTAAGCCCATTCTATTTCATCCAAATGGAACTACGCGGTGTACCATTTGTATCCTGGTTAATTTCAGTAGAAGATATTGAATAAAACATTAAAATTGCTTAAATTTTTTTTAAGTATATACTATTTAGGAAAGTGGTCTATTAATTGGCAATTTTATAGACAAAAAAAGGGGTGGCACGAATTTATTGTCTGCATGCGTATACATTTTATCAGAAGGTGATGTGAGGAGTCTTAGAGAAGAGTTCATGAAAATAACAATGAATGTTAAAGAAACGAGAAGTTAGATACGTAAGAACCGCGTCTTGTGGCGCTTGGTTCTCTCTGTCTACCCCTGAAGGAACTTGACACGAAGATATAAACACCTACAAATTACCATGGCAATAATTAACATGGTAATGAATACCATGTTAATTATTGCATAGAAATATCACTTCGTTGGCTATTATTGCTAAGCAATGTTCATCAGGCGTTTCGGTAATAATGCTAACGAAATTTAAACCACCACTTACCACTGAAATGATTTTCATCAAACGAAACTGGTGGCCGTGCCGGTCTATATCAAATCAAGTATTCAACTTAAACGAGAACACATTGGTATCTGTCTACTGCCGTTCGGACGCTGTGATAACACCGATTGATTATAAATGATAAAGTTTTTTCTTATACTACATCGGCAGGGATACGGCCCACCTGATGTAAAGCGGCTACCGTAGGCTATTAACGATGGAAATATATTTAGTATCACTCGCGCGATGCACACACAGCAACTCCTTGGGTGCATACTGGTGATCTAACATTCATTGCTCTTTTCATGCACACTCGCCGCTTTCTAGGGCTTCTGACCTTACCTTTTGATAGAAAACGACCAATTTGATCATGGTAGAGTCTTGGCCTTCCTCGGCTCCTACATCTTTCTACTTTTGCATTGTATATCTGCTTCGGCATTATTTCATCCTGCATTTATTCTACATGTCCGTAGTTACGCTACCAACGCCCGCATTTCGACCGCGTTTATCCTACTTTCATGCTCTCTCTGCCATACCCAGCTCTCGCTTCCATAAGTAAGCGTTGGGACCAGCACTGCATTGTGTATAGCCAGCTGTGCCTTCAGGCTCAGGTTTTTACTGCCAAGAAGTTTTCCCAACTCTCTATTCACACTATTCCCAGCACTCACTCGCCTTTCCACATCTGCGGTGTACCTTCCATCCTTGCTAAAAGCGCATCCAAGATATACAAACTTATCCACTTGTTCCAACACTTCATCATCTACCGTAATCCTTACATTGGTTCTGGTTTCTTCTCTTTCAAATACCAAAAAAAGGAATAGCTTCATCTTTTACAACGGAAGTGATCTAATTTTCAGAGATTCGCTGACGTGGTAGTGCACCAGACACCACTTTAACAGCTTATATCTTTTTAATCTAGATTCAAATACCAAATAAAAGATTCGGGCGTTATTTCGCGAAACTCAATTTACAGGTAATTAAAAAAAAAAAAATTACAGGCAATTTGATCTCATCATGCCAACTAGTGTTTGCATGCATCTAGCATATCACTGCTGATATGGATACTCCGGTCGTGTCTGCCTCGGCTGCTGCGGTTGTCTTTGCTAAAGCCCATCATCCGAAACATGAATCGCATGCACCGGCCACCGTTGCTACCCCGGCTGCATCGATCGCCTGTGCGACACATGATTCGCCTCTCCACGAGGCATCCTGGCGCTGTAGATCTTAGTCGTTAGAAATTCTAGCGACTAACACGTACTGAGGTATCAGCCAACATAGTAATATTAAATAAAATAACAAAAAAAATAGACATGTTTTATTAGCATTGTAAATATTATATTTGCGTGTGATTAGGTATCGCAAGCTTAAATAATAAATACATGTTCAAAAACTTTTTTTTTTTGCAAAAATTTGGCACGTATCAAATTATTTTGCGCGTACACGAATTCCACTTAATACATCTAAAATGGAAAATACACATTTTCAAGTATTTATTTTGCATAAAAGAATAGCTCTTATAAAGCGCTATGGGGACAACCAGAGATCATAACAATATGAGTAGTGGTTGAAAAGGATTTAGTGCGAAATTCGTATGAAAATCAGGTTCGCAATTACTGATACACTATAATATAAACAGGGAACCGAAAACCTGAATAAAAATGGCTTCGTGTTTCGTTCGCGCTCACAAACACTGAATTTACTCGTAGGTACGTAGAAGCGAGCGTGATACAACAGCCATTGTAACATATCTCAGTGTTTTAAGTGCGAGAACTACAAAAACCGTCATAAGAACGGTCAAAGAGTCTAGCATTACTACATTTTCGATTTCCCTGAATACAAAAGTAATTTTTGAAAATATTTAAATGACGTAAATCACGTCCCTCGCTTAAATACACCTGAACCGAGTTCATTTTGTTTACATTATATGTCTACTGTTTAGACATTATATATATAGCTGTAATTTGAATTTTTTTTATTATTATTGTCTTATAAATAAGCCTTACTTGCTACTTAAATTATATTTGTACTAAATGGTACACAGGCAGCAATAGAATATAAAAAAATGTGTTGTGATTTATCCATAAAGGTTTGTACATACGAACTCAGATTCTTATTAACGTAAAGTTATCATATACACTTAATCTAAATTATTGTGAAAAAGTTTGATCTTAGATGTACAAAAAATAATTTAGAAAACAAAAAGTACAGGAAAAGAAACCATACAACCGTTTGACTTAGGTAGGTATGACATTTTATAGCATATCGAAATACTGTAATTTTAAAAGAGTGTACCTACAAACTTGGAATGTTTGTTTTGGTGTAAAAAGATTCACTTTGTTATTTATTTATATAAAATTTAAAATACAATTTTACATTATCAAATAGAGACCACACGTAACGTACAAAACATTTTTGAGTACAACCATTGTTTATAGTTAATTATCATCTATATAAGGGCGATTTTCCTGTGTTTTTACATAGTACCTAAATTTGGAGTCTTTACTTTATCATTACAGAGGTCTGGTTCGATCGTTTGTTATAAAATAAGTATTCTTAGTATCTTAATATACTCACGTTTTTATAATCCAAGGCAAAAATATGTATAAATAATTATTTTCTTTTTTGGCATTATAAAATTAAGTGTCCAATCACTTGAAAATAATAATAATAATTTGTTTGTACATAACCCAACAGAACAGTTCAAACGGACACAAATAAAACTTTATTTATACATTTTTTAAGTAGTCTCTGGAGAGAGACTATACACGTAGAATCTCCTCTGTTAGCTCATTATTAAAGAAAGTGTATGTGCCAGGAGATTTTTACCACGTAAGGAATAGAAGTATAAATCGGCAGAAAATTGCAAGTAGTTATTTAAAATTATAATCACAGAATGCTTGAATGGAGTTGAAAAAACTCGATGATCCGTAATATTTGCTGTATTTTGTTCAAGTTTTGATCAAAATTTCAGTCATTATTCTTTAAATAAAAATATATACGTATTGCATTGCATACGTATTATGGCATTCTTGCTAACACTCAGGAAGTGTTAGAACGGCGGAGTGAATATTTTAGAGAAATGTATATTATGTCCAGGACGCTGGCACTGTGAATGAGTCTGTGACCGATTCGGCAGTGCCAGCGTACCAATTAGTTACAAAATTACAAATAAAGACATTGGCATGGATGAGATTGAATGGTCGATACGAAGTTTGAAAAATGGAAAGTTAGCAGGAATCGATATGGTTACAGCTGAGATGATCAAACTAGGTGGCACCTACGTTAGAGACGCCTTCAGGTTTTTGAGCAAATTATGCTGGAGAACCGGAAGGGTTCCGACTGATTGGAAATGTCCAGTCATCGATGACTGCACATTTGCAATTTGCCTTTATACAAAGGCAAGGGTTCACGTGTGGATTGTGTCAACTATAGGGCCATCAGTTTGATCAGCTTAGCAGCTAAAGTGTATGGAAAAATCATTGAAAGGAGAATGAGGGTAAAATCTGATGGAATGCTTTAGCTTTCATGTTTTTTCACTCCGCAATATAGTGGAGAAGCATTTGGCTATGGATCAGAAAGTTTTCTGCGGTTTTGTGGACCTTGAGCAAGCATTTGATAGGGTCGTGCGATAGAACCTCTTGAACATTTTGCCCAGATATGGGTTTGACGGTGACCTGCGCCGTGCTGTGCAATCGACTGATGAGGATTGTACAGCATGTGCGGCAGCATATTGTTAGGTTTGATATGATACCAACATTAGTGTCAGACAGGGATGCATGCTGTCGGCTCGGCTATTCATCCTGTATCTGGACAGTTGTCTTCAGGGAATAAGAAATATGAATGTGGGAATGCGAATGGGTGACTCAGTGGTCAACTGCCTGCTTTATGCAGACGACGCGGTATAATAGCAGAATCACCATCCGAACTGCAAACACTAGTTACAACAATGAAAAATTATTGTATGAAGAAAGGCTTACAATTGAATACGAAGAAAACCAAGATAATAGTATTTGAAAGAGAGACAATCAGAACGAACACTAGGATTACGGTTGATGATGTAGTGTAGGAGCAAGTGGCTGAGTTTGTATGTCTTGGAAGCGTTTTCATTAGCGATGGAAGGTACACCACTGATGTGGAGAGACGAGCGAGTGTAGTGTGCATGGAGCGTTGGATAATCTTCTAGGCAGTCGAAATCTAAGCTAAATTTAAAAAAAATCCATATTTTTTATTTAAGCCAGAAGGCACAGCTCGCTGTACACAACGCGGTGCTAATCCCAACGCTAACTTATCGAAGCGAAAGCTGCGTATGGCAGAAAGAGCATGAAAGTAGAATAAATGCGGTCGAGATGCTAACACTGGGCAAAATTTGTGGTATAATGCTTGCTGACCGCGTCCGTAATGATGACGTAAGAAAGAGAGTTTGTCTGAAAGAGAGTGTCGTTGTTAAGATAAGAAAATGCATGCTCCGTTGATTCGAATATGTAGAATGAAATAAAGACGAAACAGATATACAATGCGAAAATGGAAGGATGTAGGCGCCGAGGAAGACCGAGACTAATCTACCATGACGAAATTGGTCGTGTTTTATCAGAAGGAGATGTCAGAAGCCTCAGGAACCGGCGAGCGTGCATGATAAGAGCGATCAATGTTAGAGAAGCGAGTGAAGTGTGTAAGGACCGCGTCTTAAGACGCTCGGTTCTTGCTGCCTACTCTGCAAGGCACCTGGCCTCAAGATATACATACATGCATATCCTACTAATATTATAAATGCGAAAGTTTGTATGTATGGATGGATGTTTGTTGCTCTTTCACGCTTAAACGGCTGAACGGATTTGAATGAAATTTGACACGTAGATAGATTATGATCTGGATTAACATATAGGTTACCTTATTTGACTCCACGCAGGCGGAGCCGCGGGCGTGCCCTGTTGCTGACAGATCCGGGGCACCACACCAACGCGGCCGATGGCATTTCGCGGGGTTGTTTAGTGGGTATACCGTCGGACAGCCGACGGGGAGTCCCACACTACCACCGGAGGCCACCCAGGCACCGGTGGTGTGCGTAACGCATTTTTCCCCGCGTCACAAAAAAAAAAAAAAAAGGCGGAGCCGCGGGCAGGAGCTAGTGTTTTATATTTTTTATATGATATTACAAATTGATATTAGATCAGCATATTACCCTATTCCTGCTCTGATACTTGGTTTATATGGGAATGTATTAAAGTAAGAAGGACCAGTCCACATACGAAATTAAGTTATTTTAAGCAATCCTTATAAAACTATGCTTCATTTTCATTTTACACATTGACCTATAAATACTCACACTCTAATAGTCTGTGCCATAGTAAAAACTTTATCACGTTTCACTACTTCGTTCCTTTTTTCTGGAGAGCATTTCGGCTTCTTCGATTGTGTCTGGGAGTTTAGTGTTGATTGTTTCCGGCAGCGTGAAGACCAGGACACTGGCAACTAAAGCCAGACTTCCAAAGAATATTGCTGGCAGGTTGTCGTAGTATAGTGCCTGATAAAAAAAATATTGTAATGTTGATAAAATTGTATTTGGTACTTTATGCACAGGCTGTTAAAAACAGAAGCTATATTTTAGGGGATATTTATCCTAGTCTAGAATATGTGCGAAATATAAAATCCGGGCAAATTCTAATACATTATAAAAAAATATATATATATGAATTTACGTTTTTTTTTAATACAACGTCGAAGAAGCATACGGCAATCATACTTTAAGAGAGGTAGGGCGCATCGAAGCAATCCCTCTGGGGAAGTACCCCACAGAAAACCGCAGCCAAATAACAACTCCCTTGCAGTGCTGAACGTCAATTACGATAGAAGAAGAAGATAATTCAAACACAGTATATGGTTCAAACTAGTGTGTATTATTCAGAGTAATATAACTTATAATTACATGGGTATTTATACTATTATAAATGCTAAGGTAAATCTTAATCACGTACTAAACGTATCAGTCTAAAGAAATATATACATTATATAAACGTAAAGGGAGCAAGTACACACTATACCCTAAAGGGTTGTTCTGTTCCTGCGTGTGGATGAGCTTTCCAGTAAGCTCCTAAGGAGTTGCAGTGTTAGTAGCAGAGGTGGCTTCGCGCTAGTAATACTCTACGTATTACAAGCGTTCATAGGCTACGGTAATCGCTTTACACCAGGTGGGCCGTATTTATATAGACGTCGGGTGGCTTATAAGCATAAGCTTAGGAGCTTTTTGCTGCAGTTTATCTGTGAAGTGGAGGTACTTCTCCAGACGGGCTGATTTGATGCGCCCTACCTCTCTTAAAATATCCAGACCAAGGCAAGCAGCCATGTTTATGCACACAAATGTTTGTCCTGTGTGAGAATCGAACACACGAGCGTTGGGGTTGTACAAAATAATGTAACAGCTCGTTTCACCACTGTGCTACTAAGCTCGTCTGAATATTAAAGTATACCATTCGGTTCCATACGAAAGATTGTACATATTCATGGCATTGGCATGGCATTCAAAATATATATTAAAAAAAGTACGAAAGAAACTTCATACTTTTTTTAATAAATATTTTGAACGAATAGTATCTTGTGATAGATAATTTGCAAACAATTTTTCAGACATCGCTTGGCCATTGAAAATAGTGCCAAAAGTTGTGAATGCAACAAAGATCTCTATGGGAGCGTAGCACACTGATGCCATGTATTAACAATCATGTTGACTTGGCTCTAAAATGACGACTAGTTGCTTACATTCCGAGTTCAGTTGAATTTTATACATAATTTTGGAAGGGAAGGCTTTGATGTGAAGTGATTGTTGTAGATTATGAACACATAATAAGTGTAGCTCGCGTGTTACCGGCAGCGGTATTCATACAGTAACTCCTCTGGAGCTCACTCACGGGTGTTGTGTTGTGTAGGTGAGTACTCACCTACAGGAACACAACAATTCTCCAACACTCATCTGGGATCTTCGGTGAGAGGGAAGTAGCTCCTTTGTCGAGCTGTTACAATACGTCTTACCTTTATCTGTCAGAGATACTCATTTGTAAACTAACCTTATCTACGTGGTGAACACCACATACAGGTAAGGTTAGCTTTGACTCTAAAAATGATAGTGATGAGAAACCACGTCCTCTTTATTAATCATGTGACTGACATACAATGGATTATTATCATGACATATACTAACACTAGTAAATTAAAATATAAACCTAATAATGACGATTAAATGTTAATTTTCAGTACCTAGTCATTAGTTTCCGAGACAAGTCTATTGTTAGTATTCTAGTATGATAGCTATAGGCTATTGGACAATGGGGATAAATGAACATTGCTAACGCGTCTTGTGATAAGGGGTCACCAAGGAGACATTGGTAACGGGTCTATTGTCATGAATTGCTGTGCAGTAAGGTGGGTATAGATTCGACCATTCATAACTTGAACTGACCTATAACCTGCACGGAATCTTGTGTCAAAATTACAAACGATATCCTCTATTTTGGGGTGAAAATTGAAAGTGCCGAAATTTATCTCAACCATGTAAGGACGTAATGCGTGAATTTTGTTAGTAGGGACTGAAACTACAGGTTGATCTAATGTATTTACCTAAACCTATTCACTGCGTTATTGAAAAATCATGTGTTGTATTGTCATTACTCACGCGTTGTCGACTCTATAAAAACTTTTTCACGCCCTTTTTGAACACTGGTTGCATTCTCGTATTAAAACCTCTGCAAGGAGTTCATTTAATTACTTAAGTGTTTGCAGAAGAAAATCTCATCATTATGGTTTCTAATGCGTGACGATGAATTCTTTGCCAAAGGCGAACGGTACGATCGTAGGAGATTGTAGGAATCATATCAAACAACTCCTTTGAACACAACCCGTTGTAAATTCTATAGAAAGTACAAAGAGAGACAAAATACCTCATTAGATTTAAGATCGTGTTAGATAAATCAGACCAAATAAATTGTGTCAATATTTCAAAAGAATAATAATAATGAAAATAAAGTAAAGCCGTCTTATATCAGAACAGGCCATTGTTCATTCATTATCATTCATATACATTCAAAGTTCATTTGATTTGTTGCATTTGGCTACCTATATGTTTAATACCAGTCCATTAGCATAATAAATAAAAGGTATATTGAGTATCAGCGTTCGAACAAACTATTCCGCTTTATATATTAGTGTAGATTTCTCGCAACACAAAATAGTTATTTTATTATATTATTTTTAAAGCACTATCTAAAACTATGAAAACATTTTTCTTTAAAATCACATAACTCATAGGAGAATGTAGCTTGAATTTCATATTACAGATTAATGGAATAACGTACCGTGAAACAATAAGGAATGTTGTTCGTTTTTAGCACAGAAATATATAGATGTTTGTTTTCATCGTTTGTAGAGCCAAATACTAGCTTATCAATAAATTTGGTAACTAAACAAAGAATTGTACGCAGTAAACTGGGGTTCTAACCAAGTAGGCATATTAGTACATTACCTTAGTGTTGAAGATATTTCTAGTCACTAAACTATAGTTATACTTACAAGAAGAGGCGTCAACGGTGCTAATGTTGAACCAACTCTGCCTAACGATGAACATATAGCCAAAAGCGACTGCCTCACATTGGTAGGGAACACTTCAGATACGTAGATATATACAGTACTGTACGCTACTGTGATGGAGAACTTTCCTGATAGATAAATTGCTAACGACAACCATTTTTGATCTGCAACAAAGAAAAAGTATATTATATTTAAAGTTCTTAAGCTCTTTAATCTGGAAGACGTAACATGGGCACAGAAATCTTCATAAATCCATAGTTAAAAATATATCTTTTTTTTCTTTTTATCAGAAATTGTATTTTAAGGCTGAACTAATAAGTAGTCAATAATAGTATAGTATATCCGTGCTCTACTAATATCTTGTATATTTAAATCAGCAATTCTTGTATATGTATAAGTATATTTCGAGTATCCCGGAAATGGCACTAACGATTTGGATCAAATTATGTATTTAAATAAGGTTATGCTTTTAAGTTTATTTATGGGTCTTTCCTGAAAAAACGCGATTGTCCACAAAAACACATACCCACATACGGATCATGGTTACCCAGTTATTTAAAAGTAATGTATAAGGCAGTTCAGAACAGCGGTGGATTTTATTAAATACAAATATATGTTTTTTAAGACACGCTTTTGATTTTGAAAATAAAAAGATACTTCGATGGTACAATAACATAGTTCTGTCATCAAAGTTATACGAATATGTTTCAAATGTATTTTAGTTGAATACGACAATTTTGAAGCAAATAAACAAAGAAATACGGAGTAAATGGAAAAAAGTTTGTGAACAGAATTATATTGGATGTGTGGGGAACTTTGAAACAATTAGACACGTAGACTTATGTTTTAGTGAACAGTGAAGGTTTTAGATGTAAAAAAAAAATTACATCCATTTCTCTTGGAATCATACAAAAAATTATAATTAAAGATTATAGTTATGAAAATTGTAGAGGGTTGCAATTAATAAATGTATTAATAATTATGTTATTCCGGAGGTTATGTTACATTATATTTATATCAGTTCATATTGATAACAGATAAACAGTTGATTGACCCGTCCACTTAAAATAGATCTATTATAACTACTGGATATTCTAAAAGATGAAATATATTCTGTTGTCGTGGCTGCGTTTTTGCGTTGGCTTTACGTACAGATTGAAATGTTTGAATATTGAATTTGTAGTACTTGCTTGAACCATGAGAGACTTTGCCTTCCTTTGTGTGTTCTACCGATTGTACAACGGGTTGTGTTCTGAGGAGTTGTTCGAAATGATACCGACAGCTACTTTTTATAACCGCACCGCTCGCCGACGGCGGGGAGTTCACCCTCACACGCTTGAACCGCAATGGTCACGTACTGTGCGGTTGCAGAGAAGTTTTCTTCCGAGAACGCTCAAGCTGTGGAATGAGCTCCCAGTCGAGGTTTTTCCAAGGAACTACAGCATGGAGTTCTTCAAGAAATGCGTGAAGAGGTTTTTAGAGGGTCGGCAACGAATGAGTGACGCCCCTGGTGTTGCAAATGTCCATAGACTACGGTGACTGTTTAACATCAGGCAGTCCGTATGCTTGATTGCCACCTTAGTGGTATAAAAAAAACCATTCTTTATCTAATCGAACTAGATTATTTATTGTGAGGTTGTTCTGTTTAAATGTTTTTATAATGCCAGATACAATTACATTGAAAGTTTAATAAACCAGCCATCTTTACACTTATTTATCACTTGATAATACAGATCATAATAACAAAATCATTACGTAAAAAAGTAAATTATTGTTAATTTAATTAAAGTATATAATTTTGATTAGAGTTATAGGGGTTAATTGTAACATATATTAACCCGTCAAGGCCCGTTATATACACGTTTCCATGTTATTCGTCATAAGCGCCTGGTCATATATGACCACGCGGTGCTTTAATTAAAATAATTTTTCACCTACAAAATCTACTTTTGTAATAAAATATAAATAGTTTTCTTGTTTAATTCAAGTTCTCTTTTTTGCTAAAATTACCGGTTCGATGTTAAGTTGTGTATACAAGGACTTTTTTGCCTTTTTGTTCTAAATTTAGATGAAGATCCTTAGAACATTTTTATCACTTAAAGCTTCAGAATTCTATGCACTGACTGTTTTCAATGTAAATAATAAAAAAAAATACTATTACATTTCTAGTAAGATTTTCTTCAACATTTTTAGGTATCTACGTCGTCAAACACAAAAAAGAACTCAATATAAACTACATGAAATATTAATTTACCAGTACGATAGACATTGGACCGTCGCGTAGACTTCATTCATTTATTCATCCAATGTTTATTAAACAAACCGAGGAAACATCCAGATTTACCAGCGTTACAAACTTTTCCGGTGCCGCGAAAATTATTTACGTTTTATCTATCGGCTGAGAGTTTTAGAGGCGGATCGAAACAACGGATGGTACCACGGAATCGGCTTTACTTAAATATTCCATTAATTCAGTCTGTTGGGCAAACAGTGATCACTAAATAAACGAGGCTGTCTCGAAATTTCGCGTCCAAACTTGAACGTCGCCAAGTCAACACAAATTGTTTTCGGATTATCAAAGTCGCCTTTTGTGAACGTCAACTTATGTGAGATTACGCCATTTGTACAAATTTTGAGTCTGTTTTCGACAGTTCTGCGCCATTAATCTTGGATCACGTTGTGGATTTCAATTCGATTATTTGCTCTGTTGGAAGTTGTGTACTCATATAAGTAGTGGATTACGTCAGAACAAGGATATTCGAATATTTGTCTTTTGAAATATTAATTGAATGTTTCAACTTACCTTTTGGCAATAGTGACAAGCTAATACATAGGCAGGCGCTGATTAAATACATGATGATCAAAATTTTCTTTCGTCCAAATCTATCCAAAACCATTAAGCAAGCAATATTTGCTGGAATTTCAACAAATGCAACCAGCATAAAATTTACGTATTTATTGCCTGCTAAAGATACGGAATTAATTGAAAGACCATAATATACAAAGGTACATGTGATCCAAAGAAACGAGCATACAACAACTCTTTTCCGTATAATATTCGATTTGATTACTTGAGCAAAAGTAGATGATTTGGTCTCTATTTCTTCATGAGCAGAATTATTCACATCGTTTACATTTTTTTCATGTTGGGGTGTTAATTCATAAAGCGGAGCTAATAATTCTTCGGATATTTCTACTTTGTTCATTTTGGCTGCTTTCTTAAGAATTACCACGGCTTCATCTTGACGTCCTTTGCTTATTAACCATCTGAAGCTTTCATTGAGGACCCATATGTACGAGAAGACGAATAATGCCGGCGTATATACCACTCTTAGAAGATTACGCCAACTTTGTAGATGCCAAGCCAAACCTGATAATGTCATTAGTCCTAGCACGTATAGTATGTTTATGAGAGTGTTTCCGAATACTCTGCCTTTTGGACCGACTAATTCTATTGCTGTAACAAAAGTACAGGTTAAAATAGTTCATATATTAAACAAAAAAGAATTAATTTAAGAAACAACAAACGTCTATCTATATATCTATAACTTCACGCCAAAGCCCTTGCCCTCGGACTGTGCACCACATCACTCGATCCTTACAAATCTCACTCGCTTCTTTAACAAGAAACGTAGTTCTGATAAATAACAAAGTGTTACAAACAGAGAATATTATTTTTAATTTGTAAGTAGTTATTAATTATTTAAATGTAAATTTAGAATTTATAAAGTATGCATTGAACAAGTAACACTTACCCAGTACAAAGGCTGTGCTATAAGCGCCAGCTCCAAAAGCTGGTTCTAAAAATTCAAATACGAGCAACATTTCATAATTGACTGCAAACGACCTGAGTATCCCAAATATACCATTAAATAGTGAAGACACTGCCAAGGCTACTCTTCTGCCGTACTTGTCTGACATTATACCAGTCAGAGGCAAGGATATGAAGAGCGCTGAATTGTGAATAGAACCAACCAATGTACGTTTCCAATTTTGGCACCCTAGGTCGAACTGTAACAAAAATACAATATAATACTCCAAATTGTAAAGAAAGGAAATGTTTATTTTTATTTTATACAACGTCGGAAGGCTTACAAGCATACGACCCACCTGATGTAAAGTAGTTACCGTAGTCTATTAGCGCTTGTATATTAAATATCACTCGCGCGATGCCTCCTCTGCTGCTTACACAGCAACTTCTTAGGAGCTCACTGGTGACCTCACTCACACGCAGGAACACAACAACCCTCTAGGGAGCTGTTATTTGGCTGCGGTTTTCTGTGAGGAGGTACTTCCCCAGACCTCTCATAAAACATCCAGACTAAGGCAAATAGACATGTTCATGCACACAAATGTTGCGGGAATCGAACCCACGAGCGTTGGTGTCAAAGTCGCGTCGTTCACGACTGAGCCACCGAGCTCGTCTCGTCGTCATGTTATCGAATAGATGTGATTGTATAGTATTGAAATTATTATAAGGTAACATTATCAATAAATTACTTATGCTAAATTAACCTTGGTCAGGAAGTATGTACCGGACATGTGACTAAATAGCAAACAATGTTTTGCTATTTAGTCACAACAAAGCTATTTTTTAAAACAGCTGTATCAATTTTAATGTTCATATTTGAGTTATCATGTAATACGATGGCCTAACTCGAAATTTACTAATAGTGATATTAGTAAATTTCGAGGTAGGTGTCTCCGACATCGATAAAGAGAATAAGTAGTTAGGGATCTACTCGGAAGAGGCTAACTAATTTGTCTCTCGTAGTAGAAGTCGATATATACTTCAGGTACATGAAGTAACGTATTGCATATACCTATAATTAATCTATACATCTATAAATATAAATAAAATTGAAGTGTCTGTCTGTGATTTCAAAATAAAGCCTTTATCTTAAGCTCATATTATTATTTTCACGTTACCAAAGCCTAAATACGCATTTTTAAGTTTTTTGTCTGTCTGTCTGTCTGTTTGTTTGTCCGGGCTAATCTTCGAAATGATTGAACCGATTTTAACGGGACTTTCACTGGTAGGTAGAGGGATTGTTCAGAGCAGAATATAGGATACTTTTTATCTCGTATATATTTAGGGTACCTGCGTAAAAAATGAAAAACTGTTAAAATTAGGGGGAAATATCTTCCCCTTCGGGGGACTTTGCAATTTTATTTTTATTATTTTCATAGAATACATATTTTTTGTAACATAAAATAATTACGCATTTTTTATGTAATATAAATAAAATACGTATACGTTGCCTCCTGTAAAGGTCAATAGATGACGCTGTACGAAAATTGAATCGCTCTATGGTTGCATCTACGACCCTGAACTTTGTTTTTTTTTTAAACAGAAACAATTTTATGTCTACAGAAAAATAAAGGCTACTAAAATCCCAAATCTCATGCGTGCCAAGCCGCGGGCTTCTGCTAGTTATTTACTATATGTACAAAAGTAGCGAAAATGAATAATTTATCTAAACATTCACAGTGGTTGATACGATGAAACAGTATTATTTGTTATTTGTTTTGATGATTGAATGCCGGATGCCTAATCAATCGGCTCGCCAAATACAATGTTTATGAATGGTAAATGTAAGATGGTTAATTAGTTTATTAAATGCGAGTTATAAATATGTTTATATCAGTTCCTATCCTATCCTATAACTTCACGCTAAATCCCTTGCGGGGTAGGCAGAGAGAACCGAGCGCCACGTGAATCGATATATCTCACTCGCTTCTTTAAAATTCATTGCTCTTCTCATGCACCCTCGCCGGTTTCTGAGCTCCTGACATCACCTTCTGATAGAAGACGACCAATTTGGTCATGGTAGGTAAGTCTTGGCCTTCCTCGGCTCCTACACCCTTCCACTTTTGCATTGTATATCTGCTTCGTCATTCTTTCGTCCTGTATTTTTTCTACATGTCCGAACCAACGGAGCATGCCTCTTCTTATTTTAATACCGATGCTCTCTGTTCGACTAACTTTGTTTCTAACATCATCATTGCGAATACGGTCTACAAGCCTTACGGCACAAATTTTGCGCAGCACTCCCATTTCGACCGCGTTTATTCTACTTTCATGCTTTTTCTGCCATACCCAGCTCTCGCTTCCATAAGTTAGCGTTGGGACCAGCACTGCATTGTGTATAGCGAGTTGTGCCTTCTGGCTTAGGTTTTTACTGACAAGAAGTTTTCCCAACGCTCCATTCACACTATTCCCAGCACTCCGAGTGAGTGTTTTGTTTCTAATTGTTTCCTAATATTTATATAAACATAAAAATTCTAAAATTACTCTCATGAATAAACAGACTGACGTAAACCATTCCCCAATATTAACCAAGATTCATTGAATATCTTTTCGCTCACACCATCCACCCCCACCCTCAATTCAATATAAGGGACGGCACTGCGATGGATTTGTCATTTTAGCATGTTATTCTTACGATTAACGTCTACAACACCTGATGATGCCTCGTGGAGAGGCGAAACACGTGTCGCAGCGACGACCAGGCCAGTCGTGGCAGCGACGGTGGTGGTGGGGGCATGCAGATTCTGTTCCAGATGGCGGACGACCGCAGCAGCCGAGGCAGAGACTACCGGAGCAGCCATGGCAGCGTCGGCATGTAGCACGCACTAACAGTAGTGGGTGGGTGCCGGCCGGCGCTAGACCGTATGAACTAATTGGTGACGGATGCACACAAAGCAGGTTAGATCAAATTGCATGTAAATTTAACTTTCGCAAAATAACGCCTGAATCTATTAACCCAAATTTTTCCCAAATTTTTCAAACTAATATTAATCAATCTTAATCTACGAGTATGTACCTATATAAATAAAACAAAGTCGGGTTACGTTCACTATTTTTTAACTCGAGAACGGCTGGACCGATTTTTATGATCTTTGTTTTGTTGAATTTGTCTCCGCGCCGAATAGCATAATACATGGAAAAAATTAACGAAAAAAAAAAATTGATGAAAATTCATTTTCTCATTCATTTCATATGAAACGCCTTTTTTGATATTTCAAGAACGAATTCTAATCTAGGGTCGGCAACGCAGGAGTGACATCCCTGGTGTTGCAAATGTCCATAGGCTACGGTGACTGTTTAGCATCAGGCAGGCCGTATGCTTGATTGACACTTTGGTGCTTTAAAAAAAAATGTCCAATGAATATTTTTTGTTCATCTTGGCGATTGCTGAAACTCCTCTAGCGACAACAATGACCAGTTTCTTTTCGATTTGCCAAGGCGATTCATTTAAAAAACGAACGTTGCGTCTGATAAGCGTTATTTCACTTGGAACGCTCATCCCAGACACTTCAACGTCCGGAGCAAGGCAATATGGTTCCTGCTGATCATCCGAGTGTGCATTCTGCTGATGATTTTGATCGTATTTACACAGTTTATTCAAAGAGAAATGAATGCTATGAAAAATCTTGCGGTTGTTGCTTGAATGTTCGTCAGCCAACATTATTTGAATATTTTCAGGAACACCGTTCCTACATTAAATCTATATGTTTGTCTGTGTTTGTGCCTTGGCTTTTTTTCGAATATTCGAATTTTGACTTCAGATTTGGATTCAGCATAAAAAAGTAGAATAGGAATGTTTAGGAACACCGTTCCTATCTCTTAAGGAACATGGTCAAAATGGCCGACAAATTAAAAAAAAAAAATTGAATTGTTATATAATTGACGAGCCAGGTGTTCCTCTGGCAATGCAAGCTTGCACATTCTCAACTGGTTTTTTTTATACCTCTAAGGTGGCAATCAAGCATACCGCCTGCCTGATGGTAATCAGTCACCGTAGCCTATGGACATTTGCAAGACCAGGGGTGTCACTCATGCGTTGCCGCTCGCTCACCTATGTCAAAAGACATTTTACATCGAATTCGTATTAGTTCATTGGACCCCGATCTCGAGGTGAATGAAGAGATACGTAACCAGGCTTTGCTTTTAATCGAAGACATGTGGTACAACATGTGCGGTAGTTTGTTAGTGAAGTTAAGAATGCTACTGCTAAATTGTGGAATGAATGATGCTTTTAGTCGAGAATTGGGACATGAACGTGAATATATTCGAAATGCATTGAACCAACTAATTTGGAGCGAATGTGTGGTACATTGGTTGCTTGGTTGAAAAGGTAGTGTGCGATACGTTAACGAAGGCAATTGATGATGGAAATGGCTTGTTTTTCCTCGATGCGCTCGGTGGAACTAGGAAGACATTACTCATATCATTGAATTTGCCCATTTTCGCAAGATATCCGAAATTGCAGTTGCTTCTTCAGCGATAGCGGTCATGTTGCTAAAAGGACGCAGAACGACTCATGTAGCGTTGAAATCATCGTTCAACCTTCAAACACTCAGCAAGGATCAAAGTTTTGGTAACAAATAAAAATTATCATCAGGGGTGAATGAACAATGGCGCTTAAACGCTTATTGAAAGCGTTCGATCTGGGCAATGACTCGAGATGTTTGGGACGCGCATTGATTGTACTGTCTGGCGATTTCCACCAAAAGTACCAGCCATTTCAAGATCGACCGCTGCTGGTCAAATAAACGCTTGACTCTGTGACGATGTGGGACTTCAGCTGACGGCAAGTACACGAGTTACATTTGTAAACGATCCACCTGCCGCAGGTTTTTCCAAGCAATTACCGACTATCGGTAATGGTCGTATTCATGTCGACGAATCTAACGGATTGTTTTTGTTTCGGCCGAATTTTGCAATTTCTTCTTAATTAACTAACTATTTTGAAGGACAAGCTCATCAGCAAAGTGTTCCCGAGCATTTTGATGATCACAAAAATCACAATTGTGAACGAGTAATTCTTGCAGCAAAGAACAAAAATATAGAACATTCCAACTTCGCAATTCAAAATTTGCATTCATTCATTCAAATTGGCATTCAATTCAATTTCGCAAATAGCTTAATATAAAGTAGTACAATAATGGTACACTAATCATTTCGCTCAGCTCCTGGTCCGGACGGGTTGCACAACTTTTGGCTTAAATGATTTCATCACTCACATGCCGTCTTGGTAAATCAATTCCAAGATGTTCACTTCAAAGCTAATGCTTTGCTGCTATGTGAATTACATTAATTTTAATTGAGTAGTAGTAGAGTAGTAGAAGAATTTTAATTATATTAATTAAAATACTTCTCATTTATACTTTTTCAACATTTATTATACTTATTTTGACTATTAATTTTGTCTTAATAAAGAACTGAGTTCATTTCACCTAATACGAGTATGTTAACGCAACATTTATTGGTTCTGAGACGGTACGAAGTTCGCCGGGACAGCTAGTTGTTAATAAACTTAATTTCTAAATATTATACTAATCTTCTTTTTATCAGATTCAACTTAGTATTTTATGGTATCTTATTTTAGTTACATCTATAGATAAATGTTATCGTAACAGACATCGAAACAGACGGCTGCATTTGGCCAGTCTACTAATATGTAAGACGTAGCAAGATAACATGTTATCATTACATACAACTGAAATAAGGTAGGTATTCCTAGATAGGTAAACAGGTACCACCGCTGCCATAGATTAGTAATAAAGATCAATCAATTCAGAATGTGTGTATTTGTCTTTTTATAAAAAAAAAAGAAAAACCAAACGTCGGGAGGCATGCAAGCATACGGCTCACCTAATGTAAATCGGTAACCGTAGCCTATGAACGCTTGCAATACATTAAGTATCACTCGCGCGATGCCACCGCTGCTGCTAACCAAGCAACTCCTTAGGAACTTACTGGTCACCTCACTCACCCGCAGGAACACAACAACCCTCTAGGGAGTTACTATTTGACCGCGGTTTTCTGTGAGTTGCTTCCCCAGACAAGAGATAAGAACGTGAGAAGAGTACAATACCTACACTCTCACTGGTAGCATCACACCAGACCATAGAGGGAAGCGATGATCGGTGAAATCGATCCACCGGTAAGATCATAACTTCCCTTCCCCTTAGTCTCTGTTACATATTTAGATGTTTTTCTTCACACACCGCTGCGTAAAGGGTGGCACCCCCTTCGCAGTATGCGCTATGTTTCGCACCGACGGGGACGGATTGTTGCAAATCGCCTCTGGGAAATGCCTTAATCCGTGTTGCATCAGTTTTAGGTCAGAATTGCAATCCGTAGAAGCATCTGCCAATCTACGGATTCCAATAATAACATATCCAATTATAACATGATCTCCCTCGACAAACTCGTATTGTAAAAGTAGCAATGTATTTCATTTTCTACTTTAGAGTCGTATTATTGTCGCAACCGAAAGCTTGATATTACAAGAGGCATTATTTATCAGTTAACAAAGTACCGGGACGAGTACTGATAAACTATAGTAAACTCAATAGATAAAACACACCAAGTAAATAAGATGTTTACAAACATTTCTTAATGTATTCTTTTATCTCTGTATGACACAACCTATTAAAAATATCATTTAATACTACTACTTAAGCACGGGTTAAGTGTGTGCAACCCGTTTATGTATACAGAGTGAATAAAAAGCGAAGTACCTAAATAAATATTTGTTTTTCTATACAACGTTCTTTAAGAGAGGTAAAATAAGTCAAAGTAGCCCGTCTGGGGACGTATCTCCACCTCACGGAAAACCACAGTCAAATAACAACTCCCTATAGACAGAATCTACCAAAAAACTGCACTTGCCCTGCTGCGCTGCGTGTGTCAAAATGAATTTTGACGTTTCGTTATTCTGCTAAGCGAAGCAGCGAACAGCAGCAACGCTGCAGTAAATGTCTCGCTATTCTGTTAAAAAACCTACACTGCACCTGCATGTTTCCTACAATATAATCGTATTCTGATAAATTGTTTTGAAATTTGTATAGCGGTGACAGACGTTTTGAAGTTTATTTGTAGTTTTGTAACGTTAGTCTACAACTTTTGCGAAGTGAAATTAATATTCAGAAGCGGTGAATTATATTACAAAACATTTGTTTTGTTTTGGGAGATGTTTGTGGGAATATTATGATTAAGTAAAGCTTCTTTGGCGCGTGAAACTACAGGAGTCAATATTAAGTAAAAATCCAATTTATTAGATTAAATATGGTAACATGACAGATAGTTCATTCGCAGGATACCCACAATTTCAGCGTAGTTGCAGTGCCGTTATTGTGCAGGATATTTTAATAGAATACCCGTATTGGCACTGCACTACTCCTGCACGACTAGAATGACAATCGTAAACGTGCAGCTCCAGGATTTTATTAGAATTGGCCTACTGGAGGATTCTTGTGCTCCTGTGAGTAAGTGAGGTTACCAGTAAGTTCCAGCAGCAGCAGTGGCATCGCGCAAACGACACTTAATGTATATCAAGCTATCATAGTCTACGGTAATCACTTAACATCAGGTGGGCCGTACGGTTGTATTCCTCCCAACGTTGTATAAAAATAAACACGTCGCGTGTCGATTCAGAAGCATATGAGTTCCTTCCACATAATTCTTGTTACACACTAAACGCTGGTGACTTTAATAATCCGATTCTCATTTGGATTTAAAAAAAATGCTTCCCACGGTGGATACTTTGTAGGCTTTCTCGATACAAATATTCCATTATTCTCATTCGCCAGAGCCTGTTTGTTAGTTGAGGGCACGTACAGTCACACAACGAGATGACTGACCCCATTGACTGTCTCTATGTTTACATAACCTTAACTTACTGCTCATATGTGTTTAAAATAGATAAGGTTATATAATTGTGTCTGTGACTGATATAGTGTAGTCTATGTCTGTGTATAGTCTATGAAACATTATATTACACGGACAAAATGTTTAAAATATTTAAATCTGTAAAAATCTACTCACAAGAAGGAAACTAATAACTCAAAAACTTGATTGTGAGAACAAAACAAAATAACAAGACTATTTATATAAAATAAAGACGCCTGCCATTTTTTTAACAATTCTTACTAAGAAGTATACTAAGTGTAAAATTTAATGAAATTTTTTAATTAAAAACTAGCTTTATACATATAAGTTGTATATATTTATAGGGTATATAGGTTTTTGATATCTTGCATATGTTTTTAAGATGTAGGCCAACAGAGCAGCCTGTGTTGCTGTGTTAGCGGCAGGGTGGCATCATGCGAGTGATACGTATTGTATTGCAAGCATTTATAGGCTACGCTGACCGCTTTACATCTGGTGGATCGTATGCCTTCCGACGTTGTATATATAAAAAAAAAAGATAACCCATCAAAGCCCTTGCTCTAACTTTAACCCCATTTGATAGTTTTTTTATTCATTGTGCACAATATGCAGTACATAATTCGCTATATTTATTTTATTATGACTTCATATAGCCCATGTTATCCGAAATAATGTAACCTAAAAACACTTCTTTGTCGAAGCACTTGTGTTATAAAACGTCAGACATCTTATAATTAGATACTTTTGAATTCACACAGCCACAAAAGGATTCCGAAGGATTATGCAGACGTGTTACAAATTTTATATCTTAACGATTTGTGTACATAGTATAGACGGTAAAGTCTGACACAGTTACACCGCGATAATACATCACGCGATGCTCGAACTATATGATTATCACAGTCCTAACACGTGTTGATCACACTTGCCTACAAAATGATTAGGGGAATTAGATATCATGCGACTGATTTGCCGACAAGTATGTGATTATTTTATTTTGTATGCTACTTGTAATTCTAATCAACTACGAAAAGCTCTAACGTGCTGTCGCGCGTGCCACAGTAATCAAACACTTAAGTTAAGAAATGTTGACCCTAGTCCGTCCATGGAGGGATTTATCTACGAGTATTTCGAGTTGCTCTTGCTTTGAACGGCATGTTAAGCCGTTGGTCTTGAATCGTTGCAGTGGAATGTGGTGGACAGTGATTTCATTTGTTCACTGGCGAGAGGATTGTTGTGCGCAACAGTATAAAAGTAGCATAAACGTAAGAACAACAATTAAAACATTTAATAAACATAGTTATTTCTAATTTACTGAATCAACAAGGGAATTTCCAATTGGACTTTCTAACTAGACAGACGAGTCCAAGGAAGAAGGGTTGCCGCTTATATCGCCGTCTAATATCACTTACACAGGACAGACATTGCCTAGCGCGGTATCAATAGTAATTGCAGTTTTAAAGTATTGTTTTACGTACATTGTAATTCATAAGAAACAGTTTAATGTTTGGTTAGTTTAGTTTTAAATTGATAAATAAGTTTTTCTTATGAAACAGTAAGACTCGATTTATTTGTTTACAAGGAGCCACTTGTTGTTTACATTTATGTAAGATAACAAATAAACTTTTTTCATTTTTATTCGGTATGTAAAATACAAGTGAGTAAAGTCTCAATTAACTATTTTTCGACTGTCTCAATTAACAAGATAAGACGCAGACTAATGAAACTCACTAAGTGTTTTTTTATACAACGCGAGGCATTAGCTGTCAGCCAAGATATGGTAGTGGTGTTCGATCAGGTTTGGCATCAGGCCTGCTTTCGAAGTTACCATTGTACGCGCTACCCGAGGATTTGTGCAAATGGGTTGCCAGCTTTTTGTCCAGCAGATGCATTAAAGCCGTGGTAGGCAGTAGCTGCTCCGAAAGCAAGGGTGTTAATGCTGGCGTCGCACAGGGCTATGTATTGTGTGCTGTTTCAGTTTAATATCAATAATATGTTGTCAATTGATGGCATTCAATGTTATGCTGACGACAGCACCAGGGACACTTATTATACAGGCCGTGGTAACAATTCTCGTTCCCTTGTGGAGGAAAGTCGCGATGAAATTTTGTCTGAAATTGAGGAAAATAATATACTTCAGAAGACGTGTGACCTAACGACGTTCCGCGTGTCATTCTAATCAAACACGCAGGTTAAGCAAGGTCCACCGCAGCTTGACTATGGATGGGTTTATCTATCTCGATGTTCTCTTTGTTTCGAAAGGCACGTTAAGCCTTCGGGCGGTTTGAAAATACTGTATAATCCGCTAATACGCAGTTGAGCAGCGCAGCGTGGTGGACTATGCCCTAATCCCCTTCGGTTGATGGGAGACCCGTATCCCTGCAGTGGGTTAAGTCAGGAATTGTGTACTAAGCTTATATAAGCTACAGTAATCACTTTACTGCAGGTGGGCCATATGCCTACCGACGTATAAAAAGTATCATAAAAAATAACTCACATCTTTCACGATTGAATACTCTTCACTGTAAACGTAAGAGTTGCATAACTCTTTTTTCTCTGTGTGGAAGTCGTCAGCTGTACAAGTCACATCACTAGAATTTACGTCTTCCCTAAAAGAAAACCTCGAACATTTCGAAAATTCCCCTTTGATTTTCGGTATTGCATATTCAAGCCATAAAGTGTCATTTCTGACATCTTCACACTCGTTGATTTTACATCTGAAACAAATAAGAAATCATGTTAATTTAATACAGTATGTTATGCTCAACTGGTTGTGATGTTAAGGGAATTAAGAGAGGTAGGACGCATCAAAACAGCCCGTCTGGGGAAGTACCTCCACCTCACAGAAAACCGCAGCCAAATAACAACTCCCTAGAGGGTTGTTGTGTTCCTGCGTGTGAGTGAGATCGCCAGTAAGCTCCCAAGGAATTGCTGTGTAAGCAGCAGAGGAGGCATCGCGCGAGTGATAATTAATATATCGCAGGCGTTAATAGGCTACGGTACCCGCTTTACATTAGGTAGGCTGTATGCTTGTAAACCTCCCGACGTAGTATAAAAAAAATTCGTATATATGTAATGTCCAAATATACATTGCATATTTTTAAAGGAACAAGTTTTGTATGCGTGCATGAAAAGAGCTACAACTGTTAAGAAGCGAATGAGGTATGTAAGGTCCGCGTCTTTTGGCACCTGGTTCTCCCTGCCTACCCCGCAAAGGACCTGGCGTAAAGTTATACATACATATAAATATATTTTGTGTTTTTCGAAAGCGGCTCTAACGATTTGGATCAAATTTCGTATTTAGATAGGATTTTACTTTTAAAGTTTATGTATTTAGGTATTTTTCCTGAATAAAAACGGAATTTTATTCAAAACATATAAAAACTGCCGTTTGCGTTAAACCATAGTATCCGTAGCAGTATTTGGTTACGCCGTATGCATCACCATCATCTCAGCCCGTATTCGTCCACTGCTGAACATAGGCCTTCCCTCTAGAGTACCATTCGTCTCGATCCTCTGCCACCTGCATCCATCAACTCCTTATAAACGTCTTTATAACCTCTAGAAAGGTTGCAGGCCGTATGATTTATCTTATACGTTCACATAGATTGTGGTTCGAACTCACCGACAGCGCTGACATTTTGTACATTTTTGATCATTACTTTAAACGAGCAAAAGAGACGAGCTCGGTGGCTCAGTCGTGAAAGAGGCGACTTTGACACCAATGCTCGTGAGTTCGAGTCCCACACAAGACAAACATTTGTGTGCATGTACATGTCTGTTTGTCTTGGTATTTTCTATGTATGATAAGTATATATTTACAAAAAAAAATGTATTTACGTATGTTTATCAGTTGTCTAGTACCCATAACACAAGCTTCGCTTACTTTGGGGCTAGTGGCGCTGTGTAATTTGTCAGATAATATTTATTTATTTATTTAATTCAGTAACAATAACATAAAAAACGGAAAGCAAAGCTTGGCTGCTTTTAATAACAATAACATAAAAAACTTCGAGCAAATCTTGGCCGCCTTCAATAACAATAACATAAAAAACACCAAGCAAAGCTGGGTTACCCCGGTCGTTACGAATTATATTAGCAAATAATAGCATGTACAAGGCGAACTTATCTCTGTAACTGATGGTAAGTTACCGTAGCATGGACATTAGCAAAACCTTGGCTGGGAGTTCATTCTACAAGTTGAAAATTCTCTGGAAACTTCTAAAGAATCGCACAGTACGCTACTATTGCGACACTACTCGATGAATGTGAATAAATTCATCATTACAATTACTATTTTATATTATATATATGTATATTCAAGAAGTGATGGCCACAACAACTGGTCTCGGGTTCAAATCTGTTTGTTGTTTGGGTGTTTGCAAATTTATGTACCTATATACCTATTTGTAAATATCATTTGCTCGGCGGTAAAGCAAAGCATCGCGAGGAAACCCAGAAAAGGAGGAATTCAAGAGATTATATTACGAAAGACGTGTGACCTTAACCAAGAAAGTTTTGGTTTTCCCTCTGGGTTGTGAAGGTCTGACGGCAGCCGCTCTATGTAAAAATCTGTACCTTCGCAAATTATTAGGTTACGGTTACGGACCCCGCCAATCCTAATAGATTGGAAACGCTAAGAAGATATAGAGAAATACCGACATGGTACATATTATATATACCTAGTCAGGTCATAAGTTCTGTCAAAAACTTTTGATGTAATTAATGATACACTTTTTGGTAATTATGTAAAAGTTATATATGAAATGAAAGGTAATTCAATATACAATAAAATTTTAATTACATTATTCGAAATGCCCTCCTCCATTTTGAATACATACGCTTAATCGACGCGGTCAGTCATTGATCGCAGCACGCACCACATTTAGATCTATTTCTGCCGCTGCTTTAACCAGAGATGCTCGGAGAGACTCCAAATTCTGATAAGATTTACACAGACTTTCACCTCCAAATGTTGCCATATCTTGTAGTCCAGTGGGTTTAAATCTGGACTAGAACAGGGCCATTCTTCATGCCCGATGAAGTCAATTCCACGGGCGGTCAACCAGTTTTGAGTGCTTCGTGCCTTATGGGCTGGTGCAGAGTCCTGTTGGAATATCCAGTGTCTGTTTTTAAACATTGTTTGAGAAAGAGGTTCTACTATGTTTGTTAGGACGGTATTTTGGTAAACCACGGCACTGGTTTTCACACCTTTTTCACAGAAAAATACCTCAGTTAAGCCTGAGTATGAGACTCCAAGCCAAAGCATGATTGATGAAGGATAAAGCCCTCGCTGGACCTTCGGAATACGCGCGCTCGCTTATTCACAACTGTGGGCATACACCTTATCATTTTGTTTGTTGTAACTTTCTTCGATGATAAAAACTTTTTCATCCGGGAATAAAATTACGCGCTATTTTTTTCCCGCGTACCGCCGTCGCGCCGTAACAAAGCGCGGGATCTTTCCATCCTAATTTTTTTCAAAGGCTCGTTCAAAAAATGTCCGGTTTTTACGATAAGCGCGTAGTCCTAGGTCTTCATTTAACACTTTTTTGACAGTGGTTCTGCTTAATCCCATCTGAAGAGCTAAGATTTTTTTGTTTACGCACGGGATTTCTTTGCATTTGCGCCTTCACTGCTTTGATGACCTCGGTGGCACAGCGGTTAATAACGCGACTTTGCCAGCGATGCTCGTGGGTTCGATGCCCACATAGGACAAACATTTGTGTGCATGGACATGTCTGTTTGTCGTGGTCTGGGTGTTTTCATGAGAGGTAGGTCGCATCAAAGCAGCCCGTCTGGGGAAGTAGCTCCACCTCACAGAAACCGCAGCTAAATAACAACTCGCTAGAGGAGCTCCCAAGGAGTTGCTGTATAAGCAGCAGAGGAGGCATCGCGCGAGTGATACTTAATGTATGGCAAGCATTTATAGGGTACGGTAACCGCTTTACATCTCGTAGGCCGTGTGCTTGTACGCCTCCCGATGTAGTATAAAAAAAAATCTAAACAAATCTTGGAAGTGGAATTCAACCCACTCTAATTGTGGTATCCATTTGATTTTTAGCAACATCAATATCAACTACAATGACACCTTTATTGGTTCATAATATGAATAATTAATAACAGTCCTGGATCCGTCTCCGGTGATCGATAGCGCCATGGTGTGCGCCCGGATGTCGGTGATAGCAGCTGTCAAGACGACCGATAACACTGTGGCAATAACTTGCCTACATCAATTTGTCAGTGGGATCGTATGTATCGCCTAATAGCACGGTTTAGATAGACAGATAGAATAAGCTTTAGTATTTACATAATAATGGTTGCAGAAAATGTCTTAAACATTGTATGAACACTTATTATTTTTCATTAGGTAGATTAGGTTTAGATAATTCATGTGTTCGCCACAAGTGATTAGTAGATGCGTGCAAATACCAAAGCTGACTTTTATCTGCCTCAGCAACGACGTTTGTTCTGCGCTTGACAACTTGAGAAGAAGGTGCATGCAACCGCCAACCATGAAGAATATAACCCATGGAGTTTCCGTGAGTTCGATATTACGTAGTGACTCAACTCGCCGCTTCGGGTTGGGGAATAAACTACTACGCGCAGCTCTTATTGGCTAGTTCGCGGATCAATTTCGCGTCACTTATCGGCTTATTGATTATAATATTCTCCCATTGGTCAGTAGGCTCGAATAGCTGAGATGCATGTTTTTGCGAGCGCGGGGTGCTGTCTCGCGCAGACAAGTGTTTTTTTGGTTTGTGTTTGTGTCTATGGCTAGTATAGCAATAAAAAGCCTAAAAAAGTCAAATAACGCGTTAATGTTTTTATAATTACGGCTTAGCTATATCTCATTTTTTTCTATGACGCATTTATATATGCTCGCAGTTTACGTAATAGAACAAGAGTAAAAAATATATACATCGATTATAGAGGTATAAAAATAAAAATATTATATTTTTTACAAAGGAACCCTAAAAAAGATTAAAATTAAATACTAAAATTATGGTCGAAGAGTGACCAACAACATACAGAGTATGGTGCATTTAATTTATTTCGATTTGATAATATCACAGACTGTTCACTTTAAAGTACAGTACAGATTTAGAGACCGTGAAAATTACACTTTAGACTATGAGTTGTGTGGTATTACAGAAAAGTATTAAAACATAGAAATGCATATTAACATCAGTTTGATCAGCATAGCAGCTAAAGTGTATGGAAAAATCATTGAAAGGAGAATGAGTGTGAAATCCGATGGTATGCTTTGGGAAGCATAGGGTGGATTTCGTAGCGGCAGAGGATGTACGGATCAAGTTTTTTCACTCCGCAACATCGTAAAGAAGCTACTGGCTTTGGACCAGAAGGTTTTCTGCGGTTTTGTGGACTTTGAGAAAGCATTTGATAGAGTCGTGCGAAAGAATCTCTGGAATATGTTGCCCAGATATGGGGTTGACGGTGACCTGCTCCGTGCTGTGCAATCCACTTATGTGGATTGTACAGCATGTGTGCGGGTGGACGGCAGCTTGTCGCCCTGGTTTCATGTCAACATTGGTGTCAGACAGGGATGCGTGCTGTCGGCTCAACTATTCATCCTGTATCTGGACAGTTGTCTTCAGAGAATAAGAAATATGAATGTGGGAATGCGAATGGGTGACTCAGTGGTCAACTGCCTGCCTTATGCAGACGACGCGGTATTAATAGCAGAATCACCATCCGAACTGCAAACACTAGTTACAACAATTAAAGACGATTGTATGAAGAAAGGCTTACAATTGAATGCGAAGATAACCATTTTTTATTGTGGTATTTGAAAGAGAGACAACCAGAACGAACACTAGGATAACGAGAACACTAGGAGAGACGAGTGAGTGCAGGGAATAGGGTGAATGGTACGTTGGGTAAACTTCTAGGCAGCCGAAATCTATGCCAGATGGCACGGCTCACTGTACACAAAGCGGGACTAATCTCAACGCTAACATGGAAGTGAGAGTTGGGTATGGCAGAGAGAGAGCATGAAAGTAGAATAAATGCGGTCGAGATGAGAGCGCTGCGTAAAATTTGTAGCATAACGCTTGCTGACCGCGTTCGTAATGAAGACGTGAGAGAAAGAGTTGGTCTAAAAGAGGTGTTAAGATAAGATGACCAAATTGATCGTGTTTTATCAGAAGGTAATGTCAGGAGCCCCAGGAACCGGGGAGCGTGCATGAATAGAGCTATGAAAGTTACAGAAGCGAGTGAAGTATCAAAGGACAGCGTTTTATGGCGCTCGGTTCTCTCTACTAACAGCGCCTAATATCAAAGAAAGTAAAAATAGGTATGTAAGATGTCCAGTATCTGAAGAGTCGTCTTCAGAGTACAAGATTTATGAACGTAGAATTACGAAAGGGTAATTTAGAGGTGAACTGTCTGCGTTGTAATCATAATAATCATAAATTTATTTGCTTGAAATGTTGCTATGTTTAAGTAGGTGATATACGGTTAAATTAATGCTCCTGTACGTATTTCGTCTTCAAATAAAATTAAAATTGAAGTTATATTTATCCTACTCAATATAACTAATACTAATACATGCATAAAATTATATTAAATTATTTACGTCATTTCGATAATCATTAATAGAATAGTAACATTTGTTGGATAAAATAGATTTTAATTTAATCCGAAACAAGGTCGACGGTAATATTTTTAAACTATCTGGTAGGTTATTTTACATTATAGGTCCCATTCCGATTATACTCTTCCCTAACAATGCTGTATTATAACCACCAACACCAAGTTTGTGGACATACTGGGATCGTAAGTGTACTGCTCTGTTTCTTGACTGTGATATGTTAACAAACAAGTGTTGATGTGTTTTAACAATACTGCTCATTTCGAATAGGTACAGAGATGGAACGGTTAATATTTTCAAGGACTTAAATAGAGGCTCGCGACTCTCGGTGGTAATACACACGTCGATGTTATGCATCATTTTTGAGCTTTGAAAATGTGTTCTCTTTCCCTTGAGTTACCCCAAAAAAATATTCCGTACCTCAACACTAGTGCTACAATGCCATGCTGCTTAAAATGAGCTGACTATCGATCAGTAATTCAAGAAATTTGGTCACTAGTACTTCTTCAATATTTTGCTCATTGTAATGTACCTTTACGTTAGTGTATTTTTTTTATGGAAGTGAATAAAACATGTTTATTGAAAATTAATTTTTAAATTATTAATGTCAAGCCAGTATGAAATGTATGAATTATATTAGTTTCATAGTCAACCAAATTATTATTTTTTACCATGGTGGTGCTGTTATCAGTAAATAGAACCATTTAGTATTGAATTTACTTTGGTAAATCGTTAATATATATGACGAACAACAATGGCCCAAGAATACTGCTATGAGGTACCCCTTATTTTACTTTTTTAACATTGGAAAAGTACGTTAGCTTATATTTGGTTTTCGTTCATACTCTAGATATTTCAACATATTGAGTGCGTCTACTGAGATACAATTCCAAAAGATTTAATACATTTCCTTTCATACCATATACATCAAGTTTAATTAAAAGCCGTTTATGATTCATATATCGAATGCTTTGGTCATATCAGTAAAAATTGCACAAATAGGAATCTTTTTATCCACATTTATCATTATATTGAATAGTGACTCTAAAATGGCCATGTCAATTGTTTTATTTTTCTAAATCCCTTTTGTAGGTCAAACAAAATATTAAATTTAATGAAGTATCCGTAAATTGCATCTTAATTAAACCTTTCAAATATTTTAGAAAATACTGAAGTCTATAGGAATGCTATAGGCCTATTATTTGTCACATTCACTTTATCGCCCTTTGTATGAAGTGCTTTTATGATTAAAGGTTTAAGTTCTTTAGAGTATGTTGATACTGTTGATTGTAGGCACTTGGTGGAATTTTGAAGACATCGCGTTAATGTTAATACTTGCACTTGTACAGATTCCACTTCACAATTTTATTTAATAATTATTTTTACCGACCGGTTTCGCCTTTACGGCATTATCAAGGTCTTCTTTAGAGTATTTACCGTGTTTAATACACAAGTTTAATATGCAGTTTAAATGTGCGGCTATGAAATACATTCAAACTTTATCACTTTTGTAGAGAAATCATCACAACCTACGCTGTTTATATTTTTTACTTTTTTTATTAGGTTGATAATATCTTGAGGTAATCATGGTGACATGAACAGACTGGTTTTGGTTGGGTAAATTGATATTTGTTGTTGATTGATTTTATGTTTTTTTCTATCTGATCTAAGAAATGATTAATAATACGTCAGTGATACCTATAACCTGGTGATAGATCCCAGCCTTGAAGACAATATTTTTTTTATATTGGTTTGTGTGACAAATACATAATTTTTATCATATTAATATGTTTAATCCTATGACGCTTTGCAGTCTACTAAATATTACAGTCTAATGGGCCTGAAACAGATATAAACAGAAATTCGCCTAGATGGTTATCGTCGGAATTAAATCGCATGGACCAGCCAAATCATACAAAACTGTCAATGGGATGGCAAAGGATAGCGCAATAGGCACGTTTTGATTGTAACGTTAGATAAGTCTTCAGAAATGGAGGCAGGTCTATTAACATTGCGTCTTTGAAGTCTTTGAGACTGTCCTCTGTTTGGTTTGAAGTAGGCTTATGTTGTGTCTTAGTATTTTGTAGTTGCATGAATGAATTCAGATAAATAGTTTTGATTGAACTTTCTTGCTTTTAAATTGTTTAAATAGAAGAATATTTCAGCCCAGAGCTTTTTATGACTGATTTTCAATCAAGTCCCGATCAAAATAAACATAAACGCGTTATCTTATTATACACATAAGCTATTTATTTTTCATAATTGATGATTGTTATTTAACATTTTCTGGTGTTATCGCATAAAATTATGGTGACTAACAGAACGGAGGCTTAACTGTAGGAACAATATCCCTAGTCGTCCCGCAACCACAGCGCGCGTTGTAAGCTCTTTACCCATTGTCTCCAACGTTCTGTTGTATACAGTAGTTAGGGTTACATAGCGAAGTACATATTAACAAACTAATATTGTAGTACAGTACCAATAAATCTATAGAATTCGAACAGAACTTTCATTTTGATGCAACCTTCTACAGATGAGTTACATCACAGCTATATCAACCACGTTGGCAGCCCTGGTGATACCATCAAATCTCGAGTGCTATATACCTTTACTGACATAACCTCAAAATAGTGCGAAAGTTTACTAAAGGCAATCCATATCTAACGTGTTAACAAATGTACGAGTACAACAACAATTTGATGAGTAAATCAATTGTATTAACAGATTACAACAAAATTCTAACAACACGTAAACATAAATTTTGTTGTAAATGAAATTATACATCTTCATTATTCGCAATAGTTTTTAAAAGGTAATTAGTTTTATATTTACTTTCTCCTTGTGCGAATGTTGGAAAGTCTCCTAAACATGAAGGTAATTGAAATAAAAAAAAAACATTTAGCTATATTTATATGTATGTATGTCTTCACGCCAGATCCCTTGCGGGGAAGCCAGAGAGAACCGAGCGCCATAAGACGCGGTGCTTATTCTTCCCACTCGCGTCTTTAAAATTCATAGCTCGTTTCATGCCCGCTCGCTGGTTCCTAGTGCTCCTGATATCACCTTCTGATAAAAACACGACCAATTTGGACATGGTAGGTTAGCTATATTTAATTTCAAAAATCACATATATCGTATATGTTCTCAAGTTGTAAGCGTACATATGGAAAGATGGGTAGAGAGCATAGACAGTAATTTTATATAGATTCTAATTTCAGAATGTGTACGAAAATATGAAATGGGTAATGTAATATGCGTTCACATTTGGTTGAACGAGGTTTCGAAAGATTGGACGATCGCATATTACTCGTAGCACCTTCGAGCCAGAGACTACGAGCTTGGGGCACCTTGATCTTTGAAAGAAAGACAATAGGAATATTCGAAGGCGTGAGTTCGAGCTATCGTAAATCGCTATTGTGGCGTACAATGTTAGGTAGTTAGGAAAACCCAGCATGGCAGGCTGATGAAACAAGTCCACTTTACTCTTATATGTATAATAATTATGCATGTTACCGGTTTTTATAATATAGGCCTAAAACTAATAATTATTCACCTATTACGTATTCGTCTGCGATTCTAAAATAGATATAAAAACATATATGTTCAAAGCGGCAAAGTTCGCTACATCAGAAGATCACGATCTAAATGTCCGCAAAATACCTAGTTAGCCATAGAAATGTATATAGTTATTTTTTATACGACGTCGTGAGGCATACGGCCTCTCTCATATAAAGTGGTTACCGTAGCCAATGAACGCTGGTAATACATTATCACTCGCGTGATGCCACCTCTCCTGCCAACACGGGAATTCCTTAGGAGCTTACTGATACATTTATATTTAAATTATTGCTTGAGAGCTTGAGAATGCGTTCGTGTCCAAAAAATCTCTATTTGTAAGTACTTTACAGAAAAGTTTTTTTTTGTGCACGAAGTGATACCTAAGCTAATCTAAAATTAAAATGGCTGTCATTCGGGGGGAGGGGGTAAAGTTTAATTGGCAGAGCTGCGATAGCCAGCGGAGCCACATTACTCTCAAAATTGCCGTTTGGGGTAGACTGATGTCATCCAGCTAGCGTTTAGACGGTAATAGTGAGAAACTCCAAAATCGACACACTAATAGCTAACATATTGTAGTTTTGTATCCTTTAATTTGAAATTTAAATGTTCGTTGGTGAGGAAGAACGGTCCAAAATCGTTCCAATTAGAAAAGAAAACATATGGGAAAACGTATGGCCGGCCACTCTGCAGTGCAGAGTCTGCACTGCACTCCCATCAACAGAAAAAGTAACAGCACTCGTCGCTAGATGTCGTACAGGGTTCCATATATTTAAAAAAAATTAAAAAATAAAATACTTAAATATTTTTTAAAATTAAAAAATATCAGCTCTGCCTACACAGCTTGTATTAATATTTTTTTCTGTCGGTAAACTTAAAAGTTTGCGTAGTCGTAAAATAACACATTGTATATATATTATCTATGTATTCATATATACCTAGTCCGGTTTTTAGCTCTGTTACAAATGAATATGCATTTATTTGTTTATATTTTTTTTATGAAGAAATGTAATCTTAATAAAACTTACATGTGCATATTTATGGAAGTCTCAGCAAAAAAAAAAAATGATCGAAAACCCAAAGGTGGCCACTTTGGGTTTGACAATCTATGGATTTACGCACTGTTTCCATGGGAAATTTAGCCACTACTTGCTTCAGAGATTTATTAAGAGACACAATAATTAAAATAATTTGTAGTCTAAGGGTAATTTTGCTTGTTTTAGTGCTTTTCAATCGTGAACATTTTTTCGTCAGTAAAGAGGATATTTCTGTGTGTCTCCTGCGTATCGGGACAGAAGGCGTTTTGATCGATCCACTCTCTTCAACTGTAGGGATTGATTTAGAACATGTCCTGTATATCGACGAGAAGCGCTAAGTTCTAACAGCACGCGGTCGCTCCGTTCTTTTATGATCTTGAACAGAGGAAGTGTTGGCACAACTGTCGATAGTACGATATACGCTAAATACGGCTGATACCAAGCTTATGTAGCGTCATGAATATGACCGACGGCTCCATACCCACTTTGTGCAAAGCAATCACTGTAATCCTATTTTTTTTTAAACCCCATTTCATATTGAAATATGATAATTAAACACAAAAAAAATATGTAAAAGGCGGGAAATCGAAAGAAGTTTTTAACGTTACAGTATTTATTGCCAGACTAGTTATATTCGTATATAACTTCGCTACTGAGCCCGGCAGACGTTGTCCTGCCTTAAAATAAAACATAAGTACTTTGTACTCGACTGCAACGACACCTACCGGGTCCAATTGAGGATCTTAAACCATTCAAAGGCACACTCAAACATACACAAAAAATCATTACCGTCGGTCCAGCTGACTTATATATATGCATATATAATGATAAAATAATAAAATCCTAGAATCCGGTTGCAACACTACGTAATTGGTTCAATTGTGAATTTAAACCATCCAGGGATAGTAAAATACACATTAAAAATTTTATCTGATTAGTACAGAGACATGTTACTAAAGGACCAGCCTCGTAGGATCATTCCCCTCTGTCATGGTACAAGATATTGTGATCCATTGCGCGCATAAATACTTCGTGCGTAATCGATTCTCTGACAGTCTTGTAATCGTTATCGCTCAGGTAACATCATAAAGTGTTAAACTAAAAATGCCAAACTGTGCAGTTATGTCATGCAAAAAAAGGTCGAACACTTCTAGTTTGCAAAAATATTGAGTTACCTTTCACATGCAAGTATTATTTTATTTGCTTTCATATAAAAGAAATTAAAATGGTGTGATAACGATTAATACATGAGAAATCGATTCAGTAATCGAATACTGATGCAATTGAATCATATTCCGCGACTTTGGTCGCATATCTCCTATCCCAAATTAGCGTAAATTATACAAACTGCAAAACAAAACAGTCCTTCATGCTGTATAATAGAGTTCATTTAGCTAAAGACAAAAAAAGTATATAAGACGTTTCGTAATTTTGAATCTACCAGCTTCGATTTACGAAGAACTTCAGCTATTCCACAACAGACGGCAGGCAGCGGTAAGAAAATAACTTTGAACTGTATGAGCCTCGAAATAAGGTTGACATTTCTTGAAAACATTATTTTCGTTTCTATGTAGTAGTTACCTCGTCCCCGTCAAAAATGGCAGAATTATTTACTAACAGAATAACGCGTATGGCGAGTCCTTTAGTAACATGTCTCTGGATTAATAGGATTTCAGTGATATACACACGTATAGAATATTTATATATACAAATACATATTTTTTATAATAAACATTAATATACAATACTCATATTAATATCAATATTCATGATGTAATGTCAGGAGCCCTAGAAACCGGCGAGCGAGCGTGCATGAGTAGAATAGAGTAGAAAGCAATGAATTTTAAAGAAGCGAGTGAGATATATCGAGTCGCGTGGCGCTCGGTTCTCTCTGCCTACCGCGTAAGGGATTTGACGTGAAGTAATAGTATAGTATATATTTTTCAATGCGGGATTCAAGTGTGTTGGTTTCTTTAAATAAATAGCGATTATTAGTATTTATTATCTTAAATATCTAAATACATCTGAAGTTCGTATCAAATATATCTGTGCTATTTTAATATAGCAACCCGTTGTTATGGATTGTTGGCGACTAGGATGCAAATCTATGCAAATAGGTGCATCGGATGCGCTGAATGGTACGTGATAGATACAGGCGCTGCGCCTTTCAGTTTGAGCTGTCTATTTACTTTGAAGATTGCTACTCTATGGTGCATATTCATGTTAACCGGTATACGAGTAGAAAGCGATTGCTGGCTTGTAATGTTCTGAAATATATATAATGTACATTTGCTTTGCGATTTTATTTACTTACATCTTTACGCCATGTTCCTTGCACGCGATTCTATTCATTATTACAAATAGATAGATAAGACAGAATCGAATGTAGCACAATATCTTAGAAAATGGCGATATCACTCGTCACAATTTTCGTCTACGAACTTCGCTGGATACACTCCCAATTTTTTTTCCCACCACTTATTAATACTGTTTCTGTGTCATTTAATGATTTTTTTTGCTTCTCTCATCTTTTGTTATATGAGTGGCTCATCATTACCAGAGGAGGCATCGTGCGATGGATACTTAATATATCGCCGGCGTTAATAGGCTACGGTGCCCGCTTTACAGCAGGTGGAGCGTATGCTTTTATGCCTCCCGACGTAGCATAAAAAAAATCATGTGTACAAACATAGTGTTTTCTTAGATGCGAAGTCACGATGAGAATCTTAACGAGTTTAAAAGTATCCCGAAGGGAGTCTGAAAAGGCTCACTATAGCCTAGCTTATAAATAAAACGTACTGCACGTGTTTGAAAAACGACACAGCATAATTATATATATTACAACCTAGAGTGCACTATGAAAATAGCTAAAATAAACTAACTAAGGCACCTCTGCCTTAGTTAGTTTATTTTATGAGAATGATTTTATAGAATATTTTATGAGATGAGAATCTTAACGAGTTTAAAAGTATCCCGAAGGGAGTCTAAAAAGGCTCACTATAGCCTAGCTTATAAATAAAACGTACTGCACGTGTTTGAAAAACGACAATTGATCCAATATCTGCAGCATAACACAGCATAATTATATATATTACAACGGAGAGTGCACTATGAAAATAGCTAAAATAAACTAACTAAGGCAGAGGGAACCGAGCGCCACATGACTCGTGCATTACACATCTCACTCGCTTCTTTAACATTCATAGCTCTTCTAATGTACGCTCGATTACTTGAGCTCCTGACATCATCTTCTGATAAAAGACGATCAGTTTGGTCATGGTAAGTAAGTCTCGGCCTTCTTCGGCTTCTACATCCTTCTATTGCTCAATTCTTTTTACAGCATATGCGTCGGCGCTGTTTACTTAAACCTAATATTTTCATGGGGGGATGTATACATGTATGTATATCTTCACACCATGTCCCTTGCGGGGTAGGCAGAGAGAACGCCTTGCCTGCACATGTGTTCCCTCCTTCCTACAATATGGGATCCTTCAAACGAAGCGTGAAGAAGCATTTTGCGGGTCAGCATGGCAGCGTCAACTGACAGGATATGGTATGTAGTATGTTGTCAGTTGCAGTTGCGATTCGCTTACCATCAGGCAAAGTCACTATGCTGAACTAATATAAAAAAAAGAGAGATCCGAGCGCCTTAGGTCTGTGTTTACTAACCTCTCTCGCTTCTTTAAATTCTCGCTGGTTCAGTTGATGTGGTGATGCCATTGTAATTTTTCATGTAACACAATGCCGAAGAGAGTAGTAATCTTGGTCATTTCTAAATTTCCTTCAAATGTGGCGCAAAAAAACTAATGTGAATACAATTTTTTGTGCAACATTTGGGAGACAGATACACACTTAGTTAGGTATATTAGCATTTAGTGCTAAGTTATTTTAATTTCAAACATCCATAGACTATGGTAATCATTTTACATCATAAAAAGAAATTGGCAAATACAAACCGTTGTCATAAATAAACATGCTCTATGTATTTCCTAGCGGTGAACTGTTCAGATTGCATTTACAAATTTACCATAGCTACTGCCATTGTTATGTGATACAGCTTCAGCAGCTCGGAGATACCGAACAATCACCTGGCTTACTACAAATCCGCCTACGTGCCTGGTGTACATAGCTCCTGCTTTGGAATTTCAATTTACCCGCACTAACACGCCAATCCCTTACCTTTAATTAGAACAATTACTCTTCCCCCACTATGCAATTACTAAATTGATATCGCTGATGCTTGAAGTTAAAGGATGTTTATAAAGACTTTTTTTACAAAATCGCCGTGAGGTATACAAAAATACGACCACAAACGAGGAATTTTAGGGACACCGTTCCCATATGAAATCTATAAGTTTGTCTGTGGTGTGTGTGTTTGACTGTGCGTTTTTTTCGAATATTCGAATATTGACTTCAGATTCGGATTCAGCATAAAAAAGTAGACCAAACCAAGCGCCTACAATCAACAGTATCAACATAACATGACGTGACGTTGTTCTGGGAACTAGCCAATAAGAGCTGTGCGTTCTACTTTTACCCCCCGATCCGTAGCGGTGAATTGAATTACTACGTAGAATTGGTCTCATCGGTTCTTCATAGGTGCATTTGCTTTATGCATACGACCCACCTGGTGGAAAGCGGCTACCTACGCTTGCAATACGTATCATTCGCGCGATGCCACCTCTGCTATTTACGCAACAGCTACTAAGAAGTTTACTGGTGACCTCGTTCACACGCAGGAACATGACAACCTACCAGGAGTTATTATTTGGCTGCGGTTTTGTGTGAGATGGAGGTACTTCTTCAGACGGGCTACTTTGATGCGTAAACTTAAATCTCTTAAAAATATCCAGATCAAGAGAAGCAAATACGTTCATGCACACATATGTTAGAATCGAACCCACGAGCGTTAGTTATCAAAACGAGCTCGTCAAAATATTTCAGCATTAACAGACTAGTTTTTAAATTGAAAACTACTTTAATAGATAAAACAACAGGCTATTAATCGAATGATCCCAATCAACCAATTGTGCAAATAACAGTTGTACCAATAAAGAATGTTGTGTGGTGTGTTGGATATGTTATCATATAGCAAGAAAGAATGCAAAAGGAAATAATGACGAAACAGATACAACAACGCGAAAGTAGTAGGATGTAGGGGCCGAGGAAGGCCAGGAGGAAGCCAACGTTACCTACAACGACGAAATTGGTCATATGTTTTCGGAAGAGCTATGAACGTTTATTTTATGTTTGTTCAGTATTCAATGTTAATTTTTGAAAACGCTATAGTGTAGACAGGTTTTGGGCAAATTTTAGGTAGTTAAACGTTATCAAATAATGAAGTGCGGATGACATAGATAGTTACACTATTGGTAAGTTAGCGAGCGGCAGGTAGCGACACAATTCTACAAATTTCGATGCATAGGTTGTGTAAATGAAACTAATGATATGAAATGAAATAAATATATTATGTACGCTGTGTTAATACATTCACGGCAACGTCTTAAAAATTATCTTTTAATCATTTAATGAATCGAGTATATCTTTGCGAGCTGATGTCGTGTACAGCCCCCAAATTTCTTCGGTGAAGTTTACCCATTGTCGTAATTGGTTTTGAGTACACGTTATCCTTGACGCTTAAAAGGAATTCAGTAAAATAAGTCCAGTGGGTTAAAGTCTGGAGAGCGGGGCGGTCGTAAAATTGCACAAAGACAGGTGATCCTCCGTCCTGCATATTGACTGGATGGGAATAGTGAACAACCATAATTTTGATACGATATTTAAAGGCACAACTTTTAGGAGAACAGGCAAATCTGTTTACAGAAAATTTAGGTATTTTTCACTATTTAAGTCTCCTAGCAACTCAATGGGCCCGGTAAATGAAATCACTTGGTAATCGAGTCTAAAAAGCAAAGCCAAAAGTCGTTAGTACGAGAGTTACATCCATTTAATATATAATGGGTGCGGATGCGCAGTAAACAAAGGAGCAAAGTGTACTTATTGGTTTCACGACACTGGTTACCGGCCGCCTGCTCTTCTGAACAAACCAATGGGAAACAACAAGAAACGACGAAAAAAGTTATTTTTTCAGAGTAACAGTCACTATATCTCTGATTTTAATTTACGTAAGTACATATGTAAAGAGCTCGTTTTTTTATATTTTTCTGTAGGAAGGACATAAACTTGTCTACTTCCTGGTGCCCATTTAACGTTGAATTTTTGGACACGTTGTATATAAGAAAGTTATATGTAGCCACTCCTTTCCATATTTTGGATTTCGATTAGCATACACAAACAATTTTTTAGGGTATTTATTTTACGCATTTGCATGGCACACGTCTTGTAGATTTTCTTTAAGAATCCGATCTGAACATAGGCGGTATGCCCCCATTCTCATTGGTACCTGCCATATTACCATACCGTTATACTCAGTTGTCTATGAAAATGAGTAGTTGAAATTCGGTTCCTTACATTTTATTGCACAGTTACTTACAATATATAGGTATAGATCGTCCTAGCTTTGTTGACAAGCGATCTCTATCAAGTATCATATTCATGCGGAGCTATCTGTGAACCTGTCTATATAGAAAGTCGCAGTAATTATATCAGTATGTCAACTAGCTCACTTAGGACATTTTCCACATGATTACGCTCATGTTAGTGTTACGCTCATGCAACATGAGGTTATCATTCTTAATTTTTTACGATCTATGTAATGGATATGCAGATTCCTCTAAACTAGTTAGCAAAGTCTTACGTTTCTGTGCTCCAAAGGCGCACATACGTCATACTGTTTGCCTTTCCCTAGCCATCTGCAAACTATGCGCAATAATCACTACTCAATAGTCTTTTTTTTAGGGTTCCGTACCCAAGGGGTAAAACGGAACCCTATTACTGAGGCTCCGCTGTCCGTCCGTCCGTCCGTCTGTCACCAGGCTGTATCTCTTGAATCGTGATAGTTAGACAGTTGAAATTTTCACAGATGATGTATTTCTGTTGCTGCTATAACAACAAATACTAAAATATAGAATAAAATAAATATTTAAGGGGGCTCCCATACAACAAACGTGATTTTTTTTGCTCATTTTTGCTCGATATTGATAACGGCAACAGGTAGACGCTTGAAATATTCACAATATATTTAGTTATATATTCACTTTAAGAATAAATAATTAAATTAAGATAAAACAAATATTTAAGGGGGGCTCCCATACAATAAACGTGATTTTTTTACTGTTTTTATAGATATTGGTATGGAACCTTTCGTGCGCGAGTCCGACTCGCACTTGGCCGATTTTTTTTATACTACGAGTACGTCGGGCAGTATAGAAGCATACGGCCCACTTGATGTTAAGCGGGTATCGTAGCCTATTAACGCTTTCGATATATTAAGTATCACTAGCGCGATGCCTCCTCTGCTGCTTAAACAGCAACTCCTTGAAAGCTTACTGGTGACCTGACTCACACGCAGGAACACAAGAACTCTAGTGGAGGTACTACCCCAGACGGGCTGCTTTGATGCGCCCTACCTTTCTTAAAAAGGCTTCATAGAACTCTCCTTCTTCGCGTTTTCCCGTTTCCAAATCCATTAAGATTGGCGCGGTCCGCTACCTAAGCCGAAAGATTTGGCGAAGATACTTTTAAATGGATCAACTGCCATCAGATCTCCACAAGCCAGAGGGAAAGCCATATCTATCTTAGCTTAGGTCACACTTTTAAAATATAATTTCTTGAGGATGTGGGTTTCCTCACGATGTTTTTCTTCACCGTTGATCAGTGATTTTAAAAGAGCAATTTTGAATAACAATTAATTTGACTGCGAACCTCCCTAATCGTGTAGGGCTTTGGATGCTTCGATGTGAGTCGATTTCGCATGTTTCTTTGAACACAGGCTTAGTAATAAGCAATAAAGCTTTGGCGTCACATATGATCTAAGCTGGAGCTGGATCGTCTGACTTATACTCTAATATCATGTATCATATATTTCAAATATCAAAATATTCAACGTCATGTAGCGAAACACAGAAACATTGTAATATAACGTACTCGTTACATTGTCGGATAGAAGTATGTAAATCTATGCAAATAAGCGAATCGCTTGGACCAAATAGGATACAGACAATTTGCCTTACGGTTTCTTATATTATTTTTTACGAAAATAACTATGTTAAAGAAGCAATTAAGGTATGTGATAACCCAGTACGAAAGAAGAGGTTAATTAGTTTGTGGGATCGAGTCACCCTTGTCTCTGCTTACCGTGCAAGTGATTTGGCGCGAAGATATAGATAGATATGTAGATCTTTATTTTATATAAAGATTGTTTATGTTGTTTATTCCCGAAATAAATTTGTACACAAAAATAAACTGTATTAATTTTCACGACTGTCCTGAGTGTATGTTTTATTAGCAGAACTAGTTCTAGATATTAGTATTTTTTACCACTAGGTTGGTAAACATATAATCTACTTGATGGTGAGCTACTTATACTTATGAAGACACGTTATGTTGGAAACACCGGGGCTATAATTCGTACCTTGCTGAACTATTTCACGCCTTTTTTAAAGAACCTAATGCTATAGTCTCTCGATGGGGAGTTCATTTTATAATCTAACTATAGCTGTGCGCGCGACTTAGTCCGCGCGAAATTTAACAAAAAAGTTATTGTTCAGTTATAATTTTATTTATTTCATTTGATTATAATTACCTAAATAAGCAGAGTAAAATAGCGAACAGCAAAATAATAATAGATATGAATTATGTACTTCGTCCGCGCGGAATAGTTATTTTTTTATTGTTTATTAATATTAATAAAAATAAATAAAATTTCTAAAATAAAAGTAGCCTAAGTTACTTCTAATTACATTAGCTACCTGCTAGTGAAAGTCCCGTCAAAATTGGTCCAGCCATTTTAGAGATTAGCGGGAATAAACAGACAGACAGACAAAAAGGGTAAAAATATATATATAATAAATAACATAAATATGCATTTAGTAAAAAGCTGTTTTTTTAATATTACAGACACTCCAATTTTATTTATCTGTATAGATAGTTCTCGATAGAAAACTTTTATTGGCCAAAGTACGCGATCATTGCGATTCCTATACGAGTATGTGAGGATAAATTCCCAGCCGTCGGGGTGCTGTCAAATATCAAGGCTGTTGGCATCATATCGAATAACTGTTAGTACAACCCATTATACATCAGGTAGAACATACAAAAGAAGCCAAAATCTTTTCAGTCAATGGCTTAATAGAGCGTGTGAGCTTAGAATCATGAAAAACTCTCACAGCCCGTGTTTACGCTCTCATCTATAGGAGACCAAAGAATATAAATAAATAAATAAATATTGTCGAACAAATTACACAGCGCCACCTAGCCCCAAAGTAAGCGAAGCCTGTGTTATGGGTACTAGACAACTGATAAACATACGTAAATACATTTTTTTTTTGTAAATACATACTTATTATACATAGAAAATACCCAGACCAACACAAACAGACATGTTCATGCACACAAATGTTTGTACTCTGTGGGAATCGAACCCACGAGCGTTGGTGTCAAAGTAGCGTAACAGCGCGTTCCACCACTGAGCCACCGAGCTCGTCATATATATAATGGTAGGTATAGCAAATGGAAGAGAGGCATTTCGATTGTATTTGATTAGATTATATTATAAATCATTATCCATTATCATGTTCTGTCAATCAAAGATTTGGATTTTATGTAATTTCTTTCGTTTTTTTATGATTTTCAGTAGTTGTTGTTCACTTAATGGAAATTGAGTACGGTCCGGTACTCAGTAAAGTCAATTTTAACAAAGTAACTTATTTTTATTTGCGTAAGTCACAACGGCGTGGGACATCACGTACCCCGTAATAGAGACGGATATTTATTTCCCGAAAAAGACGGATATTTATTCACAAATTACACATTTTCAATACGGTTTCAAGGTTTATGGTATCTACGTTTTACTAGGTAGGTGCCGGCCAGTGCTAGTTCACATGGGCTGTGCCAGTAATTACTAGCGAAAGCACACAAGGCAAGTTATATCAAATTGTATGTTTCGTTTTGAATCATTTAAGCATAGCTGCTTGAAAAAAACTAAATGATGAAGCAATGAGGTGTGTAAGGACCGCATCCTGTGACGTTCAACCCTCTGCCTACGCCACAAGGGGTACTGCCGTGAAGACATGGATATAAAAATCGGCCAAGTGCGAGTCGGACTCGCGCACGAAGGGTTCCGTACCATTATCTATAAAAACGGCAAAAAAATCACGTTTATTGTATAAGAGCCCCTTAAATATTTACTTAATTCTATTTTTTAGTATTTGTTGTTATAGCGGCAACAGAAATACATCATCTGTAAAAATTTCAACTGTCTAACTATCACGGTTCATGAGATACAGCCTGGTGACAGACGGACGGACGGACGGACAGCGGAGCCTCAGTAATAGGGTTCCGTTTTACCCTTTGGGTACGGAACCCTAAAAATGGCTGCTTATCATTTTGTCGCACATTATATTATTATTATTTATTCGAGTTTATATAGATTAGTATGTAATTTCCGTATTCTAATGGTGACCGTTTCATGCAGTTGAGTATTAATATTTTATGATTGTATAATTAAAAAAATATATATCATCTAAACAACGATACGTTCCGTATGATTTGGTGAAGTCTATTGTTCAATATTGTTATTTTTTTTAAATAACATGCATTGTACAGTTCACAAGTCGCAAAATAATGTTAGTCTGGCTACAGCCTTAATAAATAAAAGAAACTTCTTTATGACAGCTCCTTTGTGAGCCGCATACTTAGTTTATGATTCACGTCTGCACAAAACTAAAGTTTAGTCACCCCCTTTAGTTACACCATAATCTTTGTAAACAAATCCAATTTCAATTGCATGTACTGTAGCCAGCGTATTAGCGAATAAGAATACTCATTATCCGCTAATCAGTGGTCTTGTGAAAGAAAGATAAGGCACAGGGATTTTCTTAGAAATACCCCGATTGGGTAAGGACGTCACGGGGCACCGTAGATAAAATTGCATTTCTTTAAACGGTTGTAATGTTATCGAGAGTGAGTCAAGCTAGGAAGCTCCTGAGAAACCTAAGGTAAGAATATCAACAAGTTTTAACTTCAAAAACAGCTTGAGAGCTCGTTAAACCGTGGGTCCCTGCTATTGTCGATAGATCACAGTCGTAAATCTAAGTCAGTGACCTTAAGGCAGCTTAAAAACACTGGCCTCCGCCAACCCGCAGTTGAGCAGCGCGGCGGAGTGTGGTCTAAACCTCTTCGGTTGAAGGAAGATCCGTATCTTTGCAGAGTGGTATGAGTTAGGGTTGGTGAAGAAGTAGTAATATAAAAATCAGTTGAGAATGCGCAAGCTTGCATTGCCAGAGGAACACCTGACTCATCAATTATATAACAATTTTTTTTTTTTTTTTAATTTGTCGGCCATTTTGACCATGTTCCTTAAGAGATAGGAACGGTGTTCCTGAACATTCCTATTCTACTATTTTATGCTGAATCCGAATCTGAAGTCAAAATTCGAATATTCGAAAAAAAATCGCACAGACAAACGCACACACAGCAAACACATATAGATTTCATATAGGAACGGTGTTCCTGAACATCAACGTACATTATTGGAATGATAGTCAAAACAATTTATGTTGTAGACTCCACTACATTCTAAAACAATTATAACGCAGAGGACAGATAGATTTCCTGTCTGTATTCATATTAGTTGATGTTAATAAGGATATGACCTCTTGTGGAATACAAATGGAAGATCCAATTATTAGTGACTGGCAAGTCGCCGCGGCATTGTTTGTGTTTAAATTATAATGGCCAGATATCATGAATTCCATACTTAAAGGGAGCCCATAGCGTATAGGGCTCTCTAATAGCTGGATATATTTACTCGTACTAAAAGTTTAAAGCAGACTCGTTGAATGGTAACACCCAACATGTAGGTCAGAGTAAATATTCGTAATTAAAATTTATGGATTTGCATTTTAGATACTACCTTTTTTCATACAACGTCTGGATCTGAAGGTATACAAGCATATGGCCCACCTGATATAAAGCGGTTACTGTAGCCTATGAACGTTTGCAATATATTAAGAATCACTCGCGCGATGCCACCTAGGCTGCTAACACAACAACTCCTTAGGAGCTTACTGGTGACCTCACTCACGCTCTGGAACACAACAACTCTCCAAGGAGTTATCTGGCTGCGGTTTTTCTGTGAGGTGGAGGGAGGTATTTCCCCGGATGGGCTGCTTCAATGCGCACAACCTCTCTTAAAAAGACTCAGAACAAGACAAATAGACATTTTCATGATTTAGCTATAGCTTCATTAATATTATGTATTAATAAAATACATAATATGGGTGGGGGCCGGCCGACTAGTCCGCATAAACTAATTAGTGGGGGAAGCACACAAAGCAGGTCAGATCAAATTATGATAAAATAAGAATATTTAATGTGTAATATAATATAATATAACTGATCAGAGTCCTCACAGTTAGAATATAAATAATGGAAAATATATAATACGTAAATGCTAAAAGAGCAGCCCGATAGGGGAAGTATATCTTTGACTTACAGAAAACCGCAGCTAGATAATAAATCCCTTGAGAGTTGATGTTTTCCCGCGTGTGAGTGTGATTGCTAGAAATCTTCCAAGAACTTGGACATGTTGTACAATTTGCAATTAAAAACTCCTAGATATGTGTGTAGGTAAAGTTAATAAACTTGATTTCAAAACAGTGTCTCCGAAATAGATAAACCATTCGTTGTTTCCAAAGTTGATCTATTTACCAATAGTAGTAATCAACCTGGTGTGGGAAAACTGGTCTCCTTGCAGGACACGGTTAGAAAGGATGCAGTCGATGCTGCTTAAGGATGCTGTTTAAAGACTACATATGCATCCTATGTGTAAAATTTAAAAGAATACGCGAGTGGTTGGCAAATGTTACTAGATTAAGCAGTCCCACAAGGAAGCGTGCTTAGCCCTGTCCCGTTTTTGATCTACCTTAACAACCTATGCATCGTGCAATTAGATCAACGCCAATTGTTTTTCTACGCATCTCAAATCCTCTTTCAGGATACAGACAGATAGGCAGCAAATAGCAGCTATAACTTGAGAGTTTGAATAGTTTGACACGCGTGTTAACGTTAACAAGCACCTCGAGTATTGGAAATAAATCATTAAAAGTGAAGTACAATTTAAAATTCTGTTATCGCCATCAGTGTATCGAGTTAAAATCATGATAATAGATGTAACTACGCAACATTGCTTATTAGTAAATTTTAATTGTATATAATAAAACGCGACACATTATGTCTTTTAAAGGACCAATGTCAATATATCATGAAACCGGTCAAATAGTAGTCAAACTCGCACATCAAGAATTTCGTATTAAATATATTGCTATTTCTGTAAATATTTATCTATCTATAACTTCACGCGAAATCCCTTGCGGGGTAGGCAGATAGCACCACTGACTCGATTCTTACATACCCCACTCGCTTCTTTATCATGCATTGCACTTCTCATGCACCCTCGCTTCACCTTCTGATAAAACACGATCACAGAATCCGCATGCCCCCACCACCACCGTCGCTGCCACGACTGGCCTGGTCGTCGCTGCGACACGTGTTTCGCCTCTCCACGAGGCATCATCAGGCGTTGTAGACGTTAATCGTAAGAATAACATGCTACAAGTCAACAAGTCTGTTCCATTCCGGCGGACGACCGCAGCAGCCGAGGCAGAGACTACCGGAGCAGCCATAGCAGCGTGGGCATGTTGCACGCACTAACAGTAGTGGGTGGGTGCCGGCCGGCGCTAGGCCGCATGAACTAATTGGTGGCGGAAGCACACAAAGCAGGTTAGATCAAATTGCATGTAAAACACGATTTGATCATGGTAGGTAAGTAACACAGTATACCATATAGTATATATATATATATATATATATATATATACAGTAACGCACGCCCATACACATGCAAAATACACTCACTAATATAGCGCAACTATACTCCTCTATTTATAGTCTCATTCAAACAGCTTATGGTACAAAAAAATGTGGAATAAACAAGAAAAATAAATAAACGTATATTTGTTGTAAAATAATACATGTTTGTTTTTAAGGAATAGTGGAGTCACCGCCTAATATAGATACCAAATTAAAAAAAGTCATCGTCCGCAAAATAATTAAAAATATTTTGATGCAATTAATAACAATATTTATATTTGTAGTATGTACTAAATTATATTAATATATAACAATGAAATAAGTTACACTATTACTAGGTAGGTACTGTATTATTCGTTTTCACGTACTGAACTTGCTTCTAACTGAAAGGGCTGCGTACATAAGGCTATGAGGTTTATATCTCATCCACAACAATAAGGCATATTGAAAAGTACATTTAATGTCGATATAAATATTCTTGTGTTAAATAAAAGCAAAGTTTCGGCCAAGTGTAAAATATTCAAAACCCAGCTTCCAAATATCCGGTTTAACCGGTGGTGACCCAAATAGAGACCTTTAAGTCACTCCTATGCATTTTTTTAGACAAAACTTTACGCATGCGCCATTCGCAACAGAGCGGCGTGATTTCATCTCAAAATATAACCTCACAAATAAACTACATATTAAAATCATTATGATGTGTGAAATGTATGTGATAATAAAGACAAAATGTATTATTATTGCTTATACTGTCTCAACGATTAACAAAAATATTATTCTGGGGCAAATTAACTAATAGCATTATATATTTGTGACAGTAACTTACCTGTAGCTAATATCAGGCGCTTCAAAAACATAAATGGATCCATATATTCCCGCCAGAAATACAGGAAACAGAAGAAATGCATAATTCACTATATTATATTTGCCGAAAGCTCCCAAGTGCACTAAAATAGCGTCCAAACCGATCACAGAATTTTGCTTTGTCATTTTATATGTTACTTATATATTAATCAGTCTGTATATGAACACCGTTTATATGTAAATGAAGATAAGCTAAATTTTAATACACATGTTTAGTAACACAAGTTGTATTTTTGACGCGTGTCTCTTAAATTATGTCTAAATTTGACATTAAAACGCGCATGCGTACCTTGCACTTTATTTTAACGCGTGAACTGCAACATAATATTTAAAACGCTTTCTTGGTAACATTAATTCTTTCAAAGCGTGTATACTATTCGTGCGCAAGTTTAAAAATAAATAAGAATATTATCCGGCCAATGTCAGTAGTCTGTTCGAGTGTTATCGGGACTGGTTGGTAACCTGTGAAAAAGAGACGGAGTGTGCGTTGATGAAAGTGTTGAAGGGAGACAACACGATGTAGCGTTGGAACATGACATGCATTAACGTCACATTAATGTGATTATGTTAACACTCATAACTTCAATATTATTACTGTAAATAGTATCACGTTATTTTTGGAAAAGTTAAATATAAAATATTTAGACTCTCAGGATTATAAAACGTAACAATATTATAATAACTTTACCTAAAATATGACTAAAATACACGGTAGTGTATCTTATTTTATTATTCTTACTTTACATCTTTTCATGTATGTATACGAGTACTTCACACCAGGTCCCTAGCGGGGTAGGCAGAGTCAATCGAGCGCCATAAGACTTCACTCGCTTCTCTACCATTCATCGCTCTTCATGCACGCTCTCCGATTGCTGGGGATTACTGACATCACTTTCTCATAAAACACGACCAATTTGGTCATAATAGGTCAGTCTCGGTCTTCCTCCGCTCCTACATCCTTCCTTATTACTACTTACGCATTGTATATTTGTTTTGTCATTTTTTCGTTCAGCATACTTTTTACATGTCCAAACCAACGCAGCATATCTTTTCTTATTTTAACACCGACACTCTCTTTCAAACCAACTCGTGGTCATTACGAATGCGGTCAGCAAGCGTTATGCCACAAATTTTGCGCAATACTCTCATCGCATCGCATTTATTCTACTTTCATGTTCCCTCTGCCATACCCAGCTCTCACTTCCATAAGTTAGCGTTGGGATTAGCACCGCGTTGTGTACAGCGAGCTGTGCCTTCTGGCTTAGATTTCGGCTGGAAATAAATAATAAATAAATATAAATTACATCTTCTTATAAATATTATAATTACATAGGTATGAAATTAAGACTGTTCAAAAACATATATAAACCCTCTAAGTTACCAAACGAGCCTACGATCTGCTTGATGGTAAGCAGTTGGTGAAGCCTACAGACACTTGTAACACCAGGGGTCGTTACTCGTACGTTGCCATAAATATGCAGGATATGTAATTTACAGACTATAAAACTACATTTGTTACTACAGAAAGAGTTTTCCCACTGATTTTAGACAATATTTGTATATTATTAGCCATTAAAGTCATACAAATATTGTCATCATTGTGATTGGAATAATCAGTCAGTCAGTCAGTCAATGAGCAGTGATAGGACTACATTAGCTTTTTTTACATAAAAAAAACTAACCTAAATCTAATATACGAGATATTAGATTTAGGTTAGTTTTTTTTATACAACGTCGGGAGGCATTCAAGCATACGGTCCACCTGATGTAAAGCAGTTACCGTAGCCTATTAACACTTGTAATATATTAAGTATCACTCGCGCGATGCCCCCTCTGCTGCATACACAGCAACTCCTTAGGAGCTTACTGGTGACCTCACTCACACACAGGAACACAACAACCCTCTAGGGAGTTGTTATTTTGGCTGCGGTTTTCTGTGAGGTGAAGGTACTTCCCCAGACGGGCTGCTTTGATGCGTCCTACCTCTCTTAAAACATCCAGACCAAGACAAACAGACATGTTCATGCACACAAGTGTTTGTCTTGTGTGGGAATCGAATCCTCGAGCATTGGTGTCAAAGTCGCGTCATTCACGACTGAGCCACCGAGCTCGTCAAAAGTCGACATACTAAGGAAATTACTAAGAATTCGTTTAGTGAAACGGGGATTATTATATTTTTTGCACAAAGTGGTGCCGAGCATAATTTCCCCACGCTATCGTATGAAAGGAAACATGAACTGAATATGTCAAACTAAACATGACTTCACGCGGTTGACATACGAGTACTGCGCAAAATGTGTATCCCAATATTTACAAATCGCGTTAAAAATTGTTAATTTTAAGAAAGGCATACTCCGTTGATTTGAAAAACAATTAATAAAATAGACAGTGTATTTTCTTTCTTTGTATAGTATATATATTAGGTATATGGCCCACTTTATGTAAAGATGTGACCGTAGCCTGTGAACGCTTACAATTCATTAGTGTCGCTTGCACCATGCCACCTCTACTGCTAACACAGCAATTCCTTAGGAGCTTACTGGCAATCTCACTTATTCACAGGAACACGACAGCCACCAGCGAGTTGTTATTAGGCTGTTTGTCTGTGAGGTGGAGGTACTTCTCTCGGTAAAGATCCCGTCTGCTTTGATGCGCGCTATCCCTCTTAAAAACACCTAGACCATGGCAATCTGTAATAAAAAAATCGGCCAAGTGCGAGTCGGACTCGCACACGAAGGGTTCCGTACCATTATCTATAAAAACGAGCAAAAAAAATCACGTTTGTTGTATGGCAGCCCCCTTAAATATTTATTTTATTCTATTTTTTAGTATTTGTTGTTATAGCGGCAACAGAAATACATCATCTGTGAAAATTTCAACTGTCTAACTATCATGGTTCATGAGATACAGCCTGGTGACAGACGGACGGACGGACGGACGGACAGCGGAACCTCAGTAATAGGGTTCCGTTTTACCCTTTGGGTACGGAACCCTAAAAACGATGTTTGGCCCACAAATGTTTGTCCTGTGTGGGAATCGAATCCACTAGGGTTGATGTCAAAGCAGTATTATTAAGCACTCTGCCACCGAGCTCGTCAAAAGCGGTGATTTGCGGACGTCCATTTAAAGAGTTATGAGGAATTGAAGAATCGACTGAATTGAGATAGTACTGAGTCATAATATGGCACTTTGTGGATGTGGCTTGAGATTAGGTATAGATGTAGATATTGCAAGATACTTCAAACATGCGAGTTATATTTATAGATGAAAGACATTACAGCAGCAGCCATAAAAATAAACATCGAGGCACTTGGCCATGTGGCTGCGGTAAAGCCGAGGAACAGAAATTTCAGTCTGCCCATATTTTTTAATGGCTAAGGTTTGTACAAGAACTTTTGCTATTATAAAGCTTTTCTTATGTGTGTGTGTGTGTTTTTTTTATATAACGTTGGGAAGCTCGCAATACATTAAGTATCACTCGCGCGATGCCACCTCTGCTGCTAGCGCAGCAACTCCTTAGGAGCTTACTGGTGACCCCACTCACGCGTAGGAACATTAAAACCTTCCAGGTAGTTGTTATTTGTTTTTTTTATACAACGTTGGGAGGCTCGCAATACATTAAGTATCACTCGCGCGATGCCACCTCTGCTGCTAGCGCAGCAACTCCTTAGGAGCTTACTGGTGACCCCACTCACGCGTAGGAACATTAAAACCTTCCAGGTAGTTGTTATTTGTTTTTTTTATATACAACGTTGGGAGGCTCGCAATACATTACGTATCACTCGCGCGATGCCACTTCTGCTGCTAGCGCAGCAACTCCTCAGGAACTTACTGGTGACCCCACTCACGCGTAGGAACATTAAAACCTTCCAGGTAGTTGTTATTTGTTTTTTTTATACAACGTTGGGAGGCTCGCAATACATTAAGTATCACTCGCGCGATGCCACCTCTTCTGCTAGCGCAGCAACTCCTTAGGAGCTTACTGGTGACCCCACTCACGCGTAGGAACATTAAAACCTTCCAGGTACTTGTTATTTGTTTTTTTTATACAACGTTGGGAGGCTCGCAATACATTAAGTATCACTCGCGCGATGCCACCTCTTCTGCTAGCGCAGCAACTCCTTAGGAGCTTACTGGTGACCCCACTCACGCGTAGGAACATTAAAACCTTCCAGGTACTTGTTATTTGTTTTTTTTATACAACGTTGGGAGGCTCGCAATACATTAAGTATCACTCGCGCGATGCCACCTCTGCTGCTAGCGCAGCAACTCCTTAGGAGCTTACTGGTGACCCCACTCACGCGTAGGAACATTAAAACCCTCCAGGTAGTTGTTATTTGGCTGCGGTTTTCAGTAAGGTGGGGATATTTCCGCATTCTGCTTTGATGCGCCCTATCTCTCTACGTGTAGAGATTCAAACGCAGTGTATGTATTTGAACTATATGCGAAAACGGGAGTTTTAAATAAAGAGCAATAACACAAGCAGTTGCAACAAGGTTTTATTCTCGACTGATACATCGGTTACCACGGTTACCACCACCAAGTACCCACATGATATTTATATAAATAATGAGGGTCAGTTCTCTTAACAAATACTACAGTATTGAACATTTCCTTTCAACTACATAGTCATTGTCCCCAAAGTTGGCATATAATTTTTAAACGTTTCAGCTTTTCTACATTATTTTTGAGAGAATGTTTGTGCTCATTTTTTTCCTGAATTGATATAACGATTGAGATGTTTTTTTTTAGTAAATGCGTATTGACGTAACTCAGGCCTGAATGGTTTTTCAGTTTAATTGAGCCATTACTTTAGCGGTATTTAAAAAAAAAATATTACGCTTTTCACACCTTCCCAGTAGGCTCAGTTCCATATTGGCCAAATTCTAATTTCTTATTATTTGCTTCTTCAAATTTGGTGGCAACTGGTTTTCTAACCCAGTAGGTACTTGCCACCTCTTTATTTTAGGGCGACGTCAATTAATTCAATAAGAGGGAATTCCAGAATCAGATTCACATCAATACAACAATTATAATATGCTGCATTGTTCATTTGTTTTTTATATTAACCTATCTATGTGTGTATATCTTCCCGCTAGGTCCCTTACGAGGTAGGCATAGAGAACCGAGCGCCATAACATGCCATTGATGTCATTACACACCTTGCTCGCTTCATTAACATTCATAGCTCTTTTCATATATAGATTTGCATATATATATATCCAACATCTATCTTTATTTCCACGCCAGATTCTTTGCGGGGTAGGCAGAGACGGAGCGCAACAAGACGCAGTTCATCGCATCTCCCTTGCTACTTTAAACAGCAGCAGATTTCTCTATTTACTGGAAACAGATTTCTCTTGCAAGCAATTTCAAATATAATCTTTGATATTCTGTCTCCTAGTGCAGTAACTACGGATAAAATTTCATTACATTTTTAAATTACCGAACAGATGTCATATTTCATCGTTACACCACCTAGTCTTTCACTAGTCTGAATAATGGTTACATTTCCAAGAACATTTCAGATAAAATAAATACCTATTTGTCAATCAATCTAAACAATCGGCACAGCTGTGTTAGTTCAGTGCACATGACGCATTTCCAACATGTGTTATTGTAATGTTGTATAAGATTGTCTGGCAATATATTTATATATTACAATGCCAATCATTAAACTGTACAACTCAATTTGGCAAAACTCTGTTACTAATCGGAAAAAGACATTCGCACTCCTCAGGGATTAAGTAGCATGTGATGACAGCAGGAAGTTGAATAAGGAAGTTTCAACACGAAACAAACAGGATTATCCTGATGTTAAAAGGATAAACTGAGTTTTATTGGGAGTCTTAGACCATGATCATTAAACTTAATAGTTTTGTCACGCAAACTATGTACAAGGTGACTAACTAAACTAAACTATGTAAGGTACTCGTATTTTTGTACTAATGTTTCCTTTATTGTGATTCTTGATGGTGTTATTACATAAATAAATAAATAAATATTGTCGGACAAATTACACAGCGCCATCTAGCCCCAAAGTAAGCGAAGCTTGTGTTATGGGCACTAGACGACTGATAAACATACGTAAATACTTTTTTTTTTTGTAAATACATACTTATCACACATAGAAAATTGTACTGTGTGGGAATCGAACCCACGAGTGTTGGTGTCAAAGTAGTGTAACAACGCGTTTCACCACTGCGCCACCGAGCTCGTCTATATACAAGTATAATATAACAAGGAACGCTGTAATCTGTCCATGAATAGCTTAATTTGTTCAAAGCTCTCAATTTTTTTTTTCCGTTTTCTAAACTATGAACAGGCGAGGTCTGCTCCCTTAGCCTAAGGATTTGCCGAGGATATTGATTTTGACATGTGGTGACAGCCAGTCAGTCCTACTAATATTATAAATGGGAAAGTTTGTATGTATGGATGTTTGTTGCTCTTTCACGCTTAAACGGCTGAACGGATTTGAATGAAATTTAGCACGTAGATAGATTATGATCTGGATTAACACATAGGCTACGTTATTTGACTCCACGCGGGCGGTGCCGCGGGCAGCAGCTAGTTTTCCATAATTTAGAGGGGAAATCGGACCTTTTTAGGGTTCCGTACCCAAAGGGTAAAACGGAACCCTATTACTGAGGCTCCGCTGTCCGTCCGTCCGTCCGTCCGTCCGTCCGTCCGTCCGTCTGTCACCAGGCTGTATCTCATGAACGGTGATAGTTAGACAGTTGAAATTTTCACAGACGATGTATTTCTGTTGCCGCTATAACAACAAATACTAAAAAATAGAATAAAATAAATATTTAAGGGGGCTCCCATACAACAAACGTGATTTTTTTTTTTGCTTTTTTTATAGATAATGGTACGGAACCCTTCGTGCGCGAGTCCGACTCGCACTTGACCGATTTTTTTAGGTCACACGTCGCCGCGTCGTTCAAAATATATTTTCTTGGATGTGCGGATGTCCTCGCGATATCTTACTACTAGGACTTTCCTTACTAGAACTTGAACCAGCGGTTAACAGGCTGGTTATTTATCCACCAGGCTATCACTGCTTGTTAGTTAAATTCCACCGCCTGTGGAACAACAATTCCACATACTCATATTCTTTCAGTTTTTAAAATTGTATACGTCAGTCACTGGTGGGTGCGTACATATATACTTGTAAACACAACGCGGCGCTAATATTTACTTTAATCTATCTAACTTCACGCCAAATCCCTTGCGGGGTAGGCAGAGAGAACCGAGCGCCACGTGACTCGATCCTTACATATCTCACTCGCTTCTTTAACATTCATTGCTCTTCTCATGCACGCTCGCCGGTTTCTAGGGCTCCTGACATCACCTTCTGATAGAACACGACCAATTTGGTCATGGTAGGTAAGTCTTGGCCTTCCCCGGCTCCTACGTCCTTCCGCTTTTGCATTGTACTCGTATAATGCAAAATCGACGACGCAGATGCTTCGTCATTCTTTCATCTTGCATTCTTTCTACATGCCCGAACCATCGGAGCATGCCTCTTCTTATTTTTACTTTAATAATGGATGCTTATTCCCTATAAGGAGTATCCTCTCTGTTTCTGATCTCATACATACAAAATTTCAAGGTCCAGTCAAGTAAGAGAAGATACCGGTCAGTTTCTGAGTATCACACACGTACAGAATAAAAAACAGTAGCTGGATCGAATTTGTATTTTGTGCAATAATACCCGTTTGGTAATTAATTAAGATTGGGGGGTCCGCTACCTAAATCTATAGATTTGACGAAGATACTCATTATTACATGGAGCGACTTCCACAAGCCAGAGGGAAAATTAGTCCTTTCTTAGGTAAGATACTTCCCCAGATGGGCTTCTTTAATGCGTCCTGCCTTTCTTAAAAACACCCAGACCAAGACATGACATGATTGTGTACACAAATGTTTCTTCTGTGTGGCAATCGAGTCCACGCGCGTTGAATTTCTTCTTACAATTTCGAAATCAAAATTAATAACCAGCTAGTGTATTCACTTGCTCGACGGAGGTGTCGTGAAGAACCCAGCACATTCTAGAAATTGTATTTTGACGTGTGACCTTACCTAAGAAAGGTATTGTTTCCCTCTGAGAGTCAAATCTTTAGACTTAGATGGACTCCGCCAATCCTAACGGAAAAGGAAACGGAATAACGCTAAGGAGAGAAGAAGAATTGGCTGTATTGACGAGCTTGGTAGCTCAGTCGCGAATGAAGTGACTTCGACACCGACGCTCGTGGGTTCGATTTCCACACAAGACAAACATTTGTGTGCATGAACATGTCTGTTTATCTTGGTCTGGATGTTTAAAGAAAGGTAAGGCGCATCAAAGCAGCCCGTCTGGGGAAGTACCTCCACCTCACAGAAAATCGCAGCCAAATAACAACTCCCTAGAGGATTGTTGTGTTCCTGCGTGTGAGTGAGCTCACCAGTAAGCTCCCAAGTAGTTGCTGTGTAAGCAGCAGAGGAGGCATCGCGCGAGTGATACTTAATGTCTTAATGTATATCGCAAGCGTTAATAGGCTACGGTACCCGCTTTACATCAGGTGGGCCGTACGCTTGTATGCCTCCCGACGTAGTATAAAACAAAAAATATAGATATTTCAGATAACATCGTGTAGTATAAACGATGTGGGTATACTCAATGGAAATTACAAATAGTCGTTTATATAATGTAAGGTAGGTAACATTTCTCATCAATATCGTTTAGAGTCGTACTTTAATTAAAATGTATTGTTCTGCTTGTCCTTTGATGTTTCTATAATAATACCATTTCATTGTGTCATCGTATTGGGACATTCTCTTATTTATTAACGTGCTCCCAAAGAGGAAGAGTTTCATTCATTTTACAGGGTCACCTGATTTTGTTATTATTTTTAAATTAAGAGTTGAAATTAGTGAAATTAACAATATTTCAGTGGCAAATGTAGAGCGAACATTGCAGCCACGGGCATTGGCATTGCAGCTATTTAAAGGTTTTTAAACGGCGCGGCAACACACGCCCCTTGAATTGAGTTCGTAGGCTACGGTAACGACTTGATAGCAGACAAGCTGACTGATTGGTTACCACGTTTTATTTGACGACAGTCCCTAGAGTGGCGAAAGTAGAGAAAGTAGTTCATAGAACCCCTTTTTTGGTTATATAAAGAACCCTGATTTAAAACGGTGATGATGATATTGAATGAAAATCTTAGTGTACTTGTAGAATATTATTTATAAATCTTGTCCATTGTTTTTGAATATAAAAATGATAAAATTTATACAACTGATGGTTAACCTCGGTATGTAAGTGAAAGCAGCTGGATGGAAAGAAATACTCAGATGTCGATAGAGAGGAAAGGATGCTACCTTTCCTCTCTATCGACATCTTACACTAACTTTAAATTAAAAAGCTTATTTGGTGATAACAATCAACATCAAAATGACAGCCATTAAAATCAGTATATTCACCAAATTTTGACCTTAGGTAGCGGACGCTGTCAATCCTAATGAACTAGGGAACAGGATACCGCTAAGAAGAAGAAGAAGCATTAGTGCGAAAATCTTTTTATGGCATCTTAGAATTTGTATGTGTATAAAATTGTCTATTTACTTAGCACACTTTGTTGTATATTGCCATTACGTAAATTCTATTTATTGTTAGTCCATCGCCCGCATTGCACGTAATGTTTGCATTCGATAGCAAATAGAACTCATGGTGAACTCTATATTTGTTTACTGATTTATAGCAGTGGATAATCGAAGAGTAACGTAGTAGAAGTCAATTTGATCTAAACTACTTTGTATGCTTCCGCTCCCGATTAGTTCGTGCGAACTACTGCCGGCCCTACTGTTAATAGATGCGTGCCGCCGTTGCCAAGGCTGCACCGGTTGTCTCTGCCTCGGCTGCTGCGTTCCTCTCTGCGAGTATTGGCTATCTAAAAATGTGAACCCGTGAACCGCGTGCAACCGCCACCGTTGCTGCCCTGGCTGCTCAGGCCGTCTCTGCGACACGTGTTTCGCCTCTTCACGAGGCATCGTCAGGCGCTGTAGATGGGGACGAACTAATCGGGAGCGGAAGTACACGAAGTAGTTCTGATCAAATTTCAACGCCTGAATTTATTATCTACTAGCTGTGCCCACGACTTCGTCCGCGCGGAATAGTTTTCTTTATTATTTATTTATATTATTAAAAATAAATAAAATTTCTAAAATAAAGGTAGCGTAAGTTACTCCTTATTACATTAGCTATCTGCCAGTGAAAGTCCCGTCAAAATCGGTCCAGCCGTTTCAGAGATTAGCCGGAACAAACGGACAGACGGACAGACCAACAGACAGACAAAAATTGTAAAAATATTCATTTTGGTATATGTACTGTGTATACATTCATGTGCATTTAGAAAAAAGCGGTTATTTTAATATTACAAACAGACACTCCAATTTTATTTATCTGTATAGATGTATAGATTTTACGTAGTAAAAGTTCTTATATGGAGTGGACAATTCGTTTTCGTGTATTGGTAAATCTTATCGGCAGCCCCGTTACTTATATAATTTATGTTAAGATTTTCCAATAGAATGTGATAGTATCTTTAAGTAGCCCATAGTAAAGTTACGATAATATATCCGCTTGAATCAATTCTCGTATCAATCTGTCATCTAAACATGGTATTTTTACATCGCTCGGCATCTTAATAAATTGTAATGAAATATATATAGTAGGTATCTTTGCCGTTTAACATAGTTCATACAAAGTGTATGGAGAGCGATATTTAATATTAAGTCAAAATATTATAGTACTTATTTTCACTGTTTGTGGTGCGCTTTATTCACACCAAGTGAAACCACAATGGTCGTGAACTATGCGGTCCCAGAGAAGTTTTCAACCAAGGACTCCTAAGTTGTCAAATGTACTGCCTGCCCAGATTTTCCCTACGTAATATATATTATAAGATGAGGTTCTTCAAAAAAGGCGTGAAAATGTTTTTAGGTTAGGATAGGCAACGCATTAGTAACATTCCTGGTGTTGGTACAGCTTACCATCAGACAGGCCGCATGCTTGTTTGTTACCTTAGTAGTACTAAAAATCATTTTTGGCACATTCAGTAATCTTTAACGAAAGAAAATGAATCATGTTGAAACGTACCAAATAATAATGTTATATAGTTAAAGTCTCAATTGAGAGCGCATATGGAGTACTGTAGTCATCTCAGGGCGGGGGCACCTGGATACCAGCTAGGACCTTGTGACCCGGTGCAAAGACGAGCTGTGACGATTGTTGATGATCCTAACCTCACCCACCATTGAGCTCTTGAGTTTAAGGAAAGTTTTGCCAACAGCCTTGTTTTACAATCGCATCTCTCGCCGAAGGCATGGAGTTCATCCTCATACACTGGAGTCGCAATGGTGACGTACTGTGCGGTTCCAGAGAAGTATTCTACGGAGAACTCTAAAGTTGTGGAATTGGCTCCCGGCCGAGGTTTTTCCTAGGGACGATAGCATTCTTCAAGAAAGGCGTGAGGAGGTTTATACATGGTCGGCAACGAAGAGTGACACCCCTGTTGTTGCAAATGATTATAAGCTACGATAACTGCTTACCATCAGGCAGGCCGTACGCTTATTTGGCACCTTTATGGTATATAAAAACTGGGGTCTGGAAATAAAACTTACTAGAAGGATTTTTTCGGTTCAATGTAGGTTTTATAATAGCTTTTTCCTAGCATTGTTCCGTTTCTAATCCCTTAGGTTTGGTGGGATCCGCTACCTAAGCCTAAGGAATTTGCCGACCAGACTATGCTAATTTTAATATTGCGCGACTGCTGTCGTACCTCCATAATATAGGAGGAAAATCAGATCTTTCTTAGCACACGTTGTTCGAAATACAATAAATACTTGGCGGTATGGGGTTCATCGCAACATTTTCCTTAACCAACGAGCAATTAGCAAGTGATAATTGTGTATAGTGGATAAGGAACCAAAATATTCAGATATATCAGATTCAGTTTTTGAATATGTTGGTTCCTTATCCACTGGGGTTAAGGAACCAACATATTCAAAGACTGAATCCGATTCAAATACTGGTGTGGACTTGTACCACTAATTTCGTATTTTCGGATTCATGTATCTCTGCTGTATGTAGCTTTTATAACATAATTTTGTAAAATTAGCAAGGTGCAAGATCATTTGCCGCAGTACAACTTTGTAAAAAAGAAAATTATTTGAGCAATGAAAGATAGGAGCAACTCGTAGCACCGACGGATTTGTTGCCTCTTCCACTCAAACAGGCGTTAACAGAGCTCAACGACACTTCATTAAGATCAATCCAACTGATGAAAGATTCCAACTAATAGAAGACAGAAGCTGAATGACAAAGGAAGTTGGCAGATTCATAAAGTGAACGGTTGTTGCAAAGGTCCACGAGAACAATACTCTTTGAACGCAAGTTTCCACAGAATACGGTAAATCAGCCCGTCAAAATTATCGTACCCTATGGACTGACGGTGCAGAAACCGAAACTTTAGCTATTAAGTGGATCCACAAGTTGAAAAAGATACAGTGAACGATGGAGATGGAAATGGCAATGGAATGGATGGGTCATTTCTAAATTGAATCACTCTACATACCTGAGACTTCTCAACGCAGTACATTGCAATAGTTTGCCTACGCACTTCCGTTATTGCTGAGTGATGCAATGCAGCAGAAGTTTTCTCGACCCTTCGGGATTAGCAATCAGGTAGATTTGTTAAGAGATAGGGCGCATCAAAGCAGCCCGTCTGGGGAAGTACCTCCACCGCACAGAACACCGCAGCCAAATAACAACTCCCTAGAGGGTTGTTGTGTTTCTGCGTGTGAGTGAGGTCATCAGTAAGCTCCCAAGGAGTTGCTGTATAAGCAGCAGTGGAGGCATCGCGCGAGTGATACTTTATATCGCAAGGGTTAATAGGCTACGGTGCCCGCTTTACATCAGGTGGGCCGTATTCTTGTATGCGTCCCGATGTAGTATAAAAAAAAGATAGCAACAATTTAATTATTATATACCTATTAGTAATATATTTGTGTTAAAATTATCAATGCCAAAACAACTAAAATCGATCTGAGTTAGAACTAATTTAGTTGTTTTGGCGAGGTCCCGTGAGCACTCACGATAGTATTTTAGGTTGGTATCGTGTGATTGTGACAAGGTACCGATAAGAAAAGTTTCGATACCAATAGAAGGTTATTATAATATACCGTTCTTCGCTTTACCACATAGTATAAATACCTAATTAAATTTCTAGCTCAAAACATGAAAGCACGTTTCTCTGTAGTCTAAAATTTTCGTAATACAAATATATCGACGTTATATTAATTTACCCCCCTTAAGGGGGAGGCTTATGTTCAGCATGGACGTCTTTCGGCTGATTGACCGTCCTATGCGGTTACAACTTAAGTTATGAAATAAACACTCTGATTTCCCAAGGGACTAAAGCATAGGGTCAAAATATGCTCGAAGATATTTTTACAAGGTCTGCAACGTGCTAGCGATATCCCTGGTGCTACAAGCGTCCATAGCCTATAATAACAGCTTGCATGCAAGCTTACTTATTAGTAAATGATGAGTTCGGGGGCGCAGTCGTGAATGGAGTAAGCTTGACCACTAACGCTCGTGCATTTGATTTCAATACAAGACAAACATTAGTGTGCATGAACATGTCTGTTTGTCTCGGTCTGGATGTTTTTAACAGAGGCAGGGCACATCAAAACAGCCCATCTGTGGACGTACCTCCCACCTCACAGAATACCGCAGCCAAGTTACAGCTCTCTAGGGGGTTATTGCGTTCCTGCGTGTGAGTGAGGTCACCAGTAAGCTATTAAGTCGTCGCTGTCTTAGCAGTAAAGGAGGCATCGTGCGTATGATACTTAACGTGTTACGAGCGTTCATAGACTACGGTAATCGCTTTACATCAGGTGAGCCGTATGCTTGAATGCTTTCCGACGTAATTTAAAAAAGTAAAGAAAAGGTATGTATATTAAAAGAAAGTAGCCTTAAATTAAGGAAATAATCGGATGTACCTTTTACCTTGCCACCTTGAATAAATAAGGCATCATCTAGCTTTTCGACTCAACCAAGACGGTGTATGTCACGACCTTTTTAATATTGCGCTGTAGATAATAAAAATGTCTGTGTACCTTCTGGCTAGGTACTTGTGGGGTAGGCAGATAGAGCCGAGCGCCATAAGGTCGGGGTCACACCTCCCTCGCTTCATTAAAATGCATAGCTCTTTTCATGCACACTCGCCGGTTACATGTGCTCCTGACATCACCTTCTGATAAAACACGACCAATTTGGTAGGTCATCATGGTAGCTGAGTCATTGTCATCCTCAGCTCCTACATCATTGCACTTTCGCATTGTGTATCTGCTTCATCAATCTTTCACCTAGCAAAATAAATATTGTGTCTATTTTTTGCAATTGTTGCCAATCTGGTGTGATTGAAGCCGATATCCTTAGTCCAATGAGTGTTTTTATGTGTGAGTTATTCATGAAGCTACGGAGCTTGTTACCGAGCTTGTTACCGCCCAGTTCATGTAACGAGTGATCTCTATTCTATGTTACAACAAAACGCTCCGTTTATGGTAAGGTGCTGAGTTTCTCCAGAATGCGCATATCGAGTGTGTTGTGCTTGTTTAAATTCACGATACAAGAATATCCAATTCAGTACAACATTTAATTAAATAAAGTACGTACCGTACTTAAGTCGCTAAAATAATAATAAAAAAGTCAAATACAAATAAATTTATCATGTTCAATTTCCAGATTTTTGTTCAGTTAGAAGATTAGTGAAGTTCTAAATTAAGAAAAACGCATGTATCTTTTCGGATATAAAGAACTACAATTTTTATAGTTAATCGATTCAGGTGTTATTTTGCGAAAGTCAAATTTACATGCAATTTGATATAAACTCCTTTGTGTTCTACCGCTACCGATTAGTTCATCTGCACTAATGCCGGCCGGCACCCGCCCACTACAGTTAGTAGATACATGCCGGCGGCGGTCGTCTTTGCCAATCTCCGCCATCATGAACCGCCTGCACCCGCCACCATTGCTGTTCAGATCGTCTCTACGACACGTACTTCGTCTCCACGAGGCGTTCCCAGGCGCTGTAGATATCGTTAGCTGTAGATGTCGTCATTCGTATGTTATTACTGACTAACATAACGGTCGTGGGTAGGTGTGGGCTGGCACTAGTGCACTATGAACTAATCGGTAGAGAAAGCACACAAAGTAATTTAGATTAAATTGCCTATAATTTTTATTAGTGTTCTTTGTACTTGGGTCATGAGACGTTGCTTTTTCCTTAAATTCTTGGCTTATCAATGGTCGGAAAGTGATTATAATAGTTACTTGCTAACTTATGAAACACGGCACCCTAATCTCTAATATTTTATTTTTATTTTATTTATTCATTGATAATGTTATATTAAAGTAATACTTAGTTTAAATCATTGTTATTCGCTTAACTTAATGTGCCTGCCACCGGCCGTTTACTAGTGAAGGTGCGGAGAGAAGTTTACAACGGCTATTTTCCCCGGAGAAACATTATGCTAGACCTTTAGCCTCTACACAACTCCATAAAATGAGAATAGATACGAAAGTAAGCAGAGTCCTGAGTAGGATTTCTAGATTATTTGCTAGATTGCCTTTAGGGCTACTAATTACAGCATAAGATTCTATAATTGGGCCTGAAGAAGTTTTTACAGAGTGAGCATGGCGGAAGTGATCTTTGATGTTACGAGCATGCATAGACTGTAATAACTGCATACAAGCAATCAGAATGTAAACGGAATATATTTATTTGCGATAAAAATGGTGACTATGTTTGTGTTACAAATAAAGAGGGCTTACTGAGTACATCATTTTTATTAATTAGATTGTATTTATTAACAAAATTGTAAAATGTAGTGGTGTAAAAATATTGGTTGACCAAATAAGTAAATAAACTCATTAAAATTACGTAAATAGACAACACGGCGAAGTCAACAGTTTTAATTTTTAAAGTATGGCTTACAACTAAAACTAGGAAAAACTAATGTACATAAGAAACGCTCGTATATTTTTTTCTGTGCAATTCTTCGTGCAAAACTCGATCTTTATCAACCAAATTTCCCTACACTATTAATTTCATGTTAGATTGGAAAATATTCTTAATAATAGAAGAATATTTTGTGGAAATATATAAGTAAGCTTATGACTGAATGCGGAATCTGCGTGAGCCGAGTGCTGCGTAGGCACGTGGAATGTGAGAGGTGGATTGAATGATAACATGAACGAACTGATAGACGTAATGAATGAGAGACGTTTCTTTGTGTGTGATAGTTGGAATACGGATGTTGAATTTTTCGTTTCCAATTCCAAAACGAAGTCAATTCCAAAACTTCCTACTCCTACAAATTTCTTCTGATTAAATTCGTTGTGAGTTCCAAGGCAGCTGTAGTTTAACCCCCGGGACGGCAATGAACTTCACTGTTCATTGCCTTTTTTGTGGTCGCCGCTGTTAATTCTGGCTACACAGGAGACACAGTGGTGGGTATGAGTGGTGGGCCTGTCCCGAATTTTCGTTTCCAAACTACGACATATAGTGTTTTGAATAGGAGGTATTGGCTTTTACAGGTTCGGCAACTCACGAGTGTGTTGTAAGTTTCCATTAGCTACGGTAACTGCTTACTATCAGTAAGACCGAAGAGCTATAAACATTAAAGAAGCGAGCAGTAAAATCCGGATAGGGTGCTCGGTTCTGTCAGTTCAACCCGCAAGAGACCTAGATCACTCAACAGAGTTATACGTATAATTTGTAAGCATGATTTCGAGAATATGATTAATCGTTAACTATATTAATAGTACGTAATTAACGTATCTTAGCAGAATAGGATTAATTTAGAACGGCTTGTTATCTCTGACTAACACGCATTCATCGAGATAATTATATCGTGGTATTCATTAATATATTAATAATAGTTTATAATAAAAAATATAATAGTTTATAATGTCAATAAGAAGAAGAGAAATAATAATAAAAATATCAAAGATAGTCTAGTTATACAAGTTGAGTTTATCATTATGATCCTTGTAATTTAAATGTGAGTCGATACTTACTTATCGTAAATAGTAATTTTGAAATTGGCCATTGGCTGATTATATTATCTGAATTGCATTATTTTAGTATAGTTAATGTTAAAATCTAAATTCAGATCATCTAGCCATTTTGTGGTAATACTTAAGTATCATGTTTGCACATGATGCCACAGTGGCATCATGTGCAAACATGATACTTAAGTGTTTGGTTCAATCTGAAATTCCATTACGTATTATGCACTTGTTTGTAACTAGTAAATAACAGCAAGCTGTGTTTTGCAAGGCAGAGCTGATATTTTTTAAATTTAAAAAATATTTAAATATTTTATTTTTAATTTTTTAATTTTTTACAAATATATGGAACCCTGTACGACATCTAGCGACGAGTGCTGTTACTTTTTCTGTTGATGGGAGTGCAGTGCAGACTCTGCACTGCAGAGTGGTCGGCCATACGTTTTCCCATATGTTTTTTAACGATTTTGGACCGTTCTTCCTCACCAACGAACATTTAAATTTCAAATTAAAGGATACAAAACTACAATATGTTAGCTATTAGTGTGTCGATTTTGGAGTTTCTCACTATTACCGTCTAAACGCTAGCTGGATGACATCAGTCTACCCCAAACGGCAATTTTGAGGGTAATGTGGCTCCGCTGGCTATCGCAGCTCTGCCAATTAAACGACTTGTCCGACGGTGAAGGAAATATCGCGCGGAAACCAGCTCAGCCAAGGAATTATATTTCGAAAGACGTGTGACCTTACCTAGGAAACGTTTGATTTACCCTCTGGGTTGTGGAGCTCTGATGATAATCGCTCCATATCAAACGCAGTATCTTCGCGAAATCTTTAAGCTTACGTAGCAGACGTCGTATATCCAAGATTTCCAAGTAAGTATAAGTATATCCAAGTGGCTCAATGTCACCATTAGAGCTAAAGCTGGCTTCACCTGCACGTGGTGCTTATGAGCAGACGAGGCTTTGGCGAATGAGAGGTAGGCCACGACTTTAGAACCTCCAACTCACAGAAGGTGGCAGCCAAATAACAACTCCCTGGAGGGTTATTTTGTTCCTGCGAGTAAGTGAGTTCACCATGAGATGAGAGATGAGAAGTTGCTGTGTTGACAGCGGGTGTGGCAACGCGCTAGCGACATTCTTTTTGTTGCTAGCGTTCATAGGCTTCGGTAACCGCTGTATGCTTGTTTGCTATACTACGCTACGTTTTGTTATACTACGCTATCCGTCGTAGTATAACAAAAAATCTAGACCATACCGTGAATACTTCATGAACAGGCAGATTTGAGACCTGTATAGCAAAAGTCATATTGAGCTGAAGTACAGCTTCGTTTATATATTTCGTTAATATATTTAGACGTTATTTTGCGAATATGAAATATACATGCAGTTTTATGCTGTTGCTACCATTACTGCTTCGTTCATCTCTGCCTCGGCTGGTACGAATAACACGCTACGACTAACATCCACAGTGCCTGACGCCTTGAAGAGGCGAAACACGTATCGCGAAGACAACTATAACGTCAGTCAGGACGGTCACGGGTGTATAGTACCTCATCCAGATGGCGGGCAATCGCGGAGACGCCCACAATAGCCGAGGCAGAGACGACCGAATCAACCATGGCAGCGACGGTATATTTCTACTAACGAGGGTAACATCTACTAGGGCGCATCAAACAGCTGGAGAAGTACCTCCACCTCACAGATTACCACAGCCAAATAACTCCCGTCTGTCCAATCTTTTAAGTTAAAATTGTTTAAGCTCTGGTTTGATGCACCTGAAAATTTTAGCTAATTGTCTACTAGTATCTGATATGTATATGTACTGGTATTTATGTGTATTGTATGTATTTGTGTATGTATGCGAAGATGGATATGTTAGTATTTGTATGTATGATATTTATATAAGTTTGCGTTTATCTATATGTGTAACAGATATTGTTTTGTTTGTTTATTAATATAGTGTGAATGACTTTGTGCTCATACCTACTTCATTAAATTGACATTTCCTATCAGGTATTCTATGGTTGACTGGAAGAGATCCCGGATGGGATAAGTCCGCCATTGTACAAACAATATTTATTTTTTATCTGTATTTTTGTTTTTCCTTGTAGTACAATAAAGATTATACAAACAAACAAACAAACTCCATGGAGGTTTGTTGTGTTCCTTCACCAGTAAGCTTCTAATGAGTTGTTGTGTTAGCAACTGAGGTGGCACCGTGCGAATGTTACTTAATGTGTTACAAGCGTAGGCTACGGTAATCGCTTTACTGTTACTGGGTTGTATGCTCGTGTGCGTTCCGAAGTTGTATAAATAAGTAGAGGATGGAGGTTGGCCGGCTCTAGTTCCCATGAATTAATTATTGGCAGAAGCACAGAAAGCGGGTTAGTTGAAATTCTTAGTTTCGTAGCGTGTTATTCTAAGGACTAACATCTACAGCGCCTGAGGATGCCTCGTGGATAGGCGAAACATGTGTCGCAGAGACGACCGGAGCAGCCATGGCAGCGGCGGCATGCATCTACTAACGGTAGTGGGTGGGTGCCGGCCGGCAGTAGTTCGCACGAACCAATCGGGAGCGGAAGCACACAAGTAGTTTAGATCAAATTGCCTGTAAATTTGTCTTTCGCAAAGTAACGCCTGAACCTATTAACTATTTAATTGAAATTGCACGTAGTCAGTTTCAGTTATCCTATTGTAGCTTACCAGAGCAATGTTCACCTGTTCATCATATTAGTCGTGATCTCGAATAGGATACTGTAATCAATTACCTAATCCAATAAGCTGGCAGGCTATCGCATAAGGCTCGGTGAATACGACCTACATAATTGGTAGATTAATTAAAAGCTGATAGCGGACGAGGAACAATAAGGTGTACTTTCTCAATAAGTATATATTTTATATGTAATATTTATGTCGGTTATAAAAATATGATCTCATTTGTTGAGAAAAAAATACCTTACTTTGGAAATAAATTAAATGTTTAAAGAATTCTGAAACATTCCTAATCGTAGTTATACGTTTACGCCAGAATGGGCGTGAAGATATACGAAAAATACGAGTATAAGAAAAATATACTTGATTATTTAAAGATTATTGTATCTTATTAAATCTTTTTAAAATATGTATACCGTTAAAATTACAAATCTGAAACTTTGTGAGCATGAATATTTGTAATCTTTATCTATCTACATACGTGCGAAAGTTTCATGTTTGACACTAAAAACGGCTGAAGAGATTTGGATGAGGTTTAGAAAACAATTGAAGTACGTTCGAGATTAGAGTATGTGTGTGTATAAAATGTATTTTTGCAATAATAAAATGGCTGTAATAACTAGCTATAAATTGTTAATTCAAAAAATAATAAGTTGTAGACAAAAATAATTTGGGGACCATTTGTCTACAGCTTTTCCCCCATCGAATGCACTGAAACTTTGTGAGGATGAATAAATAATATAAGAAAAAAATACTTGATTATTTAAAGATTATTGTATCTTATTAAAACTTAATAAAATATGTATACCGTTAAAATTACCAATCTGAAACTTTGTGAGCATGAATATTTGTAATCTTTACCTATCTATCTACGAGTACATAAATGCGAAAGTTTCATGTTTGTAATCTTTTACGCAAAAATGGCTGAAGGGATTTAGATGTCGCAGTTGTTCAAGTGTAATTCTTGAAAATTCAATTCGACGCGGACGAGCAGTGACTACTGCATTATATACTTTAATGACAATTAATTTTACCTATCTGCTTCTTAGCGTTATCCTTTTTCCTAATCCATTAGGATCGACAGGGTTTGCTACCGAAGCCTAAGAATTTGAAATAGATACTGATTTTTTCATAGAGTGACTGCAATCAGATCGCCATAACCCAGTACGAAATCCAGATATTTTGTATTAATTTATTGACACACGTCTTTTTAAAACATTATTTCTTGGATGTGCGTGTTTCATTGCGATGTTTACCTTCGCCGTCGAACAAGTGTTAATTACATATGTACATAAACCTGACAAAACCAGCTATCGCTGCTTTAATAAATTCTGTACAATATAAAAGGAAAAAAACATACATACTGGTGAACACAATATCACCTCTAGTTTTGATGTAAGTTAAAAATTAAAAAAAGTAGGTTATGTCGGTTATAAAAATATGATCTCATTTGTTGAGAAAAAAATACCTTACTTCGGAAATAAATTAAATGTTTAAAGAATTCTGAAACATTCCTAATCGTAACGCCAGAATGGGCGTGAAGATTTATATAAAATGGAATGATAATGATGAAGTAAAAACATCGTGAGGAACTGCACGCCATGAAAAACATTTCTAAGATGTGTGACCTAACCTAAGAAAGGTCTGATGGCAGTCGCTCCATACAAACATCAGTATTTACGCCAAATCAGATACAGGTTTTTTTTTAATACTACGTCGGGAGGCATACAAGCATACGGCCCACCTGATGTATAACGGCTACCGTAGCCTAGCGCTTGCGATATATTAAGTATCACACGCCTGCTCTACTGCTTACACAACAACTCCTTGGGAGGTTACTGGTGATCTCACTCACAGGCAGGAACACAACAACCCCTCTAGGGAGTTGTTATTTGGCTGCGGTTTTCTGTGAAGTGGAGGTACTTCCCCAGACGGGCTGCTTTGATGTGCATCAGCGCCCTACCTCTCTTTGCAGGTAGCGGACCCCGTCAATCTTAATTCTTTTATTTTTTTTTATTTATAAAATTCTCACACCTATATTTTTTACATATCATTTGTATTTTCTTTCTTTTCTTTCTTTTCTTTCTTTTCTGTCTTTTCTTTCTTTTCTTTCTTTTCTTTCTTTTCTTTCTTTTCTTTCTTTTCTTTTCTTTCTTTTCTTTCTTTTCTTTCTTGTCTTTCTTTTCTTTCTTTTCTTTCTTTTCTTTCTTTTCTTTCTTTTCTTTCTTGTCTTTCTTTTCTTTCTTTTCTTTCTTTTCTTTCTTTTCTTGCGTTTTCTTTCTTTCTAGATTCCGATGTAAGTCAAGGGACATTTTGTATGTAATGTTTGCATAACCGACATCTAAACCTTCTGGGATTTTGTAGATACATGCTTTGCAACCTTTGCAACGCTTCTGGCAATTTATTTAAACAAGTCGGGATCAAGCAATTAGAAACTCTGGCGCCGTACAAGTTGGTTGCTTTAGGTATTATATACTGGTTTTTGTTTGTCAGTGTCCTCGTGTAACTAGGTCTTGATTTTAATGAATTATTAAACGAGATAACGCTAAGAGCAAGATGATATGAAAGGTGGTAAGTTAAGTTTTTGATATGTATATTTTATACTTCGTCAGATAAAAGAGACAAACGAGTGATGTGAAGCAGATACATCAATTTATGTATACCTAAAGTTCAAGACATAGCTTTGCTAAACTAGCAACACCTTAGGAGTGTACTGGTAAACTCATTCTCACTCATGAACGTGGAAAATCAATGCAATTATTATTTTTACCTGGGGAGGTTCCTATTGCTGAAGACCGTACCCTAAAAATCTGTCTGTGTGACTGGGGAGTCGAGGTGTTCATTACATATAGTTATGTGCTACATTTCTCATTTACCAGTTGGTTGTTCATCTGTACACATGATGGAAATAACCTGTGGATAATAAATAAGTCCGGTATTGCGTAGTAACTTTTTAAATAATTATCTTCAAGATTTGTGCCTCTTGATGGCTCCGACGAATTCCCAATGGTACCAACAATAGAACTTGCTCGTGTGTTATTAACGTCACATACGTAAGGTATATAAGAGGCAGGAAATAAGTTAGCGTGCGTTGATGAATACCTTTCTAAGAAATCTAGACTTGTCTTTGAGACATAGATGGGTTACATACTCGTATGTCCATGATAACACAGGTCTATAGAGATCATGACAGAATAGGATTCCGCTAGTAGTTCTGCATGAAAGCCTTTACGGCTATAGAACTTGGGTAACCTACTGTTCGTATGTTTGACTACATAAACTTTGAACAACATGTAAGGAGCATGTCAATAATATTTTAATTTTATATGTTATGCAATATTTACGAATTGCAAGGTGGTCACTGGAAAAAGGGTTATCACTGCAAAATTGTTAATTTATTTAACTGTTGAAGTGTCGAGGTACTATGTTCCGAAACCATGCTAAAGTGTTCAGACAATGCTAGATCAAGCTATACACACAGCATTCTTTGATTTTGCGATAAAGGTGATATTTGAACGGCTTTGTATAGCTTGTGCGTAATAGTGTGTATTGAAATATGTACCAATTGCAAAATATACAAGAACAAATTAAAATAGTATCAAAACCTTGAAGCCTTAATTAAAATACTAATAATAATTTACTACGAGGGTCATTTGAAAAGTTCTTAGCCTAACATGGTTAGTCATTGGTTTTTTTTATAACTCCCTCCCTCCCTCCCCCCCCCCCCCCCCCCCTCCCCTCCTTTTGTAGTTACATTATTTTGCAACAAGTATGCACAGTTTAGTTTATTCACAGTAACTCATTGTTGGTTTCCACGTGATACCGTAAGTCAAGTCAGCGCTATTTTTGAAAATGGATAAAATTGAACATCGTGCAGTGATAAAATACCTGAATTTGAAAGGTTTTAACTCCAAAAGCTATAGATGAAGACGTGTCTGCTACTTTGGGTGAGTCCGCTCCTTCGTATGCGACTGTTAAAAACTGGGTGGCAGAGTTTAAACGTGGTCGTGAGACCATTCAAGATGAGCCCTGTAGTGGCCGGCCGGCTGACCCAATAGAATTTGTTGAAAGATTTATAAACATGGATGAAACCTGGGTTCACCACAATACACCCGAGACAAAAGAACAGTCGAAACAATGGAAAAGAGCAGGATAGCCCACCCCAAAGAAGGCAAAGGTGGTTTTATCGGCGGGTAAAGTCATGGCATCCGTTTTTTGGGATGCAAAGTGTATAATTCTCGTGGATTATTTAAAAAGGGTGAAACAATAAACTCCGAGTACTATTGCAACCTGTTGCGTCGTTTGAGAGAAGAAATCAAAGAAAAACGTCCAGGTTTATTGAGAAGAAAAGTCTTGTTTCATCAGGACAATGCGCGCGTTCACACCTCTGTGCAATCCATGGCAGAAATCCACCAATGTGGCTTCGAATTGTTGCCTCCTCCTCCTCCTCCTCCTCTCCTCTTTCGCTTACCATCAGGCAACCACTATGCTGAACTAATATAAAAAAAAAGTTGAGCATTATTATTTTTTGCAATTCGCCTAATATAAAAGAAAGATAAGAGAAGCATTTTATAATACAGATGCTTCATAATGTAATATATACTGCCTTATAATAGCTAGTTTATAATGTAAGTATAAAGTCATAAGGCCATAGTCATTGTGGTCGGAGTTTCTGTATCGACAGCAGCATTGAAGGTGACGATTATTGAACGTATACGGGTTGTGTAGGTGCCATGACGGACTGGACTGCATTGATTTATTAATACGGGCGACGCTGCCACAGAGCTATGAATTTAAAGTTATTCCGTATAGATCTGGCTTACTAGTGAAGTGAACTGAATTTATCTCTCAATTTAATCCATCAGGCTGAAGATTATTGTCTCCTAAATAAACCAGTCCCATGATACTTTTTTTTCTCCTTCCTATGATAATCCGTTTCTTAATTCATTAGGATTAGTGGACCCCGCTATCTAAGCCCAAGTATTTGGCTAAGATACACATTTTATATGGAGCGACATCCGTTCTCCATAACCGTAAGGAAAACTAGGCTATTCTTAGGTTAGATTATAATAATAATAATTGGCAGAGCTGCGATAGCCAGCGGAGCCACATTACCCTCAAAATTATCGTTTGGGGTAGACTGATGTCATCCAGCTAGCGTTTAGCGTTGAAACTCCAAAATCGACACGCTAATAGCTAACATATTGTAGTTTTGTATCCTTTAATTTGAAATTTAAATGTTCGTTGGTGAGGAAGAACGGTCCAAAATCGTTCCAATTAGAAAAAAAAACATATGGGAAAACGTATGGCCGGCCACTCTGCAGTGCAGAGTCTGCACTGCACTCCCATCAACAGAAAAAGTAACAGCACTCGTCGCTAGATGTCGTACAGGGTTCCATATATTTTATTTAAATATTTTTTAAATTTAAAAAATATCAGCTCTGCCTACACAGCTTGCTGTTATTTACTAGTATAATAATAATATTTTTATTTTCCTTCCTTACATAGGTAATTAATTTTATAATATTTACATTATTAAGTGCCATGACTTTGTAGACCCATGTAGTGAGTGGCTGGTGCCTGAAGTAGGTTCGTAGAAAACCTGAGTTACAGGTCACCAGTTCTTCCCGGTATAGGACACAGTGATGCTGGGTTTCGAATATTACAAGCTTTCGAAATATAATTCTTGGACGAGATTACAAATAGGTGCATGAATCCGAAAATACGAAATTAATATGTACCACCCCACACAAAACCGCAGCAAAAGACAACTGCTTGGAGGGTTGTTTTACCAGTAATCTTCTAAGTTGCAGAGTTAGCAGCAGGGGCAGCGACGCGAGTGCCCTGTTGCTGACAGATCTGGGGCACCACACTAACGCGGCCGATGGACTTTCGCGGGCTTGTTTAGTGGGTATACCGTCGGACAGCCGACGGGGAGTCCCACACTACCACCGGAGGCCACCCAGGCACCGGTGGTGTGCGTTTTTCTCCGCGTCACAAAAAAAAAAGAAAAAGGGGGAGCAACGCGTGAGTGATATCTCCTGTATTATAAGCGTTCATACAAGTAGGCTCTTCTTATTACATGTGCATTAATATAAAGCAATACATTTACCCCACAATTTTATCACCGGTAATACTAGTGGATAACCAAATCGTATATTTACAGTAATGTATATATATTATACAGTATATATAACCTATACTATATGGTCCCTGCTTCGAATCCCGGAGCGGGCATATTTTTTTATATACTACGTCTGTAAGCATACAAACATACGGACCACCTAATATAAAGTGGTTACAGTAGCCTGTGAACGCTTGTAATACATTAAATATCACTCGCGCGATGTCTCCTCTGCTGCTAACACAGCAACTCCATAGGAGCTTACTGGTGATCGCACTCACACGCAGGTACACAACAACCTATCGAGTTGTTATTTGGCTACAGTTTTCTTAGAGGTGGAGGTACTTCCACAGACGGGCTACTTTGATGCACCCTACCTCTCTTAATACATTCCGACCAAGACAAAAAGACATGTTCATGCACACAAATGTTTGTTCTGTGTTGGAATTGAACTCACGAGCGTTGGTGTCAAAGTCGCGTCATCTCGTCGAGCTCGTCAAAATTATGCTAAGAATATGCTTATTTGCCACTCAACGTTGGTAAAAATTTTAACGTTTAACTCATCTAGGTATTCTACAATACGTGTAATAGCTGAGAGTAACCAACTTTGTTAATTTGTCTATTTAAAAATGTTTTTAACAACTGCTGTTCATTCTGGACGAAATTCTTTCTTCACCTTGCACGTGTATATTACGGACCCTTCTCTGTACACAAAATAAATCAAGATTGAATAATATTGGTCAATCTAAAGAAAAAGAAACTCCGTTGAAATATAACTGTTATATCATCTGATTGCTATCTGTATAAATATCTTCGCAGAAGAACTCGGACAGTGTAATAAAGCAAATTGTGCGTAAAATTAAGCCAGCTTGAAATATAGCTTCCCCGGGAAACTGCGGGCGCTGGCTGAGGGATAGGAAGCCGACTCTCCGCTGGATATTATGTTTCGTTATAATAATTATTAAGTTTAAATAAAGAATTTATCTTAATGGCGTCACATTTTAGAAACAAAAATATGAAATAGTCCATTTCTAGTGTTGTCTTAGGTTTTCGCGATTGTTATACGTTGAATTAAACAATTTTTAAAGGAAGTATCGCGTGTTTTATTTATTTTGTTGAACCTGACGTTTTGAATGCTTTGCAGCGTCCGTGGTCGCAGGAAGACTGACTGTTGTCTTCCTGCGACCACGGATGCTTCAATAAAATACGCGATACTTCCGTTAAAAATTGTTTAATTCAGTCTATTTCTAATTAAAGTTAATTCCACAATATGTTACGAACGAATACATTTGTATAATCTATCTATCTATAACTTCACGTCAAATCCCTTGAGGGGTGGGCAGAGGGAACTGAGCACCACATGACTCGACCCTTACACACCTCATTCGTTCCTTTAATAATTGTTCTTCTCATGTACGTTCGCCGGTTTCTAAGACTCGTGACATCACATTCTGATAAAACACTATCAATTTGGTTATGGGAAGTAAGTCTTGGTTTTCCTCGGCTCCTACATCCATCTGCTTTCGCGTTGTATATGTTTCATAATTCTTTCTTCCTGAATTCTTTCTACATGTTCGAACCAACTGAGCATGCCTCTTTTTATTATAAATGAATAAATAATAAGTAAATATATATGTTATTAATTCAATTCTATATTCATTACAATGATGTGCAACATCAAAGAAAATAATTTCGCAGTACAAATGTCAACAATTTGTTACCGTCATAGGTTTCAGAATCTAAAATGTGTACTTACGATCTTTCCGAATATCAATGTAAGAAATAAAGTAGGTAAGCGGACGCTTTAAGTACTTCTTGCGTAGACACCATCACCACGTTCCTGCGCTGCGATACATCGTCATCATCATCATCTGAGCCTTATTCCCGGTTGCGTCTTACGCTTTCGCTTCAGAGCCCGGGGTTCGGGCACGGAAGCGAAAGCGTAAGAAGCTTTCCGAATTTTATTTCATCGCTTCGCGCGGTCTTTGGCATTCCTAACTGTGAGACGATTGGCACATATGTCATCCATTACGACGTCAAGCCAACAATTCCCTACTACCGCGGCCCGGTGGAGGCGACATGGCTAGATATTTGTTCCCCACGTTACTTGCCGGTTTTCGTAAGACGTGGGCATACCGGCGTAGGCGACGCTCTTACAGTTTGTCTCCTATGTCACGGACATGAAGGCTGTTCCGAATGCCGTTGTTCTTCATACGGTCCTACCGTGTCACTCCGCACATCCAGCGCAGCATAATCATCTCCGTGACACGTAGCTCCTGCTTGTGCCCCTCAAGTACAGGCCTCGCTTCACTGCCATATAAAAGGACAGACCTAATGATTAGATTAATAATTCTGTCCCTTCAGCTTAATCGGCATTCTACCCCAGCCTTGTCTATACATATTAGAAATAGGAAAATTTCTGATGCAAAATAAAACCAGTTGAGAATGCGCAAGCTCGCATTGGCAGAGGAACACCTGGCTCGTCAATTATATAACAATTCAATTTTTTTTTTAATTGTCGGCCATTTTTAGGGTTCCGTACCCAAAGGGTAAAACGGAACCCTATTACTGAGGCTCCGCTGTCCGTCCGTCCGTCCGTCTGTCACCAGGCTGTATCTCTTGAACCGTGATAGTTAGACAGTTGAAATTTTCACAGATGATGTATTTTTCTTGCCGCTATAACAACAAATACTAAAAAATAGAATAAAATAAATATTTAAGGGGGCTCCCATACAACAAACGTGATTTTTTTTTGCTGTTTTTATAGATAATGGTACGAAACCCTTCGTGCGCGAGTCCGACTCGCACACTTTGCCGATTTTTTCCATGTTCATTAAGAGATAGGAACGGTGTTCCTGAACATTCCCATTCTACTTTTTATGCTGAATCCGAATATATAGTCAAAATTCGAATATTCGACAAAAAGCGAAAGTCAAACACACAGACAAACGCACAGACAAACATATAGATTTCATATAAGAACGATGTTCCTGAACATATTCACACAAACTGAGGCGAAAATACAAAGATCGGTAAGGTAAACTCGTGCTAATAAACTGGTGGCTAAAGTAATTCCTAAAACAACACAAGTATAAATGTTTTTAATAAAATACCTGAAAAATGAAAAAAAAAAGTCAATTCAATAAATTCAAATAAGCATTGCGTAAGTGGATTTTAGAACAAACCTTTTATTTAGTCAACGAATTTATCAATTAAAAAGGATAGCGTATAGTACTAGTATTTCATACAACGAGCATTATGTCAACGCACAAGTTAAGTTTTATTGAATTATATTTGTAAACTATATAGATAAACATTATATTTGCACGCAATTATGCATGGCTATATAGGTTCAAGGACATAATTTATTATCTATCAGCTTCTAAGGCACCAACCCTATTTAAGAGCAAATAAATCAATTTTGTATTTTATAACTGAAATTTAAGATGAACTTTCCAAAAATATCTTTCGTGAAAAACCTTGTTCTTACAATTACATATACATGCAATTTGATCTAACCTGTTTTGTGTGCTTCCGCCACCAATTACTTTATGCGGCTTAGCGCCGGCCAGCACCCACCACCCGCCACCCACTACCGTTAGTAGATGCAACATGCCGACGCTACCATGGCTGCTCCGGTAGTTTCTGCCTCGGCTGCTGCAGAGAGGCAAAACACGTGTTGCAGCAACGACGAGGTCAGTCGTGGCAGCAACGGTGGTGGGGGCGTACGGTTTCTATTCCAGATGGCGGACGACTGCAGCAGCCGAGGCAGAGACTACCAGAGCAGCCATGTCAGCGTCGGGATGTTGCATGTAGGTACTAGCGGTAGGGTGGGTGCCGGCCGGCGCTAGGCCGCATACTAATTGTTGGCGGAAGCTCACAAAGCATGTTAGATCAAATTGCGTGTAAATTTAACTTTCGCAAAATAACTCCTGAATCTATTAACTATTTAATTACAAATACATCAAAAAAAAAATCAACCTAATCGGTCGAACCGTTCTCAAGTGATACACACGACAATATATAGACGTAGTTTTCTTACGCATATATATATATATATATATATATATATATATATATATATATATATATATATATATATATATTAAAATACCTAACATAACAAAAAATAACTTTGAACCTTACTCGTAACCTCATTCAATAGCAGAAACAAAAACCTTCCAGAGAGTTGTTATTTGGCTGCGGTTTGCTGCGAGATGAACGTACTTTTCCATTCAGGCTGCATGTATGCGCCCTACCTCTCTTAGAATACAAATATCATGAGCTACTAGGGCGAATTTCCCATAACGCTAATAACTCTGCTTCCGGTGTTACGTTCTGCGCGCCCTATATTTTAAAAGGCATTAAGAACCATATCAAATTACAATTTTCTAGAAACTAGCGAGAATATTGAATTTTCAGTTGACTACAAGGAAATTGATGCGAGCGACAGCGCGACACGAGAATTAAGCTGAAGTTGAATCCATAGGGTTGGGGCACGTCAGCAAAGTTGAATTTAACGCGCGCCTTAACTGGATGTTATGGCTAGAGAATAGGGACGTTCATATCGATTATCAAAAGACATGAAATTCATTCAAGGTGTCATATCTTTGTTTCGATATTCAAAAACTAATAAATGGCCATTTGATCTAAACTTCTTTGTGTGCTTCCGTTACTGATTAATTCATGCTAACTAGTGCCGCCCGGCACCCACCCACTATCGTTAGAAGATGCATGACGCCGCTGCCCTGACTGCTCCGGTTGTCTTTGCGACACGTGTTTCGCCTCTCCATGAGGCATCCTCTGGCGCTGGAGATATAAGCCAGGGCAGCAACGGTGGCGGATGTCTGCGGCACATATTTCAGATGACCGACCCTCGCAGTGTAGAGTGAATATATTCCTAAGTTTATAGTTAATGTAATTGCTTTAGCCTTCAGAACCCGTTATATACCTTTTCCCATACATTTCGCGGTCATATATGACCACACGGGTTTCGAAGGGTTAATAATAGTACGTGAGTTAAGAGTGTTTATGTTAGCATTTTATCATATATATATGTCGCAGAGGTAGCAACACCATATTGAGAAGCCCGAAAGAAATCAATCCCCGTGATGCTAGTTTTAATAATAACGGATCAAAATTAAATAAATTTTAAATATTGTCGGACAAATTACACAGCGCCATCCAGTCCCAAAGTAAGCGAAGCTTGTGTTATGGGTACTAGACAACTGATAAACATACGTAAATACATTTTTTTTTTGTAAATACATACTTATTATACATAGAAAATACCCAGACCAAGACAAACAGACATGTTCATGCACACAAATGTTTGTATTGTGTGGAAATCGAACCCACGAGCGTCGGTGTCAAAGTAGCGTAACAACGCGTTTCACCACTGCGCCACCGAGTTCCTCGCGTCGAAAATGTCAAGTCGGCGCTTGGGTGGAATCGACATCGTTGAATTGGCAACACCGGTTGTGTTTGTTATGGTTAGCTCGAAATGTCGGTTGTGGAGTTGTCAAAAACGTCAAGACGAGATACAGTCATTGGAAGCGGCATTACCAGGCATTACGAATCGAGCAATGGAGCCAACCGCACGTGTCGCGTCCACGGCATTTTGAATCCGTTGTAATCTGCAATCTGAGTATATTTTTTGTTAAGATTATATTAGTAATTGACTGATTAAATATCGAGAACATTAACTACGCTGGTATTTCGCTTTATTCCCCATGAACAACGAGCCACCTGACGACAATTATATCCACGTTCTGACATATATATATCGTATGGCGTTCAGCACTGCGTGGCGACCCTGCCTTGCAAACGAACGATACATACGATCAGTTAGCATGGTGGACCCTGGAAAGCCCAGCACCAGCTATGGTAGCCACTAGTCACTACGTTGCGCCCTAGTTAGTTTATATATTCATTATCAGTATCAGCAGCAAGTACAAAAGTGCCAAGTGAACAATACCAAGTCATAAGTCTGGTAAATATTTTTATGTTTATAATATGGGATCTACATCTACCAAGGAGGAGATCATTATTGCCCAGACCAATCATCATATCATATCGCCAAAACCACGGCGGAGCACTTGGAGAAAAATAATATGCTCCTATCAATTATAGTACGAGTAGTATGTCTACTAGTAGCGGCACTGTGCTGCGTCTGTAATCGCTTCCACACAAAATTGATGCAAAATAAATTCAGGAGGCAAACCATGGAACGCACTATGTCCCGCATAAGCTTGAGACGAAGGGAACACGGAGGATAACGTTGTATAGTTACTAATAATAGCAATCGTGAACGGTTAATTTTAATTTTAACTAGCTGTGCCCGCGACTTCGTCGCGCGGAATAGTTGTTTTTTTTATTATTTATTTATATTAATAAAAATAAATAAAATATCTAAACTAAGAATAGCCTAAGTTACTCCTTATTACATCAGCTATCTGCCAGTGAAAGTCCCGTCAAAATCGGTCCAGCTGTTTCAGAGATTAGCCGGAACAAACGGACAGACAGACAGACAAAAATTGTAAAAATATTCATTTTGGTATATGTACCGTGTATACATCCATATGCATTTAGTAAAAAGCGGTTATTTTAATATTACAAACAGACACTCCAATTTTATTTATCTGTATAGATGTATAGATAAGTAATATGTTTTTTTTCAGCTGTGTTTGTAGCGTGTTTTTTTAACCAAATGTTTTTTCATCTAAATAATAGTTACACTAAGATTTTTATATTGTTATATTTAATTTACGTAAATCTTATGTAAAAAAAAATATATTTTAATATTAATATGTTGTAAGCGTTCATGGGTCACGACACCACTTTCCATCAGGCGAGTAGTGGGTAGGCCGTATCAGAGGACTGCCTTGATGCGCCCTACCTCCCTTCATTTCGGATTCAGATTTAAGATCAACAAAATTAACACTATCTATACATATAAATACAATTGAAATGTCTGTCTGTGATTTCAAAATAAAGCCTTTATGTTAAGCTCATATTATTATTTTCACGTTACCAAAGCCTAAATACGCATTTTTAACTTTTTTGTCTGTCTGTCTGTTTGTTTGTCCGGGCTAATCTTCGAAATGGCTGAACCGATTTTAACGGGAATTTCACTGGTAGGTAGAGCACTGTTCAGAGCAGAATATAGGGTACTTTTTATCCCGTAAATATTTAGGGTTCCTGCGTAAAAAATGGAAAACTGTTAAAATTAAGGGGAAATATCTTCCCCTTCGGGGGACGTATTTACGTATTTTTTTGTAACATAAAATAACTACGCATTTTTTATGTAGGTAATATAAATAAAATACATATACGTTGCCTCCCGTAAAGGTCAATAGATGGCGCTGTACGAAAATTGAATTATTTTATTTAATTATTTATTACACCAGTTTACATAAACATTTTATAAAAACAATATTAATGCATTTTATAAACCACTGAGGTTTGACGCAAATGCAATGATATCACTACATCAAGACACAGTCATGTAACAACTACCTACAATGTAAAATAAGAATAGTATAGAATAGTGCGTACTTAACTACAACAATGAGATTCATTGGTGACCGGGCAAGTACGTTCGAAGACATATATTAGGATATAAGTGAGTAACATAAATAATACATACACATACAATAAGCAACTAAGTATACGGTAAATATGAATTATAATTTAATTAAGATTTATTTTATTGCAGATAATAACAATAATCATGTAGTATAAATAGTTTGTTTTCAAGTTCTTAAGTGAAATTAAATTGTTTGACTACTTAAATTGTCTAAGAAGTACTTTTTTAATTTACATTAAAAAAGTACAATTAATTACATTACAAAAGTACAATCAATTAAAATTACATTTTTAATTACATATTTTAATAAACATTTAAGAATCGCTCTATGGTTGCATCTACGACCCGGAACTATGTTTTTTTTTAAACAGAAACAATTTCATGTCTACAGAGAAATAAAGGCTACTAAAAGCCCAAATCTCATGCGTGCGAAGCCGCGGGCATCTGCTAGTAGTAAATAAAAAAAAAAATCTGAAGACTGATTTTGCAGTTAAAGATTGCGAACATTATTTTAGCTAGTTAATAGATGCAGCCGTTATTTTGCGAAAGTAAAATTTACATGCCATTTTATCTAAACATATATTTATCAGTTAAATAACACAAGGTTTGCTTACTTTAGGGCTAGATGGCGCTGTGTAATTTCTCCGTCAATGTTTATTATTGTTACTATAATATGATTATGATGGCGAAACCATATTGAACGAGTAGACAGTTAACCAAGAAATGTATGTAGTTGTTGTGTTGCCAGTGGAGTGGTAACGTGCGAGTTATGCTACTTGCATTGAGGTTGCTTGGAATATAAGGATCTACTTGAGGTTACAGCGACGGGCTATCCACATAATTGACGACGAAGAGGTCACCAAAAACCTAGAACCTCTTCAACTCCTTAGGGACATAGGCTTTCTAAGCGTATTTTACTGCCTTTACCATGGCGAATGCTCTGAAGAACTGTTTTATCTTATCCTACCCTCTCCCTTCCGTCATAGAATCACACGTGCGGGCTTGCGATGTCATCGTTCCACTGTTGAGAATATTTCATCGCGTACCAAAAAGTTCGGCATCTCCTATCTTTGTCGTACCATTAAAAAGTGGAACGCCTTGCCAGCACATGTGTTCCCTCCTTCCTACAATATGGCATCCTTCAAGCGAAGCGTGAAGAAGCATTTTGCGGGTCAGCATGGCAGCGTCAACTGACAGGATACGGTGTAGTATTTTGTCAGTTGCAGTTGCGATTTGGGCTCCTCTTTCGCTTACCATCAGGCAAAAAGGAGCCACTATGCTGAACTAATAAATATAAAAAAACGCATAAGCGTTATTCAATTGCATTACAGGAATTTGTAAGTTATAGTAACTATTTTCCAATAAGAATTTTGTCGGACAAATTTAAATTCTCGCCTTGGCAGTGGAAAATCTCCTTGTATTGCAACCACCCACAATATAAATTTTACATCAGGGCGTATTCTTCTTGGTCGTCCAAATCGAAAAGTCACTTGACTAAAAAAAATACGCATCAAATATTTTAAAACACAATTTTTACTCCATTTTGAATTATTGTTACAAATAAAATAATTTCGTTATTTTTTCATTTTGGAAGAATAATTCTGCATCTCATCGTCTCCCAACTCTGCTAAATGAAACAGCAACACCTAATCAATCGGTCAGATTTAAATGTGTCACGTTTCCCTACCGGGATCGCGGGGTCCTGAAAGGGTGATTTGGAACTTCTTGACTCCATCGGTACTAAGTATTCAATAAATCCAAGTGAATAATTATCGAGATGAAGAATGTTTGTCGAGCTAATTGGCTCAGTCGTAAAAGACGAAACTTTGAGCCCAACGCTCGTTGGATCGATTCCCACGCAAGACAAACATTTGTGTGCATGTACATTACTGTGTGTCTTGGTCTGGATGTTTTAAAAGAGGTAAGGCGCATCAAAGCAGACCGTCTGGGGAAGTACCTCCACCTCACAGAAAACCGCAGCCAAATAGCAATTCCCTAGAGGGTTGTTGTGTTCCTCCGTGTGACTGAGGTCACCAGTAAGCTCCTAAGGAGTTGCGAAGAGACATCGCGCGAGTGATATATGTTACAAGCGTTAATAGGCTACGATAACTGCTTTATAGTGAGATGTGTAAGGATCGAGTCACGTGGCGCTCGGTTCTCTCTGCCTACCCCGCAAGGGATTTGGCGTGAAGTTATTATAGATAGATAACTGCTTTACATCAGGTGGACCGTATGCTTGTGCGCCACACGATGTTGTATATACGTATATATATAAAAAAAGATTATCGTGACATTAGTGACAAAGGACGGATTTAGTGTAATGCGGAATTGCACACGTATGCGGTATGTCATAGATATATTCCTTTATGCGGGAGGAGTACTATGACAAATCCCCCATTCTAGAATTAATACACATGATACTGAAATCGGCTTAACAATTCAGAATTCCGTGTGAAAACTGTTCGAATCGAATGGTTTGACAACTTTACTAATCTCTATAAAGAATTTAAAAAGGATTCTTTTTTAATTACAACAACAAGGTGCAGGAAACATGCATGCAACCAGCTTGTTGGTAAGGAGTTACCTTAGCCTACCAGGGGTGTCACTCATGTGTTGCAGATCACGGGAATACCTTAACAGAGAGTTCATTCCACTACTTGTGAGTTTAATTAGAGTATGCTCGAGTTTTCACCTGAAAATATAGGCTATTTTTCGTCATCAAATATGCCCAATTCAATATCAAAAAAATACCAGGAAAATCCGCCTCAGTGGATACGATTCAGATCGTTTTTATGATGCTGAACAACTAACTTGGTTTAGGTTAATGATGATTGTCTGTAGGTAAGGCGACAGAGATTCAGGAACTCTACAGACTAAACAGAAGAAGATTACATAATAATATAACTTATATAAACGGAAGTGCATAAAAAATGTGTGTGCTTTAGACAACACGACTGAAGTAAAACTTCTTTAGCGCCATAGTGTGATACAGATAATAGGCCTGCACTGTATCTTAGATATACGAAACTTAACTCGCTATGAGAGTAAGAGAGAAAGAAAATGTGTGCTCGCACCTCTCTCTCTTTCCCCTACAGTAATATACGAAAAGTAACTGTGTCTTTCTATCTTCACTAACTTATATCTCCCTCTCAACTTTCGTTCGCCTCGCCCGATCACACTTTTCGTAACGCTCTCGAAACGCATTCACCAGCTTACTCCCCAAGTCAAGCGTCGTGCGCAAAGAAGTTTTACTTCAAAAATAGATTTAAATCGTCTTCACGTTAGGCGGTAGACCCGTTCGCTAATCATCTATTAATTATTAAGCACGTTACTGTGCTTCACTTGACACAGTTCAACAAGAATGTCTATTAACTGTTATTGATCCAAACGTAAATATTAACAAGCACTTAGTAGGGGCTCTCGATAAACTTGGAAACTCGTTCCAAAACTAAGTTTTCCGAATAAATGTACCAGAAACCTTTGAAGGTTTAATCGAAATTCGCGGCCCAACACAGGCCAGCCTGATAAAGACAAATTCTGCCAAATTTTGAACAAGTGAGAGAATGTGATTATTTTGCAGTGTTCTGAGGATAATTCGCGATTCGAATTAAAACTTCCCAAGATGGTTAAGGATAACAGAATATTTGATGACTTTTGAGAACAACTGCCATGTTCAATCCATATCTCCCCTGCTTTGTATTTTTGACGTGATAACGTCTTATAAATCGATGAACGCCGACTGCACGCACGAAAAAGTGTCACGTTCCGCCTGTGCAAGCGAGAGCGCGGAACAAGCGATAGAGAGGCACGATCGGCCTAAGCGTTCGGCTTGTGACGTATCTATCTCTCTTCCACTCCATCGGCCGATGCGTCCGAGTAGAAGAGAGACAGCGGCAGCACACAACCTACACGTGAACTGTTTTGTCAACTGTTGAATGTTTTCTAAATGGTTGTCACAACCATTTTTTTCTATATAACGGCGGGAGTAATGTAAAATGGTTACCGTAGCCCATGGACGCTGGCAATTCATTTAGTATCGCGCGATGTCACCTCTGATGTTAATACAACAAATCCTCAGTTCCTTCCTGGTGACCTCTCTCACTCGCAGGAACGCAATAACCCCCCTCCAGGAAGTTATTGTTTGGCTACGATTGTCTGTGAGGAGAAGGTATTTCCACAGACGGGCTGCTTTGATATGCCCTATTTCTCTTTGGTCATAGGCTAGGTTTCATAATCATAGGCTAGGTTTCATAACACTTTCTATTATACATGCGATCCTTCAATTTCGCTTGGTTTAGGTCGTCAGTTCATTCAAAAGGGTGATCCTATGTTTCGTCATCCCAAACACAGCGTATGGAGGCGCAGGAGTTTCGTCTACTGCTACTACAGTTAACTTTAAAAGGACTATGGTCACCGTCATTCTCAGTTGAATTTTCTCTTATTGTTTCTCCTACTTAGAACACTTATAGCACTAAAACACTTTTTACACATTGTAAACTATTAAAATTATGTTCATGTCCATATGTTTTTTTAAATATTTTAAGTAGGGATTAAAATTAAATAATACATATATATATTCTTTATTGCATATAACAGTGTTAAACATAGTAAGAAAATAGTAGTTATGCACAGGCGAGTTTGTCTCTATAATAAAGAGATCTCTTCCAGCCAACCTGTGCTGTGGGATATTTTGTAAAGAATACCGGGTAGTAAAAGTACAATATAAAAATAAATATAAAAATATTGTCGGACAAATTACACAGCGCCATCTAGCCCCAAAGTAAGCGAAGCTTGTGTTATGGGTACTAGACAACTGATAAACATACGTAAATACATTTTTTTTTTTTTTTGTAAATACATACTTATTATACATAGAAAATACCCAGACCATGACAAACAGACATGTTCATGCACACAAATGTTTGCCATGTGTGGGAATCGAACCCACGAGCGTTGGTGTCAAAGTCGCGTCATTCACGACTGAGCCACCGAGCTCGTCAATATACCAGATATATCTCTGCGGTACACTAACAAGATACAAATAAATACTTATTAATATTACTTACATCCTACTAATATTATAAATGTGAATGTCCGTTTGTTTGTTACGCTTTCACGGGAAAACTACTGAACCGATCAGCATGAAACTTTGTACACATATTATTGCAGATATTAGAAGTAAAATAGGATACTTTTTATTAAAATATATATATATATATATTTTATCAATGCGAGCGAAGCCGCGGGTAAAAGCTAGTAACTTTATAATTAGGAAATAAATACTACCAAAATATATACAATTACATATATAAATATCTAAGCGATAATAGATAGGTAATATCTATATATATAATAGGTAGGTAAATCTATCGATCTATCTATCTATAATTTCAAGCCAAATCCCTTACGGGGTAGGCAGAGAGAACCGAGCGTCACGCGACTCGATCCTTACATACTTCACTCGTTTCTTTAACATTCATTGCTCTTTTCATGCACAAAATTATATAAATAGGACAATAATAGTCTGGTAACATTGTCTCTACATCTGATGTTTCATTACATGCTCCCAGAGACAAATGGTAAGTACTTGAGACTTAAAAGTTGGCATTTTATGATATACAAGCATACAGTCTACTTAATGTAAAGTGGTTACCATAGCCTATGAACGCTTGTAACACAGGAAATCTCGCTCGCGCTTTGTCTCGGTTGATAACACGGATATTCCTTAGTAAATCACTGATAACGTCAGTTACTTTGAGGATGTGGTTATTTAGCTGTGATTCTCTGTCCGGTGGAGATATTTTCCTAGTCGGGCTGTACCCTACGTACCTCTTTTTTCTTAACCACTGTCATGTTTGCGTAACAGTGAAGTTATGTTTGACTCTAAGGATGATAGCAACGCACTTGCGTCACCACCGAATTCAAGGCAGGGCTGACCAGATCGGGCAGCGCCATGATCTGGTGTCCGCGCTAGGAAGCGCGGACCTCTCGCTCCCGAGCGTGGTCCGCTCCATGCTCCATGCTCGGGAGTGACAGTGCCTGGCAGGCGATCGCCTCCTTCTGTGAGACGGTCATGTCCCAGAAGGAGGCCGCGGAGCGGGACAGGGAGGATGACCCCTTGGCTGTCCCGCTCCGGAGACGGCGGACGGGAGTGCGGCGTAGGCGCTACGCGCACCTACTGCCGCCTCCCTAACCTGTGGGACTAGGGGTCAGGATGGGAACCTGGCCCCATAATGGTCCCGCCGCCGGAGGGGCTGTCCCAATTTGCCGGGACGGCCCCTAGAGAGAAGAAGTCCGGCCCCTTTTGAGGGGCTGGCCAGTCGCAGTGGTGCCCTGTTGCTGACAGATCTGGGGCACCACACCAACGCGGCCGATGGCATTTCGCGGGGTCGTTTAGTGGGTATACTATCGGACAGCCGACGGGGAGTCCCACACTACCACCGGAGGCCACCCAGGCACCGGTGGTGTGCGTAACGCTTTTTTCACCGCGTCACAAAAAAAAAAGGGCTGAGAACAAGGAAGTTACTTCTTAACCAGTTTAAGTAAAAAAAATATGTCTTATAATCATGATGTCCGATGTATGATCATATTAATTATGACCCCTATAAAATATACAAATACTACACTGTAATATAACTTCACGCCAAATACTTACGGGGCAGGCAGAGAGAACCGAGCGCCATGTATAAAATAATTTATATTACTTTATTCTTGCTGGGTCCACTTTATTTTGCTACTTTTCGATCATTATATTTCTTTCGGATTTGAGAGATACGCAACACTTGATAGTTACCTGTCTCTTTCTGACTCGTTAAATGATTACCTATCAAAAGTTTAAATATAATATGGACAGTGTATAGTTTTCATAATAAACTTTGGCAACTAAGTTAGATATGTTCGGCCACTAAAAACTTACATATTCGCAACAAGTCCGATCAGCAAAAACGCTGCGACAGTGGCGCCATTCTCGTACCGATTTCAAAATAGACTCCAACAAACTGGACGCCGAGCTCACTAACGAACCTCTTTGTTACGCTTGCGATACGTGAATGTAGGAACTGAAGGATATCCTTGATAAAATGTTTTGTTTAGCGAAGGCGGGTCATGAACTACACTTATCTGTTAGTTACCTCATCTCATAGACAAAAATAAAAGATATATATTCTTTACTTGCCGTTAGGTTTCCCCGAGAACGTAGACACGTATTAATTTTTAATATATAAATTTATTGTCTCTATTTCCATTTTCTCAGATATGATTTTTCTTTTTTTTAATCTAGTCATTTCGTAAATGACTATTAATGAAAAAGAAAACCCGAACGAAACTTGCCGTTATAGTTCTATTTTCGTATCGTATAATAAAATATTAGTTAATAGATTCAGGCGTTATTTTGAAAAAGTCAAATTTTTATGCAATTTGATCAAACCAGCTTTGTGTACTTTCATCACCAATTACTTTATGCGAACTAGCGCCGGCCAATACTTGCCAACTACTGTTAGTTGATGCATTATGCTGTCGCTTTTCGTTCTTTTATAATCGTTTTCAATAACACACGAGATAAACGTGGACAAGCAAGTTTTATAACTGTACCAAGTTTTTTGTAGATAGCAATTACAGATACATGCTGAGAGAACCAGCTATTCTTATTCTCTATAAAAGAAATATTTGGTAAGGTTCGACTCTCATGTATGAGTTCTAAATGTAATAAATGAAATGGATAATCGGTTTCCACTACTTACTCTGCAAGAAGCCTGGCGAGAAGATACGGATAAATAGAAATGCAAAATATGCTGCTAAAATATGCTTAACCTACTACTTTGAAGTAAAATCATCATTAGGCGTATTAAGCGATTTATGGTTTAGGAAAAATTATTGCATCTGACATGCTAATATTAAAATCTATACTAATACATACAAAGCGGAAAAGTTTGTTGGTTTGTTCGAAAAATTATTTTTGTTTTTGATAGCCTAATTTTTGAAGTAGGTTATAGGCTATTCAACATCGCAATACGACCAATAGAAGCCGAGGAAAAATGAAGAAAGTAGAAAAAGCGATTCCTACTGGATACCGGGACATGCGCGAATGAAGTCGCAGGGTTCAGCTAGTTACAATATATATGTAGTTATAAGTATGAGTTTGACGTTTTCACTTTTGTTGGCAGTTCCCAGGACTATTTGTAACTTTTTTTTTATATTTCAATATGAAATAGGGCTTATGCCTTATGATATTGAGAACGAGGCGCGGGTATCAGTTTAGTTTGGACCATTAAGCATTCGATTGAATAAGAATTCCTAAGAATTCTCCAAATTCTTAGGAATTCGCCGATAGTACCAATTCTAATGCTATAGATTGACGAGCTTGGTGGCGCAATCGAGAATGACGCAACTTTGACACCAGAATTCGTAGGTTCGATTCCCACACAAGACGAGCATTTGTGTGCATGAACATGTATGGGTATTTTTAAGAGAGGTAGGCCGCATCAAATCATCCCGTCTGGGGTAGTACCTCCACCTCACAAAAAACCGCGGCCAAATAACAAACAACTCCCTAGAAGGTCCCTGTGTTCCTACATGTGAGTGAGGTCACCAGTAAGCTCCTAAGGAGTTGCTGTGTTAGCAGCAGAGGAGGCATCGTGCGAGTGATACTTAATGTATTACAATCGTTAATAAGTAATCGTTTTAAATCAGGTGGGCCATAAGCTTGTATGCCTTTCGACGTTGTGTAAAAAAACTAGGATACGAGATAACGTTAGGAAGAAGAAAAATAGTAATTAATGCGTTCAAAAAAATTTAAATTACATAAAGTGGTTTATCCACAATCTGCTCCAGCTATGCTACTACAACCCTGACTCGTCGCTTACTTTATAGCCCCACACTACTGAAATAGCCGATGGCGTGTCCACGTATTTCGTAGCTTCACGACACCACTAAAGTCAGTCTGAGCCATTATTTTAGGCTTTGCTGACCATTCGACTCGTTACCTGTACAGATTTATAAAAAGGCCAACGTGAAACCGCTACGGAATTTTAGTCACCCCGTTTTAGTATTTTTCCACGAATCCGTGCTGATAAAACCTGGTTTATTTTTATTGAAACTATTTAGGTATAGCCGGGAATTTGTATTTATATTTACCTACTTAAAAAGGTTCAAAAAATTCAGACTAATATAGGGAACTAAATTTAAACAATTTTTTTATATATCATCGGGAGGCAAGAAACGTACGGCCCGCCTGATAGAAAATGGTTAACTTTAAACGCTAGCAATTCAAGGAGAATTGCTTGCGCGTTACCCTAAAACAACTCCGTACTTTAATAGCTACTTGGAGGATTGTTGAATTCCTGCGTGATAGTAATGTCACTAGTATGCTCCTAAGGAGAAGCTGTGTTAGCAACATCGCGCGAGTGTTTCTCAATGTGTTGCAAGCGTTCATAGACTATGGTATTATTCAAGTAACAACTTAGACAACACATGAAGTACAGTAGTCGACTTTGGGCGAATGCACATGGATACCTAGTTGGTAACCTTATGATTTGGTTGAGAGACAATCTGTAATTGATTGTCAGTGATCCTAAGTTAACAGGCAGTATAGAGTCCTTACGTTTAAGGCGAGATTTTGCCCCGTTCGTATACTCTACCGATTGTACAATTGGGTTGTGTCCTACATATATACACCTGCATCTTACGAAGGGCGAAGGTTACCAGAAAACATTTGTTAATGTTGAGGTGCAAATGATTCATGTTGCACTAGATATATTATTCTTCCAAATCTCGCTGAAGTTTGACGGCATCCACGGGACAATCAATGGTTGAGAAGATCCCCAGATCGTCAGCATAAGGCAAACAGGGATATGATAGCCATTCTATCAGATCTTTGGTAAAGACGACAAATAATAATAGGCCCAAATGTGAGCCTTGCGAAAGTCCCGATGGCACATCAACCGGTGTAAATAAGTGTCCCTTATTAGCAACGAGTTGACTTTTTTCGTTAACTATGACTCTAACCAACAAAGCAAATTACCATGAATGCTATAAGCAGCAAGTTTGCGACAGACAATGGAGTGATTTACTTTGTCAAATGTTTTGAAAACGTCTGTATAGAGAGTATTTACTTATTTTTGCAAAAGCGCAGCATAAGTAATTTATATACCTACTCAAGTAAATTGCTGGCCGTAAATATGTTTGGTACAAAACCCTGCTATTGAAAAGATAGGACTGGCTTGAAGTGGCTGAAATAATTTAGCAAAACATGATATTATGCTTATAGGTTAATAGTTATCACAATTTGCGCGGTTTTCAGATTTGTGTATAAGAATAATATTAGCTATTTTCCATAAGTTTGACCTAGTTGAAGCGTCTAATTAAAAAGTATGCATAGTGGCAACGATAACTCTTTAACACAAGTTTTAATGAAAGCTGGTGGAACACCATCTAGGCCGGTTTCTTTACTAGCATCTATGTTATGTAAATTTCTTCGTTCGAACACAGAGCTAAAGTATCAATATACGAGGATCTGTGAAATCATGATTTCCTAGATTAATTTACACAAACTATAATGATTTTTACGTGTATAACATTAAAATTATCGTCCTTATGTAAGTAAATGCGACCATATTGACGAGCTCGGTGGCTCAGTGGTGAAACGCGTTGTTACGCTACTTTGACACCAACGCTCGTGGGTTCGATTCCCACACAGTACAAACATTTGTGTGCATGAACATGTCTGTTTGTATTGGTCTGGGTATTTTCTATGTATAATAAGTATGTATTTACAAAAAAAAAAAGAAAAGTATTTACGTATGTTTATCAGTTGTCTAGTACCCATAACACAAGCTTCGCTTACTTTGGGCTAGGTGGCGCTGTGTAATTTGTCCGGCAATATATATATATATTTAATCCACACATATTTATATCCTTTGTCGTATAGCATTCATTGCCTATAGCATTTTACAATCTATATAATATAATAGGTACTCAACAACATAAATTCTACTCCTTTCTCCAGTGATTCCTGAATGAGAAGAGCAGATCAAATCATTAGTGTGCCTCTTATTGTGTATATGTACAGCAGAAAGCACATTGTCCTTTAAGTGGGGAGAAGCCAATGATTCTAAAATATTTCTAGGTCGGCTTAAATTCCGATCAATATTTGCAATTCTGCGGCAGGCTTGAATCTTCTGGTCTTTAGTGGGGATATTCACTACTTCTCACAGCCTTTTAAAAAGTGCAACTACGTTTTTATTACGACTTTTGGGTACAGCCTGAACCTGTATTAAGGTTTCTAGATAGCTCCTTAACTGCATTCACTTTGTCTTTCAAGCTATTACATTCACTTCGCAATGGACCGCATTCGTTCTCAAGGCTTTTTATAGTTGAATCTCTTTTATCTATTTCAATATTGAGGTGTTGTTGTTCCGAACAAATATAGTCTGTTACAGTGGAAAAATCGTTTTATTTTTATTTTATTAATTGTGTAATTGAATGTGGTGAACTGTTTACCGATCTTTGTAAAAGTTTCTTGGAGAGACAACCAAAGATATGAATATAAAAAAAACGAATCCAGCATCATTGACTCAGAACTCGTAAAAATAAAGCAAAAGTGATGTCCATCCTACTAATATTATAAATGCGAAAGTTTGTATGTATGGATGTTTGTTACTCTTTCACGCTTAAACGGCTGAATGGATTTGAATGAAATTTGGCACGTAGATAGATTATGATCTGGAATAACACATAGGCTACTTTATTTGACTCCATGCGGGCGGAGCCGCGGGCAGCAGCTAGTTTTAAATAGTTCGAACCTGGTCTAAACATGTATCACTGAATTTGCGTTTTCAGAGTTATATATACATTTTTGTGACTATCTCTTGCTTGGCGGTGAAGGAAAACATCGTGAGGAAATTATATGTCAATTGGCGTGAGATCTAATCTAAGAAAGGATTGACTGAAAAAAAGTTTGGTTTGGAAAATATTTTTTTTTTTTTGGATTTGACATGACAGTCGCTCCATGTAGATCAGTATTTACACCAAATTCTTAGGCTTAAATTGCGAACCCTGCATATCCTAATAGATTGGAAAGCGGTATAACGCTAGAAAAAAGAAAAAGATATTTATTTCGAAGGATTTTTCTGATTCTAGTATCCCAGTGATGTATTACTGATCTTTATACTCGTATGTAAGCCAAGACTGCCTTTTATAGGCAGGCTTATTTTCAGTTTAAAGATTCTTTATTTCCCATAAAACACAAAAATATCACTTAGAAATCAGAAATTATACTATAAATAATATACAAATGTAATGCTCGACCGACACAATACTTTGTACGTAATTTCACTATTATAACACTAAAGTGAAATTACGTTCAAAGTTGGAACGCGAAATGCCGTTTACCATTTTCTTTCATATTACAAAATTGTAATAGAAAGTTTGTTTGTGAAAGAAAAAATTGTGTTTCCATTGTTGCAACTTGTACTCCGTTCATAGACATCTTTGTAATCGCAATATCACCCACACGCAAAAATCAACGCTTGCCTAATCTATTAGCATTGACAGGCATTCGCTATCTAAGCTGAAGGATTTGGCGAAAATACTGATTTTGACCAGATCTTTCTTAGAGAAAAAAACCGGCCAATTGCGAGTTCCGTACCATTATCTATAAAAACGGCAAAAAAAATTACGTTTGGTGTATGGGAGCCTCCATTAAATATTTGTTTTATTTTAATTTAATTATTTATTTTTAAAGTGAATATATAACTAAATATTCTATGAATATTTCAAGCGTCTACTTGTTGCCGTTATCAATATCGAGCAAAAACGAGCAACAAAATCACGTTTGTTGTATGGAAGCCCCCTTAAATATTTATTTTATTCTGTTTTTTTAGTATATGTGGTTATAGCGGCAACAGTAATACATCATCTGTGAAAATTTCAACTGTCTAACATAACGGTTCATGAGATACAGCCTGGTGACAGACGGACGGACGGACAGCGGAGTCTCAGTAATAGGTCCGTTTTACCCTTTGGGTACGGAACCCTAAAACTAACGTAAACAAATTTTCTTGGACGTGTGTGTTTCTTCACGATGTTTTTGTTCACCTTCGAGCACTGATAATTACAAATATATTCATAGGTTCGAAAACACTAACTTAGTAGTACATGCACATATCAGGATTCGAACCAAGGATCTGTCGACTAATATATATTTTTTTATATACTAGGCATACAAGCATACGATCCATCTGAAGTAAAGCGGGTACCATAGCCTATTAACGCTTGCGATATATTAATTATCACTCGCGCGATGCCTCCTCTGCTGCTTACACAGCAACTCCTTGGGAGCTTTCTGGTGACCCCACTCACACAAAGGAATACAACAACCCTCTAGGGAGTATTTATTTGGCTGCGGTTTTCTGTGTGTCGAGGTACTTCACCATATGGGCTGCTTTGATGCACCCTACATCTCTTTAAACATCCAGACCAAGACATACAGACAGGTTCATGCATACAAATGTTTGATTTGTGTGGGAATCGAACCCACGAGCGTTGGTGTCAAAGTCGCGTCATTCACGACTGAGCCACCGAGCTCGTCAAATGCTGGTTCGTTATCCACAAGGCTATCACTCACATATGAATAACGAAATTCAAAACCTACTTCATTCCCGACAGATTGATTAAATGATACCAGTCTCAAAATAAAGGAGTTATAAAAAAAAGAAAGAAATACAATATTTGAAGTCAATCCCTTAGGAAAACTGGCGATGGAATTGACAATATATATCAATACTTCAGTATAACAAAGTCAATGGATTTAAGATTTGAAAATTTACAATTACAACTTACAATCTTGACACCCTGTCGTAGATTTGTAACTTATTATGTACATTAGTTAATTTAATTTAGAAGCAAAATTCTATTAAGCAAATCTTTTTCGGTAACTACATACGGTCTATAAAGGTGTCGCGATATCGGCCACGTATCAGGGTTCCAAAGGATTCACCTTATCACGAAACTTTGGGGATTATATATATCTCTCCGTTCCATCTCCTAAACATTAAACTTTGATAAAACCTTTGCTGTGTTATATTAAGTAAAAGTTACTTTGTTTTGGAAGAGAAAATGTATACATATTATATTGGTAGAGTCGACTCTAATTAATGTGACTGAAAGAAAAGGAGTTTGAGGTGGAAAATTAAAAGGAAAAGTTGAGCTGTTAATTTTAAATGCTAAACACTTGCACTTCTCTAGTTTGTATAAACAACTATTTTACTTGTATGTAGGTAGAGACAACCGAGCGCCATAACGCGGTCCTTACATACTTCACTCGCTTCTGTGACTTCTTTATTCTTCTATTTTACTTTATTTCAATTGTCATTTTGTTTTAATTATTATTAGATAGTTAATAGATTCAGGCGTTATTTTGCGAAAGTCAAATTTACATGCAATTTGATCCAACCTGCTTTGTGTGCTTCCGCCACCAATTAGATCATGCGGCCTAGCGCCGGCCGGCACCCACCCACTACTGTTAGTGCGTGCATCATGCCGACGCTGCCATGGCTGCTCCGGTAGTCTCTGCCTCGGCTGCTGCTGCTGACTACCGGAGCAGCCATGGCAGCGTTAATTATTATTGTTATTTAAAAGTAATCTGCATTTTCCTTTGTTTGACGACCCAAGTTACTCCACATTAGTTCAATAGATGGCGCTGGCGGTACGCAAACGATGCAATGTAAAACCTGAACATTACATCGTGCAATAAACAACAATGCCCTCACATAAATCGTTCAGCATAAATCAACATAGAGAATCGCATCAGTACAACATAGTATGCTAATATAAATGCCGGACATTGAAAATTCAGTCTGCTACGAGCCGTCGTAGCGTAGAGGCAAAGCTACGGCCGCTCTGCGCGTGTTATTTCGATGAAAACAATGCGACAATGCTTTAACGAAAGCTTTGATGTATCGTCAGGTAGTACATAAAAATGATCTTATAGTGAAATAAACCTTATTTTGTGTGTGAAACAGTTGCAGTTTAACTGCTTGTATAACAAAAGGAAAGGATTGACAATAATTAATTCACGGATCTGGCAGACAGCTTTTGTTTGTGTTTTACGGTAAGCAAATCTAGATTTTCGAGTTTTTCCCTTTAAAATAGCTTAAATTGTATGAAAATAAATGATACAATTTATTGTGTTCCGTTAAGTAATAATATACTTTACAAAAATTACAGAAAAAATCCCAAAGATAAGAGAAATTGTTTATCTCGAGCTCCTCGGAGTGCCGGGGAGTTAGTTACATAAACAACCTCGATCAAGTAAGTCGGAACGTTCCGCGGTTTTTTAAACCCTATAACTAAGTTTGCTTACAAAACTGTACTAGTAAAGAATATTCGTAAAAAGTGTAATTTCATATATTTGTAACAAATGATATTAAAAAGTATTCATAATTCAGTAAAAAAATTATAAGCTGAAAGTTAAGCACGCCAGATTGCTAAATTTGATACATCTTATCTGTAATAAATTGCCGGAAACAGTTATGTCGAATCTGACAATATGTTCAAGGAGGTACATCTAAAATAAAGTTTGCAAAAAGGCTTATTTGACTGAAGCCCTGACTTCCGGTCTCGATAGTCAGAGTTTCAGTCAAATAAGCCTGCAATTATGTGCACCATATTTTAAATATTATCCATTATTTTATGCTGTGCATTAGCTGTTGCCCGGTGCATTGCCATTTTTAATATATTTTTATATATTCATTATTATATAACCCATAACCTTCAAGCAAATGTTAGCAGTAAATTAACAAAGTTTTATAGCAATCGTACGCACAATTGGCAGCTTTTACAGTACGAACAAAGAAATAAATCTTTATTGTTAAATATAATATTTAACAACAAACACAATTACAAAATTGAGAAGAATAGAGATATAGAGAATTATAAAACAGGCACAAAGAAAAACGAAAAGGTAGCTTTGTAATTAATTTTACTATTATAGCGTAATTACAAACAGGTACCCCAACCAAATTAAATTAAATCAATAAATATGAAAAACACTAAAGATCTGTGGGGTCTATCTGTCAAAACCATATCTTCTATTATTATTTCAATCGCTCCACATTTAGCTACAATTTTCAATTGTTGTGTGGCATCTGGTGTATTTCCTGACTTGATGAAACATAGTAAAATCATTCCATTATTTAAATCTGGTGATAGTTCGGACCCTTCGAATTTTCGACCTGTTTCCATACTGCCCATTCTCAGTAAAATTTTTGAAAAACTAATGCTTAGCCAGTTGCTCAGACATTTCAATACACATAATTTGCTTCATAGGAGACAGTTCGGATTTACGAGAGGTTGTTCAACTATAGACGCAGGGATTCATTTGCTTAAAAGTATATTCGCGGCATGGGAAGGTTCGCAAGATGCCTTGGGAATTTTCTGTGATCTGTCTAAAGCGTTTGACTGCGTGCACCATGACACTCTTGTCAGAAAATTACACCACTACGGTATCAGGAACAAGGCTCTCGAACTTCTGTCTTCTTATCTGGGCAATAGGATACAGAAGGTCGATGTTAATGGTAAAAGATCTTCGGGGTCCCCTGTAGTTATGGGAGTCCCACAGGGGTCAATTCTAGGTCCATTCTTATTTTTAGTATATATAAATGACTTACCTTATTATGTAAAGGATAAACATGAGATTGTATTGTTTGCGGATGATACCTCTTTGACATTCAAAATTAATAGACAGTTAGATAATTATGACGAAGTTAACGATGCTCTCTCTAAAGTTATGCATTGGTTTAATGTTAATAATCTGCTTTTAAATGATAAAAAGACAAAAGTAATTAAGTTCTCAACACCTAATGTAAGACAGGTGACTACCAATGTCAATGTTAATGGAACTAATTTAGCCCCTGTGGAGACAACTGTGTTCTTGGGTATAACAATTGACTCCAAACTACAATGGGGCCCACAAATTGAAAAATTATCAGGAAAACTAAGTTCTGCAGCCTATGCAGTGAAAACTATTAGACGGCTCACTGATGTTGATACGGCTAGAATAGTTTATTTCAGCTACTTTCATAGTATTATGTCATATGGAATTCTTCTTTGGGGTAACTCCGCGGACATTAACACCATCTTTTTATTGCAAAAGAGAGCCATAAGAGCTATCTACAAACTTGGTCCCCGGGAGAGCCTTAAAGAAAAATTCAAAGAAATAAATATTTTAACAGTCGCATCGCAATATATATATGAAAATCTTTTGTATGTCCATAAAAACATAGACTCATTTTGTAAAAAGAGTGATACTCATAATATAAATACTAGATATAAGCATAATCTTGTGTTACATGCAAGCCGTCTCCACAAAATAAGTAATTCTTTTATGGGGCAATGTATACGGTTCTATAACAAACTTCCCAGCAATATAAGAGAATTGTCAATAAACAAATTTAAAACTACTATTAAAGCCAAATTGTGTAGCAGGGCATATTATAAAGTATCTGACTATATTAATGATAAAAATGCCTGGGATTGAGTCGATCCAATTATAATGCAATTAATAAATTATGTAAATTTGTTTGGATACTAAAAGAGGGATGCCTGAGTTTTTTGGCAGTATTTTTATCAGTGCTCACCTAGTCATGAACTGCACGGTAGGGAAAAAAATTGTGACGATTCCAAACAAATGTAGCCATTTTTACGGAATAAAAAGATTTTGACTTTGACTTTGACTTTGACAAAGCCGAAGGCGACTCGGTTCAAATTTCTGATCTCTACCGAAAATCAAATTCAGATAAAATCATACTACCGAAATAAAACCCTCAAATTTGAAGTCGGTTAAACACGGACGTAGATATTTCCATTTCAGCGGAATCCTTTCACAAAGTCACGAAAATATTTGAAATATTTTTTATTACGTAGCACTAGTACTCGTAGCTCTGAAAAGACTAGTTTCAATAAAAAGTGAAGCCGATATCCTTTTCTACATACTTCAGATCCAAACACACTGTGAATGTGTTATAAAGGCTCCGTGGGACACAACTACAGAATTAGAAAGCTCTAGATATGGCTCGCTATCGACACGGAACTCTATCTATTTGTATCATTACGAAAATCAAATACAAAAAATCCTTTGCGGTGTAGGCAGAGAGAACTGAGCACCACATGATTCGTACCTTATATATCTCATTTACTTCTCGACTCTTTTCATGCACTCTCGCTGGTTCATAAGGTTTCTGAAATCACCTTCTGAAAACACGACCAATCATATTATGCGACTCCATCCACCTTCGCGTTGTATCTATTTTGTTATTCCTTCCATTTCACAGACAAGGAATTCATAATCACCAAAATGGCGGCGTACTGAGCAGCTTTACACTGGATTACCTTAATAGTTTGTGTAACACACTTCGATGTAGAAAGAACTGCTGAAGTTTACTCAAGAAATTAAGACATGGGTTTGCACAAAAAAACTTAAAGGTATTTTACATGGTTAACAAAGTGTTAGTGATGTTCTTGATAAGCACGTATTAATGGGCTACGGCAACTAGCTCTACTGTCAAATAATTCACATTTTCAACCTTGGTGGTATAAAATATTATGTATACACTTGCGGTATTCCCATCTTAATTTGTGTTCAACGCGCTTTCAGCTAGTCTTGTCTTTGAAAACATCTAAACATGACTTCAATGAAGTTGTTAATTCCACAAAGTTATATAGGATAAATCATGTAAGATTAACAATAAAAACAGACTTTTCATGATTACAAAAGTCTAAAGAACTTACTTTCCTGAAATCGTAATCATCATATTCATGAGATTAATGAGATATTAAGAGTTATGTAATAAAAAGCAATTTTCAAATCCGTTCACAATTGGCGACTCAAACTCACATACTGAGGTTTCCGTATATTACTTGGATCCTATAACTAAGTTTTACAAACTTTTACAAGGTAAAAATAAAAATGCAGTAAATTTTACAAAGTTAGAAATAGTAGAAAGCGTATTTTCATAGAATTGTAAAAATATAAAGTCGTTTACCAATTCAGTGAAAACATCGGCTTGCTAATACATTCATCTTTTGTTGTAAATTGTAGTCGATTCCATAATTTAGTCCAGTACTAACAATATCTTCAAAAGGACATCAAAAACACACTGTTTGAAAATGGCTTATTATAGAATTGATTAATATCTGCCTGACAAAGTTGCCTGGATATAGTGCTGAATCATTTTCAGAAATCTTTGTCAGTTGAGGCATTAATAATAGGGGCTAAAGTATAAAATTGCCGTTTCATAGTAATAGTTATTTTGAATTGACATTAAACCATAGTGTGAGATTTTTGAGTGAAACTTTTTTCACATGATACCTATGAGGTTTTTCTTTTAAAAAATGTGCAACATTTGTTAATAAACAGGAAATATGGATACTTTGAAAATCCGAGTAATTTTTGAATATGAGCTCCGACGCGGAACTAACGCGGCAGAAACGGCTCGCAATATCAACGCTGCGCATGGAGAGGAGACTGCTAATGAACGCATCGTGCGTATTTGGTTTAAACGCTTTCGTAATAGGAATTTCGACTTGAAGAACGAACCACGTGGATGACCGCCCACGAAGATAGACATAGGTGAATAACGCTGAATTGAAGGAGATGGTGGAAGCCGATCCGAGTCAAACTACCCAGGAATTAGCGGCATGGTTTAATGTTACTTTACCTACAAAAAAGTTCTTACCAGGAGGCAGTACAAAATACATACAGTTTCTCGAATCTAGATCCCCAGAGTTCTATTGCAAAGACATAAATGAACTTCCGATTAGATGGCATCAATGTATAGATAGGATAGAGGGTAAATATTTTAATTAAATAAATATGTTACATCTTAGAAAAAAACAAGTTTTAATTTTTCAGTACAAATAGACAATTTCATTCTTTAATCCCTAATATTTACTCAATTTTATCATTATTATTGTATCGATATATTAACGTGAAATGGAAAAAAATCCTAGAGTGGCAAATTTCTTTCGGCATTTTTTTTTTCGGCCGTTTTCTATATAGTGGTAAATTAATAAAGAAAATTATGAGAAACGAATGCCAGCTTTTTATTGGACTTTAATGACGTCATGTGCGTGTCAATAAAACGAATCGTCAACGCAGATGGTCTATGGATGAACTTATTACACTTCTTCTTCTTTTTTTTCTTTTAAACAGTTTTGGAGGGCAATCTAACCCTTCATTCATGGCTGTTGTCGATAGATAACAGTCGTCAAGCTCGGTCAGTACTTTTCGGCCAAAATACTGAGTATGCAATAAACTCTTCGAATTCAAGAATACCCGTATCTCAGCAGTGGAATGACTGTGGGATATCTAGCCCACTCTAATTCTATGACATGACTGAGGTCGTACAAAAGTAGGGTAGGCTGAGATTTATTTGCCAAGTTCAAATCGATTTGGCCACTTTGGTGAATGTGGGTGTGTAGATTGGGACTCGTTTATATTTTAAACCCTGACCCAAAAAGGGGCTTTTGGGTAATTTTGACTACTGGTTACATGTCTGTTTGTATATATGAACAAGGATTTCGGTACAGTCTTCTAACTGAAAGCAGCTTCAATCAGAAAGATTCTTACAGTTCATAAAAACTAAGCAATGTGCATTAGACGGAGTGGCTATGATGTTAGCAACAGAGGCGGTAATGGGCAGGCGATACTTTCTATATCGCATCACTTGATAGGTATTTTCGTCACAACGTATGTACGTTGACCAATGATGTTGGCCGGTATTTCGCTTACGGGAAACAGCTTAACGGGTTTGGATAATCCACACTGTGTTTTGTTGTGATAGGTCATAATTTTGATGATTACTTAAAAGTTATTTAGAATTCAGCCAGTTTCACCTACTTTTTTATGCTCTTGTTTCGTTTATCTGATCTGATTTTTATTCATAAATAATAATAATAATAAATAAATATTGTCGGACAAATTACACAGCGCCATCTAGCCCCAAAGTAAGCGAAGCTTGTGTTATGGGTACTAGACAACTGATAAACATACGTAAATACATTTTTTTTTGTAAATACATACTTATTATACATAGAAAATACCCAGACCAAGACAAACAGACATGTTCATGCACACAAATATTTGCCTTGTGTGGGAATCGAACCCACGAGCGTTGGTGTCAAAGTCGCGTCATTCACGACTGAGCCACCGAGCTCGTCAACCTACTTTACCTCTTTCTTTCAAATATTGAAAAAAGAAAAAGTTCTTGGATTATCGGATTTATTTAGTGAAGATTTGATGACAAACCAAAGGTATGAAATAAAAGAAACTTGCACACAAAAATAGCAATAATGCAATTATGGACGAAGTTATCCAGACGGACAACTACAGGAAGTATGTCCTGAAGGACAGTGCGGTCGAACATGTCAGGATTCTGGAGAGTCACTCAGGCATGCAGTACAGTTGAACAATAATGTCAAAGTCAAAATCTTTTTATTCCGTAAAAATGGCTACATTTGTTTGGAATCGTCACAATTTTTTTCCGTACCGTACAGTTTATGACTAGGTGAGCACTGATAAAAATACTGCCAAAAAACTCAGGCATCCCTCTTTTGGTATCCAAACAAATTTACATATTTTATTAATTACATTATAATTGGATCGACTCACTCCCAGGCATCTTTATCATTAATATAGTCAGATACTTTATAATATGCCCTGCTACACAATTTGGCTTTAATAGTAGTTTTAAATTTGTTAATTGACAATTCTCTTATATTGCTGGGAAGTTTGTTATAGAACCGTATACATTGCCCCATAAAAGAATTACTTATTTTGTGGAGACGGCTTGCATGTAAGACAAGATTATGCTTATATCTAGTATTTATGCTATGAGTATCACTCTTTTTACAAAATGAGTCTATGTTTTTATGGACATACAAATGATTTTCATAGATATATTGCGATGCGACTGTTAAAATATTTATTTCTTTGAATTTTTCTCTAAGGCTCTCCCGGGGACCAAGTTTGTAGATAGCTCTTATGGCTCTCTTTTGCAATAAAAAGATGGTGTTAATGTCCGCGGAGTTACCCCAGAGAAGAATTCCATATGACATCCATATGACATGAATAGTTATCGACTTCAATGTTATTGTTGTATGTAATTCACATGTTATTTTATGTTTTTTAGATTTTGTTTGTTCGTTGTGATTGTTTGCCGTATGTTTTCCCTGAAGGCTAGTTAGCGTAACTTTGGCTCAGCCATGCGTTAATAATACAATTATAAGGGTTTATAATTTAACTATGTAACTATTAACCCACAAACATCATAAACTTTTCCATGTAAACAAGATATTAATGTTGTCTAAAGTAAGTTTGACGAGCTCGGTGGCTCAGTCGTGAATGACGCGACTTTGACACCAACGCTCGTGGGTTCGATTCCCACACAAAGCAAACAATTGTGTGCATGAACATGCCTGTTTGTCTTGGTCTGGATGTTTTAAGAGAGGTAGGGCGCATCAAAGCAGGTACCTCCACCACACAAGATTTTGCGAAAATCAAATTTACACGCAATTAGATCTTACATACTTTGTGTGCTTGCGCCACCAATTGGTTCATGCGAACCAGCACCGGCCGGCATCCACCCACTACCGTTGTAGATGTTACATGCCGTCGCTGCCGTGGCTGCTCCGTTAGTCTCTGCCTAGGCTGCTGAAGTGGCAGTGGACCGGTCACATTATTCGTAGTACCGACAGCCACTGCGGGAAAAACTGGAAATTGGAATGGCGTTCCCGTACCGGTACACGTAGTGAGGGTTAACCCTCCAATGCCTAGAGGCGAAGCCTATATCCAGCAGTCACTAAACCGGGCTAAAATGATGATAATTATTAATGTGTCCGACTGGGCAAGTATCCAGTACGTTCTTGACAAGTTACTGTACTAGCAACGGAGGTAGTAACAATTTTTTTTTATACTACGTCGGGAGGCATACAAGCATACGGCCCACCTGATGTGAAGCGGGTACCATAGCCTATTAACGCTTGAGATATATTAAGTATCACTCGCGCGATGCCTCCCTCTGCTGCTTAAACAGCAACTCCTTGGGAGCTTACTGGTGACCTTACTCACACGCAGGAACACAACAACACTCTAGGGAGTTGTTATTTGGCTGCGGTTTTATGTGAGGTACTTCCCCAGACGGACTGCTTTTATGCGCCCTACTTCTCTTAAAACATCCCGACCGAGACAAACAGACATATTCACGCACACAAATGTTTGCCTTGTGTGGGAATCGAACCCACAAGCGTTGGTATCAAAGTCGCGTCATTCACGACTGAGCCACCGAGCTCGTCAAAAGTGTTGATGAGTGACTGCTGTAGATGGTCATCCTCGTCGAAGCTTATCTTTGACACCGTCTCTACTCCGTTTAAATTCACGATACCAGTAAGTGATAGTAGCCAGTGTTGGAACCGAGTCACCAAATGCAGTCTACAAATTTTCGTGGGCCTCTGTTTACCTACCTGTTACCTGTTTTATAATCGTAGTAGATCATAGTATGACGCTACCCCTCCATTGCGGATTGTAAACAATGAAGTGTCGGCTTAGTACGAAAAATTATAAAAAAATACCGTAGGCAAAATACGACAGTAGTTCACGAAATTACGTACACAGGCTTACAGTTAAATAATCCTCATATTGGCGTAGAAATCAAATCCTATTGAAGTATATTGTAGGAAAAGCTAAAAACTTTCGGAACAGCCTTGTATGTTATGTATTACATATTAACAAAAAAGGCATTTAGGCATATACTATGAGTATTAGACAGTTAATAAACATCTAGTCTCATTATTCGAGTTGTCCGGAATTTATTACATGCATATCATCACGCCTGTCTCGCGTTGCGGTAGACAGAGACTATGGAACGCCAGGTGCACCGATCCAAACATACCTGTCTCGCTTCTTCCACACTCAACAACCTCTTCGTTCTTGTTCTTCGGCTTTGGGTGCCTTTGATACGGCCCTTTTTCAGTACATCACCAATTTGATCTATAAGTGTACGTCTAGGATGGCCCCTGCCGATGACTTCATTCCCTCTTGCTTGATACACTTCTTTTGTAACTATTTTGTCATTCATTCTTTCTAAATGTCCAAACCATCTCAGCACATTTGCAACACAAATTACCGTAGGTTGCGGTGACTGTTTACCATCAGGCAGGCCTTATGCTTGCAGCCCTGTCGCTGACAGATCCGGGGCACCTCATCAAAGCGGCCGATGGCAATTCGCGGGGTTGTTTAGTGGGTATACCGTTGGGCAGCCAACGTGGAGTCCCACACTATCACCGGACGCCAACCAGGTACCGGTGGTGTGCGTAACGCATTTTTCCCCGCGCCACAAAAAAAAGGCCGTATGCTTGTACCTTAGTGGTATAAAAAAATAGGCCAAGTGCGAGTCGGACTCGCGCACGAAGGGCTCCGTACCACTATCAACAAAAATGGCAAAAAAAACACGTTTGTTGTATGGGAGCCCCCCTTAAATATTTGTTTTTTTTTTAATTTAATTATTTATTCTTAAAGTGAATATATAACTAAATATTCTGTGAATATTTCAAGCGTCTACCTGTTGCCGTTATCAATATCGAGCAAAAACGAGCAAAAAAATCACGTTTGTTGTATGGGAGCCCCCTTAAATATTTATGTTATTCTATTTTTTAGTATTTATTGTTATAGCGGCAACAGAAATACATCATCTGTGAAAATTTCAACTGTCTAACTATCACGGTTCGTGAGATACAGCGTGGTGACAGACGGACGGACGGACGGACAGCGAAGTCTCAGTAATAGGGTTCCGTTTTACCCTTTGGGTACGGAACCCTAAAAAGGACACCTTTTTGTCACTACATTATCTTTCATTACACTTAGTTCTCGTATAGTGCTATTTCTTACCCTGTTATTACTCTATATCTAATATAATTACCCTAACTCCACACATACTTCTCATCGCTTTAATTTCTACGGCGTTCACCCTGCTTTCATGCTTTTTCTGACACACCCATGATTCACTGCCATACGTCAATGTCAGCATTATGTAATAAAGTGGCATTACGTCGATTTAGAAAATATGTTGGAATTTAAACTTAGAACGCTTAGATGTTCGACAAAACTAGGATGTCAGAATGTCTTTCAATTTGAATAACATTATTATATATATAACATACTCTGCGAGTAAACAAAAGTATGTTACATATTTCAAAATAACTCACCCCACTAACCAATAACTAACCTAACAATATTTACTAATATTTCTGTCGATCTATCGTCAGCATTCACTGATTCCTCTGAATCAGTGAAGCATAGTTTTCTATCTACCGATAATGCTTTCATCCGAGGCAGCCATTTCGCCATCCACTCCCTTCTTTTGTTGGGTACCCGAGTGGCAAGGGTGCTCACAATTAATATTGTCCCTTAGTTATTGTGATGTGGGGTTTATTGCGGGGAGATGGCGAGCGATGCGAATGTTTTGGGAATATCGATAACAACATTTGATATGTGATATATATCAACCTTTTGGAGTCAACGCCACCATGAGATTTGTAAGTGTGGACAATGAAGTTATTCCTCTTCTTCTTCTTAGCGTTGTCCCGTTTCCTAATCTATTTGGATTGGCGGGGTCCGCTACGTAAGCCTGAAGATTTGACGAAGATACTGATTTTCAGGAACACCGTTCCTATATGAAATCTATATGTTTGCCTGCCTGTGCATTTTTTTCGAATACTCGAATTTTTATATCCTTTATTGCATAACAAACATATACAAAGTAGGTTATACAGAAAATGGTGTGCAAAGGTGAGCTTATCTCTTTAAGAGATATCTTCCAGCTAACCCTAACGTATGTGAAGTAATTTTATTTTGGCTGGGAGTTAAAATTATGCAGAATTATATTTTCCATATTTATACATAATCTATAGTTATACATATATATAATTTTAACTACAGATTCGGATACAGAATATAAAAAGTAATAGCAATGTTCAGGAACACCGTTCCTATCTCTTAAGGAGCATGGTCAAAATGGCCGACAAATTAAAAAAAAAATTAATTGTTATATAATTGACGAGCCAGGTGTTCCTCTGGCAATGCAAGCTTGCGCATTCTCAACTGGTTTTACATTGAAGTGACTGCCGTCAAAACCCAGCGGGGAATCCAGACCTTTCTTAGGTTAGGTCACACGTGCACATCATACACTTTCGAAATGTATTTTTTGGACGTGCGGTTTTCACCACGATGTTTTCCATCACCGCCGAGAAAATGATAATTATCATCACCTTAGAGACGTTATAATTATTTAGAGAAAAGTAAGTGCAGTTTATGAATGAAGTTTAGAAGAAAAAGTTTTATAAATGTAAAAGTTGTAAAGATGCATGAATGTTTGTTAGTTTTTCACGCCAAAACTGCTGAATGGATTTTTTTTTATACAAGGTCGGCAGGAATACGCGCATAAGGTGCACCTGATATAAACTGGTTAACGTAGCCTATGAACGCTGGTAATACATTAAGTATCACTTGCGCGATGCCACCTCTGCTGCTAACACTGCAACACTTACTAACGACCTCACTCACACGCAGGAACACAACAACCCGGAGAGTTGTTATAAGGTTTTCTGTAAGGTGGAAGTACTTCCCCAGACGGTCTACTTCGATGCACCCTACCTCTCTTAAAAACACCCAAACCAAGACAAACAGACATGTTCATACACACAAATGTTTTTCATGTGCGGGGAGCTCAGGAGCGTCGGTGACAAAGTCGCGTTATTAACCGCTGCTAGATAAAGATAAAGATAAAAATTCTTTATTTGCCGTTGGGCACTTAGACACGTCTTACAGTTTTTGAAATATAATCTTATTCAGCATTTCGGAAATGACCATTGGCTAAGAAGAAATGCCGAAAGAAACTTGCCAATATAGGTCTCTTTTAAAATTGTCAATTAGATATTACAAAAAAAAAATACATAAGCATATTGGTACAATAATGATATCAAATGATAAAATTAAATATTATTAAGAACAGGTAGTTTGTGCTGAATTATTTCCAGACATCCTTGTCAGTTATATATTCATCAATTCTATAATTTTTGAATACATTGTCAGGAAAGGACAGAACTGTGCTGTGCTGCTTTAATGCATCCTACCTCATTAACATTAAAATTAAAAGTACATTAACATGAGTTACGTTTGTGATCTTTTACTGCTTTATATGGTACAATAAAAGTATTGTATTATATCTATAAACAGCCCGAACCAATGGCATAACATGCTCCCCAAACATATTCTTTAGAAAGCAACAAAAGCAGCTTACTTTCGTCTGCTTGTTATGATGAACATGTTTTATACGCATTTAGCCGTTTTTATATTGGCTGATAGCAACACCGTTTTGATAACGATAAACTGGCAGACCACGGAATTGAGAGCCTTTTTCCTGTGTCCACCATAGTAATCGAAATTTATTTTTATGGGCTGTCATCGATAGTGGTCTGATATACGAATATCCGCTGCTTCACAGGCGAGGTTTTACTTTTCATAAAATAAATACATTTTGTTAAATATTTACATTATTAGATAAAAAATAATCCATAATTTGAGCGCAAATAACAACTCTCTAGAGGGTTGTCGTGTTCCTGCGTGTGAGTAAGGTCACCAGTAAGCTCCCAAGAAGTTGCTGTGTAAGCAGCGGAGGAGGCATCGCGCGAGTGACACTGAATACATCGCAAGAATTAATAGGCTACGGTGCCCGCTTTACATCAGGTGGGGCGTATGCTTGTATGCCTCCCGATGTAGTATAAAAAAAGTAATCGAAGAAGCAGGAGATATTGTGTAATATTTCTTGGTATTTTGTATTACATTTATCGTCTTAGAAAACATCGTCGACAAACCAAGGAACACAATACAAAATCTCTGTTTTTATCTTAAAATGTCCTTCCCTAGTCCATTAGATTTTTTTGCGGCTATCTATATGCTTCATAATATTTTTAAGAGAAGTAGATCACGTCTGTGGAAGTGGTATTTAATGTAATGCAACCGTTCATAGGCTACGGTAACCGCTTTACATCACGTGGACAGTATGTATAACGTATAATATGACGTCGTAAAAGAAATGTTTATGTAATGCATAAAAGTAATTGAGAGTCTACATTTTAATTTGTAGAATACGTACCATCTGAGGTATTATTGTAAATTATTTTGTTAAGTAAATTAGATACGAAAAAAAAAGATACGCAATTGACTTAGAAGCAACAAATGGCTACCGGAGATTTGTGAGTATTTCTCATTGGTTAAATTTACGGGTTGTCGGGGAAAAAACCTCTTCTCAATGTGATTACTCTATTGGGTCAAATGAAAGGGACTTCCTTTTAGGTATTTTGTACTTGTACTCAAGTGTACACTCAGTTTAATTTAAAAACCTGTTTAGACGATGCGTGATTGGAGTGAAAACCGTATTTTTTTGTAACGGCCTCCGAATTCAGTGTGTTAATAAAGAAATGTACTCAAAGGTGTTTTTTTCACGTACAGTAATAGATTTTCAGATAACTTTTTTCAGGAGCAATGTATGAATAGCCGGTCTATTGACCAACAAATAAAACTTTTTAAGGCCACATTCGTGACAAATTTTAGTCATTTTATGTAATATTGTATGTATATGTATATCTTCACGCCAAGTCCCTTGCGGGGTAGGCAGAGAGAACCTAGCGCCATAAGACGCGGACCTTGCATACTTCACTCGCTTCTGTGACATTCATAGCTCTTTTCATGCACGCTCGCCGGTTCCTGGGGCTTGCGACATCACCTTCTGATAAAACACGACCAATTTGGTCACGGTAGGTTAGTCTCGGCCTTATGTAATATTGAATCTAATAATAATATTTAAGGCTAAGACTAATGAGAGAAGAATTAGTTATACCACGAAGAGTAGTGATAGCTCAGTGGATAAGGAACCGACCAACTATCCGACGGTTGCGGGTTCGAATCCAGATGTGATTGTGTATTCTAGTACTAACTAGTACTAAATTCGTGTGTTCGGATTTACGTTCATATTTGTAATTATCACTAGCTTGGCGGGAAAACATTGTGAGGAAACCCATGTCCAAGAAATTATATTTCGAAAGACGTGTGACCTAACCTAAGATAGGTTTGGTTTTCCTTCTGGGTTGGAGAGGTCTAACGGCAGTCGCTCTTTGTAAAAATCTGTATCTTATAGGATTAGGAGACATTTGGAAAAAGAAGAACGTGTTTACCATTCAGGCAGGTCAATCAAGCTCGATAACGAGCGAATATTTTCGAAACAAATAGCAAACCGAGCATACACATTCACGTACGAGTGCACACATAAAACACACACGAAGGCCTCTGTTTATTTAAAAATACACACTTATACATACATTTGTTCTCTGAAAAATGGTATAGAATGATTCAGAAAGCATTGAAATGGAAACAAATCATAAAAATTGGAGTTTGGGCGTACTCCCAAAAGGGAGCTTACTGGTAACCTCACTCACTCGCAGGAACACAGCAATCCTCCTGGGAGTTGTTTTATCAATTTTTCAAATTCAAGTATCATTCTTTTAATACCATCTTTTTGTGAATAAGCGCATTATTTAGGTCAGAGGTTTTGCTATTTATATTTACCATCGCGCAGGCCGCATGCTTATTTTCCGCCTTAGTGGTATAAAAAAAGGTGCGGAAGCGGAAGCCGCGGCCTATGAATGCAACACGTTAAGTATAACTCCCGCGATGTCATCTCTCCTGCTAACACAGCGACTCCTTAGGAGCTTAATGGTGATGGTGACAACAACCCTTCAGATAGTTTATTATATGACTACTGTTCTGTGAGGTGGAGGTACTACCCCCGACGAGACCAACCTTTCTTAAGAAGACACAGACCAAGACAAATAGATATTTTCACGTACACAAATGTTCGTCCTGCGTCGAAATAGAACTCAAGAGCTTTGGTGTCAAAGTCGCGTCATTCACGACTGCGCCACTGAGCTCGTCAAGAATAGGAATTGGTTATAATTAGAGACAATATTATTTTCCATTCTTACTTACAGGTCGACAAACACAACTTTTGTCGATTGTCGTTTGTTTGTATTAAGTTAACAGAAAATTAATAATGCGCAAGGGGATTACCGTCTTATTTAAGGATTACGCGATCAGACTTAAAGTTTCAGTCAGCCCACAAGCTTTCATTAAGCCCAAGCACGGCTTAAGGATTTGTCTGCAGTTGAAGCCTTGTTCGATATTAATATCCATATTACATTCATCTTTATGCACTGTAAATATTGGCTGTAGACGGTTTGTTCTGAGTCTTAATTTCGAGTTACCAATAAGCTATTATACGTATTAACTTTAATTGTAAGGTTAAAATGTTTTTTGGGGTTGGCAACGCGTGAGTGTCACCCCCGGTGTTTCAAGTCCATCCGCTACATTTTTTTACATTATAGCTATAAAATAAATATTTGTTAGTCAAATCTTTCGTGAGCATGTCTATAAGATTTGATTAAACATGATTATGCAATTTGATCTAACTAGTATCGAGCGGACTGTAGTCTTGCTTGCCAACTTATATAGGACAAGTTCATCACACATTAAGACCACTGTGTCTCCCATGTTACTGTTTATTACCTTAGTCCTGCGGAGAAACTATTTGCCGACTTATTGATACAAAAAAGGTGGCTTAGATAGTAATAGACACTCTGTAGATATGTAGAATTTGATAGCCAATGTTACCGGAAATTACTAGTTTGACCAAGATAAATATTAACCTTCTTCCTCGAAGAGTTATGCCATTTCCTAATCCATTAGGATTGGGCGATTCGTTACTTAAGCCGAAGGATTTGATGAAGATTCTGGTTGTTACATAGAGCGACTGCCGGCAGGCCTCCAGAATCCAGAGGAAAAGGTTTCTTAAGTAAGGCTTCTTTAGAGCTTTATTCTCATGCTCATAATCATAATTTCTTCAGCGTATGGGTTTTCTTCGCAATGTTTTACTATGTACAAAAAATCGGAGAATTTAATAATATATGTCCATACCAGGATTCAAACCGGACCAATGGGTAATAGACCGGTTCATTATCTACTAGATATCACTGTTGTCATGACAATATATACCAAAGTCAAGGTCAAAATCTTTTTATTCCGTAAAAATGGCTAAATTTGTTTGGAATCGTCACAATTTTTTTCCCTACCGTGCAGTTTATGACTAGGTGAGCACTGATAAAAATACTGCCAAAAAACTCAGGCATCCCTCTTTTGGTATCCAAACAAATTTACATAATTTATTAATTACATTTTAATTGGATCGACTCAATCTCAGGCATTTTTATCATTAATATAGTCAGACACTTTATAATATGGGCTGCTACACAATTTGGCTTTAATAGTAGTTTAAAATTTGTTTATTGACAATTCTCTTATATTGCTGGGAAGTTTGTTATAAAATCGTATACATTGCCCCATAAAAGAATTACTTATTTTGTGGAGACGGCTTGGATGTAACACAAGATTATGCTTATATCTAGTATTTATGTTATGAGTATCACTCTTTTTACAAAATGAGTCTATGTTTAAACCAAAAGTGTATTAAGAAATTGAAGGAAAATGACGGATACAAAATAACTTAATAGGATTCCTCAAAATCAGCCCCTCTCGCCTCTATCAAAATTAAAACTAAAATTATGTGAATATATAAGAAGATCTTTTGCAGGTTATTTTTCATGATTTTTCGACAAAAAATTGTCGGAGATAAATGAGCTGCACATGATATGCCAAAATTGTCGAGCGGAGTGACAGCTGAAAAATTGCTCCATTAAAATATTGTAATACGAAAAATAATAAAAGCAGTTGGATTCCTATGATATGGATTAGATTGATCAAATGAGATGTTTTATTTTGAGTACATTTTTCTTTGCTGCAATTATTTTGAAATGGTAATAATATTTAGTAATCCTATTATTTTACACGAACAATTCTTTATGTATATTTCGGAAACGGCTCTAACGATTTGTATCAAATTTTGTATTTAGATAAGGTTTTTCTTTTGAAGTTCATTTGTTTCTTGAAAAAAAAATACAAAATAATTACAAAAAACTGCTGATCGTGTTAAATACTAATACCGATAATTCGACATTATGATTTTTATGTATTACATATTAATTTAAAATAAGAAGAGGCATGCTCCGTTGGTTCGGACATGTAGAAAGAATGCAGGATGAAAGAATGACGAAGCAGATATACAATGCAAAAGTGGAAGGATGTAGGAGTTGAGGAAGGCCAACACTTACCTTCCATGATCAAATTGGTCGTGTTCTATCAGATGGTGATGTCATTAGCCCTAGAAACCGGCGAGCGTGCATGAAAAGAGCAATGAATGTTAAAGAAGCGAGTGAGGTATATAAGGATCGAGTCACGTGGCGCTCGGTTCTCTCTGCCTACCCCGTAAGGGACTTGGCGTGAAGTTATAGATAGATATATTTATTCCCGCCATATATTCAATGTATCATATGTAATCACTAATGGTCCCAGTTCAAAATCCAGTAGTTTCACTGTTTTTGGACATTTTTTCACATGTGTTCAGGCGGTTTGGGAATCTATATTCTTGGAATCGATGTGTTAGGAAACAACTCACAATTTTGGTCCCAATAGTGTTGCGGCAGTTAACCTTCACTTGACAAGCCATCTCTTTGAGGTTTTTAAATGACTTATTTGTCATATTGCTGTCTCTCACTTTGACAAGAGGAGAAGTCAATTCCAAAACTTCCTACTATACAATTTCTTCTGATTAAATTAGTTGTGAGTACCAAGGCAGCTGTAGTTTCACCCCCGGGACAGCAATGAACTTCACTGTTCATTGCCTTTTTGGTGGTCGCCGCTGTTAATTCTGGCTACACAGGAGACAGTGGTGGGAATGAGTGTGCCTGTCCCGTTAAAAGAAAATGTACATATATATATATATATATGTACACACACACACCCATATATATATACACGGCTTTAATGATTTGGATCAAATTTTCTTGTGAGTGAGGTCACCTAAAGTTTTCATTAACTGGGCCGTATGCTTGCATGCCTCCCGACGTAGTATAAAAAAATAATCGCCAGGTATCAAAAATAATAGCCAGCAAGGCAGCTTGTGGTAGTTGTAATGAAGTAGTAACCCCATGAAGTGCTAAAGTGAATAAAGTCGGGAGTAACTACAAAGACAGCGCAGCACACCTCTAGACGTCTGTGAGTCACTCGAATCGATGTGACACTGGTCGACTTTTGGTGGTTAAATCCCCTTAGATTTAACCAGGCAGTGGCAAGTCACCGCCCGCCGAAAGCGTTAATCGGAAGTAAGTTTTACCGCATGCGTAGGTAGGTCTGTCTTCTATAAAAAGTATGTTTCATTTCCGACGCTGTTCGAAATAATCTCATCCCTGCTAAGACCTTACGGGTGTATTGTTCCATTGAACTTCATTCCCTGGAGCGCCTCGCCATTGGTATGCTACATGTTCATACATACATGTTCTCGAAGGGCATTTACTTGTTGAATCTGCATCTTTGCTAACGCTTATTAAACGGCTGAGCTACTTTACCTTGTTTTATTTTTTTTGTTTTCGCCCAAGAGATTTGAAGACCCACACAAGGACTAACCCACACCCGGGTGTGCGTTAGTCATTCTTCCGTGAGGGGCACCCTCCGTAAAAAGGGAGGGAAAAGATGAAATCTTTTAAAGATACCATTTCGTGCGAACGAACTGATTATGTCAGATTTCCACTGACTAAAACACCCCCTGGGACTGCCTTTAGCCGGGAAGGCTATAAAGGCTTCATCGGAAGCGATCACCCCAGGGGAACGGGGTGACGCAAGCGTCACTCTATAAGAGCATACGCTTAGAGAAGAGTCGACTTCCTCCTGAGGACGCCGACTCTGGACCCTAAAAGCGACTAACCGAGCGACCAGAAGGGTGCTCACATGGTGGAGGACTTTTGCCCTAAGGAGGCTTCGGCCGCTGCATAGCGGTCCAAAGCTCTCCAGAATGTATTTCGTTTATCTAAGAGGACACTACGTGGCCTGCGGTTTCGGTAACGGGATAAAGGAGGCTGGGGCGGGTTATAGGACGCGGCCTGCTGGATAAGTGGGTTGGGATGGGTCTCAGCGGTTTCGAAAAATCGCTTGGACAGGTATTGGAAGTGTTGTTGGATAGAAGGAAGTTGAAGGTCACGGTGAAGTTCAGCATTACGCTGAGCCCACTGAGCATTGGTAGCTTGACGACAAAATATGTTTTGGACAGTTTGCAGCCTTTTAATGGCTGCAGTACTGGCATGTGCGAACACCGGAGACGCGTACGACATCACCGGCCTTATACAAACCTTGTACAGTCAGATATCTGACTATATATACTATCTATTACACACTTCTGTTCTACAGAATATTTTTTTTTGTAGTCAAAATAGTTTTTTTTTGTAAGACGGAATTTTTAGTGTAATACTTTTTTTTTAGAAACCAGAGCCAATATAAGGATTATTTTTGATGATGAAATGTTGGAACAAGTAGAAGAGATTGTCTTGATAGCGCATCTTTCAGCAGGGATGGAAGGTACACTGCTGATGTGGAAAGAGTGAGTGCTGAGAATAGCGTTGGGAAAACTTCGTGGCAGTAAAGCATAAAAGTAGGATAAATGCGGTGGAAATATTATTAGAAAATGAGTTGGTCTGAAAGATAGTGTCGGTGTTAAAATAAGCAGAGACATGCTCCGTTGGTTCGGACATGTAGAAAGAATACATGAAGAAAGAGTTACGAAACAGATATACGACGCGAACGTTAATCGTGTTATATCTAAAGGTGATGGTAGGAGTACCGACGTCTGAGCGATATATTCTGTATTGCCAGCATTCATACAGTAAAAAGATAATTTATTTTTATTTGTCATTGGGCCCTGGTGGGCACTAGGTAATCTTATTGTTTTTTATTAATGTCTCATATTGTTTTTTATTACTAGCATTTCAAAATAGCTATTGGCAAAGAATAAATGCCGAAAGAAACTTGCTAATATAGGTGTTTTTAAAATTAATGTTATATCTGTGACAGTGTAACAATACAATGATAATGATGACGTCCAGCGATAAAATAATAAAACAATTTTGAGATCATTTAGGTGCATCATATATACAGCTGTTTCGTGGAAACGGCCGTGAGTTTTACGTGAATACGTCTTCGTAACGGGTAAACGAAACTAGTTATACTAAAAGGAAATTATAATGATGCAGCAAAATTATCTCAAAATGGTGGCGTTTTATTCCGCGTCGCGCGCAATGCATCACAGTTCTCAGTCAACGTTACGTATTCTTTGATTATTTAGCTATCAAGTAGCGTAATTAAATTTTGGATGTAAACGATAGATATGTAGCAACAACACCATGAACATTGTGCTCATCGGTTTTTTTAATTGCCTCCCACAGCAGAACCAAATTTATAAACGTATTCACGACATAATTTAGAATAAAGAATATATATATATATATATATATATGCTGTATCATTTCTAGACCTCTTTGTCAGTCAGACATTCATCGATTATATAATAAGCCCTTTGCAAAGAGTATTTTTGATGTGCCTTTTGAAGACATTGTTATAATAGGTCAGGTCTGTATACAGGTAACCATTAGGCATCATGTGGGTCGCCTGAATGTATGTCTCCCGACGTATACAATAATCAAAATATTCACCAAATCATATTGACTTTTATATAAATAGGTATTGTGTAAATGCAAATACGTGGGTATGTTTAGATAATCAATAAAACATGACATTGAACTGTCGAAAACGATGGCTTGTTGGCGTCTGTGAGGTTATTGTTAAGGTGAGGTATTGACTCTCCGTGTAGACGTAAGCATTTGGTCTCTTTGGCTATTGAAGTTATTTTTTATCGAAGTTATGATAGTATGTACTGACAGAGGTTTTCTTGCTATATATAATAATATCGTCTTCTATAATAGCTTAGTTCTAATAATCCTTCCAGATCTCATTTCATCGTTGGTGTCAAAGTAACGGCGCGTTACGTTACTTTAACGCTCGTGGGTTCGAACCCACACAGGATAAACATTTGTGTGCATAAATATGTCTGTTTGTCTTGGTCTGGGTATTTTTAAGAGAGCATCAATGCAGCAAGTCTGGGGAAGTACCTTTACTGCACAGAAAACCACAGTCAAATAAGAATTCCCTAGGGTTGTTGTGTTCCTGTGTGTGAGTGAGGTCACCAGTAAGCTCCTATGGAGTTGCTGTGTTAGCAGCAGAGGTGGTATAGCGCTAGTGTATAGTGCTATACATCAGATGGGTCGTATGCTCGCATGACAGCCGACGTTGTATATAAAAAGAAATATGATCTTTAATTTTATTTATACCTCATTTGTTTATGTTGAAATAAACAAATATCATTTTATAATTACAGATTTTGATTGATTACTGTTGAGGTTGCATATCTTGCACTATTTAAATAGGAACTTGTGACAACATACAGACAGATACTGTCATGTATATAGACAAACGTAAGCAACATGAAAGCGGTCAGTCGGATACGGGATATATCCCGAGAGTAGTGCAAATACGGTCGGTGATCCGATTACAGTGTCGAGTTTTAATTGGTGGTAGACAGTTAATATGCACGATACTCAGTATTACTATCGCTGGTGCACGAAGTAAATCCTACTAATATTATAAATGCGAAAGATTGTATGTATGGATGAATGTTTGTTGCTCTTTCACGCTTAAACGGCTGAACGGATTTGAATGAAATTTGGCACGTAGATAGATTATGATCTGGATTAACACATAGGCTACGTTATTTGACTCCACGCGGGCGGAGCCGCGGGCAGCAGCTAGTTATAAATAATTACATGTGACAGTGACAGCCTAGTGTTTAATAAACAGGCCTATCGCCCGGTTTGAATCCTGTCAATATGTATAAATATGATAAGTCCGAAAACACGAAGTCAGTTGTACACACTAACTTCGCGTTTTCAGATTCATCATACTCGTATATTTGTAATTATCACTTGCTCGGCGACGAAGGAAAACATCGTGAGGTAACCCGCATGAGCTCATGAGTTCCCAGCCGAGGTTTTTCCAAGGGACTTAAGCATGGAGTTCTTCAAGAAATGCGTGAAGAGGCTTTTAGAGGGTCGGCAACGCATGAGTGACGCCCCTGGTGTTACACATGTCCATAGGCTACGGTGACTGTTTAACATCAGGCAGGCTGTATGCTTGATTGCCACCTTAGTGGTATAAAAAAAGTAATTATATTTCATGAAATTTGATCTAACCTGCTTTGTGTGCTTCCGCCACCAATTAGTTCATGCGGCCTAGCGCCGGCAGGCACCCACCCACTACTGTTAGTAAGTGCAACATGCCGATGCTGCCATGGCTGCTCCGGTAGTCTCTGCCTCGGCTGCTGCGATCGTCCGTCATCTGGAACAGAATCCGCATGCCCCCACCACCACCGTCGCTGCCACGACTGGCCTGGTCGTCGCTACGACACGTGTTTCGCCTCTCCACGAGGCATCATCAGGCGCTGTAGATGTTAATCGTAAGAACAACATGCTACAAGTGTCACTTGTAGCATGTTGTTCTTACGATTAACATCTACAGCAACATGTACAGTTGTTTGACTTTCGCAAAATAACGCCTGAATCTATTGACTAATTATATTTCGAAAGATGTCTTACATAAACCTAAGAAATATCGGGATTTGCCTCTGGGTCGTAGTGGTCGTCAGCCGTTTCATGTAAAAATCAGTACCTTAGTCAAATCCTTTGGATTAGGAAACGGGATAACGCTAACAAGACGAAGGAGTGAAAAGGTTTTTATACGGTCGGCAACGCATGAGTGACGCCCTTGGTGTTCCAAATGTCCATAGGCTACGGTGACTGTTTACCATCAGGCAGGCCGTATGCTTGTTTGCCGCCTTAGTGGCATAAAAAGGAAGGAAAAGAGGAAGTAAATAATAAATAAATGTGTAAACAATTTGATCTGAACTACATTTTGTACCTCCGTCAATTATCTCGTTAACACTTACACTTGTACAGATTCCACTTCACAGTTTTATTTATTAACTAGCTGTACCCGCGACTTCGTCCGCGTGGAATATTATTTATTTAAATTCATAAAAATAAATAAAATTTCTAAAATAAAAGTAGCCTAAGTTACTCCTTATTACATCAGCTATCTGCCAGTGAAAGTCCCGCCAAAACAGACAGACAGACAAAAATTGTAAAAATATTCATTTTGGTATATGTACCATGTATACATCCATATGCATTTAGGAAAAAGCGGTTATTTCAATGTTACAAACAGACACTTTAATTTCATTTATCTGTATAGATGTATAGATTATTTTTACCTCGCCTTTACGGCATTATCGAGGTATTTTTACAATCATAACATCTGGCGGTACCATGCAATCCAATCAGTTAGTTAGTTCATTCCAACTAGCACCGGTCGGCAACCACCGACTTCTGTTAACTTGCTGTTTAGGTTCATGGCGTTGTTGCCCTGCCTGTGCTGGTCGTCTCTGCTCTGGTTGCTGCGGACATCTCTAAATTGTCCGCTATCTGTGACAGATGATATGTACAATCGCAATCGTTGCTGTAATCGTCTCGGCTTGTCTTTGACATCTGCAAAAGGAAGCATGCAACGGATGTAATATTAGTTCTTCAATACGTGCAAGTAAAATAGGTTACTTCATATATTGACTGCAATGAATTCATTGAAAGTAGTTCAAAATCATCCTGTTGCATTGATTTATATGTTTTCATCAATGGTCATTGAAAAAATCGTAAATAAAAAAATAAACGTATTCTTCGAATTAAATAAAAATACAGAACGAAACGAAACGAAAATGGATTTCGAAAATATAGATCAATAAACATGGCAGTATATATATATTTGGAAAAGCTAACACTATATAATATAGACATGCGGAAACCAACAATAGATTTGTTTATGGAAATGACTAAAGCCTTTGACAATGTGACAATCATCATGGAATTTTGCTCGGTAAATTAGGAACATACGGTGTAAGAGACAATTCCATAAAACTGATATAATAATTTAACTAATAGAAGACAAATCAAACGCATAAACAGAACTAATGGTAAAATCGGCACCAACCCAACACTGGTTAAGCATCAAAGGAAAGGCCAGTGTGCGTGGAGTCCCACAAGGTTGTGGATTAGGTTCACTCCTTGCCGCATAGACTGAGAGAAACGATGAGCCATAAGACGCGGGCCGTACACACCTGTCTCGCTTCTTCAACATTCATGGCTCTTTTCATGCATGCTCGCCGGATAAATCACGACCAATCTGGTCATGGTAGGTTAGTCTTGGTCCTATTTAATATATGTAAACTAAAATCCATAGTCGGGTTAATACGAGTATAAGATGACTCATGTGAGCCCTACTTTCGCAAGTATAAAATTTTAACTACCATCTACGTACATTTCTGAGGTTGTAATTTTTAATAGATTCAGGCGTTATTTTGCGAAAGTCAAATTTACATGCAATTTGATCTAACCGATTTGTGTGCTCCCGCCACCAATTAGTTCATGCGGTCTAGCGCCGGCCGGCACCCACCCACTACTGTTAGTTGATGCAACATGCCGACGCTGCCATGGCTGAACTAATTGGTGGCGGAAGCACACAAAGCAGGTTAGATCAAATTGCATGTTGTAATTTTTATCAGAAAAAACCCATACAATTTCAAGACAAATCCTATTGAAGTCACCGTGCAGGTACAATGAGAATAATCCATTCACGTATTAGAATGAGCGTAAATTATAAGGCACCCATCATTTAGAATAAAATTCCTCTACCCAATACTACTAATAATGAACGATCACAAATTATTTAAAACTGCACTCATTGGCTTCATAACTGAAAGCATTTCTGAATGTTAATATGTCTTAATAAATAATTAATAAATTGTAAGTGTTGTGATATTTGTTTGAATAGTACTCTGTTGACATATTTAGTATTTTTAGGTTTCGAGATGTTTAATTTTACCTAAGTTTAGAAATAAATACCTCCTTATTATTAATGACTAATTTTGACTTTATGACCAAATTATTCACCCATGTTTATGAATAAATTAATGATCATTTTTTTTATCGTAGCTACTCAGAAGATATATATGTGACAATAAGGATGCCCATGCCGGGCATCCTTATCGTCTATCCTATTCGTCATATATAAGTATGTATGTATATCTTCACGCCAGGTCCCTTGCGGGGTAGGCAGAGAGAACCGAGCGCCATAAGATTCATAGCTCTTTTCACGCACGCTCGCCGGTTCCTAAGGCTCCTGATATCACCTTCTGATAAAACACGACCAATTTGGACATGGTAGGTTAGTCTTGGTCTTCCTCGGCTCCTACATCCTTCCACTTGCGCATTATATATCTGTTTCGTCATTCTTTCATCTTGCATTCTTTCTACATGCCCGAACGAACGGAGCATGCCCTTTCTTATCTTAACACCGACACTCTCTTTCAGTCCAACTCTCTTTCGTACATCATCATATCGTATAAGTGCTCTAGATAACTAACATCAAATGGTATTCAGTACGAAAAGGAAATATATATAACAGGCAAAAGCCGTTTATACCGGCATGACGTGTATATTTTATGTCAGTAATAATATGTGACGGCGTATCTCAATCGTTTATCCGGTAAGCATTCTCATCAAACTTTCACAGGCATTTTTACGCACGACATCGGAACTTTCTGTATATTTGGCACACTTCAATAAATGAAAACGTACAGGATCATATTGTGAACGTTTTTTTTTTGCCGTACGTTATTTCAACAGCTCTCTTTAACGTATCGTTAAATCTAGCACTGCAAAACGTATTTGATACTTAATACAAATTTGTTTCGTAATAGTGAAAAATGATGGTAATTTATCTCTTAAAAATATAAAAAACCCCTAATTTCCTTAAATAAAATTATGTCATAAATGAAACTGATTGCAAAATTTGATTTAAATTTTGAGTATACATACATGGCTCACAAAGTTTCAGCCCAAAATTCACTTCATATGATTACTACTGTAGGCTCAGGCGTATGACGAAACTGTACAGATTTAATACCTTATTAAATTTCTACACTGGAGTAATGCTTCTGTCAAACAAAAGTTATTTATGTTACTGCAAAGAACTGAAGTTACTAGGAAACTGCTAAGAAGTAACTGTATTAACAGCTGTGTAACAACGCAATAGAGATACTTTTTATGTTTGAAGTATAGGTTAGGATAACCTTTTCATATTATTGTCCATAAATTTGTTTGTCGCCCATGTATCCAATGCCGTAGTATTAAGTTATTACTTTAGTTAGTAGTTTGAAAATATGATTTATTTTGTACTTATATAATTTTGAATTGCGTATTATTAAATATTATTTCTTTGTTAAGAATTTGTTCATTTATGACATAATTTTATTTAAGGAAATTAGGGTTTTTTTATATTTTTAAGAGATAAATTACCATCTATCATTTTTCACTATTACGAAACAAAGTCGTCCACATTATTCTCTTGTGTGTTTACAAAGTAATTTTGCAGCAACGATATAGGTACGTATTTTCGATACTAGTGACTTAGTTTATAGAGATGGGCCATTACCTACATGCACAAAATGATCAAAGTAGGGCGGCGTATCTTGACGTTTATTTATAGATATTTTGTAGACGTTATGGTAAAATGTAGCGGTTGTATAAAGGAAAAATATTTTCGCAAGTACGCTATCAATAACCTACACTACTGCGATGTGGGTTGCTTATCAATGAAGGAGTTTACAAAGTGCTACGCACGGAGCTCTATTTCTGCCCATCTTAATTCATGTTGGAGTCAATGTTGCTTGACGTGCATGATCGACTAGCCCGAGATGCGCTATGAGTCTATTGAGATTCTCATGATAGAACGTACAGTTCACTTCATTAATCCAATATCTCCAAGAAAACAAGAAATAGCCCCTAGTGACTCCATTATGGAGAGCTGTGAACTTTAAAAAAGCGAGTGAGGTAAATAAAAACCGAGCGATTATTGTAGACTCTATTATGTTTTTACTAGCACGACATTGTGTAGTATGCGCGAATGAAACTTCTTATGTTGCTGGAATTAAGAGAGGTAGGGCGCATCAAAGCAGCCCGCCTGGGGAAGTACCTCCACCTTACAGAAAACCGGCAAATAAGCATGTGAGTGAGGTCACCAGTAAGCTCAGCAGTAGAGAGGGCATCGCGCGAGTTATCCTACTATATAATATTATAAATGCGAAAGTTTGTATGTATGGATATTTGTTGCTCTTTCACGCTTAAACGGCTGAACGGATTTGAATGAAATTTGGCACGTAGATAGATGTGGGAATGTAATTAAAAAGTGTTTTTTTTTTCAACTCAACTCTTATTTATATATTTTTAATGCCGCGCACATTGTTTCACCGTTTCCATCTTTTTTCCCAGTCCTCCGTCCCTCTCTCACATCTCCCCTCTCTCTCTATATCCGCTACGTTCCTTTCCTCGCATACCACGCTACATTCCATTTCCCACACTCGGCCGTCCTGCTACAATGTCTGTCCTCAGACATCCTTCTGCATTCATGATATTACATTATAGCACAATGAAAAAAAAGATTACACAAGAGTAATTGTAAGTACAACCATTTCGGTGTGCTACCAGCACCTTATTAACATTCTTTTTACACAGTATAGATACACACTTAAGTTTCAAATTAAACTTATGAGAAAAACAAAGACAGTAGATAATAACAATACTAGGAAATCTACTATTACTCTCAACCTATGATAATGAAGGAAGTACCAGGTAAGTACCAACATAAAGTAAACATGAGTCATCAATCATCTTTCATTCTTCATCAGATTCATACTTACCCGTTATGAACTTAGTTCACCTTCTGCAGGCCATCGTTTCATGTGGTCGGCGGAGCTTGACGTTCTATTTGGCCCCTCAGTAGCCATATCAATTTTTTCCATGTCATAGCGGTCGTTTCTCTTAACCTTTACAATCTTGTAGGGGCCTAAATATTTACCCTTCAGCTTAAGGCCTGGGCCAAATTGTGTTCTCTTTACAGCCACAGTGTCTCCAATTTTGTACTGGGTACTAATCTTCCTTTTCCTATTAAAACCTTTAGTGTTCTCTTCTTGAATTTTAAATATCTGTTCTTTCGCCTGTCTTCTAAGATCTTCCCTACCTTCACAAAAAGCCTGTACATATTCTTCTTGCAGTAACTCTTGTAATTTTATGTCTTCTTTCACTTTCATTTTTATGCCCACCAGTAGTTCAAAGGGCGTACAGTTTATACTTCTCTGAAAAGTGCTATTTATAGCCATCTGTACTCTGCTTATGTGCTTGTACCAAAGGCCGGAATTCTCTATACATAGCTTCGTAAGCAGTGGTATTATAATGTTATGGATCCTCTCAACCTGTCCATTGCCTCGTGGAACTCCAGTCGTAATGGTCACATGTAGAATGTTCTGCTCCTTGCAGTACTCCGCAAACTCATTGCTAGTGAAAGCAGTGCCTTTATCGGTGACAATTCTTCGTGGGTTTCCAAATGTCTGCTGATGAATACTCAATTTGTTCAAGGTCTCCCTGCTTGATGTGCTCTTCGTTGGAAATAGCCAGACAAACTTTGTAAAAGCATCCACCACTGTCAGTATATGATTATACTGCTTGCTAGTTTGGGTTAAGGGGCCCACGTGATCCAGATGAATAGTATCCAATGGAATGCCCTCCTTCTCAATAGGATGGAGAAACCCTTCTTGTTTCCCTTCCTTCTTCGTGGCTAATAAGCATGGAATGCATGCCACAACAAAATCTTCTATTTTACTATCTAAACCTTTTATATAATAATCTCTTTCTATAACTTCTTTCATCTTTCTCTTGGAAAAATGTCCATTACTATGGACTCTTTTCAATACTTCTTTTTCCATAGTTTTAGGTATAACCAGTTGCTTCTTATCACCTTTATATAGTATTCCATTTTCAGTCCAGAAATCTTTGTATGTCTTTTCCTCTAGAATCTCTTTTATGGCTTTCAGCCCTTCATCCTGGTCTTGCGCCTGTTTCACCTGCTCGTGTAGCGTCATTACTCCGACAAAAGGATGACGGCTGAGAGCGTCAACATGTTTCATTTTGGTACCACCTCGATGTACAATTTCAAAATCATAATCATTAAGAAATAGTACCCACCGGGCTATCTTGGCTGATAAGTCCTTCTTCTTTAATGTTAGCTCAAATGCCTTACAGTCCGTCACTATTTTAAAACGTATACCAAATAAATACTGGTGAAACTTTTTAACGCCTTCAATGATAGCAGTTGCCTCTAATTCGTAGCTCGAGTACTTGGCTTGGGCATCATTTGTCTTACGACTCATGTAATGAACTGGATGGAGTCCTGTATCTAGATGGTATTGCATGAGTATAGCCGAATAACCTATACTAGAGGCATCAGTGTGTAACTCCGTCTGCAAATTTGGGTTGAAAATCTTTAACACCGGGCTAGATGCCAAACTTTCCTTCAAAGATTGAAAAGCTCGTTTTTGTTCATCTTGAAATATAAATTCTCTCTCCTTTCTTAACAAATCTGTAAGCGGCTTTGCAATCACTGCATAATTTGCAATGTATTTTCTGAAATAGGATGTCAGTCCAATAAAACTGTGTAACTGATGGATATCTCGTGGTTCTGGGTACTTACGGACAGCATCTGTTTTCTCTGAACAGGGTTTTATGTATCCATTACTCACCACATGTCCTAAGTATTCAATTTCTCTTTTTATTAAGTCGGCTTTCTTCCAGTTTATCCTTAAGCCATACTCTGAGGACACTTTCAGCACAAGTTGAAGTCGTTCAACTGCTTGTTCTTCATCTCTGGCTGTAATTACAATGTCGTCAATGAAAATCATCATAATGCCTTGGGAAATCAGATCTCTGAAGATAATGCTTACATATCGCATGAAAAACTTCGGACAGATGGACAAACCAAAAGGAGCTCTGCGGAACTCAAATTGACCATGGTGTGTTACAAATGATGTGTATGGGATTGATTCCTCGGAAACCTTCAGATGAAAGAAGCCATTTTTCAGATCTAGAACACTGAATACCTTGGCATCGCACAGCTTATCAATCATATCATCAATTACCGGCAAGGGAAATTCATCCTTAATAATCTTTTTATTCAAACTTCTATAGTCTACACACACTCGGAATGAGCCATCTTTTTTCTTCACTAAAACTAAGGGACTTGAGTATTCAGAAAAACTCACCTGGACAATGCCTTCATCCATCCACTCCTTTACCTGCTTTTCCACTATTTTCTGTTCAGCTAAAGCCAATCGTCGTGGTCTCTGTGCTACTGGCACATCATCTTTAAGAACTATCTTCAGCTGAATGGGCGCTTCCTTCTGTTGAATTGGATTATAACTTTTGATGCACTGTATAACTTTTTCTTTTATTATGGGGTCTAAAATATGATCCACGTCAACTGGGGAGCCTGAAAAACAACACAGTTTAGACATCCAGTCATCCCTTTCAGACAAAAACTTTACCTTGTACCCATTCATTATCATGGTTATTTTTTGTAACAACTCTTGACCTAAAATCATGTTAAACGGCATAACGTCTTTATCTACTATGTGAAATAGCACGCTGTGATAGTATTTTCCGTCGATGGTAAGATTCACGAACACTTTTCCTAACGAATTCACCTTAGTACGTCCAAGTCCAGATAAACACAAGTTGTCGTCATATTTTTCTACTCGAAGCGCGGCGAAACACTCGTACGTCATCAGGTTGAAGTCGCTGCCTGAGTCAATCAATGCGTTTACTTCAAAATCTTGAATTTTCACCATAATCATCGGCTTTGTTGTAGATATTATCTGTTTGTTTACATTGTTTTCGACTTGCATCACCTCGGCACATCTGTTTGACGGTTGGCTGTCACGAACGTCACTTCTGTCACTCGTATCCGCCGTAGTGAAGTTCGTAGTGCGCTGTTTTACCGACTGCGTTTGCGGCCGAGTACTACTAGAGCCCCCTGCTGGCGATCCGGTTGAAACTCTCACATGTTGTTTTACCGACGATACGCCGCCCGCGACTTCCGTACAATGGCTGCCGATATGACCAAACTTATTACACCGAAAACACTTCAATCCATTTTGACACTCATTCGCCTTATGATTTAAATCACCACAGTTGTAACATCTCTGTTTTCTGCTGACTACTCTCTGATTTTCACTGTTCGTCTTTCTCTCTTCCGTCTTTGATTTGTTTTTCATTTTTTCGTATAAAGATAGTTTCTCCTTTAGTACGGGATAATTTGTAGCTCCATACAAAATCGACTTGTTCGGTTCGTAGTCGCAAATTCCGTCGATTATATACTGTACCGATACATAATCCGGAAACTTAGCCCTGCGGCCCAATTCCTTCATTACGAGCATATACTCGTAATAGGATTCGTTTTGTCTTTTCCTGCGAGACGTCATAATTTCGTGCATCTCTTTCGTGTTTACTGCATCCGGAAATTCTTTTTGTATAGCCGTCTTCAGTTCATCGTAACTCTTGAATGTTTTCTCACTTTTTAGCCACAACGCCGCCGTGCCCACCAAAGATCTACGAGCAAAAATGAGTTTTTGCTGTGGTGTCCAGTTGAATATTTCAGCGTTATCCTCTAAATCTTGAGCCCATTTAGTACTTGACACCGTCTTGTCGTCACCGCTAAACTTCGTAATTCCATCAAGGAATAAAGCTGCCATCGTCGTAGGTTCGGTAGCCTTGTTTTCGTCTTCTGAAGTCATGATCGTCGTTGTACGTCTTCCAAATTGAAAAAATAATTCGTCGTTGCCTGGGTTGCATGCGACGCCAGCACGTGGTCGATCGGCACACCGTCGTTTGCGTAGAATCTCTCGAAATACGTCGTAGCACTGTTTAATTACTATCCCGGAGGGGCCCCCAAAATGTGGGAATGTAATTAAAAAGTGTTTTTTTTTTCAACTCAACTCTTATTTATATATTTTTAATGCCGCGCACATTGTTTCACCGTTTCCATCTTTTTTCCCAGTCCTCCGTCCCTCTCTCACATCTCCCCTCTCTCTCTATATCCGCTACGTTCCTTTCCTCGCATACCACGCTACATTCCATTTCCCACATAGATTATGATCTGGATTAACATATAGGCTACGTTATTTGACTCCACGTGGGCGGAGCCGCGGGCAGAAGCTAGTACTTGATATATTACAGGCGTTAATTGGTTACGGTAACTGATTTATATCAGATGGGCCGCATGGTTATATGCCTCCTGACGTTGTATAAAAAAAAATCGCTGGCTACGGGAATCGCTTCTCACAATGAGTTTGCCTCACGATGTATGAAAATAGTGCTGCTTCTATTTCTGATGCAATAATTTGTCGGTAGCTTTTCAGTGACTCCACTCACTCGCAGAAATACCTTAACAAATACCTCGACAGACCAACAGAAAAATACATAAAGAGGTGTTATTGCGATGCGATCTATACCAGACAACCCTAGTGTAGAGGAGATATAAGGAAACGAGGTAGGGTGGCGCAGAGCATAACTTAAGGAAAATAAAAGTAATTATATAAATATTCATAAATAAATACGCAAAAGTACGTATATACCTATGTTATATACTCAAATATATGCATACACATAATTAATCTAAATGACATATACATTTTATAAATATACACCCAGTAAATGGAACTAATGAGACTGAGGGAAAGCCAACAAGAAGGTGATTAGTAATGTTAAGAGAAATATAGTGAAATTTTACAATATGTTTGAAGGAACGAAGTGATTGAGCATTCCTTATATCAAATGGCAAAGCATTCCGTATGAACTGCCTCGAATGCCGAGAATGAGTTAGTATAGAAGTCAGTGGGTGACACTTTGAAACGTATATAATGTTTATTGTCATAATTTCAATTGACATACACCATATGGCAAACAAATCAAAAAGCATAATATTCCAGGCTAAAATAGATTCACCATACCTACTCTTTCTGATAAACCTCCGTCTTAGTGCCAGAAATCTGAGACGTCCTAAAGTGCTGTGTGTCCCTCATAGTAATTACAGGAAAAATTCTTTCTTTGTTCGATCTGCAAACACTTTATATAAATTGGTTAGCGATCACTAGGTGGATATTTAACACAAACCCAAAAATATTTAAACACAAATTGACTAGTTTAGTTTAGTTGGTTTAGTTTGGATTCCAAAAATTAAAATAGTAACAAACTTAGGACCAACATTTGTACTTAATTATCTTTTATTTTTTCTTTTATACTTTGATTTATAATGTTAACTAAAGCAAACAAGCACATATTTCACATATTTATGTAGTTTTTGTACCACGTTATTTACACTGTAATGTTTTCCCAATAAAATAAAATATAATAAAAATAAAATAAATAAAATAGGTAACATACGATGTTTTAAGTAAGAATCCAGCAAAGTGTAAAAGAGCGCACTGGCGTTTTCTTTTGTAACTCTGAGGGTCTTTTACAGTATGATAGCGTTGAAGCCAAGGAGGGACGAAACTGGAAAATCTTCCATTTGGATTCAAACAATATCTTACTCTTCATTTTATTTTCCGAACAATAAATAATAAATACACACACATACTCGTAACATCCACTCACATTAACGCACGTTACCTTCATAAGTATAAGCAATAATACAAGCGGATGGGCGGACGTACGAGTATTATTAAAATAGTTATTGTACGTCGTTTGGGATCGGTACCAGAAGCGTGCACGCCGCGACCCTGCCAGTCCAACACTGGATTGCAATTCTGGATCTAAATATAAACCGCACAGACGCACGGATTAGGGCGTCCCCCATTCACGACCGAGCCACCGAGCTCGTCAATTTCTAGGAGTAGTATTTATTGGAGCATTCCATTTTTTAAAATACTAATTGCTTTTTTTTCAACATTAAAATGTAGTTGAAATTATCGAAATGTAGTTTGAACAAAAATAAATAATTTAGATTTGACAGTTGTTGTATGAGTTTGACAGTTGTTATGTGACAATTAGGCTCATTTTTGAATGTATAACCATTATTATATTTGACAATGCACAGTAACTTGGTTTTGAATGTTAAAAAAAATATGCTTACGCACGCAAGCAAAGCTAAACAAATACGGAACCGTACACAGTGCGTGGCTCGACATTTCGACGGTTTTTAATGAAATATAAAACTTGGAAATCTAAGCCTTTTTTACATACAAGATACACGATATATATTTATAAATATACAAGTATTGCTTTTCTAAATACGAGTATATAGGATTTCAAATAAGGTAAATTTGTTTCCCTTGATAAAAGTCCCCATTATCGTATCTCGTTTGATAATCGAATTGGCTGGATTGTGTCGCAGGACGCCGCTATTACTGCTTATAATGACTATGTTAATTCAGCTTTACGGTATTGAATTTTAATATGGCTAAATTCCATTCATATATACAAGCCATTTGTTCGACAAAAAAAAAAATATTTGGACTAAACCAAACTCTCTAAGAGCTTTAGATTCTGAAGTAGGGTCTATGGGAGTCAACCCTGCTTTAGAACCTATAAATTGCTCACTACTTTTTTGATATGTATTTGTACATAAACACAAATTTTATTTTTGCAAAAATGTCAGGTATCATGTACATCTACGCTAGGTGCACAGAAATACATAGGCTAGGAAAAAAATAATAGTAGTGTCCAATAATAATATCTTCATTTGTTTTAAAGTCTACTATAAATTTCCAAAGTATTTTACGCACTATTATTTCTCAAAAGACTACTGTAAAATAATAAGATACATTTAAAAAGTATAGGTTTATTGTAATATCTATTTACCCCTGAAAATGGAGGATTAAATTATACTCGTTATTAATTATTTTCTTCTTTTTCTCATTAGCGTTATCCCATTTCCTAATCCGTTAGCAGAGGGGGCTTCACTACCTAAACCTAAATATTTAGCTAAGATATTAATTTTGACTTGGAGCTACTAGCATCTAACCATATAAAGATGTACATATACATCCGAGAATCCGAATTTAGTGGAGCGTACCCACACTGATTCGAACCTAAACCAGTCAATTTATAGGCTGGTTCTTTATCCACCAGGCAAACGCTGCTGTTAGAAATAAAATCTGATTTTTGTTACCTTGTTTTTTTTAAATAAAAAACTTATTTACTAAAAAATTCGATAGCAACCATTTCGTATACATGTGGTTAGTATACCATACCAATAGTAGACTATTTGTAGGTACCAAACCCAGGCATAAGACATAAGTATCAGTAGATAGCTACATGATATGAAATCCATATATACAGTATATGGTTTTATGTGTAACGATGAAGCTGCGGCTAACGAGGGGGAATATATGCGCATATATTGTGTAGTGCTCAATTGAATGCCACGCCTGTGTTCAGATTTGTATAATGTACATACATACACCGGCTGGAGTATGTGCGCACAGATTTGCTGCTTACATAGCGTGGAAATGTTTTATTGCTTTGTCTGGTCGATTCCTGACAGTAAAGGATTTCCATTCGTGACTGTGGTTTTTGGAATGTCTCAAATATTTCTTGAATATATATACATTTTTTTGCGCGTACAATGTTATGAATTATTGTTAATTCCTTCTTCATCTTAGCTTCTTAAGGATTCCGCTAAGACGCCCATTGCGCAAAAGGAAAACCAGACCTTAGGTTATGTCATGGACCTAATATCATGGACGTGCGGGTTGCCTCATGATGTTTTCCTTCATCGACGAGCCACTGATAATTACAAATATGTACATGAATCCGATAACACAAGTTTTGTGGTACGTGCCAGGGAACCAGTTGGTTGGTTGTAAGCCTACTGCATAGCAGCTCATTCTGCTAACACTACAACTAAAACGTAATGGTAAGACTACAAGAACTGATGACGGCATCTTCAGTTGCTGATTGAAATTCATTATGGCTTCACTCTGAGCATACGAATAACCTCATTCACTTGCAACCCCGATCCCCCAAGGTATATTTTCTGCGGTTGTCTGTGAGGTTCACCAGTCAGGCAGCGCCGTACTGCTCTATTTCTGTTACTTCGGTTGTGAATCAGCAAAGAGCGCCGGTAATATTCTTAGACACTAAAAATAATTATGAGACACTTACAGCCCAGGAGTATAATTATATACATCTATTAATTTTCTTTCGCTAATAACACACTACCTCATCATAAGCTTTCTGTTCAGGTGAGAGTCGTCAAAAGATCGAGATAGAAAAAGAAGTAAGACACAATTTTCACAATTTTGTCTTATCATCGCTAATATTGTGAGCCGGTTTCGAAACTTTTTTAAGGTCCTAGGGTCCTCCGTATAAGTGTCTGCTTATAGAAGTACCTCATATGATGCACCTAGACTTTTCCAATCGACATGCTAACATGATGATTCCAATAAATTATCCACACATATCTAACCCGACAAAAAAAATATGATATGTTATGATAATAAATTTACAAAGACATCAAATCCTCCGAGGATTACTGGTATCCTCACTCACTTGCAAGAATACAGCAACCCTCTAGGGAGTTATTATTTGACTGCAGTTTTCTGTTTATAAGAGATAGTTCCATAGTCAGGCTGCCTTGATGCGCCCTATAGCCCATACAATTTTTAATATATGATGATGTATTCTCTAAATACACAAGCCCCGCGATGGAATCGCACTACTATTTTAGCACCAAGGTTCATGGGTTCGATTCCCACGCAAGGCAAATACCCGTGTGCATATCTGTTTGTCTTACTCTAGGCGTTTTCTAGGTATTATAAGTATGTATTTGCAAACAAATATATAGTTACGTATGTTTGTCAAGTAATTATAGCACAAGCTTTGTTTAGTTTGATACTAGATGACGCTGAGGCGTTTCTGTACAAAAAAAAGTATCCCTTCTTAGATAGAAAGCAAAATCTAGACTTTTGAGGGAGTGAGATCAACGCACAGCATGAAGAGTATAAAAAAAGAACTGTATAGAAGATTACTGAAAATTAATTTTGCAAAAGATGTGATGTAAAATCGACTCTGAAGTTTAAGTGAAAAAAAAAAACAACAATTATAGTTTGGGGGTGAAAACATAATCCACCTAGCTGACATTAAAGCGGGTAATGCTTCAATGTATGTATGTAAATACAAACAAATTACTTTATACACAGATCCTGTCAAAGAGATACATTTTCATGCAGAGAAATGTAGAGAGAGAGAGAGAGAGAATGTCTTGTGTAGAGTCTTGTCAAACTCTTGGTGTCAAATTAGCCATTACTAGACTATTTACAACTCTTGTAAACTTATTATTTAAACTGTGAGTAGTTCGTTCGATCAAAAAATAAATCGATTTAAAATTGAAAACATATAGAGTAAATATAGTTCCCGTGCTTATGTGTCATCATCCTATAGAATGTCGGGCTATTCACCCTCGTTTCATATAAAAAGTTTCCTAAAATATTCCCCACAATGAAGCCCGCTCGCTCGCAACTATCATAATTGTTATGCATGCCAGCAAATAGTTCACAAAGAAATATTGAATCAATTTGTTTACCGATTCTAACGCAGGACAGTTGGTTGTAAATCAAACGCAACGTGAAATATGAGTGTGCTGTCTAGGTGCAGTACGTAGCTATTTTAGTAGCTATTGCGAGTTCACATGGTATTTCGCATGACTATATTTCCTAAATGTGTTCATTTTTTTTTACATCAGTTGGCATATACGCATTCGGTACATACAGGAAGTATTGCTCGCGCGTTGTAGCCCCTGCTAGTAACACAGCAACTTCTCAGGAGCTGATAACTTATTTACTCACGCACAAAAACAGGGAGTTGTTATTTCGCTGCTTTTTTCTTTGAAGTCTTACTTCCATAGTCTCTGATGTGACATACCTCTTTTAATACCTCTAGACCGAGAGAAACAGACGCGTTCTTGCACATAATTGTCCTGTGTGGGAATCGAACCCACTAGCTCAGGTGTTAAAGTAGCATTGTATAGTAACAAATGGTATCGTACTCGTAATTCAATAATGAAGAGAAAAAATACGTATCATTAGTTAATGGCAAATAGCTATGACCCGCTTGAACCGAGGCAGTTATCGTAATTTACAGATAATTGTATACTTGCACAACTCCGTTACTATTGCAGCTAATTACCAATTTGTTCTCATTTTTAAGCTATTTGAGAGCCATACGAATCTGGTACAGACTGATGTCCGGGATATCTTTGGTATAGTGTCGAGTCAGTTTAGCTCTGGGGTCGTTACTAGCACTGTTGTTCGACTGTAGCGACGATGTGTACTTGTGACTAGCAATGTCTATACAATTTATCCATCTCACTCAGAATCTCAGTCTTCGTAAAAATATTGGTGCCAGTGTTGATCTTCAACTTCGTCAGTTGGCTTCGTTCAACAGACAGATCTTTAGCGAAGACTTTGGAGCCTTGATTCTGCTCTATCGCCTCATTAATACGATTGTATTAAATTGGCGTATATCTCGCCGTGTGCCTTTGGAGATTTGCCTGTTTTTGTTTTTTTTTTTTTTTTTTTATATTCGTGCACCCCTGCCATGGGCAAGGCTATTTCGACATTTTTAAAATACTACATTAAATATAAATTATCACATTCATACATCATACTTTCTTCCTTTCCACAATTCCTTCTTTCATTCATCATCTTTCAGTGTTAATCTCTAAAATTCTAATATTTGCCCGTTTTGAACGCCGGTGAAATTATTTTATCTGTTTTCGAACTTCCCTCCCCATACTACGTCAGTCCATCCACAGGCGACAGCGGGCTTCACAGCTCCACCTAGCCACCGCGATCCCATCGGCTATACGGAGTATAGCCGAGGTACACAGCATTAGTCCTAGGTGGAGCTGCTCTGCTTGTTGCGATCAATGACGACCGTAGCTAGACTGACGCAGTATTTTATAAATTTAGATCTATTTCCCCCCAAAACTATTTCGGAGACTGTGGTTTCGGTGACCCGCATTCCCAACTCCTGCTCCAAATCGTACCTCTGTTTGGAGAATGCGGGACACCGAAACAATATGTGCTGCACTGTCTGGTCCACGCCGGGCTCGCAGAAGCAGGATGGGTCATCCGCGCACTTGAACCTGTGCAAGTACGCGGAGAACCCACCATGCCCCGAGAGGACCTGCGTGGTGATGCTCGACGGCACCATTTTGCCCACGATGCCGTACGCCTCCGCCGCACTCGGGAAGAACAGCTTCGTCGTCGAAGCTGTTGTTCCCGATTTGTATCTCCTGTCCCATTCGTCAATGGTCCTTTTGCGGATCATACCTTTGACGAATGAGACAGGGCAGCGGTCGTAGTCTGGCCGCCTCCGCAACCCCAGTGCGGCGCTCCTGGCGAGTTCATCGGCACGTTCGTTCCCCTCCAACCCCGCGTGTGCCTTGATCCAGAACAACGAGACGCTCTTACCCTGGCTTTTGCACAGTTTAAGAGCGTCCCGTGTCTGCACCGCCAGGGGATGGGGGGACTCGTCGTTCGCCACCGCCTGGAGCGCCGCCATGGAGTCGCTGAAGATGCCGATACTGGGCCCATCGCAGCTCAAAGCGTACTCGGCCGCCGTGCAGATAGCCAGAAGTTCCGCCTGGTAGACGGTACAGTAGGACGACAAAGCAAGCTTGACGGCCTTGGTTTCCGCGCCGCCGTTCCATATGGGTACAGCGGCGCCAACCCGGCCCTCAATCTTGCTGCCGTCCGTGTAAATTCGCAGGGCAAAGTTGGAGTGTGCCCTGCATTGTTCCTCGTCCACCAGGCTGCCGAACTCCAAGCTATCTCCGCCATCCTCCGAGGCCATCCGCTCGATCTCCCTGTCCCCGAGCAGCGGATGGGGTAGCCCCCTCTTGGCCTCGTACAAAGAGACGACCTCGCGCACTCTGAGGTCAAGAGGCAGCACCCCGGCCAGCAGCAGTGCGGAGTTCAGGGAGACCGTGCGGTAGGCTCTGCAGATCTTCTGCGCGAAGCCCCGCTGTACGCTGTTGAGCTGTTTCTGGATGCCCAGCTTATTGACCGCTGGAGCCCATGCGGCGGCAGCGTACAATATCGTAGGTTCCACTACGGCTGAATATATGATCTTCACTACTTTAGGGTTGAGACCCCAACTGACGCGGGCCGTACGCGCAAGGCGCCCGTATATGGCCACTGCCCTTTTACAGACAGTAGCCACGTGCGCGTTGAACGTCAGACCCGCGTCAATCGTCAACCCCAGCAGTTTGATCTGCCGAGACATGCCAATGTCTATCCCGCCCATGGTAAGTCGCGGAGTATCATACCTAAGTTTGCGCGTGACCAGCATAGCGCTGGTCTTATGCGGCGCAAACTTCAACCGGTTTTTGACACCCCACGCCCTCACATGCTCGAGAGCGGCATTGGCCTGTCTCTCTATATCCAGCGCAGTGTTGCCGTCGAACATCAGCACGACGTCGTCGGCGAAGGCCTGACAGTGCACCCCCGCAAGGTCGAGTTGCTGCAGAAGAGGATCCAATAGCAGGTTCCACAAAATCTGTCCTCCTATGGACCCTTGGACGCACCTTTTGGTGGTGGACCGCAAGGTTTCCCCCCCGGCGTACCTAACTCTGACCGTCCTATCGCTGAGATAGCTGTCGATCACTCTCCTCAAGCCCAGAGGACAATTTTCCTCAGCCAGTCGTAGTTTGATTGCCGGCCACCAGGCGTTGTCGAAGGCTCCCTCTATATCCAGCGAGACGAGAGTGAGCATTCTCCTCTCGTCAAGCTTGGCGCGGATGTGCTGCACCAGGTTATAGAGGGAGTCTTCGGTGCCCCTTTGTGGCATAAACCCGTACTGGCGAGATCTGCCTGTTCAACCGTATGTACTCTAGCGTGTGAGGTGAATACTGCAACCACATGTCACGTCTGACCTGCATGAGGTTCTGCGTGTTAGTCGAGAGCTTTTGGGTTATTTTTGGGTGAGGCTGGAGAAATTTTGCTTCCACTGTATGGACTGTTTCCGCAAGCTTACTGTTGATAGCGTCCGGTGTTATACAATCATCTAGGCAATGAAAACGATTTTGAGGTTCGAGTTGAAAGCTTTCGGAGTTTTGGATCAGGGCACAAGATGGACGGAGCGTCCGAGTTAAGACAGAATTACGGCGGAGCTTCTGGAAGCGAGCGGAAAGCCGATACTTGTAGTCCTTCAGAAGCTATTCAATTCCGTCATACACTTAGCTGAAACACCGGAGCAGAAGCCTGGTCATATTGTTCTTCAAAAAGAGTGATAAGACCCTTTTGAAGAACTATAGGTCGATATCGCTTCTGAAACGCGTTTATGTACTGTTTTGAGAGTCATCACATACCGTCTCGCACGCAGACTTGATGATGAATTTCAGCCTCCCGAACAAGCCGGATTCCGAAAAGGCTGTAGCACCGTAGTCACATACATACCCCCCGTTAAATTATAAAGAAGACTGAGGAGTATAATCTGCCCTTATGTCTGGCGTATGTGGACTACGAAAAAGCATTTGATGCCGTTGGGCGGTGCTACAGTCTCTCCAGCAATGCCGTATTGGCTATCGATACATCGAAGCGTTGAAGTGCTTGTACAGTAGAGCAACGATGTGTATTCGAGTACAGGACCAGATTATGACACCGATCCAAGAGCAAAAAGGTGTAAGACAGGTCCCTTGCGGGGTAGTCAGAGTGAACGGAGCGTCATAAGACGCGGTCCTTACACACATCACTCGCTTCTTTAACAGTCATAGTACTTTTCATGCAGGCTTGCCGGTTCCTAGGGCTCCTGATATCACCTTTTGATAAAACACGACCAATTTGGTCATGGTAGATTTGTCTCGGTCTTCCCCGGTTCCTACATCCTTCCACTTTCGCGTAGTATATCTGTTTCGTCATTCTTTCGTGCACATTGTTAATTGACTCATATATTGTTAATGTGAATTAATTAAATGTAATGTTGTACTATTCACGACAATTTAATTATAAGACATCTTTAACAAGACGTACGAAAGGTGTCTGAATAAATAAAAAGAACATTATCACAAAATATGTCATTCTTCTTTCATTGACTAAACTTAGCCGTCGTATTCAAACTAACCTTATTAGATAAAACTGTGATGGATTATGAAAATTCCTTTAATATCCTTAGATGGGGAATGCCCAACTTTCCTATCGACTGAAAACTGAAATGAAATTCACTTTGCCTAATGAAAATTCTTTGACACTGCCATTGGCCGCCTAATTTTCTAACTTAAATATTTGAGAATTTTCCGCAACTACTATTAAGGGCTTCGAAGGATAATATTATTTTAGAAATGGCTTATTAAAATTGCTGCATAATAAAAAATGTATTTTAATTACTAAAAGGCTTTGTTTTAATTTACCTAAAACGACAAAACTAACTGACTGCCTGCCAACCAGCACATGTCACAAAACTGCCGTGTCTAGAAACTTAAATTTTATGAAGATCCTGATACCTGTACGTAGGTCTCTGGAATATTTAGGAGTGCTTTAGAAGATTCTTACAGAATACTACATCTAAATTCATTACGGCGTGGTCAAGTGACTAGCAATGGTTATTATGTCAAGGGCCGTGGCTTCGATTCCCACACAAGACTCGTTTATCTTTTATCTACGAGTAGTACCAATAGTATTGTTTAGTTAGTGTTTTTTAATACAACGTCGGTAGCTATACTGACATGAACAATTCCTGGGAATTATTTGGCTTGTGAGCTGGAGGTACTTCACTTTTGGTCTGTTTTGATGCGCCCTACCTGTCTTAAAATTGTTTGTCTTGTACGGGGATGGAAACCACGAGCCTCAGCATTAAGGTAGTATTGGTAATCACTATGCTACCGCGCACATAAAAATATTATTGTGTGTTTTTTAGAAATATTTTGTTATTTGGTTAATAAGTCCCAGGCCTTGTATTCCTATGAGTTAGAAGGTCATTTTCAAGTCGGACTCTGGTCAGTTTTCACAATTTTTGGAGGAGTTGCTTCATTAGCAGTAGTGTGTAGAGCATATTAGAAACTACCAATTTAAATGAGCCGCGAACATCTAACTCTACATAGAGTCAGTACGAAAATTCAATTTATTTACAGCTTAGGGTACCATTTATTTATTTAAATAACACACGACTCTGCAGAAGCAATATTTCGTCATGTATAATTCAGAAATCTTATGAATCGAGTGGAATTATGCTAATGAAGGAAGACAAAAAAATATTTCTTTCGTAAACATCTGTTTTCAGTTGCCTACTTTGTCATTCAAAAGAGTACCTTAGATACGTTGATCGTTATCTTAATTTTTGCAAATTTTCAAGATACAATTAAAAAGCTTTTTATAATTTTATAACTCGTTGACCGCTTATTCGGCACTGTTTAGTTTTCTTATTATTTTTTATACTACTGATTTTTTTTATATATATATATATATACAGCAATTGTTCATAGCAGTGTAGCAAGACGTTACCTGAACTCATTTGTGGTGAAACGATTCATGTTCAAAAAATGTGTTTCATTTAACAGTTCTTACCTAATTTTAAAATGTTACTAACGTACTTTATTATATTTATGGTATTTTTAACAAGCGTTTACTAGCTTCAAACGTAACTAATTATGTGTGTATAAAAATCCTGGTCGACCCTTGAATTATCTACTACTTGTGGGAATCATATTAAGTACAAAGTAAACGAAAAACTTTAAAAAAAGCGCCGAGAAAATATAACCAAATTAAGTAAGACAGGCAAAAAAGGAAAAAAAAGATAGTCAAATCTGTATATAAGGCAATACAGAACCAATGAAAGCCGAAAAGAGGATTGTCAATTCACAGGTATGGCTCTCAAGCAAGTGCTTCACAAACTGTAGAAGAAAGAAGTTGTTTTTTAATTTCTTTTAATTTATATATTAAAATGAGAATATAGTAGTTGGTTACAAAATTATTGTTATTATTTCTTTTTATACAACGCCGCCGGGAGGGAAACAAGCATACGACCTACCGGACGTAAAGCGGTTACTGTAGCCTATGAAGGTGTGAAGCACATTAAGTATCGTTCCCACACAGGACAAACATATGTGTGCATGAACATGTCTGTTTGTCTTAGTCGCGGTATCTTTAAGAGAGATAGGATGCATTAAAATAGCTCAACTTGGGAAAACCTTCACTTCACAGTAAACCGCAGCCAAAAAACAACTCCCTGGAGGGTACTCGTGTTCCTGCAAGTGAGTGTTGTTACCAGTAAGCTCCTAAGAAGTTGCTGTGTTAGCAACAAGAATGGCAATGCGATTTCTGTATTGCAAGCATTAATAGACTATCGTATCGACTTTACATCAGGTGAATTGTATGCTTGACGTTAATTTAAATTTCGGATTCTAAATATAACAACAATAATATCATATTATATGTTAAAGATTAAATCAAATGTAAGTTCTAGTTTAAGTTAAACTGTTTAATGTTACGACATTGTGAGTGACAATAAAGGATTTCATTTCATATAATAATAATAAAAATTGTCGGACAAATTACACATCCCCATCTAGCCCCAAAGTAAGTGAAGCGTGTGTTATGAGTACTAGATAACTGATAAACATACGTAAATACATTTTTTTTGTAAATACATACTATACATATAAAATACCCAGACCAAGACAAACAGACATGTTCATGCATACAAATGTTTGTTCTGTGTGGGAATCGAACCCACGAGCGTTGGTGTTAAAGTCACGTAACAGCGCGTTACACTACTGCGCCAACGAGCTCGTCGAAAATAATTTTCGAGAAACTTAAAATTTGTCTTATTCTTAGCACATTTTTTTTCACCTAGCAATGGTCTAGATTTTAGCTCTAAAGACGGTACTGAACCCATTTCACTCCGAAATAATCTAGATACACTTTGGACTTCTGCCACCATTCATTAAAATTCATTGTTAATATCAGTAAACCGCTCAATTACCCTGAGAATGTGAGTCGGTTCCATCGAGTTAATATCCAACTTGTGTAAACTTGGAGCTAGACTTCTAAACTTACCCCTTCGAGTATCTTTTACCCCTACATTAGGATAGAGATGAATATTTAACTCTCCTTTACTCTTTGCAATCGTTTACGTCGCACACTCACTTGGGTTTGTCGCCTCAGTGTTTTACGATATCTACTTCTGGTAACTGTTTCCGGTGTACACGTACTTGAGCATCTTGAAATGGCTATTGTTACTTGCTCGTGAAAGAAGCGTCTCGTTAAAAAAAGTCTATACTAATATATAAAGCGGAAAACTTTGTTTGATTGATGGTTTATTTGGTTGAACGCGCAAATTTCTAGAAACTAATAGCGGGATTTGAATTAATTAACCAATGTAAGACAAATGTCACCTTAGTCTTCCTGCGACCACGGATGCTGCAAAGCATTCGAAACGTCAAGTTCAACAAAATAAATAAAACACGCGATACTTCCGTTAAAAATTGTTTAATTCAATGTGTAATAATCGCGAAAACCTAAGACAATATTAATATTTCATATTACGAACTCTACCAATCTGAATTTTTAGTAAATACTCGTATCTACATTGTTCGTCTCTGTGGCAAAGTACATTTACACAATTGAATTAAACAATTTTTAACGGAAGTATCGCGTGTTTTATTAATTTTGTTGAACCTGACGTTTCGAATGCTTTGCAGCATCCGTGGTCGCAGGAAGACTAAGGTGCCATTTGTCTTACATTGGTTATTCAATTATTACATCTACCGACATGGATGGATTAATTATTTATATATGTTCCGATTCACACAAAAATCGCTCACGGTGTCCGAACGTTTTTGAGTAGATCTCTGGGTTTGTGACTTGATTATTTTTAGAACTGGATCCCAAGCAGGTGGTACTTGCCAACCATCTTCTCTATTGAAATTGGGGTGTTTTCTTATTTCAATAGCCTCGCGTAGCATTCTAGGCATGTAGTGGTTCTCCTTGGCGAGGATTTGTGGTTTATCGAACCGCATGTAATGGTTTGGCTGGTCCAGTGTATGTTCACATACTGCAGAGTTTTTATCGCGCCTATTCTTCATGTCAGCAATGTGTTCTTTCACTCGAGTACCTATGCTTCTCTTTGATTGCCCTATGTATGATAAACCACATTCGCAGTTTAATTTGTATACTCCTGCATCTTGTAAGGGGATATAACACTAGATAGGTCTTAGAAATTGACTGATCTTCTTATGGGGCTTGAAATAAGTTTTAATTGAAGCTCGCCGTACGATGTTGCCAATTTTAAACCTAAGACAATACTATACATCTACACAAGTTTTACTATCATGCTAATTCGGATTACCATCCGAACTAGAACTATGTAACCTCATTCACTCAAGGGTTTTAAAGTTTTCATTTGAAATTTTCATCATTTAACTCGAAGTGTAAACATTTAGTTTTTTTTTTGCGGAGAAATAAACTTTTGAGACGTCTTCTTGAAGGCGAACTTTGCTTATGATTACAGTCTCGTTGACGCTATCGAAGTAAGGTGCACAGAACCCAGGTTTGTTCATTAAAACTCGAGGATCGTCTGTTAGACCTGAACGTTGTTACATTCAGGTCTAACAGACGATCAGAGTTCGTGTAAAACTATTTTACAGAATTATTACAAATTTTCTACACTCCTACTTTTATTTATTTCGTTGATTTCATACCCATACATATTTAGTTTTATGTTTGAGCAATGTATATAAATAATGTAAATGTAAATGTTCATAATCTACAGAGCAGCGAAAGAAACATTTGGGACGTCTTCATTAAGGAAATTCTTTTTCTTATACAATGTATACATAGATAAACCTATAAATACGGAAACTTCGGAACGATTCACAATGTCCGTTTTCATATTAAAGTAAAGGATGTGTCTGCTAAGAGCTTTTATTATAAAAATCGAGAAACAAAAGGATTTTACCGAGGGTTTTAGTTTCGACATGATAATTTAAATAAAAAACGCTTTTATGTCATCACTTGTATGTCAGTATGAGAATTGGGTATGAAATCAACGAAATAAATAAAAGTAGGAATGTAGAAAATTTGTATTAATTCTGTAAAATAGGTTTACACGAACTCTGATCGTGTGTTAGACCTGAATGTTGTTACATTATACAACGATCCTCGAGTTTTAATGAACAAACCTGGGTTCCGTGCACCTTACTTCGATAGCGTCAACCAGACAGTAATCATAAGCAAAGTTCGCCTTTCTAATAAAAAATCGGATACGGATAAATGTGCTACAAATTCAAGAATGTGGAACATTTGCTGATGGACTTGGGTTAGGAATAATAATGAGAGAGATCATTCCTCAATAAATTTAAATTAAACGCAATCGATGTTAATTAAGACTGGCAGATCTAAAATCCGACAAAGCAATGAATCTGTGTAAATTGGCTTTAATTGAACGATGTTTTTATCATTATTAACAATAGTTAATATGTCGATTGTGTACATAATGAGGTTGATATATCCCTAGGATAAAAATCTCATGCTACAGTAAAAGTTTAATCACACCGCTGTTGGCATCGGTCGACATTTCTTGGTGTTTCTGTATACAGTCAGTAGCAAACCAAACAAATTTTCAATAATGATTTTGATTGTATATCACCCATTTGTGTGAACACTAGTAAACAATAATTGTCTCAAGTTGGAGGCCGTATACTGCAGGCAAATTGATTTAATTTTTTTTGTGTGCTTGTGCTACTGATTAAGTTCCTTGCGGAGTAGAGAGAAAACCGAGCGCCATAAGACGCGAATTTTATAAACATTTCTTTCTTTAATATTCATAGCTTTTATATTCATAATTCGCAAATTTCATTGTTAATAACACTAATGCTCGTTGATAGCTACAAAGCAAGAAATAGAAATGAAAATTGCTTGACAAACAACTGAAAAAGTACCTAACTGTTTTGTCTTTACCCATTTATATATATATATATATATATATATATATATATATATATATATATATATATATATATATATATATATATATGTGTTTGTCAAGCAATTTTCATTTCTATTCTAAGATATATATAGATAATATTTCGAACAAATTGACTACAGGTTGACATCATATTACTTTTAAAACAAAAACTATCATGAATATAAATTACAGCTTTTTATGTTGTTGCCAAAAGTTCTCTCCTAAGTAGGTATTATTCAAACGCAGGCCATATTCCAAGGTGAGTTTCTAGCTCTATGACCCTCCGTGACATAGCTTTTGCCGAGACTATATCTATAACTTCACGCCAAATCCCTTGCGGGGTAGGCAGAGAGAACCGAGCGCCACGTGACTCGATCCTTACATATCTCACTCGCTTCTTAAAATTCATTGCTCTTCTTATGCACGTTCGCCGGTTTCTAGGTCTCCTGACATCACCTTCTGATAGAACACGACCAATTTGCTCATGGTAGGTCAGTCTTGGCCTTCCCCGGCTTCTATATCCTTTCACTTTTGCATTGTATATCTGCTTCGTCATTCTTTCATCTTGCATTCTTTCTACATGTTCGAACCATCGGAGCATGCCTCTTCTTATTTTAACACGACTTTTGCCGAGACTATTAAAATAAATAGAATTAATCGTACGCACAAAACACGACTTTTCTCTGAAGGCATTTTTTTGGCATTATACCATATATATAAACTTTATATTGATATGTTTAAAGTCCAAGAGTTTGTTTGTTTGAATGCGATAATCTCTATAAGAACTGTAAGTCGGATTTAAAAAAATCTTTTTGCATTTGATAGGCCAATTTTTGGGGAAGGTTATAGGCTATTCAACATCACAGTATGACCCTTAGCAGTACGTGAAACGAAGTCGCGGGCTACAGCTAGTTTCGATATAAATATTAGCTATATACATAGATGGCTATTTTTGGATTTTCTCTGGCTATAATACCTCAATACCATTTTTTGCCATTAAATACTCTATAGGTTATATTATATATATATATATATATATATATATATATATATATATATATATATAGCTTTTATTGTGTAATTCCTTATAACTATATCGTCATTTGACTCGGTTTTGATGTATAATTTCTTGCCATAGATACTCACAGACATTGTGATGGACAATAATGGAATTCTATTACAGTTTATTTTTTCATGTACTAAGTGTCGCTCAGTTAAACTTGATAATTTAACGTTTCTACCACTCTCATTCGTAGTGCAGCTAAACTCGGACTACAAGCCCCAAGTAACATTATTAGGTATACAGCTAAGAGCAGATCACGCTTGACACTTGAAGTACGATTGTAACTCTTATTAACGAATGACATAAGAACCGTACAAAGGTCAAAGTATAATGCTTGAGCTGCACTTAGCTGTACATTCTTATACACATATAAACCAATATTCTATAATGACGAAAACTATCTATAATTCACGCCTAATCCCTTGCGTGGTAGGCAGAGAGTGCCGAGCGCCACGTGACGTGATCCTTTCACACCTCACTCCCTTATTTCACATTAATTGTTCTTCTCATGCACGCTCGCCGGTTTCTAGGGCTTCTACATCCTTCTAATTTTGCGTTAATATCTGCTTCGTCATCCTTTCATCCTGTATTCTTTTCTACACGTCAGAACCAACGGAGCATGCCTCTACTTATTTTAACATCGACGCTCTCTTTCAGACCAACTTTGTTTCTAACATTATCATTGCGAATACGGTCAACAAGCGTTACTCTACAAATTTTGCCAACGCTCGCATTTCGAACACGTTTATCCTACTTTTACGCTGTCTCTGCCATACCCAGCTCGCGCTTCCATAAGTAAGCGTTGGGACCAGCACTGTATTGTGTGTAGTGATTTCTGCCTTTTGGCTCAAGATTTTAATGTCAAGAAATTTTCCCGACTCTCCATTCACACTATTCCCAGCATTCACTCTTCATTCTACATCAGCGGTATACCTTCCATCCCTGCTGAAAGCGCATCCAACCGTCATCCTTACATTGGTTCTGGTTTCTTCTCTTTCAAATACCATTATCTTTGTATTCTTCGCATTCAATACAAAGCCTTTCTTCATACAATAGTCTTTCATCATTGTGACCAGTATTTGCAGCTCAGACGGTGTTTCTGCTAATATCGCAGCATCGTCTGCTTATAGCAGACAGTTCACCACTAACGCACCCTCGTACAATCCTATATTCGATGACCTTACTCTCTGAAGACAATTATCGAGATACAGAATAAATAGCCTAGGAGATTGCTTGACACCAATTTTGACATCAAACCAGAGTGACATGCCACCATCTATCCGCACACATCCTTGTAAGCAATCAATCAATCCAAGCAATCCTTCTAAGTGGACTGCACAGCACTGGGTAAAAATGTGAAATCTAATTTAATTTAATCGTATTTATATGAAGCAAATCCTGTTATATTCGATTTCATTCCATACTGGAGTTAAATGGAATAAAATTACCTTTCATTTCGTACATTCAAATAATTTAACAGGCCATTGCACTCTAAAGGAATGACGAATGTCGAAAATGTGGAGATATTTGTTCAGAAAATTGTAAGAATTCGCATTGTAAAGTGACTTGGAATCGATGTACATTTTACACTCCGGAAATTTACGTGCGCCGTATTTATATTTATATAGTACTTATGAATTACCGAAAAAAAATGTAACCAACGTTAGAATAAATATATTTGATTGTACAAATGTATTTACTAATTTCTGCATGAGATCCTGGATGTTAATTAAAAAAAGAAGATAAACGGAAACATTGAGAAATTAATAAAATACAATAATATTTGATTACTTTAAGCATGCGAGCGCTTAATGGCAAATAAATTATTTTTATAATTTTTATCCTTCTATCAATCTAAAAATACCCATGTACTTCTTCATTTCTCATGCTATTCGTGTACCAAAGTTCTTTATAATCTGTTCAGGTCTTAATTTCTTGTAACAAATGTGAGTGTACATTTGTTACAAGAAATTAAGACCATCCCGTTACCTGCGCATATAGTGGCTCGCTCTTGCCTGCGGTTCCGCCCGCGTGTTGTTCAGTGTTTCAAATTTTACACACGAATCTTTTTGGAAAATAGTGTTCTATGAATTAGTGTAAACTTTATTAACATTGTCAACTATACCTCATCATCTCTTTAACCGTTTTTGTATGAAATAGTAAACAAATATGCATATACTCTCACAAACTAACACATTTATAAGAATAGTATTAGAGTAAAATGTGAATACTTATTTTTTTGGTTCTTTTTATCCCTGAGGGGAAAGGCAAAGGGATCTAGCCTATACAGCCAAGTCTTCAGCTCAGAACCATTCCAACAGATTCAGGAACTGTGCTGAAAACTTACTTGGGAAGGGTACCTCGACCCAGTCAACCCAGTTTAAATACCACCTGTAAAACGATAGTAATTTTTACAAGGTTTTCTTGATGAACTTGTCCACTTCTTCCAAAAAGTGCATAAACGTGTTATATTTGAGTTTATTCATTACCGTATAATTACACCAGCACTTATGTTACAAAATACTGTTGAAATTGTCACATAAAACTAATTTTATACTGAATTGTAAAAAATTCAAGTATAACAACAATGTCAGTCGTCAACATTGCGGGAAGAAGTCCGTAAATGTGGATACACAAAGCTTGCTTTAGTGTAGTGTTGTATATATTCAATTCCACCGAAACGAAACACGTTGCTAAATTGACAGGCGTTTTTTCAAGTGTATGTTACGCGATATCTTTGCTCGTTATAATTTTTTTTTATTATTTTTTACTATAAAGCGTCTAGTGTAGTGCCCTCTAACACCCCCACTACCAAAACAGCAATTCACCGGGAACATACCTCACTGAGATTAGGAACATAACAACCCTCCAGGGAGTTGTTGCGGCTCTCTTGGCTTCCCCAGCCGGGCTACTTGGATACTCCCCATAATTCTTTCGCCAGAGCTTCGTTTGATATTTAGCAAGGTACACTACGTGCACCTTGCCAATTACCAAACGAAGGTTGTTTTATGTTGTAAAAATATTGACGCCAACTTAATTGTCAACGGGTAGTTTATTACCATAGAAAAATAATATCCTTCAATACAATTCACTTGCATCCTATATTTCTGAAATAAAAAATCTCCCCTCGAAATATTATCTGCGTATAAATACGTACTATACGCACTATGTATAAAAATCGTATGAAAAACGCAAACTCAGCTGAATAGTTACGCATATAACGGTTGAATGAAATGGAGTTTCGTTATTAAGTTAATTTCCAATAAAGCAATTGGTTTTAATAACAGTTTTAATTAATTTATGATTTTAATAAACATAAAAATAAGGATCTGTACTCTTAAAAAAAAATCCGATTACTATTTTATCTTTGTCTTCTATTTGGAACTCAAATAACAGTCGGCAAATCTATTTTTTCTCATTGAATTAAACAATTTTTAACGGAAGTATCGCGTATTTTATTTATTTTGTTGAACCTGACGTTTCGAACGCTTTGCAGCGTCCGTGGTCGCAGGAAGACTAAGGTGGTATTTGTCTTACATTAGTTATTCAATTATTACATCTACCGACATGGATGGATTAATTATATATGTTCCGATTCACACAAAAATCGCTCACAGTGTCCGAACATTTTTAGATCTTTGGGTTTGGGACTTGATAAAAAAAAAAAATGTTCGGACACTGTGAGCGATTTTTGTGTGAATCGGAACATATATAATTAATCCATCCATGTCGGTAGATGTAATAATTGAATAACTAATGTAAGACAAATACCACCTTAGTCTTTCTGCGACCACGGACGCTGCAATGCGTTCGAAACGTCAGGTTCAACAAAATAAATAAAATACGCGATACTTCCGTTAAAAATTGTTTAATTCAATGTGTAACAATCGCGAAAACCTAAGACAATACTATTTTTTCTCATTAGTAATATTTTACTTTTATTGGTATGTACAGAAAACATCTTTACAATTTGTGATTTACTAAATACATAAGTAAATTTGTGATCTATTGTATAGACCAGTATAAATCACACAAATGACGTGTGACTGCAACAATAAAAAGCAAAAAATATTTTCTTTATAATTTTGAAGTAGTTGAATATTTTCTTGGATAGAAAATTTACAGTTGGAAGTCCAATATCGATACTGGAAGGCAAAATACTCGTACTCATTTTTATTGCATGTCGTTAATTTAACTTATATCGCAAAAAAAAAACTAATATTACGAAAAAATAACATGTAAAGCTACTTTTTACAAATATTAGAGATACCTGTGTAAATGAAAAACTACACCATGGTAGCATCGCGAGCAATAATTGGTATTTAATTCCAACTGGCGAAGTTTCTCCACTTTATGGAATCCCGGAACAAAATGAGAAATCTTCTATGCTTGCCTGATATCTTACATAAAAAAATAGGCATAGGGGAGGGTAGACAGGGGGAACTGGGCAAAAACCCTCGGTTCTAACACACCTTACTCGCTTCTTCTACATTTATAGTTTTTTTCAAGTACGCACGAACGTTTCCTTGATACCACATAAAAAAATAACGAATACCGAAAAACGCGTGCGGTCTGCCGCGTGAGATTTCTTAGTCAGTGTACTTTACCAGAGCTTCAGGTATTGTCAATGTTTATGCGATGTTGACATTCCAATTATTAAGTCTCGATCTACTATTCGTCCTCGATGGCTGATGGTTTTTATGGCTCAGCGATGAAAGACGTCCAAGAATAATAATTGGTCCGTTACTGAAAAGATATTTATTTTCACAGTGTCTGCTTTTGTTGTATTTCTTTTGGACACCGTCTGGGTATGATTGTTTCGTCTTAACAATAAGACCAACTATTTCCATTTAGATTATTCACCAGCGGTTTAGCTTTTTTCGTACCAAAAATACTTTAGGTTACCATTTAAAATACTTTCTCCCTTTTACTATTCTGCTATATATGATTGGGATTTAGTTTGGTGCGCTCACATTTTTTTATACAATGTCTGAGGCACACTAGCATAATATGGTCCTCCAGATGTAAACTGGTTAATAAAGCATACATTGTTCGCGCGTTGCTAGCCTTGCTAACACAGCAACGCCTCATGAGCTTTCTTTTTTATGCAACATTGCGAGGTATACAAGCATACGGCTCATCAGATCTTAAGTGGATACCGTAACGTAGCGAGTATTAGTTACTGGTACCTCGCTTACTTGCAGGAGTACAACAACTCTCTAGGGAACTGTTATATAGCTGCAGTTTTCTGTGATGTGGAAGTACTTTCTTAGTCATGTTACTTAATGCTCTATCTTTGAAATTAAACTATTTTTAACGGAAGTATCGCGTGTTTTATTTATTTTGTTGAAACCTGACGTTTCGAACGCTTTGCAGCGTCCGTGGTCGCAGGAAAGACTAAGGTGGTATTTGTCTTACATTAGTTATTCAATTATTACATCTACCGACATGGATGGATTAATTATATATGTTCCGATTCACACAAAAATCGCTCACAGTGTCCGAACATTTTTTAGTAGATCTTTGGATTTGTGACTTGATTATTTTTAGGACTGGATCCCAAGCAGGTGGTACTTGCCAACCATCTTCTCTATTGAAATTGGGGTGTTTTCTTATTTCAATAGCCTCGCGCAACATTCTCGGCATGTAGCGATTCTCCTTGGCGAGGATTTGTGGTTTATCGAACCGGATGTAATGGTTTGGTTGGTCCAGTGTATGTTCACATACTGCAGAGTTTTTATCGCGCCTATTCTTCATATCAGCAATGTGTTCTTTCACACGAGTACCTACGCTTCTCTTTGTTTGCCCTATGTATGATAAACCACATTCGCAGTCTAATTTGTATACTCCTGCATCTTGTAGGGGGATATTAGACTTGATAGGTCTTAGAAATTGACTGATCTTCTTATGGGGCTTGAAATAAGTTTTAATTGAAGCTCGCCGTAAGATGTTGCCAATTTTGTCTGTGACTCCCTTTAAGTATGGTAAGATGGCAGGTTGACGTTCAACTGTAGGTGGCTTCGGGCGGCTTCTGTGACGCATGCGAGGGAGTGTGTGACTATTGCTCCGCAGTACTTGTTTGACATGTTGGAGTTCCTCCTCTAGATGCTCAGCGTCGCAGATGCCGTGTGCTCTCTGAAACAAAGATTTGCCTACGGTAGCTAACTGACATGGATGGTGGTGTGAGTTACCATTGAGATATTTGTCTGTATGTAATGTAAGTATGTATGTAAATAAATAAAACACGCGATACTTCCGTTAAAAATAGTTTAATTTCAATGTGTAACAATCGCGAAAACCTAAGACAATACTATGCTCTATCTTTCTTAGGTTTATTGTAGTGCGTGTGAGATCCAATCGATTTTTGTGAAAAAACGTTAATAATATTAATCGTTATCCATATTCTTCTTTTTCTTTCTAGCAAAACTGTCGAATATCAGCGATATTTGCTTGCATTTCGGCGCACGCGAAACGTTGCCTAATTGAAATCGGCACATGCACCATGTTGCCACGCTTCAGCAACATGGCTTGCGAAAATAAATGAAAACAATATAAATATTATTATAAAAATCTGTAGCGTTCGACCAAAAAATTTTCATATTCTTTGAATACAATATGGTGCCAAGGACGCATTGATTTTAAATAGTGTAAACTGTTCCATATGTAAATACTTTATAATAGGATGTATATTTATTTAATAGATTTCTACATCAAGAAATGTTTATACGACCTAAAGAGGAATTGTATTTTGCCATTTAAAAATATCTACTTGTTTGTAACATTCTATGTTTGCAAATGAAAAATTCTGCGTTAGAAAATACTTTTTTTTTTTAATATATGTGTGGTGTTTGTTGTTGCAATTGCACTAATACAAAAATGCTGACGAATCACATGTTCAGAAAGTGTATTTGGAGAAGCTTTATGAAAATAAAATTAATTCGATATGTGTAACTACCAAATGTTAAACTGTGGATATCAGTGGACGAAACAGCAGGCCTTTTAGGTCGTTACATTGCTCGTTCTCCAATAAAGCTCAAAACTTTCCACGTCAGCTTTATTTAATTACTTGTAAATTGCTTGAAGTGGACGATGGACTAACAATTAAAATTGTATAATAGAGTTTGTTTGGAAAATCTATGGCATTTTCTTTTGAAAGAAAAGTTAACAATGTCCTACTATTATGTGATAGTGTAGCATACGAGTACATTGTAATCTGCAGGACGAAATTTGAACCGGTATTTACTATAATTGAAGCGCGTAACATATTTGTTAAAAAGTTAAAAAAATATTTTTTAAGATCGAAGCAGAGTTAAAATTGGAAAGAAAAATTTACCACTGCAGCCATAAATATTTTTTCTTAATACCACTAAGATGGCAATCAATCATACGGTGTGCCTGATGGTAAGCAGTTACCTCAGCCTATGGACATTTGCAATACCAGTTAGAGCCGTTTCCGAGATTACTCTTTTAAAGTAAGAAGATAAGGTAGATTGACGATGAGATATAAAATTGACATGACTTGGGTTAAGTAAAATTAATAAAAAGTGTATGTAAGTCATACACTTTTTATTATAAAATCATAATTTTTATTTTACTACAATAATTTTGCACATATACAATTAAAGTGTTAATGCTTAGATGCTACAAAAATATATCTCTATAAAGGTACAAATACGAAACTTATATACGTACAGTCTGACTAAAAATTCTAGAAAATAAAGAACGCTATTTTCTTTGTGCGAAACGCTGTCGTGCGTTAACTTTAGTACTTTTATATGGAAACGCAAGTGGATACTAAAAGTAATTTTAGTTATTCTAAATACTCATTCTTCTCATTCATCAAGATTCAATAAAAACCAAATTGGTTTTTATTTAATCTTTTTATATTCTCGAAAAAACGTGACTGTAAAAAGAAATCTCCAAGCGAAGCTCATTCGCCCAGGTTGTTTTAATTCCATGAATATAGATTTAACTAGCTTCATAACCTAATTTTCACTTAAAATATATATTTTTAAATCGGATGGCACCCGGGCATGACAGTAATATGACAAGATATCGCAAGTACCAAGTACCAACACCTCTACCTACTCCGGCCACTCTCGATGTTAGTAATTACATTTTCCACCACTATTTAATTATTTGGTAACCCGCATTGAATTATTGATGTTATTGTTATTCCCGTTATTTCACTGTTTTTTTTTCCTTTTTGAATGGTTCTGGATACTTGCTCTTTACAGCACGACATATTTTTTATTTCTTTTTATCATGTTTTTATCCGTAACAATGAATACATATATAGCATCACGTCTGTCTCCCATTAGGGTATGCAGAGACTGTGGAACGCCAAGTGCACCGACTCGAATATACATCACCCGCTTCTTCTTAGAGGTTAATGAGTCTCTTCATGCATGCTTTTTGGTAACAAAAAGGCCTGCAGATTTCAAGAAAGGCGTGGAGATTTCAGTATCAATATAAAAAAAAAACGTGTCTTAAATTTACCCAAATTTAATTATAATTCGCTCTGGCATTTAGTAATAAACAAACAGACCACGGGCAAAGTGGCTGGCAAAACGTAGTCCATATATCAGTTATCTTTACCCTCGTGCAAAGCTAGACCTTGTTTTTTACCAAGCAATTAAAATGTCTGTTTGTCTTGTCCTGGGTCTTTCGGGAAGTACCTCACAGAAAACAGCAGCAAAATAACAACACACTAGAGGGTTGTTATGTTCCTGCGCGTGAGTGAGGGTGACCTCTCGTAATAAGTAGTGAGAGTAAACTTCTAAGAGTTGCTGTAACAACTCAGGTGGCATCACGCGAGCGATACTTAATGTATTACAAGCGTTCATAGGCTACGGTAGCCGCTTTACAGGTGGGATGTATGCCTCCGGTCGTTGTATAAAAAAAATCAGTGCTAAGAGGAGAATCGAATTATTATTTCGTCTAAATGACTAATTTGTTTAATTAATACGTATTTGTTATTCATATGTAGTATCCACTTTAAGACAATTTTTATTCACCAAGTTTATTTAAAGAAAATGTACACTATGGTAACACAAAGGAAATTATAGACAAATAGCTGAATTTTATCTTGAAACATTTCTTCACTAAAATCAAAATACATTGCGAAACAAGCGCTGCAGAGGCTTTCGCTAGCAGAAACTCTCGTACCTATTCCAAACACTTTGCTCTGTTGCAACCCATTATACGGTTACAGCTACAAATTTAACTGGTGTTATTGGTTACAGTATTATAGTGTCTATTACAATGCAATAGAGTGCACGCGAATACTTGAATATGTTTGTAAGTGCACCAATCTATTTCGCGGACAGGACAGCCAATTTCGTCGTCGCGTCTAAGCGTTTGAACGGCATTCGATACGTCTCGGTCGGGTAGATATGGTGCAGTGCGGTTGGTACGGTACAAATATTTGATGGAATCATTAATTTATGGTCTCGAACAGTGGTTCCCAATCTTTTATTAACCAGGGACCACTTTGGTTTTTTTGTTGTTACAAGGGACCATAAACGTGACGAGCTCGGTGGCGCAGTGGCGAAATGCGCTGTTACTTTGGCATTTTTAAAAATCACCTCCTCACACAAGGTTGGTCTGAAAGCCAGGGTTGGTCTGATCTACCATGATCAAATTGGCCGTGTTCTAGTGCCGGCCTGCACTACCTTTAGTAGATCCATGCCGTCGCTGTCGTAGGTGGCCCGACGCTGGTCTCTGCCTCGGCTGCTGCAGTCGTTTCTGCGATTTTTTTATTTATACTACTTCGAGGGGGGGGGGGGGGGGGCATTTGTATGCTTGTGCATACGACCCTTCTGATGTAAAGCAGTTACCGCAGGTTATGAACGCATTAAATATCACTCGCCCGATGCCATCTCTACTGGCAATGCAGCAACTCCTTGGGAGCTTACTGGTGACCTCACGCACAGGAACACAATAACCTTTTAGGCAGTTGTTATTTGGCTGCGATTTTCTGTGAGGTGGAGTTACTTCCCCAGATGGGCTGCTTTGACGCTCCCTTCCTCCCGTAAAAGAGGAAAGTATGCACTCGCTACTAACCGGTGCAGCTGCAGTGACGGGCTGTCTCAGGGTCGACAACAACAACCGAGGCAGAGACATCTGTAGCAGCCATGGTAGTGGGTGGATGCTGGCTGGTGGTAATTCTATGAACTAAACAGTGACGGAAACACACGAAGTAATTTTGATTAAATTGCCTGAAATAATATTTAATTTCATTCATTAACAGTTACGCTTTAACAACAAGGAACTATTAGTATGTGTATTCAAGGTGTTAATCTGGGTAATTGTACGCGTAGTACACCAAAGATGTTGATTGTTAAATGATAGATATGTTAAGATCGCTATATTATATAAATGCTAATTGTTAATTGATTGATGAGTACAAGAATGGTATGCGCGACGATATTACGTGAACTGGTTTATTCAATTTATTTCTAAAGTAGTTAATGTCAAAGAGTTAATCGGGCGTTATGTATGATTGCACCTTACAATAATAATAACGAAGCGTTACCCTATCTACCTCTTTGATTGAACCTCTTTACAGGATTATACCCGCTGTCTGTAATTACAGCAGTCCCTCAATTTAACCGGACCAATTTAAGTCGGCTAGTAAAAGGAAATGTTTGACAATGGCTTAAATTTATAATGGCGGGTAAAGTTCAATCGAGCGTTTGCGCTAACTTTTGACTGCACTATACGTAATTTATCGGCAAATAATAGCTACGTAAACTACCTTCAGTGTGAAACAGTATAGTTTCAACAAGTTCGATGGACGATAAAATGTTGGTGAAATATTTATCCCGGAAATTGGAGTACGAAACTGGACAACATTTTGTTATTGAAAAGTTTAAAAGTATTTTTATGCAAGATCGGAAGGCAAATATGGCTCATCTGATGTGTAGTGGTTACCATCATCTATGACTGCTTGCTATACATTAAGTATCGTGCCACCTCTACTACTAACAAAATAACTCCTTAGGAGGTTATTACAATAAACTGACTTGTTATATGTGCACATATGCTTGCCCTGTGTGTGAAATAAATCCACGAACTTTGGTTAAGGAAAGATATCAATAATAGAAAAATGTTCTCAGTTGACTGTTTTGGAATCTGTGGTACTAGATATTTAAAAACTGATGTATATCTATTTTGTTGTTATTGTACCACAAAAGAACCAAATTTTGACAATTTTAACGACTTTTAGAACACTTTTTTAATAGAAACTGTATCCATATGCGATGACTTTAATGCTGACTTTTTAATGGATATCAAAAAAGGAGCGATCTGTTGAATTAATTGAAATGTTACGAGTAATTTTAGGCTATTGATAGACGAATTGAGTGAAAATGTTGCCAAATGACAGATTGAGCATAATGGACAGACAATTAAAAATACATAATTTATCATGCAAAACAATAACGATCGATAATAAAATTAAAATTCGAAATAAAAAAGCACTTACCTTATGCAGAGGATATTCAACGAAAACAATAAATTTCTATTTCGACAAATATTAATTAATACAAATTGGAAAATAACAGATGTAAATTCATTCATTAAGATGATTCATGATATGTTTAAAGAAAGCTTTAAAAAAAAGAGGTAAATTTTTAAAAGCGTAATGAACTAAAATGGATTACAAAAAGTGTGAAAGCATCTAGTAAAAAAAACGAGTTCTTTGTAAGGAAAAATCCAAACAGAATCACAATTCAATAAAAAGCTTTCCTACATCAAACTGTTCAGAAAAGTAATTGGATAACAAACTAACGCTAAAAAAATAACGCTACAAATCAAAGAATATCTGCAAAGATATGTGGAAAATAATTAACACTAGGCGCCGGAACAAGGCTGTAAATTTATTATTAATTTATTAGAAAAACAAAATTTATTATTAAAAATGAGTAATAATGTAACACATGATCCAGATAAGATTGTCTATATATTTGCGGAACAATTGATCTGAGTTGCCGTAAAATACCATTAAATAATAAGATGGCGCTAAGGAACCTTCAGAATATCTGCAAACGAGTAGTGAATGAAATTATTTTAAAGCCAACAAGCCAGATGTAATTAGGAAAATTATATGGAAGCTAAAATAGCAAATAGCTATGATGAAGTACCTATAATGGCAATCACAGATAATATTGACGTTCTAGCGAAACCTTTGAGTGATTTTTAGAATAAATGTATAGATAATGGAGAAGATAGTGTATTTCCTGATCAACTCAAAATGGCTAAAGTAGTCTTGGCACACAAAAAGTTTCAACGTTAGATCCAAACATGTATAGACCCATTTCATTCCTACTAACACTATCAAAATTCTTGAGAATGTTTTAAAAACAGAATTAGTTAGACATCTCAGTTCAAAAAGTACTAAAGAAAAGACAATATGGATATCAAAATGGCGTTGGCACCCTAGATGCAATTAATATATTAGTAAATGAGATTTTTGAGCAGATTCACAAAAATAATGAAGTTGCAGGACTTTTCTTGAACTTGAGCTCTGCCTTCGATACGGATCGAACTTTTTCAGGGATACCTACAAAACAGAAAGATTTTCGTAGAAATGGAAGCTTTAGACGACGATATGTGCAAAATAAAATACTACTCAAAGCTAGTAAATGACAAGATAGGTGTACCCCAGAATATTTTATGAGATTAGGAATTTTAACAGTCCCATACAAGTATATGAAATCAAGGAAGAAAGGAAACATAGAGAAAGCGCACGGAGAAAACACATTCCGATGAAAATTATGCTCAATTTGGAGTTGGTCAAACAAAGCTCTCATAGTCAATCGATCAGATTTTTCAACAGGTTGCCATGTGAATTGATAGATCTAGTTTGTAACCGTGGGTTCAAGCACAAACTAAGAAATTTTCTATTGATATGGTGCTTTTACAATAGAGCATTTTTTGAAAGAATAACGTAATGTTAGTAACTTTTTTATATATATTTTGTAATATTTTAATACAACATAGGGATAAAACGATACGGGTAAATACAAGTACTTACTCGATACTTTCTTTCCGATACCAAGTACTTTTGGTATCGATACTTTGAAACTGAGTATCGAGTAGGTATCGTTCAAAATTTTGAAAAGTACTCGTATCGGTATGCCAATGTCACGATTTTATTTAAACAGGTTGAAGAGCCTTCTGTGAGCCTGTGACTTGTCTAACTATGTTGACAGAAATGTATATAAAAAATGCATCTTTTTCGCTTGAAATTATATTGAACTTTTGAACACCTCCTCACTAGGGATAAAACGATACGAGTAAATACAAGTACTTACTCGATACTTTCCTTCCGATACCAAGTACTTTTGGTAACGATACTTTTCAATCGATACCGAGGAGGTATCGATACTTTAACACCGATACTGAATCGAGTAAAAGTATCGATACCTTGGAGGTATCGTTTATCCCTAATACGACATACAAAAATTTTAATTTTTGATAAAATTGACTTGGACTATCAACTAATTGGTAAATGTAAAAATATTTTTTTTTTATAAAATGGACTTTGATTGTAAATTAATTGGGAATTTGATATTACATTATTTTTGATTTTGATTTCATGACATATATAATTGTTTTCGAAATTAATGGAATTGAATTGGTTTCAAACTAACATTACTAACTACTTCGCCACTAAGTTCATCATCATATGTAAAGTTCGATGGTATTGTTGCTTTTGTTTATACAAACAAGTCTAATGTCAAGCGGTTACCGTAGTCGCTTCAGATTAGGTGATTGTAATAAAGGGATTTCCGGCTACGTGTGAAAATTTCCGCTGCTAAAGTTGCCATTCCAGCAGTAACTTTTAAGGCTTTCAAGAGAGGTAAGGCACTTCAAAGTACCGCCACTGTGGAAGTATTGCCACTTCAAAGCAAATCGCAGTCAATTAACAACTTCCTAGAGGATTGTTTTATTCCTAAGAGTAAGTTGGCTTGCCAGTAAGTTGCTAAGGTGTTGCTATGTTAGCAGCGGGTGTGGCAACGCTCGGGGAATATTTCCGGTGTTTCAAGCTTTTATAGGCTACGGTAACCGCTTTACATTAAGTGGCCCGCATGCTTCTAAGCCTTCCGACGTTGTATCAAAAAAGGGCATATTCACTCAACCAAACACAACGACATTCTAGAGTTATTGTTTGAATAAGGTATTTTGAAAGACGGAGATTCTTTCCTGGAGGGGTTGGTTATTATCGATGTCCCTGACGAGGCTCTCTACTGCTAGAAGCTATTTTGTCACTTGGTAAGATATACTGTGTACATGTTTAGCAGTGATAATCCAGTGGAAAAGGAATTAGCAGCCTATTCCCGGGTTCAAATCCTGTCATGCACCACTAAATACGTATTTTAGGATTTATGTAAATTTTTGTAATTATCACTTGCTCTGGGTTGATGGAAAACATCATGAGGAACCTGTATATCTAAGAAATTATATTATATATACGAAACTACTTGTGACCTAACCTAAGAAAGGTCTGATTTTTAGGGTTTCGTACCCAAAGGGTAAAACGGAACCCTATTACTGAGGCTCCGCTGTCCGTCCGTCCGTCCGTCCGTCCGTCCGTCCGTCTGTCACCAGGCTGTATCTCATGAACCGTGATAGTTAGACAGTTAATTTTCACAGATGATGTATTTCTGTTGCCGCTATAACAACAAATACTAAAAAATAGAATAAAATAAATATTTAAGGGGGCTCCCATACAACAAACGTGATTTTAATGCCTTTTTTATAGATAATGGTACGGAACCCTTCGTGCGCGAGTCCCACTCGCACTTGGCCGGTTTTTTCTTCTGGTTTGTGGAGATCTGACGGCAGTCGCTCCATGAGCTATCTACAAACTTGGTCCCCGGGAGAGCCTTAGAGAAAAATTCAAAGAAATAAATATTCTAACAGTCGCATCGCAATATATCTATGAAAATCTTTTGTATGTCCATAAAAACATAGACTCATTTTGTAAAAAGAGTGATACTCATAACATAAATACTAGATATAAGCATAATCTTGTGTTACATGCAAGCCGTCTCCACAAAATAAGTAATTCTTTTATGGGGCAATGTATACGGTTCTATAACAAACTTCCCAGCAATATAAGAGAATTGTCAATAAACAAATTTTAAACTACTACGAGTATTAAAGCCAAATTGTGTAGCAGGGCATATTATAAAGTATCTGACTATATTAATGATAAAAATGCCTGGGATTGAGTCGATCCAATTATAATGTAATTAATAAATTATGTAAATTTGTTTGGATACCAAAAGAGGGATGCCTGAGTTTTTTGGCAGTATTTTTATCAGTGCTCACCTAGTCATGAACTGCACGGTAGGAAAAAAAATTGTGACGATTCCAAACTATTGTAGCCATTTTTAAATAATAAGGAATAAAAAGATTTTGACTTTGACTATGTAAAAATCATTGTCTTCGCAGGGTTAGGCAACGGGATAACCCTAAGAAGAAGATGTACTTCGTACACGTTAACGAGCTCGGTGGCGCATTGGTTATTAATGGTACTTTGACACCAACGCTCGTGGGTTCGATTCTTATACAGGACAAATATTTGTGTGCATGAATATGTCTGTTTATCTTGTTCTGGGTGTTTTTAAGAGAGGTATGGCGCACATCAAAGCACCCCGTCTGAGGAAGTACTTCCACCTCACAAAAAACTGCAGCGAAAGAACAACTCTCTGGAGGGTTGTTGTGCTCCTGCGAGTGAAAGAGGTCCATTAATACGCTTCTAAGGAATCAGCAGCGGAGGTGGCATCACCCGAGTGATACTTAACGTGCTACAAGGGTTCATAGGCTACGGTAAACGCTTGTTTGTCTCTTGGCACTGTATAAAAAAAGCGTTAGGTCGGCGTTTGCTGTTGAAATGAAGGTCCTTCAATTATATCGCAATACCATGCATCTAGCAAGCAAATTGGTTTGAGAGTATCAAGCTTAACAGACGAAGTAATCAACTGTTTCTCAATGAAGTTCAAGAGAGGTAGGGCGCATCAAAGCAGCCCGTCTGGGGAAGTACCTCCACCTCACAGAGAACTACTGCCAAATAATAACTCCCTAGAGGGTTGTTGTGTTCCTGCGCGTGATTGAGTTCACCAGTATGCTCCCAAGGAGTTGCTGTGTAAGCAGCAGAGGAGGCATCGCGCGGGTGATATTTAATATATAACAAGCGTTAATAGGTTTGATACCCGCTTCACACCAGGTGGGCCGTATGATTGTATGCCTCCTAACGTTGTATACAAAAAGTCAATTAGCGGGTACTCAACCAAGCTTTGGAAGGTACATTTAATCTTCTTTCCTAACTATTGACATTAGAGGTCTTTGAAAATAACTATTAATGAACTATTGACATGAGAGGAAATTGAATCCATGTAGGTGATTCGGTAACTCGAAAACACTGACCTCCACCAACCCTCAATAGAGCAACGAAGCTGATGTATTCAGCTTCAATTGACGAAGAGACATCCATTTGTGCAACAACATTTCTCAATTAAAAGAGAATAAAAAGAAAAACAATCGCCGGGATAAGAAATTTAGAACACTACAACATTAAACTAAATACTTTGTATAAATAACGAACCTAACCTAAGAAAGATCTGGTTTCCTTCTGGGTTCTGGATGTCTGATGGTAGTCACTCTATGTAAATATCAGTGTCTTTGCCAAATCCATAGATTTAAGTAGCGAATCCCGCTAATCGTAATGGATTAGAAATCGGGATTTGTTTTATACAACGTCGGGAGGCATACAAACATACGGTCCACCTGATATAAAGCAGTTACCGTAGTCTATTAACGTTTGTAACATATATCACTCGCGCGATGCCTCCTCTGCTGCTTACACAGCAAATCCCTACGAGCTTACTGGTGACCTTACGCACACGCAGGAACACAACAACCCTCTAGGGAGTTATTTGGCTGCGGTTTTCTGTAAGGTGGAGGTACTTCCCCAGACGGGCTGCTTTGATGCGCCCTACCTCTCTTAAAACATCCAGACCAAGGCAAACAGGCATGTCCATGCACACAAATCTTTGCCTTGTGTGGAAATCGAAACCACGAGCGCTGGTGTCAAAGTCGCGTCTTTCACGACTGAGCCACCGAGCTCGGCAAAATCGGAATACCGAAGAAGACTGTGTATAAATGACTATCACTACTAATATACTTGTACTAATTTTGAGTTGATAAACATGGATAAGACTAAGATTATGTGGAATGTCCATGTTACATCCATGCCGGTCACGGTTGGACGCACTAAGCTCGAAGTTGTTGACGAATATGTTTGCCTAGGGTAGGTTATTCAGTTAGGCAAGTCCAACTTCGACCGAGAGGTCTACAGACGGATCCAACTCGGCTGGGCAGCGCGTTCGGGAAACTTCGACACATCTTCTCGTCCAAAATACCTCTACGCCTGAAGAGCAAGGTCTTCGAACAGTGTGTGATGCCAGTGACGTGGCCCTTCACTGCGGGCCGTATGAAGAAGCTCAAGGTCGCTCAGCGTGCTATGGAAAGAACTATGCTCGGGGTTTCTCTGTGTGATAGAATCAGAAATGAGGATATCCGCAGTAGAAGTAAGGTAACCGACATAGCCCACAGGGTAAGCAAGCTGATGTGGTAGTGGCCTAGCCACATAGTTCATAGACCGATTGGCGTCCCTGTATTATCATTAGTGTATTTAGTACACGCAGTGTGGGACGACCACTAGATGGAACGATGACCTCAAGAGGTTTGTAGGGGGTCGATGGATGCAGGTGGCACAGGATCGACACGAGTGGCACTCTAGAGGGGAGGCCTATGTTCAGCAGTGGACGAATACAGGCTGACAGGCTGACATGATGATGAGATGATGAATAATATATTTATACCAATACTCATCACGCGTATTTACAATGCAATTTGCAGGCTGTAAAAACACAATAACATTTTTTGTTGGCAGTTCCTAAATAAAAGAAAACTTTTTGGAACCCAAAAGTTGACTCGCTTGACCAGTCGTTTATCAATTACTGTAGAGTTATTGATTAATTCGAAAAATGATTAAGGACGCCCTGAATACATTAACCATAGATTTAAAAGATTTTTAATATGATACCTAAATTAAGGTGCCAGCAGCAAAAACAAGTTTTTAGCTTTTAGCAAATATTTTTGCTAAAGAGCAAAAATATTTGCTTTAAATCTTTCAGAGTTCGTTTGATATATTAATTATATGTAATGTCAAAAATGTAGCACAACGACATTCTTAAAGTAAAGACAAACGAATAGTCTGTAATATTATTTTTTAAATTCCGTTTAATATAGTTTCCGAGATACTACTCTTATATCTATACTCATACATACATGAAAATACACATTGACTGCTAAATTCATTAACCCTTACTTTGCTTTGACGTAGTTGGGTAAATAGGCACCGCAACGTGTGGACATTTTTTCCCCGGGTCCGAAATACCATCAATTAAATTGTAAGACCCATTTAAGTCCATATGACGTCGATGACACGACCAAATTTACTACTAACCAGAAGGACTAAAACATTATCATAGTGTAAACAATGCAGTCTACAAAAAATATGCTTAAATAAGTTTAGTTTCAAGATTATCAGATACAGAACATTTTTTTTGTTATTATTGGATTCTGTCATGGTTACGCACAATTTTAATAAGAAAATAGTAATTTCCGTATTTGCACTTTATAACGCTTGCTAATAAAACAGAAAGACGATTCCCTTATCATCTATAAGGGAATCGTCTTTCTGTTTTATTAGCAAACGTTATAAAAAGAAAAAGATTTATGGTAATTTTCGAAACGCTGGTAAATTAAAAGAAGAAAAAAGAAAACTACGAGAATTTTAAAAAATTCAATAAGATAATTTTGTTAGCACATAGAGACATCTTACATTTTATAAGTAGTATCTTATTGAATTTTATTAAATTCTCGTAGTTTTCTTTTTTCTTTTTTCTCAATAGCAAATAAAGAATTTTATCCTTAAATAAATAATTACAAAACATTGCTCGTAACTGTTTTTGTAAAAAAATCAGAAAGGTATTTGGACAGATGGACAGCCGAACAGAGTCATACCGAAAGGGTTATTTTAATTTTTTGTTTGGATTCCTAATAAGATCTGGAGTCACCGAAACAAGAAATGTAAATTCGCTGGCCATTGAAATTATTTCACAACATTATAAAACAACATGCAAAGGTCATTTCCCCATAGCCCTTGGCTATGGTGAAATTTACTTAGGTCACTTCAAGTTAAATAAGTTCTTTGCAACTTAATTCAATTTCAAGCTAAAATAACGTTATTATTTTAATTACCTCGGAGCGCAAAGTTATGTTTTGTTAAAATATATTCTATTTTGAGAATTATCAAATATTATGACTTGTCACAGTGTGTCTGTGTGTAGTCACTTGAGTAGTCACTTGAGTAGTTACGTCTGTCTGTGATCTAATGGAAAAGTTTTCATTAGGTACGTCACAAACACAGTTTTATTATTGTACAAGTTACTCTAAGTTTGATTAAAATGAGTAAGTTGAAACATTTTTATGAATTTGAGTCTGATGTTTTAGTGCGATATTAGCAAGAGCAGAAATTCGAATTCTCGTGTTGAAATGTGCTAGTAGCACTACACAATTCATGTTTTCAGATTTATGATGTGTTTGCAATTATCACATGCCCTGCGGTAAAGAATAATATTGAGAGGAAACCCGCACGTTCAAGAAATTATATTTCGGAAGATGTGTGACCTAGCATATGAAAATCTCGTTTTCCATCTGGGTTGTGGAGATCTGGCAGTAGTTACTCGAAGTCAAAGTCAGTATCTTCGCCAAATCCTTAGGTAGCGAACCTGACCATTCGTAAAGTTAGATTTTATTATATGCGTTATTGGGAGATAAATTAACGCGTACAATATTTATAGTGTATGAGATATGGTAAAGTTTGAGAGGTGTGATGTTATTGCTATAATATATTTATAAACTATACGTGGAAGGATTTTAACTATACATACAAAAGCTGACTGCTTACGTAAATAATTTAATGTAATATACATTAATTTTTATGTCTGATTCAGGTAAAATATTCTGAAACTACTATTTATTCGACAACATCATTGTGCCAATATTTCAAGAAAATACGTTTTCTGTATTTGTTTATTTCTGTCTTTCTAGTATACCTGTATATCTAAGTGACGTCTAGATAATCTTACTCCAAAAATCAACTCTAAATTGCAACAACCGCATGTCATCTTAAAATGTTATAAAATTACTCAAATGGCACTCGAAATATAATTATAATCACAAAATTCGAGTTTTGTGTCAATTGTATTACTACCCTTCATAACAATAATTAACAAACTAAGAATAAGCGTAGACTACAATTACAAAGATTACAGAGATAAAACGTATTGTTTGTACTTATATTTCCTACACTGTGTCGGAAGGAACCCTCCAAAAGCCAATTACAGGCACACGACTCCCCATTTGCGTTAATCCATGTGATTAACCTTTTTGCAGGGGCTAATGGGCAGTTTTTCTTTTTTGCAAGCCGTGTATCAGTTTAAATATTCGTAATGTTATGGCGTCTATTTTTATTTGTATATTTTTAGAAATATTGACTAATACAGATTTTAGATGTATTTCCTAAGGATTTCAAGATATGATTATGTACATCCATGGTAAACTTACGAATCTACCATTTTAGTAAAAGTCCATACATAGGTAAAATACTGTCTTAATGTGATGCTTCACACAGTAGAAAAATTACGTATCTCTGTCATTGATTATTAAATACTCGTAATACAAATTCATCGAGTTTTTGTTTATATTTTATACAACATCGGGAGGCATGTAAGCATATGACCCACCTGATATTAAGGGGTTACCATAGCCTATTACAGCATGCAATACATTACGCGTTACATTCCGTTCGCGCGAAGCCACCTCTGCTGCTAACACAGCAACTCCTTACGGCATAACAACCCTCCGGGAAGTTGTTACTTGTCTCTTTAAATCATGGTTATACTTTATAATAAATAAATAAATAAAAGAAACTTCATTCATCTGTACAAACACATAGTCCACGACTAAAGACATTATTACACAGTACACGAATATAAAGTAGCCTTTACACTCACACATACAGGTATTGTACAGATAAAAAGGTAAGAGACTCAGAAAAACCGCTGTTTTACAGTCTTTGGCTTTGATTGATTGCACACCACTAGAATCAACGCTGCATGTATAGGTACCAATAGTACACACATGTTTTTAAACTTTTAGATTCAAGTATTTTATGTTAGGTACTTTATTTATAGTATAATTTCTCATGTAAGTGACATTTTGTGTTTTATGAGAAATAAAGAATCTTTAAACTGAACTTTTAGAAATTGATGACAATAAATCGAATAAAAAATGAAAAATAATAATAGTAGTATGAAGGTAGATATTAATTTCTTGATAGGGGAACGAATTGCATTACTTGTAGACTATGCCAAATATTAAAAAAAAAAACAAGGAACTGAATGAAGGAATGATACTTAAATGGAAGGACGTTTTATCAGGAGGATGGAGACAGTACTGTCCAACAACAGCCAGATTTTTATTTGGATAACAGCCAGGTGTTACATTTATTTTTAAAATTTGTTATTGATTTCGATGCTTTAATAGGAGGGGGCAAATCGTTCCAACATTTTGCCGCTAAAAAACTGAATGCACCCTGGAACGGATAGAGGCGTGGCAGAGGCAATATAATACGAGAGTTGCGTTTGCGATGTTTAACCCACTTCCGCTTTTTGTATAAACAGGTAAGCAGGGGTATAGGTATATCTTTTAATTTTAAAATAAAATTTTAAAATACGGTGGTTTTTCATATTCATCAGATTTATAACTTTTCAAAAACTTGGTGACAATAGGTCACGTTTTTTTAGTTACACATTTTTTTACTGCGCATAGGTACCACGTGCAGCATACACGTGCCGATATCCCTGTTAGGTGAACCTGCTGATTGATATACCTTATTCGTAAGGAAGGCGCAAAGCAGCCTGACTGGGAGGTACTTCATCAGTCTCACAGAAGACCGCAGTCAAATAACTCTCTTTAGAGTTGATATGTTCATACGAATGAGTGAGATTACCAAATATTCTTTGTATTAGAAGAATTCGAAGGCACTTTAATCGGGTGGCATGTTTGCTTGTATGCATCTCGTTCTTGTATAAATAGCCTTGTCAAAATTCAAGAAGCGGCATTGACATCGTTAAGTATAAAACAGAAATTCTAAATGGATTCAGCCTTTATGACCACTACGTCATCAGTCAATAAGAATGGGATAAGAGATGTAATCGAGAGCTCGATGGCGTCGTTAGACAGTCGTTAAGCTAAGTCAGTGGCCCTCGGGCGGCTTGAAAACATTGGCCTCCGCCAATCCGCATTTGAACAGCGTAGTGGAGTATGCTCTAAACCCCTTCGGTTAAAGGGAGACCCGTATCCCTGCAGTGGGATGAGTAAGGATTGATGTGGTAAGAGATGTAATCACCAATAACGTGTATTTGAGTCCACTGAAGAACATGTTCAGTGCAGCTTTAAATAGCTTTGGAGTGAATACGTCCCGCTGTCGCTTTTCTTGCTGTAGCTCAATCTCACCACATCGGTGTCTACTTCATATTTCTACAGCTATTCCAGAAAAGACCAAAGTGACACTCAAATGATTCTCAGGCTTTTCTATTTTTTTATACCCATAAATTGGCTTTAGCGTACGTTCTGCCTGATGGTAAGCAATTACCGTAGTTAAGGACAATACCAATTGCCACTCTTGCGTTGCCGACACTAATCCACATATCCGTAACCATGTACGTGAATCCACATGCTCCAAATCCAAACTACCGTAATCCATGAATGCCATAAAGAACTAGAGATGAAGAGCTTACTGGCATCGTTGCTAGTGGTAAACAGCTTGGACTACAGTTTGTCTGTGCATGGGGTTTAATCAAGTTCCTCCGAACTCTCAGGCCACGTTAAGCTCTCGGTTCCGCATGTTTGCAAAAGATATCAGTCGTTGTCACAACCCGTTTGGGGAAGTACCACCACATCACAGAAAACGGCAGCCATTTAAAAAGACCTTGTAGAATTGTTGTATTCCTGCGAGAGAATGAGATCACCAGTAAGCCCCTGAGAAGTCGCAGCGTCAGCAACACGCGAGCGTTCTTCTTATATTGCAAGCTTTCATAAGTATGCGTACAAACGCTGTATAAAAAAAATCGGCCAAGTGCGAGTCGGACTCGCGCACGACGGGTTCCGTACCATTATCTATAAAAACGGCAAAAAAAATCACGTTTGTTGTATGGGAGCCCCCTTAAATATTTATTTTATTCTATTTTTTAGTACTTATTGTTATAGCGGCAACAGAAATGCATCATCTGTGAAAATTTCAACTGTCTAACTATGACGGTTCATGAGATACAGCCTGGTGACAGACGGACGGACGGACGGACGGACGGACGGACAGCGGAGCCTCAGTAATAGGGTTCCGTTTTACCCTTTGGGTATGGAATCCTAAAAAGAACGCATTATCGTTGTGACATGTGTAGATATACAAATACAAACAATTTTCAAGTAAATCTTCGCAAATAAATCTGTGTAGGGAACACAAGCGGTGAAATACGCGAGTGCGGCAACGACACAATCTGCGGCGTCGCGACCCCAAACCAAAACAATTTAACAGCGTGTGACGCCGCGCGAACAAGACGGATTTTATCGCGCGAACACATGATTGTGTGGTTTACGTTTATCTTGTATGTATGTTACGTGCTTAAATTACGAGTACCTTATATGTTACGGGTAAAATTAAGATAAATTAAACACCAGTCAAAAATTCTGAACATTCCTATTCTACTTTTTTATGCAGAAACCGAATCTGAAGTCAAAATTCGAATATTTGAAAAAAAACGCACACACAGACAAACGCACAGACAAACATATAGATTTCATATAGGGACGGTGTTCCTGAAAACTAACATTATTAAGAATTATAGACATGATAAAAGCTATGGGCAAGGAAAGCCTTTAGAGTTAAATTATTAACAATAAGTACTTTTCACTGTTTTGTATACTTGAAGTATAAGTAAAGTTACTAAACACTATGAACGCCTTCAATGTTCCTTAAAAGCTGGTAATCTCACTCGTTCGTACAACAAACCTACGGGGAGTATAAAAATTGAATCGCGCTATGGTTGCATCTATAACCCTGAACTTTGATTTTTTGTAAAGAAATACTTTGATGTCTATAGAGACATAAAGACTACTAAAAGCCCAAATTTCATGCGTGCGAAGCGGCGGGCTTCGGCTAGTTTATAATAAATAAAAAAAAAAAAACTTTTATTGTGTGTCTCACACAATACTACTCTAGAACTCTCCATCATCTGACGTCCTTGAGGCGGCAGATACTGGCCACTGCCTCTTCATCTAGTTCACTTTAGCTTTAGCGAAAGGGTAAATTGTTTATTTATACATATGTTAGTTTAAAAAATAAATAATCGGCGCGATGCTAAAAATGGAGACATTGCCCAAGCGTACTCATTCCTGAAACACAAAGAGTAAAAATTGAAAGATTGTCAAAAAAGATGCATGTGGTGAGTTTCGAAAAGTATTGAAAAAAATATTTAAAAACTATCAAATGAGAATTGTAGTGACGTTGAAAAATTTGGAACTAATTAAAAAGTGGTGTTACCGAAATAGCTTTAAACATATATGGTATCAGTAAGATGAATGATGATAAAAAGATCAAGGGTGAATGATGTGATAGAGCAAAAGAAGAAAAAGAAATAAATAATTTGTTCGCAGGAAAAGCTAATAGATGAGTTACATTGAATTAAACAAGTTTTAACGAAAGTATCGCGTATTTTATTTATTTTGTTGAACCTGACGTTTCGAATGCTTTGCAGCGTCCGTGGTCGCAGGAAGACTGACTAAGGTGACATTTGTCTTACATTGGTTATTCAATTATTACATCTACCGACATGGATGGATTAATAATATACGATCCAATTCACACAAAAATCGCTCACAGTGTCCGAATGTTTTTAAGTAGATCTCTGTGTCACTCAAAAACATTCGGGCACCGTGAGCGATTTTTGTGTACTGTGGCCCAAGCTTTTTAGACCAAAGTAAATTTTTAGCTCGCTATACTAAAGTGTATTATGTGTTACATTGTTATAAGATCTTAAATATGAAAATGACGTAATGTAACCTAAGGAATAAATAAATAAGAGATAATAGGGTTACGTAACTTGTTTCTAGTTTGGTTTCTCTATCATGCATTGCGAGTGAGACTATTTCTACATGAGCCTATAATACTAATTGAAAAAGATTTATCTATATATATCAATAATAAGAGAACTGAGCGCCAGATGACTCGATTCTTACACGCTTCGCTCGGTTCTTACACGCTTCGCTCGGTTCTTTAACATTAATAGCTCTTCTCATGCACGCTCGCTGATGTCTAGCGCATCTGACATCACCTTCTGATAAAACACGATCTTTGATTGTAAAAGTCTTGGCCTTTCTCGGCTCCTACTTCCTTCTACTTTCGCGTTGTATATCTATTTCGTAATCAAAAAAGATTTGATATAATAATCAAAACATTCTACAACAACAACAATCAACAACAATTAAAATTTTATAAATAATTTAATTTGAATCGAGTGTTTACTTCATTGTTCTATGACAGGTAGGCCTTGGTGGGGTGAACAAAAAAATTAATCACACATAACAAATAGTTGTTTCGCGTGCGCCGGTTACCAACACTTACCGTCGCCTACTAAGTGGAAAATGTCTATTTTTACACTAGTTTATAGGGTTACCACTTACAGCTTAAAATAGTAGACAGCGTGTCCGGGTAGAAATAGCGATAATTTCGTATAATACATCAAATATCACCAACAAAACATCACCTTGGGGGTCATACAAAATTGTTCTTTAATATAGCGGTCAATTTTAATTTAATTTTATTTAAATTACAATTCTGGGAAAAATATATATTGTTATGTATACAAAAACTATACCACTTTCTCCGGGCTTCTATAAAACTATACATATTGTACAGTGAAAATTGAAATTTGTTGTTGGTTCTAATTTGATTTTGTGTGAGGAAAGTTGCGCGTCTAAGAAATTATATTTCGGAAAACGTGTAACCTGAGTTAAGAGAGGTTTGGTTCGGTATCTTTGCAAAATCCTAAGGCTTAAGTAGCGGACACCGTCAAGTTTCTAATGGATTAGGAAACAGAATAACCCTAAGAAGAAAAGATTTAGAGTTTTTGAGCTCGTGGAAGTGAATAAGGTCAATAGACAAAATACGTGCTACTTTAGCAGTGGAGGTTGCAATGTGCAAGGTATTATTACAGAATAATATATCTATCTATCTATAACTTGACGCCAAATCCCTTGCGGGGTAGGCAGAGAGAACCGAGTGCCACGTGACTCGATCCTTACATATCTCACTCGCTTCTTTAACATTCATTGCTCTTCTCATGCACGCACGCCGGTTTCTAGGGCTCCTGACATCACCTTCTGATAGAACATGACCAATTTGGTCATGGTAGGTAAGTCTTGGCCTTCCCCGGCTCCTACATCCTTCCACTTTTGCATTGTATATCTGCTTCGTCATTCTTTCATCTTGCATTCTTTCTACATGCCCGAACCATCGGTGCATGCCTCTTCTTATTTTAACACCGACGTTCTCTTTCAGACCAACTCTATTTCTAACATCATCATTGCGAATACGGTCTACGAGCCTTACGCCACAAATTTTGCACAGCGCTCGCATTTCAACCGCGTTTATTCTACTTTCATGCTCTTTCTGCCATACCCAACTCTCGCTTCCATAAGTAAGCGTTGGGACCAACACTGCATTGTGTATAGCGAGTTGTGCCTTCTGGGTCAGGATTTTACTGCCAAGAAGTTTTCCCAACGCTCCATTCACACTATTCCCAGCACTCACTCGTCTTTCCACATCTGCGGTGTACCTTCCATCCCTGCTGAAAGCGCATCCAAGATATACAAACTCATCCACTTGTTCCAACACTTCATCATCAATCGTAATCCTTACATTAGTTCTGGATTCTTCTCTTTCAAATTTCAGAATAATCTATAGGTTACGGTATACGCTTCACACACGCACTACACACACACGACTCTTCTAAGTTTTTAAATACTATTAAGAAATTATATTCAATTAAGGAACTATGTTCCTTAATTGAAAACAAAACCGAGTAAAGTTCAACAAATTATAGTTTGTAGCTTTAACTGTATAAAGTAAAACAACTTCCGTAGTTGGTAACCTCTACTAGTTATTTGTATTAAAACGAGGTGGGTATAAATAACTTGTAGTTTATTATTTCATTCACAAATTGGATTAGGTACGTCCCTTAACTTTTAATCTGGTTACGTATGTAATAACAAATGTTCATTATAGAGTTCTGCACAAAAATGGCAAAAAAGAAACCGTTACTCCATTTATCTGTCTATCATAGTCATTTCAGCAACTATTAAGGAAGGGACTGAAATGGGAGAAAGCCGAAATTTCAAACCGCGTCAACTAGTTCAAGTTCCACACGCACACTCCAACCACATGTTTGTTTCATATTGAGATGAGACTGATCACGAATGAAAAGTGCCGAACTCAAATGTCCTCAGACACTTGAGCTCGGCACTTCGGCAAAGCACCGGATGGATAAATTCACAAATAGAATGCTGTACATGCTGTCAAATCTGCGCGTCCCATGTTCCGATTGGTCTGTACTAAATCCTAGAGGGTGTTGTGCTAACACGGTCTAGCAGAGCGAGAGATTCGGCTTGTTATGGCCTATGCAGCTATCACTACTTACTCTTCTATAGGGGCGCCACGACTTTTTATATATGTACCCCAAAAACACGTAAATGGTAACAAAGAAAACAAAGAGTCAAAGGAAAACGTTATATTAATATTCTATCATGAATTCGTATTGGAAGATTTTATTATGAAGCGTAACAATAAAAATATGTATGCCGATTTCACTGCATTAAAAGATGTTATAAATGTAAAAAAAATCGATTGTAAAAGTTACCGCCAATGAAATAGAAAGATTATTAAAAGAAAGAAAGATAACTTGGCTTAATAGAAAATTGTACAAAATATCTAAACAATTAACAGTCATAATATATTTTGTTTGTTTATTGTATTGTTTATATATAACTTCATAATATGTATTAGGTAAAGTTGATGTGCGTTAGTTTTATGAAATTTATGATATTGTTGTAGTCAATTAGTGTACGTTTGTTCTCTCGCCCATTCATGTTATTCTATCAATAGTTCTGGGTTGGCTAGAAGAGATCCCTTTCAGGGATATGTCCGCCTTTGTAACATACTCGTAAAATTAATTGCATTGTTATATGCTTATTTTTTAATTTATTGTACAATAAAGATATTACAACAACAACAACAATATATTATACGCAACGAATATAGAACCTCCCTTTTCAACGGGTTAAAATATATTGAAAATATCACACGCAACCCGTCCAGAATAATTCTGAAAGACCTTTAAACCTAGTGAAAAATGCCAGCTAATTTATGAAATAGTACAACGTTTAAAAATAATAATTAATAACACTTTCTCGCCCTCTCACTTTTAATTACGAAAAAAGAAATTATTCCTTGAAGAAAACATTCGTTCGCGCTCGCACCCCTTTATTTAAGCACAATGCGAATGGGGTTGATATCTCTCATTACGTCATCTTTTCAGCGCCGCACTCGAGATGTAATTATGAAATTCTTTTGAATGGAGCCATTTGTCTTTGTTACAATTTAAGAAGTAACTACCTTGTAGAAATGAAATTGAAGTTCTGTTCGCTTTCAAACATAATTAACTCGATAAATTTGCCATGGGTAATATATAAGTTATACCCACTACGAAAAACGGGTGTGTATATAGTTTATTTTAACTTTTATACTATATTTGATGAAATTGTAACATGAAGTTTCTCCTACATCACATTGTAATTATTGATTGTTATTATTATCTTTCTGTCTAAACTCATGGCGTTTACCCCGGTCATTTGATAGGCGTGCGAGGGGATATGAATCCAACGCATAGAGGCCCCTTTGAAAATAATAATGTAATGTGTCGCAGAGGTAGCAACACCATATTGAGAAGCCCGGAAGAAATCAATCCCCGTGATGCTAGTTTTAATAATAACGGATCAAAATGTCAAGTCGGTGCTTGGGTGGAATCGACATCGTTGGACTGGCAACACCGGTTGTGTTTGTTATGGTTTGCTCGAAATGTCGATTGTTGTCAGTTGTCAAAAACGTCAAGATGAGGTACCGCCATTGGAAGCGCATTAGGAATCGAGCAATGGAGCCAACCGCACGTGTCGCGTCCACCGCATTTTGAATCCGTTGTAATCTACGATCTAAGCATAACTTTTGTTAAAAGTATTGTGGTAATTGGCTGATTAAATATTGAGAAGATTAACTACGCTGGTATTTCGCTTTATTCGCCATGAACAACGAGCCACCTGACGACAATTACATCCACGTTCTGACAAATGTATACCCGCTGTGAACTGTTCCGGGGGATACTAATGGGAGAATTCACCCATGAACAGGTCACAGTAGATATTGGGACTTTTGTCGAAATATGTCGGAAAAAAGTGGCCTATTAAAATGAGATTTAGAGGTATTAGTATTATATTTATATTATAGTACTGGGCTATTGCAGGAGAGGGACGGACACCTGCCATAACTATCATATTCAGATGTTAATTCTGGCAGGCGGTGGCTCGCCACTCACTGGATGGACCCCTGAAATGCCAAAGAAAGTCGGCCGGGGGCAACACCGATGTGAGTGACTCAGGGGTGTCGAGAGGTGTGCTGCGCTTTCTACGAAGTTACTCGCGGCGTTATGCCTTTTAACACTTCCACCCCTGGAGCATATCACCTGCCAGAGCAATATACTCTATCGACTTCTCTCTGGACGGCCAATGAAGGCAAGCCAGAGCTCTGAGTCCTGAGGGCCTTCTTGGATTTCCACTCCGACCGCCGAAGACACGCCGGAGACGAAGGCCCTGATCGACTCTTTGGAGCACTCGGGTACCCGTGGTGTCGTTACGCACCAACAGCTCGCCACAAGCTGCCCTGCGGGGAAATTATTTCATTATTCATTGTTATTATTATCTTCATTATTTTTAATTTATTATTCATTTCATGTTCTTTCGATAATACTTCTAGAACTTTACATTATCGTAGGAAAAATATCTAAGAAAAATATATTCAGAATATTAAAATATTTACTATTTTTCGTTTATATACGTAAAATAAGTTTACAGACTTAGAAAATTTGATTATGAATAGTATTAATAAAAGAAATGTATGACGCATAAGGCATTAGATTAAATGTGTATAAAAGAATAAGTTGGTTGTTACTTAAATTAAATTATTTCAATAGTACATTATGTTATTTCGCTAGGTAAAACTTAATCATATCAAACGAAATTAAGTCATTACCTAATCAATATAATGCTTATGCCTAATGTATTAAGGAATACTTACATTTAATCCTTAAAACTTTTATTGCTATTTATAATATTGCACTCAGGATATGCATTAAAGGAGCTTCCTTTTAAAATCCGGCACATTGTGAAATGAGGTTTTCTGAAAAGGGCGTAAAAATAATATAAAGAGTCCGAGTACGAGAAATCCTCCAGGTGTGTCAAGAGTTTATTGGCTGCGGTAACTCCTGGTAATTAAGTTAAAAGTATTTATTATTCGTACAGGGGATATACATTTGTAAAATTTAATCGCAATAGTTTACCTGTCTTCAAATTTCGAATAGATAGGTACTGTACAATACAAATAATGAAAATCTTTAGCATAATCCATCCAAATGTTGGCACCCACCCAACTATTGGCATCCTTACATTTTTATACAAATAATAATATTCCAATATAAATTTCAATATTTGGTTAGTTGAGGTTTAGCATGTGGATACATTTTTTTTATGTTAACCAAGTATTAAGACAAAATTTTGTGTGGATAAAAAGCTTGAGACACTTATTCATTCCACATTATGAGCAATTGTAATCATATTTTATTCCATATTACATTAAATATTTCTCATTATTTCAAGAATGCTTCTCATTGCCAATAATTGCATGGGTCAATCTAGATATACTGAATGCACAAACCTACTGATTTGTTACTGAAATAGTATGCTGGTAACACTTGCTATTTTCACATTGCATTGTTTTGTCTTCTTCTTCTTAGCGTCAGGATTGGCGGTTTTTTTTTTTTTTTTAACTTACACCTCTGCCGTGGGCAAGGCACTTATTATTGTACAATATAAATATTTTAATACACATATATTTTTAAAAAAGTCTCAGTACAATATATATAGTATAAACACATTCATACATCACACTCGCTTTCATATGCCACAACTCATTCTTACATTCATCATCTTTCAGTTTAATTTCCAGGAAAAATTTTTTTTTTTTGATTTGCCCGTTTTATAACGCCGGTGAAATATCTTCATATGTTTCCAACTTCCCTCCCCATACTGCATCAGTCCAGCCTTCTGTTACGTAAGCCTAAGGATTTGGTTAAGATACTGATATTTACATGGAGTGATTGCCGCCAACCCTCCACAACTCAGGGGGAAAATCAGACCTTTCATAGGTAAGATCACACGTCTAGCGAAATATAATTTCTTGGATTACGTAGTAGTTTTAACGAGCTCGGTGGCTCAGTCGTGAAAGACGCGACTTGGATACCAACGCGCGTGGGTGCGATTCCCACACAAGGCAAACATTTGTGTGCATGAACATGTTGTCTTGATCTGGATGTTTTAAGAGAGGTATGGCGCATTAAAGCAGCCCGTTTGGGGAAATACCTCCACCTCACAGAAAACCGCAGCCAAATAACAACTCCCTAGAGGGTTGTTGTGTTCCTGCGTGTGAGTGAGGTCACCAGTCAGCTCCTAAGGAGTTGCTGTGTACGCAGCGGAGGAGGCATCGCGCGAGTGATACTTAATCGCAAGCGTCAATAGGCTACGGTACCCGCTTTACATCAGGTGGGCCGTATGCTTGTATGCCTCCCGACGTAGTATACATAAAAGCGGCAGAAACGATAAATTAATTCAAATCCAGTGTGATCAAATACTTGGTCAATACTTCAGATGTTTTAGAAATATTCAGGAACACCGTTCCTATATGAATTATATATGTTTTCTGTCGCTTTTTTTCGAATATTCGAATTTTGACTTCAGTTTCGGATTCAGCATAAAAAAGTAGAATAGGAATATTCAGGAACACCATTCCTATCTCTTAAGGAACATGGTCATAATGGCCGACAAATAAAACGAAAAAATGAATTGTTATATAATTGACGAGCCAGGTGTTCCTCAAAGCTTGCGCATTCTCAACTGGTTTGTATTATATTTGCAATCAATCGTGTATATTATCTACTACGTCTTATAAGTGTATATTATAAATCCTAAAACAATTTCGTGTGTACGAATCATCGTACCTATTTTGTCAGTCTTTGTATCTACTCACAAGTTGTGTATGCCGGTACGTCGGCTTGCTAGGACTGGTAGACCTTTTCTTGTAAATTGTATTCGATTTTATAATAAGTTGCCTGAAACAGTTCTGTCCTTTCCTGACAATGTATTCAAAAAGCACATTGTATGTACTGTGCACATTGTGTGTATGTAAGTGACAAAGACGTCTAGAAATAATTCAGCACTGATGACCTATCCTTATTTAATCTTTAATTTTACGAGTACCATTTGATACCATTATTGTACCAATATGCTTACGTGAATTTTTTGTAATATCTAATTGAGAATTTTAAAAGAGACTTATATTGGAGAGTTTCTATCGGCATTTCTTCTTCATATATTGTCATTTTCGAAATGCTAGTAGATTAAAAAAGAAAAATCTGCGAAATAAGAGAATTGAATAAGATACAATAAGATTATATTTCAAAAAATGACAGACGTTTCTAAGTACCCGCGACGGCCCAATGGCAAATAAAGAATTTTGATCTTTTTATCTTATCTTTATTGTTCCTAAAACAATCACTAAGATTATATCTCCTATCAGTTTCTTTGTGGTTGACCGGAAGAGATCCGGAGAAGAATTAACCAAACCATGTACTTAAACATTGTAATGTTTGTTATTGTACAATAAAGTTTTGTACATTAACAAGTTACTTATGTAATCCCTTACTATATATACAGAAATAAAAACGCTAATAAATTCTAGTTAAAAAATAACTTCAGACCATCAAAACGTGTAAAAGTCAGGCTGTATTTGTAGCTATACGATTATCACGATCTGGTTTCACAAACGATTTTACCTTTTATTTCCATAGCCCATAAAATCTAATTTTAAACATTGAGTATCTTAATCTATTGGCTACACGCAATCTCCCTTCTGAGCGGTGATTTGTACCGTTGTACAAAACTAGTGAATATTTTTAACCCGAAACGGTGATATCTGATTATTTAAAGACTTGTTTTACTACGTCCGGTGGTAAGCCAGCTGATGTGAAAGCGCTGCATTTTTTTTTGTTTTTATGTATGTATGTACGAGTATGTTAACCGCCTTAACCTGTGAGACCCCGTTATATACGTTTTCCCATACATTTCTTGACGGAAAAGCGGTTCGCGGGTAATGAGAGATTAATACGCGATCTTTACAAACCCTCACTCACATCTTCACATTCAAAGTTCATGCCTCTCATATTCCGTGTGGTTTTTTGTATTTATCTGCCGGGTTGGGCGTTGCGTGGTGGGTGGCGGATGCCGTGGGCAGCCTCCGGTGAATTCGAAAGAGGGAGGTGGTGCTGCCATGAAAATCCCTACGGCCGGCCGCTCGGGTTATATCGGACTGATCACACTCATCATATTTATTACAACGCCTGGGGACTGCCTTTAGCTAGGAAGGTTATTTTTATACAATGTCGGAGGCATGTACATGCCTAGTACAACCATATGGACCTACGACCGCAGCCAAATAACAACTCATTATAGGGTTGTTTTCCTATAAGTGTATGAGGTTACCAGTAAGTAGTTGCTGTGTTAGCAGTAAGGGTGGTACAGAATGAGCGGTTCTTCGTGTAATGCAAACATGCATAGGCTAGGATAACCAGTATACATCATGTGGCCTGTATGGTTCTCGACATTGTAAAAAAATCCCCACGTGCCTGTTAAGTCTAAACAAGAGGGGAATCACTTCTGGTTTTTTATGATACCAGTCTACTACGTCGGGAGGTATACAAGCATACGGCCCACCTGATGTAAAACGGGTACCGTAGCCGTACCGTAGCGATATATTAAGTATCACTCGCGCGATGCCTCATCTGCTGCCTACACAGCAACTCCTTGGGAGCTTACTGGTGACCTCACTCACACGCAGGAACACAACAACCCTCTAGGGAGTTGTTATTTGGCTGCGGTTTTCAGTAAGGTGGGGGTACTTCCCCAGACGGGCTGCTTTGATGCGCCCTACCTCTCTTAAAACATCCAGACCAAGACAAACAGGCATGTCCATGCACACAAATGTTTGCCTTGTGTGGGAATCGAAACCACGAGCGTTGGTGTCAAAGTCGCGTCATTCACGACTGAGCCACCGAGCTCGTCATCTATTTTCCTTAGGTCAATTTCTTCATTGTAAGTAACCATTTAAAAATATCCCATTAACTTTACTCATATTCCCGTATTATTTGTTACAGATGTGTATGGAACCGTCAACGTTGTTAACCAAAGATAAGAAATATCAATAATGCGGAAGAATGGTTTTTGTTTCGAGAAATATGGAGATTTATAAGAAATTATTCTCGGCTTTGCTCCAAGGATTTGTCTTGCTGCCAACAATAGCAATGAGAGGTGAGATATTTTGTTATTTCGTGTATGAATAAGTAGATATTTTTGTCGGCGAAATGAAGGAGAGAGTTACGTCTGATTCTTTTTGTTATATGCCATTGTGCTTTTATGGTTTGAAAACCAGTCGCATGGTAACTTTAAATATATGTACTTATTATGTTAGATCAACCCTTATATGCTTAGTCTGGCCATAAATCACCACCATCCGCCATCTGGAACAGAATCCGCATGCCACCGTCCAGGCCAGTCGTGGCAGCGTGCGGATTCTGTTCCAGAATGGCGGACGACCGCAGCAGCCGAGGTAGAGACTACCGGAGCAGCCATGGCAGCGTCGGCATGTTGCATCTACTAACAGTAGTGGGTGGATGCCGGCCGGCGCTAAAAAGTATTGTATTGTATTGTAAAAGCAAGAAAACTAAGGGTAAGATTTGTTGGACTGCTTTGCGAAACACATGTTGGATTTCGAAATAGAGGAGAATGTATAGATCAAGTTTACTTACTCCGCTACATCATGGAGAAGGCTAAAGAATAAAGTTTTCTACGGATTATGAGTATTGAGAAAATATTTGTCAGGGTTGTTCGACAGGATTTCTGGATCTAAACAAGATGGACGGTGCTCTACTCTGTGCCGTGCAATCCACTTATGAGGACTATATACCTCATATATGGATAGACAGTAGCTTGTCGCACTGGTTTGGCATCAAATAGGGGTTTGTGTTGAGGATCTGGTTGTTCATTCTGCATCTGGAAAAAATATCTGCAGAGCGAAATTACAAATAGGCGAACTTAGCGGTGAATGGTCTGCTTTACAAAGACGATGGTTACAGACGCTCTCATCACAATGACGAAAGACTGAAAAATAAGGATATGAAAAATGGCTTATAATTACATGTTAAGAGAAAAAAGATACAGGTATTTAAAAGAGAGTAAATCAGAACAAACGCAAGGTTACAGTTGATAATGTAGTATTGGAACAGGAAAATGTAATTACATATCACATGTGACTTTGGCATTTAGCATCGCAAACATTGAAAGACTTCAATGCAATCGTAATCTTACCCAGAAAACAAGCTCACTGCGGTACTGATATCAAGCAAATAGAAGCAGGAAATGGGTATGGCAGAAAGAGCATGAAGATAGAATAACGCGATCGAAATGTAAGCACTTGTGGGGTATGGCTTGAAGGGCGCGTTCATAGCGATGATATACTAAGGTAGCTTGAAAGCGAGGCATGTAGAATGCAAGAATGATGAAATAGATACAGATACAATGCTTGAAGAAAAGAAATGAAATCTAAACTCGCCTACTATGACCAAATTGTTCGCATTTTATCACGAGGTGACGTCAAGCGCTCTAAATACAGTCGAGCGAGCATATTAAGTTACTAGTGCCTAGGTGACAGTTTATTATATTATTTACTTTTGTATAAAATTGCATTTTTTTCTTTAGAAAAGGCACCTGTATAGATAAAAGTAAAAATACGAAATAAGAGGATAGCGAGGTGTAACCGATTCGAGTCTTATAGCACTCAGTTATCACTGCCTATCTCGCAAGGGACTTGGAATGAGAAAATTAAATACATTGATTGTTGTATTATTCCATCAGTAATAATTACGAGACAGGGTCCCAGTCAGAATACTGCCTGTATTTATCCCTCATTTTCATTTATCCATATCCAATAAAAAAAATCTACTTAGTTGTTAAACCTTTAAGAACTACTAGTGCCTTTGACTTCCGATCCTAATGTAGATATAAGTGACTACAAGTAATGTACATATATACTTTTACAGTTATTCCCTCCTATACCTAATTTGGTAAAATTTCAACCATGCGGCTTTAGATCTTAAAGATCAATGTCTTTTCTGTAAATGGTAAAGAGCTTTTATTTTATACTTCTCATTCCTATGTTACTGCATGTTACATATCTCTTACCCATATAGTCATTTCTGGTTAATATATATTTTAGGTCATATTCGTTTATTTTTATATTGAGATTAAACATCTGTCGTTTAGCTTGTCTTTGTACCTGGCAACATTCCAGGTTAGCAACCCTTTCGGGACCAGTTCGTTCAGTGTTTACGTCAATCAATATCACTTTGGAGGCTTATTCTGCGCTTAACTACCATTTACTGATGGAGACTGTAAATTTAGATGATATTTAATAAAAATTAAGCTCGAAGATTAAACGTTTATGTAAATACTCTTGTCCGAAATTTCTTATTATTACCAATAATATAACTAATGATTTCGACAAGCTCGGTGGATTCGATTCCCGCACAAGGCAAACATTTATGTGCATGAACATATCTGTTTGTGTTAACCTGGGTGTTTTATACATATTGTATGTATATATTTGTATGTTCACAAAATAAATGTTTTCATACAAGTTTATCACTTGTAAAGATCCCACAGCACAAACTCTGGGACTAGACGACACTGTTAAATTTGCCGGAAGAATATTTATATTTATTTATTATTTTGTCGTGACGAGAGCGTTGCGCAAAATTGCAGCATTGTGGCAACGCTTGGTGACCGCGTTCGTAATGATGACGTATGAAAGAGAGTGTCGGTGTTGATATAAGAATGCAGGTTGAAAGAGATACAATTCGAAAGTGGAAGGATGTAGCAACCGAGGAAGACCAAGACTAACCGTCACCAAATTGGTCCTGTTTTATCTGAAGGTGAAATCTCTAAATCACTATGCGTCAGGAGCCCTAGGTACCGGCGAGCGTGCATGAAACGAGCCATGAATGTTAGAGAAGCGGGTGAAGTGTGTAAGGACCGCGACTTACGGCGTTCGGTTCTCTCTGCCTACCCCGCAAGATTGAATTAATTTTAGTACAGTTAAATGCAATGTTGTTACACAAACTACGATGGTTACGTGTGCTTAAGCACGGATTTAATTTGGTACGTCTTTTAGCTAGTTACTAATGCTACTTTGACACCAACGCTCGTGGGTTCGGTTCCCACACAGTACAAACATTTGTGTGTGTGAACACGTCTATTTGTCTTGCTCTGGGTGTTTTAAGAGAGGTAGGGTGCATCAAAGCAGATCATCTGGGGAGTACCACCACCGACAGATAACTGCAGCTACATAGCAATTCTCTGGAGGGTTGTGGTATTCCTGCAAGTAAATGAAGGCATAAGTAAGTTCCCAAGGATTTGCTGTATTAGCAGCAGAGGTGGCATCGTGAGTGATTGTTAATGTTTTATGAGCGTTTATAGGCTACAGAAACCGTTTTACAGCAGGTGGGTTATATGTTTGTATGCCTCGTTGTATAAAAAAAAATCTAGCTGAGTTGTTACTAATCTAATTAGCATGTTGATACTCCATGTTACATTTTTTATATAAACTCAACAAAGTTTTCAGGTGTAATATATACCTTTTTTTATACAACGTCGTCGGGAGGCATATAAGCATACGGCACATCTTACGCAAAGCGGTTACCGTAGCCAATAAACACTTGCAATACACAGCAACTCCTTAAGAACTTACTGGCGACTTCAGTCATATGCAGGAATTCAAAAGCCCACAGGAAATTGTTATTTGGTTGCGGTTTTCTGTGAATTGCAGGTACTTCCTGAGACGGACTGCTGTGATGCGCTCTACCAGCATCAGTCAGGTTTAACTACTATACAATATTACAATATTACAGGGACATAGGCTCTCTAAGCGTATTTTACCGCCTTTACCATGGCGAGTGCTCTGAAGAACTGTATTCCCTTATCCCACCCTCACCCTTCCGTCATAGAACCACACGTGCGGGCTTGCGATGTCATAGTTCCACGGTTGAGAATATCTCTTCGCGTACCAAAAAGTTCGGCAACTCCTATCTTTGTCGTATCATTAAAAAGTGGAACACCTTGCCTGCACATGTGTTCCCTCCTTCCTACAATATGGGATCCTTCAAACGAAGCGTGAAGAAGCATTTTGCGGGTCAGCATGGCAGCGTCAACTGACAGGATACGGGATGTAGTATGTTGTCAGTTGCAGTTGCGATTTGGGCTCCTCTTTCGCTTACCATCACTATGCTGAACTAATATAAAAAAATATATATATTTTTTGTAATAGGTGTAATTTATAAGTTGCCCGGAAAAAATGCGGAAATTATTTACATCTTATGTAGTCCTTATATTCTCTCCTTTATTTTGTATCCATTAAGTACTTGACCCGTAGCATCAGTTCCTTTACTTATGCTGCAGACATTTTTCCGCTAGAACTCAACATAAACCTTGAGCATTTCAGAAGTCAACCACTCTGTTTAAGGCACATAGTTCTCGTTACTAGCTCTATCACTGAATAAATAAATGTGAAACAGTTCGAGAACCGTATATTTATATGACTCTTCAGCCTACGCATGTATGTCAACTCCACCTAAACGGCTGAACCGATTGTGATCAAATATTTTATTGGTGTGTCCCTGGATCGTTTATATTCCCAATTGACCCCGGTAGGTGGCGCTGTAATCCGGTTTCACGGGTTTTGTTTAATTTTCGGGCAGGATAAATAATACTAATTATGGGGATGGCGATGTATTAGAAATTTTATTTCAAATAGATATATGATCTTACCTAATAAATAAAATAAATAAATAAATAAATGTTGTCGGACAAATTACACAGCGCCATCTAGCCCCAAAGTAAGCGAAGCTTGTGTTATGGGTACTAGACAACTGATAAACATACGTAAATACATTTTTTTTTTTGTAAATACATACATATTATACATAGAAAATACCCAGACCAAGACAAACAGACATGTTCATGCACACAAATGTTTGTTTGTTTGTTTGTAATTTCTTTATTGTACACTCATAGTAAATAACAATACAATAAACATATGTTTGTACTGTGCGGGAATCGAACCCACGAGCGTTGGTGTCAAAGTAGCGTAACAACGCGTTTCACCACTGCGCCACCGAGCTCGTCAAGAATACCTAAGAAAGGTCTGGTTTTCCCTCTCGGTTGCAGAGCTCTGACGGCAGTCGCTCTATGTGTAAATCAGTATCTTCTCCGAATCTGGATTAGGAAACGGGATAACATTGGAAAGAAGAAGGAGGTACTTCCCCATTCAGGCTGCTACATGTATGCGCCTTAACATTCTTCACATTAACATTGTTCTATTCAGCACATTTTTAGACATGATCAAAAATAATTCACAAATAAATATAGATATACGGTCCACTAATCGTACGAAAACTAAAATTGCTGAGCTAAATTAAATCTTTTTACTGGTTTAATTTATATACTAATTGCAGCTCGCGAGTTACACATATCCCGGTTCCTTGTCTCTGTACTGTCTTTCTTTTTGCTCGGCTCCTAACGCCAAATCGTGATGTCGAATAATCTATAATATTCCTCTAGAATTGGGCTATCAAATGCAAAAAGGATTTTTCAGATCCAAGTACTGGTTCCAGAGATTAGCGCATTTAAACAAACCTTTGGCTTTGTGTATTATCTAAACGAATTTAATAAAGTGAAAGAGTTTGTTGTTTGAACGTGGAGCTCTGGAACTACCATTCGGATTTGACAAACTCTTGCATTTGAGAGGTTTATAGGCTATTCAATTTCGATATGATCCTCAAAAGCCAATAAAAAACGTAGGACAAGCGGCCCCTACGGGATACCGGATATCGCGGATGAAGTCGCGGGGCTCAGTTAGTTTGTATAGATTTGTGGTGCTAGTTACGTACACTATGCGCCTTAAAGCATGAGAAAGTACTCAAAAGTTTGCGTCAATCATTCCATTTTACATTATCGTTTGCTTCTAGAGGAAATTGCTACGACGCTTAGCAAAATTGTTGTGCCTTCCCTTCTGTTTGTACATAATTTACTAGGAACCTGTCTATGTACAAGCGAATTCAACGCTTGAGTCTTAAACAAAGGATTTAAGTTACCTTAACAGGTATATTGTAATTATTATGGGTGTGAACTTTATCGCAACAGTTTTCTTGAGCGTTTTATTAAGTCGTATATTTTTACTAACTTACTATTTGGGAGGGTTGAGCGTGGGAAGTTCTTATGAGTGATAGCCTAGTGGGTAAAGAACCAGCCTATTAATCTACGTATCCTTGGTTCGTATCTCGATGTAGGCATGCACTGAATTTGTTTTTTCGGATTTACATACATAGTTGTAATTAACACTTGCTCAGCGGTGAAGCAAAACATCGCGAGAAAACCCGCACGTCACAGTAAATATATTTCAAAAGATGAGTGACCTAACCTAATAAAGATCTGGTTTTCTCTGCGGCTCTGAGGTGCAGATCTGACGGCAGTCTCTCCATTTCAAAATCAGTATCGCCAGTACTGTTCAACATATGGATTAGGAAACGGAATAACACTAGGAAAAAGAAAAAGAGCGTAAAAAGTTTTTCTTAGTGTTATTAGAATACGCATGTTAAGCAATGTCTGCAGAGGCCAGTTCATAGCATTTTATGTTTTAGGTATGTTTGGCGTATGAGTTCTTTGCAATAGTCAGCGGAGCAGTAAAGTTTCGTACGTTCTATGCCGTTTCTATAGAAGAGATAATTATACCAACAGCAGGATGAATTTGGGTTATGAAAAAAGATGAAGTTAACTATAAAATATTATGCAATATTGTGCAAGTTAGTCAATAAAAACTGGCTAAGTTGGCATTCATATCCATCAAACTCCTCTATACTTACTGTACGTCAATAGATTTCTAATTAATTAGTCTGTTTCGAATACAATGCAATTTCGATCTGAAATATATACAAAATATTCGAAATTTGTATCGTTCATATGCTAGAGACCTGTGAAATATGAATGTTTTGAAAGCAGAGTGACACGAATAACACGACACTTTTGCACCCTGTTAGGAAAGTATTCTAAAAAAAAATTCAATTTGTCAATCCATTTTGAACTTACGCATAATATAACAAACAAATGCACAGATAAAAGTTTTAAACTTATGAAATTTATCCGTATTTCTTCAACGTTAGTTTTAGATGATTTTATACGATAATTTATGGCTACTCATCTAGAAACAACAAAAATACATAAAATAAACAACACCCTGTTTCAAATAACAAACAAGTGAAACAAAATATCCTGTAATATATTAGAGTGAAAATAAGAAACCATAAAATAATTCCGAAATCACGAAAGTTTCGCAGTTACAGCGGAATGAACGATAATTGTTGTGTCGCGATGTCGTAACAAATAGAAGAAACGAGAAACGAAAAGTATTCATTAAAACCGACGTATTAAAATATAATGCATATAAATCGAGGCACTAATTTAAGTTTGGTTCGCAAAGCCAATTTCTTAATTTTCCTTGTAAATCTTAATTAAGCGTTGAGTATATAGGCCAAACTAAATGTTCTGCTTCTGCCTGCTCATAATTGTTTAAATTTTGAATATTATGTTTTAACGCAAAAATGTGTTTGTTTCTTTTTATGAAAATTTGTATAAAATCGTTTGTCAATTTTTTGAAGTTTGTTGTCTGTAAACACATGGCATTGAGGTTTAAAGATTTAAAGAAAATTACAGGCCAATGATTGTTTATGATTTTAAGAATTCCTTTTCTCTGCAAGATAGCTCTTTTCGTCCTGTGCAAGATAGCTCTTTTCGTCCTGTGCAAGATAGCTCGTCTTTAATACGCTTACTGAGCATCTCATCTGAGCATAATCTTGTGTTACATGCAAGCCGTCTCCACAAAATAAGTAATTCTTTTATGGGGCAATGTATATGGTTCTATAACAAACTTCCCAGCAATATAAGAGAATTGTCAATAAACAAATTTAAAACTACTATTAAAGCCAAATTGTGTAGCAGGGCATATTATAAAGTATCTGACTATATTAATGATAAAAATGCCTGGGATTGAGTCGATCCAATCATAATGTAATTAATAAAATATGTAAATTTGTTTGGATACCAAAAGAGGGATGCCTGAGTTTTTTGGCAGTATTTTTATCAGTGCTCACCTAGTCATAAACTGCACGGTAGGGAAAAAAATTGTGACGATTCCAAACAAATGTAGCCATTTTTACGGAATAAAAAGATTTTGACTTTGACTTTGACTTTGAGTGTCGTGAGTTCGTCGGTGCACTGAATTTGAGTGTTAGCATGTTTTTCTGATTGACGATGTTCGTGGAGGTCGGCCTTCAACTGCGACCAATGGGGGAAACATGGTTACCGTTATTCGATTAACTGTAGAAAGTGGATGTAACTGAATCATCTACAAGGTGCTATAAGGACAATTAAAGATTAGTATGATCTACGTTTAAAAGATTTTATATGAAAATTTAAATGTTAGGAATACCTTGTTGTTGGATTCCTCACGAACCAACGCCAGAACAGAAACGGGCCCACGTTGATTAATGCACAAATATGTTGAAAAGCGAGAACAGATCAATCAAACTGAGGCAGGTGAAAAACATGTTTGCTCGGGTCCCGTTTGGAAAATTCCACTTGGAGCTCAATAAAATGCCTTGAATGGTACAACACCATTTATTTACTTAGTAAGCTTAAAAATTATGAGAAAAACGAGCTCTTATACCCTGACAATGGTTCTTCGTATATGTCGGCGTAGCGTCAGGGTTCGTGCTTTGTGAATCCATTATAAATAAAATAAAATCTGAACTGATCGATTTTTATTCGACAAGTGTTCTGAGCAAGAGTTGAGAACGTAATAATAATGATGTTAACAATTTTCCCTTTTTATAGAATCTGACAAACAACAGTTTTTGGCGGCATAAGGTGGTAAAAGTCAATACATGTCTTTTTATCATAATCATTTTTATAATAAACTATAAAAAATCATTCACATGTCACTATATATTGTTTAAATTATTAATTTAAATAAAATAAGCTTTACAACAATATAAATCTCAATAATAAACAAAAGACTTAATTGGAACAAAATATCATTGTGATCATGTGACCTACTAACAAGTTAGTTTCAGTTTAATACATTGATATTATGCTGCTAAATTACAGTAAAGATTTTAAATGCAAGTATAAAGTAAAATCATGAAGTATAAAGTAAAACAATACATTCAGAGACAACTTTTAAACGATTTATAGTTCTCTAAAATCAAGGCAGTTGGCGTTGCAGTAAAGCGGTAATACAATTTGTAATCAAATGATGCATGTAATTCATAATAGTGTTTTAAAATACAGTACAAAATATTTGTAAATAATAAACTTTAATTTACACTAATGAAATTCCTTAATTTATGTAAATATAATTGAATAAATGTTTTTACAATATTTGTGTTTTCAATAAAACTGTCAGAGGGCGCCTTTGCGCCCATACGGCCATACTGACTCCAGCGCGTCCCCTGCGCTGACAAAGGCACCGCTCATCCTGGTTTCTAGCCAGGTAAGAGGCATCACCCGCACAGGGATCCAGCCAAACACACAAGGCATCACCCGTCCTGGGATCTAGCCAAACACACAAGGCATCACCCGTCCTGGGATCTAGCCAAACACACAAGGCATCACCCGTCCTGGGATCTTGCCAAACACACAAGGCATCACCCGTCCTGGGATCTTGCCAAACACACAAGGCATCACCCGTCCTGGGATCTAGCCAAACACAAGGCATCACCCGTCCTGGGATCTTGCCAAACACACAAGGCATCACCCGTCCTGGGATCTAGCCATCAAGACCAGGATAGGGAAACGTATGGTGGCCAGCCAACGTTTTAAGGAGAGGTTTTTGGAAAGGTTTTATATAATATTATGGTATTTGATTTATAATCATAAAAACGAATATCCCATAAACATAAAAAAAATAAAAGTCACTTAAACTAGATCGAGTTATCGTTATCTGCATTTGCAGGAGTAGAAGCACCCTGATTTATATCAGGCACTTCATTAGCCCATACGGTTAATTCGTCTGAGTTATTAGTGCTATTATTGAAGGGATCTGATTGGCAATCTTATCAGAACCGTCACGAAGATTAACATATGTTTTAATCTATATCAATCGTTAGGCAAAACTTCTAAAATTTCCATCGGGCCTTCAAATTTGGAACAGAGTTTTGTGGTATGACGTTCGTGGCGACGCGTCAATACGAAATCACCAACTCGAAAAGGACGAATTATAGCTTTACGTTTATTGTAACGAATTTTATCGCGTAGAGATCGCTCGTCCATCCTTATTTTTTTTTTTTAGCACCTGATCTGAGTTCATCTAAATCGTCAGTTTGGATATCATCATCTATCTCTAGTATTTTAATAGACGGAAGAGAGCATCGCTTACCTAATAACAATTCCATTGGACTTTTACCGGTGCTTTTAGATAAAGTGCAATTTATAGCTACTTGTAGGTCTTGCAAAGCTAAATGCCATGGCCTACTAACTTCTACGACAGACATAATGTCTTTGATAACTTTCATGAGACGCTCTACTTGTCCATTGGCTCTACTAGCCACTTTAGCTACTACATGATGCTGAATTCCATAATTTTCACAGAAATTTTTAAATTCCATGGAGGTCATACTTTTGTCTCGATCGGTAATGAGGCGTGTGGGAGTACCAAAAATCGAAATAAAACTTTGATAACATTTTAATGCTGTTTCCGCAGTACGGTCATTTGTATGAACCATGTAAACATATTTCGTGAAACCGTCGATAAAGACAAATGCGTATTTAGATTCATTTCGTTTACCATTCATTCACCCAGTTATATCTACATGAAATGGAATAGAAATTTTATCAATAGGGTGTAAAGTAAGTTGCCTTGCTCCAGATACTCCTTCCTAACCCTACACATAACAAAATTTTCTTACAATTCGTGTCATATTTGGAAACCAATACTGCTCACGCAACCTTTCAAGAACCTTTTCCCAACTAAAATATTGTAAGTTATCATGATAGTGACATATAAGATTCCATCTATAATTTCGCGGAACAATTAATATATTTTTTGTTTTGTTAATTTGCACCTTACGTCTAAGTAACTTGTCTTGGGAAATAATATAAGTGTCAGTAATATTTTTTGGTATTGAATCACTTTAATTCTTTTACAATATTTAATAACTCTGTATCGCGTTTCTGTTCTAGGAGGACCCAGTTATGATCTAATGTAGCTGTGCTGATTGACCAACTAGCACCGTGCGATATTTGGTCTACTTTGCTACCGAGGACTTCTGTAGGTTTAGGATCTTTAGTCAAACTTTTAATAGGGTTACGACTGAAAAAGTCTGCGTGAGCCAGTTTATCACCTTTACGATATTCGATTTCGAATTGAAAGTTTTGTAAAAAAAAACCCAATATCGATGTACCCTGTGAGTAAGATCATGCTTATGAACGGAAGCCTTCAAAGAATTACAATCGGTTACCACTTTAAATGAGCGGCAGTGAAGGAAATATCGGAACTATTTAATAGCTTTTACCACTGCTAAAGTTTCCAGCTCATACGAGTAATATTTACTCGCGGGATCTGAAGTTCTCATACTAAAATAGGCTACCACCAGAGGTTTTTGTTCCTGTCTCTGTATTACTACAGTACCGTAGCCAACCGAACTAGCATCTGTATGTAGCTCGGTTGGTAAATCACGGTTAAATATGGATAAGAGCGGGGAAGATGTGAGTCTAGTTACTATTTCTTGCCTAGCGTGCTCGTGAGAATTTTGATTTAGTTAGATTATACAAAGGTGCCATAATTTTAGTAAATTAGGTATAAATTTTCTAAAGTATCCTGCCAAACCGTTGAATTGTCTAACTTCTTTTACATTTTTAGGTTTTGGGACGTTTGCTAGAGCCTCAATTCTCGTACTAGGCCCGACAGTACCGTTTTCTATTATAATACCAAATTTTTTTTTTGACAAGTGAAAACCCAGCCTTCGGTATTCTCTCTAGGACTAATCGTAAATTCAACAATCCTTCCTACGTTGAACAATTTTATCAGGATTCTTTAATCTAATTTTTAACTCGCCTGTCTTAACTTGTGAAATGCAGGTACCAGTAGTAAAATTGTCTTTAAACTCGTCAATAATCTGGGTGACTTTTTTTAATTTGATCGGGGTCAGTAAGGTCAGTGTCAATCTCAGATAATGATGATGTGGTTTTACATTCATTGCACCAAGACTGGGATTTTTAAAAAATCAAATCCTATCAATATATCAAATAGCGATTCGGTATTACCAACTATAAAAAAAAACAAGTACCAGGTTGACTTCATCGATTTCAACTAACGTTGTAATGCTCTCTTTTGAATTTATAGATTTTCCTCCAATTCCAGAAAAGGTAACATTGACGTGTCTGCGTTTACCAGGTACAGAGCCAGCCACTTTCTCTCTAAGTAATGAACAATCAGTTCCGGTATCGAAAAGACAGTTATAATTTTTATTTGCTATTTTTATAGTGGTTGTACTGCGATTAGTGGATGTGCAAAAAATTATAGTCTTGGTCGAAGATTTGCGTTCATCATTTTGACAGCGATAACAATTTTTGTCCGAATGATCTGATGGCAATATTTACACTCAATAGTTTTTGTATAATCGGCAGGCTCACTTTGTGGCCGTGATACGAAGGAATTCACTTTGCAGTCCCGTAACAAATGACCAGGCTTATTACATTTATAACAAATAGTTGGATCTTTAGAATTGGAAGTTACAATAAGGCGTGGCTTTTTATTTTCAATAAATTTGTTGGTACTGTCAATCTTACGTTTACGAAACGTTTTTAAAATGGATACTAATTTTGGCAATGAATCGGGGGTATTTCTCAATAACTCAGAACGAATAAACTCAGGGTAAATACCTGTTATCAATGCATCCACGACCTCTGCATCTGTAACCTCCGGTCGAATTCGCTTGAACAGGGTCCACGCTGTAGTAGCATACTCGGCGTAACTGCTGGCTTGGTCTGAAGTGTAGCTCCTCTACTTCTGCACGTCGTCAGAATACCGGAACTCCTTGCCAAACGTGTGGATTAGTTCTTCTTTCACTGGTCCCACGTGGTTGAATGTAGCGACCAGGTGTCGTCTTTACAGCACTCGTTGCCGCCGTCTTCGTGATAGAAGTAATGAAACCCATTACTTGCTCCATGGTGAAGGTCAGTTTCGAAGAGGTCTGCAAGTGATCAGGGGGCTGTGATCCCACCGCTGCTGTCGGCGTAGCGTCAGGGTTCGTGCTTTGTGAATCCATTATAAATAAAATAAAATCTGAACTGATCGATTTTTATTCGACAAGTGTTCTGAGCAAGAGTTGAGAACGTAATAATAATGATGTTAACAATTTTCCCTTTTTATAGAATCTGACAAACAACAGTTTTTGGCGGCATAAGGTGGTAAAAGTCAATACATGTCTTTTTATCATAATCATTTTTATAATAAACTATAAAAAATCATTCACATGTCACTATATATTGTTTAAATTATTAATTTAAATAAAATAAGCTTTACAACAATATAAATCTCAATAATAAACAAAAGACTTAATTGGAACAAAATATCATTGTGATCATGTGACCTACTAACAAGTTAGTTTCAGTTTAATACATTGATATTATGCTGCTAAATTACAGTAAAGATTTTAAATGCAAGTATAAAGTAAAATCATGAAGTATAAAGTAAAACAATACATTCAGAGACAACTTTTAAACGATTTATAGTTCTCTAAAATCAAGGCAGTTGGCGTTGCAGTAAAGCGGTAATACAATTTGTAATCAAATGATGCATGTAATTCATAATAGTGTTTTAAAATACAGTACAAAATATTTGTAAATAATAAACTTTAATTTACACTAATGAAATTCCTTAATTTATGTAAATATAATTGAATAAATGTTTTTACAATATTTGTGTTTTCAATAAAACTGTCAGAGGGCGCCTTTGCGCCCATATATACGGTGTCATTTGTAACCTCCGAAAAATTAAACTTCATTACCTGCACGTAGGTACTGTGATTTATTTATTTTAACAAAAATCAAAGATTTGCAAGTGGAAAACAAGGCGTTCGATCAGTAGGCATTTGAAAAGTAATGCGACCGAATAAGTGCACAGAGTAAGATCGAATAATCATATAAATCTATTTTATAAACTGTGAAATATTGTTTTGCTTTACATGCTTTATATAACAGTTTAATTATATATTTATATATATATATATATATATATATATTAAGACGAGCTCGGTGGCGCAGTGGTGAAACGCGTTGTTACGCTATTTTGACACCGACGCTCGTGGGTTCGATTCCCACACAGTACAAACATTTGTGTGCATGAACATGTCTGTTTGTCTTGGTCTGGGTATTTTCTATGTATAATAAGTATGTATTTACAAAAAAAAAATATTTACGTATGTTTATCAGTTTTCTAGTACCCATAACACAAGCTTCGCTTACTTTGGGGCTAGATGGCGGTGTGTAATTTGTCCGACAAATTAAATTAAATTAATTAAATTAATTAAGCAAGGGAATTGGTCAATCAGGCGAGTCTTGGCCTTCCTTGGTTCTTGTATTCTTTTACTTTATATAGTGTGGATATTTAACACAGGGGGCGAGATCAATGAAATGACAATACAGGGGAAGTATAGATGGATACCGGGGAGAACTGACGAACACACATTAGCGAATAAATTGAATGAAAATAAAAAATAAAAATACTACGACACCGTTTAATAGATACTGAGTTGTTGTATGGCAAAGAATTTTATGGCATTGTTAATTAATATGGCAATAGAAGTCAATCATGACACAGTCTCGTTCACACTGAACATCATGAATACAATTTTTTTTTTATACCACTAAGGTGGCAATCAAGCATACGGCCTGTCTGATGTTAAACAGTCACCGTAGCCTATGGACATTTGCAACACCAGGGGCGTCACTCATGCGTTGCCGACCCTCTAAAAACCTCTTCCGGTCAGTTCTCCCCGGTATCCATCTATACTTCCCCTGTATTGTCATTTCATTGATCTCGCCCCCTGTGTTAAATATCCACACTATATAAAGTAAAAGAATACAAGAACCAAGGAAGGCCAAGACTCGCCTGATTGACCAATTCCCTTGCTTAATTAATTTAATTAATTTAATTTAATTTGTCGGACAAATTACACACCGCCATCTAGCCCCAAAGTAAGCGAAGCTTGTGTTATGGGTACTAGAAAACTGATAAACATACGTAAATATTTTTTTTTGTAAATACATACTTGTTATACATAGAAAATACCCAGACCAAGACAAACAGACATGTTCATGCACACAAATGTTTGTACTGTGTGGGAATCGAACCCACGAGCGTCGGTAACAACGCGTAAAATAGCGTAACAACGCGTTTCACCACTGCGCCACCGAGCTCGTCTTAATATATATATATATATATATATTAAGCGCCACCGAGCTCGTCTTAATATATATATATATATATATATATTAAGACGAGCTCGGTGGCGCAGTGGTGAAACGCGTTGTTACGCTATTTTGACACCGACGCTCGTGGGTTCGATTCCCACACAGTACAAACATTTGTGTGCATGAACATGTCTGTTTGTCTTGGTCTGGGTATTTTCTATGTATAATAAGTATGTATTTACAAAAAAAAAAAAAATATTTACGTATGTTTATCAGTTTTCTAGTACCCATAACACAAGCTTCGCTTACTTTGGGGCTAGATGGCGCTGTGTAATTTGTCCGACAAATTAAATTAAATTAATTAAATTAATTAAGCAAGGGAATTGGTCAATCAGGCGAGTCTTGGCCTTCCTTGGTTCTTGTATTCTTTTACTTTATATAGTGTGGATATTTAACACAGAGGGGGCGAGATCAATGAAATGACAATACAGGGGAAGTATAGATGGATACCGGGGAGAACTGAAGAACACACATTAGCGAATAAATTGAATGAAAATAAAAAATAAAAATATTACGACACCGTTTAATAGATACTGAGTTTTTGTGTGGCAAAGAATTTTATGGCATTGTTAATTAATATGGCAATAGACGTCAATCATGACACAGTCTCGTTCACACTGAACATCATGAATACAATTTTATTTTATACCACTAAGGTGGCAATCAAGCATACGGCCTGCCTGATGTTAAACAGTCACCGTAGCCTATGGACATTTGCAACACCAGGGGCGTCACTCAAGCGTTGCCGACCCTCTAAAAACCTCTTCACGCATTTCTTAAAGAACTCCATGCTGTAGTTCCTTGGAAAAACCTCGGCTGGGAGCTCATTCTTCATTCAAACAATTGTAGTTGCTGAATAATAGTTATTTATAACACTCATAAAAAAAAAGTGAAATTCTTTCAATATATGTTGTAATTAATTCAAGATAAGGAAACGATATTTTATAGCGTATACGATACCGTCTTTTGAATTAAACCAACAGTCGCTATAACCTTAAAAGATCTCACGTAAAGTCGAGGTTGCTTGATAAAACATTCCACTATGTCGAGATCGGTGGATCAGTCGTGAATGACGCGACTTTCACACCGGCGTTCGTGGGTTCGATTCCCACACAAGACAAACATTTGTGTGTATGAACATGTCTGTTTCTTGGTCTGGATGTTTTACAAGAGGTAGGGCATATCAAAGCAGCCCGTCTGGGAAAGTGCATCCACCTGACAGAAAAACCGCAGCCAAATATATACTCCCAATGGGTTTTATGTACATGAAGGAAAAACATCGTTAGAAAACCCACTCGTCCAAGAAATTATATTTCGTAAGAAGTGTGATCTAACCTAAGAAAGATTGGTTTACCATCTGGCTCGAGGAGGTCTGACGGCAGTCGCTCCATGTAAAAATCTGCGTCTTCGCCAAATCCTTAGACTTAAGCAGTGGACCCCGCCAATTCTAATGGATTAGGAAACTGAATAACGCGAAGTAGAATTATTTAAACAAACTGAACTGTCGCCATTTCTGATAAGTAAACTAAAGTTTATTGAACCGTTATTAGTACTTTTGCGACAAATAGCTGCACTACATCTCTCCAAAAGGTTAGTTACATAGTAAATAGTTAGTATACTTAGAGATCAAAGCGGTCCGTAAGTATACAAATGCGAGCGTTTGCATCGTTGAACTATATTCGAGAACTATATCTCTGATTGAGGGTGCAAATCATGTATTGAATTTGTGCAAAATTTCTATGTAATATTTACTCAACTTCCTTGCAATATAACATCGTTTATAATTCCGCTCTTTATTTTTTAATTAACCCATAGTTCTGGATGGTAATATTTGTATCCTAGCTTCATGTAAAATGCCCATATGTAATATGGAAAATATCGTGGTAGTCAATTTCTTAACCCCTCAATTGGTCGGGCGGGTTCCTTGCACATAAACATTCCGTCCGGCAGGCGTGGCAGTGGGTAGATAGTAAGTTAGGGGCTCCCTACGGATCTACTAGCGCCGTTAAAGTAAAACATTAATAATTCCCTATACATACAGTTGATAAAAGAAGAAAATATTTATACGTTTGTTTGAAAATTCACATACTTTATTTACAACTAAAATTCATAATAAAATTTAATATCTCATAGTTTTTGAAACGACAAGTGTTAAATACGGTCATTTCTGGTACTTTTCTTTTCAAAAATTCAAAGCCGTTTTATTACGTTTATTGACTCTAAACAACTAACATGCTTATTATACAATAGTGTGGTAATATTTTCTTAATGGTGTGTTCGCGAGCTCTTATTTTTTTTATTAAGAGGCGCTAGGGCGTAGCAACACGAGATGCAACGTTCCCCGCTTTTGATTAAATGGCACCAGCAAAATAAATATAATGAAGAAGCAAAAACCGTACTTGAGAGTTTTTCAGTTTTGTGCTCTGGTAATACATTAATATTTTTACAAGTGCACAAAACTGAGAACTTACATCGTTTGTTTTTTTGTTATATATTCATAATTATAACTGTAACCACGGGTATAACTGTATCCTCTGTTGGCAGATTTAACAATTATTAAGCACTTTCTTCTAGAAGAGAAAAATAATTTTGAACCTAATATTCAGATCATGAAATTCTTACTTCCAGTGCATGAAAGAAGAAAAAAAAGGAGAATTTATTTGTTTCAAAGAGATATATAATAATAATCTTCGAGTTGACGGTAGCGCTATGTACACATTTCATGTATTTCAAAGTATCTATTAAATATCGCTCCGCTTTTGCATCTAAACCACAATCCAAAAGTCTTTTTATATTTTTTCAAGGAAATTAAAACAAAGTTTTCCACCGAGCGTGCTCGCTTCTAATTTATTTTAAGCAGATTTCTCGAGATTAGAAATAAAGGAAACGGTCGACTTTTTCACTTGGCAAATTAAGTCGCACACCAAAGAAATGACGGCCGTTTAAGCAAACCGCGTTTTTGTCTTTTATGTTATACCTCCCGTAAACAATGCCGTTTTTGTTGTTTGTGTAACTTTTTGCTATGGTTTCACTCGCACCAATAAACAAATTTACTTTTGTTTATTCACATTTATTTGATACGCACCACATGTCTAGTAGTTGTGGATCGTAATCATATTTAGTGTAAAAAATTAGTATCTACATCTATAACTTCACGCCAAATCCCTTGCGGGGTAGGCAGGGAGAAGCGAGCGCCACGTGACTCAATGCTTACATACCTAACTCGCTTCTTTAACAATAATTACCCTTCTCATGCATGCTCGCCGGTTTCTAGGGCTCCTGACATCACCTTCTGATAGTACACGACCAATTTGGTCATGGTAAGTAAGTCTTGGCCTTCCTCGGCTCCTAAATCCATCCACTTATACACTGTATATCTACTTCGTCATTCTTTCATCCTGCATTCTTTCTACATGTCCGAACCAACGGAGCATGCATCTTCTTATTTTAAAACCGACGCTTGCTTTCAGACTAACTCTGTATTGCTTTCAGACTAACTCTGTATCTAACATCATCATTGCGAATACGGTCTACAAGCATTACCTAACAAATGTTGCGCAACACTCGCATTTCGACCGCGTTTATCCTACTTTCATGCTCTCTCTGCCATACCCAGCTCTAGCTTCTATAACTAAGCGTTGGGACCGGCACCGCATTGTGTATAGCGAGCTGTGCCTTCTGGTTCAAGTTTTTACTACCGAAAAGTTTTCCCAATGCTCCTTTAACACTATTCCCAGCACTCACTCGTCTTTCCACAACTGCGGTGTACCTTTCATCCCTGCTGAAAGAAAAAAACAATAGTAAACGATGGTTTTCTTTTATTAAAATGCTAGTACGTAGAATAAAATATATTACGTGTGTAATTGATGTTACCATGATGGATATTTATCAAATTCTGGTTGGTTTTAATATATATTCAGAGAATAATATTTTAAGAGAACTGTTATCAAATTGATCGCACTACATATCAGGTTAACAATCGGTTGAATGTCTCATAATTTTACTACATAGTTACGTGAACATTTATTCTATACATATATTCAGTCCAACTCCCTTGCGGGGTATGCAGAGAGGATGGACCGCCACATGACTCGTCATCAACTTCTGATAACAGCCAACAAATTTGGTCGTGGTATGATCATTGGCTTTCCTTGACTCCTAGATTCCCATTGTATATCTATTTCTAATTCTTTCTTCATGCGTTATTTCTACAAATCCGTACCTTATCTCTCTCTCTCTCTTACTTATATCAACGCCAATATTCTCTTTCAGACTCTCTGCAATGCATGTAATGCCAACTAGGTCCACCAGCGCAATGCTGGCATCTCGGCATTATTCTATTTTCGTGCTCTCTCTACCATATCAGTATAATTACGCTAACTTTTAAACAGTTTCTATACAGCACATAGAAATAATTTTGAATCTGATGTAAAGTGGTTACCGTAGCTTATGAATGCTTGCAATACAAGAAGTATCACTTACTCACAATTTTTTTCAAAGCAGTACTTCAGCGCGTGGCAAAGACTTATGTTATATAAGTCTCAAGTCAGACAGCACTTGGAGTACTGCAGTCACCTTTGGGCGGGAGCACCTGGATACCAGCTTGGACCATGTGATCAGAGACGAGCTGTGAGAATTGTCGACAATCCTAAGCTTACACATGGTATTGAACTCTTAAGTTTAAGGATAGATTTTGCCTCCCTTTGTAGTTGTGTTCTGTAGAATTATTCGAAATGATGCCGACAGCTACTTTTTACGGTTTCGTACCCAAAGCCTAAAACGGACCCTATTACTGAGACCCCGTTGTCCGTCTGTACGTCCGTCTGTCACCGGGCTGTATCTCATGAACCGTAATAGTTATACAGCTGAAATTTTCACAGATGATGTATTTCTGTTGCCGCTATAACAACAAATACTAAAAAATAGAATAAAATAAATATTTAAGGAGGCTCCCATACAACAAACGTGATTTTTTTGCTCGTTTTTGTTCGATATTGATAACGGCAACAGGTAGACGCTTGAAATATTCACAGAATATTTAGTTATATATTTCTTTAAAAATAAATAACTAAATTAAAATAAAACAAATATTTAATTTATAACACGTTTGTTGTAGGGCCCTGTAGGCTCCCCTACAACAAACGTGACTTTTTTGCCGTTTTTAAAGACTCGCACTTGGCCGGTTTTTTATAACCGCACCGCTCGCCGCGACGGTGGGAAGTTCACCCTCACAAGCTGTGTATATACTCAACAACATATGTGATCAATAACAAAATCACTAATAAATATTCACATTACATAAATGCTAGTACATATATATTAAATACATAATAACTACATACGTAAGCTTAAATTGAAGCGGGAGTATCATAGTTATTAATAACCTAGCGTAAAACATTGTAACACTTGGTCGTGTTTTATGTCAGGAGCCGTAGGAACCGGCGAGCGTACATGAAAAGAGTTAATAAATCACTTAATAAAGATAATGTTAGAGAAGCGAGTGAAGTATGTAAGGACCGCGTCTTCTGGCGCTCGGTTCTCTCTGCCTACCCCGCAAGGGAGCTGGCGTGAAGATATACATACATACAAAAAAATTTATGTAATGTGGGTGGTACAGAAATTCCTACTCTACCGCCCTTGATACACAATTAAGGGTAATGTGTCCGTAGAGACATAGCAACTCAAAGACACAAAAGTAATAAATATAACAGAACCTCCAAACTAACGTGAAACATAATAATCCAATAAATGTAACACAATAAATATGAAGTGTGGCGTTTAACAGCTGTACGAAACCTTTGGCTCAGCGCCACTAACTTGTAACGCAGTTTGGGAACATGTACTCGATATATACTTAGCTGCCTAATGCTCTGTTAGGAGACGCTTGTATATATACAACTATATCTATATCCTTGACTTCATCTTCTAATGCGTCTTCGTGTGTTTAAGAGTCTGGTTGAAATAGGAGTTTTGTGGTATATATGAGACGATTTTTCAGTAGGTACTTATTAAAGAGGCTTATTATAGAATTGATGAATATGTAATTGACAAAGTTGTCTGGAAATAATTCAGCATAGACTACCTGTACTTAATAACCTTTAATTTTACCAATTGATATCATTATTATAAACGAGCTTGGTGGCGCACTGGTGGAACACGCTGTTACGCTACTTTGACACCAACGCTCGTGGGTTCGATTCCCACACAGTACAAACATTTGTGTGCATGAACATGTCTGTTTGTCTTGGTCTGGGTATTTTCTATGTATAATAAGTATGTATTTACAAAAAAAAAAAATGTATTTACGTATATTTATCAGTTGTCTAGTACCCATAACACAAGCTTCGCTTACTTTGGGGCTAGGTGGCGCTGTGTAATTTGTCTAACAAAAAAAAAAGAAAACATTGTACCAATATGCTTATGTATTTTTTTTGTAATATCTAATAGACAATTTTAAAATAAGCCTATATTGGCAAGTTTCTTTCGGCATTTCTTCTTTGCCAATGGTCATTTCCGAAATGCTAGCTAAGTAGAATCGGTTCTTCGGTATGGTATAATATTCTGGGGAAATTGTACTGATAAGGAAATAATATTTAAAGCACAAAAAACGATGCATCCGATCCATGTTCAAGGTAAAACCCAGAGAATCATGCAGACCGTTGTTTAAAAAGCATAAAATACTTACACTCCCATCTTTATATATCCTTGAAGTGGCAATATTTACAAAAACTTATCCCTATTTATTCACTCGATTTGCAGATTGTGCTCCTCGCAGTAGAGGAGATAACAGCAGGTTAGTTCTGCCTGTTTGCACTACGACTCTTATGCAAAAAAGTGTCTTTTACATGGCTCCAATAATTTATAATAAGCTACCATTAGCAATAAGAAATCAAACCCTAAAAAGATTTAAAAAAAATGTACAAAGTTTGTTGATCGACAAATGTTACTATCACGTAGATGAATTTTTAACTGACAAACTGTAATAACCCAATATAATTATAAGAACATTAGAATATTTACCTGGCATTTTTTTGCCTTTATTTCTATGACAATAATTTATTAATTAATTTTATCATTATTTTTATCCTGACTATTTTAATTGATAATTCACTGACATATAATTAGTATTAATAAATTAGTATTAATAAATTTTGTACGCTTGTAAAGGCTTATTGATATAATTAATTTATTGAACACCTTGCATGTAAACACATGTTAACAAATAAATATATCTTTATCTTTATCTTTATCTAGCAGATTAAAAAACTGGAAAAAGTAAAATACGAGAATTGAATAAGATACAAGAAGATTATATTTCAAAAAATGTAAGACGTGTCTAAGTGCCCGCGAGGGCCTAATGGCAAATAAAGAGTTTTTTTATCTTTATCTTTAAAGTAAAACTAAGAGTCACCATAAAAACGTGCGTGAAAAACAATAAAATGTAATTTGTCAAGCAATAAGCTTATTACGAGAAGTATGTATGATTGTTAAGGCAATTAGTGCAGTGATAGCCCATATGATAAAGAACCGGTCTATTGACCAACTGGTGCCTGGTTCGAAGCCTCGGGTTTTCGGATATACATAATTGTAATTATTACTTGCTCGATGGTGAATAAAAACATCGTGAGCAAACCCGCATGTGCAAGAAAATTATTTTTGAAAAACTTGTGGTCTTACTTAGGAAGGTCTGTAGGGAGATTCTAGAAAAATTTTTTTTTTAGTAGAATTGACCTACTGGTAGTCCCTGTGGGTCGTAGATGTCAGACGGCAGATGCTCCATGTAAAAAACAATATCTTCGCCAAATCCTTAGGTTCAGGTAGGGACCCCGTCAATCCTATTTTATTAATTATGGAACGGTATACCGCTAAGAAGAAGAAGGCAATCGTTGCGGTAATTAGGCAAAATATATATGTAACAGTGAAAAACTTACGCAAAATTGAATTTTAATTGTATTGTAGAATACCTTTTTATGTAGAAAAAATATGAAATTAAATTAACGTAGATTTCATCTAGCAAAGTGAGATATTCTCTGTTAGATGTTAGTAATCATTGAGTCTTAAACGTTTAGACATATATTTTTCATATTTTCCACCGATTTATATAAATTTTTAAGACGTTAAGAAAGAGACAAATTGCAAGAATACAACTAACATTTATATTATTAACTTGAGAACAATTACGCAAAATTTATTAAAATATGAAGATCTCTTCAAATTGAGTCGATTACAGACTGTAAACATGACGTGATACTAACTCACTCAGGAACAGACAAAGAGCTGGCGGAACATAACTCGACATGCAAACAGGAAAATAGCTTTCTACTTACCTCTCCAAGAGAAATTCATATTTTGCTGAATCGCAGAAAACGTCTGCACTGAACGAAACTCAAACAGCATTGACATTTACTGGCGCAAGAAGAAGCTTTTACTCTTTGCTAAAGTCGCTTAAAACAGGCAAAACATAAACATTTGCCTAAAATTGTGTATAAGAACAATACAAAAGAAGTCCAAGGTAAATATTATTTACTGATGCTTCGCTAACACATACCAACACAATGAGAAAAAAATTCTAGCTTTAATTTACAGCTCCCGTTAACCAGTTTTCAATACAAATTTGAAATATAAGCCAATCCATGGAAGGAATAACTGGTAGGTTGCCATTATTTAGAGTCAAAGCTAAACTCATTTGGTCGCGGGACGTTTTGCCGACTTTTGTTTTATACGACGTCGAGAGGGGTACAAGCATACGGCCCACTACGGGATGTAAAGCGGGTACCGTAGCCTATTAATGCTAGCGATATATTAAATATCACTCGCGCGATGCCTCCTCTGCTGCTTACACAGCAACTCCTTTGGAGCTTACTGGTGACCTCACTCACAGGAACACAACAACCCTCAAGGGAGTTGTTATTTGGCTGCTGTTTTCTGTGAGGTGGAGGTACTTCCCTAGACGGGCTACCCCGACTAAACAAACAGCGATAACTAGCTAAGAGTAACTATGGAAGTACTTCCGCCTTCCAAAAGTTAGTAACCAAATAAATTCACTGTATGATTACCGCTAGAACTCCTGAGAAAAGCTGGCCATATTCTTCATTTACCCGAGTGGTACTGTGTATGAAAACAAGGCTGTGTATCCTCATTCAGTTGGCCGCACTATTTTTGCAGCAGTTCCTAAAATTCCTTTCAGAAAATAAATTGACTTTTAGGAACTACAAACATTTTAGAGGCGAATACTTGACTAAGCCGCAGACTTGGAAACTAAAGTCGCTCAAAAATAGTAACGTAGAGAGATAGACGAGAATGGAAATAGCAACTACCCTGAAAAGCAAATAGAACTCACTCCTATTAGAGCACAGTGGATTACAAACCAATTAAATATGAACTCTGAAACGGCGGTTTAGATTTATAGCTTTTATTTATTTGCATTTTAATTGACCTTACAAATAGGATAGCATTTTCTCCAGACAACAATTGATTTGAGGGTAAAACTAAGTTCGTTCAGAAATACATATATTTTAATTTTGAAGGAAATCTGTCGATTGTGTTGACAGTGCTTTGAACACTGTTTTTGTAAGTTTATTGTATTCAGAAGAGCTCGGTGGCTGAGTCGTGAATAACGCGACTTTGACACCAACGCCACGAGCGTTGGTGTCAAAGGTTCAATTCCCACACAAGGCAAATATTTGTGTACATGAATATGTCTGTTTGTCTTGGTCTGGATGTTTTAAGAGAGGTAGGGCGCATCAAAGCAGCCCGTCTGGGGAAGTACCGCCACCTCACACAAAAGCGCTGTTAAATAACAACTTCCTAGAGGGTTGAATTAAACAATTTTTAAAGGAAGTTTCGCGTGTTATATTTATTTTGTTGAACCTGACGTTTCGAACGCTTTGCAGAGTCCGTGGTCGCAGGAAGACAAAGGTGATATTTGTCTTACATTAGTTATTCAATTGTTACATCTACCGATATGGATACAAAAAAAAAAAAAAAAAAATACAAAAATGTTTATTTCGTTGTAAACAGTTGTTACAAAACATAGAGGCTGACTCCTTCTTTTAAGTGTGTAAACACCTGTACCAGAAGGAGTCGCTCTTCCATAGCAACACAATATTTATTTACCTAATTATATAATATAATATTATAAAGGTGCATTTTGCAGTAACAGGATTAAGGTTGTGTGTGAGTGAGGTGTTCTTGGGTGTAAGTTTGGTGTAAGTGTGGTGTGTTTGGGTGTGAGTGTAAGTAGTGTGTAAGGTGTTAGTGCTGTGTATTCGTATGTGTAATTAATTATGTATGTGTGTGGTGTGTATGGATATATGTTGTAAGTTGAGTGGGTATAATAGAGTGGATAGGGTTTTTGTGTGGACCGGTTATTAGGATACGTAAAGTAGTAACGATTCCGTTTCGTCATAGGTTAAATTCTTTATCCATACAGTTACCGTACTTCTGCATTCGTAAAATGTTTTTTGGTAAATGTTTAGTACCTTATTTATCTGATTGTACACATGCGAAGACTGATTGTTGAATTGTCGCCTGGCGAAAGTAGTTTTAAATTTGTGGATTGGCGCAACTGATGTATTTCTCCTTTTGTTAAGAGTTTTCCTATCTAGTTTTAGGATTTTATGTACTTTTAGTGTAGCGTGTAACATATAAAGCTTTCTAACAGATAACAGTTTAGACATTGTATATAGCAAATCTGTAGGGAATTTTCGTTGTTTGAAATACATCACTTTTATAAGGTAACGCTGAGCTCTCTCAACTTCCAAAAATTTAACTTTAGATGCTCCTCCCCAGACCGGAATACAATAGGCTATGACTGACTGAGCCAATGCCTGGTATATTTTATTTAAAAGATCGTTATTCATTAGGTGTCTTAGCGTTTTGAAGATCCATGACAATTTTCTGACCCTGTTTGCCACCAGTTCAATATGATTGTGCCAAGACAGACGCTGGTCTATCATGACGCCCAAATACTTGATGGAGGATATTCTATTGATCGAAATACAGGTGCATGTGTCATTTAAAGGTTTCCCACAATTATGAATTTTAATGCAATATTCACTACTAGGCTGAAATTTATTACAAATAGAGAAAGTGATGTAATTTGTTTTTTCTATATTTAGTGTAAGTAAATTGCGTTCAAGCCAACCAGCTACGTTAGTTAATCCCCTTTCAGCATCCCTTCGAACATCCTCCCAATCGGTACCATGAAGAACCAACGCCGTATATGGATGAATTAATTATATATGTTCCGATTTACACAAAAATCGCTCACAGTGTCCGAACGTTTTTTAGTAGATCTCTGGGTTTGTGACTTGATTATTTTTAGGACTGGATCCCAAGCAGGTGGTACTTGCCAACCATCTTCTCTATTGAAATTGGGGTGTTTTCTCATTTCAATAGTCTCGCGCAAATTCAATTGAAATAAGAAAACACCCCAATTTCAATAGAGAAGCGTTCGAAACGTCAGGTTCAACAAAATAAATAAAACACGCGATACTTCCGTTAAAAATTGTTTAATTCAATGTGTAACAATCGCGAAAACCTAAGACAATACTTCCTAGAGGGTTGTTGTGTTCTTGCGTGTGAGTGAGGTCACCAGTAAGCTCCCAAAGGAGTTACTGTGTAAGCAGCAGAGGAGGCATCGCGCGAGTGATACTTAATATATCGCAAGCGTTAATAGGCTACGGTACCCGCTTTACATTACGTGGGCCGTATGCTTGTATTCCTTCCAACGTAGTATAAAAAAACGACTATGAAATAGCGCTGATGACCCACCGAGGGTAGGTATATTATGAAGATGAATCATTTTTCGATGGATGCAGTGGCACAGGATCAAGACGAGTGGCACTCTAGGGGGCAGGCCTATGTTCAGCAGTAGACGAATACAGGCTGAGATGATGAATGATGGTGAATCATTTTTAATTGGACAATACATTGCAATAAAGTCATTAATAACAAGTTACTAGGATATTCATATTTAGATTCTTCTTTCTAATTCATTAGGATTGGCGGGATCCGTTACTTAAACCTAAGGATTAGGCGAAGATATTTGCATGAAACGACTAACGTTAGACCTCCACAACCCTGAGGAAAGACCAGATATTCCTTAATTGTTTCACGTCTTTTTAAAATATAATTTCTTAGACGTACGTTTCCTCACGATGTTTTTCTTCACAGTCGAATTTGTGATTACTGCAAATATGCATATAAATTCGAAAATAAGAAATTCGATACACCACAAATTAGATGCCTACACCACTATACTAACCAGGGACCAATCGATTAATAGATTAGTTCTTACGAGACGTCTTTCGAAATAGTATTTCTTGAACGTATACGTTTCTTCAAGATGTTTTCTTTCACCGAGCAACTGATAATTACAAATATATACATAAATCTGTATCCCTGATAAACAGAACGCGTGACAGTGGCAACAGCGTCCTTAAAATAATTGCGGATGATTGGACCTCCCCACTATGGAAATGCTTGGTCGGGAGAGTAATATAAAATATTTTTTTCTTTTCAATTCAATTTATATAATTTAATTTTAAACTACACTAATTGTTTAATATGGATTTTAAATTGTATGAAATAAACAATTTTATTTTATTTATTTTTAAATCCGAATCCGGGGACCAGTTGGTCAAAAAGACGGTTCTTTATCTCCTGGGCAGTTACTGCTCTCAAACTACTGATTTATATTAGCAATAATTCCACCTTGATTCATTGCCTCTATGCTAACTTCAGGCTAACTTTATCACTTCTTCATACTCGTACTATCCCAGTAATCAAATTTTATAAATCTCCTTGTTAATAATGCACGACTAGAGCTATGGAAGTCAAGAAATTATTACCTCTAAAGTACGGTACAGAAGTCTAAGCACATATATATTCTAATAATAGTTTTACATTTACATAGTCCATTTTTACCCTTTTATATTTAAATAGCATATTGTAATAAACTTTTATTTTCGACCATAAGGTTTCATACCAATTTTAGCATTTATATCGTCAAAAATCACAAATTTTCATCCCCTATATTACGTTACGAAGAGACGAATTTCGGAAAAAAGTAATACGTACAAGTATGTTTACAAGTACATTTTATTTCCAATAGTAATACTAAGTATTTGGTATAGCTGTGCTGCTGACTCATCAGTATTTGGATGATTTTGATGCATAAGCATGTTGAGAAAGAGTTCTTTGATTGCCGGTCCCAGAACTTCTATCGCCAAGCATCATTACTCAAGTCATGTGGCGCTTCTTTACCATTTATAGCACTTTTCATGTACGGTCGCCGATTGTGGCTCTTGACACTGTTTTCAGATAAAATTTTGTTTTACTGAATACCAATATATCGATTTATTAAATATATATTATGTATCGGTGTTAAGATAAGAAAAAGCATGCTCCGTTGGTTCGGACATGTAGAAAGAATGCAAGATGAAAGAATGACGAAACAGATATACGATGCAAAAGTGGAAGGATGTAGGAGTCGAGGAAGACCAAGATTAACCTACCATGACCAAATTGGTAGTTTTTTATCAGAAGATTATGTCAGGAGGCTTAAGAACCGGCGAGCGTGCACGAAAAGAGCTATGAATGATAAAGAAGCGAGTGAAGTGTGTAAGGACCGCGTCTTATGGCGCTGGGTTCTCTCTGCCTGCTCCGCAAGGGACCTGGCATGAAGATATATGTATCTTTCATTTCATATGAAAAAATATTCGATATTTCTTTTCAAACGACAATTTTGTAACTAGAGACATAAACTTCGGTACTGTTCAAATTTCATGTTCTTGACATCAGAAACTTTGACTCTCTAGTATGTACTCGCCCATACTCATTAAAAGTAAAAAATCATTGCGAGATAAGTATCTGGAATTCAATTCATAATTTTCAAAATTACTTAGAGACTTCCATTTTCAGATATCATAATATGTTTCTTGCATTGGTAAAGAAATACTCTTTACCGCCAGGTCCTTTGCGGATAGACAGTGAGAAATAAAAATAAAACAAATCGGCTAAGCGCAAGTCGGACTAGCAGGTTCTGTACCATATTATTATATATGTCAGAACGTGGATGTAATTGTCGTCAGGTGGCTCGTTGTTCATGGCGAATAAAGCGAAATACCAGCGTAGTTAATCTTCTCAATATTTGATCAGTAAATTACTTAAATAACTTTAACAAAAGTTATGCTTAGATCGTAGATTACAACGGATTCAAAATACGGTGGACGCGACACGTGCGATTGGCTCCATTGCTCGATTCGTAATGCGCTTCCAATGACGGTATCTCATCTTGACGTTTTTGACAACTGACAACAATCGACATTTCGAGCAAACCATAACAAACACAATCGGTGTTGCCAATCCAACGATGTCGATTCCACCCAAGCGCCGACTTGACATTTTGATCCGTTATTATTAAAACTAGCATCACGGGGATTGATTTCTTCCGGGCTTCTCAATATGGTGTTGCTACCTCTGCGAATATTAATAGCATAATCTTGTGTTACATCCAAGCCGTCTCCACAAAATAAGTAATTCTTTTATGGGGCAATGTATAAGGTTCTATAAAAAACTTCCCAGCAATATAAGAGAATTGTCAATAAACAAATTTAAAACTACTATTAAAGCCAAATTGTGTAGCAGGGCATATTATAAAATATCTGACTATAGTGATGATAAAAATGCCTGAGATTGAGTCGATCCAATTATAATGTAATTAATAAATTATGTAAATTTGTTTGGATACCAAAAGAGGGATGCCTGAGTTTTTTGGCAGTATTTTTATCAGTGCTCACCTAGTCATGAACTGCACGGTAGGGGAAAAAAATTGTGACGATTCCAAACAAATGTAGCCATTTTTACGGAATAAAAAGATTTTGACTTTGACTTTGAATAGTTTAGAAAAAATACGGCGAGAAACACATTTCTTGTATCCCTTTAATTTTTTTTTATTTGCTCTTATAGTGACCATATATTTCTGGATTTCTCGTTAAACTCATGGTGATAAAGGATGAAGAGATTAAAGCGGGGGAGTAATACTTATTATAAAGGTTTTTGATGATTTCTAAAAACATGAATTAGGTAGTCACATTATTCTATTTGTCTTATAATATTGACCGAATCGACTGACGGACGGATTGAGCAACAGTGGCTTATACCTTGAAGTATTTACTCACAAGAACTAACTACTAGCTCGGTGGCTTAGTCCTGAATGATGCGATTTTGACACCAATGCCACGAGCATTGGTTCGATTCTCACACAAGACAAACATTTGTATGCATGAACATGTCTGTTTGTCTTGGTCCGGATGTTTTAAGAGAGGTAGGGCGCATCAAAGCAACCCATCTGATGGGGCAGTATCTCCACCTCACAGAAAACCGTAGTCAAATAACTAACATTACTGGAGGGTTGTTGTGCTACACGTGTAAGTGAAGTCACCAGTAAGCTCCTAAGGAGTTGCTATGTTGCTACGGTAACCACTTTACATCAGGTGAACCGTATGCTTGTACGTCTCCCGGCGATGTATAGAAAAATCGGCCAAGTGCGAGTCGGACTCGCGCACGAAGGGTTCCGTACCATTATCTATAAAAACGGCAAAAAAAATCACGTTTGTTGTATGGGAGCCCCCTTAAATATTTATTTTATTTTAGTTTTTAGTATTTGTTGTTATAGCGGCAACAGAAATGCATCATCTGTGAAAATTTCAACTCTCTAACTATCACGGTTCATGAGATACAGCCTGGTGACAGACGGACGGACGGACGGACGGACGGACGGACGGACGGACGGACGGACAGCGGAGCCTCAGTAATAGGGTTCCGTTTTACCCTTTGGGTACGGAACCCTAAAAAACGAGAGCTCGGTTCGTGTTTTTAAATTTTAAATTAATTATCAAACCTCTTTTTCGAAGCCGTTTAAAAATTACCCACTTTTGTTAAATATCTGACAACAGTACCGCGCTCATTTAGCCAAATGAACCAACAGTTCTCAAGTTTGCCTCAACTTTTGAAACAATCCCGTAACTTCCGGGAACCTCGCTTTCAAATTTAACAGAGGATTTTTGAATGTCCTTGTACTGTGTTATTGAAATAGTCAATTTTATTTTCTCAATGTTGCATAAGGGTGATAAAAGTTGAGATAGCAAATACTCAAAAATTTGGGCAATGTGGATTGCCATCTTCATCTTCATGATCGTGTGGTCTCTAAAGCCAAAACCAACCTCATCTACTCGCTGTCCTGTCGATTAGCAAACGAGGCTCTGGGAAGAGACACGTGAATTTTTAAATACGACATCGTCTGTGGAAGTACCTTCATCAAATAGTCTCTTTATGGGGTTGTAGTATTTTTTTTCGTCGGGAGGCATACAAGCATAGGCCCCACCTGATGTTACCGTAGCCTATTAAGTCTTGTAATATATTAAGTATCACTCGAGAGATGTCACCTCGGCTGCTTACACAGCAACTCCTTAGGAGTTTATTGGTGACCTCACTCATACGCAGGAACACAGCATCCCTCTAGGGAGTTGTTATTTGGCTGCGGTTTTCTGCGAGGTGGAGGTACTGCCCCAGATGGGTTGCTTTGATACGCTCTACCTCTCTTAAAACATCCAGACCAAGACAAACAGACATGTTCATGTATACAATTGTTTGTCTTGTGTGAGAATTGAACCAATGCTCGTGGCATTGGTGTCAAAATCGCGTCATTCAGGACTAAGCCACCGAGCTAGTAGTTAGTTCTTGTGAGTAAATAGTGCAAGATATAGCAACACGTTGGCAATATTCCTAGTGTAGCATAAATTACAGTGCTGCTTGACATAAGTTGGGCAAGTTTGTTTTCTACCAGGTTTTTTTAAACAAAACTCCACAAGTGAAAGCAATTTAATATAAGTAAACCAAGTAAATCTTTAAATTTACTAATAGTAACTAAATTTTAAAACTTACTTAAGAAAGTCGCAAGTCCAAGAAATTATATTTTCAAAGACGTGTGACGTAAACAAAACCAATCTGGGTTGTGGAGGTCTAACATCCACCGCTCCACGTTAAAATCAGTATGTTTGTCAAATAATTATCCCTCCAATCAATAATTAACTAACGCGGTAGCGTTTGAAAGATGAGAATGGTAAAACAAAATACCAGCGAATATCCCTGGTAAATATAGCACTCATAACCCGTATTGAGGCGTAAGCATAAATTTAATTATACCAATAAATTACTGCACAAACAGGTGACGTCACCAAAGCCTGACTGCTAATCGTATCAATGAACTGAAAATTACTCAAAACCACATCCAACGTTTCTGCTGTACTAATACCGTTTTCAGTGAGCGGTATAACCATTTCAATCTATTTGTAGATCGCATTAAGTGCATTTACGAGCTCATTATTTGGTAATAATGGCTCGCTTTGTATGTGGGTATAATTATGTGACTGGGGTCGAAGTTCAGGCTTCTTTCCTTGATACTGTCATTACTCGTGTCTTTAAAATTTTATGATCACGTGTCTCGAATTGGTTTGTCTATTTCGAGCTTCTTCGTGCTTCGAGGGCACATTAAGCCGACAGTTGCGGATGTTGTCGATAGATAACAGTCGTTAAGCTAAATCCGTGTCCTTCGGGCGGTTTGATAACACTGGCGTCTGTCAATCTGCAGTTGAGTAGTGAGGCAGAGCATGCTCTAAACTACTTCGATTGGAAGACGACCCTTATTCCTAAAGTGCAATAAGTAGGGTTTGTTGTGGTCAAGATTTTTTAACGTAACGAAGAAGCATATTAATGTGAATATTTTAAACGTATTTAAGTTATGGTATTGTCTTGGGTTTTCGCGATTATTACACATTGAATTAAACAATTTTTAACGGAAGTATCGCGTGTTTTATTTATTTTGTTGAACCTGACGTTTCGAACGCTTTGCAGCGTCCGTGGTCGCAGGAAGACGTCTGTCGATGTCGATGTTCTAGCTTCAATCGGCGATATGGAACGCGTGTAGATTACGTTTTAATTTTGTTCTTCTCCACCTCTCACACTACTCCAGTTTCCATTGTGATCCGTTCAGAAGTTTACCTGCGAAAAGTTCCAAAGGACGGACACACATATTGGCAGAATCACTTATATATTTATAATATTAGGGTAGTTATTAAATGCCTGCAGCATACATTTCTTGATTTACTGAATAATTGCCATTTATTTCATGAGAAATTCTACACATATTTTATTGACAATTATTAAGTAGTTACGGAAGTTTCCAAAGTTGCTAAACTATTAAACTAAGTTACGAAGTTTTCTTGAAGCGTCATTAATGAACTGACTATATTTTATATATATTTTTCTTTGAATTATTTATATTTTTAAGCCAAGTCCCTTGCGGGGTAGACCCACCATGCTTTTTTATACGATTAAAAGCGCTTTTTTTATACTTCTAGGTATTTATTTATGAAGTATTTATGCAAAATGTAACTATAGAAAAAATAAAATAAATAATAAATATTGTCGGACAAATTACACAGCGCCACCTAGCCCCAAAGTAAGCGAAGCTTGTGTTATGGGTACTAGACAACTGATAAGCATACGTAAATACATTTTTTTTGTACATACATACTTATTATACATAGAAAATACCCAGACCAATACAAACAGACATGTTCATGTACACAACTGTTTGTACTGTGTGGGAATCGAACCCACGAGCGTTGGTGTCAAAGTAGCGTAACAGCGCGTTTCACCACTGCGCCACCGAGCTCGTCAAGCTCGTCAAATACACGACTAGTGTTTGTTTTCAATTCGAACTTATACCTATTTATTACAGATATAAAATGCCTATAACGTAATATACCTGCATGAAAATCCTACTGTGATACATATTAAAAATACGGCATCAATATCAACGGCGAGTATATTGCTCACCTTCGATTTGCCGATGATATAGTAATCATAGCGAAATCGCTGGAGGAAAACATACGTAAATACATTTTTTTTTTATAAATACATACTTATTATACATAGAAAATACCCAGACCAATACAAACAGACATGTTCATGCACACAAATGTTTGTACTGTGTGGGAATCGAACCCACGAGCGTTGGTGTCAAAGTAGCGTAACAGTGCTTTTCACCACTGCGCCACCGAGCTCGTCCTCATATCATACAGCTTGAAGATCGCGATAGAGCATCCCAACGAGTGGGTCTTGAAATGAACATGGACAAAACGAAGATTATGTCGCATGTACATGTTGTACTCACTCTAGTTTCAGTTGGTTTTCGGACTTGCTGATGTGTATGTCTACCTAGGAGTAACAGCCCAGCTAGGTAGATCCAACTTCGAGACAGAGGTCTTTCATCGAATCTAACTAGGATGGGCAGCAGGGGGCAGGGGAAGAGATTGTAAATTGTACTTATATTATACAGAGCTTCATATCTATTTATGCGCAACCATTTATTAACAAGGACATGAGTCCATTTTCATTGGAGTAGAAATTATAATCGTAGCAATTTTTTGTTGCAGGTAAGCTAAGCGTGACATTTGTGGGGTGGAGCGTATCAAGAGTACGCATGATACGATGGAAAATCAAAGAAGGCCTCTTTGGTTCCCCTTCTAACAAATCTACGTTTTCCATCTAGCAGATGAGATCACCAGAAACCAGAAAAGATCTCACCAGATACAATGGCGTAGTTGACCCGTAAGTTAGTGCACCAAGACAATCTTCTATTAGCAGTTTTGTGATTTAAGAACAGCAGTCATAAAGATGTTGAAATCTCACATTGATACACGTGTACGTTTTAATACCTAATAGCTATGAGGATGATCATTGAACCATTGGTAGGAGTAGATGACCGATTAGTGTAAGCGATACCTCTCTTGTCCAATTCCCTTATATTCTATGGTTCTTTTTAGCCCTTACGTAGAATAGTTTTTAAAAGATAGTGGAAGAGAATTTTCTACGTTCGATTTTCTATCTTTTTTATCGGGAAGCATACTATCAACCTGATGTAAAGCGGTTACCGTAGCCTATTAACGCTAGTAATATATTAAGTATCATTCGCGCGATGCCTACTCTGCTGCTTACACAGCAACTCCTTAGGAGCTTACTGGAGAAATTAAACTAAACCTATTTAACTTAAGTACAACAACATCCTTTGGTATCCGCTCCAGTAAGGTCCAGTAAGGTCTCCTTCTCCTACTCCTCCGGGAGTTGTTGTTTTTATACATTAAAACATCCCACATTTTTATATCCCCTTTTTACTTTTCTTTTACTTTTTACTGCTGAAAAGTAACTCTTCAGGAGTTTACTGATAAACTCACTCACTCAACAACAACACAACAACCCTCCAGCAAGTTGGTACTTGGAAACAGTTTTCTGTAACACGGAAGTATTGCTCAGTCGGGCTCCTTTGATGCGCCCCCGTCTCTTGAAAACGACCAAATCCAAAGTAACATGTCTGTCCTGCGTGTGAATCGAAACCGCAAGCCTTGATAGACTACTGTGCTCGTCAATCCTCTTACAAAAAAAAAACGGGCTTACACACCGGGAGTGCCGGCAGAAGTGAAAACTTGAAGATGTGGACCAAACAGTGATGTTGATAAACTAAGTGAACGAAACGCGTAAGCGCCAAGAATTTCATGGCGCTTACAACGTTTTGGTCGCGAGAAAATAATGCCCTATAAATGATCTAGCGCTTCATGTTTTAATTGTCTAATTAGAGGTAACTAATGTTTTAGAGCTGCAGCGAACTTAATTTCTAATTCTCACCAAAATCTTACGGTCAGGGTCACGTGTCCTGACGCGAGTTTAACATTTTTTACTCATCCCAAAAAGTGCACAACGCCGCTAAAGAAGTTTTCACTTCAAAAGAGCTCTCAAGAATGACCACGAAACAAATCCATCAAATAAGTACTCGACTGTACAGCACCAGAATTGAAACATTAAATGTGTCGACAATGGACAATTTACGACAATTCCTAGTACGCATAATGACTAAGGTTTTGTCCATTAATGTGTCATTAGCGAATATTTAATAGGGACTTAACATTCAGTTTGTAGCTCCGCTGCAAAGTTGAATTGTTTTATTGCTTATCAAAATTCAACTATGCTAATTTGGAAACTGTAACACTATTAAGCTCAATGTACCAAGCCTTTTTGGGGCGTATTTGGGCTATTTAATTATACGGCACAATTATACATATCGACGATGGTTGGTGGCAAATGTAATGGAAATATTTGGGTCAGCGACGTGTTGTTCAATGTGTGCGCTCTCATGCATTGCAAATACATAGCGTGCTTGAATGTTATAATAGCTTTGTAATATGTATAAGCGTATGCATGCGAGAAAATACATGTATACGAGTATGTGCACATATACTACTCTGTGTAAAAAGTATCGGGAATATGTCAATAAAAAGACCCGCGTAAAAGAGGTCGTTCTAATTTTTTTACTGCATGTTGGTAGCACTGTACTGATTTAGCGCGCAAAATTTGAGCGGGATCTGTCATTTAATTTGTTTTAAACTACACTTTTTGTTGGTCATAGTTTTGAGTCCTCGGCGATTTTTACAATGGAAAATATTGTTGAACAAAGAGTGTGCCTTAAATTTTGTGTTTCAAATGATATTTCATGTGGTGAATCACTAAAAATGTTGCGAAATACCTACGGCGAATCGTGTATATCGAAAACAAGGGCTTATGAATGGTATAAGGCTTTTAAAGAAGGCCGAGAAGTAGTAGTAGACTTGCCTCGTTCTGGTAGACCTTCAACCGCTACGACCAGAGAAAACATCGACAGAATCAAGAAGCTAGTGCTCGAAAATCGACGTATGAGTCTGAGAGAGTTGGCTAGTGAGGTGAACATATCTTTTAAGTCCGTCCACAACATTCTCATTGACATTTTAGGCATGAAACGCGTCGCCGCTCGACTAGTTCCAAAAGAGCTCAATTTTGTTCAAAAGCGCAGCGAAAGCATGTCGCTGAAGACATGGTTTCCCGAGCTTCTACGGATCCGACCTTTATGAAACGTATAATAACTGGCGACGAGACATGGGTTTATGAGTACGACATGCAAACAAGCCAACAGTCTTCAGAATGGCGTCTCGAAAACGAGCCGAAACCCAAAAAACCGCGGCAAAGTCGCTCCAAAATCAAGGTGATGCTGACAGTTTTTTTTGACTACCGTGGTGTGGTTCACTCCGAATTCCTTCCAGAGGGAGAAACAGTGAATAAAGAATATTATTTAGGCGTCATGAAGCGTTTGCGTGAGAGTATCCGCCGAAAACGTCCAGATTTGTGGCAACACAACTCATGGATGCTGCACCATGATAATGCACCATCACACACAGCCATTATAGTGAAAGAGTTTTTAGCGAAAAATTCAACAAAAGTTCTCGACCAAGCACCGTATTCACCTGATATGGCTCCGTCTGACTTTTTTTTATTTCCCAAGTTAAAATTACCACTTCGAGGAAAACGTTTTGAGTCGATAGAAGCCATAAAAGAAAATTCGCTGAATGAGCTAAAGGCCATACCGCAAATAGCCTATGAAAAATGTATGGAAGACTGGGTGAAGCGGTGGAGATGTTGTATTGCAAGCGATGGGGCCTACTTTGAAGGCGATAAAATAAATTTAGATGAATAATTTGTATTTTTTGTTTTATTGACAAATTCCCGATACTTAGTACACAGAATGTATATTTAATTATCTATTTTAAATCTACTGATCAAAACTTCAGGGCCCAAAGGCAGCCATAGTGGTAACAAGATTCTCTACGGCCAGAAGATATGTATTCTTTACACGTTTATGTTTACGTTATGCCTTGTTTTTAGGGTTCCGTACCCAAAGGGTAAAACGGAACCCTATTACTGAGGCTCCGCTGTCCGTCCGTCCGTCTGTCATCAGGCTGTATCTCATAAACCGTGATAGTTAGACAGTTGAAATTTTCACAGATGATGTATTTCTGTTGCTGCTATAACAACAAATACTAAAAAATAGAATAAAATAAATATTTAAGGGGGCTCCCATACAACAAACGTGATTTTTTTGCTCATTTTTGCTGGATATTTATAACGGCAACTGGTAGACGCTTGAAATATTCACAGAATATTTAGTTATTTATTTACTTTAAGAATAAATAATTAAATTAAAATAAAACAAATATTTAAGGGGGCTCCCATATAACAAACGTGTTTTTTTTTTTTTGCCGTTTTTATAGATAATGGTACAGAACACTTCGTGCGCGAGTCCGACTCGCACTTGGCCGATTTTTTTTTATTTTATTTTATTTGAATCCGATTTGTACTTAAATATACTTTTAGCTACTCTTCAGCCACAAGTCCCAAGACCTACTAGAAGAACCCACTGGTTATAATTTATGTTTATTTGTTAACAATATATTATTTATTTTATGTATTATGTTATTATTATATATTTGACTGACTGACTTTGACGAGCTCGGTGGCTCAGTCGTGAATGACGCGACTTTGACACCAACGCTCGTGGTTTCGAACAAACTGTCTTACAGTTATTCTACTGTTTGTTGTTCGTCTGTCTTTTTGTGCTTGAGGAAATCATAAATGAAAACCTAGGAACGAATAATATAGCAGGTGACGGAGAATCGAGAAATTTGGCTTTACAGAGTGACCTCTACGAGAGGTCGCTCCTTGCCAAATTTCTTGATTTATACTACAAATAAGTCGAATCGTTATTTAGTGTTGGTATCTAAACCACATTTGGAGATAGTCGAAGATCGTTTATAGATCGACGGTAAACATTTTACATCAGGTGCGTCATACGCTTGTAATACTTCTCACATTGTACACAAAAAAGAATTTGAGGAGCCAAAGACTTATATCATTCTCAACCGGTGTTTTTTATAGTTATTCAAATTCGGGTTTGAAACTTTCAAGCTTGAATCTGGCAATTCAAGACGCCCATTTTAAATCTCTGAAGAGTTCCGTCACATTGTTTTTCAAATTATTAATAGCAACTAAGATGATCAAGCTGATGCTTAATTAGCTTAACTCAGTTAAGTTACGATGCACCTACTATAAAAAGTCTACTCAGAAAATTGAATGCAAATAGCTACATATACATACTGTCCTCCCGAATAGAATGTCTTAGGAAATCTTGAAATGAATCACATGTACTGTAATATATTCGCTTTTATAAGTCTATTTAGAAGATGTATTTGGAAAATATAAGTAAATACTTACGTTCACGATTTTTTTATGGCTGGCGGCGTTGCAGACATTGACTATGACTAAGCAAGGGATAGAAAGAGTTATTCCGTAACCGACGCTACGTGAAACTACTGACAAGTTACTGTGATATTACCTCAACTATAGCACTCGTAGAAACATAGACTGCAATTACTTCATTGCCATTTGAAGGAAATATTCCGGTAGCTTATATAATAAGAACGTAAGAGGTCTCCTAATATAGGTTTCTTTTAACTTAACAGGAGACTCATAACCCCCGTAGGTACTTGTAGTTAAATAAATATTTTTTTAATATTTGAACCTGAATTTTATGACTTATCATACAAAAAAATCAATTTGTTGTTGCTGAATTTTTTGATATAAGTTGAAATCAGTCCAAAAGTAAAAGAACTCCTAAGCTAGCATTTTATAATGGACAACACGACTTACGTAGTTAGCTTTGGATTAAACCACCCAAAAAACTAAATAATAAAAAATATAAACATCACGCGTCGATTTTAGCACCGCTTAGCGCCGCCGTTGGGGCGTTTAAACGTTGGGATATATTTCATTTTATCCTTTGACGTCAGTGGATTGTTATGAAAACAGGAGTTTGTGAGTTTCCGGCCCATTCAGGGGAAGGAAACATCGGAAAAATTTATTAAATACGGGCGAAAATCCCAAAGGCTCGGCCTTGTCGTTACGAATATTGTAAAAGAGGGTGTATGTAAAATGAGGGTGTTACATGCAAGATTTTTGTTTTATGTGATTTGGCTTTGCTGTGATGCTATGAATTGAATTTTAGCTGCCGACTTTGTGAATTTTCCTCGTGTAGTAAGAAAAATGCTTAAGCAATTTCTTTGGCATCTTTACTTACAATAGTGACTGTGTGTGGAGTATTGGGGGCTGAACTTTATTGAATGATGGGTTGAATGTTGTTTGTTACATGTTATCATGTTCTTATACCACTAGAGTGGAAACAACCCACCAGTGGAATAGAGTGGTATGTGAAACTGGGACTAAACAATTTGATTGACTTTTGTGGATAATAGACAGACGATAAACATATTGGGCTTGATGGGAGACCTTCCGCCTGGCGGGTCAGCCAATGTGACTCCGTAGTACCAACGTACGTAGTAACTACGTAGTACCAACTGCGCATATGCCTACAACCGCTATCCGTCTTTGTTGCTGCGTCAATAGTCTTTTCCACGCCTCTTTTTCTTTTCCCTTCTAACTCCTCTTCCTCCCTAATAATCTCTTTTCGCAATAAAATGGCAGCACATCATACATACACAGGATCTACAGCGGAATCTCTTCCACCAATAACAAACTTTTTGAGGTGGAATTCGTTAACATCCGCAGCCTCCATTCTAACCTCAATGCCGTCCATTATCAGCTCGAGACGACTAAACCCGCGTTACTCTTCCTCACGGAGACACAAATAAGCTGCCTCGCTGACAGCATACTTACACTACCATGGCTATGTACTGGAAGAATCTTTCCGGTACCGGTGTATGCTTGTTTGCTAGAGCGGATGTTTGCTGTCGCCTTCTCTGTCCGCCCTCTGGTTGCTCGTAAACCTGGGCTCTATGAACCGAATTTACATGTGCCTTTATCGTTCCCATTCTGGAGATACCGAGACTCTTTGAATACCTGAATCGAGCAATTAACGAAGCTCAGAAGCTGTTCCCTTATCCCTTATAAAATATAATTCTGGGGGACTTTCGTACCCACCATGAGACCTGGCACAATTCCTTCAGAACTAACCACGCAGGGCGAGCCACGCATGCCCTCGCTCTCACGCATGATCTAATACAACTAGTAAACCAACCCACTAGGATACTTGGTATTGTTGGTCAAGTGCCCTCGTTACTAGACCTTCTGCTGACGAATAACTCGGTCGGATATGTGGTGCAGGTGCGTGCTTTACTTGGATCCTCCAATTATTGTTTAGTTCGTGCCACAGTTCCTCTAGCAGCTCCGAAGTCATCAGCCGAAATGAAGAGACGGCTCTGGCATTACTTTTCGCTTCCGTTCCATGAAGGCAGCATTGCTTCGAAGGAAAAACCGGTTCGGAGAATGCGTCTGCCATAGCTAACATATCTACTACGAATGTCAGGAGTGGAGATAGATCTCGGCCCTGGTTCAATCGCGAATGCGCGGATGATGTCGAACGGAAACAAGTGGCGTATCGCGCTCGGATTTGGGCTCGGACTTGTTACAACCCTCGCTTAAAGTCCCTCAAAGCGACCTATAACAAAGCCACCAAGGAATGTGAGAGGGCTTACATAAGAGCTGTCCTGCAACGGGTTGCGCGGATTGGTCGGGAACTGGTATCCCATCCACTGGTATCGGGAAGTCATGGCTACTGGCGCTTGGCCAAATCTGTGCAATCTAATTTCTGTCATTCTGCACTGCCACCTTTATGATATCCGGACGGGACACTCGCCCACCAGGCGCAGGTGAAAGCCAATCTTGTCTCCCACTCTCCCTCGAACCTCCAACTCCCTTGTGACCTCTTCAGCTGCGTATGGATATTTGTAACTGGACTATTCTCTGCCGTATCTATCATGGGGAATGTTCTAAGGCGCTTTTTGACTCCTTCTCCCTTCCTCCCCCTGAACATTCGCGCTGGGCTGAGATCATATCTACATAGAGTTTGGTTGCTTACCTTCCGTACTAAGAAGTTCGGTTCTGTCGAACTAACAAAATGTGGAACTCGCTTCCGGCGCATGTGTTCCCCACTTTTTATAATCCCGGGTCTTTCAGACGAGGTGTGAAGAGCTTTCCAACTAGGCGCAATGAATACATTTTGGCAGGTCACATTAAAAAAATATATATACAAAAATATTATAATATATAAGAATGCGATTTTATTTAATACAAATGCTTTCTCGTACATCAACCAGACCTTTCTAAGGCCTTCGAGTGTCTTTCGAAATATAATTTCTTGGATGTGGGGATTCCCTCGCGATGTTTTCCTTCACCATCGAGAAAATGATAATTAACAAAATGTACATAAATTCAAAACACGAATTTAGCGGTACATTGGTACGAGGGTCATTTGAAAAGTTCTTAGCCTAACATGGTTAAAGTCATTGGTTTTTTTATAACTACCCTCATTTTGTAGTTACATTATTTAATAACAAGTATGCACAGTTTAGTTTATTCACAGTAATTCTTTGTTCGTTTACACGTGATACCGTAAGTCAAGTCAGAGCTATTTTTGAAAATGGATAAAATTGAACATCGTGCAGTGATAAAATACCTGAATTTGAAAGGTTTAACTCCAAACGCTATACATAAGGCATGTCTGCTACTTTAGGTGAGTCCGCTCCTTCATATGCGATTGTTAAAAACTGGGTGGCAGAGTTTAAACGTGGTCGTGAGACTATTCAAGATGAGCCCCGTAGTGGCCGGCCTTCGACTGCTTCCACTGATCAAAACAAAGAAAAAATCTGTGATTTAATTTTATCTGATCGAAGATTGACTGTCGAGGAGATAGCTTAGACTGTAGGCATCTCATCTGAGCGAACACATCATATAATTACTACTGAACTTGGATTCTCTAAGGTGTCTGCGCGGTGGGTACCGCGACTGCTTTCAGTTGAACAAAAACGCAACCGACTCACAACTTCTCGCGACTGTTTAGAGTTATATGAAGCTGACCCAATAGAATTTGTTGAAAGATTTATAACCATGGATGAAACCTGGATTCGCCACAATACACCCGAGACAAAAGAACAGTCGAAACAATGGAAAAGAGCAGGATCGCCCACCCCAAAGAAGGCAAAGGTGGTTTTATGGTATAAAAAGGGTGAAACAATAAACTCCGATTACTATTGCAACCTGTTGCGTCGTTTGAGAGAAGAAATCAAAGAAAAACGTCCAGGTTTATTGAGAAGAAAAGTCTTGTTTCATCAGGACAATGCGCGCGTTAACACCTCTGTGCAATCCATGGCAGAAATCCATCAATGTAGCTTCGAATTGTTACCTCATCCCCCATATTCACCGGATTTAGCACCGTGCGACTTTTATTTATTCCCAAAGCTGAAAAAATTTTTAGGTGGTAAATATTTTTTTACAAACGAAGAGGTCAAACCCGCCGTGGAGTTAGACGAAGATTTTTTTAAAACGGGTATCGAAGCCTTACCGGGTCGATGGAAAAAGTGCTTTGAGCTCGGAGGAGAATATGTTGAAAAATAAAAATGAACTCAAAATCGTGTAGTTTCATTAAGTATGTTAGGCTAAGAACTTTTCAAATGACCCTCGTACATATATCTGTTTGTCTGTGTATATCTATATTATCTGTTCACAGCCAGTCAGCAAAACATACTGTAATGACATTTAGCAAAGAGGTGGCCTAAAATTTGAAAATGAAATACATATAATGATATCCCTATGCGTGCGAAGTCGTGGACAGAAGCTAGTTAAAAATAAAATAAATTATCATCAAGATTAGGTCAGTCATACGGTTTGAACAAAATCGAATTAAAATTTCGTTTCCCTCTTTTATGCTTCGTAAAAAGACTAAAAAATCCCCCTTCTAGAGTTTCCAGTGTGATTATCTCAAATAGATGTAATTAATTTGACGTGGCCCCGGTTGGTCCTTAATTACGGAGGGCCAAATTAAGACGCCTCCGGCAAAATTATCTAAGACATTTTCACTGTTTGCCATAGACAAGTCGGTGCCATGGACGCCGTTTTTAATATTAAATCATATATTTTATATAATATTTTATTCATAAAATCATATACCGGAAAACACAACAATTTAGTAATTATTTTAATACAGTTAGTTACATAATGAATATTTATCCATACTTTCTATCTTCACACTAAGTTCCCTGCGGGGTAGGTAGACAGGCCCGAGCGCCACATGATTAGGTCCTTACACTTGCGTACTTAACACTCGTGGCTCTTCATATGCACCCTCACCGGTTTCTAGCACTCCTGATCTCACCATATGATAAAACATAAAATCCATATAATACCAATAAAATTAATAATTCACAAAGTCTATGTAATCTTAGACATTTTGAATTATCAAGTTTGTATAGAAATAATTGAGGAAGTATGTTTTTGTAAAAAAGCAACATAAATTTTGAATTTACTGCTTTCGTCCTTTAATTTCGTCTACATGTTAGAAAGAAAGATTACATTCATTTACGTTCAATGATGCTTATTCTAGGCAAAAGGAGGTAACTACATATGTGCCTGCACTGGTATTATCGTCCTTCTTTACTCCATATTACAGTACCATCATGTCACCGAGAAGATCCATTGGTATCGCTCTCATTTCATATAATAATTAACGCAATCATTTTATCTATCTATCTGCATCTCATGTTCCATGCACTCAGTACTCAGCTCTTCCCGTCTAAGCGCTGCGTGGTGGATGGCAGTCTCCTTCGCATGCACTAGGGATCACTGCGTATCACCTATGAGGCGCATTATAACTTAGGACTTAGGACGCTACATAGCTTGAAAATTCAGTTTCGGTTCAGAATTACTATCCATAGGATCTCTGTCTATACTATGGATAGTAATTCTTCACTACATGATCCCGTAAAGAATTATATAAAGTAATTAGGTAAAGGAAATTCGAACGCGGGCAATTGAATACACTGGACATGTACAATGCCACTTTTATGGTAAATCTACATATATAAATATTGCCATATGTATAGAAAACCGTCACTTGAGGACGGACAGGACAACGTTTACATGAATGATTATTATTGGGAAAACCACAGACAAAGTAAAAAATTGTAATAATTCTTTTGTATGATATTCACAAGAAAATAAATTTTGATTCAGTTTAACAGATCTACTGTGATATGTTTCCATAACAATAACAAATTCTGCATTGAAATTGAATTGATATTTTGTGAGAAAGATTTGAATTGAAAGCGATATTTCAACGTATTATTGATGGACATTATATTGCAACGATTGAATTGTTTTTTTTTAATACAACGTTGGGAGGCATACAAGCATACGGCCCACCTGATGTAAAGTGGTTACCGTAGCCTATGAACGCTCGTAATACATTAAGTATAACTCGCGCGATGCCACCTCTGCTGCTAACACAGCAACTCCTTAGAAGCTAACTGATGACCTCACTCACGCGCAGGAACACAACAACCCTTTAATGCGTCCTACCTCTCATGAAAACACCCAGACCATGACAAACATATATGTTCATGCACATAAATGTTTGTCCTATGTGGGAATCGAACCCACGGGCGTCAGTGACAAAGTCGCGTTATTAACCGCTGTGCCACCGAGCTCGGAAATATGAAGCGGCTATTTTTTTTATACCACTAAGGTGGCAAACAAGCGTACGGCCTGCCTGATGGTAAGCAGTTACCGTAGCCTATGGGCATTTGCAACACCAGGGGTGCCACTCTTGCGTTGCCGACCCTGTAAGAACCTCTTCACGCCTTTCTTGAAGAACCCCATACTGTAGTCCCTAGGGAAAACCTCGGCAAGGAGCTCATTCCACAACTTAATATTTCTCGGTAGAAAGCTTCTCGTGAAGCGCGACCATTGCGGTTCCAGTGTGTGCGGATGAACTCCCAGCCGCCGGCGAGCTGTGCGATTGTAAAACGAGGCTGTTGGTATAATGTCGAACTACTCCTCAGAACACAACCCATTATACAGCCGGTAGAACACGCAAAGGGAAGCAAAATCTCTTCTCTAACTCAAGGGCTCAATGCCGTGTGTGAGTCCAGGATCATCGATAATCCTCACAGCTCGTCTCTGTATCGAGTCACAAGGTCCTAGCTGGTATCCAGGTGCTCCCGCCCAAAAGTGGCTACAGTACTCCATATGCTGTCTGACTTGGAACTTATATAACATAAGCCTTTGCCCCGCGCTGAAGTACTGTTTAGCTCTGTTGAGCACACCGAGATTCTTGGACGCCAGCTTGACCTTCTCCTCCAGGTGACCTCGATACTGATCATCGCTGGAGATCTCGATACCGAGAATCCCAATGCTCTTAGTAATTGTGAGCAGCGTGTTCTGGAATTGGGGAACCACAGCAAATTGGGGTTTCTTAGCGGTGAACGTGCAAACTTGTGTCTTGGTACGGTTGAATTGGACTAGGTTCAATCGCCCCCAGTCAGATACTTTAGACAATGTACCCTCCATTTCAGACACAAGTTTATCGCGGCTTTCCTCCACAAGGGGACGAGGGATGTTAGCACGGCCTGTATAATAAGTGTCCCCGGTGCTGTCGTCCGCATAACAATGAATGCTGTCGATTGACAACATGTCATTAATGTGCAGCAGAAACAGCGCCGGGGACAATACAGCGCCCTTTGGGACGCCGGCATCAATATCCATGCTATCGGAGCAACTACCGCCTATCATGGCTTTTATACGTCTGCTGGATAAGAAGCTGGCAATCCATTTGCACAAACCCTCGGGCAGCCCGTACGATGGTAACTTCGATAGAAGACTCCGATGCCAGACCCGATCGAACGCTGCTGAACCCAGGGATGGTAGGTGGCACAGCTCCCCCGTCATTCAAAGTCGAGTTAGAGGCAAAGAGATTACCCAGTAAGTCGGCGGCTACCATCAGGTCTTTTTTAAGTTAGGTCTTCAGTATAAATTCTATCTATCTATCTATAACTTCACGCCCAATCCCTTGTGGGGTAGGCAGAGAGAACCGAGCGCCACATGACTCAATACTTACATATCTCACTCGCTTGTTTAACGTTCATTCACGCTCTTCTCATGCACGCTCGCCGGTTTCTAGGGCTCCTGACATCACCTTCTGATAGAACACGACCAATTTGATCATGGTAGGTAAGTCTTGGCCTTCCCCGGCTCCTACATCCTTCCACTTTTGCATTGTATTCTATATTATTTTTGCTTCGTCATTCTTTCATCTTGCATTCTTTCTACATGTCCGAACCAACGGAGCATGCCTCTTCTTATTTTAACACCGACGCTCTCTTTCAGACCAACTCTGTTTCTAACATCATCATTGCGAATACGATCTACAAGCCTCACGCCACAAATTTTGCGCAGCGTTCGCATTTCGACCGCGTTTATTCTACTTTCATGCTCTTTCTGCCATACCTAGCTCTCGCTTCCATAAGTTAGCGTTGGGACCAACACTGCATTGTGTATAGCGAGTTGTGCCTTCTGGCTCAGGTTTTTACTGCCAAGAAGTTTTCTCTACGCTCCATTCACACTATTCCCAGCAGTCACTCGTCTTTCCACATCTGCGGTGTATAAATTCAAGGTTTGAAATATAATTTCCTGGCTGTACGGGTGTCCCCACGATATTTGCCTTCACCGCCTTGCAAGAGATAATCAAATATGTACATAAGAAATAAATACGAAGACTATATTTTAGTGGTACATGCTTACAGATTCGAACTAACGACCAGTTGGTTAATAACTTTAGACACCATATATCTAAGCAATTACTGTTCATTATGCACAATGGTGATGGGACAAAAATTTTGAAGTCCACATGGGCTTTTCGTATGTACAGTCCATTTAAGTTTAGGTCTATGTTCACAACACCTATAATCAATGATGATATTTTTAAAATTACTCATACCAATATATACACCATTTAATGACGTGTCTTCAATGAGCAAATACGTCATTACGACACTGAGCTATTTGAATCTTGTGTGCAACTATCTGTCTATATCATCACGCCAAATCTCTTACGGGATAGGTAAAGACAACCGAGCGTCACATAATGCAGTCTAGCCACTCTTTAATATCATATCTCTCGCTCTTCCTTCCTTTTGCGAAATTCATTGTTTTTGATACTAAAAACTACGTTGTTTTTTATGCAACATCGACAGGCATACAAGCATACGGTCCAGCTGATGTAAAGCGGTTACTGTAGTGTATGAATGCTCGTAACACATTAAGTATCTTCTTACGCGTGTCACCTATGCTGTGTTAATATAGCAACTCCTTACGAGCTTACTGGTGACCTCACTGACACGCAGGAACATAACAAGCGAGTTGTTATGTGGCTGTGGTATCCCATGAGGTGGAAAAGCTGCTTTGTCGCACCCTACATCTCGTAATTATTAATTGTAAAATTTAGAGTCACTTAATTATAAAATAATGTAAACCATTTCAGGCTCACATGCAAGTTATATTAATAGGCTACGGTAACCGCTTTACATCAGGTGGGTTGTATGCTTGTATATCTCTCAAGGTTGTGTATAAAAAAATGGCGTATTGATAGCAGAAAAAATCCAAATATTCTAAACGATAGTAATACAGTGAAATTGTTGATAGTTCGGCAGTATTACACTGATGGACCAACCACTGGAATAAAGACTAGTGTAACAGAGGTATACTGGCTATTATCAGCGAGACGAGCGGACGCCCTAATCCGCATAGACGCGCGGATTAGGGCGTCCCCCGGAGGCGACGCGCACCGATCCGCCCCCGTCGGTGCGAAATCTAGGGCATGCGGCGGTGGGGGCCGCCACCCACCACGCAACGCCCATCCCAGCGGGTCGAGGAGAACTGAGTGTCGTATAGGCACATGGAATATGAGAGGTGGTCTAAAAGATAAGATGAATGAGTTAATAGATATAATGAACGTGAGATGCCTAGATGCTTTGTGTGTGTCAGAGACCAAGCGAAAGGGAAGCGACACCGAAGATCTGCCCGGTGGCATGATGGCCCTGTGGTCCGGGGTGGACCAGGACGTTCATGCCAGCGCTGGCGTAGGTGTCGTGCTTTCATCTCGCTTAGCCGCTGGTGTGAAAGATTACGATTTAGTAGGTCCAAGACTTCTATGGGTTAAGATAAAACTGGGGATTACGCGAGTGTTTTTAGTTGCAGCATATGCTCCTGTGAGCTCTGCTGATCCCCAGGAGTTCGAAAAGTTTTGGGAGACTGTAAGGGGTATTCTGGATTTGGCCGAAGCGAATGAACGGATAATTATGTATGGTGATCTGAATGGATGGGTTGGGACCAAGCGAAGCAGTTATGAGGCTGTGCTTGGTCCATACGGAGATAAGAGAGTGAACGATGCTGGTAAGTTACTTTTAGACGTATGTATGGAACGAAACCTCCTTGTGTCGAACACGCTCTTCCATCACAAGGATATTCACACTTACACATGGAGACGGAATGAACAGAAAAGTGTGATTGATTTGATTTTGATAGATGGACGTCTCCGAAAGTCGTTAATGGATACAAGAGCCTTCAGAAGTCCCACTCTTGAAACGGACCACTATCTGGTGATAAGCCGATTTGTGGGCCTTTTCAAGAAGTGGAGGCACTGGCGAGTGCGTATTCCTTTCAGAGACCTTAGAGAGAAAGAATAAGAAGTGAAAAATTGGAAGATGAAAGTGTGAGGAGTACATATGTACGTCTAGTCAGTGAAAGACTTGCGAACGCGAGTCTTTTCGACTCAGATGTAGACGAATTTTGGAAAGTTCTGAAAGAAAGTATGGTGGACAGTGCGAAAGAAGCATGTGGATGCGCAAAGAGACGTAGAACACTAAGAGGAGATGCCTGGTGGGATGCAGAGGTTCAATCCTCCGTGGAAAAAAGAGGAAAGCGTGGCTGGATTACGTATCATCTTTGCACCAGAGTGATGGTAAGAAAGAAATATACCGTCGATGCAAGAATGACTCCAAAGCTTTAGTGAAAGAGAAGCGTGAAAGTCTACATATGAGTGAGGAAGAGAAGCTGACGAAGAACTTCGAGGCAAATACTAAACTCTTCTGGAGAGAGGTAAAGAAGTCTCGAAGTGATTCATCAGCATCCAGAATGGACAAGATAAGATGTAAAGCTGGTGGCATTCTTGCTAACACTCAGGAAGTGTTACAACGGTGGAGTGAATATTTTAGAGAAATGTATGATTATGTCCATGACGCTGGCATTGTGAATGAGTCTGTGATTGACTCGGCAGTGCCAGCGTACCATGAAGACATTACTATGGATGAGATTGAATGGTCGATACGAAGTTTGAAAGATGGAAAGTCAGCGGGAATCGATATGGTAACAGCTGAGATGATCAAGCTAGGTGGTACCTTCTTTTTTTTTTGTGACGCGGGGAGAAATGCGTTAGGCACACCACCGGTGAAGCCTGGGTGGCCTGCGGTGGTAGTGTGGGACTCCCCGTCGGCTGCCCGACGGTATACCCACTAAAGCTAGGTGGTACCTACGTTAAGGACGCCTTCTGGTTTTTGAGCAAATTATGCTGGAGAACCGGAAGGGTCCCGAGCGATTGGAGACGCGCAGTCATCGTGCCCTTGTATAAAGGCAAGGGCTCACGTATGGACTGCGCCAACTATAGGGCCATCAGTTTGATCAGCTTAGCAGCTAAAGTGTATGGAAAAATCATTGAAAGGAGAATGAGGGTGAAATCCGATGGAATGCTTTGGGAAGCACAGGGTGGATTTCGAAGCGGCAGAGGATGTACGGATCAAGTTTTTTCACTCCGCAACATCGTAGAGAAGCATCTGGCTTTGGGCCAGAAGGTTTTCTGCGGTTTTGTGGACTTTGAGAAAGCATTTGTTAGAGTCGTGCGAAAGAATCTCTGGAACATTTTGCCCAGATATGGGGTTGACGGTGACCTACCCCGTGCTGTGCAATCCACTTATGAGGATTGTACAGCATGTGTGCGGGTGGACGGCAGCTTGTCGCCCTGGTTTGATGTCAACATTGGTGTCAGACAGGGATGCGTGCTGTCGGCTCGGCTGTTCATCCTGTATCTGGACAGTTGTCTTCAGAGAATAAGAAATATTAATGTGGGAATGCGAATGGGTGACTCAGTGATCAACTGCCTGCTTTATACATTAATAGCAGAATCACCATCCGAACTGCAAACACTAGTTACAACAATGCAAGATGATTGTATAAAGAAAGGCTTACAATTGAATGCGAAGAAAACCAAGAGAATGGTATTTGAAAGAGAGACAACCAGAACGAACACTAGGATCATGGTTGATGATGTAGTGTTGGAGCAAGTGAATGAGATTGTATATCTTGGAAGTGCTTTTAGCAGCAATGGCAGGTACACCGCTGATGTGGAGAGACGAGTGAGTGCCGGGAATAGGGTGATTGGAGCGTTGGGTAAACTTCTAGGCAGCCGAAATCTAAGCCAGAAGGCACAGCTCGCTGTACACAACGCGGTGCTAATTCCAACGCTAACTTATGGAAGTGAGAGCTGGGTATGGCAGAGAGAGCATGAAAGTAGAATAAATGCGGTCGAGATGAGAGCATTGCGCAAAATTTGTGGCATAACGCTTGCTGACCGCGTTCGTAATGAAGACGTGAGAGAAAGAGTTGGTCTAAAAGAGAGTGTCGGTGTTAAGATAAGAAAGGGCATGCTCCGTTGGTTCGGACATGTAGAAAGAATGCGGGACGAAAGAATGACGAAACAGATATACAATGCAAAAGTGGAAGGATGTAGGAGCCGAGGAAGGCCGAGACTAACCTACCATGACCAAATTGGTCGTGTTTTATCAGAAGGTGATGTCAGAAGCCCCAGGAACCGGCGAGCGTGTATGAAAAGAGCTATGAATGTCACAGAAGCGAGTGAAGTATGCAAGGACCACGTCTTATGGCGCTCGGTTCTCTCTGCCTACCCCGCAAGGGACTTGGCGTGAAGATATACATACATATACATCAGCGAGTAAACTAGAGAACAGAATTGCCATAGGCTTTGATATCACACAAGTTACACTTTCGAAATGCCACGTGTGTCTGCTCACAGATATTTGCGGCCCATTAAATAAAGCACATGGCCACCAGTGACATTACGTGCCTATGGACAGCTACATTAGTCCGAACACATAAAACTGGCCACGTAGGTAATGGCATACTCGCTGTAAATATTTCACAGGAGCAGAATGAATGGCGACGTTTTTCGTTGCGTATTCAGGTTTACGCGGACTAAGTGTACGCTCTGTTTCATCCGCAAGGCGGGAAACAGGATTGTGATACACTGAGCGTATAAGAATAATATTTTGTATTGTATTATTAACTTTAGTTGTTAATAATCTAATTAGATACAACATAAATTATAGTATATCTGTATGTAAATAGGCGAAAATGATATAAACAAATACCGTTTTAAACTCTGTTTCTTAACCAAATTTTCATTTTTATATTTTTTGTTGTTTCGTAGCTATTGACAAGCTTTGGAGTTGCCAATAAACTGATTGTGGAAGGAGCATACAAAAAAGGTTACATGCAAATTCATATCTTTGATAATGGTTTTAGTCGAATTTTTACCAAGACATCTGGGTTGACCACTAGCATTAAATGAACATGGGCATCTGAAAGGGGAGTACACAAGCTTGCTTCCTACAGGCGCCAGTCTCTTTCAATCTGTATGCTTGTTTAGCTCTAATTGTTTATGGCAGGACCTGTTATACTATTTAATTGTAGACTGTAATGAGAAAATAAATATATGGGATAAGTGTGTATCGGAACAGACTTTAAAAACGAGATATTCTCAATTCCCGTGGTTATTGTTTGTATCTCTACTTTTTCGTCAAATTGCTGTTAGTACAAATGAGTAAGTAATTTTAACCTAGATGAACGAGAACGTTTTCTATTGTGTTTTTCAGGTAGGATCTGGTAGGATAATGGAAAAACAACAACCCTCCCGGGAGTTGATTTTTGGCTACGATCTGCTTTGATGTGCCATGTCTCTTTCGCCACAGCCTCAGTAGTTAATTAGCAGGATGAACTATGCACAATTGACATTAGCTTTAATTCTCTGAATATTTATCTTCTTCTTCTTCCTACCGTTATCACGTTTCCTAATCTCTTAGAATTGGAGGAGTCTGCTACCGAAGACTACCGATTTGACCAAAATACTAATATATACATGGAGCGACTGCCGTCAGATCTCTACCTATAACTCAGAAGAAAACCCAAACCTTTCTTAGGTTAGGTTGTACGTCTTTCGAAATATATTTGGACTTGCGGGTTTCCTCAAGATGTTTGCCTCCCGAGCAAGTGACAAAAAAAATACATTCATAAATCCGAAAACAAAAATTTTATGGTACATGCCAGGATTCAAAACAAGGACCAGTTGATCAATAGGCTGGTTCTCTACTATGCTATCACTGCTCTACTCTCTAAATTTGACGAGCTCGGTGGCTCAGTCGTGAAAGACGCAACTTTGACACCAACGCTCGTGGGTTCGATTGCCACTTAAGACAAACATTTGTATGCATGCACATGGCTGTTTGTCTTGGTCTGGATGTTTTGAGAGAGGGTGCATCAAAGCAGCCCGCCTGGGGGTACCTCCGCCTCACAAGAAACCGCAGCAAAATAACAACTCACTAGAGGGTTGTTGTGTTCCTGCGTGTGAGTGAGGTCACCAGTAATCTCCTAAGGATTTGCTGTGTAAGCAAAAAAGGAGGCATCGCGCGGGTGATATATGTTACAAGCGTTAATAGGCTACGGTAATTGCTTTACATCAGGTGGACCGTATGCTTGTATGCCTCCCGATGTTGTATAAAAAATGTTATACTCCCAAAGATTATCAGGGACATGCGAGTTTTCACACTTAAAACTTGTATTACCTAACTTCACCCAGTTTATTTATATTTTAAAAGGCTATAACATGCCCCCAGAACAAAGCCTAAGTTAAAGCAAGTAAAAAGGGCACACTTAAACCTATTTGGAGAACTTTAACGCAAACAACGTTGCCCACGAAGCCGGTTCGGAACTCGAACGATCACGTTCTCGGAAATGGAATTTTAAATCCACACATTGTACTAAGCGCCGGCCGTGGCTACACGTGGGCGGAGGCTGGAGGCACACTGAATGTATTATTTATAATTAATGTATCCACAAAACCATTAAACCATGGAATGTAAGTAGATCACAATAGCCTAAAAATAATAACAGGCATAGCGCCTGCCAAAAGTAACAGATATGATAGTTATGGCAGTCGTCCGTCCCTCTTCTTTAGTACCAATAATCGCTCCAGACAACAGCCATATAATTTCCTATACATTCATTAAGTCTAATCGCTATTGCGAATGTGTAGGAAATTACTATCCCAATACCGGCCCAGATCTGCTCATGAATGTGTTGCCCATCGATATTCCAAGGAGCGGGTTACAGCGGGTATACAACATTAAATCAATCTTCTCAAAAGGGCCTCTACGCGTTGGATCTATATCCACGCGCACGCCTATCAATTAACTGGGATTAAAATTCGTTAAATGTATGTATGTACATCTTCACTCCAGGTCCCTTGCGGGGCAGGCAGAGCAAACCGACCACCATAAGACGCGATCCTTACACACTTCATTCGCTTCTCTAACATTTATAGCTCTTTTCATGTACGCTCGCCGGTTCCTGGGGCTCCTGACATCACCTTCTGATAAAACACGACCAATTTGATCATGGTAGGTTAGACTTGGTCTTCCTCGGCTCCTACATTCGCATAAACCCATGAAATAAGATTAGCATAGCGAATGTTAAACTTACCTTCATGCAGCGCATCCTACCAACTAATTAACGTGACTATGAGGAATGAAAGATAACATTTTAAGAGACGTAGGGCACGACCAAACAGCCCAACTGGGGAAGTATCTCCACCTGCAGAAAATCTCAGCCAAATAACAGTCTGAAGGGTTGGTCTGTTCTTGAGAGTGACATTAACTGGCTCCTGAGGAATTGTTGGGCAAACTTCTGGTAATGCGCGACGGATACTACTCGCATTGCAAGCGATCGAAGGCTACGGTAACTACTTTAAATATAATAGACTGTATGTTTGCTAATCTCTCGATGTCGTATAAAATATGCAGTGGGCGATGGTAAATAAGGGAGGTGTTATGGAATTTTTAGAACTAATGGCATTTTCTTAGCAGTGAATGCACCGATTTGTGTCTTCGTGAGGTCAGAGACTCCAGTGAGTAGCCAAATAATAACTCACTGGAGAATCTTAGGGGCGGGATGGTTGTGATCCTCTTCTCTTTCTTTTTCGCAAAGTTCTGATCGGGTTTTAATATTCTCATTTTTTAACGCTTTCTTATTCTTTGAGATACAGAATGGAGCTTTTTTTTCTATTATTAAATCTATCGATTATAAAATCATCTAAAATGTAACGTAACAAAATTACATTGCATTCACTGTACAAGAATTTATTATTCTGTTTTTCACACTCGGTTTCTAGAACTCCCGGTATCTCATTTTGATAAAACACGATCAATTTGGTCATGGTATCATGGTATATCCTAACACTTTCGCACTGTATATCTGTTTCGTCATTTTTTTTAACCTGCAATCTGTCTATATGCTTGAACCAATGGAGCATGCCTTTTCCTATCTTTACAAAATTTCATACATAAACTAAAAGAAATTAACGAAATAACTAAATATTGTGACATTTTATTTAAAAAATAACGAACATAAAAATAATAATATAATTAACATAATAGTATCCTAATTAAAAATACAACTACAAAATTACCTAAACTTAACTATTAATAAATATTTTAAAAAATCCGTATTTTTTTTTTATTTAGGCAAGGTGCTCATAACGCAAGCAGCGTTCCCGTGCTGGATTGCTAAGGAAATTCTTTGCGCGAGAAAGCTGTCTGCGCGGGGATCTCCAGTCGCGCGCCGCGACCCCACAGACCAAGAGCCTCGACGCTGAATGCGACAAAAATGGATATCGAGACATCTATATATGCCTAGTGATGGGTAATGGGTGAAAACCCAATTCACCCACTATGGGTTTTAACCGGGTTATTACTCATATTTGGGTTATAACCCATAATCACCCATTTTGTCGGGTGAAAATGATTTGACAATAGGCAATGAAAATTTAATTCGTATTTTTAAGTGTTAGACATACTAACGATGCATTTTATAAATGAATTAATACATTTTAGTGTAAAAAAGGAGAAATACGTTCTCAAAAACACAAAAATGGAAACTCTTAGCCATTTTCATGGTTTCTTGGCCGATTTCAATGACACACAGTTCAGTGGGTGTATTTTGACATGAAAGGACTCTTAGAGTCCGTGCAAGTTAGCTGTTCCCGCCCTTTTAATGTTGCCATACTAATAAAAATGCGAAACACCTTTTTACTGCGAAAAATATTATAATTGCAATAAGTAATATAAATGACCATTCTGATATTATGCTTGCGTAAATGTGGTTTGTCGTTATCCTTTCACGATTAAATGGCTAACGTAATAATTTTAATGAAGATTATTAATAGCGTTTTACCGATATTATAAAACAAACTTTTCCAAATTTCACCAAAAGCAAGGTCAGTAGTTGCTCAATAATTTATATGTCAATGAAACAAGCGACATAACATCGTTTTTTTTATTATAAAAAGGGAAATATAATTCTTTTTTTTTATTTTTGTAGTAAAACCATAAACTATATAACGGCAATACTCCCGATAACTAAATATATAATTTAAGAAATTATTACTTAGTAATAATTATTTTTATTAAAAACAAATATTATTAAGATTTTTCTTAGAAGAAAGTGGGTAATAAGAAGGCAAACTAGTCACCCTGTTAATACTGGTATCAAGCCCTGACGTTTTTGCAATACAGCTGTCTGTTTTGGTCCAAATGTCACCGTGTGCAAATGTGATCTGAACGGACTCTAATGACTGTCTATGGATATTTTTTTTTCTGAAATAGTTTGTAAATAAATATTCCAGAGTGATTCAAGATTATTATTATATTTATATTTTACTTATTTTTAGATATAAATTTAATTAATCTAATCATCTTCATAGCTTTAGTCCCAAAACCGATCGCAATCATGAAATTCGACCATACTTTCGCCTGAAGTACCTTTTGTTGGCACGTTGGGGGCTATCAGGGCGTGGCGTAGCAGTTGGTGACTTTGGTCTCACAATTGGTGATAGATCATATTCACATTCGTGAATATTCTCACTGAAACTGTCTTCTTGTCTATTCAACAAGTTCCAGTTATACGTTATGAACGTTAATTTCGGTGCCCTCTCTGTCTCTCTATATTATGAAATGGTACTATGCACACGCTCTGCTGCAGCAGAAGTGTACGGGGCTGTTAGAATCTAAATAAAATCTAAATAAAATACTATTACCTATTAGTAAAAATTACACAACACCTTTCTTACCCACCCATAGCATTGGGATAGTTAGTGTTATTTAAAAACCCTGGTGTACTCGACAAATAGAAGACGTAATTTAGCTAGTACTTCTGTTTTACAAGGCAATTCGACAGCACATGATGTATTGTTGCTATCATTGGGTCGAAGCGCTTGGATATTAGCTTAGACTTTGTAAGTCTGTTTCAAGATAAGCTGTGAGAATTGTTAATGTTTTCAAGCTTACACAGTATATTGAGTACTTAAGTTTAAGGAGATAATTTGCCATTGTGCAACGAGCTGGATTTCGAGTTGTTGTTCGATAGATACCTACAGCCTCCTTTGACAAATGCACTAATCATAGACACAGAATTCCTCTTTACGTACAAAGTCATTGTTTATGGAATTAACTATCTGCTGAGGTTTTTTCCCAATAAATAGATTTTTGATGAACCCAATTTAGAGTTAATCAAAAAAGGCGCCATGGGACAGCGCGAATGGTCTTCGTATTGCAAGCATCTGTTGAGGCTATGCGCAGTGTTATAGTATACCTTTTTTGTATAATTACTTATCTTTTACAAAAAAAATACTATTTAATCTATCTATAAATTTATAAGTTCATGTTATATGCCTTGTGGAGTAGGCAGAGAGAACTGAGTACCACATGATTCGTTCCTTAAACACCTCACTCGCTTCTTTAAGATTCATAGCTCGTCTCATGCACGCTCACCGGTTTCTAAGGTTATCGGGTGTATATTTAGTCTATTCTTTCTATAGACAACAATTCTATAAAATGTGAAATTTTAAACATAAAATGCAAATTTTTTAATAATTTTACATTTATCGCCACAAACACTATTCCCACCCAAAGTATTAGGGTTTTCTAGAACAATAACCTCAAAATTCCCATGTAGTGAGTGATACTTTGTCAATTTTGTCATCGTAAATGAGACTCAGGCAAGATGTTAAAAATAGTCATTCATTTATTATATTATACTTGTATTATTTACAGAAATTTCAATTTAATTAATGTCTTCTTGAACCAAGACAGTGAAAAAGGTTGAATTAAATTTGTTAGCAGGCTTCCCTGAAAGTTCCGGGATTGTTTCAGAATTGAACGAAAACTTACCGACTGTCGGTTCATTTAGCTGAATGAGCTGCGTCTCTCTTGTCGAACTATGCAGACGGTAACTATTTATAGAGTAGCATAAATTTGAGTTTTGTTTTCCATATATCAGTTAAGATTTCCTTTGGGCATTTTTGTCATCTAGTTGAATAGGTTATAAAAATATTACTAAATTGAATAAGTTCTGATTTTTTTGTATTGATAAAGTACTATTTATTTGTATGCATAGTCTTTAGAGGCAAATCTAATGTTACCTGCCGGCAAAGTGATATTTTCATAATTAATTCAAGGTTACTTCTACATATTTCCTTTGTATTTTTTACATATACGGAATACATTGAAGGTATTGGAACCTTTTCTTTGCTGTGAGGTGTATTTTATTTAGATATTCTGGTAAACAGTTTTAGGTAGAGAACGCAAGAGACACAAAGAAAATGTGAAAGTTTGAATTAATTTAGAAGACATCACTATGCAAGGAGATGACTTTGGATACCAACAAAACGATATAGACTCAGCTCTTTGCCCCTCGGTATGTCTGTATGGACAGACAGACGGATACACATTCTGTCATACATCTTAAGAATCGTAATAGGTAGGCAATTGATTCTTTTTTTATACAACGTCGGGAGGCATTCAAGCATACAGCCCACCGGATGTAAAGCAGTTACCGTAGCCTATCAAATTCATATAATTTCTAAGGCCGCTATTACAACAAATAAAAATAATTAAGTTTAGATTAAAGAGGGACGACCCTACACTGGTAACGTGGTTTTTTCGGCGTATTATTTTTACACGATGATATGGTACCGCGAATCCGACCGCACTTGGCCCATGTTCTACCTTTCCTGTCTAAAATTTTTAACGCTGCTATCCATATACAACTTTCTGACCACATGCACAAACAGAAACTTTTCGATTATATTCAGTCTGAATGCAGACAAGGTAATATTAACAATAAATTAACCAGAGTTCTGATATTGTTTTCAAACGTTGTTCATGCAATGCAATCTCAAGAGAGATATATAAACGGACATGTTCAAGCATACAAATGTTTGTTCTGTGTGGCAGTTGAATCCACGAGCGTTGGTGTCCAATAGCGCTACGAACCACTACGCCACGGAGATCACCAATAAAATTCTTTGAGTAAATTGTGAGTGTGTAAATTATTTGAGAGTGTGAATGTAAATTCACCTAAGTACAGGATTTAAATAAAATTATACATACAGAAAAATGCAGACCTCCTAAAAAGTCTACGTATTAGAAATGAACTAAAAATAATGAAATGAAAATAAATTAAAAAAAAAACCCCTACTGCACTGAACTTAGCAGAATGAGCTGTGTTCAGCTGACACATTGAGATGAATAACATTTTCGTAAGTAAATGGTTAGCTGTAAGTGTTCCGGTATCAACATGGCAAGGGCACGATCAAAGGGCACGATAAAAAACACCTCGAATATCTCCAATACATTTAATTAACGAAAAAACATGTTGTATAACCTCACTGTCTCAAACAAGTAAACAGGAAACTAATGACAACAAAAGCAATAAAAGCAGACAAGAGCCAAATCAGTGTCATGAAAAAATCACCAATTCGGCGATAGATGTCGCTACGTGTATAAATAAATCAACTATTTACATAATTGGTGATGAACAAGTACGTGGATTAGCAGCTGAAATGACGAAAAATAGGAAAGATAAGTGGAACGATTTATATAATGTATATGGATTAGTTAAGCCGTTCGCATCCAGCTCCGAGATTTTAAAAAACTGTAATTTTGTTACTGAGTCAAACGATATTGTTGTGGTAAGTGTAGGGACTAATGACACAGACCCGTACCGGCTATTGTCTAACCTATGCAATATGTTGCATCAATTAAAAAAGTGTACAGTTTTTGTGTTAAATGTCTCTAATAACCGCTATCTTAATGTAAAAATGTTAAATACACAATTGAAACGAATAGTAGAAAATTATGATAATTGTAAATATTTAGATATTAATTATGAATATTATATGAATAATGACATTTTCCAGAGCCACATAGAAACTATATCATTTAAAATAAATATTGAAATTGATTTAATAAAATATAATGAATTATTTATTAATAACTGGTCAAATATTGTAAAAACTAGATGTTTAAAAAATGATATAAAAAATAGCACTCAAAGCATAAGCGCACAAACATATAGGAAGGGCACCATTCCTTATTATTTCAAATTTCGGACTAAACAGAGTTGTGAACTAGTTAATGCTTCGACGACAGCGGCAACACAACAAGTAACTGCAGATGTTACTCAAAAAGGTAGAAGTCTTTTTCGTTCCCAATAAACCTAAATCATATATCACACTTTTTCATCAAAATATACAGGGTGTTTTGAGCAAGTTAGATAATATGGAACTTGCCTTGGAGGAATTATCTACGAAAAATAAGTTAGTAGACATTGTATGCTTAACTGAAACTTTTATCAAGAGTGGTTGTGAATCGAATTTAATTTTGAAAAATTACAATTTAGTGTCAGCCTTCTCTCGCAAACATCAGCGCAGAGGCGGTGCATGTATACTTGTGCACAAGCGATTTGATTGTAAACAATTATCGATTTGTCCTGATGCGATAATTAATCGTTTTGAATATTGCATCGCTGAAATATCCTCCTTAGATCTCATAGTAGTATGTCTATACAGAGTACCCAAATTTTCAACTTATGCTAAAGATGTTCAGTTTTTTATAACTAAATTAGAGGAACTCTTACAAAATTTGTTTAAGAGACGAGGAAAGAAAAAAGTTATATTATGCGGTGATTGGAACATAAACTTATTAAAAAATGATAAATATTCCAAGGAACTTAATTCATTGTTATTAAACTTTAATATTCAACAACATATTGTTAAACCTACAAGAAACTTGTCTTGTATTGATCTAATTGCTAGTAATATTGAGGATGTCAAATCTGATACTCATTTCTTGGCGTTATCTGACCATGAAACCGCTCAAACCATTACATTTTTGATAAATGAAAATAACCACACATTGAAAAAAGCTTCTTACTGGTTTGAAAGAAAACGAGATATATGTCAAAGTAACATTAATAAATTTATAGATTGTATGGCGGCTCTAACATTTCAAGAAGTTTTTGAGGAAACGGACACTAATAAAGCTTTTAATATCTTTCATAACATTGTAACTCTATTTTATGATTTATGTTTCCCAATAATTACTATAAAAAGAGTAAATAAGTCAATAAAAAATAAGTGGATAAATAAGAGTCTAAGACAATGCACCGTGAAAAAAAGAACACTTTACATAAAATACAGATTATGTAAATCAAATAAAGGCATCAATAAAAAAAAATACAAAGATTACTCAAATATACTTAAAAAATGTATTCATAAAGCACAAAGAATAGATAATACTAACTACATTAAAAAAGCGTGGAATAAATGTAAAGCATCTTGGGATGTTATAAAGCAAAACGTTAATGTGACCTCAGTAAATAAAATTATAGATTCGATTAAACTAAAAGATGGGAAATTACAATCTAGACCTTTAAAAATAGCTGAATCATTTAATGATCTTTTTATAAATATAGCAGATACCTTAAAAAATAAAGACAATATGAAACGAATATCGGACAGCAACAAATATAGCACTAATCCTCACCTACCCAGTAATAATAATACGATATTTTTATCTCCAACTAATCCATTTGAAGTGTATAAGGTAATCAACTCACTTAAGAACTCAAACGCGACAGGATATGATAATTTAAGTACCTTCTTACTAAAAAAATGTGCAACTCAGTTATCAGCTCCTTTAAGTCATATAATTAATTTATCATTTGAAGAAGGAATGTTCCCGACTCGTTTAAAAAAATCCATAGTTAAACCATTATTTAAAAAAGGTGATAGGGAGGACATTAATAACTACCGACCCATAACTCTGGTACCAGTTATTTCGAAAATATTTGAAAGAATCATGGCAGACAGAATGAATAAATTCTTAAATGCTTTCAAATTATTATCAAATCAACAATTTGGCTTCAGAAAAGGCAGTTCGACAACGCTGGCATGTTTTAACCTTATTAGAGCTGTCACTGAAAGTCTTAACAATGGTAACCGTGTAGTATCTGTCTTTCTGGACATGAGCAGGGCTTTTGACTGCGTATGTCATAAAACCTTACTTGCGAAATTATACCGGTATGGAATACGGGGAAAAGCTCATGATTGGCTTTCATCCTACTTACATGATCGTCGGCAATGTGTAGAGATATCGAAAATAGAGAAATTATATCTATGTAATTATAGATCGAATTATTGTCTCAATAAATTTGGGGTTCCACAGGGAAGCGTACTTGGACCTCTGTTATTCATGATATATATAAATGATCTCCCTATGGTGCATGATGATAACTGTATTCTTTTCGCTGACGACACTACTCTTATCATAGAAGAAAAAACAAAAAAAAAGTTCGAATTAGAAAACAAAATTACTAAATCAATACTAACGACTGTAAATTGGTTAAATATAAATAATTTAAGTATTAATCTAAATAAAACAAATTTAATGGAATTTTTGACAATAGTAAACCACTTAACATTAAAAGTTCATTTAATAATTCTACAATAAAAAATGTTGATCATGCAGAGTTTCTAGGTATAACTATAGACAAATATTGTAACTGGAAGCCACATATAGAGAAATTATGTGCCAAACTTGATAGGTTTGTCTTTGTAATAAGACGTTTAAGAAAGACCATCGGAAAAGAATCAGCTCTTCTTGCATATCATGGCTACGTGGCGTCTCTCTTGCGATACGGAGTTATACTATGGGGCAACTCAGTGAAAAGTGACGTTATATTTAGGGTACAAAAAAAATGTGTTAGAGCAATATCTAATGCTCACTTCATGGACAGCTGTAAACAACTATTTAAATTCAACAAAATACTTCCTTTACCTTGCATTTATATATTAGAATTGTGTATCTTCGTTAGCAAGCATCCGTCGTTATTTGAAAAACGCATTGCCACATTAAGTCATAGTTGTAGATACAAAAATAAGCTATGTGTACCGGGACAGCGCTTAGCTCTGTTTAGCAAGGGTGCTTACTGCACGGCAATACGAATATATAACCACCTGCCTGAAATTTTAAAAGATAAAAATCGAACCTGCTTTAAAAGAAACCTCTTCCGGCTGCTACTGGACAAATGTTATTATTCAGTGGATGAATTTATGAATGATACGAGTATTAAAAGTTATTTTAATAACATATTATAATTTTAATCACAAAATATTGTACGCACTTATTGATCCTAATTTTATTGATGCGTTTTTGATTTGTTTTATATCATAAATTTTACTCATTTAATGCAAAATAAATGTCAGTTCCTTAGTTTATAATCAATGTAATATTTGCATGCTGCTGTTAGTGGCAGAATAAGAACGGACTATGTATAATTGTTAATGACATCAATTTAATTGTACCTTATTCATGCAAATAAAGTTAATCTAATCTAATCTAATCTAATCTAATCTAATCTAATCTAATCAAATTTTAGAAGTTGAAGAAGAAGCAATTTATGACTAGCTCGGTGGCTCAGTCGTGAATGACGCGACTTTAACACCAACGCTCGTGGGTTCGATTCCCACACAAGGCAAACATTTGTGTGCATGAACATGTCTGTTTGTCTTGGTCTGGATGTTTTAAGAGAGGTAGGACGCATCAAAGCAGCCCGTCTGGGGAAGTACCTCCACCTCACAGAAAATCGCAGCCAAATAACAACTCCCTAGAGGGTTGTTGTATTCCTGTGTGTTAGTGAGGTCACCAGTAAGCTCTCAGGAGTTGCTGTGTAAGCAGCAGAGGAGGCATCGCGCGAGTGATACTTAATATATTATAAGTGTTAATAGGCTACGGTAACAGCTTTGCATCAGGTGGGCCGTATGCTTGAATGCCTCCCGACATTGTATAAAAAAAAAGCATGCGATGTATGTAAGGATTCCGTTTTCTCTGCTTAACCCGTAAGTGTCTTGGCTCACACCAGGTATACCGACATAGATATCCTTGCACATAATAACCATATAACCTGTAAACATAGCTGTAAAAGTGGTAAATAAATAAATAAATCACAGGTTTTGAACACTGGCTACTGTGAAAGTAAATCGATATTTATTATGCAATTTCAGAATGTGGTTATCATCATTTCAGCCCATGTTAGTTCATCGCTGAACATAGGCGTCTTATTTAAACAGCCCCTTGCCTCTATCCTGAGCCACCTCCATCAATCGACTCCCTACAGATCTTTTGAGGTCACCTTTCAATCTAGTGGAGGGCCGTCTCACACTGCAAGTACCGGTACGGGGACGCCATCTGAGAAACTTTTTTCTCCTGCGGTTGTCGGTTCGAACATGCAAAGTGGCCGGCCTGCTGCGACTTCTGTTTGCTTATCCTTTGAGCTATGTCAGTTACTTTAATTATACTGTGGATAACCTTATTTCTTATTCTATCATGCAGGAAAACTCCAAGCATAATTTCCTTAGCACGCTGAGTGACCTTGAGCTTTCCCATACGACCCGCAGTGAAGGACGACGTCTCTAGTCGAGATGTAGGTATACAAGGTACTCTAGTCTAAACTATGATTTACCCTTATCCGCATAATATGTTACTTATAATACACTTGTACATACATCCAGGATGTAATTCGTAATGAAAATTGTAAAAGATTTTCATGAATGCAGATGGTACTTAATTGGTTTTCAGTATGTCTTCATTACTTTGAATACTTAATTATGTCAATATGTCGTATTCTGATAATTCAGTCGTTCATTTAATCAATCAGCTCAAATGGGAAGTACCCATTGCCGGTGTCCCGCAGGGTCACGTGCTTTCGCCAATTTTGTTCTCAATATTTATTAACAAATTTTCAACACAACACGTATTCATCCTTTGTTTGATCATTTAAGAAAAAAAGTTGGTCTGAAAGAAAGTGTCGGTGTTAAGATAAATGATCATATCATATAATGATCCATTGGTTTAGACATATAAAAAAATGTAGGATATAAGAATGTCGATACAACGCAAAAGTGAACAGATGTAGGAGCCGAGAAAGACCAAGACTCTCCTACCATGACCAAATTGGTTGTGTTTTATCAGAGGGTGATGTCAAGAGACCTAGGAACCGGTGAGAGTGCATGAAAGGAGTTATACATTTTAAAGAAGCGAGTGAGGTGTGTAAGGACCGCGTCTTATGCCACTCGGTTCTCCCTAATTCTGCAATTTGGTGAAACTAGACAACCAGACAGTCTATTACAAACAGACAATAGCATTTTGCCAACTCTAAAACATAATGAGATTTTTATACCCTTCTCTGCGAGCGCTGTATTTTTTGGTCTTCATATAAACTAAAAAACATTTATACAAACAAACAAACAAGTCTGTGGACAGTTGTAATGCCAGGGATGTCCATGAGCTTTACTTTTCTACTAAAATATAATTTACTAGTACTAGGGGAGCTGGGCCTGCGGCGCATTGGCAGAACTGCTTTTGCACAATAAGTAAATAACAGCAAGCTGCGTAAGCAGAGCTGCTAACCCTAACCCTAACCCTAATGGTATGTACAAGAATATGATGAGTCTGTTGCCCCTAGACGGCGATAGTGATCGTGTTGTTGTTTTTCAGTGTTCGCCATACGCGCTCCAATTGACTTTGTATTGGAACGGTTTTTGGGGCGATAACATCACTTATCGATATCCGTTATTGAGCTAATCGAAATTTAATCTATTATAGGGGAATCTACAATACTTAGGGTACATTCACGTCGAACAATCAGCTCTCTAGCTTCAAAACTGAAGGATTACTACGTGTAACAGTCGAAAACCGCAAAACTGCAAAAAAGACAATTTTCTGGGTTATAAAGCTTCGCTTGCTAACGCAGCTCTGCAACAAGCTCTTATTCTTCCCTTATTTACGCGTGCTAGTAGGCTTGAATGTCTCCTTAATAATAGCACCAGCGTCATAGTTTGCTTACGATAATATGAACACATTTTTGCCTAGTATTCTCTTCTCAAATAATTAAAACCATTGAGCAGCAGAGAAACCTACGTACATCATTATAGTAGAGCACTTTGTGAACAAATTTTCCTACTTAATTGAATATAAAATCTTAATTTAATGCTTATAATTAAAGTTTACTTACCCTTCTGAGACAGCGCGGACTTAAAATAATTTAAGAAATCATCCCGATAAGCCAGCCGCCGAGACAAACGGCTTAAGATTCCGCACAATGAGTGCGAATCATTAATTTTAGAGATCCCCAGATAGCCTGACCCTACACTGTATCCACTGAACTATTTGTCACCGAGAATTATGTAGTTCAAGTTCGCCACGCAGGGCTTAGCCCATCGTACTCTATAAATTAATTGCTTTCTCTAGATCAAAAGATTTACATCATAACTTGATTAATGATGTTACAGATAGTCAAATGGCTTTATTTGCTTTATATCGTGAAATAAAAATGTCTGTGTTATTTACTTTCTTTATTAACTACATCGTGGGGCAAATGAGCATATGGCCCGCCTGATGATATAAAGAAGATGAGATATAATCAGATCTCTAGCCCTGCCTTGAATCCTTTATATACATTATGTACTCAAAGGGTTGAAGACCAGATAATATCTCCAGGAACTCAAACTGTCACCTTGGAATATATTCCTATCACCCTTTTATCTTTATTTTGTCATTATCATCGTTCATAATTCGTCATACAGTATATAGAAATACTATTTAATTTATATTTAATACCATTGCTTGCAGTGTTGCATAGATGATTTCAAGAATATGGATAGTGCATACATTTTCTTTACTTTCTTTCTTTTTGGTCGGCTTTTAAGGGTCGTATCGTAATGGTGACCTAGCCTGTAACATTTCTCAATAATTAGGCTATCAAATACAAAAATATATTTTCCAGAGATTAGCCGTTTCAAATAAACAAACAAACTCTTTCACTTTATTATATTAGTATAGATGTGAGACACAAAAGCGGTCATAAAATTTGGGAGACCCTGAAGGGATGTGAACATCTAAGGCTGGTTTCATAGTTCCGCTGACCGTCAGCGCGGGTTGCAAGCGCGGATCGTAAGCGCGATGACGACCTGCACGAAACTGTGAAACGAGTTTAGTATGACGCGGTCCGCTGCCTCGGACAGTTGTGATGACACCTTTTTCAATACAGATATTAATTATTCATTACCTTATAAGCCAATCACGCGCGTATTGCCGCTGGCGCTGACCAGCAGCGCGGGTCGGTTTCATTATGAAACGATACAAGGAACTAGAAGCTCGAACCGCGACGAGTACCAACCGCGCTGGCGTAAACGTGACTATGAAACCAGCCTTACTCATATTTGGAATTGAGATGCCAAATAATCACGTAACTTTGTAGCCATTTCAGCCACTAGTTGCAGATTATTCAGTCTTACCTTTCTATCGCTTTATATATTTTCTTAGTAGCTACATCATCCCCCGAAATAACAATGACACGGTATCGGTGCTAAGTTCAAAGGCTTGTTCAACCATTTCAACATCATCAGTGTGGCACAGACCAGATGTTACGCCAGACTAAATTCATTGCCTCTACATTAGGCAGATTCATATTCATCATCAATCATTTGTTCGGGTTGCTACCAAAGTGTAAACACCCTTCTTTGTTTACTCTGGAATATATGATTTTGTATATATCGATCCATATGTCTACGAAACCTATATACGGTTTGCCTATAAATAAACTTTATGTTTCGGAAAATCTATGCGTGACCCGAGACAAAAAATCTTCTGGTAAAATATCAGTATCACTAAGTATTCAATTTACCCAACTTTTTTTTATACAACGTCGGAAGGCATACAAGCATACGGCCCACCTGATGGAAACCTGTTACCGTAGCCTATATATATATAAACGCTTGCATTAAACATTAAGTATTACTCGTCGCTACATTTACTTACAAACGATCTTGAATCTGTGTTGGTTCAAAAGTAACACGGCTAACTTGCGCTTCATAAACGCAGCTCTGAAATGCGGCGTCGTCTAACAGATGACAGCATTGGATTGCCCGCACTTGTTCCGACAGTCGTTGGGCGGAGACGTTGACAGCTGGATCAAGAATCTGAAACACAGAAAGCATTTGAGCACGGTATTCTGTGATGCAAGTTCTCCACAATGACCTGGTAACACGCTCGCATCATTATCTTGTTACTTTTTGTCTTTTTAATTTTTTGTCTGTCGGTCTATCTGTTCTACACGTATTATGCTAAAACGACTAAAATTATTTAATACAAATTCATAGCGCGATGACTTATATACTGATATAATTAATTGAGCTATATTTCACTTGGATTTTTTAAAGTAAAACTTCAATAATAAAATTTCATGCAAATGAAGCAGGCAGCTAACATATACGTTTGTAATAAAAAAAATATATGCCTCTAACTATTATTTACACATAAAATACGTAATATATAAACTTGAAAAACCGAGGTTTTGTGATAATATTCTAATATTCCAATTTCTCTAATGGAACACGATTCCAAGAAGCGGATTCTGTAATCTCCCATGATTCTCTATTCAGTGATGTTATATTGCTAATTCGCTCTAGTAACGAAAAGGCTTCTGCTTTGTGGGGCTAGAAAGGTACGAAATTTAATTACAAAAATAAATATGAAAAGCCCTCGACAGAGAAGCTTTTCTTAAAGTGAAAAATGTCAAATAACTTGGAGTACCATACGACAGTTGGTACGGAAACTAATTGTACGAGTAATTAATGCAAACGATGCCAATAAAGCGGGAATTTAAAATGTACAGGCCAAATTTTTGAGGTATCACCGAGAATCGTTTATAGTATAAAAATACGGTATAAAGTACGGAAATTTAGATTAAGATGTCATTTCTCGCATTGTAAATACGGTATTTAATAATAATTTATGATATTAACATAACTGCCGAATAACATATTGTGTGAGTGAGATTACTAGTAAGTTCCGAAGGAGTTGTTATGTTAGCAATAGGGGTAGCAACGCGTGAGTGAATCTTCCTCTATTCCAAGAAAGTAGTGCCAATTATTCCCTATTTGCCCTTTGTACTTACTTACTTTATTATATACTTTGTGTATTTTAGGGTGAGTAGACACTCAACTAATTAACACACGAGGCTCTGGTGGAAGAGAAGAAGGACGCATCAAAGCAGCCCGACTGGGGAAGTACCTCCACCTCTCAGAAAAACACACCCCTTATTTCTATGTTCCTTATGTTGGAAGCAGTCTCATGCCTCGGTAACCACTGTACATCAGGTGGCTGTATGCTTCTGTGATTCGCGACGTAGTATAAAGAAAAAAATGATAAAATATTTGTAATGAAAATTTCTGCAATTTGTATTATGGAAGTCCCCAAAAGACGAAGGACGTAGGAACCGAGAAAGGCCAAGACTTTCCTACTATGATCAAATTGATCGTGTACTATCAGAAGGTGATGTCAGGAGCCCTAGAAACCGGCGAGCGTGCATGAAACGAGCAATGAATGTTAAAGAAGCGAGTGCGGTATGTAAGGATCGAGTTACCTGGCGCTCGGTTCTCTCTGGCTACCCCGTACGGAATTTGGCGTGAAGTTATAGATAGATAGATAGATAGAAGTCCCCAATTATGTAGATAATAATAATCAACCGTAGCATAAAATTAGTAGCGACGAATAATTACAGACGCCTACCATTTCGTCGGTCTTAAACACTGTATAATTCAATTTCTACGCAATATTCATCAATGAATTCCATTTCATTTGGTTTCCAGTTACAAGACAATAGAGTAGAGGCAAGAAAATGATTGTACAAATTTAGGATTGCGATGGTATAATTATTTTTAAATTTAAATTTAAGAGAATCTATTGTTATTGTCCAAATATCCGTAATTCAAATTTTGATAATAAGTTTACATTTTTTTATGAGAGGTAGAGCACATCAAAGCAGCCCGTCTGGGAAAGTACCCTTCATCTGTATGTACTTAATGTATTACAAGCGTTCATAGGCTACGGTAACTGCTTTACATCAGATGGGCCGTATGCTTGTATGCTTCACAGCGTAGTATAAAAAAAATGTCACATTATATAGTCATTTTATGTTTTGGAAAGTATGAACAATAAACGTGATTTGGGGCGTAAAACTTGCTGAGAGCTTTCATAACGCGTTTGAAATGGGCAATTTGATCTAAACTACTTTACTTTATAGATTCAGGCGTTATTTTGCGAAAGTGAAATTTACATGCAATTTGATCTAACCTGCTCTGTGTACTTTTACCGCCACCAATTAGTTCATGCGGCCTATCGCCAGCCGGGACCCACTACCGTTAGTAGATGCAACATCCCGACGCTGTCATGTCTGCTACGGTAGTCTCTGCTTCGGCTGCTGCGGTGCGGATACCGCATGCCCCTACCAACGTCGCTGCCACGACTGGCCTGGTCGTCGCTGCGACACGTGTTTCGCCTCTCCACAAGGCATCCTCAGGCGCTGTAGACGTTAATCGTTCGAATAACATGCTACAACTTTGACGAGCGTAAACGAGACGGTGGCGCAGTGGTGAAACGCGCTGTTACGCTACTTTGACACCAACGCACGTGGGTTCGATTCCCACACAATACAAACATTTATGTGCATGAACATATCTGTTTGTCTTAGTCTGGGTATTTTGTATGTATAATAAGTACGTATTTACAAGGGAAAAATGTATTTACGTATCAGTAGTCTAGTACCCATAACACAAGCTTCGCTTACTATGGGGCTAGATGGCGTTGTGTAATTTGTCCGACAATATTTATTTATTTATTTAACTTGTAGCACACAAAGCAGGTTAGATGAAATTGCATCTAAACTACTTTGCGTGCTTCCGCTATCGATTAGTTCATGCGAACTAGTGTGCTGGCCAGCACCCACCCACTACCGTTACGTACTAGAAGATGCATGCCGCCGCTGCTATGGCTGCTCTGATCACCTCTGCCTCGGCTGATGTGGTCGTCTCTACGAATGTCCGACATCTGAAACGTGAACCGCATGCACACAGCATGCAAATATCACACTTTGCCGAAGTCTTTCACTTTAGACGAAGTACATAATTTACCGCTTACTAACACATATAAAATCTTATACACAATACATAAAGGACTAAAACACCAGGGGTGTCGCTCATGTGTTGCGAACCCTGTAGAAACTTCTTCACGCCTTTCTTGATGAATCCCATGCTGTAATCTCTTGGGAAAACCAGCAAAATGAACCCGAATAATAAATAGAGTACGTTAAAAGAGTTATTGAAGGCAGCGAATGTTAAAGAAGCGAGTAATGTGTAAGGACCGAGTCATGTGACATTCGGTTCTCTTTGACTACTACGCAAGGGTCTTGGCGTGAAGATATAGATTCCAGAAGTAATCCACACCAGGTTAATACTCTATAAATACTTTATTGTACGTTAGTCCTGAGTTACTTGGAACATGTTTCGCAAATTTGAAATCCCATATGTATAAAACAAATGTTGCAATTGTTTTATACATATGCCATTGCGTGTTTTTTTACTATTATTATTTTACATTTGTGTGAACTTGTGACCAATAAACTACTCGTAATTGGGAGACCCAATTAAAACATATAAAAAAATATATATTTTATATGTTGTGTAATATATGATCACAACTGTTGGTCTTCCAATAGATTAATAAATAACAATTAGAAATAGCCCACCTAATCAAATTGGGTATAGAAATAAACGACACTTTTAGGATAATCGTTTATAATGATTAAAGTATGTGACCAATTTCAGAAAATAATAGGATTTCACTATTGCTAAGTACGGGGCTTACCATGATTTGTTTTCTATTTTTTTTTCCATATTTTGGCGTCGTTACAGATACCATGGTCACGGGACGGCTGCTATAATATGAGATAGAAAAAAACGCTGTAACTTCCGTAGTACTTATAATAGCGACATAAACAACTGTGAAAGCTTAAAATTATAAAATAAAAGGATTCTTCCGACATAGTAATCGCTGGGTAAAATTGGTTAAATGGCGCACTGTAGATTGTACTCTCATATTCGCACGTTAGTGTATCAGTGAGTAAAGGCAGGCAAAATTTAATATTGTGTTGGTTTCTAGTGTCTTCTTTGTTTGTTTCTACGTAAACGTTTGTAACTTAAATCGACAAACAGTATCAGGATCAAATAGGCACTATATAGGTCGGTAATACTTTATTCCAGAAATCAATCCGTATATTAAATTCGAACTACCTTGAGTTGCTACGTGCAATATTTTTAAAGATTTCTTTATACAACTGTCGGCGGAGCATAGCGTTTGCGAAAAGCAAAATTCAGTTCACGTGAATATTTTGAATTTGTTGTATAGAACTTTCTTGTACAATAACAAACATTACAATAGTACATGGTTTATACTATAACAATGGTGGACTTATCTCATTAGGGATCTTTTCCAATCAACCATAGAGAAACTAAAAGAAGATACAAGGTTTGCGAGAGTTTTAGTAACAACAATCTTTCGTTGCTTTCCTAAGAATTTAACAACAATATGATGATTTGTATCGCTGAACTCCATGGTTTATCCATTAAGTAATACTTTGATGAACTCGGTGGCTCAGTCGTGAATGGCGCTTTGACATCAACGCTCGTGGGTTTGATTCCCACACAAGACAAACATTTGCCAGCATGAACATGTCTGTTTGTCTTGGTCTGGATGTTTTAAGAGAGGTAGGGCGTATCAAAACAGCCCGTCTGGGGAAGTACCTCCACCTCACAGAAAACCGCAGCCAAATAACAACTCCCTAGAGGGTCGTTGTGTTCCTGCGTGTAAGTGAGGTCACCAGTAAACTCCTAAGGAGTTGCTGTGTAAGCAGCAGAGGCGGCATCGCGCGGGTGAAACTTAATATATCGCAAGCGGTATAGGCTACGGTATCCGCTTTACATCAGGTGGGCCGTATGCTTGTATGCCTCCCGACGTTATATTTAAGTTGAGACATATCTCAAATGTGCCTGTATCACAAGGTAATGGTGCAGCTTCATAGTGGATAAAGAATCATCAGAATTTAATTATTTCCATAATTGGCTCCTACAAACTTATAAACTTCATTCATTTAATTGCAACTTGTACCAACCTTACTATGTATTATTTACCTTTCCTTAATCAGTGGATTGAGGAATTGCAACTACTTAATGTTTCGAAAGCACTTTCTGTAATTAATTTAGTTGTAGTTTCCTTTGGGTTCTTTGCTTGATTCTATAGTAAACGCTTGTAACTTAATTCAAATAGTATCAGTTAGTCATTAAATAGGCTATAACTGGAATTTTATTCTAGGAATCTGTGTACTATATATTAAGTTTAAGTTGACAACATGGTTGAGTTTGTACGTGGTATTTCTTTTTCATAAGATGTCCATATGCCGAACATATGGCTCGCTGGATATAAATTGGTGACCAAGGTCTATGATCGCTTCCAAAACAAGGAGTATAGCTCGCCACCCCTGCAACTCCTCAGAGTTTATTGGTAACCTCACTCAATCGCAGGAACACACCAACCCTTTTAGGAGTTGATAGGTGTTTCCTGTGAGGTTGAGTTACTTCCACAGAGGGGATGCTTCCATGCGCCTTACGTCTCTTAAAAAGTACCCAGACCGAGACAAACAGACATGTTCGTGCACACAAATGTTTGTCCTGTGTTGGAATTGAACCCACAAGCGTTGGTGTCAAAGTAAAGCTACAGCGCCATTTTCGCCACTGCGCCACCGAACTCGTCAAATGCCAAGTAATAACTCCCTGTGATAACCAAATAACTCCCTGGTGGGGTGCATCTCCGCAAGTTCATGCTTATGAGTAAGGTGATTTGATACATTACTGTTTTAGTTTCATACTGACTATAACTTTCTCTGTTAATGCCAGTTGGTAATGTACAGCTACGTGCCCGACAAGATAGATAGAAGATAGATAGAATACACTTTATTTGCATAACACAGAATTTAAGAAAATACATTCAAAAGATTCTTACAATTATATAAATGTACTATGCAACAAGGCGCTTTTTACACTTTGACCTGTGTACCCTTCTTATATTGTACGTACGAATTTCGAGTGTTAAACATGATAAGCTTTTTTTTATAGTACGTTGGGAGGCATACAAGCATACGGCCCACCTGATGTATAGCGGATACCGTAGCCTATACCGCTTGCGATATATTAAGTTTCACTCGCGCGATGCCGCCTCTGCTGCTTACACAGCAACTCCTTGGGAGCTTACTGGTGACCTCACTCACACGCAGGAACACAACGACCCTCTAGGGAGTTGTTATTTGGCTGCGGTTTTCTGTGAGGTGGAGGTACTTCCCCAGACGGGCAGCTTTGATGCGCCCTACCTCTCTTAAAACATCCAGACCAAGACAAACAGACATGTTCATGCACACAAATGTTTGCCTTGTGTGAGAATCGATCCCACGAGCGTTGATGTCAAAGTCGCGTCATTCACGACTGAGCCACCGAGCTCGTCAATTATTATTGACGAGAGAGAGACGACAGTTAACTATTGATGTGATAATTAATGCAGGTAATGCGTTAATTATCACATTAATAGTTAACTGCGTGTGGCTCAGCTTATATTTTATACATATATCTATATATACACACATTTAACTTCACGCTAAGTCGCTCGCGAAGTAGGCAGAGAGGGCCGAGCGCCACATGACTATGCGCTTACATATATAACTAGCTTTTTTCACAATTTCTTTTATACAACGTTGGGAGGCATACAAGCATACGGCCTACCTGATGTGAACCGGTTACCCTAGCCTATAAACGCTTGTAATACATTTTAGTATCACTGACGCGATGCCACCTCTTCTGCTAACACAGTAACTCCTTAGGAGCTTACTGGTGACTTCACTCACAATTGGAAATAGGAAATTGTTACAAAAAATTGGTACCAGAGGTGGCAACGCGCGAGCGTTAGAGTGACTTCATGTATTGCAAGCATACGTAGACTACGGTAACATCTTTACATCAGGCGGGCTGTATTCATACATGCCATTGTTATTATTATTTCTCGGTTCTCTATGTCCACCACGCAAGGGAGTTAGTGTGAAGATATAGTATAACGAATTTCAAATTTAACGCATTACAGAAATTAGGTGCAATCATACCACTACGTTGCCATGAACTAGATATTGAACCAGAATACGAATTCAAGATATTCGATAATCTAGACTAAAAATACGTTACTGACTTCAAACTATTATAATGTTTTATTTAGTGTTTTGCAATAAAATGAAACTAAAAACCATTGTTAAGGACAGTGAGATGAGACTAATTTTGTGCGAGACAAGGATAGATTAAGCATTGTCTCCATTCGTCACAGTCGCTAGGGTTGCCACCCGGGATTGACCTCATTTATTTTAAGTAGGAAGTAGATTTGGCGTGGGATTTCGTTCGTGAGATGAAATCATATGAGAGAACCACAAGGAAAAGTTACTGAAAAGTTCAACTACTTACTTTATCATAATCATCAGCAGTATACATTATTCAGGGTACTCTCCCGTGTGCGTAAAACTTCACGGACCTGACAATTCAAACCGTAATACAACAATATTAAGTCAACAGTACCGTAATAAAACCATTTGAGGATTTTCTTCTGATTCTGAAACACTTTTATTTTCAATGCCTGGTGTTTGGCTTACGTCATCTTTGACTCTTGGTTTATTCTCGACTAATTCGTGTGGACCGTTCTTCTTATATAATAACACGTTGGGGGTACGTCCCCTACGTTTATCTATCTATAACGTCATGCGAAATACATTGCGGGGTAGGCAGAGAAAACCGAGCGCCACGTGACTCGATCCTGACACACCTCACTCGCTTCTTTAACGCCACAAATTTTGCGCAATGCTCGTATTTCGACCGCGTTTATCCTACTTTCATGCCCTCTCTGCCATACCCAGCTCTCGCTTCGATAAGTAAGCGTTGGGACCAGCATTGCATTGTGTATAGCGAGCTATATATTTTTGGCTCAAGATTTTTTTATATAATTATAGTATAGTATAATACAAGATTTATTTATAAACTACAATATCCATTCCATCGATATTTTGAATCCCACGGTTAGTTCTAACACGGTTCATGATTCAAATTGCTGTACATTTGACATAGGTCAATTTTTTCGTTTTATTAACCACTTATTTGTTTTATGGTCCTTCAGCGTAGACTGCGCAGTTTCCTGACAAACATATTTTCTGCCAAACATTTTTCTGAAATTGTTTATGATTTCTTTGGTAAAGAGCCAAACTTCAGATATGAATGCGCATTAGCAGTGTCCTCTCCAAGCGCAGCATAAATATTGCGAGCCGTTTCTGCCGGGTTAGTTCCGCGTCGAAACTCGTATTAATAAATTACTCGGATTTTTGAAGTATCCATCTTTCCCGTCTAAACTTGATAAAAAAAAAATTAATTCGAAAATCAATGTTGCACACTTTTAAAAGAAGAACCTCATAATTATCATATGAAAGAAGTTTCAGTCGAAAATCTCACACCCCGAAGGTTTAATGTCAATTCAAAGTATCTATTACTACAAAACGGTAATTTCATACTTTAACCCCTAATTCATAATAAATTCATAAACAAACTATGTGCTGGAGGCATTTTGCCAGCAGCCTTTTTTAAATAAATTTGCGTTTAGAATATAGTAGAACTGTCTCCCCTTTGTACAAGCAGTGCCGCAGAAGTATTTGATTGTTGTACAAAAATTAAACTTTTCATAAAAAAATACAATAAACTGGCACTATTCTAGCTGACGCAGTCCATGTCTGGTCCTTTGCCCTTGCACAAGGGCAGTATGATTGGACCTCTTCAATGTTTTGGGACTTTTCCGGCTCTTCAGCATAAATCGTACAGAAACCAGTAAGTGTCGCAGTCGCAAGTACAACATTCAGATTTATCACTTTTCGAACAAGTACCGACCATTCAATTTTAGAAGCGTGTGAGATGTGTAAGGATCAATTCATGTGGAGAACACCGTTCTCTCTATCTTCCCCGCAATGGAACTGACATGAAAATATAGTCTGTTTATTACATACATAGTATGTACACAAAATATATAACACAAAAGTGAAGATCAACAGCCCTGTAGTCTCCGCATGTAGCCTGGGTGTTGATTCATTAAATTTAATGTCAGTGGTTACAACGAATGAATTGTAGAAGGGAATTAATTGCTGCTATAAATTACAAGATGTGAGTGTTGCATTTGAGTAGAAGAAACGTATGTTCATTGCAACGTTCCGATGCTGGTGTGGCATACTACACTAACCCTAACTCATCCCACTGCAAGGATATGGGTCTCCCTTGGGATTTTAGAACACATTCCACTATGCTGCTCGGCTGAGGATTGGCGGGGGCCAGTGTTTTCAAGCCACGCAAAGGCCACTTAACAACTGTCATCTATCGACAACTTCCGGGACAGACGGCTTAACGTGCCCTTCGAAGCTCGGATTATCTCGAGATTTATAAACCTACTTATTCGTAAACGTTGCTTAACCTGCGTGTTCGGTTATAATGGCACAACGACAACGACGCTATCGAGCTCTATGAATAAGACAAATAATAAAATGTTTCAAGACAGTTATTATTAAAGTAAATCTACATCGAAGAAACTCGGTGTGTTCAACAAAGTGGAACAGTACTTCAACTCGAAATAATTAATGACTGCGGATTCTTCGATCGATCCAGTCGATCGCAGTTACTTACTTTTGATCGAATCATTTCCGAAGCCACTTTAAGGACAATGTCAACTTACCTTCTAGATAGCTTTCGAACCAATCATTGTTGGAGAGGAGATCCAGTTTAGAAAACGCGTTTGTACCTAGCATTGTGTATATAGACCTCCTGGTGGCGATTATTTGCAATTTGAGATTAATTACAATTAACGGAGGATATTTTAAGAAAAGTTTTTAAGAAAAACAAAAAGATACAATTGTCTGCGATGATTTTAACATTGATATATTAGTAGAAACACAAACAAGTATTAGATTTTTAAATTTATTTAAATCCAGCTGATCTATTTCTGTAGCCAACGCGTATAACGGCCACATGTGAAGCTTGACTAGGTAATGTTTTTTGTAATTGTGGCACGGCTGTAGACGATCCTGATTTTCTTTATACTAATCTGTTTCATGTTATATCCAGTGAATAACAAAATAAATATTTGAACGTCAAAGATTGATATTACAAACAAATTTGAGTTTAATAATTGGGCAACTACAAGTAGTCTGCTATGTAGAAACAAAATGTTTGATTTGTATGTACTCGTAGAAAAGTCTTACAAATTTGGCTTAGTTTTTGTAATTTATGTCAAGAACTATTCCCAAATATTTAAAAATGTTTGCAGAGAAGCAAAGTCTATGTATCAAATTAAATGTTCGAAATATGACTTCTGCCAATACAGAAGTTCCAATTTTTATCTTGCAAAAAAGAACCATTTGCTCTATTTATAACATGGACTCCAGAGGATCCCTCATGTAACTGTTCAAAGAAAATAATATCCCCACTGTTACTTTTCAATATATACCTGTATATGAAAACATAATGTATGTCCGTAAAAATTTAAAGTCGTTTTCATACTTCGGCGAAAAACTTAGAAGCAGAAATAAGTTGTGTATACCGGTACATCGACTTATTAGGACTGGTACCTAGTACCATCTTTTCTTGTAAATTGTATTCGATTTTATAATAAGTTGCCAAATACAGTTCTGTTCTTTCCTAACAATGTATTCAAAACGTACAAAAATAATCTCTGTAAAAGGGCTTATTATAGAATTAATGAATATGTAACTGACAAAGATGTCTGGAAATAATTCAGCACAGATGACCTATCTTTCTTCTTTAATTCTACCATTTAATATAATTATTGTACTAATATGCTTATGTGATTTTTTTTTAAATATCTAATTGACAATTTTAAAAGAAACCTATATTCGCAAGTTTCTATCGGCATTTCTTCTTCGCCAATGGTCATTTCCGAAATGCTACCAGTATAAAAAAGAAAAAGAGTAATATTACAGAATTGAATAAGATAAAATAAGATTATATTAAAAAAAATAAGTGCCCGCGAAGGCATTTTATCTTTATCTTTAAGAGAATCATGGTGTATCAAAGCAGCCCATCTGGTGAAGTACCTTCACCACTCAGAAAAGCGCAGTTAAATGACAACTCCCTAGAGAGTTGCGTTCTTGAGTGTGAGTGAAGTCACCAGTAAGCTCCTAAGGAGTTGCTGTGTTTTTTTTTTTTTTTTTTTTTTTATTACTTGCACCCTTGCCATGGGCAAGGCTATTTTAATGCTATTTCATTAGCGAACTAATTATTAAAAATAAAACGCATTCATACACAATACTCCCTTTCATTCCATAACTCATTCATACATTCATCAACTTTCAGTTTTATGCCCATTTTGGAACGCCGGTGAAACGATTTTAACTGTTTTAACTTCCCTACCCATACTGTGTCAGTCCAGCCATGGGCGACAGAGAGCTTCACAGCTCCACCTAGCCACCGCGATCCCATCGGCTATACAAAATATAGCCGAGGTATACAGCATTAGTCCTAGGTGGAGCTGCTCAGCTTATTACGATCTATGACAGCCGTGGCTAGACTGACGCAGTATTTTAAAAATTTTGCCCGAGTTTTCCCTACCACTATTTCGGAGACCGTTTCTTCGGTGGCCCGCATTCCCAACTCCTGCTCCAAATCGTACCTCTGTTTGGAGAATGCGGGACACCGAAACAATATGTGCTGCACTGTCTGGTCCACGCCGGGCTCGCAGAAGCAGGACGGGTCATCCGCGCACTTGAACCTGTGCAAGTACGCGGAGAACCCACCATGCCCCGAGAGGACCTGCGTGGTGATGCCCACGATGCCGTACGCCTCCGCCGCACTCGGGAAGAACAGCTTCGTCGTCGAAGCTGTCGTTCCCGATTTGTATCTCCTGTCCCATTCGTCAATGGTCCCCTTACGGATCATACCTTTGACGAATGAGACAGGGCAGCGGTCGTAATCTGGCCGCCTCCGCAACCCCAGTGCGGCGCTCCTGGCGAGTTCATCGGCACGTTCGTTCCCTCCAACCCCGCGTGTGCCTTGATCCAGAACAACGAGACGCTCTTATCCTGGCTTTTGCACAGTTTAAGAGCGTCCCGTGTCTGCACCGCCAGGGGATGGGGGGACTCGACGTTCGCCACCGCCTGGAGCGCCGCCATGGAGTCGCTGAAGATGCCGATACTGGGTCCATCGCAGCTCAAAGCGTACTCGGCCGCCGTGCAGATAGCCAGGAGTTCCGCCTGGTAGACGGTACAGTAGGACGACAAAGCAAGCTTGACGGCCTTGGTTCCATATGGATACAGCGGCGCCAACCCGGCCCTCAATCTTGCTGCCGTCCGTGTAAATTCGCAGGGCAAAGTTGGAGTGTGCCCTGCATTGTTCCTCGTCCACCAGGCTGCCGAACTCCAAGCTATCTAGCTCCGCGGGATGCGGGGCCTCGATCTTCGAGGCCATCCGCTCGATCTCCCTGTCCCCGAGCAGCGGATGGGGTAGCCCCCTCTTGGCCTCGTACAAAGAGGCGACCTCGCGCACTCTGAGGTCAAGAGGCAGCACCCCGGCCAGCAGCAGTGCGGAGTTCAGGGAGACCGTGCGGTAGGCTCTGCAGATCTTCTGCGCGAAGCCCCGCTGTACGCTGTTGAGCTGTTTCTGGATGCCCAGCTTATTGACCGCTGGAGCCCATGCGGCGGCAGCGTACAATATCGTAGGTTCCACTACGGCTGAATATATGATCTTCACTACTTCAGGGTTGAGCCCCCAACTGACGCGGGCCGTACGCGCAAGGCGCCCGTATATGGCCACTGCCCTTTTACAGACAGTAGCCACGTGCGCGTTGAACGTCAGACCCGCGTCAATCGTCAACCCCAGCAGTTTGATCTGCCGAGACATGCCAATGTCTATCCCGCCCATGGTAAGCCGCGGAGTGTCATACCTAAGTTTGCGCGTGACCAGCATAGCATGCATAGCATAGCTGGTCTTATGCGGCGCAAACTTCAACCGGTTTTTGACACCCCACGCCCTCACATGCTCGAGAGCGGCATTGGCCTGTCTCTCTATATCCAGCGCAGTGTTGCCGTCGAACATCAGCACGACGTCATCGGCGAAGGCCTGACAGTGCACCCCCGCAAGGTCGAGTTGCTGCAGAAGAGGATCCAATAGGAGGTTCCACAAAATCGGTCCTCCTATGGACCCTTGGACGCACCCTTTGGTGGTGGACCGCAAGGTTTCCCCCCCCGGCGTACCTAACTCTGACCGTCCTATCGCTGAGATAGCTGTCGATCACTCTCCTCAAGCCCAGAGGACAATTTTCCTCAGCCAGTCGTAGTTTTATTGCCGGCCACCAGGCGTTGTCGAAGGCTCCCTCTATATCCAGCGAGACGAGAGTGAGCATTCTCCTCTCGTCAAGCTTGGCGTGGATGTGCTGCACCAGGTTATAGAGGGAGTCTTCGGTGCCCCTTTGTGGCATAAACCCGTACTGGCGAGTACTAATCCTCGGCAGAATGTGGTGCTTGAGGCGAGCGATCAGCATTTTCTCGTATACCTTGCCCAAGACAGGCAAAAGCCCAATCGGCCTGTACGATTTGGGCACGGTATACGAGTCTTTGCCTGGTTTCCGAAGGACAATTACGAGGGCCCCCTTCCACAGCCGAGGAAAGTAGCGGAGGGCTCGACATTTATTAAGAAGGGCCAGGAAGAACTCAGGGTCACCGTTGATGGCCCGAGCGCAAATGTCAGGCGTGAGGCCGTCGGCACCGGGAGCCTTCTTCGGGTTGAACGACGATACAGCCGCTGTGAGCTCCCTCATGGTAAACGGCGGGTCATGATCATCATCGACCCGCTCGTTTACCTCGCGGGCCTTCTTCCTCATTTCGCGGTGATCTGTATCGCTGGATCCCCGAATGTAATCTGTAATAATTTAAATATTATGTAGTAAATATTGCACTATTTATCATTTGCAATATAATAAATAACCCTTCCTACCCTCTAAGGAATTAAGCGTGAAGTTATAGATACGTAAACAGATGAAATTTTGGATATTAATATAGCAATGCCTAATATGGAGTAGAATAATTAGATATGAGCATGTACTGAGTTAAAAATAAAAAGAGAAATAGCTGCAATACCGATTGCGTGAAAACATATACCTATATACTGGCCACTGATCGTTTAGCATCTGATCGCGTACAGTCTTAGAATATAATAGCTTTTTTCAGTGCATCATTAAACAAGACAAGAACAAGTTCCCCGTTTTGCCAAGAAAGTGCACGATGCATTTCATCAAACAAAGCATGAAGCCGTTTACACAGTCAGTAAAGCCCGAGTGATGACCCTGGTGTTACACCTTGATGATATAAAAATGCCAGCTAGTTTTTTAATACCATTAAGGTGGCAAACAAGAAAAACAACATGGGGTTCTCCAAGAGAGGTGACGAGGTTATTACAGGCATGAAACGCAAGATTGACACCCCTGGTGTTGCAAATGTTCGTAGGCTTTGGTGACTGTTCAGCCAGGCCGCATGCTTGTTATTGTTTAGTAAACAGCTACTGTACCGACCTTATGCCTTCCGACGTTGAATAAAAAAAAAGATGGGCCGTATACTTGTATGCCTCCCGACGTAGTATAACAAATAGTACGGTTTCACTTTACTCGTAATCAGCACACTAAGTTTTCGGCACACCTAGGCTTTTAAATCTGCTTTCAATTATCTACTAGACTACCAAAAGTATCTACATAATGTGTATAAACAAATTTTGGTTGTCACTGTCAAGTTTGTGTCATCACTAGTTTGCTCAGTTGAATAAAAACAAATCTGCCCCTGCATCATTTCAAAGAGAGAAATTCAATGTTTGGCACTGCCCTATCTAAACCATCTCCAAAGCTATAAGGCACGTCCATTCTGAAAATCACCTAAACCGCCATGTTTGTTTTTATTCGTGTACCATTTACAAGACATCCATCCTATCTGCCGACGACAAATTACCTATTCTATCTGTCATCCTGTACGTACCTATTACATTTTTTCTCTCACCTTCTGTTTTCTCAGAATATTCTCGGGATCAAATCGTGTGATTGATGTTACGCTGATGTGTCGTCGCTAATGTGGCTGAAAGATTGATCTGTTCCCATGAGACGCGTATTTCGTATTTACTCTATTTGAATTCGAATGGTAGGGGGTTTTGCGGTTGAATCGTGGTTTATGAACTTGTTGTTTACGAGGGAATGGTTTTAATGCTCTTTTATTTGGTGGTAATTAAGTAATACAACCTGAGGAAGCGAATTTCATTAATTCATCGTGACACATTAGAATGATGTACAAACAGGCTTGCTTAACATTTAGAAATCTTCCTTGTCGAACCGAAATCTTCTATGGGTAAAAACATATACTTTTCATATGCTTATTTGAAAAAACAAATCTCTTACATAATTTTAGTACTATGGTGACCGAGCTTTACTCCGCGGTTTTTATATTTTCTTTATTTGTAAAAATACGTATTTCAGCGAAGACACCTGTATAGATAAACTTAAAAAACCGTATCTAAATACAAAATTAGATTCATCGTTCGAGGCGTTTCCGAGATACACGAAATATATTTTCGTATATTTCGTGAATTCATCATATTCATAGATATTATGAATATGCCTCGGACGCTGACAATGAGAACGAGTCTGATGCTCACTCCACGTTGACGGCGTCCGATGAAGGTATAACTATGGATGAGATTGAGTGGTCGATACGAAGTTTGAAAAATGGAAAGTCTGCGGGAATTGATGTGAACACAGCTGAGATGATCAAACTAGGTGGCACTTACGTCCGGGACGCCTTCTGGTACTTATGCAACCTATGCTGGAGAAGTGAAAGGGTCCCAATGGACTGGGGACGCGCAGTCATCGTACCCTTGTATAAAGGCAAGGGATCACGCATGGACTGCGCCAGCTATAGGGCCATCAGTTTGATCAGCTTAGCAGCAAAATTATATGGAAAGGTAATTTTTAAGGAGAATGAGGGTGAAATCTGACGAAATGCTGTGGGAGGCACAGGGAGGATTCCGAAATGGAAGGGGATATACGGATCAAGTTTTCTCGCTCCGCAATATCGTAGAGAAGCATCTGGCCACAGACCAGAAGGTTTTTTGAGGTTTTGTGGATCTTGAGAATTGCTTTTGCTTGGCATTTGATAGGGTTGTGCGAAAGGAACTGTGGTGTATATTGCCGAGATATGGGATTGACGGTTCACTGTTCCGTGCTGTGCAGTCCAACTACGAGGATTGCTCAGCATGTGTGCGAATAGATGGCAACATGTTACTCTGGTTTGATGTTAAAATTGGTGTCAAACAGGGTTGCATGTCGTGTGCTAGGCTCTTTATTCTGTATCTCGATAGTTGTCTAGAGAGAATAAGATCGACGAATGTAGGATTACGCATGGGTGACTTTGTGGTGAACTGTCTGCTGTATGCAGATGATGCCGTCCTAATATCAGAAACACTATCTGAACTGTAAACACTAGTCACAATGATGAAAGACGAATGTATGAAGGAAGACTTACTATTGAATGCGAAGAAAACAAAGATAATGGTATTTGAAAGAGAAGAATCCAGAACTAATGTAAGGATTACGGTTGATGATGAAGTTTTGGAACAAGTGGATGAGATTGTATATCTTGGATGTGCTTTCAGCAGGGATGGAAGGTACACCGCAGATGTGGAAAGACGAGTGAGTGCTGGGAATAGGGCGAATGGAGCGTTGGGAAAACTTCTTGGCAGTAAAAACCTGAGCCAGAAGGCGCAGCTGGCTGTACACAATGCAGTGCTGGTCCTAACGCTTACGTATGGAAGCGAGAGCTGGGTATGGCAGAGAGAGCATGAAAGTAGGATAAACGCGGTTGAAATGCGAGCGTTGCGCAAAATTTGTGGCGTAAGGCTTGTAGACCGTATTCGCAATGATGAGGTTAGAAGCAGAGTTGGTATGAAAGAGAGTGTCGGTGTTAAAATAAGAAGAGGCATGTTCCATTGGTTCGGATATGTAGAAACAATGCAGGATGAAAGAATGACGAAGTAGATATACAATGCAAAAATGGAAGGATGTAGGAGGCGAGGAAGGCCAAAACTTACCTACCATGATCAAATTGGTAGTGTTCTATCAGAAGGTGATGTCAGTAGCCCTAGAAACCGGCGAGCGTGCATGAAAAGAGCAATGAATGTTAAAGAAGCGAGTCAGGTTTGTAAGGATTGAGTCACGTGGCGCTCGGTTCTCTCTGCCTACCCCGTAAGGGATTTGGTGTGAAGTTATAGAGAGATTGACATTCTTTCTACATGTCCGAACCAATGGAGTACGCATTTATTTAACTTAACACTGACACTCGTCTTCAGATCGACTCTTTTCTGACGTCATCGTTGCGATACGCCAAAATTTTGAGCAATGCTCGCATTTGGACTGCGTTTATTTTACTTTCATGCTCTCTCTCCCATACCCAACATTTACCTCTACAAATTAGCATTAGTATTAGCACCGCGTTGTGTACAGTGAGCTGTGCTTTCTTGCTCAAGTTTGTCATTTTTTCAATCTCTCAAAATCAATTTTAAGAGAGGTCGGGCATCAAAGCAGGCCGTCAGGTGAAGTACCTCGACCTCACAGAAAACCGTAGCCAAATAACCACTCTCTAGTGGGTTGTTGTGTTCCTGCGTGTGAGTGAAGTCACCAGTAAGCTCCCAAGGAGTTGCTGTGTAACTAGCAGAGGACTTCTCAATAAATGTCGAGCCCTCCGCTACTTTCCTCGGCTGTGGAAGGGGGCCCTCGTAATTGTCCTTCGGAAACCAGGCAAAGAGTCGTATACCTTGCCCAAATCCTACAGGCCGATTGGGCTTTTGCCTGTTTTGGGCAAGGTATACGAGAAAATGCTGATCGCTCGCCTCAAGCACCACATTCTACTGAGGATTAGTATACGCCAGTACGGGTTTATGCCACAAAGGGGCACCGAAGACTCCCTCTATAACCTGGTGCGGTACATCCGCTCCAAGCTTGACGAGAGGAGAATGCTCACTCTCGTCTCGCTGGATATAGATGGAGCCTTCGATAACGCCTGGTGGCCGGCCATCAAACTACGACTGGCTGAGGAAAATTGTCCTCTGGGCTTGAGGAGAGTGATCGACAGCTATCTCAGCGATAGGACGGTCACAGTTAGGTACACCGGGGGGGAAACCTTGCGGTCCACCACCAAAGGGTGTGTTCAAGGGTCCATAGGAGGACCGATTTTGTGGAATCTCCTATTGGACCCTCTTCTGCGGCAACTCGACCTTGCGGGGGTGCACTGTCAGGCCTTCGCCGATGACGTCGTGCTGATGTTCGACGGCAACACTGCGTTGGATATAGAGAGACAGGCCAATGCCGCTCTCGAGCATGTGAGGACGTGGGGTGTTAAAAACCGGTTGAAGTTTGCGCCGCATAAGACCAGCGCTATGCTGGTCATACTCCGTATAGCCGATGGGATCGCGGTGGCTAGGTGGAGCTGTGAAGCCCGCTGTCGCCCGTGGATGGACTGACGCAGTATGGGAAGGGAAGTTCGAAAATAACTGCAGTTATTTCACTGGCGTTCTAAAATGGGCAAAAACGAAAGATGATGAATGAAAGTTAGAATTACGGAATGAACGAGAATATGATGTATGAATGTGTTTCGGCTGGAAGAATATTATGATGATGATAGCCTTGCCCATGGCAGGGGTGCAAGAAAAAAAAAAAAAAAAACAGCTGAGGAGGCATCGCGCAAGTGATACTTAATATATCGCAAGCGTTAATAGGCTTCGGTGCCCGCTTTACAACAGGTGGGCAGTATGCTTGAATGTCCCACGATGTAGTATAAAAAAAAAAAACGTGCTAAGATGTTCTCCCTACGCTCCAGCCACACTGTTCTCTGGTCTCACTCGCCTTGCTACAGCAGCGCGTCAGATGTACCTTCTCTCAGTCATAAAATAAATGGTTTTAGTTCTTGTTTTAGTTGTTGTTGTCTTTTGTTTCAGTTTTTAGACCTTTTAAAATGGGAATGGCCTTTGTAATTTGCTAAATGTTTATTTTCAGTAGTACATTTCTTTCTTGAATTTTATCATACAATTGATGATGACAATACAATAGTTTGATACAATTTGTAATGAATTATTGTATTATCATCGGTATTACATACGTATATGAAGTTTCAAATCGATAAGACAATTAGAAGTTAGTTATATTATATTTTCAAGATTTGTCCCCAACATACTTACAGGTGAAGTTAAGCCCGTAATAACCGAAACATTATAAATTCTTTGCAATAAAATAACGCAATCTACGAGACAGACATTTTTTTTTGTGACTGAATTCCGTCGTGTATCGGGATTTAGGTCATGAAGTGGTTTTTAGAATACGGTTTTCCCCGAAAAGTTTGTTTGATGCCAAAATAAGCTTACACTGGATGGCTATACTGCGTAAATGAGATTCTGAGAAGATTTGCTATTTTTAGAAGTCATTTAATATTTTGGCCCTGATTTTATTCTCTAAAATGTTAATTCTGAAGGTTGAAATCATTTCACTCTTTTTGGCACACATTTTCTCGAGAATATGTGAGTGCATGCGAGTACAAACAAAATTTTGCGCTCAATTTTCCCCTAAACCTTTTTTCAATTGATGTACTTTGCCAATTTTGAAATCTCCAAAATATCATTTTTGACCTTTTAAAATGGAAAGGCCTTTGTAATTTGCTAAATATTTATTTCCAATGGTAATACAAATATATTAATACTATATGTTATGCCTATATATTTTTTTTATCTGTATCTAAAACAAAATTAATTATTTAGAATAAATGTTTAACAAGACTGAATTAAAAAAAAAACTACCTTTATAACTTCTAGGTATAATTACGTTGCTCAGTATATAATTAAGTTGTAATAACAATACGACTAAATAATAATACTTAAATAAGCTTAAGTTAGCAAATAGCAATACGTATATGATTTATCTTTTACTGCGTTTTTGGGTTACGGTAGTCGCTTCACCTCACACCGACCGACCGACAGCATAACTACGTTTGACACCCTATTTCAAACCCTTTCGCCATTAGAAATAAGGTGGAATAAGCAATATTTAAAACTATTCCAAAATTCAAATCGATAGCATTAGTAAACCTACTGTGATCGACAGGATAGAGTGAAAGTTGCACCGTAAAGGTTTCTTTTTTAACAAAGTAAAATTGCGCTGAATCACCATTTTTTTTCTGAGTCGGTTATAAAGAAAATAAAATAATAAGAATACCTTCATTACTTGTAAACATGAAACGCATTTCAATCAAATCGACAAAACTCCCTCTACAAAGACATAACTCAACATTATCGCCAGTGTGGTCGTTCACGAGTTCATAGGCAGCATTCCTCCGAGTAGCGCTGCTTTTATCTAGATTGCTCTAAGGCTGGACTCTACCAATTACTCCTAATTTTCTAGTGAATAATTGAGGGGCCGACCGCGGTTAGGGGACCGGGGACAATGATCTACGATTAAGTGCCGTTGTCTAGATGAGTCTAATATATTAAATATAATAAATATACAGTACAGTTGCATTGCTTGCGATATAAAAATAGTATTATGCGTTTTCTATTAGTCAAACTGTTTCTCCAATACTTAAACTAAAATCTTAACAAGGTAGTATTTGTACAAGTAGCTTAAGTTTCCGGTGCTAAATTGTGTAGGTATTTGTTTTTTTTAATAAAACATCATTCAGATGAGTGATTATTATTAGTAATACATTGTATTATTTCCTGGTTGCCTATAAAAAAATAGCCGCAATGATTTTTTAATTAAATATGTTATAATTAATGAAATTGTATGATTTTGAACTATATGTTTTTAAGTGAATGATACCTTATCACCTTATCAGCCAGGGCTACGAAGCAAATTCGGGTTCCCGCACGCTAACCATACATGAAGCACAGGGACTAACGTGCCAGTCAGTGATTATTGTGCGTACAACCTCCAAAAAATCCCACCTCCTCCAAAGTGTCCCCCATGCCGTTGTCGCGGTCTCTAGACACACGGACAGCTGTGTATACCACACAGACTGTACCGACAACGACGCGACAGCTCGGTTTATCCAGCGAGCCGAGACCGCGACAACGGAACACATCAGGGACTATAACCTTAAGATGGCGATGAGGGCGAGGGACGAGAAGGTCATCAAAACGTTGACTCAAAGCTCTGAGGACCCAGGGAGCGGTCCCTCCTCCTCCTCCCTCACAACGGAAAAGATGAAAGAATAGAAGGGCAAACTGGCGCAACTTCGGGGCGCCATTTCCTTTCGATACTGGAAAAGAAAAATAAACGAAAGCTGAACTGAGGGAAGCGAGCAGTCATGCTCACTAAACTGTCCAGACGCGTGGCGGCGTCGGGGGTGGGTCGCCGAGTTCCCTAAAATATGGTAGAGCACGGCGATGGCTGCCTTCCGCGTCAACTCGTGAACGGGTGCCGCACGGAGGGACTGGTCTGCCCGCATCCCTCACTTCAGTTAACAATTGTAAGACTAGCTTTAAGCCTGTAAAGGAAAAAAGCACGCAAAATTAACATTAATTAACATAAGCACTTATTGTAAGCACTTGCGGAGCGAACAATAAGTTAAACTAATAAAACGTGACAAACGAAAAAAAGGCACGGGCCAAAGAGCCTGTGGATGTGATTTCTATTTAAAAAAAAAAACTGAATGATACGTCATTTTAAAAGAAATGATGTAACAAATGTACAAAATGTGGTTGTCACCTACCAGTTATCCGCAACCTTTAGGCTACTCGCTGTAAAGAGGTACCTTAATGTTGATTTTTTTCACTCAAATGTTTTTAAAAATATATATTACATAAAATTGAAGTAAAATTTGTGCTAAACACAATAATTCATGGTTGCTTGTAAAAAATGTCCGCAAGAAATGGTTGCCATGATTTGAATTAATTGCTCCCAGCTTGAATAATTGCGAGAAGCAAGGAATACGCGCGTTGCGCGTCGTACTATAAACGATACATAATGTAGGGTAGTCAATCTTGTTTTTCAATGTTTTAGTTAATGTTCAGCACAAATTTAACTACAATTATATGTAATATTTTTTATAAAACACGTGACTGAAAAAAAAAATACTGTACCTCTTTACAGCGGGTAGCCTAAAGGTTGCGGCTGACTGGAAGGTGACAACCAAATTTTGTTACATTCTTTACATCGTTTCCTTTAAAATGCATATAAATATAGTACGCTATACGAACTTGGCTGATACCAAGTTTTTGAATTGTCTTGAATATGACCGACGGCTCCAAACTCAATTTGTGCAAGGCATTCACTGCAATCCTATTTTATTTTAATACCCCATTCCATATTGTAATTTGATAATAAATACGAAAAAAATATGTGATAAGGCGGGAAATCGAAAGAAGTTTTTAAGATAATAAACGCGTTCCAAATTCAAAACAATTAAAGAGTTGAAAAAAAGAAAAGTTTCTACAGTAAGTCTAATAGTATTTAGGGCCGGACTAGTTACCTAAGTGTGTGTGTCTTTAAATTATATACGGAGGCGAATGATACTTATTTATAATTTATTATATTATCGTTTTGCTTTACAAACATAGAGTACTGGTACGCGGGATATTTTTTATTTTATTTATAATACCAAAGTTTGTCTGTAACTACTAAATAAAAAAGAAATATACTCGTAGTAAGGTCGACAAAAAGACAAGATAAAGGAACGAAACTATAATAAGTTTACTTTTTATATATTCCCCGCCACATTTTAAAGATTGATTATGTATATCTGTACACATACACATAATTTTATCTCAATTTGCTCCAGAAGTTCAGAACTACTAAAGCAAAGGGTCTGATTATTTTACAGTTTTTCATGATATAGCCCTGATTACATTTTGTTTCATAGGTCTAGTAATTTTTCAGTTGTGTAAGAAAAATATGAAGTTTTTGCAATATTCCCAATGGCAAATTTTTCGGATTTGTCACTAAATAAAAGTGACTCTTCTAGTAAATGTGACTATATTCGTGATTGTCCCGAGCTGCAAGTCGTGGGGGCAATGTTATAAATTCAAGCGGTGTCATTGAGCGAAAGTGATTGGAGTCTCGCTTCGATAGAACATTTTTTTGCAAGAAAATTGTACAATTTCATTTTACTGTTATTTGGTTGGGGATCTTATAAGTGAATGACGTAAAGATATAATGCATTAAGGTGCAATACTTATCCTTTGTTAAGTTGTTATCAATAGCATGACCGTTTTGCATGGATTAGATAGTGCTGTCTAATTCGTCCGAAAATATAGAGGACATTCCAATCATCATCATCACTCGAGCGTTAATTTCAATTGCGTCCTAAGCTTTCGTTTCGTATTCCTGGGTCCACTTTCTGATTTTTACTTAGCCATTTCACGTATTCTTTACTGTGAACATTTGGCAAGCATGACGACGTCAAAACAACACTTCCTACCTGCACCTTCTACTGACCCGGCAGAGGTGGTGTAGCAGCATTACAAAAGACATAAAACTAATAAGATATAACGATAAGCACATAATTTGAAATCGCTACTTAAAGAAGTTCAAATTATATATATATATATATATATATATATATATATATATATATATATATATAGATTAGGTTACATATACGGACGGAAGTATAACGGACGCTTAATAACAAATGGGTAGCTTGACACCCTTTGGGTACTGAACTTTAAAATCTGCTTTTATGAAGCTCTCCGTACCGTAATATTACGCCGCTTAGGAATTAATTACGGGATTTTTTCCTTGAACACTAAGAGTCCAAATTTTAAGATTAATTACTGGAATTGTCCTATAGGGTTTGATCATGCTCCATTTAGTATGGAAATATCCGTTGATGGCCATAACTAGTTACTAGTGAGTTACGAACTTCAATTTCTGACTGAACCATAAGACCCTAGATCTTAACAATAATCTATTTAATTGTTTACAAGCCAAAGTCCTGACTTATTACAAAAACGGAACGAAAAATAACAAATATTTCTATATTTGAGCAAGGGTAGAACATCAACAAAAATGAATCCAGAACACGAAATTGGAAATCGATGCAAGCAAAGCAAAGCTACTGTTAATCTTTACTAATATATAAAGCGGAAAAGTTTGTTTGAGCGCGCTAATCTCTGGAATTACTAGTTAAATTTGAAAAAATCTTTTTGCATTTGATAACTCAATTCTTGCGCAAAGTTATAGGTTATTCAACATCACGATACGATCCTTAAAAGCTAAGAAAAAGAAAGAAAATAGACAAAGTGGTTTCCATGAGAGGTCGAGAAAAGTGCGGTCGAAATTGCAGGATGCAGTTAGCACCAATGATATTGTATTTAAAGATGACGTATATTCATACTGCGCGTCGTTTTGTTATTGTTCCACTACGACATTATAGTACTTACTTACTTAAGAAGGGGATAGATAATACGGAACGCATGATATAGAGCGAGATAGCTATCTGTCAAGAGTTGCGCTTGAAATACGTCAGCGCATCATAGAATAGCGCATATTAGACCAATTGGGTTAATTTCATTGCCTCAGTTTTTGCGCGCTAGTGCGACATCTACCTCTTTTTTATACAATATCATTGGTTAGCACTTGATATAATAAATTGAAAAAGTGGCTTAAAAAAAACTAATGAAACAGATTTAGAACAGATGTATAACGATGTGATAGATTCAATTTGTTGGTTTGTGAACTTATTAGTGTAAAAAGTAGCCTTAAACCCTACTATATTTAAAGGATTCCGTTAATAACTTTAAAGGCACTCAACGTTAAAAATTACGTCATACCTGCTTTGTTTCAATTTGATCATGACTCATAATACGCAACGTCTAAATATAATTATTGAGAGTACACTCACATGAATGTTGGCTCAAATTACGCTGTTACCAACACTCATACACAAGCTAATTTTGTGCAGTCGTCTCGTGTGTACATTATCGTGGATACGAAAATACAACGTGAATAGTGGCCATTAGCGGTGAGTGTCAGACACCGGGGAGCCTCTCAAGTTGCGACTCGCGACTTAATACACACTGTGTTTAATTATTCCGGAAAAGTGGATAATGGTGTTGTTAAATTTAGTTATGGTAATGTAAAGATATCGTTTTTGGCATGAAATAAAAAACAAAGACGCGGTATCATTTTGCCTAATGGCAAGTTGCGAGATAAACAATGATATTTTTTAACTAATACATACATACTCGCACCTTATTATACAGTGCCCATGCACACAACAAAATTTTGATTCTAATTTATGGAAAAACTTCAATAATTTGCCAGCAAGTAAATAATAAGTTTTTTTCTGAGAACTCTCAAGTTTTGGACTGCACACCCAGTCGAGGTTTTCCCTCGTCAAGAAAGGTGTGAAGAGGTTTTTAAAGGGTCGGCAACGTATGAGTGACACCCTTGGTGTTGCAAATGTACGGTTTATGGTGACTGTTTACTATCAGGCAGGCCATATGCTTGTTTGCCACCTTAGCGGTATAAAAAAGACAAATTTTAACGAGCTCGGTGGCTCAGTAGTGAATGACGCGACTTTGACACCAACGGTCGTGGGTTCGACTCCCACTCAAGGCAAACATTTATGTGCATGAACATGTCTGTTTGTCTTGGTCTGGATGTTTTAGAGAGGTAGGGCGCATCGAAGCAACCCATCTGGGGAAGTACCTTCGCCTTACAGAAAACCGCAGCCAAATAACAACTCTCTAGAGGGTTCAGGAGGGACTGAATCAATGAAGTTGCATATCCGGAGAAGACCGGATGTTAAATCTTTGAAATAAATGACTCGCGAATATTGTGTACTGGAAATTAATACAATATGTAGTATTTACTATATTAAATTTATTTTATAATACATTGTTTTACTGTTCTGGATTTATATAAATGTATTTCTATAAAATCAAGTATTAGTTTTAGAACGTCATTTAAAATGCCATAATAACAGTTTACCGTCAAGAGTACCACTTTCACTGATTTAAATGGAGGTAAGTACCTCATCGAAAATATTTCTTAGCGAACATGGTTATATAGTGGATTAATTAACGCAACTGATATATTATATAACCTCGTTTTCAGACAGGCAATGTGTGATTATGCACGACTTATACTGTCGCAAATGTAACACAGTAGAAAAAAATAAGCAGTATATAAACTAGCACACTTACGAGTATGCCTTATATGACATAATCATTTCAGAAAATTTTAAGGAAACACATGAATTTTGCGTGTATTAATTTAAGGTTGAAGTTTATTTAATTTTGAAACAAAGAACTCCAATTGATGGTTGGTAGTCCAGTCATTAATAATACTGTCCAAAGTAATAAGAATGGCGACATATCTATAGTGTTGTTGTCATGTTTGCCGATTATATTTTCGTATTCATGATTATATTATAAAAATAAATCAACGATTAATAGACCACGACCCGATTGCTAATCCTTTTTTTTGACTGTATTACTACGATCCTGCAAAAACCTCTTCAAGGCCTTTTTGAACCTTAGGCGCCACCTCCACGAGCGAGAGAATCGCGGCGATATTATCGTACATCCACGTATTTCTATAGAACGTGCCTCCACACGGCGATGTTATCGCGGCGATACGACGAGTGGCAAGTGCGAGCAAAACATCAGCGTATCGTAGCGGACCTGTCGCTACTCGCTCGCGCCGCGGAACGTGGCGTACACGTAGCGAGAGCGCGGCGAGCGCGCCGTCAAGCGGCGCTAGCAGGCGCCTCCTGTCTGTCAGCAAGTACGTTATTTCAACAAAACAATAGAACAACGAGTCGTCGCGGTCACGCGGCGATTCCATAGCGAGTCGTCTCGGACTGCGCGCGATTCCGTTGAGAGTAGCGACGATACGCTGGCGGAATAATCGTCGTTCGTGGAGATTACCCGACGATAGAAGCGCAGACTCGTCGCGATTCTCTCGCTCGTGGAGGTGGCGCCTTAGGGAAAAATCTCAGTACCGAGTTCCATAACTTAGTAGTTAGAGAGTTCTCAGAAAGAAACTTCTCTAGAAGGTTAGCGGTTCCGGCGTATGAGGGTTAACTCTCCGCCGTCGGCGAGTGATGAGGTTGAAGGAAAAAGCTGTTGGAATTCTATCGAACAATTCTTGAGAACACAACCCGTTATACAATCGGTAGAATACAAAGACAGGCAATATCTCTCCTTAAACTTAAGGATTGAATACTGAGTGTAAGCTTAGAATCGTCGACCTTTCTCACATCTCTTCTATGAACCTAATAAAATGTGGACCATTTTATTAGGTTCTGTAACCTTCACAGTAGCTGGTAACCAGGTGCTCCCGCCCAAAGGTTACTGCAGTATTCCATGTGCAGTCTAACTTAGAATTATATAACAAAGGTCTTTGCCCCGCTCTGAAGTACTGTTTTGCTGTCTTGAGCACACCAAGTTTTTTGCCAGCTTGACCTTTTCCTCCAGGTGATTTCGATATTGACCATCACTGGAGATCTCGACATCGAGCATCCTAATGCTTTTGGCGATGGTAAGAGATGTGTCGAATTGAAATTCAGGAACCACATCAATTTGGATGTTCTTAGCGGTGAATGAGGAAACTTGTGTTTTCATAGGTAATTCGACCTATTAAACCACCCCCCGTTCAATACCCTTCTGCCATCATACTATGCGCCATCAGCAGGAAATATATCGATACCAAAAAGGTCGTAAATCACCCGGTGCCTCAGTGTTTCTTCTCTTCGAACATTTAAGTTATGGAATGAAATCAGTTTTGAGGTTTTCCTGAAGAAACTGTATTATGAAGTTCTTCGAAAACGATGAAAAGATATTTTTTTTAATGTATCTAGTGCTGCACATAGCCATACTATCACATAATTCACACATATTATCCACATGTTTCCAACCTCCACAGTAGTAAAAAAATATGCTTGTAAAATTCAATAATGGGTATGATTTTGCGAACAACACAATATATTGTTTAGTGAGAACGTAGAACTCATAAATAGCAATAACAGAACAACTTAAAGTTCAATTTCCATTGCATTAGCGAGCCAAGTGACGTTTATCGATACAGGCCGATAGCGCGCACTGTATGGCATGATAACGAGTTGAGTGCGGGCCAAGCCCACGTCGCAGGCAATTTACTGAAAACCTCCAAGACAGTCTTATCTCCATCTAATTTAGTTTTATTATTAATCTGGATTATTTTACTTTGACTATGAATATAATTATAGTTGCTTCTATGAGACAGCCTGAATGTTTATTGAATAACACTCTTAACCTACATGAAACAGTTGTCAGCAAATAAATGTTATTTTTTGTCTTTAATGACACTTCACGCGAGTTCTAGTAATATTACATCTTACATTGATGCTCATAATGATTTGTCCTGATGTTGATACCTGTGTGAAATTACCATCAGAGGACATTCCCAACAAATACATGAGAGACCCGTTCTATCTTAGCCCATCTACCTATATCTTTACGCTAATACCATTACAGGATAGACAGAGACAACGGAGTGCAACATAACTTGGTCTTTACACACCTCACTCACTATGGATCTTATCATGTACACTCGCCGGTTCTGAGAGCAACTTCCATTTGTCAAATCTCAATCTCAAAAATCAACTTCGGACAAAATATGACTAATTTGGTCGTGGTAGGTCAGTTGCTAGATCCTTCCACTTTCGTGTTGCAAATCTGATTCGACATTCTTTTATTCTGCATTCTTACTACATATCCGAACCTACACAGCATGATCTTCTCGTTTTAATGTCAATATTTTATTTCCTTTCTTGCATTCAGAGATCTACTCGTATTAATCTATATTAGGTATAGTTATTTAATTATTATCTGAGACATCCGTAAAAAAATCATTTTGACATCTGATCAGGTCATCATACTTCTTCATTGCTTCTTGATTCCACTGTTAGATTACGTTGATGCGGTATACCTACCTGGTACGACTTAACCTTATTTCATATAATATTACTCTATGTATCTATGTATATCTTCATGCTCAGTCCTGGCGGTGTAGGCAGAGAGAAAAACGAGGCCATATGACTCTTTCCTGACACAAATTACGAATTTCTCATAAATTGCTTACTTTACTGACAGACTGATACTGAAGTAAGGGTTATTAATTACGATAAAGGGTTATGCTTGTCACTTTGTGGTAACAAAATTGACAGAATGACAGTCAATTCTAATTTGTATTTCCAATATCTACCATCTGTTGACATTACTGGACAATTATTTCAGTGAATGAACTGCTTTTAATTATTTAATTGATGATGTTGAAAGCTTATTTAGTTGTAAAATACATATGCGCTTCTTGTAAGTAAAGATTTTACTTTGTTTATGTTTATAGTTCCAAAGGTGCATAATAGATGGCGCTGTGCAGTTAATGTACGCAATTAAATGGCGCTATTAAGTTTTATTTTGTTTTTATGACCCTGTGCGGTCAAGTGTGTGTCTTCGTCTACTCTTTTTGAAGATAGATCAATATACGGGTTAATTGGCAGCAAGTATTTTATTGCCATATGGTACAAAAATTCACCCGCATCATCACTCCACTTTGTACTTGGTTGTACAAATTTTGGTTCTTCGAGCCGACTTTGGATTAGTCGGAAGGTGACGCACGGGTGTAATTGTGCATTTTTGCGTCATTGTGTTTGGCTGGGCAAGTGGATCGCTTGCGCAAACTGGCCAAAGTTTTCAGCTGCAGCAAGGTGCAAGGAGGTGCACCGGCCACAGCAGTAGTGCAGAGGCGGCACCTGTCAGGAACACGGCAAGGCGAGGCGGAGAGGAGTGCAGGGCGCGGGATGCGCCTGCACATGCTACATACAGTCCATTAAGTAAGGTGATACCAGGAAAACTTGTGAGTGATTTTAAACCTTATTACATAGAAAAAGTTAACTTGAAAAAAAAATCATAGTGAGATTGGTGATAATCAGTAGTGCTACATTTTGAAGAGGAATTTGAACTTTATTTATTTGGACATTTTAACTTTAACGTTTAACTTCTAAATTTCAACTTAGAATAATTTTCAAATTTTTATCATAGACTTAGTTTTAAGCAAAATAATGGTCAGACGGGGAACCTATGCCCGATTTTTTTTTGCAATGTGTGTCTCTAAAACACTTAGAATATTTTTAAAGAAGTTTCATTAACTTGTAAAATTTTCATTGTTGGGTTTGGACTTAGAATATTTTGTTGTTGTCAAACACTTGTAAAATTTTTATGATTTGGTTTGGGACTTGGAAAAATCTCGTTGGAGTCAAACACTTATAAAATTGTGGTTTGTTTTTAAACTTTTTAACTTGTAAAATTTTCATTGTTGGGTTCGGACTTAGAATATTTTGTTGTTGTCAAACACTTGTAAAATTTTTATGATTTGGTTTGGGACTTGGAAAAATCTCGTTGGAGTCAAACACTTATAAAATTGTGGTTTGTTTTTAAACTTATTTTTGCCTTGAGGTGTCAGATAAAGAGTAGTTCTGTACATCTTATTGAGGAATAATAACAACTGGTGAATTCATAATTAAATAGGTAAATTTATTAATAAAAAAAAATGGAAGAATTAATTAAAGTACAGATTAATACACATAGTCGCATTTCCAAGGCTCAACAAAATTATAAAAAGTCTCCGAAAGAGCGAATAACGCAACAATACGTAGAAATTAGACTAGAAACTTTAGATAATTTATGGGATAAATTTAATGACACGCATGAAAATATTGTAAGGCTATGTAAAGATGAAGAAAAAGAAAGGTACTTTAAAGACGATACGTATGGTTTAGTTGAAGAAGTGTATGTGGAGTACAAAACCGAGCTTAAGTGTGTGCTGGATTCCTTTCTTAAAAAATTTGGTAAAATTGGTACAAAGGTAGCAGAATCCAATACTGTGCACGGTGTAACTTCAAACATTCGGTTGCCACCAATTGTAATACCTACGTTCACAGGTTTTTATTCGGAATGGACCACATTCCGTGATTTATTTTTATCATTAGTGCATACCAACGCACAGTTGGATGATGTGCAAAAAATGCACTACTTAAAAGGGTATCTGTCCGGGGAACCAGAGCAGCTACTCAGACAGATTCCCATTTCTGAAGCAAACTATGAGAGAAGTTGGATGTTATTGAATTCGAGATACAATAACAAAAAAATATTGTGCAATTCAATTTTGAAAACATTATTAAGTCAGCGCAACATCAGTGGGGAATCGGCAGCAATGCTGAAAAATTTGATTGATACCACTACAGATTGCCTAAGCGCGCTCACAAATATTGGGGTAGATGTGAGCTCGTGGGATGTCATCGTAATTCATTTGGTAACATTGAAGCTTGACGTGGATTCCAGAAAAGAGTGGGAAATCCACGTCAGCAATGTTAACGGCCTGGATGAACTTCCAAGGTTTTCCCAATTCACAGACTTCTTAACAAGACGATATCGCGCGTTAGAATTTCTGGAACCCAAGTCAACAGCTTCAGGTAGAATTCCAAATGCTCAGACACATGGTGTAAATAAGCCTAAAGTTCTTCACGTAGCTAACCTGGAATGTGAATATTGTACAGGTAATCATAAAATTTTTAATTGCAAAAGGTTCGCAAATGACGACGTTGATAGTCGTAGACAATTCATCGAGCAAAATCGTTTATGTTTTAATTGTTTTGGTCACCACGCGGCTAAGTTTTGTCAAAGTGGTTCAAGTTGTCGAGTTTGCAAACGGAAGCATCACTCGTTGCTTCATTCTAACAATAATAACTTTGAAGGTCCAATTAGGTCTGGGAATTCATCCAACGCTAATATTAGTTCCGGGAATTCTAGTAAGGTTTTCTTATCGGCGTCTGATGAAGGTAGCAAGGGTTCATCTGCTAGTGAGATGGCGGAATCATCCAGCGCGATAGATAATAACACTGTAGTAACTTGTCATTCGTCAGGGCAGTTTCCTGTCCTTAATCAAGTACTTTTGGCCACGGCTCTGGTTAAAGCCGAGTCATCCAACGGAGAACATCATCTTATTAGGGCATTACTTGATCAAGGTTCCCAAGCCTCATTTGTTACTGAAGCAGTAGCTCAAGCCTTAGGTATCAGGAAGATACCAGTGCAGGGTCGTGTATCTGGATTGGAAGGCAACGAAAATGTTTCGGTAAAATACATGGTTCAGTTAAAAATTCATCCCAGGTTTGATTCTAACATAGTAATCACGCTTCAAGCATACGTCCTAAAATCCATTACGTCATTTCTTCCAAGTAAGAAGGTAGTTGAATTGGACTGGATAGAGGCAACTGATATGGTTCTGGCTGACCCCCATTATCACATACCTAATCAAATAGATATTCTATTAGGAGCTGATGTGTATAGTCAAGTTATCAAGAGTGGAATCAAACGGGGACGAGAGGGTTCGCCAGTAGCGCAAAATACGTCACTGGGTTGGGTCCTCTCAGGAACTATACCACAAATTCAAAATGGCAACATTGTTGTAATGCATGCCGTCAAGGAAAACGATGATTTCCTGAAAAGGTTTTGGGAAATGGAAGCCGATCCCAAGAGTTCATCAAAAATCTTGTCAGATGAAGAAGAAGAATGTGAGAGATTTTTTGCACAAACAACTTGCAGGGACTCGCAGGGTCGCTATATAGTGAGGCTTCCATTTCGTTCTCAAATCGAGTTTGAGGATTCAAGGGAAATTGCGAAGAGAAGGCTGAGGTCATTATATACAAGGTTTGGAAAAAACGTGACTTTGAAGGAAGATTATTCAAAGGTGATGGAAGAATACCTACACTTAGAACATATGGAGGTAGTTCCTGTCGAAGAGAGGAATAGGAAGGGAACATTTTATCTTCCTCATCACGCGATTATACGGAACGATAAAGACACAACTAAACTTAGAGTTGTATATGATGCATCATGTAAGGACAAAAATGGTATGTCCTTAAATGATAATCTCATGGTAGGGCCTAATCTCCAGCCGGAATTACGACATCTACTGATGAGGTGGAGGATGCATCCTATCTGTTTGGCAGCAGACATCATAAAGATGTATCGTCAGGTGAAGGTGGCTCCACAAGACGCAGATTATCAGCGGTTGTTGTGGGATGAGCAGTGGAATAGAAAGGGTCAGGATAATGAAAAACTTGAAAAAACAAAAACAAATATTCAAGAATATCGTTTATTACGTGTAACTTTTGGAACAGCTTCAGCTCCCTACTTAGCGGTGAAGGCTCTTCAGCAACTAGCTTCTGATGAAGGTGCGCAGTATCCAGGAACATCTGAAAAAATATTAAAGGATTATTATATGGATGATCTACTCACGGGTTGCCAAACAGTAGATGAAGGGAAAATAATTTATGAGGAAATGAAAATGATATTAAAGAAAGGAGGATTTGAGCTTCAAAAATGGATGTCAAATAGCAATGAGCTCCTAGAAAGTTTAAGAAAGGGTGAAAAAGGAAAGAATGTAGGAGAAGAAATAAACTTAAAAACGGATGAAATAGTCAAGTTATTAGGCATTACCTGGAATCGAAGTACAGATGAATTTCAGTACACGGTGTCACTTCCTCTGCAGACGGGACCTGTAACAAAAAGAAAGGTTCTATCAGACATTGCTAGATTATATGATCCTTTGGGATGGCTCGCTCCAGCTATAATCACAGCAAAAATTTTTATTCAAAGGTTGTGGCTAACAGGGTTAAATTGGGACGAAGAACTTCCAATACAATTATTACAAGATTGGTTAACTTACCGAAAGGATTTAGAAAATCTTGAAAACTTCAGTTTGCCTCGATGGATGTATACTCAAGCTGACGATCGATTGGTAGAACTTCATGGATTTGCCGATGCTTCGAATGCAGCGTATAGCGCGGTGGTGTATTTGCGTGCTATCGATTCAGAGGGCAATGTTCACGTCAGCCTGGTTACCTGTAAAACAAGAGTTGCTCCCATTAAACAGATATCAATCCCTAGGATGGAATTATGTGGGGCTACATTATTGTCTAAGCTACTGAGAGAGGTATCCGAAATTTTAAATATCAAGCGGTCACATATCCGTGCTTGGTCAGATTCAGAGGTGGTCTTGGCCTGGTTGCGTGGACATCCTAGCAAATGGCAGACATTTGTAGGAAATCGGGTGTCGGAAATTTTAAATACTTTAGACTCAAGTCATTGGTCACATATTTCCTCCGGTCAAAACCCTGCAGACTGCGCGTCGAGGGGCTTGAATCCGTCGGAATTGTTAAACAATTCATTGTGGCTTCGGGGTCCTTTGTTTCTCCGTGATCGAGTTATAAAATATTCGAAACCGAAAATTAAGGAAACGGGTTTGGAAATGAAGAAGGTTCATTTCACAGAAGTGGATGAATTTATATGGAGCAAATATTCTTCTTTAAGTAAGCTGGTTAGAGTAGTTGCTTATTGCAGGCGTTTCCTACGCGTAAAGAAACAAGTGAGCTCTAATCACTGCAGTAACTATCTCACAGCAGATGAATTAAAAGAAGCCACATACACTTGCATTAGGAAGTGTCAACAAGAGCATTTTGCACAGGAAGTATCTTTCTTACAAAGGAGCGAACCTAACAAAATAAAAGGTCCTTTGAAACCTTTGAATCCCTTTATTGACAGTTTTGGGCTGCTACGGGTAGGAGGGCGCTTAGAAAGATCTCAGCTGAGCTCCGACATGAAACACCCCATTCTACTCCCAAGGAAATCGCATTTCACGCAACTGATTGTCGGGGATGCTCACTTGAGAACTCTGCATGGTGGACAGCAACTAACGTTAACGTATCTGCATGCCAAATATTGGATTTTAGGTTCCAAATTGGTGGTAAAATCTTATGTCAGAAGATGCGTCACCTGCGTTAAAGACAGGGCGAAAACAACAACTCCTTTAATGGGGCAACTTCCAGCAGCTAGGGTTACGCCTACTAAACCCTTCAGAAGTTGCGGTATTGACTACGCTGGACCAATCAGTGTGCGGACAACAAAAGGTAGAGGTCACAAAGCTTACAAGGGTTACATTTGTCTGTACATTTGTATGGCCACTCGAGCGATACATTTAGAGGTCGTGAGCGACCTTACAACTCAAGGCTTCTTAGCCTCTTTTAAGAGATTCGTTGCGCGTCGGGGAAGATGCACAGATGTATGGAGCGACAACGGCACTAATTTTGTGGGTGCTTCCAGAGAATTACAGCAACTTTTCATTGTAGAAAGGTCAAATATGCTGCAGGAGGTAGCAGAGTCCTTAGCCTCCGAGGGTATATCTTGGAACTTTATCCCGCCACATTCACCAAATTTTGGAGGCTTATGGGAAGCCGGAGTTAAGTCGGTAAAAACTCATTTAAGAAAAATTATTGGTGACTCGACCTTAACTTATGAGGAATTGGCTACAGTACTGGCTCAGATAGAGGCGTGTTTGAATTCTCGGCCTCTGTCACGACTTGAATCTCACTCTGGTGATATAGAGGTTCTGACACCGGGACATTTTCTGGTGGGTGAACCCTTGGTTATTCCACCCGACCACGACTTTGAGACTCCAAATGTCAGTACTCTTCGTAGATGGCAGTTAACACAGAGGTTAGTGCAAAATTTTTGGCGACGATGGTCCCAAGAATATTTAACACAATATCTACACAGATACAGGTGGTCCTACCAAACCCCTGAACCACAAATAGGAGATGTAATATTAGTGAAAGAAGGTGACTTACCTCCCTGCAAATGGCTTCTTGGTCGTGTGGTGACTAAACATCCTGGGTCCGACAACATCACGCGTGTAGTCACTTTGCGAACTAAGAATACACTGATCAAAAGACCAGTGTCAAAAATTTGTATACTTCCTATAACGGAATAATATTAGCATAAATTTGTTACTTGTTAAGTTTTATTTATAACAGTTACCATTTGCCAAGGACCATCAGGTTAAATTTCTTTGGATATTTGTTAATTTTATCGCATGGTGGGCGGTTCCGACTTTAGTTAAGGACTATATGGTCTATATCGTCCTTGGTGGGCGGTATGTTGAAAGCTTATTTAGTTGTAAAATACATATGCGCTTCTTGTAAGTAAAGATTTTACTTTGTTTATGTTTATAGTTCCAAAGGTGCATAATAGATGGCGCTGTGCAGTTAATGTACGCAATTAAATGGCGCTATTAAGTTTTATTTTGTTTTTATGACCCTGTGCGGTCAAGTGTGTGTCTTCGTCTACTCTTTTTGAAGATAGATCAATATACGGGTTAATTGGCAGCAAGTATTTTATTGCCATATGGTACAAAAATTCACCCGCATCATCACTCCACTTTGTACTTGGTTGTACAGATGACCTCCATTAATCTGAATATAATCTTATTCTTTTTAGCGTTATCCCGTTTCCTAATTCATTAGGATTGACGGGGTCCGCTACCTAAGCCTAAAAGGATTAGACGAAGATACTGATTTCTACATAGAGCGACTTTCGTCTGACCTTCATTTCACACCAGACCTTTCTTAGATAAGGTCACGCGACTTTCAAAATATAATTTCTTAAACGCAGAAGCTTCCTCACGATGTTTTTCTTTACCGCCGAGAAAGTGATAATTGCAAATATGTGCATAAATGTCAATTTTTTAATCAATATATTTTGAATAAATACTAATTACACAGTAAGGTACTTGGGGCTATAAGGGCACCACTGGTGACGAGAGTTTCACTGAGCTGATGGCATTCGTCTCTGGCATGGCATGCATCTGAGTAGAAATCCAAGAAAGCCCGCAAGTTCCAGGTGACAGCTGCCTTTAGCGCCAGACTTCAGGAAGTACTAAGGCACACCTTATGAAAAGTTGTAGGCGGCCGTCCCTTGTAACAGTTTAGATTTTTAGTAGACGGATGGATTATTCGGGTGTGTATATTTGACACGTGGCAAACTGGCTCCTATTTTCAGTACAGATAAAAAAAATATTGTGTAAACCTGAATTAGGCTCTGTTAATCTTGCAAAATTATCCGTAAAATATTTTCATTGTGTGTTTCTGTTCCTAATTTTACATTTCTTTTATATTTCAATCAAAATCAAACCCATTGCTCCAAATATACCTACACCGGGTGAGTTTCTTTTACATTCCAATTTACTCGTTTAACATTTTTTATTTCTATCCACCTACAAATTTGTAATCAATAAAATTCCTTTAAAATTGTGCCCCATTGTGTGTTATATGTTACTACAATTCTTGTTCTGTATCTTTTTGAAATTCTTTCTTCATTGTCACTCGTATCATTAGCCAGCTAAACCAGTCACTTGGCAGTTGAGATTGAATATTATTTTGTATATTTTAGCCGAGTTCCTTGCGGGGTAGTCAGAGTGTACTGACCGCCTGTAATGTACATATTTGTGTAATTCTACATCCGAAAGTAAGTAACCTTGGTTACTTACTTTTTAATGCAGAATTACACAAATATGTAACATATAAATGCAAATGTCTTTGACATTAGTAATTATACATTGATATCTTCCACCAGGCAATTATTGAATTCTGCGGTTAGATTGCGGGCAGCCACAACATAGCTTATAGGTACATTAACAACGTTACCACCATAAACGAATCCATTACAAGAACACGACACATGTTTATCCATGCTGAGATACTAATATACAAGTTACTCAGCATCATGTTTAGAGATACATTTATGTCAAGAATTAAAGCCTTATAGTACATAAATCAAATATAAAAAGGGGCCCAAAATGATACCCTGTGGCATCCAATTTTCTACTTTTGTTCACATGTGCAAGCACAAATGCATAGAAATTGTATTAAATATGTACCTGAATTGTAAGTAAGTAGCAGACCTAGTATGTAACAATGTATGTATGTTATTACGTGGCAGGGGTTCACAAGTGACCGAGTAGCGCTCCAAGTGCGCGGTTTGGTTTGGCCGGCGGTCAACTCGTTAACTTGCCGCTCTCGTGCTACGGTGCTACCTACTGTGTGTGTCACTACGAAAATATCGTTCGAAATTTTGAACTATATTTATTGTAAATACGAACAGTGACGTCATTGCCATTGCTCGATACTACTTCCAGTACCAGTAGTACCAGTGAGTATTAGTGATTTCTCAAAAAAAAAAACTTTTTGGGTAGTTGGCCCATGCAGATATTATCAGGTATAAACAGATTCATCATGATTTTTATATATTGATACTGTTGATTGTTGGCGTTTGGTGGAATTTTGAAGTCACTTTGTTAATGCAAACACGTGTAGATCCACTTCACAATGTTATTGATTGCTTTTTTATTTTTACCGACCGATAATGGCGTAAAGTCGAAATCTCTTTACGGCATTATCAAGGTATTAATTGCAAACAAAACCTTGTTCCTTCGTTCCCGTCTTTCTAATGAACAATATTTCGGCAGAAAAGAGAAGTAAGGTACAGCGATATTTGAAAAGCAGCTCTACTGGAGTAGTACCTTACAAGAGACTGTAGCTGAATAACAATTCCCTGAAGGGTATTCGGTTGTTCGTCCTTACAAAAGAGTTTGGTGTCGAATTAAGGTTTTTATCAGACACTCTTCCTCATTCAGCGTCCAGTAAGGAGTGCGCGGTTACATAGGTCGATCAAATGCTCACACAACGAGGCCTCATCGCCTTTCAAGCTTCTATGGGTCCGACTGCCTTCCGATTCTTCATGCGAAATATCCCCTTGGACTTTTTCGTTATAAGTGGCACTAGTCCCTGATTAGGAGAAAGAGCCGGTGGTTATACCTCTTTACGCTGCTTGTTCAGTAGCTTGAGGAAATATGAGCGTCATCTCTCCTGCAACACGAGGTCCTACTAGGTTACCTCGAGGTCTTTCAGGGCACTGCCTGGGCTGCCCCAGTGATGGCCACCTGAATCCTATCCCAATGGTGCTGAACTGTTTCGCCTTCTATACCAGCGCACATGTTGCAGGTTGCAGGCGGACTCCTCCTCTCCTTGGATTTCGTACAGAGGTCCAAGGAGAGCGATGATGTTGTGCAGTGAGACTTCCGTCGGGTATGACCTTACAGTTGGCTACTTTGCTGATATGATGTCTCCTAGTAAGCACAAAAATCGATTTGGTAGCATGCGTCCTGCTCCTGTAGATGACTAAATGTTCGCGTTTGTTTTTGAAGTACGTATTCACCAGAATCAAATATGCCATGGTTATTTCATCTTCGTGTAAAAATGAAGATATTCGTATGATGCGACGACCTGCTTAACATAAAGAAGTTTCGTTCGAATTACCGTTTCTTTCCATTCAGCAACAGAGGGTCGGCAACGCATGAGTGACACTCCTGGTGTTGCAAATGTCCATAAGCTATGGTGACTGTTTAACATCAGGCAGGCCCTATGCTTGATTTCCACCTTAGTGGTAAAAAAAAGAATGTTAATTACAAACTCCTAGAATTTCTCAATTTTATAATAAATAAATAATTGCTTGATAACTTTACCTGCTCAAACAAGTAGATATTGACTTTACTCCTTTAACTTTTATTATTGTAATCCTATCCAAGTTTTCGGATAAGTGTACCATGATTCTCAATTTTACATGAACCCAGACAGATTTGAATCTATCAAATCATTAGCCTAGAGGCTAATTGGGAGAAGAGGATGATATCTATACGGGCGCTTGATCATGCAAGCGCCCGTACCAAGAACAAAATACCAATATATATGCCACCGGGGTAATCATCCCCGTAATCACCCCTTTTACTCAATATCTGTCATACACAAAAATGTGGGCATCTCTCGTTCTAATGAACCAATATATAATTAAGCTTATCTTTCATTCTGCCTTTCAAATTCCACGTGCTTATATATTCAGTTTTCCCTGACTAGCCGGACTAAGCCCTGCGTGGTAGATGGTGTCACCATTACAACATACGTTACCTTTGACATCGACGCGGCGACGGGAGTGAAACGAAATAGCAATTCGAAAAGCCTCTTCGCCCGCTGTTGTTATTCAGAGTGGACGTGTTGCGAGCATAAATAAAATCTCTTATATATTCTACATAGAAATAACTACATTACTGTATCATTTATAAGTGCGAATGTGGTAAAACAACAACCAGTACATTTCCACAATTATTTAAAATAATATCCCGCATCTATCGGCTGCGACACCAAGCTGCGAGCGAGGGGACCGCAACTTCACCTCCGCGAACAAAAGACAATTGCTATTTTTGACTCCGTCCCGCGTGCTACAAGAGAAAGTGAATCATCGTCAGTGTTCTACGTTCGGTGCTACGGCTCCGCCCAACCGACCGCCACGAGGCCTACACTTGCAGCTACGGAATTCACAGTGTTCTGCGGGCCGCCATAGTTACTTGGACTTGAATACTACGGTAACTGCTTACCATCAGGCAGACCGTACGCTTGTTTGCCACCTTAGTGGTATAAAAAAAAAAAAAGTACAGCTATGACGTCCACAGCTAATAAAAGTTGCCTACTGGACAAATCGCTCTCAGATACGGATATTAGAGCCGGATTAAGCTCCGATATTACACCTCCTAATTTCACATTGAAACGCAACAAAAGGAAAATAAGTGACGTCACCGAATCTGAGTTAACTAACTTTAAAGAAGACATGAAAGAAATGATCCGATCTATGATGTTAGTGCATGAAAAGGAGCTCAAGAAGATTACTCCAACATTGATGGAAATTAAAAAAACCAATTGCAGCATTGAAAATTCAATAACATTTCTTGCAGCTCAGAATGATGAGCTAAATAAGAAAATTGAGCAGCTAGAAATACAACACAAAAAAGACAGACAATATATCACATTATTGGAGGACAAAATTGAAGACATACAACGCGGTAGTCGTAAAGCCAATATTGAACTAAAGAATGTTCCCAAAAATCCAAAGGAAACCAAGGATGACATGGTGAATATGGTGTTGTGTCTATCTAAGCATATTAAGTGTAATATTCATAAATCAGATATAAAGGATGTCTACAGAGTGCAGGCAAAGAAGCAGGGAAATGGTAATACTCCAATAATAGTCGAAATGTCCTCCGCCATCATAAAAACAGAAACTATTAAAATGAGTAAGGCACATAACATCAAGCACAAAGAAAAGCTCTGTGCCAAACATCTAGGATTTACTAAATATGAAGACACTCCTATCTTTGTCTCCGAGCAATTAACAGCGAAAGGAGCTCGACTTTTCTTTCTTGCGCGGGATCTTGCCAAAACGAAGGCATATAAATATTGTTGGACTGCGTACGGGCGAGTATATGTGAGGAGAGAAGAAAACTCTCCTATTATCCAGATCAAGCATGAAGCTCAAGTCCAAAGTCTGATGCAGGAAACATGACTAGGTATGAACGCTACACGTTTTCAATTAGTCACTGTTGAGCAATCAGTTGCACTATGTTTAAGTTACGTTATTTTGTTTGATCTGTTTACTATGTTGTTCACTTGTAATCTTTTATTTTTGAATAGTGAATTACTAAAATTACCCACACATGTATTTATGTTTATACTGTATATTTATTTATTTACACTACACATTTGTCCTCTTACATACCCAAATACCCATATAAAAACGCATAAGCACACTGCAATATGCAGCATCGATCATATTTATAAATTTAAACTAAACCAGTTAGCATTTGCACGGTATAGTAATAGCTGGAAATATACGTCACATTTTATCGGTCAAACTGTAATTAACACATATTACTTTGAACTAGAACCGAAAAGTAATATTATATTGTTTATTATCAATGGATAGTTCTCTAAATACCCTAAATGAAATAGATGCCTTGGATATTGCACAGTCTATAGAGTGTGACATTGAGGATTTTTCTAAACAAGTTCATATACAAAAATCAGATTTTACAATTATTAGTCAGAATATTAGAAGTATTTACAAAAATATAGACGACTTTCGACTGTCTTTATCAAATTTGAACTTTGACGTCGATCTTATAGTGTTGAGTGAATGTCGACTAGACTTGAATAAACCTATCCCTCAAATACATAATTACACGTCCTTTCATACAACTAATCACATTAATCACTGCGATGGAGTAGCAGTGTACGTTAAAAATACTCATAAAGTCAAAGTTAAAGAAATCATACTAACACATGCTTCGTGCTTACAAATAACGACACATAATCACACTATCCTTGGCATCTATCGTTCTCCCTCAAACAACAACGCTGACAACTTCACAAATTCCTTAAACAGTCATTTGGAAACAATTAAGTCATGCAAAAATATTATATTAACAGGCGACATAAACATAAATATTACACAAAAAATTAATGAACAATTATATGAACGTACCAATCGATATACTTACCTGAACATGCTGGCTCTGCATGGTCTGTTACCAGGTCACTCGTTACCCACAAGAGATAAAAATTGCTTAGACCACTTCTTTTTAAAATTGAGTAATACTAATAATACTAATAATAGTAATAATATAATCCAAATAAAAGTCGTATTGTTAAACCTTGGATGACTGATGGAGTATTACGTTGCATCCAGAATAGGAACAAAATGCAGAAAACATTAAAAAAAGATCCCGACAACGAAGTATTAAAAATTACATACCACAGATACCGTACCCACTGTAATAGCCTCATTAAGAAATTAAAACGTAAATATGATTCAGATCAATTAAATAAAGCTAATGGAAACCCCAAAAAATTATGGAAAACGATCAATCATATTACAAATCGTAAGGTTCAAAAAAACGAAAGCTTAGAACTACTTGATATAAACGTACCTCCTGAGGTTTCTGTTAATTTAGTAAATCAGTACTTCGCCAACATTGGCAAAGAATTGGCTGAAGATATAATCTTAAGTAGTACGAATTCACATATACCTGAAGATCAACCTGCAAAATCGCAATTATCGTCTTTTGTGCTTTCGGATACTGATACCAATGAAGTCTATAATGTGTTAATGGATTTAAAATCTGATAGTGCATCTGGTTGGGACAACGTACCAACACACTTTATCAAATTGGCGCATGACGTAATTGTTCCCATTATTACTCACCTAATTAATCTGTGTTTCAGTCAAGGCATTTTCCCGGCGCTTCTTAAAATAGCTAAGGTTGTACCTGTACACAAGGGTGGTGAGAAAGACATTCCTAGTAATTACAGACCGATCTCTATTCTACCTGCAATATCTAAAATATTGGAAAAGATAATTAATAAACGCCTAGTAAATTATCTAAATACATTTAATGTACTTTCTGATAGGCAATATGGCTTCAGACAAGGATTATCAACCGAGGATGCTGTCTCATCACTGACTTCTCTCATTGTTGAACAAATTGATCAAGGAAGAAAATGTCTCACAATATTTTTAGACTTAAAAAAATGTTTCGATACGGTCTCTGTTCCTATCCTTATGCGTAGACTCGAGAGTATTGGTATAAGAGGCATCCCATTACAATTATTCAGAAGTTATCTTCAAGATCGTAAGCAAAGGGTAAAAATTGGCTCCTATCTCAGTGAGGAGAGTAACATTAATTATGGTGTCCCGCAAGGGAGTGTATTGGGTCCGACACTCTTCCTCATATATATTAACAACCTCTGTGATATAAAAATTGATTCCGGGCAAGTTTTCTCGTACGCAGATGATACAGCTGTGGTGTTCTGGGGTAAAACCTGGGACATCGTACGTAGATCGGCAGAAAAAGGTCTATTTATTGTAGCAGAATGGTTAAAATCAAATCTTTTAACATTAAACACCACTAAATCTAATTATGTAACCTTTTCGAACTACAATAAGTCACAACCCAAAAATAACTTTCAAATATTTATTCACTCGTGTAATAACCCATATGATAATAACTGTTCATGCAATATAATAACTAAGGTAGATAAAATTAAGTATTTAGGCATAATGATTGATCAAAGATTATCCTGGCATGCACACACAGAAATGATAATGAATAGAATCCGAAAACTTATATGGATTTTTAGGACTTTAAGATATGTTGCTGCTCCAAGTCTACTAAAACTAATTTACGTTTCTTTAGCTCAATCTATAATAACATACTGCATTCCGGTATGGGGCGGTGCCTCGAAAATAAAATTTTTGGAGTTAGAGAGGGCTCAAAGATCATTGTTAAAAGTAATGCACTTCAAACCTTTTAGGTATTCTACGGAAAGCCTTTATTCAGTATGTGACCTACTTACAGTTAGAAAATTGTACATTCTACGAACCATTCTAAAACTCCATAAATCCGTACCATACAAGCCAATCATAGTAAATAAAAGAAGACAGAATGTTCTTGTCCCAGTACAATTTGCCAAGACAACTTCTGCCAAAAGACAATATGGGAGGCAAGCCGCTCACCTATATAACCTAATAAACAAACAGCTAAATATTTACCCCTTAACTCATCGGGAATGTAAAAATACTCTCGGTACCTGGTTAAAAATAAAAAGCTATGATGAAATTGAAAATATGATGATGACACAATACAACTAACCTTCACTAACGCTGTCACACATACTCATCTCAATTGGACAGAAATATTCTACTGGAACTCTACTTTACCACACTCAAACATTCATAACATCATATTATACACGCTATACCACACACACACACTCACACACACACACACTCATACACACAGGTACGCCCGCATGCATGCACTCGTCTACACACACACACACACGTAACTAACAATGTTAAATAAAATAGTTTATATTTAATTAAACATTAAATTTGTATAAATAGAAGAGCGAAATCTCCTAATACAAGTGTTTATAATGCTTAAAAGGAGATCTCAAACAATGTCTTTATAGTAGTAGTTTTAAGTAACCGCAATAAAATATTTTCATTTTCATTTTCAATTCGACAACATTTATGTTTCCTTGCCTAACTCGGAGTATGCTATTGGTTCATATTTCAGTAAATACGGTAGGTATTTACTGAAAGATGAATGAATCTCTTACTTTCATGAAATATCAATATTATCAAAATAAAAAATATTGTAGTAAATACATAATATAAAAACACATGTATATCATATTCTACTTGAATTTTTTATCCTACAAGCATATTTCAGTGAATATTTATTTTAAACAGCAATACACGGAAATAATAATGATATAAAAATCTATATATATATATATATATATACTTATAACAATGTCGGGTTTAGTAACTCTATTTACAACTCGAGAACGGCTCGACCGATTTTTATGATCTTTGTTTTGATGAATTTGTCTCCGCGCCGAATAGCAGAATAACTATTAAAACATGTAAAAAATTAAGGAAAACAAAATATATGAAAAAAAATCATTTTCTCATACATTTTATATGAAAGGTCTTTTTTAGGGTTCCGTACCCAAAGGGTAAAACGGAACCCTATTACTGAGGCTCCGCTGTCCGTCCGTCCGTCCGTCCGTCCGTCTGTCACCAGGCTGTATCTCATGAACCGTGATAGTTAGACAGTTGAAATTTTCACAGATGATGTATTTCTGTTGCCGCTATAACAACAAATACTAAAAAATAGAATAAAATAAATATTTAAGGGGGCTCCCATACAACAAACGTGATTTTATTGCCTTTTTTAGGGTTCCGTACCCAAAGGGTAAAACGGAACCCTATTGCTGAGGCTCCGCTGTCCGTCCGTCCGTCCGTCCGTCCGTCTGTCACCAGGCTGTATCTCTTGAACCGTGATAGCTAGACAGTTGAAATTTCACAGATGATGTATTTCTATTGCCGCTATAACAACAAATACTAAAAAATAGAATAAAATTAATATTTAAGGGGGCTCCCATACAACAAACGTGATTTTTTTGCTGTTTTTATAGATAATGGTACGGAACCCTTCGTGCGCGAGTCCGACTCGCACTTGGCCGATTTTTATAGATAATGGTACGGAACCCTTCGTGCGCGAGTCCCACTCGCACTTGGCCGATTTTTTATAATATCTCAAGAACATTACCATATTTCAATGAATATTTTTTTGTTCATCTTGGCGAGTGCTGGAACACCTCCAGATACAAAACATTTTTTAAAGGAAAGAAATAGTTTATTTCTGCTCCAATATTAAACATTTAAATAGTTTTGCATACAAAATACAAAATAAAATAATGTTTTTTTTTTCTAAATTCCACAAAATAGTGTCATGGCAGCAGAAAATCGCCCCCGTCTCAGGATAATGCCGTAACTCAATTGAGCCACGACGCTGTTTTTCAGACGGTGACCACCTTAGTAGTTGCGCGTTTAAAGAAAATTATAATACAAGTTACATAAATAGGTACCTACTTTCCATAAATTTGGTAACACCGGCATAATTAACTCAAATATACATATTTAAAAGAAGCAAACCGTCACGTATTTAATATTAATATAAAAATTGTATTTCAGAAATGTAAGCATATATTTGATATAACATTTATGTTAGCAGTTTTTGATAATGTAGCAGATGATTCCTTAATTTTTTTTAATGAGAAAATTTGAATTTTTGACTGTCTTATAGGCGGCAGGAGGTTATTCCAATGTTTAGGTACCTCGGAAAGCAGTGGTTTTGTGGCAATGTAAGGAAAGCTTTCTAAGTGCGCCCCACGTATATCGATTTTGAGTGAACCCATGTTAGTTTGTCATAGAGATATTTTGGTATTTTAGTGTTTACAACATCGAAAAGTAAGGTTGCAAAATACAGATCGCATCTAGATTTCATATGAAGCATATTAGCAGATGTGTATTCTGCTCATGTTTTTGATCGTATTTATACAATTGATTCAAAGAGTGACGAATGCTTCTACTTGCGGTTGTTGCTGGTGAATGTCGGTCGATGGTATAATATTTTATTGTTCATGTCATCAGCTCAATTTGCTTGAAAACGATACTCATTGGGACATTACAATTGCTGAAGCAATTGCTATATTTCCTGCTTCTCACGGAAACCACATGAATTGTGGAACAAAAATGTATATGTATGTCAAAAGACATTTTACATCGAATTCGTGTCAGTTCATGGAATCCAGATCTGGAGGTGAATGAAGAGTTACGTAACCAGGCTTTGCTTTTAATCGAAGACATGTGTACAACATGTGCGGTAGTTTGTTAGTGAAATTAAGAATGCTACCGCCAAATAGTGAAATGATCGAAGCGTTTGTTGACACTTTTTAATGGGAATATATTCGAAATGCGTTGAACCAATCCCCCAACATAAAGGAGTGTGCGATTAACGATCTGGGCGGATCGAGATGTTTTGGAGGCGCAAACATTCTACTGCCTAGCGATTTCCACCAAATATTACCAGCTATTTCAAGATCGCACGGTGAAATAAACGCTTGCCTCAAATCATCGACTGTGTGACTCTATAACACGAAACGTCAGCTGACGGCAAACATGCGAGTTGCATTGTTAAACGATCCATTTGCTGTAGGTTTCTACAAGCAATTACCGACTATTGGTAATGGTCGTATACCTGTCGATGGATCCAATGGATTGATTTCGTTTCCGCCGAATTTTGCAATTTCTTCTCAAGCATTTTTGATAACCACAAACTCACAATTGGTTGAGTGAACGAGTAATTCTTGCGGCATAAAACACAAATGTAGAACACTTAAACTTCATAATTCGTAATTAAGTTGTTTGTCTACTATATACAAAAATGTTGAATAGTTAAACTTTACAATTCATATTCGTTAGTCTAGTAGTCCTTCAAATCTATTGACTGTGTAACAAACAAAGACGAAGCGACCACACAACGGAATACTCATTGGATCAGCCTGACTAGGCCTGACTTGTCCCCGCATAATTTACAACTGAAGGTTAGCTCGGCAGTCAATTCAACGAAGGGAATCGACTCGAATGCAACCCATCCAGCAAATAGCTTAGTATAAAAGTAGTACAACAATGGTAAGCGAATCATTTCGTTCGCTCCTATAAAACAAATGCATTGAATTATGTTAATTTTAATACAATTAAAATACTTCTTACTTATATTTTTGAACACTTATTATACTTAATTCATTTTGACTTTATAAAAACTGAATTTAATTCGGCAAATGAGTTAACACGACATTTATTGATTTTGAAGCGGTACGAAGTTCGCCAGGTCAACTTGTTATTAAATACATTCTGTGTACTAAGTATCGGGAATTTGTCAATAAAACAAAAAATACAAATTATTCATCTAAATTTATTTTATCGCCTTCAAAGTAGGCCCCATCGCTTGCAATACAACATCTCCACCGCTTCACCCAGTCTTCCATACATTTTTCATAGGCTATTTGCGGTATGGCCTTTAGCTCATTCAGCGAATTTTCTTTTATGGCTTCTATCGACTCAAAACGTTTTCCTCGAAGTGGTAATTTTAACTTGGGAAATAAAAAAAAGTCAGACGGAGCCATATCAGGTAAATACGGTGCTTGGTCGAGAACTTTTGTTGAATTTTTCGCTAAAAACTCTTTCACTATAATGGCTGTGTGTGATGGTGCATTATCATGGTGCAGCATCCATGAGTTGTGTTGCCACAAATCTGGACGTTTTCGGCGGATACTCTCACGCAAACGCTTCATGACGCCTAAATAATATTCTTTATTCACTGTTTCTCCCTCTGGAAGGAATTCGGAGTGAACCACACCACGGTAGTCAAAAAAAACTGTCAGCATCACCTTGATTTTGGAGCGACTTTGCCGCGGTTTTTTGGGTTTCGGCTCGTTTTCGAGACGCCATTCTGAAGACTGTTGGCTTGTTTGCATGTCGTACTCATAAACCCATGTCTCGTCGCCAGATATTATACGTTTCATAAAGGTCGGATCCGTAGAAGCTCGGGAAACCATGTCTTCAGCGACATGCTTTCGCTGCGCTTTTTGAACAAAATTGAGCTCTTTTGGAACTAGTCGAGCGGCGACGCGTTTCATGCCTAAAATGTCAATGAGAATGTTGTGGACGGACTTAAAAGATATGTTCACCTCACTAGCCAACTCTCTCAGACTCATACGTCGATTTTCGAGCACTAGCTTCTTGATTCTGTCGATGTTTTCTCTGGTCGTAGCGGTTGAAGGTCTACCAGAACGAGGCAAGTCTACTACTACTTCTCGGCCTTCTTTAAAAGCCTTATACCATTCATAAGCCCTTGTTTTCGATATACACGATTCGCCGTAGGTATTTCGCAACATTTTTAGTGATTCACCACATGAAATATCATTTGAAACACAAAATTTAAGGCACACTCTTTGTTCAACAATATTTTCCATTGTAAAAATCGCCGAGGACTCAAAACTATGACCAACAAAAAGTGTAGTTTAAAACAAATTAAATGACAGATCCCGCTCAAATTTTGCGCGCTAAATCAGTACAGTGCTACCAACATGCAGTAAAAAAATTAGAACGACCTCTTTTACGCGGGTCTTTTTATTGACATATTCCCGATACTTTTTACACAGAGTAGTATATATTGATAATAAAGAGGTACGGCGCATCCAAGCAGCCGGTCTGGGGAAGTACCTCCACCTCACAGCCATAGCCAAATAACAACTCCCTAGAGGATTGTGGTGTTATTACATGTGAGTGCGGTTACCATTAACTCTTCGAAACTCGGGTGGTCGTATACGACCGCGAAATGTATGGGAACACGTATATAACGGGTTCTGACTGCTCAAGCTTCTAAGGAGTCACTGTGTTAGCAGCAGAGGAGGCATCGCGCGAGTGATACTTAATGCATTGCAAGCATTCATAGGCTTCAGTAATCGCTATAGATCAGGTGGCCTTCCAACGTTGTATAAATAATATGCATATATATATATATATATATATATATATATATATATATATATATATATGTTGTACGTATACCTAAACTATACAAATTCGACGATTTGAAATACTAGAACATATCAGTTTATTCTGCAGAGACTACAATTTCAAACGTGTTTATGATATTTATAAATGAGATCCCAAAATCCTGCTTAAATATGCAAATACATATGTTCGTATAAAAATATACAAATTGTCAGTATAGAAATATCTTAAAGACTCCTTTTACCTGTTAGGAGATCGCTGGACCGACAAATATGAATCTGATTGCGCGAAATATACGGTCGCGTGATTCTCTGAATGCATATAAAGCTTCATGGTTTTTATTTTTAAGACGTGGCGGATGATAATGAACTTTAATACGAGTTTCTTAAAATTGAAGTTTAGGTAGATTTTCTTAGAGGATAGAACAAAGATTTTTTCGCCGTTGGAAATTATTTGAAGTTACTTGTAAATATTTAATTATTACCAGAGCGAAATTACATTTACAGAAAAAAACATAATCACGCTTCATGTAATGATTATATTAAATGAAAGCAATGTAAATGAAATATTACACTTAATACGAGTATTATTTGATCGATAAAAAATACTTAGTAGGGAGTCATGTGCCAGAAGCGAGCTCGTTCGCGACCCCTGCCAATCAATTAAATTGCAATACTGGCCTGAAAACGCGTCGATGTGCGGGTTAGGGCGTCGGAGGCGACGTGCACCGATCCGCCGCCATCAGTGCGAAAGTAGGTGCATGCGGCGTTGGGGGCTGCCACCCACCACGCAGTACCTATTCCGGCGGGTCGAGGAGAGCTGAGTGCTATACAGGCACGGGGAATATGAGATGTATATACACTCCCGTAAGCTCAGCGTGTGCTCAAGAACTAGAGAAGTTTTGGGAGTCTGCGAGGGATGTTCTGGATTTAGCTGAAGGAAATGAAAGAGTGATTATGTGTAGAGATTGGAATTGATGGGTTGAGACCAAACGAGACAGGTAAGGCAATTCTAGATTTATGTGTGTGAGGAATCTAACGACATTAGACGAACGAAACCTTTGTGAGGCGGAATGACCAAAACAGTGTAATTGATTTGATTTAAATAGTTTCGGAGATCATGAAAAAAAAAAAATGATTTATTCACCAATACTACATGTTACATCCAATCAGTTAGTTAATTTCACCTAATTCACATTTGTAGTTTTATGGGCCCCGATTCTCAAACTAGGTCTGACCTGTATCTTGAGAATCGGGATTCCTTCTCATCTGGCTAAATATAACACATTTCAGTATACCTACACACAGCCCATTGCCCATTTGTAAAATAATCACATAATCCTAATTACAACATGTTTACAATTGTGTTTAAAGCAACAATTAGGTTGAAAAAATATATAGTCTACATACATAACTTCACGCCACGTCCCTAGCGGGGTAGGCAGAGAGGACCCAGCTCCACACAAGCACAGCACAGCACACAGCCCGATCCCCGCACACCATATCGGCCCCGTCAACACTCACACCCACCCCAGACACACGCCTGCCGGCCTCCAAGGCAAGGAGCCACCTTCAGATATAGTCTATATTTGTTTAACAACATGAACATGCAATTGATAACACTGAAAGGATAAGGAGGAAGAGCGGATGGAGAAAAACTTCGAGGCAATACCAACCTTGTTTTGAAGAGAGGTAAAATTGTCTCGGTGTGGTTCGTCGGTATCCAGAAAGAACAAATAAAATCTAAAACGGGTGTCATTCTTGGTAACACTCAGAAAGTGTTAGAACGGAGAAGTGAATATTTTTAAGAAATGTAGGAATATGCCTAGGACGCTGGAAATGAGAGTGAGTGTGATACTCCATGTTGACGGCATCCGAATAAGGTATAACTATGGATGAGATTGAAAGGTCGATACGAAGCTTTAAATGATCAAACTAGGTGACACGTCCGGGACGCCTTCTGGTACTTAAGAAATCTATGCTGGAGAATTGGAAGGATCCCGACGGACTGGAGACGCGCAGTCATCGTGACCTTGTATAAACGCAAGGGGTCATGTATATAGACTGCGTCAGGCGTAATAATAGGGCCATCAGTTTGATCAGCTTAGCAGCAAAAAAAGTAGGAATATAGAAAAGTAATTGAAAGGAGAATAAGAGTGAAATCTGATGAAATGCTGTGGGAGGCACAGGGAGGATTCCGAAATGGAAGCAGATGCACGGATCAAGTCTTCTCGCTCCTCAATATCGTGGAGAAGCATGGCCATAGACCAGAAGGTTTTCTGCGGTTTAGTGGATCTTGAGAAATCATTTGATAGGGTTGTGCGAAAGTAACTGTGGAGTATATTGCCGAGATATGGGATTGACGATGCACTGCTCTGTGCTGTGCAGTTCACCTACAAGGATTACTCAACATGTGTGCGAATAGGCGACATTTCACCCTAGTTTGATGTTAAAATTAGTGTCAAACAGGGTTGCATGTTGTCTGCTAGGCTGTTTATTGGGTATCTCGATAGCTGTCTACAGAGAATAAGATCGACGAATGTAGGATCATGCATGGTTGATCTATTGGTGAAATGTCTGTTTTATGCAGACGATGCCGTCCTATTAGAAACACCGTCTGTACTGCAACTCTAGACTCTCCCTGCCTATTCCGCAAGGGATTTTGCGTGAAGTTATAGATAGATAGTATCGACCATTCAATCTCATATATAGTTATGTCTTCATTGAACGCCGATAACGTGGAGTGAACACCATACGCAGGCTCAGTGTCGATGTGGTCAATTTGGCGTGTAGTTGTAGATAGATAAATAGGAATGCTTATTAAAATAATAATTAATCACGTATATTTTGGCATACTTTGCGATGAAATAATGCAATAGCATGAGCTTCCTGTCGATGTTTGATAGATGGTTCACTTGGGTATTAAATCATGGGGTTTTCAAAATGAAGAGCCTTTTACAGAGTCAGCAATACATATGTAATACCACTGGTAATATCGTATATCTGTAGGATATGATAACTGTTTACCATCGGATAAGTAATGTACACGCTCTATACTCACATACATATGTATTATCAAGACAATTATCTTTCTGAAAGACAGAAACTATGGAATGCCAGATAATCTGAAAACTCGTAATGTCGTTAGATTCCTCACGTACTATCGCCAACTCAGAAACCGGCTCATATTGATTGCCCAAAATGTAAAAAAGTACGACCACTGATATTCCAATATTATTTATATTGTCTCGGGAAACGAAACGTGGAATGGGTGTTCGAAAACGAGAACGCAAAACAAAATGGAGGCAGGCTTGAAAGGTGGGTAAAAAACTGGTTGCGGTTTTTTCTTCCCGTATTCTTTATTATACCATTTTATTGATACTGTAATGATACAACGTAGATTATATTTTGATGAGTTATATTGTGGAATTGATAGCGAACTTAGCTTTGTATACATGTATTTCGAGGGGTTGTATGTCCCCCTTCGACAGCGGGGGGGGGTTGGACATTTCATACGTGTGATTTTCGGGCAATTATAACCGCATGTCGTATGAATATCATAAAAATGCTATGCATGGTGGCAGGAATTTGTAAATTGCATGGTGAGCATTGAAAATAAAACAATTAGTTAGGCCGTCCGGATGTCATAAAATTGGAAAGCGGCCGTCTACAAATTAAGCACAAAGCAATTTTAAAAGCTATCGATAACAAAAGACAGGCGAAGACAAAGGAAGGCGGCCTATCTATTGTATCATATTGAAACATGAACGGGGCTCTAAAAGGTTTGCACGTGCATGAAAGAACGGCGACAATGAGTCGCCGGCTCGGGCGTGGGAAGCCGCCGCTGTTACCAGGCGATAATTAAGTTGACGAATCAGAGTGCGCGTCACCCCAGCGCGGGAGACGGGGGCGCGGTGGAGCGCGGTGTGCGGGCGCACGGCTGGACGGCCATTCGGTTTCGGGGAGTACTGGCGGTCGGACGTTGGACATCGTGGCGCGTAGCATAATAATTATTGTTCATTCGATTCCGGAGTTCTCGCGGTGCAGTCGTGCGACGTCGCGGCTTTTATCATAATAATTAAATCGGTTTAGAGATACTTCTTGTCGAAAATAATACGCGTACAAAGGGTCGAGTACTCGAACTCCCCACGACACGCGAAGGCGCCGAGATCGGTTTAGAGATACTTCTTGTCGAAAATAATACGCGTACAAAGGGTCGAGTACTCGAACTCCCCACGACACGCGAAGGCGCCGAGATCGGTTTAGAGATACTTCTTGTCGAAAATAATACGCGTACAAAGGGTCGAGTACTCGAACTCCCCACGACACGCGAAGGCGCCGAGATCAGCGTAGCAACACCGCCGAGGACAGCCCACGGTCGCCGACTCCACGCTGCACAGTACGAGACCACGAGTTCTTCGCGGGACCGCAGCTTAGCCCAATTAAGTTAACCTGCTGAAAGCTAAGTTTAGCCTTAAGATATACTGAAATCCTGCATTATTGTATACCAGTTTATGTGTAGTGTTTTTCCTCAGGACCCGCGTGCGCGAATAATGTAAAATACATACGCCTATGCCTAAATCTGTGGCATAGTGGCTAAGTTAAATTTTGTTTTGCAAGGTACATCTGGGTAGGTGAGATTGGATGACGCATTCATACAATCTCGCTGAGGCGAAGGGCTTTTTTATTTGCTGGCGTTTATGAATGGCGCACTTGTGATATTCAGGGACACCATTTATATGCGCTTTTTAATTTTAGCGGCGGCAGAGTACCTTTAGCTTATAGTATTATTCTAGCATAGCTTGCGGGTTCGATAAGTGCATGCTATTATTTCATCTGGAGACCGCTCTCCAGGTGAGCCGATTCGCGGCAAAAATTACACACAGCCCGATTTCTGTAGACTCAACTGGATTCGCTAGCGGCTCTGAATTGTTTACTCAGACCATTTAAACTCACATGTGAAATTGCCCAGCCTATAAAATATGCCATAATTATCCTGTAAGGATAATTAATGATAGTGTACACTATACTCAAAATAAGTATAATTATTTGCGCAGCGATCAAAATATGCAAAATTCTACGAGATTGGTATAATGACAGAAGTCACTATATTAATCGCGTAAGCTGATTATAGCAAAAGTCAGAGGAAATTTTCCTGACCTCCAATTAAAAGACTGCGCAGACGCTGAGGCTAGCTAAAGGTTTAAGACCTAAGCATTATCCTGGTCAGTAAAGGGTTCAGGCGCTCCTGTTAAGTATTCCACAAAGAACCGTTATACACGCCATAATAGCGTGCCTACAACCGACTAACTATCAATTCCCTGAACCGCTCTTAATGTTTATAGATTCACGCTAATAATTAAAATTCTAAACAAAATGAAACAAACTAGACGATCATTTTAGGTCACTACAGTCTGCATTCCAGCAGTATCAAGGCCACGTCATCTTAGGTTACCTTACAATACACAGTAGAACAAAGCTCTGGTTGTCTCTGCCTCGGGCACTATCCTCTCTGTGATTGATCGTCATCACCACAGAGAGGATAGTGCCCGAGCCAGATGCACCCGATACCGTTGCTGCCCTAGCTGCTCTCAATTTTTCAAGACATGGAAGCATAATATTCAAGATAAAAACATTCCTGTAAAGCTATTGCAAATGTAAGTATATCTTTATACCAAAGTTCACGAAGATTTGATCATCAGTTTATCTGGAATCGTAGATAAATACAGACACCAAAATACTTTTTTTACATCAAGTTATTGGATTCCGTTAACGCATTGAACGAATTCTGTCAAATTAAATTCTTAATAAATAATTTTATTAATTGGAAGCTTCTATTAGTTTCAAATAGATTTCTTTCTTTTGAAAAGCGATGTAGCAATATTATTTAAAAAAAATTGCCTTCATTATGATTACTTTTGTAATTGGTATCTAAGACTGTATTTTTGTTTTAAGTCAGTTACAGCAATAGAACAGGGGGAAGCTCCTTGCGAGGGCAGGAGGGCTCTAAGAGGATTAAATACGGTAATAAGGTTTGCACCGACGCAGTCGCCAGGTCAAGTACGGCTTACCTAGTACACTTTGTTTTCGCAGATTATTAATAAATATGTTTCGTTGCTATTCTTAAGCCATAATTCCTAATATAATTTTCAGGTGACAACTTTTGTGGTTGATTCATGTAAAAAAATTAAGGTATTTGGTATTGTAATTTATCCTATTTAATAAAGAATTTCATAATACTCGTAGAAACATAGACGACTTACATAACTATATGTATGACTTTGTTTTATAGGCAATTTTTCATCACTATTACTTGCAATTAATCAAATTATATACAAAGAACTTTTCCTGAATTAACCCGATTAACATTATATCGACAACACAATTTTCGTGTTTCTAGTATCTTTACTGTTTGTCCTTTATCGTCCGTTCCTTTCTCTACTTATTCCTTTACGCTCTCCTGATTATTGATTTTACGTCCACTTATGCTCTGCATCTCTTACTGCATCTGTCACTTCTTCATATTCCCCTTCCATTCCACTTACTTTCTCGCCTATCGCTTTTAATTCGCCTGTACATTACGGGTTCTTATTATTTGCTTTTTCAAATTTATTAAAAGCGTCCCATTTGCTGACGATAATTCCAATAATGCACACTTATTACTAAGTACTCAAAGAATATTTTCTCCAACTTTCCACTAGATGACGGGAAATCTTTATGGTAGATTTATTATTTCATTTACGTCATTATTTCAATAACGTCAATCTGCCATACAAGAATAACTAGTACAACTGTATGCTTAAGTTCATTTCATATAATCTATATAAACTGTACAATACACAACGTATATATTTTTTATATGTATATACAATCAGTTATTTAATATAACATTCATATTCCGTTGGTAACCAATGAAAAAGGAAACTGACCTAATATTTAGGTGTTACAAATTTACATTTATGTGCATATTTAATATTTAAAACACAGATTTTTTATCGGTTTCCCAATTGTCCATACGTATAATTACCATTAAAAAGTCATATAGTGTAGATTTTTATACCGCTAAGGTTGCAAATAAATGCATGGCATATATGATAAGCAGTTATTTTGGACGCTTATTGATGCCAAAGACATCACACGCGACTTTATAAAAGTCCCTTGGTGATATTATATATTTTCAAATCTTTTTCGAATTATAGACCGACAGTCGGACAGTTTCATTTTAAAAGTATATTGATTAAAATACATACGCAAAGTTCACAACTTTCACTTATTTATGAAACAAAGGTCTTTTTCAAATTGTAAATTCAAATGCCCAGTCCACAGTTGGAAATGTGAGGTTTGACTTGTCCGGTAATTACTTAAGTTAAACAATGTAAGGTCAGAAAATAGGGGCCAATTCAAACACCGATGGCTTTATTAACATTTTGTGAGGCTTGGGCGTTAATAGCTTTAATTTCATCTAACATTCAATTTAGAATCGTCTACTGTTTGGCTTTAACTGCATTTACAGCCTGTTCACTGGTATGAACTACACATTCATTATTTTAGCAAATTGTGTTAGTCAGAAAGATTTTTTTTTTCTTTACCTACATTAGAGTTATCCCTGACCGAAAATAAACGTAATAGACAAAAATCATGTGCGTGTAGCTCTCACGCTGTACTTTACGTCAACTGTATAATTAATTTTATCTGTGAACGAACAACTTTCACAAAGAACTTAGTTATGCGGTCAGGTAGTATCATAATATAAGAAAAAACCTGTAATAGACAATTTTGGTCTATATTTTCTGTTAATACTTCTTCCTCTTCTTAGCGTTATTCCATTTCCTAATTATTTTTTTACGATTGACGAGTTCCGCTATTAGGTAGCGGAACCCGCAAGCTAATTTAGCAAGGTACTGACTTTCTGTACATACATGCCGAAATGTTTCGATATTAGAGTATTTGGATAATGAAGGATCACATAATATCCCATCACTCCCTACACAATTAAAAATATATTTTATGTACTTATGCTGCATGGTTGGTATTATCTGTATTTTTCAAAACCAGGTAGATGCCATTCAATACTTGTGTATTTCCATTCGTTTATAAGCTTACCGTGATTTCCTTGTAACTTTTATACACTCTATATCTTTTATACTTTATAACCTACCTATTGACTAGTAGTTGCGTCTAGACCGGTTTTCATAAATTGCCTAGCGCGAAACTTCATGTAATTATTAGTAGAAACTAGCAAATTACTGGCAGGGACCGTAGTCTATTGTAAAACTTTGTCAATTACCTCGTTCCTAATTTGAGGGTTTATATAGGTTTTATTTTTATAACTAGCACTATAAAAGGTATTTTATGTATGTTCACAAATTCAAATTGGGTTCTATCAAACTAGATATGAATTTATTCAATATATTTGTATGGCTACGGTAACTACTTACTATTAATATAGTTGTTTAAGAGAGTTTTTAAATGTATTGCAAAATGACTGACTAAAACTTGTAGCCGCTTTACATCCGGAGGGACGTTGCTTGTTTAGCATCCTAGTGGTATAAAACATTTCGCCATAGAACCACAAAATTGTCATAATATTATTGAATGTGTATCTCAGGTACTAATTTTCCTTTGAAAAGGTTACTACAGATAAACAAAGATATGCCAAAAATAATTGCCCTATCAAACAGAATATATTTACTTTATTATACAACTTCGGCCGACATACAAGCATATGGCCCGCCTGATGTAAAAAAATACCGTAGGCTATGAACGCTTACCATACAGAACGCATTATTCGCGCATTAATTCCTGCTGTTAACACAGAAACTCCTCAAGAGCTTACGTAACTTGAATGAAACACAATTACGAGTAGGTCTTTGTTATTTGGTTGCAGTATTCTGTGATATGAGATAGTTCCCCAGTCGGGGTGCAACAATGCGTCCTTCCTCTCTTAGATTAGCTTAACGACTGTCATCTATTGGAGCGACGACGAGCTCGGTGGTGCAGTCGTGAATGACGCGACTTTGATACCAACGCTCGTGGGTTCGATTCCCACACAAGACAAACATTTGCCAGCATGAACATGTCTGTTTGTATTGGTCTGGATGTTTTAAGAGAGGTAGGGCGTGCCAAAACAGCCCGTCTGGGGAAGTACCTCCACCTCACAGAAAACCGCAGCCAAATAACAACTCCCTAGAGGGTTGTTGTGTTCCTGCGTATAAGTGAGGTCACAAGTAAACTCCTAAGGAGTTGCTGTGTAAGCAGCAGAGAAGGCATCGCGAATGTGATACTTAATATATCGCAAGCGTTAATAGGCTACGGTAACCGTTTTACATCAGGTGGGCCGTATGCTTGTATGACTGCTGACGTTATATTTAAGTTGAGACATATCTCAAATGTGCCTGTGTCACAAGGTAATGGTGCAGCTTCATAGTGGATAAAGAATCATCAGAATTTAATTATTTCCATAATTGGCTCCTACAAACTTATAAACTTCATTCATTTACGTTTGACGTAACACATGAAGCCTTAAAGTCCTCACGGAGGACCTCGAGACAACTCATCCGTAGACAACCTGCGGATGACGCTGCTTAGCTTGCGTTTTCGATTAGACTAACTTCACACTTCGTGTTCTAAGGAGCTCAATGGCCTCGATACGCATTTGCCTTAAATGATATCTTCAACATATTTCGTTTTTTTAAACACATACACGCTATGTAAGACAATACAAGTCATATGACCACAAAGTCGGTTTAAACAAATTTAAATAACATTTTTACATTTCATGAATTATTTATACGCATGAAATTCAAATTGTGCCTTTATATGTTACGAAAGTGGTTGGCAGATTTATTGGTTTACCACTTAAATTTATTGTTAATTATACAAAGGAAATTATTAATTTACATAGTAATGTTTTAATGTAAATTCTCTGATAACAGTCATTGTGGAATACGCTTACACTAAATAGTCAAACATTGGTAATATTTTTTGTTAAAGTAAAACTTCTTTACGCACGCTTGACTTGGGGAGTAAGCTAGTGAATGCGTAACGAGAGCGTTACGAAAAGTGTGATCGGGCGGGGCGAACGGAAGTTGAGAGGAGATATAAGTTAGTGAAGATAGAAAGAGAGAGAGTTACGTTTCGTATATTACTGTAGGGGCAAGAGAGAGAGGTGCGAGCATACATTTTCTTTTTCTCTTTCTCTCATAGCGAGTTAAGATTCGTATATCTAAGACACAGTGCAGGCCTATTGTCTGTATCACTATGGAGCTAAAGAAGTTTTACTTCAGTCGTGTGGTCTAAAGCAAACTGGTTTTTTAAAGAGTTTGCTTCAAGAGTGATTGTGAAGTCAATTTTTAGACTAAATTTTTAGACAGAATTAAGTTTTTATTCTTTTTGCATGAACTGATTGGTGTCGGAAGCAAATAAGGTAGCTTAGACCAAATTGACTTTAAAAAAATATTACAATATACAATTACGATAAATTACACAAGTACGACTCGGTTCTTGTGTTCCATATTCTAATAATATACGTGAAAAGAAAACTCCCTATACCCCTTTTTGAGCAAATTTTGCGCACTGAGGAGTATGTGATTTGAAATAATTGAAGTAATTAAAAACCAGTTGAGAATGCGCAAGCTTGCATTGCCAGAGGAACACCTGGCTCGTCAATTATATAACAATTCAATTTTTTTTTATTTTATTTGTCGGCCATTTTGACCATGTTCCTTAAGAGATAGGAACGGTGTTCCTGAACATTCCTATTCTACTTTTATTTTTATGCTGAATCCGAATCTGTCAAAATTCGAATATTCGAAAAAAAAAGCGACAGATAAACACACAGACCAACGCACAGACAAACATATAGATTTCATATAGGAACGGTGTTCCTGAATATGAATAAGAAGTGCAGAAAGATAAAATAAGCATTATATTTTAGAAGTACCAATATTAAATTGAACACAATAAAACTCTTCGAAGTAGAAAGTAAAATACAGGTAATTTTAATCTGTCAATGTCAAATATCAAAGACATAAATCTGTGATCGAACAGTCGCACTGAGTATAAATTATTGCTAAAGAGTCGTTATTTAATATTGGTGAAATAAAATACGCATTGTTTACTTTAAATATACTCGTACATTGTACATTTTCTGAATGAATTAGTTACCCTAGCTCAAAAATGAAATTATTTTATAATGCAAGTATGTTTGTATGTATATCATTACGCCAGGTCCCTTGCAGGTATGTAATACATTTTGTAATATACTCTTAAATTGAGACAGGCAAATTAACTGGGTACTCTTGGCGAAACCAATAACTAACATACGTAGTAATAAAAAACTCAAGAAACATTTAGGTATTCGCACCATTATTCTTCGACTTAGAACATTGACATGTCGGACTTAGTGATAAAAAAGAAGGTATTATATAATTATTATATTAAGGTTTAAGGCAGTATTTAAATATTCATTTTGCCTATTATTATCTAATAGGCAAAATGAATATTTAAATACTGCTAATAGTGTACTATTGGCATTATTTAAACATTAATTTTGCAAAATAATGTGGTTGTTAAAATTATTAAAATATCTTGATCCATACATTTTAATGTGCGCAAAATTTCATTCCATAAACGTTCAATAGTTTTAATTATGGATTAATAGGATTATTACAATGTAGGTTTTTCAATGCAATATATTTTGAAACTGAAGACACTTTAGGTGAAAGGACTACACTCACGTCAGGTTGTCATAAGGGTAAAGGAATATTACCGGTCCTAAATCAAAATGGATATTTAAAATCATAGTACTTGGATTATTTTTCCTGTAATAAATATGTAAAAATTAAAAAACTACACGAAACTAAAGCATTTTTGTACTACTAAAATTAAATATATCAAATATATCTGTGTTCGTTTATATAGCACAAATGGTAAATCAGAGTTTTTAAAGTGGCTGCTGGCACATTCAGAAGCTTGCGACTCAAGAAGAATGGCTCGAGAGTTCTTCAGCTGACACAACTCCTTAGAGATTTTTTGATATTTGAATTCACACGCCAAATGCAACAAGTCAGACAACTATTTTAGGGAATATCTTCCAAATTTAGCTACTCGTAGTTCCCATTGAAGCCCAATATTGTCATTGGACGTATCAGTCCAAGTCTAAGAACTCATTAGACTGAGTTGATCGTGTCTATCATTACAATGAATTCTTTCTAGCTACTATTTTTTATACATCAAATGCGGCTTTTGTCGATAAGTAGCAGAGGATTTACGATTTTAACTCCTTCAAATAAAGAGGGATTTCATTTCTTTAAGTAGAATAAGCATGGGTCAATATGGCAACCTACAGCAAAATCTATTTTGCTAGAGACTCATACGCCAATGGCAAAACGCATCATGCATAGTATTTTAATTGTGGCTGTAAAGATGATAATGAGCTACACAAATCCCATTCTCTTTATATTTATCTATTTCACCCAACACTCGCACCCACATAATTCAGTCTAAATTGGCAATAGTCTGAGCACTTGGCTCACTCACATCGCGGCATAACCATTAACCTTCGTGGTCACCTAGCACATTATGCCTATGATGATAACGAGTTAAGTTCTCTGTTTATCTATGTAGTTCCACGCAGCCGTAGTTAATTTAGGATAATTGAATATTTTTTTCATGGAATCAAGTTATAAGTTGTTAACCCTTTTAAGCACACTGGCGCTTTGACGACTCAAATATGTGTTGAGTTCATTGCTTACTTTCGGTAAACTATTTATGATGTATTTTCCCATGCAGTATATACGTATATGTATAGTGATAGCCTAGTGGATACACCAACTTATTAACCGGCTGGTCCCTGGTACAAATCCTGATATGGGCATTACCACTAAATTCGCGTTTTCGGATTTATGTACATTTTTGTAATTATTACTTACTCGGCGGTGAAGGAATACATTGTGACGATACGCGCACATCCAAGAAAGACGTGTGGCCTAACATAAAAAAGATCGACTCGTCCCTTTGGAATATCTATCATAAAGTTAGAAATACGCAAACTCACTTAATGTGACCATCTATCCGCGCACATGCTGAGCAATTCTTGTAAGTGGAGAGCACGCCACGGAGCAGTGCATCTATTCCATATCTCGGAAATGTCCCACAATTTCTTTCGCACAACCCTATCAAATACGTTCTCAAGATCCACAAAACCGTAGAAAAAAGCTATGTCTGGTCTATGATCAGGTGCTTTTTCACGATATTGCGGAGCGAAAAACCGTGGCCCACCCGTACATAGCTCATTGTTTGTGCCTTACGCACGCACAACATTCTATCGGATTTATTTTCGTTTACTTTTCCGTATACTTTTGCTGCTAAGGTGATAAACCGATTACTATATAGCTGGCGCAATGTATACCTAACCCCTTACCGTAAGTGCGACTTAGTTTCATCATCTTAGTTGTGATCATATCAATTTCCGCTGACTTTCCGTTTTTCAAACATTGTATCGACCTTTCGATTTTATCCATAATTATGCCTTTATCGGACACCGTCAACGAGGAGTGAGCATCAGACTCACTCTCAGTGTCAACGTCCAAGTTATAGTCGTACATTTCCTCAAAATATTTTACTCCACCATTCTAATACTTCCTGAGTGATAGAACGGCAAGAAGCAAGAATGACGCCAGCTTTAGACTTTATCTTGTCCGTTCTGGATGCCGAGTTCTATTTGTTCTGGTATTTGCCTGGTATTTACCAAACTGGTCTGTTACCTAAGCCTGAGGATTTGGCAAAGTTACTGATTTTTACATGAAACGACTACTGTCAGACCTCCACAACGCATAGGAAAAACCAGAACTTTCTTAGGATAAGTCACACGTCTTTCGAAATATAATTTCTTGGACGTGTGGGTTTCCTCACGATGTTTTCTTTCACTACCGAGTTAATTACAAATATGTACATGAATAAACAATGTTCGGGGAAATGTGACCTTACTGGACGATTGTTTTTATATGTCGATATGTGTTTATAAAACCGTTTTTGAAAATTACGACCAGTTTGACCAATGTAAACATAATCACATTCATTGCAAAACAACTTGTAGACGCCGGATTTTTTATTCGGCGAAATTTTGTCTTTATTGTTACAAAGCGATTTGAGAGAGCGGAGCAAACAAAGTAGTTTAGATCAAATTGCCTGTAAATTTAGCTTTCGCAAAGTAACGCCTGAATCTATTAACTATGAAATAAATATAATACACCATTATTTCAAGAGTCAAAAACGACCTTTCTTGTACGGTACACATTAGCAAACGAGGACCTAAGTAAAATGAACGTGGAGTACAGCGATATCTCGCTAGAACATCACTCATAGGAATAACTTCACGTCACAAAATACCGCATCGATGCAAACGAAATCTCTAATCGAAATATAATGGTTTAACCTTTTATATGTATATTCATTAATGAAAACATAGTTATAGGTAATCACTTGGATAGAATCAATCGACAAATCCACCATACACATCCTATCAATCGCTGTCTTATGTGTTATCACGGAATATAGCGGTAATTACTGAAATGACGATGAACTTTGAAGTTCATGGCAACTCCGTGAACTATGGCTATACAGATACTAACAAGGAATTTATTTACAAGAAATTAGCAGCAGTAGGAAACTTTGATTTCCCTTCAAATTAATATTAGAGATATCAGTCTGGCACAAAAGGTATATCGCTTGAGGCTTTATACATTGCTTTCAATAGATAGGTAAGTGAAAGTTACAGATAGAAAGACACAGATAGTATCTTTCGCAAATGCTGAAGTATACAGCCTTTGATTTAAGGATAAAAACGTAGTTTATAAGATTATTATGTATGTTACACGCTACATGAACTAAATAGATGTTGAAAATTATATTTTAAGCGATAAATTCTCCTCTTATTTTAGAACGAATGAAACAGTTATCAGTAGTGACTCATCTATTTTTTCTCATATAATTGTGATTGTGGCATATCGGAATTCAACAAGAGATTAATGAACACGAGAAATGTTTGCAATTTTGATACGAGTAGTTAACCATCATCTTTAGAGACAAACCAAATCTCGCTGTGTTGCACCCTGCCAACTTGTTCAAATTCAGCTATAGTAAAAGAAGTATAGGGAGACAGTACTATTTAATGGGCAGCCTAAATGATAAGATTGCAGCCAATAAACAATACTAGCAATTTGATCTAGACTACTTCGTGTGCTTCCGCTACCGTTTAGTTCATGCGAACTAGTGCCAGCCGGCACCCAATCATTACCGTTACTAAATGCATGCACAGCCATGACTGCTCCGGTTATCTCTGCCAGTGTGTGTATTATAGTGATCTGAAATGTGAACCACACGCTCCCGCCACCGTTGCTGCCCTGGCTACTGCAGTCAACTCTGCGACACGTGTTTCGCCTCGTTAGAATAATATGCTACAAAGAGACGACCGGAGCAGCCATGGCAGCGGTGGCATGCATTTACCGCGGTAATGGGTGGGTGCCGGCCGGCACTAGTTCGCATGAATTAATCGACACCGGAAGCACACAAAGTAGTTTAGATCAAATTGCCAGTAAATTTGACTTTCGCAAAATAGCGCTTCAAACTATTAACTATTTAAAGATACATTATGCACTCTTCAGCTGTCGTTTATTCATCATTCTAATTGGCCGTTTTAGAATCCAACGTTGCTTAATAAATTATACCATATCTAATTTGACCGTGTTTCGCAGATAGGCGTCCATATATTCATTTGTTACTGTGCAAAACTCTTTAGTAAGCACATTATTTTTATACTTTTCTACTTTTGAATATACGTCTTGTTTTTATATACGTCACTATTAATAAAATATTGTAATGGACACATCGTATCGAACTACTTTTTCTTTTCCCTTTTAATTTGATCGCGTTCAGTTACATTATTTAATGCTTTTTTGATCCAGTGGCACGTTTACTTCAAAGTTACTTTAAAAAAATATTGACAAAGATATTGAAAAAAAACTGAAAGTACTATTGACCATCATCTAAATCTCAATTTACGCAACTAAACTCTCGAATACTCTGCCACTGAATTATATTAAAACCGCATTTACAAAGTATTTTAAGGTTGTTGTAAACTAAATCATATCATTTCTTTAATTTTAGTATATAATCTTATTTTCTTAGCTCTTTGCGATTATTATATTTAGTTATTTTTGTAACAAATTCCTTTTTCTCTGTCTTCTATCATACCACATGTATTTTTGCTATGATTTCAAAAATTCAAAGGTTAACTGGATGAGAATTCTTAAAGATATAAATTCGCTTTTGTGCTATATGCATTCACAACATTTACATGCTTTTGGTATAAAAGATCGAACACCTAAAATATGATGTAATAAGCAAACCTTTAAATTCATTAGCAGCAACAGTGTACCTACTAACACCCGCACAAGTTTAAACGAATAGACAAACAGTACCGGTGAAGCTAATAAAATATAATATATGACCGATGTATCGGTTCATATTCGTGCCTATTCATTATCCAATTACATCTATATACGAGTACTATCGTATTATTTTGGAATCATTAGAGATAGTTAGTCTAAAAAAAAAATAGATCTTTTGAGTCTTTTATGTTGTTATTATGGTTGTTATTATTACAAGCGATGTTTATAAAGACGATGCTGTACAATGCACATGCGGACTCAATAATAGGATATGGTTTAACAAGCTATAGTAGAACCTTTAAAAGCTAACTTAACTGTATGTATATTCTACAGATTCGACATTGAAAATGATCGTACTTTTCAGTGCAAGCCAGAAATACTTAATCGACAATTCAGGGTTATTTAAATTTTGTAACACTTTCATATTTAAGTAACTTACAAATGTTTTTCTTTATTCGAACATCAAAAAAACCTAACACAATCTTAACATGCGTAAAAAAGCAATAAATGAACTTATAATCAGTACTGCCAACAATGTCCATAGAGAAATAACAACATGCTATGTAATTTTGCGTTTTTTCAAAAACCTACAACAAACGTTTATGCAAAGCTGATGATGAAAAACCTCCAAAGGTGAAGTTATAATAGTCGCATTCCTATTTGACCGTGTATTCTGTTAATTACAGTGAATGTTATAGTACCTCCTTTTTAGGGTTCCGTACCCAAAGGGTAAAACGGAACCCTATTACTGAGGCTCCGCTGTCCGTCCGTCCGTCCGTCCGTCTGTCACCAGGCTGTATCTCTTGAACCGTGATAGGTACACAGTTGAAATTTTCACAGATGATATATTTCTGTTGCCGCTATAACAACAAATACTAAAAAATAGAATAAAATAAATATTTAAGGGGGCTCCCATACAATTTTTTGCTCATTTTTGCTTGATATTGATAGCGGCAACAGATAGACGCTTGAAATATTCAAAGAATATTTAGTTATATATTCACTTTAAGAATAAATAATTAAATTAAAATAAAACAAATATTTAAGGGGGGCTCCCATACAAGAAACGCGATTTTTTTGCTGTTTTTATCGATAATGGTACGGAACCCTTCGTGCGCGAGTCCGACTCGCACTTGGCCGATTTTTTGTTTTTGTTTTACTAACATATATGCATTGAGTTTTTTATAAAATAACATTGTACATAAAAATGCTCAACTCCTGTACATTTCGAATGCCTTCGTCGTTTTTGGATTGCACTTATATCATATATTTGTGTATATGTATAAATATTTCACTTCTGGTGTAAAATATGCATCTGAATAATGAATACAATACATGTATATGTTCATTATATATATATAATTATTTGTACACACTTCTCTCGCTTCTTTAACATTCATAGCTCTTTTCATGCACGCTCGCCAGTGTCGAGGACTTCTATCATCACCTTATGATAAAACACGACCAATTTGGTCAAGGTAGGTTAGTTTTGCTCTTCTTTGGCCCCTGCAACCTTTTACTTTCGCATTGTATATTTGTATCGTCATTCTTTCATCCTGCATTCTTTCTACATGTCCGAACCAACGGAGCATGCCTTTTCTTATATTAACACCGATACTTTCTTTCAGACCAACTCTCTTTCAAGCGTAACACCACAAATTTTGCGCAATGCTCTCATATCGACCATAAAATTGAATAAAAATGTTATTTATTTAAATATTTCACTTCTGGTGTAAAATGTGCATCTAAGTACTGAATACAATACCATGTCCGGCTGTTTTACAGCCGAACTATATCTACCGTTACGATGACAAGCGGACGAACCATGAAGAATCTGTGGAGGTCTGTGTGCTAGACCTGAGTGCGTCTCGACTGGGATGCCTCTTACATTGATTCCTTAAATTTCCCTTCCATTATACTTACAGACCTATTCGGTAAGTGCTGGTACGACGGCCGAGTAAGCAGACAAGATTAAAATAATAAAATATCAAAGTGCGATGCATCGATGTACATTCATGGCGTACAGATTCGAAACCTTCGATTCTTTAAGCCTTGGTGTTTAATTTCCTCGATGACATTTTGTTGCTCGTGGACATTGAACTACCAGTAATCCAAAAACCGACATTTTCTTAGGTCAGAAACTTAGTAGTGCCGTACATAGAGGTAATGCTGCTTGTTTTTTGGATACCCTGCGTCACTGTTTTAGCCTCCATCGCTATATTTATTAGAATTTCTATTTTGTTTTTGTTAATGTTATGTTTCGAGCTTTAAGTTTTTTCTTAATTAGTTATAATCACATTTTATATAATATTATAATCACAGATTGAAGGGAGACCCCTATCCCTGCAGTGAGAAGAGTAAGGGTTGATGTGGATGGATGGATGGATGGAGGGATAGACTATAAATAAATAAACCTTCGCTGGGATAAGTGAAAACTGGATGAATATATCTTACCGTACTTACAGTGCCATGCCGTGCCAATAAAACGTACTGTTGCTAGTTCTTATTTCAAGCTGTAAAACGGGCGGAGATATCTTATAGATTATGACTTATCTTAGCGTCTGTATTTTGTTATGTTATAATTATGTCTTATTTTTGATTATTATTTTTTATTTTATGTTATAATTCACTTCATCACAAGGCTAGTAACGCAAATATGCAATAAAAGAGGAAGTATCCTCTTTTATTGCATGAGTTGTTAATCTTCATTTGATAATTTTTATAGATTAGCATTGTGCTAAAAATTTATAGATTACTTTTGTAAGTACTTTCTTTCGACTATGAGGAATTTTATGTTAATTACGTTCATTTATGAAGATTAGTAATTGGCCTAATGTTTCTATTGTTTTGTAAATTTTAGTTAAGATGCTGTTAATCTTCTAAATAAACAAATAAATAAATAAATATGCGACCCGGTGAAAACCTCTTCACGACTGTCTTGAAGTGGTGTTGGACAAGTCAAGTGGAGTCTTCTAAAAAGCTATAACCGTTTAATACAATATCTACAATAATTAGTTGTTGTTGTTGTTGTTGTAATATCTTTATTGTACGTTACATTCAAAATAAATTACAATAACAATGAAGCTAGTGTTAAAAAGGCGTACTTATCCCTGAAAGAGATCTCTTCCAGCCAACCTTGTACCTTGTTAGTAGCTTAATAAAAGCGTGTATATAAATTATTTACATGATAAAAATGTTCGAATAAAAGAATTACATCAACTACATCTAATAATATGTTCAAAAGGGAAGTGAGTTGTGAAAGGACCGGGTCATATGGCACTCGGTTTTCTCTAACTATCTCGCGAGGTCTTGAAGGTATAGATATACAGGTAGACAGAATCAAATTGAAGCCGGTAAAAAGAGTAGAAAATCAGAATGTTACTTAGGGTAGCATTGGCATAACTTTAAACGATCATGATTACTGTAACTAATACAATGGAAATTTTAGTTGCTGCTACGTCAGACGGCAAACGCAGCCAATGAGCTGAGCGACGCTTATTCGCATGAGCTAACCAATGCCAAAAGCATACAGAGTAGTATAATTGTCTGTGAATTTGAAATACTTATTATCGCGACAACTCTCATTTCATATGGACTGAAGCTTGTAGTTTCATAAGAAGAAACACGATTATAATCATAACTACACAAATTAAATTGAGGTTTCTCATGTACTCGCAACTAAATTTGCGTAATTATTTCATAGCGACCACGTGCAATAGTCACCAGTTTATATGGAACCATATAGTAAGTACGACAAAAGCAGTGACAGGCCAGTGGACAAAGATACACGTGATTATACCTAAGAAAGGTCTGGTTTTTCATCTGGGTTGTGGTGTGAAGTGAGTTGCTTCTTCAAAAATAAAAATCTGCGCCATATCCTTAGGCCTCGATAGCAAACCCCGCCAATCCTAATTAATTAGGTAATGAATACATTACGAAGAAGAAGATAGTAAGTTAGACTTAACCGTAACAGCTACTGCATTGTCAAGGCTTAATTGAGCTGGATCATCTTGTTGTACAGAGATCTATTAGACAAAATCGAAATGAACTTTCCTGTGTCTGATAGCAATACAATAAAAAGTTCCATTAGAATTGGTCAGGAAATTCTATTATATTTATATATATATATATATATATATAATTGCATGTGTATATGCAAGTATTAGAAAAAATTCTATTCTTTGCCAGACTTTTACCCATCACTTTTTCCAATACCTTTAATATAATATTAAGCGAGCTCTCTCTTAGTCTTGATATGCATTAATACACAATATTTGAAGCAGTCAACTCAGCTATCTTCTGCCATTTAGATTCATTAGGTACTCAAATAGCAAAGCTGGAATGTTGCCGCATAAAGGGCATATTATTGCATATTCGCTTCATACAATGCAGTGCTACGAGTAGGTTCTATCATAGTGGAATATTAGAGTTCATTGTACTTGGTACTGCTCTGATTTCAGAATTATTTACGTAGATTTCTGTATTTAGAGAATGGGTAATATTGTGGTGAAAATAAAGTACGGTAAGCAGCTATCGTATAGGTACTTTATACGATTGCAAACAACGGAAGTCACTAGCGCATTCCTTTCGCTGAAAAAATCTCTATGAAGGACATTGGATAGTCACTTGCGAAAGAAATTGTCCCTAGAAGTGCACGTGACTTTTTCGTTTCGATATGTTAAGATGATCAATATGAGTATGATTGGCTTCGCCATGGTTGCATTTATAAGTCGGCAAGGTAAATAGCAAACTGGTGTAATTAGCCCTGGCTCTGAAGATGATAGTGAGAAATTTACACTCATCCACTCTAAAATATTTTATGAATAAAGTTCTCAACAAGTGAATTAGAAGTTTTTATAAAACCAATTAATGAACTTGTAAGCTTTTAGTAAGAGTAGCTATGTTGGACCCTTTTTGTAAGTCGGCAGGAAGAAATATGTGATTAGCTTTCAAATATATATATGTAAATAAAGAATAATTATAAAAGATTTTTAAGAGAGGTAGGGCGCATCAAAGCAGCCTGCCTGGGGAAGTACCTGCACCTCACAGAAAACAGCAGCCAAATGACAACTCCCTTGAGGGTTGTTGTGTTCCTGCATGTGAGTGAGGTCACCAGTAAGCTCCCAAGGAGTAGCTGTGTAAGCAGCAGAGGAGGCATCGCGCAAGTGATACTTAATATATCGCAAGCGTTAAACGGTACCCGCTTCACATCAGGTGGGCCGTACGCTTGTATACCTCCCGACGTAGTATAAAAAAAAGACTTTGACTCTAAACATGACAGTGTGCGCATTACACTCAGATTGATTGATTGAAATTCTTATAGAAAATGAATCTGTAAATTATTCAAAATTAATGAATGAATCTGAGTATCGACAACTTCGGTAAAGGTTTTGCGGCAGTCACATGTGCAAGTGTGATTAGCCTTATCTCTGTTGGTGTTGTTTTTTTATTACCACTTAGGTGGCAAATAAGCATATAACATGCCTGATGGTAAACAGTCACCGTAGCCTATGGACATTTATAACACCAGGGATGTCACTCATGCGTTGCCATCCCTAAAATCATAATATGATAGTGAGCAATTTACACCAATTTGGGTGGAGTGTAAATGACTCCCTCTAATATAATTTGCCTTTGCATGTAACAAATATGTATATTTTTACTTTACGAAACCCGGTTAATTAACTACGTGCGCACCACGGTGCTAAACAAACTTTGTAATTGTTTAATCCGTAGCACTAGTACAGTCTAGTGGGCTTTCATTGGGCGGGCGGAGGAAATGAGTGCGCAGAGAGCTCTCGATGATACGTGAGATGGGTCCCAACACGGCCGCCACGACCTGAGATTGGAACGGGCTGGTAATAACGCTTTTATTGCCGTAAAATGTGTTAAATGTTGGGGTGTTACTGCCTCGTCATTGTCTTTAAAGCCAAACCCGGTATGTGTGACATTTCGTAGCAAACAAGGCTTTGGTAAACGAAGACTGGAGCTATTTAGTATACTATTTAACAAGAAATAATAGAGGTTACGTCCACTTAGAGAATTTTAGGATTTCGAAAATTGCCCTTTTTAAACCACAAATTGTTAATAGATTCAGGCGTTATTTTGCGAAAGTCAAACTTACATGCAATCCGATCCAAACTGTTTTGTGTGCTTCCGCCACCAATTAGTTCATGCGGCCTAGCGCCGGCCGGCACCCACCCACTACTGTTAGTGCGTGCAACATGCCGACGCTGCCATGGCTGCTCCGGTAGTCTCTGCCTCGGCTGCTGCGGTCGTCCGCCATCTGGAACAGAATCCGCATGCCCCCTCCACCACCGTCGCTGCCACGACTGGCCTGGTCGTCGCTGCGACACGTGTTTCGCCTCTCCACGAGGCATCATCAGGCGTTGTAGATGTTAATCGTAAGAATAACATGCTACAAGTGACAAATCCATCGCAGTGCCGTCCCTTATATTGAATTGAGGGTGGGGGTGGATGGTGTGAGCGAAAAGATATTTAATAGTGGGGAATGGTTTACGTCAGTCTGTTTGTTCATGAGAGTAATTTTAGAATTTTTATGTTTATTAATTTCTAATTGTTCCCTAATATTTAGTTTTAAACCTTTGTCTATGGTATGTAAAATTTGATATGTATTAGTGGGGGATAAATTATGTCCTTTGTCTATGAGATGCTCAGCGAAGTGTGACCTTTCTGGGCGATTGTTTTTATACGCCGATACGTGTTCGTGAAATCGTGTTATAAAGTTACGTCCCGTTTGACTTCCCGTTTGACCACAAATTGACAAATAAGGGTCCGGTCAATTTGAACAGTTTTCATCGTATATAGTACTTTCATCACTCATGCATTGCCGAGCATCTAAAAACATCTTCACGCCTCTTTTGAAATATCTGATGTTGTAGTCTCTAGGGAAAATGTCCGCAGTGAGTCCATTTCACAACCCAATGGTTCAAGGAAAAATAGGTCTCTGAAACCCGTACAATACGCGACCATTTTCAGTCTAGTGTGTGCGGGTGTCATAACTTCACACAACACAAACCATTGTACAAACAGCAGTACACACAAACGGAAATAATATCTTAATCTTAATCAAACCGTGTGTGAGCGTTGTGTGTTCTACAGATGGGTTGTGCCTGTTTTAGAATCACACTGCTCGTCGATGGCTGGGAATTTATCCTCACACACTGGAGCCGCGATGGTCGCATACTGTACAGTTCCAAAGAAAATTTCTACCGATAACACTTAAGTCGTAGAATGAACTACCTGTCGAAGTTTTCCGTAAGAATTAAAGAATAATGTTCTTCAAAAAAGGCATAAAGAGGTTTTTACAGAGCAACAGATAACGGTAACTGGTTACAATCAGGCAAGGCGTATATAGGTACAGGTAGGTATAGGTTGTATATATATATATATATATATATATATATAGGTGGTAGAAAAGGCTCTGCCACCTTAGTGGTATAATAAAAATGCTTAGGTCTTTAAACCGAATCACAATATCCTAGCCGGTATCCAAGGTGACTACAATACATCATTTTTGGTCGCACCTGACACCTGACAACGTGACAACAATAGTATGTGTCTTGAATTAATGTAGATACTGTTTCGCTTTGTTTAGTATACCTAGTTTCTTAGACACCAGCTTGACCTGATCCATGAATTTCTATTAAAAAATAATTAGTAAAATAATAATTCATTCCAAGAAGATAAACGTAGCGCAATACCGTGAGAAGAATTACCAATGATATTCAGGAACACCGTTCCTATATGAAATGTATATGTTTGAGTGTGTGTGCGTTTGTCTGTTTGTGTGTCTCTGTCGCTTTTTTTCGAATATTCGAATACAGATTCGGATTCAGCATAAAAAAGTAGAATAGGAATGTTCAGGAAGCATTCTCAACTGGTTTAAAATGATTTTTTTGAAGTAAGCGTGATACACATTATTTTACAATTTCGTGCTATAGATTACTTATAAAGTATTCCATTAAAATTTAACAAAAAGCAATGAAATGCGGCTGTGAGAGTGCTTAAATCGCCCGGCTGCACGTGACTCGGGCATAAACCGTCCTCTTTGACTCGAGATTGGTATGGCGATGGCGTGGTAATGTTGATTTTATACCTTGCAACGCCAGGAGTGTCTTCGATTAGTGATCTTATGATATGACTACTATAATGTAATCTTTTTGATAAGCAATATAAAAATACAGATATGAATACCTACTAATTTGTATATAATATATTTATATATAATTTAAAGTCACTGTGATTCAAAAAAACTTGAAGTTAATTTATTGTCACAACCAAAAAGCCAATTGCATCTTCCGCATCTTCCAGTCCAGACTGTCCATGGTGTATTTTTAAAAAGTGTATAGCTGAGAGATTTCACAACACGATCCAAGACAGTTTCTTGATATACTTTGGCTAAAGTCTTCACTCCTTTTTCACAAAAATGAAGCTTTGTGACTCCTTGATAAGACACCCCCCACCAAACCATTACATACGCAGGGTAATAATAATAATCATTCTTTATTAACTTATTTCGACACAGGATGATGAACACGTTGTACCTTTCCGACTATTTGGGCGGCTTCTTAAGAACTGTGTGCGTACACTTTGGCATTTTGCTTGTTATAGTACTATTCAATCGTGAAAATTTTTTCATCAGTAAAGAGGATATTTCTGTGCCTTCTACCTACGTATCGGGAAAAAATGCGTTTTGATCGATCCACACTCAACTGTAGGGATTGATCGATTTCGGCGTATTTTGGCTTTAACAGTATTAGCAGCCTTTGTAGATTTAACGGCACTCGGTTGTCTCGATCTTTTAGGGTCTTCAACCAAGGAAGTGTTGATACTCTTATATCTGTCGATAGTACGATATACGAACATACGGCTGATACAAGTTTTTGAAGTGTCTTGAATATGAACGACGGCTCCGTACCCACCTTGTGCAAGGCAATCACTGCAATCCTATTTTCTTTAATATCCTATTCCATATTGTAATTTGATAATTATCACGAAAAAAATATGTGAAACGGAGCCAAATGGAAAGAAGTTTTTAACATAATAAACGCGTTACCACTTAAATATATTATATTATCGTAATTAATAATGGAAAACGACTTAAGTCTCAGCAGTCAGAACCCGTTATATATGTTTTCCCATACATTTCGCTGTCGTATACGACCACCCGGGTTTCGAAGGGTTAAGGCCTTCCAACACAACTCTGCTCACTTCGGAATAGAACCATCTTTTTGACTTTGAAGCCTGAGGTCATAAGACTGGAACTAAAGGTTAAATTGAATCAAGTTATTCAATATAAACATTAATAACTAAGTCATTATATATATATAAGGCATAAAAACTTAAACATCTTCTGTTTCAAAACCGTAACACCAGCTTTGTTACATAAAAAGAATGTTAGTTTGGTAGAAAAACAACTAGGCAAAAAAAAGGAATTACCATCTCGAATCATTTTGAAAAGGACCTATAGTTTGTTTAACTTTGTCGGTAAATTACTTTAGCCGTTTTACTCAACGAATATTTTTTTAATAAATCTTGGTAGGACTTAATATATTAGTCTATATTTTGGAGTAGATTTCAGTAAAATTGGAGGAGGCGATTCCTAACTTTAACTACTTAAAGATTTTTTATTACTAATCTTAATTGAAGACCGTGGCGATTGATTATGATAAATATGGGAGTAATATATAATAAAAAAAATACATAATCGTTATTTTATGTAAAGTTTATTAACTAATAAACTTTGTCTAAATTATGTTTTTTTTATTAATTTTACATTAAATAAAATAATATTACTTAATTTGTGTATGACTAAGTGGTGAATTATCTACTTTATACAAACGATGCTGTGCTAAAAGCAATATACTACTCACAATAATGAAAGATGGATGTATGGAGAAAGACTTACAACTGAATGCGAAGAAAACAAAGACAATGTTATTTGAATGAGAAAAAGCCAGAACGAACGTAAGAACTACGTTTGATGATGTAGTGTTGGAACTAGTGAATGTGATTATATATTTAATATAATTTTAGCAGGGAAAGAAGGTACTCTACTGATGTGGACAGACGAGTGAGTGCAGTGAGTAGTGTGAACAGCGCGATGGGAAAGCTTCTTGGCACCAAAAAATTAAGCCAGGAAGGCACAGCTCGCTGTACACAACGCGGTACTAATCATAACGCTAATGTATGGAAGGGAGAGCAGGAAATTACAAAATAGAAGTATCGATGTTAAGATAAGAAATGGCTTACTCCGCTGAGTCGGACATGTAGAAATAATGAAAGTGGTAAAAATAACGAAACAGATAAACAACGTGAAAGTAGAAGAATATTTAGAAATTAAAGATTCTTAATTAATATACTTCTTAATATTCTTAATTCATAGGAGCCGAGGACAGCCAAGATCAAGATCAAATTGGTCATGTGTTATAAGAAGGTTGTGTCAGGAACCGTTATAGTCAAGCGTGCATGAAAAGAGCTATAAATGTTAAAGAAAGAAGAAAATGAGTTATCATATAGCGCTCGGCTCTCTCTGTCTCCGTAGAGGTGTATTAGTAGTAATTTTTACCGGAATATTTTAATTTCAATTATGTACCTCTTTGCCGTTTAAACAAAATAATGTCATTAGAGTGTAGTATAATTAACAAATACCCACTGGCGTTACGCATTATATATTTTTTTAATTGCATGGTAATTTTATTAATTATATATCTCATTTGGACATCCATGATGAACCATTGGATCTATGTTTATAAATACGACGTTTATATATTATATTTCTCGTAAATAAAATTATTCTATTTCATTCCATGAAGTTGCTATATAATATGGTTATAGCGCTACGCCGTAGCGTTGTTTCGTAGCACTGAAATATAATAAGTGCTACGGTTGTAGCGTAAAAGATCGTTCACACGATCGCTATATCCGCGCGTTTCGTGAGATATTTTTATTGCTACACATTTCGCTCTGTTTCTCTACTAAAGCAGGATTAATATTAAAATGGGCAAGAAGTGATCCCGTGCGATAAGATGCAAGTGGAAGTCATAAGGTCTAGTTAAATATGTCAAACTTTAAACGTAGGAAACGATTTTATATGTTCGTTTTGAAGTGGTATTCAGTTGTGTACATTTTTAACAAAAGATGACGGTAGAAACTAAACTTAGGAGAAGTCTGCCTAATGTGTCCTTATATTGTGGTGTTATGGTGGGGTTTATCTGTAGATATATAAATAATAAAAGTCTCTCTAGACAAATCTCGCCAAATCTGTTGCGGCGAAAAGTTTAAGCCCGGAATAGCAACATCAACATCCCTTTAGATATTATTCGAAAGTACGAAACTTGAAAATCATTTCGTTCTAATAAATTAAAATACCATTACGGGCCTGTCTTCTTCCATTTTATGCGTCATGACACAGTAACGTAAGATTTTGACCCTTATTGATTGGAAAAATTATATTATGCATATATAATATTATGTACTTTTTAAAAGAAATAGGACGTTCTAATGCAGCCCACCGGAAAAGTACATAAACGTCACAGAAAACCGCAGTCAATAACAACTCCCCGGAACGTTGTCATTTGGCTTTCTATTTCATTGTGTTACTGTGAGTGAGTTAGGTTATCAGTAAGCTCCTAAGGAGTTTCTGTGTCAGTAGATGACGTGATGCAAACGTTCACCGGCTACAGTATCTACTTTATTTTAATCATGTGCCTCCCGACATTGTATAAAAAAATATTTCAACAAGACCAAGTTCAATAAGTTTGTTAAATATTCAGTATATATTATATATATTCAGTATATATAATAGTTGGAGTAACATATTTAAAACTTGAGATTTGTATAACAAATATCTTTGCACCAATCTGAAATACTGTTTCGCTCTATTGAGCACACGAAATTTCTCAAACGCCAGTTTAACCTTTTCCATCACCTAACTTAGAAACTGAACTTCGCTGGTTAAATACATCGCGATGTCCCCCAAGAAGCTGTTAATAATCTAGAATATAAAAAGTATTTATGTTACAAACCGACCTACTTAACTATTTTGTAAAAGTAATTAGATATTTGAAGTTAATACATGGAAATATTTAAATTACTATAATTTTTAATGAATCCTTTTCATATTTTTACGAGGTCGGTGTGCCAAAAAGTGCCAGCTATACGGGACGGGATTTTTTGTAACATTCGTGTATGTCACACAAAAGCGGACGCAATGCTGCACGATGCATACAAACAAGAATCATACAATTATTCCCGTTCTCCCCCTAAAGATTTTGACTTTCAGAGAACACCTATTGTCATAGGTATTCAAATTTTAATTTGTTATTATATATCGCCTTGCGTTTACGAATTTAAAGATAGTACATATAGTTTAATGATAACGAAGGATGTAGGAGCCGAGGAAGGCCAAGACTTTACATAACGAATGTGACATAAGATACCATGATCAAATTGGTCGTGTTCTTACGCTACTTTGACACCAACGCTCGTGGATTCGATTCCCACACAATACAAACATTTGTGTGCATGAACATGTCTGTTTGTCTTGGTCTGGGTATTTTCTATGTATAATAAGTAAGTATGTATTTACGAAAAAAAAATATATTTACGTATGTTTATCAGTTGTCTAGTACCCATAACACAAGCTTCGCTTACTTTGGGGCTAGGTGGCGCTATGTAATTTGTCCGACAATATTTATATTATATTATTTATATTAAGGTGATGTCTGGAGCCCTAGAAACCGAGCGTGCATGAAAAGAGCAATGAATGTTAAAGAAGCGAGTGAGGTATGTCAGGAACGAGTCACGTGGCGTTAGGTTCTCTCTGCCTACCCGTAAGGGATTTGGCGTGAAGTTATATATAGACATGTAGCTTTTTTTATAAACAGTAGAATTTGCGTTTCAAACAGCTGTGATTATCGTGATTGAACCAAATGACATCAAACGAAAAAAGTTATAAAAACGTATATATTTCAATGCCCTTCCATTTAAAGTGTAATAAAAAAACCAGGGCACTGTTCTGGTAGACATAAGATCAATAACGCCATATCCAAGTTAATGCCAGCGTAAGTCTGTCAGAGCCAGCCTCTACTAAAATATTCATTACAAAAAGGTACGGTAATGTGTTTGACCGGTCCCTGTAAGAAATGTTGATGAAAGAAATTCACGGTTATTAACTTGACCTTATTTTGAAGACTGACTTACTTCTTAATAAACTAGTGTAGTTTTGGGATTGAGTTGTCAACGCGTCTAACTTTTCGATGTTGGATCGCTAGCGATGGCTATTTTAGCAGCAGTCCCTAGAGGGTTGTTGTGTTTCTGCGTGTGAGTGACGTCACCGGTAAGCTCCTAAGGTACTAGAGGTGGCATTGTGCGAGTGGTACTGAGTGTATTGCAAGCATTCATAAGCTATGGTGACAGGTCAGGTGATCGAGTGGTCAGGTGGAACATACTCGTATGCTTGCATGTCTACCAACGTTGTATAGAACATAAAAAGAAACATGAGAAACATTTGTCTTGGACTGGATGCTTTATAAATATGTATTTACAAAAAAAAATCTATTCGTTTTACGTCCATCAGTTGCCTAATAAGCATAGCACAAGCTCTGCTTAATTTAGGACTAGATAACGCTATGTAATCTGATTGTTATTTATTATCTTGAAATAATAAACATGACAGTATTATTGAATAGGGTTTTCGTTACCTCGTTGTAATGCCGCCGTGTGTAAGGAATAATACTAGCTATATAATTAATCTATCTATCTGTCGTTCTATCTATAACTTCATGCCAAATCCCTTGAGGGGTATGAAGAGTGAAACTAGCGCGACATGACTCGATCCTCATACGCTCGCTTCTTTAACAGTCATACCACTTTTCATACCTCCTCGTCGGTTCCTAGGGCTCTTGACACCATCTTCTCAAAACACACAACCTGACAAATTTCTTCTAATTAATGTACGTACTTTTTGTTTTCTTATACCACTAAGTGGGCTAACAAGCTTACAGCCATGAAGATGGTAAGCACCACAGCAATTCAAATATTGTATTTTTCTGTTTTTACTGATACCCTGATCGTAGGAATACAACAACCCTCGAGAATGCTGTTATTTGGCTGAGGTCTTTCGGAAGTACAGAATAATGCACAGGATAAGACTATATCCCTTAAAAAAAATTCTTCTGTTGATACAGTAGAGGTTGGCGCTTGGTGGAATTTTGAAGACACCTTGTTAATAATATAAGGAAGATAGAATCTGTACAAGTATTAACATTAACAAGATGTCTATAAATTTTTCTCTTAGTTTTCACGTACGGAACCCAAAAAACATTTAAAACTATATTTCATTTCCGCAAACTATAGTTAACACGAACTCAACGGCGTGGAAACTGTTCCACATTTATTATCAGGGGAAACTTTTTATCTGCGGATGTGCGGCATGACGTATAATCTTTTTATGAATAAAAAATCTGTTCGTGATCTCGCCGCAAGGGTATTTTTATTTTTCATGTAAATCAAAGTCACCGATGACGTTCTTCATTTAAGAAACTGTTTTCTTTTTCATGTTTATAAGGACGGGTTAATTTTTATTTGAGATTTTGTATTCATTTTCACCTAACTTGACGTTTTCAACTTCCTGCTCTAAGAAAATTTATAATAATTGCCCCAAAATCCAAGTTAAACTTTCTCATCACTTATTTTTGTGTTGTTTATGTCTAAGTTTCCAATCTCGGAAATTATTTCTAAGATAATGTTTATGTATGTCAGCGTTTATGTGTAAAAAAACTATCACTGAATATTCTCCCGAATCGCTGATGCATATATTCTGATCAATTTTAGACAGAGGGTTCGATTTTCACTCAGGCCAAACATTTGTGTGCATGAATATATCTGTTTGTCTTGGCCTGAGTATTTTATTTTTAAGAACGGTAGGGCTCAACAAAGCTGCACTTCTGTGGAAGTACCTTTTCCCTACCGACAACCGCAGCCAAATAATAACTCCCTGGAGGATTGTTGTGATCCTGCGAGTGAGTGAGGTCACCATTATATTGCTAAGGAGAAGTTACATTAGCAGCAGAGGTGGCATCACGCGAGTGATACACGCATTATTAGGCTACGGTCACTGCTTTACATGATGTAGATCGTATGTTTTTTTAATTTTTTTTTTAACTTACACCCCTGCCGTGGGCAAGGCACTTTTTGCACAATATAAATAGTTTGGTTCACATTTTAAAGGTCACTGTACAATATAAATAAACACATTCATACATCACACTCGCTTTCATATTCCACAAATCATTCTTACATTCATCATCTTTCAGTTTAATTTCCAAAAATATTTTTTTTTGATTTGCCCGTTTTAGAACGCCGGTGAAATATCTTAATATGTTTCCAACTTCCCTCCCCATACTGCATCAGTCCAGACACGGGCGACAGCGAGCTTCACAGCTCCACCTAGCCACCGCGATCCCATCGGCTATACAAAATATAGCCGAGGTATACAGCATTAGTCCTAGGCGGAGCTGTTCTGCTTGTTACGATCTATAGTAGTCGTGGCTAGACTGACGCAGTATTTTAAAAATTTTGTTCTACGTTTCCCCACCACTATTTCGGAGACCGTTGATTCGGTGACCCGCAATCCCAACTCCTGCTCCAAATCATACCTCTGTTTGGAGAATGCGGGACACCGAAACAATATGTGCTGCACTGTCTGGTCCACGCCGGGCTCGCAGAAGCAGGATGGGTCATCCGCGCACTTGAACCTGTGCAAGTATGCGGAGAACCCACCATGCCCCGAGAGGACCTGCGTGGTGATGCTCGACGGCACCATTTTGCCCACGATACCGTACGCCTCCGCCGCACTCGGGAAGAACAGCTTCGTCGTCGAAGCTGTTGTTCCCGATTTGTATCTCCTGTCCCATTCGTCAATGGTCCCCTTACGGATCATACCTTTGACGAATGAGACAGGGCAGCGGTCGTAGTCTGGCCGCCTCCGCAACCCCAGTGCGGCGCTCCTGGCGAGTTCATCGGCACGTTCGTTCCCCTCCAACCCCGCGTGTGCTTTGATCCAGAACAGCGAGACGCTCTTACCCTGGCTTTTGCACAGTTTAAGAGCGTCCCGTGTTTGCACCGCCAGGGGATGGGGGGACTCGACGTTCGCCACCGCCTGGAGCGCCGCCATGGAGTCGCTGAAGATGCCAATACTGGGTCCATCGCAGCTCAAAGCGCACTCGGCCGCCGTGCAGATAGCCAGGAGTTCCGCCTGGTAGACGGTACAGTAGGACGACAAAGCAAGCCTGAGGGCCTTGGTTTCGGCGTCGCCGTTCCATATGGATACAGCGGCGCCAACCCGGCCCTCAATCTTGCTGCCGTCCGTAAACATTCGCAGGGCAAAGTTGGAGTGTGCCCTGCATTGTTCCTCGTCCACCAGGCTGCCGAACTCCAAGCTATCTAGCTCCGCGGGATGCGGGGCCTCGATCTTCGAGGCCATCCGCTCGATCTCCCTGTCCCCGAGCAGCGGATGGGGTAGCCCCCACTTGGCCTCGTACAAAGAGGCGACCTCGCGCACTCTGAGGTCAAGAGGCAGGACCCCGGCCAGCAGCAGTGCGGAGTTCAGGGAGACCGTGCGGTAGGCTCTGCAGATTTTCTGCGCGAAGCCCCTGTAGATCGTATGTTGGTATGCCACCCGACGTTGTATAAAAAAAACAACATCGTTTTCATACCATATTCGCAATGACGATTTGGAAACGGACTTGGACAGAAAGAAAGTGTTGGTGTTAAAATAAGTAGCTAGCTTTGCTAGCTCCATTGGTTCAGACATGTAGAAAGAATGCAGGAAGACAGAGGTAAGAAACAGATCATCAACAACTGAGCGTTATCCCCGGTTGAGTCTTACGCTTGCGCTTCGGAATCCGTTGTCCACGAAACAGATATAGAACGCGATAGTAAAAGGATGTAGTAGCCCAGGAAGGCTTATCTCCCATGGCCAAATTGATCGTGTTTTATAAGAAGGTGATGTCAGGAGCCTTAGAAACCAGCGAAAGTTAAAGAAGCCAGTGAGGTTTGTAAGGATCTAGCCATGTGGCGCTCGATTCTCCCTGCCAATCCCGCAAGGGACTTGACGTGAAGTTATAGATAGACGTAGATAGAACATCTTTGCCAAACAATGCAATTCCCTGGCAAGTTAATAAGTAAGTTTCAAACTTTCGCGTAGAATTATTTAAAAGACATTGAATATGGGAATTAACGCGATCATGCAAATAACGTATTAACATACCCTTTGTATCCTGACGTATAGACCTGGTCACGACCGTGGCCACGTTGCTTATAAAAATCGTAAAACATACTTTTCAAATGTATAAAATCGTTTACTATAACAATTACTAAATCTAACAACCTTTTGGTATACAATTATATTGGTATAAAATTCACGAAATTTCTTCATATTGTAGTGTTAATTGCCGAATTAGTTATCATTAAATTGTTATTTAATAGATTCAAGCGTTATTTAAATTAAATTTACATGCAATTGATCTAACCTGCTTTATGTGCTTCCGCCACCAATTCAGTTCATCATCCTAGCGCCGGCCGGCACTCACCCACTACCGTTAATAGACGCAACAGCGCCGGCGCGCTGCCATGGTTGCTCCGGTAGTCTCTGCCTCGGCTGCTGCGGTCGTCCACCATCTGGAACAGAAACCGCATGCTGCGGTGCTACATGTGTTTTGTCTCTCCACGAGATATCGTCAGACGCTGTAGACGTTAATCGTTAAAGTAACACGCCACAAGTAAAAGCTTGCAGCATGTTACAAGGTACAAACTTGTAGCATGTTGTTCTAACGATTCTTCATTCGAGCCATCTTCTTGTTCTTAGTGCTATCCCGTTTCGTCTATTAGGATTGGCGGGACCCGCTATCCAAGCTTGAGGACTTAGCGAAGATTTTGACATGGAGCGACTGCCGTTAGACCTCCACTACTCAGGAGGAAAAGACGTTTCTTAGGTTAGGCCACATGGACTTCGAATATGTTTATAATTTCTTGGATATGCGAGTTCCGATGTTTTACTTCACCAACGAGCAAGTAATAATTACAAATATGTACATGAAATACGAATTTAGTAGTACATACCAGACTTTGAACCGGGGACAAGTTCGTGACTAAGTTGGTTCCTTATCTACTTTGCTATCAATGCAGTCTCTTCATTCGAGTATCTACTATATTTACTTGTTGGAGAAGTCGTTCTGTTAGCAGGTGACTTGAATTAAAGAAATATAATTTACCGATCTTCCCAAGAACATCAAATATTTTTTACCTTTACACTTCGTGGTCATTTTTGTCTTTGATAAAACAATAAAATTGGTTGATATTTGACAACTTTTTATATATTTTTCGTAATAATATTAGTATTATATTAAAAATGTAGACGTTTTGTCCTATTGGAAAGATGCAAAGATTTTAAAATGAAAAAATAATTACATGTTCAGGAACACCGTTCCTATATAAATAAATAAATATTGTCGGACAAATTACACAGCGCCATCTAGCCCCAAAGTAAGCGAAGCTTGTGTTATGGGTACTAAACAACTGATAAACATACGTAAATACATTTTTTTTTATAAATACATACTTATTATACACAGAAAATACCCAGACTAATACAAACAGACATGTTCATGCACACAAATGTTTGTACTGTGTGGGAATCGAACCCACGAGCGTTGGTGTCAAAGTAGCGTAACAGCGCGTTCCACCACTGAGCCACCGAGCTCGTCAATTATGAAATCTATATGTTTGTCTGTGTGTGTCTGTCGCTTTTTTTCGAATAAATTTAGCATAAAAAAGTAGAATAGGAATGTTCAGGAACACCGTTCCTATCTCTTAAGGAACATGGTCAAATTAAAAAAAAAAATTGAATTTTTATATAACTGCCGAGACAGGTGTTCCTCTAGCAATGCAAGCTTGCGCATTCTCTACTGGTTTTTTATTGATCCGTCACCCTGACTACCTAATAATATAAAATACTGCATTTTATTCCATCAACTCAAAGGTTGTACTTTACTCTGCAAAAGGCAATATCCTTTTTTTTGTCACTGAAAAATGCTGCTAATCTGATTAAACTGATAGATAATCAGGGTTGAGTTTGAATACCCCCCTGTAAAAAAAATCTTAATTGCTTCAGTACTTTAGGAGAAAATTGAGCACAATTTTATTTATGAACACATAAGCATACGATTAACATCGATATAAAAATCACTACAAAACTTGAATTACAACTTTTGCGGCAATTACAAATGTTTCCGATAAAATTAGAAGTTAAAGATAATGTTTTTCGTTTGATTGTAGGTTTAGAATAAATCAAACTAACAATTATCCTCATCATCCATTGAATTACAAAAGTATCAAGGTCGTGTAAACAAATTTAAGCCATTAACGCGGAGCCTTCACCGTACGCTGATGGTTCTGTATCGCTTATTTTTAAAGGGCCACCAGCTATCGCTGAATCTAATATCATTGTTCATAGACGAATATAAAAACAGTTAATAGATTCTGGCGTTATTTTGCGAAAGTCAAATTTACATGCAATTTGATCTAACCTGCTGTTGTCCTGTACTTCATAAAGCAAGCTAAATCTAATTGCATGAATATAAAAACGATAGTGACAAGATTTTGGGTATCTATCGAAGGGATAATAATAGGATAATTTCTACACCAACTTATACGCATCCCACTGTATACTGGTCTTCCTTCCACAGACGGAATTTAGTGCATATTCTACCATAAAAGGTGCCGTACTATGAATTGGTGGTGACCAGAATGCAAACCGCTGGAAGGCCACTTACCTAGCTTAATAAAAGTCATCTATTGACAATAGTAGGGATGACGATACATCGAATCGCATAGAATGTCGAGATATATAAACATATCCATAGATAGACTGTGGTGACTCTTGCTTAACCTGCGTATCCTATTAACGCACGATTAGACACTCGTTACAATGCCATCGAGCTTCTCTGCTAGAAAAGTTTTAGGCAAAAGGTGAAGTACGAAAAGGTAATTGTTTGTCTATTTACTTTCGTATTTTTTTTGTATTTGTATTCTTATAGTTATTTTGAAGTAATATTAAAAATAACTGCAAGAATAACAAACAATTACACTGTTGTTTTATAGAACTTTTGTCTTTGTTAAACTCTTGGTTTTCATTTCCGAAGCGGCGTTAGTTACAGTAACTATGTGCATTAAAGCTAGCATGATCACGTAAGAAAGAGACATGGTCTGAAAGAGAGTATCGGTGTTAAGACAAAAAAGGCATGCCCGTTGGTTCGGACATGTAGAAAGAATGATGAAACAGATATACAATGCAAAAGTGGAAGGATATAGGAGCCGAGGAAGACCAAGACTAACCTACCATGACCAAATTGGTCGTGTTTTATCAGAAGGTGATGTCAAGAGTCCTAGAAACCGGCGGGTGTGCATGAAAAGAGCTATGAATGTTAAAGAAGCGAGTGATGTGTGTAAGGACCACGTCTTATGGCGCTTGGTTCTCTCTGCATACCCCATTCAACTTTAGAATTTCAATTGTTTTTTGTTATTTAGGTTAGACGGGAAAGATGGATGTAATTTGTATAACTTGTGTGTATAAGTCATCTTCTCAACAAACAACCGGCTCCTAAGAAGTATTACAGCGAGTAATGCTTATTTTTTATACATATATTTGTGTTGCCACCCTCGCTATTCAAAGTCAAAGTCAAAGTCAAAATCTTTTTATTCCGTAAAAATGGTTACATTTGTTTGGAATCGTCACAATTTTATTCCCTACCGTGCAGTTCATGACTTGGTGAGCACTGATAAAAATACTGCCAAAAAACTCAGGCATCCTTCTTTTGGTATCCAAACAAATTTACATAATTTATTAATTACATTATAATTGGATCGACTCAATCCCAGGCATTTTTATGATTAATATAGTCAGATACTTTATAATATGCCCTGCTACACAATTTGGCTTTAATAGTAGTTTTAAATTTGTTTATTGACAATTCTCTTATATTGCTGGGAAGTTTGTTATAGAACCGTATACATTGCCCCATAAAAGAATTACTTATTTTATGGAGACGGCGGAATTACGTATTAAAACAACACCGCCTTGTGAGCATTATAATGAAGTTATTCATTTACAGGAACATGACGTCCTTACTGAAAATTATTATTTGGCCGCAGTCTACTATTAAGTGGAGGCACACCAGTCGTGCTACATCTTTTTAATAACTGAAGCTTACCTAGCCATGAATAACTCATGGCTAAAAGACATGGTGTACCCAGTGTAATATCAGCAAGTCTACCCTAAAACCAATCTCACTTATTGAAATCCATACACCATCGCGTTTTCCCTAATCATTCACCTACCAGTAGTAAGTAAATTTGAACACTGTATGTTCGCGTAAATATTGGTCATATAGCATTTAACTAGAGAGAATTATTAGATCATTCAGTGATACTATAATTTATATCATTGGAATTTAAGTGACAGGTAGGCGTAGCTTCCAAATGAAGATGAATGGGGTACGGTACTCGAGCTTCATTTGACCAACGATCTTATTAACCAATCATTATTTCTTTATTCAGAATCAATTTTACAACTGATTTCGAATGTCAGTGGAGATATAAAAGGTTAGTTACTATGTACCTTTTATATCTTTACAACATGTGTGTAGATTATTCGTAGCATGTTATTCTAACGACTTACATCTAAAAAACCGAGGGTCTCCAGCAGAGATGAAACGCGTGCCTCGGAAACGAATATAGCAGACAGGGAAGCAATGGCGGCGGGTGCATGCGTTTTCTGTCACATATGGCGGCCAATTGCAGAAACGTCTGCAGTAGACATAGCAGCGACTGTACTAATGGTAGTGGGTGGGTGCTGGCCGGCGCATGAATTAATCGGAGGCGGAAGGATACAAAGTAGTTCAGATCAAACTGCCTGTAAATTTGACTTTTGCAACATCTCGTCTTTAAGAAATTAATTATTAATTTCTTCTAAAAAAATGATTATTATTGCTGTAAGCAACCGTAGTTTTGCCCACGATATTGCAATGAACTTCACTGATAATTGTCACTTTAGAGCTTGCTGTTCTTAATATTGGTAACTCAATAGTACGCACGTACATATGCGCCGCAGGACACTTCAATCTTCACAATGTAACGTAGAGTTACGATAAGAAGTAACGTTGCCAATATCATGTTAATATTATAACGTTCAGTTACTTTCGATTTCTTAGTTCGGTTTTGGATATTGACTCCTAAAATTTAACTATAAATCAAACGGGAAATACAACGCAGTTCCACTTAGAATCCGGATTTTAATTTCGAATTAGGAAGGGCGAAAATGTTAATTCTGATGTAGCAATTATTTCCACGGAAGGGCTTAACGCGATGTGCTGACTCGGTCGTGGTGGCAGGTGGCGGCTGTCACGGTGCTGGGGAGTGCGGGTCCATTGTTGAACGGTTTTTAATGTCATTCCTAAATGAAAGCGAAAATATTTGAATCGGAGTCCAAAAAAGTGTTTTATGTTACTCTGGTACTCTGGTAGTTTTTGATAACATGTAATTTACATTTTATGTTAACAAAACGAAGCACAATGTACTGTAACAGTATATAGAGCAATATATCTCTACGTACAGAACTTCGTCACGTAATTTCGGCAGACTTGATGATGCGCTATCATCTCCGATGCACGATTGGTACGGCTGTATCATCAGCGCTCTTCGACTACCATACATATCATTATATCATAAAGATATGATTAACCTGCATACGCCATATGCCGAAATAACATATTAACTCACAAATATTTCTGGTATGTACCTAAATCTGTACCTACTTAGGTTTTCGCGATTATATATGTTTTTTTTTACAAACAATAATTCAAACAACAGGATGTTTTAAAAGAGAGTTATACAATCCATGAAGAGTCCATGCTGGCGCTTTCATGTCAGACCCGTTGACGATCAAAATAACCACAGAAACCTGTTATGGGAAACCAGTTAGTAACAATATTGTTGCATAACTCTCTAGAATATCCACATCAAATCAACTGGTAGTTTGCAAAGTTTGGGAGATCGAGGAATAGTGGAAACACGTATTTAAACAAGGTTGCGTGACTATACGAACAGTTCCGCGGTACAAAATATACTCGTACCTCTGACTCAATTATGTGCCTAATTTTAATACCAGCGCTAATTACGACGTTAGCTTTTTGATTGCCTTCACAAAACCGCGAATAACTTCTGTGAACTTTGAAGGTTGCTGAGAAATTTACAACTACACAGTTCCTGGGTAGTCATTGAAATTTAATTGTTTGTTTTGCTAAATATACTTTAATCGTAGCTATCTCTTTTGGTGTTTCATATAAAAAAGGAAAGAGGGCTTCGCGCGTACATCCAAGTCAGTATTAAATAATCTCATGGCCTTGTTAATTGAGAAATAATCGACAAGAATTGCACTAAACAACCAAACTATTCTCAGAAGAAAACCCCAGTTTCTAGTGTCACTTCTAAAAGAGAAAATTATTTATTACTATTATACAAAGATACAGAGTTCAAATAATATTATATAATATAATAATTAGTGTAAATTCCGAGGAAAATCTTTATGGCAGAAAACTAGACAGATAACCAAAAATACTGTATTTAGGCAGCATTACTTTTCATGTACAAGCTCGACTTTATATAGATATTAAGTCAAGTAGAGTGTATGTGTCAAGTAGAGCAAAAACAATTAAGGGTTTTTGAAATGTAACACCTTTCCTCTCGCTTTGCTGCAATCTGTAGGAGTGATTTCGTGAAAAGGAACGCAAAAGTGTAACAGGTAGCCCGGCAAGTGCGCGCTATTTGACCAACGAGCGGGCGCGCTGGTGTAGTTAGCCGTCAGATAGTACCAACCTATCCGAGAGGTTAGTACTAGTGATAATATAATTTACAGTATGAGTAATATCGTATTACACATGCTGTAAATTTCATTATTATTTCTGAGTCTTATTTCAGAGTCTATTTCAATATTATGATAATTGGACTGATTGATTGACAATGATGTCAATTATCACTCAAAACAAGACAGACAATGCCACAGACAACAAACTCTTGACATCGTGACAACATGACATGAAACATCAAATGTAAGGAACTAATCCTTGCGTTGCATTTTAAACATCTAATCAAATAAATACGTATTTCATTGCATTTACTTGAATTCTCAATTTATAGCCAAATATATAATTAGTCACACTACTACTGTAAACGAACCATATATATTTTATCAAATGTCATTTTCTTTGACTTCAAAAACAAATTAATTAATTACACGGATAATTTCTTACATATTCGTAATATGTTAGACATCGTTATGTGACTACAGTAAGGCTTTTCGTTTTTTTTATAAATAGCGATATGATATGAAAAATACTTGCCTACACCTAAATGTATATTTCAATTTATATTGCCTTGTTAATTATATTGTTAACCATTTGATTACTTCCACAAAATTATGTTGTGGTAACAAACTTGGTCGAAGTTTCAATTAATTTCTGACAATGGAAAGCGTAAAATATAATTATTTCATTAAGGTGTTCGAAGTAACGCTTTCGTCAGTGAAGGACTGTCCAACAGTCGTAGAATATCTAATCAGAAATGTTCCAAAAATTAATTTATGTGTGGAGATATAAATGATTGGGTTGGGACCAGGCAAACCAGGGATGAGGCTGTTCTTGGTCTATACGGAGTTAAGAGAGTGAACGATGCTGGTAAGTTACTTTTGGACATATGTTCTTTCATCATAAGGATATTCATACGTACACATGGAGACGAAATGAACAGAAAAGTGTGATAGATTTGATTTTGATAGATAGACGTCTCCGAAAGTCGTTAATGGATACAGGAGCTTTCAGAGGTCCCACTCTTGAAACAGACAACTATCTGGTGATAAGCCGGTTTGAGGCCTTTTAAAGAAGTGGAGACACTGGCGAGTGCGAGTATTCCTTTCGGAGATCATGAAAGAATAAAAAGTGAAAAATTAGAAGAAGAGAGTTTAAGGAGTACGTATGTTTGTCTAGTCAGTGAAAGACTTGCGAACGCGAGTCTTTCCGACTCAGGTGTAGACGAATGTTGGAAAGTTCTGAAAGAAAGTATGGTGGACAGTGCGAAAGAAGCATGTGGATGCGCAAAGAGACGTAGAACACTGAGAGGAGATGCAGTTTCAATCCAACGTGGGAAAAAAAGAGGAAAGCGTGCCTGGATTATGTATCATCTTTGCACAAGAGTGATGGTATGAAAGAAATGAAGAAAGAAATACCGTCGATGCAAGAATGACACCAAAGCTTTAGTGAAAGAGAAGCGTGAAAGACTACTTATGAATGAGGCAAAGAGACTGACGAAGAACTTCGAGGCAAATACCAAACTATTCTGGAGAATGGTGAAGAAGTGTCGAAGTGATTCATCAGCATCTAGACAAGATAAGATGGAATATAAAGCTGGTGGCATTCTTGCTAACAGTCAGGAAGTGTTAAAACGGTGGAGTGTATATGTTAGAGAAATGTATGATTATGGCCAGAACGCTGGCACTGAGAATGAGTCTGTGACTGACTCGGCAGTGCCAGCGTACCATGAGACATTACCATGGATGGATTGAATGGTCGATAGAAAGTTTTAAAAATGGAAAGTCAGCGGGAATCGATATGGTTACAGCTGAGATGATCACCTACTAGGTGGTACCTTCGTGGGCACCTTCTGGTTTTTGAGCCAATTATGTTGGAGAACCGGAAGGGTCCCGAGCGGTTGGAGACGCGAAGTCATCGTGCCGTTATATATAGGAAAGGGTTCACATATGGACTGTGCCAACTACAGGGCGATCAGTTTGATCAGCTTAGCAGCTAAAGTGTATGGAAAAATCATTGAAAGGAGAATGAGGGTAAAATCCGATGAAATGGTTTGGGAAACACAGGGTGGATTTCGAAGCAGTAGAGGATGTACAGATGAAGTATTTACACTCCGCAACATCGTAGAGAAGCATCTGGTTTTCTGCGGTTTTGTGGACCTTGAAAAAGCATTTAATAATAGGGTTGTGCGAAAGAACATCTGGAAAATTTTGCCCAGACATGGGGTTCACGGTGACCTGCTCTGTGCTGTGCAATACACATTTGAAGATTGTACAGCATGTGTGCAGGTGGACGGCAGCTTGTCGCCCTGGTTTGATACCAACATTTGTGTCAGACAGGGATGCGGACTGTGGCCTCGGCTATTCATACTATGTCTGGATAGTTGTCTTCAGAGAATAAGAAATATGAACGTGGGAATGCGAATGAGTGACTCAGTGGTCAACTGTCTGCTTTATGCAGACGACGCGGTATTAATAGCAGAATCACCATCCGAACTGCAAACACTAGTTACAGCAATAAAAGATGATTGTATGAAGAAAGGTTTACAAGAAAATGGTATTTGAAAGAGAGACAACCAGAACGAAAACTAGGATTAGAGATTGTATTTTGTTAGGCATACAAGCATACGGCCGGTAAAAAAGAACCGGGACGGTAAATCGGTTACCGTAGCCTATTATCGTTTGTAATATATTAAGTATCATTCGCGCGAAGTCTCCCCTGCTGCTTACACAGCAACTCCTCAGGAGCTTACTGGTGACCTTACTCACACGCAGGAAAACAAAAACCCTCTAGGGAGTTGTTATTTGGCTGCGGTTTTCTATGAGGTGGAAGTACATCTCCAGGTGGGCTGCTTTGATGCGCCCTACCTCTCTTAAAATATCCAGACCAAGACAAACAGTCATGTTCATGCAAATAAATGTTTGTCTTATGTGGGAATCGAACCCACGATTCGATTCCCACAAATTGTTGGTGTCAAATTCGCGTCATTTACGATTAAACCACCGATCTCGTCGTGTATATCTCAGAAGCGCTTTTAGCAGCGATGATAGTTACACCGCTGATGTGGAGAGACGAGTAAGTGTAGGGAGCAGCTTGAATAGAGCGTTAGCTAAACCTCTAGTCAGCCGAAATCTAAGCTAGACGGCACAGTTGGCTGCAAACAACGAGGTGCTAATCCCAACGCTAATTTATGGAAGTGAAAGCTGGGTATGGCAGAGAGAGCATGAAAGTAGAATAAATGCGCTTGAAGTGAATGCAAAATTTGTGGCATAACGCTTGCTGACCGCGTTCGTTATAAAGTCGTAAGAAAGAGAGTTGGGCTGAAAGAGAGTGTCGGTGTTAAGATAAGAAAATGCTACTATTATACTGCCATGCTTCGTTGGTTCGGACATAAAAAACGAATGCAGAATGAAGTAATGACGAAACGTATATATATGTATAATGTAGAAGTGGAAGAATGTAGGACCCGATGAAGACGAAGACTAACCTACCATGACCAAATTGGTCGTGTTTTATCACAAGGTGATGTTATGAGTCCTGAGAAGCGAGTGAAGTGTGTATAAACGCATCTTATGGCGTTCGGTTCTCTTTGCCTACCCTACAAGGGATCTAGCATGAAGTTATAGGTAGATAGAACTTAATTTTTCCCATGTTTACAAATTACTAATCTTGCACTAATTATCGTCGTTGAGTATTGAATGCGTCTTATCTGCGTTGGCCCTGAGCTTCTAATTAAAATGAGAGTTGTTATTAGTTTTGTAATGTAACCGTAGTAAATATTTTATACACTATTCTGTGTATTTTTTTTTTACAAAAAAACCTGTTAATTTTTCTATCAAAAATTATGCAAATAAACACAATAAGAATTATAGAAAAGGTGAAAAATATATAAATAGCATAAAATTATAAGCTTACTTGATTGACAGGCTTTTATATCTTGTTTATACGTTTATATATACGTATATTTTATTCTGTTGAATTCATAGACTTTAGCACCCACACGACTCTGTTGAAATATATAAATTGCCAACAGATGACATTAAAGAAACATTTAAAATGTTTTTTTTTTAAGGGGAATAAACTAAAAGTTATATAAACTTATTTCTTGTTAATAGAGTAAAAAATAATATTCAAAATGGTGTATCAAATATTAAGTTTAATACAGTATTAAGGAAGTTATTTCATACCGACACAAACACCTTTGAGAAATAATATATACAGATGGTCTCAACATTTAAATAAACGATCTCCTACATATGCCCGGGAAATGTCATTTAAACACTAAATGCAATTTCTGGGAAGATGTCTAAAACTAACGACTAAGTAATAATCGTGGCAATAAATTCAAATACGGATAAGATTCTATTTTAAAATATAGTATTATAGGTAGAGACTGTTAGCGGAATTTCGAGTATAAAATTGAGTTGAAGTAAAATAACTATATCTTGATCGAGTAGCGCACTCATTTTGACTACAATATGGGCTTTATAAACAAAATCAAGAGAAAAAAATACAGATTGACGATCCTAATATTGTAACCACGTATCCGTCAAACTTTTTCCACAACTCATTCGCTTATTTCAACGTAAAATATTTATATTAAATTCAATATAAATATTGTGATTATTTTACGTTATATTTAAAACATAAAATAAAACCACGTTTAGTTGGTTTAGTTATTAAGTTAATCTTACTAAAAATTTTATGCCCGTGAAACATGAAATCTGAGAGTAATTTTCACGCAATATGAACAACAAGGAATGTAGGACGCTTATCTATCTACAGCCCATCAAACCAAATGAGGAATTGCCCATAGTTTGAGTTCGGGTCTATGTTTAACTTTCCTTAATTGTTTGCCAAAGGACCGACTTCTACATGGGTCATCCAGAATTTCATGATACGTTCATCTACCCGAGTGATCCCACTTTATTAAGAGTAGAGGAGAGCGTAATAGTTCAAGCTATAGCGGACATTCCTTCGACGTAATCTGCCGAAAACCAATGTAACATTGAAACTTTTAATATGATTAATATTTAATTTGTTTATCCGTTGTAACACTCAACGGTTCCTGTAGCTGTTATGTTCAATTTATATTTAGGGATGACGCGGGTACCTGATAAATTTTTATTACCACAATTTAAAGTGACATTTTCATGACACTGCTCGAAAATACAGCCAAAGATGGCAAGAATTAGAAACAATTAAAAAAAGATATAAATACCGTGTTGCACGATTCAATAAAATAGATCTATCTTCTTGATCGCAGATCGAAAATTATGAATCAGTCAGTACACTAATAGTTTTGGGTATATAAATATTACAGGGTAGGTACTTAATGGTTTCGTATAGTTTCTTCTGAGGACTACATAATATTTTTGATGTCTATGAGCTCATATTGAACGTATTCATCTATATATATAAAAAATAATGTTTATCTGTATGTCCTCTATGGACTCAAAAACGGCTGTGCAGATTTTGATGAAATTTTCATCATTGAATCTTCAGGTTAGCACAGCAGGCGATTCTGTGAAGTTTGGTAGCGATCATATCATCCGTGTGAAGCCGGGCGGATAGCTAGTTGTTCAATATTAACGTGAATAACATGCTTGTTAAAGTTAAACATGTCAACTTTAGCATGTTATAATTACTTCCGACAATGTTTTGTGATGACACTTAAAATTATGATAATATATAAATTGTATAACTTTAACAATCTGCGTACATAATACGCAGCAGCATCAATCTTGCGTCATTGTAAGGTAGGAGCTCTTTGCGAACGCGGCAAATGAATAGCATCTCGTTACATTGTGTTTGTTTAGTCTATTTGCTTTAAAAATGTACTTTTTTTAACTACTTTCTATATATTAACTTTTGTAACCAAAATTTAGGAGCGGACTGATGACCCGACAAATTGTTACTCAGGCACTAGGAGTCCAGTATTCACGTCTGATTGTCGCCTCTGTAACTGAAGCCTTGCTCTGAATTTTTGTAAATTAAAATTAATATACCCACGTTTTCAGGGTTTGACTAATAGTGTTTCTATCAGAATATATTTATACTTCGTTAGGCTGGGAATTTAAAGTGACCTTGTCAGTGAAGCATTAAGTGTTAGAATGTATAAAGTTGTTCTTTTTTAAGATATTATCTAATTGTTATTTGTTAATAGTTACCAATATTGTGCAATACGTAATAAAATATACAAATGTTGCTTCATAAAGATAAATTAAGATAGAATAAACTTATAAAATATTTTACTCTTGGACCGTATTTGTATTATAGTACATTATTTCAGGACCCATTATAGTTCTCAATATTCATTTGTTATCGATCTTAAATAGAATATCATGAAATTGAAATCTAGAAACCACATTCTAAAATCAGATTTGGTGCAAATAAATGTGTTATCTGAAATTCGTGTCCGAATTTGCTTCGTAATCCCAATTCCCTGTCCATAATATTTCACCGAACATTGTTTAATTTAAATAGACAGAAATACGAAGACATTATGGCTTCTGGCAGAGTTATCCTTCAATACACAATGGATGCATTGACCTAGCTTCAATACACAATGGATGCATTGATTGGCTTCTCATCATATTCGTGTTTAAAACTTAATTATTTTATATAAACAAGATGTTATTAGTCTAAACTGTACTGTGCATGCTATATATTACAAAATAGAGCAAATAGATATTTGTGCAGTTTAAATTTACTATAATTATAAATAATTGCAAAAATAGTCATTCAATAAAAATAAACATTTGTTTGTAAATTTATTGAAATTCTTTGTTTTCGATTCGATTGAATAATGATATTTCTTAATTTACAAAAATTATTGAAATTTTCAACATGACTTTAGATCATTTACTCAATATCAGGGAGTTTGATTTTGCCATTCAAGTCAAAGATACTGTTGTCTTAAAGCAACAATGCGTTGACGGCGCAGCAGCCTTATCAGGGACTGCTTCCATATCAAGTAACTTACGTTCGTTTAATTCTATATAGTCGACTTACATATTCATAGTGCAATTATACGCTACCCTTATTGTATTCAGTACTCTATTATACTCGTATTAAATGGTGTTTTCACATTTACTCAACCTATTCATTATGTTATTCGCATTACTCATTTATACACAAATTCGTCACGAACGGTACTATATCATCTTCTTATCCTACACTTGATGGCTACCAATGACAGTAACATTTACATTATATGAGATTAAAATTACCCAGTACCACATATTGTACGGGGTTTGTAGACTAGAAAAGAGTCTTCGCTACATTAATGATCAAGTGTGATTCATTATTAGCAATGATGAAGTAAACACCGCAATACCAAGTTGAGACATCTGCAGGGAGTTGGATGTAACCTTCTCAAAATTGTCCATAGCTGCTCTAGACATGTTTAAGATGTAGTACTGGTAAATACGGTATGTCAATATTAACGAGGAGTATATCTCATTTGCTAATGCGTTCATAATGATATTTTTTTTTAATGTTGAGTTGCTTAACGGAATATCGAATCGGATAGGGTAGAGCAGCATTTAGAAATCTTCGATACGTCCGTCCACTGCGCAAATATTTCAATAGTTAATGACCAAACTTTTTAATATGTGCATCCTACCCGCTTTGACTTAGGTTGGCTCAGAAATGTTGAAAGTCATACAAAAAGCTATATTGGATAAATCCCTAAAGATTAAATCTATAACGTGATGTGGTAGTATACCACGATAGTAATAGCAAAGGGTGAAGAGGAAGCAAAATCTTAGAGTGTATGCTGCATGTAACAACCCGATGATCTTAAATGAGCAACCGGCTGAATGTATACAGCTGGGATTGCTTAAAGTGAAAAGTATTAGGGAAGTCCTATATCCAATAGTAAATAGAGGATAGATACGGACTTACGATTATTAGGTTATGTAATACGTTTAAATTTTTGGAAGAGATGTTATTTAGCACCATATGATTGATATTCTCAAGACAAGACATATCAAAAGAAACTATTAATACACACATAAAAATAGCGCATTCATTGTACTTACTATAATTACATTTTTTACGACCGTTTAGTACTACGAACTTTTTTCAATTCTTATTTTAACAGCCATTGAAACAATCATCTACACAATATTCATCGAATAAATTTGTTTTTGCCTCAATTAGTTTAAAAGTGCTCCTTTGATATACATAAGATTTCTTTTTCTCCTTTTCTTATGCAAATGGAATGATATTATTGTGAATAAAAGGGGACAAAATATTCAAAATACTAGTCCTTGAGTGAGGAATATTAAATTTGAACAAAGTAAATTGAATAATGAAGGTCATAACTTATAAATTATGTAGCATGTTCAGAAAACGAAACATTCAGATTTCACGACCAATTGTCATATTATTACATCTCAAACTACAACATTTTCATATCGAGTCCCATGAAGAACCGGGAGCCACATGGCTCGGTTCTTATACATCTTACTCGCTTCTTTTACATTGATAACACTTTTCATGCGCTCATCACCTTCTGATAACACACGATCAATTTCGTCACGGTAGGTGAGTCTTGGGCATTCAACCTCCTACAACCTTCTATTTCCTCGTTGTATAACTATTTAATCATTCATTCCTCTTACATTATATTTACAAGTCTGAACTAACGGAGCATGTATCTTAACAGATATTATAAGAGCAGTGACCAAATTGTTCGCGTTTTATCGGAAGGTAATGCGTACATGAAAAATACTATTCATGTTAAAGAAGCGAATTAGATGTGTAACGACCAAGGCATGTGGCACTCGGTTCTCTCTACCTCATTGTGTATTTATCTTCATATGCACTCGGCGTAAAGATTTAAGTCGTAAGACGTAAGGTTCCGGTTGGCGCTAATTTCGGGGACAAACTAATATTAGAAACACAATATTAGTAGAATTTAAATCTCTTGACGCCAAAATTACATCTGAATCCATTGTATCTATTTATAACTTCATGCTAAATTCCTTACAGGGTAGGCTAAAATTACTGAGTGCCACATGACTCGGCCCTTACAGACCTCACTCGCTTCTTTTAAATTCATAGATCTTTTCATGTTTGTACGCTCTCCAGTTTCTAGGGATCTATTCGAACATGGTAGGTGACTAGCCCTTCCTTAGCACTTATATCCTCTATTTTCGCGGTGTATATCTGTTTCATTATTCTTTTCTCTTGCATTCGTTCTACATGTCGGAAGGAAACACTGAATTAATGCCAATTTATTGAATTTTTTATCGTTTACTAAACCAACATTCATTTAAAACCAACTCATCACCAACAAAGGCAAGTGATCGTCATTAAACAAAGGGTGCTCCGTGCACCTTAAACAAAGGCCCTTTCAGGTAATTACCGAGGGCTGTTACTCCTTGTACTTTAATTACAGCCCTATATTGCGCTATGGATCTTGTAATAGGCGATATTCAATTTTATACTTCATTGCATAGACAATTGAGTACATATTTCCGTTTATTATGGAACCTTCTCACGGTTTCTGTGATAATACGTGCGCAGCTGCCGATGCATATTGTAAATAAATGTTGATATCTGTATTTATCCACAAGATAAGTGACCACCCAGTTTAAAAAAAAACCTGACTTCTGACATATTGTATCTTTATGCAATCTGCAATGTTCATAAATTTAATACTTTTTTTATACAGAACGTAAGCAAACGGCTCGCCTGATCTAAAATATCTTAGAATGTGAACGATTCTATTAAGCAGTGTTTCTATACATGAAGAGTCACAATTTACGATATCCGCAGTAGAACTAAGGTGTCCGAAAGTCCTTGTGAGTGAAAAAGTGGGCCGACCACATGGTTCGTAGAACCGACAACCACAGGGGAAGAAATATTCTCGAATAGCGTGCCGGTAGGTACTGATACACGCAGTGTATTTGAACGAGAAGACACCGGAACGAATGTAAGAATTACGGTTGATGACGAAATGTTGGAACAAGTGGATGAGATTGTGTATTTTGGATGCGCTTTCAGCAGAGATGGAAGGTACACCGCTTATGCGGGAAGACAAGTGAGTGCTGGGAATAGTGTGAATGGAACATTGGGAAAACTTCTTGGCAGTAAAAACTTGAACCAGAAGGCGCAACTCGCTATATACAATACAGTGCTGGTCCCAAGGCATACTTATGAAAGGGAGAACTGGGTATGCCAGCATGAAAGTAGAATAAACGCGATCGAAATGGGAACATTGCGAAAAATTTGTGGTGTAACGCATGTAGACCGTATTCGCATGATGTTAGAAACAGAGTTGGTTTGAAAGAGAGCATCGATGTTAAAATAACAAGAGGCATGCTCCGTTGGTTCTGACATGTAGAAAGTATGACGGATGATAAAATGACGAAGCAGATATACAACGCAAAAGTGGAAGTATATAGGAGCGTGGAAGGCCAAAACTTACCTACCATGTCTAAATTGGCCGTGTTCTAACAAAAGGTGATGTCAGGAGCCTTAGAAATCGGCGAGCGTGCTTGAGAAGAGCATTGATTGTTAAAAAGTGAGTTAGGTGTGTAAGGATCGAGTCACGTGGCGCTCGGTTCTCTCTGCCTACTCCACAAGAGATTTAGCTTGAAGTTATAGATAGAAAGTATCGACCATTCAATCTCATATATAGTTATGCTTTAATTTAACACCGATAACGTGGAGTGAGCACCAGACTCAGCCTCAGTGTCAATGTCCAATCCATAATCATACGTTTCCTCAAAATATTCACTCCAAGTAATACATCCCGAGTGTTAGCAAGAATGACATCAGCTTGACTTTATCTTGTTCATTCTGGATGCCGACGAACTATCCAGATACTTCTTTACCTCTCTCCAATATTTACCTGGAAGTCTGTCGTCAACCTCTGTTCCTTATTCGGATGTGTTCTTTCTCTTTCTCCACACCTTTTTATATTATTGCAATTTTTTTCTCTTGATGGTACAAAATCCAGTTACGCTTTTCTCTTTGACTTTGACTTTGGGACGTGGAGGTTCAATCCTTCGTAGTAAACGAAGGATTGAACCTCCACGTCCCACCAGATTCTTTCAACGTTTTACGCCTCTTTCCGTATCCACGTGCTTCTTTTACACTATCACAGCATACCTTCTTTCAGAACTTTCCAGTAATCGTCAAAACTCGAGGCGAAAAGGCTTGCATTCTCAAGTTCTTCACTTACTAGGTGTACATACGTACTCACTGCACTTTCGTCTTGCAATTTTTCGCTCCTTATGCTTTCATGTTTTCCGGGATACTATTTCAAGGGATACGTACTCATCAGTTCCTCCCCTTCTAGAAAAGGCCTACAAACCAGCTTACTACCAGGTACTAATCCGTTTCAATAGTGGGACCTCTATAGGCCCTTGTATCCATTATAGTATTTCAGAGACATCTGTCTATCAAAATCAAATCAATCACATTTTTTTTTGGTCATTCTGTTTTCTCCATGTATACGTGTGAATATTTTTATGGTAAAATAAAATATTCGACACGAGAAGGTTTCGTTTCATACTATTGAAGCGTGTACTAAAATCTCTATAGTCCTGTACTTGTATGAACAGAAAATTCCAGTTCACAACACGCTGTGGACATTTATTTGCTTTATGAGCCTTTTCAGCATAGAATATGTGTTTGGAATATGAAATACAATATATTCTCACAGGGACGTCTATCCACAAGAAATACCTGTCCCGTTGCTTTTTTATTATCTGTACTATTATGTAAAACGGAATAATTTATTGGATTGTTTGTTTGAACGCTCTAATCTCTGCAGCTACTGGTCAGATTAAAAATATTCTTTTTGCATTTGATCGCACAATTGCTATATAACAATTCGATACGACCGTTAGAAGCCGAGGAAAAATAGGTTCTCTCGGAATATCGAGTTACACACGGACGCAGTCGCAGGCCGCAGCCAGTGTGATATGAAATGGTAGGCAAAGTTCAAAACCTTGCAATATAGTATCACTTAAACCTCGGTGGTATCTCAACAGCTACTTATAACATGATTACTATCAATCTCACTTACCCGCAGAAACACAACAATTCTCCAGAGAGCTGTGTTAATTTGCTACGGTCTTCTACAACGTGCAGTCACTTCCCTACCACGTGGAGATAAGTTTAGCACCAATTTCAAAATGACAGAGTAAGAAACATAAATCGCATTAAATATATAGTTTACTAGCGACACACCTTGGTTTCACACTGGTGATCTCGTACGGGTGATCAAATAGCTATCAGATTTCCGAAAATTTCATCAAAATCGGTCGAGCCGTTTTGAAGTCCATAGTGAACATACATACCCACATCGAGTTTTATATATGAGGTGCTAGATTAACCTCGCTATATTCATGACGTGCCATAGTGGAGATATTATAAGCAGTAGGTTAACTGCAAATAAATATCCAAAGTCGTCGCGCTTATGTAGACACACACCGCTATACGTTTCTAAGCTATATTTGAATAGTTTACGAAACTGAAACAATCTATTTTTCTTAATTTTTGCTCAAATCTGCCCCAAACCTGACCTAAACTAGCCTCAAATCTTTTTTGTACGATCAAGGTGGCATGCAAGCATACGCCTGCCTGACCTTAAGCAGGCATCGTAGGCTACGGAAATTTGCAACACCAGGGGTGTTTTTCATGTCATCTTCGGGTCGATTCACCAACCCTACATTTAACTTATTTAATCATGGTTTCCGATTAGGTTTCAACAGCTACTATATACATGTCATATACGAGTACATTACATCAAATTTTTGTCACTTCTTATTATTTATTATTTTTTGATTTATAAATACGGAGAATGGATAGAAGGATTGGGTTAGTATGTATGGTTTCCTTGGTATCGGACAGACGGATGGACAGCACTTTAAGAACCTCATTCATTTTGGTAGGCAACTCTGAAAAGGCTTAAGAGCTTTAGGTCATACTGTTTAAATCGTTTTTCTGTGGCACCGCTGTGGAGTATCAGACAGCGGTCGATAAATCGTAAATAAGAACTGAGCGAATTATTGATGGCATATTCACCCAGCTATATCATCGGCTAATGAACACACAAATGGATTTATGTTCATTTTAGTCAATACTTAAAATGTGCATAAATCCATTTAATGATTCCTCTATTAAACTTTATTTAATGATATCTTCATTCTATTGAGAATAAAGATATTATTAAAAAAGTTTGACAGAAGAATCATTAGGCAGTGAAGGCCCAACGAGCTCGGTGGTGGCGCAGTGGTGAAACGCGCTGTTACGCTACTTTGACACCAACGCTCGGGGGTTCGATTCCCACACTGTACAAACATTTGTGTGCATGAACATGTCTGTTTGTCTTGGTCTGGGTATTTTCTATATATAATAAATATGTATTTATAAAAAAAAATGTATTTACGTATGTTTATCAGTTGTCTAGTACCCATAACACAAGCTTCGCTTACTTTGGGGCTCGGTGGCGCTGTGTAATTTGTCCGACAATATTTATTATTATTTATTTATAAAGAACTAGGACATTAAACGACGGTACTAGTTCAAATCCTGTTGGTACAACTATATTCGCATTTTCGGATTTATGTACATATTTGTTATCTGTTACTCGGCGGTGAGGGAAAACGATGTCAAGAAACCCGCACGTTCAATGTTTTATTGTTTTTACAATTTTTTAAATTATCAGTTAATAAATGACCAGTACGTCTCTTATAGACTGCAAGTCCTAAGTCATCTTTTAAAATACGCGACATGGTTCTAGGTGCTATCTTTATCTCCCGAGATAAAATCTTTTGCTTTCGGACAGGATTTCTTCGAATTCTTTCCCTTACTGTTTTGACCGCCTTTTCGTATGAATACTACGTGGACGGCCAGATCTTTTTCTGTCACAAACAGAGGAGATCTCATTGTACCTATTAACAGCCCGGTACACAAACATTTTGCTAATACCAAGTGTATGGAGAGTTTTATAAATTGCATTTGGCTCCATTACACTACACAAAGTATGCATTACACAAAGTAGGTGTTACTTTGTGTAATGCAATCACAGCGATTCGGTTCTCTTTATCACCCCACTCCATTTTAATATCCCAAAATATTATACAATGTATTGGCGCCAAAATGAGAAAACTCAATGTACAATCATATAAAAATGACAGATTCCAAATTCAAATATAATATTTTGTTTATTTTTAATTGTAACGGTATTTATGGCCAGACTAAGTATATATTATTGAATGAAGTAGGTAGTAATTTAAGGGCTTTTCGAAAGCAAATACCATCGAAATTTTATTAAGTATATTTTAATTTAATTTTTTTAATTATAATTTAAGTATATTTCGAAAGCTAACTAGCCTTGAAAACCGACGTACTATGTTGGATATGGCCTTTCTTCATGGCTTGATTTCAGGATTCTCCTATTCTGTCACATAGAGTTCTATACTTCAACTCTCCAAAAATTCGAACCAGACATGCAAAGTTGTTTCCAGTGCCTTTTTCGTCAACAAACTATGTGCAGTACTCAGTAATCAGTCGACTTCAAAAAGTATACAACAAAAGGTATAACTCTACGGACATCATTAACAAAAATAAAATGGCTTGTAAAAAAATAAATTTTGAAAACACTAGATAGAGACAAAATGCTAAACTTAATATGCTCGGAGCACAATAAAAATATCTGCATAATTACACCACAGTGCAAATGTAGTAAAAATATTCTAAAAGGTTTTGAGTTATTTAAATACATACACACGCTCACACTCCCACACGCACCTCTTACACACCTCACATTCACACACCCACACATATATACACACACACATACACATGACACTTTATAGCCGCACTTTTGTAGTTGTAATAGTGCCTACTTATTTTGTTTTACGACTTATGTTTACTGTTTTCGGCTATATAATGTAAATCCATCATTGGCTGTAAATTTATAATAAGAACTGCTATATATTACTTCAAGGGTTGTAGATTTTGTAATAATAAATAAATAAATAATAGAGAATGATGATTGCATTGAAATTACATAATTATAATTAGGCTGGGTTATTAGAAGTTACATAATTATATTATGAAAGTTGAGATAAAACTATGGAATATACTCTCTTCGATGTAGAATCGGTCAATACAGTAGGTATTGCGCGATTCTACATTGATGCTTCCCTTTACCTAGTCTAACTTTCCCAAGTCCTTCAGTTACTAGTTAATGAAGAGACACGGTAGCGCGACAAAATATGGAAGACCAGAATACTGACGGCCGTGCTTGCTAGCGCTCCAACATTTAATTGAAAAGTAGGTCAATAAATTTGTTATGAAGAATTTTTTCCAATTTTTTGTACACTCAAAGGTGGCAAAAACTACTCCTATTTGCCTTATTAAAGTAAGTTACCGCAGTATTTGGATAATTAAATTACCAAGGCCCTGTATAATACTTTTTACGCTATTTTTGAATTAATCCGAGATGTAGTTTCTCGAGAAAAGCTGGACAGAGAAATTCATTCTCATTCACTGGAATAGCAATGGTTTCATACTGTGAGGTATTAGAGAAGTACAAGTGCGGCAACGTTCATAGTGTATGACAAATGTTTACAATCAGGTAATACCTACGTGTTTGCCACCTTAGTAGTATAGAAAAACTACGTCTCTGTGCTTGACGGTCTAATGGTATATTACCTCAGCCTGTGGATACTTCAAATACGAAAAGCATGTACATATATTTTCATCAATTACATTATCATATCATTATCAAGGACACTTGAGTCTAACAAAACTTTACAATTTTAATACAAATATCTCGCAAACTGCCCACCACAAAACAAAAATCAACATTTTATTCTACCCCTTTGTCAGCAGAGTTAATATGTATATGCATGGCAAACTACTAGTATCAAGCGTCTCTGAGCTAGACCGCGGATAGACGGACGGACGGACGGACAGACAGACGGACATGGCGAAACTATTTTACTACGTTTACTACGGAACCCTAAAAAGGATCTTAGATGTTAACATATAAGGACAAAAAATGGATGAATTTCAGTTTTTAGTACAATAAATTTAGTTTTATTTACTTTATCAGAAAAGTTATGAGATTAGATTAGAGGTACTTATACATATATAATTTATTGTTATCGACATCGAATTGAGAAATAGTTTATTTTACGAAAGTTACATTTACAGGCATTTTGATCTTGTGTACTTCCGTTAATGATAAGTTCATGCGAACTAATCATTTGTTCGCAGCATGTTATTCTAACGACTAACATCTCCACGAGGCACCCTTAGGTGACTTGTAGATGGATTAAACAAATGTTGCAGAGACGGTCAGAGCAGCCAGGGCAGTGACGGCAGCGGGTGCGGTATGCGGTTCTTGTTTCATATAGCGGACATTCGCTGAGCCGATCGCAAGAGCCGAGACAAAGGGCGTTAGTTTGCATGAACTAATCAGTAGCGGTACATTAAGTTGATTAGATCAAATTGAAAAATTATTAGAATTTTCAATTCAATCCATAATGTAAATATAAATAAATAAATTACTATTATCGGACAAATTACACAGCGCCATCTAGACCCAAAGTAAGCGAAGCTTGTGTTATAGGTACTAGACAACTGATAAACATACGTAAATACATTTTTTTTTGTAAATACATACTTATTATACATAGAAAACACCCAGACCATGACAAACAGACATGTTCATGCACAGAAATGTTTATGCTGTGTGGGAATCGAACCCACGAGCGTTGGTGTCAAAGTAGCGTAACAACCCGTTTCACCACTGCGCCACCGAGCTCGTCAAAATGTAATCTCTGTGTGTAAACCAATTTATAAATAATGATAATACTTAATACGTTTGAACTTTAGACACATCTTAAATATATCAAGTATATCATAGTGATTATCAATCAGCCGTTTAATGAAATATTGACAAATTCACATTGAAGAATACATGGCGGAAGACGTGACGGTTAAATTTAAGTTACAGTTTGATGGTAACACGCATAACATATATTTTATTGTATATATTGATATTATATATATATTTATATATCTTCACGCCAAATCCCTTGCGGGCTAGGCAGTGAGAACCGAGCGCAATCAGACACGACCCTTACACACTTCACTCGCTTCATTAACATTCATAATTCTTTTCATGCACGCTCGCCGTTTACTAGGACTCTTGATATCACCTAATAAAACGCGACCAATTTGGTCATGGTAAGTTAGTCTTGATCTTCCTCGGCTCCTACATCCTTCCAGTTTTGGGTTGTATATCTGTTTCGTCATTCTTTCATCCTGCATTCTTTCTACATGCCCGAACCAACGGAGCGTGCCTTTTCTTATTTTAACACCGATACTATTTTTCAGACCAACTCTCCTTCTTACGTCATAATTACGACCGCGGTCAGCAAGCGTTACGCCACAATTTTTGCGCAATGCTCTCATCTCGACCGCATTTATTCTACTTTCATGCTCTCTCTGTCATACACAGCTTTCACTTCCATAAATTAGCGTTGGGATTAGCACCGTATTCTGTACAGCGAGTTGTGCCTTCTGGCTTAGATTTCGGCTGCCTAGAATTTTGCCCAGCGCTCCATTGACACTGTTCCCTGCGCTCACTCCTCTCTCTACATCAGCGGTGTACCTTCCATCGCTATATTGGTCTTGATGACATGTATTGAAATTATTGGTTCGATTCGTAATTTAAATTAGTTTCACTGCTGACTAATTTTAGGTATGTGGCAGGATAATTACTACTGGTTCAATAACTGTATGTATGTATGTATATCTTCACGCCAATAACTGTATTAAAGCAAATAAAGCTACAAGTTACGAAGTCTGAATTGGGACTAGTTCTGTAAGTACAATGTATTGTTCAGTATCGATATAAGGATACAAGCTATTCTTTTTTTTTTTTGAAAACCATGTTGTATGTATAACTTCACGCCAAATCCCTTGTGGGATATTTATTTATTCATTGCAATACATGTATACATTGTTACACTGTAACTATATAATACACAGCTCAAAGATACACATGAACCTTTTCAGGCACAGCAAGGTGGAAGAGAGAGAGGCAGACTTTTTATACTATTCTATCGTCTAAGTACCTATTCATTTATACTATGCTTTTGTATGGAGTAATTCTTTTATCGCAGCATATTTTAGACAGCTTATTATAAACCTTTACGGACATTTAATAGGGACCTGAGTTATGTAGTGCTAATTTAAGTAAATTTTTTTTAAGTTATTTTTGTAACGCGATTCGTAACGACGGGGCATGTCTCCTTGTGTCGTATAAAAGTTTGGATATTTTCTAATAAGTTTACAAACGTCTAAAATCTAAATAGAGGGTAAAGTTAAAATATAATTTAATTTAATAAAATTTAATTATACTATCCGTATACATGGAGCACACTAAAAGTTTTGCACTTCTAGCTAATTGGAACTATTTGAATTTCGAATGTTATATTTTTTAAAACGTTGCAATCAACTTAGTAATAAAAAAAACAATTGGCGGGAAATCATTTGTCAATTCTTTTTATCACACATCAAAGTTCTACATACGCAACGAAAATGGAATTGAGTCGAAAAGATTTTAGAGCGATAATTTTTTATGATTTAATAAAGTTCTCTCTCTCCGCACGACTGTGCTGCTCGTCTTCAAAATGCTTTTGGGAGAGAAGCACCTTCTTTGAGCACCGTGAGGCGATGGTTTGCTGAATTTGAGAGAGGTCGAGTTTCTTTACATGACGAATTTCGTGAAGGGCGGCCTTCAACTGCCGTCAACGTAAATAATGTGGCTACTGTTAAGCGCCTAATTGAAGAAAACCCGCGGATTACCTATTACCCAATTCGAGAACTATTGGGGATTGGTATGAGCCAAATTCAGAAAATTTTACACGAAGAATTGAAAGTTCGGAAACTTTGTTGTCGTTGGATCCCTCATAAACTGACAGCAGAGCAGAAGCGGGCTCGCGTGGAATGGTGCTCACAGATGCTACTGAAGTACGACCACGGACATTCTAATGCTGTTTATGACATTGTCACAGGAGACGAGACGAAACGTGGATTTATTGTTTTGAACCCGAAAAAAACAGCAATTTGTGAATGGGTGTTTGAAAATGAGAACAGGCCAACAAAAGTGAGGCAGGCGAGAAACGTTGGTAAAGAAATGATCGCGTTTTTTTTTCTCAGCTACGGATCCCATCTACACAATTCCACTTGAAGATCAAAAGAGTGTTAATGCCGAGTGGTATTCTACCATTTGTTTACCCAGGGTGTTAGAAAAAGTTCGCTAAAGACGACCAAAAAGCCGCGTTCTCCTACATCATGACAACGCTTCTTCACACACGGCCAACAAAACAAAGTCATTTTTAACTTCCGAGAAAGTACAACTCGTTACCCATCCTGCGCATAGCCCCGACCTAGCACCCTGTGATTTCTGTATTTTCCCCCAAAATTCAAAATCAAAGATTTGATGAGAGGTTTCACTTTTACCAACTCCGAAGAGGCAGTGATAGCGTTCAATCAGCACGTAGAAAACATGCCTTCATATCTGTGGTCCTCCTGTTTTAAAAAATGCTTCGATCGCATGAAAAAATGTTTAAAATGTAAAGGAGAGTATTTTGAAAAGCAATAAACATAATATTTTGGTTATAACATGTTGTTTTTTTAAGTTACGCAAAACTTATAGTGTGACCACTTCTTTAATATTACATTTGCTGTTCTCATGCACGCTCGCCGATTTTTAAGGCTCCTGACATCACCGTCTGATAGAGCACGATCAATTTGGTCATGGTAGATAAGTCTTGGCCTTCCACGGTTCCTATATCCTTGCACGTTTGCGTGATGATGATGAAAGAATATAACAAAACAATGGTGAGCTGGCGTCCAAGAAACTCGGTGTGCTCAACAGAGCTAAACAGTACTTCAGCGCGGGGCAAAGACTTATGTTATATAAGTCCCAAGCCAGACGGCATATGGAGTACTGTAGCCACCTTTGGGCGGGAGCACCCGGATACCAGCTAGGACCTTGTGACTCGGTGCAGAGACGAGCTGTGAGAATCGTTGACGATCTTGAACTCACACACGCCATTGAGCGCTTGAGTTTAAGGAGAGATTTTGCCTCCCTTTGCGTGTTCAAAGTCAAAGTTAAAATCTTTTTATTCCGTAAAAATGGCTACATTTGTTTGGAATCGTCACAATTTTTTTCCCTACCGTGCAGTTCATGACTAGGTGAGCACTGATAAAAATACTGCCAAAAAACTCAGGCATCCCTCTTTTGGTATCCAAACAAATTTACATAATTTATTAATTACATTATAATTGGATCGACTCAATCCCAGGCATTTTTATCATTAATATAGTCAGATACTTTATAATATGCCCTGCTACACAATTTGGCTTTAATAGTACTTTTAAACTTGTTTATTGACAATTCTCTTATATTGCTGGGAAGTTTGTTATAGAACCGTATACATTGCCCCATAAAAGAATTACTTATTTTGTGGAAACGGCTTGCATGTAACACAAGATTATGCTTATATCTAGTATTTATGTTATGAGTATCACTCTTTTTACAAAATGAGTCTATGTTTTTATGGACATACAAAAGATTTTCATAGATATATTGCGATGCGACTGTTAGAATATTTATTTCTTTGAATTTTTCTCTAAGGCTCTCACGGGGACCAAGTTTGTAGATAGCTCTTATGGCTCTCTTTTGCAATAAAAAGATGGTGTTAATGTCCGCGGAGTTACCCCAAAGAAGAATTCCGTATGACATTCCGTATGTTCTACCGGTTGTATAATGGGTTGTGTTCTGAGGAGTTGTTCGACATCATGCCAACGCATGATGTCGAACAACTCAGGCAGACCGTATGCTTGTTTACCACCTTAGTTGTATAAAAAAAAAAAAGATAATGCATGCCTACAATACTAGAAGTCACCTACGGAAACTCTTGGAGTTCCAAATTTCGCGTTACTGGTTTTATTCCTTTGAATATTTTATCAGTCACAATCTGCTCTCCTCTCATTTAGCTTCCAGGGTGAGAAATTACGGGATGGTAAATTCAAAACTTCTCTGGCTTATAATAAAGTTGGGAGCAACACGAGCTTTGGTTGCAGCATACTGTGATAGACCTAATAGCCTGCTAGACAAACAGGACCAGTAGGCTGCGGTCGTCTCACTTCACGAACTATATAAGTTCATCTAAACTACACTCAGCCGTATATCTGATATTTGTTCAGACTTACAAGTAGTAGTTTTGGATGATCGTCTAGTTAATTTTAGTTTAATTGAACTCAAAGCATTGACGCGGAAAATTTGCAACATAGGGAGCGGTTTAGAGCAGATTTACAATCAGAGCGATTGGTGGTATTATATTACAGCATCAAATGGTACTTGAATATGTTCATTCGTTATATGTGCTCCAGAACACTTTACTTGACCAAGTTCGTTCGAAGTTAGCATCTTCGTGACCTCAGTTTAGCGCAATAATTTCATTATATATTATGGCCATGTATTTATATGCTCCTTTTCCGTACGTACGAATAGTGATTACGCGATTAATATGATGACTTCTGTTATTATATCAATCTCGTGGGTAAATCAGGAGTATGTATGCATTTGCATATTTGTATATGTATATTTTATACGTGTACATGTGTGCGCTGGTTACCTTTATAGAGCAACGTGGAATGATTATAAAAGCGAAGTTGTTTTCCCATATGTTTTAATTTCGGGCAAAGTAAACAATTCTGTGGCTTTAGTCGATTTTTTGTTCGTCTTAGATAGATCGGGTTGTGTGATTCTATTTCCTCCACCTGGAACAGCGGCACGGGCCCTGACCAGGATCGTCTTACATGAAAGCATTTGAATTACTTGAATATTGGTTAGGTTCGAATGTATGTCGCAACCTTAGGTAATATTTACCTAAGGTTGCGACATACATTATTACAATCAATTACCATAATTCTGTAAGCTCAGTTTACAAATGTTTTCATTTAAGGCTGATCGAGTGGCTTCGCACACAAGAATAAAGTGATTTGGTATAATGTAAAACACGATATAAAATTAAGATACATTTATTACATAAATCATGATCTGATAATGTTATATATATAATATATAAAACAATATGATATGCACCTTGTACCTTACTATAGATTCGTTCATAATTAGAACTTTTTGACGGGTTTCAATACAAAACCAGATATATGATGCAATTTGGTTTTATTAATAGGATGTGTATATAAATTAACTCCGGTTAAAAGGAGGGTTCCTCCTACGACTTTACCTGTGACATTCCTCCAAAGACATGATAGTCCGCACCAGCCCAGCCCACTGTATATATATATTACACATACCCGTATGTTTTAATAGGGAGGAGCTATATTTCAGTCGGTCCATATATGAAGTCATTCCATAAGCAGATCTGTGTCTACAGTGGGATTGGAAAGCATAATATAATAAGAAATTATGACATTCGTCATCATCGCTATGAACTCACCCACGATTATATCAACTTCTATCTAGAATTATCAATGTTCAAATGAATAATGCTATTTTACTCACAGTAAAAAGACAGCAAAAGAAACTCGTACACACTGTAATTATCGCACTATAATTACTGAGGCCAACAATTTATTATTTGTTTTTTTTTTAATCTATATGACAAATACTATACGAAACTTTTTATCGATTACTTTTTATGGACCGCTGGCCTCTACACCGAATATCTCTCCTTGACCGTTTTACCCCGAATGCTTTATACAGAAAATCTTTCACATAAGCTCCCTTGGTCGGGAGTGTCTCATCAAGGAGTCACAAAGCATCATTTTTGTGACAAAGGAGTGAAGACTTCAGCCAAAGTATATCAAAAGACTGTCTTGGATCGTGTTGTAAAATGTCTTACTTTCACAACTTTTTAAAAATGTACCGTGGACCTTCCAGCAGGACTCTGCACCTGGTCACAAGACATGAAATACCCAAGCCTGGCTCGAAACCAATGTTCCGGACTTTATAAAAGCTGAAGACTGGCCCTTGTTTAGCCCAGATCTGAACCCCTTAGTTACAAATTATGGTCAGTAATAGAGATCACGGCCTGCACGAAACGACACACCGACATTGTTTCTCTTAAGAAATCTTTGAGTAAGCAGTGGCTAAATTTCTCACGTAAATCCATAGATTCGTGGGCAAAGGTCAAAGCCAAAGGTGGCCATTTCGAATAGAATATATATATTTTTATTTTAGCTGACACTTTCATAAATATGTACGTATAAGTTTTATTAAGACTACAATACTTTATAAAAAAATAATTGCATATTCATTTGTAACAGAAGTTATGGTCGCTCTAGGTATACAGGAAATTGAGGTTGGGTTCAATTTCTAAAGTGATGGCAGGCCCTTGTAAATTATGACATAGTGCTGTAGATAAGTAGCATCAGGTGGCTTTAAAATTGCCTACACTATTCCGTTAAGTGATAGAGTAATGAAGTTCACTTTATAGATTATAGGTAAAGATTAAACACCTCTATGCTAGAATAATGATAGTTTGTCTTTTCAGATTCGTATATCGCCCAAAAGCTGGACGTACCACAATTTGAACGACCTATTGGCAACCACACATTCCATATTGGAAGGGAAGCAGTCCTTGGTTGTTCCGTCATCAATTTGGGAAAACATAAGGTTAGTTCTTTATTTATTATAAGGCACGGGATTTAATGCTATTTGTTTTTATATTTTCCCTATATTTCGGCGACGTTGCAGACGGTATGGTGACCAGGCTGTGACCATAGTCAGACGTCGCCGAAATATCAGAAAAATATGAAAACAAACCGCGGTAAGTCACGTACCGAGTATAGTAATGTAAACAACCGTGAACGTTTAAAATTATACTTTGAAATAAAACTTCTGACTCCTACAAAGCAGACGTATATTTTGGTCCGAATGTTGTAGCAAGTAAGGGAAGAATAATTAAGGACAGTTTCAATATTAAGTGATAGTTGATCGGGCAGAATGATCATATAGTGAACATGATAATACACCAACCCTTACTTATCCCACTGCAGGGATACGGGGGACCGCTTCAACCGAAGGGGTTTAGAGCATACTTCGCCACGCTGCTCAAATGCGGATTGGCGGAGACCGGTGTTTTCAAGCCGCCCGAGGGCCACTGGCTTAGCTTAACGACTGTCATCTATCGACAGCCGGGACCGACAGCTTAATATGCCCTCCGAAGCACGGAGAAACTCGATATAAATAAACCTGCGTGTTCGGTTAGAATGACACGCGCAACAACGCCATCGAGCTCTCAAACACATGATATACAGAACATGATATAATCTTACTTAAACCATATCTCATCACTGATCATTTAGCTAAGTAACTACTCTATAAAATCATATGCTGTTTGTATTTTCTGAGGTAAAATGAAAGTATACGCAGTCGAACCCGGGGACTATGTTCATCCTTATTATTGAAAGTTAACGGGCTGTAGATTTAACGTAAATTAAAATGGCATGCTCTACACTTTGGCATATAGGCGCTTATATCAAAGAATACTCTAAGGATATTTTTTTCTGAGATAAACGAATAACCAAAACACTTTCATAATTATCATACTAGATAGATCTGCATATATTATTGAATCTAATTCACCAAATTTCGACTAAATCTAGTAGTTTTATCGTCACGAAATTTGAGAATTGTATATAGTGATCCGTATAGTTATATCTAGTTTGCAGATATTGCAAATAGTAGGTGGCCTAGATCTTTTCAATAGTAAGTCACAGTCTAGTGTAAATATTCCCTTTATTGAATTAGAACATAGCAAGTGCCGCGATGGTTGCTAAATCCTAAAGATATTTCCTTTTATTTGTACTCTATAACTCCAAATAATAAACTTGTTACGTGAAGTTATTTATATGCTTACATGTCTAATATAGAGTCTATGTTATGGTACTATATAATACGATTAACAAGGGACGTAAACTGTGTCCCCCATAATTTAGCTTGACAGTACTTGAGACTAACACTAGCATTCACAGTATAGGTACTAAATGGGAGATATAGATATTGTGAGGAATTTTCTTAGTATGTGTAAAAATCTTATCAGGCGAACAATGCTTGTAAATGCAGAATAAATAAATTTAACGTTATTTAGTTGTATTATAGAAAAATATTTCACTTGGTTTCAGTACAACTCTGAAAAAGTATTGGTATATTTGAACAAAGATTTTCTCTCTTTCTACTTGCTAAGTTTATTCATATAATTACTTGGCAAGAAGCTAACAATTTACGTAAAATGTAAGGTAACAGGGTAACAATTTACTCAAAATGTAGCAAAAGGTAATACTACAACAAGTTGCGGTAACGGAACTCGTTCTAACAAATAACAAGAAGCCGCTAAAACTTTAATTGGTAAAACCGTCTACGGATGCGGCATTAATTCGCGGACCGTAATTACGCGTTGTTTATTACCTAGTTACTCGAATTACGGCACCCATTAGCTTGACGTAACGTTCACCTGTACTTCTATACGTAATTATGGGGGATTTTCCGTATATTGAAGTTTTAAAAGGATACTGTCTTTATTTACATCTGTTTCTGCATACATATCCTTACAATTTTTATGTTTTTTCTTTAGCTGCTAGGTGTAAGCTCTTTTTAATTCAAAATCCTTCATTTAAAACCAGTATCAACCTCAATTGTAAGTATTTATTTCTATCGATGGGACAAGATGTAAAGGATGAAAAATGGAACTTTTACGCTGCATTTTGTACGCGTCCTGATAGTACCTGATTATAGTAACTGATAGTAAAGATAGCGATTAACAATATCTTTGTTTGTTGTCGCTTTTCTCGGCACAAAGAAATATAAAAAGAGGACTTTTAGGAGGTATTCCATTAGCAGCGAAAATAGCAATACGATTTTATACCACTACCATCTAAATGGCGCCACTGATAACTTAAATATATATTAGGGTATCAATCAACATTTGTAACATTTGTGTTAAAGGATCATTAGCTGATAAATAATCTTCAATACTTTACCCATCGTTGTATCCTCTCAGTAGATAATAAATGTCGGACATGAGCTATTAGCCTCTACATAGTACATACATTTAACCGCGTGTGGCATAAGCTGTTACGACTACTTTATATTTCATACTTGGATTGCCAACTTTTTCATTGAGCGGAGCATTAAAGTCGTGCTACATGATATTGACCCTAAATATTAGCATATCATAAAACCGCGTTTAATCACTCAGTGCATTAGTAAGTCGTAAGTGACATAGCAATGACTATCGTGGTTATAATATGACGTAGCTTTCCCAATAAAAGGCAACTTTTTTTGCATTTTCTTCTATTATCGGCATCCGGGGTGTCAACATACCGAGTGATGTTCAGTCTGGTAATTAGTAATACTCAGTTTTGGTTAGTATGCTACATAGAACCAGTATCTTCTTTGACAATGTAACGCTCCCGGTCTCATGTAACCATCTATGGTATACGCGTGTCTGTATTCATTTGTATGATTGCAAACCAGTTGAAGTTAACCAAACATAGCCTTGGATATAAATTAAAATACCATCCATGTCGTCCTGATTAACTAGTTCTCAAATAAATACGATAAATGATACGGTACGCAGGCCTTCAACGATGATAAATGGAATATTTTGATAAAATGTATTGGTTATCCACTGGTATTGCGAGTGTCTTGTACTGATGAGGTGGTTATGATTACATGGCAGTTATCGACAGGAAGTGTGTGGTCGCTGCTGATAAAAGCCATTACAATAGTATAAGGTTATCGAAATAATATCAAATTTCTCCTCGGAATTAAGTCCATATTTACTTGAAATTCTTCTAAGATCATCAAGTTGGAATTTTTGGTTAATATTTGTTGCAAGTTTAGGATTTTCAATCACTCACTGCATATTTCTGGACCATAGCAAATAACAAGCTGGTTCAGGTGGTTCCATCAAAGAGATAAAAATACTTCATTAGTTCCGCAATTGCGTAACGCCTAGCTTTTTAGCTTTACCCAGAATTTGAAGGTTATTTAGAGCGTACTTACTACTCCATACTGCTCCGTATTATGGGTTGGCGGAACTGAATGTTTTCAAGGCGCTCAAAGCACAGTAGACAAACACCTACTGTAGATAATTGATGTAACTGGTGCATTTGGACGTATTTTGGTATCGTTGTTCCATTAAACCTACGCAGCAGCTACCGCCAAGCAGCTATATTTATATAGCAGTGTTTCGGTTTGAAGGGTGATATGGCAGTGAAATTAATGGGTACTGTGATGAAACAGCGTTAGGTCACAAGATTGACATCGCGCGAGTGGCATCCCCGTGGTGTTGCGAGCGTCAATAGACTACGGTGACCGCTTACCATCTAATGTGGGCTGCATACTTTTTGCCAATCTAGTTGTATAAAAAAAACGCAAAAATGAAATTACATTTTGTTCCAATAAAAGCGTACGTAATCGTATTTATTTTTTATATCACTGTGGTGGCGTATGGTCTGCGTGACTAATACTTTCGACACCAAGAGCATCACCGGTGCACTCTCCACAAAAATCTCTTCATGATCTTTTTGAGCTCATACCAGGTTTGGCAGGAAGCTCATTCCACAAATTAAGGATTCTCGGAAGAAAACTTCTCTGAAATCATACTGTACGTGCTACTGTAGATCTAGTGTGTAAAAATGAATTCTCTGACGATGGTGAAAGGTGCGGTTGTCGAATTACGCGGTGGGCATCGTGTCAAACATCGTGTTTTTTCGGAACACAATCTGCTGCACAATTGGTAGAACTCGCAAAAAAGGTTAAGTCTCTTCGTAAACTAAAAGTTTCAATACCGTGTATAAGTTCAGAATCATCGCAATACTCACAGCTCCTCTCTGAGCCAAATTGCAGGTTTATCATAGATTTTCTCTACATTTAAACAAGGTATATTAGTACAGCCTATATATATGCGCCTGGTGCTGTAATCTCTTTAGATACAATCAATGGGCAACTTATCATTAATATTAATGTTAAGCATACAGCCTCGTAGCACCGCCAAAATTGAAGTCAATTTTATCGAATAGCTATCATTGATAATGGTATTTATACATTTGCTGGACAAGAAGCTGATAAATCATTTGCACAAACTCTCAAGCGAACCGATGATGGCAACTTCATTAAAAGAATCTGATTAGCAGTAGTGGATGAGTAATCGAACACTTTCGCTATATCAAGGTCGATAGCCAACGTCTCCCAATCGTCGAAGTCAAACGGCATGAAAATATAGTAGAAGATTACCAGTTGATCAAGCGTGACAAAAGTCATATTATGGTAAACGCATAATAAATTCAGCAATCATCAATATCTTCCTGATATGTCTGGATTCGCATGGGAGAATAATATTACTAAAGGCTTCTTATTCGATCCGATCTATCACCCTTTTCGAGCACGTGATGAACATTAGGAGTCTTCCACGAAGACAAGGCTCGCCTAGTGGAAATCGTGAAAATACGTGTCAATACAGAACACAACTCGGAAGCACACAACTTGCACTACTTAGTCTAAACTATTGTTTGGTTTACAGATAAAGTAAACAAACTGTGCTGTAGAAATCCTGGAAACGGGAATCCCTTAATTTTTTAAAGCGACTGCCTTAATTTATTTTAAATTTTTCCTAAACTAATTCAAATTAATTATGCACAAATATACTTAGCACTTGGAACGTTTGAACGGTTCACCTAAATTTCAAATAATAAAATGAAAACCATTAGAATCTAATCTTCTTTCTTTATCTTCGGAAAAAAAAGATTAGTTTCTCCACTTTCCGAGTCAGCATTTAGTTGAGCGTTTGGTTGAAAAATTACAGATGGTTTATGTATGTATGCTTGTGTTCCGATTACGAATTTTAATGATATCAAAATTATGTGGGAAATAAAATACGAAGTGCAATTTGATCTAACCTGCTTTGTGTGCTTTCGCCACCAATTAGTTCATGCGGCCTAATGCCGGCCGGCACCCACCCACTACTGTTAGTAAGTGCAACATGCCGACGCTGCCATGGCTGCTCCGGTAGTCTCTGCCTCGGCTGCTGCGGTCGTCCGCCATCTGGAACAGAATCCGTATCCACCGTATCCATATCCACCACCACCATACGAAGTCAGTAAAATACGAAGTCTCAGATATGCAAAATTAGCGATCTATGGGCACTTGCTGTTACACCAAGTTCACTGTTTGGATCATTATGCGTAATACATATTTTATTTATTGATATCACGTTGTAAATAAGTAAATACAGCACCATTAGCATTATGTTGAGTTGAGGTCTCAATTTGTCATTTCTGTACTCGTAAATACACTACAGCACGCACGGAATTTTATAAGTTCAATATTTCATGCTGTTTCTAAAAGTCAAAGTATACTGAGACATTATAGTGTCTAGACTACACTATTTTTGACACGATAAATGTCAACGATGATTACTACTCTTTGCCACGCACACTGTATAACTTTCGGAACCCTTATCAATTATGAACTGACACGTCTATGTTTAGTATTGTGAAAAAAATAGAATATATATAAGTATAAAAATAGTAGGTACCTATATAATAAAGTAAAATTGGTTTCTTGCTCCTTCGGGAAGTTTCTACTTGTATTATGATTTATTTTATTTCGAAGTAAATGCTTGAATGAGCTATGTTCAGTCAGCGTGGGTGTTGGCGAAATGATATAGTATGGATAAACATATTGTATTTGTATATATAAATGTTAAATTCAAAGTCTTGACTTCTTTTACCGAATTATCATGAGTCTGTTTAAATTGCCAAGGATAGAATTAAAATCTGAGGCGAGGTAAAGGAAGAGATTTAGGAGAGAAAGCGGGAAAGTATAGCTTTTTTGTATTCGAATTTAAGTAATTCTTAAGAATTTCTTGAACCTCTGCTTAGAAATAATTTATATTCTTAGCGGTTTGAGTAGGCTGATAATTGCTGGATGGAAGGATAATTCAGTAAAAGATGTAGCCCTAACTGCGTCCTGTACTTTTACATATACTATACATTAACATATAGATGTTATATTTGTGTCGAACAGCACTAAATGGAATTCGTGCTGTCTCGACACAATGGCTAGTAGATTAAATTTGAAAAACAGGCTCATACTTTACTTCAATATCTATTTTAGTAAATCGAACATATACATAACATATTTTCCATTCTCAAAATTAAATTTAAATTTACTTCAAACTATTACTTGAATTCACAATAGACTGTTATAGCATTATACTAGAATTTTTTATTAGTTTAAGAATTTAGTTACTTTAAGAATTACAAAACAGATATATAATGTGAAAGTAGTAAGATGTAGGAGTTGAGGAAGACAAAGACATAATTACTATTACTAAAATTGATCGTGTTTTATGAGAAAGTTATGTCAGAAGCCTTAGAACCGGCGAGCGAGCATGAGAAGAGCTAAGAATGTTAAATAAGCGACTGAGGTATGTAAAGTCGTAGTCGTGTGACGCTTGGTTATCTACCAGCCTACCCCCAAAGGATTTGGCGTGAAGTTATAGTCATATAGGTATAGTATACTTTACCAACAAATTCAACATTATATTTTATGAATTGTTGAATCAACTAATTGCATTTTCTATTTTATTTTAATAATTTTTAAATTTACTCTCATAAGAAATGTTTTATTTTATATAATGTTGGGGAACATACAGTCCCACCTGATGTAAAATGGATACCATGTGCTATGGATACTTGCAATAACTGAAATATAATTGCAAGTACTTAGGAGCTTACTGGTAACCCTCCAGGGTATTTTTATTTCTGGGATTTCTGTGCGGTAGAGGTGTTTCCCCAGACTGGCTGCTTCAATGGGCCCTTTTTTCCTTAAATACTTACAGGTCAAGCAAACAGACATGTTTATGCACACAAATGTTTGTCCATCATGAAAATGTAACGCTTATTTAACGCGATCGGCCTAGCAACAATCGTCTTAACACGTTCACAGTCCCCTATACTAATGGTTTAAATCACCCGTACATTCAAGAAGGTTTTCGATGAATTTCGACAGAATTTTGCCTAGACATGTAAAATACAATATAAATTATCTATTAGTATATCAAGATCCATACCGCGACTTTGTCCGTGTACACAATGCAGTACACGGACGTGTCGTTCGTAAATTTATGTTTATTGGATCGTCCCTTACATTATTTTTTTGTTACCTATACAAACTAAGTATAAGAAAAATCTTTTTGTTAATAAGAATTCATTAGAGGAATACCTATGTTTATTTTGTTGAATATTAATATGTTTGTATGGCATGTTCACTCAGTTTATTGTAGTTCTATATCTCAATGACTAGTTTCGTGTTTTTTGGAAATAATATCCGTAAATTACATATACAAATTTACTTGGCATAAAAGTAAATCAGTGTACAATATAGAGTACATGGACTTGCCGGAACCCATCCGCGTGTACAGGATAGCGTTCACTGGACTGTGAACGTGTTAAGAGTGTATTTACGCGCAACACGTTATAGATCGTCAGGCCACCATAGAACATTCAATTAGATATATTATAGTGCCGTGTCACTTAAAACTTTCAAAATAACTATCGTAGAAACAAATTAATTTTTGCCGTCATTTTTAAGGCGTGCCATATAGACACATATTTACGTGCACAAAATAATTTGATACTACCATTGCCTGTGTCTGCACAAACTAAAGATATCTCAATGCCTTGTATTTCACCTCAAGTTGCTGAGACGGGGTTTGGTCCTCCGTTGCCTACACCGGATTGCCGCTTGTACCACCAGGGGAGATAGATGATAACTTAACTCGTCCTTTGTCGCCGCCTGTAAAACTCTAGTCAGTTTCTTCTGAGGAGATAATATATGCGATAATTTACGAACATACTAACTTTCTGGTCGCTTCTAGTGTCCCCGTCAGTACTACCTAGGGAGATTGATGCTACGAGTATCTTACATTACTCCTCCTCCTTTGTCGCCGGCTCCAGGGTGGCCGCTGGTACCATCTAGATATATGATAACTTAAGAACTTTTTCTCCTTCATAGCCGCCTATACAGCGACCACTGATACCACTTAAGGAGCTAGATGATAATTTCCGAAATCCTCATTTGTTCCGCCTGTACAGAGGAAAGATCACTTACCATCACCTGCTTTAGCATCTCCTGCAGAGATTTGCTTAAAACTCATGTCGCGGAAATATTGAGAACTAATAGAAAAGACAATTCGAAAACCCTTATACAAAGTAAGTTAAAAGAAGAACATTTCTGGGTACGCAAATATAAAGAAAACGTATCTAAATGGCATGACAATAGTTCGGTGTTTATGCTGACAACGTGAAATGACCCAAAACTAAAAGAAATTACAAACAGGCTGACAAAGTACTTATAAAATTTACTCCAAATTTTAAACCAGAGATGTTCGGTAAGAGTAACAAATTTGGCAACCACAATAGGTAAATGTAAGAAATAATCTTCCATTTATAAGTGACGAAAATATTGATAAGTAGTGGTCACTGGCCAGAAAAGCTTTCAGTAAGGGTTAACTTCAAGAATAATATGTGCTGTATATGAAATGTAAGATGTGTTCTATAAGTAAGATCAGGAAAGAGATCAGCGTGAGATGCAAAGGGTGCGAGGTGAAGCAAGCACTATATTCAGTCTGTTTCGAAGAGTGACATAGCCAACTTTAATACTATTTAATTTACTATACTCTGCTGGAACTTGAATATATTCTGCTATTAATTCAATTACATTAAAAGCAGATAGAAATAAAAATAAATTGTTGATTATTTCACAAGATTAGTTATGACTGGATTATTTTTCAGACCTGTACCTAAATTGTCTGCTCCATTAATTAGGTAATAAAACAAATGCCTTTTTTGTAGGGCAACATACACGTACTATTCTAGATATTACAAACATTATAACCATTATACATAAATAATGTAACACGCAGCGTTCTCTAATAAATATCTGTTATCAATTAGCCAATGACGATAATAAGATAAGTTTGTTTTAGTTTAAGAATGTTAAAAACTTGTTTAGATCTCGAAATGTTTCGACGTATGGTAATATTATTCTTATAAGTATAGTATTTTTTGACATTGAATGATAAAACGTTTAACAACGTTGACGTCTTTAGATGTCGTGAGTTAAAATATTGAAATTATATTTACTACTGTTGTCTATTTTATACAAACTGAAACGATACTTTTGGACACAACGTTCACAAACATCAACGTGATACTAGACATTGTTCCTTGGTTTCACACAAATTTACTATCATCATATAACACAACGTTATTTACCGTTGACGGATCTACACGTATGTGTCTTATACCAAAACGAAATTAATTATATGGAGTCACAACGTCTTTTGACGTACATACAAATTGTATGGGAATATACAATGTCAACAAGAAAGGCGTGAAGAGGTTCTTACAGGGTCGGCAACGGCAACAGTGAGAGTGACCTTAGTGGTATAAAAAAAAATACGTGTGCATGTGAGTACCGCGGCGCTGGCCTTAAAAAATAATTAGTGTAAGTAATTTAAAAAACTAAGTTAAAAACTAAGTATTTTGGAGTGCAAGTACTCACTATAATTTTTAGAGTCAAAATCTACCTCACTTGTATGTGGTGCACCCCGTTAATTAACAAAGAAAGCTTAGGCATAAGCGAGGCAGAGGCAAAAAAAAGGCGCTATTCTTTGCTCAAAACCTACCAAGTTTGCTTTAGGAAATGTTGGTTCCATAGCTAAATTAACTTTTCTTTCAGTTTTATTATTATTATAATCGATTTTACTAAAATCGCTAAAGCGGAGTTTGTCAATTAGACTGATGACTATGAAGATTAACAAAAATGACGATTTTTTGTACAGCGAAACTTAAGACTGTCTAATTGGTGTCCACTATCACGTAACTAAATGCCTAATTATGATGAATATATTTCGTAAAAATAATAATAATCTTTATATTTTGTAATAAATACATACTCTACCATGCTGCTCAAATGCGGATTGGCAGTGGCCAGTGTTTTCAATCAGTTTTTAATCAGTCATCTATCGACAAATATTCTAACAGTCGCATCGCAATATATCTATGAAAATCTTTTGTTTGTCCATAAAAACATAGACTCATTTTGTAAAAAGAGTGATACTCATAACTTAAATACTAGATATAAGCATAATCTTGTGTTACACCCAACCCGTCTCCACAAAATAAGTAATTCTTTTATGGGGCGATGTATACGGTTCTATAACAAACTTCCCAGCAATATAAGAGAATTGTCAATAAACAAATTTAAAACTACGATTAAAGCCAAATTGTGTAGCAGGGCATATTATAAAGTATCTGACTATATTAATGATAAAAATGCCTGGGATTGAGTCGATCTAATTATAATGTAATTAATAAATTATCTAAATTTGTTTGGATACCAAAAGAGGGATGCCTGAGTTTTTTGGCAGTATTTTTATCAGTGCTCACCTAGTCATGAACTGCACGGTAGGGGAAAAAATTGTGACGATTCCAAACAAATGTAGCCATTTTTACGGAATAAAAAGATTTTGACTTTGACTTTGACAACAGCCGGGACCGACGGCTTAACGTGCCCTCCGAAGCTCGGAGAAACTCGAGATACATAAACCTATCCATACATGTTTGGTTAGAATGACATGCATAACCACGCCATCGAGCTTTCTATAATCCATTCGATTAATTCTTAGTGGACATAAGCCTATTATTTTTTTTTTGCAGTATTCAACCTCTAATAGTAGAAAAGGTATAATGTTTTTGGCTCTCTACTAGCTCTTACTCAATAGCAAAAAATTTTTGCTAACGATAGTATGAAAAAATATAATATTAATTTCATATAAGAAATGAGGTTTTTTGTAGATTGCGGACTGAAATTCTTAAGGAAACATTATTTACTTGTTGTGTTATTAACAGGAAATTAATAAAGTTCGTATTTTCCCAAGGGTTTCAAATAGAGCCAGATATGCCCTCGAAACAAGCATGGGCCTGTTAAGATACGATAAGCTGCAAGTGCTTATGTATATTAACAAAATGTATTACATGGTATTTGATATTTATGACTTCTAAATAAAACCAACATTTTGCAGAGGAATCCTTGCATTACAATACACAGTGTATAACTAGTCTAGCCATAAATACTGTTATATAGAAACTTTCCTTTTTATTTATGCTAAAAACTTCTTCCAATTTCCCCTTGTTTTACATATTGCTTTCGTGTTTATTATCAAATTACAATATGGAAAAAGGTGTTAAAGAAATAAGAATTGCTTCCGTACAATGGGGGCAGCGCTGTTTCAGTGAGAAAGATCTTACGGCGAGTGCTGCGGTCATTATTGACGAGATCGGTGTTGGCATGGAATACTACATTTCTCACTCCGATGTCGTCATCAAAAGCCGGAGACGCCCTTGATGTAATCGCGAGTGCGCTGAAGCTGTTAGTAACAAGCAACGGCGTATCGCGATTGGGCCAGAGGTCGCGCCCTCAAGGCTGCCTTCGCTGAGATGCCCTGATGGCTCACTGGCGCATCAGCCGCAGGAGAAAGCCGATCTTATGGCCAGTCTCTTTGCGGCTAACTCCCGGATCGATGACTGTGGCACGCAACCACCATCGATACCCTCTTGTGGTCCCGTTATGCCAGAGATTCACATCAGGCAGCGTGATGTCCGTTTTGAGCTACAGTCACTCGATGTCCGTACTGTCAGTGGTCCTGATGGTATCACAGCGATTGTTCTGAAAATATGTGCAGCGAAGTTGTCCACGGTATTGGCGCGCAACTTTCGTCTCTCGTACTCGGCCGGTTGTGTTCCGGAGGCTTGGAGAGAGGCCAATGTGCAGCCGGCCGCCAAAAAGGGAGACTGTTCGGACCCATCAAATTACCGCCCCATTTCCGTAAATTCAGTGTTGTGCAAAGTCATGGAATGGACAATCAATTGATCAGTTACCTAGAAGATCACTCCTTAATAAATGATCGTCAATATGGCTTTAGACCCAAATGATCGACGGGTGATTTTCTAGCATATGTGACGCACCTCTGGGGGAGGCAATTCATAAACATTGCGAATCTATGGCAGTCAGCTTAGATATTGCTAAGTCATTTGATCGGGTTTGACATAACGCACTTCTCTCCAAACTCCCGGCATACGGTCTGCCCCTCCAGCTTTGTAATTGGATTGCTGGCTTCCTGCATGAGCTTAGAATCCGCGTCCTTGTAGATTGATGCCCATCACAGTTCATGTCAGTGAAAGCAGTGGTGGAGGTGTCCCACAGGGCTCCGTCCTGTCGCCCAAACCCTTTCTTCGTCATATCAAGGACATGCTGCCACTTAATGTTGCTGTAATATTCATTGTTATGCAGGTGACAGTACGGTTTGATCAATGACCGTCAATACGGCTTCCGTCATGGTCGTTCAACTACTGATCTTCTAGTGTATCTAACACACCGCTAAGCTTCGGCGATTGAGACCCAAGGTGAGGCATTGGCTGTTAGCCTAGATATGGTGAAGGCGTTCGATCGGATCTGGCATCGGGGTCTTCTATCGAAGTTACCATCATTCGGGCTTCCCGAGGCTTTGTGCAATTTATTTTATTACTGTGTTTACAATGTCTCTTCTATTATCAGAGTGCAAAAAACACGCGCGCTCCAAAGGTCAAAACAATATTCATCAATTTATATGTAACTTCTGTAGCTTTTTTTGATTTCAGTGGCCGCGCAATAACATAATTAGTTAAGTGATCCTGATAATGAACTTATGTGCGCGGACTTCTTGCGATTGCATGCCAATAAGATCCACTTGCCAGCGGCTCTTCATTTCAGTGTGTAGAATTGGTTTCAATACCTGACCCTTCTTTTTCTTACTCTTCTTTCTTTCCCACACTTTGCACATAGACAAATATATGTTAATCATTTCTTTTGTATATATAATATTAGCGTACTTTTTTGCTGTTTCATTCTTTGGTCTATCGCGGCCACCATATCCAATAGAAATATGAGCAGCGTCAATTATGTACTAGATTTCTTCAGCAGGTAAAAAATATTTGATAGGTTCTGTGTTTGTAGCTAACTTTTTTATACCACAGACTTAAATGGTGTTAAAGCGTTTTAGTCTACTATACTGTAACGGTATTTTCTTCTCCGAAAACTTTGGGTCTTCTACTTCAATTAAAAACTTTAAATTTTTTCTTTTGTCATGACATTAAAATGACTGTCTTTCATGTCTTCTGTGGTTAAAATTCTTATTAAAAAGCGTTCTTTTTTTATGCACACTAATATTTCAAACACAGGTGCTGTAATATTGCCGGTTCTTTAATGATTTTAGTTAAAAACAAAATTATTTGTACGTTTCTTTGTAGTTATTATCGACCATCTTAACTTTTTAAGAGGTTTGACTAATGAAATCATCAATGAGATTTGGCAAATATTAATGCAGACTGATTCGTGATCCGACATACAGAAGATGGTTAATATGTAACATTTTCGAACGGTCGATGTGAGATTTGACATGTATTTGGGATACTTGAGCAGACAGATTCGGGGACCTTCCAGCTTACTGTTGCTAATACGTAACAATTTCCGAGAAGTCGATGTGAGATTTGACAGATATTTGAGCAGACCGATTCGGAAAACTTCCGGGATACAATTATCCGCGCGACAAAGTCGCGGGCTGCAGCTAGTTAGATATATACGGAAAATAAAATTGAGGGCTAAGCGAAGATATGTTATGTAAAGTTCTAGCTTACAGGAGATTGCTAATATGTAACAACTTCCTAGGGGTCGATGTGTAATTTGACAGACGTTTGAAATATTTTAGCAGGCCGATTCGGAAATCTTCCGGCTTAGAGTAGCTAATATATAACAGTTTCCGTAGAGGCAATGCGAACATTTAGAATCTCCTAAGGAGGTGCTACGTTCATACCCTGAATAGTGAGTTTCTCATAAAACCAGTTATAGTTATAAATATATGTATATATCATGGAAATTGTATATCTTCCACCTGAATGATAAATAATAAGAAAACGGCAGAACCATGCAAACCTTTCCACTTAACCCACCTCTAAAAATATTCCTTAACTGCCACCCCCCATAACATCTTACATCCATTCAAAATCCTTTATACAGCCATATCTCGCGAGAGCCATTTGACAGGCCCCATTAATTTGCCCCATAACCGCGACGGCGTTACTTCGTCTTGATAAAGTGTGCCGGAGTGAAATGAAGTGTTATTGTACGAGTATAAGATGCATGTATACACACCTTAATTCACTCATTTAGTTTTTGAAACATTCGCTACCTTGATACCACTTATAATTGTTCCACTGTTTGGAACGAAGATTGCCACGGTGCTACACTGCGAATTGTCGAAAGTTATTAAATATAAGACGTTGGATGTCAACTATAAATAGCCCAAATCAGTGTTACAAGCAGTTGAGAACCTCGAAACTCAAGGTATTCAATGCCTTCCCCAATGGCAATGACTGCTGTCAATGTCGCTTAACGTTAGGTCTGTAACAACCCAGTGGTAAGTTTCATACATAGAGAAGAGGTCTCCAAGTCACAAATTATTGAATATCTTTGGTTTAGATTGACAAGCATTACTACTCGCCATTTAATAACGTAGCACAATTCACTTTTTTAATATTTAAGTTCAATATTTATGAGCAACCTAGTGGCGAGGTGGTTTGTAATACTACTTTAGCACCGAGGTTCGTGGCTTCGATACTCACACAAGGCAATAATACGTGTACATAAACATATTAGTCTGGCTTAGCCAAGGTATGTTAAGATAGGTAAACACATCAAAACAACCCGTTGCCACATTTTATTTTACCTCTTCTTAATTTTTGCCTTTCAGACCAATTTTCTTTCTTACATCATCATTGCAAATCAGTCTGCAACGTTAGATTGCAGAATTTTCAAAATGTTCATGTACACAAATGTTATTCTTGTATGCCACACATAGAAGCCACATACATTGGTGTCAAAGTAGCGTTATTAACCACTGAGCTACCGTACTCGTCATGTGATATCCCCTAGAAGGAATCGCTACAGACTTAGGCACACGCAGATGCCCCTAACGAGGATTGATGAAATATTTGTTATCATTAGGGGTATCAGCACGTTATCGTCTATACCCCTGAGGAAGCGGATACATATACAATTTCATCAGGTGACACAGAAACCGGCGAGCATCCATAAAAAGAATTTCAAATACGAATGTTAAACAAGGAAAATAAATGAATATTATGATAAATGAATATATAAATAAATATTGTCGGACAAATTACACAGCGCCATCTAGCCCCAAAGTAAGCCAAGCTTGTGTTATGGATACTAGACAACTGATAAACATACGTAAATACATTTTTTTTTGTAAATACATACTTATTATACATAGAAAATACCCAGACCAAGACAAACAGACATGTTCATGCACACAAATGTTTGTATTGTGTGGGAATCGAACCCACGAGCGTTAGTGTCAAAGTAGTGTAACAACGCGTTTCACCACTGCGCCACCGAGCTCGTCATGAATATTATTATATAATGAATATTATTATGAAGGAAATATTATGAATCGACTAACGTTCGGTACACAAACAATTTTAATACCATTATGACTTATTTATTGGCATAGTAATTGCGTTATTTTCATCGTTCAATTTATTTCCTATCATTTAATTTATTTCCATTTCAAAAGACCATTAAGACTCACCAATCCTATTAAAATAATTAACGTAAAATTTTGATGTGACGCTTATTTTCAATTTATTTTCTGCTGCAAATATCAAAGTATTATTAACTTATCTGAAATAAATTAAATATATTTTCCCTGGAGGGTTGTAGTGTTCTCATGTGAGGTTAACAGTAACCTCTTGAACAGTTGCTGTGTTAGCAGGAGTGGCGACGATTGAGTGGTTATTATGTTAGTCTTTGTTGCCAGCATTCATATGCTACAGTAAGCACTTTGCATCAGATGGGCTGGGTGCTTGAATAACATTCTACAAAAAAAACTGAGTAGGCAGTTTGCTCGTGTAGACAAAATTATGACGAGCTTGGTGACGCATTAGAGAAACTCGCTGTTACGTTACTTTGGCACTAATGCTCATAGGTCCGATTTCCACACAGGACAAACATTTATGTCCATGAACATGTCATGTTTGTCTTCGTCTGGCAGTTTTTAAGAGAGATAGTCACGCATCAAAACAGTCCTTAAATAGAAGTACCTCCACCTCACAGAAAACCAAAGAAAGCCAAATAACAACTCCCTAGAGGGTTGTTGTTTATCTTTCTGGGCTCCGATATTCTTCTATTTTCACGGTGTATATCAATTTTGTAATTCTAAAGTAAAGAAGTTTGCATGTTCTTATTTTAACACCGACACTATCATTCAAACCAATTCTGTTTCTAAAACATTATTATTATTATAAATTATTAAACTGGCTAAAACCTCTAGAATATGGGGAAGTTGAAAATTTGCTCAAATATGATACTTGAATGGGTACCGCTTAATTCTCACTTCCATACATATTCAAACGTACACTCAGTGGGAGTCACTAACTATTTTAGGTAATAGGTGGTTCCCGATCCCAAGATTTTGTCGTAGGGCTGAGGTCACACTAGACTTACTACCCACACTTACACATGCAATTAAACACAAACATACACACGTACTTTCACATACACACACACACGTACATACACACACACACACACACACCCATAGACTATAAAATTAAAATCAACATTGGATTCCTTATATTTTCATTACAATATAATGTAGATATCTAAATAAATAAATATGTATTCTGCTGGTTATTAATATTAATATATGTAAAACTATTTGTTATGGAAGAGTGATTCCTTCTGACACAGGTGTTTCACACTTAAAAGAAATAGCCCACCCTCCATACTCTAATATGTAAATTGTGAAAGAAATAAAACATTTTTCATTTTCATTTTCATTATCTTTGCGAACGCAGTCTACATACGATACGCCACAAATTTGCTCAACTCTCGCATTTCTACCTCAGTTATCCTACTTTTATGCTCTCTTTGCCATATTCAGCTCTCGCTTTCGTAAGTTCGCGTTGCGACCAGCGCTAAACGGGAATAAATGTGTATAATCTGAGTAAATGTAAATTTTCCAAGTTTTAAATCATTCTTAGTGTAAGGTATACTTTCAATATTGAAATTATCAAATTCCAAGGTTTCTGAAAGTTTAAAGAAACCATTTTGATCAATGCTAAAAACTCTGCCCGTTGCGACTATAAAATACCACCCGGTTTGAGATTGTTGTAGTGTTACCGAATAAAAAAAATAAAAATAATATAAATTTATTAAAAACTAATAATATTTACAAATATTGATATAAAAAAGACGGGTTGGAAAAGTAATAAAATTCGGGCTATGATGGACTTTAAGGACTCGCGAGGATGGGTGTAACCAATGTTCCTGGAAGATTGGGCTGGGTACACCAGAAGCGCATGTGGAGATGACCCGGTGGTCATAATCCTGTGTGTGTGTCCTGTCCTCCTGTGACCGTGATGGAGAGAGTGGAGATTACCCTGCTATCCACCACTGCAACAGACACAGGTGAACGTAGATGCAGCAGAAGCACCGAGTGCTATTGTACACGCCGAGAGAGGAGGTCGTATTATATTATATTGTTTATTTGAAAGTTTTTGCGTGTTCGATTGAGTTGAGTGTAGAGCCAAAGTCAGCCAGCTCTGAAAGCATGGAGAGTAATGCCAATTAAAAGATTTATTGCGTATACCAAAAACAATAACGTGAGAGAATTTGGTAACTAACAATAAGATTATATTTAAAAAACGTAATTGTGCCTGTACGAGGGCCCAATGGAAAGAAAATAACAATAATACGATTGCAGTGTCGATAGTTATCATCGTAATCACTAATCCCCGAATTAAAATCCCCGGCAGTGGTGAATTCATATTTATTCGAGAAAATCTCAGATACTACTGTTGTATTCTCAGAATATGGGTCGAAGTTTATGCTGTTTCACCAAAACATGAATATGAGAAGATGTAATAAATTAATTCTTAATATTAGTCTTCTTGATCAACACATTAAGCGAAAACATCACCAAAAATAAATGACGAACGTATCACAGCGTGAAACTGTTATCTCGTACATTTGTTGTCGGTCCCTTTTATTTCTTGTACATTTTATTGCTCCATTGTTGAACAAGTGAATGATGGCCGCTTCGCCAGGGCCGCTTTGTATACCACCTTCACGTCTCGAGGAGCGTTTTCAACGAATTCTGACAGGTATCATTAATTTAATACTCCGCGGGATGGTACAATTCTTGTGATAACGTCACTGGGAAATTATTTTTGAGTTATCCACAGATTACGTCGGACGCTAATCGGTGAAATTGGTCATTAATAATAATCAGCTTGCAAAACTGACTTTTTGCCGTTTTATTCTTGTGATTTCTTTTCTGTTACACTTTTTCCTTTTACTTTTCATTTGCTTAATTTTTCAGGTTTCAAATAATTATTTCGGCATTAAAATTGTCATTTTTTACTACGGTTGCGCGAGGGTTATGTCTTTTACGAGTAATGTGTAAATGTGTTAATTTTTAACATTTGGTTATGTAAGAATGTAAATATAGTTACCACTCAATGTAATTTTGACGAGGTGAAAAACAAACTCTCCTGACGATTTTTAAGTAATCTCTTACATGATACTTCACAAGCCATTTTCTCCCTATGTACGAGTAGCACGTAGTCTTGTCTGCACCATAAAATTAATATACCACTGATAAATTAACTTTATAGTTTAAATACCCCCTTGTTATAAGTCATATGTGTTCACACGTTTTATAAAGTTAGTGTTCAACTGCAAGGCTACTCTCTAAACAGCAAGAGGTAACAATTAGGAGAGGTTTTCTTTTATAATCGGTTAGAATTTCGGAAATGACCACTGACGAAGAAGAAATACCGAAAGCAACTTGTCAATATAGGTCTCTTTTAAAATTGTCAATTGGATATATATACAATAAATTCACATCAGCATATTGTACAATAATGATATCAAATGATAGAATTGGAGATTGTTGTGAAAAGGTCGTCTACGCTGAATAATTTCCAGATATCTTTGTCAGATCCATGTTCATGAATTCTATAATACGCGCTTCTGCAATAAGTACTAAAAATATTATATAAATTGGACCAACCCTGTTCTGATGACAAGCAGTTGTATTTGAAGAAAGCTTCCCCAGTTTGCCGAATTATCCCCGATTAATAATTTCGTCTTCAACGTCTAACAAAATGAGCAGATCTGTTATTCTTGTGTTTTTTTATTCACAATCTTATCCAAGATCTAAATCTAACTAATTGGCGGCCATTACCTTTCTCGTTGTCCATTTTTTGTGTCTTTGAACCCCACTAATTAAATTTTGTGATACAAATAATAAAGCTGCCATTTACACATTGGAGATATTGCTATTGCTATTATTTTGATTATTTATTTGAGAGGCAATTTTTTATTATAGTAATAAATTGAAGTATTTTTATTTTTTATATTAAAGTTTGTTTCTCTCGATGTATGAAGGGATTCTTGAAATTATAGAACTATCAGAAGGTAATGTCATGAGCCCTAGAGACCGGCGAGCGTGCATGAAAAGAGCAATGAATGTTAAAGAAGCGAGTGAGGTATGTAAGGATCGAGTCACACGACGCTCGGTTCTCTCTGCCTACCCCGCACGGGATTTGGGGTGAAGTTATAGATATATAGATAGAACTGATTCTGAAAATTATTTCACTGATAGGTAACAACATTATTCTGGAGTGCTGTAAGATATTTTTGATTTCTATTACAACTCGAATAGATGAACTCCAGACTTTAGCGCGTTGAAACGAACAAACACTTCCGCTTTATAAATTAGTATAGATTTAAACGAGCAATTCTTGTACACATATAAATATGTTTAATGTATCACGCAAAAGGAGGTGTAGGAGTAGGTAGTTTTGGAAGTCAATTCCAAAACTTCCTACTCCTACAAATTTCTTCTGATTAAATTCGTTGTGAGTTCCATGGCAGCTGAGTGAGTCATGCATAATAATTATTGCCGATTCGGTGTGCATAGAATCCAAAATTGTGAATTTGTAATGGTTGACATGATGATGATGAATGTATTTTTCTTTTCAATTGTAGAGCCTTCAAAATGTATACGAGAATAAAAAAATAATAAAGATAGGTACTGGCGGATTAGTTCTTCCCACCCCGCTTGTAGGGTGTTGGCTGGAGAAATGAAACACTGTATATAGTATGAGACCGGAGGTCGCTTCCAGAGGGCGACGGCTGGCTACCGGAGGAGATGACTTTCTTGCAGAAAGTCGTTGCTATATTTGCAGGACGCGAGACATGTGAGTTTATATAGAATTTCGCTTTATGGCCGTCAAGTATCGCGTGGTAGTTTATAGACACGTGGTTTCATACACCTATTTGTCAGATACGAGGTATAGGAAGGTTTTTAATGTAAATATGCTTAACGCTCGTTGTATAGATATGGGGTATTGTAAGACAGCATATACTCGTACATACGCTCATCGGTCAGATTCAAGGTATCGGAAAGTAGTATTTATATAGATATGCTTGACGGACAGTTATGAGGTATTGTAAGATAACATGCTTAAGGATACGCTCGTTTGGTATATACGAAGTATGTTAGCGGAACGGAAACCTAATTTAAGATGCGACTAAACGCGCGTCATTATGGCATAGCAGCGAATTAGGATTAGGCCAGTACTATGTGTTCATTATTTGGAAATTTTAATATTAGGAATATCTTTCATCAATGTGTAATCTATTTTTATTCCTAAGTGTATAATGTTTTTATGGTCATATGCTCTGCCAGAGTAGCCGTGGGAGAGAATATGTATTAGTGATGTACACAAATGCGTTCGCAACGGACATTCGTCATGTCAGCGTAAATATCGTTCGACAGGAATACACTGCTCACTTAAGTGTATCTATCATATACCTATTTGTTACCAACACCGATATTGTTGTGAAGTTGTTTTTTTGTAGACTTAGCAGTGTGTACATTGATCACTTTGTTATGATTGATTATTAGGGTACCGTAACCAATTTGTGTGAGCGAAGATTGTTTTAAATTGTTATTGAATTTTGTATTGTAGTTAACCGGACGGGCGCCGGTTGAAGGAATGTCTGATATGGCAAAACTAATATAAGATCAAACGAACTTCTCAAGTGAAGTTCGATCATTATTATATGAATCGCTTCATTTGAAGATACAAATATTCACCAGGTAGTCCCCTTAACCTACAGGTGACTCTATGCACGCTTTAAAAGACACTCAACTGACTAAACTGAAGTTTACCGACTCCTCTTACCACCGCCGACTCGAGGACGGGGCGAGTCGCCATTCTAAGCTCATTATTTTTAGAGTGTAGAGAAAAACTTTCCATATTAGGGCTAGCAAACCACTGCTATGGGGAGGGTGGGTAATGGATTATATCTTCAAATGAAGCGATTCATATAATAATGATCGAACTTCACTTGAGAAGTTCGTTTGATCTTATATTATATTTCATCGCTTCATTTTTCAGATACAAATATTCACCAGGTAGAATTTTAGAGCAGAAAGTTTTTCGTCGTTATAAAATAATATATATTCCTTAGAATATATTTATTAGTTACTGATGGTCGAATGAAAAATTATATAAGCACGATAATTTTAACAATTACTCTTTGTATTTATGAGTACAGTAAAAGTCTTAAACTAATGATTGAACGGAAAGCAAGTGGATCTTGCAAAGTTAACCTCATCAACAACGGTTCTATTGTAAAATCGTGCGAAAGTATTCGGAAGGAGTCCATCCAGCAGCTTTACGCTAACGCTGAGGCCCGCACGGCCTGCGGCCGAAGTAGAACGATCCATCGACTGATTGATTGTATCATGGCCGGTCTGTATGGTGACTTGCGAGTGAGGAACAGTTTACCTCTGTTTTCTGTTCTTTTACTTTTTGTGGCAGCAATATAATCTTTTAAAACGGTAGCTGGGCAAATATTCACATTTTCTAAGAAAAATGGTATCAGGAGTACAGGTTGATCCCGGCCTGGGGCGGAAGTCTTTACATCAGTAATTATGATCTTAGCGCTATTGTGCTGAAATGATATATTTTCCAGTTTAATTAATAATAGGGTTTGTACTCTATGAGCTGTACCGAGGGCTAATAAAATTGCTAATTTCTTTGTCATTTTCTCCAGATTGAAAGTCGCATTAGGATGCCACTCTGCAACGTGATTTAAAACACGTTGAGGGTCCCATGTCTGGGTTACTTACTTGTTCGTCTGAACCAATGTTGTTTCCGAGAAGTAATGATAGCGCCGATCTATGAGAATTAAGATTTCCATATGAACAACCGCCGTCGAACTGGTCCGTCAAAAGGGATAAAAAAGGAGATACAGATGGTTGAAATGGATTAATATTTCTGTTGTCACAAAACCGCCACCATGATTTATAGGTAACATTATACTGCTTTACTGTACTATCGGAGATGCTAGCATGAGGTCAAGGGCCTCTGATGGACATCTTCGGGAGAAAGCTTGCCGGGGAGCCTCGCGACATGGTAAGGCTCGCGTATAGAGGATGGTATTCTCTGGAGTGTGATTGTAAAAGATTCTTATTGTGAGGCAAGAACAGAATGCTGGACGCTAATAACCCTTGTAACAAGGGGAATCAGGGCTGTGGAGGTCAATAAGGGAAGCAAATATTCCGTGTGCCCTGTCATCCATTATTTTTCTTAAACAATTTAATATTATGGAACATGGGGAGGTAAAAATATGAACCACTCCAATATATATAGCAAAGGCAGGCATATAGTAAAGGCATCTACAGCCATTGTATTTGGATCAGGTTTCCAAGAAACAAAGTTTGTGCATTTGGCGTTGGTGCGGGAAGCAAATAAGTCGATATTTGGTTGACCGAAATGTGATACGATAGTTTGAAAGCCGATAGCGGAGAGTTCCCATTCGGAGTCAGGATTTACAATCCTAGATTCAGCGTCAGCCCAGTTTTCTTTAGTATTTACGTATGACGCGTAGATCCAAATATTACGCTTCTCGCGCCATTGCCAAATTTGCTGAGCGATCTCGTTTAAGTGGGGGAATTGTATTCCGCCCATGCGATTTACATAACTAATGGCTGTAGTATATTATCTACCCGTGATAGTATCGCGCAATTGTTTTTTTTTTTTTTTTTTATATGCAAAACTTTTGCGTCCGAAAAAGATTGCCATTATTTCCAGATAATTTATATGGTAATTGCGCTCACTAACTGACCACCCTCCGTGAGTGCGTTCGTCATCGCGGACTGCGCCCCAGCCGGTTCATGGAGTATCTGTGTAGATTTCCATTTTATATCTGGCATTTCGCATTGGATGTGATGTTGTTATTGATTCATCAAGTAAGATCCTCAAGGATAATACTAGGTAAATTAATTTTACTCTCATAATTCAGATTTTCTAACAGCGCGAGATATTTTTGACGTTCCAATATCTTGGTGTACAATCAACCGTATTAGACAGCCGTGCACGCTGCAATTAAATTGCCAATTAATTGAGCAAATTCACGAATAGTGCATATGAGTAGACAAGTACACTTCTGAACCAATTGCGCAATACTGTTACGTTTATTATCTGGGAGAGAAACAGTTAGATTTTCAGTGTCAAAGAGGAAACCTAAGAATTTACAAATTTTTGCTTAGGTTTATGACAAAACCTAGACACTGTAATAATTTCAAAGTTTCATTTACGTTAGAATTGTAATCCTCATAAGTGTTGCCGATGCAGAGATATCATCTGAACAAATATCTGAATTAAAACCCGCACTTCTCGAGTTATAACTTCTCTCATAATCTTAGTGAACAACCTTAGAGCCACAGACAGCCCATAGGGCATTGACGTGAACTCGTAGGTCGTGGTTTGAGAATTTCTCTTAAATTGGAATCTTACATGTCTTCTATGTTCAGCATGAATCGGAATGAGTAAGTAAGCTTCTTTCAGGTCAATTGTGGCTAAGTATCCGTTTTGAGGTATTAACTTTGCCGCTGTTCGGTAATCTTCCATCTTAAAATGAAACTTTGAAACGTGTTTATTTAACGGTTTCAAATTTAATATGAAACGTTTGCCGCCGTTTGTCTTCGGGGCAAGGAATATTTTGGAGACAAACTGGTCTTTACATGGAAGACATTCTGTTACAGCACCTAAGTCAACCAATTTTGGAATCGACGTTAACATCTCCTGGAGCTTTAACACCGAAAACGTATTGCTAGGGACGTTTGTTTGACAGACTTCCTTACAAAAAGGTATGTAGGTACCATTTTGTATCCAATCTAAAATTACTGAATTGGGGGAAATTCTCGTCCAACAATTAATAAACTATTTAATTCTGCCTGTGTATACCTGAGTCACTGCGGCGCCGGAGCACGAGACTTGTTCGCTACTGCAGACTTCGACGCTGGCTGCTGCTGCGTCGAGCTCGGGTATGGACGGCAGATCTGCGTCGTCATTTTCTTCCCACCTTGTTTAATATCGGGGTAGGCCGGACCAGTTTCCCGAATAAGAAGAGCGGTTGCTAGTGGATTGAGAGCCGGAAGGTTTCGGATTGGTCTTTTTGACTTACAGACCCTGTCGTTTGATAGCTTTGGCTGCCTTGATTTTTTCAGAAAGTTTGTTTCCGAACAGAGTTTCGTCTCTTACGAAATCTTGAACTATGTGGAGAAAGTTCTTATCCAGGTTTGGTGTAATGAGCTTTATGCGGCTATTCGTATTTATAGTATGCAAATCCGAAAGCATATGGCAGGCATTGCTAAGATGTTGGATAGCATTCATCTTGTCATCCCCACTTAAGAGATAATTAGGCGCTCTGTCAAAGGCCGTTATCCCTGACCCGAGTTGCTGTTGGTGAACTATCAGGATCTTATCTCTGTTTCTTACAGAACAATAACTGCCCCAGATATCTCCGCGTTTAGTTTATGCGCTTGTAGCAGCCTACAGTTGTCGAGGATTAAGTACTCCTTCAACGTTTTTTCTTTTTTATCTTTTGGCAAGCCCTTGACGAGTAGAGGAAGCCACAATTTGGCTAAACTTTCGTCATTTTTTTCTCTCCAAACTCTGGAGTATCACTGGTTGACTCACCCAGGGCTTCCAAAAGTTCAGGGTCCAATTCTGGTTCGGCTGATTCACCATAAAATTTTTGTCCCTTCCAAATTGCCTCTAAAGCCAGTGGCTCTGATAGTTTTTCCGCCATGGTCTCCGGTGTAGACTCTGGCTCCGGTGCGGGCTCAGGTTCCGGCGTAAGCTCGGACTCCGGCATGGGCCTGAGCCCATGCCGGAGTCCGAGCTATAGTGCCCTATAATGGGTATTGCGGGACTCTGCCTCTGTTTAGACCAGATTGGATTAGAAAAGTGGATTACTTCAATGAACGAGGCTCACGGCCTGCCGTGATGAAGACTTTTGATTCAACGAACGAGGCTCACGGCCTGTCCTGATGAAGGCTATTATTTTATCAAACAAGGCTCACGGCCTGTTCTGATGAAAGCTGTATATGCGTACGTGTATGAAAAACAACACGTGGCAACGAAACATAAAACTTACGTCATCGTAGATTCGTGGTGAAACGTTACAATAAAAAAAAATATATGTTTACCTTCATTATTGGAAGAGTCTGATTATATGACCCGTATTCGGCGATATCGTCCGATATCGCGTTCTCGTAATTTTCTAATTTTGCGTTCATAACGCTCGATTTTTCTTCCGCACTTTGTTTTGACATTATAAATTATAATTACTTTACAAAAAATGCAAGAATAAAATGTAAATTACTTAAGACGCGTGCTGTCGTCACCGTGCACGAAAAAGGAATGAGCTTAGAATGGCGACTCGCCCCGTCCTCGAGTCGGCGGTGGTAAGAGGAGTCGGTAAACTTCAGTTTAGTCAGTTGAGTGTCTTTTAAAGCGTGCATAGAGTCACCTGTAGGTTAAGGGGACTACCTGGTGAATATTTGTATCTGAAAAATGAAGCGATGAAATATAATTAAATCGTTTTGTTTATGAAGTCGCAACCAACAGTAATATTAGTAGAGTTACAGTAATGTTATGGCGTGAAGAGGTTCTTACAGGATCGGCAACGCAAGAGTGGCACTCCTGGTGTTGCAAATGCCCATAGGCTACGGCAACTACTTATCACCAGGCAGGCCGTACGCTTATTTGCCACCTTAGTGGTATAAAAAAAGAGATATATCGAACAACATTGTAACAGCGTAAAGGAATTTTATGGACGTGTTTGTTGAAATTGATTTTTTTCTCAAAAAAGGAGGGAAATGATACCTATAGCGGCATGACAACATGGTCGAATATTGCAAGCGCAGCGTTTTAGACGCGCGGGAATAATCCAACTAGTCGCTCCGCTTGGCCCGTCCCGTTCAGGCGAAGTTTAGATTCTTCAGGTGTTTAATAATTGTAATTAGTTAATTTTGAAGAATAAATAATTCAGTGCACAGTGACTTAGATTACCATCACCTAAACTCACGATATTTTCTTTGACCGCAGAGCAAATAATACTTACAAATATGTATATAAATTTGAAATACGAATTTAGAGTTACATTCCCACACCAGGATTCGTTCAAGGGACCGTTGAATAATATTTTGATTCTGTATTCACTAGGCTATCACTGCCATAATAAAACCGTATTTTGATTAAATAATAGCATGGGGTACGCTATTATCTAATCAAAAAACGGTTTCAGACATAAACCATTTCTAATTATAGCTTCCCTTAATAAGAGTCCTATGCAAACGTATAAAATTAACCTAAAATGTAGGATGGTGTTTACCAAGTGTTTGTATGAGATGATAATCATATTTCCGCTGGTTATTAAGGGTTATATGACCCCATAAAGATATATTAGGCCGCGTGGAAGTACCGAGATACTTTATTAGAAAATATTTACGTTTCATTATACGCGTTTACGTGTTGGTAGAGGAATAATAAACGGTTATTAATTATGGAAAAATAGCAAACTAAATGAACAGTTTGCTATAATAGGTGGATTATTACTGGTATGTGCTTTTAAGTTATAACTGCTGATTATTTTCCACCACTGATCTATTAAGGAGCTTTGTCAGGTCATTGCATGTGTCAGTCTAATTGCATATGTAAATATAGCAAATTTGATCGAATTTTGTATATGTGATTATAAGAATTAAGCGTGAATGGAGAATAGAGAAAACTTCTTGGCTGAAAAAACTTGAGCCAGACGGCACAGTCCGCTTTACAGAATGCGGTACTCATTGCAGCATTAACATTATGTCAGATAGAATAATATGAAAGTAGAGAATACGATACGAGCGTTGTGCAAAATTAGGCCGAATTCGCAATGTAACAAAGAGAGTTGGTGATATATTCGTAGTATGTACAAAAATGACAAGTTAATTCAAAAATCTGCTTACCGTACATGAAAATATATAAAATTGCTCCAACATAAATACGAGTACTTTGAATATTCGTTTTAGAATCGATGAAATATGTAATTTGAAAATTCGGTACGAACTATTATTCATGTTCAAAGTCTTGAAGACTTGATTAATTTAAGACGCTACAAACTGCGATACCATTGTTTCAAAAATGTTCACCGTCTGTAAAACCAGTTTGACAATATTAAACAAAATCTGAATCTGACATACAGACGGACAAGCATCAGAGTGCGATTTCCAATTTTTACGTGTCTTTAAATCTAATTTGAATATTTGGCTTCAATTCAATATTCAGCAATGAAGTTTATTTTTTTTTTATACTACGTCGGGAGGCATATAAGCATACGTCCCACCGGATGCAAAGCGGGTATCGTAGCCTATTAACGCTTGCGAAATATTAAGTATCACTCGCGCGATGCCTCCTCTGCTGCTTACACAGCAACTCCTTAGGAGCTTACTGGTGACCTCACTCACACGCAGGAACACAACAACCCTCTAGGGAGTTCGTATTTGGCTGCAGTTTTCTGGGAGTTGGAGGTACTTCCCCAGCTGGGCTGCTTTGATGCGCTTTACCTCTCTTAAAACACCCAGACCATGACAAACAGACATGTTCATGCACACGAATTTTTGCCTTATGTGGGAATCGAACCCACGAGCGTTGGTGTCAAAGTCGCGTCATTTACGACTGAGCCATCGAGCTCGTCAAAAATATTGTAGATATAATGACTGTTTTGTATATATTATAATCTAATGATAATTATTTGCGAATTTACTGCTATGATATGAAGTGTAATGTAATGTAGCTTTATCGATCCAAACCAGCTTGATTTCATTACTGCTTTAATAACGTTACTATTACATTTTTTATACCACTAAGGTGACAATCAAGCATACGGCCTACCTGATGGTAAACAGTTACTGTAGCCTATGGACATTTGCAACACCAGGGGTGTCACTCGTGCGTTGCCGACCCTCTATAAACCTCTTCACGCATTTCTTGAAGAACTCCATAGTGTAGTCCCTTGGAAATACCTCGGCTGGGAGCTCATTCCACAGCTTGAGTGTTCTCGGAAGAAAACTTCTCTGGAACCGCACAGTACGCGACCATTGCGGTTCCAGCGTGTGAGGGTGAACTCCCCGCCGTCGGCGAGCGGTGCGGTTATAAAAAGTAGCTGTCGGCATCATTTCGAACAACTCTTCAGAACACAACTCGTTGTACAATCGGTAGAACACACAAAGGGAGGCAAAATCTCTCCTTAAACTTAAGGGTTCAATACCGTGTGTACGCTTAGGATTGTCGACAATTCTCACAGCTCGTCTCTTAATCGAATAATAAAAAATAATTTTAAAAATAATTTATTTATTTAATTAAAATACATTTTATTAATTTATTTTATTTAAATATACTTTATTTCGATATGTTTGTACATAAAGCTACGGATTATAAGATAATTACTTGAAGTTTCGTACAAGTAGCTTGTACCTAACATTCTAAATAATAAACTAATTAGGTAACCTTTATTACGTTCAATAATACATATTTTATTACAATAATAATAAAATCGAATCATAGAGTACTAAAGAACATCTACAGATGAACTCCATTGTTCCATTATTAAATCATAAAACGTGAAACTAAAAGAAATGCACGAGTTTACAATGATCAAAATGAACATAGAAAGTTATATGTGGTTTAATTGCAGCGTAGCGACGTCCCGAGATACTGAGTTGCTATGCAAATGAGTAAGAAACTTGCATGATTTACAAGCTTGAAGAATCAGTTTTTAGGGTTCCAGGAGGTTAGACTTTAATTCCTTTGTTGTTGCGGCCGCATTCATCATAAACTCATTTGCTTATGTTACTTTTGTGTTTTTGTTTGTACGCCTTTTCGTAAATATCACAATTACACCACCTACTTCTTGCCTATACCACTAAATTATATGGAAGATATTGTAATACCTATATCTGTTTCCCATTATTACGATAAATTGTTTAATGTAGTTATTAAAGTTTTCGTGTTATATACAGGATTGTTTTGATGTATCTATATAATTTCTTTATTCTAAAAACATTTATTCTGTTACAGGAACAAATACATTGTTCTATACGTTATTCTCTATCACAGTTATTGTATATTTCTTTTTAAATTAAAAAATATTTTGAATAATCCATATTGAAAGAGATTAGATACAAACGCAGAGACTCGCGTTAATTGAACCTGTCCAAAGACAGATTGCAGTCGACGTTGCTTCATTTACGTGTTCTATTTGAATTAAATTTGCAAGTTAGTATATCTATGATACTATTATTTCGATAGGTTTGTAGATAAAGTTACGAATTATAAGATAATTACTCGTAGTTTCGTAGAAGTACTTGTACCTAATATTCTAACTAAAAAACAAATTGGGTAATCCTTTATTACGTTCAATAACTACAATAACATTGCAAATAATAAGGGTTAAAGTATGAAATTGCCGTTTTATAGTAATAAGTACTTTAAATTGACATTAAACCTTCATGGTGTGAGATTTTCGAGTGAAACTTTTTTCACATGATCTATCCTACTAATATTATAAATGTGAATGTCCGTTTGTTTGTTAGCTTTCACGCGAAAACTACTTAACCGATCATCATGAAACTTTGTACACATATTCCTGGAGGTATCAGAAGTAAAATAGAATACTTTTTATTAAAAAAAAAAATATCAATGCGAGCGAAGCCGCGGGTAAAAGCTAGTCTATCTATAACTTCACGCCAAATCCCTTGCGGGGTAGGCAGAGAGAACCGAGCGCCACGTGAGTCGATCCTTAAATATCTCCCTCGCTTCTTTAACATTCATTGCTCTTCTCATGCACGCTCGCCGGTTTCTAGGGCTCCTGACATCACCTTCTGATAGAACACAACCAATTTGATCATGGTAGGTAAGTCTTGGCCTTCCCGGGCTCCTACATTCTTCCACTTTTGCATTGTATATCTGCTTCGTCATTTTTTCGTCCTGCATTCTTTCTACACGAACCAACGGAGCATGCTTCTTCTTATTTTAACACCGACACTCTCTTTCAGACCAACTCTGTTTCTAACATCATCATTGCGAATACGGTCTACAAGCGTTACGCCACAAATTTTGCGCAGCGCTCGCATTTCGACCGCGTGTATTCTAGTTTTATGCTCTTTCTGCCATACCCAGCTCTCGCTTCCATAAGTTAGCGTTGGGACCAGCACTGTATTGTGTATAGCGAGTTGTGCTTTCTGGCTTAAGTTTTTACTGCCAAGAAGTTTTCCCAACGCTCCATTCACACTATTCCCAGCACTCACTCGTCTTTCCACATCTGCGGTGTACCTTCCATCGCTGCTGAAAGCATCCAAGATATACAAACTCATCCACTTATTCCAACACTTCATCATCAACCGTAATCTTTACATTAGTTCTGGATTCTTCTCTTTCAAATACCATTATCTTTGTTTTCTTCGCATTCAGTAGTAAGCCTTTCTCCATACATTCGTCTTTCATCGTTGTGACCAGTGTTTGCAGTTCAGATGGTGTATCTGCTAATAGCACGGCATCGTCTGCATACAGCAGACAGTTCACCACTAGGTCACCCATGCGCAATCCCACATTCGTTGACCTTATTCTCTGCAGACAACTATCGAGATACAGGATAAACAGCCTAGCAGATAGCATGCAACCCTGTTTGGATTCACATTGGATGGCTATAATTACGCGTTAACCGAAAATACCTTAACTCAAAACGAAGGAGTTATAGTCTACTATAAAAACAATATGAATGTGACTATATCAGAACCTAACCTAACCAATGCTAATTGTCTTATTATGGAACTAGACCGTAACACAATTATTGTTGCCATTTATAGACCCCCTAGCTATAAAAATATCCATTTATACACTCACTAAACAAACTCATTTCCAGTCTAAAACAGCCAATATTCTTATAGGTGACATAAATGTGGACATAAGGGAAAGTAACTCGGACACGAACTCATCAGTCTATCTCGACCTATTGGCATCCCACGGCATCTTGCCAGTGCATCTATTACCTACACATGGTGAAACTTGCTTGGACCATGTTATGCTTAGAAGTAAACTCGCCGCTCATTGCTGTGTATCGGAAACTTCAATCACGGATCATGATTCTTTAATATATATTCTTGAATACCCACAACCCACAAGTGAGTCCTATAAATCGTTCTCGACTAAGTGGATTGATTATGATAGACTTGACACTGCCATGAAGAACCTAAACCTGACAGCGATATACGAAACACCTGATGCAAATGTAGCCACGTTTATATTAATTACAGAACTAACTGCGATAATCACCCATAACACTCAAACAATCAAGAAGCCGAAATAGGATAAAAAAACCCTGGATAACAACTGGATTGCTAAGATGTATGAAAAACAGAGAGAGAAACTTTGGGACACTATAAAACGAGTAACATGTTTAAAAAATAATAATAATCCTGCCTCGGATTTAATATCCCCTTTAAATCCTATTACCTCAGTCGACAATATTAACCAATTTTTTGCTTCCATTTGTACCTTCCCCCCCCCTTTCTGTTTGTTTTATGTATGTATTTTTTTGTTATTTATTTATGCGATACAGAGGGGAGACTCTAATTACTACTTATATATAAATAGCTTAAATATATATCTGACTAGGTACCTATGTACAACTAAACCCCGCCTTCTGATTTCATCTACTTAACTCATTTCCCCGTTACCACCCCGCCTACATTATGTCTCTACTTATGTTATGTACAGAGCTACTCTATATAATATTATATTCTACCTTTATATGTCTCGCCCTCCTGTTTTATTTGTTTATTACCTTAAATATATAATGGTACTACTTATGTGAACCCCACTCTTATAGAAATATATCTACTAAGAACCTTTCATGTATTGAACATAGTTATTTGTTTATCTACCTCCTTACCCCGCACATAACTACTCCTGTATCTAATCTGTACCTGAACTACCACTAGTGTATTGACGTTATATATATACTAGAATTCCTGATTTTAATTGTCACTACTTCTTGACCTAAAATCAATCTACTTAACTAAACTTACTAATTAGGTGTCTCAGATGTGTCACGTCAACCCTCAAGTTAAATTATTGGCAGTGATCGTCTTAGTGGCAACTACATTGTGAGCAGCAACCCAGAGTCCTTTTCGTGGTTGAGATGGCTAAGCAATTCGAGAACCCTACCAGTTAAGCTTCCTAAATAACGTAGCACCGCAGTACTTTAAAGAGTAACGATTCCTAGGTTATCTTCCTGTATCTACTCAATATGGTTATATATATGTGAAGATCCAATAGTCAGCTTTACGTTTTGGTTACTTAGTTAGTGGAAATTATAGAATATCAAAGATTTAATGTGTACTTTCTTAACTACTCTATCTCAATCGGACTGTTAGAGTTGTACCATACCCTATCGAATTCTGATTGTTTCTTTATTGATTAGGACCCGCCTCTTGATAGATGGAGGCAAGTACCGAAGGAGGTTCTGCGGAATCAGATGACCCTCGTAGTTTAGACGTTGATTGGATTATACCTAATGTCTATGCCTATTCGTATAACACTGTAATTGATTTAATGATATCCTATTACTAGACAAGGACTCTACGAAGTTATATACCTAGCATCTTAAGTGAACCCTCAGAATTGGAACGTGAGTTTCCTAGATTTAGTTATAGTTTAGCTATTGATGTAGTAGAATATTTATACCCCTCACCAAAATTCGAATCAGAATTAAGTATAAGATTAGAGTGATTAAACCACCGCTCCTATCAGACTCACAAGGCCGGGGCGAAATAACCTATGGAGTCACTTCGTAGTGTGAATGGATGTTGTTACTATCTCGATATTCAGTTCAAGTTAACGGTTCCGTAAGGCGATAACAAGACAATCCATAGTTATTTTCGGTAGTAAGATAATTTTAGTACCCACCACCAGGATTCTATTTAGAACTCAATTAAAGACAGAGAACGCTCTGACTCGCGCTAGCCCCTCGGGGCAATGGCATATAACCTATATTAAATGATATGAAAGAGGAAGGTTAGTAAGCAACCTATATTCAATTTAGAGCTCAAATATAAGATAGAGAACGCTCTGGCTCGCGCTAGCCCCGCGGGGCAGTGGCATACGCCCCATCCAAACGCGAGAGCAGTAGCGATCATCCACTTTACATCGCTTCCTCCTCGCGAGACAAGCTACCAAGCCAAAGACGTCTCCTTGCGAGGCTGAATGGCCAATTGAAGATTAGCCACCCTCGTTTAAGTTTACAATACATTAATGACTGGCGTGATAACGGCTCTTTTGAATGCCTACACACGCTTTACATATTTCAATAAGTTTACTATACTTTATTCATATGTTGCACGTTATAAACCTCATAGTATGAAATTTTAAATTTACGTTTGATTACAATTTACAAGTATTTCACAATTCATCACTGGCATTAACGGAGCTCTGAAGGAAGCTCCCAATTTAGGTTTACTATCAAGTAATCGACACTTATGTTGGCAAAGTTACCATTTACTTTAGACAATAATCACTAAGTCAAATTTTGGCATTTCGCCTATTTCTAATTTGAATTCTCAATTTCAAGGTAAGTATCAGTTATAAGAGCACAAATCCCATACTTCTCGCCCGCTAACCGAACCCAACGATTGTATAAGGTTATTTGAGCACAATCTAACTGAATTGCAATCGGTCATATCGCCACTATGCCACCGCTATCAGTTATTATAAATAAGGCAAATCCCTCAGTTGCGCCCGCAGATAACGTATTTGTTTATAATAAAATGTACTGTGAGCGTCATCTATACATTTGTCAGCCTTGTAATGTAACAGCCCGGGCGCCTTTCTCAGTCACCACTGTCACACGGGGTCTACTGCCCAGACTTCCAAACAATATAGGCAACAATTAATCAAGTAAAGTTTCCTGCTCAACCGGCAGTAGACAAGTCTCCTCACTTGAGAGACTTTGATAAGGTTGGTAACGGCATTTGCAGAGTGTTACTTCAGGATATTGCTCTAACTATTTAGGTTAAATCCGACCGAACGCAAAACCGCCAGACTAGTGCGATCTATTATGAGTATTAAGGTTAAGTCTTGAAACAGCTCAATTGTTCTGTCTGACCTTTGGTTGTCTTAATTGACTTCAAAGTGGTCCCTACGAGGCTTATAACGTTTCTGATGTAGAACTTGGATCGTATGTCAAGGTTCTAGAATGTCAGCCCATTCCTGTTACATTCAGCGCTCTTTAGAAACGCCTAGAAACCCTTCTTATCCGCGCAGTTATTGCAAATTCCAGAGGAACTACATAACACTACACAAAACCGTTAATAGAAGCCGCTGGGTGGTTACCAGTCCTGGAGACTCGGGTTGTGTTAACCCATCGCCGCTCGACAAGGACGCATGGGTGAGAGTGTTAAATTCTGGCGAATAAACTACTTCATATTAACAAACGCGAATAAAACTCGTCGGCTGACCAGAATAAAGCACCCTTTGAGCTCTGAACATGTAACGCACAAAACTATTCGACTATTTTCTTTACGCCAAATGTCCTTCAGTTCGCATGAGCTGCCAAGAAGCAAGTTAATAGTTACATGTCTAATTTGTGTTCGATTAGGTAGGCTGGTTGAATTATTGAATTCACTTAAATGGTTGCACTACTTTATTATTGAATGGTAAGCATTAAGCTGGTTTTGTGTATTAACAATTAAATACTCTGACCGTGACCGAACCGTCCAACCTTTGGTTGTCTTAAACGACTGCAAGGCTATCCCTACGAGGCTTATAAGGCTTCTAAGATGTGAAAATCCCTTGCCGTACCGTGGGAATCCGAAAGACAGCATTACCTGTTTCAATCGGCGCTCGTCCGAAGACAGAGACCCCCTTTCGGGCGCGGGGATGCAAATTCTCAAGGAACTACATAGATTCACTAGAGAAGCGTTAATGAAAACCGCTGGAAGAGTTTACTAATCCTGGAGACTCGGGTGAGTTAGATTCCGGCAAATGTACTACTTTAATTTAGTAGTCGCGTATAGATTATCGGTTGACCAGAATAAAGCACCCCTCGAGCTCTGAACATGTAACCCACAAAAAGATTCAACTATTTATCTCTAAGCCAAATGTTTTTCGACTCGTAACCACAGTCAAGAGGTAATTTAATAATTTTAAGTATGCAATGGGCATAGAATCAGGCTACCTGCATATCTATGTTATAATTAAGTTGCAGGCCCCAAGACTACGCTTTATCTAGACACATGCAGCCTATTATTTATTGCCCACCACCGTGACTCTACAACCACTAAAGTATTAGCCTATTCTCGCGACGCGCCTACCCTCGTACTCCTTTATTCTCACCGCAAAGGTACTCACATCACGCCGTAGGATAATATGATCACCCGGACGTTTTACCGAACGAAACCCTTGATTCGACCGCTTAGCGTAACCGCTTGCTACCTATCACGCACGTCGCGATTAGCTTAAGAACTAATCAGTAATTGTACCTACTGTCCCTATAAATGTCGTCTGACGCGCCTACCACGCTGTATGTTAACTAACGCGTATATTCATCGCGACTACCTACCTATCTCCTAACTAGATCTTAATAAAATGTGTACCTACAATATCTAATCTAAGATACTCGTGTAAAATAACTTCTTGAGTTTGTATTACGTTAAACGTGTGATGTGTAAGGTGGCTAAGCCCAAATCAACGATGTGCAATGTTGATTTGCTAATTGAAACTAGGGTATGCAAGGTAGTTAGCCTCGACTTTGTCTATTGCCTATAACTGTGTGTACGTCATGGTTCTAACCTAATTGGGACGCGAACCATGACTCCTAACAGAGGAAAAAAGTGTGTGTGTATATATACATATATAAATAAATGAGACCAGTATGGTTGGGTTGCGATCAATCTCCATGGCCCGCATACGCTGGACGGAATTCACTTCGACGAGCTCCTACCACTTTGAAAGCTCGCGAACCCAAGCACCTGGGAGACGTAACTGATCCCTTTAAGGGCAAAATCAGTCGCTGGCCCGTCTCAAGGCATAACCAGCTTCCTACGCCTAAGCTATACGAGACTTCGTAGGCTCCGTGAGGTATCCATCTCGTATTTACGAAGTTACGTCCCTAAGATAGCTAAATTTCTTCAGTGTGAAATAACCACAGTCCCTATTTAACCAATTTGTCGATGTTAGAACTCGCCTGACAATATTGGTTAGATAACTAGGTACCGCCGCCATACTCAAGAGTGTGTGACCCTTGGAATTCTGGCCACTTCGTACAACACAGTTAAATAACCAACACTAAATCCGATGAAATATTAGAACCCGATTTATGACCTAATTACTTAAACGCGATCACATTGAATCAACATCCCAGCGCAGCGTTACAAAGATCGGCAGATGTACCGCCAATTCCGTGCACAATGCTCAAAGATAAAGAATCAACGCTATACTTAAAACAAAATTAACACAAGAAGTTAACTCCATAAAAGATACCCCACCGCGGACAAATAACGTTACGCTTCAATTCCTCGAATTCGCATATCACAAAACCGCGCCATTTTGATTACCCAACATGCGCCACGCTACTACCATCGGCGCCTGAGCACCCAAGGTTCGTCTACGCTGCACACAATTTGAACAATCAACATGAATGTTAGCGAAATATTAAACACCGGTTTACTAAATATTAAGTTAACTACCATTACATTGATTCCATACCCAAGCTTAACGTTACAATTAATTAGACAACTTAATTGTCTCATATCTCGCTACGCCGCTCAAAGGCAAAGAATCAATGCCGTTCTCAACACAATATTAACACAAAGAAATTAAAATTAATAATAAAAAGAAACGTTCCGCGATTTATCAGAGATACGTCCTATCACCCCAGAGATTCACACCGACAAAAAGGCCCTTCGCGAACAATTATAGATACGTCTTATTACCTTAAAATTTCTCACTAAAAAAAGCCATGAACTAACGAACCCCCCGTTTTTATATCATCCACCTACCATCAAGCCTCTTCACCCCTCTCTGCGTATCTCCGTCTCTCTTTCCAAAATATTCTAGAATGTTCTATAACAACTCGTCGTTCAATATTCGAATCTATTTCGTTCCATTTAAGTAGCTTATACTGGTTATGAATCACAACACACCTTTTATCTCAGACTCGTAACCGCGCGCTGATTGGTAGTTCAAGAATATCACGCCACTTCGTCTGGTATGCGTCTACCCTCTTACAAGTTAACATTTTTCCTAAGCATACAGCCGTGATACCTTCAATAACATATTATCACGCCCGCTCGCCCGCGAGGCAGGCAGCGAGAATCGAACACTATGTGAAGCGTCTTTCAAACCAAGTATGAACGACAATGACCTATTAAATAAAGTAGCGAACGATGTACCTACATTCCTAGGCGTTATTTTATACATAATTCGACTACATATATCCATATGAATGCAAGGTTAGTTTTATTTGTGACGGCAACAATGTTATTTCATTGTGGTCCGTTACACATTGGACAAAACCTGCAGGATAAAATAAATCCCAAACGATCTCCCAACAAAGCATCTTCCATACCTTCCCATTCTTTCTCTTTCTTTTTGAACCCTACTGATGAATTTGAAGTTACAACTACAATCTTGAGTCTGAAAAAAGGAAATACAACCGGACGGAATTTGATGATAACGTTTAAGAATATTATCTGAGATACCATTATCTCAGATAATATTCTTAAACGTTATCATCAAATTTTGGTTCCACCGTTGACCTACATTATAAACTTAATCTTTTCGACTGGTTGTTTTCCGGACATGCTGAAATTGGCTGAAATTATTCCTGTTTACAAGAGTGGTGACGAGGCTGTGTCAATAATTACAGGCCTATTTCTGAACTGCCAACGTTGTCAAAAATAGTCGAAAAGCTGCTAAACAAACGCCTAGTAGAATACCTCGAAACTAAAAATCTTCTTTCGGATTCTCAATTCGGTTTTCGAGCCAAGATCTCAACAAGCGATGCCGTCCATGCGGTAACTGATCACAATGTCCTTGACAAGAAGAAGAAAGTAATAGCAATATTTCTGGATTTGGCTAAGGCATTCGACACAGTTTCTCCACCACTCCTACTGGACAAACTCGAGAAAATTGGCATTCACGATAAATTATTTCAAAATTATCCCACCAATAGGAGGCAGAGAGTACGGGTTGGCAGGCATATTAGCAGTGATTTGCCAATAAAATACGGGGTTCCGCAGGGTAGCGTGCTGGGTCCTACACTTTTTCTGGCCTTCATAAATGACCTCTGCAATTTGCAATTGGCAAATGGTAAAATTGTAACTTTCACGGATGATACGGCATTAATTTTTCATGGAGACACTTGGGAAGAGGTGTATGACCTCACCCAATCTGGCTTCAATAAAGTCTATTCCTGGCTTATAGACAACGCACTGACGCTTAATATCGGAAAAACCAACTACATACCATTTTCCATGACAAATCTTCAGAGGCATGTACATGATAAATACTCCATAACAGCCCATTCTTGTTTAGTTGATCAAACTTGTTCTTGTAAAGAAATTTCACTTGCTTTCAGTATATATCTTGGCGTTATGATGGACAATACTTTAAGTTTAAACCAACATCTTGATCTTCTTGCAACTAGGACCCGTAAATTGATCTATGTTTTCAAAAATTTGCGTCACATTGCCGACATAAATGTCATCAAAATGGTATACTCTGCTTTGTGTCAATCGATAATAAGCTACTGTATCACAGTGTGGGGAGGTTCATCCAAAACTAAAATTTTTAAGCTCGAAAGAGCTCAAAGAGCTGTTCTAAAAGTTTTCGCTTTCCCACGGAAGACTTATATTCTCTACCAACGTTCTGACAGTAAGGCAACTTTTTGTACTCAACACGCTACTAAAACACCACTCTCGGCTTAAATTTGATCCTTCAATTTATGCGAACAAACGGCTGAAGCGTAAGGTTTGCCATCCTAGTGACTTTTGGTTAACATCCTTATCCCACCGGTTCTTTGGCTTTCTGGGGAAGTATTTATATAATAAAATCAATGAGAAAGTTGAAATTTATCCTCTAACAAAATATAACTGCAAAACAGCTGTATCTTCCTGGTTAAAGCCCCTCAATTACGAGGACACTGAAAATTTACTAACTGTCCCAGTTTGAATCTTATTCACTATACCAACACATTAACTATACATAACTACCTTTCTCAAACTCTTCCTTTCTTATTCGGATCTCACAAATATGGTGCCAACCCCCTCTCCACATACTAACCACTGACCACTAATGCATATATTCATACATACTCTCACACCGTCACATACACACACACGCACACACACACACACACACATATAAACACACATACACACAAACACATACACACACTACTAAACTCACAATTAAATTCTAAAACACTTACCCTTAAACAAGACATGTACTTAGTTTCACCTGGTTCAGAGTTGGAGAGGCTGAGAATCTGTCATACAGGTCCTCCTAGTACAGACTCCAGTCTCTCACATAGATTGCTAATTAATAAGATACATTGTAATGTACGTCTAATTCTAAGGCATAAAAAAATTGTACAAATCTGTGTGAGAGAAGAAATAACTTTTTTATTATTTATTATTATTAGAACTCAACTCAAGTGTCATTTGTTGGAAATTAATCACTTATTGTCATATTGACTTAGATAAAGACCAATTTTTGTTTTTAATAAAAAAATAATAGAAATAACTTATGATACTTTATGTTGTTTGATGCTATATAAGAGACGATATCAAGTAGATCCGCCTGTAAACAAAAACCAATATTCGCGTAGTAGAAAACAAACAGTCGTACCGTATCTATTCTTAGATTTCCAAACCCGGCCCATCTCGCAAAAGGCGGAGTCTTGGCAATTTTCAAGAATTACATAACATTAGGCGTCCGGGTAACGATTACTATTCTCGCCGGGCCATTGTAACTTTTGCCTCACAATAAACCAGCACGTGACCAAGAATTTAAATGCATTTGTTTGTGAGCACCAAATCAATTTGGGGAACGCGCGTGATTCCAATTCTTCATTTCCTTTTTTGGCTTACGTAAGAGGAGAAAAGGATTTTGCTGTAAACAACCGGGTACTTTATTATACAATCTAAATTTCTGCTGCTGTAAAATATTCCTCTACAAGCAGCGTTTTACATTGACGTTTTAAGACAGGTAGGGCATATACAACAAGACTGCGGAATACCTTCACTTCCAAATAAAAACTTCCTGTATGGTTGTTGTGTTCCTGCGAATGAATGCGGTTACCTGTAAGCTTAGGAGCTTACTCAGATGTTGGTGTATTAGCAGCAGGAGTAGCAACATGCGAGCAATACTTCCGGTTAGTCGTAGGTTTGCATGCCTGCCGACGTGGTATAAAATAATGTTATTGTCACATTGATGTAAAAATGGCGAAAACAAGGGACAAATCCACCACACACCTCTAGTATAGCCAATCGACATCAGCTATCACTAGAATGAGATACGAGTAGATGTATATGGACCAAGTGATGTGGTAGGTACTTAGTGCCTGCGTACCTCGCAGAAAACAAAGAACTTGGCGCTAAAAAAAAGATAGCTTACGGGTACTTAGATACGTTTTACATTCTTAAAATTAGATCACATTGTATCTTATTTATTTATAGTTTTTTTTTTAGTTTTAATCTCTCTTTTTAATCTACCAGCACGACCATTCGCGAACAAGAAATGCCAAAAAAAACTTGCCAATATTGGTCTTTCATTTTCATTGTCAAAATATATCACAATAAATATATATGAGTGTACATATAGTGATATCAAGTGGTACAATTAAAGATATATTAATACATGTGCTGAATCATTTCTAAACATCTCTGTCAGTTAGATATTCATCGATTCTGTAATATGCCCTTCTTACACAGAGTATTTTTGATGTACCTTTTGAGCATATTGTCAGGCAAGGACAGAACTGTTTCAGGTAATTTATTATAGAATCGAATGCAATTTACAATAAAAGATCTACTAGTCTTAGCAAGACTTTTGCAAAATTTTGCAAATGACTATATTTTTACGAGCATACATTATGTTTTCATATATATACGGAGAGGTAACCGTGAGAATATTTATTTCTTTAAATAGTTTTCCAAGTGATTCCCTGGCGCCCATGTTATAAATAGAGCGGATGGCTCTCTTTTGTGATATAAAAATAGTTTCAATGTCAGCCGCTTTTCCCCATAACAGTATACCATACGACATAATACTATAAAAGTAGCTGAATTGACTAACAATTGTCTAATTCTCCTAACTGTATATGCGGCGCTGCTGAGCTTACTGGCAAGTTTTTTTTTTTATGTGGGGTCCTACTGCAATTTAGAGTCTATTGTTGTTCCAAGAAATGCAGTATCATTCATAAATTCTAGTACATTATTTTCAATGAGGACTTCTGTATTGGTAGAAGGCATATTAGGTAGACTAAATTTTATATATTTGGTTTTAGTTGAGTTTAATAAAATATTATTACATATAAACGAATGTCAATATTTTCGCACCGGCGAGTAACATTAAAAATTAAAGGCAAACAGTTATATTTTACCAGAAACTGCCGTGAACATCATTGTCCATTTGGTGGTTCTATCTATCTGCGAACAAATTACGCAGCACCATCCAGCACCAAAGTAAGCGAAGCTCCTGTCGTAGATACTAGACAACAGATAACGCTTATACAAGTAATGCTAATAATAATTGTAACGGAGAAATGAGAACTAAATGAGAATTGGTAGAATAAATATAATAGAATCAAACGAAATTTACAGGCAAAAACACAGTAAACCAAAAATACAATATTAAGTCAACTTGACAACTAAAAGAAACAAAACAATAATAAATACATTCTTTGTCCAGAAAAAACTTATCCATCTAAGGAGTAATAAGTAAATCAATAATTTCTGCTAATAGACACTTATAATAATACATAAAATACACCCAGACAAATATTCATATTCAAACACACTAATGCAGAATGTACTAAGCCTTGTGCGGGAATCAATTATTGCCTTGGTATTAAAGTAGCCAGTAAAAGTTTCACATCGGACTGTCTTGGCAATGGGAAGCTTATATTAAGTGCGATGACAATTTTTTTAGGAAAAGAAAATTTTAATGTACCAACATCCCGTCTGAGACCAAGTCACCCTAATCTGCAACTCGCCAACATAGGGTCTTTGAACTGAGAGACAGCGAGAGGACACAGCGTTATGTAATATGTGCCGAATTGGGAAATATGCCCTACAGAAGACTCCAACAACTAACAAATGTCTATAGAAATTTTGTAGTGCGGTGAATCAGTTATTCTGCCAGTAATCTCCATATTAGTTCAGCTTATTGGTAGGTTCAGCTTAGTACCCGGTCAGTTGCTGCGTTAACAGTGAGGGTAACATAGTGCGAGACTCACTCCCGCTTTGGCTTGTATCACTAGCCAAAGGTTGTGATAATCTTCACATTGGGATACTTGTTAGTGAATCAACTGAGTAAGATAAAACCTTCTAATTTAAAATTTAATTTCGCGATTGAAACGCAAATGTACGTAGAAATATCAAATAAACAGGATAAAATAATTGCATGCTTTCACACCAATTACTTGCCAGCGGAACCTTTCCCATTCATATATTTTAAGCCGATTACAGCGTTAATACTGTCACTTACGAAATTGAGAGCGTTTGAGCGAGTTCAAAGAGTGCTAATTAATTGATGGTGAAAAAGGCGAAATAGTTTCTGTAAAGGCTACTTCCACTGCTATATTTGATTCCATTTTTGCCTGTTATAATAGATTTGAGAACGAATATATATATATATATATATATATATATATTAATGTCGGGAGCATACAAGTATACAGCCCACCTGATGTGAAGCTGTTATCGTAGCCTATGAACGCTTGCATACATTTAGTATCACTCGTGCGGTACCACCTCTACTGCTAACACAGCATTTCCTTGGGAGCTTTCTGGTGACATCACTAACATGCAGGAATACAACAACAATGTTGTTATTTGGCTGCGGTTTCCTGTGATGTGGAGTTGCTTACCCAGACGGTCTGATTTGTTTGTTTTTTTTTTTATACCACTGTGGAAAACAAGCGTACGGCCTGTCTGATAGTAAGCAGTTACCATAGCCTATGGGCATTTGCAACACCAGGTGTGTCACTCTTGCGTTGCCGACACTGTAAGAACCTCTTCACGCCTTTCTTAAAGAACCTCATACTGTAGTCCCTTGGGAAAACCTCGGCAGGGAGCTCAGTCCACAACTTAATAGTTCTCCGAAGGAAACTTCTCGTGAACCGCACAGTGCGCGACCATTGCGGTACCAGTGTATGAGGATGAGCTCCCAGTCGTTGGCGTGCTGTGCGATTGTAAAACGATTTAATGCGCCCTGCCTGTCTTAAAAATATCAAAATCAAGACAAATAGACGTGGTCATGCACACAAATATTTGTCCTGTGTGGGAATCGAATCCACGAGCGTTGATGTCAAAGTAACGTAACAGCGCGTTTTACCACAGCGCCACCGAGCTCATCAAAATATTAACTTAATAGATTCACACGTTGTTACGCGAAATCAAATTAACAGGCAATTCGTTGTAAACTACTTTGAGTATTTCTGCCACCAATTAGTTCATGAAACTAGCCGGTGCCCACCCACTACCGTTAGAAGAAACATGCCATGACTGCTCCTGTTATTTCCATCTCGATTGCTAGGATCGTCTCGGCATCACAGGCAATCGTAGAGACGAACACAGAAGGCAAGAAGGAAGGTGCCCGTGTTAGTTCGCTGTAGTTTAGATCAAATTGCATGCCATGATATTTATATTATATATTTTGTGATTTGGAAGTAAACGAAAAAAATGGTCATAAGATTCCTTATGTTGAGTTTTCCGTATCTTTCTATTAGCTAGTTAAGCTTCTTTATCAGATTTTTAACTGATTTTCAAGAGTAGTCATTTACACGAATATGTTTTTTTGTGTTGCATTTTATGTTATCTTAAATTTCATTTTCAATTGTGTAATGTATTTTTTTTTAATTGTACGGTTCTGGCACTCGATTGGTTTCATATACTTGAGATGAAGTGCCTTTACTGAAGTTAGCTTTAAGATCAGTTACTGTTTTGATATTTTTTAATTATGAATATTTATTCTGTTTTGTTGAAAGGTTGTTTTGTTTTGTTGTTTTGTTGTTTGATTAAGCTCATGTAAGTTTTAAGTTATGATTATATTATACACTGCTGACATTTGAAATTTTGATACAACTGCGAAACTTCCTTGGCAGCTGGGAATAGACAGCTGCCAAGTAAGTTTTACAGCTATGTGTATACAGTAGAAGGACGAAGAACGAGCTCGGTGGGTCAGTCGTGAATGACGCGACTTTGACACCAACGCTCCTGGGTTAAATTGTCACACAGGACAAACATTTTTTGTGCATTAAGGCGACACCTCGATCGTGAAGCTTTAAAATGGCTCCGCCCAATCACCCCGCGCCCCTCAAGTGACACTCTACGCTCGATTTGAAAAATTTGAAATTAGCGCCTAATAGGTAACCTGGGGTCAACGTATAGTCAATGCAAACGAACAGAAAAGCTACGGAGTCGCGTCACACCTAAAAAAAATTATAATATCAATATTTAATAAAAAATATTGATTTAATTATTGTTTAGCTTTATACATACTGAACCAAACATATTTATTTAAGCTAGACGGAAAACAATAGTAATAATAGTAATAAAAAACTACAGAAACGTATTCACTTTTAGAAGTTTATTGAAAGAGAAATCAATGACATCGTTTTATGTTTATATCTCTACAAGTTAACATGTCTCGGTATCTATGTTGTTCTTACTTAGGTCTCGTTCAGTGGCGCCCTCATTGAATAAAAAATCATATCATAGCATAGAAGATAAACATTATGAAATCCTATGTTGCATTTATTACGAAGATAGTAAAGTATTTTTACGTTATTAAACCAACACTCAAAATATTCCACTATCGTTGTTATAAGCAAAAGTGCTAAAAGAGGCCGTTTTTGGCAATTATGCCTATAACAACGAAAGCAAAACATTTCAATTGTTGGTTTAATGACGTAAAAGTACGTTATTGTATTTGTAACACACGCAACACAGGACTTTATAATGTTTATCTTCCACGCTATGATACGATATTTTATTCCTTGAGGCGCCACTGGATGGCATGTATCCCCCTTAAGAAGAATGAAACACCAGCTACATAATACAACATTGTTTATCGAGAGGCTAAAGCGGGCCATTTGTTGATTCGGGCACATATGTTCGAGTGTCATAATGGCTGATAGCGCCGAGTAAACACAGGATTTTTTTATTTCGAATAAATAAGAGAAATAAAATTATCAGATTGAATTAGAGAAAGTATTCCCGCTATTACTACTAGTTTTTATATAATTTTCGCAACACATTAACATAATGTGACCTCCAGGATTTTTTTTCTTTACAAAGAAGTTAAGGGCTATAACTTATAACACACACTTTAGCCCCTCTACGTTATACCTTTAATGCTATTTTTTTAGAGCACGAAGAGTAAACATTTTATTACAAGCTTTTAGCAACTTTTAGTGCATAAAATGGTATACGGCATCTACACAACTTTCACGCGTCATACCTAACATCGACGAATATATCATTCAGGTATCTACTGAAAGATTGCGTACCTAAATGATAAAGAAATTGTATATTTTGATCATTAAATGTAAATTTAAACTTTACCAAAAATTTATCAAGCACTTGGAATCCAATCAGCGAAATGTGAAAAAAACACAACCAATATTTTAGGGTATCCTTCGAAAGAATAAATTATAATGATTAATTTCATCTAATGATATAGATTTATAAATTTATGGAAAATATTTAGATTTAACATTCAATTATCACTAAGATTTTAAAAATTGCTGTTTTTGACCCTAACCGTTATGTAGCTAAATAAATTGATAAAATTATAATTTATAAAATTATTTTTTATTCCTTGAGCCTCTTTAATAAGCACAAATCTTGATTTGGTGCCTTCACCACCAGACTACATTCAAGCTATTTCACGTAATATATATAACCGCTATGAATAAACAAACGTCTTGAAGTACTCGTTTATCCTTGGCGCTAATTTTGGATTGGGATTGCAACAATCATATTTTTAAAGAGTAAATAGCTCTAGCCATCCACCTTGCTTGATGCATCGCCAGGATCCAGGAGGTCTGATTTTAATTTTTTTCTCATTATTTCCTCCTAGGAATATAATGGATAGTTCAATTACTTCCCGATAATCGTCACGTACAATGTTTTTTTGTAATTTTTGATTATAAAATATCAACAATTCTTTTATTATTGTATTACCAAAATGTTGTGTGACAATATCGGTGTACGATTGAATAGCAGCAGGATTAATAGTTTTCCAGTCGTCTCTAAATTTTTTGAACATTGGGATATCAGGGCTGCTTGTGACTTGGTGGATTTTTGATTCGATTTGACACAGCTTTACCTTGATCCTGGCCGGAAGAGCTCTCTTGTTTGGGTACAGCCAGAAGTTGTTCATTTTCTCTAAATGAAATTAAAATTGGCAGGCGTTCTTCTTTAGGGCTTCTCACGTCCAGACCAGGTAACAATTTCCCATTCCAGTAAACGGTCACCATTTTAGACATATTATTTTGAAAATCTGATTTTATAGATTCCGCTCTATCTTTTCTACTCTGAGTGCTAATGCGTTGATAGACGATTTGTTTATCGGTAAATCATCACAGCTAAAATCTAGTGCTTCTACTACAACCCGGTGTATATAGACAAAATCCCTTATGCTTAATTGAGATCTATCTAAATCTACAACTAACATAGGCGTGATAAAGTCTTCCTTCCTCGTAACACATTTGGTCATGTCTTTTTTTCTCTTCTTTTAATTTTCTCTGTTTGGTCCTTTCTTCTTTTTCGGCTAACTTTTTTTTGTGCGCCTGCTAAACATCCTGAATTATTTATATAAATATTTTGTCTTCTTCTATTGTAATCCGTTGTAAAGTATCAGCGTGTGCTATATCGAATAAACTATCAAAATTATTTTGAAAGTCCTCACGGCGCTTGTAAACATCTTGTATTTTTTTGGAAATTTTTTGCAACTACCTCCTGGTGAAGATTCACAAGTTATTTTACACAGTTAGGTATATCTCTGGTAGGGATCCTAGCTTTTTCCCTAAATATAATACACTCTCGAATGACTAGGTATGCGCTTTCACTAACAGTCAATTTAACTTCGCGAATTTTATAAAAAAGTACAGGAAGAACATGACGGTTAGACTGTAATTTTGCGCCTATTATTTGATAATTTACGTCTCCAACTAAGAAAATACTTGATTTATTGCTTCTCAATTCCAGTGCCATCTTATAAAAGTTAAAACATTACGTATTAATCACGAGAATAACTGACATTCAAAATTAATAGACGGTTAGGTAATTATGACGAAGTTAACGATGCTCTCACTAAAGTTATTCTTTGGTTTAGTGTTAATAATCTGCTTTTAAATGATAAAAAGACTAAAGTAATTAAGTTCTCAACACCTAATGTAAGACAGGTGGCTACCAATGTACATGTTAATGGAACTAATTTAGCCTCTGTGGAGACAACTGTGTTCTTGGGTATAACAATTGACTCCAGACTACAAAGGGGCCCACAAATTGAAAAATTATCAGGAAAACTAAGTTCTGCAGCTTATGCAGTGAAAACTATTATACGGCTCACTGATATTGATACGGCTAGAATAGTTTATTTCAGCTACTTTCATAGCATTATGTCATATGGAATTCTTCTTTGGGGTAACTCCGCGGATATTAACACCATCTTTTTATTGCAAAAGAGAGCCATAAGAGCTATCTACAAACTTGGTCCCCGGGAGAGCCTTAGAGAAAAATTCAAAGAAATAAATATTTTAACAGTCGCATCGCAATATATCTATGAAAATCTTTTGTATGTCCATAAAAACATAGACTCATTTTGTAAAAAGAGTGATACTCATAGCATAAATACTAGATATAAGCATAATCTTGTGTTATATGCAAGCCGTCTCCACAAAACAAGTAATTATTTTATGGGGCAATGTATACGGTTCTATAACAAACTTCCCAGCAATTAAGAGATTTGTCAATAAACAAATTTAAAACTACTATTAAAGCCAAATTGTGTAGCAGGGCATATTATAAAGTATCTGACTATATTAATGATAAAAATGCCTGGGAGTGAGTCGATCCAATTATAATGTAATTAACAAAATATGTAAATTTGTTTGGATACCAAAAGAGGGATGCCTGAGTTTTTTGGCAGTATTTTTATCAGTGCTCACCTAGTCATAAACTGCACGGTAGGGAAAAAAATTGTGACGATTCCAAACAAATGTAGCCATTTTTACGGAATAAAAAGATTTTGACTTTGAATTTGAACAAATGAATACCGCGAGTACGTGCGGCACTGCCGCGCAACTTGTATGAACATGTTTCGATGTAATTCGGCACGGATTATCGTAATCCAAATAAGTTAAAAATTAATTTCCGAGTGTTTTAAAAGCAAATGAACAAAACTAAGACCTATGCGTTAGAAAATAAAAACTTTGAAAAATAAGGGACACCCTAATATACATATATACAAATAGATTTTATAATCTATTCATATTTAAAAAAAACATGTGACAAATGATTTTCTTGCTGTTTCATAACTTTAACTTCAGTATAATGACATTTATTGTATTTTACTTATGTATACTCTGTGTTTTGTATTGTTCTACGTTTCCTTGTTATTTATTAAACTCTCAAGAAGAAAGAACCAGGACCATCTCTGATGTTGCAAAATAAATCTAATCCGTACAATAGTTCAATACTAACCACAATGTATAGAATAGATGATTTTTTTGTGTTTTCAGTGTTGGTTCATAGTAAATATTATTTGTTTTCACGAGTACCATGGGTATAAGTATACTATCTATCTATATCTTCACGCTAAATCCCTCGTGAGCGCCACATGACTCGGTACTTACACACCTCGCTCGCTTCTTTAACATGAAACATACCGAGTTTTTTTCTAAAAACTATCAAAATATACTATTTTACTAGTAATTATTTTAATACAAAAAAAAAAAAAAACCTTCACTGGTTTTCTATCTTCTGATTGGATAAATTTCCAACGTAAACTAACCTTCACCTACGTACAATGTCTAAGTCGGAGTTCGGTGAGCTTATAATGGTTACTATGAGTTTGTCGTCCCGTATGACACTTACGTTAAAGTAGCATATAAATCGAGTAGTGATTCTTCTAGTGGAATATGTTTATTTAGTAAGTTTCTCCTACAAAACAGCAATAATATTCTATTTTATAAGTTTCTATTTTAATACACAGAAATAAAGAGTCTCCACTGGTTGCTATGTGCTGAGAGCGCGAACCTTATTGGTATAAATTTCCAACGTAACCTGACCTCCACCGACGTACAACTTCTAAGTCGGAGTTCGGTCAGATTATAATGGACATAATAGGAGTTTGACGTCCTATATAGGTACGCGGTCAGCCTGTGGATAATGTATACCAATTATCAAATGTTACTGTTTATTCCTGCAAAAAATAACTCTTATTTAATGCAGTTTTATATAGAGTTATTAAGTAAGCAAAATTAAAAAAAAGCTTGAAGGGGAATTAAATAGCTTGGGCCAACCATACCTAGGAACTGTTCTAAAAACTAGAAATATGTCTACACAATGTTATTATAATATGTTTAATGAATATAATAATTAAAAAAAATAAATACCTTGTCTTGTTCGCCTCCGCCATTCTATGAACATTTTCTTTGTATTTTTATTCTATATATTTTCTTTTTAGTGTTCCCCATTATTACAACAGTATAATAAATATATATAAACCTATAATATTACTTACTACTTATATCTAATAATAATACACTTACGCTCGAAGCGGGCTGCAGCCGGACTGGCTGGATGTAGTTAGTCAACGCGTTTATAATCCTCATAACCGCACAATAAGGTCGAAAACACGTAGCACCCAAGACGAATGTGATCGCTTAGAAATTGTCAGAAACTTAAAATATTTTTAAAAAATTTCATGTTTCACTTATCAAAATATGCAGCAACCATATTATAAACATAGATATTACTAATAGATTTAAGTAATTTTGAAGCGTATAAACAGAACAACTTCGTTGTAATTTCAAAAATAATGAATTTCAGGAGGTGTTTTCGAAAGTAATTATTATCGAATCAATTTTACACAATCGCGTATTTGAGCAAGCAAATTCAAGATAAAGAAATGAAGTTATTTATATTAAAATCTTAGATCCGTCAGTTTAGTCATTAGCCATACTATTCGATGAAAGTTGGTCTAATTTTTCGATGTGTCGCCTTAACGTGTCTGTTTGTTTTGGTTTGGAGAGGTAGGGTCCATCAAATCAGCCTGTCTGGGGAAGTACCTCCACCACACAGAAAACCGCAGCCAAATAACAACTACCTAGAGGGTTGTTGTGTTCTTACGTATGAGTGAGGCCACTAGTAAGCTCCTAAGGAGTTGCTGTGTAAGCGCCAGAGGAGGCATCGCGCGAGTAATACTTTATATATTACAAGTGTTAATAGGCTACGGTAAATGCTTTACATCAGGTGAGCCGCATGCTTATATGTCTACCGACGTTGTATAAAAAAAAATGATATTTTTTTAGTTTTTGGCTATAAGGTTATTTTGCCTAGGAATGTAATATTTCCTCTCTCTCTCTCTCTCTCCAGATCTCATATTTAAACCCATGTTATAAAAAAGTGCTTGCCAAGCTTATAGGTTTATTTTACCATCGATATCCCCTGCGTCCGGGTCATGGAGTTTCATTAATATTTTAAAGGGGCCTCTACGTGTTGGATCCTTATCGCCGTGCATGTGTATTAAACGATCGGATCGAATAACGGATTGATACCCGTTATTTTAGAGAGACAAACATAATGAATAAGTAATTCCTGTCAAATTGAACAGCGCCACATAGTTCGAAACTAAAGAAATATAATTGTGTGAACATAATAAACAATACTTGACTGCAAATGGGAATTAAATTATTATATTCATATAATGATTTACATCAAACTAATATTATAAAGGGAAAAGATTTGTTTTTTGTCTGTTTATTTGTAATTGACAAACTCAAAAGATACTTACCCATTTTATAAAATTCTTTCACGTGTACAAAGCTATATTATCAGCAAGTAACATAGGTTATATTTTATATTCAATAAATAAGACAACCCTACAAAATTGCTATAATGTGACTTGAGGTATCAAAAATTTTCCTACGATCTGTCTATCTATAAATTCACGCCAAATCCCTTGCGGTATAGGTAGAAAGAACCAAGCGCCACGTGACACGATCCACGAATACTATTGATGATACATAAAATAATGTAATATATATTTATATATATATATATATATATATAATTCTACTGTACGTGTGTATGTGACTGAACTCCTAACCGATTTTGATGAAATTTTTTGTGTGTGTTCGAGGGGATTCGAGAATGGTTTAGATTCACAATTGGACCCGGTAGGTGGCGCTGCGATCGGATTACAGGTCTTATTGTTTTTATTTTCGGGCAGAGCAACGTTTGTCGGGTTCGCTAGTATTCTTATAGTATTTCATTATCCACAAAATAGTCCACGAGGCCATATGTCTAACTACACACATCAAAATTGTCTAGGGATCAACATATATTTTTGCAATAACTTTTCTCCTGATTGATATTAATTAAAATTTTCTTTAAGGATTCATCAAATAAAGTGTTTTCGTTTGTCGACAGTAACGATAAACCAAGTCACCTTTGCATTAATAAAGAAATTTGCCATTTTCATAATAAAGGGATTTTTGACATTTGAACCACTAACATTAAAGTTCGAAAAAAAGACTGAAATAACAGTTTTCTTTAAAATTTTATTGGGTAACTTAAACAATTAATAATCCGTGTTTCTACCGCGAACACTAACAACACAAGAACATCGGTTTGGCATACTCAAAATGAGTTCATCCAAATCACGCTGTGGAATGGCCGCCCATGTTCGTTGCAACAACAAAAAAAGGTCTTGCGACTGGATACCCTCCATATTCGGCAGAGCTCTTCTCTGTAGCATATCCCATGCATGCTCAATCGGGTTCAAGTCTGGCGACTGAGCAGGCCAGAGCATGACATTGATGTTAGCTGCGGCGAGAGTCTGTCTTACAACTCTTGCGGTGTGCGGTCGTGCATTATCATGCATTAACTGAAATAAGGGACCGATTTGCACTTGTAGAGGAACGATGACGTCTGATACAATCGTCTCAGCATAAATTTGAGCGTTGAGGTTGCCTCTGATCCAAATCAACTCAGTTCTTCCGCCGATCCAAATACCCGCCCATACCATGATGGTTCCACCACTATAAGGATGGACTTCCTGGCAGGATTTTAATCGCTGTTGGCGTCCAGGGGTTCTCCAGTGTCGTATACGTCTTGTATCCGGTCTCATACCAAAACGAGACTCATCAGAAAAGCACACGAAACGCCATTGTTCTTCTGCCCAATTTCTGTGTTCAAGAGCCCATTGATATCGAATCCTACGATTGTGCATTGCTATAGATGGTACCCTTAGCGGTCTTCGGGAATGAAGGTTCACTTCATGCAAGCGGTTTCTGACTGTTTGGTCGCTAATTAAGTTCCCTGAAGAGTGATGAAGCGTCACGGCTCACATCATGGCGGTTATTGTTGGAGCTCTTCGAGTTGTGATTTGAATGTATCGGTCTTGTCTCCGTGTGGTGCAGCGATACCGTCCTCCATGGCGCTCAGCCACGGTACCAGTGCTTCGGTAACGTGTCCAAAGTCGACTGATAACACTCTGACTTGTATTCAGAGCTAAAGCCACAGTACGTTGCCGGGAACCAGCTTCTATCATTCCCACGGCTCTGAGCATTTCTTCCCTGCTTAAATGACGTCGCCGCTCCATAATAACGTTGGTTTTAATCAGTAGTAGGGAAACAGTAGCACTAATAATGTCTTCAATGCGTTGTATGTTTTTATAGGGAAAATATTGACAGCTGATTTTCATCTCTTACTCGAATTTGATTGACAGTTCCTGTTTCAAATTATGAAATGCACCAAAAAGGATCCATATAAATTTATAAAATCATAAATTTATTACAAAGCCACATCTCAATCTCAAGAAATCCGCATAAAAATGCTTGATCCCTAGACACTTTTGATGTGTGTATTATAGTTAAGTCAATAATCGTTTTTTGTTCAAATTAGTAAATCAAAACACGGGTAGAATCTTTATTTTTATACAACTAGATTGGCAAACAAGCATGCGGCCAGCATTAGATGGTAAGCGGTTACCGAAGCCTATTGTCGCTCGCAGCATCACGAGAATGTTACTCGCGCGCTGCCAATCTTGTGACCAAAGGCTGTTTCGTCACAGTAGCCAGTAATTTCTCTGCCATATCTCGCCCTTCAAACCGGAACACAGCTATAAAAATATACCTGCGGTAGAAATAGGTGAGACAGAGGTATCCACGCAGAGGACTTTTATACAAAGTCTTCCTCTGAATAAAATCTCTCAATCTCAATCTCCTCTCAATCTAAAGATACTAATTTATCTTATTTTCTATCTGCCCGTGTGAAGCCGAGGCAAGTCACTAGTATTCAATATAAAAGTACCACAATATTATTATGATATTAATATTACCTTTATAAGATACAATATCATATACATGTAATAAAAAATGAATATGGTGAAAATTCAATTTCATACGAGCAACAAATTACATCTTCCCATTTTCACAAAAATAACTCATTTGCCGTACTGTGAGTCAGACAGGATTCATTGTTAATGCCTCCTCGCATTATTAAACCAGGGGCAATTGAGATTAACGTGTGCCCTTTAATTGGAAAAGTTGTATACCACTGGACAACGGTAAATAAAAACAAATGGATATGTTTTTTTCTTATTACGCCTCTGCTTGGACAGGCGTATAGAAAAGTGGAATTAATACTTTCTACGATAGGCTTCCTCTTTTCCTTCATAAGTACTGAAGTTTCCATAAAATAACATTAGAATCATTACAGTGGTATTTATCTGACTATTACTAGCTCTCAGAGCTAAATATCGGGCTTGAGGCTGACACTCTAATGTGGCAGAGAGGAGTAGTGAGGGGATGTCTTTTCATACATTTAAAGTGTTAATAAATCCAAAATTAAATTTCACTACTTGATAGTTAAAGAATCAAAGAATCCATTACATTGAGTGAGGACTGTGACGAATCGTGCGAGGCGATGGATGGGTTGAAGCGCCGCCATTTTGAGATCAACATAATATACATTTTTTTAAGTATAATTTACTTCTGTTTATCCGTTACGAAGACGTATTCACGTAAAACCGTTTTTTTATATTTACTCACATATCATCTTAGCTTAAAGATGATATGTGAGTCTCACTCTATAAGTATGGAACATGATGAGACACGAAAAATACAGATTCACGACGACGAGATGTTTCATATATTTAGAGCGAGACAGCATGTTATCTTACAACATATTATAGCTACGTCTGTGAATGGCATAAACTAGAGATATAGGTATGCATTGTGTGTCAGGCCGATTGTGAGAATTCCAAAAAAGAGGCTAATAAACAGCATTTTCTTTCGGCACCAGGCTAATGGGTAGTGAACGTAAGTCCTCTATCGGCCATGTTCTACATATAACTAGTCTGGCCTGGTGTTACAAAGAAACTCTTCTTTTTTTCAACTGTTTATTTATTTTGAATTTGGAACGCGTTTATTATGTTAAAAGCTTCTTTCGATTTCCCGCTGTTTTACATATTTTTTTCTATGTTTATTATCAAATTACAATATGAAACAGGGTGTTAAAGAAAATAGAATTGCAGTGATTGCCATGCACAAATTGGGTATAGAGCCTTCCGTCATATTCAAGACTCTTCAAAAGCTGAGTATCAGCCGGATGTTCGTACATCGTACTAACAACAGAGATACCAACACTTCCTCTTTCGAAAACCATAAAAGATCCGGGCTACTGCGTGCTGTTAGAACTACAAAGGCTGTTAATACTGTTAAAGCCAGAACTCGTCAAATCCCACTAGGAAACAAAAATCTTATCGCGAGAAATTAAGATTCCCGCTAGGATTCTGTCGCGTATAATAAAACAAGGCCTAAAGCTCGGCGCTTATCGTCGTTATACAAGACATACCCTAAATCAATCCTTACCGTTGAAGAGAGTGGATCGATCAGAACGCCTTCTGTCCCGATACGCAGGTGAAAGGCACAGAAATATCCTCTTTACTGATGAAATCATTTTCACGATTGAAGAACGCTACAACAAACAACATGACAAAGTGTACGCACATAGTTCTAAAGGAGCCGTCCAAGTGGTCGGAAAGTTACAACATGGTCATCATCCTGCGTCTGTAATGGTTTAGTGGGGGCTGTTTATCAAGGAGTCACAAAGCTTCATTTTTGTGAAAAAGGAGTGAAGACTTTAGCCAATGTGTATCAAGAGGCTGTCTTGAATTGTATTGCGAAAACCTCTCAGCAATACAGTCTTTAAAAATGTATCGTGAAATTTTCAGCAGGGCTCTGCACCTAGTACAGGCGGCTGTACTCCAGCATCTGTCGGAGTATGGCCACGTACGGTGCCCCCATATGGGCGGACGCTCTCTGCGCTCGAAACAGGGCTCAGCTGCGCAGAGCGCAGCGGGTCATAGCGCAGAGGGCGATAAGGGGGTACCGGACGGTAGCGTGGACGGCCGCGACCGCCCTTGCTGGCGACCCGCCCTGGGAGTTGGAGCGGAGGTGCTCGCCGAAGTGCATAGCTTCGTCGCTAGTAGGAGGGCACTCGGCGAGCGCCCCACGTTGGAGGAAGTGGGGCGGTGTCGCCAGCGAGGGCATTCAGAGATGATGCGGAGGTGGGGGGAGGACCTGGCGCAGCCGCAGTATGGAGTCCGCGTTGCGGATGCGCTGCGCCCGGTCCTGGAGACGTGGATGCGCCGCAGGCGCAAACCCTTCACCTTCCGTATGGTGCACGTGCTCACTGGGCATGGGTGCTTCGGTGAGTACCTGCACCGGGTCGCGAGGCGGGAGGAACAGCCGGGCTGCCACGATTGTGGCGCGGCCGAGGACACTGCCCAACACACGCTGGAACAGTGTCCCAGATGGTCTCGGCAGCACCATGATCTGGTGTCCGCGCTTGGAAGCGCGGACCTCTCGCTCCCGAGCGTGGTCCGCTCCATGCTCGGGAGTGACAGTGTCTGGCAGGCGATGGCCTCCTTCTGTGAGATGGTCATGTCCCAGAAGGAGGCCTCGGAGCGGGACAGGGGGGATGATCCCGAGGCTGTCCCGCTCCGGAGACGGCGGACGGGAGTGCGGCGTAGGCGCTACGCGCACTTATTGCCGCCTCCCTAACTTGTGGGACTAGGGGTCAGGATGGGAATCTGGCCCCATAATGGTCCTGCCGCCGGAGGGGCTGTCCCAATTTGCCGGGACGGCCCCTAGATTGAAGAAGTCCGGCCCCTTCTGAGGGGCTGGCCAGTCGCAGTGGTGTCCTGTTGCTGACAGATCCGGGGCACCACACCAACGCGGCCGATGGCATTTCGCGGGGTCGTTTAGTGGGTATACCGTCGGACAGCCAGTCCCACACTACCACCGGAGGCCACCCAGGCACCGGTGGTGTGCGTAATGCATTTTTCCCCGCGAAACAAAAAAAAAAAAAAAAGAAAAGGGCTCTGCACCTAGTTACAAGGCACGAACTACCCAAGCCTTGTTCGAAATCAACGTTCTGGACTTTATAAGAGCTGAAGATTGGCCCTAGTCTAGCCCAGATCTGAACCCTTGAGACTACAAATAACAGTCAGTTTTAGTGGACACGGGCTGCTCGAAACGAAGAAACCTCTGAAGCAAGCAGTGGCAATATTTCCCATGGAAACAGTGCGTAAATCCATAAATTCGTGGCCAGACAGATTAAAGGCCAAAGCCAAAGGTGGCTATTTCGAATAGAATCAATTTTTTAATTTTTGCTGACACTTCCATAAATACACACATCAAAAGTGTCTAGGGATCAACATATATTTTTGCAATAACTTTTCTCCTGATTGATATTAATTAAAATTTTCTTTAAGGATTCATCAAATAAAGTGTTTTCGTTTGTCTAAAGTAACGATAAACCAAGTCACCTTTGCATTAATAAAGAAATTTGCCATTTTCATAATAAAGGGATTTTTGACATTTGAACCACTAACATTAAAGTTCGAAAAAAAGACTGAAATAACAGTTTTCTTTAAAATTTTATTGGGTAACTTAAACAATTAATAATCCGTGTTTCTACCGCGAACACTAACAACACAAGAACATCGGTTGGCATACTCAAAATGAGTTCATCCAAATCACGCTGTGGAATGGCCGCCCATGTTCGTTGCAACAACAAAAAAAGGTCTTCTTGCGACTGGATACCCTCCATATTCGGCAGAGCTCTTCTCTGTAGCATATCCCATGCATGCTCAATCGGGTTCAAGTCTGGCGACTGAGCAGGCCAGGGCATGACCTTGATGTTAGCTGCGGCGAGAGTCTGTCTTACAACTCTTGCGGTGTGCGGTCGTGCATTATCATGCATTAACTGAAATAAGGGACCGATTTGCACTTGTAGAGGAACGATGACGTCTGATACAATCGTCTCAGCATAAATTTGAGCGTTGAGGTTGCCTCTGATCCAAATCAACTCAGTTCTTCCGCCGATCCAAATACCCGCCCATACCATGATGGTTCCACCACTATAAGGATGGACTTCCTGGCAGAATTTTAATCGCTGTTGGCGTCCAGGGGTTCTCCAGTGTCGTATACGTCTTGTATCCGGTCTCATACCAAAACGAGACTCATCAGAAAAGCACACGAAACGCCATTGTTCTTCTGCCCAATTTCTGTGTTCAAGAGCCCATTGATATCGAATCCTACGATTGTGCATTGCTATAGGTGGTACCCTTAGCGGTCTTCGGGAATGAAGGTTCACTTCATGCAAGCGGTTTCTGACTGTTTGGTCGCTAATTAAGTTCCCTGAAGAGTGATGAAGCGTCACGGCTAACATCATGGCCGTTATTGTTGGAGCTCTTCGAGTTGTGATTTGAAAGTATCGGTCTTGTCTCCGTGTGGTGCAGCAATACTGTCCTTCATGGCGCTCAGCCACGGTACCAGTGCTTCGGTAACGTGTCCAAAGTCGACTGATAATACTCTGACTTGTATTCAGAGCTAAAGCCACAGTACGTTGCCGGGAACCAGCTTCTATCATTCCCACGTGTTGTTAGTGTTCGCGGTAGAAACACGGATTATTAATTGTTTAAGTTACCCAATAAAATTTTAAAGAAAACTGTTATTTCAGTCTTTTTTTCGAACTTTAATGTTAGTGGTTCAAATGTCAAAAATCCCTTTATTATGAAAATGGCAAATTTCTTTATTAATGCAAAGGTAACTTGGTTTATCGTTACTGTAGACAAACGAAAACACTTTATTTGATGAATCCTTAAAGAAAATTTTAATTAATATCAATCAGGAGAAAAGTTATTGCAAAAATATATGTTGATCCCTAGACACTTTTGATGTGTGTATGTACCTATAAGTTTTATTAAGATTTGATATTATAAAGATAAATGCATATTTATTTGTAACTGAGCTTTTGCCCGGACTAGATATATTTGCGAAGGAAGATATAATAATGTAAGGCGAAAAAAAAAATGGTGGCCCTCATGGGACGCCTGGCAGATGTGAGACATCTTAGTGAATATTCTAACGAGAATGTTTTTGCTTGTATGAACGTTGGGGATGTAAATAAGATTTTTGTACATTAATCAAATAAACGAAGTTATGTTGCTTAATTTAGCACCTTTTTGTTAAAAAAAAAGTATTATTCCACTCGGTATTCTAGGAACCGTGAAGTTCAAATACGAAAGTAACTGATTCGAGTCTATAAAACTTTCAGGTACCCATCTATTTTTTTAAATACTAAAGAGAAATAAGGCGTGTTATCACGAGCATGGCGCGTCTTCTAGTTAGATCCTTCTATTGCATGATGCGTAGCTCCCTTATAATGGCCGATGTGTGGAGCTTGACCTTTGTCAGCAGTAGGTAGTTTATGTCGAAAACACCTATCTACTGAATAGAGTAACGATGTTATTATATCATACGAATCAGTTGTTTTTTTTATATGTCTGATGGTAAACTAGCATATGGCCCGTCTGTAATCTACGAATGCTTGTAACGTAAAAAGTGTCGGTCGCGCTTGGCTCACGCTGCATGTCATATCTCAGGAGTTTTCTGATGAACTTACTATCCAACCAAGCCGAGCCAAGCACGAGCGACATTTTTCGTGTTTCAAGCATTCAAAGGCTATAATAAGTACTGCACATCAGGCGCGCCATATGATTGTTTGCCAATCGACATGTAAAAAATCCCACTGATTCGTATTTTATACCATTGTTACTCGTCACTGGCAAAATCATAACCTAAAAACAAATTGTCCAGAGCAAGTACTTCCCCAATTGGACTATCGCTGTGCCCTACTTACATGTCTCAATCGCTTCGTTTGCCAACCACATGTAGATGAGGCTGGTTTTGCCTCTTCATGATGGTGAATTGGTGTGCCACTTACACAGTTAATTTAAAGTCTGAAAGTAGTACAAGAAAAAAAACATATTGTCATTTTATTTATTTAAATTAGTATATTTCATTTAGAAATGAGTCTGGCCCCCCAATCGTACCGTCAGCTTAAGTAGGTACCATAATATGGTAATATATATATGGTCATAATATGTGAGCAATAGCCAACTGTACGGTTACCAACTAGACAACTGAAATAGTTGCCAGTTTTAGAAAATAACAATAGCAGGGTCGTCCGAGACATTTCAAATATTGGAAAAAGCCTTTCGTTACTATCGCCAGTTCTTAATTTGACAATAAGTATGCTTAAAGTTACACTTGCCTATGAAACTTCTAGGTACAATGTTGGTATATGAGACAAAAGTTATTCAAACTGCTCAGCATTCATACCCAGCCAGTATTAGCAAAGATGTGATTCCATCTCATGAATCTTGAAAAAATCTATTTGTTGAATAGATGTAGATGTATTTCTCATCAGTCTTTTCATGTCATCCATTTGGAACCCCGTAAAATAAGGTACACTTTCTACTACATTCCAATCATTATTGAAATCGACATATTCTTGCTCGAAGAGATGATCTTCTTATGGGGCTTGAAATAAGTTTTAATTGAAGCTCGCCGTAAGATGTTGCCAATTTTCTTACGGCAAGCTTCAAATATTACTTATTTCAAGCCCCATAAGAAGATTAGTCAATTTCTAAGATCTATTAAGTGTAATATCCCCTTACAAGATGCAGGAGTATACAAATAAGACTGCGAATATGGTTTATCATACATAGGGCAAACCGTCGTTAGTTCGTAGCATGTTATTCTAACGACTAACATCTACAGCGCCTGAGGATGCCATGTGGAGAGGCGAAACACGTGTCGCAGAGACGACCGGAGCAGCCAGGGCAACAACGGTGGCGGGTGCATGCGGTTCACATTTCAGATGGCGAACACTCGCAGAGACTACCGGAGCAGCCATGGCAGCGGCGGCATGCATCTACTAACGGTAGTGGATGGGTGCCGGCCGGCAGTAGTTCGCATGAACTAATCGGGAGCGGAAGCACATAAAGTAGTTTGGATCAAATTGCTTGTAAATTTGACTTTCGCAAAGTAACGCCTGAGTCTATTAACTATTTGATTGATAGGCAACAGGCGAATGCTGACGCCATATTACAATTCCGGCATTTGGTCAGTGCCTGTCAAACACACGGAGAGAGAATCGATAGGAGCCATGGAAACTGTAAATATTCTCAGGACATTAATTGTGCAATCCGTCAGGAACATAACTGGAAAACTCTAGGACTGGACGGATTGCTCAACTTTTGGATTAAATGGTCCCGTCATTCACATACACTTTTGGCATCAAAATTCCAAGAAGCCCTCAACGTTGGATCTCTACCTACTTTCATGACCACCGGTATTACCTTCCTGCTCTATAAAGATGGTAGTACCACGGAAGTAAAGAACTACCGACTTATCACATATTTGCCAACGATGTACAAACTTATATCCCATTCTAACAACTAAAATTACTAATCACATTGATACACATAATATTTTGGCCATTGCTCAGAACGGATGTAGGGCTGGGTTCCGTGGTACTAAAGAGCTTCTCCTCATTGATACTACCGTTTGCCAATACCGGCAGTAACAGGAAAAACGTTTCCGCCGCTTGGATTGATTACAAGAAAGCCTTTGATTGGGCTGAATAATACCTCGGTATGTCGGAGTCTTTAGGTATAGCTGACGGGAACATGTAACAATCGGCGACGGAACGATTCTTTGGTCGCTTGACAAAAGTTCTTAAAAATCTTTTGTCGGATGGCAACAAAGTTCAGGCATTCAACCATTGGGTTATGTCACTGTTAATGAACACATTTGTCATACTAAGGTGGGCTCAGACTGAGTCAGACGCTCTGGATGTAAAGGCCCAAAAATGGTACGCATCACCCACGATCGTCGGTGATGAGATTGTACATCCCACGGAAAGATGGGGGTCGTGGCTTTTTAAATGTCAAGGCCTTACACAACCGTGAGGTGTGCAAACTCTGGGACTATTTCCTACATTGTGAAAGTGGGATGCACTGCGACGTTGTAGCAGTCGATAAGGGCCTTACGCCACTATCCCTGGCGAACAAGAATTGGCATAAACCACTGGTTTTCACTACCCAGAACCACAGGGAAGTATGGAAGAGCAAGGAGCTACAAGGGAGATTCTACCGAGCCTTTAATGAGGCTGATGTGGACTCTCTCGCATTTATAGTCTGGTTACGTTTCGACAACCTCTTTGGGGAAACCAAAGGTTTGATCTGTGCAAATATGGACAAAGGTATCAAGACGATCAACTACCGGAAATATAACCTGAAGAATGGTACGGTTGATATTTGTCAAGCATGCCACTATCCCGGCGAGTCACTCAGGCATATAGTTTCCGGTTGTTCTCATCTTGCTAACGGCGAGTACATACATAGACATAATCTAGTAGCTAGTATTATCATGCTGCACCAGCAACTTGCTCTTAAATACGGCATTGTGAGCTTTGAGATACCGTATTATAAATATGCACCAGTGCCAGCTCTCGACAACGGTTACGCTCTACTGAAAACCGGCCTATCATCACAAACAGAACTATTGTCGCTAATATACCTGATATTGTGGAATACATCGAGAGTCACGCTGTGCAATTTTCGCTAATGTTACCATTTCTCATGACGAAAAAATCTCGTGAAGGCAGAGAAAGAGAAACTTTTCAAGTACTTGGACTTGACTCACGACGTTACCGCCATGTGGCACATGGAGTCAACGATAGTTGTTCCAATAGTCGTGACAGCAAACGAGCTTAGAGAAGAGAGCCTCGACCGATATCTTGAGAGGCTCTCGCTTACCAGTTGGGTCAAGAACCTGATTCAGAAGGTGGTCCTTATGGACACGGCTCGTATTGTGAGAAGGTTCCACATTCTGGAGCCCCGACCATCGGTAAGTTGGGTCTACACTAGCTACTGTGGGTGCCCCCGTTTTTTTATATTTTTAAACGTATTTATTTTTTATGTAAAATTCTATATTTAAAAAGTAATTGAAGTGTTTAAATAAAAAATAATAGCAATATTACATTATGTTTTTGCAAATAAAGTAAATTATACGGATATAATTCCTACGATAACATATACACTCGTAATAAATATGACACATTCCGCCACTCACTCTCCATAACAAACACAAACTCAAACAAAATCACGTGGCCACGAAATAGATTACAAGCTAAAAATAAAAAAATGTGTACAAAATAACTCACAACAAATTTCCATCGTCATAAATCCCCAGAACACACCTGAGGTAACCAGACGTGTGAAATGGGGAAGACAATGCCATTTTCGCCATTATTCCTACTGAGACAACCGTTATGTGTTGCCTACGCTTCATTCAATACAATGACAATAACTCTTAATCAAGTAACGGGCTGTAACTTTGACAAAGTATAATATAAGTAACTACAAATAACATCTTAGCGTACACGACTTCGTCGTTATAAACTCAATATGGACATTTATCTATCAATATCTTTTTGACGAGCTCGGTGGCGCAGTGGTGAAACGCGTTGTTACGCTACTTTGACACCAACGCTCGTGGGTTCGATTCCCACACAGTACAAACATTTGTGTGCATGAACATGTTTGTTTGTCTTGGTCTGAGTATTTTCTATGTATAATAAGTATGTATTTACAAAATATATATATTTACGTATGTTTATCAGTTGTCTAGTACCCATAACACAAGCTTCGCTTACTTTGGGGCTAGATGGCGCTGTGTAATTTGTCCGACAATATAAAAAAAAAACTTCCTAGAGGGTTGTTGTATTCCTGCGTGTGGATGAGGTCACCAGTAAGCTCCTAAGGAGTTGCTGTGGAAGCAGAGGAGGCATCGCGCAAGTGATATTAATTAAAAAAAAAAGAATCTTCACTCCTGGCCACTTGCGGGGTAGGTGGATAGAACCGAGGGCCACACGACGCGGTCTTTAAGACTCCTCAGTCGCTTCTATATTATTCATAGAACTTTTTATACGCGCTTAGCAGTTTTTCTTTAACGTCGGGGTACATATAAGCTTACGACGACCCATCTGATGTTACCGTAGCATAAACGCTTGCAATACGTAAGTATCCCTTGCGCTATGCCACCTTTGCTTCTAATACAGCAACTCCTTAGGAGCTTACTGGAGACCTCACTCACACGCAGTAACACAACAACCCTCTAGGGAGTTGTTATTTGGCTGCGGTTTTCTGTAAGGTGGAGGTACTTCCCCAGACGGACTGCTTTTATGCGCTCTACCTCTCTATAAAACACCCAGACTAAAACAAACAGACATGTTCATGCACACAACTGTTTGTCCTGTTTGGGAATCGAACCCACGAGCATTGGTGTCAAAGCAATATAACAGCGCATTTTACCACTGCGCCACCGTACTCGTCATATATTTTTAAATAAAATTTTATTTTATTTTATTCGTTTCTCATAATGATTTCTATTTTTTTTTTTACTTAGTAGATGTAAATAGGAGAGGGAACAGAACAATTCATTAAGATAATTCGATAGAATAATACAATTCACTAAATATTCAAGTTTGTTTATGTCTTCACTTCTTGATTTCCCATTTATATTGCACGACAAACAAAAAACCTAATTGCGACAGCGCGCCTTAATTTACTTTGGCAAACAAAATTTTCATTTTCACCTCTAGAGAATTCTGAAAACAAATAAACCCGTAATAATTACGCTAATATTCTTATATTATTAAGAAAACATGGCAACACGGGGTGGTCTCACACTAATTTTGTATAATTATCGTCCCACTTCGTAGGAATTAATATTGTATTATTAAATAACTTTGTTTTGTACGCATCGTTGTACAAAGAATAACTTCTGTACCGGATTTATTCTATTTGCTATTCTTTAGACCCAAATAAGTCGACAGGCGAATTCATACGAACTGTCAGACTACGAAACAAAATAGTAGGCCAGTGTTTCTCGAATTTAAAGCCATACATTTACACGTTTGTGGAATGTATCGTTTTTGATATCTATGGTTTAATCACTGGCCTTTAACAGCTTATGTCATAGCATAACCACACATTAGTTAACGTTTATAGTAGTGTTTAGCTAAGATAACAACTTTCCATTAAAGTACCTAACATTATATTATAAAGTTCGAAGTTAAGTATTCAGGAGAGATATCGCTTAAACTTACCTGCTCTAAAATTAGTTGTAAATACTAAATTGGTTTCAAAGTGACATAAAAGATATATGAATACATTAGGTAGATATACTTGTGTTCATATACATAAACACACTTAGCCAAAATTAATGTAAAGGCTTGGTCAATTACCATGAGATGCTGTACAAAGCATTTTTTTTTCAATAAGGTACTTCAGATGACGTAACTGCACAAAACTTCAAAACGCAAAGACATTACTTTCACGAATTGTAATAATGACAAATAGTAGACCTGTGAAGCGAAAACATTTTTTGCAAGATAAAACCCATTTTTATATAATTAGTTAGCTGCACGTCGCAACTTTGTCCGCATATATGCCCGGTATCCGCAAGGAACCGCATTTTCTACTTTTTTCCCCTTCTAAGAGTTGTATTCAAATTAAAAAAAAATCCCTGTACCTCTTTACGATTAATTAATAATCTTAACTCGTCTTATAGTTGTCTGAAGAAAATAAGGTCAACGAATATAGGGTTGCGCATGGATGACTTAGTGGTGAACTGTCTGCTGTATGCAGCGAATGCCGTGATGTTAACAGAAACACCATCTGAACAGCAAATACTGGTCAAAATGATGAAAGACGATTGTATAGAGAAAGGCTTACTATTGAATGTGAAGAAAATAAAGATAATGGTATTTGAAACAGAAGAAACCAGAACTAATGTAAGGATTACGGTTGATGATGACGTGTTAGAACAAGCAGATGAGATTGTATATCTTGGATGCTCTTTCAGCACGATGGATGGGTACACCGCTAACGTGGAAAGACGAATGAGTGCTGGGAATAGTTTGAATGGAGCGTTGGCAAAAGTGGAAGGATATAGGAGCCGAGGAAGGCCAAGACTTGTTTACCATGACCAAATTGGTCATGTTCTAACAGAAGATGATGTCAGGAGCATTAGAAACTGGTGAGCGTGCATGGGAAGAGCAATGAATGTTAAAGAAGCGAGTGAGGTGTGTAAGAATCGAGTCACGTAGATAACCTCGTCTTTTAAAGCAAATGTCAAAACAAACTAAACGCCTGTATTCTGATACTATATTATACTCATAATATTAACGATGAAATATATATAATATACTGCACTTGCTCGCAGATGAAGGAAAATTTTGGTCTGGTTTTCCCTCTTAGTTGTAGAGATCTGACGGCAGTCGCTATATGTCAAAATTAGTATCTTCGCTGAATTTTTCGGATTAGGTAGAGGACCCCGCCAATCTAGCTGATTGGGAAATGCGATAATATATAAATTTTCAACTGTCCATGTAACTTAAAACTATTATAGAGTAAGTTTAAGTGCAAAATATATAAGGTCATATACAAGTTGTAATTTTTATTTTAGAAACAGAGTTGGTCTGAAATGGAGTGTCGGTGTTAAAATAGAAAAAGGCATGCTCCGTTGGTTCGGACATGTAGAAAGAATGCAGGATGAAAGAATGACGAAGCAGATATACAATGCAAAAGTAGAAGGGTGTAGGAGCCGGGGAAGGCCAAGACTTACCTACCATGATCAAATTGGTCATGTACTATCAGAAGGTAATGTCAGGAGCCCTAGAAACCGGCGACCGTGCATGAGCAGAGCAATTAATGTTAAAGAAGCGAGTGAGATATGTAAGGATCGAGTCACGTTGCGCTAGGATCTCTCTGCCTACCCCGCAAGGGATTTAGCGTGAAGTTATAGATAGATAGATAGAATTTTTATAAGAGAGATAACAAAAAACAAAAATCTTTTCATTTGCAGAATGTCTTGGCGCCAGCTTTTTAATGACAATATTCAAGAAAGGTGAATGCCCGACGTTCATTCATTTAGTCACGTACGGTTCCCGCGGCTTAGACGTCTACGCGTATAATAAAAGTTCTTCCTAATATATCAACCCGGCACCTGATCAGATATAGACTTGTATATATTGTTGCTACGAATCTAAAATATCATACGTCCAAATTTCACATTAAAAAAAATAAATTAAACTTTTACATTGAAAAATTTTATACGGCACTTACAAGTATTGTGATTGTTTTATGAAACATAGTAGGATAATACCGTACAATAATAATGATTAATAGTAGCTGCATTCCCATAGAAAAAAAAAAAACACTTAGCTGACATATAATAGAAATAGATATATCTCTATTCAAATAACATACATAAAATTACTGTGAAGAATAGTACATGTTATGTACGTAACTATCTGTTACATATTTTTTTAAAGTCCTAACACAAACTTCTGATGTAATTAAAAAGTCCATTTAAATATTTTTTAATTACATCATAGGTTTTTGTTAGGAAAAGTTTGATAAAAATATTAGTCAAATAGTAAAGTTTAACAGGCAAAGTTAAATTTACAAAAAAATATATATTCAATTAGATCTTGTTATATCGAAGGGCATGTAAATTTGACTTTCGCAAATTAACACCTGAATCTATTATTCCTTACTTACGTTGAATCTCTAGAGCAGCCACCGGTATAAGACTCTATTTCAGTGTCATTAGATCTTCAAGCAAAGTATTATTCTATTATGTGGAAAATGTTTCTTGGCTAATAATTAGTACCTATTCTAAAGATATTTTCCGTGAAAGTACCATCAATCTAATAACAATTAAATAAATGGTAACATGTAACGTTGTGTACCCCGGATTGTAATCAAGATAATCGTTAATAGATTCAGGCGTTATTTTGCGAAAGTCAAATTTACATGCAATTTGATCTAACCTGCTTTGTGTGCTTCCGCCACCAATTAGTTCATGCGGCCTAGCGCCGGCCGGCACCCACCCACTACTGTTAGTGTGTGTAACATGCCGACGCTGCCATGGCTGCTCCGGTAGTCTCTGCCTCGGCTGCTGCGGTCGTCCGTCATCTGGAACAGAATCCGCATGCCCCCACCACCACCGTCGCTGCCACGACTGGCCTGGTCGTCGCTGCGACACGTGTTTCGCCTCTCCACGAGGCATCATCAGGCGTTGTAGACGTTAATCGTAAGAATAACATGCTACAAGTGACAAATCCATCGCAGTGCCGTCCCATATATTGAATTGAGGGTGGGGGTGGATGGTGTGAGCGAAAAGATATTTAATAGTGGGGAATGGTTTACGTCAGTCTGTTTGTTCATGAGAGTAATTTTAGAATTTTTATGTTTATTAATTTCTAATTGTTCCCTAATATTTAGTTTTAAACCTTTGTCTATGGTGTGTAAAATTTGATATGTATTAGTGGGGGATAAGTTATGTCCTTTGTCTATGAAATGCTCGGCGAAGTGTGACCTTTCTGGGTGATTGTTTTTATACGCCGATACGTGTTCGTGAAATCGTGTTATAAAGTTACGTCCCGTTTGACCAATATAAACGTGGTCACATTCATCGCAGAACAGCTTATAGACGCCGGATTTTTTATTGGGCGGGATTTTATCTTTAGTGTTACAAAGTGATTTGAGTGAATTATGGGATTTGAGAGCAACATGTATGTTATTTTTTCTAAATATGTGAACTATTTTGTCAGTGATTTTTCCCAGGTATGACAAACTCGCAGTGTATTTATTTGTCGAAATTTTCGACAAAAAAATACACTGCTAACATTTCGACAAATAAATACACGTTTATATCGGTCAAACGGGACGTAACTTTATAACACGATTTCACGAACACGTATCGGCATATAAAAACAATCACCCAGAAAGGTCACACTTCGCCGAGCATCTCATAGACAAAGGACATAACTTATCCCCCACTAATACATATCAAATTTTACACATCATAGACAAAGGTTTAAAACTAAATATTAGGGAACAATTAGAAATTAATAAACATAAAAATTCTAAAATTACTCTCATGAACAAACAGACTGACGTAAACCATTCCCCACTATTAAATATCTTTTCGCTCACACCATCCACCCCCACCCTCAATTCAATATAAGGGACGGCACTGCGATGGATTTGTCACTTGTAGCATGTTATTCTTACGATTAACGTCTACAACGCCTGATGATGCCTCGTGGAGAGGCGAAACACGTGTCGCAGCGACGACCAGGTCAGTCGTGGCAGCGACGGTGGTGGTGGGGGCATGCGGATTCTGTTCCAGATGACGGACGACCGCGGCAGCCGAGGTAGAGACTACCGGAGCAGCCATGGCAGCGTCGGCATGTTGCACACACTAACAGTAGTGGGTGGGTGCCGGCCGGCGCTAGGCCGCATGAACTAATTGGTGGCGGAAGCACACAAAGCAGGTTAGATCAAATTGCATCAAGATAATCATAAAATGGGCGTTAATTATTTCCTACGTGTAATACGTTTCAGTCTTTAAAGGTTTAAACTTATACGCTGTATTACGTATACATATGTCTCACCCGGTGAAATATTGATGTATTTGGTACATATTTAGACCTTGTCGATCAATGATATCAGAAGCTCCTTCGATTTTCCGCAAGTCCTATCAAGTGTATGTTACAATTCAATGCTTTGAAATAAATCATAATAGATATACTGATTTCGTAAGGAATGTGAGATCGAACTTGTGTCATATGAAGATCTATTATAGTACTATCCTAAGGCTTTTAGAAGCATATGTTAGGGTTTAAGTATTTTTCAATCGCAGAGCTGTACATTCCATTATCCTATATTATTTTTCAAAGGACAACTGTTTAATAACTATACCCAAATTTGTGCCGAGTCACATGAAAAACTTCTGCTCCGGGCTTGATGTTAACATCCATCAGAAGTTATACTAACCTATTAGTAGATTCATAAGTAGTGACAGCTCTATTTGATTCATGTTAAAAGTACACGGTGACATTTCTGCTGATACATTATAGACTGTAAAGTTGCGGCTGTGACATAAAAGTTCATTTTGTAATACTGTGCATAGTGTACAATGTTGAGTTTTTTTGTTGAGTTTTTGAGGCGAGCAATGCTCTCTGAATGGCATCTGTGATTACAATCTTCAATATAATCACAGTGTGGTTACCAGATTCAAGTTTTCTAGCTAAAGATAATGACGTAACCATAACTCTGTCATTGGCTTTAGCTACAGTATCCTGTTTCAGTTGACGAGATTTATTTTTCTTAGCGATGTTGCAATATTTTTCTTGGTCTGAATTATCAGTTTTGGAACTGCAGCATTTATCACACTAATCATTTCTTGCAATATTTTCCATGGTTATTATTTAAAGAGCCGAGGCTCAGGTTCCTACATAATAAATTTTTAAATACTGAAAACTTTCTGAAGTTGTAAGAAAAATGCTGTGTAATTAACCTCACATATATGTAATGTGATTTACAAGGGAATAACTTTCAAGTGTCGCAGTAGTCAAATTGTAAATAGGTACAATTTCACGCCTTTGTAACATTTCCATCACGATAAATTTGTAAGTTGGTATTTTTGGTAAACAGAAACTTGTAGAAATGTAGTCTATTATCAACAATAACAAGTTAGATTTATAATAGGTCTAAAAGTCTATAAGTATACCATTCGGTGATTACAACTAGACATTTTTCAACGTCTCCCTTATTAAAAAACCAACAGAAGGTATATTTCTCAATGCACAGTATATAAAAATAAAATTTGAGTCCACTTTATGAAAAAAATGACGTAATAACTATTTTTTATATTAAAACATTATTGCGAACACTTGTATACGCTACCATTTTTACCGGCAAAAAATTGCCTGTAGATTTGACTTTCGCAAAGTAACGCCTGAATCTATTAACCATTTTTACCATCGGCATGAAGTATTATAACTATCTTGTGTTATTTCATTAACTTGATTACATGTACGAGGGAATAGCCGTAAAGAAATTTTAAATTCTAAGCAAATTCCACGACCAAATCCATCAATGCTAGTCCTTCAAAACGACAGGTCACATTTAATAATCGATGTTGATGAATTCGCGCACTATTCACAAACTAGAATAGTAACGATTCTCGGATTGTACTGCGAGGGTATACCTAAATCCTAGAATGTGAATCCTTTAATTTTTGTGTCTATGATACATATTTTTTTCTTTTCTCTCGTACTAAAACTCAGGTGCAAAGATAATACGTATATCAGCCACGATTTCCATTTTTTGCCACGCCATTGACACAACTTCTTGAAAAGTCAACAAACGGGCTTACCACCAGAGCAGGTCACCAGGTCAAGAGTTGGTTACTGCAGGCTTTTTTATTAATAATAGCGTATTGGAAATGTTGGAAATTAATCTATCAGAATCAAATCAATTACACGTTTTGATTATTTCTACTTTGCGTGTGAATTATCCTTCAGCTACATCAATAATATCTTTCATGGTCTCCCAAAACATCTCAAGGACTGGTTGATCTTAATCAGGTTAAAAAATCTAAGTGCGCTATTTGAGCTTTAGTTTATGTTTCTCGACTAAGTGAAGCATGGTTGATGCAAGCATTTACATACGCAAACAAGCTTCTGCGATGCATGCAATAACTATGCAATACAAATAGTATTCACACAAGTTGCCAGATTTACCGGCGGGAATATGAAATACTATATCTATTTTATGCCGGTTGTTTCAACGGAAACCTGACCCATTCGTTGTGTTCATATCGGATATAATGACAATTTCCCAAAATTTCTACCAATTAGTATGAATGTTAGGATTATTTTTCCAAGTTTTACTAACAATAATAAATCTCGAAATCGATAAGTTCCCAGTTTTTATTATTGTAATATTACTACCAACTTAAAGGCATGCTGAGTTAGTTATATATAACAAGCCGTTATATATATAATAAAGCGGTTAAGCGAATTTAAGAACTTATGCAACACAAAATATTTCTGAAATGATTAGTTACTGATCTATAAGTATTTGCTTAGAATGATATATATATATATATAATTACAGAATTGGGATTTATTTTTGAAAAGTGCAGTTATTATATTTCGATACACGTGTGACCTAACCTAAGAAAGGTCGGCGTCGTATGGCGGACCCCGCCAATCCTAGTGCATTAGAAAACGGGATAAAGCTGAGAAGAAGAAGAATTGGGATATTTTTTCAAAGTCAAACCAACCAGCTACTATGATAATGATAATTATAAAACGTCTTTATTGTCTTCTCACACTATTTGACACAAAAGATAAAATATATATATATAGGTATATATATATATATATATATATACTCATATATAAAATACAAAGGTGAATAATGTAAACTAACCTAACTAAAAACATACAATTAATAACATAAAAACATGTTTCACTTATTACGCTATGATCTGCGGGATTTATTTTAATCTTTTACGAATTACAATCTTTATATTGTTTATATATATATATATATATATATATATATATATATATATATATATGTATATATAAATATATCAACTATTTACAGCATGTATCCCGAAATATACTGCTGCAATATGCAGCGTGTAGACAAAATCTTTTTTATGTTATTACTTGTTATACAGTAATAATTTTTTATACGTCGTCAGGAGGCATACAAGCATACGACCCATCTAATGGAAAGCGGTTACCGTAGCCTATAAACGCTCGCGATACATTAAGTATTACTCGCGTGATGTCACCTCTGCTACTAGCACAGTAACTCCTCGGATGCTTACTGGTGGTCCTCCTCACACGTAGGAACACAACAACCCACCAGGGAGTTGTTATATGGTTGCAGTTTTTGTTATATGGTTGCTGCTCTGATGCACCCTACCTCTCTTAATATGTCACTTTAAAGAAATATTGTTTTTTAAAAACATATTAAGGCTGCGTTTCCACAATACTTCACGTAGCAACTTTTAATATGCAGAAACCGTTTAAAGTTTTCCTTGTAGCAGCAGCAACAGCATGGAATTTACATCTCATCGCGGCTCTAAGTCCCGGAGTATTTAATTTAACTCTCCACAGTCAGCGCTCTTTGAATTTTAAACTAAAGATTCTTTTAATACGACCCGCAAAAAGATACAAATTGCACTTTATCGTTTTAACAACGAAAAGTAATACCGACTTATGCAGCTTTGCCGTTGGGACGTATTTAATACCTCTTGGCCATGAACAATTATGTTCTTACCTTACTTATATTTATTTCTCCTTCTTAGTGTCATCCCTTTTCTTAATTAATTATGATTGGCGGGGTCCGCTACATAAGACTAAGGATTTGGCGAAGATACTGATTTTGGCATGGATAACTGCTGAACCTCCATAATCCAGAGGGAAAACTAGACATTTCGTAGATTAGGTCACACGTCTTTTGAAATTTAATTTCTTTTCTTGGACGTGCGAGTTTGTTCACGATGTTTTTCTTCACCTCCAAGCAAGTGATTATTACAAATATCTACATACAAATGTATTTAGTGGCTATGTTAGGATCAAAACTGGGGACCAATTGGTCAGTAGGTTCTTTATCCACTGGACTATGACTGCTCAATCTTACTACTCTTGGTCTCAGTGAGCCTTCTTCTTTCTAGCTTTATTCGCTTTTCTAATCCATTATTATTGACGTATTGGCGCGTTTTGCTACCTAAGCTTAATAATTTGGTGAAGATACTGATCTTTATATGGACCAATAACCGCTAGACATCCGTAACCCAGACGGAAAACTAGACCTTTCTTAGGTTAGATTTCACGGCTTTCAAAATATAATTTCTTTTCTTGGACATGTGAGTTTTTGGCAAGTCATAGCTAGTTAAGTCGAAAGGACTTTTAAATTGAATTATTATACATGTAACATTAAAAAATTGTGGGCGGCTTCGTATTAGATCTTTGAACAAATTGTAAATATGATCTGAATTTCATAAGTATGCACCATAAGGTACGGGTCCCGCTTCACATATTTACGTATGCTTGTTTGCTACTCGCATGTTATAATAGAGCCCGCTGACCGTATCTCAAAAATTCAGTTAATTTTATGAAAAAATATTTAGTCTCTGAAGACGGACGGACCTTTGGCAATTAGTTCATATGTAGTTCATGATTTTTATATAACTATATTTTGAAGATAAGTGTGTCGCGCGACACCCATTCAATCTGTTACCATTATGGTTTAATGTCAATATTGGTGTCAGACAGGGATGCGTGCTGTCGGCTCGGCTGTTCATCCTGTATCTGGACAGTTGTTTTCAGAGAATAAGAAATATGAATATAGGAATGCGAATGGGTGACTCAGTGGTCAACTGCCTGCTTTATGCAGACGATGCGGTATTAATAGCAGAATCACCATCCGAACTGCAAACACTAGTTACAACAATGAAAGATGATTGTATGAAGAAAGGCTTACAATTGAATGCGAAGAAAACCAAGATAATGGTATTTGAAAGAGAGACAACCAGAACGAACACTAGGATTATGGTTGATGATGTAGTGTTGGAGCAAGTGAATGAGATTGTATATCTTGGAAGTGCTTTTAGCAGCAATGGAAGGTACACCGCTGATGTAGATAGACGAGTGAGTGCCGGGAATAGGGTGAAAGGAGCGTTGGGTAAACTTCTAGGCAGCCGAAATCTAAGCCAGAAGGCACAGCTCGCCGTACACAACGCGGTGCTAATTCCAACGCTAACTTATGGAAGTGAGAGCTAAGTATGGCATAGAGAGCATGAAAGTAGAACAAATGCGGTCGAGATGAGAGCATTGCGCAAAATTTGTGGCATAACGCTTGCTGACCGCGTTCGTAATGAAGACGTGAGAGAAAGAGTTGGTCTAAAAGAGAGTGTCGGTGTTAAGATAAGAAAGGGCATCCGTTGGTTCGGACATGTAGAAAGAATGCGGGACGAAAGAATGACGAAACAGATATACAATGCAAAAGTGGAAGGATGTAGGAGCCGAGAAAGGCCGAGACTAACCTACCATGACCAAATTGGTCGTGTTTTATCAGAAGGTAATATCAGGAGCCCCAGGAACCGGCAAGCGTGCATGAAAAGAGCTATGAATGTCACAGAAGCGAGTGAAGTATGCAAGGACCGCGTCTTATGGCGCTCGGTTCTCTCTGCCTACCCCGGAAGAGACTTGCCGTGAAGATAACATATACATACATACAATAATTTATTATTATTTATGTCAATTAATGTCATTTTTGGTGTCGGTGCCAGCGCTTTTGTTGTGTTCATTCGTGAATAGGTTTACTTACTTATATGCGACAACTGCTTACAATCAGGTAGGTCATATGCTTGTTTACCACCTTAGCGGTATAAAAAAAAGTACCATAAATATTAAATGACATATTTTTTCCAGTTATTTTAAATTAAAAACCAAATAACTGAACTGATTTTGACAAAATTTCTACGGGACCAATCTGAAGCTATATTGGATCAATTAAATTAAATCTAATCAGTTTATAAATGACAGAGTTCTAAGGTAACGAACATAAAAAAAACTAATTGAGAACCTCCTTCTTTTTTTGGAAGTCGGTTAGAAATGATGCGTGTAAATATTAACGATGCGCGCTAAAACGAAGACTCGACACACCACAAAGTTGGTCGAACACCGACATCTAAAATCAATCCCACGAAGTTGGTTATCGTTTTGTTTTACAAACGTATCGTACTGGTACGCGAGATAAAATTTTTGAAGTTATTTTTCTTTTGCTACGCCAAAATAGTATACCTTCTTACGTGCGCATGTAAGTACACACATACTTATCATTTTCTATTCGTAACCGAAGTTACGATTAATCGCACCAACCCATTCTCATTCCACTTTGGTATACGACCAGTATTTCTATATATAATTAACTAAAAAGGGATATAGTAATAAAAAAACCGGCCAAGTGCGAGTCGGACTCGCGCTCGAAGGGTTCCGCACCATTATCTATAAAAACGGCAAAAAATCATGTCTGTTGTATGGGAGCCTCACTTAAATATTTATTTATTCTGTTTTTTAGTATTTGTTGTTATAGCGGCAAAATAAATACATACATCAATAAATACAATACATAAATAAATACATCATCTGTGAAAAATTCAACTGTCTAACTATCACGGTTCACGAGATACAGCCTGGTGACAGACGGACGGACGGACAGCGGAGTCTCAGTAATAGGGTCCTTTTTACCCTTTGGGTACGGAACCCTAAAAAGGGATATAAATCATCCTCGTCCACTCTTCTCAACTCGCGTATTGAATAAGGAGGAAAGTGATTTTAAACTATCCCAAAACCACCTAAAACCCAAAGATCACTGACTTAAGAATTGTCAACTATCGACAACAGCAGCTGGAACCGATGACTTTATGAAAAAATTGAAAAATATTAAAAAATATTAAAGTGGAAATTAAAAAAAGCACGGAGAAGCTCGATGTATCTTCAGTAAATTATATTATCAAATTTTATTGAAAATATTATTATGTAACTCAATCGTTATTTATCACGAATTTCAAAATTAATTATCACTTCAAACAATATTATTCTGTAACAGATAAAGGCCTCACTCAACAAAAATTAATTTCAAGAATCCATTAATTTTCACAAACAGAGTAGCAATTTTGGCCCAAAATTTGTTTCGCCACAATGTAGTATTAATTATTATATTATTGAATAGGGGGAACGTTGTTCAGTGTTGTGATTAATTTTATCTCAAAGAAGAGAGCGGATCGCGAGCGAGTGATTATAGATAATAAGTACTTCTGAGTAAATTACGTATTTACCACTTTATAAAACCCGAGTAATGCGTTTAATTGCGTAACTTAACCAAGGAGTCGGCAAAAATTTGAAGCAAGTGGCTTGCTCACTTTCATTTTTAGAGATGTGAAAACCTCAACAAGTTCGGCAGTGTGCTAATAACCAAAGAAGAACCCGACTAAAGAGAAATAGGGCAAATCAAAGGAGCCTGACCAAGAAATTACCTCCCCTCACAGAAAAAAGCGGCGATTAACAAATCCATGTGAATGAGTGAAGTTACCAATACTAAGTAAGTGTATTGGTAACGAATGATACAAATACCAAATTCATGTTTTTCAGCAATTGATAATTACAAATATGTACAGAAATTCGTTATGTACATATTTGTAATTACTAGTAAATAACAGCAAGCTGTGTAGGCAGAGCTGATATTTTTTAAATTTAAAAAATATTTAAATATTTTATTTTTAATTTTTTAATTTTTTAAAAATATATGGAACCCTGTACGACATCTAGCGACGAGTGCTGTTACTTTTTCTGTTGATGGGAGTGCAGTGCAGACTCTGCACTGCAGAGTGGCCGGCCATACGTTTTCCCATATGTTTTTTTTTCTAATTGGAACGATTTTGGACCGTTCTTCATCACCAACGAACATTTAAATTTCAAATTAAAGGATACAAAACTACAATATGTTAGCTATTAGAGTGTCGATTTTGGAGTTTCTCACTATTACCGTCTAAACGCTAGCTGGATGACATCAGTCTATCCCAAACGGCAATTTTGAGGGTAATGTGGCTCCGCTGGCTATCGCAGCTCTGCCAATTATCAATTGCTTGGCGGTGACGGATAACATCGTGAGGAAATCCACAAGTCCAAGAAATTATATCACGAAAGACTTGTAACGTAAGAAAGGTTGGTTTTCCCTCCGGGTTGTTGAGGTCTGATGGCAGTCGTTCTATGTAATAATCAGTATCTTCGTCAAGTCTTTAGGCTCAGGTAATGAACTGCACCAATCCTAATGGATTATGAAACAAGATTAGGCTAGGACGAAGGACGGAGAGTAATTTACGTAAATAACAATAAATTACCGGAGCGTTAATGTAACACACATTTTACTTTTTTCTAGTCTTTAGTCGTACCTTAATATATAGAAAAAAGATCCATTATAGACTGTTAACCAACCATCTGTTTCGTCAAAGCCCCCTGTTCCCTATACATAATGTTTTTTTTTTAAACTCGAACAATAAGGGGAAGAACGGGCCCACAGAAGATTCGGTGGAAATTATCATGTGCACCATTTCGTTCTTTTTTAGGGTTCCGTACCCAAAGGGTAAAACGGAACCCTATTACTGAGACTTCGCTGTCCGTCCGTCCGTCCGTCCGTCTGTCCGTCTGTCACCAGGCTGTATCTCATGAACCGTGATAGTTAGACAGTTGAAATTTTCACAGATGATGTATTTCTGTTGCCGCTATAACAACAAATTCTAAAAAATAGAATAACATAAATATTTAAGGGGCTCCCATACAAAAAACGTGATTTTTTTGCTCGTTTTTGCTCGATATCGATAACGGCAACAGGTAGACGCTTGAAATATTCACAGAATATTTAGTTATATATTCACTTTAAGAATAAATAATTAAATTAAAATAAAACAAATATTTAAGGGGGGCTCCCATACAATAAACGTGATTTTTTTTGCCGTTTTTATAGATAGTGGTACGGAACCCTTCGTGTGCGAGTCCGACTCGCACTTGGCCGATTATTTTTGTAATGATGACTCCTATTGTATAGGAATCATTTCATTGGCGAATTTTGCCATTACACTTAAGGACGGCTTTATGAATCTCGATGGCTTCGATAGGTGCGTCAGTCTAATTGAATACGAAAGATAAGCACCGTCGGTCGCAGTCAGATGGACTAATTAGTTTACTAGGAAACCCTGAGTTCCAGGACATATGGTATACCATAGAGTCCTATAGGAAACCAACGATGCAAAAAGTTTAAAACCCATTTCAAATTAGTTGCATTGAAACCAGCGTGTACTAACTACGTGTCGTGTGATTGATATAGCGCGTTTGGCGCGTTTTTCCTACCAACAAAATGGTCGAGGTAGAACATTGTAATTCTTCTCAGCCTTATTATTAATTAAATTATATCAACACAGTTAATGTATCCACATGAATGTATGGATGTATCCACATTGTTTTTCTTCTACGTCTTTCTTTCTTAGTCGAAGATACAATACATAAAAATAGTATCTGCATCGTTTGGACTTGGCGTAGGTACTGAAACAGACATTGCTCTGAGAATTATATGTAAGATAATTTCATTAAATTTGGTTACGCCGTATGTGACAAAGATAAAGGTAAAGATTAATTTATTAGCCAAGTATATGTTACAGTGACATGTCATGTTGCACTTATTCTACCCAATTTTGGGCGTGTGAATTTATAGTCTATTACGTAAGTATTCGTTAAATGAATAATAATAGGATTTATCAACGATATGGCATGCATTTTTTTTATGAAAATTCATAACCTTAGCTCTTTACGACTGTCATGTAGTTTTTATAGTCATGCACATTTTTTGAAATTGTGCCAGTCGTATTTTAGGTGTCAACACTCTGTTTTTGTGTCTTATCGTCGAATTAGCATTATGTCCATAAGTGGTTTTGTTTTTTTTGGACAAAGAGACACAGACCAAAAATATAAAAGCATGGGAGTGGAAATGATCTCCAACTGATTTCATACCAAGAATTTCAAATGGTATGTTGCAGTTACATTTATGTGGGCCTTAGTGTATTAACCCTTAGAGACCCACAGGTCATATATGACCAGTAAAATTAGTACCGTAAAACCCCACTGGTCATATATGACCACCTGTCAAAACGTCATAAATCAATGGTTTTTAGGTAGTTTTAAACTTTATTTGTGACGATTGTGTGACTAGAATGGCTTGTTACTTGATTTTATAATGTAGCGTGTCATTCCAGTAATGCCAACAAAAATCCACGATACTCTAGTGGCTAAAACAAAAATTTGTAAATTCAAAGCGTCAGTACTAACGGCGGCGTCGCCGGGCCTTGACGGAAAAGTTTTTTGTGGAGTGTTTTTCGTGTTTTTATGTTTTTCGGTGTATAAACAGGTATGTTTGTGTATTTTTTTTATGTTAGTTTATATTGTTTTATGATAGGAAATGCCAACAATAATGTGGTTTAGTGAGTTTATATATGAGAAAAAAAATATATTACGTAACGGGTAGGTACTTTCAAATTGCATATTTCCTTCGTGAATATTTCGTCTAATTGTCTAAAATTTTATTATTGTCGAAAAATAAATAAATATCGTATTGTAGCTGAATAGATTATCTATAAAATGAGGTAAAAATCAAATATATAGCTCCTATGTACTATTTTATAGGAAAAGTTTGAAAAATTGGTACGGCGCGTCATTCGTAATCCGATTTTCAAACTCAATTTTCAAATGCGAATGTTTATTTTCTATATATAATATGTACTATTATTTTTCGATTTATGTAAACTATGTACATTGTCGTATAAATATACAAAGACGCTAATCAAAAATTATAACACGATCTGAACTTATATTCATTTATCTGAAATAAGTAGGAGTATTTCATCGGCTCTGTTTGAAATGCCTATAACAAATTATACAAACATTCAAATTAGTAATTTGAAGTTTTATTATCAAACATACACTATTCAACAATCGAAATAAGTGCCGCAAATGCTTCTAAGTGTAAACAACTGTCTGTCGTTATTTAAACAATGCTTTATGACGGGCCGCCGGCTCATATTTCAAGTGGCCTTGAGACCACCCGGGGTTTCGTGATTTATGGCCGTAACGCCTATCGGGTCTGAAGGGTTAAATAGAATATTCCCTTATATTCAAAGTCAAAGTCAAAGTCAAAATCTTTTTATTCCGTAAAAATGGCTACATTTGTTTGGAATCGTCACAATTTTTTTCCCTACCGTGCAGTTTATGACTAGGTGAGCACTGATAAAAATACTGCCAAAAAACTCAGGCATCCCTCTTTTGGTATCCAAACAAATTTACATATTTTATTAATTACATTATAATTGGATCGACTCATTCCCAGGCATTTTTATCATTAATATAGTCAGATACTTTATAATATGCCCTGCTACACAATTTGGCTTTAATAGTAGTTTTAAATTTGTTAATTGACAATTCTCTTATATTGCTGGGAAGTTTGTTATAGAACCGTATACATTGCCCCATAAAAGAATTACTTATTTTGTGGAGACGGCTTGCATGTAACACAAGATTATGCTTATATCTAGTATTTATGCTATGAGTATCACTCTTTTTACAAAATGAGTCTATGTTTTTATGGACATACAAAAGATTTTCATAGATATATTGCGATGCGACTGTTAAAATATTTATTTCTTTGAATTTTTCTCTAAGGCTCTCCCGGGGACCAAGTTTGTAGATAGCTCTTATGGCTCTCTTTTGCAATAAAAAGATGGTGTTAATGTCCGCGGAGTTACCCCAGAGAAGAATTCCATATGACATAATACTATGAAAGTAGCTGAAATAAACTATTCTAGCCGTATCAATATCAGTGAGCCGTCTAATAGTTTTCACTGCATAGGCTGCAGAACTTAGTTTTCCTGATAATTTTTCAATTTGTGGGCCCCATTGTAGTCTGGAGTCAATTGTTATATCCAAGAACACAGTTGTCTCCACAGGGGCTAAATTAGTTCCATTAACATGTACATTGGTAGCCACCTGTCTTACATTAGGTGTTGAGAACTTAATTACTTTAGTCTTTTTATCATTTAAAAGCAGATTATTAACACTAAACCAATGAATAACTTTAGAGAGAGCATCGTTAACTTCGTCATAATTACCTAACCGTCTATTAATTTTGAATGTCAAAGAGGTATCATCCGCAAACAACACAATCTCATGTTTATCCCTTACATAATAAGGTAAGTCATTTATATACACCAAAAACAAGAATGGACCCAGAATTGACCCCTGTGGGACTCCCATAACTACAGGGGACCCCGAAGATCTTTTACCATTAACATCGACCTTCTGTATCCTATTGCCTAGATAAGAAGACAGAAGTTCGAGAGCCTTGTTCCTGATACTTGATTCAAAGGTTTTACAGTGCTAAATATGTTATCAATACATGTAGCACTTGTAGCAGTTACTCTTGTTGGCTCTGTAAAAATATGATGCAAATTGTATGATTTAAATAAATTTAAAAAGTTGTAGGTAACAGTATTTTTCTCCAAGATATTTATATTAAAGTCTCCACAAATTATAACAGTTTTATAGCTATTAGATAATTTATTTAAGGCATCCTCCATGATATTTGAAAATGTTTCAAAGGGCGTGCTAGGAGGTTTATACAGGTTCATAACAATGAATCGCTCCAATTCAATGCATGAAATCTCTACAACTCGCTCAACAGAGAGGCTCACAATGTCACACCTTTCTTTAAATTTAAGCAACTTATTTAATAATATTAAGGAGCCACCATGTATACAGTTATCTCTGATGAATGAGCTTGCAACCTGGTGGTTATTGAAGCTGAAAATGAATTGATGGGGTTTTAGCCAGTGCTCAGTTAGACATAAAATATCAATATTGCTACAATTCATAAACAACTCCAATTCTAACTCCTTTCCTATCATCCCCTGAATGTTTTGGTGCACCAGGTTGATACAATTATTATTCTTTCTATATTCTTGACAATTTACAATTGATGGGGATATTGTATTATTATTACTTTTAGTTCCATTTTTAATATTGTTATTATTACTATTTACATTGCCAGAGTAAAACTCTATTGTCTTGTAACCTAATTTAAAGAATTTGGAATACCTTCCAAGGTACCATTACTCAATGTCGAATTATCTAACTGCTCAAAAGAAGCAGGGTTGTTAGCCAAACTTTTGGCTGGTTTCATAAAACAATATGATAGCGAATCTGCTATTTGTCTTTTATAAAAATTGCTAAGATAAAATTTATCTTCTGTCAAATTATAATATTTATTATTAAATATATTTATGTCAAGTACATGAAATTTGTCATCATATAATGTCAATGTATGCATTTTATCATTTAGTCTATACCTAGATGCATTTTCCGCCTCGGGCAACAATTGACTGTATGGGAAAGTAAATAAAAACACTTTTCCCACATTTATCTGTTGTAACATATTAAAATATTTAATCATTATATGTTTATTTAAATTTCCTCTCCTCCCAATAAAAACAATTAAAGTTGTGTTGGGGTGGTAATCCCTCTTAACTATTCTATCTACTATTTGAGTGAAACTGGCTCCAGGCAAACAATAATTGGTAACCAGTTTTCCTGATTTTTGTAATAATAATTGGCCCATGTTTTTACCTATTTCATCACTATACATTATTATGTTGGAGTTATTATTTTCGCTATTATACTATTAAGTTACTTCATCTATCGCGTCATTGTATATTATAAGTCATGTATAAAATGATTATTGTTAATCATTTTGTCACTCGTTAATGTAAACAGTAATAGCTCAGTAGATACCGCCCATTAATTAACTGGTCTTTAACTCGAGTCCTGGCGTGGGAATATACTACTCAATCTTCGTATTTGAAATTATCACTGATATATATCAGTATAGTGAAGGAACATCCTCATGAGGTTATCCGTACATCGTAGTTATATTAGTTCGTTATAAATGATCTCTGATAGTTGGGACAGTCAGCTGCTGGCGCACTGGAACAACTTGTATTTTAGAGTGGTTACAGTGCGCCTGGTGATAGCTCTCCCAGACCCCCATATTATATATTATTTGTATTTTTTCCTAACATAGTTTTTTAAGAAATATTGTTACTAACATCATGGACTATAGTCTGAAATAAAGAGTCCGGACCCGTGCTTCACCTAAACAATTACTATTATTATATTATGTTTCGAAAGACGAGTGACCTTACTTGAGAAATGTCTGGTTTTCATTCTGGGTTGCGGAGGTCTAAAGGGCTCAAGGTGAAAATCATTGTCTTGGCCAAATCCTTAGTCTTAGGTAGCCCCGCCAATCCCAATGATTGGGAAACGGAATAGCGCTAGTAGTAGAAGATTTTGTTACATGTTAATATTTCTTATGCAGGTAGGCTGGCTTCGAGCAGAAGATCAAACAGTATTATCACTCCACGAGCGTGTGGTCCTTGGCGCTCGATATTCAGTAAGCTTGGATACTCCAAGTACTTGGCAACTGAGGATCCGACCGCTGAGGGCTGAAGACCGCGGCTGCTACATGTGCCAGATCAACACCCAGCCGAGCATGAAGTGGCAAATTGGTTGTATTGATGTATATGGTAAGTTTATATTGAATGAATCGATTTTGATGAAATTTTCAGGGAATCTTCTAATTGGTCCAGCGGGTGAACCTGTGTATTTAGTAGCGATCGGATCACCCGTGCAAAGTCAGGGCGGGTCGTTAGTTCAAAAAATTATTTTTGAGAAATACAAATAATTTTATTTTGCTAGCATACACGGTAGTAAGTCGATCATAATGGACACTTACAAATTATTCCATGCATATCACACCAAACATTGACATGCAATATTATACAATTTGATATATCAGTAAATAACATTTTGTTAAAATAAAAAGAGGCATGCTCTGTTGGTTCGGACATGTAGAAAGAATGCAGGGTGAAAGAATGACGAAGCAGATATACAATGCAAAAGTGGAAGGATGTAGGAGCCGTGGAAGGATGTAGGAGCCGAGGAAGGCCAAGACTTACCTACCATGATCAAATTGGTCGTGTTCTATCAGAAGGTGATGTCAGGAGCCCTAGAAACCGGCGAGCGTGCATGAAAAGAGCAATGAATGTTAAAGAAACGGGTGAGTATGTAAGGATCGAGTCACGTGGTGCTTGGTTCTCTCTGCCTACCCCGTAAGGAATTTAGCGTGAAGTTAATAAAAAAAAAAATTAAGATAAACTTTATGCAACGTCTCTAAATAATAACAATAAATAGCTGTCGGATAATTAATAAAGACAAAACTAGGTCAAACAACAAATTTGCGTCTGTGTAAAAAATGTCAGTAGTATTAAAATGTCAAAATATAATTAAAATTGAAAGTCAAACTATTGCATTATATTGTATCCTCTTAAATTCGTCAATATTGTAAATACAATTTTTTAAACAATTTCATAGGCGGGTCCATTATCTTGTCAGGTAACATATTCATTATTTTTATAGAGATACTGAAACTATTATTGGCTAAACAGAAGTGACAGGCTAACATTTTTCTACGAGATATCCTAACTGCCTCATCGGACATAAGGCCGTTACACAAAATTTTCAAGGCAGTTAGGATATCTCGTAGAAAAAAATAGTACTTTTTTGTATAGTTCTAAATATGTTAGATGGCGTTAATGCGCATATAATCGAATACTGCAAGTTAAGCAGTGTTAAAAACTATTCGTCTCATTTAGACGTCAGATGTTTCCGAGGGCATGTTAAGAGGGTGCACAAAGCTAAGTGGCGCCCTCATTTTGTTTTTATTAATAACGCTGTATTTAAGACCAATTCCAAAAAAAACGCTCTATAGGGCACTGAAGAACCATATTTATGTTTTTTGAGACATATTCTGTTTTTATTATTTATGTAGAATTAGTCATACTTTTGATTATTGCTATAAGTGGCCACAATAAGCAATAATTAAAATTTTGGTTACTTGTCATAGATAATAAATACAAGATATGTTTCAAAAAAACATAAATATGGTTCTTCAGTGCCCTATAGAGCGTTTTTTTTGGAATTGGTCTTAAATACAGCGTTATTAATAAAAACAAAATGAGGGCGCCACTTAGCTTTGTGCACCCTCTTAAGCCATTTCGACAGATGGTGGTTGTTATAACTTAAGAGAGGTAGGGCCTACTAAAAGAGCTTAGAGTTGTTTCGCCTCACCGAAAACCAAAGCCAACTCAATAGAGGGTTGTTTTGTCCCTAAGTGAAGTTACCAGAAAACGGGAGTTGCTGTGATAGCAGCAGTGTTCATAGCAGTCGTAGGCAACGGTAACCATTTTACAATAGCTATGCAAGTGCTTTAATTTCTCAGAAAACATATAAATAACAATTTAGTATGGCATAGTTTTAGTCCTGCAAGTAAGCGAGGAGGAGTTTTGGCATCAAAAGTTTAATAATTAAACTTTAGGAGTTATCGTTATATATAGTAGCCAGTTACATAAAACTTTTAACTATCTATCTATCTATCTATAACTTCACGCCAAATCCCTTGCGGGGTAGGCAGAGAGAACCGAGCGCCACGTGACTCGATCCTTACATATCTCACTCGCTTCTTTAACATTCATTGCTCTTCTCATGCACGCTCGCCGGTTTCTAGGGCTCCTGACATCACCTTCTGATAGAACACGACCAATTTGGTGATGGTAGGTAAGTCTTGGCCTTCCCCGGCTCCTACATCCTTCCACTTTTGCATTGTATATCTGCTTCGTCATTCTTTCATCTTGCATTCTTTCTACATGCCCGAACCATCGGAGCATGCCTCTTCTTATTTTAACACCGACGCTCTCTTATAACTTATAGTGATTTATAGCATTTAATTTAATATTCCTAATCCTACACATTCACGACAGGTCCCTTGTGGGGTAGGTTGAGAGGACCTAATGCTATAAGACGCGATCCTTGCTTCTTTAACATTAAATAGCTATTTTCATGCATGTTCATTCATTCCCAGGGCTCCCGACTTCATCTTCTGATAATACATGACCAATTTAACCGTGGTGCGTCCTGGCTTTCCTTGGCTTTAGTCGATGAAAGAATGACATAAGACAAGGTTGAGGATCGGCAACGCACCAGTGACACCCCTGGTTTTGCAAATGTCCATAGGCTACGGTGACTGTTTAACATCAGGCAGGCCGTATGCTTGATTGCCACCTTAGTGGTATTAAAGAACATCCTTCTCGTCATTCTTGAATCCTGTATTTTTTCTCCATATCCGAATTAATATTCTTAGTAACGATCAAGTAAGAATCATCTATACAGGTAGTGACTCTAGCTGAATTTGCTGGCGTATCGACGCCCATCCAGTGTAGAATGTACATTAATATCTTCAATGTAATGCTTGCATGACCCTACATACATAGCTGAATTATTTGTAAGAACGAGTACCGAGACCAGTCAGTCAATGGGCCGGTTGTTTATCCTGGGCTATCACTGAATCCAGTTATGATTTTTTTTAATTCTCAATCTGCAAGTTTTTTATATATTACCTCAGGATGCAGACAAGGACATGGTCCACCACATGTACAGTTGCTACTGTAGTCTACAAATGATTGCAACATGAGAAGTATCGCTGGCGCGTTGCTAACATATCTCACATGTAGGAGTGCAGCAATCTTTCTGGGAGTTGTAATATGGTGCGGGTTTTTGTAAGGTGGAGTACTTCCCGAGTGGGCCGCTTCCATGAAATTTATTAAAAATATGAAACTTACAAAATTACTTCAAGCGTCGAAAATTAGGAAAGTCACAAAGTTGTCTTTTATTAAGCACTCTTTAATGTCACGGTTTGATAATTATATTTTCAACACTAATCCGTATCCCGTCATCATACTCTGGTAACGCTCTGTATGTATTTTGTGTCCCCTGATTAGTTATTTATCCTTGTCATAATTGAGTCCTATTGTTTATCAACCACGAAGTTAAAAGCAGTCGAACATACAAAAATTCCGCCAATACTTTTTTATATTACTAATGCAGTAACACATCCTCCAAATTATCTAACTGCTCAAAAGAAGCAGGGTTGTTAGCCAAACTTTTGGCTGGTTTCTTAAAACAATATGATAGCGAATCTGCTATTTGTCTTTTATAAAAATTGTTAAGATAAAATTTATCTTCTGTCAAATTATAATGTTTATTATTAAATATATTTACGTCAAGTATATGAAATTTGTCATCATATAATGTCAATGTATGCATTTTATCATTTAATCTATACCTAGATGCATTTTCCGCCTCGGGGAACAAATGACTGTATGGGAAAGTAAATAAAATCACTTTTCCCACATTTAACTGTTGTAACATATTAAAATATTTAATCATTATATGTTTGTTTAAATTGCCTCTCCTCCCAATAAAAACAATTAAAGTTGTGTTGGGGTGGTAATCCCTCTTAACTATTTTATCAACTATTTGAGTGAAACTGGCCCCAGGCAAACAATAATTGGTAACCAGTTTTCCTGATTTTTTGAATAATAATTGGTCCATGTTTTTACCTATTTCATCACTATACATTATTATTTTGGAGTTATTATTTTCGCTATTATTATTTAATGATGATGACATCTGTTTAAAAGCACTACTATTAATGGCCTCATTCACATTGTGGCTATGTACTTGAGATAGTTTCGAGGATTGACTTACCTGTGAACATTTCATCGGAGTTCGGGTTAATTCATTCCTATTGTACAAGTTACTAAGAGACGATAATTTTTACATGCAATTTGATCTAACCTGCTTTGTGTGCTTCCACCACCAATTGGTGGCGGAAGCACACAAAGCAGGTTAGATCAAATTGCATGTAAATTTGACTTTCGCAAAATAACGCCTGAATCTATTAACGATAATTTTTGTTCATTTTCTGTCAAGTCAGCTACTAATCTATCCATGCCTACACTGTATTCTTCAATATCTCTTTGAGCATCCTCATATTTTTTAGTCATTATATTTAAAGAATTATTAAGTGTTTGGATCTCAGATTGTAGGTCTTGAATGATGTTTTTATATTCCCTATTATTACTATTAAATTTTATTGTACATACACTAGCATGTTTATCCTGTGTGTTCGATACTACAAACTCATCATAGGTTAAGTCAATTGTCAGTGACGGTGGATCATTCGTATTTGAGATGGCAGAAGCAGTAACTAAGTTTGGAGCGCTATCTAGCAATTCATCGAATAACGACTGGGAATGAACAACTGTTGACTCCTGATGGGAACATTCCAGCTGATCAATTGTGCTTAGTGCCTGTTTCAATTTGGTTTCTAGCTGAGTAGTGCGTTCTAGAGTGGTCTCAAACTCAGCCCTACATTGATCAAAACTACCTACCAAAGACTGCAATGTATTGCTTTCTTCCAAAGCATTATCTAAGTCTAAATTAATTTTCACTATCTTTTCCTTAAGTATAGTATTATTTTTAATAATTGACAGTGCTATTTAACTTTATACCCCACAATAATATGACTGTAATATTATTTTACTGCATTATTAAATATACAGGGTAACAGCAAGTACTGGGTCGCGATTCGAATCCTAACATGACAGTTGCTCCATGTATCAACTAGTATCTTCGACAATACCCTTAGGCTTAGGTAGCGGACCCCGCCAAATATATAATAGAATAGGAAACAGGGTAACGCTAAGAAGAAGTTAAAAGAGCAACAACAAGTATCTATCGTAACAGTTTAAATTATAATTAAACAAAATTTCCATTAAATATTTTAAAAGATATCGAGATTATTTCCTTCTAACAGCACTGTGAAGGAAAATTATAAAGAACTTAAATAAATTAGAGTGCAACAACCCAAATTAGAAACTTTCTAAAGGTGAATTCAACTGTGAACATTTTCAAAAGAAACTCCAAACGAACGATTTCTTTAAACGCATAATAGGTAGAAATAAAAAGAGGGGAAGTCTTTAAGCTTATTAAGGATAGGACCGATCCAAGCTTTAAAACATTTCAAAGTACTTACGTCGAACTTATAACAAAACTCAATATCAATGAAACGTCTCGAATGAAAACGGTGGAAAAGTATTTTCGTTGGGAAAAATAAATCACCTAAGAAGTTAGCGTTACTTCTCCGCGCCATTGGAGGTGGTGCCAACTTTTATCGCTCACTGTTCAAATTAGTTCAGAGAATATTATTTTTTTTACTCTCAACTCCTAAAGTATGGATTTCAATATTGAATTTTTACTATGTCGCTTTTTGCGGGTGAAAGTTTCCACAGAAGGAATTTAATATAAAATAACATATCGAAGCTTTTGAATTGTACGATAAAAGATGACATATTTTTGGCGAAGATACGAGGTTTAGTGAATCTATAAACGTTGTAGCACAAGTTGGGATGTTTAATATTACGTAAGCTGTCAGCGATGTAGTGATATCAAAAGGCCACAAAGTTAAAAGCTAATAAAAGCCGGTAGCACTTGTGCCACATCCCATATATGCTACGTTTATGTAAATAGAAGTGATCTGCAGGAACGGGGGCGATACACTTGAGGGGTCGTAAACTGCGAGTACTGAGTCAGCCAGTCGGCAAAATGTTGGAAATATTGTTGGTTATGATACTGGGGTTTTATTTATTGTATTGAAATAAAGGTTAATTTATGGCAAAGAGCTCCTCGGTAGTATCTTTATATTGGAGTGCATAATATAAATAAAAGACGTTGACCGTACCCCGTACATTTCTGGGTCTTGGTGAATAAACACAAAAGAAGATTTAACAAATAGAAATTGAACGCCTATTTGCCTATTTGCTGCAAACCTGAGCAAATAGGCATTTCTAATAACAGGAATACAAAAGAATTCTCCAAGAAACTGTTACTTGGCAGTGGACTTATCAAAAGTGGTTGAAACCCTTGGGTTTCAACCACTTTTGATAAGCTACATATATATATATATATATAGCCGTAATAAGATGAAAGCCGAGAAGAGGATAATAAAATAAATAAATAAAATATTGTCGGACAAATTACACAGCGCCACCTAGCCCCAAAGTAAGCGAAACTTATGTTAGTGGTACTAGACAACTGATAAATATACGTAAAATATATATTTTTGTTTTTTGTAAAGATATAATCTTAAAGGCAAAATCGGATTGAGAAAGCACTGCGAATCAGTTATTCTTATTACCAAAAATTACCAATAATATTCTACAACATGCCAGCTGTCCAATACGAAAAACAAGCGAAAGAAACACAATCGAGCAGTTGCAGCAGCAAGAATATATAAACTGTAAAAACGCGGGCTTACCGATGAACAACATTTTTTCTCTGACCTTCTCCAGGTGTTACTTATGAACAAGGGATACGCAATATGAATACTGAACAGGTCATAAGTAAAAAAGATCCTTTTTGGAAAAAGGATAAAAGTCTTGGTTAAAACTGACCATGACTGGTACTATCAAATACAAAGTTAAGGCATACCGAACAATTCATAGCCAATGAATCGTTGGCGTTCCTACAAGATTTGAAGTAGGGAGATGCTGTTGTTCAAAACGCTCGTGAAACCGCGGAGATGCCGTCATGCAGGAGGGGAGGAAGGGGAAAACTATTGAAGACGTCGTCAGTATTTTGAAGAAGACAGATCCAGGCAACATGTTTTCTTTCGTAGCGAATGATTTACATAACCTGCCACCAATCACCCTGGAACACATTGACGTTGGCTGAACATCAGATGCCTGAGAGCTAGCTTCACTGATGTTCAGTTAAAAGGTCAACAATATTAACACGTGTTGTGGTGCATAGAATGCATCCGCGTGCAGAGTAAAGACTTTTAGTACATATACAAGCTGTATCTATTATGAAATTAAATTAAATTTTTATTATGTACTGAAATACGAAAATAGCTTATGATTTTTATAAATAAAAACGCCATTAAGGTAATAAACAAATAAGGTACAAATCTAAGCGAATAGCTAGGTATTAGGATTAGCAAATTCTATTTTTTTTATGCAACGTCGTCGATGTAAAATAATTACCGTAGCCTTTTTTTATGGTACAGGCCCACCACTTATTCTCATCACTGTATCTTCTGTGTAGCCAGAATTAACAGCGGCGACCACCAAAAAGGCAATATACAGTGAAGTTCATTGCTGTCCTGGGGGTTAAACCACAGCTGCCTTGGAAATCACAACGAATTTAATCAGAAGAAATTTGTTAAAGTCGGAAGTTTTCGAATTGACTTCCCCTCTTGGCAAAGTGAGTGAGCAATATACGAGTAACAAATAAGGTAATAAAAAACCTCGTACTGTTACCGTAGCCTATGAATGCTTGCAATACATTAAGTATCATTCTCGCCGGATGCCATCTCTGCTGCTATAACAGCAACTTCTTAAGAACTTACTGATGACCTCACTCACACACAGGAATACAACAACCCTCCAGAGAGTTGTTATTGTCTGCAGTTATCTGTGAGATAGAGCTATTTCCCCAGACGGGCTGCTTTGTGCGCTCTACCTCTCTTAAAAACATCCAAACCTAATCGCAAATAGCAAATACACACGTACACAAATATTTGTCCTGTGAGAGAATCGAACTAATGAATGCTCGGATCAAGGTACTAACCATACAGCATTATTAACCACTTCGCCACCGAGTTCGTCGTGAAAAGATAGCCGTACCTAAATTCATTTCTGAAAATGATTTCATTTTTTATATCGAATTATTCGTTTTCGAAAAGCCTGTCATGGTATATTCATAACAGCGTTCATTAATTAACTTGATTGGATAGTGAATAGTTGGTATTCAAGTACGTAACCGCTTCATAAATTTCATTTCTTTTACACAGCGTGCGATAAGCGTTTCAAATTAATAATTAAACATAAATTATTGAATAATTTCCACGAATGAACATGGGAGATGCATTGTTTATGTTCACGAATGAACATATAAACAGTTTTTACATTAGTATATCTTAATAAACAAATTATTATTAGGTACACTTAATTTACGTACTGTAGTATATTATTAGCTGTCATTTTCATTGTATTGCATTTTATATTTGCTTTAGAACATACATAGCTTGAATAAAGTTTGTCTTTAATATTTTTGTATCTATTATTTATTTAAAGCTCTTTAGGTATTTCGAATTATTCTTGCACGTGATGGAAATTAAAATATAAATTTAAGAGAGATTTTAATTCGAGTCTTTAATCTCTTAGACATTATAAAGATAAATTCTGTCAATGCCCTCGTCTCTACAGTTGTGCTGCAGTTCTTTCAAATGCAAGATTAAATTTTGATGTCATGGACTTCATTGGCTTCTTTATGGTGTGTAGCTTTTGGAGTGTAAGTGGACTTATCAAAAGTGGTTGAAACCCAAGGGTTTCAACCACTTTTGATCAAAAGTTAGATTAAGTTAGATTTGTACCTTATTTGTTTATTACCTTAATGGCGTTTTTATTTATAAAAATCATAAGCTATTTTCGTATTTCAGTACATAATAAAAATTTAATTTAATTTCATAATAGATACAGCTTGTATATGTACTAAAAGTCTTTACTCTGCACGCGGATGCATTCTATGCACCACAACACGTGTTAATATTGTTGACCTTTTAACTGAACATCAGTGAAGCTAGCTCTCAGGCATCTGATGTTCAGCCAACGTCAATGTGTTCCAGGGTGATTGGTGGCAGGTTATGTAAATCATTCGCTACGAAAGAAAACATGTTGCCTGGATCTGTCTTCTTCAAAATACTGACGACGTCTTCAATAGTTTTCCCCTTCCTCCCCTCCTGCATGACGGCATCTCCGCGGTTTCACGAGCGTTTTGAACAACAGCATCTCCCTACTTCAAATCTTGTAGGAACGCCAACGATTCATTGGCTATGAATTGTTCGGTATGCCTTAACTTTGTATTTGATAGTACCAGTCATGGTCAGTTTTAACCAAGACTTTTATCCTTTTTCCAAAAAGGATCTTTTTTACTTATGACCTGTTCAGTATTCATATTGCGTATCCCTTGTTCATAAGTAACACCTGGAGAAGGTCAGAGAAAAAATGTTGTTCATCGGTAAGCCCGCGTTTTTACAGTTTATATATTCTTGCTGCTGCAACTGCTCGATTGTGTTTCTTTCGCTTGTTTTTCGTATTGGACAGCTGGCATGTTGTAGAATATTATTGGTAATTTTTGGTAATAAGAATAACTGATTCGCAGTGCTTTCTCAATCCGATTTTGCCTTCAAGATTATATCTTTACAAAAAACAAAAATATATATTTTACGTATATTTATCAGTTGTCTAGTACCACTAACATAAGTTTGGAGTGTAAGTGGACTTATCAAAAGTGGTTGAAACCCAAGGGTTTCAACCACTTTTGATAAGTGCACTTACACTCCAAAAGCTACACACCATAAAGAAGCAGTCCATGACATCAAAATTTAATCTTGCATTTGAAAGAACTGCAGCACAACTGTAGAGACGAGGGCATTGACAGAATTTATCTTTATAATGTCTAAGAGATTAAAGACTCGAATTAAAATCTCTCTTAAATTTATATTTTAATTTCCATCACGTGCAAGAATAATTCGAAATACCTAAAGAGCTTTAAATAAATAATAGATACAAAAATATTAAAGACAAACTTTATTCAAGCTATGTATGTTCTAAAGCAAATATAAAATGCAATACAATGAAAATGACAGCTAATTAATATACTACAGTACGTAAATTAAGTGTACCTAATAATAATTTGTTTATTAAGATATACTAATGTAAAAACTGTTTATATGTTCATTCGTGAACATAAACAATGCATCTCCTATGTTCATTCGTGGAAATTATTCAATAATTTATGTTTAATTATTAATTTGAAACGCTTATCGCACGCTGTGTAAAAGAAATGAAATTTATGAAGCGGTTACGTACTTGAATACCAACCATTCACTATCCAATCAAGTTAATTAATGAACGCTATTATGAATATACCATGACAGGCTTTTCGAAAACGAATAATTCGATATAAAAAATGAAATCATTTTCAGAAATGAATTTAGGTACGGCTATCTTTTCACGACGAACTCGGTGGCGAAGTGGTTAGTAATGCTGTATGGTTAGTACCTTGATCCGAGCATTCATTAGTTCGATTCTCTCACAGGACAAATATTTGTGTACGTGTGTATTTGCTATTTGCGATTAGGTTTGGATGTTTTTAAGAGAGGTAGAGCGCACAAAGCAGCCCGTCTGGGGAAATAGCTCTATCTCACAGATAACTGCAGACAATAACAACTCTCTGGAGGGTTGTTGTATTCCTGTGTGTGAGTGAGGTCATCAGTAAGTTCTTAAGAAGTTGCTGTTATAGCAGCAGAGATGGCATCCGGCGAGAATGATACTTAATGTATTGCAAGCATTCATAGGCTACGGTAACAGTACGAGGTTTTTTATTACCTTATTTGTTACTCGTATATTGCTCACTCACTTTGCCAAGAGGGGAAGTCAATTCGAAAACTTCCGACTTTAACAAATTTCTTCTGATTAAATTCGTTGTGATTTCCAAGGCAGCTGTGGTTTAACCCCCAGGACAGCAATGAACTTCACTGTATATTGCCTTTTTGGTGGTCGCCGCTGTTAATTCTGGCTACACAGAAGATACAGTGATGAGAATAAGTGGTGGGCCTGTACCATAAAAAAAGGCTACGGTAATTATTTTACATCGACGACGTTGCATAAAAAAAATAGAATTTGCTAATCCTAATACCTAGCTATTCGCTTAGATTTGTACCTTATTTGTTTATTACCTTAATGGCGTTTTTATTTATAAAAATCATAAGCTATTTTCGTATTTCAGTACATAATAAAAATTTAATTTAATTTCATAATAGATACAGCTTGTATATGTACTAAAAGTCTTTACTCTGCACGCGGATGCATTCTATGCACCACAACACGTGTTAATATTGTTGACCTTTTAACTGAACATCAGTGAAGCTAGCTCTCAGGCATCTGATGTTCAGCCAACGTCAATGTGTTCCAGGGTGATTGGTGGCAGGTTATGTAAATCATTCGCTACGAAAGAAAACATGTTGCCTGGATCTGTCTTCTTCAAAATACTGACGACGTCTTCAATAGTTTTCCCCTTCCTCCCCTCCTTCATGACGGCATCTCCGCGGTTTCACGAGCGTTTTGAACAACAGCATCTCCCTACTTCAAATCTTGTAGGAACGCCAACGATTCATTGGCTATGAATTGTTCGGTATGCCTTAACTTTGTATTTGATAGTACCAGTCATGGTCAGTTTTAACCAAGACTTTTATCCTTTTTCCAAAAAGGATCTTTTTTACTTATGACCTGTTCAGTATTCATATTGCGTATCCCTTGTTCATAAGTAACACCTGGAGAAGGTCAGAGAAAAAATGTTGTTCATCGGTAAGCCCGCGTTTTTACAGTTTATATATTCTTGCTGCTGCAACTGCTCGATTGTGTTTCTTTCGCTTGTTTTTCGTATTGGACAGCTGGCATGTTGTAGAATATTATTGGTAATTTTTGGTAATAAGAATAACTGATTCGCAGTGCTTTCTCAATCCGATTTTGCCTTCAAGATTATATCTTCACAAAAAACAAAAATATATATTTTACGTATATTTATCAGTTGTCTAGTACCACTAACATAAGTTTCGCTTACTTTGGGGCTAGGTGGCGCTGTGTAATTTGTCCGACAATATTTTATTTATTTATTTTATTATCCTCTTCTCGGCTTTCATCTTATTACGGCTATATATATATATATATATATATATATATATATATATATATGTAGCGATATCTCTTGCAAGGTGGTCTCGTTATCGGTATTTAGACACCATGCACTGGAGAATCTTCTCTTGGCGGTACAGCTGCATTATAAAAAAGAATTACTCGGGTGTAATATAGTCCCTCTCTACACGTTAATTACTTCGATTCGTTTGAATTACTTCCATCTAATCTTTGCACACAATTCGATCATACGGTTATCATTGGGTGATTTTAATACATGCTTGATTAAAAATGATTCCCGTGCAAATAGGCTTGTGGCTTCCCGTGTATCTTTACTTCACGCTCTGAAATCTAAATAAGTAGTTTTAACCTTGGCCCCACGCATTTTCCTCGTAATGTTCCCCCTTCATTATTCGATTTGATTATAACATCTTCTCCTAACTTAGTCCCAAATCGTATTTATGTATTACAATTGTATTGATACTGATACTAAATTTTGAAATACCCGTGGTAGCCTAAATGAAACCAAGCCACGTAAAGTAGCTCAACCTAATAAAATCCTGGGTTCAAATCCCCCAAAACATTCGCAAATTTTTCCTATTTATCTTAATTTTAAAAATTATTTGCAAATTACAATCTTTGCGACAACCATCTATGACCCCGAATAATAATTATAATTCCTTGCCGAACATATTTTGTGTTGTGTTAAATCATTCAAAAGATGGTATTTTGAAGAAATGAGCAGGAATTTACAAGCTTACTTCAATATAAGGTAACAGCCAATCCTCAAGTGTTTCGTTGTCCACAATACGCATATCGGCTGTGTTTTTTGTGTTATCTTTCTTTAATGATTATAACTTTTTGACCAATTATGTCGCGCTTAACAATATTTATTAAGGCACAAATAATTATGTTATTTCTTATGAATGTTAGAGAAACTAGTGAAGTGTTATAGCGCGCGGTTCTCTTTGCCTACCCCGCAAAGGACGTGGCCTGCAGATATACATACATATATACATACATACACAAATAATTATTCTGTTTGCACAAAACATGACTATCATCGAAATTGTTGTCGTCGTCGTGCACATGCAGCAATATGTTGAAATTGATTTTCAGGAACACCGTTCCTATATGAAATCTATGTTAGTCTGTGTGTGCATTTTTTTCGAATATTCGAATTTTGACTTCAGATTCGGATTCAGCATAAAAAAGTAGAATAGGAATGTTCTAGAACACCGTTCCTATCTCTCAAGGAACATGGTCAAAATGATCGACAAATAAAATAAAAAAAATAATTCTTATATAATTGACGAGCCAGGTGTTCCTCTGGTAATGCAAGCTTGCGCATTCTCAAATGGTTAATTTTTATTTTGTAGAAATGGACTGTTTGGATATGGATCGGCCGTTACAAAGACATGGGTGACGTGCAGTGATCTGAAAAGTACCTCTGACGTAGATTTTTGATAAACATCATAAATCAATTGAGATCTTATTAATAAACTGTCAATAAAATGAATGTTTTTACTCTATACTGAATTTAAGGAAGAGTTTATCTTCCGAAGGCAGCAAATTCTTTTTTTAACCAATATAATAATAAAATGATAAAACACCGATATCTTGGATGCGCCCTCTTAAAGAGTTTTTTTTTTATTTAGCAAGAATGTTACAATTTCTGTTGCACTGGCTCCCACTTTAGGTTTCCATGTGTTATGGGACAATATGAAATTGTTATGGGAAAAAAATTGAAAATAAAGAAAAGTTTCTATCTATCTATCTATAACTTCACGCCAAATCCTTTGCGGGGTAGGCAGAGAGAACCGAGCGCTACGTGACTCGATCCTCTTTACCTCACTCGCTTCTTCAACATTCATTGCTCTTTTCATACACGCTCGCCGGTTTCTAGGGCTCCTGACATCGCCTTTTGATAGAACGTATAATAGAACATATAATATATAGAACATATCTTCTATATATATAAAAAAAAATCGTGTTAGTTACACCATTTATAACTCAAGAACGGCTGGACCGATTTTTATGATTTAAAAAAATATAAAGTAAATTCCATTTCTCATACATTTTATATGAAACTTTTTTTTATGATATCTCAAGAACGAATTGGTATATTTCTATATATCCATATTGTATCTCTATATATCTACTCTACGTGTGTATGTGACTGAACTCCTCCTAAACGACTGGACCGATTTTGAAGAAATTTTTTTGTGTGTGTTCAAGGGGATTCGAGAATGGTTTAGATTCATAATTGGACCCAATAGGTGGCACTGCAGTGGGGTTCTGGGAAACTTTATATTATGGGACAGGACAACGTCGGTCGGGTCCGCTAGTATAGATATAAAAGTTTCTATGTAACAAACAGTATTTATGGCGTGACTGGTATACTTTATAACAAATATTTTTTGTTCAAAATTAAATTTAGACGTGCATTTCTCAGTGCCCCCAGACATTCTTAATGAAGAAACATCAGCAGACGTGTCAGCTCTTGAGCTTGATAATGTAACTTTAATCTGCAAGGCCAGTGGGCACCCAAATCCTAAGATTACATGGAGAAGGGAAGATCATGAACCATTGCTGTTGAAAAAACCAGGAAGCAGAGACTTTTACAGAGGTAATGATTTGCATAACTTTTTTATAATAACACTTAGGTGGCAAGCATAAGTACGGCCTACCTGGCAAGCTGTTACCCCTGGAACTGGAAAACTATTTCAGTCACTGTGCATTGCACTGTCCATCTGTCACTTCGTCCGGTTTTTAACTCGTAAATAAAATGAGTTTCAAACCTGAAATTTGCGTGTATTAGTAGAATGTTGCCTAAAAACCGAATATTTAGTAAAACATATTTTAATAGTTCTTTTAGGCCCTGTTATGAAAGGGAGGAAAAAATTGACACCAGGGCATGTTTTTTTTATACGACTTTGGGTATCAAATAAGTATACGGCCTGCATGATGTAAAGCGGTTACCGTAGCCTATGAATCCTTGCAATACTTTAAGTATTACTCACGCAATGCCAACTCTACTGCTAACGCAGAAAATATTTAGGTACTTATTGGTGACCTCGCTTACACGCGGGAGCACAACTACCCACCAGGAAGTAGTTATTTGACTGCGATTTTCTGTACGGTGTAGTTATTTTCCCAGACGAGCTTGCTTTGATGCCCCCTATCTCTCTTAAAATCGCTCAGACTAAGACTAACAGACATGTTCATGCACACAAATGTTTGACTTGCGTGGGAATCGAACGCACGAGCGCTGGCATCATATGAGGTGTCATTGTTTAAAACTGATCGAGTAAAGTATTTTTTGTCTTTAAAAATGAATAATTAGGGCGCCGTTAAATTTGATATTTTTGAACCATACTAGTATTGAAAACGACTTTATTTTTAACGTTTCGTAAATTTTATTTAAAATAAAACGTAGTTTTTAACATTTTATGGCAGTACGGAATCCTTTGGTGCGGATCCTTCTCAAAATTTGCCGATTATTTCCTACATGATACACCCAAGGATTAGATTACCTTTTTGAGCCTAAAATCGATAGACATTCGTTGAATTATATTTCTTAACGTTTCTCTTATCGAAATACACTTGAGAAGCGGAAGTGAGTTGGAAAACATCGTGATATTCACAGGGTGTGCACAAAAAATATTCATATTTAATACGAAAACAAGGAGCTAAAACTTCAATGAACCGAAACATTGAGTGCTTGACATAGTGACGGCAAAATGGGGACCAAAATAAAGGATATTTTCCGCAATAACGCATTTCAGTGATAAACTTTGCATGAAGTTATTGGATTTTTAGGTACTATTGCTTCTTGTCCTACCGTTATACCGTTTAATAATTCATTAGGATTGGCGACTTCCCTACCTAAGCCTGACAATATAGCGAAGATACAGATTTTTACATAGGCCGAGTACCATCATACCTCCAAAACCCAGATGGAAAACCAGACCTTCCGTAGCTTAAGTAACATGTCTTCTATACCTACAGATATACAAAACTGGAGTGTCTGTTTGTAATATTAAAATAACCGCTTTTTACTAAATGCATATTGATATATACAAGTTATATATACCAAAATGAACATTTTTACAATTTTTGTCTGTCTGTCTGGTTGTTCCGGCTAATCTCTGAAACGGCTGAACCAATTTTGACGGGACTTTCACTGGCAGATAGCTGATGTAATAAGGAGTAACTTAGGCTACTTTATTTTAGAAATTATAATATATAAATATTTATTTACCGTTTGATATAAATAAATATTAAAAAAAAATTAATAAGTTATAGTAAACTCAGCGAAATGAACAATAATAACTTTTTTGTTAAATTCCACGCGGACGAAGCCGCGGGCAAAGTTAGTATGAAATATAATTTCTTGGACGTGCGAATCTCCTCACGATGTTTATTATCACCTGCTAGGAGTAGGAGTAACTGGTAATTACAAATGTGTACGTAAATCCGAAAATACGAATTTAGTGGTACACGCCAGGATTAGAACTAGGAACCATTTGGTCACTAGTGCGGTTCTTTATCAATTTGGCTATCACTGTTCTAAACAACAACTATTGAGTCCAAAAATTTAATACATTGTGCTTATTTTGGCTGTATATTGTGTAGCTTGGTAAAACGTAGGTGTAATTAGGTTTTGATTTATATATTTTTTTAAATCAGATAGACGGAATAACAAGTTTGCATTTTTTTTATTATTTCCTATAGTGGTGCTATGGAAACTTGCTTTTTCACTAATTTCATTATCCTAAATCATCTGGAAGTGCTCCGTAGGTTTTCATTTTTGATTTTATAAAAACAGATTGTTTTGTTTTTCCTTGCGATGTTAGTATGAGATATCGCTTCATGCCAAATTTGATAATCCTTGATGGAAGTAGTCTGTAGCTTTAGTAGATGTACTGTTGAGTGTTTGTTTTGATGACGAGCTCGGTGGCGCAGTGGTGAAACGCGCTGTTACGCTACTTTGACACCAACGCTCGTGGGTTCGATTCCCACGCAGTACAAACATTTGTGTGCATGAACATGTGTGTTTGTATTGGTCTGGGTATTTTCTATGTATAATAAGTATGTATTTACAAAAAAAAAAAAAATGTATTTACGTATGTTTATCAGTTGTCTAGTACCCATAACACAAGCTTCGCTTACTTTGGGGCTAGATGGCGCTGTGAAATTTGTCCGACAATATTTATTTATTTACTGTAGATTTCTTGAAAGTAGTTAGATAGATTGACTCTCTCGGTGGCGTAGTCATTAGTAATACTTTGACATCAAGGCTTCGTGGATTCGATGCCCACACAGGATAAATTTGTATGCATGGACATGTCTATTTGTCTTCGTGTCTTCTTAAAAACACCCAGTATTTTTAAGATCAAAACACCCGTCCCGTCTGGGTAATTAACTCTACGTCACAGAAAACAGCAGCCAAATAACAATTAATATAATTATAGAGAACTCCATCTAATATTTTTTTTTTTAGTTGAAAGCTACGTAGGCAGCTCGCTGCCTCTTTTACGGGTATATCGAAGACAAATGGGTGCTTTTCTCTGTATTGCATCAAATGATGTACCACCAGCTGTCAGCAAGCGGATCACCCTTAGTGTTAACTGTAAGTAAATGCATGCACGATGTTTACCCTAGTCTCTTTATTATCTACCATTGCCCCTTCACTCAACAACGTTTTGTTCAATGTTGGGGTGAAATTAAATTGATCTTCTTAGATAACCTTAATCCGAACGCGCTACCAACGTTTTAGTTATCAAAAGAAAATAAATAAAACCAGTTGAGAATGCGCAAGCTTGCATTGCCAGTGGAACACCTGGCTCGTCAATTATATAACAAATCAATTTTTTTTTTAATTTATCGGCCATTTTGGCTATGTTCCTTAAGGCCCGGCGTCCATTATCGGCATCGGCACGGCTGAGGATTTTAGGTGTTAAATAGCATTATACATTAACTGCATGGCAATAAAGTAGAAATTTCCATGATATATGGTCGTAGTAACAAAAATACCGCTTCGGTATACTTCAGGCTGCATCATCCGCAGCCTTGAGGATGCTTCGGGATACTTCGGCATCCTTCGGTACGCCGCCGCCCGGTGCGCCGTCGGCAACACTCGGGGGAGGGGAGGCATCTGCCATTTGGATCATTTGACTCACAATTTGTTTTGAAGAGAAATACGATATTGAGACGCTTCGGCAAGCTTGAGGACGGTGCGGCATGCTTAAGGACGCTTCGTCATCCCTAAGGACGTTGCAGCATGCCAAGGCATAGGTTCCGGATGCCGAAGATTCCTTGCCGATGCCGATAATAGGCGCCGGGCTTAAGAGATAGGAACGGTGTTCCTGGTATGCCCACATGATGTAAAGCGTGTACCGTAGCCTATTAACGCTTGAGATATATTAAGTAGAAGCTACTGCCCGCGGCTCCGCCCGCGTGGAGTCAAATAACGTAGCCTATATGTTAATCCAAATCATAATCTATCTATGTGCCAAATTTCATTCAAATCCGTTCAGCTGTTTAAGCGTGAAAGAGCAACAAACATCCATCCATACATACAAACTTTCGCATTTATAATATTAATAGGATTAGTAGGATCACTCGCGCGATACCTCTTCTGCTGTTTACACAGCAACTCCTTGGGAGCTTACTGGTGACCTCACTCACACACAGGAACACAACAACCCTCTAGGGAGTTGTTATTTGGCTGCGGTTTTCTGTGAGGTGGAGGTACTTCCCCAGACGGGCTGCTTTGATGCGCCCTACCTCTCTTAATCTTGTGAACTAAAGATGTTTCGTCACAGTATCCACTAGTTTCTCTGGCATATTTCACCCTTCAAACCGGAACACAGCTATATAAATATAGCTGCTTGGCGGTAGAAATATGTAAGACAAAGGTACTCACGCAGACGACTTTTGTACAAAGTATATAGATAATACTCTATATAGATAATACAACTATGTTCATCTCTAAAGATTGTAAGCACTGTTGACCTACTGAATAACAAGGTAGCCTATTGACCGACAGGTAACTGGTTCGAATCCTGGTGTGATATACTATTAAATTCATGTTTACGAATTTATGTACATATTTGCAATTATCACTTAGTCAGCGGTGAAGGAAAACATCGCGAGGATATCCATATGTCCAAAAAAGTATATTTCAAAAGACGTGTGACTTAACTTAAAAAATCGGCCAAGTGCGAGTCGGACTCGCGCACGAAGGGTTCCGTACCATTATCTATAAAAAAGGCAAAAAAATCACGTTTGTTGTATGGGAGCCCCCTTAAATATTTATTTTATTCTATTTTTTAGTATTTGTTGTTATAGCGGCAATAGAAATACATCATCTGTGAAAATTTCAACTGTCTAGCCATCACGGTTCATGAGATACAGCCTGGTGACAGACGGACGGACGGACAGCGGAGCCTCAGTAATAGGGTTCCGTTTTACCCGTTGGGTACGGAACCCTAAAAATGATTGGTTTTTCCTCTGGCCTGTGGAGGGCGGATGTCGCTTCATGTCAAAATTAGTATCATTGCCAAATCCTTAGGCTTACGTAGCGAACTCTGCCAATCTTAACCCGTTGAGGCCCAGACGGTTGAATTCCGCCATGCGCGTTATGGCAACAAGTATATAATGGGCCTAAATGAATTAATGGGATAACGTTAGGTAGTAGTAGATGTAGCTCTAAAAATTAGAAAGTTGTGATCCAACAAGTTGCCCCAAAAATGCGATCTGCCCACTGCAATTTATTACTGCATTTTTGGGGTGGTAGGCGCATACCACCCCAAAAATGCAGTAATAATTTTCTTGAAAATCTTTGAAGAACAATGATTTAAACATTGTTACACAGTGAGCGTTACATGGATCAAACTGAAACTTTTGTTCTCCTAAGGATCACAGTTTGAACTTGACCTGAACTTTTTGTACTGTTTGAATTTTAAATGTTATATATTGTACTCAAAATTGTGTTTGATCTTAAAAAAAGTCAGATTGAAATAGTTGGTCAATTGTTTTAAATTGAAGTTTGCCATTCAACTTTAAAATGGAACAACAAGAAAACATATTCTCGAGATGATTACAAAAATGCCTTTTTAGAAAGTTTGCTGCCCTTCATTGATGTTACGTAGATATCGTGGTAGATTAGAATGGCGGACTGCTCAGGCTTTTATGTCCGATAACATACTCGTATATGCCCGGATGTGTTTAAAAATGTATATGTTATTGCATGCAAACACAACTGGCCGTCTGTGTGTGGGGCACTTAACATTGTTTAGATTATTGATAAGAATTACACCCTTTGACTTGATAAATTTTGTTTTGCGTAGGAGTATCATGCCATGTATATTTGTGTAGATTCATTCCATGAATAAATGCATTTAATTACAGTTTGTAGAATGTATTTGCTGTCCACCCACTTGCGTAGTTAAGAACCTTCTCTAACATTTACGTACGGCTGCATTTAGAAAGAGTATTACTATTTCCACTAATAATTAATATTTAAAAATTAAAAGTCTTAGTTAATATATTCAGGTGTTATTTAACTAAAGTCAAATTTACATGCAATTTGATCAAAACTACTTCGTGTGGGTTCGCTACCGATTAGTTGATACGAACTAGCGTCGGTCAGCATCCACCTATTGCCCTTAGTAGATGCATGCCGTCACTATCATGACTGCTCCGGTCGTCTCTGGGACACGTGTGTCGCCTCTCCACGTCACATCCTCAGACGCTGTAAATGTTAGTCGCTGAAATAACATGCTACGAAGTTCGTAACATGTTATTCGTAACTTCGTAGCATATTATTCAAACTCATTAGAATAACGTATTACGAAGGTACAAAAACGTTTGTAAAGTAAAATTCCACACTGCATTCCAAAGAGCTCCCTAGGACGAGTTTAAGTTAGATGATATTACTGTTAACTTCCGTTTAAGATCCTAGAGACCAGTAAATTCCTGTGGAGATTCTATATCAGCATCGAAGGTAACAACACTATTACAGGCGTTCATAAGCTAACCAATTATATCAGATGGACCCTATGTTTGTATGCCTCCATACACTGTAAAGAAAAAATATCATTATAACTACATATGTTAACAACACACCATTGCCACGTTTCATGAACAATCAAAAATGTTTAAACTTGGTTTATGAAGGTTGAAGGTTGAAAAGCGTGTTATATAAAAGTAAATGCATTGATGGCTCGACGTTAAAACCAAAAACAATTATAAAACCCTTCAATGAAATGTGTCGTGCTTTTTATTTCAAATCTTTTTTATGTGGAGATGCAGATGCCTGGTGAGACGCTCAGGTAGAATCCTTCGTAGAAAAGAGAAGAAGATAGAAATATACCGTCGATGCAAGAATGAAACCAAAGCTGAAAGAGAAGCGTAAAAAGAAATACCAAACCTTTTGGAGATCGGTAAAGAAGTCTCGGAGTGTTTCGTCAGCATCCAGAATGGACAAAATAAAATGTAAAACTGGTGGCATTCTTGCAAACACTCAGGGAGTATTAGAAAGGCGGAGTGAAAATTCTTGAGAAATGTATGATCATGTCCAGGACGCTGGCACTGTAAATCAGTCTGTGACTGACTCGGCAGTATCGGCGTACCATGAAGACATAACAATGGATGAGATTGAATGGTCGATACAAAGTTTTAAAAATGGAAAGTGAGCGGGAATCGATGTGGTTACAACTGAGATGATTACACAAGGTGGCACCTACGTTAGAGACGCCTTCAGGTTTTTGAGCAAATTATGCTGGAGAATCGGAAGGGTCTCGACCGTTTGGATACGAGCAGTCATCGTACCCTTGTATATAGACAAAATTTCCCATATGGACTGTGGCAACTACAGGGCCATCAGTTTGATCTGCTTAGTAGCTAAAGCGTATGGAAAAAATATTGAAAGGAGAATGAGGGTGAAATTCGATGGAATGCTTTGGGAAGCACAGGGTGGATTTCGAAGCGACAGAGGATGTACAGCAAGTTTTTTCACTCCGCAATATCGTTGAGAAGCATCTAACTATGGTCCAAAAGGTTTTCTGCGGTTTTCTGGACCTTGAGAAAGCATTTGATAGGGCCATGCGAAAGAATCTCTGGAACATTTTGCCTTGCCAAATGGGGTTGACGGTGATCTGCTCCGAGCTCTGCAATCCACTTATGTGGATTGTACATCATGTGTAGGGGTGGACAGGAGCTTGTCACCCTCGTTTGATATCAACATTGGTGATACGAGCTGTTGTCTCGGTTATTCATTCTGTATCTGGACAGTTGTCTTCAGAGTATAAGAAATATGAATGTGGGAATGCGAATTAGTGACTCAGTGGTCAACTACCTTCTCTATGCAGACGATGCGGTTTTAATAGCATAATCACTATCCGATGTGCAAACGCTAGTTACAACAATGGAAGATAATTGTCTGAAGTAAGGCTTACGAAAACCAAGATAATGGTATTTGAAAGAGAGATAACCAGAACGAACACTAGGATTATGGTTGATTATGTAACGTTGGAGCAAGTGGATGAGATTGTATATCTTGGAATCGCTTTTAGCAGGGATGGAAGGTACACCGCTGATGTAGAGAGACAAGTTATTACAGGGAACAGCGTGAATGGAGCGTTGTGTAAACTTCTAGGTAGCCGAAATCTACGCCAGAAGACACAGCTAGCTGTACACAACGCGGCGCTAATCAAAACGCTAACTTATGGAAGTGAGAGCTGGGCATGACAGATATAGCATAAAAGTAGAATAAATGCGGTCAAGATGCTAGCATTGCGCAAAATTTGTGGCATATGACCGCATTTGTAATGATAACATAAGAAATATAGTTGGTCTGAAAGAAAGTGTCGTTGTTAAGATAAGAAAAAGACCAAGACTAACCTACCAGGACCAAATTGATCGTGTTTAATCAGAAGTTGATACCAGTAGCCCTAGGAAATGGCGAGAAAGTAAGAAAAGAGCTATGAATGTTAAAGAAGCGAATGTGTAAAGTGTGTAAGGACCGCGTCTCATGGCGCTCGCTTCTCTCGGCTTACCCCACAAGGGACCTGGCCTGAAGATATACATATATACATGCAGTTAAGCAGATGAAGTAATTCTATTTTATACTCGCTCTGCTGTGGTAATAATGCCTATTTAGTGAATTAAAGTGACATAACTGGGAATTCGTGTGTGTGTGTGTGTGTGCGATGAAATGAAATGAAATGAAATGTTTATTTGCTAGGGTCATACATTAATTTCCCGCCTCTTTACAATAGGCATGCAAAAATTTAATTAATTGTAGTAGAATTAAAATTATACTAATAAATCAATAAAATTGTTGAACATTACCTGTTAGTTTTTGTCTCAAAGAATTCATTAATGTCATAAAAACTCTTATCAATTAGCCATTTAAATAATTTGCACTTAAATAATTCAAAACTAAGCATTTTCAAGTGGACAGGCAGTTTATTATAATTTTTTATTGTCATAAAATAACAATTTTTCTCAAACACTGTGCCTTTACATGTAGGCCTCAGCAGTAACGTTGGATCTCTAGGTCTAAGTTTTGGAATCACTGGTTTGATATTAAAGAATTCAGGATGTAGTTTTACGAAACAGCAGCATTGGTATATATATAATCCAGTTAGTGTTAGTATGTTAAATTTCTTAAATAAAGGCCTGCATGATTCTAAGGGCCCGATACCAGCGATGGACCTTATGCATTTTTTTTGGCTCACAAAAGTTTTATATACATCGGTGGAATTCCCCCATAGTATCAAGCCATACCTAAGCACAGAAGCGACATAGCCGTGGTATGCAGTCAAAGCAGATTTAGTACCTGCTGTGCACTTAAGCCGTTTTAATGCATATACGAATCTTTCTAATTTTGTACAAACATTATTTATATGCGTTTTCCAATTACAATGCCTGTCTACCGTTATTCCTAAAAAAATTGTAGCTTCAGTTTCTTTTAAATTCTGATTTTCACATTGAATATTTAATTTAGATCTTTGAACTTGATAGTTGCAAAATTGGATATAATTTGTTTTTGTCAAATTTACTTTTAAATCATTATCTTTTAGGTAGTCATGTATATCTTTAATCGTGTTATTTATTAGATTCTCATAATTTGAATTGATAATGTCATTTGGATCGGAAATGTCGCATGGTATAATCAAAGATAAGTCATCGGCAAACAAAACACAATCATAATTAGTAATTAGAGGCAAATCATTTATGTAAAGAAGAAACAATAAGGGGCCCAATATACTACCCTGGGGGACGCCTGCAACATTATTCAAATAAGCGGATCTGATATTATGTATTTCTTTATCTTCGTTTATTTTAGCAATTTCGACACATTGCATTCTGTCAGTTAGATAGCTTTCGAGCCACCTATATGCTACACCCCTGATCCCATACTTTTCGCATTTATTTAATAATTTACTGTGATTTACCATGTCAAATGCTTTGGTCATATCGAAAAATATCACTGTAACTGGTTTTTTATTATCAATATTTTCAGTTATACGTTTGACTAATGAGAAGGCTGCAAGCGTGGTGGATTTGTTTTTTTGAAAACCGTTTTGTTCTTTACGGATGACATTATGTCTATTTGGGAAATACGTCAGTCTGTTTTGAAAAGCCTTTTCAAATACTTTTGATAGTATAGGCACTAGAGTTATTGGCCTATAATTATTTATATCTTTCTTATCATTTTTTTTATATAACGGTTTAACAATTGAGTTTTTAGTCTTATGGGAAAAGTGCCTTCTGTCAGAGACAAATTAATAATATATGTCAGTATTGGTACTAAATAAACTGCGCAGGATTTCAAGACCTGGGTTGATATATTATCCCAACCTACCGACTTTGTATTATTTAGACTCATAATTATTTTATACACTTCTTCTTCAGTATAAGGTGCTAGAAAGATAGTGTCATTTAATTGATTAATACATGTTCTGCTCGATATCCTATTTGGTTTAGTTCTATCACTTACATTTACAAAGAAGTTATTAAACGCTTCAGCCACACATTTCGGGTCAGTATCAGTTTTTCCATTGACCGTTATTGATTCTATGGTAGCATTTAAATTTATATTCCGGTTTTTATTTTTTATAATGTCCCATGTAGTTTTGCACTTGTTATTAGATTGTTGTAATAGTTTATAGTTAACATTTTTTTGTGATTTAATGATACATGTTTTTAGTATTTTATCAAATTGTTTTAACCGTTGTTTAGAAACCTCAGTCTTGTTTTTATAGAAGTCGGATCTTAGTTTTCGCTTTGTTTTGCAGGATTTTTTAATTCCAGGTGTGATCCATTTAGGTCTCGTGTTGTCAGTTTTCACTTTGATTTTAATAAGTGGGAAACAGAGCCTATAAAATTCACATAAAATATCATGGAATAAATTGAAAGCGGAATTTAAATTTGTTTCTTCATATACTTCTTACCATGTAAGGTTTGATATACATTGCTTAAATTTTTCCATATTATCATTATTGTAGTCTCTTTTTCTTATAAACCAATAATTTACTCTGGGCCGTATTTTAGCTATATTGAATTCTAAGGTTTGGCAAGTGTTGTGATCAGATAGGTGTACATGGTGTGTAGACCCCTTGGCATCTGGAATGTTGCTGATAATATGATCTATGCATGAATCAATTCTTGTCGGTTCATTTATGTGCAACTGCAGACTGTAGTTACTCAACAAATTTTTCAACAGTGTGCATTTGTCATTATCAACCAATGTATTTACATTCAAATCCCCCACAATAATTAGTTTCTTTTTAGTCATATTTTAGTTAATTTGTGTAATAAAATGTCAAGTTTTTTATGGAATATGTCAAAATTCTTATCGTCAGGTATTCTATATAAACATACTATTATGCAATTATATTCAGTTATCTCTATTCCGCAACACTCAAATACTTTATCCGATGCCATTTCTTCACATAGTTTTAAGGGTTTAGATGTGACATGATTTTCTAATAAAATGGATACACCCCCCCTTTTATAAGACCTACAGTATGACGCTGCTACATAATAGCCTTTTAAAAATATATTTGCCTCACTTCCCTTTTTTATGAAAGTTTCAGACAAACATAAAATGTTTATATTGTTTTTATTGTCTTTAAACTCACCAATACATAATTCCAACCGGTCCAGTTTACTCAAAAGTCCCTGAATATTCTGATGGAGCAATGTTATTTTATTACTATTACTAGCATTATTTCCGAAAAAGAATATTATTCTGGTCTGCTTCTGGTGTTTTAAGTTTACGATTTTTTTGTTTCTCTAATATACGAAAATAGAATGGAATAGTTCCTATTTTTGGTTGAGATGAATAAAGTTTATTATTAATAAAATCATTTTTTTGTGAAAAACATTTTCTATTTTCAGCGTCCACTATGATATCGGATTTATTTAATTTTGAAAAGTAAAATGGGATAGTTCCTTTCTGTGGTTTTAACGTAAAAGCAGAGTTTTTTGCAAAGTTGTATGAATGTTTACCTTGCGAAAAGCTTACGCTATTGCCTATGCTATTGCTGCCCACCTGACGTAAACAGTGCTTATTTTTAAACATAGGTAAATATTTAGTTTCGTAAGAATTAATGAAGAGGTCACAAGAAGCACGCTACGCGCGTGATGTACTTACTCTTTATAGTACAAACGGCTAGCCTCGAAAGTAGAAATAACCGAGGCTGCAGTAATAGCTTAATATCAGGCAGCCCGTATACTATTTGCCTTACAATGTAGAATGAAAAAAATAAACGTTTCTTTCGTTTGGAAAACAACTCATTTCAGTATTTCTCCTTCCTAATACGAAATTAAATCCTTTCAGCCCAATCGATTAACACCTATTCGATGAGGTATTTGAAATATCGTAATCACTAGCGCATCACGTCTTTGATCAGTAAATAAAGTCTGAAAACGATTGAACTAAGCCTCCTTCACCTCTTACGTCAATACAATTAAACGATAATTTCCCTTACCTTTCGACGTGTATCATAGAATATGGTGTAGATCATAAGTGGATAGCGAACATACACTATCATAAACAATGCAAGAATATTTTCTTGCACTCACACTGTTTGTGTAAAAAAATAAATATATGAAGACCTGGCTCCAGAGTGAGGAAACTCCTCACAATGCTGGCCGTGTCCAGAAAGTCTACTTTCTAATGATTATACTTGAGACAACTGCCTGAAACTTGCCAACTGAGAAACTTTGGGGCTGTATGGGTAAGCTCAAGGTCACTCAGCGTACTATGGAAAGAGCTATGCTCGGGGTTTCAATGCATGATAGAATCAGAAATGAGGATATCCTCATTAGAACTAAAGTAACTGCCATAGCCCAAAGGATAATTAATCTGAAGTGGTAACCGGTAACATCGCTCGTAGAACCGACAATTGTTAGGAAAAAATGGTTTTTAAATGGCGTCCTCGTACATGCAGTGTGAGATGACCCCCCCCCCCCCCCCCCCCTAAATGAAGCGACCATCTGAAAAGGTTTGTAAGGAGTAATTGTATGCAAATGGCTCAGGATTGAGGCGCGGGCGAGTGCCTCTCTAGAGGGGAGGCCTATGTACAGCAGTTGCCTAATACGGACTACAACGATGATGATGAGAAACTCTCAAGTCACTCGAAATGCTATTGCAATAATTATCATTGAGTTTTTATTTAGTAACATCAACGTTCTTGTATGTGGCGTCCCTGGATCACAATATCAATGTTAGTAATAGTACTATTTATAATACTCGTAGACAGGAACTAGTCTATTGACAAATTGGTCCCCGGTTCAAATACTGGCTTGTATCACTAAATTCGTGTTTTGGGATTTATGTACATATTTGTAATCGTCACTTGCTTTGTGGTGGAAAACATGGTGAGGAATCCCGCCCGTCCAAGAAATTATATTTCTAAAGAAGGATGAGCTGATCCAAGAATGGTCTAGTCGTCTCTCTGGATTGTGAAGGTCTGACGATAGTCGCTTCATGTTAAAATCAATATCTACGCCAAATTCTTAGGCATAGATAGCGGAACCAGTCAATCCTAATACATTAGGAAAATGGATAACTCCTATTAAATAGGACTTCTTCTTAGCGACTAATCTATTATCACAGATTCTATGATAATAGTCTAGTCCCAGTAGAATCTGAAATAAACGTTATCAAGAACTAACGATGATGTACCCTCATAACTCAAAACACCATGATGTGACTCCTTCGTGGCATACTCGACCAGTATCGTATGTACCATCCTTCCAGTAGTTATTAGCGTGATAACTGCGTCTATAACTGGACAGACATAACCTTCGGTTCTCCGAAAAACATCATCGAAAAGCTACCAACGCGAGCAGGACTATAACGTCTTGTAACCATAACGTCGAAGAGCTGATTTTAGTGTGTAACTCGATACCCAGTTTTTATGTTTTAAGGAAATACAGGTGTATACGTAATAGAACTGGATTTCCTGAAAAAAAAACTAGTTTTCACTTTTATCATAAAAAAACTGGTATAACGTACTCGTATTTACACCCAAACGCCTGAGCGGTCTATCTCACACGGTTACATAAGTCACCAGTTCAAACCTTATAAACAGCTCCCTCTTTTTTTGCCCATTTTTTTATTATATAACTTTGGGAGGTTTGCAAGCATACAGCACACTTTATGTAAAGCGGCTACCGAAGCCTATTAACGCTTGTAATATATTCAGTATCACTCACACAATGCTACCTCTGCTGCTAACACAGCAACTCCTTAGGAGCTTACTGGTGACCTCACTCACACACAGGAACACAACAACCCACCAGAAAGTTGTTATTTGGTTGCGGCTTTCTGTGTAGGAAAGTATCCCTAGACGGGCTGCTTTGATGCACTCTACCTCTCTTAAAACACGCAGACTAAGACAAACAAACATGTTGATGCACACAAATGTTTCCGTGGGAATCAAACCCACGAGCGTTGGTCAAAGTCGCGTTATTAACCGTTACGCCACCATGCGCGTCGAAACATTTAACATCGAACATTTTTGCCTATTATTTTAAACGAGCAAATCGTGTTTATTATATTTTATTACATTGAAATAACACAAAAAGCGCCGGTCACCACGCCTGTCTCTCATTGGGGTAGGCAGAGACTGTAGAACGCCAGGTGCACCGATCCAAACATACCTCTCTCGCTTCTTCCACACTCATCAACCTATTCATGCATGCTCTTCGGTTTTGGATGCTTTTGATTTGGCTCATCACTAATTTGATCAATAGGTGTGCATCTAGCAGCAGGCAGCCTCTACCGATATCTCCACTTACTCTTGCCTTCTTTCGTAACTCTTTTGTTATTCATTCTTTCTAAAGGATCAAACCATCTCCGCATACCCTTTTCAATTTTTGTCACTACTTCATCGTCGACATTCGTGCAAGTACTTTTGTTTATTAGATGACGCATGCTCAATATCACTTTAAAATTTTTGATGTCTCGTATATTTGCGAAATAATCACCTGGACACTTGACAAGTACAACCTGCATGATAAAAATAATACATCTAATGTTTTACATTTTTGTTGTCATGTTTCCTAGGACATTTATTCTAAAATATACTTAGTTTAAATTTGCTTTATTATTTAACTACATTTTAGTAACCAAATCTTCAATAACTTGATAATCGAACATCCATATTCTATCATTACATAAGACTACCCAATGAAGCTTGAAATAGACGGGATTTATTTTCTCTCATAACTTGTACCACACCCAAAGTCGTGATAAAGCTGAATTGATCTGGCTCTTGTAAGCCATTCTAGCGTATAATTGACTCTTCCCTGTCATTGAGTGGGTCCTAAGCTGGTCTACAGATCTCATATTGGAATATTTAGTAATATAAGGAAATCTACCTAAATAAATAGTGCCTTGTTGGTATTTTTCGACTATATTTGTTTTACATTGTAGCTGTATGTAGGTTGATGACTATAGGAGGTTCTTCAGAAAAGTAGGTACTTAAAACTTTATTGGCTATGAGTGATATTTGTGATGTTGTAAAAGTTCGTACTCTGCGATGACATGGTAAACATTTAGTGAGTTGTGCGCTTCATCGTTGACACCTTATTAGAAGAATGCATAGTGTTGCAAATGTCTGTAGGTTACGGTAACTGCTTGCCATCAGGAAGGCAATAGCTAAACAAAATGTACAGACATAAACAAATTTTTAGTAACTTGGTGGCGGAGTGGTTAGTATTGCTACTTTGTAAATTCATCGATTATAAAACTATCGATAAGATTAGAAAGATTATGCTCCGTTGGTTCGGACATACAGAAAGAAGGCAAGAAGACATATTTATGATGCAGGTATAGTGTGGAATAATATACGAGACGAGGAAGGTCACCGAACCTCTTCTTCTTAGCGTTATTCCGTTTCCTAATTCATTAGGATTGGCCGGGTCCGCTACCTGAGCCGGATTTGGCGACGGTACTGGCTTTTGCATAGAGAGACTGCCGTCAGATCTCCACAGTGTAGAGGGACAATCAGATCTTTCTTAGGTTAGGTTAGGTTAGGTTAGGTCATACGTCTTTCGAATTTACGTGCGGGTTTCCTCACGCTGTTTTCCTTCACCGCCGAGCGAGTGATAATTACAAATATTTACATAAATGCGAAAACTCAATTTAGCTAGGATTCCAACCGGGGATCTGTTACTCAACAGGTGGGTTCTCTATCCGCTGGGCTGTCACTGCTCAAAGCTGCTGCTGAAGGTCAAAACACCTGTCCTGATTGTCTCAGGAGCCCTACCTGTAGAATCGATGGAATCGCTTGCATGCATGAAAAGAGTTATGAATATTAAAGATGCAAGTAATGGGTGTAAGGACAGAGTCGTGTGACGCTAAGTTCTCTCAGCCTACTCCGCAAAAGACTTGATGTTAGATATAACAGACAGGAACTATCGACTGATAAGAAAATTTATAAGAACTACAACACGAGTTCGGTGGCTCCGTGGTGAATGACGCGACTTTGACACCAACACAAGTTCGATTCCCACATAAGGCAAACATTTATGTGCATGAACATGACTCTTTGTCTTAGTCCGGATGTTTTAAGAGAGGTAGGGCACATCAAAGCACCCCGTCTGGGGAAGTACGTTCACCTCACAGAGAACCGCAGCCAAATAACAACTCCCTAGAGGGTTGTTGTATTCCTGCGTGTGAGTGAGGTCACCAGTAAGCTCCCAAGGAGTTACTGTGTAAGCAGCAGAGGAGGCATCGCGCAAGTGATACTCAATATATCGCAAGCGTTAATAGGCGTACCCGCTTTACATCAGGTGGGCCGTATGCTTGTATACCTCCCGACGTAGTATAAAAAAACAGATAAGTTGTTATAATCTATAGTAATATATAAAGCAGACGAGTTTGTTTGTTTGTACGCGCTGATCTCTACAACTACCTATCAGTCGGATTTAAAAAGTTATTTTTGCTGTGAACTCCAATTCTTAGAAGCCGAACAAAAAGAAAGAAAGTAAGAACAAGAGGTTTCTACGGGATACAGGGATAAGCGCAAGCGAATTCGCGGGGTGCCAACAACATCAACGAGCCCAAGTTGTGTTCCATTTCCCTTCATTACTGAGAAAAAAACAATTAGTAGGAATATAAACTTCGGGGTGAACCTGACCAAATATAAAATGTACCAACCACATCAATTTTAGGAAGCAGCTAAAAATGTAATTCTGTTTTATCCTCGCTCAGCTTTCAGGGTCCTCGAATAGCTGTGGTGAAAAACGCCCAGCACCTAACCAATATAAATATAAGTTCTTTTAACCCGACCGAATAACGCCTATTTAGGAAATTAGAAATTAAAATAAGAAGAGGCATGCTCCGATGGTTCGGACATGTAGAAAGAATACAAGATAAAAGAATGACGAAGCAGATATACAATGCAAAAGTGGAAGGATGTAGGAGCCGGGGAAGGCCAACACTTACCTACCATGACCAAATTGGTCGTGTTCTATCAGAAGGTGATGTCAGGAGCCCTAGAAACCGGCGAGCGTGCATGAGAAGAGCAATGAGTGTTAAAGAAGCGAGTGAGATATCTAAGGATCGAGTCACGTGGCGCCCGGTTCTCTCTGCCTACCCCGCAAGGGATTTGGCGTGAAGTTATAGATAGAAAATTAGAGTGAGATAACTGGGAATGCCCACACACAGCGTATGCGATGAACGAGATTAAGCTCACGAGAAGCGCGTAACGCCAACCTCATCTCCACTAGGTGCACCTGACTAAGGGGCTGGCGAAAGAGGCTTAATAAAAGTAGCCCGGCTGGAGTTAATAGAACTATCACTAGAGCTAACCCAATAACTTCTCAGTAGCATACTTATACCTCACCTCCAGAAAGTTGTTATTTAGCTGCGGTTTTCTGTGAGGTACTTCCCCAGACGGGCTGCTTTGATGCGACTTGTCACTCTCAAATGAGTTCGCGTATGGTATACGTAGCGATATTGCATGGACTGATTTAAACATTGACGAGCTCGGTGGCGCCGAGGCAGAGACTACCGGAGCAGCCATGGCAGCGTCGGCATGTACCAAGTACTAACAGTAGTGGGTGGGTGCCGGCCGGCGCTAGGCCGCATGAACTAATTGGTGGCGGAAGCACGCAAAGCAGGTTAGATCAAATTGCATATAGATTTGACTTTCGCAAAGTAACGCCTGAATCTATTAACAATCAGTTCTACCTAGGTTAGGTCTCACGTCTTTAGAATTTACGTGCGGATTTCCTCATGATGGTTTCCTTCACCGCCGAGCAAGTGATAATTACAAATATGTACATTGAAAACACAATTTTAGTGCTACATGCTAGAATTCCAACCGGGGATCAGTTACTCAACAGGCGGGTTCTTTATCCTCTGAGCTCAAAGCTGCTGCTGAAGGTCAAGCTGGTGAAAAAACCTATTAAAACTCCATTTCACTCCTCTCAATTCTATTCCAAATCGTTTTCTGTTCAAGCAGTACGTCTTTGGAATGCTCTACCACTTAATATTCGTTGTGCTCAAACACTTTCCTCTTTTAAATCTCTTGTCAAAGAACACTACCTTTCCTGTAACTCTATTTGATCGTTCTCTTTCTCTTTCTCGATCATCACTGAGTCTCTGACATTACTGTAACTACAATAACTTTTAATACTTTTTCATGTATATAATAATTTTGTTTTAATTCGTATGGTTTGCTCTGCACCACCTACCTGTATTATTACAAGATAATAGTTTTCTCTCATCTTAAGGTTGTCTGGAAGAGATTGCTTAGTGATAAGACCGCCTAATTGTACTATAGTCTCTAAGTATCTTATGTTTACAATTTTAATTTGGTGCAATAAAGAATATATGTATTGTATTGTATTTGTAAGACAATATTGATCATGTTTTATCCGAAGATTGTCTCAGGAGCCCTAATTGTAGAATCGACGGGATCGCTTGCATGCACGAAAAGAGATATGAATATTAAAGATGCAAGTGATGTGTGTAAGGAAAAAGTCTTGTGACTTGGTGTTAGGATATAACAGATAGAAACTATCGACTTCTGAGAAAAATTTGAAAGAACTACAGCATAACGAGCGAGCTCGGTGGCTCCGTTGTGAATAACGCGACTTTGACACCAACGCTCGTGGGTTCGATTCCCATACAAGGCAACCATTTATGTGCATGAACATGTCTGTTTGTCTTAATCCGGAAGTTTTAAGAGAGCCTTGATGCGCCCTACCGCATCAAAGCACCCCATCTGGGGAAGTACGTTCACCTCACAGAGAACCGCAGCCAAATAACAACTCCCTAGAGGGTTGTTGTATTCCTGCGTGTGAGTGAGGTCACCAGTAAGCTCCCAAGGAGTTACTGTGTAAGCAGCAGAGGAGGCATCGCGCAAGTGATACTCAATATATCGCAAGCGTTAATAGGCGTACCCGCTTTACATCAGGTGGGCCGTATGCTTGTATACCTCCCGACGTAGTATAAAAAAACAGATAAGTTGTTATAATCTATAGTAATATATAAAGCAGACGAGTTTGTTTGTTTGTACGCGCTGATCTCTACAACTACCTATCAGTCGGATTTAAAAAGTTATTTTTGCTGTGAACTCCAATTCTTAGAAGCCGAACAAAAAGAAAGAAAGTAAGAACAAGAGGTTTCTACGGGATACAGGGATAAGCGCAAGCGAATTCGCGGGGTGCCAACAACATCAACGAGCCCAAGTTGTGTTCCATTTCCCTTCATTACTGAGAAAAAAACAATTAGTAGGAATATAAACTTCGGGGTGAACCTGACCAAATATAAAATGTACCAACCACATCAATTTTAGGAAGCAGCTGAAAATGTAATTCTGTTTTATCCTCGCTCAGCTTTCAGGGTCCTCGAATAGCTGTGGTGAAAAACGCCCAGCACCTAACCAATATAAATATAAGTTCTTTTAACCCGACCGAATAACGCCTATTTAGGAAATTAGAAATTAAAATAAGAAGAGGCATGCTCCGATGGTTCGGACATGTAGAAAGAATACAAGATAAAAGAATGACGAAGCAGATATACAATGCAAAAGTGGAAAGATGTAGGAGCCGGGGAAGGCCAACACTTACCTACCATGACCAAATTGGTCGTGTTCTATCAGAAGGTGATGTCAGGAGCCCTAGAAACCGGCGAGCGTGCATGAGAAGAGCAATGAGTGTTAAAGAAGCGAGTGAGATATCTAAGGATCGAGTCACGTGGCGCCCGGTTCTCTCTGCCTACCCCGCAAGGGATTTGGCGTGAAGTTATAGATAGAAAATTAGAGTGAGATAACTGGGAATGCCCACACACAGCGTATGCGATGAACGAGATTAAGCTCACGAGAAGCGCGTAACGCCAACCTCATCTCCACTAGGTGCACCTGACTAAGGGGCTGGCGAAAGAGGCTTAATAAAAGTAGCCCGGCTGGAGTTAATAGAACTATCACTAGAGCTAACCCAATAACTTCTCAGTAGCATACTTATACCTCACCTCCAGAAAGTTGTTATTTAGCTGCGGTTTTCTGTGAGGTACTTCCCCAGACGGGCTGCTTTGATGCGACTTGTCACTCTCAAATGAGTTCGCGTATGGTATACGTAGCGATATTGCATGGACTGATTTAAACATTGACGAGCTCGGTGGCGCCGAGGCAGAGACTACCGGAGCAGCCATGGCAGCGTCGGCATGTACCAAGTACTAACAGTAGTGGGTGGGTGCCGGCCGGCGCTAGGCCGCATGAACTAATTGGTGGCGGAAGCACGCAAAGCAGGTTAGATCAAATTGCATATAGATTTGACTTTCGCAAAGTAACGCCTGAATCTATTAACAATCAGTTCTACCTAGGTTAGGTCTCACGTCTTTAGAATTTACGTGCGGATTTCCTCATGATGGTTTCCTTCACCGCCGAGCAAGTGATAATTACAAATATGTACATTGAAAACACAATTTTAGTGCTACATGCTAGAATTCCAACCGGGGATCAGTTACTCAACAGGCGGGTTCTTTATCCTCTGAGCTCAAAGCTGCTGCTGAAGGTCAAGCTGGTGAAAAAACCTATTAAAACTCCATTTCACTCCTCTCAATTCTATTCCAAATCGTTTTCTGTTCAAGCAGTACGTCTTTGGAATGCTCTACCACTTAATATTCGTTGTGCTCAAACACTTTCCTCTTTTAAATCTCTTGTCAAAGAACACTACCTTTCCTGTAACTCTATTTGATCGTTCTCTTTCTCTTTCTCGATCATCACTGAGTCTCTGACATTACTGTAACTACAATAACTTTTAATACTTTTTCATGTATATAATAATTTTGTTTTAATTCGTATGGTTTGCTCTGCACCACCTACCTGTATTATTACAAGATAATAGTTTTCTCTCATCTTAAGGTTGTCTGGAAGAGATTGCTTAGTGATAAGACCGCCTAATTGTACTATAGTCTCTAAGTATCTTATGTTTACAATTTTAATTTGGTGCAATAAAGAATATATGTATTGTATTGTATTTGTAAGACAATATTGATCATGTTTTATCCGAAGATTGTCTCAGGAGCCCTAATTGTAGAATCGACGGGATCGCTTGCATGCACGAAAAGAGATATGAATATTAAAGATGCAAGTGATGTGTGTAAGGAAAAAGTCTTGTGACTTGGTGTTAGGATATAACAGATAGAAACTATCGACTTCTGAGAAAAATTTGAAAGAACTACAGCATAACGAGCGAGCTCGGTGGCTCCGTTGTGAATAACGCGACTTTGACACCAACGCTCGTGGGTTCGATTCCCATACAAGGCAACCATTTATGTGCATGAACATGTCTGTTTGTCTTAATCCGGAAGTTTTAAGAGAGCCTTGATGCGCCCTACCGCATCAAAGCACCCCATCTGGGGAAGTACGTTCACCTCACAGAGAACCGCAGCCAAATAACAACTCCCTAGAGGGTTGTTGTATTCCTGCGTGTGAGTGAGGTCACCAGTAAGCTCCCAAGGAGTTACTGTGTAAGCAGCAGAGGAGGCATCGCGCAAGTGATACTCAATATATCGCAAGCGTTAATAGGCGTACCCGCTTTACATCAGGTGGGCCGTATGCTTGTATACCTCCCGACGTAGTATAAAAAAACAGATAAGTTGTTATAATCTATAGTAATATATAAAGCAGACGAGTTTGTTTGTTTGTACGCGCTGATCTCTACAACTACCTATCAGTCGGATTTAAAAAGTTATTTTTGCTGTGAACTCCAATTCTTAGAAGCCGAACAAAAAGAAAGAAAGTAAGAACAAGAGGTTTCTACGGGATACAGGGATAAGCGCAAGCGAATTCGCGGGGTGCCAACAACATCAACGAGCCCAAGTTGTGTTCCATTTCCCTTCATTACTGAGAAAAAAACAATTAGTAGGAATATAAACTTCGGGGTGAACCTGACCAAATATAAAATGTACCAACCACATCAATTTTAGGAAGCAGCTGAAAATGTAATTCTGTTTTATCCTCGCTCAGCTTTCAGGGTCCTCGAATAGCTGTGGTGAAAAACGCCCAGCACCTAACCAATATAAATATAAGTTCTTTTAACCCGACCGAATAACGCCTATTTAGGAAATTAGAAATTAAAATAAGAAGAGGCATGCTCCGATGGTTCGGACATGTAGAAAGAATACAAGATAAAAGAATGACGAAGCAGATATACAATGCAAAAGTGGAAAGATGTAGGAGCCGGGGAAGGCCAACACTTACCTACCATGACCAAATTGGTCGTGTTCTATCAGAAGGTGATGTCAGGAGCCCTAGAAACCGGCGAGCGTGCATGAGAAGAGCAATGAGTGTTAAAGAAGCGAGTGAGATATCTAAGGATCGAGTCACGTGGCGCCCGGTTCTCTCTGCCTACCCCGCAAGGGATTTGGCGTGAAGTTATAGATAGAAAATTAGAGTGAGATAACTGGGAATGCCCACACACAGCGTATGCGATGAACGAGATTAAGCTCACGAGAAGCGCGTAACGCCAACCTCATCTCCACTAGGTGCACCTGACTAAGGGGCTGGCGAAAGAGGCTTAATAAAAGTAGCCCGGCTGGAGTTAATAGAACTATCACTAGAGCTAACCCAATAACTTCTCAGTAGCATACTTATACCTCACCTCCAGAAAGTTGTTATTTAGCTGCGGTTTTCTGTGAGGTACTTCCCCAGACGGGCTGCTTTGATGCGACTTGTCACTCTCAAATGAGTTCGCGTATGGTATACGTAGCGATATTGCATGGACTGATTTAAACATTGACGAGCTCGGTGGCGCAGTGGTGAAATGCACTGTTACATTACTTTGACACCAACGTTCGTGGGTTCGATTCCCACACAGGATAAACATTTGTGTGCATGAACATGTCTGTTTGTCTTGGGCTGGGTGTTTTTAAGAGAGGTACGGTGCATTAAAGCTGGCCGTCTGGGGAAGTACCTCCACCTCACAGGAAACCGCAGCCAAATAACAACCCCCTTGAGGGTTGTTGCGTTCCTACGTGTAAGTGAGATCACCAGTAAGCTTCTAAGGAGTTGCTGTGTTAGAAGCAGAGGTGGTATCACGCGAGTGATATTTAATGTATTCCAAGCGTCCATAGACTACGGTAATCGCTTTACATCATGAGGGCTGCATGCTTGTATGTCTTCCGACGTCGTATAAAAAAATGTTTTGTAAAGTACGAGTAATTAGTAGGTACTAAAGCGCTGATAGGATAATATATGTGATTACACTTTACACTATAAATCTGTCTAAAAATGAATTACAAATCATTCTATGAATACTATCACGCTGAGTATCTTGTAGGGTAAACAGAGAGAATAGACAAGCCGTGGTCCTCATACCGCGCTCGCTTCGTTAACATTCATACTCGTAGTACGCTCATCGATTCCTAGGGTGCCTGACATCACCTTATAATACTATATATCGAAAACAATCCCTATCATTTGTAAATGAGGTTTATTAGAAATAATATAATTCAATTGCACGTAATTCAATTTCATCTCAAAGTACTTAATAATAAATAAAAGGTGTATAAAGCCAGCAGATAATTCTTAGCTATTTCATAGTAATATTAAATTATAACTTCACATTTTAAGTAATAGTAACAGTAAAATTTAAACACAATATTTATTGTTTCCTCTAGTTTACGGCATATATGAATTTTATCATTATAGTATATCTATAAATTTAATATTACTTTACTTTGACAGATGTTTTTAATTGTTCTTTTACGTGTTAACGTATTTGTCAAGGTAATTTGGAACTTTATTTTTATGCTTAAAGTTGCATTTTAGTTCGGTGTTTGCTGTGGCTACTAAAGTTGTAAGTAGATGGCGCTAGCGTCACTTTGCAGCGATATATAAAACGGAAAAATTCGTCATCATTACAAACCTTTCTAGTAGCTTAGTTGGAAGAATACTCCACCGGTAATCAACATATCGTGGGTTGTAACCCCATCTAGGTGGCGTAGGTGAATTTTTTCATTATAAAATATTTAAATGGAAGTAATTTTTACTACTACAAGGGCAATACAATACAGTAATACCATAAAATCAGTCGAAGTTTTGTTTGCATTGTGCTAATATAAGTCGTTGTCTAATAGGATGCACCATCTTGTGCTTTTTCGATCTTCTAGAGTCAGTAAAAGAAATCAGTTCTTGTTGAAATTGGGGGTACAAATAGAGCACAAAAAGAGAAGCAATCTCTCCTTAAACTTAAGCACTCTATTCACCGTGTGCATTTTAGGATCGTTAACAATTCTTACGAAACATCATCCGTCGAGCGATAGTGACGGATCTTATACACCGCTAGGCTTTGATCGAGAGTCAAGGTGAGGCATTAACTACGTATGGTCAACATTGATCATGGTATCTGGGTTTTCTATCGAAGCTGCCATCGTATAGGCTCGGCGAGGGTTTGTAGAAATGAATTGTCAGCTTCCTATTCAGCCGATACATAAAAGCCGTTATTTATGGTTGCAGCATGGATATCAATGCTAGCATCCCGCAAGGCTCGGTGCTGTACACGACGCTGTTTCTATTGCATATTCATGATATGTTGTTAATTTGTGAATATCATTGAAATACGGGCGACAGCATAAGAACACTTATTCATTACATTCCTCGTTCACTTGAGAGAAGAGCCACTCGATCGCGCCAATAAAGTTTTGTTTGAAATTGAGGGTGTTTTAACTACAGTATCCGAGTAGCATGGTTGAAGTTGCTCCAGTCCAATCCCGTTAAGACATGTTTGCGCGTTCACCATGGTAGGGTTTAATCATTGAGGTAATATGTACTACGTACTAGAGAAGCCACCGGGAACAATCGCCTTGTTCCATTTGGTAATTTACAGCTATAGTACGCTGTAGCGCTGAAAAAATAATTACTTCATTCAAGTACCGCAGCGCTTGATTTGCTACGAAGGTGCAACATTTCTTTCCCATAGACTATGACACAGAACGGACGATGTTGGTTTTGTACCTATGCGGTTCAGTTTTAATAAACAAACATTTTTTTTTATATTTATTATTGAAAATTTTTATTTTCCTTTAAACAATATTAGTTTAGTCATCTTTTGCCTTTTTGATGATTTGCTTCATTCTTTATTAGAATAGTCGTATAGTTATTAATTATCGCCCGAATCAAATGACTCCCGTGATTTAATGTGTCTGGTTGACAAAAAGAATGTTGATCTAAAGACCTAAATACCACTGTCTGCGTAAAATATTCTAACGCAGTACCTAATATAACTAAAATAGTATTTCGTGGAGAGGCTAATCACGCCACTTTGCTTTATAAGTTTTCGTATAATAGTTTCTGTGATCATACATATTTTATATAAATCTTCTGACGAATATGACAACTCAACAATGTCTTTGATAGTTATTAGTTTATGATGTGGGAGCTTTTCTGTTGTTGTTAACGGATTCTTTTTTTTATATACCACGTCGGATGCCAAACAAGCATACGGCCTGCCTGATGTGAAGTTGTCGTCGCTTATAGACGACCCCCGTTGCCAACACAGCAACTTCTGCTCCTTCTTGTGACCTCACTCATTCGCAGGAACACAACAAATCTCCAGAGAATTTTAATTTGACTGCAGTATTCTGTGAGGTGGTTGTACTTCTCGAATCGGACCATCATTGTGCAATTTTATTTTTATAGTATACTGTGTCGAGAGATATATAAGCATACGGCCCACCTGATTTAAAGTGGTTACCGTAGCCTATTAACGCTTGTAATATATTATGACTCGCGCGATGCCTTCTCTGCTGCTTACACAGCAACTCCTTAGGAGCTTACTGGTGACAAAGAAAAAAGATAAAACTCATTTATTTGCCATTAGGCCCTTACTGCCACTTAGACACGTCTTACATTCTTTAAATTAGATCATCTTGTCATCATCTCATCAGATATTGTATCTTAATAATTATCCATAGCTTTTACCAGTTTTAATATCTTTTAATTTACCAGCATTTCGAAAATGACCATTGGCGAAGAAGAAGTGCCAAAAGAAACTTGCCACTATGGGTCTCAATCAAAGATGAATGTATGAAGAAAGGCTTACAATTGAATGCGAAGAAAGCCAAGATAATGGTATTTGAAAGAGAGACAACCAAAACGAACACTAGGATTATGGTTGATGACGTAGTGTTGGAGCAAGTGAATGAGATTGTATATCTTGGAAGTGCTTTTAGCAGCAATGGAAGGTACACCGCTGATGTGGAGAGACGAGTGAGTGCCGGGAATAGGGTGAATGGAGCGTTGGGTAAACTTATAGGCAGCCGATATCTAAGCCAGAAGGCACAGCTCGCTGTACACAACGCGGTGCTAATTCCAACGCTAACTTATGGAAGTGAGAGCTGGGTATGGCAGAGAGAGCATGAAAGTAGAATAAATGCGGTCGAGATGCGAGCATTGCGCAAAATTTGTGGCATAACGCTTGCTGACCGCGTTCGTAATAAAGACGTGAGAGAAAGAGTTGGTCTAAAAGAGAGTGTCGGTGTTAAGATAAGAAAGTGCATGCTCCGTTGGTTCGAACATGTAGAAAGAATGCGGGACGAAAGAATGACGAAACAGATATACAATGCAAAAGTGGAAGGATGTAGGAGCCGAGGAAGGCCGAGACTAACCTACCATGACCAAATTGGTCGTGTTTTATCAGAAGGTGATGTCAGAAGCCCCACGAACCGGCGAGCGTGCATGAAAAGAGCTATGAATGTCACAGAAGCGAGTGAAGTATGCAAGGACCGTGTCTTATGCGCTCGGTTCTCTCTGCCTACCCCGCAAGGGACTTGGCGTGAAGATATACATACATACATACACTATGGGTCTTTTTTTTCATCGGTAATATATATTACAATAAATATATGTGAGTGTACATATAGTGAAATCAAGTTGTACAATTAAAGATATATTAATACATGTGCTGAATCATTTCCAAACATCTCTGTCAGTTAGATATTCATCGAGTGTGTAATAAATAACCTTTCTTGCACAGAGTATTTTTGATGTGCCTTTTGAACATATTGTCAGGCAAGGATAGAACTTTTATTATATACAGGTAATTTATTATAGAATCGAATACAATTTACAATAAAAGATATACTAGTCTTAGCAAGCCGTGCAAGTACCGGTTATACGCAATCTATTCCTGCTTCTAAGATTTTCACTAAATTTAGAAAATGACTATATTTTTACGAGCATACATTATGTTCTCATAAATATACTGAGAGGTAACCGTGAGGGTACTTATTCCTTTAAATAGTTCTCTAAGATTCCGATACACTAGAAAAGGGCCTATGATAATGAAGATTATGCTAAGAACACTCTCTATCAAATCTCTTTCCAAACAAAAAAACGAATTCAAAATCAATTCATTCATCGGACACACAGATACACGGAGACACAAATACACAATCAGAAATACAGGCACATGCATATACACGTCAAACTTATAATAAAAATGGACTTAAGTAGATACTTCTATAACCGTGCTGTCACATCTGTGCTTACAGAATTTCATAATCTATGATTTGCATAGAAAATGGCGGGCGATGACACATTGTGACATTACTGTTTTGTTAATTGTAAATATTGAATAAAATTATTTTAATAGTGAATTGTTGTGTTATTTACCGATGGGGAAGCTTTTTTTTGTTTTTGGAATTATTTAAACACGCTATAAGCTCACAAGTAGGCATTTCCAAGATGTTTTATTCTTTTTTTGTTTAGCGTACGCAACTCCGTGTCGGTCCGAGTATGACAAGCGAATGCGGCCACTGCGGCGCCCGGCGCCGCAGTTGGGATGGCAAAATTTTTACTTGCGGTGTCCGTTCTAGTACGTTAGTACATAGTAGTTCAATGGGTTTAATTGAATATGATGCCCAAGCGAATACATCACTGCTTTACATCTATTCGAATACATAAAGTTTGAATGTTCTAATCTCTAGAATACTGGTCAGATTTGAAAAATTCTTATACATTTGATGCCCAATTCTTGAGGAAGGTTACAAGCTATTCAATATAACGATACGACGCTTAGATTGTGAGAAAAGAGATACTAAGTTAATACACGTGTAGCTAGTATTTTATATACCCTTTGTGTACCCCCTGTGGAAGTTGAATTTTTATTAGTTAATAGTTTAGTCGGATACTTAATGATCAACGTCTATGTCAAGGGCTTAGGCGCCGCAGTGGATTGCACCACATTCGCGCTGTTAACGCAGCAACCCTCTACCAGCAGCATGATTACTTACCCAACTCGCTTACAGGATCGCACAAACTTCAAGGGAATTGTCATTTGGTGTTGTCGTGCTGCCTTTAAAAATAGGTGTGCATTTTTTTTTTTCATTTGTGCTTCGTTTGGTTATAAGCATGATCACCACGTGCAGGCGCGATGAGCTTTAACCTTAAACATGACAGGGAGTCATATATATGTATTCTCACTGCTCTGAGCATCAGATTAAATTATCGACCGATAGGAATTTTGCAGTGTACCGGGGCTCTTATTTATTAACAAGACATTGTATTTACTACTGTAAACAATATACCACCAAGAATTTGTTCCCAACACACAAACAAGGAATTGAAATCCGGATCGACCCGGTCTCTCCGCGAGCATACCGAATTTCACGGCTCATCGGATCCTGGATCAATCCCAGTTTATCAGAACATTGCCTTGCGTACACTAAACGCCACAGAATCCCGCTCGAGTCGAATAGACCAATTTAGTCTGAATCCGTCGGATCGTTTACGCTGAGTGTTCCATTTTAATGCATTTAGACTGCTTTTTTGATCGGTTCAATAATCATGATTTGTCGATTTTGGACCATTTCCGAATTATTGCCATGAATTTCGAAATGTAATTTTCTTGGAATGTCGGATGTGTAATCTGTTCTATGTATTCTATCTATCTCTAACTTCACGCCAAATCCCTTGCGGGGTAGGCAGAGAGAACCGAGTGCGACATGACTCAATCCTTACAAATCTCACTCGCTTCTCTAACATTCATTGCTCTTTTTGGTCATGGTAGGTAAATTTTGGCCTTCTTTGGCTCCTACATCCTTCTAAGTTCGCGTTGTATATCTGATTCGTAATTCTTTCTTCTTGTATTCTTTCTACATGTACGACCCAACGGAGCATGCCTCTTCTTATTTTAGCACCGTCATTCTCTTTCAGACCAGCTCTGTTTCTAATATCACCCTTGCGAATACTGTCTCCAAGCGTTACACCACAAATTTTGCACACAGGTCTCATTTCGACTGCGTTTATTCTACTTTTTTTTATACGTTGGAAGGCATTCAAGCATACGGTCCACCTGATCTAAAGTGGTTATCGTAGCCTATAAACGCTTGTAATATATTAAGTATCACTCGCGCTCCTCTGCTGGTAAAATTAACCAACACAAATTTACAGGCATTGCCTTCCCGCTCAAGCTTTTACTGTCAAGAAGTTTCCCAACGCTCTATTTACACTATTGCCAATAGTCACTCGTCTTTCCACATCAGCGGTGTACCTTCCATCCATGCTGAAAGCGCATCCAAGATATACAATCTCATTCACTTGTTTCAACATTTCGTCATCAACGGTGATCCTTGCATTGTTTCTGGTTTCTTTTCGTTCAAATACTTATTCTTTATTTCCTTCGCATTCAATAGTAAGCCTTTCTACATACAAACATCTTTTATTATTGTGCCCAGTGTTTGCAGTTCATATGGTGTTTCTAATATATAATATTACGGCATCATCTGCATAAAGTAGACAAGTCACCACTAAGTCACTCATGCGTAATCCTACATTGGTCGATCATATTCTCTGTAGACAACTATCGAGATACAGAATAAACAGCCTAGTATACAATATGCAACCATATTTGACAGCAATTTTGTCATCAAACGGATGATTCACCACATCCCACGAGACATCCCCTTTGAATGTTTTATACCTCTTTGCGCATCCACATGCTACTTTTGCACTATCCACCATACTTAGTTTCAAAACTTTCCAGCAATCATCCATATATGGGTCGGAAAGGTTTGCAATTCTTTCGCTTACCAGGTGCTCATATGTTTTCCTTAAACTTTCGTCTTGCAATTTTTCGCCCCTTATCCTTTCATGATCTCCGAAAGAGATACGCACTCGCCGATGCCTCCACTTCTTGAAAACTCCCAAAACCGGGCGGTAGCAGTCCATTTCAAGAGTGGGACCTGTAAAGGCTCTTGTATTCATTATAGTGTTTTGCAGACGTTTATCTATTAAAATCAAATTATTCACACATATTTGGTCATTCCGCCTCCATATATATGAAACAATATTCGACACGAGGAGGTTTCGTTCCTTACATAAATCTAGAATTGACTTACCTACTTCGTTCACTCTCTTATCTCCATAGGGACCTATAACAGATTCATAGCTGTCACGTTTGGTCCCAACCTATCCATTCAAATCTCCACACATAATCACTATTTCATTCCCTTCGACTAAATCCAGAACATCCCTCACAGACTCCCAAAACTTCTCTAGTTCTTGGACATGACGCTGAGATTACGAGAGCGTATGTTGCAACCAGAAATACTCGCGTAATGTCCACTTTTATACGAACCCAAAGAAGGTCTACGCCCTACTAGGCACCTGTGTTCCCACCAACGACGGGGGCGGATCGGTGCACGTCGCCTCCGGGGGACACCCTAATCCGCACATCGGTGCGCTTTCGGTCTCGGTATGTATTCTATATTACATAATAAATGTGTACCGGGGACGAGTTTATAAATAGTGGAACATTTTATAAATATTTATACAGCAGTGCTTAAATAACAAAAGCTAAAAAAAATATTTTTAATATTTTTTTTCTGTCTATAGGCCATAAACAGATCACATAAAACGTATATACGAATTGTGCTGAAGTTTTACAAAGCGATAGGAGTCAACCTCTTATTCTCGAAATATTTAAAATGCAATAATGATTTAAGATTTTGCGGCGTTTGCTCTTTGAAGTCTTTTTATGAGATCTATGCAAAAAAATCGTAAAATGAGATTCATCAATAACCAATAATTTTATATAAAGTGTTAAATCACCTTATTATCAAAAGGATATTGTTTCAATGCATACTAACCAACATGAACAATAAAATAAAAATTAAGTAAAACTACATAATTTAAATTTATTTTACATATGAATGTTTTTTTAACCTTACTAACTAATGTTTGAAGTGAAAATTATTTGCAATATTGGTTTTATAAAATAATAGTATTCAATTGAATATATTTATATATCTATGAATGTCACAGAAGCGAGTGAAATATGCAAGGACCGCGTCTTATGGCGCTCGGTTCTCTCTGCCTACCCCGCAAGGGACTTGGCGTGAAGATATACATACATACATACATACATAGTATTCAAATTTTAATCCATATAATAATGGATATTTTTACACTACAGACTAAACTTAAAATATCAAAATATTAGGCGTACATTCATAAAATATTTAAAACACAATTATATTTTTAGGTTTTGTTGGGTTTGGTTTTCAAAGATTTTGTACGAGATCTCCGCAAGAAATTTGGAAAAGAATTTTGCCAATATCAATACAGAGAATATATGATAATATTATTACATATCCTAAGTAAAACTATATATTCCCATAATTTAAGCACATATTTCATAAAACGAAATGTGTTGAACCAACTAATACGTAAGAATACTTCTACTAAACTAAACTAATGACTAAGACAAAATTTATAATATAAGTATATTTGAGAATTCGCTGCAGCGAGATTCGGTTTTAAGATAATAGTGAAGATAAATGGCTGAAATAAAACGGATGCGGTGTATGCGGTCTAATGTACATTTGATGGCGCACAGAACAGATAATACGATATAAGCTGTTTTTCAACTATTCGATGAATCAGATGAGTAAGTTATAAAAGTGGTATAGGCCGGTTCCTTATCCACTGGGCTGTCACTGCTCAACTGCACAACCTTAAAATATTTATATTTTTAAATATTATATTAAAATATTGTGTTTTAAATGTCTATCTATCTATAACATCACGCCAAATCTCTTGCGGGGTTGGCAGAGACAGTGTTTTAAATGTTTGGGGGATAAAACGTAGTACTCTAAGTAAGATGAAAAACAGTCCGAAATTTTCCTGTAGTTCGTGATATTGACCAACAGGTCCCCGGTTCAAATACTGGCATGTAATCCTGGTACTAAATTCGCGGTTTCGGATTTACATACATGATATTTACATACGTGATATTTGTATCACTTGCTAGGCGGTGATGGAAAACATCGTGAGGGTTTTCTCACGATGTCTCACGTCTAAGAAATTATATTTCGATAGATGTGTGAAAAGGTCTGATTTTCCCTCTGGGTTGTGGAGGTCTGACAATAGTTGCTCCATGTAAAAATCACTACCTTTGCCAAATTCTTAGGTAGCGGACCCCGCCAATCCTAATGGATTAGGAAACGGAATAACGCTAGGAAGAAGAATATTTTAAGATTGTGCAGTGTTTGGTTTTTAAAGCTGTTTTTACGGGATCCCTCGAATCGCAAGAAATTTGACAAATTCAGCCAAAAAGTTAACAAAGGTGTTAAAAATCCCTTAGAATTAGAAGCATTTTGTTTTACGTATGATGATTAATAAAATAGGTAGGTTCTTCTATATTCTACATAAGTAAAACTATATACTCCCTTCATCTAAGTATATTTTTAATAAAACTCAAAATTATGAAAAAAGTCAAAATTACAACAAAAAATATGAAACCAACTAATGCTTAAAAGAAACCTTTTTTTCTATGCAGTTTTCATAGAATTTTAGTATCTAAATTATATTCCAAATAAAAATTAATACTTCAAAACTACAGAATAAACTTTAAAATACAAGTATATTTGAAAATCCGCTGCAGTGAGATTCACTTTTAAGATATAGTGAAGATAAATGGCTGAAATAAAACAGCTGCGGTGAATGCGGTCTAATGTACTTTTGATGGCGCACAGAACAGATAATACGATATAAGCTCCTTTTTAACTATTCGATGAATCAGATGAGCAGGATATAAAATTGGTACCATGGATTCAGGATACGAGAAATCGTAGGAAAAAATTAGCACTGTTTTATATCTTACTGCTGCATAATTCTGATTATCCTGCGTATACTTGATATATTTGAAAGCTGTCCCGGCAAACGTTGTATGTTGTACTGCCATATAAATTATTTGTAGTCAATATTTTGGTGGGTGGGGGTAGGATGGTGAAAATTTTGGGGTTATAGGTTTCTATGGATGCCAAAAAGAAATACAAAAAATAAAATTGTCACAATATATATAATTGATAGGGACACCCTAATCACCTAATGGTATGAAATATATTTTACGACCTATTCTCATATCTACCAAATATGTATAAAAAATTTCACAAAAATTGGTCGACTCGTTTCGGAGGAGTGCGATCATACACACCGTGACACGAGATTTTTATAGATATAGATATTGTCTTAGGTTTTCCCGATTGTTACACATTGAATTAAACAATTTTTAACGGAAGTATCGCGTGTTTTACGAGATTTATTTTGTTGAACCTGACGTTTCGAACGCTTTGCAGCGTCCGTGGTCGCAGGAAGACTAACTAGTCTTCCTGCGACGTATTAAACAAAAAAAAACCCGTCAAGTGTGAGTCCGACTTGCGCACCGAGGGTTCCGTAAAATATTTCCGAAAGTTGTTTTTTTGTGATGTAACTTCAAATTTACAGTTTTCAGTTTTTTTCCTTTACTTGTGCTACATGACCTTGCTTCTTACTAAATTTTATGATTCTAGGTCAACGGGCAGCCCTATATATAGGTTTTGATTCCCTTGCGAGTGTCAAAATATGCGCATAAATGCTATACCTATGAATACCTTGATAATGCCGTAAAGGCGAAACCGGTCGGTAAAAATAAGCAATAAATAACTTTATGAAGTGGAATCTGTACAAGTGTTACATTGTCTCAGCGAGGATATTGAAGTAACCTAGGCCCCACAAGGTACCGTCTTGTGGCCCACCTTGTTTCTCGTATATATTAACGATTTATGTGATATGAAACTTAAAAATGCAAACATATTCGCATATGCAGACGAGACAGCGATAGTATTTAAAGGGCTCAATTGGAATAAAATTAAATCAAGTGCGGAACAGGGCATGGCCTTAGTAGCGAAATGGTTAAATTATAAGTTATTAACCCTTAACACTATTAAAACAAATTATATCTGTTATAGTATTTATAATAATACACAATCTAGTTAAAATTTAAATCTAAAAATTCATGAATGTAGTGTAAATCGATTAAATTCTAATAGTAACATTTGCAACTGTCCAGTTATAAACAAGTTACCCACACAAAATACCTCAGCGTTGTATTAGATCAAAAATTGACTTAGTATTCACAAATTGAGTAAATAAATGTAAGTATTAGAAAGTTGGCATGATGTTTCAAACCTTCCCCAGGCGGGCTGCTTTGATGCGCCCTACCTCTCTTAAATCAACCAGACCAAGACAAACAGACATGTTCTTGCACATAAATGTTTGTCTTGTGTGGGAATCGAACCCACGAGCGTCGGTGTCAAAGTCGCGTCACTCACGACTGAGCCACTGAGCTCGTAAAATTCATACATAACAATAAATAACATACATAAACCATACATACCCGTATATGTATGTATGGTCATCTCTATCTTTATTTCTATTTGTATCTATCTTTGTTTGTTGTTTTTGTATGTATACTAGTGTTTGCCTCAATAGTCGAAATTCGATCATAATAGTTATTGAATATTCGACGAAAACTTAGTACACTTTTTATATTTCCAACGTTTCTACTACTACTTATTTTTCATCGTCAACAATAAAAAAAAAGTCGGTGAATAAGCACAAAAGAAAAATGTACTGAACTAATGTACGTTCGTTTATTTATACATAGACTAGTGGCAACCCTAATTAGATTAGATCATAAACATGATTGAAAATTTGAGGCAAATGTGAATTTGCATGTTTAAATTTATTTTATAAAACTTCTCCATTTTTTTTATTCGTAACACGAATACTCATCTATAGATGCTAAAAACAAAAAGAAAGAAGAAATCGATTGTCACAGGAGAAAAAGGTACATAACAATTTTGTCTTTGCATACTTATATCTAAATACGAGGTTTTAGCGTTTGATTACGTCACTGAAAAGATTTGCATAGTTTCTCTTTAATTTTGTTTTATTATATTATCTGAGACAGAGTTGTCCGCAGCTGGAGGTGATCATAAGTATCTAAAGGTCCAAGTTCCTTGTAATGCAGGCCGAGAGAACTGAGCGACACATGACTCTGTCCTTACATACCTCGTTCGCTTCATTAATATTCATAGGTATTTCATGGACGCTCGCTTCTGACAAAATACAACCACTTTGGTAATTGATAATTTGAATCTAAGGGTCTCAGGTTGTTTAAAGGTTATAAACGCTGTAAACACGCACTGAATGGTGTGATGAACTTCCCTGCCGTTTCGATTAACCGACCAATCGGATACTTGCTGGTTTCAATTACTGCTCCTTTATAGAACGCTACAACTCTGAAGTCATAAAATCTTTCAATGTAACTGGAAAGTTTGTAAATATAGGTATCAAGTGAGACAGTGAGGTTACTAGTCCTAAGGAGTTACTGTGTTGGTATCAGAGGCGTCATCGTGTGAGTGATACTTAATATATTGCCAGCGTTTATAACGGTTTATAACGTTTCATCAAATGGGCAGTATGTTTGTATGTCTCCCGACTTTATATTAAACAAATGCAAAATATCGTGTTATTATACTACGGAAAGTACGAGGTTGACTTAAGATTTTTTTGTAATTTTATGACAAAAACAATGGTGTTCTATTATGTATTAGTGCTATTTACTCCATGAAACAAAAATAGTACTTTACTAGTCGAATCCTGTCGAAACAATGAATGTCCTCAGACCTCTTGCGGCGAAGGCCGAGAGAATCGAGCGTCATGTAGGAGCGTGATGTAGATAGTTTATTAGTAAGGTCACTCACTCGCGGGAACATAACAACCCCCAAGGTATATGTATAAAATATATTTATTATACAGGAGAATATGACAATACAAAAAATATATATAAGCAATGCAGGCTTATCAATCTAAAGAATCTCTTACACACAACCTTAGAGTATTTTTCTGTAAGATAAAGGTAGTTACACAATTGGCCTGTACCCTAGCTATCTTTGTTACTATCATTAGCCAGGCTGCGGTCGACGCTGCTTAGTTTTCCTGTTGGATTAGACAGACAGGCATGATGTCATCAATCTTTAATTAAGAGAGGTAGGGCGCATCAAAGCATCCCGTCTGGGGAAGTACCTCCACCTCACAGAAAACTGCAGCCAAATAACAAGTCGCTAGAGGGTTGTTGTATTCCTGCGTGTGAGTGAGGACTCCAGTAAGCTCCAAATGAGTGTTATCAGCAAAACTTTAGGTGACTCGTATGCTTGTATGATCCCGACGTTGTATAAAAAAAAGCTTCTTAAATAAAGTTGTGGACACACCCTTCATCAGAACCTTGTTTAGTAATCAACAGCGTACACCACAGGCATATGACACTGACTACGGCATCAAAGGAGTGAACCACTAATTAAAGTCCTCTTCAAAAATGCTCTTAACCAAGTGGTAGGTATTTTATTTATTACTGAACAGATGTACGATATCATTTTAGTTCCGCCTACGGTTATAGTGCCAAATCAGCTGCTGGGAGCGCCTCTGGGTACAGATGTCACATTGGAGTGTACCATTGAGGCACATCCCAATACAATTAACTATTGGCTCAAGAATAGAAGTGAAATGTTATTGGACGGGTAAGTTGACAACAGAAGTGCGATACATTGCAACACGCAATAACATACATCACACAAACACACGCTTGCTCACTCCCATTGCCCACTCATCCATGTTCACATACACAAACACACACAAAATAAATTAATCCTGTAAAACGTTTCAGTTAACACTGAAATTTAAGAATATAATAAACATTTGAATTTCAAAATTTATTCTAGCTACATAGGCGATACAGCGGAGTGTGGATCGGTTTTACAGACCGTGAAAGTTCTAACTGTTATCTTGGCAGTACAAGAGTGACTACTGGACAAGGAGTATTATTATCAAAGAATCTTCTCAAACCTTACTTTTATTACGAGTTACAATACTAAACCACGTTTAGAGAAAAAAATTTTGATACATCTTCCCCTTGATTTTTTTTTGTAGAACAAAGATGGATACAATTGTACGGCCTGCCTGATGGTATGCAGTTATCATGGACATTTGCAACAATATGGGTGTAACTATTGCGTTGCTGAACCTGTAAAAACCTTTCTTGAAGACCCTATACCGTTTTCCCTTGGGAAAACCTCGGCAAGGACCTCATTCCATAACATAATAGTTCTCGCTAGAAAACTTATCTGGAACTGCATAGTACGCGATCTTTGCGGCTCCAGCGTATATCGGCAATATTGGTATGAATTTTAAATATAAACATTGGGTCCCTATCAGAGTGGTGTTCTATTTCGTACATAAATAGAATTTGACTAGGTGACGACATTTCAATAAAACAAAATTGTAAAATTATTATAGCATTGTAATTATTATCTTTAATACTAAAAAAATGATAAAATTACCAGTGACCAATATCATAATTATTATGACATCCGGCGATCACGTGGATGAGTGCGCTGTCTTCGACATTCGATCATAGAATTTAGTGATGCCACTCGATAGGCCACTATCTGTAGATAGTATCGACAGCATAAAATGTGGCAATACTATTGACAAATTGCATTTTTTTATGCAACGTCGGGAGGCACACAAGCATACGGTCCACCTGAAGTAAAACGGTTACCGTAGTACCGTACCTATTTAATGCTTGCAATACATTTAGTATCACTCGCGCGATGCTACCTCTGCTGCTAATACAGTAACTCCATAGGACCTTACTGGTGACCTCATTAACACGCAGGAACACAACAACCCTCTAGGTAGTTATTTAACTGCGGTTTTCTGTGGGGTGGAGGTACTTACCCAGACGAGCTGCTTTTATGCGCCCTACCTCTCTTAAAAACATCATTACTATCGATAGTATTGACTACTAGTCATTACTATAGACAATACGATAGTTGGACAATCAATATTTACTTAATAAGTAATTGTATTATTATAAAACTTTGTCATAAATACCATAAATATTGTAAATCTAGATACTAGTAATGTTGGCGTACACTTGTTATCATATTTAGCGGTAGATAAAAAATTTACGATCTCAAAACATCGATTGTATCGATACTATGGTAGTAAAAATAGTAATTACTTCGTGGATGGAAATACTATGGATAGTATCAATAGCATAGTGACGATCGGACTCAATTCTGTCAATAGCATTGCAGTATTAGTCAATAGTATTAGAACATTTTCTGCTATCGTTAGTATCAATAGTTCTATCAATATCCTAACTGATTTTCCAGGCAATTACCGATAGTTCGGTATCGCTACATAAATGACACTTGGAATCAAAATGGCCACCGGTCCAGTGTTTAGTGTTACGTCAGAATATGAACACATAATGTAGCATAAACACATCATTCAATTCGATTGATACACATTTTTGTTTTTGAATCAATTGCCATTATGTGCCGCCATTTTTTTTTTTTCGATTGAATATTCGAATAATATATCAAATATTAGAGTAAGTTGACGATGTATTTTGATAATTGCAGACCAAAATACACAATAAGCGAGGAGCGGGCATCCTACAAAGCTGCCATGTCGCTGACCATAAGACATTTCTCCAGAAGCGACATCGGTACTTACAACTGTGTCAGTACAAATTCCCTTGGGAAAAGCGAGGGTACACTTAGACTTTACGGTAAGCCCTAAATTATTTAGAGTACATTTCTCCTAATAAATGCCAAATGAGAAAAATAAAAAAAATACTAATAGGTATTTATATTTTTTATACAACTAAGGTGGCAAACGAGCATACGACCTACATTATAATAAGCAGCAGCAGATTAATGGTAGGCAGTTACCGTAGTTGTAACGTTAAAACGTACAAAATAAAAAAATTAAGGGATAAGTAAAAGAATTACTTAATTTTTAGTGGGTAAATAATAATTATATTTGTGGGTGAAGTTAAGAAAGATAAGAGGTGGCAACGCGCGACTAATAATAACCAAATAAAAATATTTCAAGGGGTTATAGGCTACGCTAGCCATCTTACACCGGGCAGACGGTATGCTTGTTTGTCACCCGATGAGTATATTACAAAGTGGTTAGGTTAGGGTAATTTTACACCTCGTCGTGGGTGGATGCCTGGGTTTTCTAGAAACTGGCCGGTCGATCTGAACACCGATTTTCCTTACTGACGCCCTCTCCTTCGTCCACGCCCACGTCGTATAGGCCGGCACAGGCAGGCAGATCGTACTGGAGCAGTTTAGAAGCAGCCGCACCAAGAGGGAGAACCCGTATGCAGTTTACTGTGGTTGCAGCATATAAGCATGCAGAGTGTCGCTTTAGAGGCCGCCGGTGTCCCCGTGGGTATTTCCTGAAACACGGCGAATATTGCTGGTCTTAGTGTACTTAGAATCTTTATGTCTTACCTGGGCTGAAGAGATCACGCGCTAAACCAAGTGAGTGATTTTTACAATTTAGCAAGCGGATGAAGGAGATGCAGTCCCAAGTAGCGAAGTACTTCATGAAAATCAGCTACTCTAAATAATTGATAGTAAAATAAATATGGCAAGCAATTCTGAAGCAAAGCAGTAGTATAGCGATTTACATGAAATGTAGGGCCTCTCACGAGAAAAGTGCTTAGAGACAACAGTGATTTTAATGCAGTATGTACCTACTTTAAAATTCATCTTAAATTAACATTAGCGAAGTTAAACGTTTGTATGCCCCTCTGTTCTCTGACCAAAACTATTATAATTTGGCAAAAGAGGTAGCCAACGATGCGAAAAAAGAACATAGTTTACCCATCACTGCGATACCGCGATTCGTAGGTGTAGCTGTCAGTAAAAGCTAGTTGTTAGAAAAATCTACATAGCCCATTGTTTCTTATAATGGAAAATAACAACAAGGTATATTAAAATGTGAAAAGAAAAAAAGTGAGTACGTAGGTACATGCAAGGAAAGATATGCAAATCGAAATCTAAATATCTCTCATCATGTTAAGCTGTCGCTAATATGTAACATATGCAGTGGCGTGCACTCCATATAGGCAAAAAGACATTGACTACCCTATCAATTTGATAAATACCATCCGATGTTTCTTAATTCTTAAACATAGATTTTAATTAATATTTCGTATCAAAAACAAAAAATTAAAAACAGCGCCATCTATCGGTATCGGTGCAAGTTATTAAAATAGATTCAGCGGGATATCGATGTAGCGGGTATTAAACCCGCTACATCGATATGCTACACTAGCCCCGCAATGGGAGCTTAATGGCAGAGACACAAACTATTTCTGTCTAAATTTACATATGTGTGCCGCGTAGGTAATACGAATAGTGTAGTGTGCATTCCTGTAAATACATTGACCACAATAACACAAATAACGCACACAATCGCATACGATAGACAATGTCTTTTCAACCGAACCATGACGTAAATTACCGAAGTGTCGCGAACATTGCTACGTAACTATTTTAAAGAGTCGTGTGCTCTATATAATTACAGTGAAAGGAACTGCCATTTCTTTATTTCGTATAAAATTGATGTTAAATTTTATTTTGTTTTTAAACTGGGCCGCCATTGTTTGTTTATTCAAGTTGTTCAGGTGGTGTGTGTGCAGGGAAAATAAAAAATGATGCGTTTTCAAAACTATCTTTCGGTGAAAAAAAACAAGTGATTGAGAAAGGCCGCTGTACACTGGATTTGAAATTAATACAAACTAAAGGCAAAGTTAATCATAAGTTTAATGCAAAACCGAAAGGCCGCTTCGAATATCTGCAAATTGATATGTATATAAAATCAATCAATCTATAGATATTTGAGGTGGCTAACCAATCACATACATCATTATTTCCACAAGACTGGGTAACCAAAATCAACATGCTGTATTTTTTGGTAAGTTAATAGCTTTAAAAAAATTCTGCCTACCCTGTCAAAAATCTCTGTGCATGCCACTGAACACATGAATATATTGACATATTTAAATTTTCATTCTTATAAGTAGGTTCTCGAATTAAGAGGTAGTTACAAAATACTACATACGTAGAAATGTTAAGATATACGAGCAATGGACGTATAAATTATTGCTATGTTTTAATTAGCTATTTGCAAATATGCATTATGAAAAAAGCTTTAAGAATTTACTGAAGTAACGTAGCAATAAATACTGTTTCAATAGTATGTCTCCTTAGACTCAAACATAATGGCACAATTCAAATAATACGTGAAATGTTTCACTAGACGCTCATAAAATATTAGGTATCAACATAGTTTATTAAAAATATTCAAAAGGAAATTGTCTATTGTTACTTGACAGAATAATTTCTAACAGTTATCTTAAGTTTTAATATTAATAAGAAAAAATTAACACGTGTCCGCAGAACAAAGGAATGTCAAATGAAGGTGATACGTATGTACTAGAACATTCCAGAATTATTCGATGTTACAACAATAATCTACACCAGTATAATAAATCTGTGCAGTACTTACTCAATATGGGATTATACACTTTTTTTATAGTCTTATTTAATTTATTAAAAAATGTAGCCTTTTACAACTGGGCACAGTATTGGTTATGTACGCTGATCGAAAGCAAATGAGCGAGCCCGAGCTGGCATTCAAATGAACGGGCGAATGAGAGACATGGCTTCGTCCCGCCTACCTACTCGGATTAACTATATATAATTAATTTTAAGCGTGAGATAAATATGTTTGTTTATTGATATATTTGTAAGTTATTTTTTTTTAATTAAAATAAGTTTAGGTAATAATTGTAGTTTTCTGTTTGATTATTAGATTTATTGTTAAGTGTATCAATATGTAATTGATATTGTTTAGAATTAGATTTAGTGTAAGATTTGGTATTAATTTAGTTAATTGAATATTTTTAGTGTGTTGCTGAACCTGTAAAAACCTCTTCACTCACTTACGCTTGATGCGAGGCACCCCTAATTTAAAATGTAAAGGAAAGAGAACTAAATCAAATCTTATCCAACATTTATTTGCATTAAAAATGGCATTTTACATGGATATATTCATGGAATTTAGATCTAGCCGTATTCTGCTGTTTCAAACTGCGTACAAAAATTATAATGTCATTAAATACACATGGAATACATACATATTGAAAAGGCCGAATTCAGAACGAAAAATGTACTTACAAAAATGCCCAGTATTTGAATTCTAATGAATTTTTTTTTGGCACACATATTCCTATTACATATTTATTGTTCTTCTTTTTTCCTATTACATAAATTATTAATCTTTTGGCAAATATGTTTCTAAAATAGCCAGTTCAATTATTGTGCAGAATCTACATCATGTTAACTTTGTAGATTCATTTGTTTAGTTTAAGTTATCTTTATGTGTGCCCCCACTGCAGCAGATTCGGTGCGCGTATATTGCATCACGGCTTTCATTATAATTGTGTGCTAGTTTTCTTTCCCATTCCATCCACTACGCGTTAACGCTGTAATACCGTGCTTCCGTGAGCTTCGTTAAAAGCGAGCACTGCATTGGACTGCATTGGACTGCATTGGTGACATATCCGCATGCTAAGCTAAGTTTTTTAAGCTAAGTTTTTTGAAATACTATCAATCCTTGCGTGAGCCGCGGGATAATTCCGCCTTTGTATTCACACCAAAGAAAGCTTAGTACCCATGTGAAGCGTGCCCGAGGGCACGAAAAGGATTGCGTTATAACAGCTCCTTTAAATTCCCGTAAAAATGACTAGGTACACAATTTTAATGTACCAATTGTTTTTTTTTACACAACGTTGGGAGGTATACAAGTATACGGCACACCTGGTGTAAATTGTGTAAATCGGTTACTGTAGCTTATGAACGCTTATACATTTAGTATCACTTGCTCGATGTCCCCTCTGCTGCTTGAGCGCATACTGGTGACCTCACTGGCATGCAGGAACACAACAACCCTTTTGGAAGTAGCTATTTGTTTTGTTTATTTAATTGCTAACTTTTTTAATAAAACAATAACATGTTTGTAAAGAAACTTATAAGCATAGGTCGTGTGGAAATATTGCGTACTTTTTCAGATAAATAAAATATTATTTAGGATTATTGCGTTTATATAAAGTTTCCTTCATATTTAAGGTAAGATAAATGACATTATTTTAATTTTTCTTACAGAAATTAAGCTTTACCCGAGCTCGCAGTCAGCTGCTGAAGTAAACGTAGGCGGTGAGTAATTAAGATTTCATCCGTAGGATTATGGGCGTAAAGTTAATTATGGAGGTAAGCCCGATATGGCTAGCTTACTAAGTTGGAACGAGAAAATGGGCATTGTAAAAGTCGCAACAGAAAATATGTATTTCTCTAAATGTAAATATATTTCTTTGTAAACAGAAACATCTGGAAATCAAGCTATATAACTAAAATTATATACATATTTTACTTTTAATTACTTTTTTTTTTGCTTAAGGTAAGGTTGTTCAAGGTAAAAACGAAGATTGTTGCAAAAAATTCTATAATAAGACTTTGATTTCAGTCACTACTTTGAAACTTCTGGTTTTTATTAAATTCTACCTATATGTTTGTTTGCCTCGAAGTTTTCTACTTTCTTGTAATGAAATTCATTGTGAGCCCTAAAGTAACCATAGTTTTATAACGGGGATTGCAATAAACATGATTGTCGCTTCAATATTTGTCGTGTCCTGGCTGCATAGGCGATACAGCGGAATATGAATCTGATGGGTTTGGGAAAGTTCAAGGTCTTACATTAACAGTACAAAATGGACTACTGAACAGCGAGCTGTGCAAGCAAGATGGAATCATCTGAAAGCTGACTTTTCCTACGAGTAACAAATAAGTATATTTTTCTTGTGGATAAATGTTTAAGTATATTTGAAATAAAAATATCATTTTTTCAGGTCTAATCGAAGGAGCTGTAAAACAAAAACCCGTTTATAGTGATTCTAGTATAACAAACTGCAGGGCGCCTATTGTATTGCTTGCGTTTTTACCACTGTTACTTTAAGAATGTAGAAAAAGTGATGTACAGTGATTGAAATAAACACGGACATTTTAATACTAAATAACTATTAGTTAAGCAGTGAAATAATTTAAAATACAAGTTAACTGTCGTATCTAGAAACTGAGCAAGTAAAACAAATTTGTACGATTGTTTGTATAAGATTGTATTAGGTAATAAAAAAAGAAGGAACACCGACATCAATATTTTGTAATCTTATTTATATATAAATTTATCTTTCTACATTATTATAATATTTCCGAAATATGTGTGTTGTAATTATCATTATTATCAAAATGTAAAAATAAACCAATACATGTTTTATTTGTGTAAAAATCCCATATATCTAGATACATTACTTGATTATTGTTTGACAAAAAGAGGGTAATCTGTGTTGATTTAATACTAAGTATTGTTCAATAAGGAAAAAGACAAAAAATCGTGTAAAAACCTCTTATCACTTTTAATATTATGTTATAACTTCAAATATCTCATCAAATTCACTGGAGACTCCTATCTTGGTCTATATATACCATAGTAGTCTGACAGATAGTGACGAAAGTAAAAATAGTCATAACACAATAATCAAAATAGTTGTAACACATCGAAACTTAAAAATAATTCTTTCAAACAAAAACTACTGAAAAATAATTGGTGCAACTTAGGAATTAATAGATTTCTAAGTTGCACCAATAAATAATAAATTACATACAACGTTTAATGCCGTTTATAAATATCTAACATTAGGATCAAAACTAAATTTGAATACGTTTAAGATATACTGAAACTTTAAATAATTGTCATCAATCAATATATATTTATATGTAAAATAGTTATTAAATAATACGCAGTCGGGAGCTCAGCAACGCTAAAGATTCGACGACAGCTATCTAATAAATAATTCTAAATAAAAGTTGAAATACAAAAAAAAAGTAACAGTAAACAATAAAATACATTAAATCATCGACAACAAAGTGGAAAATGAAGCTCAAGAAGTTGTTAATATTTTCTTCTGAGTTTGAATGCAATAACAATCAAGTAGACGTAGTTAATGATGTCAGGTTCTTGGGCACTTATGTCGACAAACTTCCAAATTGGAAAAAAAAATTAAGTTCGACAGAGAATAGTATATCGTCTGCCTGTTGTCTATGAAGTCTTCACCATGAAATTGGCTTTGATCAACTTAAAATTGTATAATTTGTATTAGTTGAATTTAAAGTGCGTTAACAATATATTGATTGTGTAGCTACTAACACAATGTGAACAGACCCTTTATGCTCCTAAAATGAGCTGGAAAGGCGATGCCGCGCATAGCCATGGGAATCCTGTGTACTATATTAGCGTAAATTACAAATTTTAACCGTTCCTGGTATTAACTTATTAGTTCTTCTTACGGATTTTAACATCTGTCTAGTTATGAAACAAAAGAGGAAATAATAATGCACCAGAACATGTAACAGGCACATTCTGTTCTGGTTTAAATATTACTAAACACTACCCACGCTACCAAGGTACCGTACAATTAACTACCAAGTAATTTGAAGGCTAAATTGAAAAGGTTCTTGATCTAAAAATACTTATAACTTTAATGAGTTTCCATGACTGTTACATACTTACGTAGTGATTGCTCAGATCGTATTGCTAAGATTTTAGCGTTATCCCCTTTCCTTATCCATTAGGATTGGCGGGGTCCGATACCTAAGCCTAAGGATTTGGCGAACATACAGATTTTTACACGAAGCGACTACCATCAGACCTCTATGCCACAGAGGGAAAATCAGACTTTTCTTAGGTAAGATCACATGTCTTTCGAATTGTAATTTCTTGGACATACGAGTTTACTCACGATGTTTTCCTTCACCGTAGAATAAGTGCAAAATTCAAATATGTTTATAAATCGCATTTAGTTGCCAGGATTCGTACCTAGGACCAGTTGGTCAGAAAGCCGTTTCTTTATCCACTGAGCTATCACTGGTCATATTCATCATTCAATCGTAGATTATGTTAGTAAAATCGATAATAGTGTTGGTTACATTTAAGAGAGGTAGGGCGCATCAAATCAGCCCGTTTGGGGAAGTGCCTCCACCTCACAGAAAACCGCAGCCAAATAACAACTTCCTAGGGGTTGTTGTGTTCCTGCGTGTGAGTAAGGTCACCAGTAAGCTCCCAAGAAGTTGCTGTGTAAGCAGCAGAGGAAACATCGTGCGAGTGATACTTAATATGTCGCAAGCGTTAATAGGCTACGGTGACTGCTTTACATCAGGTGGGCCGTATGCTTGTACGCCTCCCGACGTAGTATAAAAAAAACATTATATTTACTATTTTTAATCTGAAATCTAATTTGTTATATTTAATACTAGCAGCTGCCCGCGGCTCTGCCCGCGTGGAGCCAAATAACGTAGCCTATGTGTTAATCCAGATCATAATCTATCTACGTGCCAAATTTCATTCAAATCCGTTCAGCCGTTTAAGCGTGAAAGAGCAACAAACATCCATACATACAAACTTTCGCATTTATAATATTAATAGGATTTATTGTAAACACAGACACGGTTGAAAACTGTTAATAAAGGAATGAAATTAAATGTATAAATCAATATTTTCGCCAAATCCTTAGGCTTAGGTTGCTAACCATGCCATTCCTAACAGATTAAGAAACATGATAACGCTAAGAAGAAAAATAATCATTATATACTGTAGCAAAGTTGTGAAAACACAGAGTATTAACAAACATGAACCTAATTATTAACAACTATTTTTAACCATCTGTCCGTAACATGAGAATTATTGATCATTATGTTACGCAACATAATAGAATCTTTGTATAAGTAACTACCGGTAAATAATAAAGTTTATTACCCATTTTATATTAATGTAACTTTTCTTTGTTTTATAACTAACTTTATTGAATGAAATAATAATATACTATTATTATTATTTATTTGTAACAACAACTGTTTAATATTTACCTAAGTTAAAAGCTTCTTTTCCAACAAGTTTTGTTTCCTAGAATTGTAATTGAGTTGTAAATATTATTATAATAATAGCAATATTATAATGTTTCATTAATGATAATTGCATTTGTCATAAAATTAATAAAAATATATTATTCAAGTTTCCTTTATTTGTACCTAACATCACTAGGTGCTAACTTTGTTCATTGTTCCAATCCTTAATAGGGAATATACATACACAGAAAACCGCAGCCAAATAATAATTCTCTGGAGGTGTGAGTGATGTTGGTGACATCACTCACACCTCCAGTTTTCCGTGAGGTAGTAACGTCACTCACTTGCCTGAACACAACAACCGTCCAGGGAATTGTTATTTGGCTCCAGTTTTCCTTGAGGTAGTAACGTCACTCACTCGCATGAACACAACAACCGTCCAGGGAATTGTTATTTGGCTGCAGTTTTCCGTGAGGTAGTAACGTCACTCACTTGCCTGAACACAACAACCGTCCAGGGAATTGTTATTTGGTTGCAGTTGCCTGTGAGGTGATAACGTCACTCACTCGCATGAACACAACATCTGTCCAGCGAATTTGCCACCCGACGGAGTTTAAAAGTGTCCATAGGCTGTGTAACAGTTTCACATCAGGCAGGCTGAACACTTGTTTGCCACCCGACCGATCATCATCATCATCTGATGATTATGAAAAAAAAAATCTTCAACCAATTTTCTTACTTGTTTGCAACCCGACGGATCATCATCATCATCTGATGATTATGAAAAACAATAAAATCGGCCAAGTGCTAGTCGGACTCGCGCACGAAAGGTTCCGTACCATTATCTATAAAAACGACAAAAAAAATAACGTTTGTTGTATGGGAGCCCCCCTTAAATACCTATTTGTTTTATTTTAATTTAATTATTTATTCTTAAAGTGAATATATAACTAAATATTCTGTGAATATTTCAAGCGTCTACCTGTTGCCGTTATCAATATCGAGCAAAAAAATCACGTTTGTTGTATGGGAGCCCCCTTAAATATTTATTATATTCCATTTTTTAGTATTTGTTGTTATAGCGGCAATAGAAATACATCATCTGTGAAAATTTCAACTACCTAACTATAACGGTTCATGAGATACAGCCTGGTGACAGACGGACGGACGGACGGACGGACGGACAGCGGAGCCTCAGTAATAGGGTTCCGTTTTACCCTTTGGGTACGGAACCCTAAAAACGAGCTACACGGTAGGCGGAGTGGGAGGTGTTAGGTTTTATTTTCGTTACGGAATTTCTTGATTCGGTCGCCGCAAAGCCTGCGATAAAAGCTATGCAATAGCTTAAAAAAAAGAAGTAACCGTAACTCTTGCAATAAGAAGTATCGCTCTCGCGTTGCCACCCGTTCTGTCAACACGACATCTCGTCAGGAGCTTATTGGTAACTTTAGTAACTCACAGGAATTTAATAACCTTTTAGGAAGTAGTTACCTGTCTGCGGCTTTTTGCGAGGTGGGATAGTTCCCTAATCGGGCGCCATTACTAGGCTCTTTCGCCGAGCCTCGTTTGTTACTGAAGGGTGTTCAACGAGACGAGATAAAAATAGTAAACACGCCTACTTTTACTATACTCGTTGCAATACAAGCGATAAGTATTTGTGTCCTTTTCTCCCGCAGGCAGGACCGGCGGTATTACCGTGGCAAAGAATCATGTCTGGACATGAATTCATCACATTTGGCAAATCATGTGATATTTACGTGATCGAGACGACATGTAATAAAATTTTAATAGAAACTACAAATCCTATGACCTATGCTTGTCCAATTTAGATACATGTCATATTTAGTAATGAGTAATCACGTGTGACTACAGCTAAACAAACCGACCGACGATCACTACACTTATTTTAACAATGGTAAATTTCTGCAACTTTTAATTACATATCAAGTTATATATGTCAATAACTTAATTACGTGCAATAATTTTAATTATTATGTTTTTTTTTTTTATACCACTAAGGTGGCAAACAAGCGTACGGCCTGCCTGATGGTAAGCAGTTACCGTAGCCTATGGGCATTTGCAACACCAGGGGTGTCACTCTTGCGTTGCCGACCCTGTAAGAACCTCTTCACGCCTTTCTTGAAGAACCCCATGCTGTAGTCCCTTGGGAAAATCTCGGCAGGGAGCTCATTCCACAACATAATAGTTCTCGGTAGAAAACTTCTCGTGAAGCGCACAGTGCGCGACCATTGCGGTTCCAGTGTGTGCGGATGAACTCCCAGCCGCCGGCGAGCTGTGCGATTGTAAAACGAGGCTTTGTTCTCCTTTCTCTTATATCAACATGGTTTCTTGCCTCGAAAATGTTCTGATGTACTATTTGACTACACGGGGGAGGGCCCTGGTGACCTGTGTCTAAGGCTTTTTCGAAAGCCTACTTCAGGCACCCACAAAACATAGGACACAGTTTACTCAGTACATATTCCTTCAATGTCAACAGACATTGAAGAATCCTATTTGTGATGAGAAAATAAACGCTTTCTACAGACCTAATACCTGCTGAGACCTGCTCATGGGCATATTTCCATTGATCCCTCCCGAGAGGGTCGTGGCGGGTGCATGACATTATATCAATCTTCTCAAAGGGGTCTCTATGCGTTAGATCCATACTCTCGTGCGCGTCTATCAAATGTTTGAAAAAATATGTTTTATTTGGTAGAATATTGATGTTTATAACATTAGATGTATTTCGGCACAAATGTTCGCCTTATTTTCTAAAAGTGTGCAAATATTACAAACGTAATTACATATACATTTCAGACATGCGACTAACTTAAATGAGTGAAATGAGTGGTCGTATTAAGGTTTTACAGTCTTAACTCTTAATTCTAATCAACATCAGCGTGCACTTTAAAAAATGAAAGTCCAGACTCGTAGACTCGTCTCGACGCTCCAAGCGCGACTAATTTGACTCTTATTTCTATTGGGTGAGTGCGACAATTTCCATCGTTTCTTTGAAGTTATCCTGTAGTTATTAGATATATCTTTACTGTAGTTACGGTGCATAAGGATGGAATGTACCTAATGGATGTATTAATACATTATATTCGATGAACACAGGGCAAAGCAAGTGTGGTCTAGTGGGCACATAAATTTGTTCAGGGTAACATCGTTACATAAGCTCTGCAAAGAACTCGTATTCACGTATACGTATCGTAATTGATAAACGAAGTAACAACAGTGTATTTTTCATAAGCATCGCTATGTTTTCTTTCTGAATAACGTTTGCTTTGAGCATTTAATGGAGAGATTTTCATGATTATCGAAAATTAAATTGTATACTTTTTTATGGAACATTTTTTGATACCAATGATCTACAAAAAGTTATATCGGTCAGTAGCTTCGTTTATCTGAGAAATAATAAATATTATATAAATATTTCGTACAAGCTTTTTATGTAAACAAAACATTTGCAATATCGAAATCACCTGGAGGAGAAGGTCAAGCTGGCGTCGAAAAAACTTGGTGTGCTCAACAGGGCTAAGCAGTACTTCAGTGCGGGGCAAAGACTTATATTATATAAGTCTCAAGTCAGACCGCACTTGGAGTACTGCAGTCACCTTTGGGCGGGAGCACCTGAATACCAGCTTGGACCGTGTGATTCGATTCAGAGACGAGCTGTGAGAATTGTCGACAATCCTAAGCTTACACACGGTATTGAACCCTTAAGTTTAAGGAGAGACTTTGCCTCCCTTTGTGTGTTCTATCGATTGTACAACGGGTTGTGTTCTGAAGAGTTGTTCGAAATGATGCCGACGGCTACTTTTTATAACCGCACCGCTCGCCGACGGCGGGGAGTTCACCCTCACACGCTTGAACCGCTATGGTCGCGTACGGTGCGGTTCCAGAGAAGTTTTCTTCCGAGAACACTCAAGCTGTGGAATGAGCTCCCAGCCGAGGTTTTTCCAAGGAACTACAGCATGGAGTTCTTCAAGAAATGCGTGAAGAGGTTTTTAGAGGGTCGGCAACGCATGAGTGACGCCCCTGGTGTTGCAAATGTCCATAGGCTACGGTGACTGTTTAACATCAGGCAGGCCGTATGCTTGATTGCCACCTTAGTGGTATAAAAAAAAAACATTTTATAAATTTTAAACACGTAACTTAAAACCAATAAGTTTAACTACATACACGTTTTGTAATTTTAATAAATTATAACGCAAGTTAGCTATCATCACTGCAAGACATTGCGTAAGAGTCGAGACTTTCTGTATCCTTTATATGTCAATCTACTTCTATGATCTCGCGGCGTCGACAAAGATCACTTTGGAAAGGCTTTAGTTAGACAAATACTAATTGTAAAGCAATTATACAGCACGCACGCAGCTTGCTTTTGCTATGCTCGTGGTGTTGAATGGAAAAACAATAATAAGTAGTAGTTAAGGTACTTTTTTATACTATTTCTCAGTAAGTTTCAATTAAATAATTAATTTTAAGTTTAATATGCAATAGTAAATTTGTAATCCAGGCCTTTCTATGTTTAATGAATTAATTAAACATAACTTTAAATATATTTACATTGAATCAATTAGACTAGGAAACCAATTAGAGCGTGAACAAAAAATACTTTCTATTTTAAAAAGAAAGTGAGTTTTATTAAAAATAAAATATATTAAATAAAAAAGTTAAACTGGCTTCACGTTTTTATTTCAAAAGTTCTATTTTGTAACTATTTAGTTTGTCATTAAATCTTCACCATATTGACATAAAATTGTCAGTACCTAAATGGAGCATGATGATCATAGATCTACTCATGTAAGGAAAATAAAAAACGCATCATAAAAAATATAAAGCGCCAAAGAAAAGTTGGGGGTCATGTGCCAGAAGCGTGCTCGCGACCCCTGCCAATCGATTAGATTGCAATTCTGGCCCGAAAACGCACCGATGTGCGGGTTAGGGCATCCCCCGGAGGCGACGCGCACCGATCCGCCCCCGTCGGTGCGAAAATAGGTGCATGCGGCGGTGGGGGCCGCCACCCACCACTCAGCGCTAATTCCGGCGGGTCGAAGAGAGCCGAGTGCTGCATAGGCACGTGGAATGTGAGAGGTGGATTGAGTGATAAGATGAATGAGTTGATGGACGTAATGAATGAGAGACGCTTAGATGCTTTGTGTGTGACAGAGACTAAGCGCAAGGGGAGCGACACCAATAATCTGCCCGGTGGGATGATGGCCCTATGGTCTGGTGTAGACCGGGACGATCATGCCAATGCTGGTGTAGGTGTCATACTCTCCTCTCGCTTAGCCTCTGGTGTGAAAGATTACTGTTTGGTAGGGCCTAGACTTCTCTGGGTTCGTATAAAACTGGGCATCACGCGAGTATTTCTGGTTGCAGCATACGCTCCTGTAAGCTCAGTGTGTGCCCAAGAACTAGAGAAGTTTTGGGAGTCTGTGAGGGATGTTCTGGATTTAGCTGAAGGGAATAGAGTGATTATGTGTGGAGATTTGAATGGATGGGTTGGGACCAAACGAGACGGCTATGAAGATGTTCTTGGTCCCTATGGAGATAAGAGAGTGAACGAAGCAGGTAAGTCGATTCTAGATTTATGTATGGAACGAGACCTCCTCGTGTCGAATACTTTATTTCATCACAAGGATATTCACACGTATACATGGAGAAGGAATGACCAAAAAAGTGTGATCGATTTGATTATAATTGATAGACGTCTCCGAAATACTATAATGGATACAAGAGCCTTTAGAGGTCCCACTGTTGAAACGGACCACTACCTGGTGGTAAGCCGGTTTGTGGGACTTTTCAAGAAGTGGAGGCATTGGCGAGTGCGTATCCCTTTCGGAGATCATGAAAGGATAAGGAGTGAAAAATTACAAGATGAAAGTGTAAGGAGAATGTATGTACATCTGGTAAGCGAAAGACTTGCAAATGCAAGTCTTTCCGACACAGATGTGGATGATTGCTGGAAAGTTCTGAAAGAAAGTATGGTGGATAGTGCAAAAGAAGCATGTGGATGCGCAAAGAGGCATAAAACATTGAAAGGCGATGCCTGGTGGGATGCGGAGGTTAAATCCTCCGTAGCAAGAAAGAAGAATGCATGGCTGGATAATGTATCATCTTTGCCCTTAAATGAAAGTATGAGAGAGAAGAAGAAAGAAATGTACCGTCTATGCAAGAATGAAACCAAGGCTTTAGTGAAAGAGAAGCGTGAAAGACAAATCATGAATGAGGAAGAGAGGCTGACGAAAAACTTCGAGGCAAATACCAAACTCTTTTGGAGAGAGGTAAAGAAGTCTCGGGGTAGTTCGTCGGCATCCAGTATGAACAAGATTAAGTCTAAAGCTGGTATCATTCTTGCAAACACTCAGGAGGTGTTAGAACGGTGGAGTGAATATTTTGAAGAAATGTATGAATATGCCTCGGACGCTGACAATGAGAGTGAGTCTGATGCTCACTCCACGTTGACGGCGTCCGATGAAGGTATAATAACTATGGATGAGATAGAATGGTCGATACGAAGTTTGAAAAATGGAAAGTCTGCGGGAATTGATATGATCACAGCTGAGATGATCAAACTAGGTGGCACTTACGTCCGGGACGCCTTCTGGTACTTATGCAACCTATGCTGAAGAACTGGAAGGGTCCCAATGGACTGGGGACGCGCAGTCATCGTACCCTTGTATAAAGGCAAGGGATCACGTATGCACTGCGCCAGCTATAGGGCCATCAGTTTGATCAGCTTAGCAGCAAAAGTATATGGAAAGATAATTGAAAGGAATGAGGGTGAAATCTGACGAAATGCTGTGGGAGGCACAGGGAGGTTTTCGAAATGGAAGGGGATGTACGGATCAAGTTTTCTAGCTCCGCAATATCGTAGAGAAGCATCTGGCTACAGACCAGAAGGTTTTCTGCGGTTTTGTGGATCTTGAGAAGGCATTTGATAGGGTTGTGCGAAAGGAACTGTGGTGCATATTGCCGAGATATGGGATTGACGGCTCACTGCTCCGTGCTGTGCAGTCCACCTACAAGGATTGCTCAGCATGTGTGCGAATAGATGGCAACATGTCACCCTGGTTTGATATCAAAATTGATGTCAAACAGGGTTGCATGTTGTCTGGTAGGCTGTTTATTCTGTATCTTGATAGTTGTCTACGGAGAATAAGATCGACGAATGTAGGATTACGCATGGGTGACCTAGTGGTGAACTGTCTGCTGTATGCAGATGATGCAGTCCTATTAGCAGAAATACCATCTGAGCTCCAAACACGAGACATAATGATGAAAGACGAATGTATGAAGGAAGGCTTACTACTAAATGCGAAGAAAACAAAGATAATGGTATTTGAAAGAGAAGAATCCAGAACCAATGTAAGGATTACGGTAGATGATGAAGTGTTGGAACATGTGGATGAGTTTGTATATCTTGGATGCGCTTTCAGCAGGGATGGAAGGTACACCGCAGATGTGGAAAGGCAAGTGAGTGCTGGGAATAGTGTGAACGGAGCGTTGGGAAAACTTCTTGGCAGTAAAAACTTGAGCCAGAAGGTGCAGCTGGCTATACACAATGCAGTGCTGGTCCCAACGCTAACTTATGGAAGCGGGAGCTGGGTATGGCAGAAAGAGCATGAAAGTAGAATAAACGCGGTCGAAATACGAGCGCTGCGCAAAATTTGTGGTGTAAGGCTTGCAGACCGTATTCGCAATGATGATGTTAGAAAGAGAGTTGGTCTGAAAGAGAGCGTCGGTGTTAAAGTAAGAAGAGGCATGCTCCGTTGGTTCGGACATGTAGAAAGAATGCAAGATGAAAGAATGACGTAGCAGATATACAATGCAAAAGTGGAAGGATGTAGGAGCCGAGGAAGGCCAAGACTTACCTACCATGACCAAATTGGTCGTGTTCTATCAGAAGGTGATGTCAGGAGCCCTAGAAACCGGCGAGCGTGCATGAAAAGAGCAATGAATGTTAAAGAAGCGAGTGAGGTATGTAAGGAACGAGTCGCGTGGCGCTCGGTTCTCTCTGCCTACCTCGTAAGGGATTTGGCGTGAAGTTATAGTAATCATAATCATAATCGTTCTTTATTGTGGTACATAGGTATAAATAAAGGTGTTACAGACTTACAATGGGATCAGCTATGTCCTGCCACATGGCTTACAATATTCCATAATTTTACACGACTACAAAACAAAAAAATGTCACAAGAGGCCATAATGAAAAAGGAATTAGTCAAATTACTTCACTTGAATTAAAATGTCATTAAAATGTCTATAATAATTGAGTCAAATAATAACACCATGTCACAAATCTCTATCATTTAAAAAATCATCGACACGGTAGTAAACTTTGTCTGCCAACAATGCTTTAAGTCGATTTTTGAAAATTGGTAATGGTAGCTCCTTTATATAGTTTGGTATATGGTTGTAAATAAATACCGACATTTGGAAAACGCTCTTATTAAGAAGCGTTGTGTGTGATGGACCTAGACATAACTTGTCCGGATTTCTCAAGCTGCGCGTTTGCACTTGTGACGATAATGTATATAAATGTATATTCTTTTTTGTAAACACCGCTATCTCATATATATACACACAGGAAAGAGTTAGTATTTTCAAAGACTTAAAGTAAGATTTACAAGAATCAATTTGTCTTAATCCACATATTGCTCTTACGCATCTCTTCTGCGCTTTGAACACCATATCGGTGTTTGTAGACATACCCCAGAAAATAATTCCGTAACGCAGAATAGATGCGATGTAACCATTATATGCGATAAGCGCTGTGTCTACACTGGATATTTTAGGTAGGGTTTTGAGCACATATATATATTGGTTTATTTTATTACATAGTGCAACAGTATGTGGTTTCCAATTTAGTGAGCTGTCTAGCGTAATTCCTAGGAATTTAGTTTCATTTGCCTGTGCAATTTCTGTGTTCATGTAATTGGCTTTAGTATGTATAGGTCTGTGTAATGTTTGTCTAAAATGTATAATGTTCGTTTTATTTAAATTTATAATTAATTTGTTAGCGTCCAGCCATTGAATAATATTTTTAATTGAACAGTTAATGTCATTTTCATATGTCATAGGGTCATTACATTTAATGATTACTGTACTATCATCTGCATACAGTACCATAGGGTGTGCTACAGCTTTTGGCAAATCATTGATGTACAAAAGAAACAGTAGAGGTCCTAAAATTGAGCCCTGAGGCACACCACACGGATTAATCCTGTGTTCAGAACTGTAGCGTTGTTCGCACTTTAGGCGTTTATCAAAGTGATTTACTTCGGTGCATTGTATTCTATTTTTAAGGTACGTTTTGAATAATTTTAATGCTAAACCTCGGATTCCGTAAGACTCGAGTTTCTTAATTAATATGTTATGGTTCGTATAATCAAACGCCCTTGACATGTCCATAAAGATAGCACATATGTCCGTTCTGTTATCCATGCAATATGTAACCCTCTTCAGAAGATCATAAATTGCTAGAATTGTAGAGCTATTCCTTCGAAATCCTCTTTGTTCGTCCGTTAGTATTTTATTTTTTACAACAAATGAATAAAGTCTGTCATATATTAACCTTTCGTATATTTTCGCTGCAACTGGTAGCAGTGCTATAGGCCTATAATTTGTTTTATTACTTCGATCACCTTTTTTGTGTGATGGTTTTATTATAGTGAATTTTAGACATTCTGGAAAAAATCCTGTACTCAACATTAAGTTTATTGAATGTACTAGTGGTCCTGCTACTTCATTTGCGTTTTGTTTTAGTACTAGCGTAGCAATACCATCGTATCCTACACTTTGAGTATTTTTTAAGCCTGCGATAACTTTTAACAATTCATTTCGTGTTACAGGGGACAAAAATATTGAATGATTGATGTTTGAGTTAGATATTGTAATATTAGTGTGTGTTGCAGATGTACTAAGTAATTGGTCAATAAAATAATCATTAAATATATTAGCTATTTTTACAGGGTCAGTTATTATTATGTCATTTTCTTTTAATTTCTCTACAGATATTTTAGGACAATTAGTTTTTGTATTGTGGATAACGTTCCACGTAGCTTTAGTTTTATTTGTGGCATTTTTAATATAATTATTATTCTGTGACTTTTTTGTCAAATTTATAATTTGTTTGAACTTGTTTGTGTAAGCTGTTAATGTATTTTTATTCTTAATAGTAGGTGTTGTTCGATATTTCCACAGAAGGGACCTTTTCTTCTTACTACATAGTTTAATCCCTCTTGATATCCACTTAGGTGATTTATTTTGAGAGACAGTTAGGATTTTATACGGGAAGCATAATTTATAAAATAGCATGAATAATTTGACAAAGTTATTATATGCCTCATTGGGATCGTGAGTACTATACACTTCAGAAAAGGTTAGGCTTTTTAGGCACTCATTAAATTTACGTAGATTGCATCTACTATAGTCACGCTTACGTACTCTTCAAAACTTTAACTCACATATTCGTGGAACTGGATACTTCACAATTTGAGCCGAGTGATCCGACAAAGCAAACTCCATGACCTCACTTTTACACCCCCTTATGTTAACAGCAATGTTGTCAAGACATGAGCCACTACCGAGTCTCGTCGGTTGAGAAATGAGGAGCTTCATATTGTATGTCAAAAGCGTGTCAATAAAAGAAATTGAGACATTATTCCTATTCAAAATATTAATATTGAAATCGCCACACAATATTATTTTCTTCTTCGGATTTGTACATAATGCTGTTAAAATTAACTCTAATGTCTCAAAGAAAGTATTATAGTTAGTATTAGGAACCCTATATAAACATATAATAGTAATGTTATACTCTACTAGGTCTATAGCACAACACTCGATTACTGACATTTTTGAGATTCTTTTAATACAACATAGTTCCGTATATTGAAGACCCTTACGAACCAATATACATGATCCTCCCCGTCTATTTTTTCTAGCGTAACTAGTTGCTAATTTGAAATTAGGTATCTGAAGATTCATTTCATCTTCAACATTCATGAAATGTTCAGTAATGCATAGTACATCAATGGCCGACCTACTTTGCGCTAAGCTATTTAGAGCCACAGAAAGCATATCAGCCTTACATAATAATCCGGCTATATTTTGATGCATTACAGTGACATAGTTATTACTGTAAAGGTCGAAAGGAACTGGCCGCAGCAGAGTGCACAGTGTTGTCCAATTGTGACTTATTACTTTCTTTTTCAGAGTCTAAATTTACATTTACACAAGGAATCTCTAGGTCTGAAATTAGTAATTTTAGATTTTGAAATATATTTCTCATCCCTATATTAGTTATAGTCCCATATCGTTTTGAAAACATTTTATAGTCATAGCTTAGTTCTAGGTTTGAATCCAAGAGGTATGCATACTGGTAGGTTTGTAGGTCGAGATACAGCAGATTATTAAAGGTTTCTATTCGCCAATTATACAGAGACTGATAACAGGTGCATTTATAAGTCGGCAGACAAATAATAACATTCGTGTACCATAGCTCTTGCAATGTAGTTCTAAGGAGTACAACGAGGTCGCAATAATTTCGAGTAGTTAAAAAGTCTGCTTCACCAATCATTAGTACGCACAGATCTTCTTTAGTATACGAATGGAGTATCTGCTTGATATCTTTAAGTAAAACTCTTATGTTTCCGTCTGTATAAACATGGTGGCATATATTGAAATCGCCGAAACTGTCCTCCGCTAGTGACGTAATATTGTTTACATTATTACTGCTTACGATGCATAACTTATTCTTTGTAACTTGTGTTTTTGTTAACTTGAATCTATTCGTGTTTGTTGTCAGCGGTTCAGTAGCCGGTAGTGATATTGATGTATGAGAAGGAGTGCCAGCTTGAGTAGGATTAATAATAGAAGAGGTATCAAGATCCAGTTTTTGTTTATTCAAATTTTTTCTTTGAGTGTGTGTAGATTTTTTTGGTGTCGACTTACCTAAGCTTTGTAAAATATTTAACTTTTTGTCATGTTTAGAATTTTTTTCCTTTAGGATATAATTCTCTGATAATAAATTTTCAATTTCCTTATCTGCGATGTCTAATTTCTTTCGTAAAGTACTAATAATATCTTTCATTTCTTCTATATCCATTTCATTTCGTACATTTGTTAGGTCAGTCAAACTTCTATTGAGTCGCTCCGTTGATAGATATGAAAGGGTTTCCGAATCGTCATCGATTGCTAAGCATTCAAATGAGTTATCAGTCGGTATGTACACTCTAGGTATTCTTTGCGTGATATTACTATATTGGGACCTGCTCAACATAATATTACCGTTGCTGGCCGAATCCATAGTTGCACGAAGTTTTACGCTTCTAAATTTATTTTAAATTAGTACTATGTATAAAAACAATTTTTAATTCAAAAACGTGTAGGTACGTGCTGGGGCTTGAACCTGCGTTCGTAGTGTCTTATTACTGCAGACTTAACCAATCGGCCATTAATTCATAATATCGTAGTTCGAAATAAGCGTTCATTTGCCGTCTCAGTTTCTAACGATACGTTTAAGCTAAACGTTCAAGTATATCGGGTTCAAAGGTCAATCCTGACTTAACAAAATATGACGGTGTGCATATTATTTTCTTTAAAAAATGGTCACTGTTTCACTAAAAGTTTTATATTTACTTTATTGCGCTATTTTCTATTAACTGTGTAATGTGTGTGTAAATGTAATGCTTTTCCGTTGCTTTTTTCGTGCCTTATGCTTTTGATTGAATTTGTTTCTGAATTTGAATGTAACGTCTTGGTTCTAGATATTTTTAAATTACAAATCAAATATTGATCAGTAATTATATTCCACTAATGTCAATTGATAGGGCTTAGTTTTTTTATTCACACTGATGTGTCTGTTTCTGGTTATGTATTAACAAATTGCACTTTAAACTGTCAATATGAATATACATTCACTGTTCATATTTCTCAAAAAATCACGTATATTTCTTATGGATAACACTCACTGTATTAACTTATCACTAGACAAAAACAAATATATGCTTAGTTTACAATTCATGCAAAAATTACTATTTTTTTTCATTATTTTACTAGAAGTCAACACACAGTACTTGTTTACTAGTCAGCGCCACCTAGCGGCCTGTAGTAGTAATAGTAGAAAAGTTGTCTTAAGACGTGTTCTTCCATTATCAGTCCGGTTGCATGAAATGATGATTTCCCGATGAATAATTAGCGAAAGTTCAACAAACACACTGTGCGTACATGCATATAAAACTTGAGAATTGCCTTTATGTCACTATCATATAAAGAGACGTGCAAATCCAAACTCGATGGTAAGCGCCACCTCTATCCAAGCACTAGTAGTAATTTCTATTGACATATTGTAGTATCATCTCTTAATTCCTCACCGTTATGGAGTGTTGTTCCTCCCATCATCAAACCACCAGCATGAAATGATAACTCACATATTCAAAAGCCTGTATAAATTGATAGAATTCAATAAATACAACGTGTATGCCAATAAAATTTGAGACTTTTTTTTAGACAATATTAAATGTTCTTACATACTAACAACTAATAGGAACTATAAGTTTAGTCCTCAATATTATCTTGGTCCTCCTCTGCCATACAATTTACGCACATAAAATTTCCATGTTCTAGTCAAATGTGATTATTGCAAGAGACACAGGTATATTTAATAGTTAATAGATTCAGGCGTTATTTTGCGAAAGTCAAATTTACATGCAATTTGATCTAACCTGCTTTGTGTGCTTCCGCCACCAATTAGTTCATGCGGCCTAGCGCCGGCCGGCACCCACCCACTACTGTTAGTACATGGTACATGCCGACGCTGCCATGGCTGCTCCGGTAGTCTCTGCCTCGGCTGCTGCGGTCGTCCGCCATCTGGAACAGAATCCGCATGCCCCCACCACCACCGTCGCTGCCACGACTGGCCTGGTCGTCGCTGCGACACGTGTTTCGCCTCTCCACGAGGCATCATCAGGCGTTGTAGACGTTAATCGTAAGAATAACATGCTACAAGTGACAAATCCATCGCAGTGCCGTCCCTTATATTGAATTGAGGGTGGGGGTGGATGGTGTGAGCGAAAAGATATTTAATAGTGGGGAATGGTTTACGTCAGTCTGTTTGTTCATGAGAGTAATTTTAGAATTTTTATGTTTATTAATTTCTAATTGTTCCCTAATATTTTGTTTTAAACCTTTGTCTATGGTGTGTAAAATTTGATATGTATTAGTGGGGGATAAGTTATGTCCATTGTCTATAAGATGCTCGGCGAAGTGTGACAGGTATATTTTGTTTGCGATCTTACTTGACTAGGCATAAATAACAACGCCTTTTTGTACCCGAATCCGATTTCTTGCATGCTTGGTCTTGCATTCTTGCACCAAGGGACACTAATGTGAGAGCCAATTCATTTTCGAGGAGTCACCAGTTAATTTTTCTTTTTGTGAGATGGTGAATGTAGGAAAGGATAGTCAAATCTTTTTAAAAACTGAAAAGTGAAGAGTTAACTACTTGGAGTTTATTGAATTTTGGTGGGATATAGCTTTATTAGATTTCATGGTCCCAACAGCAGTGAGTTTGTAATTTTGTAGAAGATGTTCATATGTAGGATAGTTTGTGAACCAGTTATCCATTGTGACATTACGCCCTGTTTGAGATATTGGTTGAACTATAAGTTCAACAACATCGTGGGGCTTATTATTCTCTTTGTATGGCTCTTTTGGCTGTTCTTCTGAATATAATTCCATGTTCAAAGAATAGAATGTAGCGGCGTCAACGAGAGATTTTTTTATTCCACTGAGGTGGCAAACAAGCGTACACCCTGCCTGATGGTAATCAGTTACCGTAGCCTATGGGCGTTTGCAACAAAAGGGGTATCATTCTTGCGTTGCCGACCCTTTAAGAACCTCTTCACGCCTTTCTTGAAGAACCCCATACTGTAGTCCCTTGGGAAAACCTCCGCAGGGAGATCATTCCACAACTTAATAGTTCTCGGTAGAAAACTTCTTGTGAACTGCACAGTGCGCGACCATTGCGGTTCCAGTGTATGAAGATGAACTCCCAGGCGTGGGCGAGCTGTGCGATTGTAAAACGAGGCTGTTGGCATGATGTCGAATAACTCCTCAGAACACAACTATACAACCGGTAGAACACGCAAAGGGAGGCAAAATCTCTCCTTAAAGTCAAGGGCTCAATGGCGTGCGTGAGTTCAGGATCATCGACGATTCTCACAGCTCGTCTCTGCACCGAGTCACAAGGTCCTAGCTGGTATCCAGGTGCTCCCGCTCAAAGGTGGCTACGGTACTCCGTATGCGGTCAGACTTGGGACTTATATAACATAAGTCTTTGCCCCGCGCTGAAGTACTGTTTAGCTCTGTTGAGCACACCGAGTTTCTTGGACACCAGCTTGACCTTCTCCTACAGGTGACTTCGGGACTGAACATCGCTGGAGATCTCGATACCGAGAATCACAATGCTCTTAGCAATTGCGAGCGGCTTGTTCTGGAATTGGGGAAGCACAGCAAGTGGGATTTTCTTTGCAGTAACGCGGAAACTTGTGTCTTGGTAGGGTTGAATTGGACTAGGTTCAATCGTCCCCAGTCAGATACTTTACACAAAGTATTATTAACTATTCGCACCATGTCTAACAAGACGAATCCTACGATTTGTATATTCTAGTATTTCTGATAATATGCTCTCTGTAACGAAAAGATATAAACAGTCCAGTGCCAGCGTGGTGTTTCTGGCATGAGGCTTTACACCTAGTGATCTGGTAACAATATTTTCACTTCTTCATTTCACATTTTCACCTCATCACCAGTTGAGTAAGCTCCTAAGGAGGTGCTGTGTTAGCGGCAGAGGTAACATCGCGCAAGTGATACTCAATATATTGCAGGCGTTCATAGGCTACCGTAACCGCTTCACATCAGGTGGGCCATATGCTTGTATGCCTTGCGACGTTGTATAAAAAAGACGTTCTGTGAATATTTTATCTTTCTACCTACCACTATTCAAAAGATAGAGAAAAAGAAGATCCTGTAGCCGACAGACGGATAGACAAACGAACAAGTTGACGGACCAACAGACGGGCAAACATCACAGCCTTAATAATAAGTTTATGGCAATTTTCGGGCACAAAATCTAATGAAAATATATACAGATGCTTAAGACTAAATGATATATGATTAAGACATATTTAGATGTTGCCCATCTTACTTCAATAACACAATGTAATTACATTTTAACACAGCAACATAAAACAAAACATAGCTATCACAAATATCCGTAATCCCTTCCGGTGGATGTAACGGCGGCCTTAAAGTGTGGAAGCAGTAAAACGGACGTAATATAAGTTCTTTATCTTCCCAGATAATTCTTTACTGCCCGTCTAGTGTTTTACTGCCTTGTAAAGCCTAACCGGTTCAGTTATAAAAATATTTTTTACAACACCTGTTCTGAAAGTGCCTTGTTATTTAGGCAAAAAAAAAGAGAAAGTACTTAATGCTCCCGTTTAATTAAGTAGTATGTTTCGTTTCAAGAACATCATTGCTATCGATGGGAAAATACAGTAAAGTTACTCCACTTAAACTAACCCGGTAGTTTACGGTTATTTTATCTCTAAACATTTCTTAAAGGAAAACAGCATAACAGCTATAATGTTATATGACCATCTATGACGAGCTCGGTGGCGCAGTGGTGAAACACGCTGTTACGCTTCCTTGTCACTGGCGCTCGTGGGTTCGATTCCCGCATAAGTCTAACAATTGAATGCATGTCTGTTTGTCTGGGTCTGGGTGATTTTAAGAGAGGAAGGGCGCATCAAAGTAGCCCGGCTAGGGGAGTATAGTAGGAGAGTATATTTATCTCACTGAAAACCACAGCTAAAAACACTACTCCCTGGAGGGTTGTTGTATTCCTGCGAGTTATTGGGTTAGCAAGCTCCAATGGAGTTACTGTGTTAGCAGTAGGTAACGCGGGAGCGAAACTGTCAGTTTTGTAATCGTTCAAAGGCAACGGTAACCATTTTACATCAGGTGACCCGTATGCACGTATGCCTCCCGATAAAAAAAAGGATTTTCACACATTTTTTTTATTTTAAGAATGTTAAATTAGATAACCTGGGCCTGAAGGCACAACTCGCTATACACAATGCAGTGCTGGTCCCAACGCTAACTTATGGAAGCGAGAGCTGGGTATGGTAGAAAGAGCATGAAAGTAGAATAAACGCGGTCGAAATACGAGCGTTGCGCAAAATTTGTGGCGTAAGGCTTGTAGAGGCAATTCGCAATTCGCAATGATGATGTTAGAAACAGAGTTGGTCTGAAAGAGAGCGTCTGTGTTAAAATAAGAAGAGGCATGCTCCGTTGGTTCGTACATGTAGAAAGAATGCAGGATGAAAGAATGACGAAGCAGATATACAATGCAAAAGTGGAAGGATGTAGGAGCCGAGGAAGGCCAAGATTTACCTACCATGACCAAATTGGTCGTGTTCTATCAGAAGCTGATGTCAGGAGCCCTAGAAACTGGCGAACGTGCATGAGAAGGGCAATGAATGTTTAAGAAGCGAGTGAGTTTCTTCTTCGTTTTTATCTTTACTAGTAAAACTTACCTATACAGTGCCCCCTGTTTTTCGGCCAGATATTGATTTTAGTTTAAATATTGTCTATTATTTCTTAAATATAATTAAAACAACAGCTTGATAGCGTTAGAATTATATTAAAATATAGTGTTCACTCACTTACGTTTCAAAAATTTAATAATTAACATAAATGTTTAAAAAATGTGGCCAAGTTGAACATTTGATAGCTGTGCCGGTGCCAAGTTCCACGGGACTTTCTTAAACGATAGCAATAAGTAGAATGTTCTGAAATTTATTTCAGAAATATTATTTTCATTGATATTGAATTGTTTACTGGAAAATATATAGGTATCTTAACAAATGTACTTTAAAGCCGTATTAATATATGCTCGCTACATTAAAATCGATATGTTCCAAGAATCACGTTTCTATGGCTTATATCTGTGCATTGAGTCTTCTTCTTCTTAGTGTTAATTTTCTTATCAAATAAGATCGGCATTTCCGGACTGAAAGTGGTTTAGGTCGTGATATTGAATAGTTAATAGATTGAGGTGTTATTTTGCGAAAGTCAAATTAACATCCAATTTGATATATTTATATTTGGCGGAAGCACACAAAGCAGGTTCGATGAGATTGAAAGAAAGCAAAAAGAAAGAAAGAAATATTTATTGGCATAACCATTGATAACACACATACAATAAAAAGGAAACAAAAAGAAATTGGTGAAAATATACAAAAGTATGTGTATAGTAATGGCTGCCAACAAGGTACCTTCTCAGCATAATGTTGGAGTACCTACACGGGTGACTGTGTACCAATTGCATGCATGATATTCGCACAAATTGGTCAATGTCAAGTTGAAATATGAATTTGTACTTGTATTGACAGGTGAAATATTCATTTCGTATATTTTAATGAACAATTTTCTAACAAATAACTATTTCTGAATATTGTAACCAATTATTCATCTTCAAAATATAATTGGGTAGTTGTTGATTCCACTTTGGTTTAACAAATTTCCGATTACGATAAAGTAAATGGGCAGAGATGGTATGTTTGAGTTAATACTATTAGTCTACCGTCATGTATCATTCAGGAGATGAATAAAAATGGCGGTTAGTAGTTAATTCCTATGTATTTTATTGTTAAGATGAGCTACAAATTTAGGCAATGTATAGAGTGATATTGAATCTAATGAAAAAGTACATGACTCGAAATAAAGTACATTAAAACGGAACGTTAACTAATGATAGCGTACAGTGAGCATGGTTCACAGTACGCCTACCCTTTTACCTATTCAGTGACCCGACAACTAATTATGCGTGTTGGAACGAAACGCACGCATACATACTCCACCTCACAGGAAACCGCAGTCAAATAACAACTCCCTAGAGGTTTGTTGTGTTCCGTGTGGGGGAGGTATACAGTAAGCTCCCTTGCTGTGTTAGCAGCAGAGTTGGCATCGCGCGAGAGTCAGTACCCGTTTAAATGCAGTAACCGCTTTACATCAAAGGACGGTGTGCCTGTATGCCTTAAGACGTTGTATAAAAAATCCAATCTTCAATACTATTTGAAAGGCAAATAGGTCTGAACGACGAGTATCAAGGTCGTAGAGACTGAGTTTTGCGGCGCTCTGTCCATTCTATATACCCTACATGGTAATTGGTGTGAAGATAAATATATTAACCCTTCGAAACCCGGGTGGTCGAATACGACCTCGAAATGTATGAAATGTATGGGAAAACGTATATAACGGGTTCTGACTGCTCAAAGTTGTTACATTAAACTGGCTCATAGATACAGGAAACTTGTGAAATTCTCTATAATGATAATACATAGATAATACATGACATCAATGAACATAAAAACTGTATTAGTCTGTCTAATTCATATTTCAAATTGAAATTAATGTGCTATACGTACATTAACTTCAATTTAAAACATGAATTTGACTATTGTATAAAACCTATTATATAAAAATTCTCTATAATAATAATACGAGTCATCAATGAATATATAAATCCGTATTAGACTGTTTAATTCATATTTTAAAACGAAATTAATATGCATATAAAATCTATTACATAAAAATCTCTCTAATGAATTAATACGAGACATCAATGAATACTGTGTTAGTCTATCAAATTCATATTTTAAATCGAAATGAATGTGAATATAAAAACTATTATATAAAAACGTGACTTGAGCCTAAGCGATTTCATTGAAGTCGACGTCTATTCGCACGGTTGTTTAATTTTTAATGAATTTTGTTTTCTTTTTTTATCAAAGATCTGTTACTGATAAATAAAATTCAATAACAGATCATAAATAAAATAAAAATATAGAGAACGTCAATTTAGTAATATTTTTACAAGTTTTCAACTACGCTTCATTCCAGTCATGAAGTCTCATTAAACATACGTTGATTCACTAACATACTATACTCAAATAAAATTGTTAAATGATTCTTCTTCCTATTAGCATTATCCCACTTCCCAATCCATTAGGATTGGCGGGGTCCGTTACCTAAGCCTAAAGATTTGGTGAAGAATCTGATTTTGACATGACGCGACTGTCGTCAGATCCGCACAATCCAGAGGGAGAACCAGACAGATTGGTAAACAAGCATGCGGCCCGCATTAGATGGTAAGCGGTCACCGTAGCCTATTGACACTCGCAACACCACGGGGATGTTACTCGCGCGCTGCCAATCTTGTGACCTAAAGCTGTTTCGTCACAGTACCCAGTAATTTCTCTGTCATATCTCACCCTTCAAACCAGAACACAGCTATATAAATATAGTTGCTTGCCGGTAGAAATGGGTGAGACAGAGGTGCCTACGCAAACGACTTTTGTACAAAGTCTCCCTCAGTTAAAACGATAATTAGATTAGGTCACACGTCTCTCGAAATATAATTTCTTGGACGTGCGGGTTTCCCCCGCGATGTTTTTCATCACCGCCGAGCAAGTGATAATTATAATTATGTACATAAATCCGAAAACACGAATTTTAGTGGTACATGCCAGGATTCAAACCGGGGGCTTGATCAATAGGCTGTTTCCTCGTCCAATTTAAAAAAATATCAAATTATTACTATCCTTTATTCCACATATAAATAAAAAAAATACAGTAAAACATATCGTCAGTTGCAGACAGCGGTGAATAAATTTTAAGTAAATACATACATACCAAATATACACTTATATATCATAAATACACTTATATGTATATATATATATATATATATATACAAAAAATAAATTAGAAATGAACGAGCAATCAAAAACCTTAACAAAAAGGTATGCTATGATAATCACTTTAAAAAAAGTAAGCTGCATATTTATTTGCCTGATGATTTTGTGAAGAAATCTTGCGCATATATAACGTAAAAAATCTTACTTAGATTAAGAATTAGTTAGGATAATGAAACGAAATCCAACCAGTATCTTATTGCCATTAGCGAGTTATTTCTAACTTAGATTATTTTGCAAAGAGAGAAAAATGTAAATATCCTTCCATTTCCTTCCTCATTAGTAACTGCGTGGGGAAAGAATGAAAAGTAGTTACGAGAAAGAATATCTGGCGGCCACGATAATCTAAGGAGCTTATCCGCGCTCTTTACAGAAACCTCCGTCCCCTTTTGATTATACTAATCAGAGAGGAATAGAATAAATTGTATAGCGGTTGCTATTTGAATTATTATTAAATATAATTTGATACTCATAATTAGATACCGATATAATTCGTACCCTATCTACAAAATGTCCCCACGTATGCCTGTAGTGAACTAGAAGAGTTCGCATATTCAGTGTAAATAAGTTGATACAAATAATTCTGTTTTGACGTTTAAGATTGAATTGTATTACAAGCGGTATGGTATTGCATCCCATCAGAGGAGTGTATGTTTGTTTGGTGGATATTATACTATAACATAACAATAATCATTCGGATTTCTGCTTCAATCCGGACTATTGAGGTTTTTGACGAAAGTGTGGAAGGATCATTATGTACAATACACCTTCAAATGTGATGGACCGTTTACATGAAGTCGAGAGGTCAGTTTTGATAGCTTGCTGACGGCACCAAACCAACCCGGTGTAAATACCGAGCCATCCATATTGCGGGCGCCTCTCACCATCGGTAAAATGTGGCCGAGAATCAACACTTAATGCGGTATACTGGCCGTAATACTGGTTCAATAACAACAGACTGAAAATTGACGACTAAATGGGAACGAATGCTCTACCGCCAGCCAGCCAAAAAACAACTAACGGAAGGTGTTATGTTATAAATTATTGAGTTTATTAATTAGATCCTGAGGAGTTCCCCGTTAGCAGTGGAGGTGGCAATGCGTTAGCGATACTGTTTGTATTACTAGCGTTTATAAGCCATAGTAATCCCTTTATCATCACTATATTCTTGTTTTCATCCCGGCGTTATATAAAAAAATACGTATTGACTATATTTTTACGGAGATTTAATTAACCAATATCACCAACCAACAACATAGAATTCATGAACATTTTGGGTCTGTCTGTATGTAGCTCTGTATGTTGCTATAGGTATTTTCGTCTACAACTAGTAAGTAAGAGCACATATATTACAATTCGCTGCATAATTTCTAGCACCGACAACTTAGATTTTAAAAGTTCTGGACATTTCTGTATTAGTATTTGAGTCCACAATTAGCGAGTAAGAGCGCACAGTCAATTTTCACGTTTCTGTGTCCCGTTACACAATACATTTGTCTAATAGGCAATTTGAATTTGTTATTATACTAAAATTGAGGCAGCGTCGAATTTGTAGATAAAATACTGTGTTTAAAATAGTAATACGGCTGGATTAGATCATCGATATAGAAAGTAAAACTTTATTTTTCATACATTGTGTTTATGTGTTTCTGATTCATCAAACAAACGTTACTCAACAGATTTAAATTAAATATAAAATAGCTTATTTCCCTTGTGTGAACTTGTACCCTTGTAGTGGCATCACAAGCTATAAAGAGCTTATGCATCGGGTATTTCCGAGGAACAAGGAAATTCATCAAAGAATCCGAGTTATCGTCGTCTATTGTCAATTGTCGACTTTAAAAGTATACATAATGTCAGCAAACCGAAATGAATGTGGGCCGGCCATGTTTACCGAGGCAGTGATGGTAGTTGGGGGAGGAAAGAAGGGGAAACAGACGCAACGTATACTTCTTATTCTTTTTAGCGTTATCCCGTATCCTAATCCGATGGCGAAGATTTACTTGAAGCGACTCTCGGATCTCCACAACCCAGAGGGAAAACCAGACCAGATCATACGTCTTTCGAAATATAATTTCTTAAAATTAAGAAGTACATGCCAGGATTCAAATCGGAGTCCAGTTGGTGTATAGGCCAGTTATTTATCCATTGAGCTATCATTGCTCACAATCTCCAAGTAACGAGCAGAATCCATTGATCTGATTGGGACTTTTTACAACACATGTGTACAAACAGTCTCGTATAAAATCACCCCCTTTGAATAAAGTGAAACCACGTGAAACTCAATATAAAACTTTCCTATCCAAAATTGGTTAGAAAAAGCAACGTGTAAACACGTACATCGTCTAAAACCCGACTTTTTATTGCATTCCCGTCACAAGAGGGCCTTAATTTAATATGGCCTGCTCGATTTGTTTACAAAGGAAAAATTTATTCATGAAATTTGTTTTCTGAGGGTCCAGACCCGGATGAAAATAAACTTTCTTCGCGTAAGTTACTTTGACCCGGCCCTTTATTTCGTTCAACAATATTCTTCATATTTTCTTAGATTCGTCTATGTTCGTAACTATTGGAATTGCAGCCCCTACTATGGGGTTTTATAGTGAAATGTGTTTGAGTTTGCTTCCGTCACCAGCACAATATACAAAGTAGACGCGGGTATGGAATCACACATTGTAGTATCAAATTGCCTGTATAATTGACTTTCGCATTAAACACCCGAATCTATTCACTATCATTAGTCTTTGCATATAGTAAATGTATGCAATTTATTTGAAAATTAACAGTAGATATCCTACTCGTATTTTAAATATACTAAATAAATTTCACAACTTATTTATGCTATACTAATATAAAAAGCGGAATAAAATGACTGTTTGTCTGGAGCTAATAAAAATAATAATAAAATAATAGTCGAATTTGTAAAATTACTTTTGCATGTGATAGTGACAAGTTGTGGGCTATTCAACGTTACAATACAATCTCTAGAAGCCGAGTAAAAAGAAGGAAAGTAAGAATACCGGGATATCGGGATACGACTAAGTCGCGAGCTGCAGCTAGTCATACCATATACAAAAAAAACCGCAGTTGCTAATTAATATTTTTATATCACAAATACACATATGATTCGTTCAACATGTTAATTTATTTAATGTAAAACAGACATGATGTAACATCAACTGCTTCGCCGAATATCTCCTCAGAAAGGCAATAGCGACAATATCTCAAACCGCGACTAACTTAACGAGGCTTCGCCACCCACCAAAGGGTCGCGACCAACATGTTGAAAAACACTGGCCTAGTGGACAAAGAACCAGCCTATTAATCGACTGGTCGCTGTTTCGATTCCTGGTGTAAACAATGGACACCGCGAGGGAACCTGCACGTCCAAGAAGTTATATTTCAAAAGACGTGACCTAAGGAAGGTCTGGTTTTCCCTCTGGTTTGTGATGGTCTTACCTCAGTCGCTCCTTGTCGAAACCGAATCTTTGCCAAATTCTTAGTCTTAGGATATTCCACCAATCATTACAGATGAGGAAATAGGATAAGGCTATGAAGAAGTTATAAATAAAGCAGTTGAGAATGCGCAAGCTTGCATTGCCAGTGGAACACCTGGCTCGTCAATTATATAATCATCAATTTTTTTTTTTATTTATCGGCCATTTTGACCTTGTTCCTTAAGAGATAAGAACGGTGTTCCTAAACATTCCTATTCTACTTTTTTATGCTGAATCCGAATCTGAAGTCAAGTTCGAATATTCGAAAAAAAAGCGACAGACAAACGCACAGGCAAACATATAGAATTCATATAGGAACGGTGTTCCTGAAAACTTGCAACACAGTTATGAAGAGTGCTCTCATTGATTAATGCATTGCTGCCGCTATTTTTTGTTAGCATTAATAAATAAATAACAGTCAATTTTACTTATAATAGGCACCATTTCAATTTAATTGATTGATGAAACAAATTACGTATCAGTATTTCGTATGAATTATTGCAGTGGATTAAAATAAATGTCAGGAATCGAGCAATGAAGAATGAAAATTAAATTTCGATTGATATTTATGCATTAATTGGATGTCAAATGTATTTTTATATACAACATTGGGAGGCATATAAGCATACGATACACCTAAAGCTATGTGGTTACAGTTTATGAACGTAAAGTATTCTCGCGCGTTGTTAGCCCTGTTGCTAACACAGCAACTCTTTCAGAGGGGTTACCAGAAAGTAACCTCATTCGCTCTCAGAAATACATCAACCATTCGGGGAGTTGTTTTCGTGGTTGCGATTTTCTGTGGGGTAAATGTACATCCTCAGTTTGCGTTGATGTGCCTCAACTCAAAAAACACCCAGGCTAACATTTGTCCTGGGTGGAAAATCAATGATCGAACCCTTAATTAATCACTCCATCTCACTGTCACTCATCTATATCTCGTCAAATCTGTCTTAAATTTCTATATTCGTACTAAATATTATGATTATGGAAAACCCACGATCAGCGATCAGGACATGCCGGAAAATTTCTATTTAAACATATATTTTTGTTCGCATCGAGCATCGAATGCAGGACCATCACGTGCATTTATTGTCAACTGTCGTAACTTTAAATATTGGTTAATCTATGAACAATGTTTTTTTTACAACGTCATGAGGCATACAAGGCCCATCTGATGCGAGGCGCTTACCGTAGCCTATGAATGTTTGTAATACATTGAGTATCATTCGGGCGATGCAACCTCTGCTGCTAACACAGTAACTCCTTACTGGCAACCTCACGCGCACACAGGAACTCAACGACCCGCCAGAGAGTTGTTATTTGGCTGCGATTTTCTATGAGGTGGAGGTTCTTCCCCAGACGAGTTGTTTTGATGCACCCTACCTCTCTTAAAACACCCAGACTAAGACAAACAGACATGTTCATAAATATTTGTGCTGGATGGTAATCGAACCTATGGGCATTGAAGTCACGTTATTAACCGCTGCGCTACCGAGCTCGTTAAATTTTTTATTGAAATATTTATTCAGATTATCTTTGTATACGTAAGAAGTAAGTAAAAACGATTTTTACGTAGCATCATAGTAGGGGACATTCAATGTTTTTACTTAACAAAGTTTTACTACACAATATGTTTCTAAGCCATATGAGATTGTGAAACTGTTGTAGTCTTAACAATATTTAACTTAAACATAACTTTGTACGTTTTGCGGTAGTATTATGCAAGTGATATACGGTTGTATGCCGTCATAGAATCCTATTACTTTTCAGAATGGTTCTTTGTGTAGTAAATTGTTAGAAACATTTTTTTTTATATTGCCTGCCAAATTACACAGCGCCATTTAGTCCCAAAGTAAGTGAAGCTTGTGTTATGGGTACTGGTAACTGATAAACATACGTCAATACATTTTTTTTGTGAATACATACTTATTACACATAAAAAACACACACAACCCAAGACAAACAAACATGTTCATACACACAATTGTTTTTCACACACATGTGTGGGATTTGAAACCACGTACGTTGGTGTCAAGCCCCAGCCGGCGCCCACCTACTACCGTTAGTAGATCCAACATGCCGTCGTTGCCATGGCTGCTCCAGTTGTCTCTGCCTCGGCTGCGGCGGTTGTCCTGGTCATTGCCCGCCATCTGGAACATAAACCAGATGCACACGCCACCGTTGCTGCCATGACTGCCCTGGTCGTCATTGCCACGCGTGTTTCAACTCCACGAGGCATCATCAGGCACTGTAGATGTTAGTCGTTAGAATAAGTAACTTAAATGAATATGCACTGAAATGAATAAGTCACGTGTAGCATGTTATTGTAACGACGAACATCTGCACCATGAATAGACCACGATTTTGGCAATTGTGTGTACTTTAGATGACAATAAAATAATTTGGTACCATTGAACTGGTACGATGATAAAAGTTGAAAGTTGCATCTATGTGAAATCTAAAAACTAAATGTTAATTTTCCGCTTTTAATTGTAATATCATTAAATACAACTTTATAACTGAGTGTAATTCAGATTACAATATAATAACATGATACGATTGAGCTGGTATTGTGATGGATATCAGAAGTCATATTGATGTAATGAGTCTTAAGAACAAAATGTCAATTCTCCGATTGTAATTGTAGTATTATTTTACAACTTTGTAACCGAGTGTAATTCAGATTACAATATAATAATATGATACCATTGAGCTGGTATTGTGATGGAGATCAGAAGTCATATCGATGTAATGAGTCTTAAGAACAAAATGTCAATTCTCCGATTGTAATTGTAGTATTATTTTACAACTTTGTAACTGAGTGTAATTCAGATTACAGTATAATAATGCGATACCATTGAGCTGGTTTTATGATGGACGTCGGAGGTTGTATCTATCTCCGCTTCTAATTATATGATAATGTAGTATCAGGAAGTTGGTATAACTATGAATGTTGGAGGTGGCTACAGGAACTTCTCAATAGTTAACTGTATGTCCATCTAGTTTGGGCTCTTTGGTTTTTCTTAGTAAGCCCTTTGACAATATTCGTTATGTATCGAAAACAGTAAGGTTCTACGAATTAACGTTCGCTACGAAGTACAGAGACATGTTCAATTGTAGTGACATGTTCAACGATGCCATTGAGCTCATCAAATAGTAGCCAATGTAAGAATGGTTTCATTTATCTCGAACGACAATAAGTTATAGGTAGGAAACATTAGGACAAAACTTTCCAATAGGACAAAACGTCTACATTTCTAAATATAATACTAATATTATTAAGAAAAATATATAAAAGGTTGTCAAATATCAATCAATTTTATTGTTTTATCAAAGACAAAAATGACCACGAAGTGTAAAGGTAAAAAATATTTGATGTTCTTGGGAAGATCGGTAAATTATATTTCTTTAATTCAAGTCACCTGCTAACATAACGACTTCTCCAACAAGTAAATATAGTAGATACTCGAATGAAGAGACTGCATTGATAGCAAAGTAGATAAGGAACCAACTTAGACACGAACTTGTCCCCGGTTCAAATTCTGCCATCTACTACTAAATTCGTATTTCATGTACATATTTGTAATTATTACTTGCTCGGTGGTGAAAGAAAACATCGGAACTCGCATATCCAAGAAATTATAAATATATTCGAAGTACATGTGGCCTAACCTAAGAAACGTCTTTTCCTCCTGAGTAGTGGAGGTCTAACGGCAGTCGCTCCATGTCAAAATCTTCGCCAAATCCTCAAGCTTGGATAGCGGGTCCCGCCAATCCTAATAGACGAAACGGGATAGCACAAAGAACAAGAAAATGGTTCGAATGAAGAATCGTTAGAACAACATGCTACTAAGTTGTACCTTGTAACATGTATGTATGTATAACTTCACGTCAGGTCCCTTGCGGTGTAGGTAGAGAGAACCGAGCGCCATAAGACGCGGTCCTTACATTCTTCACTCGCTTCTGTGACATTTATAGCTCTTTACTTTTAGGCAATGGCATGTATATCGAATAATATATTATATAAGTAGATTGATCAACTGAATATATTCAATATATCTTCTATTTCGTGCATGACACTTCTGTTATCAAAGCGGAACAGAACCATATCGCGATAATTATCTCCGCAGCAAGAGTTTCTGTAATCGTTTATGGATTAAAATGAAAAAGCTACAGTTGAAACTCGTAGCTAAAATAAATTTAGATAGACAGCCAGACATTTCAATTATATGTATATAAAAATAACAAACAAATAAATTCGGAAAATGGCACGGGTGTTAATGGCACTCGGTAAAATAAACATTTTTTACTGTGACAACCCCTGTGACATTGCGAAAAAATGGAATAATTCTACACACTTTGTTGGTGTACACAACCAAAATGTGTGACAGACATTTTAATAGCTGAGCTGACTTTTTACGAGCTGTTATGTTTTTTCCATAGTTTCAAACACTTTAACACAGAACTATTACACAGCATGGAGTGTTGTTTGTTCTTTTTATTACACAGATGTAAGTTTAAACTGAATCTAATACAATCAACATTTCAAAAGAATTTTATGAAATCGTAAAGTGCCCTCATTTTGCATAGAATAAAATACTTGATGAGCGTCGAGCCCTTTTGTGAGGCATGTTTGTACTTTGTTAGAAGATTGTTGATTTTTGCTTCGTTTGCAACGTTATTCATTCCATTTCGGAGTTTAAGATGTGTTATAATATACATAATTATAGAGTCATGTTATAACTCTTCAAAGTAAGGTATTATTCTCTAGATAAAAAAATACATACGACGGCAGTAACCCTACCTTAGTAAACTATAAAGCGTTCTACAAACCGGTTTGTGATTGCTAAATAATGTAATATAAATATAAAATTAGACCACATCCTGGATAGGGCAAAGCCTGAAGAATAAGTTGGCGAAAATTATTAGGAGCGAGCCTACCGTAAATATTGCACTTTGATGGAAATAAGTGCTGATTATTAGCTGAAGACGCTATTATCTTAAATCGAATTTCCATTTTCGGCATGATAAAATTCGATTTGAATAGACTCCACGCCCTTGCGGGCTAGGTAGACGGAAATGACAATTAAATATCCCTTGATATCATAATGTAAAAAGCCAATATATCTTCTATCTATCTATAACTTCACACCAAATCCCTTGCGGGGTAGGCAGAGAGAACCGAGCGCCACGTGACTCGATTACATACCTTACTCGCTTCTTTAACATTCATTGCTCTTCTCGTGCAAGATCACCGGTTCCTAGGGCTCCAGAGTCCAGACATCACCTTCGGACAGAACACGACCAATTTGATCATGGAAGGTAAGGCTTGGCTTTCCTCGGCTCCTACATACTTCCACTTTTGCATTGTATATCTGCTTCGTCATTCTATCATTCTGCATTCTTTCTGCATGTCCGAACCAACGGAGCATGCCTCTTCTTATTTCAACACCGACGCTCTCTTTCGAGCTAACTCTGTTTATAACATCTTTATTGCAAATACGGTCTACAAGCGTTACGCCGGAAATTTTGCGCATCGCTCGCGTTTCAACTGCGTTCATCCTACTTTCATGCTCTCTCTCTCTGCCATACCCAGCTCTCGCTTCCATAAGTAAGCGTTGGGACCAGCACTGCATTGTGTATAGTGAGCTGTTATTGTGTAAGGCTTGGCCTTCCTCGGCTCCTACATACTTCCACTTTTGCATTGTATATCTGCTTCATCATTCTTTCATCCTGCATTCTTTCTACATGTCCGAACCAACGGAGCATGCCTCTTCTTATTTCAACACCGACCCTCCTCTTTCAAACTAACTCTGTTTCTAACATCATCATTGCGAATACGGTCTATAAGCATTACGCCACAAATTTTGCGCAACGCTCGTATTTACACCGCGATTATCCTACTTTCATGCAATCTCTGACCCGGTCCCCGTTTCGTAAGTAAGCGGCCTTCTGGCTCAAGTTTTTACTGCCAAGAAGTTTTCCTAACGCTCCATTTACACTATTCACAGCACTCACTCATCATCTGCGGTGTACCTTCCATCCCTGCTGAAAAAGCATTCAAGATGTACAATCTGTCTTGTTTATAGAGCAAGCTTTATTTAGTTTGAAATTATATAGAGGGCGGTATCTGCTTGTGTGAGTAAAAGAGAATTTATTAATAACAAAAGTTTATTCATGCTTACATTAATAGAATTATATTAATACCTACAACTGAAAATAATTTACATATTATTTGATATGGAACCTCAAAAGTAAGTGTCACAATCGGTCTACATTATACACGGGTAGTGTATAATGTAGTAGTGTAGTAATCTAGAACAATCTTAACAGATGTCTTGACAACGTATAACCTAATTCACAGAATCTATACACTTCATGTTTAGAAACACCATACTTGTGCGTTGAATATCATCGAGAAACGACTTAGTGCATTAGTTTTTTTATCTTAAAAAAAGTCACGATGGCACAAAAACCTCTAGTGTTGAGATAAGATAAAAATTCAATGTAATTTTTCCTCTTATTTTTCTTAACTTAAATAAAAGCCAAGAAAATAAAAACTAATCCAAAGACAACTTCCGATGTTAATCTAGTGTATAATTTGCAGTAGTCTGCCAAATTGCCTGTCTCATCGTCTAGCGCATTATCCTGTTGGGCATCTGAAAACTTATTTTACTTTCACAACATAGTTGTCTCATGTTGTTTCTCGACGATATATTTTAGTAGCTGGGAAAATATACGTAGGTGCTGAAATAGTAAAAATTGGCGAAGCATTCAACTTGAAATATATATATTTTTTTTCGGACAAATTACACAGCGCCATGTAGCCCCAAAGTAAGCGAAGCTTGTGTTATGGGTACTAGACAACTGATAAACATACGAAAATACATTTTTTTTTTGTATATACATACTTATTATACATAGAAAATACCCAGACCAAGACAAACAGACATGTTCATGCACACAAATGTTTGTATGTGTGGGAATCGAACCCACGAGCGTCGGTGTCATAGTAGCGTAACAGCGCGTTTCACCACTGCGCCACCGAGCTCGTCAAAATATATAGGTAAATAAAAAATATATATATTTTACGTACTCCAAACGGCGGAGCGGCAAACTAGCTTACATTCCGCATGATATAAAGCATTTTTTTTGCTATTGGGCCCTCGTAAGCATTTAGATATGTTTAGATTATTTAAATATTATATTCTCTAATGATCCTACTTTTCTTTTTTAAACTGCTAAAATTTCGGAAATTAATATTGGAGAAGAAGGAATGCCGAAAGAAAATTAAAAAAAGGATGTCTGTACTGAATTATTTTCAAACATATTTGTCTGTTACATATTCATCAATTCTATAATAAGTCTTTTTACACAGAGTATTTTTGATGTGCTTTTTGAACACATTCCCAGGAAACGACAGAACTGTTTCAGGCAATTTATTATAGAACCGAATACAAACGAGCAGAGATCTACCAATCCTAGCAAGCCTATGGACTTATATACACAACTAATGGATAAACGTAGCATATGACACTTTTTCATATTTAGGCGAGGCGTGTTCCAATATTATAGTAGACTGAGCCGTCTACTAAGAGCGCGCAGACTGTAAGCTATAAAAGACATTTAGTCAGCCTCTGGTCATTGAGCTAAAACGAACATGTTGTGTAATTACTGTATCGCGTAATATAGTGATCAAAGTTAGTGTTCGTTTCCACTGTAGAAGATCACTTGTGTCGCATAACAAAAGTTTGAGTGCAATACAATGGATCCAATAGAAATGTTAGATTTTTAGAAGATTACAATAAGACAAGAAGACAAAGAACTATTGAGTTTATCACTCACTCACTTGCTGATTTTTTAAAGTATTACCTTTTAATATTTATTATATTATTTATTACAGAAAAGGTACATACTTCACTTAATACTCATGGCTCACTAAAGCTTTGTGCCAGCGAATAAGCGACTTTTGTACCTTCAGGACGTGGCGTCGGGCATATGTGCCACTTAATATGGATGTTAAAGTAATATCAATACAAAAAAAACGGGTGCTGGCGTTACGCTAGCAGAAAGTCTGCGGCTTACTTTTAGCTATGTTTGAACATGCCCTAAGAAACACTTACCAGTAATAATACGGCAGCTCATTATCGGCAAACTACTACCAGTCTTACCGAAAATAGAACCCTGAGGCACCCCGATATTATTATTATTCTCTTTAGATTTAACCCCATTTATGTCAACTGTCTGCAATCTGTTATGCAACGAAGTTCTGAGCTTTAAAAAATTAAAAAATAAAAAACTAAAAAACTGAAAAAAAATTAAATTTAAACATTAAAAAACCTCTAACTTTATGTTATAAAGTTAGAGGTTGAATCATTGAATCAAATCATTAAATCTGATATTGAAACAAATGAGTAGCTTCTTTTTAGAAATATTTGCATGAATCATAAAAACTTCTATGAATTTTTTTAGTAAAAACTTCGTGGACGATATTTTCTTTTTAATAGACATTACTTTGACAGTTGGGAAAGAATTCGGAAAAGGTAAAGAAAAAGCTCGAGTATGTAATAGCCCACATCCCGAACGCTATACATCCCTGCAATACGCCACTCTTTGAGCAACTGTATTAAGAAGTATTTTATTATATTATCGAGGTAATAGCTCCACACTAGTCACGTTTTTTTTTAATATAAGCGTAGATATAGGTGTGTTCCCAGACTTTATGAAATTTAGTAAACTTGTACCTTTATTTAGGTTAGGGGAAAAGAGTGAGCTGGGCAATTACAGACCCATATATATACTGCCTGTTTTGAGTTAATTTTTCGAAACGATAATGCTTGATCAACTGCTACTCTTTTTTAAGACCAATGAAATTTTTCATGATGCGCAATACGGGTTTACAGCTGGTAAATCTACTACAGATGCAGGGGAGCCATTGGCATATCCTTAACGCATGGGATACTATTGGGTTTTTCTGTGATTTCTCTAAATCTCCTTAGATTGTGTCGATCATCAGACATTGTTGTCAAGCTGAACTGTTATGGAGTTAGAGGTAAAGCCCAGAACGTGACTGCATATTATTTAAGTAACAGATTGCAGACAGTTGACATAAATGGGGTTAAATCTAAAGGAATGGCGGCTCACATTGAAATAATTTTTATCTTACAAAAAAAAGTTGTAACATAAGAGAATTGAATAAGATACAATAACATTATATTTCATAAATATGAGACGTGTCTAAGTGCCCGCGAGGGCCCTAGGGCAAGTAAAGATTATTATATTTTAAAATTTTAGTAGTCCAATGAAGATAACTAAAGTATTTGGGATGTAAAATGTTAAAAGATTAACTAAGTTATTCTTACAATACTCTTACATTATCCATAGAGCCAAAACTCAGAAAAGTATTTCCGGTTAGTCTGCTGATCAAATATCGCTGTCACCTAGCTCTCTTTTGCCGGAGTCCTGATTGCTAGTTGGCATGCTGTACTCCATATCAGTGATAGCGACTATGACTCGAAATATGATGCCTTGGCACTTAGTAGTATATATACGAGTACCAATATCACGAAATATAACATAAAAAATATTGTCACTTTCAGTACTTCCTTTGAAAGTTAGTGCTTTTCACAAGTTTTGCGTCAATAGTTAATTTATTTTCTCACGGGTCACTAAATCATATAAAAAGAAAGTTTGGGAATTTAGTGGACATACGGAATTTAGCGTCTTACAGACCATGAGAGCAGTATGAGCGTTATTATCATCTTCGGTCACGTTCTCGAGAAACCGTTTAAAAGAAAAGTTTCGTAGATACTTCATTTTGTACAGGTTTTACTTCATTGTATCAGCAAAATGGAAACATACAGTTCTTACTTTGATGTCTGTGCATCCATAAGTCATAGGTCTCAAGTTCGCAAATGAAATATGTAATGGAAATAAAATTAGGATATTATATAAAGAATGTCGACTCAAAACACTTATAAGAGCCTTCAACTCATTGGTAGAGTTAGGAACAATCTGTAATTGCAATACTATATCGGCAAAATAACGGCCATAAAATGGATCTCATAGTCGATTCGCATAAAAAGAACAACAAACACAAAACTGTAAAAATCCCCGATAATTCTAACTGTATTTCAAGAATTACGAAATGCATTGGAATAGGTGTGTCTGTTTTATAGCAATAATGTAAAAAAAGAATTTTGACATTATAAACATTACTTTAATATCTTTCTTGATTTATCCAAAGGACGTGAGCGACCGAGCTTTGCTCGGTGTTTTCTATGTTTTTTGTATAAAATCGAAATATATTTATATAAACACAAGAGTGGCTGGTTCAAAGAAAGCAAATAAAAAGGCAAAAAACAATATATTAATTAGGTTTTCTCCATAATTTTGCAGGCAATATTTTTGCAGAATAAAAGAACATTTAAACATATAGTATACAAAATTCGAATGCGAAATAAATGCACAAACATTATTAGGATGTTGCTTAATTTAATTTTTTCATATATAACAACATCCTTTTAATAAAAACGTTAGAAACGCAAACAAATAGAAATGAGGCGTGGGTTTGCCAGAGAGAGCATGCATAATAGTATAAATGCAGACGAAATGCAAGCATTCCACAAAATTTTAAGTGTAATGCTTGTAATCTGGGTCACAATGACGATGTAATAGAATCCTCTACCTACCCCGCAAGTGGCTAGATTCATTAATATATTTTTGATTGATCAGCAAGTTTTAAGAGAATCCGTTCATTAGTATTTAGTAAAATAAAATACTGGTTTTTATATAAAACTAGTATTGATTTATTTAAATACTATATTCTTTCGGTAGAGACCTTAACAGCCTTTTGCAGAATTATTATTCTGTTGTGTGTGAAAGTTTAAATGATTTTTTAAAACATTATCAAACGTATGAGATAATCATAATACTTATCTTAATAGAATACGTTTTCCTATATTCAAATCGATAATGCCATTTCCGTACAGCGAGCGTACACAAAAAATACGAACGCGTTTCATCCTCCCTTTTTAAACTCGATTAAAAACACAATGTAACGTCATTCTATACCAAAAATACATGGCTTAAAAACCTTTTAGACTATTAAAAAAACTCAACGGTTACATATTCACGTACTAACGAAAGCGACTAATTGCGTGTCAAGCTTAAAAGCGTTTATCGGTCGCCCTCATTTAATTCTCGTGAAAGCCTTGCGAGGTGTTAATAATGTCAGAAATAGGTGGCGACTACCCTAAAGGGATAGGAAGTGCATACGTGTAATGGACTGATTACACCCTCACCTTTATAATTATATATTGATGATTTTTCATGGGAAAACTGGGTTAATCTAAAACTAAAGCTAATGCATTACTATTAAAATTATTAAGTCCCATAATGACCTCTTCTTCGCGTTGTCGCATAAACCATTAGAATTCGCGGTATCCGCTACCTGAGTCTAAAGATTTGGCGAAGATACTGATTTTTACATGTAGCGAATACCGTCAGATTCTCATAGCCCAAGGGGAAAACCAGACCATTTTTAGGTAGGTTTGACGAGCTCGGTGGCTCAGTCGTGAATGACGCGACTTTGACACCAACGCTCGTGGGTTCGATTCCCATGCAAGGCAAACATTTGTGTGCATGAACATGACTGTTCATGCACACAAATGTTTGTGTCTTGGTCTAGATGTTTTAAGAGAGGTAGGGCGCATCAAAGCAGCCCGTCTGAGGAAGTACCTCCACCTCACAGAAAACCGCAGCCAAATAACAACTCCCTAGAGGGTTGTTGTGTTCCTGCGTGTAAGTGAGGTCACCAGTAAGCTCCCAAGGAGTTGCTGTGTATGCAGCAGAGGAGGCATCGCACGAGTGATACTTATCTCAAGTGTTAATAGGCTACGGTACCCGCTTTACATCAGGTGGGCCGTATGCTTGTATACCTCCCAACGTAGTATAAATAAAAGAAGAAAATGTTAGGTCACGCGTCTTTCGAAATATAATTACTTGCACGTCCCGGTATCCTCATGATATTTCCTTCATCACCCAACAAGTGATAATAGTGATTACAAACATATAAATAAATCCGAAGACACAAATTTATATGCCAGGATTCAAACTGGGGGCCAGTTGATCAATAGACCGGTTCTTTACACACAGGGCTATCACTGCTCTGTTAGTGCCATAACGACTTTCTACATGAAAGTTCTTTGCACATTTTACATATAAATAAAAGAACTGTTACTGTTTATGGTAGTAAATTACAATTTGAATTTATTGATAATTTTAAATTCAGAAATTCGTTTGAGATTTTTATGGTAAATGAACACATTTTTAATAGAACTTTTTATATTGCTCAAGTGGGAAATAAGTAAGTGGGTAGAATCATTATAAGAAGTCACGATAACCAGTAGGTGCTTTTTCAATAAAAGGAGTAGCTTTAGCGCTTACCACTATCAGCTGCCAATGCTTTAACTTACCAGAAATGTTGTGGTAGCTTCACTAACTCTCGGCAACACAAGTATCCACCAGGAAATTGTTATTTGCTTCTTTTTTCTATTTGACTGAGGCAGCTTGTTCATGATTAATGATTAGGTGACTCATCTGATGTAAAGTAGTACCTTAGCATATGAACATTTGCGATACAGAAAGTATAGTTCATGTAGTTATTTGGCTGCGGTTCTATGCGGTATCAAGCTACTTAATAAATATACCTGTACTTCATCTCTGTTATGCATGAACTACACCCATTAATAGGCAATATGCACTACGTGCATGGAAATTGAATTTAATATAATTGTACAATTAAGACACCAAATATTGATGCTGAGGTGAAAAGTAGATATATAATACGCTATGTTGATATACATAGTCTGTACATGCACCTGCACATAAACGTCGATCTAAGGATTACTTTTAAAGAACCGTGTACTGCAGGCTCCAAGGAAAATATTGCCAGAGATTCTTATATAACTTCATAATTTGTCTAACAAGCCCGCTTTAGAGCTATACAGTACGCGAACGTGATGGACGTTACTATATTAAAACCCTTCTGGAGACAACAAACGGAAGCCTTTTCGTTTTAAATGACATCGCATTAAAACCGTGAACATCGGCTAAGATGCATGCGTCTAAATTACAAACGGATTTTCTATTTATACGCAAATGGTAAAAAGTTACTTCAGGCTATGAACGTTACAAATACAGGACGTATTACTCCCCTGCTGCTAACACAGCAACTTCTCTAACATTCCACAGGAGCTCATTGGTAACTTCACTTATTCGCAGGAATGCAACAACCCTCCAGAAAATTGTGGCGGTTTTATTTGCATTTTTCTTTACGGTTTTTATAAATATATATGCTCAGCAGAGTGACCAACTTTACCTGAGCCCAAATCGCAGCTGCAACTGACTACACAGTGTCCTGTCAGTTGACGCTGCCATCTGGCCCGCAAGATGCTTCTTCACGCTTCGTTTGAAGGATCCCAAATTGTAGGAAGGAGGAAAGTATTGTATCTTGGTAGACAGTATTGTAGGCTAATTTCAGCGAGTTAGTTAATATTAGGATGTTTGGAGGTGCTACTCCTGGTCTAAACGCGATACGCCGCTTGTTTGTTACTAACAGCTTCAGCGCACTCGCGATTAAGCCAAGTGCGTCTCAGGCTTTTGATTATGACATCGGAGTGAGGAATCCATGCCAACGCCGATCTCGCCTACAATGGCCGCAGCACTCACAATGAGATCCTTCTTACTGAAACAGCGCTGCTCCCATGGGACGGAAGCAAAGTAGTCGCGCATGCCATCCCAATCTGTAGACGAGTAGCCAGCAGGGTGGGTAGTCAGCAGTAGGTCTAATAAGAATAATAAATCTTTATTCAAAAAGTGGTTACAATAATTTAATTTTCCTTAGTTCCCACGCTAGGCTAAGCCTGTCCTGTGGGCAACTTCACAAATTTGGTTTGACTTATAACACATTTGCGGATCCTACATAAGAAAATTTGTTTGATTACAATTCACTTATAAAATTAACTAATAAATAAAACAATTGAATGAAAATAATAAATAATGAATTTGGCAGTATGTAACATAATTAAATTAACAATTCAAATAAAATTTACATTTATAAATTTGGTAAACTACTAAATGTATAAAACGAAATTAATTAATGAATTAGGCCATTATCCAATACTTTCCAGTAACTTCTCTGAGTCTCGGTAAGTCTAACCTATCATCTCGGCTTCTAACTTTAATGGAGAGGGCGCCTGACCAGCGATATCTGGTATTCTGGTAGGTTGGTCTACCAATTGCGTCAGGCTGTGCGGAAGAGCGAATGCGTGGGTGTTCCTTCCTGCATGGTTAGTTATGGAGGAACCCAACCAGGAGTCGTGGTGAGAATTAAAACCCCCAAACACATAATTTCTACAGTAGGGTACCATTCCAATTCTCGACTAAAAGCGATGTTTTCGATTTGGTTGTATAATTCTTAACTTCACTAACAAACTACCACATTAACGAATTCCTAATGAGTATTGCTTTCAAGCAAATTAAACTGGTGACATGAACCATGAAATATTGGGCACATTACACCATTGATAGTACGAAGTGATTCAAATTCACCAGCAATAACCGCAAGTAGAAGCATTCGTCACTCTTTGAATAAACTGTGTAAATACGATTAAAAGCATTAGCAGGATGCACACTCGGATGATCAGGAACCATATTGCCTTGATCCCGACGTTGAAGTATCTGGGATGAGCGTTCCAAGTGTAATAAATAACGTGGCATATCTACTAATCATTACGAATTGAATTGAATCATTACGAAACATGCTAAAAAGAAGCTTGAAGCTTGTGGTTAATGTTGCAAAAATAATCATAGAAATTCAGACAGTAGCTATGGTTACTGTATCTATACATTCCTGTTACAGATATAGGACATGCACAGACATGACTGTAGTAACCTGGTTGCAGCAGCCGTGTATTATAAATCATGAACAAGCGTAGAGTTGACTGTAGCGGTTAGGGCAGATACCACTAAGACGGCCGTGGCGATGGTGGCATATACCTTCTAACGATACGGTGGTGGTAAGGCGCTGGCCGACCGTTCACCTGACCTAACTCTTATCGAAAACATACAAAGTAGTATAAATGACAAGTAGTACAATAAATACTCTTTATATTGTTTGTACAAAAAATGATTCTATTTATGTTATTTATACAAAAAAAAAACGTCCATTTAAAATGCCGTACACATTTTAAATATATCCTCGTAGTGTGTAACTATATGATATCTCGGTACAAAGATCTTTGCAACAATGCTCCTATTCACGAAAAGAAAAGCTTAAAATACCCTCCGTTTTCATTTGACAAAAGTCACCCTCCGTCGTTATCACGAAACTTGCTCCTTGGTAATTGTTTTCAATTCGTATCCGTATTTTCCCCCTTAGGATCGCTTTTGTTGGGCGGAAAAATTGTAGAACCATTAAGGGGTACGTTGTGACAGGTGAAGTGGTTATTATTGGATTCACATTTTTCAGTGTGCCATTGGAAAATATCAACTTGATCGTTTCTAGGGTTCCGCGATCAATAAGTAAAAACCGTAAAAATGTCACTAGACAAGTTTTGAGCTGAACGTAACTCTCCATCAACTTTATAGTTAAATTACACCTCACAAAGACTTATACTAAATAGCTGTGTTTGATAGGAATCACACACAGCTATTTAATATGGCTATTTAGAACAGAAATATATAGGTGAAGTTACTGATAATATTAAATAAGTGTACAATTAAAAACAGTTTTGAAGAATATTAATACAGGTCGGCCGCCTCAGGTACCGTGGGGGCGACCATGTCCAGAGTGATCTAATTCAGCTCCAAATACTAGACTGGAAAGAAGCGGCTTAATCCAGATTTGACTGGCGTCTTTTAGTATCGGAGGCCAAGATCCACTTAGGGTCGTCGAGACAGCGCAGTAAGTAATCCAAAAAACCATTGAAATAAAAAAATATTGTGCCATTAAATATAAGCTAAACGATAAAAAATTCTCTTCGGTAACTATAGTTGCAGTTTCAGTTAAGAGAATGGTATAATAATCAAAATACTCAATATACAAAAGACTCGAATTATATCTTTCCGGTTTATGTATTATTATGAGAGAACAATAATAAAACAAAAACGGAAATGAAGACAATAAATAACTAGAGGGATGTTTATGTTCGCGCAATAAATTTAATTATGGCAATATTCTGATATGCAAACAACGTGGGGGTTGGAAACACAATAAAAAGTATAGAGTAAGTTGTTGCCAAAACTTAAAACAAGCGTTTTAATACTTTATCTGTATATCTTGTTTGACAAGCCAACATTTTACATTTAGTTCTATGAAGAACTGCCATGAGGCAAGAAAGATAAAAAATGCTTTTAATCTCTTAAATACTACATCGATCGACAAGCCACATGTTGCACAGGGTTTACCAACTCATTGTATGAACTATACACAATATAAAAATTGTAACAATTCGTCACGTTTCTGCAGGGCCTCTTGTAGGACCATTATAATTCACCAGGGAATGTGTCATGATAATAACTGGATGTAATCTGTAAGGAAGTACAATGATCTTGACATTTTATCGAACTTCACTTTAGAACTTTGTCGTATATTATTTTATTTGTTTCTATAAAAATAATCTTGTTTTGACTGCGGCTACTGATTAGTAGGTTTGCCAAGTACAGCCATTCTTCTAATAATAATCCAGGAAGCTTCGCTTAAAAAAATTACCACTTTTCTAAAATTGATAAATGGAAATAAAATACTCGTTTTGTCTGTTGTACCCTACTGTAAAAATATTTATGTTTGCGGCTAGAAAAACTAGGTATCCATTCAGTCTTTGTACCGGGACAAGTTAACGTACGTAACATAATCGTAAGCGTAAACGATAAGTCAATAGTACCTACGCTCAGTTCACAAATGGTTGAAAGCATTAAAAAAATAACACAACCAATAGCATTTTAAAAGAAACAAATGAGAATATTTGAATCTACCTCAGTAGTACTGGTGATATACACATACAAAGTCATAAAGTCGTATTCATGTTTAGATATTTTTCTTTATTATTTTAATTTTGATTCCTGCGTTGCCATATTTTAGGAAAAAAATATATTTTTTAACCCTTATGTAATAAATATGTATATTATCAGCCCAGTACCAATCATTTCAGATCTCATATCATAGCCTACTAATTTCTGACACATTCAGCAAAGTCCCAGTGCCTGCCAAGACAAGTTCATGGGTATAATACCCGTGGTTTAAGAAGTATACGTTCACATACGAAATGTAATTCGTGCAGTTAGTACGTGTACCTATGCGATTTTCCGTTAATATAATAAAGATGAAAAACAAACTTGAAACTGCGATTTGAATGCAATTCTGGATCAATTGCATGCTAATGTGCGGGTTAGGCAAAACATCGTGCATGCCGCGATGGAGCCAGCCACCCATTACGAATAGCTTACTCCGGCGGGTCCTTTAAGTACTGAGGACTGAGTAGGCACATGGACTCTAAGGAGTGGATTGAAAGATAAGAGGAAGGAACTTAAAAAGTTAATGAATGATTGCGTCATAGATGCTTTATATGTAACAGAGACAGTGATACCCTCGACCTTCGGATGAACCAGGACGATCATGTTAGTGCTGATTTGGGTATCATACTATCCTTGTTTAATACATGAGCTTTTGTAATAAACATAATTTAAATTAAACTCTATTCACAAAGACTAACATCTGTATATATTACTCGTCGTGGGTAGTTAATATCCTTACTATTGTAATATTAATGTATTATTATTATGTCTTTTTATCTATCTATAAGGAATTCTGATTTGTATTGTAATTGTTTTTGTTTTATAAATATTTCGTCATTCATATTCTGAGTAAACTCGAGCTCTAAAGGAAACCCTAGTTTTTGTTGCTCATATTTTTATTTTCTCTCTGTAATTATTTTTTGTTTTCAATGCTTTTTTGTTTCAATAAATGGAAGAGGGCACTAAGATAGATTTTTATTAAATCTATCTCAAACGTCAGGGACTTCATAGAAATTTGTAACTTTTTATGTTGAAATAAATTGTTATTGTATACTCCTCCGGAGTGGGAAAATATGTTTGATAGGATACAGTTTTATGTGAATCGAGAGATCAGTTCGTATAAAACTGGAGCTTACGCGAGTTTTTCTGTACGCAGCATGAGCCTCCCGTGAGATTGTATCCAAGAACTTAATAAGCGCTAGGAGACCGTAATGAATATTCTGGATTTAGCTGAAGTGTATGGATGTAAACTTAAATGGTTGAATTGTGACAAAACGAGATAACAGAGCGAACGAAGTAGGTAAGTCAATTTTAGACCACCTTGTGTAGAACAAATTATTAGTTTATAAGGATATTCGTGCATATAATTGGAGACGGGATGAACAACAATGTCAGACTGACTTGATTTTGATAGTTATAGATGAAACGAATAAAAAAATCGAAATGAGATTAGGTATATTGAAACTAGAGATTCGAAATTATATGGTTACTAGAGCCTATAGAGGTCCCACTCTTGGAAACAACTATTGTTTGGTGATAAGTCAGTTTGTTAACCTTTTCAAGAAGAAGAGGCACTGGCGGGTGCATTCCACTTTAGGGTAGCATGAAAGGATAAGAAGTGTTTTTTTTAATGTACTTATGTGCAGAGAGACATAAAACTTTGAATGATGACGCCAGGTGAGACATCAAAGTTGTTTAATTCTTGCCACATCTCTCCAGTCATGACATATATTGGAATATTTGTCGACAGTAAACGTGTTTCTCGATGGTTTATTCCATTATTATTTCCATTATTATGAATCCAATTTAAGTTAGTCTAAAAAAGAGGGTTGTTAAGATATAAGATATTTATAGTGAGGATGTGTTTCTGTATCTATCCTTATTCTAAGTCCTTGCATACCAATTTTGAGAGAAAGGCTGGCCTCACAAGCGTACGTAAATTTTTTAATTCATTAAATTCATTAAAAATACAACTTAGAACATTAATAGTCTCTTAGACTTTAAGTTTAATACTTACACCGGTTCCTGTGTTTCACCGTACCTTCGCCAATACGCATTTGGGTGGGATCTATGTTATTACAGGCCAAGTAATCGATCTTTGCCACATTCAGGTTCACGCCGCGCCGTTCTCAATCATTCATGTATTGTAATGATCTGTCCCTGTCCACTTCCACCAGCGCAACATCACGAGCACACATGAACAACCACGGAGGCTGCTCATGTAAGTCTCTTATGCTGTCCTACGCTACGTCTAATATTACGTTGAACAGAAATGGACTATGTATATTGATTATATCCCAAAATTAGTTTATAAAAATAGGTACCGCTAATGTCACTACATGAATACCCTCTTACCAACGAGCGTGCATGAGAAGCGAGAGATGTGTGTAAGGATCAAGTCACGTGGCGCTCGATTCTCTCTGCCTACCCCGCAAGAAATTTAGCTTGAAGTGATAGATTATTTTGTATATGTATGTATATCTTCACGCCAGGTCCCTTGCGGGATAGGCAGAGAGAACTGAGCGCCATAAGACACGGTCCTTACACACTTCACTCGCTTCTTTCACATTCATAGCTCTTTTCATGCACGCTCGCCGGTTCCTAAGGCTCCTGACATCACCTTCTGTTAAAATACGACCAATTTGGTCATGGTAGGTTAGTCTTGGTCTTCCTCGGCTCCTACATCCTTCCACTTTCGCAATGTATATCTGTTTCGTCATTCTTTCATCTTGCATTCTTTCTACATGTCCGAACCAACGGAGCATGCCCTTTCTTATCTTAACACCGACACTCTCTTTCAGTCCAACTCTCTTTCGTACGTCATCATTATTATTTTGATATTAAATAATCTATGACAATCTCCAACCAATATTAATATAAATTAACGCCAAAATATGTAATACATATGTGTCATTGTAATTCATATCATGCAGTTTAGAAACCTAAATAACGAAGTATTATAAAAGAACTTTAAGTTAAGACCATCTCATTTGTACATCAGAAAAGTATTGCCAACACAAAGCGAAAAGCTGTTGGAGCCAAAAGGTAGTGTATTATCTGCTTGCAATATCATCAATCAGGTCGTCTATATAAGCGAACAGTTTATCAGTGACATTTTTATTGTTAACCCGTTACAATTTATATGACATTTTATATAACAAAAAAAAACAAAATTGTGTACATTGAAAAGCAATTCAGTTTTACCATTAAGAGGAAACGTTGGTATCTGGAAAACAAATATCCATGAATAGAATAGAACCCTTTTATACTTTTGGGATTTACGTTTGTAAATAATATATAAAAATTTCAATGTCTACGTAACCGACTAACAAAAGTAGAAACATAAATAAAAGTTATACCACAAGAGTATTTCAGTTAAACTATGTCATTATTTAGTTTAAAAGACGATGAACGCCCCTTATCAGTGAACTTTGAACGTAATAAAAAGACGTTCAGGGAGGGAAATACAATTTCTTGTAGAATTCATCAACAAGTGAAACTATATTAAAGTTTGCGAAGAGGGGAGCGCTGATGGAAGTGTGTGCAAGAGCGACGGGACACAGCAGTAGAGGGGATATCTTTTAACGTAACGTTCACACCGATACGAATTTTCAGGTTTATACAGGCATTACTGACATGAGGTTACAGCGAGCGTGCTAGCGTAAATCACACCGCTATGAATAAAGTAGTTGAAACATACTCGTACCTTAGGACATGCTAGATGCTTATTTGCCTATCCATCAATAAGTCCACGTAACTTCGTTTCTTGGTTGGATATGCAGAGAGAGTTTGAGTAGCATGGCGGAGTATGCCCTAAACCAATTTAATATAGAATTATAGACTGCCACAAATAATTTAAAGAATATTCATATTCATATTTATTAATTGCATTCATGTGGTAATACATTTGGTGTTAAGCTAAGTATTTAGTCCATAACATGAGTCCTGCGAGCGCATTGCAACAGTATCATACAATATAATCAATGCGTAAAATAAGAGTAAAGAGTTTGAGTTTTTAGTTATAAAATTGTTAATAGTAAAATTGTTTATGACAATCGATTACCACACAAACATAATAAAGATAAGTACCTATGTAAGATATTATCATAAGAGACCACAAGAAAACAAAAATGACTAACACAAAAATTTTAAAGGTTACACTGCAGTGCATTATTGAAAAAAAAAAACTATTGCACCGTGCTAAATGCCAATGTTCAATTAGCACGGCATAATATTTTCTTGGCTACTTGTGGCTACATCACTCTGGACCACGCCGGCCATGCCGGCCGGGGTGGCATACCCCGCTACCCGGAAACCTTGCATTCGTTCCGGTTTCCTGTATTCTAGTATCTTAATTTTCTTCACACTCGCAGTTAAGAAAGGTAGGAAGCATCAAAACACGACTGGGATAGTACCTCCTTGTCACAGAAAATCGCAGTCAAATAACAACTGCCTGGAGATGGAGCCGCCATGTTATGTGTATTATGTGAGAAACATTAGTAGTAAGCTCCTAAGGAGTTGCTACGTGTTAGTCGCAAAGACGGTAAACAACGACTGATACTTCTTGTATTGCAAACGTTCAATGTCTACTGCAACCGCTTTACACCATGTGGATTGTATGCTTGTATACCAACCCTTATTTAAAAGTACAAATATTTATTATCCTCCTTACTAATGTTTGCAGTTCAGGCATTGTTAATTGACGATTAACTACCAATCAGGCCTGGGATTTAGGTTACACATTTACAATCTTACATTCGTAAATCTTGTTCTCTGTAGATGTTTCTTACTACACCTTGTATATATCGTATCGTGGTATCCATCGTGATAGAATCTACAACTCATAAAAATATTAAATAACGTAACTAGTCAATAACTTGTAAGAAAAATAAAGATATGTTATACAAAATTAGTATGAAAATGGAGGAAGTCATTAGTACCCACTTTTTCGAATGAATGTATTGTACCACAACCAGTCGTGATCGGCCAGAAGACGATGTCGAGAGTCACAGAAACCGGCGAGAGTGCATGAGAAGAGCTGTGAATGTTATAAAGCAAGGAAAGTGTGTAAGAACCGAGGCATGGGTAGCTTCGTTCCCTTTGCGCTCCTCGCATGAAACTTAGTGTGAAGATTAGATAAAAGGTTAGAAATACATTCAAAGTGTGTAAGAACCGAGGCATGGGTAGCTTCGTTCTCTCTGCCAGCCTCACAAGGAACTTGGTATGAAGATTAGATAAAAGGTTAGAAATACATTCAAAGTGTGTAAGAACCGAGGCATGGGTAGCTTCGTTCTCTCTGCCCTCCTCGCAAGGAACTTGGTGTGAAGATTAGATAAAAGGTTAGAAATACATTCAAAGTGTGTAAGAACCGAGGTATGGGTAGCTTCGTTCTCTCTGCCCTCCTCGCAAGGAACTTGGTGTGACGATTAGATAAAAGGTTAGAAATACATTCAAAGTGTGTAAGAACCGAGGCATGGGTAGCTTCGTTCTCTCTGCCCTCCTCGCAAGGAACTTGGTGTGATGATTAGATAAAAGGTAATATTATAATTGTACACATGAAAGTCACTGATGAAAAGTCACATGAAATGCCAGAATTTTGAATACACTTCATGAACACACAATGAAAGTTGTTTTCACAATTCTGGTGCTTCCAAGCCTGGTTAAAACAATAATTTGCTTTAACGTCGGGAGGAATACAAGCATGCAGCCACTAGATACTAAAATAGATAACGTAATACTGCTAGCACAGCAACTTCTTAGGAGCTTATTGTTTATGATAATTTTCATATATTTTTACTATCATTCTGTTTAAGAATATAACGAGATTATTTAAAGTAATAAAAAAACTATATTTAAAAGAGAGCTCGATGGCGTCATTGCGCGTGTCATTCTAGCCGAAGACGCAGGTTAAGCAACGTCGACCGCAGCCTGTCTATGGATGGGTTTGTCTATTTCGAATTTCTCCGTACCTCGGAGGGAACGTTAAGCCATCGGTCCCGGCTGTAGTTGATAGATGACAGTCGTTAAGCTAATTCAGTGGCCCTCGGGCGGCTTGAAAACACTGGCCTCCACCAATCCGCATTTGAGCAGCGTGGTGGAGTATGCTCTAAACCACTTCGGTTGAAGGTAGACCCGTATCCCTGCAGTGGGATGAGTAAGGATTGATGTGGTATTATTTAAAATCTATTAAAGTATCCCAAAATTACGTGACGGTGTAATAGGCATCCCTACATTGGATGCCAGGAAGAATCTCGCCGGCTACACTCGGAAACTCGTGGAAACGTTCGAAACTAGTGAAAAGTTGTAAGTAGTGTTAGCGAAAATAAAAGGACATTGGTCGATTTTGCTAAGAAATTTCCGAAAAGGTTGTGTTACGTTGCGGTAAAAGTAACCTTTTAGGGGGTAAAGTAGTTTGGACGTATATGAAAGAGAAACACGTATTAATGAGCTTTTCTTTTGAATGATAAAAATTGCAACGGTTTGTCAAAACGTTGGCTGTAATATTTTATCATATAATTGTTACATAATATCGTAGCCAAATAACAACTCTTTGTAGGGATTTTTGCGATTTGGTGATGTTACCAATATAATCTAATTTCCGGAATTAAAAATAAAGTCAGTTTTGTTGCAATAGTCGTGTAGTAAACTGGGCAGTGAGAGCCTAGTGGATTAGGAACCGGCCTATTGAACATCAAAGGTTCGAATTCTGGCATGTACCAGTAAATTCGTATTTTCGGATTCATGTATACATTTGTAATTATCATTTGCTGGGCGGTGAAAGAAAATATCGTGAGTAAATCCGATGTCGTTGAAATTACATTTTGAAAGACATATGACCTAACCTAAGAAAAGGTGTGGTTCTCTCTCTGGGCTGTATAGGTCTGATGGCAGTCGCTCCATTTAAAAATCAGTATCTTCGCCAAATCCTTAGGCTTAGGTAGCGTACCCCATCAATCCTACATTAGGAAACGGGATAACGCTGAGAAGAAGAGATGTGTAGTTAACTAAGCTGTGATAGTCTAGTGGATAACGAAACAACCTATTAACCAACAGGTCGCTAGTTCAAATTCTAGTCTGAACAAATGCCACAAAGTTCGTATTTTGACGAGCTCGATGGAGCAATGGTTAAACGCGCTGTAACTTTACTTTGTCACCAAAGCTCGTGGTTTCGATTGCCACAAAGGATAAACATTTGTGTGCATGAACTGTCTGTTTGTCGTAGTCTGTACATTTTTAAGAGAGGTAGGGCGTATCCAAGCAGCCCGTTTGGGGAAGTACCTTCACCTAACAGAAAACCGCAACTAAGTAACAACTCCCTAGATGGTTGTTGTGTTCCTTCGTGTATGTCAGGTCACCAGTAAGCTACTAAGAAGTTACAGCGTTAGCAGCAGAGGTGACATCGCGCGAGTGATACTTAATGTATTGCATGCGTTCATAGGCTACGGTAACCACTTTACATCAGCTGGGCCGTATGCTTATATACCTCTCGACGTTGTAAAAAATCGGATTACGTGCATATTTGTAATTATCACTTAATCAGCGGTGATACAAAGTATCGAGAGGAAACCCACATATCCAAGGAATAGTGTTTTGAAAGACATGACCTAACCTAATAAAAGATCTGCTTTTCTCTCTGGATGTTGACGCTTTTTAAATGGATTAATCTTTAGGATTACGGTAGCTGACCCCGCCAATCCATTAGCAAAACGGAATAATAGTGGAATGAAGAAGTCGTAGATAGAACTGAAGTCTATTCAGCACAGGCGGCAGCGTCCGAATTCTTGGATAGAAAGACGAAAGTACATAGGCAGATTTAAGCAGTAATAATCGACCGCTTTAAGGTGCGACTGCATATAATCTATTCATTGATATAAATGGAACTGTTTACTCAGACGCGACAGCTCCGGGCGATCAGCAGCATACGAAATTTTATGGTGCTGTAGTCTCGAGATGTCGTGAGCTACACTCTTGTGTAGTTATGCCATTTTATCTGATCGTTTAATTAAAATAATTCTTAAACACAACGATTAATTCAGTATTTTATTGGGTGCGCCTGAGAAAAATCAGCAATAATGATTCTTCCTTAAATATATAAACTGCCACTGCTATGGATGACTGCTGTGTTAGTTAATATCGCCTGCTTAAAGAACCCTAATCATCTTCTCGAGCGGCGTGTGTATTCTTGCTCAAGGTTCGGAGGACTGCTGGAGCTGTCCGATTTTGGAAGCAGCACACCAACTTCTGGTGTTGACCATTAACATGCGCACACGCACGCGCAGTATCAGATCCCGGGAGCGAACCGGATGCAACTCGTTCAACTACCGAGCTACATAACATGATGTAACACATGATACTAAATGCCTTAATCCTAAGGCGATGCATTTATTAAGACTTTATTCAATTCATTATATCTAAATGTATGTATATCTTCACGCCAGGTCCCTTGCGGGGTAGGCAGAGAGAACCGAGCGCCATAAGACGCGGTCCTTACACACTTCCTTCCATCCTCGGCTCCTACATCCTTCCACTTTCGCATTGTATATCTGTTTCGTCATTCTTGCATCCTTCATTCTTTTACATGTCCGAACCAACGGAGCATGCTTTTTCTTATCTTAACACCGACACTCTCTTTCAGACCAACTCTCTTTCGTTCGTCATTATTTCGAACGCAGTTAGCTAGCGTTATGCCATAAATTTTGCGGCAATATTATTAGTAAATAAAAAAGGTTTCAAAAATATCAAACTTGAGTAGTTTTTACAATAGTTACCCAAAATGGAACCTTTAAAGTAGTACAATGAAATGAAAATATATAAAATATTGCAGTTTGTATTGATTATTTTGAGTATCAGAAGTCCAATTATAAAATTTGATAGACAAATGAAATATAAAAATTGCCTTAGTACGATAACTGAACTGTCTATTGAACTACTGAGAACAGAAGAAAAAAAAAGCATTAACTAGAAAATAGACAAGGTTATTAACTTGTTCCCAATTGTAATCTGAATTCGAAATGTTCACACAGATGAAACAATATTTCCCACGCACAGGATAAACCATTTTGTTATATCTGTCAAGTACAAAACAGTTTGGAAAAGTAACGAAAAATGTCACAATAGGCGAGAATGTCCTGTAAACAAACAATTTGGTATGACAAGAAGAAGGGTCCTATTTGAAGAACAAAGGCGTACAATACGGTTTTGGAGGAGTAGATAAATTGTCCACGGTTTATAGGGATGAGTAAGAATTCGAATATAAAAGAATCTAATTTATATTTGTTCGCACAATTCAGTACAATTTTCAGTAATATTCTTTTAGCATACATTTTTTTATACCACTAAGGTGGCAATCAAGCATACGGCCTGCCTGATGTTAAACAGTCACCGTAGCCTATGGACATTTGCAACACCAGGGGTGTCACTCATGCGTTGCCGACCCTCTAAAAACCTCTTCACGCATTTCTTGAAGAACTCCATACATATATACTTTGTCGCCAAGTTCTTATACATAATCAAGCTAGGAGGCTAGGAAGCTTTCTTCTTCCTAGCTTTATTCCGTTTCCTAATCCATTACGATTGGGAGGATCCGTTATCTAAGCCTAAGGATTTGGAGCGACTGACGTCACACGTCCTTAATCCAGAGACATAACCAGACGTTTTTTTAGGTTATGTCATACGTCTTGATATATTCTTGTACGTGTGGGTTTCCTCACGATATTTTTCCTGATACATACAACCATCAGGAGTCGAATCAGGCATCGTCGATTATTAGGATGATTCTCTATCCACTGAACTAACACCGCTCTTGTATTATGTGTAATGTACATAATACAACTTAAGAGAGGTGGGACGCATCAAAGCAACCCGTCTGGGGAAGTACCTCCACCTGACAGAAAACCGCAGCCAAATAACAACGCCCTAGAGGGTTGTTGTATTCCTGCGTGTGAGTGAGATCACCGGTAAGCTCCCAAGGAGTTGCTGTGTAAGCAGCAGAGGAGGCATCGCGCGAGTGATACTTAATATATCGCAAGAGTTAATAGGCTACGGTACCCGCATTACATCTGGTGGGCCGTTTGCTTCCATACCTCCTGACATAGTATAAAAAAAAATGTAGACAAAATCTAGAATATTTCATTGGTAATTAAGATACAGCAACGTAGGCTGAGAAAGCGTTATAATACATAGATATTATCGTATCTACAAACAAATTCAAAGTAATATTTACCTGGAATTGACCTAAATCTAAATACCTATCATAAATATATATAAATAAACATCACGGTCTGTGTAATGACTTTGTCCCCACCCCAAACTAAAGCTAATATAATGAGTGCAATAAATTCGCTAACAAAACTAATTCTTGCAGTCAAAAAATCATTCTTAATCGGACACTGACAGAGTCGTTGTGGTTACGGGTGGGTCTACACGAATGGCGGCGCTCACAATGCGCCTCCATTCGGATCTATTGGACGCATTGTGGGAACAGCGATCATCGTGGATTTGGTGAGCGATTTAATGAGGTCTACTCATCTGGTTGGAGAGCGACCACGGGATCTCTCACCCTCCACAGTCAAAAATGGTATCATGGCATTGTGACGAAAATGCTGACAGGTTACCTCGATGTATCGCAGTAACCGATGGCAGAAACCTTTTGGTATTCAGTCGTCGAGGTCACTGATCAGTAAAAGGCTGGCTTCATCGATATTTATGAATGAAATTTTTGAATGAATTGAATATTTATGACGCCTATTTCATACCGCTTGATCTCGATCAGGTGCCATGAAATTACCATCATAAATATAGATCCCCATGGAACTCACGAAACCTGGGTCCCTTTTCTGAAGGGAACAAAGATGTACATGGAGTCAAGATTAAATGTTTGTTTATTTGACTGTAACATTTTTACGCCTAACGTACAACCAATGGAACACTGCATTACAATATGGATGCAACACCCTCCTGCAAATCCAATACTACTACTATTACTACTACTACTACTACTACAATAATATATCTTTTGACATAGGTGACACGTTTTAAAGACACGATGTTGTTACAAAAAGTTGTTGCTATTGAAGTCCTTGCAAAAATGGTCACAAGTCTAAGTACACTTGTAAACTTGTTACCAATTTTTTTTCACTCGTTTCATAACACTTTGTAAAATAGTTTAATTCATTTTTTTATCATTTATAAATAATCTTTCTTCTATTTAGCGTTATCCCGTTTCCTAATCCACTAGGATTTGCGGGGTCCGCTACCTAAGTCTAAGGCTTTGGCGAAGATACTGATTTTTGCAAGGAGCGACTGCCGTCTGACCTCCGCAACCCAGGGGGAAAATCAGATCATTCTTAGGTGAGGTTACACGTCTTTCGAAATACAATTTCTTGGTCGTGAGGAACCACGATGTTTTCCTTTACTGCTGAGCAAGTGATAATGTAATAGTGGACCACGTTTGGATTCGATCCGATGACCTGTTGTTCAGTAGGCCGGTTCTTTATCCACTGGACAGTCACTGCTCTACCGTTTAAAAACAATAATAAAAATTAATAAAAATTCATTAAAAAGAAAAAAGACATGTATACAGCTCCGTCAGTCACCAGGCCAGCCGTGTGATATTTATCCACTAGGCGCGGTGTGGATGTGTATGTCTATGTCGGTGTCGCAAGAGTGATACCCACTGGTGCTGCAAATGACCATAGGCTACTGTAACTGCTTACCATTAGGCAGGCCGTACGCTTGTTTGTCACCTTGGTGGTATAAAAAAAGGCACCCAAATGGTTAATTACTGACATTAACACAGCAATATCTTGAGGAATTATTATTTGACTTAGATATAAATAATTATATGGCTGAAATACTTCGCCAATCATTTTCGCTCCATCCTACTAATATTATAAATGTGAATGTCCGTTTGTTTGTTACGCTTCCATCGCCAGGGACTAATATGCCAAGGCGTACCACATACATGTGATAATGAATTCTCTCTCTCTCTAATAGTGATATCATACTTTTAAATCTTTAAACTCATTTACATATATAACTTAAACTTCCACATTCCCAACGGTAATCCGATATGTGAAACAAATTCACGACTGCAGTTTTTAATCCATTCGTACGGATTATCCGGTTTAAATTTAAAACTGTTGCCGTAGTTGAGTTGTTCACTGTACGACCACAGTTCACTATGATATGACGGTAAGCCGGATATTATTTATTGAACACCATTGATGCTATAATATTTTTAAAATAATAAAAATGTACAAAGAACGGCGGGCTTAATACTGTATAAGCATTCTCTACCAGTCAATCTATTGGTGATGCAAAGAATAAAATATAGTGCGCAAAGATACACAATTGGAGAATAAATGATTATTTTATATAAAAAAATAATTTTATCCACACGTCAACATGTGTGAGATGGCGTCGTTGCGCGTGTTAGTCTAGAACGCAGGTTATGCAACGTCGACTGCAGCCTGTCTATGAATGGGTTTATCTATCTCGAGTTTCTCCGTGCCGGAGGGCACGTTAAGCAGTCGATCCCGGCTGTTGTCGATAGATGACAGTCGTTAAGCTAAGTCAGTGGCCCTCGGGCGGCTTGAAACCGCTGGCCTTTGCCAATCCGCATTTGAGCAGTGTGGTGGAGTATGCTCTAAACCTCTTCGGTTGAAGGGAGACCCGTATCCCTGCAGTGGGATGAGCAAAGGTTGATGTGATGGTCAACATGTATAATATATGAAAATGTAGAGTTTGTTTGAGCACGCTAATCTCTGGAACTAGTAGTTAAATTTGAAATATTTTTTTGCTTTTGATAGCCTAATCCTTGAGGCAGGTTATACGCTTTTGAATATCACGATACGATCCTTAGAGGTCTTGTAAAATGAAAGTAGTAAAAGCAGTTCCCATGGGACATCAGGATGCACGCATACATAGTCGCAGGTTATAGCTAGTTATATATGTGTCGCATCCGGTCATGAGTATGTATGTTTGAAACGAAACGACGACGCGCGCGAACGATGGCGCGCATTGGCAGAATCAAGAGGTCGACACTGGGAGAAATGGAGAGTTAGTGCAAACGGCGGCAAGTGACGACGTCTTGGGACTGTCCTCTCGTTTCATGTTTCCTTGAACATTGATTACAAGTGTTGATTTAAAATTATAGTGTGATACGAATTGCATTGGATTGCTCATTGCACAACTACCCACGAACGAAAAATCATAGGAATACGGCGTAATGTATACTAAATAACATTACTATTCATTAAAATATTATATTAAAATCGTATATCGCACACATAGTAGATATAGTACACATTAAATACATAAATGCTACAATATGTGTGTGTTGCATGTAGTGGAATCGCTTGGTAGGCCTCCCGACTTAGTATAAAAAAATGTTTATTGCTTATCTAGTACCCATAGTACAGGATTTGCTGAGAAACTAGTAGTAGCTGTGTAATTAGTTCGAGAATATTCTTTTATTTATTAGATATCTATAATTACAATTATGAATCTGATTGGGGAAACAGAAAATCATTTGTCACAAGCTTTTTAGCTACATTACTCGCGGGAAAACAACAAACCTCCCGTAAGTTCCAACTTTTTCATTCAACTATACTAGCAAAATAAACGTGTTGCCTGATGGTAAGAGTCAGTCTACGAGGACTTGCTGTAATCTGTAAGGAGATACTTTCACAGTGGTAACGTGTAGTAAATATAGCTGTGTTTTGATTACTCCGTATAAGGGTGGTTGACTTTAACTTTTAACACGATGATAAGCCACTTACGTTTTAATCTTTTATAAATAAATATATATTTATAAATATTGTAAACATACCTAAAACCATTTTTTGTAAATACTTACTTATTATACATAGAAAATACCCAGACCAATACAAAAAGACATGTTCATGCACACAAATGTTTGTACTGTGTGGGAATCGAACCCACGAGCGTTGGTGTCAAAGTAGCGTAACAGCGCGTTTCACCACTGCGCCACCGAGCTCGTCAAATTTATTTGCATATACTCGTATCTTCACTAAAATAATCTTACTATCAGAGAGTATCGGTGTTAAGATACGAAGAGGCATGCTCTGTTGGTTCGGACATGTAGAAGAAAGCAAGAGGAAATAATCACAAAACAGATACACAACGCGAAAGCAGAGGGATGTAGGTACCAAGGAAGGCCTAGACTCACCTACTGCGACTAAAAAGATCTTGTATCCTCCCAGAGCTTTGAATGAAAAAGAAGCGAGAGAGATGTGTGAGGAGTTGAGGACTGAGTCACGTGGCACTAGATTCTCTCTACCTACACCGCAAGCATGAAGGAACCTATGGAGACCCGATGACAATTTTACGTAGTAAATGAGCCCAACGCTATGGGTCAGGCGTAAAGGAGAACGCGCAGTTAAAATATCCTCTCATTGCTCAATAGGCTCGAGTCGTTGTACAGGAAGCCATCAAGAGGTTTATTCGTTTGTGGGCACTAAGGACTTGGCGAGAAGTTATTGATAGATATTAGTTTCTATTTTGCAGGCATCATCATTTTTTTTTTCAATAAATTGGCTCCATTCCGAGATAGGAAAATCAAATTCGTTTAAAAAAATAAAAGAAAACACGGACGAAGTAAATTATTCGACTGACTTTTTAACGCACGGTTTGTTCTGTAATCGAAATTTATCGATGCGTCTCTTGGGAATGAGATAGCAAGATGTAAACATGGGCACGTGAAAGGGATAGATGCCGGACAATTTTGTAGCGGAAAGAAAAACGTACGTACGTAGATACGTCTGTTTGTTTTTTAGCGACGACGTAGATTTTACTCCGTAGACGGAAGTTGTAAAAAAATGTATGAAGTTGAAGTTTTTCTTTGTGCGACATCCTACTAATAATATAAATATGAATGTCCGTTTGTTTGTTACGCTTTCACGCCAAAACTACTGAACCGATCATCATGAAACTTTGTACACATATTCTTGGAGGTATCAGAAGTAAAATAGGATACTTTCTATTAAAAAAAAAAAATATATTTTTTATCAAAGTGAGCGAAGCCGCAGGTAAAAGCTAGTACAATATAATTATAATTATTTCCTATCTTACTGGTTTCCTTCAAATATTGTATAATTTGTAGTTCAATACAGCTGTCATTTGGTTTTTCAAACATATGTATGAGCTCGGTGGCACAGTGGCGAAACGCGCTGTTATATTCCTTTGACGCTCGTGAGTTTGATTCCCACACAGGGCGAACATTTGTGTATATGAACATGTCTGTTTTACTGGGTGTTCTTAGGAGAGGTAGGGCTTGTATACACAAGCAGCCCGTCTTGGGAATGATATCCTCCTCACATATAAGCCGCCAGTCGAAAAACAACTCCCTGAAGGGTTGTTGTGTTCCTACGTGTGAGTGCAGTCGCCAGTAAGCTCATAAGGAGATGCTGTGTTAGGTGGCATATCGGCATATTGTGTTGCGAGTGTTAACAGCTTTCGATCAGGTGGGCCTTTTGCTTTTATCCCTCCTGACGTAGTATAAAAATATATACTATACACGCAGCGACGTATCAAAAGATAGACACGTTATACACCAACATTATTGTATTTTAAAATGGCGCAAGTAGTACTATATCTATGTACAGTTATTTATTATGACGCTTTGCTCTAACAAAGAGACAAATGATAGGGCATACCTGTCGTTAGAAAGAGATGAATATATATCTTAAGACATTTATGCTTTGTGGTGAAGTACGTATGGCCGCGACGCGAAAGCGTGGCCAAATGAATGCGAGTTGGGCAATTACCTTACTTTCGTATTGCCATTCTAGAGCGTGTACGACGTAACTGTAAAAACATCTTAGTATACACTTTTTATAAGACATGTGGCCTAACCAAAGAATCGTCTGATTTCCCTATTGGTTGTGGAGGTTTGCCGGCAGTCGCTCCAAGTAAAATCAGCATGTTCGTCAAACCATTAGGTTTAGTTAGCGGACCCCGCCAATCCTAATAAATTAGGAATTGGGATAGCGCTAAGAAGAAGAAGATGTCAAACATTTATGCGGCTTAAGAGATTTCAGATATTTCGACTGTCAGCGTACTATTACATTTTTAAACAACATTAGCAGGCACACAAGCATACGGCCCACCTGATGCAAAGCGGTTATCGTTGCCTATGAATGCTTACAATACATTAAGTATCACTCGCGCGATGCCACACACCACGCGATACCACCAACACGAATGGCATTTTGATTTCTGGAATATATATGCGACTAATATGTGGGAAGATTGTTTAGTTGAGACCTACGAGGTATGATTTTTTTATGAATTTCGTTACTCCTTAGGGAGATGTTAAGTTTTGCATCTGACATAAATATGGAAATTTTTACTTTCCGAACAGCAGACGTGAAAAACTTATTTTATACCATAAATCAGCACCATTTTATATGCATTACAAGTACTAGGTCCTGTTTGCAGCTACGCTGGCGTGGCGATTTCCTTATCGCGATGAGTTCATATCCTTCTCTAGATTCCGAACACCTCTGTACTAAATCGTTTTACAATTCGATCAGGGGTTTAAGCGTAGACATTCTGTTTGTTTCCTTTCTATTGTACAAGAATGTACTTATTCCTAAGTCACGAAAATTTTGTCACATCTAAAATTCAACTATTCACGTACAATGTAGTCTATATAACTAGAATCGAATCAAAATTTGCCAATTCATTGTAACATTCGACACGTTTCCAATGGGAAACCGAGAAAATAGCGAAAATAATAGTTTTATACGACCCGCGGTCGCAACTACTCCAGAGACATGAGAGAAAATAAACATGTCTGGTGCTTACAAACATGAAGTTCCGAATGCACACACGCGGCCATTTTCGCTGCTACTATGTGAGGACTTCTCATTTTATAGGACCATTCGGGCTTCCGAGTAAAAATAAATTTTAAAGTAGGCACTTATATTTATATTACATAGAATACAGAAATACGCTATTTATTCGGCCAGGTGCAGGTATAAATATGAATAAAAATGGCGCCAATGTAAAATGGCGTTTCATTTGTTATCTGTGGTAAGATTGGCTTGTATTTGGGTCCTACGATATTTCTTTATCTGTATATAAATATATCCGTAATCAAAGACTATACCCCTCGTTAGTTCCGATACCGAATGTACTTTCTTCCCTAGGTAGGAACAGGCTATTTTCCACCTACTGTATAGACAATGATATGTTTACTCTTCAAAGAGATATAAAAAAAAATATTTTCTACACCAAACTCATGTTTCGAAACTTTCGAAAAATACTCAACGTTCAACGATTTTACTACAGAACTTACTTGTCTAAAATGCAACACAGCTTAGAAATTCACAACATGGTACATGTTGGGAATTTCTATGCTGCAGCGAGCGTATTTTAATCAGCTTTACTAACTTTGCTTGCGGCTTCGTCGATAATCAGTTTAGTTTTAACTTTGTGTATTTCACCTGATGGTGCGATATGTTAAAGAATGTTACGAATATGAGAAATTAATATTAAGGATACTTTCTTTTCGAAGGCGAATAATACGTACTTTTCTAAATCATAATGACTTTATACATACTTATATACGTCTGTTTACATTAAGCAAGCTTTTGAAACACGTGGTCGTATCTATTTCTGATCTATCTATTATCACGTCAGGTCGCTTGCGGGGTGAGCAATAGCCGTACACCATAAGACGTGGTCTGTATACACCTGTCTAGCTTCTTTAGAATTCATAGCTCTTTTCGCATATGCTCCTCGGTTTCTATGGTTTCTGATACCGCCTTCTGATGTAACACGAACAATTTGAATTTTATAGGTGAGTCTTGGTGAGTTTTTATATCCGTTTCACTATTCTTTCATACCATATTCTTTCGAACTGCTGAATCGACAGAGAATGCCCTTTCTCATCATCACACCGACACTACCTTTATAAGCAAATTTTTCGCAATACTCGGAACTCGACTGTGTTTATTCTACTTTCACATTTTCTCTGTCATACACAGTTTTCACTTCCATGCGTTTGCGTTAGAATTAGCAACACTTACTTTTCGGCTGCCATCTCCAGAACTTTCCGAGCACTTTATTCACATATTTCCTCGCACTTGTCTCTCCATATCAGCAGTGTATCTACTATTCCTTCTAAAAGCACATGTTAGTTATATAATCTGATTTATTTTGAATGTTTGAAATACCTATCTAGCGTTGAAAGAAGATTCTAGAATTCTTCAACTCTTCATGAACATTTTTCGAATACACCAAATGACCCCTGTATGTTTAGTTATATTATTACTAAGCAGCATAAAAGTATCATATTGCAACAAACGTAGACAAGAAATGGGTAACAGTAAATTTGGTATGACTATGAATGATCTTTTCGTTGATAGATCGACTTGATTATTGAAATCTAAAAACCAAGAATGCCTAACTCATTGTTAAAGGTTCCGTGGTCCGAACATTTTTGAGGATCAAGTCATCGAGTAGAATAATGAAACTAAGCGCTTTTACTAGCTACTTCTAGCATTTTGTTCTTTAAGTATTAATTTCATTGACTGCTGGTATTTTTAAGTGTGTTATTTATCTGTTAGACAATGGCGTAAATAATAGGGGTTAAAGTAAGAAATTGCTATTTTATAAGAATAGATACTTTGAATTGAGATTAAACCTTCACGTTGTGAGTTCCGACGCGGAACTAACACGGCAGAAACGGCTCGCAATATCAATGCTGCGTTTGGAGAGGAGACTGCTAATGAACGCACCGTACGTTTTTGATTTAAACGCTTTCGTAATGGAAACTTCGACTTGAAGAACGAACCATGTGGAAGACATAGATGGATGTGGAGGACATGGATGAATAAGGCTGAATTGAAGGAGATGGTGGAAGCCGATCCGAATCAAACTACCCAGGAATTAGCGGCATGCTTTACCTACAATGTTGACTCATTTGCATGAAATTAATAATATAAAAAATATGAAAAATAGGTGTCTAATAATTTGACTGACCTGCAGAAAGAAACGCGCGTTGAAACTTATATTGCCTTGTTGTATCGGTACAAAAATAAAGAATTGGATGGAATTGTGACATGTGACGAAAAGTGGATTCTTTACGATAACCGTAAGCGAAAAATGCAATGGCTGACCCCAGGTCAAACGCCGCAACAATTCTTACCAAAGCAAAAGCAAAGCTTACCAATAAAAAGGTAATTGTACGAGCGTTGGTCAAAGTCACTACTGAGTCACCGAGCTCATCATGTATAACGATCCGAAATTTACAAACTAAGTGAAGTGCGTGAAGTTACAGATTTTGCTATACTAATACATTTTATATGCTTCAACTTATATTTAAATAATACAGTATGATCTATTTTCCAAATGGTAAGGGTAAGACGGATTTCGTCGTATATATGTCACACTCAAAAGAAAATGTCTTCTGTGAAATCTTGTCCAGGGCACACCTGGCGCTTTTTACCGTCGAAAGCGGGCGCTGAACTGTTCCCCGCTTTTCCCGCATTTAGGTAGCATTTCAAAGTCGCCGCTTATTGAAAAAGTGAAGGTTCCATTGAAGAAATGAGTAAAATTGAGCTTGAAAATTCATGTCGTAACCAATTTGATTTAGGATATGGTGATTCACGTTTTAGTTGTTTATTACTGCTCTATGAAATTTTATCTAACATTTTGGTCCAATAGTTGGCCAGTATGTTTTTCGTTTGCCTACACTTTAGCAGTATTTCACAGATTACTGATGATTTAAGAGCATCAATAAAAGTAGCACCGTCATATAAAACCTGTGATAGACTTATTATCTTTACTTTTATTTTTGACTTATTATTTATTGCTTTTTAAATTAAATGAATGATGAAAAATTGACAAAGTGTTCTCGCAATCGGGTGAAAGGTACGGCGGTATATAAAGTACGAATAAACTAACAAATTTTAATATTCAAAGCATACGTAATTAGTACACAAGTATACAAAAAGAAAACACAAGTGGAGGCGCAAATTACGCAGTTCGTCATAGGGATAATTTAAAAGAAATGTCACCATTAAAACTTGATTGACATTATTTAACCTACATTTTTACTATTTAAAATGGGTTAAGGACATAAAATCTGGAGGCATTAGGTGATGGGAAAGGAGAGGGGAAGAATACTTACCTAATCTACATATATAATCTAATCTTAATTGACTGAATAATTGACTGAATGTCACGCGTCAAACAGCTTGGGAGAGTAATGTCGAGGATCTCTGGTTGTGTATTACTCCAAACAACCCCGCTGATAATGTAATTTATATTTGCTTATGTTACTTGCCCCCTGATTTACCTACAGAAATGCTAGTATCTTTTTATAATAACTGTCAAAAAGTAGTTTTGGAAGCTGACGAACGCAGCCAATTCATATTTTTAGGAGACTTTAACATTCCAGGGCTGACCTGGACTTCACAGGACGGTTGTAAGGCTTTGCTCCCCGGTCATCCATATGACACAAAATCGGAACTTCTTACAGAAACTATTGATTTATGTAAATTACAGCAATATAATTGTATCTCAAATAAAAATAACCGTTATTTAGATTTAATCCTCACTACAATCGATTCTGTGCATGTTTCAGCTGCCGATCCTCTTAGTCGCCCGGACGACCACCATCCACCCCTTTTAGTTAACTTGCAAGAAAAAATAACCTATCCCAAATTCGTAAAGTCTAACAATACAAAACGTTTTAATTATAATAAATGTGACTTTAATAAAATTAAAAAAGAGATAAAGGAAACTGATTGGGTTACCATCCTATCGATAGACGATGTAAATACTGCTTTAGATGCTTTCTATAATAAACTCCGAGAAATTATTGCAGCTCATACACCATTCACAAAAGACAATTCAGATAAATTCCCAATATGGTTCAGTCCCGCCCTGAAAAGGTGTTTGGCTGAAAAAAATAAATATCATAGAAAATTTAAGATGTACAACAATCCCAGAGATTATGACACCTTTGACGTATTACGCCAGAGATGTAAACGCCTCATTCGTAAATGCTACACTAACTATCTAAAATCGGTGGAACAATCTTTAAACTCTAATATCAAGCAATTTTGGAGATATGTGAATAGCAAGAGAAAAACTAATTCGATACCATCACCTATGAAACATGGGAACAGGGCAGCTTCCACTCCTGATAGTATATGTGAGTTATTTTCTGATTACTTTGGTTCTGTTTATGAGACAACAACTCCTAAATATAACAATGATAATACTCATACTTATCATAGCTACACTTTAAGCACTGCCACATTATCTGAAAGCGACGTGCTTGCAAAAATAAAGCTCCTAGATCCCACCCAAGGTGCCGGTCCAGATGGTATTCCACCATCTTTCATTAAAATATGTGGTGAAGAATTAAGCACTCCTCTGTGTATTCTTTTTCAAAAGTCACTATCGACAGGTATTTTCCCTCACCTATGGAAAGTGGCCCATATTATCCCTATACATAAAACTGGTGACAAAACTGAATGTAAAAACTATAGGCCCATAAGCATTTTATCATGCTTTGGTAAAATATTAGAATCTATCATATACGATATTTTATACGCCCATTTTAAGCCACTAATAACCCCGAAACAGCACGGTTTTGTTAAAGACAGGTCAACAACTAGCAATCTTCTGGAGTACAAAAACTATTTATGTAGTGCATTTGCAAAACGATGTCAGGTTGACTCGGTGTACACAGATTTTGCAAAAGCATTTGATCGGGTAAATCATGAAATACTTTGCAATAAACTTGCAGCATATGGTGTGCACGGAAATCTTTTGCGGTGGATTGAATCGTACTTGTCTAAGAGAAGCCAACTGGTTGCCATTCGAGGACATCTATCAGGACCTATTATGGTCGTTTCGGGAGTTCCGCAGGGATCGCATTTGGGTCCTCTGTTCTTTATCATATTTATAAACGACCTAGCAAACAAACTTACATGTCACAGCTTATTCTACGCAGACGATCTCAAGCTGTTTAAAGTGATTGATGACATCGAAGATGCGTGCTTGTTGCAGAGAGATTTGGATGTGATTTCTGAATGGAGCGAGAACAATGGTATGTACCTAAATGCTGAGAAATGTAATATAATCTCATTCACTCGTAAAAACCATAAATTTATTTTCAGCTACGCAATAAATGGTCATGTACTAGAAAGGAAAAATGCTGTCAAAGACCTAGGCGTATATTTTGATGATAAATTATCTTTTCATACGCACTATGACCATATTGCAAGAAAGGGTTCTCAAATGCTTGGCTTCATTTCACGATCCGCCAAAGATTTTCAAAATCCACGGTCACATGTATACTTATACAATACACTAGTTAGAACCACCCTTGAATATAACTCTGTCATCTGGTCTCCCTACTATAATGTTCACTCAGATCGCATTGAGAGGATACAGAAGAAGTTTTTAAAATTACTGTGTTATAGAACCGGTTTGAGTCGCCAGCTTACCACTTACAAGGACAAATTAACTAAATTTAAACTCAGTACGTTGGAAAACAGACGCAATTATTTTGCACTCTCCTGTCTATTCAAAATTGTTAACAATAACTTTGATTCACCATCATTACTCTCACTTTTAAATCTTAAAACAAAGTTTCGATCACGTGATACCAATCGTAACACTTTTGCCTTACAAGTCCATACTAATAATACCTCCTTTTTTAACCCTATAGTCCGTATGTGTCGTCTATATAATGACGTGTCGAGCACGACACCCAATCTCGACATATTCCATTTGAGCCTTCGAAAATTTCAGAACTGCTTAAAAGACATCTTTCTCAAGCATTCTGATCTGACTCAGTGAGGCGCTGCAGTTTGCCTTTTACCTTTTGCGCATATTTTATAGTGTCCGAGTACGCAATGTTTTAATACATTTCTTTAAATTGTGCTTTGTTTTTAATGGATACTAACGATCCGGCCCGGTTTTGCACGTATGCCATAGCCACGCCATATGGCCTGTGACGCATGCACGCTGATCATGCGGCTTTCTGAAGGCTAAATATTTTTAATTTTAAATTGGTTCAGTATCTTTTGGGTTTATCCATTACAAACAAAAATACGAATCATTTCATTTCTGTTTGTGATTTTTGTTTCATAGTAGATATGGGTAGTGGAAATGCATAGTAAGCGTTATGCACATGTGTATATGTATGCAAGTGTGCATGTGTGTATATGCATGTATACATGTGTGTAGGTGTGTGTGTATTTATATAGGACTATGAGCGCTAAAATTATTGATCATGTTGTGTGCACGTGTCAATAGATTACAGTTCAGATGTAATAACAACTATTTATAATTTAAGCTAGATTTAACTGTAATTTGTATTGTGTACCTAAATAAATAAATAAATAAATAATCACTATTTCCAGCAGGTAATTGGCTCGCTATCTACTGGAAGAACCATTAAATACCAGGAAAAGTAACTAAATGTCAAAGGTATCGTATCATATATTACGCTTTACGAAGTTGCAGTATCATGCTTTTCAAGTATGTATCCTTAGCATAAAGGTTTAACATCTGCCCTCCGGACGACCGTTGAAGGCAGGAACTGAGAGCTCTGCCTTTTTGAGTTCCACTTCGATCAACGAAGATATGTCGGAGGTGAGACCTGTTGGTTAACGACACACGAGTGCTTACCACGTGCCCAATGGTATATTTGGAATTGGATGGCAAATATATTTGGATTGACAGATCGGATGATAAAGCATTTGATAGCCAAATGTTGAGGACGGTTATAGACTCAACAACACGATTCGACCCTTAGAAGCTAAGCAAAAAGAAAGACATTAAGAAAATGCGTTAAAATGGGATATAAGCATAGAACTAGTATCACTTAGAAAATATTTATTAATCATAAAACGAAAATAAGGATATTTCACCTGTTCTATACATATGACACACATATGTTAAAATTAAGCACTTATAAATAAGCTATGATAAAAAATATATTGAATATGTATACAAAATATGAAAAAACTTTTCAATTGTTGTGCGTTGGTCTCATATAAACTGAAAAATGACTCGACCAATTTTTTTTTTGGTATACTCAAGCACATTACTGAAAAGGTTTAGAGATATGAATGCAGATGAAGAAATAAATGCAGTCGTGGGAGGGTATCGGCTAGTCCTATGATAAAATTACCACTTTTTTGCGTTACATCAACACTGAGTTCCGTTCCAAAGACCTTTTTAGGGTTCCGTACCCAAAGGGTAAAACGGAACCCTATTACTGAGGCTCCGCTGTCCGTCCGTCCGTCCGTCCGTCCGTCCGTCCGTCCGTCCGTCCGTCCGTCCGTCTGTCACCAGGCTGTATCTCATGAACCGTGACAGTTAGACAGTTGAAATTTTCACAGATGATGTATTTCTATTGCCGCTATAACAACAAATACTAAAAAATATAATAAAATAAATATTTAAGGGGGCTCCCATACAACAAACGTGTTTTTTTTTTGCATTTTTTATGGATAATGGTACGGAACCCTTCGTGCGCGAGCCCCACTCGCACTTGGCCGATTTTTTTAAGTCAATATTTACTTGATACAGGTGCAAGGCAACCCCTACAAGAACGACACTAAACAAAATGATGGTTATGATCTATCTATCTACATCTACACATCTACATATCTCGGATTCAGTGGTTAAGGGGGCGTACACAGCTAAGTGGCGCCCTCATTTTGTTTTTTTAATAACGCTGCATTTAAGATCAATTCCAAAAAACGCACAATACAGGCACTGAAGAACCATATTTATGTTGTTTTGAGATATATTCTGTTATTATTTATATACAATTAGTCATGATTTTGATTATTGCTATAAGTGGTCACAATAACTAATATTTTGGTTACTTGTTATGTTTAAAATAAAATATGATTCTTCAGTGCCTGTATTGAGCGTTTTTTGGAATTGGGCTTAAATTCAGCGTTATTAATAAAAACAAAATGAGGGCGCGACTTAGCTTTATGCCCCCTCTTAAGGGTTAAAATTATGAATAATGCACTCTCTTAAAAGTAATAGATTTGATATTATATTCAATAGTTTTCAAAATATCGCAAACGGTTTAGTCATCGCTAAACATTTTTACATCGAGTGTCTGAACGCTCAATATTTCAACAAAAACAACAAATAATTAGAGTACACTGCACTTACTGACTATAAAAAAGTCTACGTCATTAGTTTTATAAAGGATGCGCTCCTTTGTGGATATCCTATATCAAAGTACAGCTTGTTATTTACTCTGTGATTATGCAACGACAAGGGCTGTGATTAACTTTACTTTCATTATTAAAATAATCCAGTAGATTTTCAGTTAAAATACAGTGTTATTTAATGTACTTTCTACCAATTACTAATAATAAGTAAATAAATATTGTCGGACAAATACACAGTGCCATCTAGCCCCAAAATAAGCAAAACTTGTGTTATCGGTACTAGACAACTGATAAACATAAGTTAATACTTTTTTTTGTAATTAATATGATACATAGAAACAGAATACCAAGACAAACAGATATGTTCATGCACACCAATATTTGTCGTGTGTGGGAATCGAAACCACGAGCGTAGGTGTCAAAGTAGCACTACTAACCACTGTGACACCGAGCTCGTCAATATAACGTAATAAAATTGTGTATAAAGGTGGTAGGTTGATAAAAAACGTTAGTATGTATCTAATAATAATTATATACTGTAGATGGCCCAGTGGTCGAAGTTCGACCATAATTCGCCAATTTTACTGTTTTAACATTATTAAGGTTCTTTTGTCAAGGAGTATAATATACCTATATAATCATTGCATATAGATTTGTTTATTTTTTACAAATTGGTCATAGGAAAAATTGGTTCAACTACGTCATTATTCAAAAAATAATTACGCGTTCTTTGACATTTTCTTTACTTGTCTATATTTTTCAAATTATACGAAGTTAAAAAAAAGTTTATTATAAAATGGTTTAAAACATTCACTTTGACTAAGATCGGTAATACTGCTTTACACCCAATTAATTAAATTAATATTGCTTTACCTCATCGACAACATGAAATGATTGCCGTTCTTTCACCTAAAGTGTCTTCATGTTTGAAATGTTCTGCACTTTTACATTGCAAAATCTTCATTGTAATAATCCATCACGATTACACAGGTATTAGTTTATGTAATAAAATGTATTCACTTTTTCCGAACAACCTATAGTAAATCGGCGTGGGTAAATCAATTCACAGTACAGGTGATATCACATATACATAGAAACAGAATACCAAGACAAACAGATATGTTCATGCACACAAATATTTGTCGTGTGTGGGAATCGAAACCACGAAAAATTCGTATAATTTGAAAAATATAGACAAGTAAAGAAAATGTCAAAGAATATTTCTATGTATATGTGATAAAGAGGCATGGCATGTACAACTAAATTAGAATTTTCAGATTTATGCATATATTTGTAATTATCACTTGCTCCGCCGTGAAACAAAACATCGTGAGTATATCTAGCCAAACAGAATTTCGAGCCGTTTCAATATTGCCTTCATGTAAAGATAGATAGTTAAAAACTAATATTATTAATACCAATATTAATAGACGCAAACATTCGATGTATGTTCTATATATTGAATGTTAATATAGTCCTGTTTCGTTATTTGTGTTTTCCTTTAATATTATTATTTAGTGATCCAACCATCCAATGTTGCTACATATCTCTGCTACATAGTAGTAACGAACGCTGGTTTTTATTTTATTACGAGTATTAGAAATATTGAAATGGCCAGCGGTAGTGCCGAGCTGCCTGTGATGCAATTTTATTTGTTTTTAGTGTACGTCAGAGTTTATACATTTGTTGTTTTTAGGGTTCCGTACCCAAGGGGTAAAACGGAACCCTATTACTGAGGCTCCGCTGTCCGTCCGCCCGTCCGTCCGTCCGTCTGTCACCAGGCTGTATCTCATTAACCGTGATAGTTAGACAGTTGAAATTTTCATAGATAATGTATTTCTGTTGCCGCTATAATAACAAATACTAAAAATGGAATAAAATAAATATTTAAGGGGGCTCCCATACAACAAACGTGATTTTTTTTGCCGTTTTTATAGATAATGGTACGGAACCCTTCGTGTGCGAGTCCGACTCGCACGCCTTTTATTAACATTTTCATTAAGTTACGGTAGACAGACAGAATAAAAAAATAATTGTACGTGATGTGGTGTTGGCCGATTTTTAAGGAGTCCGGCATTGCTAAGGGCCTGACAACAACCAGCGTTGGTTCACGATCACTCGTGTACTCCAACATGAAACTGAAAAGGCACCTTATTGGGAGTCTTTACGATACACATATTATTTGTGTATTTTCCTTGGTTTTTCAATGCTATACTGTATGCAGGTTTTGGCTCATAGTTATATTATATTAATATAATAGTATATTACAAAATGCACTCACTTTTATAATGTAATTATTTCAGCATAGAATGTTAAAGAAGCGAGTGAGGTATGTTCGGATCGAGTCACGTGGCGCTCGGTTCTCTCTGCCTACCCCGCAAGGGATTTGGCGTGAAGTTATAGATACTCACTTTTAAGCCAGAGATTCATATTGCATTTCACATTCTCATTCATTAATTCACAAAATACTCGTATATATGCATGTTCAACATAAAGTTGACGAGCTCGGTGGCGCAGTGGTTTTTTTTTTTAATCATTTATTTCTAATATTCTTAATACTACTCTCTCTATCTATCTATAACTTCACGCCAAATCCCTTGCAGGGTAGGCAGAGAGAACCGAACGCCACGTGACTCGATCCTTACATATCTCACTCGCTGCTTTAACATTCATTGCTCTTCTCATGCACGCTCGCCGGTTTCTAGGGCTCCTGACATCACCTTCTGATAGAACACGACCAATTTGGTCATGGTAGGTAAGTCTTGGCCTTCCCCGGCTCCTACATCCTTCCACTTTTGCATTGTATATCTGCTTCGTCATTCTTTCATCTTGCATTCTTTCTACATGCCCGAACCATCGGAGCATGCCTCTTCTTATTTTAACACCGACGCTCTCTTTCAGACCAACTCTATTTCTAACATCATCATTGCGAATACGGTCTACAAGCCTTACGCCACAAATTTTGCGCAGCGCTCGCATTTCAACCGCGTTTATTCTACTTTCATGCTCTTTCTGCCATACCCAGCTCCCGCTTCCATAAGTTAGCGTTGGGACCAACACTGCATTGTGTATAGCGAGTTGTGCGTTCTGGCTCAGGTTTTTACTGCCAAGAAGTTTTCCCAACGCTCCATTCACACTATTCCCAGCACTCACTCGTCTTTCCACATCTGCGGTGTACCTTCCATCCCTGCTGAAAGCGCATCCAAGATATACAAACTCATCCACTTGTTCCAACACTTCATCATCAATCGTAATCCTTACATTAGTTCTGGATTCTTCTCTTTCAAATACCATTATCTTTGTTTTCTTCGCATTCGGTAGTCTTAATACTACATTTACAATTTTAATACACCACGCCTTAAAACCACCAAGGCTGGTGACCCGTTTAAAATACATTTTGATTAGTTAAAAAATGTTTTTTTCATTTAGTCTTAAGGTTTTTCGAATTTTCTGTGTACATTTTTTGAAGCATTTCTGTAGTTTTATTCAGATATTTCGGGATCAGATAATTATCCATTCTTGATCCGTATAAATTATTAATTATTACTAACGCTACTTTGACATCAACGTTCGTGGGTTCGATTCCTACACAGGACAAACATTTGTGTAGATGAACATGTTTGTTTGTCTTGATCTGGGTGTTTTCTATGTATCATAAGTATTTATAAAATAATATGTACTTACGTATATTTAACAGTTGTCTAGTACCATAACACAAGCTTCGCTTACTTTGGGACTGTATTGCGCTGTGTAATTTGCCAGAGACTGTTTATTTATTTATTCTATTTCATATTAAAACAATGCATACTTTATTTAAACAATATTAAATAAATATTCTTCGTCGATGATTTCTACTCAGCCCAGCGCGACTTTTTCAACACAGACTATTATGAATTTCACATTTGATATCTATTGACAGATTTAATTTGTTCGCATTTTGTATTTCACTCTGAAGAGCTTTATTATGTTTAATTATATATATTTTCATAACGATATTATTCATAAAAATTTTTTGCTTCTTTTATATACATTTTTATTTATTTATTTATTACACATATATTTTTGATAAGCATTACAGCTAAGCAGCCAATTCGCTTATCTAAATATTATAAATACTATTATCTAATTATAAACATAAATAATAAAAATTATTCACATTACACATACATCATTAAGATTGATTATTTTAAAATTATACATATTATAAATTAGCATTTTCTAAATATTCTGTTGCCACCGTGCGAAATTCTGCATGCGAACAACTAAACAAATCGAGCTTGTCGTATTGAGCCGTAATGCCGTTGAGCAGGCGCAGCGCTAGAGGGAGCGGTGCATGGCTACCCACTTGCGTTCTACAAAAAGGCAGCGTGAATAATTTGTGTGAACGGGACCGATAGTAATTATCAGGAACTTTTTTTTCACTTATTAATATAGAGATGTTATCTGATATACTTACTCGATTACATGTATATAGTTACATATAATCAAGAAATATCGATAATACGATAATTGTGCAAAATTAAATATCTTAAATTTCAAAATTACATAACGAAAGCGGAAGCTATGGCACCATTGAAGAAATACCGCTGAGTGATTACATCTAAAACTTTTAATTTATAAATTAACATATAAATTTAATTTTAGTATATACACCCTGTGAAGTGATAATTTTATATTAACGATAACCTACAATAAAACAATCAAATAAGTAATATTCAGGATAAAAATGAGTAAAACTGGTATTGTGTTCAAAAAAGAAAAGTGAGGCCAGATTTTTCGAAGGGCTTGTGTAAAAATGGGAATTAGTTCAAGACGGCGAAGTTAAATAGCTCATTCTTTAAATTCATTTCTCTAACTGCCTGAAAACTGTGCAGATAAATTGTCTTAATTTAAGATCTAAGATTCAGGGCAAAAATGGTGTCATATTCTTCATTTCGTGTTTTCTTCCTTTTAATTCTAATATATGAGATTAAAAAACATATATATATATTTAATTGAAATCCAAATATTATTCCATATACTCGTATATACGAGTATATATCCTTTTCAAACATTTTATCGTGGACCGGAAGAGATCCTATTGGGATAAGTCCGTCATTGTATAATTTAGATGTTTTTTGTATGATTACTATTATGTATTTTTAATGATAAATTATACACAATAAACAAAATAAATTGACTTATAATCTTTTATTTCCGACACATTTTTCGGGATATTGTGAAGAGGTTATACCGACGGTGTCCATTTTTTGTATTTTTTAATTTATACAATTAAAAAGTATAATAGGAGTCAAAAAATAATGAAGTTGAATATCGTAATAATAATTGTGTATTGTCAACTGAAATACCCATGCAATCGGCAAGCAAGCGGTCTGTGGAAGTACCTCCACCTCACAGAAAACCGTAGCCAAATAACAACTCCCTAGAGGGTTGTTGTGTTCCTGCGTGTGAGTGAGGTCACCAGTAAGCTCCCAAGGAGTTTCTGTGAAAGCAGTAGAGGAGGCATCGCGCGAGTGATAATTAATATATCGCAAGCGTTAATAGGCTACGGCTACCCGCTTTACATTAGGTGGGCCGTACGCTTGTATGTATCCCGACGTATAAAAATTTTATAAAAATTTGTTACAATTAGAAGGCGATTGAAATCTGTTCAATATAATAAAATCTAGTTACATATAGGTGTACACTCTTTATGGCATTCATAGTTATTGGCATTTAAGAAAAATACGTTTAAAGTTCATCTACAGCATTATCGTGAAGCAACTATTGTTAGTAGTTTGCTACACAACGAATAGACGTTGTCTGAAAAAGCAATTTAAACTATTCCAGAGCCCGCGTTGGTGTTTTTCATAAGCTGAAGCGACAACTGAAATATTTCATGAATACATTGTGTTTATAGATCATTTAATTTACTGTTATGGCCATTTTTTTTTTCGTTATGCAGCTATTACGGCACTGACAATATATCCTTCTGCTGAAGGTTGGCTGAAATTATATATACATATTACCGAAACAAAAAATATATATGTGCGATTTGTCTATATAATATATTTCTACATATATAAATGCGAAGTGAATTTGGAATGAAACTAGGTGACCACTAAAACACATAGGCTTTATTGCGTAAGATAAAAGTGAGCACGTTTGCGAATATAATACTCGTATGTTTTTCTAAAATGGTAAAAGTATTAACAATATCACCATCATATACTTTGACTCTACTCGTGCAGTACTGCTGCTAGACACAAGCCTTCCCTAATTTATTTTTTTATTGAAAAATCATATACTGCTATTCTTCACTTATCGCTTTTAACCACGGTTTTGGTTTTTAGTTTTGAGATGATCTTTTTTTTATACCACTAAGGTGGCAAACAAGCATACGTCCTGCCTGATGGTAAACAGTTACCGTAGCCTATGGACATTTGCAACACCAGGGGTGTCACTTTTGCGTTGCCGACCCTGTAAGATCTGTCTGGCTGTTTTCTGCGTGTGCTCAGGGTGAAAAGTACAAGTTTTGTTTCTTAGGTCATCAGGTAATTGAATGAAGCCTCGCATTGGTTAAATGCCTAATTTTTCAAAGATGCTTCGGTATGTAAATCTAGCAAAAAACTAAAATGTTATAAACCTTAAAAGTCAAAGGCAATCTCAACTGTACCTTGTTAACCAGCAAGCAGGGGACAGAGTGGTAATCACAGATATATTCAGTAACATACAACCCGACGGTTAATCATACAGCAGACCACAGTCAAGTATCAATACGCTGGAGTGTCGCTGGGTCTCTTCCAGTGAATAACGCACCATGAAAGTGAGGGGGGATTTGGTGCATTAGATGCATTAGTTCTCCCATAAAGGCAGCGAGTGAGCGAGTTTTATATCGTAAGCGTCCATAGTCTACTGAAGGCGTTTCAGATCATAACGTTTGCTATTCAAAATAGTATTATTTAGTATTGACAATCGATTATTCTGTCAATATAAGAAACACGTAATGTGTAAATAAGTTTTTCAAAATTTTACATTTATTTTCTTGTACTTCTATCAAAATGAATGTAACCGAGTGTAAGGCAACCCAAAATGACGTGGCCTTGATACTGCTGGAATGCAGCCTGTAGTGACCTAAAATGATCGTCTAGTTTGTTTCGTTTTGTTTAGAATTTTTAATTATTAGCGTGAATCTACAAACATTAAGAGCGGTTCAGGGAATTGATAGTTAGTCGGTTGTAGGCACGCTATTATGGCGTGTATAACGGTTCTTTGTGGAATACTTGACAGGAGCGCCTGAACCTTTTACTGACCAGGATAATGCTTAGGTCTTAAACCTTTAGCTAGCCTCAGCGTCTGCGCAGTCTTTTAATTGGAGGTCAGGAAAATTTCCTCTGACTTTTGTTATAATCAGCTTACGCGATTAATATAGTGACTTCTGTCATTATACCAATCTCGTAGAATTTTGCTTATTTTTTTGATCGCTGCGCAAATAATTATACTTATTTTGAGTATAGTGTACACTATCATTAATTATCCTTACAGGATTATTGATGCATATTTTATAGGCTGGGCAATTTCACATATGAGTTTAAATGGTCAGAGTAAACAATTCAGAGCCGCTAGCGAATCCAGTTGAGTCTACAGAAATCGGGCTGTGTGTAATTTTTGCCGCAAATCGGCTCACCTGGAGAGCGGTCTCCAGATGTAATAATATCATGCACTTATCAACCCCGCAAGCTATGCTAGAATAATACTATAAGCTAAAGGTACTCTGCCGCCACTAAAATTAAAAAAGCGAATATAAATGGTGTCCCTGGCTAACACAAGTGCGCCATTCATATACGCCAACAAATAAAAAAGCCCTTCGCCTCAGCGAGATTGTATGAATTCGTCATCCAATCTCACTTACTCAGAGGTACCTTTCAAGACAAACTTTAACTTAGCCACTATGCCACAGATTTTAGGCATAGGCGTATGATTTTACTTTACTCGCGGACGCGTAATCTGTGGAAAAGACACGACATAGAAATTGTATAAACAATGCAGAATTCAACATATATTTAATACTATTCTTAGGGCTAAACTTAGCTTTAGCAGGTTAACTTAATTGGGCTAAGCTGCGGTCCCGCGAAGAACTCGTGGTCTCGTACTGTGCAGCGTGGAGTCGGCGGCCGTGGGCTGTCCTCGGCGGTGTTGCTACGCTGATCTCGGCGCCTTCGCGTGTCGTGGGGAGTTCGAGTACTCGACCCTTTGTACGCGTATTATTTCCCGTCAAGAAGTATCTCTAAACCGAATTAATTATTATGATAAAAGCCGCGACGTCGCACGACCGCACCGCGCGAACTCCGGGATCGAATCGACAGTAATTATTATGATACGCGCCACGATGTCGAACGTCCGACCGCCAGTACTCTCGAAAACCGAATGCCTCGTTCAGCCGCGCGCCTACATACCCCGCTCCACCGCGCACCCGTCCCATGCGCTGGGGTGACGCGCACTCTGATTCGTCAACTTAATTATCGCCCGGTAACAGCGGCGACTTCCCACGCCCGAGCCGGCGACTCCCTGTCGCCGCTCTTTCATGCACGTGCAAACCTTTTAGAGCCCCGTTCATGTTTCAATACGATACAATTGATAGGCCGCCTTCCTTTGTCTTCGGCTGTCTTTTGTTATCGATAGCTTTTAAAAATTGCTTTGTGCTTAATTTGTAGACGGCCGCTTTCCAATTTTATGACATCCGGACGGCCTAACTAATTGGTTTATTTTCAATGCTCACCATGCAATTTACAAATTCCTGTCACCATGCATAGCATTTTTTTATGATATTCATACGACATGCGGTTATAAATTCCCGAAAATCACACTTATGAAATATCCATCACGCGCTGTCGCGTGGAGACATACGACCCCTCGAAGTACATGTATTCACAGCTAAGTTCGCTATCAATTCCACAATATAACCCATCAAAATATAATCTACGTTGTATCATTACAGAACCTTCCCCAGATTTTGTGAGTTGGTGTCCCCGATACTCACTCGTCAAAATCTTAATCTCATATGTACCCTATCTTAAAATTTTCTCTCCAATTCTCTCTGAACCCGCTCTTAGTGCCACACCCTGACCTCAATCGTTCGATAGCCCTATTCGTCTATATCATCATTGCTCTTTGTTCTAAACTACTAACCATCGCCCTTATGCTTTTACTCCATACCTAACGTCCTGTTCATTTATTTACCTCCTTACTTAGAATCGTCACTTCCTTCTTTCGTATAAAATATCTGGCTAAATTCACCGCATTATAATTTCCAACAATCTTATTAGATTCTGGTTCCATCAGACTATAACAGTTTTGATACGGTACGCCCACTATAACAAATGGCCCCTTATATAATAAGGAAAATTTCCGCGTTATCTTATGTTCTTTGTCCGATCGTACAAAGGTCTTCACCTTCACATAATCACCTATTCGGTAAACGACTAACCTATGCCTGTTGTCAAATTGACGCTTTCTGTACATGCTTGTCTTCTCCGCGGTTTTCAATGCTTTTTCGTGATTAATCTGTGGTTCGTTAGCTAGATATCGTTTCGTCCACTCATCACCTAACGCACTGTCAATAGTTAACAACTCTTGCCTCCCAAATGCTAGTCTGTCGGGTGCAATCCCTGTAGAACTATGTGTAACGTTGTTATAACACCTTTCTACATCGGTCAACATATTCACCCAACTTCTGTTGGACCCGAAGCAATATGTCCTGATCATTCTTCCTAACTCGCGATTGACCCTCTCTACGCTATTCGAATTTGGGCAATACACTGAAGTGTGCGTCACCTTTATATCTAAATCACGTAAACTTTCAATCCACGTCTTCGAAATGAACTGTGGTCCTCGGTCGGTGATTATCGTCCTGATAGGTATCTCCTTATGAAACCGTTTTGCGCACGCAAGTACGCTACGCCCACTCGCGACCCTTAATGGATACAACCTTACGACCTTACTGTACACGTCCTGCATAACGTATATGTACTTGTAACCAAACTTACCCGCAGGTAACGGCCCATACAAATCCCCGAAGACCTTTTCTCCTAAAGCTTTAGCTGAAACTGGCTGACATGGTCCTATTGTGTTACTAACGCTGGGTTTTGCCTTTTGACATATGTCGCACGTGCGGATTACGTCACGAACTATCTTGCTCATGTTAGGAAAATAATACCGCGTTCTCAGAATAGGCATTATTTTATACTGCCCAAAATGACCTATTTCCTCATGTATATGAATTATTAATTCCTCCTGTAGTGACTTTGGTATGACTAATAGGTTTTTTTTCTGCGTAGGTATGCTAAAGTACAATGTATTCCCGACTAATTTGTAATACTTAAAGCCCTTGACCTCTAGGCTGGCCTTCCCCTGACCTAAACAATCTTTGATATGTTTTAACTTCGGATCATCGTTTTGCAACTCGGCAATCTGTTTTAATTTTTGTAATACCGTGCCACGACTAGCCGTCTTAAACCAGTATATGTGCGGCTGTGCAGTGCTACCCACTTTTTCCGACCCTGCATCTCGTATGTGCCTGCTCAGAATGTCAGGTATAATGTTATCACGTCCCTGAATATACTGTATTTCGTAATCAAACCGTTCTAAGTACATTATCCATCTGGTAATTCGCGCCCCGAGCAATTTCCAAGACTTTATAAACGTCAGACTTTTATGATCTGTCTTTATCACGATTTTGGCTCCTCTCAAATACGTTTCAAATTTCCTCAATGTATAAATCACAGCATAGAACTCCTGTTCGCTGACGGACCACCGTGTTTGCGGCCCCTTGTATGCGTACGAACAAAATCCTATTACTTTCTCGAACCCGTTCTTATCTAATTGGTAAACATACCCACCCAGACCTATCGAACTGGAATCCGTCTGCACATAATATACACTACCGAACTCTGGCTGTGACAGCATGACGCTCTGTGTAAACGCTACCTTTAACCTATCAAACGCGTCCTGTTCCTCTGTACCCCACGTAAATCTTACTCTCGCCTGTAACAATCTATACAATGGTTCTGTTAATAACGCAAATTCCCGTATGAACCTACGGAAATAGTTTACAAACCCCAAAAATGAACGTAATTGTTTCACTGTCCTCGGTGCAGGATAATCTGAAACAGCCTCTACCTTCGCTGGGTCTAAACTAACTCCTTCAGTGCTTAAAATGTGCCCTAAAAGCTTCACCTCCCTAGCGGCAAAATTACATTTCTCTAATGAACAAGTAAATCCGGCTTCACGTAACCTGGTCAATACCGTATCGATCTGACGTATGTGTTCGTCTAGGCCCCCATCCGTGAAAATAGCTAAGTCGTCAAGAAAATTCCAACAGTACGTTCGCACTTCCGGCCCCAGTATCAAATCCATCGCCCTTGAGAATGAGCCCACGCTCGTTTTGAGTCCCTGTGGTAGTACATTATACACATAACTCTTCCCTTGGAACACGAAACCGGTATATTTCCTAGACTCGTGAGCCAATGGAATCGTAAAATACGCGTCCTTTATATCGATTACAGCAATATAGTTTATTCTGGAACCTGATTGTAATATATCACTCATGAGCGGTGCGCTTTCCGTTTCCCCGGCCATTAATCTGTTTAGCTCGCGCGCGTCCAATAATATCCGAATCTCTCCATTCTTTTTCAACGTACACGTTAATGGGCTACTGTAGTCCGTCGCCTGTCTGCTAATTACACCTCCCCGTTCCATTTCGTCTAACCTTGCCTTAACTCTTTCGCGATAAACATGCGGTATGGGATATGACCGCTTAACAAAGGGTTTATCGTCCTTCATTCTAATCTCGTGTATATACTTGGTCGTGCGACCAATCTTATCGGAGAATAGCGTGACATGTTTCGTTAACACAGCCGACAGCTTAGATTTATGCTCGGCTGACAACGATGTCCCTTGTACGTACTCAACTATCTTACCCACCACCGATTTCTCCGAATGTTTTTCTAACGTACAACATTGGATTTGACCGCGCTCTCGCTCTTCCAGATCTATCTCACAAATCACATTACCATCATTAATAACGAACTTCGTTCCGTCTGTACATACCAAACCTCCTCGCGCTAACTGTATGAAATCAAATCCTAATATTAATTCCTTAGGTAGCTTCCTTAGAATCAACGTGGGTGTATCGACGGTACACTCACCTATCTTGATAGGGACTATGACCAAGCTTCCTAACTTCTCTTTACTAATACCAAACGCCCCGGCGATTCGAACAGCCGGTATAGGTATCTCAGCTAACTGGCTCAAACGTCCCTTTACTCTTTCAAAACAATCTTGTCTCAGGCACGTCACCTCACTCCCAGAATCAATCAAACCCTTTAATTGAATCTCACCTATTTCAACACTCACTTCCGGCAACGTTAGCCTCCTATCTTGCTCCTGATCCGCGTCTAAGACATCTATATCTCTAAACACTGTACATAAGGACTTATTATGCCTATTCATGCTTTCCACCTCTGAAGTATCTGCCAAACAGACTCGAAACTCCTCCGCCCTATGTGTTAACAACTGTGTCAACTCTTCTAAACCCATATTCGTTCCCATGTCACATATTTCATATAGCTTATGCTTAGCGCTTTCGTTGTTCGGCGCCCAGCCTAATCGCATTAAATAACGTAAAGCGAATCCCCCCCCTTCCCCCGAAATTAGTTTTTTGATACAGCATCAGGTTTTTCCGCTGTTGCTAGGCTCTTATTCGTCTCACTAGCTCGCGGCGCATCCAAAGCTGGTGTGAATTCTATCGGCCTCAACTGCGTCCTATTTTGCCTAGTACTATTGTTATACAAACCCCGACCTCGCATATTCTGTCCGCGGTTAGCATATGGGTATCGTCTTTGTCGATTCGTCAGATGATTATAGCGAATCGTATTCACCCGCACTGACCCATATCTCGTAGTCCCACGACTTGGTCTGAACGTCGCGCGACCTTCAGATGTACCGGCTGACGTCACTACGCTCGCCTCTTTGCGTACATTCCGTTCTAAATGACGCAGAAACTCCACTGCATTTTTAACTGACATACTCTCATTCCTCGCGAAAAATGCTACCTGCACATGCTGAGGCAATTGCCTGAATATGGTATTTACCTTTTCCGTCTCGGTAAAAGGTAAAGATAACCCGTATATTTTATTTAACTGGTCTGCAAAATACTCTTCCATTGTACCTACTCTATCGTCGTATTTCGCGGTCATGAACCGTTGTCTGATCAACTCCTGTTCACAGTTACTCCAAAATACTTGCTTATAATCCCTTTCGAAGTCGCTAAAACTAGCCCAAGAATCCCTATATATATTCATCCTCGTCTTTGCGCTCCCTATCAAACTCTCTATAGCAAACGCCAAAGCTTTACCTGAACTAAAACTGTTCCCAGACATCTCTATGTAATTCCTCAAATCCCTTAGAAACAGCATAGGGTTATTTGATTTTTGCCCGTCAAACTGTGGTAGTTTTTGTGACATCTTAATTAGACACACCTGTTTATGCTCTGACTCATTCAGCACAAAGTTTTCGCGGTTAGTGGTAGACGGCACACTCGCCTCCGAACCGGACGTAACGGAGTTACTCGCCCTAGCCTGCTCTAAATTCTCCAAACGTTGTAAAATTTGCGACAGTAATAGAGTCATCTGACTCGTCTCCGGGTTTGAGTTTGTTGAAGCATTACTGTCCTCAGTACCTTTCGACTGTTTGCTGGTCACACGTGGCTTCCTGCCTCGGCCCATTTTACTAATCAGTAGTTCGCTTATTTACCTATATATCCTACACGCAGGTGCCTGCTTATCGCTTGCAGACAACGTCTATTCAAAATACGCTATCTATTCAAATAACTTTAGTATCTTACTTTGCCTATCTACTAAATTTGCACTTGTAACTTAATGGTCAATTCCTCCTGACGTAATTAATTAAACAGTGTAATTAACTATACCCAATTTTCTCAATCGGACAATGTAATTAAATTATTACTCTCCTAGTTGTTCAACAGTAAGCAACCGATATTTATAACCTTTATAATATACCTAAACTAATCTACATTAATAGCTTTTATGTCTAACACAGTAAAACGCATTCACTACATAAACACCTACTATTCCTATCGTTATAATATACCTACCTACTCTACATTAATAGCTTGTATGTCTAACACAGTAAAACGCATTCACTACATAAACACCTAACTCATTAACCTTTGTTTGTAATACCCCAATTAATTTTAATATGCTGCGTATAGCCTTTGTTGTTACCTATTATTTATAGATTCCGAAATTGTGAATATAATACTCGTAGTTATCTATGTCCTGGAAATGTTTCTACGTTGTGTATGTAATTTATAGCAATTTGATTCTTAAAGAATATTTGTCGAACTGATTATATTATTTTAGTCCGAATCAAATATCCTGTGGTCATCGGCAGCATCTGTAAGGCAACCCAAAATGACGTGGCCTTGATACTGCTGGAATGCAGCCTGTAGTGACCTAAAATGATCGTCTAGTTTGTTTCGTTTTGTTTAGAATTTTTAATTATTAGCGTGAATCTACAAACATTAAGAGCGGTTCAGGGAATTGATAGTTAGTCGGTTGTAGGCACGCTATTATGGCGTGTATAACGGTTCTTTGTGGAATACTTGACAGGAGCGCCTGAACCTTTTACTGACCAGGATAATGCTTAGGTCTTAAACCTTTAGCTAGCCTCAGCGTCTGCGCAGTCTTTTAATTGGAGGTCAGGAAAATTTCCTCTGACTTTTGTTATAATCAGCTTACGCGATTAATATAGTGACTTCTGTCATTATACCAATCTCGTAGAATTTTGCTTATTTTTTTGATCGCTGCGCAAATAATTATACTTATTTTGAGTATAGTGTACACTATCATTAATTATCCTTACAGGATTATTGATGCATATTTTATAGGCTGGGCAATTTCACATATGAGTTTAAATGGTCAGAGTAAACAATTCAGAGCCGCTAGCGAATCCAGTTGAGTCTACAGAAATCGGGCTGTGTGTAATTTTTGCCGCAAATCGGCTCACCTGGAGAGCGGTCTCCAGATGTAATAATATCATGCACTTATCAACCCCGCAAGCTATGCTAGAATAATACTATAAGCTAAAGGTACTCTGCCGCCACTAAAATTAAAAAAGCGAATATAAATGGTGTCCCTGGCTAACACAAGTGCGCCATTCATATACGCCAACAAATAAAAAAGCCCTTCGCCTCAGCGAGATTGTATGAATTCGTCATCCAATCTCACTTACTCAGAGGTACCTTTCAAGACAAACTTTAACTTAGCCACTATGCCACAGATTTTAGGCATAGGCGTGAAATCGGGCTGTGTGTAATTTTTGCCGCAAATCGGCTCACCTGGAGAGCGGTCTCCAGATGTAATAATATCATGCACTTATCAACCCCGCAAGCTATGCTAGAATAATACTATAAGCTAAAGGTACTCTGCCGCCACTAAAATTAAAAAAGCGAATATAAATGGTGTCCCTGGCTAACACAAGTGCGCCATTCATATACGCCAACAAATAAAAAAGCCCTTCGCCTCAGCGAGATTGTATGAATTCGTCATCCAATCTCACTTACTCAGAGGTACCTTTCAAGACAAACTTTAACTTAGCCACTATGCCACAGATTTTAGGCATAGATTTTACTTTACTCGCGGACGCGTAATCTGTGGAAAAGACACGACATAGAAATTGTATAAACAATGCAGAATTCAACATATATTTAATACTATTCTTAGGGCTAAACTTAGCTTTAGCAGGTTAACTTAATTGGGCTAAGCTGCGGTCCCGCGAAGAACTCGTGGTCTCGTACTGTGCAGCGTGGAGTCGGCGGCCGTGGGCTGTCCTCGGCGGTGTTGCTACGCTGATCTCGGCGCCTTCGCGTGTCGTGGGGAGTTCGAGTACTCGACCCTTTGTACGCGTATTATTTCCCGTCAAGAAGTATCTCTAAACCGAATTAATTATTATGATAAAAGCCGCGACGTCGCACGACCGCACCGCGCGAACTCCGGGATCGAATCGACAGTAATTATTATGATACGCGCCACGATGTCGAACGTCCGACCGCCAGTACTCTCGAAAACCGAATGCCTCGTTCAGCCGCGCGCCTACATACCCCGCTCCACCGCGCACCCGTCCCATGCGCTGGGGTGACGCGCACTCTGATTCGTCAACTTAATTATCGCCCGGTAACAGCGGCGACTTCCCACGCCCGAGCCGGCGACTCCCTGTCGCCGCTCTTTCATGCACGTGCAAACCTTTTAGAGCCCCGTTCATGTTTCAATACGATACAATTGATAGGCCGCCTTCCTTTGTCTTCGGCTGTCTTTTGTTATCGATAGCTTTTAAAAATTGCTTTGTGCTTAATTTGTAGACGGCCGCTTTCCAATTTTATGACATCCGGACGGCCTAACTAATTGGTTTATTTTCAATGCTCACCATGCAATTTACAAATTCCTGTCACCATGCATAGCATTTTTTTATGATATTCATACGACATGCGGTTATAAATTCCCGAAAATCACACTTATGAAATATCCATCACGCGCTGTCGCGTGGAGACATACGACCCCTCGAAGTACATGTATTCACAGCTAAGTTCGCTATCAATTCCACAATATAACCCATCAAAATATAATCTACGTTGTATCATTACACGAGGTAGTGAACATACATAATAGTATTATAATATTGTAAGTATTAACGTAAAGCCTTTCTTTGAATGTCGAATTACGTGTACGAGAGCATTAGTTATGGTTATCTTCGTTTATTTAAAAAATAATGTGATTGGTATCAATTTACTCGATGGGTAATATATTTTCTCGCGGTTGTGAAAGTCTGATGGCAGTACTCCATGTAAATATGAGTGTCTTTGCCAAATCCTTAGATTTAGGTAGCAAACTCCGCTAATCCTAATAGATTAGAAAACGAGATAACGCCCGAAAGGAGAATGTATTTTCAATTCAGCTTGAAGTTCTTTTTAATAACTGTTAAGTTAACTTATTAATTACATCATGTACGTTAAGCGCTTATGTATTCCATATAAGCGATGTGGTCCATTAGTATTTTGTAATGAATAAGATGCAAGTTAATGATCAGATAAAAATTCAAATCAAGTAGCGATATGCTAATAACTTATACCAAACTTCAAGCACGAGAATACAGTGTGATACAAAGAAAGTCAGCTCATGCCGGGTTTGCCTTATAAATCGCGTCGTCGAGGGAGTAAACTGCGGTGTTTGATTTCGTGCTACGATTAAACCTATTTTGTAAGTTTCATTTATATTTACCTAGCGTGCTTGTGCCTTCACTCTACGTTCTTCCACAGATCTCAGACGCCAATGGTAAAAACAGAGCAGACAGCAATGGACAAAGTGACTTAAATTTATAATACTGGTGTTTTCCATGATAACAATAAGTTAGCAAACAAATAATAATAATAACAAATATTTATTTCTCCCATAAATTGTACAAGAAACAGAATATTATAGATTACTTGGTTCATACTAGTAGTTATGGGAAGTCGTGCTTAAGCTAGGCAAGCCTATATTTCAGGACACCAGCCCTCCATCCTAACTAGACTTCAGTATGTGTTTGGTGCGATAAATTGTGAAGTTTTGTGTTTTTGTTACGTTGCATATGTTTAAGTTGTACATTGCTTTATTAATAACTATATTCAAAGCTAAGAAGTTATGACTGTATATGCTTGATATGTGTGATGTATTGTGAGTATTCATGTACAAGTAATTGTAGTGTAAATATAGGCAAATTTGAAGTGAGATTTACTTATTGATCGTGAGATAGAGGTCATGTGTTGTCTGGATAGAAGTGAAAGTGAGCAACTTCATTTGTGTAGACATTTATTAGAAGAGATTAATGAGAACAAACTTTAACAACTAGGAAACCACACTTATCAACTTTTCGGTGTCATCATAGCTAAGTTGAGTAACCAATTTTTGAAAATCTTTTTGGATTTTACTTTATTTAGACTATAGATCGACAGATGCCTGCTTACTCTGTTGTATAGGAAAGATCCTAGAAAGCAGAAGAAGTGTTTGACCAGAGTGGACGAATAATTTTTGAGGTTGGCGCAAACTAGGTCTTCACATCTTTTATGTGCTATATGGGGCTCGTGTGGATATTCAGAGTGTTGCTTGATTACGGTGCTGAGAATAAATAATTATCGGACCGTTAATACCTTTGCTCTACTGTACAACTACTTATGGCATATCTTAAAGGTAAACACAACATAACTTTCGAGATGGCACGTTGCGATCTTTCTACTTTGAGAAGTAATGATGTATATGTACCACCCCAAGATGTTATACAGTAGAGCGGTAATGATTGACATTATACATAATAAATTGATATAATGATTTTGTTGTTGGCAATATCTCAAATTTTTTTAAATACATACCTAGTCTTGCCTTATATACTGAAACAAAGAAAAAAAAAAGATTAATGTATTAATTTTACAGTGTATTAGTTTATTACATAAATATAAAACAATTTTAAATATAAAAAGCTTATTCGAAGTGGTCTACATTGGCTGCCATACAGTCCTTTAAACGTTGAGGCCAGTTATCAATAGAAGCACGCACTCTTTCCATGGGAAAATTCTTTACTGCCAATCGTACGGATTGTTTTAGGGACTCCAAATTATCATGGCATTTAGAGCAAGCCGTACTCTCTAAAACTGATCATAAATCATAATGCAACGGATTAAGATCGGGACTAGACGATGGCCAGTCTTCATCTCCGATGAAGTTCGAAACATTCGTTTCCAACCAAGACTGCGTAGACCGAGCTTTATGCCCCGGCGTCGAGTGTTGCTGGAAGGACCATTCTTGGTTATTTAACATGATATTGTTAAGGGGCTTCACTACCATCTCAAGAATGGTATCTTGATACACTTGTGCCGATGTTTTGATATCTTTTTCACAAAAGTATGGCTCAGTCACTCCTTCATAGCTAATACCCCACCAAACCATCACTGATGTCGGATAGCACTCTGTCGACTAATTAGGAAGCTTCCTTAGAGCTTTGAGCATAAATAAGATCATTTTGTTTGTTAAAATGTTGCTCAATTGTAAAAATTTTCTCATCCGTAAACAACATTTTTCTGTGACCTCCCTTTGCGTACCGCTTCAGTAGTGGTTTCGATTTTACCACCCTATTCTTTTTAAAATTATCAGTTAAGAAATGACCAGTACGTCTCTTATTGACTGCAAGTTCTAAGTCATCTTTTAAAATACGCGACATGGTTCTAGGTGCTATCTTCATCTCCCGAGATAAAATCTTTTGCTTTCGGACAGGATTTCTTCGAATTCTTTCCCTTACTGCTTTGACCACCTTTTTCGTACGAACACTATGTGGACGGCCAGATCTTTTTCTGTCACAAACAGAGGAGGTCTCATTGTACCTATTAATAGCCCTATATACATTTTACTAATACCAAGCGTATGGAGAGTTTTTGCATTTGGCTCCATACCTACTTTGTGTAATGCAATCACAGCGATTTGATTGTCTTTATCACCACCCACCCACTCCATTTTAAGATCGCAAAATATTGTACAATGTATTGGCGCCAAAATGAGAAAACTCAAACAATCACATGTAAATGACAGATTAAAATTCAAATGTAATATTTTGTTTATTTTCAATTGTAACAGTATTTACGGCAAGACTAAGTATATCCGAAGTCTACTTGTAAGTAAATTTATGTGTTGTTGAAAATTTAATTTGAATCATCATTATTCCGAGGTAGTGTTACCGAATTTATCTATTTGGGAACAATTACAGCCTGTAGATTGAAGGGAAGCACACGAATGAGCCTTGATTGTAAAAGATGATGTAATAATTTGGGGTTTTAAATGAAAAAGTAGTGTACTTAGTTTTTTCAATGTTCAGAGATAGTAAATTGTTTTTTAAATATCCATGGACAACATTAAAACCTCTTTGAGCCAAAGAATATTTATACTTCATTCCAGGAACCTCCACTGAAGGGCAATGCTGTGTCGTCAGCAGACGAGACAACCCTACCACCATTAATGCTTACATCACAGAATTTATTAATATAAACAAGAAATAGTGTAGGGCCGAGTATACTCCCTTGTGGAACACCGTAGTAAATATTTACATCTGTGCTTATATGTGATCCTATATAACACGCTGAGTACGATCTGTAAGGTAGTCTTCTTTATAATTAATATTGGGCAGAGACAGTAAATAAATAAACAAATAAATATTGTCGGACAAAGTACACAGCGCCATATAGCCCCAAAGTAAGCGAAGCTTATGGGTACTGGACAACTAATAAACATACGTAAATATATTTTTTGTACATTCATACTTATTATACGTAGGTAATACCCAGACCAAAGACAAACAGACATGTTCATGCACACAAATGTTTATCCTGTGTGGCAATCGAACCCACGAGCGTCAGTATCAAAGTAACGTAACAGCGCGCTTCACCACTGCACCACCGAGCTCGTTTTAAAGGCCTTCGCCAAATCCAAGAATACTCCAACCTTATGATCATCCATATTTTTCACAACAAAATCCGTCAACACATGAACAGCGGCAGAGGTTGATACGAGTATGTCGGCACGAAAACTATATTGATGTGGAGATAAAATATTATTCGATTCAAGATATTTAACTAACCTGATATTTAAGACGTTCAAAACCCTTTGACAGTGAAGAGATCAACAAACAACGACGTAGCTTCATATCTCATCATCTCAGCCTGTACTTGTCCACTGCTGAACATAGGCCTTCTCTCTAGAGTGTCACTCGTCTCGATCCTGTACCACCTGCATGCATCTACTCCCTATAAACCTTTTAGGTCGCCGCTTCATCTAGTATGGGGTTGTCCCCCACAGCGTGTACCAGTACGAGGATGCCATTCGAGAACCCTTCTTTCCCAGCAGTTGTCGGTTCTACGAACTATGTGGCCGGACCACTGCCACTTCAGGTTGCTTATCCTGTTGGCTATATCGGTTCCCTTAGTTCTACTGTGGATATCCTCATTTCTGCTAAGCGACCTTGAGCTTCCCCATACGGCCCGTAGTGAGGGGCCACCAGCTCAGTTTCATATGTTAAAGAGCAAGGTCTTCGAACAGTATGTGTTGCCAGTGATGTTATTACTGGCAACACACTCTGTTCGAAGACCTTGCTCTTCAGCCGTTGAGGTATTTTGGACGAGAACATGTGTCGAAGTTTCCTGAACTCTGCTAGCCGAGTTGGATCCATCTGTTGACCTCTTGGCCTTTATGTGAAGGTTCAAGATGCCTCTTACGGTCCGATGATCGTTTTCGGTTTTCACCCTGTTGATCACAGAGACATCATTGAACAAATGCCGGTTGGTCGTAAATATGAAGTCTATCTCGTTCTCGTCGAACCATCCGGAATTCTCCTAGTCCATTTGCGCTGCGCCCGCTTCTTGAAGAAGGAGTTCATCATAAAAAGTTCCTCCTTTTCCATGAAGTCGACCAGCAGTTATCCCCTTTGGATTCGTTGCCCGATTCCAATTTGCCCCACTCTCAGCTCATCATTCTATTTCGTACCTAGCTTTGCATTTAAGTCCCCTATCAGCACACTGAAGTGAGTTTTAGAGGTATGTATTTGATTTGGAGATATCCTTATACATAGTTCAGCTCATCATCGGGGTGTAACGAAGTTGGTGCGTAGACATGTATCACGTTCGGCTAATACCGTTGCGCTAATTCTGAGTATTACATACGCAACCCTCGCCGACATAACCTCGATCGTTAGTACATTGCTGACGAGTGGCTTACGAACGATAAATCCGACACCACCTTGGGACAGATAGTGGTAGTAAAGCATGTTGCCGCATTTAAGGATCACCATGTCCTCCCGCTGCCTTCGGACTTCGAACAGTCGTATTATATCCTAACGCAACTTGCTTAGTTCCTGTTCCAGCTATATTACCTTCTCGTCGGTCCTCATTGTACGCGTGTTGCATGTTGCTAGGACCAGTCTGTTGTAGATATAGTTCCAAATATACAGCGTAAAAACAAATAATCAAATTCTTCCGCTTTTTATGGTAGTGTATAAGCAAATTAATGTTTTGATAAAAAAATTAATAAATCAGCTATGTTATCACGTAAGAAGTATAATAAATAAGAAATAGTAGATAAATAGTCTTTGGTATAATCTGTATTTTGATTACATGTAAATCCAATTAATATTTAAAGTACATAATATTACTTTTTGCAAAACAAATCCACTGTTGTTGTTATTTCGAGAAATTACTGTTGCTGACAGTATTTGTATAGCAGAGACCGTCTCTTACTGAATATGTATAGCTTTGCGAATGTCTAGACATAGGTATAGTTCAGCGAACTAAATGGTACGTTTATACATTTCCTTTATGTTGCATCGTGTAATTAAAATTGCACTGTTCGGCACATTCGTACAGTATACGATTGAGACTGTTCAACGTACTTATTCTTAATTATCTGTGCACAGTAAACGTTAATAATATTGTTAGGGACTGTCGCTTACAATTAAGCATAGCTCTGAGTATTTAATTCTACATGAGATTTCGTGTTTCTCTTCTAAGGTTATAAAATGAAAAAGGGTCTTCCAAATAAAATTCATATAAATTTAATTAAAATTAATATTTGCAAATATTGATATATAAAAGACGGGTTCGAAAAGAAATAAAGTTCAGGCTAGGAGGAGGTTCGTGAGGATAGGTCTAATCTAAACCATGGAGTCTAATCCAAATCAGGAAGATTAAGCCTCTAGGAGAATACTAGGAGGTCTTGACTGAGATGGCCGGACACGCCAGAAGGTCCGGCCGTAGACGGGTATTTCGCTCAGCGAACCACAGCCAGCGAACAGGACTCTGACATGCTGATGGTCACAGGACGTCCAGTCGCTGTGGTAGGCGAGAGAGTGGTGATCAGCACTGCAGGAGACTGAGGTGCTTACGAACGCAGCATAAGATCCAATCGCAGATGCACACAGCAAGAGAGTGGTTGACCTAAGAACAAAAGGAGACAGAGAAGTACTCCCAATAAAGAAGGAGGACCGCGTGAAGATGCATATCTTGTGTCGCTCACAAGTTCCTAGAGTTGACTGACGCTTATTTTCTCAATCCCCTTCCTTCTTCCAATAGATTTATATTTAAAATTTATTTTTCAGTATTATTATTTTTTACAGTTATTTACTCCCAGAAACTTTTTAAAGACCAGAGTTAATACAGAGATATTGAACAGTAAAATTGTTCGTGACAGTAAATTTTGACAAGAAAATAAAACAAAAGATAGCTTTGTACATACAAGAGTACAAAAAAATATGTGTGCAGTTCACATGCAATAGAAGTGAAACCTTCAAAAATGTAAACTTCGAGATAATTAGAAGAATGTAAAATTTAATATGATTTTGTAGGGTTTATGTATGATAATATTAATACAAAGTTAAAATTTATTATGCATTTGTAGGAAATTCAAGAACACGTTCCGTTAAACTTTTTGCGGTCTTTTTAGCTGTGTTTTCTTTTCTCTTTTCCGATAATTACGACAATATTCTGCATTCCTTTTTGGCATACTTGAAAAATTATTTTGTTATAATAATGAAATATTTATGTAAGGACCACATGTATTTTGTTTTGATGGTTGTTTTGATGCCTTATACCAAGCTTCGAAATACGTAGGCGCGCAAATACACGTACTCACACACGTACAATGCTCGGTCCCTGTAATAAACACTACATAATATCTTCATTCATTCTTCATCATCTCATACCCTCGCACGTTAAATCCTGTAGATGTATGAGATTTTCTTATTTTACTGTCGCCTTTTCGTTTCATCGAGTTTCAAATCCCATCGACGCTAAAGAAGTGTTCACTTCAAAGTTTGTATTACAACGGAATTTTTTTAATTGAAACAAAAATTTTGTAATAGGGTTTAAAAGTAATCACTAAATCATGTCATAAGTATTCATACTATCCTAAGATACATCTCATATACAAAAGTAGGGGTAGGTTCACAATCAATTTACTCCAATGGACATGTAACATGAAAGTTTCGCTTATATTTTAACTGGAGTTGTCGTTCGCTCCATTTTAAGATCCATGATTAAAATGAAGTGAGTGAATATGTATGACAAATTAGGCACAGTTTAAGTACTGCCAGGATCCGAGACCCAGCAAAAATATAAGAGCTCATTTTACCCGTATGACTACAGAATAGACAATGAAAGGGTTTATTTTACAAACACGACGAAAGAAAGTTCAATAAGGAGAGCTTTTTACCCACACTATCAAACGAAGGTCAATAAAGATGATTTGTTTACAGAGTAGACTTATTTATTGATCTCTATAAAACTTAATTAAAAATTATTTGTAAAATTGTTTGTGACAGTAGATTTTGATAAGACATAAAATGAAAGATACAAATAATAAGCTATGTGTAAAAAAGACAATAATGAGAGCAAGAGTATAAAAAAAATGTATTACATTTTACTCTATTAGGCAGCGAACACGAGGATCATATAATTTTGACTGCGACTGAAGAACCTTTTAGTTTAGTTCCATCAAACTACCTGACAAAAACGTAGTTCCATTTATATCACAGTTTCCTCAGCAACTGATGATGTCTTTGCCGCCTACAGTCCCCGATCCATCGCCGGAAATTTGCTTTTATGGATCTGAAATTGAAGAAATTATTGTGTATCCAATAAAAAATATAGGACACACATACACTAGAAACAGAAGTAAAACTAGACCTTTAGAAGGTAACTGTCCCCGAACAAGTGATAATTAAAAATATGTTCACGAATTTAGTGGTACAGATCAGGACTCGAAACGGAGACCAGGTGGTTAAAAGGTCGGTTCTTTATTCACTGAGTTATCACTGTTCTCTATGTAAAAACCAGTACTTTTGCCAAATCTTTGGGTTTAGGGACCCGTCAGCCATAACTGATTAGAAAATGGGATAACGCTAGGAAGAGAAAAAGAATGGAAGATATAAAGATAATCTTATATGAAGAAGATCTTGCAACTAAATGTAAAGAGGACAAAGATACCGATACATCTAGGCAGTAAAACAATGGGATAGTAGCACAACTAGCTGTGTACAATACGTGCTGACATCAACGCTAAGTTATGGAAGCGAGAGCTGCGTATGGTAGGGAGACCATAAAACTTGAATAAATGCTGTCTAAATGCGAAGGAGGTGCAAAATTAGTGGTCTAATTATTATAGATTACATTCGAAAGGATGACGTGAAAACAGAGTTGATCTGAAAAGTAGGATCGGTTTTAGGATAAGAAGAGTATTGCTTGCAATTAAAAGCGACAAAAACCAAGATAATGGTATTTGAAAGAGAGATAACCAGAAATAACACTTGGAATACGGTTGATGATGTAGTGTTGGAGAAAGTGGATGAGATTGTATATCTTCGAAAGAGATGTACAATGCGAAAGTGGAAGGATGTAGGAACCGTGGAAGACCGAGACTAACCTGCCATGACCAAATTGGTCATGTTTTATTACAAGATGATGTCAGGAGTTTCAGAAACCTGCGAGCATGAATGCTTTTCATGAACGCTCGCTATGAGCTATGAATGTTAAACAAGCGAGTTAAGTCTGTAAGGACCACGTCTTATGGCGCTAGGTTTTCTCTGCCTATGCCGCAGGGGATCTGGCGTGAAGATACACATACATATAAGAGTTTTTCTTCGTCGCTACGAATAGGTAGAATTAATCCTAGGAGATAAAATGACACAACAGACATACTACACAAAAATGAAGCCAAGGAAGGCCAAGACTCCCTTACCACGATTAAATTGACCATGTTCTAAGATATATTAATGTCAGGAGCTCTTGAAACTAAAAAACGTGCATGAAAAGAGTTACGTAATGTTAAAGAAGTGACTCAGGTATATGTGGTCAGATTTATAAAGCGCTTGGTCTTGTCTTCCTATTCTGCATGAAACTTGTACAAAGATAACTTGCTGCATAAAATACAATACCAATAAAAAATATATATATATTTAAACTTGATAAGAATTTTATTGATATAGCTTACTGTAGACTCAATCGTATTATATCATGAACAAAATAATTAAATTATCTTGAACATTCAAATTTAAGGTTAATAAGACATTCCTTAGAATTTGAGATCTAACGACTTATGGATAGACAGTCTAATTAATAGGATTCCATTTACTCGTTAAGTACAGAACCCTAAAATATCTCTACGACTTCATAAAGGCTGTGGCATACCTATAGCATTCTTTTCACGAGAAAACCAGGCCATTAAGAACCTGTCATGAACCGTCAATGTTTTCGGACTAACTTAGTGGCAGAGCTAAAGCTTTTTTTGAAGTTATACTTCTTTTCGCGTGTTAGAATATGATGAAAGTAAATTTTTATGATGTGCGCGTACAACAACATATAAAATCAACACCACGAAGTCGGTTATCGTTTTTCTTTACAAACTTATGGTACCAGGTACGCAGGATGAAATTTTTTAATTATTTTTGTTTTGTTACGCCAAAGAAGTATAACTTCTTACGTACGTACATAAGTACACACATACAGTTTTTATACAACGTCGGAAGGCATAAAATCATACTGCTTACATAATGTTAATTGGTTACCAAAGGCTATGAACGCTGTGCAAGTACTTCGCCAGACGGGTTGCTATGATGCGCCTTACCTTTCTTAAATACACCCAGGCCAAGACAAATATTTGTCATATGGTTATGATAAGAAAGTCTTTCCTATCATAATTGAGACGGCGGTATACATCCAATTTTTTTGATGACATTGACCCATTCCTTTTCTTCCCTTCTCTGAGGAGTTCAAAAAAACAGGACAGGCCCAGCACTCATACCCACCACTGTGTCTCCTGTGTAGCTAGAATTAACAGCGGCGACTACGAAAAAGGCAATGAACAGTGAAGTTCATAGCTTCCCGGTGGTTAAACTACAGCTGCCTTGGAACTCGCAACGAATTTAATCAGAAGAAATTTGTAGGAGTAGGAAGTTTTGGAATTGACTTCCCCTCTTGGCAAAGTGAGAGACAGCAATATGACAAGTAAGGCATTTAAAAACCTCAAAGAGATGGCTAGTCAAGTGAAGCTCAACTGCTGTGCACCACGGTTTATGAAATAGCTAACACTATTGGGATCTAAACTGTGGGTTATTACCTAACACATCGATTCCAATAATATAGATTGCAGAACCGCCTAAATGCCTGGTAATTTTCCCTTGTTGCCACCAAATCAGAATAGTATACTACCCCGAATGTGACACGCAAGGAATTTAACATATCGTCCCGCTCCCGACGCCAGGGATCGCACTCCCAGAGAACATGATGTGCTGTTTGCTTGAATTCATGATTTGTCGTAGAACACTCGCACAAAAGCGATGACACAAGTCTAAACGAAAAGAGGTTCGCTCTAAAGTTTCCATGTCCTGATAAAAATTGCGCAACAGGATGATCCACCTCTAACCACTTTTTACTGAATCTGTCTCGCTCTGATTGAAAGAACAGATACAAGTGGCGTCCCTTAGTAGAAGTTTCCCATCTTTCTTGCCATTCAGACAGCAAAGTTTCAAGTACCTCGTCAATTGGTTTGAACAGTCTAAGTATTTTATTATGATCGCGGTATTTTAGAACAACGGGGTGCATGTTTTTAGAGGTGTAGTACATTGAAGCACGTCGTTGTATTTCTAAGTCAACTGGTAACACGCCTGCCAGCACTTGTAGTGCCTCGGTTCTCACAGTTCTATACGATTTACATAAAAATATTAAAGCGAGACGCTGACTTTGCAGTAACTTACGACGCGCAGCACCTATGGTAGCCCTATCAGGCCATGTAGGTGAACCGTACGTAATACATCCTAAATATGTGACTGTGTAAATATTTTTTAACGTTTTAAAAGTTAAGCCCCACGTCGAAGTAAAAATTCGAGTTAACGCATAGAAGTTCTTTTTGGTTTTTTCTCCAACCTGCTTTTTGTGTTCAAAGTAATTACAACCTTTGTCTAACAGTAATAACAACCAAGTAACAAACCGAGCTTTTATTTGTAACTGATACTCCATTGAAATGTAATCGCGGCGGAACCTGTAAATTTCCCTTGAGTAACAGCTGTTATGTTTTGCGGGACGCGATATCAAGACGGCTACGATAACCTCAATTTGAAATGACGCCAAGGCAAGTACTGGCTAGTTTTTCTTTACTTGATCTGGAATTAGCTTTTATTTATGTTATAAAAATTATGTTGCCTCAATTGAAGGGTCAATGACAGCCAATATAAAATCTTTTTGGAAATTTGTAAATAATAGGAAGGGACGTGTCTCAATTCCAAATGTCGTGCAATTTGGCAACTCTTCTTCTTCAACTGGACAGGGCGTGAGCTGTTTTCAAACTACTTTGCCTCGGTGTTTGATCATCAGCAGGATAAATTCTCTGATATATCTAATGACAATCAATGGTCGACTGAGCTTCTCTCTATATAAATATGAGCCATAGAATCCATAACACTTCTTGTTATGGATTCTATGGCTCATATTTATATAACTGAGAATGACATAATGACGAAAATGAAACATCTCGATATAAGTAAAGGAGTTGGTCCCGACACAATATCCACATCTTTTGTCAAACGTCGTGGAAAAGATCTATGTACACTATTAAGCATTTTATATTAATTAAATTTAAATATCTCGCAAATGGAACCTTTCGCAATCGATGGAAGATAGCTCATATTGTTCCCATTTTCAAAAACGGTGACAAGTCTAGGAGCGAAACTTGTAGACAATGAGTATTTCGTCATGTTTTGCGAAGCTCTTTGAATCGATAGTTAAACTCAGTTAAACAGTCATTTTAAGCCTCTGATATCTGAAAATCAACATGGCTTCATATAAGGTAGATCAACCGTAGCTAATCTTTTAGTATATAAAAGCATAAGTGTTTTGCCTCTGGTGGCCAAATTGACTCTACTCTACTCTATATAGATTACTCGAAGGCTTTCGACAAAGTGAATTATAGTTTACTTTGCATCAAACTCGCTTCCTATGGTATTTACCATGGTCTCCTTCGCTGGTTGACCGCTTATTTGATTAAAAGAAGTCAGTTGGTAGCTCTGGGAGGATACACTTCATCTCCCACTGATGTACCGTCTGGAGTGCCTCAGGGGTCATATTTAGGGCCGTTGTTATTTGTTGTATTCAAAAATTAGTACATTTAAAACAATAAACTCTCGTGATTACTGCGATTTTTTACAGAAAGACTTAAATGTTGTTTGTTATTAGTACAGAAATAATTTAATGTACCTCAATATTGACAAGTGCTTCGTCATCTCGTTCACTAACAAGCGTCAAGGGATTGTTAATGATTACACCATTCATAGCCAGGTCCTTAGGAGGTATCATGTCGCTATAGATCTGGGGATCTATTTTTGATAATAAACTTATATTTCGGGAACATTACCAGCACAGAGTGACAAAAGCCAATCAACTTCTTGTGTTTATTTTCAGATCCACTAAGGATTTCAGAGGCACCCATTCTTTTCTCTACTAATTTAATACACTCGTCAGAAGCATTTTAGAATATGGTAGTCCAATATGGTCTCCGCATTGTGCTGTTCACATTGAAAATATAGAGAGTGTGAAAAGAAAGTGTCAACAAATTTTACGCTACTGTCAACACTTGAGGTGCACCACTCCTGATTATGAGACTTGAATCTACAGAAGCACGTAGACGGACGGTATTTTGATTTTATTTATATTTATAGAATAATTCATTCAATATTAGATGTACCTAACTTGCTTGTTCAAATAACTTTTAATATCCGATATAGTGCTCGTAGATCCAATCAAACAGGGCTTTTTGCTCTACAAGTTTACCAAAATAATACTTTCTTTTACAACTCCCTGGGTAGGATGGCTCGACAGTGCAATGAAATCGCTAAGGACAACCCAGCATTCGACATTTTTCTACCTAAACTGGCTTTATATATTAAAACTCTTAAAGATAACCATTATCACAAGCCGACGACAGTCTAAAAATTCGTACTTGAAATTTTAGCAATGAATTTAAAATATATGTTTTTACTGAGATTTAGTTTTTACATAGTGTTAGAGACTCTTCTTGATAGTTACACACATTTTAGCCTAGCAATCTAGATTATAATATTTTTGATTTATATATTTTGTTTTCTAATAGTTGTAATCTGTTGTGTGGGATAATAATAAATAAATTAATAAAAAAGGCATATCCGTTAGTCAACGAGGAATTAACAAAGTCATCCAACAGGCAACAATATTTGAACCAAGTAAATGCAATGATACCAAAACATGTTATTTACATCATATTACGTACGCGATGTAATGTTCTGTTACAAGTAACCAAGTAACATTGCAGTGTCGTTATCAACATCGTCGCCAAACAGAAAAAAGGGTACAATAAAAAGTAACGGGTGGGTAAGGGAAAGAAAACGGTCCATTTGATAAATACAAGTGTGTCCCGGAATTGTTGGAGCATGCCTACGGTCGTAATAAGATCGCCCGCTCTGATTTTACACATAATATACTACAAATTTAAACAGTATTGACAGTCTTTACTTTTCAAATAGGCATTCAGTTATTTAAGTATAAGAGATTTAGCATTACCTTTTGAGGCAAAAATCTTAGCTGCATGTACATGTACTGGTTAGTAAACGAGACTCTGACATAAGAGAGGATTTACTTCCATCACAAACCCTATCACATGAATATTATGTTCCTGCAATTCAATGAGGGTATAAGTAAGTTTGTGAGAAGCTACTACATTTGTACTGTAAGTGACAATACTTAATCAATACTACTCATAATAATAATAATATTTATTCACTTCTCACAAAGGTTCCAATTTCTTAAGTAACAGTTACATCGTTTATTTTGAACTCACCTTGCGAGAGTCTGGAGTCCATGCTAGGCATGAAGCCTGTATTACGGAGCTCCAGGCTCTCTCCCGGTTTACACAGTTTGTCAAGTATGTACTTTTGAAAAGGAATAAAAAAATGAGTTTGTGAAATGCAATGCCAAATCAAGATACGAGTAAGAAAGTTGACTACCTATTCATGCAAAAATTGGGTCTGATCAAGTACTGCAACTTCATAAATTGTGTGTAATATATAGTTATAATTTATGTGCAATGGTAAGTAATTAAATTTATATGTTAAATGATGTTACCTGTTATAATTTTTATATTGTTATTGAGCTATTTCTGTTATTTTATTTTAATACAGTAAGCAAATCTGCGTGCTAAGCCATGCTGAGACTTTTTTATTGCATTGGAATTGGGTAAGTGGATACTCATAAGACATTCATAGACCTATCTGTCCAAGAGGTACAACTAGCTAGTCCACATCAACCCTAACTCATTCCACTACAGGGTTACGGATCTCCCTTGAACAGCAGGGGTTTAGAGCATACTCTGCCTCGCTGCTTAAATGCAGATTGGCGGAGGCCAGTGTTTTCGAACCGCCTGAGAGCTACTTACTTAGCATAACGGCTGTCATTTATAGACAACAACTGAGACTAACGGCTTAACGTGCCCTCCCAAGCGCGGAGAAACTTGAGATAGACAAACCCATCTATTGATCGGTTGACGTTGCTTAACCTGCGAGTTCGGTTAGAATGACATGCGCAACGAACCCATCGAGCTCTCATCTAGCTAGTAGTAGACTAGAAACGTTATTTTTATTCACATAGTTTAAATTCAGGTAGATCCTTATTATTCCTTCAATACTTTTATTGCAAGTATTATAAAATCCTGCAATGTAAGTAGTGTCGGTATGGCGGTGAATCAGTTCCAATCTGTCTTGACTAGTTTCACATATATTACTGAGCTGAATCGATAATCCTTGGTAAAAATCCATATTTTTTTATTTACTTTAAAGTTCACTTTTAAACATGGTTGACTTTATTAATTGTAAGCATAAAATCTTCATGGTCGGCATAATATACGACATGTATCTACTCTTTCATCTTTATAATACGACATTGGTTTTCGTACGTTATTCTGTGCAAATTAGGTCGACGGGGAGACATTTGGAAATTATCGAAATGATAACGTGCGATACAAAGAACACTGATCTGTTTTCCCTTATTACACTTTAATGTTTTGATGTCTATTTACACTCGAATTCATTAATTTGTTAAATGCCGCCCACGACTCCGCTCATATGGAGTTTGTGATTGAGATAGGCATGCAACGGCGAAATACTATGGATATTTTGCCATCAGATACCTGTTTTCTATAAGATTATATTGACATTGAGATAAGTACGTGACGGCAAAATACTTATAGTATTTTGTTGTTCGATCTAAATTAAAAAAACAATAGAGCATTATTAAAAAATTTTTTTTTATTCTTCTTAACATCATGATTAATATAGACTATATATCAACAATGGGTGATATTTATTGTGTAACAAGCATTGGCCAGTACCTGCAAATTCTCTTCACCTTTCAGAAATAATAGGAAATATCTACTGGGTAATCTTATATCTAAAAAATAAATCTCCTTGCTGAATTTTCCACAAAAAGATAAAGCCGAATGGCAATCATATTTGGAATCGCATTGCGAGCTTATCCTCAGCTAAATCTGTAGACGATACCTTTGGAAACCGAATCTTTTTACCTTTACACTCTCGGCACATTTAAAGGGTTCCTTATAATAAAGGTACAAAATGAAACTTTATGTTGAATTCGTTTGTCCATCTGTTCATTTACCCAGTTTCCTTCAATTACGTAATTTTAACTTATTTTTTTTGAAGACAACAGAAATAAAATATCTGAGATCTGGCGTTCGAAAGAACGTCAAATATTGGGTTCAAAGGAGCTTCAGAAATAATTCCAGAATAAAAATGCTTAGGAGTATTGATACAAAAAGACTATAAAAATATTTTAAAATAGAAAAATATTTGCTCTTGCATTGTTTTTCCGAAAATATAGATTGGATATAAATGCCTAAATCTATATTACCATTACCTGTCGCAGAATTTCATAGCCTAAACTTTGAAGTAGTTATTAATTCATTAAAATATTGATTATTGGGGATGTATATTTATTAAAATGTTGGTTTACTTGGCGAGCGCAACTAAAAATGTGAGCTAAAATGGAAATTCACTTAACAAACTGGTACATTGGCACGCTGACAGAATGCTTTAGGAGCTCTCCAGGCGAAGGGTATGATCGTGGCGTTCCAGATGGAAAGGCAGTAGATTTTCGCACATTGAGAATGAGTATAAGCTTATATAAATAGGTGCACCTTGTGGGTAGAATGCCAATATAGCCAAGGTAGCCATAGTGCTCTCCAAGGAATTCAGGATGCAGGCTTATAACTGTAAGAGTGTTTGTCAGTGGAATCCTACTTAATAACTGACTGTGTGCTACAGGCCTGTTGTAGCAAAACCAATATAATAATGCTTTAGATACAACTTGGTGCAGTACTTCGTGATACCTCGCAGTCACCGCGGATCATTATGAACTTAACCCTGAATACGGTAATCGTAACACAGAGGGGGATTTATCTTACGGACGTGTGCTACTACTGACTAGACCATTGTGAACACGTACTTCAAAAAGAAGCCAGAACACTTAATTACCCGCAGTAGCGATTTTTTAATCCTAGTGAGTAAAACAACGATTTGGTTAGCACGCATGCTACCTAAATCGATGATTAACTCGCTAGGAGAGATCAGATCTACAAGAAGCAAATAGACGCAGTGGTGGTAGACGTGTCTATAGGAAGATTAGGACGAAGTAAGCCCTCTTGTGAAAGAAAAAGTGGTAATCGGCCAGAAATCTTGAAGACCATAATAATCTTTATGATTTCAAGGCTATAATATAGCGTATTGACCCTCGAAATGTGTCAGAGAGCTATAACCAGAGACAAAACTATTTATGAAAAGTTAGAATCATCTGAGAGGCAAAAGTACACAAAAATATGGGCGTAGGATATGTTCATATGCCGATGTGTAAGGGACGGCAACCTGTTATGTGTGTATATATCTTTAAGAGAAGTAGGGCGCATCATGCATCTGGGGAAGTACCTCCACCTCACAGAAAACCGCAGCCAAATAACAACTCCCTAGATGGTTGTTGTGTGAATGAGGTCACCAGCAAGCTTCCAGTTGTTTGCTGGAGTTGCTGTGTAAGCCGCAGAGGAGACATCGCGCGAGAGATACTTAATATATCGTAAGCGTTAATAGGCTACAGTACATGCTTTATATCAGGTGCCGTATTCTTGTATGCCTCTCGACGTAGTATAAAAAAAATGTGAGGCCCCGATATTTTTATGACCAGCTGAACTAGCAGGATAAAGAGGTGCAGCCACCGGCCCTTCCTCGAATTCAAGGACTAGTGCCGTTTATAACTCCTGACTCCTCGTAACTCTTCGTCGATTAAATGACGAATGGAAAATGAGACGGAGCTCATAGAGTCCCCTTCGAAGTCTAGTAGACCATAGAGCCTCGTGGTGTGAGCATCTTGTTTAACCGATATAACACATGATCCTAACCAAAAGTGATTAAGTTTCATCACTATAATTTTCAAACGAAACAGATCGATACTGTAGTATGACAGTTACCGCGGTATCAAAGTCATACATTGACATAATTGACTCCCGAATTGACAAGGACTGTATTGTCTTGGAGTGTCAATATGACTTCTGACCTGGTCGCGGGATCATGAACCCCATTTCTGCCCTGTCTGGAGGAATACAGAATGCAGTATATGTCTGTGCATGTTCTGTTTTTAGACATGGATAAGGTAATCGATTGTAACCCTCGCGCGATGATCTGGTGGGTGCTCAAGCCCCGAAGCCCATATTGATATTTGTTAAGACATATATGTCGATTCCCATTCCATAGTCAGCGGTAGGCGATTCACATTCCTTCCCGATCACCATTGGGGTCCACCCAGGGATCCGTCTTTATTCCATTTCTGTTCAGCGAAATATTAGACGAAGTGTCACATAGTATCAGGGATGCACATCAGGAGATTCCGTGGTTGCTCCAGGCATGGAAATGATAGCCCAGGTGATGATATTTTTATTTAAATATTTTTAAAACATTAAAAATATATTATGTTCATATCACCTTGGTTGTAATATTTTTTCTACTATCCCCGATTGAAATTTAGAAAATAAAAACTGATAGTAAATAAAAAGAGTTCTACTAAAATTAAAATAATATTAAACATAGAATAGAAAAAGCAAGTGATTGGCCTAACAATTCACTGCAAGTGAGCAAGTTTATCGGTAAGCTCTTAAGGAGTTGCTGTGTTAGCAGTATGGGAAGCAGTGCGCGAGTGATACTTTCTCTATTGAAAGCATTTATTGGCTACGGTAACCACTTTACATCACATGGACTGTATATACCGATGTATGTCTCCCAGTGTTGTATAAAATAACATGCAATTTGATTTATATACAACGTCGGAAGGCATAGAAGCATACGGCCCACCTGATGTAAAGTAGGTAGCGTAGACTATTTACATTTGCAATATATTAAGTATTACACGCGTGTTGCCATCTCCTGATAACACAAAGCCTCCTTGAGAGCGTACTGGTGATTTTACTCACATGCGGAAACACAACAACCCTCCAAGAAGTTTTGATTTGACTGCGGTTTTCTGTGATCTGTAGGTACTTGCCTAGACAGACTAGTTCGATGTGCCCTAACTCCTCTTAAAAAATATCAGACCAATACAAACAGACATGTTCACGCACATACACTTTTGACCTGGAAGCGAGGGAAACTAACCCACCCAACTAAAACGCTTCGTGTTAAAGTTGCGCTACTACAGAGTGGTAGGGCGCATCAAAACGTCTGGGGAAGTACCCCCATCTCCCAGAAAACCGCAGCCAAATAACTCCCTAGAGGGTTGATGTGTTTCTGCGTATGAGTGAGGTCACCAGTAAGTTGACGAGCTCGGTGGCGCAGTGGTGAAACGCGCAGTTACGCAACTTTGGCACCAACGCTCGTGGGTTCGATTCCCACACAATACAAATATTTGTGTGCATGAACATGTCTGTTTGTCTTGGTCTGGGTATTTTCTATGTATAATAAGTATGTATTTACAAAAGAAAATGTATTTACGTATGTGTATCAGTTGTCTAGTACCCATAACACAAGCTTCGCTTACTTTGGGGCTAGATGGCGCTGTGTAATTTGTCAGACAATATTTATTTATTTACTATTTATTTATTCCCAAGAAATTGCTGTGTTAGCAGGAGAGGTGGCATCGCGTGAGTGATACTCAGCGTTCATAGTCAAAGTCAAAGTCAAAATCTTTTTATTCCGTAAAAATGGCTACATTTGTTTGGAATCGTCACAATTTTTTTCCCTACCGTGCAGTTTATGACTAGGTGAGCACTGATAAAAATACTGCCAAAAAACTCAGGCATCCCTCTTTTGGTATCCAAACAAATTTACATAATTTATTAATTACATTATAATTGGATCGACTCAATCCCAGGCATTTTTATCATTAATATAGCCAGATACTTTATAATATGCCCTGCTACACAATTTGGCTTTAATAGTAGTTTTAAATTTGTTTATTGACAATTCTCTTATATTGCTGGGAAGTTTGTTATAGAACCGTATACATTGCCCCATAAAATAATTACTTATTTTGTGGAGACGGCTTGCATGTAACACAAGATTATGCTTATATCTAGTATTTATGTTATGAGTATCACTCTTTTTACAAAATGAGTCTACATAGCTTACGGTATCCACTTTAAATCAGGTGGGCCGTATTCTTGTATGCCTCACGACGTTGTATAAAAAAATATATACTAATCACTGGGCTCGTGAAATGCAATGTGAAATTCCCAAGTCGGCTCATCGATAAAATTGAGCGATATTTTTCTGTGATATTAAAACAAGCAAGTGAGATTTTATGCAATAAAAGTTTTTTAATATTTTGTGGCGTGCTCCGCGATGGTAACGTATGACAGTTTCCGATATCACAAAAGAGACATGCAGACTAACCGCATATACAGTTAGCCGCAAGTTATTTTGTTCCATAGTTACGTCGTATGCAGAAATAGCTTTTAAAAATCTACCGAGTATTTCATACCACTTTTATATGAAACTGTGATACAGCTGAAATTAAAGTGCATACGGTATGATATTAGATATAAGTAATTCCACTAGTAATTTACCATTTCCGCTGCTAACAAATCACTTTCATATATGGTGACAAAGTGTAAGATGTTTGTTTGTTCTAGACGTGACTAATAAAGACGTGCTAGATGGCGGGGTGGTTAGTAAAGCTACTTGACACCGACGCTCGTAGGTTCGTTTCGCACACAGGACAAACATTTGCGTGTATGAACATGTTTGTCTGTCTTGGTCTGTGTTGGGGAGAGAGTTGGGGTGCATTAAAGTAGCCTGTCTGTTGAAGTACCTTCGCTTCACAGAAAACCGCGGCCAAATAACAACCCCTTGGAAGGTTGTTGTGTTCCTGCGAGTGAGTGAGGTCGCTAGTAAGCTTCTAAGAAGTTGGTGTGTTAGCAACAGAGGTGACATCGCGCGAATGATGCTCAATGTCTTACAAGCATTCATAGGCTATGGTAATCGATTTCATGTAGGCCGAATGCTTGTAAAAATAAAATATATGAATTACTGTAGATGTTGGTAACTGCAATAAAAAAAATCTTATCTACCCTAATCCTAATAGAAATTGTATTAAAATCACATTTTCTCTGGGAAAATTGATGTATTTAAAACGCAGAAGCTTATGTAAATAATATAGATACAAAATTTGATCCAAATCTATAAAATTTGATACTCGAAATATTTTTTTATACAACGTCGGGAATAGTAGAAGAATACGTTCTACCTGCTGTAAAGCAGTTACTAAAGCATATGCACGCTTGCAATAATCAAGTACCACTGCCACTGTTCAACCCCCGTCGATAACACCCCTTAATTTGACATATAAATTAATATGACTATTAATATTGTACACCTTCTAAAGGTAGATTGTGAAATTGATCAATTGAAATGTATAATTTAACATCTGTAATGTACTCGCAATCAACAATAAACAAATAAATAAAATAAATAATTACTCAGCCATCAAACTCATAAGACGAGTAATTCTTGTATGTTTAAAAAGTTTCGTAAGTAAAAACTTGCAGAAAAATCTCTTTGGTTCTTTTGTCTGTTGGAGTGGTTCATTTGGACACTATTAAATAGATGACATTATAAAAACAGAACAATAGAAAGTAAAACCGGTTTTCCGCTATTTTAGATTCCCGCCAGATCATTTACATATGTATTCTTTATTGCACACAAATAAAACAAAATAATGAGTGTCAAATACACTGTACAAAGGTGAGCTAATCTTTTCAACAGATTTTTTCCAGCCCAACCCTAACCAATGTGGAAACAAATTGTACAAGGGTTATAACAAATATATGTGCTAACGAGCAAAATATAAACAGATACTCACAGTGAAAAAAAAAACAAAAATACAGCAACTATAAGAAAAACACAAAAAAGGAAAACGTCACAGGTTTTAGGTAAAGTCACACATCTCTCGAGATATAATTTCTTGGACGTGCGGTCTTCCTCACAATGTTTTGCGTTCACCGCCGAGCAAGTGATAATTACAAATATGTAAATCCGGAGACACAAATATTTATTGATTATATAGTACTAATGACAACCAATGACATATATTGACATACTATCATATATTGTAGTTTATTATCAAATTTAAAAATCAGCCAAGTCTTGCACTCTATAATTTAGTGCCACCGTAACATACAACACACGTATTTTTTGAAATAGTTTAGTAAAACATGTACTATACTGTGACTCGGCGTTTTCAGTAATAGTTGTTTATGTAGAGTACGCAGAGCGTGGTGCATAGATATAGCAAATTATTAACAACTTTTCAGATTAACTCTGTAACAAATGGTGTCTTTAACAGCCCCGTATTTTCCTTTTCTAAGACAAATAAAAAGTTTTACTCTAATCTCTGAGATCTTAATAATCACATACATGGCAGAGTGTATATAATTAATGACATATAGTCGTTAAGAAGATTTTTTATTTATTTAGTGATACGCTTTCGGTCTATATTCTACATATTATATCCAAATATCGGCAGTATACAAATATATTCCAATCTATTTATAAATATGACAAATATTGACAGAAAGACGAACAGACAACAGAGTAATATAAAAAGTGTTCTGTTTAATACGAAACCCTAAAACCTGAGTGCGTCGAGGGAGTTGAGTGTACGAAATTCTAACTTCTCTTGAATAGGTACTAAAAACAAATGGATTAGACCTCTTGTTAATATCAGCCATTACGTAGGTAGCTTGATCTGTGTCCTTTGAATTAAAGGACTAATCCTTGTCTCTTCCAAACCCAGTCCAAAACTAGAGTGGTGCTAGTCCACACCGAACCTAAATTGATTAAATGTCACATTATCGACGACATAATATTTTGCTTTGAATAGTTTATATAGAAATACAATACAATTTATTCTTTCTTCAATATAGAGAGCTTAAAAACCTTTAATACCTGTTTCGACACAAATCAAAACATGTTTGCGATTTGATGTTAATTCTGAAATATATTTTTTCGAAAAACGATATCATGTTACTTGCTAATTTATTAACCAAGTCCTAATAAACATTCAAAATATGTTGATTTAGTATAATAATGGCAATTTTTTTTATTATCGCAATGAATAAGATTCAAAAATTTCAAGCGGTGATTTACTATCGCAAGTAATGTAGAATATCTTTGCGTAGAGTCCGTGTAGAGTCATTATGAGATTTCGTAATTGCAATAGGGTATAAATATTTTGTTCTTTGATTTTGCCTATCAATATTATATAAGTCTTGTCGTCTTCGACATTTTTGGTTATAACTATTCGAGGATTTTTAATTGCAAAAACAAATCAAGGCACTGTGATAACCACCCAAAGAAATAGATTAATGAAGGCTGAGCCTTTGCTTTAGCTGAAATCTTTAAAAACGGACAAATATCTTGATATATGTATATATGAACTCACAGATAACAAACATCTTTTTGACTGCTTTGAAACATCTGAACATGTTCGAACAAATCGCGAATTTCAAAAAGTCACCACCACCAGACCTTCATGAACTTACTTCATTCTATAATTTAAAAAAATGAAGTTTACGCCTTTATCTGACATCAACTACTCGCACCGTGTACAAGCACCTTAGTTACACACGGGATTAACACAACAATAATAAAATAACGGTTTTAAACAACTAAGTAGGCCGTATAAAACACGATGTCGCACTAAGCCATTTCTGTTTCTAGTTTGGGGACGGTCATTAAATGGCTGTTTGAAACTTTTCTAATTAGGCGGAGGGCATTAATCTTCTCGACATTCCGCGACTCGTTGTGACTGGCAGAAGTTGCCGAATTATAGATATAATTACCTACAAAATTGTATTGATTTCGACGGCTTTACGATGCGGGATTTTTTAAACGTTGGCATTTTTGCAATATGTTTTATCGGAGTTCAGTTTTGTTTCTTTTAGATTTTGTGTGTTATTTTGCGAAAATCTAATTTACAGGCAATCTCATGAATACTAGTGTCTTTGTCAAAATATTTTTTTTATATATGATAAAAGAATGACGAAACAGATATACAATGCGAAAGTGAAATGATGTAGGAGCCGAGGAAGACGAAAACTAAGAAGGTGGATGTCAAGAGTTCTAGAAACCGGCGAGCGCTCATGAAAAGAGTTATGAAAGTTAAAGAAGCGAGTGAAGTGTGTAAGGATCGCGTCTTATGGCGCTCGGTTCTCTCTGCCGTGCGATTTGGCGTGAAGTTATAGATAAATTATGTCATACGAATTAGTCCGAGAGACACACACACACAATGTCATTAGTAGCATGCATGCCCACGGGAACAGCTATGTAAGCAGCAATGTTGATATGCATCTATTAACAGCAATGAATAGGTGTCTGTCGCATTACATGATAGCTGGTGTTGAAAGCATACAATATAATATAGATTAAACTGCGTGTTTTATTAACCTCTAGCGAATTCTATCAACTTCAGTTCCATTGTTAGTTCGGCTTTACATATATCATTATCCTAACTTTCAATGTAATTTTGTGATGAGATGTAATTTCTGATCTGCCTCTATCATCTTCGAAAAGCTTTACTTCGCAACCCTTGTAAGATAGACAGAAAAATCTGAGTAGATCATAACTGTGCTCGAATGGGATCATACCTGTTTTCATACATGCTGACCGGTATTTTAGGCTTTCTTACTTATTTATTTAGATATAAACAAGACCAACGATTCATATTAATATTACATACACATATATGATTTTTATAATATTAATGATCATCTAAGTGACAAAGATTTGTCTGTTAAATACTCGTTGTATTCAACTCAACATTAAGCCAATTTCACAAAGACTATTTTCGATGTGCCTCTTGTAGATTTTGTCGGAAAGGGCAGAACCATTTCAGACAATTTATTATAGAATTGAATACAATTTACAACAAAAGATCTACCAGTCTCAGCAAACTTTTTGACGAACTCGGTGGTGCAGTGCCCAGTAACGCTGCTTTGATACCAACATTCGTGAATTTGATACTCATACACGGCAAACATTAGGGCGCATCAAAACTGCTCGTCTGGGATAGTACCTCTATGTCACAGAAAACCGTAGGCATATAACAACTCCCTGGATGGTTGTTGTGTGAATGAGATTATGTACGATTGTATTTGTTATCAAATTACAAGAAAAGACACTTCAAAAGCTTGGTATGTTTATATATCGTATTATCGACATATGTATCAACACTTCCTCTGTTGAAGACCATAAAAGACCGGGGTGACTGCGTGCTGTTAGAACTACAAAGGCTGTAAATGCTGTCAAAACATTGGCTGAAGTCAAAGTGTATCAATGTGCTTAGGACTTTCCAGCAAGACTCTACACCTGGCCACGAGGTACGAACTACCCAAGCCTGGCTCGAAACCTACGTTCCGGACTTTATAACAGCTGAAGACTGGCCCTCGTCTAGCCCAGTTCTAAACCACTAGACTATATAATATGTATAAAAAAAATATTAAAATCTGGTCAGCTTTAGAGGACATGGCCTGCTCGAAACGACACGCCGACATTGTGTCTCTTATGTAATTTCTGGAGCAAGTAATGGTTTAAATTTCCCATGGAAATAGTACGTAAATCAATCTATGGATTTACGCACTATTTCCATGGGAAATTTACACAGATTAAAGATTAAATGCTTGTATTAAGGCTTGTATCAAAGCCGAAGGTGGCCATTTCGAATAGAATCATTTTTTATTTTTGCTGAGATTTCCATAAATATTTATTAAGATTACATTACTTTATAAAAAAATAAACGCTTATTCATTTCTAACAGAACTTATGGCCGAACCAAGCACATATATTATATTTAACTATTAATCAACTTATCTCTACCATTATAGGTCTATTCTAGGTCATCGTAATTTAAGTTCTGTAAAATTTTGACAACTGAATTAACACAAAGCAATAATGCAGTAATTAAAACTTTCAATATTTTTTGTTAATTTAACCTTCGTATATTATTATACTCTCTTTCACATATTATTATCAAATTCAAGATCTAAAATGTCATTTCGTTGTCAAGTGAAACATACTGTACAGAAAGAAGATGAAAGTAAAGATATGTTGTATAAAACCTTGGAAGGTAAAAAAGGTATTAAATTATTATGTTTAATAGAATACTCATTATCCCGTTGTTTATCGTTGCCTGTTTCCTTTTTAACAATATGGCATACAGCCTTTATTTTATTTGACGACTTCTTAATTTTGTTTTTTATATACATCGATTTTGTAACATTGCATACATTTTAGATATTTTGGAATATTTTTTAACATATTTAACAAAGTCTGGAACAAATATGTCTTTTCTCCATATAATTCAAACATTTTGTTTCTTCTTTTCAATATACTAATATTCGTGGTATTAATCTTTTTATTTTTGAATATTTTTTTTGTACTCACTGGAGAGATTTTTTTATAGAGCAAATCTGAATTGTCTACAGAGTAATCCAATAATGGCAACCTTTCCCCCGTACATTGTTATATTTAATAAGTTTATTAGTGTTCAGTGGCCTATAAAATTGATCACTTTTTAAGTCTATATTATTTGAACATTGGTATTGGCTTACTTACTAACAGTCGAAAAACAAATTAATGCTTTAGCAGCTTCTTTTTATATTTCATGGAATAGAGCCGTAATAATCAATATTTGACAGGATTATATATATTATACCCAACACACACACAAAATGTTTACTTTCTAATAGAGAATCTTTTTCTTTCTACTAGTAGTAAAACATAAAATATTTCTACATGCTTTTGCACATTTTCCTATGAAACTAAGAACAAACGACTAAATCATTTTTTTATTTTAATAACTAAATATGGGCAATATATACAGCTTAAATGGTGACCAGCTCATTTACTTTGGACTTTTTATTTCGCTACGAATACTTCACTTTAATAAGTTGAGAAAGTATTACGTGAAAAAATTCAATCAAGATTTCATGTTATTTTTAGCTTCCGCAAGTAACGATCTAGTCAGCAAGAAAATTATATTAAGTTACATAAGACAGTTGACATTTGTAAATTCATCGCAACTTAATTATGCAAGGTACTCACAACAAAACTTACAAAGATATTACATTCTTCATTCGATGTAAAGGCCGTCTTAAAAAGAGTTTATGTTTGATCTATAATGGTTTAACAGCAACTAAATTAAAATACAGATTGTGATGATACAAATATAGAAGACGAAATTGAAATTTTTATTATTAGATATTGAGTTACCTAATTTTCATTTCTCTCTCTCTGAATATTCGCACTATATAGACGCGTGTTTTGTTAAATACTTTTTCATTTAATCGATACCGTAATTCATAAATTAATATTTCAAAATACGAATATAAATCAACCAAAATTACCAAGAGTATTCGCGTAACAGGGACAAAGTACATTCCTTTGAGCAGGCAAACATTCAAACTTCACAACTGATTTTGATTTAAGCTACAAGCTATAGCAGATAAATACGTAATGATTAGCCGCACTCCAAATGGCACTCATGGATCCAATCCGAATGTGTATGCTGACAAAAATGACAAAGAATCTTCCAAAAATATCATACAGCGTGTGAAGAGGCATCGGTTGACAGCAATTGTGATGTCCTGAAAGACCTAAAGAGAAGGTTAGAAATTTGTTTTTAGAATACAAGGAATACCAAGAGAATTTTTTTTCTTAATTGCAAATGAATATCTTAGAAGTAAAGCATTATTGAAGTTCAGAAATCGAACGCAGAAATAGAAGAATCTATTGATTTCCTGGCCACACAGTATGATTATATGAATAAAAAAAATGTAATCTTGGAAGCGAACTCTGTCTCCCAACAACATAAGATCCAAACATTGGAAGGTAGGATTGAAGAACTGTAACGCCAAGCCAGTGCCAAAATTATTGAAATCCGCAACGCACCTGTGACTGAAAACGGAAACCATACGCTGCTTACCAAAATTGTCATCAACACTACTAAAGCCATTGACATAGTTATCCCACTATCGGACATACGAGATATACATAGATTGCCGGGAGAAGCTGAGACCAAGAAACCCGTCATAGTGAAACTGTCTACTCCAATACAAAAAATGATGGTATTAAAGACAGCAAAGATCTTTAACAGTCAAAAAAGGACTAATAAGCTACACTTTACATCTAGAACAAAGCTTTCCTGGACCCCCGTGCCCCATATACGTCTCCGTGCATTTAACGTCAACTGTCAGGCACCTATTCTTCCTAACCAGAGAAAGTTTTTAAACATAAAAAAAATTAAGTATTGTTGGATGACAAACGCCAAGATTATTGTTCGAGAAGAAGACTGCTCATCCCCACTGCACATCATCAAGGAAAAACAAGTGGCGATCAACATACGTACTAACAAGTGATTATTAATGATCTATGTTCTGTTCTGTTTGCACACGACTTTTTTACATTTATTTTAGTGTTACTTATTATATTATATATCATATTAACTAAATATATATATTATATTAACCGCAACCAAATAACAACTTCATGGAAAGTTGTTGTGTTCCTGCGTGTGAGTGAGGTCACCAGTAAGCTCCTGAGTTGCTGTGCTAGCAATAGAGGTGGCATCGCGCGAGTAAAACTAAATGTATTGCGAGCGCTCATAGGCTATGGTAACTGTCGGGGGGATCGTATGATAAAGAATCGCTGAACAAAACCTAATTCAATCTGATACGGAAGTTGCCTGATACTTTGAGAAGAACATAAGGTACTTATCACCCCGCCGCCACGAGAATTCCAAGCAAGCAAAACCGCAGGCAGTACTAGTTATCGTGTAAAATTCTAGTTATTATATAAAATTAGCTGTCTTCATTGGCCTAAATTTTCAAGCACGATTTGATATTCAGCATAATGTTCTTGTATTTAGAATTCCATCATAGTGTACGTATCTAATTAATATGTTAACAAGAGTTTCTCATCATTTATAGACTAGTTACATCACGTTTCATTATTAGTACCCTAAGGTAATATATGTATTACTTCGCGTAATGTGCCTGATGCTTCTCATAACTAACGTAGTATGAAATATAAGCTATGCATATATTATCCTAGAATCCACCATGTTTCACGATGAAAAACAAGCCGCTATGTTCTCACGGACTGATACAAATAACACCATTCAGTTATGTTAAACCTTGCATATTTTTATACCACTGAGGTAGCGAATAGGCGGTATGGTATGCCTGATGATAAGCTAAGATACAACCGTAGCTTTATTATACTTTCAACACCAGGATAATCTTTTGTGTGTTGTCTCTGACATTTATATATTAACATACCTGTATAAGAAAAGGCATGCTCTGTTGGTTGGGACATGTAGAAAGAAAGCAAGATGAAAGAACGACGAAACAGATATACAATGTGAAAGTGGAAGGATGTAGGAGCCGAGGAAGACCAAGACTAACCTACCATGACCAAATTGGTCGTGTTTTATCAGAATGTGACATCAGGAGCCTTAGAAAACGGCAAGCGTGCATGAAAAGAGTTATGAATGTTAAAGAAGTGTGTAAGGACCGCGTCTTATGGCGCTCGGTTCTCTCTGCCTACGCCGCAAGGGACCTGGCCTGAAGATATACATACATACTTGTATTAAATTGATAGGAGAGACAAGTTTGTATAGCTATGGGCAGATCATGCTTAACACTCAAAGTTTGATTCTTATTGTTAACTTCATAAGTACTGAACAAAGGGCAAAACGTAAATTTGACGTGCACTTGACACAACGACAGCTACCATCGATAGAGAACACTAATGCAGTATATTTATTTATTTCTATTTATCTGTCTGTCGATCATGCATATATAATTAAAAGCAATCATATACTGATTATGGTGAGATATTTTGCGTTTGTGGGGTTCGGTCAATATTTATGCTACTTTTAATTCTTAACTAATGACAACCGCTTCATACTAATGAAAACTATGTAAAAAGAATGAAGTTTTATGTAGTATAAGGTAAACTTTTATGCCCCTATTATATGTAGGTATGTATATATGTCTTCTTACCAGATGTCTTGTGGGGTGGGCAGAAAAAACCGAGCGCCACAAGACGCACTCTTTACATACTTCACTTCACACATTAACATTCATAGCTCTTTTCATGAATGCTCGCCGGTTCCTAGGGCACCTGACATTATCTTCAGATTAAACACGATCCTATTAGATATTATTTCTAATATATGTATAACATAAAATACAAAACTCTACAGGGAGTTTTTATTTGGCCGCAGTTTTATGTGAGGTATTTCTTAAGGCGGGCTGTTTTGATGCGCACTACCTCTCTCAAAAACCCCTAGTTGGGCTGGGTGACATGTCAATGCACACAAATATTAATCCTATGTTATAATCGAACCCACGAGTATAGGTGTCATAGTAGCGATACTAACCAAGCTTGTCAACTCCTTTTTTATTGTTATTTTGGGTATAGCCCATTGAAAAGTTACATTTAGGGTTGCAAAAGCCAGAGCACGCAATTTTAGATGTCAAGAGGGGGTTAGTGTAAAGTTAAATCCATGTTTGTGCGGTCGCAACCCTTGTCCCGCGGCCGCCATCTTGAAAAAAGGGCTGCGAATGGTTTTTACACTATATTGGGCAAACTATTAAATAAATAAATAAAATAAATAACCATTTATTTCGGACGCAAAACATCCATTGCACAGAAAATTTTAAAAACATTATTTGTTGCAAATTACATTGTTAATTTTCGTCGTAGAACTTACTTAACTTTAAGTCGTAGAACCAAAAATAACTCTCTCTCTGCACGCGGTCAGAAGGCACGAGTTTCCCGAGCTTGCTTCGAAGCCAACGTTCCTGACTTCATAACAGCTGAAGACTGGTTTCTTAGACTACAAATTATGGTCAGCTTTAGAGGACATGGCCTGCTGGAAACGACACGCCGACATTATGTCTCTTAAGAAATTTCTGGAGCAAGTAATGGTTTAAATTTTCCATGGAAAGAGTGCGTAAATCCATAGATTCGTGGCCAGACAGATTAAAGGCCTGTACAAAAGCCAAAGGTGGCCATTTCGAATAAAATCATTTTTTTTTTGGTGAGATTTCGCAAAATTGTACATTTAAGTTTTAGTAAGATTGCATTACTTTATAAAAAAAAAAATACATATCATTTGTAACAGAACTTTTGAGCGGACTAGGTATACTGCTTTAAGTGCATCCGCCACCAGCATCACAAGTAGAAGCACAAAAAGTAGTATAAGATTAGATTACCAGGATTTTTTTTACTCAACTTCAACACAACAAGTACAAGAGCATAAAACAACAACAACAATAAGTATATGACGTACAATAATTAATAATAATGTGTGATGATGATATTTGATGAATGAAATATAACGATCTAGTCATGATCTCACTTATATGGTGGCATTTAGTGGGTACCGTGCTATGAGATAATTTGAATATTTCCCACGATAAATAAAACATAATTTAAAGTGTCATCACGTGGCCCACTGTGATAACTACCTCACGGCAGTTATTTGTTATTATAAGTACAAATCAGGTTTATTCGCAATATACTCTTTTTGACGAGCTCGGTGGCTCAGTCGTGAATGACGCGACTTCGACACCGATGCTCGTAGGTTCGATTCCCACACAAGACAAACATTTGTATGCATTAATATGTCTGTTGTCTTGGTATGGATGTTTTAAGAGAAGTAGGGCGCATCAGAGCAGCCCGTCTGAGTAAGTACCTCCACCTCACAAAAAACCGCAGCCATATAACAACTCCCTAGAGAGTTGTTGTGTTCCTGCGTGCGAGTGAGGTCACCAGTACGCTCCTAAGGAGTTGGTGTGTTAGCAGTAGAGAAGGCATCGCATGTATTACAAGCGTTGATAGGCAACGGTAACCGCTTTATATCAAGTGGGCCGTATGCTTGTATGCCTTCCGACGTTGTATAATAAAAAAATACTCACTATCACATGAGAGCTACATGTATTTTATAAATACACTCCATTTTCTAGCTTACGTGTCGAATTTTCATGCTCTTGTCGATCCTGAAAATTCGACCGGAAATGAAGTTGCAGTCGATGTATCCGGTTATTGGTAGTTATATAGGCTGATTTCACATACAGCATATATTTCAAATTTTGTTTTTTAAGCAGTTTTAGTTATGCGTTGATTCCTCTCTTTAGATAATTACGAGTAGCATATATTTCCCAAAATATAGATTTCACGTGTGTAGTCTGGCGTTATCGAAATAAAAACCTGCGGCAAGCAGGTCCTTTCTGTTGATAAATTCTAGATGTTTTTATCTATTTCTTGCTTAAGTCTCATCAGCAGTTGGTAGTATAGATGCGAATTAATAGCCTTGCCCGGCACTAACAGCTCGTAAATGAACGATGCCCTTCTAATCCCACTATACACAGCATCCCAGTATTGTGAGTTAATTCGGGTATCGCTATAGCTTGTGAACTTGCCCTTTGACCATGATCTTCTTCATACCTTCTTGTCGTATGTATCAATTTTTCATCACCAGTCATCAATATTTTCAAAAACGGTTTAGTTTCATTATGTTTCAATAGAAAATAGCAAATTGAGAATCGAGCAGTGATAGCCTACTGGATAAAGAAGCGGCCTGTTGACCAACTAGTCCCTGGTTGGAACCCTGGCATGTAATGTACACCACTAAAGTCGCGTTTTTAGACTTATGTATTTGCGTCGCCCCATTTCCCTTGTGGCGATCGCTTTCGATGAAGCTTTTAAGGCATTCCCAGCTAGAGCCAGTCCGTAGGTGGTGTTTAGTCAGTATGAGAATGTCATAACACGTTCAGCCGGCTGATAGGGTGTCCATGAGGATTCAACACCTCCCTCCCTCGATTAGTCCCTCAGAAGAATGACTACCGCACGATTTTAGTGAGAGTGTAATTTATTTTTTGTTTTTATCACTTGCTTGGCGGTGAAGGAATACATCGTGAGGAAAACCACACGTCTAATAAATTACATTTCGAAACACGTGTGACCTAACCTAAGCAAGATCTGGTTTACCGTCATAAAAATCAGTATCTTTGCCAAATCCTTAAGATTATGTAGCGGATCCTGGCGGGCTAATAGATTAGGAACCGGAATAACGCGATCAAGATGAAGAAAATGGTCGCAAAAGAGAGCTTATGTGGCACTCAAATATCGAGCTTTTTTATACATCCAAACTTTAAATTGGGTCATAACTATTTTATGGTAAACTCTTCAGCTGTCGTAACTACTAATATGTCGATCTCGCTCCACTTTTTCGTGTACGGGAGGTACCACCAAATAATTTTTTTTCAACATTTTATTCTACCACTTTGTCGGCATAGTTAATATGTGGCAAATTACGTCTTTCTAGTATCAAGCGTCTCTGATCTAGGCCGCGGACAGACACACAGACGAACAAAGTGAACTTAAAAAGGCCGAAAACCGATTTTACTTTATATTTTTCTGTTTTTAAAATGTCATCTATTTGATGGTTTCAAAACCAGATACAAATAGTACAACCAAAGAGATTTTACTGCAACTTTTTACCTATAAAAATACGAAAAAAGTTTTCTCCGACCTATTATTTAATCCGAATTTGGGAGGCAAAGGAATATACGCGCATGATGTAAAGTGAGTACTGTAGGCTATGAATGCTTGCAATACAAGGAATATGTAGAGAAATATATAGGCGAGCGATCACTATAAGCTAGTGATATTGTATTTTACTTTACAAATTTCAATTTCCAAGTCGAACATTTACGAAAATTGCTTACACAAATGCTTACACCTAGCGTTATTTAATTTCATATATCAACACAGAGAAAATTAATAAAAGCGACCAAAAGAATAATTTATATACAAGGGTTCCGCGACAAAGCACCGGTTCTATAGAATTTTTAAAGCGGAGGGAATTAACATACTATGACATCTATATATTGTACATAAACAACAGAAAGTCATGGTTTATTAGGTGATGTCAGGAGATCTGGAAAAAGGCGAGTGTGTATGTTTTAGTTTTGTGTCTTAAAGAAGCGAGTGAGGCATGAAAGGACCTGGTGTGATTACATAGATTAGTACTTGCAGATTAATAAATCCGCCCTGAATTATGTAAGGGAGCTGAAATACAGAACAAAAGTTAATATGAAATTTAATCTTTAGTTTAGTTTTTTTTACCTATTATGTACATACTTCTACAAATTAACGCTTTAATTTGATTCATACAACGTCAGAAAGCAAACAAGCACAGTCGTACCTATTGTGGAATTGTAATCGCTGTGTATGACTGCCTGCAATACAACAATACAAAGAATATTGTTTGTGGATCGCCACAGGAACCTGAATCACAGGAATAGTGGGAAGTGGTGATACTTCCCCAGTCGAGTTGTTTCGATGCAATATATCTCTTATATATACACTAGCTTTTACCCGCGGCTTCGCTCGCATTGATATTTTTTTTTTTTATAAAAAGTATCCTATTTTTCTTCTGATACCTCTAAGTCTACTCAACCGACCTTCATGAAACTTTGTATACATATTGTATACAAAGTTTCATGAAGGTCGGTTGAGTAGTTTTCGCGTGAAAGCGTAACAAACAAACGGACATTCACATTTATAATATTAGTAGGATACATGTATATATACACATATATGTATACATACAATGGTGCTGGTACCGGTGTAAACCTTACATATGAAATTTGGTATGTATTACGTATGCAAAAATAGTGAATCTACATTAGCACCGCGGATAATGCTGTGAAATTCAGTAACAATCGGTTTACATACAGGGTGAATCGCCAGTTATGGATAAAAAAGACAATAATTAATTAATAGAATGTAGTTAACATATTTAATTAATAGGATATAGTGATTATTATTATTATTGATATGTAAGGATCGAGTCACGTGGCGCTCGGTACTCTCTGCCTACCCCGCAAGGGATTTGGCGTGAAGTTATAGATAGATATAGCCAGACTTCTGATCCATCCTTGCGGTGTTTCACCCGAGTATTGGATAACAGGGGATTAACTCCTTCAATTACATTTTACAATGTGAATTATTGACAATAAAATTGGAATACCAGGGCATCAAACATGCGTTTCTGATCCTGATGTCTGATATATTCTCAAAATAATCTCTTGAGTTTTCAGTCAGAATTCCAAGCAGATAGTCAAACTTTTCAGCATAAAATGAGCACGTATAAAGTGGACGCTTCATGCAATAATTATTATAATAATCCGTGCGCTGCAAACTTCGTGGTTGAGCGCATTATTCAAATATAAGCAGATTTGAGCACTTGGATTCAGGCAGCCATTCTCGGGTTCGCTGCTTATTAAAGGGCTCCGCTGTTACATTGTGCTGTGACTTGTGTGTTTTATCCATAGATTGGCTACCAAATCGTACAAGTTCGAATTATATGTCGGGATGATATTATTATATTTTATGTCGCCTTACTTGGCATTGTGTTGACTATTTAGGAGAAGCTTATTTCTACAAAATCTTTCATCGCTTAAAGTAGGCCACGAGGAATCACGATTTCACAAGTTTTTCACTTTTAAAAGATATATGATATAATGTATAGCCAAGTCTTCTACTCTCTACTTGGCCTAATTCTATAAGCACTAATTCTAGATATCTTACATTTTATTATATAGGTATATTTTAGATATATTTTATAATAAAAAATATGCGTAGCCGTTTTGCGCTCTTTGGACTACTTCCGAAAGCCGAGACAAGACTTTTAACTCTTTGTTGTTCGCTATGCAAGTAATATGAATCCGTTTTCAAGTATAATAATAATATTTTTAAATGTATTTTTTGCGATATTTCATATTTAAAAATATAAAGATTGTGATGAAATAATATATTTCTTTATTTTCTTCACACGAATTACAAATTATTTTACATGCATTTTCTATAACTATGTATTCTAAATGTGAAGACTGACGCTTGAAATAAGTTGTAACCTGTGCTACAAGATACCAGGTCTTCACCCCTGACTATGACATTAATAACTGTAATGCATACTATTTATCACGCAATATCTAGTGTGCGATGAATAAGTCATCAAATATATTTAAATATTCACAAATATATTATGAGTATGTATGAATGTGTGGAAGTAGTGTGAGGTTGGATATGTATGTGAATAAGTATGATGTGTGAGAGCGAAAGAGAGTGTGTATGGGTGTGTATGTTTGTATGCATGTGAAAGTTAGAGTCAATCCTGAAAAACTTGAATAGTTTGTGGAGGGGTAGGTAGGTAAATTAAAAGATATGCACGGCTCCTTGGTGTTTTAGCAGATGTCGCATATATCAGGGTTCGATTTCAGTGCTGACTACTAAAAACATTTTATTTTTATTTAGGACACAAACAGTCAACATTTCAAGAATATATTCTTAAGATATACTTAGTAAATGTAGACCAAAACAGTGTCAATAACATAAATAATGATAGTAGCGCATAACAATCACTTCAGAAGTTGGTAAACATATAACGACAGGGTGTTTTGACCCCTCGAGGGTATCGTGCCGTGCGGTCTAACTGAGAGAGGGGTTCGGCTTGTTCAGGCCAATGCAGTCGTCACCAACCCCCCCTTCTATGAGGGCGCCACAGGCTTTTATTTATATGCGTGCCCAAAAGTCTGAATTGGTATATCAGAGGAAAGAAGACAAACAAAAGAAAAAATGAAGTAAAATGCTATTTTAATATTTAAACTTTCTCCTGGAAGGTTCTCAAAGGAAGCAATTATTAAAAAAAAAAATTGCAGGCAAAAATGCGCTGAGCAAGGTTCACTGTTAGTACAAACGTTATAAAAGAAAAACTATAAGGAAACTGATTGTGTTGTCAATGAAACAGGTCAGGTTGTCAAGAGGGAATAGGCTACGCTATAAATTAAATTAGCAAACTAATGTTTGTTGCCTTGAGTGTGGGTGAGTTTATAGGGTTTGATACACCTCTTTGTGTCGTGTTGTAGCTAGAGATGTATGTTTGAAGCCTCTTAGTATTGGTGTATCGCAGTTAGTCAATACGAATTCTATGATCACGCCCAGGAACCGAACTAGTAATAACCAGTTAAGAATGCGCAAGCTTGCATTGCCAGAGGAACACCTGGCTCGTTAATTATATAACATTTTTTTTTTTTGTTGGCCATTTCGATCATGTTCCTTAAGAGATAGGAACGGTGTTCCTGAACATTCCTATTCTACCTTTTATGTTGAATCCGAATCTGAAGTCAAAATTCGAATATTCGAAAAAAACGCTATAGATTTCATATAGGAACACTGTTCCTGAAAAGGGGCTTCGTCAGATTCTAATAGCATCTAGAGCGAAACGCGGCATGTTGACCTGATATAACCTAACTAATTAATGACTGACGGTACTCATTCGGTAGAAATAAATAAGGAATTCGGTAGAATAAAATAGGGAAACAAATAATTTCAAATTCTTACACTATAAAAAACATATTAAAGATATATTACTCAGTAGGTAGTTAAATATAATAATGTAGTGGTGATGGATTCTAGCGTTTGATACCTTTCTTGTCGCTATTGAGAATCAACTGATAGCTCGAGCAATAATTACAAATTGCAAGTCCTCTTGCAGTTTATTATAGTCGTCGACATTTTTTATTGTTTTGTAAAGCTTTGTGTCACCAAAATAAAGTAAATGGACTATAGTGATGACTATGTTCAAGAGTGTTGCCTTATATCATTTTTATATAGGGAAAAAAGCAAGGAGTCGATATGTGAACCCTGTGGGACTCCCGATGGCTCGGCTGAAATCTCGAAGAGTACCCTTTTACACAGATAGCTTGACTACGATTGATGATGTAAGATTTCACCCATCTAAGAAGGCTGCCGTGTACGCCGGCTTACCTAAGTTTCTGAATGAGTATAATATCATGGTTCAGTTTATCGAAGGCTCTGGAAAAGTCAGCGTACGTAATATCCACCTGCGTGCCACCATCCATACTATTGACACCATATTAGTTTCTACACTACGATATTGAAAAAAAACATGTTGCCGCTCGGACAAATGATGATGGAGCAAACGTGAAAGACAATGGGCAAATTTGTATAGGGTCTGTCCCCCCAACAGACGTGACACTGGTTTCAATATTTTCATACTGACTCATAAAAAAACGTATTACAACTTTTATCTTACAAAACGATAGGTTTCTTTTCAAAGTCTGTTTATTAAACTTTTTTTTTTTCAATAAAACATACCAGTAACAGAAAAAAATATGTTTTTATCACAAAACATGACAGATTAAAGACACTACGTATCTGTAAGTGTAGATCAGTACCTTATGATAGTAATTATCATACAATCTTAGCAAAAAGAAAGTAAAACTACGCTTCCCACTACAATAATCAACCGTATAAACATACAGTACATTGTGATTGATCATGGGTTAATTATGTTATCTTACAACAACAACAACCGGATTAATGTCCCTTTCAAAGAATGGAGGATATCATCAATGCATCATTGTCTCTGTCGAGATTTTTCTGGCTATAGCATGCAGGTCTTTTAAAAGCTCATAGCTGAGGTGACTGATCAAGCGGGTCGCATGCTTGTTTGCACTTTCGTGGTATAAAAAAATACAAGCAAATCGACACACATTGAAAACTGAAGCATGCTAATCATAAAAGAATATTATTATAATATATAAGTATTATTTCGTTCGTAAAAAACAGTAATAATATTATTCGTCTATTATTATGCCATTCAACTATTCTGCTAGCAGATTAAAATGAATATGTCGTCCTTTATCCATACCATACCACATGTGCACAACTTTCAATAGTGCGATTGCCTGTTAAACATGTGCAATACCAGTGTCAAATGGCTTGTTTATTGGTAAAATCACGGTCTGCTATAACAATACTAAGTGCGTGCTCTTAAATGTCTAGATTGTATACCTCCATCATAATAGACCTCTGATCAGCCAAGCGTTATTTATAATTATATCGCATCTTGGCAAGTCATGCATTAATTAATTTTCTCTATATAAACTCTATATAATAAATGCCATTACGGAAATGTTCAGCGCAATACGATTTGGTAAGTTTTTCGTGTTAACTGCCTAAAGCAAATAATCATTCAATCAAGACATCATCGTCAGTCAAACGAGAAAACTTTTCAAAATGTGGCATATTAGCTTCCACAGCTACAAAGTTCGCTCTTAGCCTATTTAAGTTCTTCAATTCTACATAGTTGTGCAAGAGATTAGGTGTATGAATCTGGATCTGGATTATATTGATGATCTCTGGCGCAAATATGAAGTCAGTAGCAACACAATAAAAAGCATTTATGATTGCTTTTGCAATGGGAAAATCAACGAACATATTTGGTAATGCGCGATTGAAATAAGTTTGTTTCAACAGATTGAGTCTATTTTTGAATTTCCCGTTCACTGTCTCTACTACCCATCCATTCTATGTACATAATAATGTATTAACATATCTTCGTGAGTAGATAAGATTATTCCAAGTGTATTTCGAATTCGCAGTATTGTCTTGTATTCCCTATCAACTTTTTACATCACGCTAAGTTTAACAGGTAGAAAATTCTTATATAGTGTTAAGTTTTCCCTGTATACATTCCCGTACAATAGAGGAAATAGATACTTTTTTTGGATTTTGCAAATTTATACCTCTATAAGTTTAGTGGTAACCGTTATTAAAACTGCAGATATTTTTATTGCAGTTATTTTATTTTATTTGTTATGATTCTTAGTGCATTCACCTCCGTCCGTGATAGTGAATAAAAACCATTATACTCGTAATACTATGCTTTAAAAAGTTGGTAAGAAATTTGGATCATATATGTAAAGTAATTATTATTCTTACAGAACTAAATTGCACTAATTGGTATAAGAAATCCCCTCGTTCAGTATTCCTGGCAAGTAATACTCTCCGTTTATAACCCGCCGCCTTAGCTGGAACTTTTGCCCCATAATTATCATTCCATTTGCAACGAACCCCGACGAAAGGTGCAAACGAGCGTCTGCGAGCAACTGCCTGCATTTGAATAATACGCCAATTCGTTAATACAACACGCCGGGTAATTAAACTAGGAAGTTTTTGGGTTCCGTAGGCTTAATTGAAATATGCTAACCATGATTCATGTTTTTAGGTTGTGATATTAGAAATGCCAAAGATCTCTTAATACTTTGATGGTTCATTATCATGTAATGACCTTTTAATTATCTTTTCAAAATACTGACATACGTCATTTGAGAACCAATAATCTTATATTCAATGCATAATTTAAGACATGATTGTTGTTTTCTTCTCTCAGCCTTATATTGATGCCCTCAGGTTTCTATTTGAATTTGTCTGAGCAATTTTATGTATACTAATAATGTCAAATATAACAAAAATTTAGATATGGGAAATGGGATATTTTTAAGTAAAGATTTGCAATAATAACAGATATCTATCTATCTATAACTTCACGCCAAATCCCTTACGGGGTAGGCAGAGAGAACCGAGCGCCACGCGACTCGATCCTTACATACCTCACTCGCTTCTTTCACATTCATTGCTCTTTTCATGCACGCTCGCCGGTTTCTAGGGCTCCTGACATCACCTTCTGATAGAACACGACCAATCTGATCATGATAGGTAAGTCTTGGCCTTCCTCGGCTCCTACATCATTCCACTTTTGCATTGTATATCTGCTTCGTCATTCTTTCATCCTGCATTATTTCTATATGTCCGAACCAACGGAGCATGCCTCTTCTTATTTTAACACTGACGCTCTCTTTCAGACATAATAATAACAGATATGTCAACGTTAAATAGTTAATAGATTCAGGCGTTATTTTGCGAAAGTCAAATTTACATGCAATTAATAATTGGTGGAGGAAGCACACAAAGCAGGTTAGAACAAATTGCATATGTCAACGTGTTCAATCGGTGGAAGGTAATACGTAAAATATTAAAGAACCATATGCAAAAGGGTATTCAGTTTTCTCTGCTAACTCCGTAAGAGATTTGGTATGTCGATATATATATAAATAAACAGTAGTAGGTAGAGAACCTACTTATTGTTTGAGCACAAAACTTTAAATAAAGATGACTTTATCTTTAAAACAATCATAGTTATATGATTTTACATCCACCTATGTATCTATGTCCTCACACCTTATGGAGTAGACAGAGAGAATTTACTATAGAAAATTTAGCGCAATCGAATGTAAATTTACTATTACCGTATGAAACAGCTTTTAATGAAAGTGTACGTAGTTTGCGTGTTAATTGAAGTAATTAGTCGTCTTGACAAATTGCTTCAATCAGAGGTGCGCAGACTTCAAGTGACCTGTGATGACCTCACTTTGCTATCTTTACTTTTATTTGCATATTCTACAAGACATAAAAATAAATACAACGTTTAAAACAATTACTTTTTAAACTTTGAAGGGTTGTTATATTCCTGAGGTCTAAGTGAGTTTATCAGTAATCTTCTAAGAAGTTGCTGAATTAGCAGCTGAGGCAGCAACGCCCGACCGACAATTCCCACTTTTATCAGGCGGGCCGTATGCTGGTACTTTTCCGACTTTTCATACAAAAAAAAACATTGACTTACACGTGGGTGAACCTTTGTACTACAAAATACTTGAGCATTGCGTGTTTGGACCATTAAATAGTACAGAAAGCCCATTATTTTGTAGTACAAAGGATTTTTACATATGGTTAATACCAATCTTGCAATCTCAGTAAAACAACGGATAAATACGTCACGAAGGAATTTATGCAAAACATCATCGTTTTAGCCTCCAGGGAATGTGCGATAACAAGAAAATAGATGACACTGTGGCGCCATGTATTTTGTACATTAATAATGTACTCTGGTAAAATTCTTTTTACCAACGCTCAAAATGAGAAGATGGTTGATAGACATGTCAATGCTATATAATATCTGCCACAATAAATTTGACTGTAATCAATTAATGAACCAAATATATTTAAAAATTCCGAGCAGTTCGCAACGTATACGCGCTGCACATGCTCGCGGCCTTTTCGCACCCAGGCTGTGCAGAACGAATGCGGGCGAACGAGCGCCGCTGCACCGCATCATGAAGCTATATAATGACTATTTCACGCATATTGACTTATTTATGCTACCTTCTAGACGGTTCAGGTTATGCGTGGTTGAGAAGCTAATCGAAAATTTTGATGACGAAAATAATCAATGATTGTTTGGTGCTGACTTATTTGTTTGATTTCTCTTGTAATTAGGTACCTAATTCGATTTTTTTTTTCTCTATGTCTCTGACTATTGTTCTTATGTTTAATATTTAGCCTCAAATCTTCAATCATACTCGTAGAAGTTATAATACTGTAATACTTATATGTTATACTTTTTTGTGCATTTGTTAATATTATTTAGCGGACAACGGTGTTGGTTGTGCACTTATTTAATTTTCTTAGTAATATGTATGTATCTTAAGCTCTTTGTACAATTGTTTGTTGTACTAAATAAAAAAAATAAAAAAAAATGCAGCGAAACAAGCATAAAAAGTAGATCGCGCCTCTTTAGCTTTGTTCAGTAACAAGCGAGAGGTGTCGGGAGTCATACAAGCACACGGCCCAACTCATGTAAAGCATTTACCGTAGCCTATAAACGCTCGCAAATCATTAAGTATCACTCGCGCGATGCCACCTCTGCTGCTAACACAGCAACTTCATTAGGAGCTTACTGGTGACCGCACTCACACGCAGGAACACATTAACCTTCTAGGGAGTTGTTATTTGGCAGCGGTTTTGTGTGAAGTGAAGGTACTTCCAGATGGGTTACTTTATGCGCCCTACCTCTGTAAAAAATACCCAGTGCAAGATACACAGACATGTTCATGCATACAAATGTTTCTTCTGTGTGGGAATTGAGCCCACGAGCTTGGTGTCAATGTAACGTAACAGCGCGTTTCACCACAGTAGCGCCTCGTCAAGACTTCAGAATAAATCAGCTGTTTACATTATCACCGGTTTGTCATAAGAACTCGACATGTAAACCGCACTATAGGACTGTTCCCGCCACCCATGGCCGGTTAATACAGCCCAAAATATACTTGCTTTATATATGAGATGAGTATAGGTTCAAATTTCATGTGTTCTAGATGTTTTGACCTGATGTAAAGAGGTTACTATATGCTTATGAATACTTGCTATACAGAAAATATCGCTCGTGCTGATGTATGTATCTGATGGTGATGTAGCAACTCCTCAGGAGTTTATTAGTAGCCTCACTCCCACGCAAGAATGCAACCATCCAGAGTGTGAATATTTGATTGTGATTTGGTGGTGGTGAACGGATACTTTCCCAGTCGGACTGCTATTATCCGCCTTACCTCTCTTAAAGAGATGCACTAAAAGAAATAGCGTAGTGGACCAAGAACCAGCCTATTAATCTTCGGTCCCGGTTCAAAACCTGATGTGGTCATACCACTAAATTCGACTTTTCGTAATGTCGACAGGTAGAACACTTCCTGTTGAAGACCATAAAAGATCGGAGTGAGTGCGAGCTGTTAGAACTACAAAGGCTATTAATGCTATTAAAGCCAGAATTCGCCGAAACTCCATCAGGAAACAAAAAATCTTATCGCGATAAATGAAGATTCCCGCTAGGGCTCTGTCCGTAATCCTGCCATCCTGCATCTATAATAGTTTTGAAGGGGGTGTCTTATCATGGAGTAACAAGCTTCATTTTTGTGAAAATGGAGTGAAAATTTCGGCCAAAGCGTATCAAGAGACTGTATTGGATCGTGTTGTGAAACCTGTCAGCAATGCACTTTTTAAAAATGTACCGTAAACTTTCCAGCAGGACTCTGCACCTGGTCACAAGGCACGAACTACCCAAGCCTCGTTCGAAACCAACGTTCCGGACTTTACAAGAGCTGAAGACTGGCCCTCGTCTAGCCCAAATCTGAACCCCTTAGACTACAAATTATGATCAGTTTTAGAGGACATGGCCTGCTCGAAACGACAAGTCAACATTACGTCCCTTAAGAAATCTTTGGAGCAAGCAGTGGCTAAATAACAGTGCGTAAATCCATAGATTCGTGATCAGACCGATTATAGGTCTATATCAAAGCTAAAGGTGGCCATTTCGAATAGATTCATTTTTTGTTTTTTTGCTGAGTAGATATAAGTTCTATTAAGATTACTGGATAACTTTATAACAGAACTTATGGCTGGACTAGGTAAATCATGAAAAATGGGGACTAATTCATTTGCAAACATCTCGTAAAATGACACTTCATGGCAATTCTTTTTACACTTAATCTCTTACGAGGATGGGAGACACTTCTCCAATCTAAAGGTTAGTATTAATTACCGCTTATTATTGTAGTATTCCAACAGGTATAGGTTTTGATTTGTAGTTGGCAATTCGTACCACCTGCATACGGGATGATTATGATAATAATGACGATATTGAATCACTTAAAATATAACAAGTATTCGCAAATAAAATACAAAGCGTGATATTTAACGCCAACCGTGTAAAAACAACAAAATCACGAATTATAAATCATCAAAATAACCAAATATCAGAATATATTACTATGAACAAGGAATATTAGGAACTCTATTAAGCATCAAATCTCAAGTTTCAGCGCTGCTGGAGTTATGCCATTCAGAAATGCTGCATAAGTACTATCATATCTACTTCAACTATGTCCTATATGCATTTCGAGCAATATTGTATACTCGAATCTCTATGATTCTACACAGAATGGAAGCACATTTGATACAGAAACTGTTAGGATATGTGACACTAATTGGTTCCGGGAAAATCTAATTGATTACTTGTTTCCTTACTCGCCTAGATTTTGAATGTTGAGTAGATTATTTATCAAAATTATCTAGGACGATAAGGCCTTATACTTATACTATTCAACACATTATACATTATGTAATTTTAGTAAAAAAAAATGAGCCATTGACGATAAATTTTAAAACAATCAAAACCGTGTAGTATTATGAATAATTGTTCTGTCTATGATAAGAAAACTATTCTGTCTGTGATCATAATCTGTTCAAAAATTACGCAAGAAACAAATCTTTCTAAAAAGCCTTATTATAAATTTGATGAACATAACAGATACATAGATGAATAACCGACCAAAACTAATACCAATACCTATGTTTAACAACACTGGAGACCATAAATATATCAACAAATTCTTTTATTGGGCAATTACAATAAAATATCCTAGAGAATGGAGTTAAAAAATATCAAATAAGCGAAATCTTAAATAAAAATTGACTTATGAACATAGAAATATAGGTTTGTATAAAAAACGTTTTCTATTCTCTTGTGGCAAAATCACGAACAGATTTTTTTTCATAAAATGATTATACGTCATACCGCACATCCGCAGATAAAAAGTTTTTCTCTGATAACAAATGTTCGTGTTAATTATAGTTAGAGAAAATGTTTTTAATATTTTTTGGATTTCGCACATAATAGCGAAAGTGGAATTTTATAAGCACATTTTATTATGTTACACTGCTTGTCTCGAGCATATACGTCATGACGGTGAGAAGGTTAGTTGACTACTGATAGCAGATCGTGAAGCACGTGGTGTATGTGAATTGGTAATAAATAGTGCGAACATTACACGTGGCGATAAGATTAAAAGTAAATAGTGAAATATTATGCTTATAAAAAAACAACGTGATAATAGTGCGTGCCTACCCACTAAATTTCGTTTTATTTATATTATAAGGCTAAGTTATTAGCTAAAGACTCCACATTCCATACGGCAACATAAACAAATGATACGGATTAATAGTTACTGAAATATCAAATATGCAGCGGTATGTTAGGGTGTTTAAGATTTATTTGGTTTATTAACTTATAGTGGTAATTATATATTGTTTGTACGTAGGTATTGTGTTAAACATATATTATTTGGTATTTCATTAAAAAAACAATATATGTCCGCTTTCCGTTCCGTTTCGTTCCGTTCCGAGTTCCGTTTAGTTCCAACTCCTCCTACAATACATTCAAACTCTGGTCTATCTATATCTTCCACTTCGTCCACATTATTCACTGTCTATAATTCTGTTTTCTTTCGGTTATCATTTTCTGCGCTTTTCTTCTCTTGCCCAGGAGTCCATATTAAATAAGGATGGGAACCTGGCCCCATAGTGGCCCCGCCGCCAGAGGGGCCGTCCAAATTTGCCTGGAGAAGAAGTCCGGCCCCTTTTGAGGGGCTGGCCAGTCGCAGTGGTGCCCTGTTGCTGACAGATCCGGGGCAACACACCAACGCGGCCGATGGCAATTCGCGGGGTTGTTTGGTGGGTATACCGTCGGGCAGCCGACGGGGAGTCCCACACTACCACCGGAGGCCACCCAGGCACCGGTAGTGTGCGTAACGCATTTTCCCCCGCGTCACAAAAAAATCGGCCAAGTGCGAGTGGGACTCGCGCACGAAGGGTTCCGTACCATTATCTATAAAAAAATCACGTTTGTTATATGGGAGCCCCCTTAAGTATTTATCTTATTCTATTTTTTAGTATTTGTTGTTATAGCGGCAATAGAAATACATCACCTGTGAAAATTTCAACTGTCTAACTATCACGGTTCATGAGATATAGCCTGATGACAGACGGACGGACGGACGGACAGCGGAGCCTCAGTAATAGGGTTCCGTTTTACCCTTTGGGTACGGAACCCTAAAAAAAGGAGTCCATATTTAAAGCATTCTTTTTTCCTCACTTGGCAGATCAGGTCATTAAACATATGATTACGACTTCCACATCGTCCACAATCTACTTCTCTTTCCTTTCCCTCAAAAGAAAAAAAAACCATTTATTTTGTTTATGCTCTCATTTGTTTTAGATCCAAATTGTTCCAATTGTTTATTGACAACTTCTAATGTATTTGCTTCAGCACTTACCTTATCGTAATTAATATCATGTCCAATCTCAGAGTATCTCACATTAAAAGATAATTGAAATAAAATGAAAATTAATTTTTGGCACCATGATAAGTACATACCATACCATGCATGATAGGTATACACGATTGACATACTTATGTACTAGGTGTACTATGATATCAAAATAACATGATACTTATGTGACCGCCACTCTGCGGTTTTCAGTGGGAGTGACTTCGGCATCGGCTCGGACGCCGCAGCCGAAGGAAAAAAAAGGAAAAAAGAAAAAAAAGGAACTACTCTAATAAAATTTGACTTATGCTTAGAATATAATCGAGTATGTTAGGAAATACGTTACAAAATACTCGTAGCTCATCTCGACAGTTGTCAATAGATCTGTACAAAGAAATGATAACTAGCTAATTAAAATTAGGAAATTATAACTACGTAAGTACGCAGTCTACGTTTAGTACGTAGCACTCAGAGAAGGGAAATCAATATCTGGGTGCATACTTAAGCAAAATTCAACAAGATAAATAAGGATGATATGGATTTGATGGGCCCACTTCCTACTGGAGACTTCGTACTGGTTATTGTGGATTACTATAGCAGATGTAAGTAAATTAAGATATGCCACCAGATCACAATCTCACAGATCCTAGCCCTACTCAAGGAGACTAGGCAACCCTCTGAGAATAACAGCAGATAATGGTTAACAATTCGTTAGCGAGGAATTCAAAACGTTTTGTCAATCGAGAAATATAACTCTTCATAATTCGATTCCCTACTAGCCACAACATAACGGAGAAGTGGAGCATTATTAAAACGCCTAAAAATAAACCAAGCGGAAAATGAAATTGGTAAGAATGCTTGCAAGAATACCTTGTCAAGTACATTAAAAGGAAGTTTAGAGATATAATTCCCACGATATCAAATTCATGGAGCAATTTCATCTAATAAGTAAGTAAAAGGATCAAGAAATGAAAGAAAAGGGAAAAGTATATGCAGATAGAAAAAGAAAAGCCAATTACTGTGAACTGGAACCTGGTGATAAAGTTTACATTAAGAATATGTGCAAAGATAACAATTTAAGTCTAAATTATGATACTACATCGCACACAGTTAAAAAAACGACATGAGGAGTCTTTCAAGTACGCAACAACTCGACTGGACAGACATATCGACGAAACTTAGTATGTTTGAAGAATATTCAAGGAGATTGGAAAGTCGTAAGCAAGTATGAAGAAGAACCTACGACTGATACAAACATGGAAAAAATAAAACCAATAGTTGTTAATTGACACAGTGAAAATGATTCTTAATGATGTAGGGAGGGGAGTTGCCTACCGACAGCAGATCGTGAATCACGTGGTGTGTGTGTTGGCGAGCCACAGGAGCGGAATTCGTAATAAATAGTGTGAACATTACACAGCTAAATAATATATCATGGAGGGTCGTGGTATTTCTCATTTTTAAGTATTTTATAAGCTACTCGCTGAGAAATTACGGAATTTAGTATTACATACCCACAGTAGGATTCGAGACAGGAATAGTCAGTTGATAGGTTAGATTTTTATCCAGTAGGCTATTACTACTCTAGTCAAACTGTAATATGAAAAACATCGAGTTCGAGGTCGTGCGAATATCGGAATAATATTTATTTATGGTCTATAAACATGAACGGAATGAAAATGGAATATATATTATTAAATTTTCCACAATATCGGGTTATTAGTGTTTCAATTGAAAAGCAATGGTACTCGTAGTTCAATTGCGGTGTAAATGGCTGACCGTCATCTTTAGAGCCAAATAGATTTTTTTTCAATTGATATCAGTATTTTAATAATGCTAATATGAAAAATGTGCCAAATTTCAGCTAGATATCTTGCAAAAACAAACAAACTCACATTTGATTTGTAATCTAATAATATTAAGTTATTTACGGACCGGGGGGCAATAAGTTCTTGTTTCCGATGAAATGTTGCCAGAAAACTCGGGTTATGTGGTACAAGTGACAAGAGAGGTGATAAGTTTTCAAGATAATAATCTCACGTACTAGAATGTGTTATATTTTACTCTGAACTTATTATCTCAAACAACGCATGTATGGAAATGCAATGTTTGAATATTAATTGAGAAATGCAATTTTTTCTTTTACAGTGAAAGAAGAGATTGAGGATTTCACAAGCACATGTTTCTTGTTAATTTAGTTAATTTTTGGCGTTTACGCGTTTCGTTCAACGTAATTTATCAACATCGCTGTTTGATTTAAGCGGCGCAGGGCGCTTGCGCGAGTGTGAGTTTGAGTTTTAGAGATTGGTTATAATGATGCTGGTAATGATGATGGTGAGTCGCTGAAATTATGGATGAAAGTTGATTTTCTGAGAGATAAACTTTTTAATGTAATATAAATTGTCATGTTTGTGTACGATAGCGCAATAAATTATTATTATATTTTACCACATACATGATAGTACTTTTATACTGATAAATAAAGTAATTCGTGCGAAATTATTCGCTAACCATTCCAAAATATTCAAAAATGCACAACGTTAATGTTCAAGTTCTGCCGGCACTGCCGGAGTGCAAACTGTTTTTTTTTTAATTATCTTACTTTGCTCTCAAACAATTATCTTAATTATCACGTCAAATATTTTTTACGCAATGGTGATCTAACCCTGTAACGTGACACCCCTGATAGTCATGTAATTTAAATTTGATGACATAGAAAGTCGTGAATATGATCAATTTATGTGAAATTGTGCCTGCAAATAGTTATTTCTAATTTCATTGTGCCCAACCAGTGGGGAACATTGAAATTAGAAATAACTATTTATTTGCAGACTCATTTTTTTTTATCATAATCACGACTCTCTATATCATCAAATTCAAATCAGACGACTAACAGGGGTATCATAACATATTTTAAATTCCCAATAAAAAAGTGAAATCATATGTCTGAATTCTGTGCGTCTCTATGTGGCATCGTATCTAGGAGACAAAAATAGATCTATTTTTACACGATTTTGTTTACTTCAAAAGTTGTTTGATTGAAGAGAATCGTATCCGGTCGGTTATGACTAATACCGCCAGCTAAAAAAAACAGCTAGATAAACAACCACTCATTATGATAATGCCACAGGTTGACAATGGTTGAAATTGTGAGTGGGAACGAAACAAAGTCAGCCATATTTTCTGATATTACTAACATGAAAAAGAAATTCACGGGCTGCTTGATGGCATAGTTACACATTGCCGTAGTCCGGCGTAGTCTATACACCTATGAAAACTTTATCAAATATTTTTAAAGAACCTTATTAAGTTGATTCCTCGGAATACAATCTGTTGCACATCGGCAGTACACATAGAGAAGGTAAACCCTCTCTTTTAAATTTAATAACATGTAAATGCCATGTTAATATAATATAATCTTCAACATTTCTCACATCATACTACACTGTATTTCGTACAGTCTCACTACGACTGGTAAAACATATATCTTTGCCCCGAACTGGAGTGAAGTATTTTTTTGCTCTAATATGCACATCAAAGTTTTTAGAAGTTCTAGAGAAAATACTGGAATTAAAGAACTACAGCAAATGGGGTTCTACGTTCTGACTTGAGATGAGTATATTAGGCACAGTACCTTTAGTTTTAGATACAAGTTGATGGCGGTGTTCCTTCTCAAGTTAACAAGGGTAATCACCAAGGCTTGTATATAGTTACTCTGGTGCTATGATTCGCATTACAACAAATTACATCACATGATAACAGAAATGGCATCGGTGTAGCACAGAGCCTTGCAACAGCTACAATCAATAATCGGTTTTATGTATATGCTAGTAAATGTTTTCTACAAACTTTAACAATACATGTATTATTAGAAGGCACAGATGCCCGAACGGATCAAAATGGATCATCAGCCGGTCAGCCTTTGCTGACAGTCAATGCCTCGTCTTCTTTCATAATATGTCGATACACACAGAGAGAGAGAGCAACACCCACTGTATAGCTCGCTGGGTGATCGATATTATCGGCATTGATCAATCCTATAAAGGGATGGTACTCGTAGATAGGTCAATTCGTCATTCAAATTCAAGTTAGAGACAAAGAGATCATCTTCTAAATCCAGACTGCGATTTTACGTTCATGACTCCGAAAAAAGTTTCTCTTGGTAACTTTAACGAGTGACCATATACACAAGCATTAGTTCTCCCAATATTTGCACAAAGAATTCTCTGAGAGTTGATGATTTCACTCACGCACAGGAACAAAATTATTACGGACGATATTTGCTTGTTTTCCTTTCTTTGTAAGGTTTAGATCGGTAGCCGTATGGTTAAGTTTATATAAAGTAATCTCTATATTTTTTTTTTATATTTCGTATCTAATTTTAACCGATACACTAAGAATTGAAAATCCAACATTTCTACTATTTCTCGCTATCGCTTGTCACTTACAGGTCATCGTTGCACGGGGGAAATTTATTCATAGAATTCAATTTACTCCAGGTGTGCCTTGACCCTTAACGGGAAATAAACGGGCCTTATTATGGCGACTCTTGCTTTTGTTTTTTTTTTCTTTGGATAAACCCTAGGAATATGAAACCAATAATCTGTAAGCAATTGTAATAAGAATACCAACAACAACACTGTAACCAATTATGTTGTTGTGAATTCCGTTCGTGACAAAATTGTTGAATTTGTAAATTTAACTTTGTTGATGTAGTTATTAGACCAAACGACCAATGGCCCGATGATGTGAGGCAATTAATATAACCTTTTCATACTTGTAACGCTATAAGTAAAGTTCTTGCGTTGTCATTCCTATTACCTATCCAATCACTGAACTGACCATATGATTTAAATGCTGCTGACTTAGATTGGATAAAATTGATATATATTTTTTTAGTTACGGTACGAATTTCTATGTGTTATCTGTACTAGGGCTGTTATTAAAATCGTTTCATGTCAAAAGCGCGTTCTGCATAACCTTCAACAATATTTCAAATATATGTATTCGTTATAAGTCATACCAGTTATACCCCCTTATTTCCCCTTATTTGAATTTCTGCTTGCATCTGTCGTCCCGGCTAAAACATATTATTTGTTCGGTAGACCAACGTGTTTTCTGGTCCAGTAAGCGTTGGGTTTTCGTGGTATTCTTATAATATTATTAAATTCTACCTTTTCAATGGTCGATGCTAAATGTTTTTGATTTATAGAATTGTTCAGTAATGTGGTCTGGAAAGGTTTGATTTATTTGCATTCAATCTAAATAATTTTGTGGCCGATGAATTTGTTATACGGATACGTAGAGCGAAGGTTATGATGTAATGATAAAAGATTACTCACAAAGAGGTAGGTTATAGCGATGTTAAATTAGGAACTGTTTGACCTATTTGACTGTGTTAGGAATACCCGACAGTTGGAGTAGCTGCAGCAAAAAGAGCAGTGAAATATCAATACCATGGAAGATTGTTGCTGCGCTCCTGTAATCAATCGCAATACTAACGAGGAGTAATACACAGAATGCCACAGCAACATATCAACAACACGATAACCGCGTTAAGTAAAGTGGACATAATGTTTGTATACCTACTGATTATATAAAAAAATTGAACATAGTTGATTTTAATATCTTGACACTGGTTTTACACGCTTGAAATGAAAAATATCAACCATCGGACAGACAGTTAGTTATAGAATATACGTATAACGTTATCTACTAGTTTTTATACTTTTAGTTACTGTTACTGAAAATGCCTAAAAATTATGTAAAGTAGATTTGAATAAAATAAGGAATATTATTTCTCAGAAGCAATACTACATACCTAAACATACCATTCCAATGCAGGCTTTTATAGAATTTAATACATTTAACAAGATTTTGTAATATAATTTGATACAGATTCTGCACAAGATTTTTTTAATAATAATTTTTCTACTCCTACATCTATGCTAGGACTTATGGATTTAAACATAAGTACAAATGGAGTTCAGCTCTGAATAAAATGTTGCTGAATTTGGAAAATTGCGTATATTTTGAAAGTTTTTCCGAAAATTATATCACTGTTCAAAATCATTTCAATATTAAATGGATTTTATTATAACTTTCAATGCTCGCCACTGAATATCGCTACACTCGAATGATACTCTGCGTGTTAAAAGCCCCTATTCTTCTTCAATAGAGTTGTTAACTTCTACATTAAGGCTTTTCACTTCTTTCGATCTATGATCTTTCTATCCTGTCTGGACAAAATCCATTTCAGCTCTCTCTGTCTTAATAATTGTAACGTTTTAACCAACTGCCTACTTTGCACTTTGACATGATATTAAATGTCTCATGGTATTATGGCCAAATCAAAATATTTGTATTTGACATCTCTCACGACGTCTATAATATTTGTACTTGACATTTGTCTTGTATGTAATTTCATTTCATTAAATACCATTGAAACCTATTAAGTGAACGACAATTTTAATTTCACTCCAACAAAGATTCTCGATCCCTCCGAGCAATACATCCATCGCTCATTTGATCATTCGAACCGGATTTATGAAGAATCTGCTGGTGGAAGATTGCAACTACTATTTGTGAGATTGCGCCGTACCATGTCGTGTCGACCTGCGTGGTTGAATATTTAGTAATAGTTGCCTAGTTGGACTTTCTTCGTTGTTAGTTTTATTTTATTTTATATTATTTGGGAGACTCTACCTATACAAATTTTCTTCGTTTATTTGCATTGCCGGAGAATGGTAGAAGTGAAATAAAGCCTGTTAGCGATCTTTTGTTCAATATGTGCATCGTGATGACAGTGGCCGATATCGTGTTGACCTACCTGCCATTGAATATTTGTTAAAAAAGTTGGCTGTATCAACAAATAAAGGGTCTCGATGTGTGATTGGTTCAGTGAGTATGGAACTTCACGGCTTTATAGACAGCTTCCCACGAAGGCTTATGGCTGCGTTGTGTATACTCGCTGCTGTGAAAATAATAATTATACAGTCCTCTTCATTTATTGAAAACAAATGTACAGTATTGGCGAGACGTATAAACTCTTATTACGAGTATGTGTCACTCGTGCGTAGTGTCAGTGAGTTACTAAAAAGATTAGTGCATCTATGCAAACTTTATTTATTTTGTAATCTCACATTACTGCGAAATATTTCAAGTATATGAAATTGACCCCGTCTGAGCGGCTAGGTTTTGCACAACAAACAGTTGTGTAGACTGTGTTTGTCAGCTAATCATGACTAGCCCAATTGTTCAAGGACAAGTGAATATGGCTGCAAAAAAGTCAGCAAAATCATCACACTTTATTATATATTGATAATAAATTGCCTGTAATGTTCAAAAAGATGATTCAATTACATTGTGTTAGGTCATATTTTACCCACTTTCACATTAGTTAGTTATTAGTATATGCTAGTTGCGATTAGCTGAAAGGGTTAAGTTATGCCTGCAGTCGTATATTATAATGATGATTTCGAATGCACTGAGACGGAGGTAGCTGGTGCTCAAATTCACATTAGTAAAGTAACCAAAAGGGTTAAATTATGCCTGCAACCTCGTTGTTCAGACTTCAAAGCTTAAGCTGACTTTGGAGTGTAGGATGTTTTCAGTTATTCATTTCCACACGCTACAATTCCTAAAAGGGATTTACGTTGGCCATCCTTCGTTACGCTTACTGACCCGGACTTGAACCACTCGAAGAAAGTTGATGTCATTTTTGGCGCTTAGTTTATGTATCTGACGAGCTCGGTGGCGCAGTGGTGAAACGCGTGTTGTTGCGCTACTTTGACACCAACGCTCGTGGGTTCGATTCCCACACAGTACAAACATTTGTGTGCATGAACATGTCTGTTTGTCTTGGTCTGGGTATTTTCTATGTATAATAAGTATGTATTTACAAAAAAAAATATTTACGTATGTTTGTCAGTTGTCTAGTACCCATAACACAAGCTTCGCTTACTTTGGGGCTAGATGGTGCTGTGTAATTTGTCCGCCAATATTTTTTATTATTATTTATTATCCGTAATGGTAAATTAAATTTAGGCTAAGGTCTCATCTGCTAAATACGGCATTTGGTTGGGATTTTCTTATGTCGTGATCTATCTGTCACAAAGACAGACGTTCTATGATTAAATAAAGAGAATTGCTTTCATTTGCCAAAATTTATAATGAATAATATAATTGACAGAATAATTGAATATGATAATGTATTTCAATAGGTCTTGCAGTAGATCTTATTAGGTTGCGTAAATTTTCTTAAATGCAATTCATGTACATCTCCTAATATTGTGTTAATTCCAAGTTTTTTTATACCACTAAGGTGGCAAACAAGCATACGGCCTGCCTGATGTGTAAACAGTCACCGTAGCCTACCGACATTTGCAACTTCAGGGGTGTCACTCATGCGTTGCCGACCCTCTAAAAACCTCTTCGCGATTTCTTGAAGAATTCCATGTATAAATATGTTAATAATTCCATGTACATGCGATTTGCTCTAACCTGCTGTAAATCGCACGTACAGCAGGTTAGAGCAAATTAGAGCAAATTTCACTTTCGCAAAATAAAATTGCGTCATATATTAATTTTACATTGTACTTTCTGTATGTATAACGCTTATAGTCACATGTATACTACTCTGTGTAAAAAGTATCGGGAATATGTCAATAAAAAGACCCGCGTAAAAGAGGTCGTTCTAATTTTTTTACTGCATGTTGGTAGCACTGTACTGATTTAGCGCGCAAAATTTGAGCGGGATCTGTCATTTAATTTGTTTTAAACTACACTTTTTGTTGGTCATAGTTTTGAGTCCTCGGCGATTTTTACAATGGAAAATATTGTTGAACAAAGAGTGTGCCTTAAATTTTGTGTTTCAAATGATATTTCATGTGGTGAATCACTAAAAATGTTGCGACATACCTACGGCGAATCGTGTATATCGAAAACAAGGGCTTATGAATGGTATAAGGCTTTTAAAGAAGGCCGAGAAGTAGTAGTAGACTTGCCTCGTTCTGGTAGACCTTCAACCGCTACGACCAGAGAAAACATCGACAGAATCAAGAAGCTAGTGCTCGAAAATCGACGTATGAGTCTGAGAGAGTTGGCTAGTGAGGTGAACATATCTTTTAAGTCCGTCCACAACATTCTCATTGACATTTTAGGCATGAAACGCGTCGCCGCTCGACTAGTTCCAAAAGAGCTCAATTTTGTTCAAAAAGCGCAGCGAAAGCATGTCGCTGAAGACATGGTTTCCCGAGCTTCTACGGATCCGACCTTTATGAAACGTATAATAACTGGCGACGAGACATGGGTTTATGAGTACGACATGCAAACAAGCCAACAGTCTTCAGAATGGCGTCTCGAAAACGAGCCGAAACCCAAAAAACCGCGGCAAAGTCGCTCCAAAATCAAGGTGATGCTGACAGTTTTTTTTGACTACCGTGGTGTGGTTCACTCCGAATTCCTTCCAGAGGGAGAAACAGTGAATAAAGAATATTATTTAGGCGTCATGAAGCGTTTGCGTGAGAGTATCCGCCGAAAACGTCCAGATTTGTGGCAACACAACTCATGGATGCTGCACCATGATAATGCACCATCACACACAGCCATTATATTGAAAGAGTTTTTAGCGAAAAATTCAACAAAAGTTCTCGACCAAGCACCGTATTCACCTGATATGGCTCCGTCTGACTTTTTTTTATTTCCCAAGTTAAAATTACCACTTCGAGGAAAACGTTTTGAGTCGATAGAAGCCATAAAAGAAAATTCGCTGAATGAGCTAAAGGCCATACCGCAAATAGCCTATGAAAAATGTATGGAAGACTGGGTGAAGCGGTGGAGATGTTGTATTGCAAGCGATGGGGCCTACTTTGAAGGCGATAAAATAAATTTAGATGAATAATTTGTATTTTTTGTTTTATTGACAAATTCCCGATACTTAGTACACAGAATGTAAGTACATAATACTTGCTTGTTGAACTTTGTGAATCAACTCCCAAGTAGATAATTAATAAAATTTCAATATTTCTTACATAATGTATTAAGTACCTACACGGTAAGTTCTTACTCATTTCATGTTTTTTTTTGTTTGTATGAACTCATTTTGATATGTCTTGATATATTATAAATTGCATTTACACTTTGGTTTACTCCATACTAATTTCTGTGTATCTGATTTTCCTCGTCTATAAGGAATACTTTGTGTTTTTTTTTTGCAAGCAATGCTGTTCATACAGTTAAATATGCAGTAGTTTAGTCTGCCTACTTCTGTAGTAACATTGGAAATTAAGTTTGTTTTTGATTTGGGTTGATTCACAAGACAGATTCTAAGTTTTTTTTTATTTCAGTCTATAAATAGCCTTGTCTCATTCAGCTTATTTTTTTTTTCTAAGTTATGAAGAGTCAATGATGTATGTCATTCGTAATATTTTCAAGTACATATTGTATTATTTTCATTGGGAACAATAGATTTCAGAATTACATTTTTAAGTCTTTTGTTTTGTTTATAGTTTTAATAATATTTTAAAGCAATTACTATTTTTAGCAACGACTAGATATGCCCGCGACTTCGTCCACGCGGAATTTAACAAAAAAGTTATTGTTCAGTAATCATTTTATTTATTTGATTTGATTATAAGTACCTAAATAAGCAGAATAAAAAAGCGAACAGCAAAATAATAATAGATAATTATGTATTATGTACTTCGTCCGCGCGGAATAGTTAGGTATTTTTTTTATTACTTATTTATATTAATAAAAATAAATAAAATTTCTAAAATAAAAGTAGCCTAAGCTACTCCTTATTATATCAGCTATCTGCCAGTGAAAGTCCCGTCAAAATCGGTCCAGCCGTTTCAGAGATTAGCCGCAACAGGCAGACAGACAGACGAAAATTGTAAAAAATATTTATTTTGGTATATGTACCGTGTATACATCCATATGCATTTAGCAAAAAGCGGTTATTTTAATATTACAAACAGACACTCCAATTTTATTTATCTGTATAGATGTAACGCTAGCGTGTATGGATAAAACCTTTTCGGCGCTCTCTATCTTAAACATTTGTAACATTTTAACCAACTGCGTACTTTGCACTTTGACATGATATTAAATGTCTCATTGTATTGCCAAATAAAAAATGTGTAATGTATTTGACATCTTTCAGGACGTCTATAGTATTTGTATTTGACATTAGCATTGTCTGTAATTTCATTCCCTTAAACATGGCACTTACTAAGTAAACGACGCTTTTAATTTTACACCAGCAAAAATTCACTAACACTCCGAGCAATACATATATCGATCACTGTTTTTTCTCATGTAATGTTAAACCAGTTTCTTAATAAGTTTTATTTAAAAATTATTTAAATTCCTACAGGGATATTGATATAAATCGAGTACCTATCCTATCCTACCTATCGATAGGTATACAAGCATACGGCCTATCTGATATAAAGCGGTTATATTAGCCTACGTATGCTTGTAACACATTAAAGACGTTGCCACCCCTGCTGCCGCCAAAGCAATTCTTAAGGAGCCTTTTTTTAACCTGTATACGTATGTTTGTAATATGTGGCAATCGAAACCACGAACCTTGATGTTAAAGTAAAATTTTGTGTAGAACGTTGACCCCAACCAAAATCTAATTAGAAATTCAATTAAGGCAAGTTCTCTTTTGAACCTGTCATGTGGAGTATAATTATTTGTAACTCATTAAATAGAGTACAAGTATGTTTCTGTTGATTTTCATTTGCAATAACAAATAAATAAACTCGTCAAAGTTGTCAGTCTCAGACCATTTGTGTTACATGGTCTATTTCAAAGAATAAATTGGATAAAAATTTGGATTTTTTGTGCTTATAACACTTTACCCACATGAAGTGTGAAATTACAAGATTTTCAACGATAAAAAACTGGCAAAGTGCGTGTCGTCACACGAAGAATATGTGCACCATCATTTCTTAACTTTCTTCTTTTTTTATTATTTGTTATTACAGTGAGTACAGTAAGAAACGCTCTTTAAAATTGTTCGAATTGATGGACAATATATGAATAGACAGATGGACCAACAGCGAAGCTTTTGGAATAATAAATAAATAGATAGAAAATATACTTATTCAATATTTAGGCTATTTTTAGTCTCTATGCTTGAAGAGCCAACAGGGTCTCTGTAAGCTTGTAACGGTACAAACCCGATTTTCATGTTAATTGCGAATATCAGTACTGCCAACGTCATCTATTAAGAAGAGGATGAATTCATGAGGGCAACACTTGGCCATCAACTGGTAGATTTGGTTTCACAGATAGGGTCGAGCTTGGCAGAGGCCACGTTTCTCTTTGGGAGCCTTTTAATTTTGTAAAAGATGGAAAAACCAACTTTCTGGGTCGTAATGGACCTGGCCATTCAATATGGCTTTTGTATTAATAAGTTAACGCATTATTCTAATTCTGAAGATACAAAAGATGAAATTAGCTTTGACCTTTCAACTTTCAATACCGGGTAAGTAAGTCTGAATAGTTTGCATTTTTGTGAAGCGGAGGATATTTTCATTCCCGGTAATTTGATGTCGAGAATCTAATGGTTGTTTTCTTTGTTCGTTGCAGACTATAAGGTTGGGTCGCAAGCACCGTCTAAATTCGAGGTTATAATGGCAGCGTGTTGCAAAGTATCCCGGAGCCCACAGTTGATGGTCGAACATGAAAGGCGAAACGCTAGTTTCTTCTTGTCATAACACCCGACGCCCCGTTTACATCAGGTGATCAATCTTAATGTTTCGGAAATTTCTATAAAGTGTTAACTCCTCTTCTCTTTTTCTTAAGACAAAAGCTTAATCCAATAGTGTACTCAAAAGTAACTAGATCTGTACAAATGTACACATAGACATCTGAAAGCTAACTTAGTTTGATATTAGTTGTGTATAGATACGACTATAAAGAATAAATATATGATAACATTCTCTTAATATCAGTTTGTATATTATTTTGTTATACCTTCCTGATGGATTAAGATTTATCAGGTGGCGCCCTTTCTTTCTCATATCTATAGTCTTTGATACCGACTAGATTATTAACACGCGCCCCCTCTTGCTCTGCCTAATATATCAGCTAGCATCACAAGTGTAATAAGCTCAATATACTAATCCAACATTTAGGCTATTTTTAGTTTCTATGAGAGCCTGACGGCGTCGTTGCGTGTGTCACTCTAACCGAATACGCAGGTTAAGGAACAAATAACAAATATAATAAAATATAGCTCAGTTCAATTTTATCTGATGCGCTAACTAGAGAATATAAATTAGGACTCATTTGAGAGATTCTGCTCCAAAATTGATTATTTCGATTTTTTTATTTCTATTAAAGACAAACAAAGAAGTTTTTTGAAAAAAAAAAACCGGTAATAACCTGTTTTTTCTGAAAATAGTTTAATATTTCAACTTTGGAAAAAAAAATTTACCGGAAATATAAACTTTTATTTTACCCCTTTTGAAACTGATTTCCCAAAAAGCTGAAACATTTATCCTCCCTCACTCTGCTTTTTATACATGCCAGTGATTTCTAAGGAACTTTTAAGCAAATTCCTGCGATTTGAACTGTACTTTGATAGATCAGTAAGGACATTACTCTTTTGAAAATGTTAGCATGCTGTGAGCTAGACTATAGCTGCCTTTAGCAGGAGCAACTACGAGGTGCCCAGCTAGCGGATTTTTGCCCCAAGGAGGCTTTGACCGGTTCAAACCTCTCCAAAGATTGTGGGGAAGATCTAATAGAATACCGTGTAGGCTTACCTATTTTACGATGGAAGAGGGAGTGGTGGCTCGTACGCCGCGTCCCGGTGATTCAGGGAATTTGGATTACCTTCTTATACTTGCCGCATTTCTGTTTCAACTAGTAATGATGGCAATAAGTTTCTTTTAATCTAGACCTTATACATTTACTACATTTTTCCTGGTAAATCAGAAAATATTATAATTGAAAATAAATTACATACTCTTCCTAAAGTTATTAATCCTATGTGGTCTATTTTTTGCTACTCATTTTCTAGTGTCATTATAACATTAATCTTTCCATTCAGTAATTATATATTGTTCTCATTACGAGAAATTCTTTAAATATTGAGTATATTAATGAAATTACAGATCATTTACATTCTTAACATCCTATGTTGCCAAACTAGCAACATAAAAGATTAAAAAAGGAAACAAAAGACTGGAGAACAAAGACAACAATGTCAGTTATTTTCACATGAACCGAGGAGATAATATTATCTTAATTACTCATATTTTACATTGTGTCTCATTGGCGGTACAGAAGCAATTGTTAACGAAGACCTATAAAGTACCAGCTGAAAGTTAATGGCTCGAGTTCGCAATGGCACGTATAGTCCGGGGTACAAACTGCTTGTTTCAAGTATATTTTTATTGTACTTGAAACTAATAAAAGTAAAACCGTTGTTAAATTTTATTTCCAAAAGTTTAATTTCTATTAATAATTTTCATAATATATAGGGAAGCATAAAAGCATGCACGTAAAGCCCCGTTCGCCTTTTGATTAGTGTTAAGTGCAAGTGTGGAGCATGTAGTGTTTCGTGTCAAGTGTTAATGTTTAGCCTATGTCCATTGCTGATAAGTAGTTCTGTTTAGTAAAGCTTATAAGTTCCTAAGGAGTAACCGTGACGCCAATCAACAATATGGATGAAGAAGTGCCGAGAAAACTGCACAAATGTGTTAAAGATATATTAAAAATTGTCTTAGATTAAATCGAAGAAGAGATCGAAATTGAATGTGTGATATGATAACCTCAAAAACTATCGCAACGAAAGTGGATAGCCAGGAGATCAAGTCGTGGAGCTAGTTATCAACTATTAAGAGAATTAGCCGTGGAAGATCCATTGGAATATTATTGTCCAGACATGTTTATTGAGGAGCGCGCTGCGAGTGAGGGATAAAGAAAAGGGGGCGGGGGCGGTGGCACGCGCAAAAAAATAGAATTGACTTCTAAATACTAATCACTTATCACTGTAAGCAAATACTAAACACTCGCACTAACCATTGGCTGTCCAAATAATGTATCTACTAATCATTTAACACTTACAATAAATTGACACTTGCACTTAACACTAATCAAAATGCGAATGGGCCTGTAGTCTATGTCCATTGCTGATAAGTACTTCTATTTAGTAAAGCTTGTAAGTTCCTAAGGAGTAACCGTGAGGCCAATCAACAATATGGAAGAAGTGCAGAAGGAACTGCACAAATGTGTTAAAGATATATTAAAAATTGTCTTGGATCAAATCGAAGAAGAGATCGAAATTGAACGTATGAGACCTCAAAAATTATGACAACGAAAGTGGATAGCCAGGAGATCAAGTCGTGGAGCTAGTTAAAAAAAAGAAAAAACTAAAAAAAAAACTACTAAAAGAATTAGCCGTGGAAGATCCATTGGAAAATTATTGTCCAGACGTGTTTAGTGAGGAGCGCGCTGCGAGTGAGGGATGAAGAAAAGGGGGCGGGGGCGGTGGCACTCGCAAAAAAAATAGAATTGGCTTCTATTTTTTTGCGAGTGCCACACGTAAATACTAAGCACTTAACACTTTAAGCAAATACTAAACACTCGCACTAATCATTGCCTGTCCAAATAGTGTATCTACTAATCACTTACAATTGACACTTGCACTTAACACTAATCAAAATGCGAACGGGGCTTAATGTAAAATAGTTATCATAGCCTACCGCGCCTACCTACGCTTGCAACAGTAGTATTGCCCGAGCGTTACCATCCATGCTGCTAACACAGGGTGATATTTGGCTCCAGTTTTCAGTGAGGTGGAGGTACTTTCCCAGACGGGCTGCTTTTATGCACCTTAATTCTCTTAAACACATCCAAACCAAGACAACCAAACATGTACCCAATAGTCTTAGTCAAAAGATAGCATTGCTAATCACTACACCACGGGCCTTATACTAAGAATTTTCTCCTGCCGTACCATAAAAAATAATATTTTAAGTTTCTCTGGAATATCAAAATTTAAACTTATGCAAATGTAAGATTGGTGATTTTTTCTTATAATTTCACATGGATCACTGATGATCACAACCTTCACTTCTCTCATTCCCCAAGCACATAAAAAAATACAACGGTGGCGGCATGCTTGCATGCCTCGCGACTGCTAGCACAGTGGCTAGTAACGCCAAACTTTGACACCAACGCCCGTGGGTTCGATTATTTTACATGACAAACATTGGTGCGCATAAACATGTCTGTCTTTGTCTTATAAATAACAATTCCCTGGAGAGGTGTGTGTTTCTGTATGTAAGTGACGTCTCCAGTAAGCGCCTAAGGAGTTGCAAGTGTTCATTAGCTACGGTGACCGCTTTACGTTAAATAGGGTGTATGCTTGTATACGACAAGACGTGGTATTAAAAAGTGAAGGAATTTCCTCTAGTGGAATGTGCTTTTGCTTAGGTATTTATATATGTATGATTTTTCTTTTTATTACTAACATTCGGCGCTAACAATACAGTATTGCCCAAATTTAACCCAAACAAATCAAGTCTAGTACTATAAAGAGTACTCTATCACATAAAGAATAGTCGGAATTAATGCTTAACGTTCTAACAGAACCAAGCACACCTGCATCTGGAATTCTGGACATGAAATATTGCCGCAAAATCCCAACTTTATGCATGAAAATAAAATACCTGAGATAAATCGTGCAGGGGACGCGGACCGTATCGCAGTTAGATTTTGTCGGAACACGTACCTGTTATGACGTGTCGACAATCGTCTCTATATTTTTACATTGTTTATAATTGTTAAATTGTATATAAGCGCATAAGTAACGCTGGTGGGTTCTATTCTCACACAGGACAAACATTTGTGTGTATGAACGAAAATTATACAGCAGTAGCTCTGAATACAGATTAATAGAATAGAGTTTAAACTACCGAAATTGGTTCAACCGTCTCGCACATATGGATAAACAAAGCCTGACCCAAATCAATCAAACCTTACCAAGCAATTTACGCAAAAAAATAAACTGTGCGTTGTTTTAAATACTATATTTTTTTATTTATTTATACAACGTTGGGAGGCATACAAGCATATGGTCCGCTTGATGTAAAGTGGTTACCCTAGCCTATATACGTTGGTAATACATAAAGTGTCAATCGCGTGATGCCACCTCTGCTGCTAACACAGCAACTCTTTAGGATCTTACTGGTGACTTCATTCACACACAGGAACATAACAACCCTCAGAAGTTTATTATTTGGCTACGATTTTCTGTGAGGTGGAGGTACTTCCCCAGACGGGCTGCTTTGGTGCGGCCTACCTCTCCTAAGGCTAACTAATACTATCTATATGCCGTGTTGCCTCGGCGTAAGAATAGGCCAGCCCATTTCAATGCGTGGGTGTCGTAAAAGGCGACTAAGGGAAATATCCAGGAGACGGGCAGCAGCGTCCTACATTAATAACTTACTGCGGTTGCCAACCCGGCTGCCAAGTGTGGTAACTATGGCAAAATCCCCTCATCTAGTGGTGAGGCCTATGGTCAGTAGTGGACGAATACAGGCTGAGATTATGATGATGATATGTCATTATGATTATTACGTATTTGGTCCCATCGTAGGTATGGTTCATTTTATAAACTCACAAAGGTTACCAGTTCAGTCTTCTAATAGCACTATCTTTACATACTTTTTCTAATTTTGTATATAGATAAGGTTTTGCTTTTTATGTTTATCGATATAGGTTTCTTTCCTGAAAAAAGCGCATTCCTATGCTAGTTAATGCTATGGGGGTGTGTCAGAAGCGTGCTCGATCGCGACCCCTGCCAATCAATTAGATTGCAATTCTGGCCCGAAAGCACACCGATGTGCGGATTAGGGCATCCCCAAAAGGCGACGCGCATCGGTCCACCCCCGTCGGTGCGAATATAGCTGCATGTGGCGATGGGAGCCGCAACCCACCACGTAGCGCCAATTCCGGCGGGTCGAGGAGAGCCGTGTTCTAATATGTGGGTACGTGGAACGTGAAAAGTGGATTGAATGATTAATTGTAAGAGCTGATGGACGTAATGAATGAGAGACGTTTAGATGCTTTGTGTGTGATAGTGATTATATGTGGGGATTTGAATGGATGGGTAGGGACCAAACGAGACAGTTATGAAGTTGTGAACGAAGCAGGTAAGTCAATTCTAGATTTATGTATGGAACGAAACCTCCTTGTGTCGAATACTTTATTTCGACAAAAGGATATTCAAACGTATACATGGAGACGGAATGTACAAAAACGTGTGATTGATTTGATTTTAATAAACAAAAGTCTTCGAAATAAAATACAGTAATGGATACAAGAGCCTTTAGAGCTCCCACTCTTGAAACAGATCACTATTCGGTGGTAAGCCGATTTTTGGGACTTTTCAAGAAGTGAGAGCACTTGCGAGTGCGTATCCCTTTCTGATATTGTGAAAGGATAAGGAGCGCAAAATTGCAAGATGAAGGTGTAAGGAGAATGTATGTACATCTAGTAAGCGAAAGATATGCAAGCTTTTCCGACTCAGATATGGAAGACTGCTGGAAAGTTCTGAAAGAAAGTATGGTGGATAGTGCAAAAGAAGCGTGTAGAAGCGCAAAGTGGCATAAAACACTGAAAGAAATTGCCTGGTGGGATACGGGGGTTGAATCCTTCGTAGCAAGAAAGAGGAAAGTGTGGCTGGATTATGTATCATCACTGCCGCTAAATGAAAATATGAGAAAGAAGAAGAAAGAAATGTACCGTCTACACAAGAATGAAACCAAGGCTTTAGTCAGAGAGAAGCGTGAAAGACATATTATTAAAAAGAAAGAGAGGCTGACGAAAAACTTCAAATACCAAACTCTTATAGTGAGAGGTAAAGAAGTCTTGGCGTAGTTCGCATCCTGAATAGATAAGATAAAATCTAAAGCTGGTGTCATTCTTGCTGACACTCGGGAAGTGTTAGAATGGTGGAGTATATTTTGAAGAAATGTATGAATATGCCTCGGACGCTGGCACTGAGAGTGAATCTGATGCTTACTCCACGGTGACGGCGTCTGATGAAGGTATAACTATGGACAAGATCGAATGGTCGATACAAAGCTTGAAAAATGGAAAGTCTGCGGGAATTGATATGATCACAGCGGAGATTATCAAACTAGGTGGTACTTACGTCCGGGACGCCGTCTATGCAGTCCAATTTTTTATATATACAACGTCGGGACCTGACCACCGTAAGGCTGTTACCGTAGCCTATTTACTACAGCAACTCCTTAGGAGCTTTCTGGTGACCTCACTCACACGCAGGAACACTACAACCCTCTAGGGAGTTGTTATTTGGCTGCGGTTTTCCGTGAGGTGGAGATACCTCCCCAGACAGGCTGAACATGTTTCCATTTGTATCTTTATGTACATTACGTATTTTTGGTATTTATTCATTTACATTATAAATACATCGATAAAGATAGGAACAATACAAATAACCAGAATTCCGGTCTCAAACGATTACAAGCAAACTTTCCGTGCTTAAATTTATAGCAGAGACGCTCAGTTATTTTTCAATTTGGGGAGATCTACAAAACTCGCTTAAAAGTAGGTAGTTTAAACGACGATTATGGCTGGAATGTTAAACTTTGTTATTGGGATAAAAACTGGCAGATAACTCGGACGCCTCGCGAAACAACTTTGCGTTTGGAATAGGATATCTTATTTAATACTGAATTGGATGTGCTTGAATAAATTGTACGTTTATTGGAGGAAATGGACACGGTTTATATTGGGGTGAATATTCCTGATACTTCTACCCCTTACTCATCCCACTGCAGAGAAACGGGTTTCCTTAAACCGAAGGGGTTTGGAGCATACACAACACTGCTTAATTGGAGATTGGCGGTGGCCAGCCTTTTTAAGCCGCCCAAAGGCTTAAAAAGACAGCTTAGCGACTGTTATCTATCAAAAACGTGCCCCTCGAGATACGGAAATACTTGAGAAAGATAAACCCATACTTAGACAGGCTGCACCAATTTTGCTTAACTTGGATGTTCGATTAGAGTGATACGAGCAACGGCGCCACCGAACTCCTCATTTCTGATAGAACTTCAACGAATGTATTAATCTAATATTATCAATTTTATACTACGTTAGGTTACAAAGGTGCGATTTTATACGGCTGGCCTGATATAAAATCGTAGATTCGATAGAACGAGGGCAGGGTTGCAAATTTTATAATTTCGCAGGAGAGCCATTTTCAGTTTTTTAGGGTTCCGTACCCAAAGGGTAAAACGGAACCCTATTACTGAGGCTCTACTGTCCGTCCGTCCGTCCGTCTGTCTGTCACCAGGCTGTATCTCATGAAACGCGATAGTTAAACAGTTGAAATTTTCACAGATGTATTTCTGTTGCCGCTATAACAACAAATACTAAAAAATAGAATAAAATAAATATTTAAGGGGCTCCCATACAACAAACGTGATTTTTAGGGTTCCGTACCCAAAGGGCAAAACGAAACCCTATTACTGAGACTCCGCTGTCCGTCCGTCCGTCCGTCTGTCACCAGGATGTATCTCATGAACCGTGATAGTTAGACAGTTGAAATTTTCACAGATGATGTATTTCTGTTGCCGCTATAATAAAAAATACTAAAAAATAGAATAAAATAAATATTTAAGGGGGCTCCCATACAAAAAACGTGATTTTTTTGCTCATTTTTGCTCGATATTGATAACGGCAACAGGTAGACGCTTGAAATATTCACAGAATATTTAGTTACATATTCACTTTAAGAATAAATAATTAAATTAAAATAAAACAAATATTTTAGGGGGGCTCCCATACAACAAACGTGATTTTTTTGCAGTTTTTATAGATAACTAGCTTTTACCCGCGGCTTCGCTCGTATTTTTTTTTAAATAAAAAGTATCCTATGTTACTTCTGATACGTAAAAGAATATGTGTACAAAGTTTCATGATGATCGGTTGAGTAGTTTTCGCGTGAAAGCTTAACAAAAAAACGAACATTCACATTTTATAATACTCGTATTAGTAGGATGCATATAGTGACATAAGGAAATAACAGTAAAGAAAAATTCCAAACTGCTGAAATTATAGTCTATGAAAAGTATAGTGTATATAGTCTCTATAGTATATTTAATTCAATTCGATGTTGACGTGACTGTCGGTAATACAGTGTGATGTTAACGTGACTAAAAAAAATATTTTTTGACAAACAACTTTTTTATTTTTCATATAAAAAGTATCCTATTTTACTTCTGATACCTCCAAGAATATGTGTACAAAGTTTCATGATGTCCGGTTGAGTAGTTTTCGCGTGAAAGCGTAACAAACAAACGGACATTCACATTTATAATATTAGTAGGATGGTACGGAACCCTTGGCCGATTTTTTTTGCTCATTTTTGCTCGATATTGATAACAGCTACAGGTAGACGCTTGAAATATTCACAGAATATTTAGTTATATATTGACTTTAAGAATAAATAATTAAATTAAAATAAAACAAATATTTAAGGGGCGCTCCCATACAACAAACGTGATTTTTTTTGCCGTTTTTATAGATAATGGTACGGAACCCTTCCTTGCGAGTCCGACTCGCACTTGACAGATTTTTTTTGTATTCAATATCATTTATTCTGGTAACATTGCTCTAAAATTAGTTTCCTCTAAGCGAAAACCATATGCTTAAATTATTTGAGACACGTTCATTAAAGTAATTAAAACATAGATTTTTGTTAACGGAGGGGTACAAATTGGGTACGAAATGGTTACCGTAGTAGATTGCATGTAGCTAGCCGCCCTTCTAAAGCAGCAACAAAAGAGTTTAATGGAAAACTCACTGGAAAACTACTCTCCGAGGAAATGTCATATGGCTGTGGTCTATTGCAATGTGGTCGCACGTTACATACAATAATAAATTAATATGACAGCCAATTTGCCAGTTGCCAGAGTTCCCCATGTGCAGGTGAGATTGGCTATAAGTCTAAAGGTGATCTCAATATCAGCCATAGTATGAACCATTATACATAACACAATCCTATATGATGAAATGGACGTATGTATATCTTCACGCCAGGTCCCTTGCGTGTACTCGGACATAAGACTTGTCTAGTCTATTCACCGAGTCAAAGCACTGATTTTCTTTCTTGACCAAAACTAATTTCTTAAACGCTAGTTTAGCATGACGTTATCCATATCTTATCCTATTGGTTTGCTATTTGTTTTCTTTACTCGGAAAACACACCGGTGATACTATTATTTGTATTATGATACCACATGAAAGATATTCTCACTTGAATAATAATATAAATGGCAACTTTCCTTTACGCGCAAAGCTAAAATGCCTGTTGTATTAAACTTACGAGCTATACAAAATAAGTTTCAGCACAAAATCTCGAAAGCCTTTATGTACATATACAGTTAGCATGAATGCACAAAAACAGAACCTAACAAATTCAATAAATATTCAAAACAAACTTCAGTCCGATAATTATTTACGATAAACTAGTGTACGAACTTGATACTTGCCTTAGATAATATCCATGTAGTGGATATGGTTGATGATTCTTGACTGGCTTGTTCGATTACGTCATCCCGGCATCTATGAAAAAGTAAACAGTATATCGTCTGTTGTATGCAAATACTATTACTACTAACTAAGAATTCTTGTATCGTATTAATAAAATTGAATTCGCACGATTTTATTAGGTTATGAAACGATTTTTGATAAACGTGAAAAGCAAAATTTTGCGTAAATAAAGAAAATGATCCAAATATATTTTTGTTTAGATAACGTCGGGAGGCATTCAAGCATACGGCCCAACTGATGTAAAGCAGTTACCGTAGCCTATTAACGCTTGCAACATATTAAGTATCACTCGCGCGATGCCTCCTCCGCTGCTTACACAGCAACTCCTTAGGAGCTTACTGGTTACCTCACTCACAGGCAAAAATATAACAACCCTCTAGGGAGTTGTTATTTGGCTGCGGGTTTTTGTGAGGTGAAGGCACTTGCCCAGATGGGCTTAGATACGCGCTACCTTTCTTAAAACATCCAAACCAAGACAAACAGACATGTTCATGCACACAAAATGTTTGTATTGTGTGGGAATCGAACTCACGAGCATTGGTATCAAAGCAGCATTATTAACCACTGCGATACCGAGCTCGTCGTAATAAATAGATATAGTTAAATAGTTTGGGTGTTATATGCGAAAAGCGTGCTGGCTCGCGACCCCTGCTAATTAATTCGATTGCAGTTCTAGACCGAAAGCGCAGTGCAGCACCGGTACGCGCTGGCGGGGTCCGCCACCTTCGCCACGCAACGCCAATTCCGGCGGGAGAAAGATAGCCAAGTGCTGCACAGGGACGTGGAATGTAAGAGGTGGATTGAATGATAAGACGAACGAGCTCATGGACGTAATGATTGAGAGACGTTTAGATGCTTTGGATGTGACAGAGGCTAAGCGCAAGGGGAACGATACCGATGATCTGCCCGATGGAATGATGGTTTGCGTAGACCGGGACGATCATGCCAGTGCTGTAGGTGTAGGTGTCGTACTGTCATTTAGCTGCCGGTGTAAAAGATAACTGTTTAGTAGGGCCTAGACTTCGCTAGGTTGGTATAAAACTGAGCATCACGCGAGTATTTCTAGTTGCAGCATACCCTTCCGCAAGCTCAGCGTGTACTCAAGAACTAAAGAAGTTTCAAGAGTCTGTGAGGGATGTTCCAGATTTAGCTGAAGAGAATGAAAGAGTGTTTATATATGGAAATTTGAATGGATTGGTTGGGGACCAAACGATACACTTTTGAATCTGTTCTTGGTCCCTATGTAGATACGAGAGTGAACAAAACAGGTAAGTCAATTCTAGATTTATGTATGAAACGAAACCTCGACGTGTTGATTACTTTATTTCGTCATAAGGATATTCACACGTATACGTCGGAATAGAGTCGGATACACGTTTTCGAAATACTGTAATGGATGCAAGAGCCTTTAAAAATCTCACTCTTGAAACGGACCACTACCGGATATCCGTAAGCGGATTTGTGGGACTTTTCAAGAAGTAGAGACATTGGCACAGGGATACGCACTGATCCCTTTCTGAGATCATGAAAGGATAAAGAGCGAAAAATTGCAAGATGAAAGTGTATGCAGTAGGTATGTACACTTAATAGGCGAAAGACTTGCGAATGCAAGCCTTTCCTACTAGGATGTAGATGATTGCTGGAAAGATTTGAAAGAAAGAGGCATAAAATATTGAAAGGAGATTCCTGGTGGGATGCGGAAGTTGAATCCTCCGTAGCAAGAAAGAGGAAAGCGTGGCTGGATTTTGTATATTGTTTTCCACTGAATGAAAATACGAGTAAGAAGAAGCAAGAAATGTACCATCTATGTAAGAATGAAACCAAGGCTTTAGTGAAAGAGAAGCATTAAATACAAATTATGAATGAGGAAGAGAGGCTGACGTAAAACTTCGAGGCATCTGAAGTTTTTCGTCACCCTCTTTTCCTCTCCCAAACTGTATTGGAGAGAGGTAAAGAAGTCTCAGAGTGATTCGTCGGCATCCAGAATGAACAAGATAAAGTCTAAAGCTGGTATCATTCTTGCTAAAACTCAGGAAGTGCCAGAACGGTGGAATGAATATTTTGAAGTCATGTATGAATATGCCACGGACTGAGAGTGTGTGTGATGCCTACTCCACGGTGACGGAGAATTAATTGTAACTCATGTGCGTGTATCGGCAGAGCAGAGAGAGCGTGGGTTTGAGTAGTTTTACAGGCCAAAAACTAGGAGAGTTAATAATCTGGTCTGTTTCAAAGACAATGTATAAGAGAAAGAAAGAGCGCCACCTAATTGAACCCAAAATTATTAGGAAGGTATGACAAAGTAATATACAAACCGATGTAAAGAGAACGTAATCATATATTTATTCTTTACAGTGGCTTCCAGACACAATTAATAGGAAACTAATTTAACTTTCAGATGTCCATATTCTACATGGTACATTCAAATACAATTAAAGAGTAAATAAATTCCTTTCATATGGACAAAATATATTCATCAAGTTTAGGTTATCTAACTAGTAGTAATCTAACTTAATGGATGAAGTTAGATTACACGTACACTTAAATTTACCTACTTGCACATAAATGCATAAAATCGCATACTTTATAATACAGATGTACATTCATAAAGATCTAATTACGTTTATCTTTAAAAAAATTAACACTGTATAGAGAATTCCAAAACATCAGAACGATCACCTGATTGTAAGCGGGGCTTAGAGTGGTATGACAAGAAGAAACCAGCGTTGCACCACATTGCGTTGTAGGATAAGATGATGTTAGAAACAGGGTTGGTCTGAAAGACAGTAAAATAAGAAGAGGCATGCTCCGTTGATTCGGACATGTAGAAAGAATGGGGGGTGCATGAAATATGAAGCAGATGTAGCAACAACGCAAAAGTGGAAGGATATAGGAGTCGAGGAAGGCCAACTACCATAACCAAATTTATCATGTTCTATCATTGGTGACGTCAGGAGCCTTAGAAACCGGCTAGCGTACATGAGAAGAGCAGAAGCTCCCTCTGCCTATACCGCATGGGATTTGGCGCGAAGTTATAGATAGATAGATATTTAGATAGATATTTCATAATATTAGGAACGCGACCCTCCCTTGACAATTGAAACTACATTTTCATTACAATGAGTGATCGAAATGTTATTTCTTGAAAGAGGATATTGCAAAAACAATTTCAATCTATTGGTTTGTCTAAAGAGATGTTTCGGGGAAATTGTTCTGACAGATCTATTATAATGTCGTACGTAATAGCATTAGATACTACCTTTGTTTTTACTAAAATGTTTTTGTTTTATTCTTTATAACTATTTATCTATAACTTCACGTAGGCACGTATGAGATGCTATTTTTTTACTGAAATGTCTATATTTTTTTGTACATCTAATTATTTACAACTTCACGCGAAGTTTCTTGTGGGGTAGGCAGAGATAATCGACCATGCATGATTCGGTCCTTACTCACCCAGTGAGGTGAGTAAATTTCACATTCATAGTTCTTTTCATGAACATTAGCCGATTTCTAGGGCTCCTGATACTACATGCTGGTAACACCCGACCTAAATGATCATAGAATGTGAGTCTAGGCCTTTTTTGACATCTACATTCTTCCACTTTTGCCTTATATATCTATTTCGTCATTCTTTCCTATTGTATTATTTCTATATATCACGACTAATTTTCTTTAATACTTTATAACAAGTACATATACATTTCAAGTTTTCGACATCACGTACTACTACCGCCCGTTTCTTTTGTAATTGAGTTTCTAATGAAACTACGTATTAACCTCAACATTTTAACTCGACAAATATGGACGAGACAGCCATGGAATGGAACAGGTTTTAATTGAGTATCTTACCTACCATTACCAAACCATCGTGTTTTATCAGAAGGTGATGTCAGGAGCCCCTGGAACCGGCGAGCATGCATGAAAAGAGCTATGAATGTTAGAGAAGCGTGCGAAGTGTGTAAGGACCGCGTCTTATGATAAGATAAAGATAAAGATAAAAATTCTTTATTTGCCTTTAGACACTCACGGGCACTTAGACACGTCTTACATTTTCAATATTATATCATATCATTATTATTTTTTAAGTTTTCTCTTTTTTAATCTACCAGCATTTCAAATGACCATTGGCGAAGAAGAAATGCCGAAAGAAACTTGCCAATATAGGTCTTTTTTTTCCAAATCATCTTATACATATTACAATAAATATAATGAGTGTACATATAGTGATATCAAGTGGTACAATTAAAGTTATATTAATTCATATGCTGAATCATTTCCATACATCTCTGTCAGTTAGATATTCATCGATTCTATAATAACCCTTCTTACATAGAGTATTTTTGATGTGTCTTTTAAACATATAGTCAGGCAAGGACAGAACTGTTTCAGGTAATTTATTGTAGAATCGAATACAATTTACCACAAAAGATCTATTAGTCTTAGCAAGTCGATGTACTGGCATACGCAATCTATTCCTGCTCCTAAGATTTTCAGTACATTTTGAAAACGAATTTATATTTTTACGAGCATACATAATGTTCTCATAAATATATTGAGAGGTAACCGTGAGGATATTTATTTCTTTAAATAGTTCTCTAAGTGATTCCCTGGAGCCCATGTTATAAATAGAGCGGATGGCTCTTTTTTGTAATATGAAAATAGTTTCTATATGGCGCTCGGTTCTCTCTGCCTACCCCGCAAGGGACCTGGCGTGAAGATATACATACATCTTCATTAAACTTCAATTTTAGCTCATGATTTTATATAGGATATCTTTATTTTGTCATCACTGACTCGGTACATATGGATGACCTATAACTGTAGTTTACCGACTTCGAGGGCTATGGAATGAGTAATAAACATATACATTTGGTGTTTCTCTGTCATGAAAATGGTTTTAATTGAGTATATAATTAAGCTTCGATTTTAGCTTACCATTTTGTATACGAAATCTTTATATTGACATCACTGACTCGGCAGATATAGATGACTTACTACCACTCCAGACTTTGAGGGCTATGGAAATAAGTAACTCAAATATACAGCTTGTGTTTCTCTGTTATGAAAATGGTTTTAATTGAGTATATAACTTAACATGGATTTTAGTTCATCATTTTAAGTAGGATATCTTTATTTTGCCATCATTGACTTGGTAAATAAGCGTGACTTACTAACATTTCAGCTTACTGGATTTAAGGGTTGTGCATTGAGTAATAAAAATGTATACAATCATATATTTCTCTGTTGTGAAAATGGTTTTAGTTGAGTATTTAATTAAACTTTGGTTTTGGCTCATCGTTTCATATATGACACTTTATATTATGTTATAATATAAATTTAAAAAAATAAAGAACTGGATACAGAAAAAGTTTCCACCCTGTTTTTAGGTTGAGTAGATTGGGCACCTATGTACTTAACCTAAGAATAGAATGAGCATAGGTATTCGATTTACAATTTTTCATATATTTTCATCAACCTTAGATAGGTTCATCTAAGGTTGATGAGGAATTACATTTTTTCAGATATATGAAAAAATGTAATCTTTACGCCAAGTCCTTTGTGGGACCATTCGTATATTACATACTCGTACATATAATATCAAAAATTTAACAAAAATTACAAAGGTTATTTTATCACCAAAAATGCAGGTCAAACCCACATTTAAAGGCTATTGAACAATAAAAGTGCCGTAAAGGAAATGATTCCGACAATACTAAATTTTATCCCCTCGCAAAATCGCACTTTACATCGGATTAAAAAGACGCATCAATAAAATCATCCAGGGCGGAATCTAAGCATAGGTGTCTGAATTTTACTGCGCATAAAACTTTTACACCTTTCAAAATAGCCCGGGATGAAAGTGGGAGTGGTTGAAGTCACTTTTACTGGTTATAAAATTTGAAATTTATGATCGTGGCTCGATAGGGGTCTGATGGACGCGTATTTGAGTAATATTGCTCGTGTTTTTGATGCAGTTGCTTTAGTGTTGAATTCTCAAGATGTACACTCATTTAAAAAAAAAAAACGATATTATCCATTTCCGTAGTAATTCTGAAGAAGTAACTTTATCGAACGAGCGAGGCAAGCGACGTCACCAAATCGAGTATGACCGAAGATCATTTTTCATTGTGAAACAAAAACGTATTTGTATGTCAAAAGATCGTATGTTATTATACATCCAATTCGTGTCAGTTTAGGGAATTCCGATCTCGAGATGTATGAAGAGATACATAACCAGAATTTAATTTTATTCGAAAACATGTGGTACACCACGTGCGGTAGTTCGTTAGTGAAGTTAAGAATGAAGAAGGAAGTGAGCGCGTCAACGAAGGCAATTGATGATGGAAATGGCTCATTTTTCTTCGATGCACTCGGTGGAACTAGGCAGACATTCCTCATATCGTTGAATTTTCCCACTTCATATCCGAAATTGCAGTTGCTTCTTCTGAGATAGCGGTCGTGTTACTAAAAGGACGCAGTACGACTTATACAGCGTTGATATAATCGTTAAACTTTCAAACGACCGAAAAACCGACATCCAACATTGAAAACAATCAGTAACTAACAAGTGAAATCATCATCAGGGATGAATGTATAATGGCGCATAAATGCGTATTAAAATCATATTTAACGATCTGGGCAATGACTCGAGATGTTTTGGAGGCGCAATAATTCTGCTAGAGATCTGACTGTATGTATGGAGACTGTATAAGATAGACCATACATAGCAGAGACCAAATACGTAATAATGTCAAATTCGAATATCTCGTATTAATGTCCTTTATATTACACATCATTACAATTTAGATCATGATTTTTTTAAAAGGTGTGAAGAGTATTTGACATTGATACACATGTAAAAGTAACTGTAACTTTGTCTAATAGTAAATGCTTATCAATAGATCGGCGTGGTTGCATTGCCTGTTTGTTTATCACCTCAGTGGCATAAAAAATCGGTCAAGTGCGAGTCGGACTCGCGCACGAAGGGTTCCGTACCATTATCTATAAAAATCGGCCAAGTGCGAGTGGGACTCGCGCACGAAGGGTTCCGTACCATTATCTATAAAAAGGCAAAAAAATCACGTTTGTTGTATGGGAGCCCCCTTAAATATTTATTTTGTTCTATTTTTTAGTATTTGTTGTTATAGCGGCAATAGAAATACATCATCTGTGAAAATTTCAACTGTCTAACTATCACGGTTCATGAGATACAGCCTGGTGACAGACGGACGGACGGACGGACGGACGGACGGACAGCGGAGCTTCAGTAATAGGGTTCCGTTTTACCCTTTGGGTACGGAACCCTAAAAACGGTAAAAAAAATCACGTTTGTTGTATGGGAGCCCCCTTAAATATTTATTTTATTCTATTTTTTAGTATTTGTTGTTATAGCGGCAACAGAAATACATCATCTGTGAAAATTTCAACTATCTAACTATCACGGTTCATGAGATACAGCCTGGTGACAGACGGACGGACGGACGGACGGACGGACGGACGGACGGACGGACAGCGGAGCCTCAGTAATAGGGTTCCGTTTTACCCTTTGGGTACGGAACCCTAAAAACGGAGAGCCCATCGAATCGTTGGTGACCTAGTGTTTTCGATCGGCTGGGTTTGCTGTTTGCACGAAGGGATATGTACTTATGTTAACAAAAGAATGTAACAATTTCAATGTACCTGTTAGGCTCATATTTTTTGGATACTGTAATGAAAATACTGTGAAGCAGAGGGTATTGAAATGATGAAAATAAAAGGAATTGTTCAGTTACGGATCATTATGCTTAAGTGTAATGACAATAAACAAATAGATAAATTAATCGACAAATGAATTAGACTCACACCATAGCTGCAAATGTACGCATCATTAATATTTATGCGCAAACAACAATAACGTGGGTAAATTAAGGTAAATTAAACAAAAACGGCACAATCACTGTCATGCCAATTTATTTAAGTAGCGTAAATAAGAACTAGGGTCCTCATGAAAAAAATGACATAAAATTTTTATGCATATTAAAGTCAACATTGAAAGATATTTATCAACATTGAAACGATGTTTATGGTACCTTTCAGTTCCCAGTTAAGTAGGTGGGTAGCCTCAGTAGTTGTCGATTAGGCGCGCATGCAGTGATAGTCTTATGTTGCTGATTTGTAATGCCAAATTTGCGGCGTCGTTATAATATTTAAATCAATGAACTCCTGCATGTTCAATCGGCGCAAAAGACGAAAAAAGCTAGCAAATAGTACCTAAGATAGTCAGTCAAAATAAATAAAGTAATTTGTGGCTTCAACATTTGTTCTTTAAGTACTTAAATATACCGTTATGCAAGCAGAGTTTTAAAAGTTTTAAGTGAGGTAGGGTGCATCAAAGCATACCTCACAAAAAACTACAGCAAAATAACAACTCCCCTGAGGGTTGTTTTGTTCCTGCGAGTGAGTGAGGTCACCAGTAAACTCATACGGACTAGCTGCGTTAGCAGCAGAGGTGTAGTAGTATTTAATGTGTTGCAAGTATTCATTAGGCTTGGTATCCATTTTACATCAGGCGGGCGGTGCCGCCCTACGTTGTATAAAAAAAAGACTGCCCAGTTTTTAACAAGGAAGCATACATACTTTAATTGCATTTGCACATACTAAATTTTTTATGCTATATCCGTACCGGACAATTGCGTGAGAGAAGTATTTGGGTTAAGCGCTCGATCTTATTTCGTACTTTTACGTAGTCGGGTTTTAAAACTTCAACTTAATATTTACTAAATTACCCTGTACTCTAATATAGCTAAGTTTAAATTCAAAATTTAAAGAATTCTGCACGTTATATACTGAAAAGTTAATTCACTATTCTTTGCAATTTATTATGAAGGTATTTTATGAAACTCCCGGCAACTTTATATTATACTCCATCGCCTCAGGTTTCAACGTCAAACGAGTACACAGATTATGTGTTGTTTGAGAACTTGAGCACCAGCTTGTAGCATAGGAGCGGACGGACGTTTTGGAGACCGGTCTCAAATTACATTGTTAGTGTGTACATTGCATGGTCTGTATCGGAAGCATGTATATCTGAACAACATATATATACTCGTATATATATATATAGGTATATATATTTTCTGACACTGATAATATTAGGACAGTGATATTTAATAGATTTCGGCGTTTTGTGAAAGTCAACCGACCGACCGAGTTATTGGCGCTCGGTTCTCTCTATCTATCTAGGAATTAGCGTAAAGTTATTGATAGGTAGATAGATAAATATGACCTCAAATATTTAAGTTTCGCAGTCTCGAATAGAACGATATCTAAGGTACACTTACTCGAGCAGGTCTGGCTACATATGTCGACAATAACACTACGAACATTAGTCCAAATTCCACTCGCGAGCGGACCAACCCATGTACGAGTAGTTATAGCAACCCATATATTTAATAGGTTGGCGACATTTATTTATTTATTATACCAGTTTACATAAACATTTTATAAAAACAATATTAATGCATTTTATAAACCACTGAGGTTTGACGCAAATGCAATGATACAATGTAAAATAAGAATACTATAGAATAGTGAGTACTTAACTACAACAATGAGATTCATTGGTGACCGGGCAAGTACGTTCGAAGACACATATTAGGATATAAGTGAGTAACATAAATAATACATACACATACAATAAGCAACTAAGTATACGGTAAATATGAATTATAATTTAATTAAGATTTATTTTATTGCAGATAATAACAATAATCATGTAGTATAAATAGTTTGTTTTCAAGTTCTTAAGTGAAATTAAATTGTTTGACTACTTAAATTGTCTAAAAAGTACTTTTTTAATTTATATTTTATATTATTCCTAACAAGATTTTTATTTAAATCAGGTGGTAGTTTATTAATAATAAATAAACATATTTATTAATAATACATAAACATCCATATCGTATACATGGTACAAAAACGATCCATGGTTACACGAATATTCTACTCTCATGGTCAAGGTCATTGTGTCGATCATAAAACGGTGTTTCAAGAATCTTATCACGATTTCCGAAACATTATTCTCAAATGCTCTTTTAGTATAAGCCTATTAATGGGGGGAAAAGAAACATATGTACTACAAATTAGCTGTAAATTGCCAAAATGGGTGCCGATAAAAGCTACATTAATAACATGAACCTAGAATATAACATATATACAACAAATTATAGTGAATATTAGGATATTGAACAGCATACGTACCTACTCGTAGATAATTAATAATTTCCCCTTAATTAGTGTTATCTGTTTCGGCTGTTACGGTAATTATTTTGATTCTATTTATAATTTAAGTAATTATGTTTTTAGTGAATTAATTAAATGCCAAAAACCAATGCTTACAGAGATTTTCAACGTGGAATATTTTTTTGACATACTGTTGTAGCGGGACTCTTGTATGGATACAGAATCCAAAGCAGTCTATTTAAAAGTTCTTAGTTCTTCTGGACTCAATAAACAGATAGACAATAAGAATTTTGAAAGTGATGCATTACTTGAAACTTTTATTTCACTGTTTGTAATTTTATAACAATCTCAACTTGATGCCTCAGTAGTGTGGAATCCCTATTAAAATATATATAAGATTATTTCTATACTTTTATTGATTGTGGGTTAGAATTAAAACTAGCGCCAAATTTAAAAACAAAAAGAAAGGAGGTCTTATCCTTTACATATATATAGTGATAAATTAGAGACGGTACAGCGTAAATATCTCCGAGCGGTAAACTATAGAAGTTATGGTAAAAAATGCTCTTATCACGACTCACTGGTAAAATTTTCCTTGCCGATACTCAAAATGAGAAGATGGTTAATATATTTCATCAACGTTACATAACATCTATTACAAAAAATATGATTGTAATCACTTATTATTTATTATTACTATTACTACTCAGTGATTAACTGGCAATGATTAACATTGTAATTTTAAAATTCGGTCACCACAGGACAGGCATTGCATAGTGTGGGTCCAATGGAAATCCTATGACCTTCCCGTAAATAATGTTTTTCACAAATTATCACAAATAATTATTTTTATGTTCAATTAGCATTATTGTCATTATTTTTTAGTGTAATTAATTATCAAATCTTTTTTTTTTTTGTTTTGAAAAATGATAACTGTGTTGAAAACATTATTAAATAAACTTATTATTATTATTATTACTTGATGAATCAAATACATTTAAAAATTCACAGCAGTACGCACCGTATACGTGCTGCACATCCCTGCGGTCTTTTCGCACCTGGGCTGTGCAGTACGAATGCGGGCAACCGCGCTCCTTTGCACTGTATCATAAAACTCTATAACGATCATTTCACGAATATTGATTCGTTTATGTTATCGACTGCACAATTCAAGGCATGCGTGGTTGAGAGACTGATAGAAATGTTTGATGACGACGGTTGTCAAGAACTGTAACGTGCTGACTTGTGGTTAATATTATTTGTATTAATTTCATACCGAATTTGCTTTGTTGTAAGAGATGCTATTTGTATTGTTGCAAGAGAATACTCTGAAATTTTATTATTAATTTAGTGGACAACGGTGTTAGTTGTGCATATACCTAAAGTTTATTTTGTTAGTAATAAGTGTCTATAGTATGCCTTTTGTTCAATTGTTTGTTGACCTAAATAAATAAAAAATAAATAAATATTCTAAATGGGAATGAGTTCTAAAATTAAAAATAAAAATACACCAGCTCCTTTTCTCCTGCATCCTCCTGGTTATTCATACACGACTTGACAAAGTTAAGTATAATAAAACAAGTTATACTTTCCAACTATACCTGATTAATATTTTATGTAGTATTTAACTATTTTATAATGTCGCATTTGAATGCTTAAATAAATTGTGTTTCGTCATATTTACCAACGTAAGAAGATGTAATTCGATCTAACCTGCTTTGTGTGCTTCCGCCACCAATTAGTTCATGCGGCCTAGCGTTGGGGACTGACGACCCTAGCATACGTAGGCAAGGCATTCGGTAAGGGAGTTTGCGTTTGACATCGAAGTAGACCGCGCGTAGTCGTAGTAGTAGAAGTAAATTTTGTCGGGGTCAACTTCTATACGCCACTTACGAAACCAACTTCCTAACTCAGTGACTGAGGTTTGAAGTTTGTTGAAGGCTGACTTATTCTGAACACTCATAGTATAGAGTGCCGTGTTGTCGATGAAGAGGGAAAGCTCTACGCTGTTTGTAGGGATAGGTTTATCGTATACAAACAATATTTGTATACGATAAACCGCACTGCGATAAATCCATGGGGGCATGCGGTTTCTGTTCCAAATGGCGGACGACCGTAGCAGCCGAGGCAGAGACTACCGAAGCAGCCATGGCAGCGTCGGCATGTTGCATCTACTAACGGCACTGGGTGCTAATTGGTGGGGGAAGCACACAAAGCAGGTTATATCAAATTGCATGTAATTTTGACTTTCGCAAAATAACGCCTAAATGTATTAACTATGTAAGAAGATGTGTTTATTACTTAGTTACTACGAGTATAACCTTAGTTACTAGCAGTTAGTTACTGTGACTAGTATATGACTTTTTTGGAAGTTTAAACCTACGGTCAAATAGAAAACTTAAATTGACCCAAAAATTACGAGTGATTATGTGCTTTTGGAACGAGTGGATGAGATTTCGTGGGACACTCAGAAAGTTTTACGAAAATAAAAAAAAAGTGTTCTATAGGTAAAGATTTTTTTATTAAATCATTTCAAAGTATTCTCCACCAGCCTCTATACAAAGCTTCATGCGTCTGAACCAGTTTTCGAAACACTTTTCCAGTCCGCCGCAGACACCTCATTTACAGCCAGCTCGAACGCTGACAGCGCATCTTCCGGCGACGAAAATTACCTTTGAGTTGACTAAAAAAAAAAAATTGAAATTGGAACGCACCTATGTATTTTTACTTGTAAAGAATCATATTTTCAAAATAGATTACAACTGGCCAGTTTCATACATAAAAACTTTTTTCGCGATACTTTCTGAGTGGCCCGGTGTATATCTTGAATGCTCTTTTACCATGAAGGGGAAAGTACAGCGCTAATGTGGAGAGATGAGTGCAATGAAAAATACCTGAAGGTACAGCTTGCAATAATAATTGCCTTACTAATCCTAGCGCTTACGGCAACGAGTGTAGGGTGTAGTAGAGAGAGCATGAGAGTAGAATAAATGCGAATGCAATGCGTGTGCTACGCAAAATATTTGGCCTAACTCATATAGACCATGTACGATATGATAATGTAAGAAACAGAGTTGGGCTGAAAATGTAATGAGTAATGAGGAAAACAGTATCAATATCAAAATAAGTAGAGAAAGAAAAGGTTTATTTGGACGTAACACAGTAATAACAGTGCTGTGTGGCATCACAAATAGGTCCTATCTCAGCATATTGCTGTGTCAACTGATGACCTGGCGCTAATTTTCAGATAAGACTTATCTGTGACACCACGGACAGAACAAGCAAGCACTAAGCAGACTATAAATCAACAAACAAACAATTATTTACTTTTGGCTAACTAAAAACCTTGTATCCAGGAACTCCAAAAATAACTATAATATGCATACACTCTTCTAGTATATCGTTCATTCATGTCGTATAATTAATCTAATAAGCATTAACATCAAGCAGACAGATATATCTTTAGTCACAGCTTCGTTTGCTTACAGCATCGCATTCAAGTGTGCTGTGTATTTAAAATGAGGATAAATCAATTACAACTCAATAATTACACAAACCGTCTCGACCCATCTTAACCTTGTTTTGTTTTTGCGAGACATCTTGAAATGGTAAATCGTCAGATATATAATTGTAATACTTTATTGTACTTGATTGGAACTCTACTGTGTATAGGATCCAATTAATTATAAAATATCATTTACTTTATTACACTATTTTCTAACTGACTTCATCTTTGCCCTCTCATTTCTTTGTAGTAATAATTACTCCACCCTACTAATCAAAACGTATGTCTGTTCTAAAAGGGTTCGAGGACCCACCATGCTTACGTTAAAATACTGGCGGCTAGTTCTACAATATTTTTTAACTTACCTACATTACTATAATGTGATACGTAACAGAATTGTAAGTTATCTACAACAGCTAGTTCTCAATACGTCGGTCCGCGATCAAATAAAACTCAGCGCTACTAACTTTGCCACAACACTTCGGCTGTAAAACTTTCTATCAGCAGTTCAGTTGGGAATATATTTTCCGTTTTCGCTTCAGATGCAGAATATAACGACGAACTATAAGTGTAAAAGACTGATTAATAAAATTCTTGTCGAAAATAAATCTCGATATATATCAATTGATAATCGGTACTATAAGTAATTCCAAAATTTGGTGGTATATTGTTAGAGTAATATAATACTTGGGCTCATGTCATCACTGCTAAAGTATAACATATACAACTATCACAGTACATCCTTCCTAGATTACGCAGACTCTTGCTATCTAGATCTCACCGAACAGCAGCTTAATAAACTTGAGCGTCTTCACAACTTGTGTACTCGTTTCATTTATGACCTTTTCTGAATTTCGTACGCAACTCAAGTGGCTTCCCATCCGTTATCGCAGAAACCTGCATATACTTTCCCTCTTATATTCCATACTATTCAATCCTTCTACGCCTTCTTATCTGAAAGAATGTTGTTTGCAAACAATAACAATAAATAAGTGTAAATGTTTGGTTTTATAAAAAATTTAGCACTTCGCTTAAAACATCAACAGTTTATAATTATCTTTATCTTATCTATTTATCTTTCGACTATCTCATATTGCTAATTCAAATTAAAAATTGAAAATATAAATGTTAAGGCTAGAGCGCGGCTGCGCAATTTACCCATGAATATTTATTGGCGAAACTGGACAGTGAGTGTTGTGTTACGTGTATTGAATCGTACATCCTACTATCCTACTAATATTATAAATGTGAATGTCCGTTTATTTGTTACGCTTTCACGCGAAAACTACTGAACCGATCATCATGAAACTTTGTACACATATTCTTGGAGATATCAGAAGTAAAATAAGATACTTTTTATTTAAAAAAAAATATTTTTATCAATGCGAGCCGCGAAGCCGCGGGTAAAAGCTAGTATTTCATAATCCTAAAACTCATTTGTATAGGAATTTCAAAACTATTGTTATATTTTTTTTATATACAACGTCGGGAGACATATAATCATACGGCCCATCTGATGTAAAACAGTTACCATAGCCTATGAACTGTTGCAATACATTAAGTATCACTCGCGCGATGCCGCCTGTGCTGCTAACACAGCAACTTACTGCGAGCTTGCTGAGTGACATCACTCACACGCAGGAACACAACAATTATTTAAAAACAACAAAATCTACGAACTCGTTCCCTGTACCGCCGGTTACGACTTGCCCATACTCCTAACTTTTCTGTTAGAAAGTCAATCTTTTCTGCGATTTTTGACAAAGTATCAGATCTTGATGGGCCGAAATCATTCCCTATGATCGCAGGTCACATAGCGCATGATACGCGGTCTCCTGTTGACATTTCTGAAACAAATTAACCTGCTAATGAGAGCTCTGGTCTCGTCGATATGCCTCTCAATGCGTAGTTGCCAATTCGGTTTGCGCTGTGTACGCCATGTACATTCGGCTGGTAAAACTGACGGAAACGTAATACCAGCCGTACGATAGACCGTAAAAGCAGAACTAAACAGCATCATGTGCGTATCGATGAAGTTAAGACTAGAAGATAAATATTCTGGTACGATATGATCCATAGCTCTCATTAAGCGAGGTTTTGCAGGTTTATGGGCAAATGGGGTAACCGAGGACGCAAAAGGATAGCGAGAGTACGAAACTCCTGAAACGACTCATCCATGTTCCTCCTTAACAAAACTACTTCATGAGAGACACTTAGGTCCACCATATCACTAGATTCTGCAGGAGGTAGCAAGGCATGTGAATGAGTAACATTAGCAGACGAAATTTTTTTTTTTTTTCTTTAAATATTGTCGGACAAATTACACAGCGCCATCTAGCCCCAAAGTAAGCGAAGCTTGTGTTATGGGTACTAAACAACTGATAAACATACGTAAATACATTTTTTTTTTTGTAAATACATACTTATTATACATAGAAAATACCCAGACCAATACAAACAGACATGCTCATGCACACAAATGTTTGTACTGTGTGGGAATCGAACCCACGAGCGTTGGTGTCAAAGTAGTGAAACAACGCGTTTCACCACTGCGCCACCGAGCTCGTCAGCAGCGAAAAGAGCAGACGAAAATAGTTGTCTGTAATATGGAACTAGTGACAGTAGAATGTATTGAATTAAAGAATCGCGAAAACCTAAGACAATACTACAGTAGAATGTAGTGCCTCTTGACGCAGTCGATCAAGTACAGATTTTTCAATGAAGTGACGACTTTGAATAACCCGTACCTGATCTGAAAGGCGTTGAGCCGCCACAGTGACACCTGGAGCAAGAGCTTGGAACTCAGAAAGCATACGCGCTCGATATGTAGTACATTGTGTTCCTACATTTGTAGCCCTATGATATGGGCGCATGACACTTATATTCATATCTTCTCTCCAGCGCATGCGACGCACTTGGCCATCCTTGGCGAGAGTCTGTCTCATGGCAGGTAGCCTCGAAGAACCCAAGCCGGCCGGAGGGCGGAGGGCGTCCTCTATGTAGCGCAAATCTTGGCGGCGACGCGGCGACGGAGCGCCAGCAGCCAGTCATCGTTGCTCGACACGTGCGAGGTCGGAGGTATTACATACAGTTCCTCCGATGACGTGGAGCTAGACGAGATGGGTGAAGCTGGTGACCGTGCGTTTCTTGCATCAATCTTCTGTCGTTTTCGCGATCTCGTAAACATTTGTCTCATATCATTGTACTCGTGTCGTGTTCTTGATTTAGTTATATAGTTATGTATTTCGCTGAATTTTATTATGCAACTGTCTATAGGATACCACTATTCGATGCTTACCACTATTAGCTTTATCAACAAAAATAATTTTCATGTAGTTAGAAACACGCAAATCATACCTATGTGGTGTAGGTCTTAGGCATAAGTACTAATATGATATATCTCTAAGGAATTTATGTTACACGTGCCTTTAAGTATAAACAGTATCATATTTAATTCTTTAAAGGTAACATTCATAGATAACAGAAACAATGGTTTCTGTTATCTATGGTAACATTCATATGATATTATTTCTCTTTAAGTAGTAACTGGATACCATTGTAAACACTAACAAGATACAATATTGACCTATTTTCCCGTATACATAAAAAGGACTAATTTTCTTAAATATATCTCAGTGTATACTCAATCTCTACTTGTTTCATTTCACTCCGCTCCGTCCGTACATCACACCTATATGCTTCCCTTAAATTTTCGATAGTAATTGTGATCATATGTGTGGGACGACCCTCCATTAGATGGAGCGACGACCTCAAGAGGTATGTAGGGAGTCGATGGATGAAGGTGATACAGGATCGAGATGAATGTCTCTCTATAGGGTGTAAAGTTACTTAATTAAAAAAGGCGTTTTTAAAAACGAAAAAAAAAATTCAAATCTTATTTTTACGAGTAAAGATATAAAAATAAGACTATTCTAACAGTTTTGGACAGACCTAGCCCAGAACTGTTAGCTTTAAGGAATCGCGTTGGATGGGTCTAACCAAAGTTCAGGAGGGTTCACTATGAGGGCCCGGACGGTCGCAGGAGATCGCCTTGCGACCCACCACCGCAGCAGTTAGAGGTGCCGAGATCGCAGTAGAAGTCGAGCGCCAATGTACACGGGGAGGCCCAACTCAACAGCGGACAGGGGAGCACAGTGCACACGGAAGAGAACACCGTGATGCACACCGTGAGTTGCTCACTCGATCTCCGCGTAGACTGACTGTTGTTTCTTCATCCGGTGGTCTATCGAGTAAGTTTTTTTATATTTTTTTCACATTATTAATTTTTATGACAAGTTTTGACAGACGAAGGATCGCTATATACAAACACAATAAAAAAGTATAATTTTATCTAACCTGCTTTGTGTGCTTCCGCCACCAATTAGTTCATGAGGGTTAGCGCCGGCCGGCACCCACCAACTAGCGTTAGTAGATACAACATGCCGACGCTGCCGTGGCTGCTCCGGTAGTCTCTGTCTTAATTTACAAAAATAGAGATTAAGTATTTTTAAGGAGATTTTATAATCGGCCGCCGATCGATGATCCTGAACTCACACACGATATTGAACCCTTGATTTTTAGAAGATGTCGTCTCCTTTAGCATGTTCTAACGATTGTACAAGGGTGTGTTCCGTGGAGTTGTTCGACAGTATGCCAAAAGCCTCATTTTATAATCGCACCTTTCGCCGACGGCTCATACTCATAAACTCGAGCCGCAATGGTCGTATACTGTCCGGCTCCGGAGAAGTTTTTACCGAGATCTCTGAAGTCCTGGAATGAGCTTCCTGTCGCGGTTTTCCCAAGGGACTACAGATGGGGTTCTATAGTTTTATAGGGCCGTCAACGTAAGATGCAAATGTATATACATAGGCTATGGTAACATCTTATCATCAAGCAAGTCATACGTTTGGTTGCCACCACCATAAATAAAAGGTACTACGAGACTACGGTAATTGAAAGCCCTGAAATCAGAGCCTTGCATATGAAGTAGGCTCTGGTGCTGAAAACCGTGCTCAAAGTACTTTGAATACCTTTAAACCCAAAAGCCTCACAGTCTAATCTCAGTGACGTATTCAAAAGAAATTTTGGCAAAAAATATTGCTAAGAAAATGCCTATACATTATTGTACGAACATGTCATAAATAAGGTACGTCGGCGAGGCTCGACAGTCGCGCGTTCGGAAATGGGACGTCACCGGGGATCCGCCATGATGGAAGATGGCCGTTTATGTAGATTGTCACCTGATTTATGAATTCACATAGTTTTGGATTTTATGTTCGGAGCAACGGGTACAGATCATGTCTATTAATATCCGCACTATAGGCACGCCATTGGCACGAAATTGCTTTATTTTTAGGGTTCCGTACCCAAAGGGTAAAACGGAACCCTATTACTGAGGCTCCGCAGTCCGTCCGTCCGTCCGTCTGCCACCAGGCTGTATCTCTTGAACCGTAATAGTTAGATAGTTGAAATTTTCACAGATGATGTATTTCTGTTGCCGCTATAACAACAAATACAAAAAAATAAAATAAATATTTAAGGGGGCTCCCATACAACAAACGTGAATTTTTTGCTCATTTTTGCTTGATATTGATAACGGCAACAGGTAGACGCTTGAAATATTCACTTTAAAAATAAATAATTATATTCAAATAAAACAAATATTTAAGGGGAGCTCCCATACAACAAACGTGATTTTTTTTGCTGTTTTTATAGATAATGGTACGGAACCCTTCGTGCGCGAGTCCGACTCGCACTTGGCCGATTTTTTTAATATTAAGGTTCTGTACATTAATAATATAATGCATACCCTAGTCACTTTGTATTACGAGATAATAATTTCATAGTCCGTCTGTCTATTCATCAAGGTCTTGTTATCTGGCTCAAGATCCTACGAGCTCGGTGGAGCAGTGGTGAAACTCGCTGTTACGCTACTTTGACATCAACGCTCGTGGGTTCGATTCCCACACAGACAAACATTTGTGTGCATGAACATGTATATTTGTCTTGGTCTTGGTATTTTTGAGAGAGATTGGGTCATCAAAGTATCCTATTTAGGGAAGTACCTGCACCTCACAGAAAACCGCAGCCAAATAACAACTCCCTAGAGGGTTGTAGTATTCCTGCGTGTGAGTGAGGTTACCAAGAAACTCCTAAAGAGTCGCTGTGTTTACAGCAGAGTATATCGCGCGTATAATACTTAAAGTATTGCAAGCGTTTATAGGCTACGTTAACCGCTTTACATCAGGTGGGCCGTATGCTTGTATGCCTCCCGACGTTGTATATGAAAGATATCAAACTAAAATATGTAATACTGTCTGAGAGTCTGTCAATCTTAGTTGCATTGAATAACAATTATTAACTAACGCGTGGAAAAAGAGGCTGGGCGCATCAAAGCAGTCTGACTGGGGAAATGTCTCCACACACTCCACTCCTCACAGAAAACCACAGCAATTCCTGAGAAGATTGTTGAATTCCCGCGAGTGAGTGAGATTACCAGCAAGCTTCTTTATCTTAACCTATCTTTATCTATGTTCAATTTATTATCAACCTTGACTTTTTTGTTTGCTACTAAATTATGATAAGTATTGACTACATCTTAGACTGAGGGTAGGATAGATGGCGAAAAAAGAAATAAAGAAGATAACAATAAAATTGAATAAGAATGAAGAAAATAATTAATAACGACGATATGGCTTTTTCTTGTTCTGACAGCCAAAATGTATATAATATTTAAAAGATATTTAAGTCCTTCATTTAAAAGGGCTATGTCCTTTTATTTACTTACTTATCACATCTTTCTACCTCGGTGTATATTTTTTTTTGTGGGAATACTAGGCTACCTAGACCTTTTCAACAGTTTGGGCTGTGCTGCTAGTCAGTTAGGCAAACCAGCTAATACACAGTATTATTTCCTTATGAGCACATATTTTATTTACATTTTTCAGGCAAGGATCATGAACATGGTAAATTAACTTATAGAGGATGAAAATTAAACAAACCCCTAATTATAAAACCCGATCTACCTTACAATTAGCTAAAGCGAATGCTTTTGTAATATTTTCTTACGCTGGCAACGTGCAATTTAATTAAATTTTCATTTCGGTAACTTTGGTATTGTTTGACTGTGGGTTAATTGTGAATAACTGTAGTGCTTTATATTTTAGATTTCGTGGTTTATTTTGGTACATGTAGGAGCAATTAACACGTTGTAACTTTAACTAATTGAAAACAGATAATAATAAAATCTGAAATACAACGGTTATAACTTTATTTGTGGCAAAAATAGATAAAACAATTCTATGTTTTAACAAGATTATTTGCGTGACTTTATATCTGTTAAGTGAGTGTTTCCAAAACTTTCTCAGGCCATCTTTAGTGTATAAATACTTTATTCGTGATTGTGACAAAGGACGAGGTAGTTCAATATGTATATTTTATATGCATGTAAATATATATCCGTAATATTGAATATGTAACCCGACTGCGCTTCATCCCCATGTACTCAGATTTCTCAAGTTAATCACATCAACACTGACATATTATACCGGTGAGCTCGGTAGCGCAGCGGTTAATAACGCGACTTTAACATTAATGCTCGTGGGTTCGATTCCCAAACATGACAAACATTTGTGTGCATGAACATGTCTGTTTGCCTTGAACTTTGACCGAGAGGTCAACAGACGAATCGAAGTCGGCTGTCTGAAATGTTGGAACAAGTGGCTGAGATTGTGTATCTTGGATGCGCTTTCAGCAGGCATGGAGGGTTTACCTCAGATGTGGAAAGACGAGTGAATGCTGTGAACGTAGCGTTGGGAAAACTTCATGGCAGAAAAACTTAAGCCAGAAGGCACAGCTCACTATACACAATTCAACGCTTACTTATGGAAGCGAGTGCTGGGTATGGTAGAGAGAGCATAAAAGTAGGTTAAACGCAGTCGAAATGCGAGCGTTGCGCAAAATTTGTATTCGGAATGATGATGTTAGTAATAGAGTTGGTCTGAAAGAGAACGTTGGTGTTAAAATAAGAAAAGGCATGCTCCGTTATTCGGACATGTAGAAAGAATGCAGGATGAATGAATATATACAACGCAAAAGTGGTGGATGTAGGATCCGAGAAAGGCCAAGACTATCACAGTGATCCCTAGAAACCGGCGAGCGTGCATGAAAAGAGCAATGGATGTAAAAGAAGCGAGTGAGGTGTGTAAGGATCGAGTCACGCGGCGCTCAGTTCTCTCTGCCTATCTGCAAGGGATTTGGTCGTGGCGGGTGTCTCCCTTGAGGGGAAGCCTATGCCCAGCAGTAGAAATGATGATGATGAAATATTTATATTGAAATACCATCTAATTCAAATGTGTACAATGTTTCTATAATATAAGTTTATTTTAATTTATCATCTGGGGTGTCTATGGTTTATGAAAACATAAAAATTTGATTCTAAGATATACACCGTGGCAAAGGACGAGAATATTTTAACTGTTTTAAATAGAGTTATGAAGTACGAATCGACCTCGCATTTTCGGCCCGGAACAGGAAACAGAACAGAGTTAAATAAAACTGATAAACGTATATCAGAAATATATAAAATTCTCAACCTTTTGCAATAATTCACGATTTCCGCAGATAAAAAATAAACACAATAATAATTGTGAATATAACACACGTTTTAAATCTATACTCGAGTTGAGCCCAAATATTGCAATATTCTGGTAATTTTCGTGATTCATGAACCATTATCGGGCGTTATTGGGTAGTGGGAGGCATAGGGACGTCGAAGGTGAACTTAGAGAATAAAGGACCATTTCACTCTTATCTGTACAAATAGATACGTCATAGTCTAAGATTAAATGAACTATCACCCAGTATAGAAATCTGTGCACAGTTATCTCGAGTTCCAACTTTGTACACTAACTCAAATAATTGAAGGTGTTTAAGGCTGCGAATCCTTAGATCGTGTAATGAACAACCTGCTATTGTTTTCACAAGAAACAATAACATGGGATTTAATACATAATTTTTGTACTCTTTCTAATAAATATGACGAATGTTGTTACGGAACATTATTGCAGATTAAGCTTCAAAATTGCGCTAGTGGTTTGTACGTTATTTTATAAGATAAATAGCGCATCTTGAGCTGTCCAATGCGAAACTGTCGAAAATAAAAAGTACTCATTATATGAACGTACAATAAATTATACAAGGGAGTAATAGGAACAGTTCAGTTGCGACAGCTTGGCCCCATAAAAGGGAATAAACATGATCCCGAGCCCGTGGCACAGATCCAACTACCAATCTCCCGGTACTTGTTTGCGACTTATTGCATTCTTAAAGCATAAAATGCGAGTTACCTTAGATATTTCTATGTTACCATAATGCAGCCACAGCGTACAAAGATTGCTCAAAACATCGATTATCATTGATATAAAATCACACGTCAGCGTTTCTGCATCTTACGATTGGAATTATTATACTCGTATATGTATATTAAAGTTCTAAACTTAGAAATATATGTATACAATAAATAATTAGCGGATTAGTTCAGATAGATATATATAACAATTGAACGAAATTTGTTAGTCATTCTAAAAACGATAGAGTTTGTCATGATAGTTTAGAATTGATCAAAAGTAGCGTAATAGCGGCTAAGGGAAAATAGTGGTCTAATAAATTATAAACACGTGTCTATTTTGTTAGTTTGAGTAAAATATTTGCTTGATCAAATGATGCGCAATACGGGGAACAGTTCCCCAATCCTTTCCAGCAGGGCCGGCTGGAGGATGCAGGGCGGCCACGCCCAACGCTGGGCATGGCCGCCCTGCATACTGCCGTGAAGGAGACGACCAGCCACTTGCTCCGCGCCCAGCTCCTCTATTGGCGGGAGGTCCCAGTGGCCGACAATAGCCGCCTCCTCTGCCAGTTCCCGGTCGAGCCTGGTGAGTGCCCAACGCGGGAACCGGCTCCGCCACCGGGACGAAATCGTCGGACTCCCGGGGGCTGGAGACACCTCGAACCTGATGTAACGGTGGTCCGAGAGTGTCTCCACCCCCATCTCCACCCTCCAATCCTCCATTCAGCGTGCGGTGGACGCGGTGGCGAAGAACAGATCCACCACCGACCCTCCATTCCACCGCACGCCCGTGTGGACTGTCCCTCTATTTAATAGGTATAGTCCCGTGGCCAGCGCCCACTTTTCCACCTTCTGTCCTTTGGCTTCCGTGGCCGGGTTGCCCCACGCCGTGGACTTAGCGTTGAAGTCCCTGGCCACGATAACCTGGGCGGGCGCTAGCCGCCTCACTGCCGACCCCAGAGCGTCGAGCAGCCGCTCCAAGGCCTAATTGTGTACTCTCCCCGAACCGCCGCCACGTATCCTGCCCCCTCCCACTCACCACGAGTGGGGGGCTGGCGCCAGGCCTCGTGATGATAGCCACGGATCCATCCCGGTCCCCGGCCCAGTTAGGCCGGGAGGGCACGGAGTATGGTTCCGCAAACACCGCCACGTCCACGTCCCACTGCGCTATGGTCTGTAAGAAAACGTTCTGAGCCCCAGCAGAGTGGTTGACGTTGGCCTGCAGGAAGCGAGGATGTCCGGCCATTAGTCGGACATCTTAGTCTCAGGCGCCTTTCACCGCCGCCCACCCTCGCGAGAGATGAGGGGCGTTCTCCCGCGGATGGATGGGGGGTTGTACAGCCGGCCCCTACACTCGGACCTGCTCGGGGGTGCAGCCTACCTCCAGCGCGACCGTAATCTGGACCCGCTGTGCCGTAGCGGCGTCGTCCAGGCCCGTAAGGCGGAACTCCGCACACTTTACGGGCCTGGACACCTCGACAACGACAGAGGGACCCGACAAGAAGCTGTCGGCGGCCAGGACGCTATCCCCCCCCCCCCTCTCACCAGTGGGAATTCGCGGGGTTTCGCTCCCCCGAGGATGGCCCGATCATCGGACTCCAGAGGAGAGGAGGAGGGCGCTTCGCCGCCCGACACCGACCAGGAGATGAGACGGTCATTGACCGCATCCAAAGCAAGAAGAGGGCACCGGGTCCGGACAGGGTGCACGGGAACGTGCTTGCCTTAGCCCTCGTGCACCGCTGAGACAGGTTCCGGGAGCTTGACTGCTAGTTGCGGTCGGGATGCTGCCCGGGACCCTTCAGGGTTGGCCGGCTCTGTCTTCTGTTGAAGGGAGACCGGTACCCGGACCGGGGTCGGCGGTTCTACCAGTCGTTCCGCTGAACGAGGCGGGCAAAGCCCTAGAAAGGGTTGCCGCTTCCCGCCTCGCTCAGCATTTGGAAGATGGAACGGGCCTCTCGGATGCCCAGTTCGGGTTCCGGGCCAGATGGTCGACCGTCGACGCCATTAGGCGCCTAAGATCGGTGATGGAGGATCCGGAGCGCGAGGGAGAGGTGGTGGTAACGGTGTCGCTGGACATCGCCAATGCCTTCAACAGCCTCCCCCACAGTACCATCTTGGAGGCCCTCAAATACTTTGGGGTGCCTGCGTACATGGGGAGATTGTTGAAGGCATACTTGGAGGACAGGGAGGTATGCTACGAGGACGCGAGAAGCCATATAGTCAGGAGGTCTGTCGCGTGCGGTGTCCCACAGGGGTCCGTTCTGGCCCCATCATGTGGGACCTCGCACACTACTGGGTCCTGCGGGGCCGTCCCCTCACCGGGATGAGTATCATCTGCTATGCGGATGACACCCTTGTCACATTCCGGAGTAAGACCTTCGTGGAGGCGGCGCGGCTGGCCGAAGTCGGGGTAGGACTAGTGGTCAGCCGTATAGAGAGGCTTGGGCTTCGGGTCCGATTGGATAAAACCAAGGCCTTCCTCTTCCGCGGGACCGGCAGACGGGGCTCTCTCCCCGGACCACACCTCCAAATTGGAGGAGAGAGGATAAGGGTGAGTGCCCAGATGAGGTACCTGGGCCTCACCCTTGACGGGATATGGACCTTCGGCCCCCACTTCGAGCGGTTGGGACTGAAGGCCCAGCGCCGCGTGCAGGCGGCTGTACGGTGCCCCCATATGGGCGGACGCCCTCTGCCGCCAAAACAAGGCCCAGCTGCGCACAGCGCCGCGGGTCATAGCGCAGAGGGCGATAAGGTGGTACCGGACGTTAGCATGGACGGCCGCGACCGCCCTTGCTGGCGACCCGCCCTGGGAGTTAATGGTGGAGGTGCTCGCCGAGGTGTATGGGTTTGTGTCTAAAAGGAGGAGTCTCGGCGAGCGCCCAATGTTGGAGGAGATAGGGCGGTATCGCCAGCGAGGGTACACAGAGATGATGCGGATGTGGGGGGGGGGGGGGGACCTGGCGCAGCCGCGGTACGGAACCCGCATTGCGGGGGCACTGCGCCCGGCCCTAGTGACGTGGATGCGTAGAAAACGCAAACCCCTCACCTTCCGCATAGTGCAGGTGCTCACCGGGCATGGATGCTTCTGTGAGTATCTGCACCGGGTCGCGAGGCGGGAGCCACGATTGTGGCGCGGCCGAGGACACTGCCCAACACACGTTGGAGCAGTGTCCCAGGTGGTCTCCACAGCGCCACGATCTGGTGTCCGCGCTGGGAGGCGCGGACCTCTGGTTCCCGAGCGTGGTCCGCTGCATGCTCGGGAGCGACAGTGCCTGGCAGGCGATGGCCTCCTTCTGTGAGACGGTCATGACCCAGAAGGAGGCCTCGGAGCGGGACAGGGAGGACGATCCCGAGGCTGTCCCGCTCCGGAGACGGCGGACGGGAGTGCGGCGTAGGCGCTACGCACACCTATTGCCGCCTCCCTAACATGTGGGACTAGGGGTCAGGATGGGAACCTGGCCCCATAGTGGTCCCGCCGCCGGAGGGGCCGTCCCAATTTGCCGGGATGGCCCCTAGATTGAAGAAGTCCGGCCTGATGGCAATTCGCGGAGTCGTTTAGTGGGTATACCGTCGGGCAGCCGACGGGGAGTCCCACACTACCACCGGAGGCCACCCAGGCACCGGTGCTGTGCGTAACGCATTTTTCCCCGCGTCACAAAAAAAAAGAAACAAATAGCATTGATTAAATATAGTTCAATACATGGAATTGATCACAGGAAGCTAGGTCTCTCCCATTCATGAATAGCATATTTAACCAACACATCTTCTGCATTTGTATTCGACAGTAATCGAGGTTTTCAGTGATCTGACCAAATATTTTGACTGTATTGAATATAAGGTATAAGCCGTATAATCACAAAGTTAGTGGTGAAAACAGGATAGTATCTTATTTAAAAGACAGAATGCAAAGTTAAGTAGATATAAACATTAGTGTCAAATCTAAAGGCACAAATGTAAAAAGTGTGTCACCAAGGTTCCAATTCGATCACTTTTTAGTTTCAGTGTGTAAATAATCTCCTCTATATGGTGCTGAAAATGGGAGATGTATTTGCTGATGAATTTTTAATGTGACGAAAGTACAAAATCATTAATAAATTTCAATTCAATAAAAGAGATGTAAACTTCAGAAACCATATTTAAAAGGTTAGATTTGTAACATTCCGATTAGATGAATATAACGAACGATTATAGCATGTGAATTAATTTAGAATAATATACTGAACACTCGCGAGCCACTTAAATCAATGAGGTATAATCTGTAAATGCTATAGTTACATATTTAGTAGATGATTTACATATACTTAAAATAAAACTGGATCAAAATGAAACACTGGGGTACTCCACTTGTTTCATATTCGTTCCTTTAAATTTGAAATGTATTGTGTCTAAAGTCTACGCTTGTCTATAAGATGCGATCCAATTCTAAGACTCGCCTTTAACTCCTTATTGATGCAGCCTATGTAGTAATACCAACACAGGTAAATGTTTTGGAGAAATCCTATGTATTAAGAATATGACTACAGTAGTAGGAGCAGAATATAAACTAGCTGTGGTTATCACTGCAACTTCATAATAATACACCCGTAGTGAACTATTAAACTACATTGTGCAAAATGTAAAAAAAATCATGGCTCGTGAATCAAATTGATTTGACAGGGGAAAATAAAAAAAATAAAAATTATAAAAAAAATAAGAATATTTGAGCGGCAATTAATCATGCGTTATATTTTCAAATGTTTTACCTAAAGTGACAAAATATACTTGGTCAAGTCAATCTATTTTGCTGACAAGATAAAAATTATAAAAAAAATATTTACATCTGTGAACAGCTATGAAAAATAATTGTCTAGTATTCAGTTTTAGCCCCAAAATAGGTAGTATAGTATAGCTCAGTCGATAAAGAGCGAGCCTATTAACCTCTCTATTCTCTCCTCTTAATCCCTGTTTCGACTCCTGGTTAGGCCATGTACCACTAACTTCGTCTTTTCGGATTCATGTACTTATTTGTACTATCATTTGCTAAGAATGATCTGATTTTGCCTCTGGTTGTGGAGCTCTGATGGCGGTCTTATCTTAAGTATCATAGCCGAAACCTTAATCTTAGTTAACGGATCTCGTCAATTTTAATGGATTAGAAAACGGTATAAAGTTAGAAAAATAAACACTTTAAAATATGTAGGCCAAATAGTGGTTCAGGTTATCCGATCTAGGATAGGTACATCATCGCACAGACCTTATCACAATATGTACTACGTAAGTAAATTTTACGAGTATGGAGGCACCCTTTATCGAATTTCTACGATATATTATATCGAATTTCCAATACTGGATAACATATGGCAACAATTGGATTGTAACGGTTTACGATTACTACACATATTGTCTCTGTACGAATGTATGAGACAGAGAGAGAAGTAGGGCGCATCAAAGCAGTCCGTCTCGGGAAGTACCTCCACATCACAGAAAACCGTAGCCAAATAACAACTCCCTAGAGGGTTGTTGTGTTCCTGCGTGTGGGTGAGTTCTCCAGTAAGCTCCTAAGGAGTTATGATGTGTTAGCAGCAGAGGTGGTGGTGGTGCGCGAGTATTATTTAATGTTCTGCAAGCGTTTATAGGCTACCGTAACCACTTAACATCAGGTGGGCGGTATGCTTGTATGCCTCCCGACGTAGTAAAAAAAAAATATAAACGTAAAATAAGTCTGTGTGTCTCTTTATGAATCTGTTAATTTTTCTTGATTAAACCGCTGAAGGAATGTGGCTATGGTTTTGTTAAAAATATTTACGTTTCATTAACAAAATCAATTAGTTCCGTTGTATACTTATTTAAAATGTTTGGAAAACTATCATAACAGAACTCTCTAGTACTACAAGATGGTTCGTCAACTCGTTCAGTTGTTACTAATAATGGATAAAATAAAAAATCCATATATGTACATTGTACACTCCACGTGTAGTATAATAGAGCCTCAGCTTCACGAATTGCACTGACATGTACTACACACTGGTAATGTAAATACTAGTTTCTGCAGATCTAAACTCGAGAGACAAGCTCGGTGGCGCAGTGGGTTCGATTCCCACACAGTACAAACATTTGTGTGCATGAACATGTCTGTTTGTATTGGTTTGGGAATTTTCTATGTATAATAAGTATGTATTTACAAAAAAAAATGTATTTACGTATGTTTATCAGTTGTCTAGTACCCATAACACAAGCTTCGCTTACTTTGGGGCTAGGTGGCGCTGTGTAATTTGTCCGACAATATTTATTTATTATTTATAAACTACAATAGATGTAGTTTAGATCTGCAGAACAAAGTAGTCTGTCTGGGAGAGTACCTCCGCCTCTTGGAAAACCGCAGCCAAATAACAACTCCCTAGAGGGTTGTTGTGTTCCTGCGTGTGGGTGAGGTCACCAGTAAACTCCTAAGGAATCGCTGTGTTTACAGCGGAGGTGGCGTCGCATGAGCGGTACTTAATGTGTTGCAAGCATTTTAGGCTACTGTAACCGCTTTATATTCAGGCGGGCCGTACGCTTGTATGCATCCAGATATTGTATAAAAATAAATCTAATGCTTTGTAGTATAAGAAATAAATGACTCCAAAATAAGTGCCCACTACTTGCTAATATTTTTTTTTATATTAAGTTAGAAGTTTTTTGATTTCAGTTGTAGTTAGAAGCCTTTGGTTGGTGGTTGAATCTTACAAACTGACGAAGAATTTGAATTTTTCTCACAAAATATTCCTACATGAGGGATTTTGTATTATGTCCTTAGTGATAGTGAGATGAAAGTAGAGCAATATTCAGTGTAGAGTGACATATTTTATCCAAAGATATATGAAAATATAATGCTTTACTACAAAATTTCAAACTAACAAGAGAGCGAATCACCGAACAACTACTAGTATTGAATAGGGATGCTAGGCTATTGTTTTTAATCGACAGATGTGATATGTGCTGTGACATCCTAAATTTTTGACGGTTTTTACTTAGGGGGTGGTACACTGTAGATCAATGCTTCAGCATAATATGCATTAATTTTTACTTTTATTCTATGTCACTTGACATCATTATTGTAAGTTTATTTTCAATACATGTTATAGACTGTAACATGTATTGAAAATACCTACATAGGCAAGATTTTTTACAGCATTTCTTCTTGGGTACCTAATGGAAATGTTGATCAATTTATAAATAGAAAAATGAAAATTATGGGACTTAATAAAATACAATAAGATTTGTTTAAAAAACGTAAGACGTATCTAAGTGACTGCAAGGGCTCAATGGCAAATAAAGAATTTTATTGTAAATCATAAATGCTTAAGAAGACCATATTCTGTGTGTTGCCATCTCAGTTTTATTAAATGTAGGGGAAGGCGGGGTAAGACGGGGTAGCGAGGTAAGATGGGGTCAACACCAAAACCGATGATATAAAATCACTGGCAAATTGATTTTAACGCCATCTCACGGTATTTGGCAGAAGTTGTTAGTGTCACAAAAAGTTTGGCCGATCGTGTACACCTTGCGTCTTGGTAAGTATTTTTTTTATTTTTAAGTGGTTTAATCTAATTTTTGACGTATATTATGTGCGTGACTCTTCATAATGTATGGTACACAAGATGTGCGGCATATTTTTTTAATTATATTTGTTTATTTGACTATTCTAAACTCATGAATTAGTTTCGGCTTGCTTGGTTTTATAACCTCAAAAAAAATAATACATCTTGGGAGACCATTTTGGGAAAGAAAGACAAGACGGGGTTGGTACCCCATCTTACCCGCTTATTAATTACTTCCTATATTTCGATTGAATTAAAAATTATCGTTACAAATTGAGTTAATTTAATTATTTTTTTATAGATCATGGTTCGAAATTACAAACGAAAAACTAACAGAGGGGAGTGGAGTGAAGAACAAATGAAGTTAGCAATTCAAGAAGTTCTAGATGGAAAAAAGGGTTATAAATTAGCCAGCAAGACTTATAATGTCCCTCAAACTGCACTTGAGCGCAAAGTTAAAAAGCGAGAAAAAATGAGAATAGTGTACAAAATGTCAAGGTTCCCTTGGATACAATTTCAACCGTTTTTTCCGAAGAAGAAGAACAAATTCTTGTAACTTATTTAAAGGAAATAGAAGGAAGATTATTTGGTTTGTCAACTTCCGAATTGCAGAAGTTAGCCTATGAGTTAGCTGTTCGTAATAACAAACAACATAAATTTAATGACCTCAAGGAAAAAGCTGGTAAGGACTGGCTGCGTGGATTCCTAAATCGCCATCCTGACTTGAGTTTGCAAAGCCGGAAAATACATCAGCCGCTCGTGCTGCTGGATTTAATAGAGTGTCAGTTGGACAATTTTTCGAACTGCTGGGAAAAGCACTCGACCAAAACTCTTTTACTCCGTACAGGATTTACAACTGTGACGAGACAGGTGTATCGGTGGTGCCAAAATCACGGTCCAAAGTGATCCCAGCAACTGGTAAAAAGCAAGTGGGAGCTTTGACGTCGGCGGAACGAGGCACTACTATAACGATTGAAATTTGTTTCAACGCTGCAGGGACATATCTTCCACCTATGTTTATATATCCAAGGAAAAGAATGAAGCCCGAACTGCTCAATGGAGCTCCACCAAACTCATGGGCTGAATGCTCAGATTCTGGGTGGATCACTGCAGAAATTTTCTTAAGATGGTTTCAGAAGTTTGTAAAACTCACCAACGCTTCTAAAGCCAACCCACTCATGCTCATTTAAGATGGTGGCTGTGCAGGAGTGGAAGATAACGATGACGAAGCTGTCCATATCTGTCCTGTTTGTGAAAATAGCGATAGTTAAATGTTCAATACCCCATCTTACCCAAGGGGGTACCCCGTTTTGCCCTATAGGTGGGGCAAGATGGGGAGATTCAGTTAATTTTTTTTAAGTTGACAATTCTATGAGAAGAATTTTATATTTTTGTTTTGACTGATTATAATTAAAGAAAGAAAGACTGATTATTTTCTTAATAAAAGTTCCTACTTTGTGCAATCAAAAACAGTAAGTTTTATTCATGAAATACCTTAAAGTCCCCGTCTTACCCCACCTTCCCCTACACATATTATTACTAGTGATGTCAGGAGCCTTAGAAACCGGCGAGCGTGCATGAAAAGAGCAATGAATGTTAAAGAAGCGAGTGTGGTTTGTAAAGATGGAGTCATGTGGCACTCGAATCACTCACTAACCTAACCTAACCTAACCTACCCTGCAAGGGATTTGGCCACACCTATGTCAATGTATTAATATAGTCTTCTAAAAAGTAAAACGTAAAATTTACCCTTATCAGGTGTTTTAGATTAATCAAGAAATGTTTGGTGAATACCCTATCGCAATGTTATTAATGGTACATAACATTTTGTTCCAGTTGTGTGACAGTTGATTAAATAATTGATCTACCCACATCAAAGTTCAAATATGTTTGCCAGTTAAATTTAATACGATATGTATGTTACGGTATTTATATATGGGCCTTATATTTGAAATAAATTTATTTGAATTGAATAAAACAGAATTCTATTTCCCAATTTGGATGTTTTTAGGGTTCCGTACTCAAAGGGTAAAACGGAACCCTATTACTGAGACTCCGCTGTCCGTCCGTCCGTCCGTCCGTCTGTCACCAGGCTGTATCTCATGAACCGTGATAGTTAGACAGTTGAAATTTTCACAGATGATGTATTTCTGTTGCCGCTATAACAACAAATACAAAAAAATAGAATAAAGTAAATATTTAAGGGGGCTCCCATACAACAAATGTGATTTTTAGGGTTCCGTACCCATAGGGTAAAACGGAACCCTATTACTGAGGCTCCGCTGTCCGTCCGTCCGTCCGTCCGTCTGTCGCCAGGCTGTATCTCAGGAACCGTGATAGCTAGACAGTTGAAATATTCAAAGATGATGTATTTCTGTTGCCGCTATAACAACAAATACTAAAAAATAGAATAAAATAAATATTTAAGAGGGCTCCCATACAACAAACGTGATTTTTTTTGCCTTTTTTATAGATAATGGTACGGAACCCTTCGTGCGCGAGTCCGACTCGCACTTGGCCGATTTTTTTGCTCGATTTTGATAACGGCAACAGGTAGACGCTTGAAATATTCACAAAATATTTAGTTATATATTCACGAATAAATAATGAAATTAAAATAAAACAACTATTTAAGGGGGGCTCCCATACAACAAACGTGATTTTTTTGCCGTTTTTATAGATAATGGTACGGAACCCTTCGTGCGCGAGTCCGACTCGCACTTGGCCGATTTTTTATACAGCCACTGGAAGTAAAGAAGCGTGTGGACCACCTGATGTAAAATGGTTATATATATAATGGCTATACCCCGTAGCGAGGAATACCACTCCTTCTGTTAACACAATTACTGAGGAGCTGACTGTCGGCCTCACATACTCGCAAGGACATAACAGCCCTCCAGGAAGATGTTATTCGTTTTTGGTCTTTTCTGAGGTTGAGATGCTAGACCAAGACCAACAGACATGTTCATGCACACAAATGTTTATCTTGTGTGGGAATCGAACCCACGAGCGTTGGTGTCAAAGTCGCGTCATTCACGACTGAGGCACCGAGCACGTCATATCTTTTATAAATACATTTTTATTGTACCTTATTTTCTTATGGAGGAACTAAAATAGTCTCCCATAGTGTCAAAGTAAGCATCATTAATCATCATCATCAATGTTTACAACCACTATTAGGAACATAGTTGTAAATTATAAAGAAAAATCTATTGCAGTCATGACCATCAATCACAGTTCCGTTAAAAGTTTACAAACTTCACCTCACCACTGAACAGCAGATAATAAATAACCGTTTAAACTTTCCCTGGAGAGAAAAAACGGGCCCTAGCGCCAAAAACAAGGCATGCATTAGGAAGTCAAGTAGCGTGCCTTACAGCGTTCGGTCACGGTCGCGATTTGCAGACTTATGGCGCAGTTACCAGAGATCTCTGAACTAACAACTCAGAGGAACTTTCTAAAAGTTTATAGAAAGGGGTTGAAATATTGATAGGGTGGTCTTTAAAAATGTTCGATGCGCGATATATCACGGTTTTACTAGAGCAGAAATGAGAAACGATAGTACGTAACATCTTGGACATACGACCTTATACGAATTATTACAGGCAATTTGATCTTTGCTTCGTCGTCGTCGATTTGTGCATGCTTACTAGCACTGGTTTCGACCGACTGCCATTAGTTGATCCATGACACTGTCGCCTAATTGATGTACTTAAGTATTACAGGAAAATATTGTCCAGTTAAAAAATAATAACTAGTAAATAACAGCAAGCTGTGTAGGCAGAGCTGATAATATTTAAATTATAAAATGTTTTAAATCTTTTATTTTTAATTTTTTAAAAATATATGGAACCCTGTACGACATCTAGCGACGAGTGCTGTTACTTTTTCTGTTGATGAGAGTGCAGTGCAGACTCTGCACTGCAGAGTGGCCGGCCATACGTTTTCCCATATGTTTTTTTTTTCTAATTGGAACGATTTTGGACCGTTCTTCCTCACCAAGGAACATTTAAATTTCAAATTAAAGGATACAAAACTACAATATGTTAGCTATTAGTGTGTCGATTTTGGAGTTTCTCACTATTACCGTCTAAACGCTAGCTGGATGACATCAGTCTACCCCAAACGGCAATTTTGAGGGTAATGTGGCTCCGCTGGCTATCGCAGCTCTGCCAATTATAATACCAGATACTTAGTAGTGTGAAAAACGGTGAAGTAGACATTCCAAAGGAAATGCTAAGGGGGAATGTATTTGTAGTTCCTGTAGCGCTTGTGTTAATATTTTCTAAATATTTTTTATTACATTTTTGAGGAAATGATAATTTTATAACATATATATTATTTATTAATACATGATTTAACTGAATAACAACTTTATATCAAATATAAATACTTTATTTAAAATCATTATGTCTGTTTTATTTTGCAGACAATATGAAAATTTTTAGTTTCATATCTCCTGTGGACGTTGTTTCGGACCTCATCCGATTGCAAGACTACTGCACCGCTAATTACCTAGACCTGAATCCTCCTAAAAGTTCTACGGTAATATTTAGTAGAAACAAGAACATTTTTATGAATAATTAATTACAAACTTAAAAATCACAATCTTCAACGACTAGACTATCTAAGTATCATGATACCAAGCTTCTATTCGATATCTCATTTATAGTACCATCTCTAAAGCTTTCAAAACACTTAGTTTTGTTTTATCAATATACCACTTGACTGCGCACATAGACACTCCATGCTCACAAAAACGTTGTGGTTTAGCATTTAAATATTTCAGCGTTTAGAGCATGAGACCAATGGGAGTATACAAGTCTATATGTGATGCAAAGTTGGTCCGTGAATTAGCCAATAAGAGCAGCGCGTTCTACTTTATGTCACGTTTTAGTTTGCACCACGCGTGCTTATTTATTATGTAGTTCATTATATGATTGTGACTAAGCATTATCTGTACATAAGCTCCAGTGGGGTAATATTCGATCCAGAGCAGAGCCAGAGTCGATCATAAACGTACCGTGGAAACATTTTAGTAATGCTTCATTTTGCACTGCAACTACCAGAATAATTCGTAGTATATACCCTCAATTTTAGTATAGTTTTAATAATTATATAAATCTTGAGCAGAATTATACATTGTTTTAAACTAAACATAAATTAGGTACAAAGAATTTTAAAAGCTTGTAAATGAAAGAAGTGTGCGTGGGAATACGATCCAATTTAAATTAATTCTCGTTATGGCCGCGTCTTGTGGCGCTCAGTTCTCTTAGCCTACCTCGCAAGGAACCTGGCGTTAGGGTATAGGCACATAGATGTCATTATTTCTTTATTATTATTTTGTATTATATTGTTTTGTTCAGTTGTCCAGTCTTAGAGTTTGTTAAAAATGCTTTGACTACCGTAGAGCGCCGTACTCTACCGTTTGAGTACCGTAGAGGAAAAAAAACACTGTTTCATATGTTTTTTTTTGTCTGAGCAATTGGAAGTTTGGAATTGAAAATATGTTGACGAGATCAGTATCGTTTCCGAACCAGTTTTATGCTGCGCTCTAATTTTCCAATATTGGTTCTTTAAATGAAATTCTTTAGCCTAGCTATATTATTTAACATAATAACGAACAGTGACCCTTTGGTCACCAAAGTTTGGTTGGTTTTCTTTTTTGCAAAATCATCGTTAAAACCCATTTTCTAAAAGACGTGTCGGAATTAGCCTGTAGACTAAAATAACGTTTGGCAGGTCACATAGCGTAACTGACGATAAACGTTTGAGCGAACGCGGAATTGCACTGGCACACGACCATGTTTCTCATCGCGCTACCACCCGCGATGCTGCGGAAACGATGTCATCACCTGAGTCGCGAGACACTTGAATCAGGCTCGCCAAAGACAGAAAACTGTGGAAACGTGGAGTAAAAACTATAAAAATATATAGTTTAATTCCAAAAACTTAATATGTATCTTAAAGCTAGGGGAGCCGGGCCTGCGGCGCATTGGCAGAGCTGCTTTTGCACAATAAGTAAATAACAGCAAGCTGCGTAAGCAGAGCTGCTAACCCTAACCGGCGATAGTGATAGTGCTCGCCATACGCGCTCCAATAACATCACTTATCGATATCCTATATTGAGCTAATCGAAATTTAATCTATTTTAGGGGAATCTACAATACTTAAGGTACATTCACGTCGAACAATCAGCTCTCTAGCTTCAAAACTGAAGGAGTACTACGTGTAACAGTCGAAAACCGCAAAACTGCAAAAAAGACAATTTTCTCGGTTATATAGCTTCGCTGGCTAACGCAGCTCTGCAAATATACTAAACTAAATAAAAATTAAAAGTATACTAAAATTAAATATTAAATTCTGAAAACGGCCGTGGTATTGTGCACAAGAAGCTGACGGCGTTTTTGTATTTTGTGAAATATATTTGTATATGTGTATATAGGCACACATGCATCATTAATGCCAAACTTGCATATAACATTGTAAATAAAGGCTGCACGAACCCCACTGCAGGTGGTTGCTACGAGTATTACACGCTCACTACGTATTATTCCGTATATGATGTTTCACTAAAACTTCCACTACGGACATAACGGACAGTGGTAACCCCGACGTGACATAATGGGCATATCTTAATTAATAAAGATATATTTTACAAAATTTACTCCTATTTCAATTAATATTGTTACTATGTTATTAAATATTTCACTAATTTAGTTTTGTTATGACTTTTGACTTACTTTGGGACTGAAAGTCCTATTTATTATTATTAGTATCTTTATTATTTCTTTATATTATTATAAAGTAATGGAATTCTAATATAATGTAATTAATTCATTATAAATACATACCTACTACAAAACATTTGCATGTTATACGAATTATGTATAGTCAGAAAATATATGTACTTTTAAGGTTTATATATCTTTATCTCAACAATTTAATGAAGTTTAGAAGTAATCGTTCCGCTTTCGAATTATTGTTTAATTTCGATACTCGGGGCAATGATATTATATTGACTCGGGGCAACTGCCATTTTATAAAAATCCATGTACTCGGCCTGCGACTGCTAAGATTATATTATATTATTTTATCTTAGCGGCTCCGCTCGTCACACTCTGAATTTTTTTTGTATAAAGTCGATATTCACAGGAAGGACACCTCCAAAAAAAAGTAAAACTGAATACATACTCGTAATTTAATCCAAACTAGAGCCGGTTCCGAGATGCAATAAAATAAAATATCGTTAAATAGGTCATATCTCAGACGGCGGTGTCAGGACTCCTAGAAACCGGCGAGCTTATATGAAGAGAGCTATAAATGTTAAAGAAGTGAATGAAGTGTGTACGAGGTCACGTAGCGCTCGGTTCTCTCTGCCTACCCCGCAAGAGTGTTGTGGTGAAGCTACATATAAATTTGATCTGAATTAGTCTGTGTATTTTAGCTAAGAGTTAGTTTATGCAAACTGACTTCGCCCAGTAACCGTACACTACCGTTAGTAGATGCATGCCGTCTCACCTTGATTGCTCTAGTGCGCTCTGATATTACCCGCCATCTGTAACCGACGATGCATACAAACGCCTTCGCTACTGTTGTCTTAGCATCTGTAACATAAAATGAATGTACTCAGCACCATTATACGAACTAACAATTTTTATTACAATTATTTAAGGCTTGATCTTTATCATATTCAATTATAATCATTGTTTTTTGTCACGCCAAACCCTTGGGGTATGCAGAAGGAACCGAGTGCCACAGGTCTAGGTTCATACACAACTCACTCGCTTTTTTACCATTCATAGCTCTCCTCTTACGCGCTAGCTGATTTTTAGGGTTCCTGATCATTACCTTCTGAAACACAACCGATTTCATCATGGTCGTGTTCTATCAGAAGGTGATGTCAGGAGCCCTAGAAACCGGCAAGCGTGCATGAGAAGAGCAATGAATGTTAAAGAAGCGAGTGAGATATATGTAAGGATCGAGTCACGCGGCGCTCGGTTCTCTCCGCCTACCCTGCAAGGGATTCGGCCTGAAGTTATAGATAGATGGATTCTTATTATACTCATTGCAAATGTTATTGTCATGTTTTATATCTACCCCCTGAATGCTTAAAGTAGAGGTACCTGGATTTATAACTGAAAATGTTTCAATCTAGTAGATGGAACGAGAAATTCGTGCCTCGCCTTAAACATATTCGTGTACAATATTGTATATTATAAATCCCGTTAGACAAGAATATACCCACACACATATTTCGTAAACTCTAAAACCTCTTTACTACAACCAAGTCTTTCTCTCGAGAGATGTGTTGGAAGAGCGCAGTGAGGTTTATTTTCTGCCATATCTAGCTTAGAGCCTATATGCCATTCTAGCATATTGAAATTGTATTTTATTTTAAAGTAATACCATGTATGTGATATATGGGTGTATAAAGAAAATCTCACAACACTAAGATGTTACAAAATTTTACTACATGATCTTTTGTGTATATATGTATAGTACAGGCTATCTAATTTAGTTTGTGTGATTCCGATGTAAGTTATTTCATGAGAAGTAGCATTCCATCGGCATTCACTCACTCTTCTTGTACTACTAAAGTGATATACAAGTGATATATAAGGCCTGCCTAATAGTAAGCAATTATCATATATACTCTTGCAACACCAGGGGAGGCATTGTGTTTTTTGACCTTGTAAAAACCATTTCGCAAACCTTTTTGAAGTACCTACCCTACGAATACTACGAATATATATATATATATATATATATATATATCTTTATATTTATATTTATTCGTAGTACCTACCTCATGTTGCGGTACCTGGAAAATAAACTCGATAGAGAGTTGATTCTACTACTTAAGACTTTCTACCATTCGTAGATGTGTATCGTTGATGCCATGCCTGTTATCTCTGCGATTGCCCGCAATCTGTAACATGAACCGCATGCACCACTGCTGCTACCGAGCATCCTCTGGTGTTGTATATGGTAGTTGTTCGAAAAACATAGTACGAATGATGCATCAACGAGACAAAAAGAGTAGATGATGCGATGATTGCTGTATCTTTTATTTAGTTGTAGGAGTGGTGAGAAAAGATATTTAACGGAAAATGATTTTTGGTTAATGTTTAATGGTATCTATTATTATCCAAAATGTAGTTTTATATAACAAAACAGTTACAGGCCGGAGAATAAAGAACCAGTCTATTGACCAGAAGGTCTCCGATTTGGATCCGGGCATGTACCACTACTCGTGTTTTCGGATTTATTTACGTATTTATAATTATCACTTGCTCGGCGGTGAAGGCAAACATCGTGAGGAAATCTGCAAAAAATATGTTTCGAAAGACGTATGGCCTTACCTAAGGAAGATCTTGTTTTCTTGGGTTTCGGACGCCTGACGGCATTCACTCCATTTTAATATCAGTATCTTCACAAAAGGAGAATGACCAAAATGTGGGACTACCTTACGTCAACACCATTTGTACTCCAAAAAAAGCTTTCCCAAATTGAAAATATTGACGTATTTTTAGTCCTATTGGAATAGGGTTTTAAAACATGAGTATTAAAAGTTATTTGCAGTTCCGCTTACGACTACTAATGGATGAAATGTCAGGTAACCAAGAATAATTTTAGGGTTACGACAACTCGACGACGATAATCGATTATTGATTATATAAAGAAGTACTAATTCTTTAGCCTAGCTATACATATTACACACAGTTGTTTGAAACTCAGAGCCACATATTCAGATAATATTTTACTCAAATGTTTCTTTGCTTTGGCTTTGTCGAAAGGTGGTAAATTTTGAAGTACTTCGGCAATGTGACGGGTAATTAAGTCGAAGTCTTTCTTTTTAACAATTGATTATATTAAATTCTGCTTCTTTGCGTCTTTTTGTTGCCAGAGTTTGATTAGTGGGTCATCTCTTTTCGTCTTCTTTTGTATTTTCCTATCAACTTTTTTATATTTTTATTTTCAGTCGAAACTATATTTTCAGTGTCAAAATTTTTATTAGCGACTTCCACCACTTCGTTCTCCTTCAAATTTAATTGATTATCAGTTCTGATACATTCTTTATTAACTGGTGACTGCGGAGAAAAACTGGAATCTCCAGTCCTGTGTTCAGACGACAGGGGTAATATACTGGAACCACCAGTAGGGTTACTCTTGACACTAATTCCAATGTCAATCCAATTCCAATGTCAAAGTTTTCAGTAATATTTCATAATTCCGACTGTAATTTGGTCAACCTGCGATTGCATCTTATTATTATTGCCTAAGGAGACAATCGGGGATGAAGATTAAACTAATCTGAGGTTCTTGTCGTGATTCAAGAACTTAATTCCAATAACGAGTTATTGGAATTGGTTTCCAGAGTAACCCTACAGGTCTGCACTGCGGGACACTGTCTAGAAATGCTAACTGTGCATGCCTCTTTTATTTTGAGTTCTTTTGCGCAGGCGAACCAGTTCCTGATTTGTTCGGTGTTCATATCTTGCATAGCTGTCATGGATCAATTTCCAATGTTTTTTTACAATCCACACCTGCATATAATATAAAACAAATTAAATATATTAGTTTCAAATTTTTGGGCACAGGCGAAAGCTATAATTCTTTGTCAAGAACATAGCGAATATTAGAATGTTGTATGTGTATCTCGAATTATAAAATGCACACTTAATGTTATGAAACGGAAATGAATACCAATTTTAATAAAAAAAATCACAGAAAATTATTATAAAATAAACGCATTGAACAACTCCATTGGTGGAGTTGACGGTAAACACGTCCGCCTCAGAGCTCCCAAGACTAGTGGTTCACTGTTCTTTAACTATAAATATTACTTTTCAGTTGTGTTTACCTCCTACTTCCCCATTCGGCCTACTTATATGTCATACATACGTATCTCTCTTAAAACACACATACGAAGATAAACAGACATTTGCATGCACAAAAAAGTATGTCGTATGTCGAATTCGCACAAGTTTTTTTTTTTACTACGTGTGTCTTGTGTATTGTATTATATGTTGTTATATGTCTTGGAATTAAAGTACATTGCTAATCACTCATCGTTCTTTTAGCTCTTTTGTTAAGGCGTAGTATTTCCCCAGAAAGGCTGCACAGTATTAAAGTTTGCTCTACCACTTTGTCTAATGATGATTTCGTCGATTACACCAAATTTGTATATATTTTTTTTACATTAATTAATTAATATTGTCGGACAAATTACACAGCGCCACCTAGCCCCCAAGTAAGCGAAGCTTGTGTTATAGGTACTAAACAACTGATAAACATACATAAATACATTTTTTTTTTTGTAAATTCGTACTGACCCAGTATGACCCAGACCCAGGTGTTAAAGTAGCATAACAGCGCGTTTCACCACTGCTCCACCGAGCTCGTCGTAAAAAACATTAATAATTAAATCTGTGAGTTGTATATCCGAGACAATAAGGCCATATTTTCTTCTTCTCAGCTTTATTCCGTTTTCTAATCCATTAGGATTAGCGGGATCTGCTATCTAAGCCGAAAGGTGCAGCGATAATATTAATTTTTCATGAAACAACTGCCGTTAGACCTACACAACTCAGTGGGAAAACCGGATATTTCTTAGGTTATGTCACCCGTCACAATAGGACTTTCGATATTCAATTTCTTGAACGTGCGGGTTTTGTCGTGATGTTTTCCGTTACCGCCAAGCAAGTGATAATTACGAATATGTACAAAAACCCAATTTCTATAAAAAGCGGTTATTATAGATTGAATCTACAATCGGTTACACATATCCGACCCATTAAAACCATATAATTTAGTATCCATTGTGTGACCTAACACGTATAAATATTTGTTACACAATTTATAACGATACCAATAAAAATATCTATAACTGTAACACAACCATATATTACCGACCATTAGTTCCCGTATCAAAGGAAATAATTAATGTTCCCAATCGTTAATATCTCAAACAACCATTTGTCATGAGCCATTAGTAGAGCCCCACAGATATCACGTCTTGCTAATAAACTTTGATAATGTTGGATTTGTGTGTTTGTCAATGATCTATGTAGCTGGATTTACATCTTGTTTTGTTGAATCTGGTTACAGTAAGACCGAAAATATATTTCGTGATGTTGCAACGTCGTCTCATGATAGGTGAATAACCTCACAATAGCCATCTGTGGAACTACATTACCAAGTCAGTTTGGTGTATTATAATGAGTATCAGTAAGCCAATTCTCCTAAAAATCCACAACTGCACTGCTGCGTGGCGTGTGACAAAATGCGTACATTTTATCTTTTCGTTATTCTATTAAGGCATCAGATAGCAGCAACGTTGCAGCAGCGCTGCAATAAATGTCTCGCTATTCTATTGAAAAACCATGACTGTAGCTGTACGTTTCCTGTGATGAAAAGCATATTTTTTACACCACTAAGGTGGATAACAAACATACGACTTGCCTGATGGTAAACTGTCACCGTAGCCTACGGACATTTGCAACAACAGTCATTTGTTGCCGACCTTCTAGAAAACTCTTCACGAATTTCTTGAAGAACCCACGCTGTAGTCCCTTGGGAAAGCCTCGGCTGGCAGCGCAATCCACATTTAAGATTTCTTTGAAGAAAACATCTCTATAATCCCACAGTATGCGGCCATAGCGGTCCAGCGTGTAAGGGTGAACTCCCTGCCATCAGCGAGTGGTGCGGTATAATAAATAAATGGAAAGCAATGTATTTATTTTTACTAGTGCAGTATTTCTTAACTATTGTGAATTTATTATGCATTGCTATTATCTATATGATCATTACAAATTACGATTAACTTCCGGTTGAATACACAAAATTTGTGTTGAACCAAAATTGTGTACCGGCTTTACTGATTTATATTTGAATAAATTTGCATATAAATCCTGCCGTAACAACAAAACTGTTTCGCCAATAAATTTGTTGTACAATTTTACAGATATCATGTCTGCTGCAAGCCTAATTTTTAATACAGGGTGTACTTAAACGAATGTGTGAACAATTTATCTCATAACTTTGGTTTTATTATAAAATTATATGAATGCAAATGGAACAACTGGATTCAACTTTATCCTTTATTGTGCATAATTATAATATTAAATATGAAATAATTGCATGTTACAATAATGCAATTAACTTTATATGGGTACGATTGGTCATGAATAGAATAATGTTATTATGATGAACTTTTGTATTATGTTCCGTAATGGGGCTTTACTAGGCTACAAAAATAAGCTTATATATTATAGTACCCACATACCGTAGTTAAAAATATTTGGCTATATAATACCAATACTTACTTAATTATACTTAATTGGATTTATTACTTACTTAATTGGACCATAGTGACCGAGTGGTCACTATTAAACAAGCACAAAGCTGATCAAAATTAATTACAACAAACATTTCTTTTGTTTTTTATTTTTTTTTTATACTTAGGCTAAATAAAACTTGTATCCAGACAATACAAAAAAAAAAAAAAAAATATATAACTATAATACTCATTCCTCTAGTCTATCATTCATTCATATCATACACTTGATACACTCAAATTTTTACCGTGAAACAAACAAAACTTATTAATATAAATGCTTTTTAAACAAATTAAATTAAATATGAACCTATTAAAAACAGTGAGTACTTATATGAAATTTATAGTAATCTAATTGGATGATTTAGTAACAAGCAAGAATTAGTCAAATGTGGATCAGAATTAGAGCAAGTTATCTAATCCATCTAAATACAATGCTTATGTTGCCTGTTATTTATAAATGTGGTAACTGCAAACGACTTCTAAGTGTTTTATTGTTACATACAGTGAACCGATACACCACTAGACATAATTTTATGTGAACGGGATTATAAAACATCAATAACGTAAAGCATGCGAGCTTATCAGTTCGTCAGGTGACAATTGCGGCATTATGAAGTTTTGATGCATTTTTTCCATAATAGGCAGGATGTTCATACACTGATCTGAAGTTTCTAAGGCTTTATCAGTATATCTTCACGCCAGGTCCCTTGCGGGGTAGGCAGAGAGAACCGAGCGCCATAAGACGCGGTCCTTATACACTTCACTCGCTTCTTTCACATTCATAGCTCTTTTCATGCACGCTCGCCGGTTCCTAAGGCTCCTGACATCACCTTCTGATAAAACACGACCAATTTGGTCATGGTAGGTTAGTCTTGGTCTTCCTCGGCTCCTACATCCTTCCACTTTCGCATTGTATATCTGTTTCGTCATTCTTTCATCTTGCATTCTTTCTACATGTCCGAACCAACGGAGCATGCCCTTTCTTATCTTAACACCGACACTTTCTTTCAGTCCAACTCTCTTTCGTACGTCATCATTTCGAACGCGGTCAGCAAGCGTTATGCCACAAATTTTTCGCAGTGCTCGCATCTCGACCGCATTTATTCTACTTTCATGCTCTCTCTGCCATACCCAGCTCTCACTTCCATAAGTTAGCGTTGGGATTAACACCGCGCTGTGTACAGCGAGCTGTGCCTTCTGGCTTAGATTTCGGCTGCCAAACAGTTTACCCAACGCTCCATTCACGCTATTCCCTGCACTCACTCGTCTCTCCACATCAGCGGTGTACCTTCCATCGCTTCTAAAAGCGCTTCCAAGATATACAAACTCATCCACTTGCTCCAACACTACATCATCAACCGTAATCCTAGTGTTCGTTCTGGTTGTCTCTCTTTCAAATACCATTATTTTGGTTTTCTTCGCATTCAATTGTAAGCCTTTCTTCATACAATCGTCTTTCATTGTTGTGATTAGTGTTTGCAGTTCGGATGATGATTCTGCTATTAATACTGCGTCATCTGCATAAAGCAGGCAGTTAACTACTGAGCCACCCATTCGCATTCCCACATTCATATTTCTCATTCTCTGAAGACAACTGTCCAGATACAGGATGAATAACCGAGCCGACAGCACGCATCCCTGTCTGACACCAATATTGGTATCAAACCAGGGTAATAAGCTGCCGTCCACTCTCACACATGCTGTGCAATCCTCATAGGTGGATTGCACAGCACGTAGAAGGTCACCGTCAATCCCATGTCTGGGCAAGATGTTCCAGAGATTCTTTCGCACGACCCTATCAAATGCTTTTTCAAGGTCCACAAAACCGCAGAAAACCTTCTGGTCCATAGCCATATGCTTTTCCACGATATTGCGGAGCGAAAAAACTTGATCCGTACATCCTCTGCCGCTTCGAAATCCCCCCTGTGCTTCCCAAAGCATTCCATCGGATTTCACCCTCATTCTCCTTTCAATGATTTTTCCATACACTTTAGCTGCTAGGCTGATCAAACTGATGGCCCTATAGTTGGCGCAGTCCATACGTGAGCCCTTGCCTTTATACAAGGGCACGATGACTGCGCGTCTCCAATCGCTCGGGACTCTTCCGGTTCTCCAGTATAATTTGCTCAAAAACCAGAAAGCGTCCCTAACGTAGGTGCCACCCAGTTTGATCATCTCAGCTGTTACCATATCGATTCCCGCTGACTTTCCATTTTTCAAACTTCGTATCGACCATTCAATCTCATCCATGCTAATGTCTTCATGGTACGTTGGCACTGCCGAATCAGTCACAGACTCATTTACAGTGCCAGCGCCCTGGACATAATCATACATTTCTCTAAAATATTCGCTTCACCGTTCTAACACCTCCTGAGTGTTAGCAAGAATGCCACCAGCTTTACATTTTATCTTGTCCATTCCGGATGCCGACGAACCACTCCGAGACTTCTTTACCTCTCTCCAGAAGAGTTTGGTATTAGCCTCGAAGTTCTTCGTCAGCCTCTCTTCCTCATTCATAAGTAGTCTTTCACGCCTCTCTTTCACTAAAGCTTTGGTTTCATTCTTGCATCGACGGTATATTTCTTTCTTCTTCTCTTTCATACTATCACTCTGGTGCAAAGATGATACGTAATCCAGCCACGCTCTCCTCTTTTTATCCACGGAGGATTGAACCTCCGCATCCCATCAGGCATCTCCTTTCAGTGTTCTACGTCTCTTTGCGCATCCACATGCTTCTTTCGCACTGTCCACCATACTTTCTTTCAGAACTTTCCAACATTCGTCTACATCTGAGTCGGAAAAACTCGCGTTCGCAAGTCTTTCACTGACTAGACGTACATACGTACTCCTCACACTTTCATCTTCCAATTTTTCACTTCTTATTCTTTCATGGTCTCCGAAAGGAATACGCACTCGCCAATGCCTCCAATTCTTGAAAAGGCCCACAAATCGGCTTATCACCAGATAGTGGTCCGTTTCAAGAGTGGGGCCTCTGAAGGCTCTTGTATCCATTAACGACTTTCGGAGACGTCCATCTATCAAAATCAGATCAATCACACTTTTCTGTTCATTCCGTCTCCATGTGTACGTGTGAATATCCTTGTGATGGAAGAACGTGTTCGTCACAAGGAGGTTTCGTTCCATACATACGTCTAAAAGTAACTTACCAGCATCGTTCACTCTCTTATCTCCGTATGGACCAAGCACAGCCTCATAACTGATTCGCTTGGTCCCAACCCATCCATTCATTCTTTATCAGTGTAGTGTAAATAATGTAGTGTGTAGTAAAACAGTGTAGTATTTGTTGATATGTTATATAAAATAAATACAGCTTGAGAGGCATGGCGTCTGCGATGGATGAGTAACTGATTTTTTGCCCAATAGTCTATATACGTCAACATCTTCAGAAGACCATCATATATAATTTCATTCGCTAAAAATACTTTTATTTCATTTAAACATTTATAAGAAGTGTAAATAGTCTTCCTTTTTGCTGAACGAAATACAAATTCGTATTATCAACTATGTCTGTGATAGAGTGAGTATATTATCTCGTGAGAGAAGAATATATCTATTGATATAGAAATAATCTAAGCCCGATTCGATTTCAATTTCATGTAGTTCGTATAAGTTTGAGTCTACTACCGCACTATTTTGAAAAGGCGGATTAGACCAATTATTTCATTGTGTTAACTACAGGCTTTGTTGCTTTTTATGTATCAATTTTGTGATAAGCTGGCATTGACATGAGAAGATTGCATTATTTTTTGATATGTTGGAATAGAACTAAGAATACGTATCGCAGAATAATAGATGGAGACAGAAAAACTTCTTAAAAAATTGGTATCGGTGTCACTAAATCAGTATCAATACCGAATGAACATAAGTTACAGAAATATTATTATAGTTGAATATGTGAAACTGTCAAGTAAATTGAATCGTTCGAGAGAAGAGTTCAAGTATGGTTGATCAGAAGATGGCAGTAAATCATTATTCGTTACTTCGTCAAATATTGAATTATCATAACTGTCATCTTGGGGAAGTGCATAAGTATTAAATTCTGCAAACAAAATAACAAAAAAAAGCTATTATATATGTATTATATTCATTCGCCACACGAAAAGAGAAAAAAAAAACTCAATAAACTGTCACCCAAAGCACATTCCAATATTACCCACAATTGGCAATATACACTGTAGTTACCGTAGTGTTTATGTGGTAATTTATAGAATAGTTACCAATGGTAGGCACTTATTACGTACATACAAACCTGTGAATCAATAAAGTTACTTTGATGTGAGTTACACAAATAAATACATATATTTCGTGTTTCGTTCGGATCATTAGTGTAGTACCTAGTACCTATAAAAGAACTTCAGAACTTTTATGCAGTTTTTAAACATATTTCCGTCAATGTAATTGCGTCGTTTTATACGTCAATGTTTATGTTCATTAATTTCGAAATGTCAATATTCTGTGAGCACGGATTACCAGTAAGTGTATTACTGTTATGATCATAATCTAATAAGGATTATGTCAATTATATAGCAATTCAATTTTTTTTTATTTGTCGGCCATTTTGACCATGTTCCTTAAGAGATAGGAACGGTGTTCCTGAACATTCCTATTCTACTATTTACGCTGAATCCGAATCTGAAGTCAAAAATGAAATATTCGAAAAAAACGCACACAGAGACAACGCACAGACAAACATATAGATTTCATAGGGACGGCTATTCGCCTCGACATTTCCCGTTAGCTTTTCTTTTTTCTTCAGAATTAATTTCTTTATTGCTTCACTTTCACTAAAATTTTCACTAAAACTGAAGTATTTTTGAGTTCATTCTTGCACCGACGGTAAATTTCTTTCTTCTTCTCTCTCATATCATTCAGACGCAAATATGGCTTGATCCCAACGCTACCATGCATTCCTTTCAGCCTAGTCCAGAATATGTCTTATGAACTACCAAAACTTCTTGGAAACAATCTGAATTCCCATGACCGCACGCTGCAACCAGAAAAACTCAAGTGATCTCCAGTATTGTATGAACCCAGAGCAAAGCATATATTTGACGAGCTCGGTGGTTCAGTCATGAATGACGCGCCTTTGACACTAACGCTCGTGGGTTCGATTCCCACACAAGACAAACAATTGTGTGTATGAACATGTCTGTTTGTCTTGGTCTGGATGTTTTAAAAGAGGTAGGGCCCATCAAAGCAGCTCGTCTGAGGAAGTACTTCTACCTCACAGAAAACCGCAGCCAAATAAGAACTCCCTAGAGGGTTGTTGTGTTCCTGCATGTAAGTGAGGTCACCAGTAAGCTCCCAAGGAGTTGCTATATAAGCAGCAGAGGAGGCATCGCGCGAGTGATACTAATATAACGCAAGCGTTAATAGGCTACGGTACCCGCTTTACACCAGTTGGGCCGTATGTTTGTATGCTTCACGACGTAGTATAAAAAAAAATACTCTCATTCCGAAAGCTAAGCGAGAAGAGACCATAATACTTACACTCGCACTGGTATGATCATCCTGGTTCCCCCCCAAATCACTAGACCATCAAGCCTACGAGAAGAACGTCGGTGTCGTTCCCCTTCCACTTAGCCTCCATACACACAAAACACCTAAGCGTCTTTCATTTCCCCGCGTCCATACGGCACTCAGTACTCCTCAACTCGCCCTGGGGTTAGTGCTACGTGATGTGGTGGCGGCTTCCATCGCTGCATGCGCTGCTTTTTCAAACCAAAGGTGGCGGATAGATACGGAACCCCTTCAGGGAACACCCTAAACCAAACATTAGCACGCTAACCCTTAACCATACATTAACGATGGAATTGCAATTTGTGGGATTGGAGTCGTAGTCTTATACAACCCTCTAAATTTAAATATTAACCAAGCTGTTGAAATTGTGGCACCTCAGCAAATAATTCCATATAAAGTGTATTAATACGAAATGTAATAAATGTTACCTTTCAACACTTGGTATAAGCATATTTTCAGGTTATAACTGCCATGTGGTGGTCCCCAAGGATACAACCCAGGGGCCGACCGTTCCGAATTACGACCCTTCCTCACCTTTGAACTTGACCCATCCGTCTAGCCCTTGAAAATGGCTGTAAAGGCATCATAAACTAGCTTTTATCCCGAGCATTACCAGAACATAAATTACGTCTTAATTTTCGGATCGAGGTGCGCTCCTGGGAAATATTTTGGGCCGACAACTAGGTCGAATGATGAGATGATAATGTTGGGTAGAATTTTAGAGCATTTCTTTGTTGATGTACCTGCAATTACAGGTCATTTATCGAAGTTGGCACATACATACTGTATGTATACAATTCGCGTGTGCAGTATCTGTGAAAAAGAGCATGGCGGTGTGTGTTGGGAAAATGCTCTGTATACCTACCTACATTTATTATATACTAGCTTTTACCCGCGGCTTCGCTCGCATTGATAAAAAATATATATTTTTTTAATAAAAAGTATCCTATTTTACTTCTGATACCTCCAAGAATATGTGTACAAAGTTTCATGATGATCGGTTCAGAAGTTTTCGCGTGAAAGCGTAACAAACAAACGGACATTCACATTTATAATATTAGTAGGATACATTTCTCACAAGAGACAGTTTTTTTCACGTAGACGTGCGTGACAGAAATTGACAAAATTTGTAAATTTCATAACAATTTTAGATTTTGATATTAATTTGTTTTAAATGAGAATAAATAATGAATCAAAAAAAATTTACGACATCGGTGGCTCAGTCGTGAATGACGCGACTTTGGCACCAACGCTTGTGGGTTCGATTCCCACACAAGACAAACATTTGTGTGCATGATCATGTCTGTTTGTCTTGGTCTGGATGTTTTAAGAGAGGTAGGGCGCATCAAATCAGCCGGTCTGGGGAAGTACCTCCACCTCACAGAAAACCGCAGCTAAATAACAACTCCCTAGAGGATTGTGTGTTCCTGCGTGTGACTGAAGTCACCAGTAAGCTCCCAAGGAGTTGCTGTGTACGCAGCAGAGGAGGCATCGCGCGAGTGATACTTAATATATCGCAAGCGTTTAGGCTACGGTATCCGCTTTACATCAGTTGGGCCGTATACTTGTGTGCCTCCCGACGTAGTATAAAAAAAGTGTAATTTTACTAGATTCAATATTTTATTATGTGTTTTACTTCAAAGAACATTTAGCAATTATTAAGACCACGATCCTTTGTAACCTAGTTTTCAACAGTCGGGAAAAAGTTGTTTTCGTATTTTATATGCAAATTCAAGATGTTTTTATCATAATTTGATACTTTTGATTATAATATATATGTGTCATGATGTTCGATAATTTGTTGCCATTTTGTAGATAGAAATGGCTAGGTAGGCTGTAGAAATTTTGGGGCTTGGGAAAAAACTGTGACAAGTAGTTTTGACATTCCTCTTTTAGTGTTAATCTATATTTACGGATGTGACGGACGGCGTTTATCTATTTACACCTCAAAGTCAAAGTCAAAATCTTTTTATTCCGTAAAAATGGCTACATTTGTTTGGAATCGTCACAATTTTTTTCCCTACCATATTCCTTACGATGGAAGTCAAAAGAACCGACCGCTTCATGACTAGATCCATACATCACTCATTTGCTTTGTATTATCAAAGCATATCAATTTTGTTTGATAAAGCCATTAACTAAGTTACATACTCTTACTATTTATTACTAAGTATGTTTTTCGACAACATTTATCACCTCAAAATTTACCAAGCGGTTAACATTCTGTCAACATTATACGTAATCTTCATATTTGTCTTGAATGGAATCTTGCATCACCTTGAGACACTTTATTATTTATAGCGGACCGATATTTTTTTATTTTTGTAAGTCTGTCAACTTGATAATGTAAACACCTTTCGATGATTCGAATACAAATTCAAAATTCAAATTCAAATTATTTATTTAAAGTGTTATGAATGTTAAAGAAGCGAGTGAAGTATGTAAGGACCGCGTCTTATGGCGCTTGGTTCTCTCTGCAAGGGATTTGGCGTGAAGTTATAGATAGATAGATTATATTCCCATTGTCAAACCTGAGGTAGGTACCTTCCAACCTGTCTAGTACTTTCCCAACACCCAATCTGGTTTGCTTCGTCATTATTTCATTCTGCATTATTTCTACATGTCTGAACCAACGGAGCATGCCTCTTCTTATTTTAACACCGACGCTCTCTTTCAGTCCAACTCTGTTTCTAACATCATCATTGCGAATACGATGTACAAGCGTTACGCTGCAAATTTTGCACAACGCTCGCATTTCGACCGTGTTATTCTACTTTCATGATCTTTCCCAAGCCAGCTCTCGCTCCCACAAGTAAGCGTTGGGACCAGCACTGCATTGTTTATAGCAAGTTGAAGGAAGGAGCTCTACTTACCAAAAAACTGCATGCAAATAACAACTTCCTCGAAGGTTGTCCTCATTGGCAATATAAGACAGTAATAACGTCAACATAGGCAATAACAGGAGTTAGAAAAATGAATGGAGCAAGTAAGTTTTGTAAAAGTTGTAGAGTTTCTTTCGTTTTGGAAATCGATCTAACTAGGTTGTTGTTGTGTTGAGTTGCTGTGTAAGCAACACAGCAACTCCTTGGGAGCTTGCTGGTGACCTCACTCACACGCAGGAACACAAAAACCCTCTAGGGAGTTGTTATTTGGCTGTGGTGTGATGTGTGGTGTGGTACTTCCCCAGACGAGCTGCTTTGATGCGCCCTATCTCTCTTAAAAATATAATATAATTATATAATTCGGTGAACCACATTATATGTAACTACTCGTAGATAGAGTTTGAACCGCTCTTATATTTACTTACTTTTGGATCCTTAGTAGAAATAATTTAAATACAATCGCATGAGATACGGGGACATACATGGCGATATTTTTTTGCGAACAACCTCCAAACCGGCGTTCACTGCAACTATAATAAATTTCTGGGCGACGAACATCTACTACACATTTAAAACAAATAAAAAGGTTACTGTGACCTTTCAAGTGAATGAGATTCACTAGAGAACTTACAGTTTTCGTTACAGTTATGCAGTACCAGCAGGTGTAGCAACGCATGAACAATTAGTGTTTCAAGTGTCCTTAGATTATAATAACCTCTTTCCAATTACATACAGCATGTTTGTTTATCACGCGGTGTAAGAAAAGACAACAGAAAATAAAAACAGTAATGCAGCACAATATTCATAGATAATTGACAAGCTCGGTGGCGCAGTGGTGAAACGCGTTGTTACGCTACTTTGGCACCAACGCTCGTGGGTTCGATTCCCACACGGTACAAACATTTGTGTGCATGAACATGTCTGTTTGTCTTGGTCTGGGTATTTTCTATGTATAAAAAAAATAAGTATGTATTTAGAAAAAAAAAATGTATTTACGTTTGTTTATCAGTAGTCTAGTACACATAACACAAGCTTCGCTTACATTGGGGCTAGATGGCGCTGTGTCATTTGTCCGACAATATTTATTTATTATTTATTTATAATAAATAACATCTTATGTGCAAAATATTTTCAATATGTTCATATGAAATTTTCTTATCTCCGCAAGCAGATTACCATCAAAGGAATCCAAACATCAGCTAAACGATGTGAAACATTCGAAAAATAGCTCCGTCGAAGATGATAAGTTGCCTCGTAAAATTGCGAAATACGGTACCATGGGTATCGATGTCAATTTTGATATAAGTTATTGAAGTAGCATGAAGATAGGTTAGTGACAAATATTGGCTTTGTAGAGCGTGAATATTACCATGCAACAAAATACGCAACTGTGTAAAAAGGGAAATGCTAGATTTTTTTTACTAGAAACCGGCGAGCGTGCATGAGAAGAGCAATGAATGTTAGAAGCGTGAGAGGTGTATAGGGATCGTGTCATGTGGCGCTCGGTTCTCTCTACCCATCCCGTAAAGGATTTGGCGTGAAGTTATAGATAGATAGCTTATACTAGACTACAGGGAAGCCAAAAGGAGCAGATGGTAATAGGTCATTGCAGCCACCAATCGACCCACTAAACCAATCGCCTAGTCGTTTGGCATACACTTGGTATCTCTAAAGCCATACTTGCTTTCTGGGCGTATTACACGGTTGTCATAAGTGATTTCAATGTAATGCTAGTCCTGAGGAGCGGGACAGAGTAAAGTCATAGAATTAAGCAGCGTAACCGAATCGAAAGTGGAGCTATATATGATGAACTCCTTCTTCAGGAATCCATCACACACAAAATAGTCTTGAATGAGCCCTGATTTCACAAGTACAAACAAAAAGTTTAAGAGTTCTTCATTTCATGTAGAGCATCTAGTACTTATTTTTTTGGAATATATTTTTGTATATGTCGTCGCATCATGAAAATTAAGTCTTAAGATCATCACTTATGGCGCTGTAGTCATTTTATTGAAGGAACGCCATCTATTAGCTAGTTCCAGAAACTATCATAGGCGGCGCTGTTCTGAGGTTGTTTGGAGCCGCTCAGTAGCTAACTTCCGTTGGATTACATTCTTCATGCTAAAAAAGGGGCGATGGAAGTGGGGACTGACTGACTGGCAGGGGACACTTTTCGATCACGCGCCGTACCGAAAACACCTCTTTTAGCTCCAAATAACTTAATCTTTAATCGATTTGCATCACATTATTAGTTGCATATTGTTGTAAAACGTGTTTCGGAGGATCAATACACGCACCTAACCAATCGATCAGGGCTTTTATTTCGTGTGCTTCGAATGGATGAGCAAGAACCCTCGTTATATATATATTTTTATTTTCATTAAGTCAGGGAGTTTTCATACAAGTAAGTACAATTTCATACAAGTAGTAACAAAGTAAACATTAAAATTATTTTTTTACCTATAACGAAAGCGGAAAAATTACAAAAAATATATATCTGAATTTAAAACAATTTTTATATGGTAACATAAAAATACAAATGATATTAATCATTACTTGCATCTGTTCGAATACCTTGAATCTCTATGTTAATATTCGATAGCCAGAATATATTTCTGCTCTGCGAAATTCGTAAGTACGGGTCTTACAAAATGTAGTCAAGTGTGAATTGTACATCGCAAGAAAATTGAATAGATGAACTTACATCATTTAAATGCATAATATAAACAAACTAACCAAAGCTTACATTAGAATCGAAGCTGCATTGATAGTGGCATGCTGGCCTTTCTGGATATCCAGTATCTTCCTTTGACTATTTCTTTTCTGTCAGAAAATATAGGCTTCAAGATCTGTTTCAAATTTAATAAGTATTTAATTTCGCACGCCTTGTAGTTCATTCTTTTGAAACACTCACATTTGTTATCCATTCTAATATTAGAATTCGAGAACTAATAGTAACGCTCTAGGTTTGAGGCAAACGCGAGAGCATGAATCAACTCGGATACGCCTTCATACATCAGCCGCTTGAGAGATCAGCTTAATCCACTCCACGTTAAGTATACGTGTGAGATATGTTGTCATTCGTCACGACACTGCTTCGTGAGATACTGCCTGTGACTATTTCTATAATACCTGTAATTTAGGAGAAATGTCATACCAGTATCTGTGAATTTGAAAAGGAACCCCGAATCCCGAACATATGGTTTCTAAGTTTTCTGTGCTTCAATATATTTCTGGGCCTCCTTCACTGTAGTTCCTCCATGGATGCGCAAATAAATTTCTTCTTTAGCTCATCAATACACCAAGTTAACAACAGAATGACGAATATATTATGTTACATTTTTCTTCACAATTTAAATATTTTTTCATAATGAAATGATTTGTTTTCCAGGTATTGTTTGAAGGCCATCGCGGTCTTTATCTCACATTGTAAAAAAAAAAACACTTTATTGAATCTTTAATTTTCATAAAATTTCGTAGGGCAACTATCGGAAGGTAAACATAAGTTTGTTTGCTTGTTACAGATTGTTCTTTACTTTCCTCGCCAGTTAGAGAAATAAGTCCACACTCAAAATCTACGTACCATCATCTCACGGTAATCAGATCAGGTGCTTCCTCCCTTAAAGCATTTTGAAGATGAACAGAATAGTATTTCGAAGAAAGAGTATTATCAAAATCATAAAAAAATTTCGCCCTAAAATGTTTTGAAACATAACAATCACAGTTTATTTCCTTTGACTTCAATACTCAGTCTACGTCATATATCAATCCATAAAGTCACCACGTAATATTTTTATTTTTATTTTATTACCTTTTTAATCAGATACTACTTGCAACAAAAACTTATAGATTCGAATATATTTTTTTCGAGAATAAATTGACATTTCACATCACTATTGTAATATGTCAAAACGGCCATCATAGCGTGCCGCTGGTAGTAATTATTATTACTAATACTGTTAATAATATTTTTATAGAGTACTGCAGTCACTATATATTAGCTAAGCCCTGTAAGTCGGTTGAGAGCGGAACTCTGGGAATCGTTGGTGAACACAAGGTTAGGCGGACGTCCAAAAAACTCGGTGTGCTCAACAGAGCAAAGCAGTAGTGTTTCAGCGCAGGGCAAAAACTTAAATTACATAATCTCAAATCAGACTGCACTTGGAGTACTGCAGTTACCTTTGAGCGGGAGTATCTGCATACCAGCTATGACCATGTGATTCGATTTAGAGAATTGGGAGCTGTGAGAATATGTCGACGATCCTAAGCTTACACTGAATGCTTAAGGTAAAATCTTTCCTCCGTTTTTGAATTGTAGGATATGATGCCGATAGTTTTTTTTATAACTGAATCGCTCGGCGGGTAATTCACCCTCACATGCTGGAACTTCAATGGTCGCGTACTGTGCAGTTCTGTTCTGTGACAAGTGTCAAGTTGTAGAATGAGGTCCACGTCGAGGTTCTTCTAAGGGACTACAGCATGGGGTTCCTCAAGAAAGGAGTGAGGAGGTTTTTGCATGGTTGACAATGCATGAGTGATACCCCTGGTGTTGCAAATATTCATAGGTTACGGTGACTGTTTACCATCACGCATGACGTCTAATTGTTTTCCATCTTAGTGGTATAAACAAAAAAACCATAACTTTTACGGTATGTATAAAATGTTACTTTTACATGTATACGGAGTAAATTTTATAGCGTAAAATATTTAATTTACTTTCCTCAGATACTATTGCCACAATGTAGGTGAAATTTGAAAAGTTGTATCAACCGATAAACAGCTTTGGAATAGTTTTGAAAAAATGCACATATATACATAGATACATATTTTTTTCTACAGAGTAACCGAATACTAAATAATAGAACAATGTAAAGGAACATCAGTATCTAAAAGCTTCGAAGGTATGCCTGATAAGCTCGCCTAATTTCAGCATTTGTAATATTACATTTAAATTCGTGCATAGTAAAAATAAAAACTTAATGATTTTATTTGACATAGATTTTGGATGACGAACCTCATTAGTCGCCGGTGGTGTCCTTACAGTAAACATTGTCACAGTAGTGCCGTTCATTAAATAATTATGCTTACCAACAGGTAAGCTGAATGTTTGTTTGTACTGTAAAAAAAGTAGGACATTCAGGTATTTCCAATTAAAAAAAAAATATGATTTAGTGTTAAAGTAACGTAATAGTAATATTTCCTTTATGTAGTGGCAATTTTATGAACATCGCAAGGGTATGGAATATTTTTTGAGTACGTTAACATCTTGTACTCTTATACTATCAACTTTTGGTAAAATTGTGTTATTAATTGTATTACATTTATACTTATTAAATTTAACATACAAGCAATGTCATCATCAGTCAATCAATCAGTCGTTAAAGAAGTTACATTTATTTATGTACACAAAACTTAAGTACGTTCTCCAAGCAACTAACTACCTCAAGAATTTAAACGATATATCTTGCAAAATCAAATCTATTATCTGAGATTGTAATGTGAGTAAAATCAGTTTTCATTTAAATAGCGATCTAACCCATACCTCATATTTTAGTTTACAAAGTACTATTAAACTTACGAGTACATTGGGAAATCGGTTGTTATAAACCCAAAGTATGAACTTGCCATGTGATCCACAATATATTTCTTACAGAGACAATGAATGTTGACAGGCAATTTGTTGTTATATTCTTCGACTATGTTGGTAATGTTTTGACCGAATGTATAACACTATTCTTAAAAATAAGCTGACATGTACAGAAATCTGGGAATTTCCTGAGATGGTTTTTATTCTATATAGATATCACTAGCGGTCATTACAAGTGGTGTTTTTCCGGATGGATGAACGTACCTAGTGGGATCCCTAAAGTTCACTATTCGGGCCATTTCTCTTCAATACAATGATTTACGATATCGAAAATTACCCTCGTTAACATTGACTGCTTTGTTTTGCTCATGATATGAAGATTTTTTCTCATATATCTTCCATCTCAAACGATACTGTGCTTGTAGTAGTCTTGATATCAACGAATTATTGTAGTTATATTTACCACAAATCGGCAAATAATTCCGACAACATATATACTAAAGCAAGAAGCTTCTAAAGTGTTTCCATGCCAAATTTCATCTACATCTTTACTTTTTATACCAAATATTTTGTCAGTAATTTTTCCTAGGTATGACAAACTCGCAGTGTATTTTGTTGTTGAAATATTTGAAACTGCGCATAGTAGTCTATTAACGATATTAGTCGTCTTTTTTCGCAACAGTTTGTCGATGATGGATTTGATGTGATCGGTAAACCACACATAGGTATTCTATTACTATAGATATGTCGACGACATATCTATAGTAATAGAATATGTGTGGTTTACCGATTATATTTTCGCATTTGGAATTGCCTCGCATAATAATTAGCAGCTACATAGCGTTAGAACGACACGTGCATTTGCCGATGACAAGGAGACTCTCTGCCCGCATCTTTTTGTAACAAATAGCAGGGTATAGAATATTGTATTATTTCTCATCGCTCCTACCAGCGCACCTGTTTATTACAATTGGTCACAAACCACATTCTTCATATGCACGTCTTGAGCCCACTGAATTCTAATGTGTCGTTATATTCCTGCATGAAAATGTATTTGTGAGCCTTCTGAGTAACAACATTGTAATTTTTATATAGGTTTCTTGAAATTTCAATAATTTTACAAAATATTCCATCCGATGCATATATATCGCATATAATATTATTTTTTTAAGCTGCAATTGATTTAATTATATATAAGTTTAAGAAACCAAAAACAAACCGCCGTCTATCAAAGCGAAACTGTATTACTAAAACGAGTCAATCGAACTTAAGCTTACCTAATGATGACCATTGTTTGTGTTCTATAACCATGTATATGTTTGATTACACAAGCTATATTGTATTTATGTATGTATTCAATAAACTGAAAAGTTCTTCGTTGATACATAAGAAGTATACGAAGTACATGAAGAATAGTTTTTTTTTAATAATTACGTGCATATTAAACTAATAAAAGTGAGTTAACAAGCTAATTAGAAAATTAAAAATCACGCCTGTTTTGGTTTGTAGAAAAACACGTAATCTAATAAGTAGAGAATGAATAGAACTTAAGCATACAATTAATTCATTATATTACTTGAAAAGTAGATATAACTAAATAAGTAGCACTTATTTTGAGATTGCCTGAATTCCTTTATTTTCATATTCCACTAGTAGGTTAGGAATGTTTTTTTTTTCTTTTTGTATAGTTTTTAATATGAAGTCATATAGTCTATGTTACCCGGGATAACGTAATGATTAAAACAATAGGATATATGAAGATACATCTGAATCGCATATCGCTGTTATAATGAAATAATCTTACATAATGTACATACATATGAACGCCGAAAATATTTTTTTGGGGCAGTCATGCAAAAAATAATTTTCGAAATCAGTTTACAGTTACAATCAATTGCGGTTGAATAAAAATGAAACAACACACCATTAAAATATATAATTTGAAATCAGAACATAATTGAGTAGCTCATTTACTTCCATTTTAATTAAGTTAAAAAGAAAATAATTTATGTTGAAGTATCTTGCAACTCTTTCAAACTTTGTAGTGGATCGTTTGAAGGAAGGTCGAGATGGATTGTTCAGAACTAAGTTGGCCTAACTTAGGAGAAATTATGTTAACGCTTTTGAAACTGTCCGGGTTAAGTGTTTTTTTTTTTCTTATATAAAAGTGGAAAAAAATATCACATATATTATAGTCTTTTAACCACATTACCTTCTAGATCATATTTGTAATGATGATGTGAGTACTGGAGTTGGTTTGAAAGAGGCTATAGGTGTTAAAATAAGAAAAGGCTCCATAGCTTCTGCTACGGAGCCATTTCTTATTTTGACATATGGAAAAAATGCAAGAGAGCAGAATCACGAAACAGATATTCAACGCGAAAGTGAAAGGTTTTACACTCGCAACACCACGTGGATGTCGCTCGCGTGCTACCAATTTTGTGACCTAAGGCTGTTTCGTCACAGTACCTACTCACTAATTTCTCTGCCATATATCATCCTTCAAACCGGAACACAAATATATAAATATAGCTGCTTGGCGGTAGAATTAGGTGCGACAGGGATATCCACGCAGACGACTTTTGTACAAAGTCTCCCTCAAAGTAGTGACACGAGGTATTAAAAAAAATCTTCATACCGTCATGTCCTTTACCGTCAGAATTTGTTAGATAGTGGCATAACCTAAATTATCTTTATGTAAATACACCAAAAGTAGGAAAAACGCTTCTCTTTTTATAAATATGCCAAAAGTAGAAATCTCAAAGCTCTTCATTTCTCATATAAATATTTTTTACTCGTCGACAGTACCCTTGCATTGCTGGGAGCTACTGAGACAAGCTTGCAATATCCGGTGGGTCGGACTGACCGAGGACACTAGTGTATACTGGTGTAAGCTATAACTTGGTATATGCACATTTTAAAATAGCATTCTTTTTTTAAATAGAATAAAAGTAGGGTTTTTTTTTAATTTAAGGGAAATTTAGGTCACGTCGAGCACTTCTTTGCCATATCTAAGGAGATTATTACATACAGTAGAAAATTCAATACAGAGCGAGAATGAATATAGAAGATTCCACACATCTTATAATATTAATACCTACATATAGAAACTTTTTTACTCTTTGTTCATAGAGATACCTCATTCGGAATGTCTGTCAAAATTGTCATAAAAAATAATTTAAAATTTTAGTAACATAAATTTGTAGACGTCCGTGCACAAGGAAACAAAAGTCAGTCTACGCTGAGATCCAGTCAGCAACGCACGGTGTGCATCACGGTGTTCTCTTCTGGGTGCGGTGTGCTCCCCTGTACACTGTTGGGTCACACTACTGTGTCCTCAGCACCTCTGACTGCTGCGGTGGTGAATCGCAAGGCCTGCCTGCGATCCACCACCGCAACCACCGATCCTGCAACCATGAGCCTCTCACGGTCCCGCTCGTCGGCTGTGATTCGCTGGCGAGCTACACTACTGCCTACAGCCTACATCTCCGTCCGGACCTCCCAACGTGACCGAGAGCTCCGTCTGGGGCCTCATAGTGAAAACCCCTGAACTTTGGTTAGATCCATTCAACACAAGTCCATAAAGCCAAACCTAGCCCAGAACTTTGAATCCATCCTTCTTTTTTTATATATTTATTTGTAAAATAATAGTAAATTTCTTATTTTTATTTTGGAAGACCCATTTATAATTCAGTAACCTTATAATCTTATGTAAAATGATTACTGAAAGCTACGAACGCTTGCAATACAAGATGGATTGTTCGTTGGTTACCACTCCCGTCGCTAATACAGCAACTCACAGCTGCAATAGAAGTATACCGGGAATCATCTACTCGGAGGAATACAGCAACTTACCAGACAGATATTATGTCGAGAGACTAAACAGATATACAACACTAAAATAGAAAGATGTAGGTGCCGAGGAAGGTTCAGACTCACCTACCATGGCCACATTGGTATTATATTGTCAGAAAGTGGTATGCGAACGTGCATGAAAAAGCTCTGCCCATCCCGCAATGACTTACTGTGAAGGCGTTTTAGTAGTTTTCTGTTTTATTTTTTATACAACGTTGGGAGGCATACAAACATACGGCCAAGTAATGTAATGCCGTTATCGCAGCATATAAACACTTGCAATACCTTAAATATCGCTCGCGCATCAATTCCTTAGAAGCCAACTGCTTACCTCAGATGTTATTTGGTTGCGGTTTTCTAAAGGTGGAGATACTGTGCCAGAGGGGTTGATATGTGTATGTATGTATATACTATGGGGTCGCAGGTTATAGGTGGCGTGGTGGTATTACGATGAGTGTATGATACCAGGTAGACCCATGAGGTACGGGAATATTATGTTTTTGTTACTACAACTTATATATAGATATAAGTATGTTAAGTTAGGGACATGATAATGCTAAATTAATATAATTAATATTGATGACCATTGCTAATATGTCCTTAAGTATAGCACGTTCGATTATTAACGCTGCTATATATACATGCTATATATATCTTGGGAGGATAAGGAGATAGAATCAATGGCCACATGTTTCGATCCTTACAGTCGCCATTATCCCACAGAGAACATAAATTGTATCCTGTGAAGGAATGGAATTTACGAGCATTGGTGTCAAAGTGGCGTAATTAACCACTTCGCCACCGAGTTCATCGTGTTTAATGCGCGTTACATCTGTTAAAGCAGTTTCATCAACTAATGTAGTACTTCAATTTTAAATGTCACTTACATCGTTATACACGAATCACTAGACATAAACATTAAAGTAATAATATCTCGTACGCGAGCTAGGTAAACAGTGGGTATACATTTTTCAAGTTTCTCTGTACGCTTTATTGAAAAAGGACGTACTTGAATCAGTTGAGAATGTTCAAAATTGTTTATTACAGTGTGTTACACTCCTTCTATCAAGAATATAGTAGTTTTCATGAGGCAATATCACATAGGTAACTTTTGTTGAATAGCCATAATACTTATTATAATGTATGTACGTAACTTTAAATGAATTGGAAATCTATACAAAATTCATAAATATTGAAACGTATTAAGACACCGGCCTATTGACCAACTGGTCCCCGGTTCGTGTACTGGCATGTATATGTATCGTATCCTACCTACCACTTAATTCGTGTTTTCGTATTTATATCTATAACTTCACGCCAAATCCCTTGCGGGGTAGGCAGAGAGAACCGAGCCCCACGTGACTCGATCCTTACATATCTCACTCGCTTCTTTAACATTCATTGCTCTTCTCATGCACGCTCGCCGGTTTCTAGGGCTCCTGACATCACCTTCTGATAGAACACGACCAATTTGGTCATGGTAGGTAAGTCTTGGCCTTCCCCGGCTCCTACATCCTTCCACTTTTGCATTGTATATTGTGTATTCGTATTTATGTACATATATTTAATTACCACTTACTCGGCGGTGTCGGTATACATTGTGAGGAAATCTCCAAGTCCAAGAAATTCAATTTAGAAAGACTTGTGACCTCTAACAAAGATCTGGTTTCTCACTAGGCTGTGGAGGTTTGACGGCAGTCGCTCCATGTAAAAATCAGTATCTTAGCCAAAATCCTTACGCATATACCTAAGCGTAAGGATTTTGGCTAACATACTGAAAAAAATATCAAAAATGGGTGCCTCATTATTTATGTAATCTGCATAAAGGAACTCTTGTTGAAACTTGTGTTGCCTTGTTGAATCAGCACTGGAATATTGGATCGAATGTGACATGTAACGAAAAGAGGATTCTTTACGATAACCGTAAGCGAAAAATGCATTGGCTGACCCCAGCCATGCAATTCTCTAAGCGACTCGTAATGGCTGTGTGCGTCGCTGTGATCACAGATGTCACAGCTTTGACATCGTCTACTGCAATCACGGCTTTTTATTTGGTATTCTATAAGGCTGTAAGCGAACGCAAGGCTGTTTGCCTTGTAGAATTCCAATTCCAAACGCAGCCTTGCGGCGCTAGTGTCGCACAACCATGAAAAGCGACACTAAGGAATTGCAATTTTGTGTTCAAGGCTATAATAGCCGATGTTTCCGAGGATGTAAGGATGTTTGCTCTTACAGAATTGCATGGCAGGTCGAACGCCGCAATAGTGTCCTAAAAGCAGAGCTTACCAATAAAAAAGGTGATGGTAACTGTTTGGTGGTCTCTTCATGGCGTTATTCACTATAGCTTTCTTAGGTTTGGTCAAGCAATGACAGTGTTGACTGTGCTGAACTTCGAACAATGATGGCGAAACTGGCAGTGAAACAGCCCCGACTCGTGAATCGATCTTCACCATTATTGCTCCATGATAACGCAATACCTCACACTGCACGAGTTGTAACTTTACAGTAACTGCAGTTAGAAACCATACGCCATCCTCCGTACTCTCCAGACCTTACTCCAACTGACTACCATTGTTTTCGTGATTTGGATAATTTACTTGGTGGTAAAAAATTTTCTTCCCATGAGGCAGTACAAAATATTTTCACACTGTTTGTCGAATCTAGAACCTAAGAGTTCTATTGCAAAGGCATAAATAAACTGCCGATTACATGGCAGCTATATATAGATAATTCGGGTAAATATTTTGATTTAATAAATATGTTTCATCTTATAAAAAACGAGTTTTAATTTTTCAGTATAAATCAGCAATTTCATACTTTAACCCCTCGGCAATTTCATGATTTATTAGGGGTAATACATTGTATTTTGGCCAGATTAACATTAAGGTCGTGAGACTTATTCCATCGGGCTATAAGCGTAAGATTGTCATTTTTTGTGGAATAGGATTTTTAGCTTTTAGTAGTAGTTTTAGTAGTAGTAGGGTGTATGACGTAAGGTGAGGTTACATTTGAATCTAAAGATCTTTCTAGCCTCCTAATATTCCAAACATTTCAAACTATGCTAAATTACATCTTTCCATATCTAATACTTTCTGAAAGATAGACAGACAAACACGTATCTTATATAGCTTTTATAGTGCAGACTTCTAAAAACTTGAATCCCCATAAAGATTCACATTAAAGAAAGAATTCGAAAAAGGTTTCATATTACTTACTAGATTTAAAATAATGTTCAAGTTTTAAATATACCTATATATTCTCCCCTAATGTGAGTATATACGGGGGTTACATAAATGGAAATCAAAAGAATGAAAAGAGCTATGAATGTGAAAGAAGCGAGTGAAGTGTGTAAGGACCGCGTCTTAAGGCGCTCGGTTCTCTCTGCCTACCCCGCAAGGGACCTGGCGTGAAGATAAACAATACAATACATAAATACACACAATTCCCGGGAGGGTTGTTGAGTTCCTGCGAGTGAGTGAGGTCACCAGTAAGCTCCTAAGAACTTATTGTGTTAGCAGCAGAGGTGATTGCGTTAGCAGCGCGAATGATACTCAATTGGCGCAAGTATTCTTAGGCTACGGTAATTGCTTTACATCAGTTTGACCATATGTTTCTATACATCCCGACGTTGTATAAAAAAATCTAACTTCAATTGTTTGAGCTCCTCATTAATAAGTCAGTCAACAACCATTTATCACTTGCTCATTATATTAGAATATATGATACACAAAGGTCGACCGCAAGCAAAAGTGACTGGTTATGATAGTAATAGAATTTTATTGGAAATTCGCAACGTCAACATGACATGGCACCGTAGCTTCATCGATTACCAACGTATTTCATTGTCCTGTCTAACGTATGTGTATCGCCGATAGATTTTTTATTTATGATCATCGCTATTGAATAATGGCTTAAGTTTTTTTTTTAAACTACGTCGTGAAATATACAAGCATACGGTCCACCTGCTGGAACGCGGTTTCCGTACCCTATTAACGCTCGTAACACATTAAGTATCACTCGCGCAATGCCAGCTCTGCTGCTGGCACAGCCACTCCTTAGGAGCATACGGTGGTTGGTATGGTGGTATAGTAGGATGTAGGATATTTTTCCTGATATGAGGTGTACATAGTAAAATACAGTTTCTAAACTACACAAGACAAGGTCGGCGGCGCAGTGGCGAAACGAGCTGTTATGTAATTTTGACACCAACGCTCGGTTCGATTCCCACACAAGGCAAACATTTGTGTGCATGAACATGTTTGCCTTGGTGTGGATGTTTTAAGAGACGTAGAGCGCATCATAACAGGGGGTACATCAGGGGAAGTACTGAAAAAGGTGGAGACCTTACAGAAAACCGCAGCCAAATAACAACTCCCTAGAAGGTTGTTGTGTTCCTGTGTGTGAGTGAGGTTACTAGTAAGCTCCCAATGAGTTGCTGTGTAAGCAGCAGAGGAGGCATCGCGCGAGTAGTAATTAACATATCGCAAGCGTTAATAGGCTACGTTGCCCGCTTTACACCAGGTGGGCTGTACGCTTGTATGCCTCCCGACGTAGAAAAAAAAGGCTAACACCGAGATACCTGGGAGTAATCGTAGACCATAATCAAAATTTCTTTGACCATGTACTAAATCTAACTAGTAGAGTGCGTAAATTTAATTTAATTTCCAAAAATCTCCAACAAATTGGGAATCTTCGATAATTGAATATGGTATATTTTGCACTTTGCCAATGACTTATACAATATTGTGTTACGATTTGGGGTGGTGCAAATAAAGTTACCATCCTTTATTTAGAAAGAGACAGAGTAGTGCTAGTCAGAACCGTGTTGGAAGTATCATTGTTTCTACCCATACGGACCCCGACGGTTGAAGTATACCAATCCTTGAAAGTGCTTACTGTACGTCAACTATATATACTCGACACGGTTCTCAAATACTCCCAGGTCCCAAATAGATAAACGAAGAAATTATGTAGTATGCCTAATACCAAGAATTAAAACAAAATTTATCAAAAAATTCTCTCCTTACAATTAATCCTTTTTATATAACAAAATAAACAAAATTTAAAAAAATCAATAACAACTAATACAATTCCAAAACAAAAACAAATGACTTCAAAGTCTCTCCTACGACGAGATAGAAAAAATTTTGATGAGTATTTATTAATTATTAATTTTGGGGATAAATATTTCCTTTTCCTTTTTGTACAATGCTTATTGTTGACACGGACTAATTATTGATGCTGCAATTGTTAAATAATTGATATTGGTTGTGCACTACTTTCGGTCTAAACTGATGCATAATTTTAAGCCTTAATTTAAATTTTATTTCATTGTAGGTACTGCACCCTAGCAAGTTCTCTGTGCATTACACCTGGGAAGGATTGTGCCATTTGAAATACAGTATTTGCATAATACTAGTTCAGATAATACACCGATTCAATAATTACAACTACATCGTATTTCGTAATCCTTGTAGTACAGCTGGGAGCAGGTCATGCTTTATACTCTAAGTGCGTTTGTAACTCTTATTGCATGCTGCATAATGGTCAAAGTGTTATGCTTGATGTGCACTTAGCTGTGCTGTATTATTACTATTATAGTACTGTATGTAAATATTTTATATAGTTATAATGTGTTGTTGTTATGTACGAAATGAATTATTATTCTAACGATTAACGTCTATAGCTCCTGAGGATACCTCCTGGAAAGGCGAAACACGTGTCGCAGCGGCTACCAGGATAATGGTGGCAGCGACGGTGGCCGGTACATGCGGTTTCTGTTACAGATGGCGGACGACCGCAGCACCCGAGGTAGAGACTACCGAAGCAGCCATGGTAGCATTGGCATATTGCATCTACTAACGGTACTGGGTGGGTGCCGGCCGGTGCTAGTCCCCATGATCTAGTTGGTGGCGGAAGCACACAAAGCAGGTTAGATAAAATTGCATGTAAATTTGACTTTCGCAAAATAACGCCTGAATCTACTGACAATTCGAGTATATAACCAATGTCTTATCTAACTTTACTATCTCAAATCTCTTTAAGACTATAGAAGCATAATAATATTGTTGTTTTGTCAATTTTGACTTAAATCCATTTTAAAATTTTGTAATGCCAGTAACAAACATAAAGTTCTAGCGATAGAACAAAACAAATTTATAAAATATACCATTAAATAAAATATTGAAACCAACTTCTTTGTAGTCGACACCCTATTGACATCGTTGTTATGATTTTTAATGGCGCCGAGTTCACTGAAGTCGATTTTACTTCTCATTTAAAAGTTTTTACGAAAGTCGAGAGTCGACGCCGGGCAAAAAGTAACATAAATTGTTACTTCTTGTCGGAGCGTTCTGTTCTTTATGCTAACAATTTTAATAACCTACGTCAGAGATAATAGAATAATTTATTTACCAACATGCTACAAAGTTTCTTATGAATTACAAACAGCTACATAGAAAACAATACTTATGAAATTGGAAATACTGTATGCCCCATACTAGGTCATATGCCTGTCCTGTGGTGACCATATCTGCAGTATAACGAAACACTGTAACAGTAAAAGGCGCAAAGTACAGAAAAGACACATGTATTTTCTACTTTAAATATAAGTTGTTTTAAAGTAAAATAAATATCTATTGTATACAGCACAAAGAGAAATTTGATCAATACAGTAAGCTCGAAGAGAGTTGGGGATTAAATAAACAAAATACTTGTAGGAAAGCGTTTATTTATTGGTTCTTGTTTTTGTTTTTTATTTTGAGTGAGACATGAGTATGAGGCAGCGCCAATAACAGACATTGCAAAACATGTTTGAAAAATAATCTACATTTACAGCGATGTAATATTACTACTGTAAAAGTAATTACGTCCGTGCTTAATGCCTTTTCTTAAATCCCTGACGGCGGGTAATGAAATATGGTGCATTTACAGTAAATGTGAACAGATAATGTTGCTTTAAACGGGAACTCCATGCAGTAGTTTTTTACAAAACTTTCTCTCTTTCAAATACCATTATTTATTTTTTTCTTCGCATTCAGTTGTAAACCTTTCTCCTTACAATCGTCTTTCATCCTTGTGACTAATGTTTGCAGTGCATATAATGTCTCTGCTATTAGCACGGCATCGTATGCATAGAGCAGAGAATTTACCACTAAGTCAGACATGCGTAATCCTATACTCGTAGATCTTATTCTCTGTATACAATTATCAAGATACAGAATAAATAGCCGAGCCGACAGTATGCAACGCTCCTTGACACCTATGTTGATGTCAAACAAGTGTGACAAGCTGCCACATACACGTACTCAATCTGTCAATCCCCATAACTGGACTGTACAATACACGGCTGGGTACAGTCAATTCCATATCCCGACAGTATGGAACCGTTTTCTCAAGAAGCAGAAAATTTTCTGGTCTAGCGCTATTTGCTTATCCACGATTTTGCGGAGTAAGAAAACTTGATCCGCACAGCCTCTTTCATTTCAGCGTTACACAGTTAAAAAGCAAAACCTTGTCAAAGTACAAAATTTAATCCAATTTGTTAGAGCTGTTTCGAAAACAGAGAAGGTATTTATGTGTACAAGAATTGATCGTAATAAGTGATAGTTCTTAGAATCATAAACATAAGTAGTAAAGTAAATAGTAGTAGCGCTACTTTGATACCAATGCTCGTGGGTTCGAATTACATACAGGACGAATGTTTTTTTTTTATTATTTATATAACAGGTTACAGGTTAGTAAACAAGCATGCGGCCCGCATTAGATGGTAAGCGGTCACTGCAGCCTATTGACGCTCGCAACGGGGATGTTACTCGCGCAAGGTAAATAAAAAGTGCCTCGAGGGTTGTTGTGTTCTTGCGTGTGAGTGAAGTTACCAGTAAGCTCTTAAGGAGTAGCTGTGTTAGCAGATGATACTTAATGTGTTGCAACCGTTGATAGTATACGGTAATCGCTTTACATCAGGTAATCCGTATGCTTGTATGTCTCCCAACGTAGCATAAACAATACACAAAAGGCTTCATATACTTAGTAAGTCTTTTTCGGTGTCAAACTCAAAAAGTAAAAAGATTTATAAATACCGTCCAAGCTAAGAATTATAAAATATTCCCATGTAAAATACCAAGTAATTAACGTAAAAAACATGAATAGAAACTAAAAGCTCACCTACGGTCAATACAGTTTTACAGCAAATAAAAGTGGGTCAGAGTGAATACACTGCAAACTAACTTGAAACGGTGAACGAACAACATGACCTGTAAGTCAAAAAACAAGTAGAAATTAAGGCCGTTGTACCTACAAAGTTTTAGGTAAATAGCTCGCACGGGAGATCACGTTTCGAATATTTATAAGCGAACCAGTGTTGAATGTTTTCTTAGTAGAAAATCTTTCACATGCGTTTGTGAATGTTTCCGACTTTATTCGCGCAGTTTTGCTGTGATAGGTCTATCATAATAGCTGTTTTTACATTATCATATCGTCACGCCTGTCACGCATAAGGGTAGGTAGAGACTATGAAACGCCAGATGCACCAATCCAAATATACCTCTCTCGCTTCTTACACACTCATCAACATCTTCATGCTGTTTGGTTTTGGGTGCTTTTGATTTACATTGGCAGGTATTCTAAGAACTGTTTTTCCTTATTTCACCTTCTCCCATCCGTCATAGAACCACACGTGCAGGCTTGCGATGTCATTGTTCATGAGAACATTTCTTCGCGTACCAAAAAACTTGGCAACTCCTATCTTTGTCGTACCATTAAAAAGTGGAACGCCTTGCCTGTACATGTGTTCCTTCCTTCCTACAATATGGGATCCTTCAAACGATGCGTGAAAAAGCATCTTGCGGGTCAGCATGACAGCGTGAACTGACAGGACACTGCGTAGTCTTTTGTCCCGTAAACACTGCAATATACACGATGTCGTGACGCCGCTATTATTAATTCATTCAGTCATATTGTTTGTTAAAATGTTGCTCAATTGTAAAAAAATTGTAAAAAGTTTTGCACCGCCAAAATCGGTTAGCGGCCGTGTAAAGGCCGCTTGTCTTTGTGTGCGTGTCGATTCGGGTGCTAGTATGAAGTCAAAGTACTGCTTTTGCTTATAAGTCAACTGAGACTATATCATAACTTCACGCCAAATTCCTTGCGGCGTAGGCAGAGAGAAATAATGACTATAACGACATTTATTGTTATTTTTGGAGTCGGCACCAGCACAGCACTTGGTACCACCAACGGTACCACCGTTTGGACTAGCCCATGTTCACCTTCTATGGGATTTTTTATGGAAGAAAGTGTTCATGGCGAAGAATTTTCTGGATTCCGAGTTCCGACGAGTGATTGGCCGCGGGCGTATCTATTATCAATAGCCTTTCAGTTTTTAGGATAGACGGACAAGAAATGACAATACACGGTATCCAAAAACTAAGTCTTAGCGAGCCAGATATTGAATGACTTCGTACAAAATACATTTCCAGGCAGCGCGTTTGAAATTAAAGCAGTAAGCGGAACAAGCTCCAAAGATTCTCTACTTCGCTACGAATTTTAATATTGCGAGGTACTCTCAAGTCTAAATGGGTACAATTTAAAAATGCAAATTGTCACCGCCAGTATAACACATATCCTAATATTCTAGTTTTGAGTTACCTCATAAGAAGATTTTCCTGTTGGGTAATTGCTTAGAACGTGAAAAGATATTGTGGCATTTATTTATGTTTATTATCCACTTTCTGTTACTGTTGGAACAAATTTTTATGTATAAGTATGTTTACAAAAATACGTAGCCATTTGATGTGTTATTCTATTTCTATTACTGTGTATAGCTATTCCCTCGAATACCCTAACAATTTCCTTTCTATTTACTTCCTGTATTATGTGGGTATGTACGTATACTTTGGTCAAAGAATCGCTTAAATATATATATTTTGGTCATTGTAAGTAATTAAAACCTATAATAGGGGTTGTATGAAATTGTCATTTTATAGTAATAGATACTTTGAATTAAATCTTCATGGTGTGAGATTTTCGAGCGAAACTTTCTTCACAGGATACCTATGAGGTTATTCTTTGAAAAAATGGGCAACATTTGATTTTCGAATTAAAATTGTCTTTTTATTTTTTTTAAATTGTCTTTTTATTTAGCTTAGACTGGACAAATAGATACTTCGAAAGCAATTAAATGTAAAAAAATGTTTAAACTCAGACCTTTTATATGAAATTGTATGAAAATTAATGTCAGAATCCAGAAACGATATTACCATTTTTATTAATTCCACAATTTTTCCGATCATTAATAATAGGGGTTAAAGTATAAAATATCTAATATAATACATCGATAGAGCGTATAGAAACTAAATCAATATAACCCAACCAATACAGCATACCAAACAAACCTTTTAGTTAAACATATTCTACATGCGGTCGTAAGGCAATTCTAGTTCGAGATTTAGATTTTCGTTCACCATTGACTTCTTATATACGAAATTCTGATTAGACCAGAAGTAGTATTTTTTAGTTAGATATTTTTTAGGGTTAAATGGAAAAAGTCAACAATGCATGTAAAGAATGCTAATAAAAGAATACCTCTACAGCTGTATAGGCTGCGGCATATATTCGACAGGATGTACATACATGTATCATTATGCTACATATGGATTGTGACCAAACATAATCATTTTCAAGTAACCATATACAAATATTCTTTTTTTTTATCCAAATACCGATTAACATTGATACATACCGATTAACATTGATATTAATAAACGTAACATGTTATTAACAAAAATCTTATTTATATTTTGAAAATTTTATTGGTCGGGCATAGCCTGATTGAAGAAGTGCCTCCACCCTACAGAAAATCGCAACCGTATAACAGCTTTCTGTAGAGTTGTTGTACTGCTGCGAGTTAGTGAGGTTATCAGTAAACTCCCGAGATGTGCGCGACAACAACGCGCTAACAACACTTTCTTTATTGCAAGACACACAAGTGAATCACATAGTGTGAATGTCACAGTAATGAACGAAGTTACTCAAGTCATAAACTTCTATTAGTTTCAGACAGACTTCGGAGTCAGTTTAAAACATACTAATTATATGCTGAGTTGAACTCATAACTGTCATACGACAAACAGCTTTACCTGTCCTGTTAAGCACGACTGGGGTAAACCAACTCATCAGACAGGTTAGTTGCAGAATTGCTTGACTTGCATATTTGATAATATTGTGCACAGTAGAGGACTCGATCATGCCAATGCTTTTTTTATTTTAATATTGATGTCTTCAATATTAATAGTTGATATATACGTGGGTGGTCTGAAAAGTTTCCGACCTAACAAAGATAGAAGACATTTTTTTTATATATTATTTTTCTACATAGTCTCCTTGTAACTCTATACACTTCACCCCGCAAAGCTCCTATCTTTTTAACCCATCCAAATAGTTACTCGGCGTTTTTTTGCTGCAAAATAGTTGTTCCCGAAGGTGATTGCCTCCTTCATTTGACAAAAATCTCTGTCCTCCGTGCGCAATTTTAAATGAGGGAACAAAAAGAAGTCTTTTGGGGCTAGATCCGGTGGGTAAGCCGGATGGTTAAGCAGTTCAAACCATAATTCGTGGATTTTCGCAATGCCAACCGCAAAAGAGGTGTAAGACTGGCTGTGTTGACTTGGTGAAACAGGATTTTGTTTTTCTGCAAATGTGGCCATTTTCCCGCAATATCTGCCGTTAGCTTGTCAAGTAATGATGTGTAGTATGCTCCTGTAATGTAATCCTTTTTATGATTATAGATTAAGATAATTCCATGACTGTCCCAAAAAACAGTCGCCATCAGTTTCCAGCCAAAAACACAGTTTTTGTTTTTTTTTGGAGCCGGTTCCCCTTTTGCAGTCCAGTGTATTGACTGTAATTTTTCGGGTGTATCCAAGTTTCATCTACAGTAATTAATCGGTGCCAAAACTCGGTATTGAAGAGTCCTACCATCTTCACGTTGAGGTCGGAAACTTTTCAGAGCACCCAGGTATTCCATTTTATTCATTAATTATTTATAATTAATCAACTTTAACTAAACTTTACCACTCTAATACTACTATCACTATACCGACCCTAAGTTATCTTACTGCAGGAATGTCTAAAAACTGAGTAGTCTATGTGTCCTATATACCATCGCAAGTTATAGCCTACATAGGTCAAGGAGCGTCTAATCCACGCGAGACGTTCTCGTGCTAGTGTGGGACTATTTCCTCTAAGTACGAACTAGAGAGAAGTTATTATTTAAGTCAGCGCTTGTCGCTGACGGGTTGCGCGACGTCGGTCCAATTTAGAAATTCAAGCGTTTTGTAAAGAATTAAAATAGACAAGAACTGATGGGACGCATAAGATAAGCAAGACTAAGTTTGTCTTTACGCACGACGTTAGCTAAGCCAGTCGATCACTGCTTACCAGTTTGTGACTTTCATTAAATACACAGGTTATAAGTTGGTCTTCTTGATCTTTGGTACACTCCCTTATCTTTTAGTCACGCTCCCTTCGACCAAAGACACATTCCTTAAACTTCAATACCATTTATCATACCTGGATATGTCTTTTGAACTTTAAGTTGTTTGTTAGCACGTGAACTACATCATATTGACACATTATTGGCTTTATAGTTTCATCTAGACATTTAGCATTCTATAATTTGACCTATCAGCCAGTGTCTTCTTATGAGGTCTCAGGCGGTACGTATGTGCTCCTAACTTAAAACATATCATTTTCCTTTCGTATAAATAGCTATATTATGTTTGTGTTTGTATCATCGATTCATGGTACCTCCGTCAATAGTTTATCTGAAATGTAGCTAGAAGTAACTAGAAGCTTAAACCGTTTTCAAATCCAATTAAAATTTGTAAAAATTAGACGACAGCTAGCTTTTATAGAACAAATAATTTAAATCACTAAATGCACTTGGGGTTCTGTCACAACCAAATGTCAGTACGCTGTTGCGTTCTTACATCTTAGTTAAATTGGCAAATTCCTAAGGGAGCAAGCATTAGTAATGGAAATGCCAGATAAATGTAAAACTTCAAAAATTATAACATCCATTTACATCAGCTGAACATTTGCCACCCTAAGCATAACTTCTTCCATCTATAGAACTGGATGCCAATTTTTGATTTCTGGATTCCTATATTCCATTTCCGCTATTTCTTTCACTCTAAACTGGGTATTAAAATAGCCACGACAAATACCTTCAAAAGGCTACGGCATGATAAAATGTAGTCACGTCCATTGCAGTTTGGGCATTTCAAAATGTTAAATTCCCCTTTAGTTTTCTCAAACAGTTTATGCTATTAAAACTAGTTTCTACACGCAGTCGTACTTGGTATTGTGACGTAAATTAGCATATCTTTTACTCCGAGACCTTATCTTTTTTGGGTTCCGTATCAAAAGGGTAAAACGGAACCCTATTACTGAGACTCCGCTGTCCGTCCGTCCGTCCGTCTGTCACCAGGATGTATCTCATGAACCGTGATAGTTCGACAGTTGAAATTTTCATAGATGATGTATTTCTGTTGCCGCTATAACAACAAATTCTAAAAAAATGGAATAAAGCAAATATTTAAGGGGCTCCCATACAACAAACGTGATTTTTTTGCTCGATATTGATAACGGCAACAGGTAGACGCTTGAAAAATTCACAGAATATTTAGTTATTCACTTTAAGAATAAATAATAAAATTAAAATAAAACCAATATTTAAGGGGGGCTCCCATACAACAAACGTGATTTGTTTGCCGTTGTTATAGATAATTGTACCGAACCCTTCGTGCGCGAGTCCGACTAGCACTTGGCCGATTTTTTATACCGCTAAGGTGGCATAAAAGTGTACGACCTGACTGATGACGACCATTTTGAGGTTATTTCGCTGCACCATGCACGGCCAATCTAGGAGACGTCCAATGCCCTGTTGTTCTATGCTACATGATGACCTTCACTCAAGAACTTTCATTTCCAATCGTCCATTTCTCACCTCCTGAATCTGACGTATTACCATTACTAAAGTTAATTTTTGGTCAACAAATGGGATTTTATCCTATTATTATTATTTATTTATACTTCAGAGATCCATATAAATTTTATCTAAATTGATTCAGCGCTTTTTGGTAAAATTACCAAAAACTAAAATATGTACACATATAATATTTTAGTTTGTGGTTCCCTTCAGCAAAAGTTTTTGATGAGGACTTTCAATCTCTGTTTTTTTATATACACCACTGAAGAGCAAATAAAATATATATTTTTTAAATAAAATAAAAAACCACCTTCAAGTAACACCCAGGAACTAAAAAGCGAAAAATTATTGGTCACTTACGATTTATGGAGTCGGTGCCAGTATACTGATATTATCAATAGATATGCGGCTGGTAATATGGCTGGTAAATAATCGTGACCAATTATTTTTCGCTTTTTAGTTCCTGGGTGTTACTTGAAGGTGGTTTTTATTATTTTACAATAATTTATTAAAAAAATAGTGAAACTTTAAATAATGATATGAATTTAAAGTTTGGCACCCATTGGCAACCGTTTTGTTTCGTATCTCGGTGCAGATTGATTAACTAAAGCATGATCAACGCCATGTCTCCGATTGGCAGCTAACTAAGCATCTATTGGCGTAAGGGCTTCTACATAAAGTCTTGAAAAACTTCGGAATAAGTTACAAGCAGAAGTTGTAAAATGACTGACTACATTACAATATGATTGACATTAAATTAATCCCCTAATTGCTGGGGGTGGTATTTGCTGGATATCTTCGATGTCGGGGTCGTTGCTAATGGTATTATTAGTTATTAGTGGTTTTACTAAATTTAAGGTCGTGTTGTTGTTGTTGTTGTACAAATCTTTATTGTACAATAAATTAAAAAATATATATACATATTACAATGAAATAAATTTTATGTTACAAAGGCGGATGTGTTTCAGCTAGGTCGAAATTTGTTATATAACTTAAAGCAAAGACATAAAATTAATACAATAATAATAAGATAAATAAATAAATAAATATTGTCGGACAAATTACACAGCGCTATCTAGCCCCAAAGTAAGCGAAGCTTGTGTTATGGGTACTAGACAACTGATAAACATACGTAAATACATTTTTTTTTTGTAAATAAGTATGTATTTACAAAAAAAAAGTATTAATATATATTATACATAGAAAATACCCAGACCAATACAAACAGACATGTTCATGCACACAAATGTTTGTACTGTGTGGGAATCGAACCCACGCGCGTTGGTGTCAAAGTAGCGTAACAGCGCGTTTCACCACTGCGCCACCGAGCTCGTCAATCTGATCAAGATCTATCAAAGTAGTGTAGTGTGTCGCATACCATACTATATGCGGAATTTCTATGATTTAGTTAACTACGGAAAAAAGATAGTTTAATATTTGACTGTCAAGTTTTAATTGTTCCAAATCTATATTTTGTAGGTGGATAGGAGACATACTATTTCTTACACGGCCTACCCGTGTAAGAAATAAATAGTTATAATTAATTAGCTCAAAGTTCGGTATCTTTATAGGAGATGTAATGTTGAGTTCATTGTTATTACGCGGTGTCAATGTAGTGTTTTTACAATAGCCGGTACATTGTTCCGGGAGCGTAAGTATACCGACACCCAATATACTAATTTCATACACGTTAGAGTTTATACAGTCTATTGATATGTTACTAGATTCCGATATAACAAGTATCCATCTATTATTAGCTAATGGCTTCCAAATATTCAGTATACCGAATATAGCTTTAGTTACGCACTGGGTTGGTATTTTCGTTATCATCTTTGAATATCAGTTCGCTTTTGCAACTTGGTTTAGCATCCGAAATGTATAGTTCACTAACACTGCATATATACATTGCAGAGCTTATCTTTACAGACTCCTCGAGGCTGTTCATATAACAATAGTTCACGTTGCCATTAGTTATTGCTATATAAGTTACTTTTGGGGAGTAATATACTAAAAATATCTAATTTGTTTACATTATGGGGCATTGGCAACGCTGAAATGTAGATATAATAATTTGGAGGGATTTGTGAGAAACGTGTTATTGCCCGGGTATCTGTAATTTGAGCTGAAAGTGTTCCAATGTCCGAATAGTTTCTTCTCCTGGTTCAATGCCCTTCACGTTGATAGGCTCTTTCTTAAAAATCGGAGAATTTTGTATACAAGATTGCTTTAGCTGACATATTGCAGACCCAAAGTCAATTACTAAAGGGATTTCGGACACCTGCGTGTATATAAGGACATGAGGTAATAGCCTATTAGTAATGTAAATATTTACCTCATAAATTTCTGACTCGAACCTTCCGTTTTGGGACTGATTTCCTGTTGTATAGCCCTCCCACTTACATTAGAATGATAGTTTTATTGATATTATGATAGTAAAATGTTAGATTTTTAATTAATTATTCAAATGTCTATAAGTAATGGCCAATACTTACGTAGATAGTGCGTAGGCGGCGATAACGGCGACCTCCAACTGCATCGATTCGAACTGCATTCCGGCGCGCGGGTGTTCGTGAAAATGGGTTAACCTCGGTTGATTGGCGGCTGGGTACCACCGGTGTAGGGCTCACAACCAACTTGCAGCTTACGTTTCCGGCATCTGCACCCGATACGAAACGGCCCACTACTCAGGATTCACCACAGGAAACTCTGGGATTATGATATCACTTTCGGTTTGTTTCCATCCTCGGCTCTTACATACTTCTACTTCAAGAGTGGTGGGGCGCATTAAAGCAGCCCGACTGGGAAAGTACCTCCACTTCACAGAAACCGCAACCTTATAACAACTCCCTAGCCTAGAGGGTTGTTGTGTTTCTGTGTGTGAGTTAGGTCACCAGTAAGTTCCTGAGGAGTCGCTGTGTTAGCAGTAGAGGAGGTATCGCACTAGTGATACTTAATGTATTACAAGCGTTCATAAGCTACAGTAACTTATATCTACTAACTGTAACTTTACATCAGGTGGACCGTATGCTTGAATGCCTCTCGACGTTGTATAAAAAAAAACATGCGGCCTTGCTAATGATACAAGTACAAATAATATCAAAGATATAGGTCACCGTCAATCGATGATTGCATATCCTAACATAAAGGGCACTCTTATAGGAAATTACATTAAAATTATATATAAAATTGAATACATTACCAAAAACTACCAAAGAATAATAGAGTGTTTCCATTTTAAAGTTTAAATAACTCACACTCAGGACCATTCTGAATATAACATCGCAACAAGTAAGAGAATTTGTTTAGAACTATTTCCACAGAATTTCCTCATATAAAATGGAGAATATTGGCAGCAATAGTTTGTGTGAACTTAATGCAGCGTGTTTACATCGAGTTGCGGTTTATTTATGTCGAAATCAGCACTTTCAATTAATTGAACTGAATAATGTAACTAAATATCACGACGTTGTTTTTTGTTTACTTGTTGCAATTTCCAATTTTGTAGATATTGATCACCTTGCCTTGTTAAATAACTTTAAAAAATGTAAAAGAAGCATTGTATAAAGTATTTATACTTATACTGCAACTATAAAAACAGATATTGAAGTATTCTCCACACAAATACTTGAGCGATCCATTTTAAAGCTTGAGAAAAACTTGTTCAGAGCTTTATGTTCATTCATGCTATTTTGAAGCTATGTTTCCAGCGTTATTCCGTTTCCTATTTCAGTAGGGTTGGCAAAGTCTGCTACCCGTGCCTAAGGATTTGACGAAAATACAGATTTTTACATTGAGCGACTTCCGTCAGACATCCACAACTCAATGGGAAAACCAGTCCTTTCTAGTGTTATTTTCTCTTTAAGTTAGGAAAAGCAGATGATGGACGGTTACCTCTATCTTTTATATTATTTATTCTTGCATCGATAGGAAGGTCGCATGCTTTATATTAGTAGTACATTAAAGCTTAAAAATAACAGCTGCAGTGATAGCTCAGTGAATAAAGCATCATCCTATTGACCAACAGGTGTCCGTGAAAAAAAAAATCGTGGGAAATTATATTTCGAATGACGTTTGACCTTTCACACGGCTTTCGAAATATAATTTCTTGAACATACGGGTTTTTCACGATGTTCTTTTTCACCGCCAGGCCGGGCCAATATTCGTGTCATGCACCATCAGCAGGGTGTTATTAACTACTGATAGTAGTGGGTGAGTGTCTGCTGGCGCTGGTCCCATTAACTGGTGGCGGAAAATGTTGTAAAGATCAAATTTTCTGTTATTGATTCTGTTACTTTTTTTTACTGGTTGCAATTTTCTATTTTGTGGTTATTCTTCGCCTTGCCTTGTAAAATAACTTCATAAAATGTAAAGGAAGCGTTGTATAAAATATTCATAACTGCACTGTAATTATAAAAACATAAATTGACATATTCTCCACACAAATACCGGCATACTTGAGCGACACGTTATTATGTTTTAAAGTTTGAGAAAAACACATTCAGAGCTTTATGTTCATTGATGTTATGTTTAAGCTTTTTATATGAACTTTAAACCAGGAGTATGTTAAATGACTATTATTCAATAATAAGAGAGCTCGATCGCATCGTTACGCGTGTCATTTTGACCGAACACGAAGGGTAAGCAGCGTCGACTGCATCCTGTCCATGAATGGGGTTATCTATCTCGAGCTTTCCTGGCCTCCGGCAATCCGCAATTGAGCAGCGTGGTAGGGTATGCGCTAAACCCCTTCGGTTGAACGAAGTTCCGCCGAAGTCTACTTCATCCTACCGCAGGAGAATTAGAGTTGGTGCAGTAGTATTAAATAATTATTATACATATATTGCCCTGATACTATATTGTATATTATAGGAAATTTGTTCCTTACGTTCTCCTTTGCATTTTCTCCCGTATACTTGATACTACAAGAAGTATGCGATTCATCATCATTCATCGATCATAATCGAAAGAGAAAATCTCAGTGAAGGCATTGCACTCTATGCGATCATATCGATTCTAATATGCGAGGTTAAATTTCATTACTACAGTGACCAGTGTGATTATATAGGGTGACTATGGACATTCGATCTCATCACTATCAGTTTCTTCCGTACTGTCGAACCGAATTGAGGACGTATGGATTCAAATAAAGAACACGAAGAACATACGTTGATGACGTTGTTTTCCAGTTCTGCGTCATTCAAAACTTTCTTTTGTTTGTTTCATCCCCCTGTAGAGACGCTACGTTCCCTGTATATAGATTACGTTTGACGAGCTCGGTGGCGCAGTGGTGAAACGCGCTGTTACGCTACTTTGACACCAATGCTCGTGGGTTCGATTCCCACACAGTGTAAACATTTGTGTGCATGAACATGTCTGTTTGTCTTGACCTGGGTATTTTCTATGTATAATAAGTATGTATTTACAAAAAAAAATGTATTTACGTATGTTTATCAGTTGTCTAGTACCCATAACACAAGCTTCGCTTACTTTGGGCCTAGATGGCGCTGTATAATTTGTCCGACAATATTTATTTATATCTGTCTTGCAGTCGAATATACGTGACCCAGGTGGCGATTTATCCATGGACCAACTGGTCTATAAGTATATCACTTTTCAAAAACTTATTACGTGCTAACTGATCGATAACTGTAAGTTTAATAACGAGTCATTTAAATTTCATGTATATCGAATTGGTCGTATTTTATCTGTAGGTGAAGTCAGGAGCACTAGAAACCGGTAAGCGTGCATAAGAAGAACTAAAAATTTGAAGAAGCAAGTGAGTTGTATAAGTATCTAGTCATGACACACCATATGTGACTTGGTGCGAAGATACAATACAATACACATGTTTGCACCAAAAAATAAATACATAAAAACAATAACAATAAAGTAGCGGTACAATGGCGGTCTTATCGCGATGCGATCTCTTCCAGACAACCGTTGGGTAGAGGAGATATAAGGAAACAAGGTGGTCGGCGAAAAGCAAAACTAAGGAAAATAAAGGTAATTATATATATATATATATATATATACACACATAAACATGTAATGAGGATATAGATATATAGATAACCGCCATCCATCAGTCCGTAAATATTAAAATAAAAATGTTAAAAACTCGCATTTATGACAGTGACTCATAAATGCAGGTTTTTAACATTTTTATTTTTTAATCAGGTTATTAGGAGCTGATATGAAGTGCTTCGCTATAAACCGGTGTGACTGACCAAGAGTCGTATTCAATGAGTTGCTAGCTGCTGAGCTACTGTGATAATTTTGCAACAGGCAGGTTGTTGTTTGCCATTCTACGTATTACGAAAAAGAGAAACCAAATTCTTAGTCGCCTTTTGTGAAATATCACTATCTAAATATCACTTTTATGAATATATCTATCCCCAGGGACCTACTTGATATCTAGATTTATAACACTTTGTGACGGCTGGAACTCCGAAGGGAGCTGTCGTCCGTCAGTGTAAGGAAAATGTATATTTTAGGAATTTCTGGATATTCTATATCTAATATATAATGCTCAATCTGTATCCCTAAAATAGTAAAATGTTAAAGCTGAAAAATGTAGGAGACGAGGAAGGCAAAGACTCAAGTAAAATGACTAAAATTGGTCGTATTTTATAAGAAAGTGATGGCAGGAACCCTAGAAACCGGCGAGCGTCCATGAGAAGAGCTATGAATGTTGAAGCCAGCGTGTTAGGACCGAGTTCTGTGGCACTCAGTTTCCTCTGCCTATCCCACTAGAAACTTGGCGTGAGGATGTAAATAGACAACGCTCTGAGCGATTCATAAAAATATAAAGTTAAAGAAACGAACACCTTATTTCTTTAACCGTTCTTCTGCCTGAGCACGGATTACAACCTCCGTAGTCTATAAAATTATATAATAGAATATTAATTCAGTCGCATTTAATAAAACAATATGAAGTAGGGAAATCAAACCTCTAAACTTTGAACTCCTACAAATTTCTTCTGATTAAATTCGTTGTGAGTTTCAAGTCAGTTTTACTCCCGGAATTGCAGTCCCGAGAGCAAAGCTGCCATGAAACTTCGCGGTTACACAAGGGACATGTGCAGTTGCCCTAAAAATAACAGAAAGAGTTAAGTATTAAAAAATTGTAAGAAGCGATAATGCAGAATGGTTTTTCACTACACACATAAACACTGCGTAGTTTTTGTGCGTGGACATATTATATCAGTGTATGTGAATAGAGCTTTTTCGTCAATAAAAAATAAAGATAAAAATCTTTATTTGCCTTTAGACCCTCACGGGCACTTAGACACGTCTTACATTTTCAATATTATATCTTATCATTTTTTTTATGTTTTTACCTTTTTGAATCTACCAGCGTTTCAAATGACCATTGGCGAAGAAGAAATGCCAAAAGAAACTTGCCAATATAGGCTTTTTTTTCCAAATCATCTTATACATATTACAATAAATATAATGAGTGTACATATAGTGATATCAAGTGGTACAATTAAAGTTATATTAATTCATGTGCTGAATCATTTCCATACACTCTCTGTCAGTTAGATATTCATCGATTCTTACATAGAGTATTTTTGATGTGTCTTTTGAACATTTTGTTAAGAACAAAGAATAAGCAAAGAAGAACAAATAATATAAATATTAGTGATTTAATGATTTTTTCTGACAGCCAGTAAATATTCCTCTTTTCTAAATTAAAATATGGTTACCAAATACTGTCGTCAATTGTAGATATAACCCAAGAAAGTTGTATCATCAATTGCCTTATACCAATTAGTTTATACCCTTCGAAACCCGGGTGGTCGTATACGACCGCGAAATGTATGGGAAAATGTATATAACGGGTTCTGACTGCTCAATACTCATCTTAATGTGGGATCAGCTTGTTCTATAGCTGTCTCAAGTTTCACGTTTTATCAAATACTTTCTGAGATAAATGCAAGTAACAGGCAGATACAGGAATAATCTTATACTGGTTACATTCTTCCTACGGTACGGTATCCTAATAATATACTCGTATTTGGTTCATATATTCGATAATTTTGGTGATCCGTTTGTAGCGTTGCAGTTGCAATATCACAGCATAAGTGTAACTCATTGAAAGCATTTTATTTAGTAATGTATCTATCTTATTGCTTATTTTATCTAAATGCCGAACACACTCGAAGTTAGATTGTGACACTTATTGCGTCCGGCATAAGAAAGGTACACAGAACAATGTGTAATATACATAATGTGTCACGTACATTTAACTACACACAAAATGTCTATAACTGTACATTTAAAATATCATTAACAACCTACCATTCTACATGCATGTTCAAAATCACTGATAATTTGTCTTATCATTATTCACATATTGATCATTTTATTAATGTATGTTTGTTACCAGTACCTAGGTATGTCAGAAAGAGCGTGTAAGTAAAATAAACGCGGCTGAAATGCAAGTGTTGTCCAAAAAAGACGTAACGCCTACAGACGCGTTTGCAATGGTGATTATTTTATACGACAACGTCTGAAGGCATAGAAGCATACGGTCCACCTGATATATAGTGGTTTCCGTATCCTATGAACGCTTGTAATACATTACGTATCTCTACTGCTAACACAGTGACTCCTTAGGAGCTTAGAAGAGGCATTCTCCATTGATTTAGACATACAGACACATGTAGAAACAATGCATGAGAAAAAATGACGAAACACATACAAGTTAACAGTGGAATGCGGTGGTGTCCACAATGATGGGAAAAGCTATTAATGCTAAAGAAATGAAGAAAGTGAATAAAAACTGAGTCATCTGGCCCTCGGTTCTCTTTGTCTACCCTGCAATGGACTTGGCGTGAAGTTAATCTATACTAATATACACGCGGAAGTTTGTTTGAATGCGCAAATATCTGGCTCTGTAAGTCGAATTTGAAAAAATATTTTTGCATTTGATAGCCTAATTCATCTGGTAGGTTATAGGCTATATAGTATCCCAGTACGAGGCGGGTGGAACCGCAGGCAACAGCTAGTCATAGATATATATTTATATATATATTTTTTTATTTTATTTTTATTTATTTAGGACAACAAACAATTGTACAAAAAGGCATATTATAGATACTTATTACTAACAAAATAAACTTTAGAAATATGTACAACCAACACCGTTGTCCACTAAAGTAATAATAAAATTTCTGAGTAATCCTCCACAATAATATAAATATCATCTCTTACAACAAAGCAAATTGGGTATGAAATTAATACTAATAATATGAATATTAACCATAAGTCAGCAAGTTACAACTCCTGACAACTGTATATATATATATATATATATATATTCTATAACAACTATATATATATATATATATATATATTCTATAAAGTCTCATTATCGTCGTTTCTTAAAGCTGAATAAACATAGTCAACTTACAATTAACGCTCCCTAGGATTACCGGAAAATTCGTCGGGAATAAATGAATGGCGAAATTGATTGATAGCGCAACATTTGTTGATTTATGAACGTAATTTTTGTTGTTGAATAGTTCTTGTTGTTGTTACTGTGTACGGGGCCTTATGATTTATAGGATGAATATAATAAATCTTGTTGATAGTTTTGGATGGAGTAGTTTTGATTTGTTGTTAGTTATAGGGTGTAAGTGGTATCCATAGTGTTTAGAGCCAAAGCGTGGTGTACCTTGCTAATTAGAAAACAAGCGTCTAAATTGAACATATAGGTTTGATGAACTCGGTGGCGCAGTGGCGAAACGCGCTGTTGCGTTACTTTGACATCAACGCTCGTGGGTTCCCGCACAGGACAAATAGTTGTGATGAACAAGTCAGTTTGTCATGGTCTGTGTATTTTAAGAGAGGTAGGGCCCATCAAGTAGCTCCACCTCACAGAAAATCGCAGCCAAATAACAACTCCTTAGAATATTGTTGTATTCCTCCGTGTGAGTGACGTCACCAGTAAACTCCTGTGGAGTTGCTGTGTTAGCAACAGAGGTGGCATCGCCCGAGTGATACTTAGTGATAGATGATAGTTATTTAGCAAAGAAGCTATAGCTTGTGAAAGGAACCTCCAACTCATAAACAAACCACAGTCAAATAGTAACCTGGATGGTCGTTCTGTTCCTATGGGTGAGTGACCTCACTCACTGATAAGAGTTTGCTGGAAACCTTAGTAGTAAACTGTGCAATACTAGCTGTGTTTATTTTATTTTATTTATTTATTAAGGACCACAAACAAGTTCACAATATTTTATAATTATGAAATTATGTTAGTACTTATCTAATTATGAACCCAACACTGTTGGCCACAAATTTATCATATACATTATTATACGTGTAGATCTTATAAAAAAGTAGTCTAAGTTACAATTCATTTGAGTGTGATGGTGGTATTACATTTACACGGAATTGAGTTATGTTAAGATTTACAGAGTTTATGATTAGTAAAGTAGTTTAGTGTTTTACTATATTTTATAGGTAGTGAAAGATCACTGTAGAAGTTCCTTTCAAACAAAGAAGTGATTGAAATTTCATAAATACACCTCGACTAATCGAATCCACCCGATTCGATTAGTGTGTTGGCAGCAGGGTTGGTAACATCCAAACAATACTTCCTGTATAGCAGGCGTTCATAGGCAACGGTAACTATAAGATAGGCCGTATGCTTGAATGTCTCCCGATATTGTACAAAAAGTCTCAGTTCAATGAAAAGTTGGGCAATATTTATACTTCTGGAATTCGGTATTTCGATATGAATATTGATTATGAAAAGAGATATGAATGTTAAAGAAGTGGTAAGAAAGTAAGTAAAGTGACGTGTGTAAAGATCGTGTCTCATGGTGCTCGGTCCGTTCTGCCTAGCCCGCAAGGGATCTGACGTGAAGATATACATATACCTATATACATACATTGATTATTTCTGAGACAAATATAATCAATCAAATGCGTAAAGTAAAAATGTTAAGTAAACACGGTGAAAGTTTTCATCGAACTGACAGACAAGAAATATTTTTTAAAATCACGGTTTTGGCCTCTGTATTGACAATAGAGCACGTAATAGTAGCAATATTTATAAAGAAAATGAACTTAAACTCGACGATAATTACGACGATTTACTACATGTATAGAAAAAATCGGCCAAGTGCGAGTGGGACTCGCGGATGAAGGGTTCCGTACCATTATCTATAAAAAATGCAAAAAAATCACGTTTGTTGTATGGGAGCCCCCTTAAATATTTATTTTATTATATTTTTTAGTATTTGTTGTTATAGCGGCAATAGAAATACATCATCTGTGAAAATTTAAACTGTCTAACTATCACGGTTCATGAGATACAGCCTGGTGACAGACGGACGGACGGACGGACGGACGGACGGACAGCGGAGCCTCAGTAATAGGGTTCCGTTTTACCCTTTGGGTACGGAACCCTAAAAAATAGAGTTCAAGGGAGATAGCACAAGTTAATAGTTGAAAAACATCGAACGAGGATTAGGAGCACACGCAAAAGTAACTCTATATTGTTTCTACACGACTAATGTACTGAAAGGATTATAATTTTATGATGAAGCTTGATACTGATGTAGTTTAGTCATGAAAACGGAAGAATATATAGGCTACTTGAAATCTCAACCACGGAATTCTAACGCGGGGAAGCCGCGCGAGAAGTTACCTTAACTTAAAATGCGAGAGTCAACTTGTCAAACTCTTTGTTCCTTCTAAACCCATGAAGTGAGTATCGTCATAACTTTTTGGACTGCCTGCTATCTGGACAAAACACTTACTAACACTTAAAAACTATGTTTTGTGTAAATTGTTTCAGTGATTCTGTACTATTCTTTACACAAAACATAGTTATAAGTGTTTGTTTACTTAAAAAAATAAAACTATAATATTTTAGATTATCTCACATACGGCCAGCTGATTCAAAAGTACAAAAACACCTGTTAAGTGTAGGTAAGACTCGGGCACCAAGGGTTTCGTACAAACTTGTAGGTAAGTAAACACCCATCATGGGTATCTAGAGTCCATTTTTTTTTCAAGTTTTCCAATTATCTAAGCAAGTCATCTGATAAATGATAACCAGCAATAACAAAGCTCATTCTATTTTATTATATTTTTTGTAATTACCTAATACAGCATAATTACAATTTGTATTAGTTAGATAATTATATATTTAATGCGATATGTGCCGTAAAGTAACAAAGATATTATTCATCTACTTAAACAACGCAGGTTAAGCAACGTCGACTGCAGTGCGACCCATAGACTTTTTCTTCATAGAGTTTTCATAGAGTTTTTCTACCTCCAGCTCCGAGAACGGAGTGACATTAAGCCGTCTGTCCCGGCTGGCGTCGATAGATGATGGTTATTAATTCATGGCCTTCAGGCGGCTTGAAAACACTGGCCACCATAGTTGAGAAGCGTGGTGGAGTATGCTCTAAACACCTTCGGTTGAAGAGAGATCCGTATCCCTATAGTGGGGGTTAGCGTTGTACTTAAATATAGATTTAGATATAAATCTATGTATTTAAAATTTATAAAAAAATTATATATAATAATAAGTAGGTATACCGTTTTTATCATATAATAAAATATAGTGTGAGCAGTTAAGTAATATACAGCTGATTGCACGAAAATAATTAGGTAACGTTACAGAAGTTCATAAACTATGAATGCAACGAACATTGCTCTAACGAAAAGATAAACTGGATTTAGGGAGAAACTTAACTTTGCCGTTGGAAAACTGTTATCCCCATATATCAACATAGGTAGTGGTTAGTTTGTCAAAGGCAAATTTTGTAATCGATATTTTTGTGATGTAACTACAAATTTAACTAAAATATGCAACAAGAACTTGTTCATACACCTTAACACTGAGAAATATATTTTTAATTTTTTTTATTTGCACGGGTACATAATGTAACACACACACACATAATAATAACAAAATTGTTCCAAATTTCAAATAATTATTATAAGCGGTTGGTGAAATATGTCACTGTGGCAAATGGCTAGGCAGACAAATGGACAAAGTTGCATCATAGGGGTTATTTCTTTATTATTTTCGTACAGAATTCTAAGAAACTTACTATGTCAAGTTCCATTCAAAACAGTAAAATTTCTGCTCGCAACTTTTATAACAAATATTTATGAAAGAGAGGTAGGGTACATCAAAGCAGCCCATCCGGGGAAGACTCTCCACCTCACAGAATCATGCGACTGATACTTAATGTGTGGCATAGCTAACATCAGATGGGCCATATGCTTGTATATGCTTTTAGATATTTATAAAAAACTAGCTAGACCCCAGCATATTGCTGCCGCTTTCCATAATATATTCTTTTTTTACCTTCTTACCTTCTTGTGTGTGCGCAATAAGTTAGCGAAGTTTTGGGGGAGAAGTAGTATGGCAGCAAATACTGGTTTACATAATATACAAGATCGTTGATATATCGATATCTTCGGAATTCAAAGGACGGAGTATGCTGACGTATGTTAATATCGCTATAAAAAAAACGTTTAGTATATCCAGTGACTTGCCTCTGCTATTAATCGAAGCCTAAGAGATTTGTCGTTATCAGCATTCATAATCCCTTTCAACCTTATTAGTAGATGAAACAATATTTTTACTTGAAATGAATAAATTGCAAAATGTAGAAGCTTTTAAAAGCATTTATGAATATTAAAAAGTTCTTTCGTTTTCACTTTTTGTAGATTCTGTAAAAAATTCGTACTTTACAAATTTTTAAATGAAATATTTTTGATGAGCTCGGTGACTCAGTCGTGAATGACGCGACTTTGACACCAACGCTCGTGGGTTCGATTCACACACAAGGCAAACATTTGTGTGCATGAACATGTCTGTTTCTCTTGGTCTGGATGTTTTAAGAGAGGTAGGGCGCATCAAAGCAGCCCGTCTGTGGAAGCACCTCCACCCCACAGAAAACCGTAGCCAAATAGCAGTTCCCTAGAGGGTTGTTGTGTTCCTGCGTGTGAGTGAGGCCACCAGTAACCTCGTGCGAGTGACTCTTAATATATCGCAAGCGTTAATAGGCTACGGTACCCGCTTTACATCAGGTGGGCCGCATGCTTGTATGCCTCCCGACGTAGTATAAAAAAAAAATGTTCAGGTCTGGGTCGAGGTGTAATATCTACATAATCTACAATATGTACTAATTTATAATTGACTAACAACCCGTCCCGGCTTCACACGGGTGATATCGCACGGGTAATTCAATCACTACCAAGCTTCACTGGATCGCCCTCTGGGCTAATTTGAAGATTTCCTGTAATTTTCATCCAAGTCGGTATCGTTGTTTTCGAGTCCATAGAGGAGAAACACACTTTTAGGGCTCCGTGCTTCAAAAGCAAAAACGGAACCCTTATCACTTTGTTATCTGTCTGTCTTTCTGTCCGTATGTCAAGACTTTTCTCGGAACGGCTATCAAGCTGAAATACTCAGGTCCGCAATCCCTTCGAATAGTGACAATACAAACTTCAAAGTCAACGCAATCAAAAAGTACGGCTGTTTATGCCTCGTCTATGCGCATATTTTGACACTCGTAAGGTAATCTAAACCCATAGGGTTACTTCCTGTTGATTCGAATCATGAAATTTGGTAAGAAGAAGTAGAAAATGTCTGTAGCACAAGTAAAGAAAAAAATCCGAAAACCGTAGCTTTATAGTTACATGAAAAAAAATTTTTGTTTTGAAAATAATTTGCGAAAGTATTTTTTTACGAACCCTCGGTGCGTGAGTAGGACTAGCACTTGAGGGCATTTTATTTATATAGACACGACAATTATAGGGTAAGTTATAGGGGGCTTGTAGACCGTATTCGCAATGATGATGTTAGAAACAGATTTAGTCTGGAAGAGAGTGTCGGTGTTAAAATAAGAAGAGGCATGCTGTGTTAGTTCGGGCATGTAGAAAGAATGCAAGATGAAAGAATGACGAAACAGATATACAATGCGAAAGTGGAAGGATGTAGGAGCCGAGGAAGACTAAGACTAACCTACCATGACCAAATTGGTCGTGTTTTATCAGAAGGTGATGTCAGGAGCCTTAGGAACCGGCGAGCGTGCATGAAAAGAGCTATGAATGTGAAAGAAGCGAGTGAAGTGTGTAAGGACCGCGTCTTATGGGGCTCGGTTCTCTCTGCCTACCCCGCAAGGGACCTGACGTGAAGATATACATGAATTTAAACAAAATTCTTGTCATTTGGCTGTGGTCTGCCGTGAGGCACTTACCTAATTGGGCTACTTAGATGCGCCCGTTCTCTCTTCAATACATTCAAACTAAGAGAAACAGATATGATTATGTATAGTTGCTTTTTGTGAAAATCGACCCCACGAGCCTGGGGGTTAAAGTAACCGTTGCTAACCAATCGACCACCGGACAAATTGTTTAAGCACTTTCAGTCCAGAGACCTGAGTGGTTCCTCAGTCAAAGAACCCCAATGGTTACATTCATATAACTTCTACCTATCTATGTAATTTTACACCAAACCTCTTGCGGGGTAGGCAGAGAGAACTGAGCGCCACATGACTCGATACTTACACACCTAACTCGCTTCTTTAACATACATCGCTCTTCTCATGCACTCTCGCCGGTCTCTGAGGCCTGATATTACCTGCAGATAAAACATGATCTCTTTGGTCATGGCAGCAGGTATGTCTTGGCCTTCCTCGGCTCCTACATCCTTCTACTTTTGCATTGTATATCTGTCTCGTCATTCTTTCGTCCTGCATAAATAAAAAAACATAAAATAAACATACAAAAAGTATTATCTCAACATATGAGAAGACATTTTAAAAGTAATAGGTCTTATAAACAGACGTGGTAGCGCAAGCTACTTTACAGTTAAGTTGAAGCACTCCGTTCGTTCGCCATGCCTGGTTGCGAGCGCACGCTATATTCACGCTCCACATACAGCCTCATGAGCTACATGCTGCAAAATCATAGCGTGAAATGACCCCACGCTTACATATGTGTCGTTGCGTCATTAGATGAGTTCAGTGGACAGTTGCCATGTAATTTTAGTTTACCCATAAGTAGATTATATACTACAAGTTTCTGCCCACGGCCTCATTTACGCGGCGATCCTATTATCACGATTACATGCCTTTGTCTATACTTACTATGCCTATGTTTTTTCTACGTACTTCTATAATAACTTTCTTTACGATACGGTTAGGTACTTAGGCAATAGACAGACTGAATAACTATTGGATTTAAAATATTAGATAGGGGTATTCTATTTTCCTTATAGATTCCATACTAGGCTATACACATAGTTATCGGGTAAGTGATTTGATCAGAACGTTGCGCGTAAGTAGTGTGCTTATTATGAGTAACATTCTCCTTGAATAAGCAACATACATATCATCACGCCTGTCTCCTATTAGGGTAGGCAGTGACAAATTGAAATTCAAAACAGAATTCTTATTGGATTACTTCATTTTTCGTCCGTATATCTGTATGTCCGTAAATACACTTTTATCGCTATTTTAAATACGGTATTTACTGCGATTTGTTTTTTCTATTTTCGCGATATTGAAACGTTCCCGACGTTTCAAACGCAGTTGTCACGGGATGGCTAAAAATCGGGACAACAAAAAAATTGTGGTAAATCTCGTACCTGCAATAGTGATATATTCAACCCTAAAAGTTTATAATTAAAGTATGAAGGTATCAAAAGTTCAAATTACTATCGAATATTTGTCTCTGGTCTGAAAAAATAAAAATACTAAATCAACTAGGTAAAAAAATAGGCCCTTATTTTGACACTCGCAAAGAAGTCAAACAATTTTCACAGTCATAAAAGGAAAATGCTCAATAATTATTTCAGTTTGTGCGCAGTTTAAGATTAATATTAAAAATCAAATCATTATTTTTCGCTACGTCTCCCAAAAATTTTAGCCATTATTTCTCCGGAGAATACATGACATAAAATTAACAAAACTTTAATAGCATAACGTAAATCACAAGTTCCGGTTAGCCATTTAAATGAAATTATTGACACTACTTAAAGTTTACACATCGAGAAACTCATTTGAATGAATGCGGCAACATTGATGGGTGGCGTGAATTTTCAAATGTAAAATAAGTATGTTTGATATTTCCGCTTTTGTTCTGTTCTACGCGAAAGTATACCTATAGTTCGATTCGCTCGTGTTTGAATGGTTTATATGATGCCATATCTCTTGTCGTAATACGTCGAGTTGAGCTTCTTGAAAAATAACTATATATCAAATAATAATATTATAACTATATATATATATATAATATGGCTGAATAATAACGATGATTGTTGAAGATTTCGAACTATCTATAATATAAACTATAATGCCGACTGGGAGCTCCGTATATGCTCAGCTACCCGTGCGAAGCCGAAGAATAAAATTATTTCATTACTTATTTATGCCTCAAATACATAATATATAAGCAGCTATCGTACGTATAATCCAACCGAAAAATGTAAGTGATATTACCGGTCAAAAATATCCTAAAATTATTATATAAAATTTTCAATAAATAATGTTACTCTTATTCAAATAGATAGTTGAAGCTCTACATATTGCAGCAGGTTTCATTTTTACACAACAAAAATAATATTGAAACTAAACTCCATACAGCAAAAGGCATTATCTTTTGTCGAGAAGCAAGGTCTCATTTCAAGTACAAGAAAAGGAAAAAGTTCGAAACATAATTAATTTTAAGTTATAATAACATTTTTTTGAGATTGCAAACTTACACTTGTTGGGGAATTGACTATGACCTAGATCAATGTATAGTGGAACATTTTTTATCTATCTATCTACAACTTTACGCCAAATCCGTGGTAGGCAGAGAGAATCGAACGCCACATGACTCGATCCTTACAAACCTCACTCACTTCTCTAACATTCATTGCTCTATGCTTATGTAATGGTCATAGTAGGTAAGTCAGTAGGTGAGTCTTTGCCTTCCTCGGCTCCTACATCTGTTTCGTAATTCATTCTTCCATTTCGGGTAACATTTTGTCAATAAAAATGGAATTTATCTTTCATCCCAACTTAATTTTCCATTAGTACAGTGTACTTAGTACTTGGAATACGCATTAACTTGAATATCTTAATTAATTTATTAAAAAGAGCTGTACAAACTAATGTTATAGTTACACATTGTGGAACAGATTTTGAGGAAAAACATATTCGGAAAAGGGGTCAAAGTTCTTGGAGATCCGATTCCCGAAATGGAAGCTCTATCAAGTTCTCTCTTAGTTCCTTTTTTTATGCGTAACTTTCGTAAGTAGTAATACATTTTATATATTATTTGATCCGTTTTGACCTTCACCGAAAACCAGAAATGGGATGACGTTTATGTGCGTCCACTCTGGAAGCTGCTTCTGCCGGAACTCTGGGTGTGAGTCAATTTTGACTACACTTGCGTCTCTCTCTGTGTGTATTATAAAAATGTAAAATTGTTACGTGCTGTTAGTATAAATGCATTTCTATTTTATTGTTGCCACTCAGTGCCATCCTCTACAGTTCTATCAACTACAATGTTGTGGAAGAAATTAAAAATATGTGTCTATTCATGAGCATTATTGAGTTGAGCTATCGTTTCGATAGCGCTCAATAACGCTTTGAGTCTGTACTGCCAACAAATGTTTTATCATATGCGAACGGATATTAATCCCGGTCATTTGATAGGCATGCGGGAAAATGAACACAACGTGAAAGGCCACTTTGAGAAGATATTTCATTTCATTTCATTTATCGCAAATATAATGTGTACATGATCTTAATAATACAATTTTAAAAAATTAAATATAATTACAGAAGCGTTATAGACCCAGTTGAGCGCTGCAATCTTAGAGAGGAGGACATATTTTTGTTCTGGTATATAAAAGAGTAAATAAAGTCAGATCAATTTATAATTAACTTAAATTATACATTTCAGATATTTTGATTATGTTATATACGTATGCCAAATTTAATTAAATTCTTATATGTATTAGTATACCCGTATTTACGAAATTCGTTTTATGCTATATTTATTTTTTACGTACTTTATGTCATTACATATTAAATATAAATTTTATTGGATAAGAAATAGTGATATTAGATTATTGTAAGTGAAATAGTAATTAAATTAATTTATTTTGTTGTATATATTTTTACGTAGGTCGATATGTGATTTTATAAATACTAAAAATAAAAAAAATACTGTTATATTAAATTGATATTCATCTGGATTATGATTTATATATGTTATTATCATTTAAATATTCGTTAACCGAATAATGACATTTACGAATTAATGTTTCTTTAAGTATTTTTATAAAGCTTTTGTCATCCATTTCTTTCAAGAAAGTCGGCAATTTGTTATAATTTTTTATGGACATATTAAATGTGCTTGATGAGCGGGTTGCTAGCCGAGTAAACGGTGTTTGCAATTTTTTCGTTCCCTTAATGAGTAGCCGGAAAGTATATCTTCGCGCTTTGTGTATAAATAAAGGTGTTTGCGTACGAATTTGCATAATTCCAATATATAAATATACGGAAGCGAGAGTAAATTATATTTTTGGATAAACGGTTTCCAGCTCAGTCTATGTTGTCAGTGTCAGTCTGGTCTATGTTGGATATTAAGCGAATTAGTTTTTTTGTTGAATAAAAAGGGTAGGCGCATCCGCACTGTTTCCCCATAGGATAACGCCGAAAGCCATGAGTAAGCGTAGGCATAATATGTAGTAAGTGCTGTTTTTATATCAATAGATATAATGGCGTACATCGGCCTTGACCGTTAAGGGTTATCAATAAAACAATATGCCCATGCGTTGTGCCTATTGCGAATGTATGGGAAATTATTGGGATATTTCAATGTGATTCACTGTATGATGCACATTACCTTGGAAAGTCATATTCGAATAGGAACCGAAGAATTATCATCAAAATTCTCTATCCTAGTAAGATATACCAGAAACCCTACAAACCCCGACAAAACATTTTAATTGAAAAACATTTTGAATCCTCGTATCTCCAATAACATTCTATTGTATTTCTTCATTCTTATTCTCCCCTCACATATTTTTCCATATACATTTACTGCTGAATTAATCAAATTGTTAGTAATAAGACGCGCGTATTCAATCTATTTGCACGCATAGCAGACATAGGTACCACCTAGTTTATTCATCTAGGATGTCATATTCATTAATTTGCCATTTTCCAAACTACATATCGATCACCTTAAATATCCATCGATCGCTTTTGCAATCAAATGTAGCAAACAGTCTTGCTAAATTAGAACACATCAGAGTACATACTGTTGCATGTCACGGTAGATTCAGCTCGTAATGCCAATGTAATATGCCAGTAATATTTCATTCGTGGCCCGCGGGATGTGAATCGATGTGCGAGAGCTATTTCGCTATCTATGTTATTCATATTACCGTTACTACATTCAATGCTCAATTTCCAGTCGATAATTTTTAAGCCATAAAATAGCAAACAAGCAGTCACTAAGTATGGGTTCGCTTGATGTGAAATATTTACATAGCTTACAAATGCTCGCCGTGTACGGAGTATTACTAATCTATTGCTACTCATATTGTTTCAATAAACATTTGATTCGATCACCCGCCAGTGGTGCTATAATATACATTACCTAATTTTAGTACTTGACTTGTCGGTGTAAAATGTACGCATATGAGAGAAGACTGCGGTAGCTCATTATTAAAAGCGGGAGTTTCGCTTTTTAGTTCTAATATATTTTGTTATTAGCGCGGCTTTCAGATTGCTAGCAAAATCCACAGTACTAATTTCTTGTAATATTTTCATTGTGTGTTCCTTTTCCAATAATCCTACATATTCAGTTTATTTAAGTTGGTGCTAAATCGGAGCCCTCAACGAGAATACCACGTCACAGCTGCATAGTTTCCTGCAACTGTGGGAGTCGTAACAAAATTTACCAACTGAATATTTTAACAAATTACACTGCGCTCCTTTTGCTCAGGTAACCCGACTGAAAAATAAATAGCAAAATTATACACGACCAAAGCACATTTTTACAGCTAAAATATTGTACGGAAATTATTTATCATTTAAAAGCGTACTTTAAATTTTAAAGTGGATTTTAAAGGCTACAAATTTAATTTTGACTACAAAAACTTCTACATGCAGAAATCGATATCTATTCACATAGTTGTTATAATTGTGCCAACGATTTTAATGAAATTGGTACCAGTTATAACTTAATTTGAAAATTCCATTTTAGCATTTTTCGTTTTATCCTAAATCTTTCATTGGACCTTGAGAACAGGGGGCCAGTACAGAAACGTCAAAATTGTTTTAAAAAAAACATTTTAAGTATAATTACAGACGCATTAAAAAATTGTTCTTGAAAGTATTTTAACATCTCTTTAATTAATCATCAAATCGTTACCAAATTTACTAAGGGACCTTCGCATCTATTTTAACAGAATACCATTTGAATTATTCAAATCCAATGGGTCGTTCCTGATATATTGGACGCATTTATGTACTGTTACATATATTATCGTTCTGCTTATTACGAGAATTTTGCATTGTAGTAAAGTAGTATGTATGTATATCTTCACGCCAGGTCCCTTGCGGAGTAGGCAGATAGTAACAAGCGTCTTAACATCCTTACACACCTCACTCGCTTCTTTAACATAACATTTTAGCTGATCAATATAAATCGCTGGTTGGAAAGGAATAATGTAGCATCGTGGAAGCGGCCTCTTGCATTGCTTTTATGTAAATAATTATTGACTTTGATAGGACACCTTCATTCTAGTTCTTCGTCCGATGACGAAACCGATTAACAGCTATGTATTACCTAGGGATCGAAACTAGAGTGTTAATTCCGAAATTCTCTGCTACTCGTTTGTTCTTAAAAATGATGAAGTTTCTCTCCGATGAACACTACCGGTACGACAGTTCAAATGACCTCTTCTCGTAATTTATTTTGTATGAGATGACTTACGTATTAAACACTAGCGGCCCGCCCCGGCTTCGCACGGGTGGACATTTATTTTTTAAACATTTTGGGATAAACGAAGAGTAAATGTATCTTTAGATAGTTTTTTAAATAGTTTTTCTTAACCCTTCGAGACCCTGGTGGTCGAATACGACCGCGAAATGTATGGGAAAACGTATATAACGGGTTCTGACCGCTCAAGTAGCTTTTTTTTTTCAAACAAATTACTTTAAGTGGTGCGTACTTAGTGGTATTTAATTTTTTATTAGTTTTTATCCATAACTCTAATTACAATCGGAAAGTTTAATTTTTATTTATTTATATTGTTTTAGTTTTAGTTTTTAGTTTTATTTTTACATTTCTTTTTTACATTTATTTTAATATATATAACATATATTTCGAGTCTTTATATTAATTTAATTTAATAGGTTTTACTTTTTAGTTTCCAATATGTCTACCTTAAGGCTGTATACTGTATTGGCTGTGGTATTCGTAGATGGTAACAAAATATATTGATTTTTAGGAATCCTACTCGAGAAAGTGCAACATATAATCGGCTATGAGAAAAGCATTCTTCTCTTAGGTCGATGCCAAAGATCGAGAAAGTTTGTCCCTGGGATTTATTTATTATTAGGGCAAACGATACCTTTACAAGAAACTGTGACCTTTTAAAAGACATGGGCAAATCTGTTGGTATCATCGGGATCCGCGGAATGTGAGCTAGCTGTCCGGCCGTGGGACCGGTAATGATTGTTGCTATAATCAGATTGTCTCGTAATTCCTTTATCAAAAGCCTTGTGCCATTACACATATTGGGAGGGCTTAAATTTCTCAACAGCATAATGGGCCCACTTTTAATTTCAGTTCGTGTGGTGGCAAGCCGGCGGGATAGAGAGAATTTAAAAATTCTTTTAGATAGTGCACTGTATCTTCGATGTTGCACACGTTATCAATAGATTTGTAACATTTAAAATCACCTGGTACTTTTACAATGATCATTTTATTTATCTCATTTACTGAAATGTTTTTCAGTGAGACGATCGCCCTCGAATAGAGCCAATCGAAATTTCTTTCTGTAAGATGTTCGATGTCGGGATAGATTGTCTCTATAAGGATTTCTAGACTGTGAACAGTTTGAGCCAATTCATTATCCAATAATACTTGGAGGCTATGTGCAATTGGAGATGGTAATATTCCGCTTCCAAGTTTAAGTAATTTTTGTGAGAAATTGTCGTTGCCGTCATTACTTAAACGTACTCTCATATTCGTGCGCAAATTGAGAATTTCAATTGATTGCCACAAAGGTGATGATTTGAGGCACGCTTTTCTGAAAAGAACTTTTTAACTGGAACAGAAAAAATGTGGTATGAAAAAGTCAAAACATTCAATGTCGGTAGTGCGCGAATGGGCCGCGCGGGTACCTATCTCATAGATGTGCGCCGCGCCGCCCGTTGCCACGCGCCGTGGCTGCCGGTGTCGCAAGCAAGGGATTGAAACACAGAACAAAATCCGTAATATCTTTGGAATGGAATGTCCGATTTCGTTAATTCAAAGAGTAACCTACAGGCATTGAAACAGTCTTGAATACGAAATGATTTATTTGGATAAGGATTAATACCAAGGTACGAATAATGTGGCCTAGTTTGTACCGGCGTTACTATAGCATATTTTAACATGAAAAAGTAGTTTTTGTTACGTAACTGTAATAGTTAGACATATGGTATCACGGACTTTTTTGTAGATATTAATGTCCTCTATAAAACTGTAGTACATTACTTTGCTCTATTGTCAATAGTTTCAGCAGCGTACGTGGTATAAGGATTTTTTGGTATCTTTTTCACACATTATCGAAGTTTTCATACGGATCCCTAACTATTTTCAAAATATTTTATAGCCTATGTTAATCATTAATATTGTAGCATTCTAATGGTGAAAGAATTTTTGAAATCGGTCCAGTAGTTTTTGAGTTTATTCATAACATACATACAAATCTTTCCTCTTTATAATAATAGTATAGATTAATTTTTGCATTGATCTTCAATCGATGAGACACATCTTGCAGTTTCAAGCCATTTACGATGCTAGTTTAATGGCAGACACAAAGATCTTTAAATAGCGTTAGTACTCGATTGTAACGCCACCTACCGGGTCCAAGTGAATTTCAACTGTCAAGAGTTCAAGAGCTCGTCAAATATGAAAAAAATATGATCTGTCTCTCGATTTTAATACTGCTTAAGTATAATTTTTCTTCAATGTTACATTCCATCAGTGTGGCGTTGTTGCGTGTGTCGCTATAATCGAATAGACTGGGAAGGAACGTCGACCGCAGCTGTGGATGGGTTGAACTATCACATTTTTTTCCGACTGTTGTTGATAGATGACAGTCATTAAGCTTAGTTAGTGACCTTCAGGCGACTTGACAACACTAGGCCTATCTGCGGTTGAACGATTAACGTTTATGATTGAAGGGAGACCTGAATCTCTGCAGAGGAATCAAGTAAGAAATAAGAAATTATGTTTCAAAATACGTGTAACCTAAACTAAGAAATGTATGGTTTTCCTTCTGGGTTGTGGAGATCTAACGGCAGTCACGTCATGTCAAAATCAATATCTTCTCCAAATTCTTAGCCCTAGGTAGCGGACTCCGCCAATCCTAATGAATTAGGAAACGGGATAGCACTGAAAAGAAGAAGATAATCTGGAGTTCATTACACTGAAAGTACCTAGTTCTAAAATAATTTCTGTTTTGGATTATACTTGAAATTATACCCAATCGAGACATTTCACTATCAAGTGAAATTCAGACGGGCCGTATGCTGCAATTAAACACTAAGTAGGTAGCAGCTGATTGCCAAAACGAATAAGCGATGACTCAACTACGACGCGATGACGATTTGTCTACGCAACATTTAGCGTTAGAAGTTCCTAAAATCAAGTTACAAGACATACCTAAAAATCCATCATATACTCGTACATTATATTATAAATGTAAAAGTTTGTTTGCTTGCTTGTTAGTCCTTCTTACATATCAAAACGTAGTATCGGAGTGATGTAGTATGGAGATAGTGGGACGGTCCGAGAGTGACAATGCAACTTCTTTTTTTTATACTACGTCGGGAGGCATACAAGCATACAGCCCAGCTGTTGTAAAACGGGTACCACAGCCTATTAGCGCTTGCGATATATTAAGTATCACTCGCGCCATGCTCTGCTGTTTACATATCAACACCTTGGGAGCTTACTGGTGACCTAACTCACACGCAGGATCACAACTAGGGAGTTGTCTACTTACTATCGCGGTAAAATAGCTCACTTCCATGAAAAAGCACATACTTTTCCCTTTGACCACTACAAAATCTTTGTCATGTATATGTGCTGACGTAATTGATATACTTTCTACAAGCACTATAATTTTAAAATCATACTACCGGTGCTTCATAACGGCGCAACTGTGCTGACCACTAAAACCATAAAACAACCTCTTTAAAAAAATTTTGGTGTCCCTCCGGTGGGGAAGAATTGTGGCGGTGCTTCCCTTCGCTCTCATCGTGTCCACCTGATACAAAGTATAAACGATTGCAATACAGGAATTATCGCTGGTTCTGGTACCCTTACTCACTCGCAGGTACGAAACAACTGTCCACAGAGTTATTTGACTGCGGTTTTCTGTGAGATGGAGGTATTTCCCAAATCAAACTGCTTTGATGCGCCCTACCTCTCTTAAAAATATCTGATTCAACAGCATATCTGTTTGTGTTGGTGTCCTATTCGACAGTATTTACTCTAGCCTATGAACGTTTGTAATACAGGAAGTGCACGCAGTGCCTTGCCATCCCTGCTGCTAACATAGCAACTCTTAGCTTACTGGTAACCTCGTTCGCTCGCAAGAATACAACAGTCCTTCAGCGAGTTAGTTATTTGCCTGCGGTTTACTATGAGGTGGAGGTAATTCTCCAGTTCAATGCTCTGATGCACCCTACTCGTCATAATAACCTCGAGATCAATACCAACAGACATGATCATTCACACAAATGTATCTCCTATGTGGGAATCCAACCCACGAGCGTTAGTGTCAAAGTGGCGTTACTAACCACTACGTCACCGAGTCCGTCAAAATGTATGAAAATCTTCATAGATAGAAAATTCTATAATATACAGAGATTTCTTGTTATGAAATAATCATTATTACTTGTATGTATATTTTCACGCCAGGTCCCTTGCGGGGCAGGAAGAGAGAACCGAGCGCCATAAGACGCGGTCCTTACATACTTCTTTTCATGCACGCTCGCCGGCTCTTGGGGTCCTGACCTCACCTTCTGATAAAACACGACCAATTTGATCATGGTAGGTCATCCTTCCACTTTTGCGTTGTATATAATTATTACTTACGATTAATTAATAACATGTACTTAACATTACATAGTTTTTATATTAAATCAATAGTCATCATCATTATTTCAGCCCGTATTAGTCCATTGCTGCTGATAGACCTCAAGACAGATACTCGCCTTGATCCTGAGCCGACTGCGTCAACTACCTTTAATACTCTCATAGTCGTATCTATTCCAATAACTTTTAGTAGGATACTGTACATTATCCCTGGTAAGATTGTTACACTATGTATAAATAAATATAAATAAATAAATAAATATTGTCGGACAAATTACACAGCGCCATCTAGCCCCAAAGTAAGCGAAGCTTGTGTTATGGGTAATAGACAACTGATAAACATACGTAAATAATTTTTTTTTTTGTAAATACATACTTATTATACATAGAAAATACCCAGACAAGACAAACAGACATGTTCATGCACACAAATGTTTGTACTGTGTGGGAATCGAACCCACGAGCGTTGGTGTCAAAGTAACGTAACAACGCGTTTCACCACTGCGCCACCGAGCTCGTCAAATATGAACTATCATCACCAATAAACTCAAAATGTAGTAGTTTTAGAAAGATACGTGCTCTAAGTAATGGACGGACTGATTTTCAAAAACTGTCTCTATATTATTTCAGCCGTATACCGTTATGTAAACGCCTATTTGTTTATTTTTTTTCTAAACTCTTTCAGGTACATTAAGGTATTTGTTACAATTTCATTAAATGTACTGATTTACTTTATAAATATCTACATACGTATATTATTTCTTGTTTGCTTCTATGGCATAATCTCATGGAAATCATAAATTTTCAGAACTAATAAAACTTTAGAAACAGCCACAGTAAAATTTCATATCGAACCAATCATTTGCTAGTAATCACGAGTATTGTGATCGCAAGTTCCCGTTTCAATAACGTTCATGAGATAGGCGATTGGAACCACAGATCGCGTGACGTAAAACACGCGGAAAGGTGAAAATAATCTACAAAAATTACTGCAATTTTACTCATGTTAAGACATGTTTTTAATAGGACATAAGCGAAATCGAAATTTAATTCATATTTAGCTACTCGTAATTGTCTATTCAATTTCGATAACTGTAAGTTTGTATTAAATTAATTTACGACAGATATCAGTTTAACTATTGAAGCAACAATGTGCAAGTGCTGCATCTACCGGCGGTCGATTCTCTCTGCCTGACCTGCAAAGTGACCTATTGAAAATATATAGAATTACACAATGTGCAATAAATATAAATAGGAATATAACTCTATATTCGAATATTTGTGCACGTGCATATACATGTGGGTGTGTGACGGTGAAGAAATCCTACAGATATAATGTGTGTTTGTGTGAAATTGTTTATTGGACGTGTTAGTATGAATGAATGAGAGTCGGTGTTGGTGTAAGAAGGCTACTTTATTTAGGTATTTCATCACGGTTATAGAATGTTTTCTTTGTATATTTATGACGCATTTATTATATGAATAAGAACAGTGCTGATAATAAAAGAGAAAGAGAAGAAGAAACAAGCAGCCGTCGACCAAGTGATAATTAGAAATATGTACACAAATCCGATAACACGAATTTAGTGGTACATGCCCAGATTCGAACCGGGGACCAGTTGTTATAAACCTGTTTTTTATCCACTGCACTGTAATTGCTCTATCAGTGCTGATGAAATATCTTACACATTGAAAAATATTTATTGAAATGGAGATGCAGCATAATTTCACTTTCGACGCAAACTCCATGCAATCACTTTTAAATATTTTATCTGCCACACTCATTACTCATCGTGCACACATCATGCTAAAATTATCCGAATATTTTTAATTTAATTTTACATGATAACTATACACTCCAGGTTAATAATTGTCAAATTGTTCCGTTCCATATTTGAGTGAAACTTGAAAACACACATGACCCGGGGTCGGTTAAGCCACGGTCATTAAACGCTCATATTATATAATTATTAAATGTACTCCAGTTAGTGTTAAAAGCTGTGATGTAATTTCTATTTTTCTACATAGAAAACATGAGTACAAACATTGAAATGTCGACGTTCGATCGGTAGGCACACTACAGCTACAGGACATATTATTAGAGAAAATTGTTTTCGTAGAATTGGCAAAAAGTAATAATTGGTGCTCAAATTTTAGTCTTGCATTATGATATTTTTCATTAACTAATAACTGTCAAAAATGAAAGTACTTATGAATAATAATATATTTTACTATGGGTAAAAAGATAAAAAATATTTATTCGCCCCTGGGCCCTCGCGGGTATTTAAACTTGCCATATTTACCTTTTAATTTTTATCAGCACCTCATTATTTTTTCATAGTTTCGGTTGTTTATAGTCTCAATCGCCAAAAGAAACTTGCCAACATACGTCTTTTTTTCGTTCATTACACAGTAAAAAATATTGCTATTCAAGACTACATTGACATTTCTTCCTAACTATATCAAATAAAAAACACAATGGATATTTGATTACTTTCATATAGATCAAAGCATATCATTTTAAATAGAATTTTCATTGTGATGTATGATTATTTTCATATTCAATGCCATTATTAAGTCTACTTTATTGAAATTAATAAGAAAGTCCATTAGTTAATACCATAAACTTAATAATATCATGTTAAGTTTATGGTGTTATTTTATTTTTAAGGTGTCAAATATAATAAAAAATAAAAAACAAGGTTCTATTTCATATCATTCGTTTTATTTTTGTAAACAGTCTTATAATCGAGCGATGAGTCTGCACGATAGTGTAAACAATTCTTCAACTTTGGCGGTTCTAAGCGAAATTTCAGTTACATGAGCTAATTTACTGAATTATAATGCCTGACGTTTAACTTGGCACATCTATTTATATACACATGACCCGGGGATCAGTTATACTCAGGCACTTTCTATTAATACTGCTGATATTAATAATAAAAATAATTATAGAAAACTTCTCACCACCGTTTTGGAAAGTAGAGTCGGTCAAAGCTCTTATCTTGATTTCTAAAGAGTGACCATTGCATAAAACGCGCCAAATTAAATGCCAGAAATTTTACATCGTTGTAATTTGTTTTATAATAATCATTACATCCTTATAATTATATTTACATAATTTGTAACATATAATTGAATTACGTTTCGTCTTTTAAAGCATAAAATATGACTTAACCGTATGTACATACATTACAATACAATACAATAGATTACAAACTACGTGAACATACATAAATGTATATAACATAATATTATAGATAACAAAGTCCACTCTTCTTGAATTTTTTTACAAGAATTACCTTTTGCTGCTTCCGTGAGACCTGTACAGAAAAATATATTGCTAAAAAATATATTAATTTAAAAGGATAGCGTATTTATTTGGGCTCGAGACAAAATGTAAACAAATCATAAAAAGGTTATGTTAAAGTGTGGCTTTTATCACGATTAATTAACTTTCATCAAACACCATATACATTTAGTAAAATGTATAATGTTACTTGCATGTAAATAAATATTATAAAGCTGCTACTAGAATTGCGATAACAACTTCCACGTTAATTTGAATACTCTGTACTATATAATGTGAATACACGCTAATTTGAATATAGGTACGTATAAATTTTTCTATGAAGATTCATGATTGTGGAAATTATAGGCCTATTATTGTAGGAAATTTCAAATTGTGAACGCATCATTATAGTTCCATATGAAAGTGAATAGTTGATATAGATGAATAAAATAGTACGAAATATAAAGAATTAACTACTTTTGCATTTATTTGAATTCGCTTTTTTTACTTTTGGCACAGTGGTTGCAGCGAATGTTTCTGTTCGCCATTCATTGTCACTATATCTTAATTTTATTTGATAACTTAATTTATATTTATTTCATTAATATAATATTTAAGAAAGGTATGGCAAAGTTAGGGCGTCAAAGCAGTCCAACTGGGGAAGTAGGGCTGACAGAAAACCGCAGCCAAATAACAACCCCCTACAAGCATAGGACCCACCTGAAAGTATTTACTTCAGCCTACAAATGCTTGCACTACAATAATAACCACTTGCCCGATGCAACCTACGCAGCTAATACAGAAGATTTCATTTATACACAGGAACACTACAACTCTCCAGAGTTTTCTGTGAGGTGTAGAGACTTCCTCAGATAGGCTGAATTAATGCTACTACCTCTCAACACCCAGACTAAGACAAACAGACATGTTCTTGTACTGTGACTTAAACAGAGTACAAATAGGTATCTGTACACTGCTGGATATAAGTCTTTTACCACATTCGATTGCCCACATTTCGCTACTTCCGGTCGCTCCTTTAAGGTTCATCAATCAATCCGTCATCCTTTGCACAGTTGTTGTATTTTGCTGTCACTTTCAGTCTAATAATATTATTGAACATAAAACAAATCCCTTTGGAGAATAAATTTATGCAGCAAATATATGATCTAGGGGTGAAAAAACATTTTCTTACCTCCGGCGACGCTGATTTGATTGCTGGGATCCTCTGGGTAGGGGTTCAACTTTATTTCTGAAATGAAAATTACAATTATAATAAATGTAGAAATTAATCTTACAGATTTTTTGTTTTGGCCATGTAATATGAGGAAACAGGGTCAGGTCGAGTTTTTTTTTCGTTTCACCCGTTTCTTTCATTTTGTATGTAAGATCTTAAAGAGAGACTTTGTCTGCCTTTGCCTGGTGTGCTTTTTACCTGAAAGATTTTCTATATAGTGTGGCATAGTAGTAGTAAATAAAAAACCGTTGATACGTGAAAGCGAAATAAAACATCCATACTTAGTAAGATTCAAACATCCAAACTATCCTACCGGAACATGTCACCGTCATAAAAACTTGCCTATGTGTTAATCCAGTACCTCATATATCTATTTATCGAACAACGAGTTGATAAGTTTGGGATTTGTGTAGGTGACTATCATCTTGACAATTAATGCTAACTCTACCTACACGTGATGAAATCTACCAATTAACGAATGAGGCTCCGAGAAAACAAAGGTAGAGTATGCACGAAGCGGTCTGCCAACCAAAAAGATTACCAACAATACTTTAGTTATTGTGAATTTGATGTAAGTGACTTGCCAGCCTACCGTCGTCTTTATATCCAAGTCAATGTGACATATTTTTAATTTTTTGATTAGTATACGATGGTAAAAGAGATGTATAGTCATAGTAATACGTAATAGCTAAAAAAAAAAAAGTACTTAAGGTTACTTATTCGTAACTTTTATGTGCGCCTCAGATGGGAAACAGGTGTACGACCAGCATATGATAAGATATGGTAATGGCATGCTCATGATAAATTTAAGACGTCACTGTATCGTATGGACACTGGTAATATCAGGGGTATCATGCGCCTATTGATACGGTGCATTGTCGACCTAATAAAAACCTTTCATGGCTTTTTGAACTTGCGTCATCATTGAACTTGTGTTAAAAATTCAATGAGGTCGCTAGTTAATATATATGATCACCACTCAGTGCCGCATCCATCGGGTCAAGGAGAGCAGTGCCGTATAAACACATGGCATGTGAGTGGTGAATTGAAAGATAAATACAAATGATAATGAACAAGGGATGACTTTTTGTGTGACAGAAACTAAGCGGATGAGAAGCCACAATCATTTTCTTGCCGATGGCATGGCGGATTTATAAGATAAAAAAAAATATTTGCGCGCGGGCACTTAGACACGTCTTACAGTTTTCTTATTGTATCTTATTTATGTATGTATGTATATCTTCACGCCAAGTCCCTTGCGGGGTAGGCAGAGAGAAACGAGCGCCATAAGACGCGGTTCTTGCATACTTCACTCGCTTCTGTGACATTCATAGCTCTTTTCATGCACGCTATTATTAATTAATTATATTATATTATTAATTACACATTATCTTATTTAATTCTCTTTTTACTTTTACCTTTTTTTAATCTACTAGCATTTCGGAAACGACCCTTTCGCGAAGATGAAATGCCGAAAGAAACTTGCCAATATAGGTCTCTTTTAAAATTGTCAATTAGATATTACAAAAAAAAAAAAATACATATTGGTACAATAAAGATATCAAAAAGTAAAATTAAAGATTATTAAGGACAGGTAATCTGCGCTGAATTATTATTATGGCTTGAGATGACCCAGGATGATCACGCTAGCACGGGTATAAGTGTTGTGCTCTTGCTCAGCTACTGATCCGAGAGATTGAGAGGTTACGATTTGGTAGGCTCGATACTTCACTGGGTTAGAATTTATTTTTTTTGGTTGTACTAAGCTCAATTGAGAATTCATATGCTTCTGTGAGCTTAGTAGCCAATTTCAAAAGCTTGAGACGTAAGGGATATTCTGGATTCGGCTAATATGAATTAAAGAATAATAATATGAAGAAATCTGAATGGATGGATTCGGGTCAAGCCAAACAGGTACGATGCTATACTTTGTTTATATTTTTTTATACTAATAAGGTGGCAATCAAGCAAACGGCCTGCCTGATGGTAAACAGTCACCGTAGCCTATGGATATTTGCAACACCATGGGTGTCACTCATGCGTTGCCGCTATATGCAGCGAATAATTCAGATAAGCCACTTTTAGACGTATATATGGAACGAAACCTTGTGTCGAATACATTATTCCATGACAAGGATATTTACACATATACATGGATTCAGAAAGTCTAAAAAGTGTGATTGATTCTTATAGATGGACGACTCCGAAATGGACCTCTACTTGGTGATAAGACAATTTGTTGACCATTTCAAGCATAATCAATTTGAAGCATAAATACTGGCAAGTGCGTCTCACTTCGAAATCCTGACTGCATAAGAAGTGAAAAATTGGAATATGTAATGTATATAATGGGATGCGTACCTTTGCGCGTATAGACTATAAAATATTTGCGAACGGAAGTTGCAAAAGAGACTATTGGAATATTATGAACGGAAATATGGTGAATAGTGCAAAAGAACATTGTATTGCGTAAAAAGACATAGATTATTAAAAAGTTATGTCTTATTAAATAAAGTTGAATCCTCCGGGGGAAAAAAAAGGAAAGCGTGGCAACATTATGTATCATTACACATGAGCAATAATATGAGAGAGAGCATGAACGAAATATACTATAGATGCAATAATAACGGAGACACGTGATCGTATTCTTGTATAAAGGCAAGGGATCACGCATGAACTGTGCCAACTGTAGGGCCGTCAGTTTCAGCTCTGCAGCTGAAGTATACGCTAAAATTATTGTGATCATTGGATCATCGCTTTTCCTATCATTCTCCTGCTTGATGTATGTTAAAATGTTGGGGGATGTACGTATCATGAACATCCCCCAACATTTTAATATGGCTGATATTCATTATCCACCTCTCCGCAATATCGTGTAGAAAAGCAAGCTTTGGACCAGAAGGTTTTTTATGGTATTGTTGATCTTGAGAAAAAATTGACAGGGTTGTGGGACAGAACCTCTGGGACTTTTTGCCTACTGATATGGGAATGATCATGATATTGAGCGGTGATAACACAATGGATAAGGAACCGGCCTAGTGAGAGTTCGAATCCAGGCGGGGGCATGTACCACTATGTTCGTGTTTTCTGCTGTATGTACATATTTATCACTTGCTCGACGGTGAAGAAAAACATCGTGAGACCCACACGTCCAAGAAAATATATTTCCTAACCTGAGAAAAAACTGGTTTTTCCTCTGTGTTGAGTAGGTCTGACGGCAGTCGTTCCATGAAAAATCAGTGTATTCGCCAAATCCTTAGGCTTAGGTAGCGGACCTCGCCAACTCTAATGGATTAGGGAACCGGATAACGCGAAGAAGAAGAACAAGATAGGGGAATGACCGTGTCTGCTTGTGTAGAATGTGTGCGAGTTGACAGTAGCTTGTTACGCTGGTTAAGCATTGATATAGGTGTGATAGGGCTGTGTGCTATCAGCAGGGCTGTTCATTTTGTATCTAGAAAATTTACTACAAAGAATGTACGAACGTAGGATTGCCAATGGGTGACTTAGTAGTGAATAATCTGATATATAGAAACGGTGCCATATTACTAGCAGAGCCACTATCAGAACTGCAAACACTAGTGACATTGATGAAAGATGATTGTGTAAAGATAGGCTTACGATTGAATGTGAAGTAAACCAAGATAATGGGTTTAGAAAGCGAGGAAACCAAAATGAATACGAGGATTGGAAACGAATGAAGGAAAGGAAGGTTGATGATATAGAGACACTTACTGAGCGAATTTGCAATGATTATGCAAGAAAGCGAGATGACTCACCTACACTGACCAAATTCGTCGTGTTTTGTCACATTGTTAAAGCATTGCCCCTAGAACACCGCGAGCGTGCAGGAAAAGAGCCAGGAATATTAAAGAAGCGAACGAGATGCGTAAGTAGCGCGTCTTGTGACGCTGTTCTCTGTGCCTACCCCGCAAGAGATCTATCGTGAACATGTAGGTAAAACGTGTTTAGTAAATTTTCGATACAACTTGTCAAAAAACTCGTAGTTTAACCCTCCATATATAGGATTCAAAACCATGTTGTCTCGAACCAGTCGAGTGTTTTTCCTCTGAGTAATGCATTACTGAGTGGGTACAATAGCCCATCGCTACAAATGGGATTCAATTACTTTTTTTAACAACACCGTACACTTTTTTTACACATTCGGTTCCTAAAGCTCGTGTTTTCATGTTCTGGCGAAGCACGAGTTAATAGTAAATCTTTGCATTTTCGATTCCTGGATCCTTCCACTTTCGCTGTGTATATCTGCTTAGACTTTATTCCTGTATTCTTTATACATATCCAAACCAACGGTGCACGCCTTTTCTTTTTTTACGATCATTTTTCAGAGCAACTGTTTCTCGAATTACTATATAAAGTTATTAATATTGCTATCAAGTCAGAATCAGATAATTTGGGATATAGAGTCACTATCATATTTAGAGGCATAAATAAACTCACTTACACGTGATGCAATCTGCCATTAGCATAAGAAGATGTGGAGATAGGTTAGTTAGATATACAATAAACAACCCAATTAAGAAGGCTCATTACAGAAAAAATACAGCATCTTCGCAAAATCCTTAAGCTTTAGATAGCGAACCCCGCCAATCCTAACGGAAAAGGAAACGGGATAAAAGAAGAAGACTTTTAGAAAAACCTTACAGAAAACTGGGGTCAAATATTTACTATGAGGAGGGTTGTTATATTCCTGCAATTGAAAGCTGTTAACCATACCAGAGGAGTTGCTACGTTAGCAACATAAGCGGCAACGCACGAGTGACACCCATTATATTGCAAGTGTTAATAGGCTACTTACTGGTAACCAATTAATATCAGTCAAGTCAGATGTTATTTAACCACTGATATTTCATATAAAAAGTAATTAATGTGCTGGAAAATATATATAATCACAACATTATGCAAAAATTTACAACACTAATTGGAAATACTAAAAAAACTCACCATAAAGTCGAAGCGTGCCCTCGCTCTTCCCAAGTGAGTTGGTACTGACGCAGTTGTATGTGCCGATGTCACTTTTGGAGAACTGCCTGATGGTGAGCCACATAGATACTTTGTATGACGATTTCTCTTCTCTAATGGTATATTTAGGCCTGGACAAACGAAATGATCAATTTAAGTTATTAGCAGGTACGAGACTTATATCATTCTAAAGAAATTTTATAAGTAGTAAGGGATGCTAGTTACTAATATCTATACAGCTAATTTAAGGTTCATGTATACGTGGTACTCTCTGGCAATGAGCAAACTTGAAATGAATTCCAACGAACGATTTGATTACCCATTATTATATTATGCCAAATCTGGTGCCAAATACGGTAGGCAAGTGGTAGGTTGATACCCGACGCGGGCGCAGGCCACGACGACGAGCTCGGTGGCTCAGTTGTGAAGATGCGACTTTGACACCAGCGCTCGTGGGTTCGATTCGCACACAAGGCAAACATTTGTGAGCATGAACATGTCTGTTTGTCTTGGTCTGGATATTTTAAGAGAGGTAGGGCGCGTCAAAGCAGCCCGTCTGGGGAAGTACCTCCACCTCACAGAAAACCGCAGCCAAATAACAACTCCCTAGAGGATTGTTGTGTTCCTGCGTGTGAGTGAGGTTACCAGTAAGCTCCCAAGGAGTTGCTGTGTAAGCAGCAGAGGAGGCATCGCGCGAGTGATAGTTAATATATCACAAGCGTTAATAGGCTACGGTACCCGCTTTACATCAGGTGGGCCGTATGCTTGTATACCTCCCGACGTAGTATAAAAAAAGGCCATTGAGTTATTATAGTTATTATGTACTAGAGGAGCTATCCTAAGTAAAAATCTGCTCCATTTTGATAATAATTAAAACAAATTCTCGCTGCAGCGCTGAATAATTTAGATGTCTACCCCAAAGATTCGAAGATACAGCACTAAATCGCTTCTATGGGGAATGGTTAGCACCTTCATACCTTACTGACTTATACCAAGGGTAAATAACAACAATGTTGGGTTTCTGTGTAACTGTGATAATCAGTAAGTATGCGAAGGCGACTGCGTTAGCAGTAGATGTGGCTTCGAGCTTGTGGTACTTCTTAATTTGCAAAAGTTTATGGAATACAGGCGAGACCTTTGCTCGTATGAATCCCACCGATATAAAAAAATATAAAACAATACCTCCGACTGTCAAATTACAAACTCATCAATACTTAAGTTTAAAATTTCTCTTGGACTTTCTTTTTTTTATTATATAATATATAAATCTGAACAATCTAACATATAAATATAAATCTGAAAACACGAATTTCTGAATCCGTCACCGTCAACCAAATCTATATCTGCATAAAATTAGGACGAAGATAAATAGGAAAGAGGATAAGGAGGGGAATACCTACACATAGGTGAGATTTACGCGAGCTTATCAACGATTACTTCTTTTTACACAACGTCGGGAGACATACAAGCATACGCCCACCTGATGTAAAGTGGTTATCGTAGCCTATATAAGTATCGCTCATTCGTTGCCACCCATGTCGCTAACACAGCAACTTCTTAGGAGCTTACTGGTGACCTCACTCAGTCGCAGGAGCAACATCCTCCAGGGAGTTGTCATTTGGCTAAGGTTTCTGTGAGGTATTTGCACAGTCAGCCTGGATTGATGCGCCCTATCTCTTAAAACACCCAGTCTACAAACAGACATGAAATACCGGGTACCAGTATTCTCAGCAGCTGAAATATTCTAGGATTAACGGATGCCATCTATCTACAACAGCCGGGGATGACGGCTTATCGTGTCCTCGCGTAGTGTGTATTGTTTGATATAATAACATTTAATATATTTTCATTTCCATAACGTTCATAAGATATAATGTTGATGTGACATAATCGTTACGGTATACCTTTTAATAGCTATAATATTCATAAAATTTTCATTTTAAAAAGTATAAAATCATTTTATAATGTTTATGTAAACAAACTAAATATCACCTGCTATATAACTTGTGCGGTGTACACGTCAAATAGTATTTATACCGTTCAAAAATTGTACTGTTTAAAAGACATATCAATTAAAATGTATACCTATCAAAATATATATTGTTTAAAAGAGAAAGTATGTGCGTAAATAAAAAAGTTTGGTTACGAATACAAAATGCGCACCACCAAAGTATTCACGAGTAATTTTTGTTACTTTCAATACAAAATCATCAGTCATTAGTAGGGTAGGTCAATTGAACAGAAATGGCTAGGGTTAGGTTAGGTTAGAGCTGCGACCACAACGCTCAAGCCGAGCGAGCGAAGCGAGCATGCCGGAACCGAATTCTACCTACTCGTATTTTAATTGGTTAGGGCAGTGTGAATTTTGTAAAATCAGAAATTTTACTAAGTATGTTTTACGATTTTTATCTTAATTGAAATAAATTACACAAACCAAAATTATAAATTTTGGTGGTATTTATTTAAATATATATATATTATTGTTATATCTTATATTACTTACCCGTACTCGCGAGTATTATAAAACTAGCGATTAAAAGAGTACAAAAAACTAATTCCAATACCGCTGCTCGTCTGTAACTTAAACTATATCGACCTAGAATTAATACAGAGAGCGTAATGTACCGTAAAAGATGTGGGTAACGCTTTTCCTAATGATTCGTAATACGAGTTGCTTAGCGTTTCTAATAGAACTTCCCCAGAATGTAAACAAGAGGTTTGCTCCTGTTTATTTTGTTTTGTAGTCCTTTGTTTTGTTCGTACACATAACAGCTTATGTAATTTGTTTCTTTCTTTACAGCGCAGTCAACTCTTGTTTTAAATGCCTGTACAAATTGTAGGAACAACATTCGCTCCGGTAGACAAATAGCTTTCTGTTTTGTAAAAGCAAGTAGAATGGTTGTTGTTACTGTAACGTTGTATTGTATGTTAAAATAAAAATAATGTATAATGAACGCAGGAGTAGTGGTATACAGGTGGACTTATCTCTTAATGACATCTCTTCCAGTCAACGTAGAGCTTTTGCCACGCGAACATGTAATGGCAAGAAAATGAACGTATTATTTCATTACAATATATGCCTATATAATATAAATATATATATATTAGAATTAGTATTTTTTACCAATTTACATAATGCATATTTAATATGAAATATAACAAAACAAATAAAACAAGAATATGCACATATATTAAACTAGCGAACTCGTCATGTGTACTGTCCGAAAAAAAGTCTATAGCCCAATTGCCGTGCTACCTACCGCGCCCAATTGTGAATCTACACCATTCAGGGACTTATTCAAATACATATGAAATATTTCATCAAAATCAATCCATTCGATTGTGAGGTGTTCAATGACATACACACGTACAAAAAAATAATATATATACTAGCGACCCGCCCCGGTTTCACACGGGTAGTAGAGCATATTAGTCTACATGTTTTTCTGTCGTTGGGTCTGTACATCCGTACAATATCGATGAAAGCTCCCAGGCGGCTTGACTTTTTCGGACTTTTAACATTATTATCTTCATATTTCAACCGTTTCATATTTACACTAAACCTTAACAAATTATACACTTAAACCTCAAGAACAAGTCTGTCTATTGATGAAAACCGCATGAAAATCCGTTCAGTAGTTCTTAAGTTTATCGCGAACAGACTGATAGACAGACGCTGCGTGGGCTTTTATTTTATAATATGTAGTGATAAAAAATAGAATAGGCAAACAAGACAGAGACGGAGAGGTCGATGGTGCACGTGTCATTCTAACCGAATACGCAGGATAAGAACGTCCATCGCAACCTGTCTATGGATGGGTTTGTCTATCTCGAGCTTCTCCGTGCATCGGAGGTCACGTTACATTACGTTATGTCGGTCTCGGCTGTTGTCGATAGATGGCAGTCTCTAAGGTAAGTCAGTGGCCCCCAGGCGACTTGAAAACACCGGCCTTCGTGAATCCATAGTTGAGCAGCGTGGTCGAGCACACTCTAAACCCCTTCCATTGAAGGGAGAATCGTATTCATAGAGTGGGATGAGGAAGGGTTTATGTGAAACAATACAGACACTCTAAAAATGCTCATAAGTATAACCCCTAAAAGCTCATAAGTCACTATTTAAACATTTTCAGTGTCGGTGTTTAAAGGAGACATTGAAGTTTTTGCAGCATTCCAAAGAGTTACCGGTTTTGCAGAGAATAATTATATATTTGTTTTTTAACTAACTATATTACGTAGCGTGGCAAGTGAGCATACAAACCGCTTGATGGGAAATGGTTTTCATAGCCTGTAAACATTTACAAGACGAAGAGTGTAACTCGCCGCCTCTGTTGCTTATACAAGACCTCCTCAAGACCCCCTCGGACTCCCGAAAGCTTACTCGCACTAATACAATAACCCTACAATTGTTATTTACTTGCGCTTTTCTGTACATAGGTATAGGTAGTTACGAGCTCGGTGGTGCAACGGTTAATATCGCGACTCTGACACCAACGCTCTTTGGTACCACCAGCTCACAGAAAACCGCAGCTAAATAGCAGCTCTCTGGATGGTTGTTGTGTTCCTGTATTTGAGTCAGGTCACCAGTAAGATCCTAAGTTAGTGATGCTGTATTACCAACAGGGGTGTCATCGCGCGAGTCATACTTAATGTATTACAAGACGTTGTATAAAAAAATGGCACATTCTTCGTTGAGCTGAATTTGTAATAATACCACTATGCCCTCCTTGTTTACCAGTTCTTCGATATCCCGTTTCCTAATCCATTAGCATTAGCGGGGTCCGGTACCAAAGCGTAAGGATTTGACGAAGATACTGATTTTTACATGGAACGACTGCCGTCAGACCACTACCCACCCAGAAGGAACACCAGAACTATCTTAGGTAAGGCTAGGTTAGGCTCAAATCTAGTGCCCTGTTGCTGACAGTACCGGGGCACCACACCAACGCGGCCGATGGCATTTCGCGGGGTCGTTTAGTGGGTATACCGTCGGACAGCCGACGGGGAGTTCCACACTACCACGGGAGGCCACCCAGGCACCGGTGGTGTGCGTAACGCATTTTTACCCGCGTCACAAAAAAAAAAAAAAGGCTCTTAAATCTAACAATCGGCGGGGTGTACCACATGCAATTTAAGTTTACGTTGACTCTTCTGATAATGGTAAGTCATTTACACCCCTTAAACCAGTTAGACTGCTGCAACGTGACTTCACTTTGTGAAACTCACCCCACGCGAATCGTGACCGATATAGATTAAATTTTCTTTGCAAGAAAATGAGCTAGAAACAAATATAATTCTGGATTCTTGGAAATGGCTTTATACAATGGGGCCATTTCAACGGGGACGTGTGCCGGAACACACACTGAGATGATCTCGGGGGAGCTCTGGCGAAGCCGTCTACTTTATGAAACCTGGGCATTTCTATTCTAACAAGATTCTAAGAAATTCTTCAAGTACATCAATTAATAAGTAAATATCTGGTAATATTCTTGGTAATTTCATTGTCAAGAGTATATATAAAAGAGGATATGCTTCGTGAACGAAATTTGTATTGAAACATAGCAATCTGCGAATGTTTGGTCACGTTCATTAATGTTTTGGTATATTTACACACTTCATACTATACGATAAAATGACTATTACATATAGGGAAGTTCTTGTTACACACTAGATAAGCATGTTCTGTTTACGTTGTTACATAACATGCAGGCTATAAAATGTATTGACTTGTGAAGATTTACCAGGGTCTGGGAAGGAGTGGTTAAAGATACTTGGAGGGCAAGGCTTGTGTGTTCGATTTCCACACAGCGCAAATATTTGTGTGTCTCCACATGTCTGTTTGTCTTGGTCTGGGTATCTGTCTGGGTATTTTTTAGAGAGGTAGGGCGTATCATAGTAACTCGTTTGGGGAAAACCACCAAACAACAACATCCTGGATTTTTGTATTCCTGCGAGTGAGTGAGGTTACCGTTTAGCTCCTAAAGAATAGCTGTATTAGCAACAGAAGTGGCATGGCTGGAACGACGCTTAATGTATTACTTGCCCCAGTAGTAGGCCCGTGCTGATAGTTGTTACCGTAGCTTGTTAATAAGCTACAGTAACAACTATCAGCTGGGGCCTATGCTTGTAGGGATTTGTTATTCGACTGCCATTTTTCGGGCCGGAGATACTTCCCCAGTCGAACTGCTTTGATGCGTCCTACCTCTCTTTAATATAATATTAATGAATTAAATTATGAAATAAATCATGTGCATAATTATTTATGTCGATATTTTTTTTACAAATATCAATGTGAATGTAAGTTTGTGGTAATGCAGACACTTCAGTTGAGTGAATATACTTTAACTGTTCTGAAGATTCAATCTAGTAGTGCCTTACATATCATTGGGTTTATCTAACCTTTCTTTCCATCTTTCTCTCGCAGTAACTTGCCTCGCTAGGAAGATGCAGGAGAGAACTTAATACATAAACATAAGGATAATATGGATATCTATGCCGCATGCTTATAACCTTCTGCAGAAATTAAGTTCCAAGTTATTGAGGTACGACCATGTGCAAAAGCACATTGAAATTGATACGCTTCTATCTATCAATCTATAACTTCACGACAAATCCTATGCGGGGTAGGCAACGAGAACCGAGCGCCACATGACTCGATCCTTACATACCTCACTCGCTTCTTTAACATTCATTGCTCTTCTAATGCACGCTTGCCGGTTTCTGAGGCTCCTGACATCACCTTCTGATAAAACACAATTTGGTCCTTTCGCGTTATCTGTTATTCGTATATCTGGTTCGTAATTCTTGCTTCTTGTATTCTTTCTATATATCCGAACTATAAACTACTATCTCATTTATCTAATTTACCTCTCCCTAACCATGCAGAATTTGATCTTGGGGTGATTACGGATATTGAGGTCATTAAAATTATAGGTTCGCTTAAGTCCAGAGCGGTTGGGGAGGACGGTATTTGCCTTGACATGATTGTTCCGGTAGTTAAAATAATTGCCCTAATTATTGTGGATATTCTGAACTGCTCTCTGTCTTCGAGCGTTTTTCCGTTGCTTTGGAAATTGTCTCATGTCATCCCTCTCCCAAAAAAACCAAACCCAACCTCCTTCTCCAACTTTCGCCCGATATCCATTCTTCCCGTTCTTTCAAAAGTCTTGGAGCACTTTGTACACCAGCGTATCTCAAGTTACCTGAGGGAACACAATCTCTTGTCTCCATACCAGTCAGGTTTCCGTAGCGGTCATGGCACGGTATCAGCCTTAGTGAAGATTACCGATGACATCCGATTTAATATTGAACATAAACAATTATCCATCTTAGTCTTACTTGATTTTGCTAGTGCCTTTAATTCGGTTGATTTCGATGTTCTACTCGGTATTCTTCGAACTTTTAATTTTTCGTCTTCTACATTGGCCTGGTTCCGGTCCTACTTGGTGGGCAGGCGTCAACTGGTTAAGGTTGCTGACAGCCGTTCGGACTGGTGTGAGATACTTGCTGGGGTACCACAGGGCGGAATTTTATCTCCTATTCTATTTTCGCTATTTATTAATAACATTGTTTCCTCTCTTGAATCTTCTTTTCATCTTTACGCTGATGACTTACAAATATACACGTCTGCATCTTTCGAAGAATTTTCACACGCAGTCCGCGTCATCAATAAAGATCTCACCTCTATTGCTGAATGGTCTTATAAGTTCGGGCTTACTATTAATGCCACTAAATCTCAAGCTATTATTGTGGGTAGCCCACACTTTATCGTAAAAATTAAGAACATCAATCACTCTAATGTTGTCTATGATGGTAGTATAATTCCTTACTCAACCTCGGTTCGGAATTTAGGCATCTCCATGGATGAAACTCTTTCTTGGGCTCCTCAAGTCAATGAGGTTAGTAAAAAAATTCACGCATCGCTGCATTCCCTCAAACGCCTCCAAAATTTTCTCCCGATGGCGACTGAGATTACGTTGGCCCGGAGTCTCTTACTCCCCTTACTGGATTATGGCGATGTTGCAAGTCTCGACCTTTCGGAAGAATTACTAGATAAGATGGAGCGACTTCAAAATGTGTGCATTCGATTTGTTTTCGGCCTACGAAAATTCGATCACATCTCAGAGTTCCGAAAGCAATTGGGTTGGCACTCTATCAGGATACGTAGAAATATTCATGTGATGACGTTTCTTTATAAAGTGTTATTTTCACCTAATTCTCCATCTTACCTCCGTGATAATTTTCAAATACGGGATATCGATAGTCGATTACGTTCTTGTGATAGTCTTCGGCTGGATATTCCACTCCATTCCTCTAAAACCTACTCTAATTCTTTCACGGTCAAGGCGGCAATGCTTTGGAATTCGCTCACCACCCATGTAAAACTGGCTACGTCATTGGACTCTTTCAAGGCTCGTCTTCTCAAATTTGTCAATGCAGTGGATTGAGCTAATACTCTTTAGTAGCTAATGTTCATGTAATATGTGTAGAATTACTATGTATAGCATTTGTTTTACTGTTAAGTATGTATATTGTTTATGTATGTATGTGTATATATGTATGGATGTAATTAGGTATTTATGTATGTGGGATTTATATATATATATATATATATATGTATATATATATATATATATATGTATATATTAATCTATTATTAATTATTCATATTTCTCATTGGTTTTGCCCTCGCCACTCTGCACTAAAATATCTAATCACTCAAAGGTTGGCTGGTAGAGATCTCTTATAGAGATAAGTCCGCCTTTGTACATTTATAATTCTATTTTTATGTTTACTGTATTTATGTTTAATATGAGTGTACAATAAAGAAATTACAAACAAACAAACAAACAAACTTCTATACTGTAAATAAATTAATTCCTTACCCATCAAGCAACATCTCTCCTCTGTTCTTGATCCAATAGTTGATAGTATTGGGATATGCTTCTACGTAGCACTTGAGTTTAACGTCGGTGCCCAACGGGGCGCCTAGCAACTGATTTGGCACTTTCACTGTTGGAGCGACTGTGGAAGAAAAATATCATTAGCACAGTTATAATGAGATGACCCCAAAAATAAAAATCCTTTACCCAAAACATATATATATATATATTATCGGCGATAGAGTTCCTAATTTGTGCATCCAGTTTCCTCCGCATTTTCTTCTGAAGGTGTTTGAATAATCATATTAGATTCCTAATTCATTTAGAAACTATATGAAAGGTAATGCTAACATGTTAGACATTTTTGTGGAATCAGTTCGCTATATCATTTAACAGCAATAGCTATCAGCGAATGAATTGTTACAAGTGTGAGTGTGTATGATTTTTGTACGACGTTAATAGGCATACAAGCATAGCAATTTTATTTTTTCGTTGTTATTTAGTTCAGAAAGATCATTAGCATATATTACATATAATGTAGGGCTCAGAATTCTGCCCTGGAGCAAACCATAATTTGTTAATATTATTAAAAGCAATGCTATCGAGTTTAACTTGCTGAGTGTGACCACTGAGGTAAGTATTCAGTAAGTTTAATAAGGTATTGTACTGCCCATAATCTCCAATTAGCGATGTAAGATAAGATCAGAAATAACATCATAAGCTTTTTCAACTGTCCAAAAATAATAATTTGCCATATTTCATGCTTTAGTTATTCATTTTGATATATAAAGATACTATCTTCAGAGCACATGCTTCAACAAAATTATAAAGATAACGATAAGAATCTTAAACAGTGATAGTAATTTGCCGTAGTCAGTCAGTTTTAATTTCCGATATTCAGTTGTAATTCCTTACATCCAGATTACCTAGTGGTTCACAGTATCTATAATCATAATATAAAAGTATACAATGTCGTAGTTTACAATATGGAAAGTTAAAATACCTACATAAATAAAATATGAGAAGATTGAAAAAAAAATTGATAGGAAAAATGTGAGTCGATAGAATTTGACGGTGTGGTTGGGATATCAATTGTTAGTTAGTTCCTGATGTTGCAAATGATAGATGCGCTTTAAAAGATGGAAAAAATATTTCTGAGTTCAAAAATCCAAAAGGTGTGGTTAAAGTTCAGGTTGATGGTTTCACGTATAGTGAAATCGACAGTACAACGACAAAATGTATTGGAAATGCGAATTTAAATATAACTAATACAAGTGCAGAGGGCGTTTGATAACAATTTTTTTTACGAAAGTCGAAGCACAAATCTAGCGAGCGTAAATGTCCATCCAGATCCGACATGGGCCCTGTAGGTTCAGAAGGTTCGATGCTAGGTGTTCTTTTATAACCACCCAGAAGTAAATAAAAAAAAGGATAATTTTATTTTAAATCCACCAGAACGGGATTTTAATTTTCAGGATTTTGAACTAAGAGTTAAAATCATCTGCTACGATAAGCTCTCATGCTGCATCATTTTTTTTCTGTTAAAAATTATACAGCATTGATCATATTGACGTTATGTATATCTAGCTAAATTGTTATGTGGTAAAATAATTATTTTGGATTGATTAGTTTTCAAGAAATAAAAGATCATTACTTGAAAAAAAGTGTTTTTCTGATTTTGAGCATTACGACGCCTGGATATAGTTTGGTATTTAGATTTTTAAATAATACATGTGTAGGTAGGTATTGTAAATTTATGTTTTATGAACTTCGATAATTCAAAAAACTCATTCGATATTTAGAACTTTCACTATTTTGAATTTAGAACCATCAACCATTAGGTATTGTAATTGTAGGAGTTTTGAACATCTACATTTTAACTGTAGATATTTAAATTTTAGATTATCTAATACGCACCCGCTAATCTTAGACCTGCATATCGAGTCGCTATAAATCAACTTCAAACAAACATAGAAATGTCAGTCGCGCATGCATATGTGTCTAGTTGAAATGAATCATGGATTACAGATTGAATAGTAATAAGTGAAGAAAATTAGTTTTCAGAAGTTTAGTAAAATTTCAATTTACAATGTATGTGTCTACATTATATATTTATATTTGCTAAAAAATTGCAGTTTATTTGCAGTTATTCTATAAAAACTAAAGGTATCCATAAAAACTTTTCAATTAAAAGGTGAAGTTCGATAACAAAACCATACTGTGTAATATTTTCATTAATTACTTGAGTAAATGTGTATGTTTATTAGCTAAACTACATACGATATTTTTGGAAACAAAAAACATTTGTCCATGATATAGAAAATGAGGGTTAACCTGAGTAATAGATGATCTTCACAAAAAATGTATACGCTCTCACAAGAAAAGCACTCCGCATTATCTCAACAAGCTCCTCAAGAGTTGTTCATAGTTAATAAAAGAGAGTAGAGGCTGAAAGCCCAGAGTTTACGATCTTCAACAAATCCTAAGAAAAAGTGTCTTTGGTAGACTTAGGGTTCCGAAGTTTGTCATTGTCTAGCCAAGTTTCATTTTTTGTACGACTTATCAAATGTTTGCAGTGGTAAGAAGTTGAACGACCAGTGTAGATTGGTAAAAAGTTGACGATATTATCTCATTATTACTGTCATCCGTTGGATTTACTTTTTGCTTTGAGATTAATAGAAAAATGTCTGTTTTAAATGTCATATCACTAGACGCAGAAGGATAAATTGACCTTGATGAAAAGATAACCAATTCCATGATACGATGTTATTGTATTAATATCAGAGCTATCCTGAAGTGGTGAGATTTGTGGTGGTATAACAACTAGAATTAGTAAACATTCAGTCCTTAGATTTTATTCTACACGAACCTTACAGATTCATTAACAGGTCTGGATGCTTACCGCTTGTCGTGAAGACGCTTCAGATAAGATTTTTGGATGCCGGAAATCTAACTTAATTTTAAGTTAATGGCAATATTTTTCAATTAAGGCGACAGATGCCCTGGGGTTCTATTCAGGCGAATAGAAGAAAATTAACGCTTATCTAAACCGAACTGCGATATTCGGAATCAAATAAATTGATTTGTATCATCTTCAGAATAAGCAGTAGACCCCCAGAGCGTAATATTATTTCATCCGAACTACACTTACTATGCTAAATTTCATGACAATAATCTGGGAATTGTTGTTTTTGTGTATTAAGGTTCAGAATTATTTGAAATGTATTGTTGAAATGACACGTCTTTTCTGATGACGGCAAACTCTACTTACGAGTACATTTGAATACTAAGTTATTTTATATTAAATTACTGCATTAATAGGAGTACCTGTCTATCGATCTATCAATATTAAAATTAAAGTTATTCTCATATATTTGTGGTGAGGCTATTTAATAGACAAAAAATAACGGATCTTTAACAAAAAACAACTCTGAAGCACTTCACAGACCCCAGCCAAAGGTTGAGCAAGAATTAGGTTAGATTCGTAAATTTGTATTATAGTTAGACAAGGTCGAATTAATTCATATACATAAGTTCAACTTAAGTCATTATCATACTTATAGTGAACTAACAGAAGGTAATAAACTTCACAATAAAACAGAATCAGAATTATTACAAAGGTTCTAAAACCCACCAAATAATAAAGCAGTAACTTCACACCTAAATATGCATATGTAATCACTCTGAGGCCAGCATCTTTTTAATAAAGAAAAAAAATCGGTTCTATATTGGTAAGCCACATATAAGGGAAGAACTCGGTGGTGGAGTTATTAGAAATAATATTTTAACACCAATGCTCGATTCCCACACATGAGAAACATTATGTGTGCGTAAACATGTATGTTTGTCGTGGTCTGGGTATTTTAAGAGAGATAGGGCACATAGTAGCTGCCAACTGGAGAAGGATCTTCACCACACATACAACTGCAGCCATATAACAACTCTCTGTCGTGTTCATGGGGATGAGTGAAATTTCCAGTAGACTACAGGAGTTTTTTTTCTCTGTACTTCGTCGGGAGGCATACAAACATACGATCTACCTGATGTAAAGCGTTTACCGTAGCCTATGAACTCTTGTAATACAATAAGGATCACTCGCGCGATGCCACCTCTGCTGCTAACACAGCAACTCCATAGGAGCTTACTGGTGACCTCACTTACACGCAGGGGCACAACAACGCCCTAGAGAGTTGTTATATGACTGCGATTTTCTGTGAAGTGGAGGAGGAGAATTAATGATAGGTAATAAAAAATAAACCAGTACGGATCGCAAAGTGATACTTTCTGTATTGCAGCGTGCATAGGTTGCAGTAACCGCTTCTAATCAGTATGAAAAGTCGTGTAAAAAGAAACACAAAAAAAGGAAACATTTAAATTAAGAACCACGCCTTTATTGCGTCGGTTAAAATGCGTGTTAAAATGTCCATACATAATGTGCCAGTTACTGTTCATTCTAGCTATTAGCGCTAGTGCCAGACCAATCTTAGTAAGCAGTTCACGTGACTGTACTGCATTACCGAGCTTAGTACTTAAAATGGAAACCTTTAGTGCCAACGAGAATATATTTTCAAAGAAACCGTAAGGAGAATTCATAAATGGGAATGAAAGTGGAGAGCGGATTTTATGACTTGGAAATGGCGGATAGAAATGTTATTTTTGAAAGTGTGATTTAGTGGTTCTACAGGATTTACTAAAGCACTCCTTGCAAGCCTTAAATGTTGCCATTAAATAATTTGACGATCAAACAAGGATCATTGCTAAGTCTTTGTACTGAGAATACAGCATCTCTTTCTAACTATATCTTCACGCCAAGTTCTTTGCAGAGTAGGCTGGAGAACCAAGCGCCACGTGACTCTGTCTTTACATACCTCACTATCTACTTTAACATTCACAGGTCCTCTAATTGAGTTTCTGATATTTCCAATTGGCCTTCCTCGAATTCTACATCCTTGCGCTTTCGAGTTGTACATCTGTTTCGTAGCTATTTCCTATTGCATTCTATCTACATATCCAAGTCAACGGATCTTGCCTTATCTTACTTGAACACCGATACTAATCGTATCTCTCAAAGCAACTACTAACTAGTCTACGCATCAGTTTTTGCGCAATCTCATCCGCCTTTATTCCACTTTTATGTTCTCTCTGCCGTACATAGTTTCCACTTTCTTCCTACATTCCAAAAGGATAATGGGAAAAATTGTAAAAGCGGATGAAAGGTAACTTACAGTTGACAAGAAGTATTATCCTTTTGCTGACTGCAGGCGGCACATCGTTGGAGGCGATGCAGAGGAATGCGCCCATCTGCCTTCGATCTACGCGCCACAGGGGCAATGAGCTGCCCACATAACTCTCCACTGCGAAAACATAAAAAAAATAACTCTTTATCTTTTTTTCAATAAATATATTTATAACAGCATCAAAGCAACTCATTCTTGGACGTACCTACACCTCACAGAAAATCGCAGACAAGGAACAACACCCTGGAGGATTGTTAAGTTCCTGCGAGTGAATGCGGTCACCAGTAATAACCAGTGGCGTCACGCAAGTGTTACTTAATGTGTTGCAAGCATTTATACGCTAAGGTGACCGCTTTATATCAGGTAGGAGCTTGCATGCTTCCCGACGTTCTAAAAAAAAACTTAGGGATTAAAGATACAGCCCACCTGATGTAAAGTGGTTACAGTAGAACTTAATAGATAGGTAACATGTACGGTGGGCGCGGTAGGTACCTATACCTGTACCTACCGTATATATGTACCAGAAACCAGAGGGAGACTTTATAAAAAACTCGCCTACATGGAAACCTTTGTCTCACCTATTTCTACCGCCAAGCAGCTATATTTATATAGCTGTGTTCCGGTTTGAAGGCAGAGAAATTACTGGGCACTGTGACGAAACATCCTTAGGTCACAAGATTAGCAGCGCGGGAATAATATCCCCGTTGTGTTGCGTACGTCAATAGACTGTGGTGATTGCTTATCATCTGATGCGGGTCGCATGCTTGTTTGCCAATCTAGTTGTATAAAAATAAAAAGATAAATGTGAACATTAGTAATACTGGTTTTTGTCTGTTTCAAAATGAATATACCGATTTTAATTTTATGTTCTAACTAACTACGATACCCAAAAATGGAAAATATAATTTCAATGAGTAGTATAAAATTGTATTTGCTGATACAGTTGTTATAAAGGCGTATTTATATATAATCGTAAAACATATTTTGCCCAAAATGCTGGTCTGTCATTTTTTTCTATGCGAACAAATATTTCTATGGAAATAATAATCAAATCACAGTCTCTCCACGTCAAAGATTGTACAGGATGGAACTTTAGAAAAACTCACGATGAGCTTATTACAAAGTCGGTAAAGCTTGAGCCACACTTTTGGATTTACAAGTATCCAGATTCACAGAAAACCTTTCTGAAACTGCACAGTTTGCAACCTTTTTGGTTTTAATATCTTAAGAAGAAAGCTAATAAAAAAGAAAGATAATATAATAATATAATATAATAAAGATAATATTGAACAAGTCCTCTGAGCACTGACGCTTGTGGGAAGTTGCTGCGGTCTAGCAGCATTCTTTGCAAATGTTCCTTGACTACGGTGGCAACTTTTACATCCGGCGAGCGCAATCTAATGTTGTGTAAAAATATGCTTTCCAAACCCTTATCCTTGAGAAAGCAAGCAGGGAATTTACTACACAAGTCGTGTTCTGGAAAGAAATCTGCTCTGAAATATTACGTTTCTAATGTGTGAGAATGAATTCCCTATCGATGCTGATAGTTGCAGAAGGAATCCATGGGCATCATATGAACTTATCAAATTAGGCAATCGATAGAATACACAATCATCGTAAACTTTAGAGCTTAATATAATGTAACACTAAGGTGCGTCGCGCGCTGGCGAAGTTTGATTTGAGAGCCCTAGAGCTCTAGAGAGCCACTTTCACATAAGACAACCCGAACAGCAATGGCGGCGAGTGCATGCAGTTCTTGTTCCAGGCGGGAAGACGAAGAGACGACCGCAGCAGTCATGGTAACGATAACATGCATATGCTCACAGTAGTGGGTGGATGCCGACCAATACTAGCTAAATAAAATTCGAACGTCGAGAGGCATTCAAGCATACAGCCCACATGATTTAAAGTAGTTACCGTAGCCTATGAATGCTTATAATACATTGAGTATCGCGCGATGCCACCTCTGCTGCTAACATAGAAACTTACTAGTCACCTTATTGGCACGCAGGAACACAACAACCCTCCAGAGGGTTGTTACTTGGCTGCCGTTTTATGTGAGGTGCATGTACTTCCCCAGATGGACTGTTTCGATGCGCTCTACGTCCCTTAAAAACACCCAGATCAAGACAAATAGGACAGGTTCATGCACACAAATGTTTGTCCTGTCCCAGTATCGAACCCACGAGCGTCAGTGGAACTCGTCGAAAAAGTAATAAGTTTCCCGACAACTTTCTAAAACAGCAAATAGTATTGATCCGTTACTTTATTGTGAAACACTGGAATGGAATTTGTTTTGACGACTATAAAGTTCCTATTAGACTAGCTGCATGCGCGCAAAATCGATAAACTTAGTTGCATTCAGTTATTTGCTGTCGTATCTGTATGCATACAGATATCACCAAGTCACGGAACTCAATATGAGAGTTGATATCGTAATTACCCCCTTTACAATTAGCGAGGTCTGCTCGCTAAGCCAGAGGATTTGGTGAAGATACTGATTTTAACATGGAGGGAATTCCATCAGACCTCTATAACCTATCGGGAAAACTGACTTTAGGCTAGATCCCACGCCTTTCAAAAAATAATTTCACGGATATACTGGTTTCATCATGTGTGTGATGTTTTGCTTCACAGACGAGCAAGTTACAATTTTAAATATGTACATAAATCTAAGAAAAATAAAACTAATTTTTTGAACTACGATTCCAATCAGAGGACAGTTGGTTAATCGGATGGTTCTGGGCTGTCACTGATCTCACTGTAAATTACTTCTCCTACTACATAAAATAAAGGTGTGATAAGTAGTTAATAGATTCAGGCGTTACTTTGCGAAAGTCAAATTTACAGGCAATTCGATCCAAACTACTTTGTGTGCTTCCTCTCCCGATTAGTTCATGCGAACTACTGCCGGCCGGCGCCCACCCACTGTGGGTGTATTGTAACATAATATTTTAGAGACTTATCACACCAAACTACTTTGTGTGCTTCCGCTCCCGAATAGCCGGCGCCCACCCACAGTGGGTGGGCGCCGGCCGGCAGTAGTTCGCATGAACTATTCGGGGGGCGGAAGCACACAAAGTAGTTTGGTGTGATAAGTCTCTAAAATATTATGTTACAATACAATACAATCTGTGTATGTACTGTATACAATATATATTTGTATAGACTTTGTACCAGCTTAAGATGTTTTACCGCTAAAGCTCAAACAGGTGTACCTACGGCCCTCTTGGTGATAACCAGTTACACTTTATTTTCATTCATTGTACCAGAGAAGTTTAAGTTATGGAATACGCTCCCCGCCGAGGTTTTCCCAAGGGACTGCAGCATGGGGTACGTCTAGAAAGGCGAGGCGATATTTTTACAGGGCCGGCAACACTAGAATGATACGCCTGGTATTGCAACAGTCCATAGGTTACGGTAACTGCTTACCATCGGTCAGGCCAGACGTTTATTTCACACCTTAGTGGTATAAAACAAATTACTGTAGTCCATGAACGATTGCAACAAGAATATTAAAGGGAATATTGCAACACCGTAAAATCTTATTTACGCTTCTTTTAAAGTACCTCTTAACAAACCTAGTGGTGCAATCCACCACATCAACCCTTGCTCATCCCACTACAGGGATACGGGCCTCACTTCAACCGAAGGGGTTTAGAGCATACTCCGCGCTGCTTAAATGCGGATTGGCGGAGGGCAGTGTTTTCAAGCCGCCTGAGGGCCACTGACTTAACTTAGCGACTGTCATCTATCGACACCAGCCGGGACCGACGGCTCAACGTGTCGTCCGAAGCACGGAGAAACTTGAGCTAGATAAACCCATCATTAGACAGGCTGCATTTAACGTTGCTTAACCTGGGCTGGGAGTTTATTCTACAATTTGAGACTTCTCGGAAGAAAACATCTATGGAACCACACAGTACGCAACCAGATTCTCTGTGGTCAGGTGGGATGATAAGGTAAGAGAGGTAGTGGAGGCTTTTAAAAAAGGTAGAGCGGATGCAGTCCGTCTGCGGAAATACCTCCACCTTTCAGGAAACCGCAACCAACTACTTTCTAGAGGGTTGTTGTGTTCCTGCGTATGAGTAAGATCACCAGTAAGTTCCTGAGGAGTTGCTGCGTTAACAGCAGAGGTTGCATCGCGCGAGTGATACTTAATTTATTACTACCGTTCATAAGCTAGTAATATAGCTAGTTACAGGGTAATTACTTTACATCAGGCGGGCAGCTTGTCTTCCCGACACTGCATAAAAAACAAAGGGCATACAAGGTCAGTAAGATCAGAAGTCTGTGATAACAAAAGCTTAGTCGTCGAATAATCTTATAACAATTAGAATTCTCAGGAATCACTCACATTTTGTTTATACGTCTAGATTGGCAAACATGCGGCCCGCATTCGATGGTAAGCGATTATCGCAGCCTATTGACGCTCGCAACACCACGGGGATGTTACTTGCGCGCTGTCAATCTTGTGACCTAAGGATGTTTCGTCACAGTACCCAGTAATTCCTCTGCCAACTGTCACATACACACACACACACGTTTAAAGAAAATAATGTTATGCGAAGAGTAAACTGTTTAGTAAAGTGAATCAGGCACTACCAACCTACTACTAAGGGTAACAACCCACTGACTACTATTACGTACTCCATTATCGTAAAAATAGAGACACAATAGTGAATAATATACAACTGCGTAAACGATTCGATAACGAGAATCGATTTAATGATTTTTAATGGTGAATTATTTATTTGCTAAAGCTATTAATTTGCTACTAATGGAATTAATTAACAATTTTTTTTAATTACCCATTACTAATTTAGGTCTATCTATTTTTTTTAAACTCATACCTAGTAATCGTTTATAGTTAATCGATAATTCAGGACATATGTGACAATGACTTACTTGAATCTTCATTTTCCAGATTTTGTGTGGTTAAAACACCATTTTACATCTATACATAAATAAAATTGGAGTGTTTGTTTGTAATATTAAAATAACCGCTTTTTATTAAATGCATATGGATGTATACACGATACATATACCAAAATATTTTATTTACAATTTTTGTCTGTTTGTTCCGGCTTATCTCTGAAACGGCTGGACCGATTTTGACGGGACTGTCACTGGCAGATTGATGTAATAAGGAGTAACTTAGGCTACTTTTATTTTAGAGATTTTATTTATTTTTATTAATATAAATAAATAATAAAAAAATAACTGCCGCACGGACGAAGTCGCGGGCGCAACTAGTTTTAAAATAAACAAAAATAACGTTTAGCATATTTAGCTCTTTTACAACCACCATCTCTCCTAACATTCATTTTCTTAGCGTTGTACCGTCTCCTAATCCATTAGGATTGGCGGGGTCTGCTGGCTAATTTAACGAAAATACTGATTTTTACAAGCGACTGTCGTCAGACCTCTACAACCCAGAGGGAAAACTAGACGTGTTTTAGGTGAGTCACGTCTTTCGCAATGTAATTTCTTTTGCGTGCGATTTTTATCATAATTTCCCTCACCGCCGAGCAAGTGATAATTACAAAATGTACAGAAATACAAAAACACGAAATTAGTGGTGCATGCCGGGATTCGACGATAGGTCCCCCTATTGGTCAAGGCCGATTTTTATCCACTGGACTATTACTTCTCGTTTAACATTCATATCGAATCATTTTATGACTATTTCTACACTACATGCGCAGCAGTGTTTGTGTATCGTATTTGACGATGGTCTCGGCGTGTCTACCTCTATTTTTACAAGCTTTTATTTATTTTTTAATACAACGTCGGGAGACATACGAGTATACGGCCCACCTGCTGTAAAGCGATTACCGTATCTTATAAAGGCTTGCAACACAGTCTCACTCGCACGTTGCCGTGCGTGGTCGGGCATTGGTTAAACTACTGTTACGCTAATTTGACACCAACTCTCGTGGGGTCGATTCTCATACTGGACAAACATTAGTGTGCATGAACATGTCTGTTTATCTTGGTATGGGTAATAACCCCTACCAAGACAGACTACTTCTCTTAATAAAGAATGGTAGGGCGCATCAAAGCAACCCATCTAGGGAAGTACTTCCAGCTCAGTGATACTTAATAAATCGCAAGCATTCATGGGCTACGGTAACCGCTTTTAATCAGGTCAGCCGTATGCTTATATAAGCCCCAAACGTTGTACATATAAAAATAAAAACATAGCAATACCTTAGGAGCTTACTCATTCACAAGAACACAACAACCCTCAACGGAATTGTTATTTTAAAGTCGAAACCACGAGCTTTGGTGTTACAGTAGCTGTCTATAATCTGTCGAGCTCGACAGATTCAGGTTTGGGTATCGGAACATATCTGTGTGAACACTACAGTTTCGGACGTTTCTTTGAAGTTACTCTACTTTAAAAGTGTGTTAGATTCATATGTGCAAATTTCGCAGCTTCGCTAACAAAATTGTAGCATTTAGTCTGAAAACTACAGTAAAAAATACTTCTCTCGTACAAATTCCATGAGTTAAGCCGACTATTTTGTAGGCCAAACGATTTTTTTTGTATCGTTGATGTCACATTTGCAGTAAGTATCTTTACTGTTACTTTAGTAATTACATATATAACGCTTGTACATATACGGTGTCCGTTTACCTTTAATAATCAAATAAATAATAAAGTTACGTCCAAAAAGATTAATTGGTATGCTGTTCCACATATTTACTTTGGTATATATAGAAAGACGTCCTGTGTTATTATTGTTTTATTCGAAATGGGGTTAATATATGAACAATAAGTAGTACAAGTAAAAGACTACAAGTCGAATAAAGACAAGTCATGAACATATTATGTACCTGCTTCGCATAAATATATTTACGAATAAAACATTTTATTTACATTACCACGCATTATAATTATTCGACAGAGCATAATTATAATGCCAAGGCCCCTTTTTGAAAACTTGACTGACGAATTGGCTTCGGGCCAATATGTTTACAGTGTACCAGTGTTAATGAAAAATAAATGTAAACATGTAATTAAAATTTTATTCGAAGAAGCAATTATTTTATTTTGTAATATTAATTTGATCCTACTTTTTTTTTCATTAAAGTCGCAGAGAGGAAAATTTTATACAATAGCTAGCTGCATCCTGGTCCGCACATATCATGGTATCCCGTTAAAACAGCTTTTTCTACTTTCTTTTTCCTTAGTTTTTAAGGGTGGTATAATGATAATGAATAAATAGCCTTCAAGAATCGAGCTATAAAATGCAAGAAGATATTTTGAAATTGGACTGGTAGTTACTGAAATTAGCGTGTTGTAACAAACAAACTCTTCCGCTTTATTTATTAGTATAGATGTAAGCCAATAGCAAATATATATATATATATATATATAACTGTTGTGAACCCCTTAGATTATAAGCTTTTTTATATAAAAGAATTTATTGTTTTGTTCTTTTTCAGTTGTCAAGTTGACTTAATATTTTATTGTTGTATTTTTGTGTCTCTGTGTTTTTGTCTGTAAATTTAGTTTGAATTTATTATATTTATTCTACCAATTCTCATTTAGTTCTCATTTCTCCGTTACAATAACCTGTATATGTAAATATGTAAATTTGCAATGAAAAGTACCTCTGCAAAGTACTCTGAAGAACTTTCGCCTTATAGATGACCACAGCTACATAATAATTCCCTAATAGCTTGTTGTAGCCTGCGAGCGAGTATGATCTATAGCAAGCTTCGTGCGACAAGCAAGGACGACGTACAGGTATTTCAACCCGACAATAGGGATGTCGCTGAAGAAGCGACGATGGCAAGGCACGAGCAACATTTCTTATGTGACTATCGTCCATGTTGTTTGCCACACCTATATTGTTTTCTTCTTGGCATTATTCTGTTTCCTAATCCATTAGGATTGGCGAGGTCCTCTACCTAACCCGAAAGATTTGGTCAAGATACAGATTTTAACATGAAGCGACTGCTGTCAGACCTCCGCAACCCAAACGGAAAACCAGACATTTCTTAAGATAGGTCACCGTCATTACGATGTTTTCCATTACCGTCGAGGAAGTGATTATAACAAATATGTTCATAAAATACGAAAACGCGAATTTAGTGATGCAAGCCAGGATTGGAACCAGGGACCAGATGTTCAATAGGCTGGTTTCTTATCCACTGAGCTGTCACTGTATATTGTATAACCTCGATATTGTATAACATAGTATTGTTAAAAATATATCGTATATATATTAAAAATCAAGAAGGAAATTGCTGCCAAGACACTCATAAAATATTCCTACCTCAAAGTACTACCCTAATATCTTTACCCCTTCTTAATTTAGGGTGAAATGAGCTGCGGCGGCATCCACAAACATGTATGGTAATGCTTTAGATATATACAATTTACGGTAGACTAATGTATGCTCATAAAAGGATATGTTATTGAACGTTCTTTGTACAGGGCACTTTTATATAATACGGAATCGTTTAGTCATTAGTCGTTTAGTCCAACAGAGTAAATTGATTATATATACACATGCAAAGCCCTATCTTTGTTACTAGATATTTTATTGTGCGGCGATACACAATATATACTAAGTCACGATATATAAAAAACATAAATATCATGTAGGGTAATCCATCCAATTATTGGCACCTTAAGAAGCAATTCAGAAATAATTATAAATATTTATTGTCTAATGGAATCTAATACGATTTAAATTACTTGTAATGATAAGTTACCAACGTGATAGTAGAAGAAGCGAGTGAGGTTTGTAAGGATTGAGTCATGTGGCGCTCGGTTCTTTCTGCCTACCCAGCAAAAGATTTGGCGTGAAGTTATAGATAGAATCTAAACTTTTAATCAATGCATTTTATTGCGTGATAATACAAAAAAACTGTTGGTATATTCTGTCCAAAGTATGAAAACTTATTATTTGTCTATAAGTGTAAGGATCCAATAATTATATGGGTGCCAACGTTTGGTAGGATTACGGTATTAACGTAAGTAAGAAATTTTTGGTGACAAAATGTAAGATTTTTGAAGTGAAGACTTCTTTAGCGGCGTTGTGCACTTTTTGTGATGAGTAAAAAATGCTAAACTCGCGTCAGCGTCGCGCAGTCGTAAAAACCGTCAGGACACGTGATCCTGACCGTAAGATTTTGGTGAGAATTAGAACTTAAGTTCGCTGCAGCGCTAAAGCATTAGTTCCCTCTAATTTAACAATTAAAACATGAAGCGCTAGATCGTTCATAGGGCATTATTTTCTCGCGACCAAAACGTTGTAATCGCCATGAAAATGTTGGCGTTTACGCGTTTCGTTCAAAGTAGTCGAAATTATTCCCTAACCTATTCCAAAATATACAAAAATGCACAACGTTAATGTTCAAGTTTTCACTTCTCCCGGAACTCCCGGAGTGCAACCAGTTTTTTTTTAATAAATTTTGAGGAGCGCGATAACGTATATTAAGTAGCACAGGCCGCAGCCTGTTTATGGAGAGATATTCGTTTCGAGTTTCTCTGGTCGGAGAGTACGTTGTGCCTTGATCCCGGCTGTTGATGAACATGACAGTCGATTAACAAGGAGAGACAGGGCACAGCCCGACTGTGGAGGTATCCCTCACAGAAAACCGCAGTCAACTCACAACTCCCTGGATAGTTGATATTTGGCTTACCGGTGAGCATCCGAGACGTTACTGTGTTTGCTGCAGTATAACAATGATACTTTTTTTTATATATATATACTACATCGGGAGGCATACAAGCATATGTCCCACCTGATGTAAAGCGGGTACGCAGGCCTATCAAGGCTTGCGATATATTAAGTATCACTCGCGCGATGCCTCCTCTGCTGCATACACAGCAACTCCTTGGGAGCTTACTGGTGACATCACTCACTGCAGGAACACAACAACCCTCTAGACAATTGTTATTTGGCTGCGGTTTTCTGTGAGATGGAGGTACTTCCCCAGACGGGCTGCTTTGATGCACCCTACCTCACCAGACCAAGACAAACAGACATGTTCATGCACACAAATGTTTGCCTTGTGTGGGAATCGAACCCACGAACGTTGGTGTCAAAGTCGCGTCATACACGATTGAGCCACGGAGCTCGTCAAATACTTCCTGTGTTTTAAACTTTCATAACCATCTGCTGGGCTGTGAGATTTTATCCCCCTTTATCAGAAACATACACGAAAGAATGTCGGACGCAAATAACAAAATAAACGTAAAAATTGTTATTTTTTTAGATAAGATAAAAATATTTTTTTTAAGATAAAAATAGTCGATCTACCACTCACGGTCACTTAGACATTTCTTACATTCTTTAAATCAAATTCTATTGTACTTTATCAGTTTTTCATAGTTTTAGTTCATTAGAGTTTCAATTTCTCTTTTTTATTCTACCATTATTCTTTTCTTTTCATTATGTTCATATATCAGTGGGATTAAACCTGTCAGTATATTTATAATACAGAAAGCTTGAGCTATTTCAATCATGAAATAATAAATGCTGAACAATCGGTAATGGAAATGCAGAGATTAATGGTTCAGAAGTCAATGGTTTCGTATATTATTTTATTTAAATGTATGGCTGTCACGCGTGTTGGTGATCAGAGTTCACAGAATACGGTGTAATTTATTACATTTATTGATTCTTAATGATAAGACCGAAATGTATTTATGGTCATAGCATATTGTCTAACGACTAACATCTATACAGCGCCTGAGGATGCCTAGTGGAGAGGCGAAACACGTGTCGCAGAGACGACCGGAGCAGTCAGGGCAGCAACGGTAGCGGGTGCATGCGGTGCATATTTCACATGGCGAACACTCACAAAGACGACCGAAGCAGCCGAGGTAGAGACGAACAGAGCAACAATATCCATACTCGATAGGCCTCCAACTAACTACCATGTTTTCCGTGATTTGGACAATTTTCTAGGTGGTAAAAAACTTTCTTCCCCGAGGCAGTACAAAATGCTTTCACACAGTTTGTCGAATCTAGATCCCCAGAGTTCTATCGAAAAAGCATAAATAAACTTCCGATTAGATGGCAGCGATGTGTAGATAATGAGGGTAAATATTTTGATTAAAAAATATGTTACATCTTAGAAAAAAACTAGTTTTAATTTTTCAGCAGTACAAATCGGCAATTTCATACTTTAACTCCTAATACTTTATTTATATTATAAACAAATTGCTTTTGTCTATGGTTCAAGTCTATCGTGAAACTGAGAAGAGATTAATATTATTTGTACATAGTCGCATTGAATGATAAAAATAATCATAATTACGATAATGTCCCCGAACGCCATTCAAGACATTCTTACAAATATTGTTACTAACAATGATATACTCGTATATATGTATATCTTCACGCCAAGTCCCTTGCGGGGTAGGCAGAGAGAACCGAGCGCCATAAGACGCGGTCCTTGCATACTTCACTCGCTTCTGTGACATTCATAGCTCTTTTCATGCACGCTCGCCGGTTCCTGGGGCTTCTGACATCACCTTCTGATAAAACACGACCAATTTGGTCATGGTAGGTTAGTCTCGGCCTTCCTCGGCTCCTACATATATAGGTATATAAATTTATAGTATCGACGGAATTGTAATTGTAAACTTGGATAATATATTCAAGAATTTTACTACATTGTATAAGCTTTTAATTAATGCAAATGATGTTTTTTGAATTTAAAGATACTACGGCCTTTAACCAGATATAAAGAAAGAATACTGAAGAAGTGGCTTCGGCCTTATTTTAATCGGAAACTGAGATAACTTAAAAAAATCGCCCAAGTGCGAGTGGGACTCGCGCACGAAGGGTTCCGTACCATTATCTATAAAAAATGCAAAAAAAATCACGTTTGTTGTATGGGAGCCCCCTTAAATATTTATTTTATTATATTTTTTAGTATTTGTTGTAATAGCGGCAATAGAAATACATCATCTGTGAAACTTTCAACTGTCTAACTATCACGGTTCATGAGATACAGCCTGGTGACAGACGGACGGACGGACGGACGTACGGACGGAAGGACGGACGGACAGCGGAGCCTCAGTAAGAGGGTTCCGTTTTACTCTTTGGGTACAGAACCCTAAAAAGACGATGATGACTGCATGGCTTTGCCTTTGCCTTTCCCAAACGAATGGGAAGAAAGACTTAATTAAAAAAGGAAAAAAAAATACGAGTATATAATATCATAGCCATAGTTTCTCTAATAGATATATGTGCTTTATATATTATTGATTAATTATACGTTATATTGTATTGCTTATACGTCGCAGCAAGTAGAGTTCGTTCGATGAGATTTTATATTTCCGAATATAACGGTCAAGTACATTTAGCAAACGATTAAAGAGTTCTTAAAAAACATCGTTCACGAAGAAGTTTTGAATCATTAATTAAATTATCGTATTAAGTATATACCTATATATGTCAAATTCAATAGACAACATTTTTGTTATCGTTTCGTTTTTGGTTTCAATAACAAATACATGACAAATGTTTGTTTCTTTGTAAAATCTTAATTGCAGCGTAAGTAAAAGGGGTAATATTTATTTCAAAAAGATAGGTGAAATATTTGCGTAGACTTGGCGAAATCTGTCATTATAATTATATTATAAGGTTATATAATTTTTGACAATAGAACCTTAATAACCGAATTGGCTGAAATATACTTTTCAAAATAGATTTACGCAATTGAGTTGAAGTATACCAGATTTAAACTCTAGACTTGTAGTGTATTTTATGACTTACCTTTCTCAAATTCTCTTGACAGAGGCTTCTTAAGGAGGATAGGTTCATGGTCCTCCCTTCTCCATGTTATTTTTGGTGGAGGATGACCCGTTGCCTTGCAAGTGAGTGTTGCATTCTCCAACTCCTGGACGGAGACATCTGCTGATGTGTCATCACTGACGATATCCGGAGGAACTGTAAAGAATATCAATTGTTATACTTTTTCATGCCTAGTGAAATAAAATATGTTAATATTTTTCAATTGAGTTACATATAGCAACATAACAATGGTATATTAGCAACAATATTATACAAAAATAAAACTAATGAGGCGCTCTACTATGCCGTTATACATGTCGGTTTAATCTAACACACAAGTTAAGCAGTGTCAACTGCGGCCTGGTTATGGAGGTGGTTAGTCCTCTCAAGTTCCTCCATGCTTCGGAGAGCACGTTAAACCGACTGTTTCGGGTATTTTCGGTAGATGACAATCTTTATGATAAGTAAAGAGAGGTACGTCACCCGATAAACTAACAGCTACTTGAGGGCTGACGTGTACCTACGTGTAAAGTTATAATTATGCTCCTAATGAGTTACTGCGTTAGCAGCGGGGGTAGCAATACACGAATTTGTACTACTAACATTCACAGAGTAAAGTAACCACCATTGTAAATAAAAAGATCCGGCCTGTGCCTAAGTTACAATAAAACTTGCTTGCACTTAACTGTATGTATTCAGTGGCCAGGTTTGGATCTGGTGGGCATCAGATTTAGATCAAACTTTGGGTGTAGTTTGTGATGTTACCATGTACAGTTTAATAATTTTTAAGAAATTTCTTAGGACATATGAAGATACGAAATAAAAAAAACATTTTGTCCTATTATGTAAATCAAGGCAAACAGCTTCGCCTTCAGCCGTACATGCTATGGGATTCTACATAGAGCTCGGAGATAACGTGGTCCCTCAAACCATGCTAACTATGCTATTTCTCAACTTATAGAACGAAGTCAGGAGAGTTCGCTAGATTAAAATATATTACGTAGTAGGTATGTTTACCTAACAACAAGCGCACTATGAATCTCGTAAATACTTAATCTCGCTCCTAAAAATTCAGGTCTCATGCTAAAAAGAGTTGAACGATAAAAATAAAGTGCCGAAACAACACAGATCGCCGCAATGGGCCCGCCAATTTTTTAACTCGAAACTTTCCTTGCAGCACCTACTGTGAGAGTAAGGCGGAGGGAAAGTAAATTTTCACAATATTGTTGTGATTTATCGTCCCCTGCCTGAAATAACATGAAACTTTTTGCTACTTTAACCGTTCTACGGCAGCCATTTGCATTTGACGTTGGGACAAAAATTTCGTTACCTCACTTTATTCTTTTCGCGTTTCATCTTTGTCAGTAATAACATTGGCATTTCTTTTATTTGATTTATTGTGTTAATTAAAAAGTAAAAGGACAATTAAGAAATGAAAGGCACGCGAACTGTCACATTGGATGGAAAAAGATTTGGTGATTTCGTTGCCGAACTATTTTGGATTTTACGCACGCATACAAGCGTACACGCGATTATTTTATGTAAGGTATTTGAAGGTTGGTGCTTCTTCGGTAAGAATTTATTTTTGTACTCACTAGCGAAAACTTAAGTTTATATTTTCGCATTTAATTCGCGGCGAACTCCGATGATCTCCTGAAGGGTTCATTATGAGGTTTGATCTATATTACCCACATAGAAGATTATGATATCGTCACAAAAAAGAGTTTACTAAGTTGCGAGTGTTGTTTTGAAATAGTCGAACAGTCGAGATTTTTAACAGTCGTGTACGATTTCTATAATAACGATTACATTTCTATATAATTTATATAATGTTCAGTAGCGTACGATGTTACATTCGTTGTTGATTTAAAATAACATGAAGAGACATGCTCCGTTGGTTCGGAGATGTAGAAAGAATGCAGAAAGAAATAATTATCAAACAGATATACTACGCGAAAGTATAACGATGTAGGAGACAAGCAAGGTCAAGACTTACCTATCATGACTAAATTGATCGTGTTTTATCAGGTGAAGATAGCAGCCCTAGAAACTTGCTAGCTTGCATGAGAGGGGATAAAGAAGTGAGTGAAGTGTGTAAGGGACCGAGTCCTATGACGCTCGGTTCTCTCTGCTTACCGCGCAAGGGATTTAGCGTGAAGTTATACATAGATAGATCGCATGCTGTTTTATGTACATCCATATATAAGCAAATAACGCTCTACTAAATGCTTTTTTCGTCTTAGTCCGTAGTCTCGCAGTCTATTTGGCGGCGTCCAATTTCATTGACATTCCCAGATCTCTTATTATTAGATAGCAGATGTGACATCACGCAAGTGATACTTAATTTATTGCAAGCGTTAATAGGCTACAATAACCCCTTCCATCAGGTGGGCCGTATGCTTGTGTGCCTCCCGACGTAGTATAAAAAAACCCAATGAAGCGTACGGTTATTTACCTACCGAGGCTGTTTAAAATTAAAAACCTATTTTAAATTCAAATCTTAAAGAATTATTATGTCTTCCAATTCAACTTATGAATAAAAATTAATTTGAAGTACGTGGAGTAGTAATAGCAGCCTTGCACATGCTTGGAATATGAGGAGTATCGATCGCACGTTGTCGTCTCTGCTGTCTGCTGCTGAGATTCGAGAGTACATAGAAAAAACAGATTTTTTTGTGGGAAAAGTGATATTCTAGGATAAACTACTTTGTGTGCTTCCGATTAGTTTATACGAGCTAGTTCCGGCCGGCACCTACCCACTGCCATTAGTAGATGACTACTACCATGGCTACTCCCATCTCTGAGACACGTGTTTCACCTCTACACGAGGATACCAATCAATTTGACTTTCGCAAAATAACGCCTGAATCTATTAACTACAATCGACTAAACTATTTTAAGGGTCAGTGCCGGCCAACGGATGATGTGTAGCATCTAATTTAATCATAATATAAACTCAATCTTTGTATCATCTCGTTATGACGGGAATTGGTATCCTGCCTGTCTAGAACGTATATGTATAAATATGTTACTTAAATACCTCACTCGCTTCTTTAACATTCATAGCTTGGATTGGGAATTAATATAATGAAAATATATGACATAAACTAATTTAACCTTTAGTATATTTAGATCAATAAGAATATATCGCATTATGTAGCTTCGCTGCCATTCGGTCTGTATGTGCAGAGCCTACCTATATATTTATACCTAAATACTTTTCTGTACTCGTGAGAAGCTTCAGTTAATAACTTTTTACATCACTACCGCGGTGTCCTATTAATACAATTGATTACAGTCAAAGTTTAACTCATCTAGTTCCAATCAGTGCTATTCCTTGATTACTTTATTGTATTATAATAGTTTTATTCCCTGACTAACATACGAGAATCTGGCTAACGAGGGGCAGGACATAGCGATATTATATAGCAAATTCAATGGGCAATGGGGGCATTTTCTTCGGCAATTTCTCCACCTTGTAGAAGATTGTAACAATGAAATGCACTGGGATGTCCTCTGACGACTGAACAAGGAAGCTGGTGAGCAGTTACAGTGTTAGCAATAGAGATGACGATAGAGGAGTTATGCTTTGTAATTATGCGAGTGAGATGTGTGACCGTGTCTACGAGCTCGTTGGCACAGCGGTGGAATGCGCCGTTACGCTACTTTGTCACCGACGCTCGTGGGTTCGATTCCCACACTGGACTACATTTGTGTGCATGAACATGTCTGTTTGTCTTGGTTTGGGTGTTTTTAAGAGAGATAGGGCGCATCAAAGCAGCCAGTCTTGGGAAATACCTCCACCTCATAGAATACCGCAGCCCGATTATAACTCTCTGGAGGGATCCTGCGTGCGAGTGAGGTCACCTGTAAGCTCCTGTTAGTTATTGTATTAGCAGCAGAGGTGGCATCGCGTGACTGATATTTAATGTATTACAAACGTTCATAAACTACGGTAACCGTAGTTTATGAACAAATAACAACTGCCGAATGGGTTGTTGTATTCCTGCATGTGAGTGATGTCACCAATAAGCCCCCAAGGAGTTGCTGTGTAAGCAGCAGAGGAGGCATCGCGGGAGTGATTAATATATCGCAAGCATTAATAGGCTACGGTACCCGCTTTACATCAGGTGGGTCGTATGCTTGTATACCTCCCGACATTATATAAAAAACTATCATAGGCGTTCGGTTCTCTCTACCTGTCCCGAAAAGGCCATAGCGTGTAAATATATAAACATAATAAACAGCTAATAGATACTTCTTCTTATGCAATGAAAAATATGTTTGCTCGTTTTGATTATAATTTCTAGAATATTTTCTCTGGATGTAGTTTCCATGGTGTAAATCGGTTTCAGTATTGGTGGTTTAAACACAATATAGGGTAAACTTTCCAATTATTGGCAGTTTTACCCACTGCGTGCCGAGCGGTTTGATCGAACCATGCGCGTTATGGCAACAGATATATAACGGCGTTTGACGTTTTGAAGCAATCTTGAAACAATTAAACATATTCAATGTCAAATAGAATCTATTACGATTAAAATTACTTACAATTATTTTAATGAATGTGGATAAGTCTCTCAAACTTATCAATACCCTATTTTTAAGAGAGGTAGGGCGCATCAAAGCGGCCTGTTTGAGGAAGTATCTCTACCTCAAAGAAAAACCGCAGCCAAATAACAACTCCCTTGAGGATTGTTGTGTTCCTTCGTATGTGAAGTCACCAGTAAGCTCCTACGGACGTGATGTGATAGCAGCAGAGCCAGCATCGCGTGAGTAACACTTGACATACTGCGAACTTGATTTACAACTCGCATCTTTAGGCGATTATAATTACTTTCGTGCTCTCTGCTAAGTCCAGTTTTCGCTTCCATACATTAGCGTTTATGTGTTCACACAGGTAAAGATATCTATAGATGCTCCGCTCGCGTGGAGTTTTGCTCCAAGTTTGTCATAGATCATAGATATCTGCATCGCGTTGTATAGGGCGAACTGTGCTTTCTGTTCCTTACATACCTCACTTTATTAATATTCATAGCTCTATTCATGTTCGCCATTTCACAATGCCCTTGACATCATCTTCTGATAACACTACGCAACCCTACGAACGAAACTTTAATCATCTCAATTTCATTTCATCTTTCCCCCTCTCTGCGCTGAATAAAAGAACAAATTCACACACTTCGAAATACGAAAATCTTCATCAAACATCAAGAAACATGCCTATCCCCCTTTATTGCTCTTCCAATATTTCAACCCTAATACGGGAGTTTACACAAACCGCCAATCAAAAGGATCTACGCAGGTTTGATCAATGATAGATAGATCATTTCGGTGTCGAGCCTTTCAACGAGCACACGTCAATCAATCATGCTGGGTTTAAATATGTGGAGGAAGAATTAAGCTGTTGTTGACACTTTGATTCTCGGTATTTTCCTCGGAAAATTTTAAATATCGTCGTTTTTGGTGACATATTACTTCATTTTATGTTCGTGGAATTTCTTTTTTGATCCATTCAAAAAGACGTGAAATTTCCATTCAAAAATTTATATCCGAAGCAGTTATTTGAAGTGATGTCCTTGTTATGAAGTTGACAGTTCTATTACAGGTTTTAAATGAGTTTTGTTTTTACAATTTGTGGAGTACGCATTTTTTATCTCAAAAAAAGATTTGATGAAACGCAGTTTTGATCAGCGCAAACAAAAAATAAATAAATATTTGATTTTCCATTTGCTTCATAGTTCCATTGTTCCCCAGCGTCACTATTTAAATATATTTCTTACACAATCTTAACTCAGATGCTTGACTAAATACGAGTATCATTGTACACTACTCTTACCGTTCTATGTAAGAGAAGAAATATATATTTTCGTGAAGCAAACCAAGTTCGTGCGCACTCTTTAGAAGGAAGGGAAGGAGGACTTAAAAAAACATTTAGCTACTGAATGTACGTGAAATACTAAAAATTCGGAGACAAAAAGTAGCCCAATGTACCAGCACATAAAAATTCATCAAACTCCGGTGAAAAATTTTGTCTGACAGAAAACCATGAAAACTTAAAACGGCTGCTTTGCCATCATATCGACAGCAGAGCCCAGGTGCGCTACTTTAATAAAAATTCTTTATACAACCTTGGCTCGACCTTAGTGGCGGCCTCACTTACAAACAGGAACACTACAACCCTCTCGAGAGTTGTTATTTGGCTTCGGTTTTCTGTTAGTGCAAGTACTTCGCCTGATGGGTAGTTTTGATGCGCCCTACCTCTCTTAAAAACATTCAGACCAAGACAAAAAGACTTGTTCATGCACACAAATATTCATCCTGTGTGGGAATCGAACATTGGTGTCAAAGAAACGTAACAGTGAGTTTCACCACTATGCCACCGAGCTCATCGAATATCAATAAGGGTGTTTCCACACCAATCGATCGATCGCCGATTGATGCCATCGACAGATGGTAGAATGAATTAGTAGACGTCGATCGACAATTTCTACTACACCAATCGATCGATCGTCGATCGAGGCCATCGATCGATGGTAGAATGGATTAGTCGTCGTCGTCGTCGTCGCGTCTTCGTAATCTTACGAGTAACAACATCGTGCTGGTCAACAACAACACGTCCTCTTCTGAATACATTTTGGAAGACATTGATGGACAATATCCGTCGATTAGTCAAATCTACCACACCGATCGAGCAACGTCGAACGATAGCATCGATCGGAGGTCGATCAATTGTTTATCGGCCGGTATTCGTCGATCAGTCAAAGCTACACCTTTGGTGTGGTAACACCCTAACTGCTACCCGCAGCTCCACCCGCGTGGAGTTTAGCTTTAAGTTTTACATAAAATTTCTAATAAAAATAAAGCTTTTAGCACTCAGAAATGAGGCTTGGTATTAGTGAAAGCAGCAAAATAAATTCAGAAATTACTTGACTAGCCCAATGGTGAAGTGATTCATAAGGGCTACTTTTCACTAAGGCTCGGATTCGATTGCCACTCAAAGTAACATTTGTGTGCATGAACATGTTTCTATGTCTTGACTGGGTGTTTTTAAGCTACATAGAGCATACTAGGCCGACTAGGGAAGTATCTCTACCTCACATAAATATAAATATATACATACATATCATCTCCCATTGGGGTAGGCAGAGGCTACGGAACGCCAGGCCAATCCAAACATAGGTATGTTTGGATTCCACTTCCACGCTCATCAATCTTTTCTCGCAAGCTTTTCCGTTTCGGGTGCTTTTGATTTGGCCCTTATTCAGCACATCAGCTTTTTGATCCATATGTGTGCATCAAGGGCGGCCCCTGCCAATGTCACCACTCACTCTTGTTCGATATACTTCTTTCGTAAGTCTTTCGTCATCCATTCTTTCCAAATATCCGAACCATCTCAGCATACGCTTTTCAATAAACATAAAAACACTTTGTATTGGGTCCTCGCGGGCACTTAGATACGTTTTACAATTTGTGAAATAACACAGAAAATCAAAACCAAGTAACAACTCCTTGAAGGATAGTTGTGTTCCAGCGCGTGATTGAGGTTACCAATAAGCTCTTATGGAGTGTTGTATTAAGTATAGGTGGTAATGTGCGAGTGATACCTCCTATATAGCAAATGTTCATTAGCTACGGCAACTACTTTACGGAACTGTACTTTATTCGGATCATTCCGTATGCTTACATGCCTCCCAAAGATGTATAACAAAAATCCCAACCCAGCAAACAAAGATTTGTTTAAAAATTTGTTTGTATTTGTGATAAAACGTGTTTATATTGTTCACATAAATGTTTAATTAACTTATTAAGCATTAATTTCCATATTACGTATCTCGTTTATGTTATTTTCAGCTTCATATAACATTATAGTTAATTTTATAACGTTCTGTAAATTCACTAGACAATTAAATGTAAAATTAAAAGGTATAAATATTTTAAACTCAGATTCACCTTTCGCATTCATATGAAAATCAATGACAGAATCCAGAAACGATATTAACATTTTTATTAATTCCATTGATTTTCCGATCATGATATGACTTTTGTAACTGAATTGCAACGAAAAGCATTTACTATTGTTTTATAGGTATTGATTCAATAATGAATTCCAGTTTTATTGAATTAAACAATTTTTAACGGAAGTATCGCGTGTTTTATTTATTTTGTTGAACCTGACGTTTCGAACGCTTTGCAGCATCCGTGGTCGCAGGAAGACTCCAGTCCAGTTTTATGTCCATGCCTACGCAAATCGACACTAAGCCCCATATGGCTGTGATCCTGCATGGAGTATTTCGTATCGACGCCGCTTTCGGCGTAACTAAGTGCGAAGAGCTGATGCTTCTAGGCAAAACATGAGTTACCACGTAGTGCATGGACTATTCTCTTCTCGGACATTTCACTCGTGAAATCTACAAAAAACAGCCCAGTGGATAAGTAACAGGCCTGTTGACCAACGGTCCCCTGTTCAATCTTCTTCTTTTTAATCTTGTATCTTAAATTGAGGATACCTTAACTGGAGATAGTTGTACTTGGTCCAATTCAATACTACCAAGACATAATTCTGCGCGTTCTCCGTGAAGGTAATCTCATAGCGGCGTAGAGTTCAAGTGCATAACCCTGGTGTTTAACTCAATCAATCGCTTACCATTAGGCAGGCCACCTTAGTCGAAGAAGTATAAGTAGCAGTTATCTTATAGCAAATTATTAAAATTTGCTACATCAGAGCACTTTGTGTAATGTGCATACACCGCAACTTGAAAATTACGTAAAATGTACCCCACGATTTTTTATCTTCATACAATGGTATTATTTCGATTCGAGCTACTAACTAGCACGATTCAATTGGTCCGCCAACGTAGCTAATTTGTGATTGCACTAAATGAACAGTAATTAAACTCCAAAATATTGTACAATGTAAATATCTTTGACGAGTTCGCTGCTGCAGTGGTTAATAACTTTATTTTAACACCATCGCTCGTGAGTTCGACCCACACTAGACAAACATTTGTGTGCAGGTACATATTTGTTTGAATATGTCCCCCCCTAGGTCCTTCTGCAAACGGAACTCGGGCTGCTTTGATGCGCCCTACCTCTCTTAAAAACACCAACGCCAAGACAAACAGACATGCTCATGCACACAAATGTTTGTCCAGTGTGGGTCGAACTCACGAGCGATGGTGTTAAAATAAAGTTATTAACCACTGCAGCAGCGAACTCGTCAAAGATATTTACCTTAAGTTAAAGGAGAATTGACGAAAGTAAAGGTAGGTGGCACATAATGATATAAAGTAAAAGAATTATACAATTATACAATTTATCTTAACATGTTCATACACACAAATATTTGTACTGTATGGGAATCGAACCCACGAGCGTTGGTGTCAAAGTAGCGTACCAACGCGTTTCACCACTGCGCCACCGAGCTCGTCGATCAATATGACCGATGTGTCAGTTGCGACAAAACCTTATAGCGAGCCATTTAAACTGAAAATGAAAATCAGACACATGATCATATTTACAAAGTTCTTATAACTTAAATTTCATATTTAATGATTTGTAAGTGACTTAATGTAACAAACATTCGTTTTTGATATACGCATTGCAGTATTTTTTTCAAGCCTACACAGTCTACGGTATGGCATGCAGTATTGGTAGACTAGGGACATTTTCAACACTAGTGTCGTAAAGTAACAATTCAGAAAGAAACGAACCCTAGAGCAGCTCTAGTCTAGCCCAGTTTTCAGGTTTAGCGCACAAACAATAACTGAACTAAAAGAAAGTTATCTGAAAATTTACACGTCGCCATCTACATCCAAATTAAGCGAAACCTATACTATGGGAACAAGATAAACTTGCGCAAATGCTTTTCATATAAATATATGCACAGAAAACACCCAGACCAGACATAGAATTATAGTCATACACTCAAATATGACTTGTTCGACAATCGAACCTACAACCTTTGGAGTAATCATTGATAACCACTCGTCCTTCGGACTTATCACAAACGTTATACACATGCAGAATACTGTAGCAGAACAACACATTTCTATACAGCGAAAGCTCTAAATTACATTTTGAAGTGTTACAATTTAATAAAACCTTCCTCGGAAGTTATTTATTAAAAAAAAATCTAATCGAGTATATCCCAGTCACCTCGAGGTGCCGTTCAAATATGGAACAAGTTCGAAATTGAAAAAGGAATCGCGACATTTCCTTCGGAGTCATGCAAATCGTAGGCACAAATAAAAAGTAAATTGCTAAACTTTCAGCGTTCCGCGGTTGCTGACGTGAAGTATACTGTGGTATATTGAGTGTAGTTGCCGTATTCCCCCAACTTCCCCCTTACGTAAACGCGTCGAAATAAATTGTAATTTTTACTTTTTCTTACCCTATAACTCGAACTGAGGTGAAATTGGTTCATTATCGTCTTAGGGCCAAAGTCAATATCTTCTTCACGTGATGGAACCTACCAAACAAGTTCCACAATAGATGTATAGGGCATTGCCTTTATAGAAGAGTGTTTTTGTGCAACGTCGGGAGGCATACAAGCATACCTGATGTAAAGCGGTTACCGTAGCCTATAAACGCTTCATGACATAACCCTTACTCATCCCACTAAAGGGATATGGCCCTCCCTTTAACCGAAGCGGTTTAGAGCATACTCCACCACGCTGTTCCAATGTGGATTGGCAGAGGCCAGTGTTTTCAAGCCGCCCAAGGGCTACTGACTTAGCTCAACGACTGTCATCCATCAACAACAGCCGGGACCGACGGCTTAACGTGCGAAACTCGAGATAGACAAAACCCATCCATTGAGGGACTGCGGTTGACGTTGCTTGACCTAGGTGTTCGGTTAGAATAACACGCGCAACGATGACATCGAGCTCTCATATAAGCGCTTGCAATAAATTAAATATCACCCGCATGATGGCACCTCTGCTGCTAACACAGCAACTACTTAGGAGCTTACTGGTGGCCTCACTCACACGCAGGAACACAACAATCCACCTGAGTGTTGTTATTTGGTTGTGGTTTTCTGTTAGGTGGATGTGCTTCCCCAGACGTGTTGCTTTGATATAACCTACCTTTTTTAAAAACATCCATACAAAGACAAATAAACATGTTCATGCACACAAATAATAGCTGGGACCGGTATATCAAGACCAAATGGCTCAAAAGATTTGTTTGAAAAGCTACTGCCTAACAACAGTCAACTGTCAAAGTTGACTGTTGTTAGGCAACAGACATTGTTTTCAAGATATACGTAAAAAGTGACTGATGTACATTGAGATAAATTCTCGTAATCAAGATTTATTAGATCATTTGCCATCTGACGAAGAGTAGTTTTCGGGTACTGTAATAAGATTAAATTACAACAAATAAATCTTTCAAGTAAGATCATTTATAACAATTGTGTCGTCTTTGTGTAAACCGGTTTAGAACTACAGATATATAAGACGACTAAGTGCGATTTAGTATACTGACCTTTTTATAGAATGGTTAAAAACTATTAAATTTTAATGATATATATGCGATATATTTCGATAATCAGAAATTAACCATATTAATTTTTGCAATACCAAAAATGTTGGTTACTATCCCCACTATAACACCTATTCCGGGTACCATTAAAACCCCCTATCGAAAGGAATTAGAATTTGATTATGTTTGATCGCATTTAATTATGTTTGATCATGTTGTCTGATTGACTTTAATTATTTATCTACCCTATGGGCGATTAATCAAATCAAATCATTTATTTGCAGGCAAACACGGTAGTATACATTACATATACAGATCTTATGTAACATTGATCGAGAATGTTGCGTCAATAATTGGCATGCAAAAAAAAAATCTATTAGTTAAAATTATTAAAAAACAATAATATAATAATGTCATTGAGTCGATTGTAATAAAATAAATTAGTCTAAATTGTTCACAAATTAACATAATCAAGTAAGTTATAGATGCTGTTCTTACAAGTAGCTTATACAATGCCTTCTGGAAGGTATCCATGGGTAGGTCCTTCAAATGCTGCGGTAACATGTTAAGTAATTTGATAGAGAGACAACGAAACGGATGAACAGACAATTTGAGACTAAGGATCGCTTGCGTTGCCACCCTTGTTGGAATACGCCTCCTCAGGAGAATCATAATGACTCTACATACTTAACGCTCAAAAGAGTCGTTATTTGCAGCGACCGCTGATCTTTGTTAGACATAGATATTTTGGCGTTTTAAAATGATACTATATTTTACTAAATAAAAAAAAATGTATAACCGTTCATAACTTAGTTGACACTTCCACCATCTTGCCTCCTCCAGCCTTCAAAAGTTCCACAAACTACCCTCCAAGTTGGAGAAAAATATTTATTTGTCCTTCTTTGTGACGCGGAATCTCGATTCACTTAAGAATTTCATTTTAAAAATGCAATATGTGTGTTGCATTTTGTGATGTGTTGGTTGGAATGCAACTTGAATATTACAAATAACTTATTGTTACTGGCGTACTGTTCTTCAAATATGTATGTATGTATATCTGCACGCCAGGCCCCGGGGTAGGCAGAGAGAACAGAGCGCCATTAGACGCGCTCCTTGCACGCTTCACACGCACGTTAACATTCAATGCTCTTTTCATGAATGCTCGCCGGTTCCTGGGGCTCCTGACGTCACCTTCTGATAAAACACGACCAATTTGGTCATGGTAGGTTAGTCTCGGTCTTCCGCGGCTCCTACATCCTTCCACTTTTGCATTATATATCTGTTTCGTCATTCTTTCATCCCGCATTCTTTCTACATGTTCGAACCAACGGAGCATCCCTTTTCTTATCTTAACACCGACACTCTCTTTCAGGCCAATTCTTTATTTCACGTCTTCATTAAAAATATGTATGGTTATAAAATATAAATATGTCATAAAAATAGCATAGAATGGTATAAGATGGCATGGTATTGTATTTAATTATTAAAAATAATCAATATTGATAATACTAATGGACAATAATAGTCGAGAACGGTTTCTTAGCGCGCGTTTTCCTCGCTATATATATTTTCAATATGTGTTAATTATGCTTCAATTTTTCATTGATAATATTGTTAACAAAAGTATTAAGGGAAAAAAACCATTATATTTAAAATAAAAAATACATGCAAGATTTTTCAATTTATATATTTTAACAAACATTATCGAGTATTTTTTTGAGTATATACAAAATTTCGAAAACTTTTACGTAAAAAATTTACTTTAAAATGACACTAAATATTCAGTAGAGGCTTGCTAGAAAATTAGCAATCGTCGACTTACATAATGTTTACTTTTTGTTTTGTTTTGTTTAAATACAAATGTATTTATGAACACAAATATTTCTATTGATCGTCAAGTTATATAATAAAAACACGTTTATATTTTTTAACCAATTCCCACTCGTACTAACTGCCACCAGAGACAAGAGGGCTAGGTCTTATTTCTCTAAAAGCAATTAAGCGAGGAAACAATAGATATGTAGCAGAAAAAGAGTGAATGCTTCCAATGTAATGTATATGCCTCGATCATAGGCGAGATGCAATTAGCTTTTAGTTACCACCCTTTGTTTTTCTTTTCGGTAGATGCCTTGGTTATCTCCTTTGTATATAGCTGTTTCTAACTACGAGTATTATACATTGTATGTTTATTTTTGTAATATTGTAACCACCTTATATTAAAAACTGCATTTCTATCAAACTGTACATATACATTCAAAGAGCAAATAACCAGCGTTCCTTCTAAAAAAAAAAGACATTCCAAAAAATTCCCTATAGTCGGGCTGTCACACTCAACGTTTTATATTATTCAATTTTATTTTATTCACTTGTCTTATTTTGGTGGTCAATAATAATATTAAATTCTATCTTGTTAATAATTCATTCGCTGCCATCACTAACTAACTAACAAGTCACTAAATCTCCGCACTTAAAACAGCAACTACGAGCATATATTGACACCTACACGTTCATTTCAATCGATATTTTGACTATTTCTGTTACTTCACGTCATATAGAAGTACACACGTTATCTATACTGAGCAGTGACCTTTTCGTATTGCTGCAGCACACACATGCACGTACTAAACGCTCCAAATACACAACTGTCTACTTTTGTAACTCATCGATTGATTGTAAGTGTACGTGTTTGACAGTGGAAACAAATAAATAAATATCAAATAGTGTTGTTTGTAATATCAATACAGTACAGCCAAGTATACAAGTGCATACATATCCAAAAGTGACTCGCTTTTGTATAAATAGCTGCTCACGCAGCCCAATACACATATGTGGTAATATGTTGACATAATTGCTGGTTTTATGAGCATATTAACCAACTGGTCCCTCGTGGCTGATTCGTAAATACTTGTTTTCGGATTTACGTACATATTTGTAATAATCACTTGCACGACGATGAAGAAAAACATCGTGAGGAGATCTACACGTCTAAGAAATTATATTTTAAAAGAACCTACCTAACAAAGATCTGTTTTCCCTTCAAGATTGTAGGGTTCTAATGCCAGTCGCTCCATGTTAAGATCAGTATCTTCGCCAAATCCTTAGGCTTAGGCAGCGGACAACGCCAAACCTAATGGAATGGGTGGCAATTGGTGATTTTGTATAGGAATTGAACCAACAGCCATTGGTGCTAAAGTTTTAGTGCTCATTTCTAGCCAGTAGACTATCGGCTCGTTAAAAGCGTTTTTTATGAGTTAACGGAAAATACGTATATACCTACTTAAATTCGTAACCGTACCTATATGAATCTAGTTGTGGCCCGCGACTTCACCCGCTCGTATCCCACGGGAGCCACTTTTTCTTACTTTATTTCTTTTTCCTCGGCTTCTAAAGGTCGTATCGTAATTTCGAATATCCTACAACCTTCCTTGAGAATTGCAATGAAATCCAAAAAAAAAAAAAAAAAACTGCGCATTCAAACAAACTATCTCTTCCGTTTTATTGGCGAATACGACAGTAGACGTAAAATAATGCGTAAAATGCTATCTGCATTTAACACATACATCAAGAAAAAAAAATTCAAGTTAGCTGCAGCTTTCAGCTTCACTGTGGCGTAGTATTTGGTGTTCATGTTTTACCCAACAGCACTAAATAATTAGTTGAACGTATATCTTGTAAAAGAAAGTGGATGGGTTTATCTACGAGTATCTTGCGCTATCCATACTTCGGAGGGTACGATAAGCCGTCGGTCCCAGCTGTTGTCGATAGATGACAGTCGTTAAGCTAAGTCTGTGGCCCTCGAGTGGCTTGAAATCACTGGCCTCCGCCAATCCGCATTTGAGCAACTTAGCGGAGTATGCTCTACTGCGCATAAATATAATTTCTTACATTATTTTATACATGTATGTATATCTTCACGCCAGGTTCCTTGTGGGGTAGACTGAGAGAACAGAGCGCCATAAGACGCGCTACTTTCAAGTATGTAAGAATGCGTGTAATGTGTGTATGAATGAATGTTAAAGAAGCACTCCACTCGCTTCTTTAATATTCATTCTTTCATTATTGTAATACTGAATAAACATGTTTATATAGATAAACGAATGTGTAATATAAACGACATTAAACATAAAAAAAATATAACATAGAAATACTAACAACCGCTACTTCTTTTAAAAATTAGAACAGCGGCCTTGTGTAACCCAACTAAATCAGGTACCAATGCCGTTTTATAACTAACACGTTCATTAAGCGTCTTTTCAATCGAATCGTGTAAATTTTCCACTTTATATATGATTTTCATTATAAACAGATAATTAAACTAATTACGTCCAATTAATCGGTATTATATTAAACTGGTGTAATTTGCATATAATTTTGGAAGTTTTTAAGGAAACGCCGCGTTGTGTTTACTGTTTGAGCGATCGAATGCTACTAATTTCAAAAGAGAACCCAATTTCCATATAAGTCCTCTTTTGATGAGGATAATTTTTGTGCACTGATTGTGTATCTAGTTATATATTAGTGATCGATGTTTGATAGTTATTGCTTGCACAATGGATATAGAAACTGTTTTGAACTTTGTATAAATCTTCTTACTATGAAGTAGCAAAAATATCTTCAGTCAAATTACACAGCGCCATCTAGCACCAAATTAAGCAAAGCTTGTGTTAAAAAATAACTATGCGTTATGCGCACTAGATAACTGATAAACATATTATAATATAATATAATATAATATAATATAATATAATATAATATAATATAATATAATATAATATAATATAATATAATATAATATAATATAATATAATATAATATAATATAATATAATATAATATAATATAATATAATATAATATAATATAATATAATATAATATAATATAAGTTTGTCTTAGGTTTTCGCGATTGTTATACATTGAATTAAACAATTTTTAACGTAAATATCGCGTATTTGATATCTTGCTGCGACCACGGACGCTGCAAAGCGTTCGAAATGTCAGGTTCAATAAAAGAAATAAAATACGCGATATTTCCGTTAAAAATGTTTAATTCAATATATAAGTTATTTTTTAAATACATGCTTATAAGATGTAGAAAACACAGATCTAGATAATAGACATTTATGCGCTTAAATGTTTGTTTGTCTCATATTGGAATCGAATCCACAACCCTTAGTGATAAAGAAACCTTGTTAACCATTTAGCTAACGGAGCCATCTCTTGTATGAATAGTAGTAGTAGTAAATTAGACACTTCTTTAAGATTCATAGTTCTTACCTTACACGCCCGCCGGTTCCTAGAGCTCCTGACACTGCCTTCTGATTATTTTCAGCATTAGGAAACGGGATAACTTTAAAAAAAAAGAAGATCGTACGACTGTATACCTTAGACGTTCTTTTTAAAAAAAAAAACATGATTTTCTAAAATGAGAAAAAACTTCGCATTTGGAAAGTATCCGACATAAAATATTAATTGATTGTAAAATCTTATTCCCATAATAGGATTTACTTTTATTTATCAGAAGTTAGTTAATATAGAGAACATTCTATCTATCTATCTATAACTTCACGCCAAATCCCTTGCGGGGTAGGCAGAGAGAACCGAGCGCCACGTGACTCGATCCTTACATATCTCACTCGCTTCTTTAACATTCATTGCTCTTCTCATGCACGCTCGCCGGTTTCTAGGGCTCCTGACATCACCTTCTGATAGAACACGACCAATTTGGTCATGGTAGGTAAGTCTTGGCCTTCCCCGGCTCCTACATCCTTCCACTTTTGCATTGTATATCTGCTTCTTCATTCTTTCATCTTGCATTCTTTCTACATGCCCGAACCATCGGAGCATGCCTCTTCTTATTTTAATACCGACGCTCTCTTCAACTCTATTTCTAACATCATCAAATAAATAGAGAACATTCACTCCCATTTAAAAAAAAGTAACCGGTGGTTCATGTTCCGCCGTGTGACACCCCTCTCAATAAAGTCCCGGACAAGTTCCAAATTGAAAAAGAAATCTCTGGAGTGTTACCGAATTCAAATATAGAGAGCGAATGCAACACTTGAAGACGGTCATACACGGGATTTAATAATGTAACATTTACGCTTAAGTTATTCGTTATCTGTAATACAGTATATTTGTTATACAATATATTTGTTATTTCCAATACAATAATATAGCTTAACCGACCAACATTTTTAGAAAATTTGTGTAAAATATACAAAACAAATTTACTTACCAACAATTTTCCTACTGCTTTTATTATTTTTATTTATTGACGAAACTAAAATTCATCTTCAGCTACTAAATAAAAATCTGTGAAAAAACAGAGGATGAAAAGGTACTGAATTGTTTTGTCTTTGCCTATTTATATACAGATTATTGCTTGATACAGTTGATACTACTACTATATCTACACGCCTAGTCTCTAGCCGGGTAGACAGACAGAACTGAGCGCCATATGATTCGGTCCTTGCACACCCGGTTCGTATTCATAGTTCTTGCCGGTAGAAATAGGTGAGACAGAGATACCCACGCAGACGAATTTGTGGGCAGTCGTCAGAAGTCTGCGTGGGCAGATGACTTCTGTACAAAGTATCCCTCTGGTAAAACGATGATAATTTCATTCCGATATCGAAATTATGATTAAAATCTTGGAACTTTGACTATCATTTTGCGATAATGGGATTGAACCTCATTAATAGTCAACTAGACCATTGGTCACCAAGATTAAACCAACAGGGCGCTACTGGTACATTATTTGTTAGTTTAATTTCAATTCCGAAGTATCACAACCTACTTACTGGTAACATCACTTACTCGCAGAAACAGAATAAACCTTCTAATCGGGAGGCATACAAGCATACGATCCACCTGATGTAAAGCAGTTATCGTAGCCTATTAACGCTTGCAACATATATCAATCGCGCGATGCCTCCTCTGCTGCTTACACAGCAATTTCTTAGGAGCTTAGGTAATGGTGACCTCAATCACACGCAGGAATACAACAAACCTCTAAGGAGTTGTTATTTGGCTGCGGTTTTCTGTGAGGTGGAGGTACCTCCCCAGACGGGCTGCTTTAATGCGCCCTATCTCACTTAAAACATTCAGACCAAGACAAACAAACATGTTCATGTTGGTGCGTTGATGTCAAATTCCCGTCTTTCACGACTGAGCCACCGAGCCTCGTCAAACTCTAAGCGTGCCGCCGCAAATATTTTAATAATTCTAGAATATTTAAATTGCATTTATTGTTTCTCAAAACTTTACCGTGTGACACTCCGCTCAATAAAGTAAGAAGTATGGAAGAAACTCGAAATTGAAAAAGAACTCCGCGCGGGCCGGTGAATGCAAATAGCGCGCCGGCGAAATTGCTAAACTCCGCCGGGGCGACAGTGGACTTTGAAATTTCATAAATTAACCCCTATATATAATAGGTGGATTACAATTTGCGCATTTTCCTTGTTTTGCGTACAATTTTCAATTCTTTTTGCTATGTAAATTTATTTCTGGAAATAAGTATCTTTTGTAATTACAGTATCTCTATCTTCTAAACAAGTTTCTTGCGGGGTAGGCAACGAGAATCGAGCGCCATGTAACTTGATTTTTACATACATTGCGTCTTTACATTCATAGTTCTTTTTATGCACGCTCGTTCGTTTCTAGGGCTCTGGATACCTTCTGATAACACACGGCCAATTTGTCTTTAGTGGTAGTAAGTATTGTCGGCTTATGTATTCTTCTACTTTTTCTACTTTCTTTTTAAATATCTGAAGCAATATAGTAGACGTAGGCTGGTAAACATAGATAGTGTATGTGAAGATTATAGCCTATGAAAGCTTGTAGTAAAACGTGTATCAATCGCATGTTGTAGTCTACGCTAACGCCGCAACGCCTTAACAGCCTTCTGGTAAGCTTACTGGCACACATTAACCCTCCAAGGAGTTGTTATTTGGATACAGTCAGAGTACCTTCTACCTAAGATATATACGAATCTGAAATTAATAACAAGTATGCATTGATTACCAATGTTTCAAAACAAATTCATTTTTCTTTTTTTTATACTACGTCGGGAGGCATACAAACATACGGCCCACCTGAAGTAAAGCGAGTACCGTAGCCTATTAACGCTTGCATTAAGTATCACTCTCGCGATGTCTCCTCTGCTGCTTACACAGCAACTGCTTGGGAGCTTACTGGTGACCTCACTGACACGCAGTTGTTATTTAGCTGCGGTTTTCTGTGAGGTGGAGGTATCTCCCCAGACGGGCTGCTTTGATGCGCATGTTCATGTACATAAATATTTGCCTTGTGTGGGAATCGAACACATGAGCGTTGGTGTCAACGTGGCGTCATTCACGACTAAGCCACATAGCTCGTCATATTAATATTTTCAGTCGTTTCGATAAAAATGCAGACCGACAGAAGTATAATGATGTGACGCTTGATTAACGTTGATCAACGTCGACATTTTTACCTTTTGAAGTACTAACATTCAAAACACTAACACCCTTACTAATAGCCAAGTGGTGTAGTGTTTTGCAATGTTACTTAAACGTATACGACAATGCATAAAAAACCATTCGTCAGACTTCATTCCTCAACGGAATGTCAATGTTTTAAAAATAACACACTACTTCCATTTCTGAGTATATTGGATCCATGGTATTTAGAAAATCGTTTCTTATACTCCAGTCTCAATATTAAGTCAGTCAATCAAGTCAGTTTCTTCTTTGTAATATTAACTTTATTCACCAATATAAATTACTGTAATTAACTCATTAAACTTGATTTGAATGAATTTGGAACAGAAATAAAGTGTATCTATGGTTGCCCCGAAATGGATTAGGCGTGCGAAATAATTAGTATGACAAATGTTTGATTGTCTAGTCTATCACCCAACGCACATAAAAAATAACGAGCTCGGTGGCGCAATGGTGAAAACGCACTGATACGCTACTTTGACACCAACGCTCGTGAGTTCGATTCCCACACAAGGCAAACATTTATGTGCACTGTGCATGAACATGTCTGTTTGTCTTGTCTGGGTGTTTTTGAGAAAGGTAGGAAGCATGAAAGCAGCCCATCTGGGGAAGTATCTCCACCTCAGAGAAAACCGAAGCCAAACAGCAACTCCCTAGAGGGTTTTAGTGTTCCTGTGGGTGAGTGTGATCTCTAGTAAGCTCCTAAGGATTTGCTGTGTTAGCAGCAGAGGTGGTATCGCGCGTGTGATACTTAACGTATTACTATAACTGCTTCACTGGTGGGCCATATGCTTGTATGCCTTCCGACGTAGTATGAAGCAAAAACAAGTTGTATAAAACAATAACTGAATAATATTACTCGCATTATCACAAATGTTGAAACTTACTTTCTGCCAAAAATTACAATACCAAACCAGTATTTTGCCTCCATTTTAAATATGATTATCAATACTAGCTTGAAGTAGGCAACGGTAGGTAAGTTCTTCGTCACCGCCTTTACCCCTTAAGAGATGAACTTTGAAAAACATTCAATTCCTTCTTGCGGTACAAGCGCCCCTTTTATTACGTGGACTGGATGCTTGTATATCTTGCGGCGTGGTAAACAAATACGTGTTATATATTCATCAAATTAATAGTGTTTTATCAAAAGGTGATGTCAGGAACCCTAGGAATAGGCGAGCGTGCATGAAAAGAGCATGTATGAATGTTAAAGGGGTGAGCGCGGTGTATAAAAACGGCACCTCATAGCGCTCTGTTCTCTCTGTCTACCATCCAAGGGACCTTATGTGAAGAACATACATATACATACCTATTCCAATATACATTTTACCGCCGCTTTTCTCTCGTCTTATACGTAATTTTTCTTAATTCTTTCTGTTTGTACATGGATTTTATCGATTGGTATGCAACGAGCGCTAATCTGACTCGATAGCAACACACCACAATGGCTTTTGAATACGCATAGCTCTTCTCATGCACACTCACCGATTGCTAGGGCTACTGACACTCACACACTATTATTTTGATGGTAGGCCAGTCTTGACTATTCTAGCCTCCTACTTACTCCTACTCTGACATTGTATATCTGTTTCGTTATTATTTTCTCGTGTGAAGAACGAAGCGTGTCTTTATTTCACTTCAGATTTCTAAAATATGCATGTAGTATACATTTCCCACTCCAAATTTTAATTTTCTATCGTTAGTGACGGTGTACAGGGCGATGATGGATAACTCTCCTAGTATATTTTATATGTACTAATATTTATCCATCATAAAACATTTCATGAAAGTTACAACACGAAATATTCATATATTTTCTCAATTCAATATAAAAAGTTTTTGTGGGATGAGTGACGTGAAAATTAAAAACAAATATTTTTATTATTACAGAACACAATAAATTTTAACTTAATTTCAAGTACGCGTGTTTCAATTTACTGTATTTTTGATTGATGGACGCAATAATGAAAATAGCTGCTTTTGTCGTTTTTTATTTTTAATTAAAGCTATCCTGAGGAAATAAAAATCTGTTATTTCATATATAAGGTTGTAATTAAGATTACTGGTAAATCATAAAAGGTTCTAATTTTCAGAGTTCAGAATTTTACGAATGAAACAACGTTGTTCTGTTGTTCCTTTGTTATATGTTAAAAATCTAGCAGCATTCTGTTTCAGTCACTTCACTATCTATTTGCTCATATAAAATGGGGCTAGTAAATGAAATGAGAACTTATAGACGTATATAAATTACAGATCTAAAATCATTATTTGTACAGAATTTCATCAACACATCGACTATCTACTAAAAGTTCTCATAAAGTATTTTGTTTTTGTATTTGTTCGAAGTCTATACAAAGAAGCAGACCCTTATTACACTCCTACGCGGGTGTAATTTTTTTAGCGCTCAAATACTTACTTTGTATCTTCAAAAACAAATGAATTGAATAATTTTGTTACCAAAAAATCAACAACATAGGTATTTGGTAATTCGATCATGTTTATGGATAGATAAATATAATTTTATTTGCTTCATAAATCACGTACATTTATGTATGTGTATTTTCACGGCAGATCCCTTTCGGGTTAGGCAGTGGAACCGAGCGCCATAAGATATAGGTGAAATACGAGTATTTAATATCAGTTCAATGTGCAATGAAAGTTTAATAATAAAGACAGAGTGCGCTGGTGAATTTTCTCCACATACGAATGTTGAAATCCAAGTCACGAGCCTTGATATTAAATGGCCACTGCTAACCGCCTTCACTATACCCCTCCAAACCACATTATCATTAATACTAACAATTTCGCCGTTAGACCGTCTGTGGGAATATCTCATTTATGTACCCACTCAAATCCAACTTCATTACGGTATGCACCCCGCTATCAGCATACATTCCCTCAAGAATAACCATGAAGATATACGATTATTACGGTAACGCACCTTAACCTTATGTTCTATAGTATCGATTATTACAGAAACTAAATCTGATACAAACACTCGATTACGCAAGATTTGAGAACAGTGACATCCCAGTGGATAACGTTCGGATCCTGACGGGGGCATATACCACTAGACTCGTTTGTCGAATACATATACATACTAGCTTTTACTCGCGGTTTCGCTCGCATTGATAATATATATATATATATATATATATTAATAAAAAGTATCCTATGTTACTTCTGATACCTCCAAGAATATGTGTACAAAGTTTCATGATGATCGGTTGAGTAGTTTTCGCGTGAAAGCGTAACAATCGAACGGACATTCCCATTTATAATATTAGTATGATTTATCACTTGCTCGGCGGTGCAGGAAAACATCGTGAGAAAACCCACACATTTAAGGAGTTATATTTCGTAAGACGTACTTAAACTAAGATGGAACTGGGCTCCCCAGTGGGTTGTGGAGGTGTGAGGGCAGTCGCCTCATATAAAAATCTGTGTTTTCGACAAATCCTTAGGCTTGGGTAGCGTACTCCGCTAATCTTAATGGATCAGGAAACAGGATAAACGCGAAGAAGAAGTAGACTCGGTTACGCGTGAGTGTTTCTAATTATTGAAATTAAACAATTTTTAACGGAAGTATCGCGTGTTTTATTTATTTTGTTGAACCTGACGTTTCGAACGCTTTGCAGCGTCCGTGGTCGCAGGAAGACTGTTTCTAATTATCTACTAGTAGCGGCACGCATCGGCTTTACACGGGCAGGTAGAAAAAGTAAGACAATTTAGTAGTTTACAAATACAACTTTGCAAAAACTCCTTCAGGTTGGCTAAGGATTAATATCATGATATGAATGTCATCATCTTTAGATTCTACTCGTGCTTTGATTGACTAATTTGAACAAAGAACGGTTATTGTGTATTAAATATGACATGCAATTTCATCCGCTTTGTGTGCTTCCGGTCAGGTTAGATCAAATTGCATGTAAGTTTGACTTTCGCAAAAACGCCTGAATCTACGAGTATTAACTATGACAGTTATGTATAGAACCATGTGGACTTCTTGTGGGTAATGATGAGTACCATAAACATGTAGTAGGTACATTATTTTAAGTATGATAAAGTAGTATAAAAAATAAAAAATAATAAAAAAAGAAGTTCGTTATCATTTTGTTTTACGTATGTACTAACGTATACGAAGAATAACTTCTTTCTTGCGTACACGCACACTTTTTTACGGAACATTACTTTATTAGCAAAACAGTCTAGATTCTTCATATATTTCATTGTGATTGAGTGGCTGGCATGACTACTATAACACAAAGTGTCGCGGATACGATTCCCGTAAAAGACAAACATTTGTGTGGATGAACATCTTTTTGGTTTGACCATGGAACTTTCTATGTATTATAAGTATGTATTTCCAAAAATAAAATACATTAATATATGTTTATCTCTTATTTAGTGACCATAGTTCAGGCTATATTTAGGTTGGGACTAGTCTGCGCTGTATAATTTCTATGGAAATATTTGTGTTTATAGTTCTATTCTTTCAAAATTGACTATTGCTTCTTGCCCACTATAGTAAGGTTTCTTGGAAGTCATAGCTCTATGTTGTTTATTAGAAGCTTGAAGGCGCTCTGCTTTTATAGAATACAGGTTTGGCCACGTCTTCATCCCCAAAAGGTGATTAAGGCGATAAATAACCACACAAATTGCCTGATAACAAAGAGTCATCCCACCTATGGATGCTTGTAATTCTAAAGACGTAACTGTCTTGTTGCTGACGAAGTTTATATCAAACCTCCTTTTATCCTGTAAAATCCTTCAATAAACAACTTTATAATATACTCTCCTAGGAAACCTCGATTAAAATTATGTAAAATCGCACATTAATTTATTATCTAATTTATAATGCGATGTCTGAATGTCTGATTTCTACTATCTCGCATCCCACACCCATCATTGTTTTCATCATTAGATATTGGAACAAAAATTTCAGTTACAGCGAAGTTTTCTTTAGTGAGCTACGAGTATTAAAACATTGGAAAAGGAACTCCCTGTCGAGGTTTTCTAAGCAACTGTGGTTCTTCAAAAAGGCACGAATAGTATTAATGCGAGATAACATCTCTATAGTTGCAACCGTCCATATTGTATAGTAACCTTTTACCATCAATCAGCTTGTAGGTGGAGTTTTCGCCTTATAACTACAGCTATAGAGCACCGTAGAGCTGCAAGCATATTTTAGTTACTGTTAAATAATATTCTGTGAATTTCTTGGACAGTATATCCAAACCGCACCCTTTTATTTCTATTCGCGTTTCTGGGGCACGTAAGACGCTGATCGATCGCCACAGGTCAGGTGGTTTCCGGTTCCATATTCTATTATATTATTAATGTATTCGCCAGGGTTTTGTTGTGTTTGTTCAGTAATCGTTGTGTACAATCTGTATAAGGTTGAATATTTTATCGGGTAGTTTGTACGACATGACAAATAACCGTTTTTACGAGCTTTTATTTTGTATGAAACCAGCGTAATTTATTTCACCTTTCTTGTGAAATTAAGCATAGTTAAATTTAAGGAGAAACTACATAAATGCTGCGTAGAATTTAGTATAAATATTATTGATGACCAATGGTCCACTGTTCCTAAGCCAATGATGAATTAGATGGAGGTTGTATGCTTACAACAAGTATATTTATATAACGCGGAAGACTGATTTAGAAGACTATTTAAGTTCCGAATATGGCTCAAAGAATATTCCTTTACCATAGAGTAAATGTCATTTACAAACAGCTTTGTATACAATACGTAGATGCGTTATTACATACTATTTAGATATTAATGCAACTCCATGAAAAAATAGGAATAGTTTACATGAAGCCTAATTAGAACTTAGCGCATACATATAGACAATAAAAAATAATTAAATTATTGAATAAGTAATCTTCTTCTTAGCGTCATCCCGTTTCCTAAACCTTTTAGAATTGGCGGGTACCGTTACCTAAGCCAAAGACCGGGGTGATTACACTGATTTATACATGAAGCGACCCCGTTTGACCTCCACAACCAAGTGAGAAAATCAAATCTTTCTTAGGTAATCTTTCTTATCCTTCGAAAATACAATTTTAGACGTGCGTGTTTTCCTTTACCGCCGAGGAAGTGATAATTACAAATATGTAAGACACTAATCTGAAAACACGAATTTAGTGCTACATACCAGGATTCGAACTGGGGACCAATTACAATTCGTTAACAGGCCATTTCTTTATCCCCTAGGTGATCACTGCTCTTGAATGCAGTGTCCAAAGAATAATATCGATGCAAATGCCCTATCGAATCTGTCAAGATTCCAAGAAAAATTTAAAAAATAGTTTGAAGTTAAATGAAGATAATTTACTAAAGACTATCTATCTATCTATCTATAACTTCACGCCAAATCCCTTGCGGGGTAGGCAGAGAGAACCGAGCGCCACGTGACTCGATCCTTACATATCTCACTCGCTTCTTTAACATTCATTGCTCTTCTCATGCACGCTCGCCGGTTTCTAGGGCTCCTGACAAAACCTTAAAGACTAAATATATATATTATTATTTATGATTATTACTATTATTGAAACAGAGTTGGTCTGAAAGTCAGTGACGGTGTTAAAATAAGAAGAGGCATGCTCCGTTGATTCGGACATGTAGAAAGAATGCAGGATGAAAGAATGACGAAGCAGATATACAATGCAAAAGTGGAAGGATGTAGGAGGAAGGCCAAGACTTACCTACCAGGACCAAATTGGTCGTGTTTTATCAGAAGGTGATGTCCGGAGCCCTAGTGCATGAAAAGAGCAATGAATGTTAAAGAAGCGAGTGAGGTATGTCGAGTCACGTGGCGCTCGGTTCTCTCTGCCTACCCCGTAAGGCGTGAAGTTATAGATATATATTAATTGATAAGATTATGAAGGCAGTGTGCCTATATAACAAATGGCATGATGCTTGTATATTGAATATGATTATATAATATTGATGAAATACGTGTGAATTTTAAAGATTTCAATTTGTAACAGCTAGTAATAACCTAGAAACAGTATCACAATGAACGAGAGATAATATTCGCTGGTATTATTTTTGAACAAAGATATTCGAAATTACTTTAGTAAGTGAGTACAATACTTAGATCATATTAGTAATTTAGTAATAGTCGAAATGAAAAATATTTGTCCCAATCTTAAACGCTGCCAGTACTATGACGGATAATTTGGCTTTTTCAAGTTTTTTAATGGGGACTCTTATTAGGTATATAAAACACCATGACCAAGATAAACAGATATATTCAAGCCTTCATGAATGACAAGTTCGGTGGCTTAGTCGCAAATGACGCGACATTGACACCAACTGTCGTGGGTTCGATTCCCACACAAGGCCAACATTTGTGTGAATGAACATGTCTATTTGTCTTGGTCTGGATGTTTTATGACAGGTAGGGCGCATCAAAGCAGCCCGTTTGGGGATAGTACCACCACCTGACAGAAAACCGCAGTCAAATAACAACTTCCTAGAGGGTTATTGTGTTCCTGCGTGTAAGTGAGGTCACCAGTAAGCTCCAAAGGAGTTCCTATGTAAGCAGCAGAGGAGGCATCGCGCGAGTGATACTTAATATATTACAAGCGTTTATAGGCTACGGTAACTACTTTACATCAGGTGGGCCGTATGCTTGTATATTTTCTGATGTTGTATAAAAAAAAACACAAATTGCCAGGTATGGGAATCGAAACCACGAGCGTTGGTGTCAAACTAACGTTACTAACCACTGTGTCATCGAGCTCGTCAATAAGCAACGTAAGTTAGTAAGAGTTGCTAAATCATATTCATTGCAATTCAATGATCCTAGTTAGTGTTGATAGAACATTCATAGGAAAATATTTCCAGTGTATTTTTAAGACAATAACAACTCATTGGGAAACAACATATCTCGAAAGCTTTAAATAATTAGGTAAAAATTGGAAATTTTTTAAAAGAATCTGTAATGTATATATACATTCTGTGTACTAAGTATCGGGAATTTGTCAATAAAACAAAAAATACAAATTATTCATCTAAATTTATTTTATCGCCTTCAAAGTAGGCCCCATCGCTTGCAATACAACATCTCCACCGCTTCACCCAGTCTTCCATACATTTTTCATAGGCTATTTGCGGTATGGCCTTTAGCTCATTCAGCGAATTTTCTTTTATGGCTTCTATCGACTCAAAACGTTTTCCTCGAAGTGGTAATTTTAACTTGGGAAATAAAAAAAAGTCAGACGGAGCCATATCAGGTGAATACGGTGCTTGGTCGAGAACTTTTGTTGAATTTTTCGCTAAAAACTCTTTCACTATAATGGCTGTGTGTGATGGTGCATTATCATGGTGCAGCATCCATGAGTTGTGTTGCCACAAATCTGGACGTTTTCGGCGGATACTCTCACGCAAACGCTTCATGACGCCTAAATAATATTCTTTATTCACTGTTTCTCCCTCTGGAAGGAATTCGGAGTGAACCACACCACGGTAGTCAAAAAAAACTGTCAGCATCACCTTGATTTTGGAGCGACTTTGCCGCGGTTTTTTGGGTTTCGGCTCGTTTTCGAGACGCCATTCTGAAGACTGTTGGCTTGTTTGCATGTCGTACTCATAAACCCATGTCTCGTCGCCAGTTATTATACGTTTCATAAAGGTCGGATCCGTAGAAGCTCGGGAAACCATGTCTTCAGCGACATGCTTTCGCTGCGCTTTTTGAACAAAATTGAGCTCTTTTGGAACTAGTCGAGCGGCGACGCGTTTCATGCCTAAAATGTCAATGAGAATGTTGTGGACGGACTTAAAAGATATGTTCACCTCACTAGCCAACTCTCTCAGACTCATACGTCGATTTTCGAGCACTAGCTTCTTGATTCTGTCGATGTTTTCTCTGGTCGTAGCGGTTGAAGGTCTACCAGAACGAGGCAAGTCTACTACTACTTCTCGGCCTTCTTTAAAAGCCTTATACCATTCATAAGCCCTTGTTTTCGATATACACGATTCGCCGTAGGTATTTCGAAACATTTTTAGTGATTCACCACATGAAATATCATTTGAAACACAAAATTTAAGGCACACTCTTTGTTCAACAATATTTTCCATTGTAAAAATCGCCGAGGACTCAAAACTATGACCAACAAAAAGTGTAGTTTAAAACAAATTAAATGACAGATCCCGCTCAAATTTTGCGCGCTAAATCAGTACAGTGCTACCAACATGCAGTAAAAAAATTAGAACGACCTCTTTTACGCGGGTTTTTTTATTGACATATTCCCGATACTTTTTACACAGAGTAGTATATTTATACATCTACTTTTTATCATCACGATAGCACTGATGCTTTAGAAAATAAAACTCAATGGAAACATACAGGCAAGTAAGTCAGAAACAATGGCGTTATAGGAGTAATTGGCTGCCACGTTGGTGCTTCGCAAACATTAATACTGTCCATTTGGAAACAAAATACATTCCTCGTGAATTTGTGTTGATGTCACTTTAAAGTTTTGAAATACAGCATTTTTATAATTATGACGTCAATTGTCAGAGCTTAAGTTCGAATTATTAATTAGTCAAACCAGGGAATAGATTTTTTCTATTCCGTGAGTCAAACAGATTCTATTCAAGTTTTTTGAAGTGAAAACTTCTTTAGCGGCGTTGTGCATTTTTTGGTATGAATAAAAAATGATAAACTCGCTTCAGGACATGTGACCTAGACCGTAAGATTTTGGTGAGAATTAGAACTTAAATTCGCTGCAGCGCTAAAACATTAGTTACCTCTAATTAAACAATTAAAACATGAAGCGCTAGATCGTTCATAGGGCATTATTTTCTTGCGACCAAAACGTTGTAAGCGCCATGAATTTCTTGGCGTTTACGCGTTTCGTTCAACGTAGTTTATCAACATCGCTGTTTGGTTTAAGCGGCGCAGGGCGCTTGTGCGAGTGTGCGTGTGTGTTTAAGTTTTAAAGATTGGCGATGATGATGCTGGTAATGATGACGGTGAAAAAGAGTCGTTGAAATTATAGATGAAAGTTGATTTTTCTGAGAGATAAACTTTTTAATGTAAAATAATTGTAATAGTTCTGAAATGTTACATTTTTAATATAATATAAATTGTCGTGTTTGTGTACGATAGCGCAATAAATGAATATTATATTTTACCACATAAGTACATGCTAGTACTTTTATACTGATAAATAAAGCAATTCGTGCGAAATTATTCCCTAACCATTCCAAAATATTCAAAATGCAGTGAAAACTTGAACGTTTCAAGTTTTCACTTCTGCCGGCACTCCCGGAGTGCAACCCATTTTTTTTATACATCTAGATTGGCAAACAAGCGTGCGGTGCCACATAAGATGGCAAGCGGTCACCGCAGCCTATTGACGCTCGCTACACCACAAGAATGTTACTCGCGCGCTTGTGACCTGATGCTATTTCGTTACAGTACCCAGTAATTGCTCTGCCATATCTCACCGTTCAAACCGGAACACAGCTATATACTCGTAAATATAGCTGTTCGGCGGTAGAAATAGATGGGACAGAAGTACCCATGCAGACGACTTTTGTACGAAGTCTCGCTCTGGTTTGTAAATTGTTAAGGGTTTTTTTATTAATATAAATATTATATACCATGTATTTACTAATAAGAAGATTTATTATATAGAATCACTAACTTAGATCAAAATCTTTATGTAAACCGTTTTTTTTTTATTTAGTAAATATTGTGGTAAACATAAACACATATATATATATATATATACATATATGATAAAATATATTGTCGGACAAATTACACAGCGCCACCTAGCCCCAAAGTAAGCGAAACTTGGGTAATGGGTACTAGACAACTGATAAACATAGGTAAATACATATTTATTTTTGTAAATACGTACTTATTATACCTAGAAAATACCCTGACCAATACAAACATATATGTTCATGCACACAATCGTCATGTTAAAAATGCTGACTATATATATAAATATAATATATAAATATAATATATATATATATATATATATATATATATATATAGTCATCAGTTGGATAAGTATCGGTTGTTGTAATAAAAGGAAGGCGATAACAATATTCAGGAACACCGTTCCTATATGAATTCTACAATTATGTTTGTCTGTCGCTTTTTTCGAATATTCCAATTTTGACTTCAGATTCGGATTCAGCATAAAAAAGTAGAATAGGAATGTTCAGGAACACCGTTCCTATCTCTTAAGGAACATGGTCAAAATAGCCGACAAATTAAAGAAAAAAAAAATGAATTGTTATACAAATGACGAGCCAGGTGTTCCTCTGGCAATGCAAGCTTGCGCATTCTCAACTGGTTCTTTTATAACCACTACGCAGCCTATGGACAAATAGCAATATCACACTTGCGTTGCCGACCTGTAAGACCTCTTCATACCTTTCTTGTAGAACCCCATGCTGTAGTCCCTTGGAAAAATCTTGATTTCATTACACAATTTAATTGTTCTAGGTAAAAAACTTCTCTGGAACCACACAGAACGCGACCATTGCGGCTCCAGTGTATGAAGATTTTGACGAGCTCGGTGGCTCAGTCGTGAATGACGCGACTTTGACACCAACGCTCGATGGTTCGATTCCCACCCAAGGCAAACATTTGTGCGCATGTACACGTCTCTTTGTCTTGGTCTGGCTGTTTTTAAGAGAGGTAGAGCGCGTCAAAGCAGGCCATCTGGGGAAGTACCTCCACCTCGCAGAAAACCGCAGCCAAATAACAACTGCCTAGAGGGTTGTTGTGTTCCTGCGTGTGAGTGAGGTCACCAGTAAGCTCCCAAGGAGTTTCTGTGTAAGCAGCAGAGGAGGCATCGCGGGAGTGATAATTAATATATCGTAAGCGTTAATAGGCTACGGTACCCACTTTACATCAGGTGGGCCCTATGCTTGTATGCCTCCCGACGTAGTATATATAAAAGAAAGAAGAGAAAAATATGTACTCCTAACTGTCGGCGAGCTGTGCGATTGTAAAACGAGGCTGTTGGCATCATGTTGAATAACTCTTCAGAGCACAGTCAATATTTTTTTTTTTTTTTTTTTATTGTTTTTTCTATTGCACCCCTGCCATGGGCAAGGCTCTTTTGAAACATTATCCTTTTTTATTACGACACAAAATTTTTCCACGTATAAAGAACACATTCATACATCACTCTTTCTTTCATTCCGCAATTCATCTTCCATTCATCATCTTACAGTTTTATTTTCATGCATACTTTTTGGCCCATTTTAGAACGCCGGTGAAGCTATCATGACTACACATTTCCAGTTGCCCTCCCTATACTGCATCAGTCCAGACACGGGCGACAGCGAGCTTCACAGCTCCACCTAGCCACCGCGATCCCATCGGCTATACAAAATATAGCCGAGGTATACAGCATTAGTCCTAGGTGGAGCTGCTCAGCTTATTACGATCTATGACAGCCGTGGCTAGACTGACACAGTATTTTAAAAATTTTGCCCGAGTTTTCCCTACCACTATTTCGGAGACCGTTTCTTTGGTGGCCCGCATTCCCAACTCCTGCTCCAAATCGTACCTCTGTTTGGAGAATGCGGGACACCGAAACAATATGTGCTGCACTGTCTGGTCCACGCCGGGCTCGCAGAAGCAGGACGTGTCATCCGCGCACTTGAACCTGTGCAAGTACGCGGAGAACCCACCATGCCCCGAGAGGACCTGCGTGGTGATGCTCGACGGCACCATTTTACCCACGATACCGTACGCCTCCGCCGCACTCGGGAAGAACAGCTTCGTCGTCGAAGCTGTTGTTCCCGATTTGTATCTCCTGTCCCATTCGTCAATGGTCCCCTTGCGGATCATACCTTTGACGAATGAGACAGGGCAGCGGTCGTAGTCTGGCCGCCTCCGCAACCCCAGTGCGGCGCTCCTGGCGAGTTCATCGGCGCGTTCGTTCCCCTCCAACCCCGCGTGTGCCTTAATCCAGAACAGGGAGACGCTCTTACCCTGGCTTTTGCACAGCTTAAGAGCGTCCCGTGTTTGCACCGCCAGGGGATGGGGGGACTCGACGTTCGCCACCGCCTGGAGCGCCGCCATGGAGTCGCTGAAGATGCCAATACTGGGTCCATCGCAGCTCAAAGCGTACTCGGCCGCCGTGCAGATAGCCAGGAGTTCCGCCTGGTAGACGGTACAATAGGACGACAAAGCAAGCTTGAGGGCCTTGGTTTCGGCGTCGCCGTTCCATACGGACACAGCGGCGCCAACCCGGCCCTCAATCTTGCTGCCGTCCGTAAACATTCGCAGGGCAAAGTTGGAGTGTGTGAAAAGTGGAGCACAGTCAATTGTACAAGGTTTCAATACCGTGTGTAAGTTTAGGATCATCAACGATCCTCACAGCTCGTTTTTGCACCGAGTTGCAAGGTCCTAGCTGGTATCTAGGTGCTCACGCCCAAAGGTGAATACAGTACTCCATATGCGGTCTGATTTGGGAAGTCTTTGCCCCGAGCTGAAGAAGTATTTGGCTCTGTTGAGCACTTCAAGTTTCTTAGACGCTAGCTTTACCTTCCCCTCCAGGTGACTCCTGTACTGAACATGGCTGGAGATCTAGATATAGGTAGTTAAGTTACAGATATATCTCATAAAAATCGTTAGGTTAACAAATCACTTACCATATACATCAATACAGCCAATCTGCCACTTCATGCTCGGTTGGGTGTTGATCTGGCACATGTAGCATCCGCGGTCTTCAGCCCTCAGTGGCCGGATCCTCAGCTGCCAAGTCATGGGAGCATCCAGGTTAACAGAGTACCGAGCGCCGAGGACAGCTCGTTCATGCATCGTCAGGACGGTTTGATCTTCAGCTCTTAACCAGCCTACCTGCAAGAGAAGAAATTATTGCAGTTCCAGCTTCTATTTATGGCTTTCATCACATCAACCCTTACTTATCCCACTGCAAGAATACGGGACTCCATTTAACCGACGGGGTTTAGAGCTTACTTACTTAGGAGTAAGCTCTAAGTGGAGTACCTAAGCTGGCGGAGGCCAGCGTTTTCAAGCCGCCCGAGGGCTACTGACTTAGCTTAAAGACTGTCATGTATCAGCAACAGAAACCTACGGCTTAACGTACCCACCGAAGCTCGGAGAAACTCGAGGCAGATAAACCATCCACAGACAGGCTGTGGTCGATGTTGCTTAACCTGTGTGTTTGGTTAGAATGGCTCACGCAACGACGCCATCGGGCTCTCATGTTTATGGCTTTACTAGTGTAATACGAGTATTAATAGACTAATTGTCAAAAATGCATGAAATCTGGTACAATTCTGATAGCAATGACACGTGTGGTGGATAGGGCTTTTTAATTAAAACAACATTTGAATTCTTCAATTCATTGTGTTGATATACGAAAAGAAAGCTTAGTAAACACGTCATCGCGTATTAATAAAACATACAGTAAAACATATTCGTAATTAAACAAACATATACTGCTTAACTGGTTTACATTAGGTGGGCCGTATGCTTGTATGCCTCCCGATCTTGTATAGAAAAAACAATATTTGTTAAGTTAAAGATTTAATTGTAGAGAAACATGATAATAGGTCCCAGGTATCGGTAATATTACATTACTCGTTATCAATATAAGGCTGAAATAAAATCATGATCATCTATATCAGACAAATTCACTTCGTTAAGCTAACTCATTGACCTCCCGACGATCATTATAAACACTGGCCCCAGTTATTTAACAGTTAAGCAGCTCTTCAGTTGAACGTCTCGCCCGTATTCATGCAATGTAATGAGTATAGATTTGTATGCAGGATAAGTTGCCGTAATCGCTTTACATCATAGGTTCGTATATTTAACTCCCATCATATTTTTGAGCTCGGAGGCGCAGTGGTTAATGAACATGTCTGTTTGTCTTAGTCTAGGATTTGTGAGGCGCACCAACACAGCCCGACTTGGGAAGTACCTCCACCTCACAGACAGTAGCCAAATAACAACACGCTGGTAGATCGTTGTCTGAGTGTAATTGAGGTTACCAGTAAGCTCCTAAATAGTTGCTATGTTAGCAACAGAGGTGGCATCGCGCGAGTGTTGCTTAATATATTACAAGCTTTAACAGGCTACGGTAGCCGATTTGTATCAGATGGGCCGTATGCTTGTATGCTTTGGATGCTGTATATAAAAAAAAAACGGTTTTTGTTTATTCACATGTAGATATTTTTCTGCGCTGCCTCTTAAACCTTATAAAACGTAAATCCAAGTTTTAATTACAAATACACTCAAACATTCCACGTCGCAGACAAAAAATAAACGGTTTGCTAAGTAGATAAACAAGCCAGAGCCTTTTTGATTAAAAAGAGAAACATTCCGAAATCTCTCCTTTTCTCGGTTGCAATTAGACCCACAAAAATTCTCGCCGATTAGCTTTCATTACCAGTTCCGCTGTGCGGATACTCGGGTTGGGTCCGTTTTATCCAGAAAAGGGACGCGTCCGGTTAAAAAATAAAGTATGAAACAACGGACAGGATTTAGAATGAGGCTGAATCACAATTCCTTAAATTAAATTCCTTAAACAAATGCTGGCATATTATTTACTCGAAAAAAAGGCAATGTTTTTGTGTGTTTAATTCGTAAGCACTCACGTTCAGGCAAAGGCAGTAGGTAAGAACTATATTGACATGGCGCTGAATTTTCTGTTTTTTTACCACAAACTTACGGCCCACCTATTTCAAAGATATTACGGTAGCAATAAAGATTACCCGTGAGCCGTGGCAACTTCTCAGCAGCTGTATTAGGGTCAAAACTCACTGAATATGCACGCACAGGCAGCGGCTTTTCAGTGTATTTTGAATCAGAATTGCTGAGTATTTTGAATCGTATTAACTAAAGAAAAAAAATTATTCAAAGTGACACAATCAGTAGTCCGGCGCAAAGAGCCAAGACGGTGGCAGTCTGCGGCCGCTCTTTCAGTGGGAATTGACTCTTAGGGGTACTGGTATCCTCACTCATTCGCAGGAACACAACAAACCTCCAACGAGGTGTTATTTCGCTGCGGTTAAAACCTTATTCAACATTACAATATTCGCTAAAATTATAGGAAATATCAGATAATGCAATGCTGGTTTTTTATACTACAGGGGTGTCAAACAAGCATACAGCCTGTCTGATGGTAAACAGTCACCGTAACCTATGGACATTTGTATGGGGTGTCACTCATGCGTTGCTGACCCTAAAACCCTGCTGGTGTAAGTATATTGAAAAGTTAATAGAAATTTTGAATATATTTTTCTCTATGTATATCTTAACGTCCCATGGGGGGAGGCAGATTAAGTTGAACCATATGACTCTGTGCTTACACCTCACCCGCATCTTTAACAATCATAGATCTTTACATGCACGCTCGTCGCTTCCTTGGGCTCCTGACACTACCTACTGATAATACAAAATATCTTTTCATTCGCATAAAAAATGTGCATACCGAATTTAAAATTCTATTGCTTCTACAAAAATCACATTAAATTTTCAATTATGTACCTAATACAGTTCACAAACTAAGCCTTTTATTCCTGCAGCGTACAGTGTGTACCTTGGCTTGATGCCTACAACATAACAATGCACAAAAATCAAGCTGCAGCACCCTGCTTTACGAGGCACATTGTGAATTTTAATACCCTTGCGAGAGATTTATATAACACGACACGACTAACGATGCGATTCAGGATTTGCAAATATGTATACCTGTATATTATTACAATGTTAACTAACATAACGACAGGGTTTTTTTTTTATTACGAATGTGGTAAACAAACGTAAGGAGTTACTTATAGCCTGCGAAAGCATACATATTGCTGGCCCTACGAATACCACCTCTCCCGTTTTGGTTGTGATGATGATTGTGAAAAGCCGAATCTTGTGTGTATAGAAAAACCCTCGGGAGGATGTTTATTCCACAATCGTAAGCTTTCCAGAGTATTCCGAATCCCCCTGGAATGTCAGAGTACATGATTCATTTGATTTCAATGTGTTTAGAATTAACCCCCTGTCGATGAAAGGTAGTACCTGAGAGACGGATATTGAAAATGCCGTAGTATCCTACGAAAGGATTTGTGGATATTTTACGTAACACCGTATATGTGCTGTATATACATAAAAGATATATAAATTGTTAAGATAAGAAAGGGCATGCTCCGTTGGTTCGGACATGTAGAAAGAATGCGGGACGAAAGAATGACGAAACAGATATACAATGCAAAAGTGGAAGGATGTAGGAGCCGAGGAAGGCCGAGACTAACCTACCATGACCAAATTGGTCGCGTTTTATCAGAAGGTGATGTCAGAAGCCCCAGGAACCGGCGAGCGTGCATGAAAAGAGCTATGAATGTCACAGAAGCGAGTGAAGTATGCAAGGACCGCGTCTTATGGCGCTCGGTTCTCTCTGCCTACCCCGCAAGGGACTTGGCGTGAAGATATACATACATACATATATAAATTGCTTGTTGGTTACTTTTTTTATACAGCGTCGGGAGACACACAAGCATACGGCCCACCGGATGCAAAGCGATTCCCGCAGCCTATAAACGCTTACAATGCATTAAGTATCACTCGCGCTATGCCACCTCTGCTGCTAATAAAGCATCTCCATAGGACCTTACTGGTAACCTCACTCACATGCAGGAACACAACTACCCTTTATGGAGTTGTTTTCTGTGAGGTGGAGGTGCTTCCCCAAAAGAGCTGTTTTGATGCGCCCTACCTCTCTTGAAACAGCCAGGCCAAGACAAATAAATGTGTTCATGCACATAAATGTATGTCCTATGTGGAAATCGAATCCGTTGGTGTCAGAGTAACATAACAGCGCGTTTAGCCACTACGCCACCGAGCTTGTCAAAGTTACTACATGCTTACTTGTCGTTCGTTAGTTGCTTACACATAGTTATCAAATACTCAGGAGTCAAAAACGTGTTATATTAAATTGAGCTAGATTAAATAACCATGTGAGATTTTAAGCCAAAAATAAATAATCTAGTATATTGCCTAACGAAATAAAAATATTTTATTATTGTTAAAAATATATTTTTTGAAGTGAAACTTCTTTAGCGGCGTTGTGCACTTTTTGGGATGAGTAAAAAATGTTAAACTCGCGTCAGCACACGTGACCCTGACCGTAAGATTTCAGTGAGAATTAGAACTTAAGTTCGCTGCTGCGCTAAAACATTACTTGCCTCTAATTAAACAAATAAAACATGAAGCGCTAGATCGTTCATAAGGCATTATTTTCTCGCGACCAAAACGTTGTAAGCGCTATGAAATTCTTGGCGCTTACACGTTTCGTTCAGCGTAGTTTATCAACATCTCTGTTTGATTTAAGCGGCGCAGGGCGCTTGCGCGAGTGTGCGTGTATGTTTGAGTTTTAAAGATTGGTGATGATGACGCTGGTAATGATGATGGTGAAAAAGTCGTTGAAGTTATGGATGAAAGTAGATTTTTCTGAGAGATAAACTTTTTAATGTAAAATAATTGTAATACTCATAGTTCTGAAATGTAAATTTTTTTATGTAATATAAATGGTCATGTTTGTGTACGTTAGAGCAATAAATGAATATTGTATTTTACCATATATATGATAGTACTTTTATACTGAAAAATAAAACAATTTGTGCGAAATTATTCCCTTACCATTCCAAAATATTAAAAAATGCACAACGTTAATGTTCAAGTTTTCACTTCTGCCGGCACTCCCGGAGTGCAACCCGTTTTTTTCTTTAAGTTTACTTTTTCAGTTATACATATTTATGTTTTGTATCCAAGTTGATACCTTTTATTTTTTTTACTCCAGTCAACAGAAATAATATTTTTTGTAGATAACATGACGTTACGTTTCGTGGAACATTTGAACGAAACCTAATGTGAACCATCAGACGCACGACAATGATTTCAATTTTTTTCTAAAATACAGACAGTACTGACAATGATCTCTTTTCGAAATACCTCTAAGGACGATTTTTTGAATAATTCTGGAAACTAGACTTCTACGACTAGCTAGAAATCTTAACTTGTAGAAGCAACCGTAAACAACGCGAACGTCATTATCGTGTCGTCGATTATGAAGGGACCAACTCGAAACCTAAATCGCAAGCTAGGTGAGCTTATGTACGCGAGTGCAAATCTTTTTTCTTCCCTTCTTCTTGTTTCGGCCTGTTTCGCTTCCCAATAAAAGCTATGTAAATATTTCCTTTATAGTTTCTAGCAAAATGCAAACCTGAGTAACTTTTTGTAATTCAAGAATAATAACGTGCTTCTTTTTTACAACTGTTTACTTTGACGATTTTATTATAATTTAATAGAAACATTAGAAAAACACACCCGTCATCAATAATTTGTAGCTAAAGTGTAATGTCAAGAAATTTATAAAAAAAAATTACTCTACGCGTGGGCAGAAATAAGTAAAAATAGATAAACGGGGACAGCGAAAACAATTCTCCCTGGAGCAAATTTGAGAGGAAAGCTAATAACACTAATCCTTGTTTTTTTACCTTATTATATGTACCTTTCTATATCGAGAATCAGAATAAAAAGGTACAAATACAAAAAAAAATGTGATTTTAGTGAAGGAAATGACGAAAATCAATTTGCCATTGAGAATAATCTCTCGGAGAAACAATAAAACGGATATGCCAGAACAAAGCAGTCTGACTGCGGATTGAGTGTACCTACGTCCAGAAAATCGCAGCCAAATAACAAGTTACTGAAGAGCTGTTGGATTCCCGCGAGTAAGTAAGGTTACCAATGAGCTCCTGAGCGACACTCCATATGTTTTTTAGCATACATAGGTTCCGGAATCACTTCGCATTAGGTGGGTATATACTGTGTGTGCCTTACGACGGCATATAAAGTCGGTTAAGACAAATTCGGTACATTGACGAGCTCGGTGACTCAGTCGTGAATGACGCGACTTTGACAACAACGATCGTGGGTTCGATTCCCACACAAGGCAAACATTTGTGTGCATGAACATGCCTGTTTGTCTTGGTCTGGACGTTTTAAGAGAGGTAGGGCGCATCAAAGCAGCCCGTCTGGGGAAGTACGAGTACCTCCACCTCACAAAAAACCGCAGCCAATAAACAACTCACTAGAGGGTTGTTGTGTTCCTGCCTGTGAGTGAGGTCGCGAATGATAATTTATATATCGTATTTAAGCGTTAATAGGCTAAGGTATCTGCTTCACATCAGGTGGGCCGTATGTTTGTATGCTTCCCGACGTAGTATAAAAAAAGGACAAAGTTCTTAAGACGTATAATCCAATACCAAGCCAAAGCCGAGTTCTCACAGTAGTACTATATATTCCTATCTATAGACATATATAACATAGGTTACCAGGTAGCCGAAGAAAGCCGACAGGTGCAAGTTCTCAAGTTATTGTTTTCTAGATTTAGTGTCTAGATAGACTATTATATATTAGTAAACAACCAAACAGTGTCTGTATTAGTACATAGGGTAGCAACACGCGAGAGGTACTTCTTATATGACGAGCATTTATAGCCTGGTAACGCATTATATCTATCTATAACTTCACGCCAAATCCCTTGCGGGGTAGGCAGAGAGAACCGAGCGCCACGTGACTCGATCCTTACATATCTCACTCGCTTCCTTAACATTCATTGCTCTTCTTATGCACGCTCGCCGGCTTCTATGGCTTCTGACATCACCTTCTGACAGAACACGACCAATTTGGTCACGGTAGGTAAGTCTTGGCCTTCCCCGGCTCCTACATCCTTCCACTTTTGCATTGTATATCTGCTTCGTCGTTCTTTCATCTTGCATTCTTTCTACATGTCCGAACCATCGGAACATGCCTCTTCTTATTTTAACACGAACTTACGTAAACGTTCAAATAAGAAGTTTAACGTAAACTTCTTATTTGAACGTTTCTCCGTTTCCTAATTCATTAAGATTGGCGTGGTCTACAAATTGTCTCGGATTGGAAGACACTGATTTTGAGATAGAGCGACTGCTGTCAGATCTCCACAACCGACAGGGAAAATTAGATTTCACTTAGGATATACCAAACCTATTTTTAAATATATGTCGGTTCTCTCTGCCTACACCGCAAGGGATTTGGCGTGAAGTTATAGATAGATAGAAGAAGTTTACCGTGATCTATGCATGCAAGAAGCACCACATCGATTGCTTCTCCTCAGAAGCTAACACGTAACCATATTCGCGGGAACACAACAACTCTTCAGTAACTTGTTATTTTGCTGCGATTTTCTAGAAGTACACCCAACCTGCAGACTGACCGCTTTGTTCTGACCTATCTCCCTTTATCGGTTCTCCGTGAGGTTATTCTCACATATGCAATTTGATCTAACCCGCTGTGTGTGCTGCCACCACCAATTAGTTCATGCGGACTAGCGCCGGCCGGCACCCACCCTCTACCGTTAGTAGCCTGACTGCCCTGGTCAGGCTACTAAGTCCGCGTGAACTAATTGGTGGCGGAAGCACACAAAGCAGGTTAGATCAAATTGCACGTAATTTTGATTTTCCAAAAATTAAGCCTGTATTTATTAACAATTCAACAACCATCTAGAGAATTGTATACAGGTAAGGTTGGCTGTGTCCACTACATATATAAACCAGTTGAGAATGTGCAAGCTTGCATTGCCAGAGGAACACCTGGCTCGTCAATTATATAATTATTCAATTATTATTTTTTAATTTGTCGGCCATTTTGATCATGTTCCTTAAGAGATAGAACAAAAACACACAGACAAACGCACACACAGAAAAACGCACTGACAAACGCAAACACAGACAAACATATAGATTTTATATAGGAACGGTGTTCCTGAAAATATGTGAATGTGTTTTGTATTCTCTTTACCTTTACGGCTTTTTAATTTCGTTACTCTCTCTTATCTCACGTTAAGCCATCGTAAGAAAAACATCACAACAATAAACAGATTACAAGTGTAACGAGCGCCTAACGTCTATTTCTGATTATGGCGTGGGCGCCATTATCTAGGTCGCAAATGTTTGTTCCCAGGTTATTAGCACTGCGAGTTGGAACTTTACTGCTTGAGTTCTGAACATCTCACGCTGGTTACGTGTATCTGCTGATAAATTATTTGTAGATGACGTATGTTATACTCCTGCAAAGCTGCAGTGCGGTGCTCTATTAGCTAGTTTTTAGGGTTCCGTACCCAAAGGGTAAAACGGAACCCTATTACTGAGGCTTCGCTGTCCGTCCGTCCGTCCGTCCGTCCGTCTGTCACCAGGCTGTATCTCATGAACCGTGATAGTTAGACAGTTGAAATTTTCACAGATGATGCATTTCTGTTGCCGCTATTACAACAAATACTAAAAAATAGAATAAAATAAATATTTAAGAGGGCTCCCATACAACAAACGTGATTTTTATGCCGTTTTTAGGGTTCCGTACCCAAAGGGTGAAACGGAACCCTATTACTGAGGCTCCGCTGTCCGTCCGTCCGTCCGTCTGTCACCAGGCTGTATCTCATGAACGGTGATAGTTAGACAGTTGAAATTTTCACAGATGATGTATTTCTGTTGCCGCTATAACAACAAATACTAAAAAATAGAATAAAATAAATATTTAAGGGGGCTCCCATACAACAAACGTGATTTTTTTGCCGTTTTTATAGATAATGGTACGGAACCCTTCGTGCGCGAGTCCGACTCGCACTTGGCCGATTTTTATAGATAATGGTACGGAACCCTTCGTGCGCGAGTCCGACTCGCACTTGGCCAATTTTCTTTATTCATAATTATCCGTCGAATTAAAATTTTCTGAATTATGAAATTTATCACGGTTTAAAACTTTCGTGGACAGTTGGAATTGGAAGGGTTACCTTGTGATCATGGTATCATAGACGATGGTTGAGCGTAATTGAAAATACTAAAAGATTGATGATAATTCCAAAAAATAGAGATGTATTTTATAACTAGTGGGCCCAATAGGATAAAATATCTCAGTAGACGTAGTATAAAAAAAACGTCTTTCGAAATATAATTTCTTTGACGTATGGGATTTTCGCACGTTTTCTACAGCCGCCCGAGCAAGTGACAATGACAAAAACGTAAATAAATGCGAAAACGCGAATATAGTGGTACATCCTAGGATTTTAATAAATTTTTATATATCAAATTGGTGATGTGTTGAAAACGGGGCCAAATCAAAAGTACCCAAAACCGAAGAGCATGCATGAAGAGGTTGATGAGTGTAGAAAAAGAGCGGTATGTTTGGTTCGGTGCACCTGGCGTTCTATGTTCTCTGCCTACCCCAATGGAAGACAGGCGTGATGCTATGTATGTATCCTAGGATTTTAACTAGAGACCAGTTGGCCGGCCGGTGCCTTATCCACTTGGATATGTCCGCTTAAGTGTGCTGTCCAGGCGTATCTATCTATTTATTGATTGACAATCGTTTGTGCATATTAAGAATATACCAATACGTTTTCAAACTAGGACTATGTGAATATACTGAAACTGGGAAAAACTATTATGTAATTAACTGTATTCTTTATAATTATGTATACGTTTTCTATTGATTTTTATTGTCATTTAACACTGATCGAATACATAGGTACTAGTTATTGAATATACATTCGTAATATTATTTACTATGTGGATACCATAAATTTAACTGCCTACGAAAATATTATTCATGACCATACTCTTTGTTTACAGTGTTTTTGAAGTTTATTACTTTAGAAACCATTTTGAGTTATAAGGCCCGGTACGGAAATTTTATGAGGAGTAAAATCAAGTGAACGCGTTAACAAAAAACGTTACAGTCGTCCGCTTCGTAAGAGACGAACATATATATCTGTAGGATTTAACGTGCGAGAGAGTGAGATAGAAGTATCTAAAGGATTTGACTGAATTTTAAAGCGGTTACCATAGCCTATGAACGCTTGTAATACATTAAGTATCACTCGAAAGAAAAACCAAAGATCAAAGATCAAACATAAAGATGAAGGTGAAGTTGAAAGTGACGGCGAACGCGAAGACAAAGATACCGACCGAGCATTGTTCGTGTGTGTGCGCGCCTGCGTATTACGAAACATGGTACATTTTACGTATTTTTTTATGTACTATTAAACAAATCATCAAGTGATTAAATTAAAACATATTGGAAAATATAGAAAAAAATTGAGTCGTAACGAAGAAGAATCCGAAAAACATGTAAATGCGGTTTTTTTATACTACTAGATTACATGCGTGCGGCCCGCATTAGATGGTAAGCGGTCACCTCAGTCTATTGACCCTCGCAACACCACGGGGATGTTACTCGCGCGCTGCCAATCTTGTGACCTAAGGCTGTTTCGTCACAGTACCTAGTAATTTCTCTGCCATATCTCACCCTTCAAACCGAAACACAGCTATATAAATATAGCCGCATGGCGGTAGAAATAGGTGAGACAGAGGTACCCATGCAGACCATTTTTGTACAAAGTCTCCCTCTGGTAATTTTTGGTTAATTTGTAAGCCTGTAGGATATGAATAATATAAATTTTATTCATTAGATACATTCAGTTACCCTCTTTTTCTATTCGATATATATCATAATTATCATTCGTAAGGAGTAAACACAGCTACATAAATATAGCCTCATGGCGGTAGAAATAGGTGAGACAGAGGTACCCATGAAGACTATTTTTTGTACAGTCTCCCTCTGGTAATTTTTGGTTAATTTGTAAGCTTGTAGGATATGAATAATATAAATTTTATTCATTAGATGCATTCAGTTACCCTCTTATTCTATTCGGTAAGGAGTAAACTCCAGTCGTGCATTAGAGCTGACACACATATACTTTTTTTGAAGGTGATGTCAGGAACCCTAGAACTGGAGATAAGACGAGCTATAAATGTTAAAGAAAGGAGTGAGGTGTACGTGACTCGTGTGGGGCTAGGTTCTTTCTGCCTGTTAGCTGAAATAAATAAATCCGAAAAAAAAAAAAAAAATAACTAAAATAAATCCGATATTTGATAATTGTATCGTGGTAATGCTACATTCAGTAAAAGGAGTGTAAGGTCATAGTTCATTGGAACCAATCTCCGACCAGAACCATATCACCTCTTGCGATTTGTACTTTTTTTTTATACCACTAAGGTGGGAAACAAGCGTACGGTCTGCCTGATGGTAAGCAGTTACTGTAGCCTATGGGCATTTGCAATACCAGGGGTGTCACTCTTGCGTTGCCGACCCTGTAAGAACCTCTTCACGCCTTTCTTGAAGAACCCCATACTGTAGTCCCTTGGGAAAACCTCCACAGGCAGCTCATTCCACAATTTAATAGTTCTCGGTATAAAACTTCTTGTGAACCGCACAGTTCGCGACCATTGCGGTTCCAGTGTATGAGGATGAACTCCCAGCCGTCGGCGAGCTGTGCGATTGTAAAACGAGGCTGTTGGCATGATGTCGATGTTGTATCCTTTGTATAGGCCACTTTGGATATGCGCTCACTTTATCAACTCTGTAACGTCCTCGTACCGCCTCGCTCGCAAGCTGTCCACGCGTAGACGCCGAGTGAACCACTCGCTGACCGTTGCTCGCATGCTTGCCTTGCGTTGACCACGGATTGCCAACACGTTGATCCTGAGCGGACTGCGTGATGCCGGCTAGTGGTTCATACGTCATCAAGCGTGACAATTATGAGAGCCAAGTGACGGTTTGTAAAATTAGAAGTAACTTACGTACAGATCAGTGATAATCCTGGCAGGCGACTTGTGTATTTGCAAACCGTCATCGTTGACTACAGAACGTTCACTGGTTGACAACGCGACATGGACCGCCTGGCTGTCACTCGTTGACAAATCAGAGCCCACTTGTGGAGCACCTGTCGATAACGAGTAGATGCCGATCGACGAGGCGAGGCAGGTTGGGTGATGAGTGGCGTTGTTCTGAATCCTAATAACTGCCAGATTAAGGAAATACTTCCACCTCACTGGGACCTCTGCCATAACAACCTGGGTAATTGTTGTGTTTCTGTGAGTGAGTGAGGCAATAAATAAGAACGTGAAGTGCATGCTGCATAAGCAAATAAACAGTGGAGTATAAAACGCCATCTATATGTAATTTACGCTACGACATCAAATTATAAAAAACATCGGGTTGCACTCCGGGAGTGCCGGCAGAAGTGAAAACTTGAACATTAACGTTGTGCATTTTTGAATATTTTGGAATGGTTAGGGAATAATTTCGCACGAATTTTTGCTGAGTTACCCATGTCTAACAAACACACACGCACAATCGCGTAAGTGCCCTGCGCCGCTTAAATCAAACAGCGATGTTGATAAACTACGTTGAACGAAACGCGTAAGCGCCAAGAATTTCATGGCGTTTACAACGTTTTGGTCGCGAGAAAATAAATGCCCTATGATTTATCTAGCGCTTCATGTTTTAATTGTTTAATTAGAGGTCACTAATGTTTTAGCGCTGCAGCGAACTTAAGTTCTAATTCTCACCAAAATCTTACGGTCAGGGTCACTTGTCTAAGGAAATTTTTACTTCAAAAATCTTCAAGTTTATTTCTGATAGTTAAAATCATATAAGTTTCTTAAAACATAATCGTCTGGGAAAGTTATGGCATAAGAAAGCCATGTAGTTTACCCTACACAATTTAATACTTTTACGTCATTTGTGACATTTCGGTCAGTTTAGTTTGATTGTGAGTGAATATTTTATGTGTTCTTCGTAAATAACCAACATCTTTTGTTTATTCTTAAGCAATTTTATGTTAACCACTTATTATGAAATAGATTATGATCATCACCGTTCTTATCAGTTAGGTTTGATGTAAGACTGAAAAGAATTAAGAAAGAGAGAAAATTGCACTGCAATTGTGGAGGAAACGCCGGTTAAAGATACGAGTATATTGATACACGGAAAATACTGTAGTATCATAGGCATTTCTTATTTTTCTCAGCTGTGTGACAGCACAGACAGGGTTATATTTTTCACGGGTATTTAAATATACCCGTGTGGAATCCTTTGAATCCTCAAAGCGCTCCCGCGGCTTCCATCAATGAGTTGTTCATCAGTCCCTCAAAATCGTTCAATAATGATAGCTCTCATTTTTGGAAATCGAAAATGGCGAACGTAACATTCAAAATGACAATTAGATAAAAAAAAAATAGTACGTACCTTAGTAGTACGTACTTATCGCGTGATATACCACTGAAAAGGTCTTTCAAAATTGACATATTGTCTAAACTTTTTCATATCCGTAATAATTACATATTATGAAAATTGGTAACGTCAGATTTCATACCCAAAATATTTACATTTTACGCAGCAAGAGTAGGGAAACCAATTGTAAGGAGACTCAGTCCTTACACGTCTTATACGCCTTTTTAATTCTAAAACTATTTTCAAGATTTTTTTTACAAAACGTCTGCAGGTATACAAACATACAGCCCACCTGATACCATAACCTGGGAACGCTGGTAATACATTATCTACCTATTTTATCATATTTTGTCATAACCCTCCAGTGAGTTGTTATTTGGCTGCAGTTTTCTGTGAGGTGGCGATACCTCCTCGGATGAGCTACTTTGATTTGTTCTACCTCTCTGCCCTACTGCTTTAAAAACACGCATCCCAAGACAAGCAGACATGTTCATGCACACAAATGTTTCTCCTGTATGGGAGTCGAACCCACGAGCGTTTGTGTAAAGAGTAGTGGTACCAACCAATACTAATTAAAGAGGACATCATAGCGGCTTCAAAAATATATCAAAGTCGCCTGAGCAGTCAAACATTTTAACTTTTGAACCACCTGTTGGTTAATAAGGAATCATAAAAGATTAACGACTTAGTGGCTGGCTTAACCTATTCCCGCAGACACCTAACATTTATGCTTTTAAGCGATCGAAAGTTGTGTTTGTAAACGCACACACTTTATTGTATCACGCTGAAATGCATAAGCCAGCAAGCGCAGCAACCCAGCAAGTGTGTTGCAATACTTATATTGGATATTTACACCTTATTGTAGCCACCAAAGTTTATTTCATCGAACTAATAAGTGCCCATTTCTTCATTATTATTTTATATTTCCTGAACGTTTAATTAGACTTAATTGGTAGCTTACTTTGCAACACAATACAGGATTCACGTTCAAGTCGTAATTAGTAAGACAAAGTAATTGGATAACTTGGGTCATATATCAAACGGGTCGTTCGGCTTACATCTATGTTTAGTGCTTAGATAATGTAGGAATGAGGCATTTAGGGTTGTGCGTGCTTAATTATGTGTGACCACTCATACTAGCATACCGTACAGTCAAGTACATAAGTGCTGATTGAGCTACCATATCTTAAACGTGGATTAAAATATATTAATTTTAAAGATGCTAGGTTATATCTTGAGACGACATCTTATTAAATTTTTAACACTGCAAAGTTTAACGTAATAGGCATAAAACTGAAAAACCAATTTTCAAGTATGTGCAGCCGCAAACACAAGATAATAAATTATAAAAAATTATTAAGTATATCAGTATAGGACAGTGATTAAAACTGATGTGTCTACTCATTAAACCTTCGAAACCCGGGTGGTCGTATACGACCGCGAAATGTATGGGAAAACGTATATAACGGGTTCTGACTGCTCAAACAATCTACTTAGATTGTTTGAGCAGTCAGAACCTATATACATATATGTTATGTGAGTACTTTAGGTACGAACAGTGTGGTGAATAAGAAATAACGTTTTAGTAAATATTTTTTCTGGTAGATCTATAATTTATAAATGCATGTTTTCTCCACTGGTTTCGAACGCACTTACATAATAGATTTAAGTTGTTGTTAGATTATATGAAATCGATGAATAATAATCACAATGAGTGTTTCTTTTACAAATATTGAATCCTTTTTAAATGGCAGTACAGAAGCCGGGACACTTGCCTTAAATTACCAATAACTTTCTCAGTAGTTCATAAATAGTTTGATTTTGCTATATATTTAAAATATATATCCTAGAGGTTTAGAAAAACAAAAACTGAATGTCGAGAATAGCAAATAGATACTATGTAAATTCGACCAGCAACTGCTAGAGTGGGGCTCATGCTATAACAGTCATGGCGCTTGATGTCTAATTGATCACTGACTTATATAACCTCTATGCAGTCAATAACTAGGGATGGTACATATAAACTATATAAGTCCATATATTCTTAACATTAGGCCCGTTCAGAACGAGGCGATGGGTCCAATTCTAGTCCTTTCAAGAAACTAGGAAATCTTCTAAAAATAGCCAGCTACTCGAGCTTCAATTTCCTCCTCAAGCGCTTCTGTATATTATTTTACCCAGAGTTTCTGTTAAATTGTCAATCACTTCAGTTTGATTTTGATTAAGCTCACATATAATGGAAGAGGGGAAATAAATACGTCTGACAAGAATAAATTTTCCCCACTAACTAGATTATGTACTAATGCTAATGTTGCTGCTGATGGTTTTGTGTCATTTCTTCAACAATTAATAAATTCAAATACAATAGAATATAAGATTCCTAATCGTAAAAGAACTGCAAAGCCCTGGATCACTCCAGGAATATTAAAATGTATCAAAATTAGAGATATTTTATACAAAAAGTACAAATCAACCCCTAATAATGAAAACTTAAAGCTAACGTACACTAGACACCGTAACTTTTGTAAATCGTTAATAAATAAAGCTAAAATTACATATAACAAACAACAGATAGATACAGCGGGCAAAGATAGTAAGAAACTGTGGGACGTTGTGAAAGAAATCTCAAATGCAAAAAAAACTAACATTCCTTCAACAGAATTGCTAAGCCTATCAGAGAAACCTGAACACTCTGTTAATTTAGTAAATAATTATTTTACAGAAGTAGGTATGCATATGGCGGAGCAAATACTCAAAAACAACCAAACCATAAACGCTAATAGTTCTAAACCGATACCAGAGTGTGCAGCTTCCTTTGTAATGTTACTGACAGATGAAAAGGAAGTAGAAAGTCTTATAATGAGCTTAAAAACTAAATGCGCTACTGGCTGGGACAATATATCTAACCATTTTATAAAAGAGTTTAAGAAATTAATTGTTCCACCGCTTACGCATATCTGTAATCTCTGCCTAGGTAACGGCGTATTCCCGAAGGTCTTTAAGCACTCCATTATTCATCCCATATTTAAATCTGGTGACAGAGATCGTGTCAATAATTATCGCCCAATTGCAATTCTTCCTGCTTTATCAAACATTATAGAAAAACTAATCAATAAAAGGCTTCTGAGCTTCCTCGAATGTAAGGACCTGCTTTCTGCCAAACAATTTGGTTTTCGTCATGGAAAATCTACGGACGGGGCAGTTCATGAGCTTATTGATATAGTGGTCAAAAATTTAGATAAGTCTAATAAAGTAATAGGTATTTTTCTTGATCTCGCTAAAGCATTTGACACGGTCTCTGTACCTATATTAATTGACAAGCTAGAAGCATATGGTATCAGGGGAAACCAACTTGATCTTTTTAAGGATTATCTTTCAAATAGAACACAAAGTACCAAAGTTGGAGAATACATCAGTGAAAGAAAGCCAATCACCTACGGGGTTCCACAGGGCAGCATTCTAGGACCCACTTTATTTCTAATATATATTAACGACCTCGCCTCTCTACAGCTTACTAATGGTAATATAATTTGCTATGCCGACGATACATGCCTCATTTTTTCAGCTAATACCTGGGAAGCTGTTCGGGATGCTGCCCAAAATGGTCTCAATCTTATAAATAAATGGTTAACGACCAATCTGCTGACCCTAAACTTAGATAAGACCAAATATATACCCTTTTCCATGCGCAATGTACCTCGGGGTCAAGCGCTTATTGAGCCCCTAATTGCTCATAATTGTACTATAAACAGCAATGCATCCTGCTCTTGTCAAACTATCAAATCTGTAAACTCCATAAACTATCTTGGTGTCGTAATTGACAACAACCTATCTTTTTTAAAACACTTTGACGTACTTTCTTCAAGACTGCGTAAGATAATTTACATCTTTAAAAATTTGCGCCACGCCATGGATCAAAAATCACTCAGACTCATTTATCTCGCACTTGGACAAAGTCTTATTTCTTACTGCATTACTTCGTGGGGTGGCGCTCCTAAAACAAACTTAAAAAAAATTGAAATCTCACAAAGAGCTATTTTAAAAGTCAGTGGTTTCTTTCCTTTTCGTTACTCGACTGAGCTACTCTATCAACACTGGAAGGTGTTAACGGTACGACAAATATTTATTCTTAGCACTATATTAAAACAGCATACAATAACAACTTGCTCGTACAATACCCAAGAACAAAGTGTTGAAGCTAGGCGTGTAAAAAATGTATGTGTACCTTTCACTACAAAGGCAATTTTTGCAAGAAAGTATTTCTGTTATTTAGGTTCATACTTATATAATAAAATTAATAAGATCTTGTCTATCCATTCTTGCAACAAACAGGAGTGTAAGGTAAAAGTCCAGAATTGGCTATCTTCCTTAAATTACGATCAAACAGAAATGCTTCTCACAAGTAGCACTTGACATCTGAAAACACCTATTTATACTACATGACAACAATACCTAAGTAAAAATTTATATATTCGTATTATACATAAGTATATGTGTTTATTTATATGTAATATATGTTTATATATAAGAAATCCCACACATTATACCCTAATATTAGTGAAATATGTTTTTGTGTTAGTAATTGTATTTTTTTAGTTTAATAACTCTTACTCCAATTTTGATTAGACAAAATTGTACGACAAATTGGTTAAAAACACAATATTCACCCAAATTGAGAGGTGAGAACCTGGCGTCCTGTAATACAGGCTTATCAAAGCCTACTTCAGGCACCAGCTTCTCACACAAAAATGTTTTACACAATTGTAAGGTCGCATAGTTTACATCGTTCACCTTTGTATTTTGTATCTATATATTTCTTATCTTTTGTGTCAAACTGTGTGAGAAGAAAATAAAGAAGTTTATTATTATTATTATTATATTATCGCATATTTTCGCGATCGCGCGTTCATCGAAAAACCTGACAATTCCGGGATACGGCAATTAGAACTTTCTCAAAGAATGCAAATTAAAATACACAGCATCTAAAAAGTATAAAAACACATAACACTAATTTCCTAAATAAATTTACGCTTGCAAATAACTAAACTTTATTCGTAAATAACCGGATCTTTGAACAGGAAAACTTTATTTGCTTTTGAAGAAATTTGCGGTATTTAGAGACTTCTTTAAATATTTTTTTTTACAGGTATCATTGCATAAAGTTTTATCAATTATAGCGCAGAGGCAGCACACGGGCAGGCTACTCACACATTCTAAGCTACGATTTGTAGGCTAAATAAGAAAGACTGGATAAACCTCTACGATTTACTGTCAAGCAATAAACAGGTGGACAGTTTAACCAACAATACGGATCCCAGAAGCAGAATGAATAATAATAGGCAGTGATGAAGTAATGAAAAAGAGCCCTTCGAATTTATAGCTAAAATCTTTGGAGATAAGAATGGAGGGTAGATAAGATTGGAGTGTTCGACAGACGAATATTCGAATAGGTAGACACAAAGTCACACTAAAACAATAACATATGTCCATTTAGAGTTAGTAGTAAACTAATCATGGACTAATGTATATTGATATTCAATTTGATAGCTCGGTTACAAGGCTGGCTTAATGACTAATAAACTGATAGTAGCATTATGGATAGTATTAGAAAACGATACCCACTCCAGGGTATTATAGCATTAGGGGCATTAGCCCAAGATCCGAGCGGCGAGGCAAATTATTATCAGATTTCATTGTTATACTGTATATGAGTGTAATTTATTTAGTTCTAGTAAACGTATCGAATACGAAATAGCTTGACCGGAGAAGTGACTTCATCTTACAAAATATTAGGTATCTAGTAAGTTTATATTGAAAACCCATTGCAATTTTGTCGTAGTCGAGTCGCGGTGCTGTATTCATTATTTTATTTATTATTGTACAATCGTATGGACTACCATCACTGTTAGCAGTTACTACAGCTTATATAATAGTAGGGATATTAATAGCGCGGTGCCGAACCTGTAAAAACAATTCACTCGTATTTTGAAGAATTCCACGCGATGTATTTCCTTGGGAAAGTTTCAACAGTGATTTCGTTCTAAAACTTACGTACGCGTCTCGTTTTGAACCGAAACATATGTATCGGCTCAGAATCTATCTGAAGATACGATATCTCAGTCTTGCATGCAGGGTCGTTTTGTTGTTTTCTAATGCATGACATAGTGGTATGGGCAGCGATGTTGAAATTAGGCCGAGAGTTTGTTTTATCGATAGTAACTTCAACATTTTCACGTCGAACTAAACGGCATTACTCTGTGCTTTAGAAGACCAATATCTCTTCAATCAATCTTAATAATATATCAAATACAAGACAATATACTATGTTATATATACATCGACAGAGCAACTTCATAGGAGCTTAGTTCCAACCTTACTTACAAGAAAACACGAAATATTCAGTTTCGATTTTAGGTAAGAATGAATTCTGTATTCCTAGTTTTTAGTTATACTTGACACAAATGGACACTGCACACTGGGTCTACTACGCACACATATCCGGTAATCGACACATAATTTGACACAATTAGAAAGGATAAAGGAGGCAAACAAGGTAGATAAGCAAAGTTATTGCAGGCGTGCTCTCTCAAGTGGCTTCGCAACTGACTTAGCCTAGCGACTCCATCTACAACAGCCGGCACATATAAATAATTCCATCAAAAGTTAGGCAGCGAGCGATAAACGATGCTTAAAATGCGTGCTCGATTATTCATCATGAGCAAAAGCGTCTCCAATCTTATCGATGCTAGTTACACATAGATCGCAAAAGTATAAAAAAAATACCGCGAAATCATTAAATGTTGAAAGGAGTTTATTCTTACATCCATACGTGATGAAATCTTATTACGTTAATATTCATTGCAGAATACGGTAACCGTATTTGACCCTCAAAATAATGATATTCTATCCAAGTACACTAACTTTTCGAGTGTCGTATTTAAAGAAAAAGTTATAACGACGTAATAATGTAGAGCGAAAAAGTTTCAATAGGTACCAGTCTGGAGTGATATGAATAAGTACTGGTATTTTTGGCTGACGAGAAAACCTTTGAAGAACTGCTATCTCAGATTATGTCATGTTTTATTCAAAATTTGCTGTTATAGTATGCACGGTTTAGTGTGGTATTTGGGCGAAATGAACCGCTTTTTATATTTTATGTCGTTTGTCTTAAAATATTATAATATTCTTAATGGTTGACTTTGCTTTAGGAATAATATATTTTGGAGTTCTTTATCGTACAAAAAATAAAAGTAAGTCCTTCTGCGCTTACTTTAGAGGAAGTTAGCCTCGCAATTGCCTCGCAGATTATTTTTTATGTGAATTCGTTGAACGTCTTCTTCTTTTTTTTCTAACAATACTTCATTACTAAACCGCATTTTGCGAGAGCATCTTCTAAAATAGGTAGTTTAAATATTTCAAAAGTGTTAGTTGTAACGTCCATCTGGTGAATATATATAAATATATGTATAATTTTTTGATTAGCGTTGACTGACTGAGATTAACTCGCGATGGCATCAAAACTACTTTTTAGATTTCAATGAAATAAATTATATTCTAAATAATTGTGTGTATGTATGTATATCTTCACGCCAGGTCCCTTGAGGCGAGAACCGAGTGCCATTAAACGCGGTCCTTGCATACTTTACTCGCTTCTGTACCTTTCGTAGCTCATTTCATGCACTCTCATTAAATACTCGTAATTGTATTATTTTTTTATTAAACTGGAAGTTATAACACTGCCGTGCTTATACATTTTTGAAAGTTCTAAATTCATTAGAAGCCATCAGGGACTTCAGACACATGCTCGTCCCATAGGTACATTACGTATGATGCCTTTTAGAAGAGACCTTTTAAAACAAAAGTGTATTATTCTGCACTGCTCCACAAATATATAAGAAAGTACCAAAATTAATTCAAGAAGAACTGCAAATAAATAACTATGAAAGAAGACTGATTTGTTTGTTCAGAAATGTTTTTGAAGTAAAACTTCTTTAGGCACGCTTGACTTGGGGAATGAAAGCTGGTGAATGCGTGACGAGAGCGTTACGAAAAGTGTGATCGGGAGAGGCGAACGGAAGTTGAGAGGGAGATATAAGTTAGTGAAGATAGGAAGAGAGAGAGTTACGCTTCGTATATTATTGTAGGAGCAAGGGAGAGTGCGAGCACAAATTTTCTTTCTCTCTTTCTCTCATAGCGAGTTAAGTTTAGTATATCTAAGACACAGTGCAGGCCTATTGTCCGTATCATTATATGGAGCAAAGAAGTTTTACTTCAGTCGTGTGGTCTAAAGTACACTCGTTTATTTACACTTTGAATGAATTCTTGACAAACTAACGCTGTGAACTTGGCAAGTTACTATTTATTACTTTTTACATTGCATTGCAATGTAGAACGTTCGTTCGATTTTTTAGCCATAGTTCAAAATAAGTTATGTGTTATTCATATTTTTTTTCCATTGACAAATTTATTATTATATGCCTTTGTGGAGGAACATAGCGCTCACATTCAAAACGCCTTCTGATACGCATGTGAAAGCACAGGAATATCCTCTTTACTGATGAAAATAATTCACGATTGAAGAGCACGAGCAAATTACAAGATGTACTCGTACAAACAGTTCTAAAGAAGCCGGTGAAGTGGTCGTAAAGGTACAACGTGGTCATCATCCTGCGTCTGTAATGGTTTGGTGGGGGGTGTCTTATCAAGGAGTCACAAAGCTTCATTTTTGTGAAAAAGGAGTGAAGACTTCTGCCAAAGTGTATCAAGAGACTGTCTTGGATCGTGTTGTGAAACTTATTTGCAATACACTTTTTAAAAATGAACTGTGGACTTTCCAGCAGGGCTCTGCTCCTACCTACAAGGCACGAGCTATCCAAACCTGGCTCGAAACCAATATTACGGACTTTATAAGAGCTGAAGACAGGCCCTCATCTAGTCCAGATCTGAAAATCTTAGACTACAAATTACGGTTAGCTTTATAGGACATGGCCTACTCGAAACGACACGCCGACGTTGTGTCTCTTAAGAAATCACTAGAGCAAGCAGTGGCTAAATTTTCCCTGTAAATAGTGCGTAAATCCATAGACTCGTACAGATTAAAGCCAAAGGTGGTCATTTCGAATAGAATTATTTATTTATTTGATATTTTTCTGTTGAGACTTTCGTAATATGTACATATACGTTTTATTAATATTACATTACTTCATAAAATTATAAATGCATATTCATTTGCAACAGAACTCGTGGCCGAACTAGGTAGGTATGTTATGTGAAAAAGGTACTTACTTTATGTTTTCCGAGATTTGTAACAGCACAGCCTAACACTGCTTCTCTTCCTAAGAAAAACGTGTGGTTCCCTATAGGTCTCTCGAATTCAGGATCTTCGGAAAATTTCTTTGTCGTCATTTGGGAATCTGAAACAAAATAAATTCAATGTTGGTATAAACATACACGTTTGCATTTTCAACATGATAAACTAAATTACATCTAATCAAAACTCCAATCGTATGTAGAAAACTAATTTAATTTTAGTACTTGTTAGGAAAGAAATAGATTTATTTACATTTATTTAGTATTATATATACAAAATGTGTTCCGACTTCGAACCATTATCATCTATGCATATATCTTATGTTACAATTGTAGAAATTGGACAAACTCTACCTTTTTATGTAAATTGTGATCCAACTGTACTCTATCATCGATCCAAACTTTAGAAAGCTGTGCTGTGCGCAATTTGCATGCATCACACACAGATGAATGGATTTTAATTTAATTTTACAGGGTGCTGTCTTATATCACCATTAAATATACGATAATTTAGTTTTTTTTGATTACGATAGTTTTGTTTAAAATTTCTGAGAAAATCTTGAAAATTCAAACTTTCCGCGGGCGGACATGCGGATATAAACTCGTTGATATATATTTTACTGATTTGCTGTCATTAATATGGCTGAGTAACTTAACAAAGAAAAGAATAGAATAGATGGTGTTTGAAGGAATGAAGCGCAAGGTTTGAGAAAGGCAGATGAGGTTAGTGGATTTAACTATAATAGCCCTGATGATTAAGGTGCTCTGCGAGCATTATAGGAGCTGGAGAAAATTAAACTAATTGGATGACAGGCCATGTTCGATGTTCTTTGATTTGCATATGCGGTTAAATTAACCGTATCTAACCATATCTATCTGTTCAGGCACTCTATCATCCGACTTTCAGTTCAGCTCATTCAATTTAAGTTTCCGTTCTTCGGATTTGCATAATTATAACACAACATTTTGCGCAATGTAAGCTTTCCGTGCAAGTATTTTCACAGCGTCGTAAAAGTAAAACGTCATTTGCATAGACAGAGTTGCGCGGTCAAATCCTGCCAGGGATTCTCGTGTTATCTTGGGAACGCAGTCCGAGGTGCAGTGGTAACTAAGAGATAAACCGTGCATCCACGATATGTAAATACATCATAGTGTGTAGCATATTAATTTCTTAATTGAGGATATACTAAGTGCTGTACACGGCTTTGCCTGGACGGACTTCGATTTTAGCTGTCTAAGGCCCGGGGTTTAAACTTGTGAAAATTACACAGAAATCCGTTTAGTTGTTTGTACTCGATTAGTGTGCATCAGATAGACAGTCATACAAAACCTTTGAAGATAACCGTTTTGGATAGTGTGATAACAGTAATTTCCTGTAACATTCATATTTCAAATAAAAATTATGTTCTGAAACTAAAACTCGAGTGCGGAGAGGTAGAAAACAAAATAGTACCCCTATATTGTTTTCTTGTTTTTTAATATTGTAATTTTTAATAGTCATTGGTTCATGAGCACGATACCAGAATCTTACTGTAATGAGAGTATAAAATATGTATATATAGGGCAGAGTCAAGACTTCTTAACGCCTTCGAGTACGTCGAAGGCACTGAATCATGTCGGGTACACTAAAGGTTTGTCATTGTTATATTCCTCCCCTCCCCTCCCCTCCCTCTAGTGTTCTTATCCTGTGTAATGCAACGTAGACTTCGCCGTTTTGTACCAATATTTAAGCCGATATCAATTACAAACTTAGTCATGGTGCACCCTTCCAATATAATTATCACAGCTGCATTTGCTCGCACCTGTAACTACCTAGATGCTATTTATTTTTTTGGCTTTGCCCTAATCGGGTAAAAATATCCTGTACATGATATGAATTTAATATATCTAAGTGGGGATATATTTTTTATTTTTAATATATACTTAGAGTTAGGGTCATATGCTAGAAACGTGCTCGTCCCCCTACGAATCAATTATATTACAATTCTGGACCGAAAGCGCACCGATGTGAGTGCTAGGGCGTCCCTCAGAGGCGACGCGCACCGATCCGACCCCGTCGGTGGGAACATGGCTTGCGGCGGTGAGGGCGTCCGACCACGCAGCGCCAATTTCGGCACGTCGAGGAGAGCCGAGTGCTGCATAGGCATGTGAAGGTGGATTGAGTGATAACATGAACGAGCTGATGGACGTAATGAATGAGAGACGCTTAGATGGTTTATGTGTGACAGAGACTAAGCGTAGGGGAAGCGACACCGACGATCTGCCCGGTGGAATGATGGCCCTACTGATGATAATAATGATGGTTTGGGATAGACCGGGACGATCATGTCAATGCTGGTATAGCTACCGTATTCTCCTCTCGCTTAGCTCTGGTGTAAAAGATTACTATTTCGTAGGGCCTGGACTTATTTGGGTTCGTATAAAACTGGGCATCACGCGAGTATTTCTGGTTAGTTTAGAATCAAACATTGAATAACATCATGACATTTATTATATATTGATATGAAATTATTATTATTTAGAGATAACTTGCCTACAAGTTACGTTCGGCGTTTCTTCTCCGTCAATGGCAAATTTTCAAAGTGCTACATAAAAAAAATATGAGTGATGAAAAATTATATAAAAAGTTTAGATTGGTATGATCTTTTATATACTCGTAGCATAATTAGTAAAAATACTTAGTAAATATATTATAGTCCTATAGTATTCAACGGAAAACGCATCTCGGTCAATCTCGACTGAACTATCAATGTCTAAGCATTTCACCAAGTTTGCAAGTACTCACCGAGTACCCACCTAACACAACTTTCAACTTTAAAACTTAGCAGTAGCGATAACAAAGGGAATAGAAGCTAAGTTATCTGTAACTTTCGTATCGCTGTACAAAACTTTGGACTTTCTATTTGTGTCGTTAAGATAGTTAATTGGAGTAATAATAAAAATTACTTCAACGACTTGATTAAACAAATATGTTAATATCGCTCCTTAATAGTATTTAGCCAGGGGATCAATATGCGATAACTATTTGTTAGACAGTTGTTGCTGACATTGACTACAATAGTTATCTATACTGCGGTATTAGCTCTTTTGAGTTTGTGTTATAAACAAATCAGCATAAACCAGCATAAAAAAATCACCAACTTAACTTAAACTTAAAAGCTGAAACTGAAACTGAAAGTCATTAGAATCATTTCAATGTGATTGACAAATTTACCTAAATGTGCACAAAAATTGAATAACATTACCAGATGGTCACTCTAATTCTTGTTTCGCCGCTTTACAGAAAAGTTGATATGTAAAGTGGTCACAATTTAATAGATACATTACTACCTACTACTACTTTTAGTTCACAGTTAATTTGATGGATCTGTACAGCCAATTCTCCTGTTTTTACTTAAGGATATCCAAAATTTATAGATATACATAGAGTTGGGATTTTTTAAATAGTTTCTATCCTATACCGAATACATATCCTGCACCTCCAAAAGAATACAAATTTCAAGTTTCCAGACACAACAATTCAGACTATGCGTTGATATTCTCAATCATAATGTAACTTGTTATATCCATCGGTTAGATTCAAGGTTCAGGTTAGTTTACAACCGAATGTGGTTAACAACCCTGAATCCACGCCGGTAGTTGGGGAGTTGGGGATGAAGAAGATACAACATTGTTTGTAACCGGTATAATGTGCAGAGGAATGCTTTGGAACACGCGATGGATGAGTAACGATATATGCCTACGAATCTTAGACCTGATGTGTCGCGTTTGCCCATGCATACACGTAACAAGCAACTAATGGCAGCCTTGGATTCACTCCTACCAAATAATTTTGATAATAGTGAAAGTTTGGTGGATTCGCACTCAATTTTGTATTGTGCAGCGGTCGCGACGTGTCGTGTATTGTATAATTGTATATTGGCAATGCAGAATCGCGAAGCGAATAGCCGATACTAGGGTTCTTATTAGCAAGCTTGTTGGTTTCAAGAAGGGAAAATACTCGCCCAAGGGTTATGTGTTTTGTGAACCGAGCATTTAGCGGTACTGATATTGAACCTGAAGAATATTTGTTTCGGGTCACAGAACGCATAGACCTACTGAAACAAAAAGTTTATGCATGGGCAAATACGCAGGTATCGTAAACGCGTAGATCGGTACACACATCGTATCGTATCGTATGTTCAAAGGAAAGTATATAGACTTTGGGAAAATCCCGATCAAATGTTCGTCTGCCTGATTCGGAGACCATGAATTTATTCTGGCATGGTATCTGGTCTGGATGGGCTGAGAAGGCTGAACAAGCATGCGAACATATACTATCAATGCCCAATATTAGTGTAACTCACGTTGATGTAGCCCCCGCAGTCGGTCCTTGGCAAATTGGAAGTCGCCGGGGCTGGATAAACTACAAAATTACTGGTTAAAGTGGCTACCACCAGCTCACATGCTTGTTCAACATCTTAATTCCAACATGCGTTAGATGTCAGGTCACTCCCATTTTTTATGACTACTGTGGTCACTCACTTTTTCTTATCACAATCTTAATATATTCCTTTGGCATACTTAAACACACTCAATCTGAACTTGATGGAATTGCCCGGAAAGTCTGCAGATTATTGACTGCACGCCATATGTATCATCCGCGTTCATTAGTAATGAGGTTGTATATTCCACGAAAATGTAGGGGCCGAGGTTTCTTGAATGCTGAGGCATAATCGCGAGATATATAACCTCAGGGAATATTTCCTGCATGCTGAGGCGGAGATGCATAAGGATGTAGTTGCGGTGGATCATGAACAGATGTCAACGTAAAAGTGGTAAAAACAACTAAGCATATTACTGAGCCGTGATAGCCTAGTGGATAAAGAACCGACCTAGTGACCAACGGGTCCCCGGTTCGAACACTAAATTCGTGTTTTCGGATTTATGTACATATTTGTAATTCTCACGCGCTCGGTGGTGAAGGAATATCGTGAGGAAACCAGCACGTCCAAGAAATTATATTTCGAAAGACGTGTGACCTTACCTAACAATGATCTTGGTTTTCTTCTGGGTTACGGAGGTCTGATGGTAGACGCTTCATGTAAAAATCGGTACTAACGTCAAATCCTTAGCTTAGCTAGCAGGTCCGATCAATCCTAATGGATTAGGAAATAGGATAACACTAAGAACAACAAAAAAGTTGCACCCATATTACGTCATAAGTATATGTAAATACTAGCTGCAACTGTAACCTAGATCTACATAGAGTTATCAATCTATGTCTTTATAATATCTTCGTGTTCAATATAATCCAATTCCGTTCATCCCTACGTGATAAACTCACAAACTGTCAAATGCCTGCACAAATTTTTACGTTTATAATATTGATAGGATATCGGGATGTTCATAAACACGGCAGTTTGGCCTACTATGTCCAATAACCAAACTATTTGATTAAACATCAATCAATTCATTGTTTGCAAACATTATTACCATTATCGTGCAGTAACCACAGTTCAAACTCTGCTACGCAATTGAGTTAGTACCCGATTCAGTTCCTGATTCAATTCCAACGCAGTGACCACATAGACTTGACAATTCGGAGACTGTGTGTACATTTTGCATAGCACATAGAAATTTCAATGGAAATTATCAGTGCAAGTCCTTGCTAACCTTTATCTATAATTTTCATAGAAATTACATTGATATCAGTTTTCAATTGCGCAATAGATAACATTTTAGGATTCTTTCAATATTTTTTCTAGAATTTTTATGTTAAGCAAAATTCAGTACTAGTTTAACACGACCAATCTCCTATTTCAGTCACGTAACTACTCGCGGTCTGTAAGATGTCGGCTATATATTGCCCTAGAAAAAAAATGACAAAGGGAGGTAAATTGATATAAAGTACATTTTATAGGTATCTTATCTTTATATAACTAGTCTGGCCATAAATAATGTAACAAAGAAACTTCTTTGTTCTCAACAATTTAAGTCTTTTGAATTTGGAACGATTTCCAAAAGTCATCTGTGTGGGGGTGCCTCTGTTTCACCTATTTCTACCGCCAAGCAGCTATATGTATATAGCTGTGTTCCGGTTTGAATGGTGAGATATGGTAGAGAAATTACTGGGTACTGTGACGAAAACATCCTTGTAGGTAACAAGATTTATAACAGCAGACTGGCCCTCGTCTAGCCCAGATCTCAACCCCTTAGACTACAAATTATAATCAGATTTAGATGACATGGCCTGCACGAAACAACACGCTGACATTGAGTCTATTAAGAAATCTCTGCAGTAAGCAGTTGCTAAATTTCCCATGGAAACAGTGCGTAAATCCATAGATTCGTGGCCAGACAGATTAAAAGCCAGAATCAAAGCCAAAAGTAGCCATTTGAATTTTTTGGTGACCATAAATTTGTACATGTAAGTTTTGTGAAAATTACATTATTTACTATATAAAAAAATAAATGCATATTCATTTGTAACAGAACTTATGGCCGGACTAGGTATATAATTCTTCTGTACGCCTCCTAAATGGCTGATTTTTTTTGCATGTGTAGATCCCTGAATAGTTCAGATTTACAATTGGATCCGATATTTCTGTCTGAACAATATCTGTGGGTAGTTTGTATTATAATTAGAAATATAAAAAAAATAGTTTGAAGTTGTTTGTTGTTGTGAGGTATGTAAGTATCGAGTCAAGTGGTGTTCCGTTCTCTCTGCCTACCCCGTAAGGAATTTGGCGTGAAGTAATAGATAGATAAGTAAATACATATATACATATATATATATCGACGATGACGAGCTCGGTGGCGCAGTGGTGAAACGCGCTGTTACACTACTTTGACACCAACGCTCGTGGGTTCGATTCCCACACAGTACAAACATTTGTGTGCATGAACATGTCTGTTTGTCTTGGTCTGGGTATTTTCTATGAATGATAAGTATATATTTACAAAAAAAAATGTATTTACGTACGTTTATCAGTTGTCTAGTACACATAACACAAGCTTCGCTTACTTTGGGGCTAGATGGCGCTGTGTAATTTGTCCGACAATATTTATTTATTTGTATATATATTTATTTTAACATAAATAACAAAAAAAATTTGTACTGATAACCTCACCCAGTAGTAGAACACGCGAACAACCTAACGAGTATGCTGCGGTTTTCTGTTAATGTTGCAATATAGTAAGGAAGGTTATTGTATATATTGCCCCAGATGAGGTACTTATTAAATAATGCTGTACTTTAGTTCCTCTTTCTACCTCATTTACACAACAGGGTGCAACACTGAACATGAAGTTGTACAAATTGTGAACTAACAAAGGGAAAATTTTCATAAAAAAATAATGTTCATTTTAAATTTCTTTCTTAGCCCAAACTTACTTTATATATGACACAAATCGGACTCAAATATAGCTCAAAATTTGACTCAAACATGAATCAAACATGGCCCATACCTATACCATAACAAGCTCGGTAGCTCAGTCGTGAATGACGCGACTTTGACTCCAAAGCTCGTGGGTTCGATTCCCACACAAGACAAAAATTTGTGTGCATGAACATGTCTGTTTCTCTTGGTCTGGATGTTTTAAGAGAGGTAGGGCGCATCAAAGCAGCCCGTCTGGGGAAGTACTTCCACCTCATAGAAAACCGCAGCCAAATAACTACTTCCTAGAGGGTTGTTGTACTCCTACGTGTGAGTAAGGTCACCAGTAAGCTCCTAATGAGTTCCTGTGTGAGCAGCAAAGGTGGCATCGCGCGAGTGATACTTAATTAATTACAAGCGTTAATAGGCTACGATAACTGCTTTACATCAGTTGGGTCATATGCTTGTATGCCTCCCGACGTAGTATATAAAAAAAAACTACGCTAGTACTACGCAGCATAGTGCTACGCAGCATTTTACAGTACCCATTCCCTACAGAATCTGCTCTGTAACACTAAAGACAGAACTCCCACTGAACTAAAAAGTGGAGTGTATGAACTGTCTTGTGCCCAGTGTAATAAAAAATATATAGGCCAGACTGGCAGATCCTTTCAAACTAGGCTCAAGGAACACTGTAGATGCTGGAAACTTAAACGAACAGATTCCAACTTTGCTGAACACCTTTGGAAAGAAGCCCATAGCTTTGACCAACAAACAAACTTTAAAGCCCTCCATATATGTGATAAAGGAAAGAAATTAAATGCCCTAGAGGCTTTAGAAATTAATAGGTTGTTGCATCAAGACGCATCCAGGGCCTTAAATATACAACTGGATATTAACACCTCTCCCCTATTAAATTATTTTACCTTTTGACATTTATTTAATTATTCCGGATGTAATTTACTATTGGCATTTAATATATTTTATTATTTATTTAAATCATAATAGTTCGTGACATTGTAATGATTACCTTACTTGCTGACACTAGACACTTTGATTATTATTATTTTTTTTATTATTATTTTTTATTTTATTCTTATTTTATTTCAATTACTTAAATTAATTTCACTTGAATTTCTATTATGACACTTCAAATACCAATGACTAGACCCAACTGTCATAAATTATCCCACAACCCAGTATAAAATTATAAAGTGACAACACTGCCCAGTAGTAACCTCTGTGGATTACCCACAATACCCACTATCACTGATTGCACGGTACCGCCATATATTGTATAAAATACCTTGATAATGCCGTAAAGGCGAAACCGGTCGGTAAAAACAATTGTTAAATAAAATTGTGAAGTGGAATCTGTACAAGTGCAAGTATTAACATTAACGCGATGTCTTCAAAATTCCACCAAGTGCCTACAATCAACAGTATCAACATAATAAAGACAGCAGGTACGGCTGAATTGATTGTTTTATACAAGAAACTGAAAATGAAATTTGGTACAATATCAGAACATTTATGGTTTAATACCCGTTGCAAAAGAGAGGGCCTAATTCCGAATTATGTGAACTATGCTGTCAGAGTCAATAGCACACAAAGCCACATACAAAGTTTTCTAGTGTCTGCAAAGAGAATGTTATTGAAGAGGGAAATTGCACACCAGTATTGCCAACGCGATTATTTAGGTACCCATTTAAAAATCGCTCATATAGAATTAGGTAAAAGACTCCATAACATAGAACTTGATATTTTGCTGAAGGAAACATTTTATGCAACAAAAAAACTTTCCGCATCCATACACCTAAAGCATATTGGAAAAATAGAAAAACTAAGATCGAAGTACTTGTGTCCCCCAACTCAAAATAAAACTATTAAATTCTACCCAAAACTATACAACGGGACTCAAGTGGTTTTCAACAAGGACGAAGTGACCTTATTGGAGAAAGGCCTGAAATATTGCCCAAATATTACAACTACCCAAAGTGATATGGATGGTTTAGCCGCAGATCTTGAGGTAGCCTGCAAAGATACCACAGAAAAACACATGTTGGGAAAAATTGTGAGAGAGGAATATAAAAAGTACAAACAGGTTAAAGTTCCCAAGGGCAATCGAAACGAAGCAAAAATAATGAAAGGTATAAAGGAGAAGGTCAAGGACAATCAACTCATAATAACGAAGGCGGACAAGGGTAACACAGTAGTGGTTACGACAGAGGCGGAGTATAAAGGAAAAATCGCATCCTTTCTATCGAACACGGCAATTGTGGAACTAGATAAAGACCCTACAAAGCGCTACAACAAAGATGTAATGGACACCATAAAAACTGCAAATAGCATATTCTCGTACGCCGACAGATATAAGCTCAAAATTATGAACCCCCAAGCACCAAAACTTTATGGCTACTACAAACTACACAAACCCGATGTTCCAGTTCGTCCAGTTGTCGCTTATATGAGTGCACCAGCATTCAGACTAGCAGCGAAAGTCAACACAATCTTCAGAGAAGAAACAAACTTCAAACCACAATATGCAATTACTAATAGCTATGACCTAATCGACAAAATCAAGGATGTAACTGCTCCTCCTGGTGCAATTCTGGTATCTTTTGACGTAAAAAATCTATTCCCTAGCATCCCGTTAGATAATTGTAAACGCGTAATCAGTGACATTTTGACGAAAAAAGTTGTAGAACCTCAAAAGATCGTTGACCTCAATCATACTATGTCCATTTGTCTTGAGCAAAATTATTTCAGGTTTGCTGGTAAAATATTTAAACAGACATTAGGCCTTGCTATGGGCAGCCCGCTATCTCCGTTGTGTGCGGACATCTACATGGATAGTATAGAAAACGTAATACTTAACAACGAAGAATATAATAGATTTATACTATATTGGTATAGATATGTAGATGACATAATATGTCTGTGGACTGGGACTATGGCACAGCTTCAGGTATTTTTGACAATGATTAATTCCATAGACGACAATATTGAATTTACAATAGAAATTGGACATGACACTATTAATTTTCTAGATTTGACAATTGAGTTATCTAACAATAAACACACATTTAATGTATTCAGAAAAGCTACTTTCAGCGACAATGTTATCCATGCGGAGTCCAAACACCCCCTAACACATAAACATGCAGCTTTTCATTCAATGGTGCATAGGCTTCTTTCTGTTCCTCTTAGTAAAGAAAATTACAATATTGAGTTAGAAACAATTAAAACCATTGCTTTCAATAACGGCTATGACCCGAAAATTATAGATAGTATAGTGGGGAAAAAACGAGCGAAAATGGCACAGCAATTGGCATATAACGGTAGTAACAGGGCCAACCGAGAAAAAGCATCTATGCGCTGGGCTAGATTACCATTTTTAGGAAAGATATCCTATAAATGTTCACGGATACTTAATAACCGTCGACCAGCATTTTACAGTACCCATTCCCTACAGAATCTGCTCTGTAACACTAAAGACAGAACTCCCACTGAACTAAAAAGTGGAGTGTATGAACTGTCTTGTGCCCAGTGTAATAAAAAATATATAGGCCAGACTGGCAGATCCTTTCAAACTAGGCTCAAGGAACACTGTAGATGCTGGAAACTTAAACGAACAGATTCCAACTTTGCTGAACACCTTTGGAAAGAAGCCCATAGCTTTGACCAACAAACAAACTTTAAAGCCCTCCATATATGTGATAAAGGAAAGAAATTAAATGCCCTAGAGGCTTTAGAAATTAATAGGTTGTTGCATCAAGACGCATCCAGGGCCTTAAATATACAACTGGATATTAACACCTCTCCCCTATTAAATTATTTTACCTTTTGACATTTATTTAATTATTCCGGATGTAATTTACTATTGGCATTTAATATATTTTATTATTTATTTAAATCATAATAGTTCGTGACATTGTAATGATTACCTTACTTGCTGACACTAGACACTTTGATTATTATTTTTTTTTTTATTATTATTTTTTATTTTATTCTTATTTTATTTCAATTACTTAAATTAATTTCACTTGAATTTCTATTATGACACTTCAAATACCAATGACTAGACCCAACTGTCATAAATTATCCCACAACCCAGTATAAAATTATAAAGTGACAACACTGCCCAGTAGTAACCTCTGTGGATTACCCACAATACCCACTATCACTGATTGCACGGTACCGCCATATATTGTATAAAATACCTTGATAATGCCGTAAAGGCGAAACCGGTCGGTAAAAACAATTGTTAAATAAAATTGTGAAGTGGAATCTGTACAAGTGCAAGTATTAACATTAACGCGATACGCTAGTTGGGCTTGGGCTGTACACATCCTACGGTTATACTAACATATACCCTTAAATTTTTAACATTGGCAAATTCCTTAATACAATAGTATTGTCTTAGGTTTTCGCGATTGTTACACATTGAATTAAACAATTTTTTTAACGGACAGGATCCCAAGCAGGTGGTACTTGCCAGAGAAGATGATTGGCAAGTACCACCTGCTTGGGATCCAGTCCTAAAAATAATCAAGTTACAAACCCAGAGATCTACTAAAAAATAAAATCGGCCAAGTGCGAGTCGGACTCGCGCACTAAGGGTTCCGTACCATAATCTATAAAAACGTCAAAAAAATCACGTTTGTTGTATTAGAGCCCCCCTTAAATATTTGTTTTATTTTAATTTAATTATTTATTTTTAAAGTGAATATATACCTAAATATTTTGTGAATATTTCAAGTGTCTACCTGTTGCCGTTACCAATATCGAGCAAAAACGAGCAAAAAAATCACGTTTGTTGTATGGGAGCCCCTTTAAATATTTAATTTATTCTATTTTTTAGTATTTGTTGTTATACCGGCAACAGAAATACATCATCTGTGAAAATTTCAACTCTCTAACTATCACGGTTCATGAGATACAGCTTGGTGACAGACGGACGGACGGACGGACGGACGGACAGCGGAGCCTCAGTAATAGGGTTCCGTTTTACCCTTTGGGTACGGAACCCTAAAAACGTTCTGACACTGTGAGCGATTTTTGTGTGAATCGGAACATATATAATTAATCCATCCATGTCGGTAGATGTAATAATTGAATAACTAATGTAAGACAAATATCAGCTTAGTCTTCCTGCGACCACGGACGCTGCAAAGCGTTCGAAACGTTAGGTTCAACAAAATGAATAAAATACGCGATACCTCCGTTAAAAAAATTCCTTAACACAATCTTCCACTTTATAGCGTTATCTGTGTCTTAATACATTAGAATTGCAGTTCGCTACTTAGGACTCGGGATTTGGTTAAGGCGATGAGCGATTCCCTTCAGACATCTATTACTCACAGGGAAAACTGGACCTTTCTCAGTACAGTTCACATGTCTTTCGATATATAATTTATTAAATGTACGGGTTCCCTCACGATGTTTTCCTTCATCACTGATTAAATGATATTTTTGAAGTAAAACTTCTTTACGCACACTTGATTTGGGTAGTAAGCTGGTGAATGCGTGACGAGAGCGTTACGAAAAGTGTGATCGAGCGAGGCGAACGGAAGTTGAGAGCAAGATATAAGTTATTGAAGATAGAAAAAAAGAGAGTTATGCTTCGTATATTACTGTAGGGGCAAGAGTGAGAGATGCGAGCACACATTTTCTTTCTCTCTTTCTCTCATAGCGAGTTAAGTTTCGTATATCTAAGACACATTGCAGGTCTATTGTCTGTATCACACTATGGAGCTAAACAAGTTTCACTTCAGTCCTGTGGTCTGAAGCACACTTGTTTTGTTTTTTTTATACTACGTCGAGAGGCATAACGATTGCTTGCAATATACAGATAACAGTCTGCTACTAACACAGCAACTCCTTAGTAGCTTACTGGTGACTTCACTCACAGGCAGGAACACGTCAACCCTTTAGGGATTTTTTATTTGGCTGCCGTTTTCTACGAAGTGGAGGTATTTCCCCAGACGGGCTGCTTCGACACGCACAACCTCTCTAAAATACATGATGATCACAGAACATAGTATGCACAGAAATCCTAAAAGCCGAATTTAGTTGTATATGCCTACACCAGGATTCCAAAAAGTACGAGTAGGCTAATAAACTGATTCTTACCTCACTGAGGCATGACTGCTCTTTTAAACTAAATAGTAAAATAATATCACATATAAATATCCTTCGGTATTGACTAGGTACTTAAGAACCACTTCTATTTTAAGGGTTACGTGGGTGTATAAGGTACATAGTCTCTAGAGGCAGTTTATTTAATCAATGGTTCATTTCATTGAAGAGGGTCCAGCTATCGTTGATGTAGTAACCGGAGATTCACTTAATTGACTAGTTGGTTCATTGTTGATTGTATTGGAAATAAATAAATATATCTATATAGAAATATACAAAATGTTTTTGTGATACATGGTTTAATAGTAGTAGTACTCAAAAACCTTGAAACCGCACAATCAAAGGCGCATTCCTGTTATTATACGATGTTTTTTATGTATGTACGTATGTATATCTTCACGCCAAGTCCTTTGCAGAGAGAACCGAGTGCCATAAGACGCGGTCCTTATTATATTCACTCGCTTCTGTGACATTCATAGCTCTTTTCAAGCACGCTCGCCGGTTCCTGGGGCTCCTGACATCACCATCTAATAAAACACGACCAATTTGGTCATGGTAGGTTAGTGTCGGTCTTCCTCGACTTCTACATCCTTCCACTTTTGCATTGTATATCTGTTTCGTCATTATTTCGTACCGCATTCTTTCTACATGTCCGAACCATGCATTTTCTTCCTTTTTAGGGTTCCGTACCCAAAGGGTAAAACGGAACCCTATTACTGAGTCTTCGCTGTCCGTCCGTCCGTCCGTCCGTCCGTCCGTCAGTCACGAGGCTGTATCTCACGAACCGTGATAGTTAGACAGTTGAAAATTTCACAGATGATGTATTTCTGTTGCTGCTATAACAACAAATATTAAAAAGTAGAATAACATAAATATTTAAGGGGGCTCCCATACAACAAACGTGATTTTTTTGCCGTTTTTTATAGATAGTGGTACGGAACCCTTCGAGCGCGAGTTCGACTCGCACTTGGCCGATTTTTATTGTATATTTTTTTCAATAAACGTGCATAAGCAATATTTAAAACTATCCTATTTGCAGCTGGACGGACACACATAGTCGCACAATAGCGGTTTCTTTTTTTGCTATGTAACCCAAAAAACAATTCATAGGGTAAACATAAAAGTCTATAGGGAATTATACAGTTGCGTGAGATGCCGAGGTTGACGGCACATTATAAGCTCTGAACATCAACGGTAACATGTTTCATTTGCACGGTAGCTATTACACCCACCGTTGCTTTCACGAATAATAAAGCGATGAAGGTAATTTTTCAAGGCACACCTGGCTAATGAAACTATACTTAGTGCTTTACTCAATAACTTTTTAATCGCTAATGAATGATAAACGAATAAGCGGTATACGAGAACAAAGTGATATGATAAAAAATAATTTTAGTTAACTGAAATTGCAAACAATTTTATTATTTTTTTAAAGGCAAAAAATATTTTCACCAAATTCCGTCGTATATTTTTTCTGGTGGCAAAGTGCGTGGGTAGCAATTGTATTTGTTCAGTTTGCGCACCTGACTGTTCATAGCTGTTTGCATTTTGAACACTACATCTTTCAACACATAGTCCACATTTCGTTTTTTCAATAGCGGGAACTCATTTGTGAATTGTTTTATATCATTCATTGAAATTCGTTCAGTGAAAATAACGTGATAAGTTTCCAGTACAGTGACTTCATATGATCTTAAAAGTGTTCTCTCTCGGCAAGATTTCTCTGCTCGTATTCAAAATGCTTTTGAAAGATAATTACCTCATCCGAGTTTCATAAGACGTTGGTACGCGGAATTTGAACGTGGATGTGTTTCGATGCGTGACGACTTCCGCGAAGGTCGACTTTCAATTGCGACCACCGATGAAAATATGATTATTGTTAACCGGTTAAATGAAGAAAATCGATACATCACCATGGAAGTAATTTAAAGACGTTTAGAAATAAGTATAAGGCACGAAAAGTCAACGATTGGATTTACTCATAAATAAATGGTCGTGTTGATTGGAATAACTATATATTCTGTGAATATTTCAAGCGTCTATCTGTTGCCGTTATCAATATCGAGCAAAAATGAGCAAAAAAATCATATTCGTTGTATGGGAGCCCCCTTAAATATTTATTTTATTCTATTTTTTAGTATTTGTTGTTATAGCGGCAACAGAAATACATCATCTGTGAAAATTCCAGCTGTCTAACTATCACGGTTCATGAGATACAGCCTGGTGATGGACGGACAGCGGAACCTCAGTAATAGGGTTCCGTTTTACCCTTTGGGTACGGAGCACTAAAAATATCTCATATACTACTGCAAAGATATCTCTGTTACATACCACCAATTACGTATAAACAATAATTTAAACAACATACGAAACAACGCCAATATTCCGCAATATAAAACTAAGCAACTCTAAAACAGTAATAAAACAACTAACATAAAACAGAACTAGAAGCGTAAAAACGTTGAAAAATATCACATGAGGGTATTCGGCGGCAGTTTCCACCTGTCACCAAATGCTAATGCCGGCGTTTCACACAAATACCCGGATTGGAATACGAGTTGGTACTGGCCTGCCAACCAATTTGATGAAAATATTGGAACCATTTACCTCATAATGAATTAATTACAGTATATGGTGTTACATTCGATAGAAATGTATACTTGTATGCAATTTGATTTATATTGTATGCTTTCCCAATCAGTTATTTCAAGAAAACTACCGTCCGCTAGCAACTGTCTACTACAAATCGCAGACTTATACCACCGTTGTCGTTGTAGTGCTGGCCCCGATCGTTTGCCGCAATTGCAACGTTTATCTCAGCGCTTTCATACTATCTGCGAATGAAAATATATGCAATTGCCACCACTGCTGCCCTAGCTTATATTCACCTAATTGACGACTTCGTAAAAAGAAATGTAAAGACTTTAATAAGGTGCAGATTCTCAATGTACTGACAGGGTCGGTGGCGCAGTGATTAGGAAAGCTATTTTGACACCAACGCTCGAGGGTTCAACGGGTTAAGAGCTCTACTCTTTTTTTATAAGAGAGGACAACAAGCCTATGTGTTTAGTAAATGATAGAACTACATTAGAAAGAAATTTATTCGTTGACCGCCTTTTAAAATATACTTTTTGGAATATACACTTTTATGTCAGGCGTAGTGGAGTTTATGTAATCCTATCTTTTTGTACATGAGGCCACCAAAAAAGAGAGTAATGTTTTTATTTCAATTTCATGTATTGTGTTAGTGAGTTTCTTTCTTCGACTGTAAATACTAAATGTCTTAACCAATCCACATATAAGGTATCCTTACATTATCCTGAGTAACATTGGCTATATGACGTCATAATAAAAATAACATGGCGAATCATGTGTTCCATATTGAGAAGACTGAAGCAAAAATATCTCCCAAACCTATCAACTGGAGTATTAAAATAAAGGATTTTCAAAGGTGATCGCAAAAATATATGCAACTTCTATGTCTATCTATATAAAGACATTCTTTAAATAAAAAATGTTATAATCGATTCATTTTATACTCAATTTATGATGATGATGTAAACGTATCAGTTTAGGCGTTTTTAAAAATAACCGCAGACGTGTTTTTTGAAGTGAAAACTTTTTTAGTGGTGTCAGGACACGTGACCCTGACCGTAAGATTTTGGTGAGAATTAGAACTTAAGTTCGCTGCAGCGCTAAAACATTAGTTACCTCTAATTAAACAATTAAAACACGAAGCGCTAGATCGATCATAGGGCATTATTTTCTCGCGACCAAAACGTTGTAAGCGCCATGAATTTCTTGACGTCTACGCGTTTCGTTCAACGTAGTTTATCAACATCGCTGTTTGGTTTAAGCGGCGCAGGGCGCTTGCGCGAGTGTGCGTGTGTGTTTGAGTTAATTCTTTCTGAGAGATAATTCTGGTAATGATGATGGTGAAAGAGTCGTTGAAATTATGGATAAAAGTTGATTTTTCTGAGAGATAAACTTTTTAATATAAAATAATTGCAATAGTTCTGAAGTGTTAAATTTTTAATGTAATATAAATTGTCATGTTTGTGTTCGATAGCGCAATAAATGAATATTGTATTTTACCACATACATGACAGTACTTTTATACTGATAAATAAAGCAATTCGTGAGAAATTATTCCCTAACCATTCCAAAATATTCAAAAATGCACAACGTTAATGTTCAAGTTTTCACTTCTGCCGGCACTTCCTGAGTGCAACCCGTTTTTTTTTATAAATTTACTTATCCACTTTTACTCTACAGATTTCTTTTTTTTTTTTGAACAGATGTACATTTACAGGCTTTACTTCTATCCACATATCAGCTCACAACTAAAACGTTCCGTAGCTCATGTCTATGTAGAGCGTTTAAATGTGGAACTCGGTTCCGGCATCCGCGTTTCTTTAACCTGAAATCCTGTCTTATAAAAACGTGGCATGAAAAAGAGCTTTCAAAGGTAAAAGAGCTGCGCTATTGAACCCATTACATCGCTTTTTGCGATATGATTTTGACGAGCTCGGTGGCTCAGTCGTGAATGACGCGGCTTTGACACCAACGCTCGTGGGTTCGATTCCCACACAAAGCAAACATTTGTGTGCATGAACATGTCTGTTTGTCTTGGTCTGGATGTTTTAAGAGAGGTAGGGCGCATCAAAGCAGCCCGTCTGGGGAAGTACCTCCACCTCATAGAAAACCGCAGCCAAATAACAACTCGCTAGAGGGTTGTTGTGTTCCTGCGTGTGAGTGAGGTCACCAGTAAGCTCCCAATGAGTTGTTTTATAAGCAGCAGGGGAGGCATCGCGCGAGTGATACTTGTATATCGCAAGCGTTAATAGGCTACGGTACCCGCTTTACATTAGTTGGACTGTATGCTTGTATGCCTCCCGACGTAGTATAAAAAAAAGATATGATTTACTTACTCCGTTACATGGGAATTTCCTTTGTGCTTTCAACTACATGAGTGAGGATGCTTGACAAAATGTTAGAAATATATTAATTAAAAATAAACCATTAAAATGTTTTTAATTACCTATTGAAACTTCTATTAACTACAATAAATACAGTTTTTTTTGGGTTTCGTACTTCAATTGTTAAAAATAGAACTATTATTGGAACAGGTATTTTAATTTCCATCTATATGTCTGTAAATGTCCTTTTTCTCAGGATCATCCATTGAAGCTGTAAAAAAATCAACCTTTTATGTCAACGCAAACAAAAAATACGATCACTTCATATTCGATATTTTAACACATCCCAACTAAAATGAAAACCTGTAGATACTTACTTCCCATTGACCTAGAATCATCAAATGTGGCAACAATTAAGATCTTTCAATTTCTAATTATTTGAAATAAAAATCTTAGTTAAAAACCAAATTACATTTGCCGCTGTAGCATCGATAAACTGATGTATGGGACTGCATTTTTTTTAAACTTCAAAGTAAATTTGTTCTTCTAATGAAGAAGAATACAAAGCGTATACAATTTATATTGGTACGATTTATTACATTGGAACGAGCGATTTTTCCTTTTAATTAAAGTAAATTTTAATTTAAATATGAAAATTAAACTTTAATGTACGCAAATTACTTGTTACATTAAACTGACTTTTCATAACTTTATAAATGCAAAACTTCTAACTTATTTGCCATTAGACCTATGCAGTCTATATGCTGCATGCATCCATATGTTGTGCGCACATTCTTCATTTATTACTTTATTCTTGTAACACCACACTCACTGTGTTTTTAATCTACCTGCACTTCAAATGACCATCGTCGAAGAATTGCCGAAAGAAACTTCAGTATCAGTCAATCATTTAAAAGGATCACCATTTCTAACTGAAATAAACTAATTGATAAACTGCATATATTTAATAGTTCATAGTGATATTTAAGTATGTTGCAAGTGTTTGCAAAATACATATAATATACGAACCTCAATAGCATCTAATTTTTCACTTCTGCATTTCTACCACGCCACATGACTCGGCACTTTATACACCTGTAATCTCTAGGAACTTCACTTGGCGTGAAGACTTATGAAGACAACTACTTCCGTTAAAGAGCTGGTGATTCAAATTGAGATAGGCTAAAACTGATATATAAAGGTATCTAAAATATTGAATCAATATCAAACCTTGCAAATACAATGTCAAACTGAATTTGTATGTCACGTGCCATTTACCTACGTTCGTTCAACTTTGGACTATTTGATCGTTGCACCTGGCGGCGTCTTGGCAACATCTTTCAGGGGTATAGGCAAGTATGTAAATAATAATATTCAACTGTAAAACACTAAAATATACGTCTCAATTCCGATGCCACTTGCACTTTTTTCTCTTTACCTATATAATGTGAGGTTCAGAAACAAGGTGCGAGCGTTATTGACAATCCCAAGATTATATAGGACAGACAGTGAGTCTAACTCGAAAGTTTATGAAGAAACTTTTCCTTCCTGTGTATACTCAACTAAAGGATGGTTTATGCGTTCGTTTATCAGTATCGACTTTATCCTCATACATACATTGGTATTTTGCGTGGGCCCATAGAGTTTTTATCGCAAATACTGATGTACAACATTGATCTTCAAATATCATTTTTCAAAACCATTTACACTGGAGTGTCAAGTACGTCAAAGTAATTTTTTCTCACTCATGCTCCTTGAACTGCTAGAGGAGCTCAGTAGCATCCAAGTCTGATCGCAATAATATCAGTTACGAAGATGACGAATTAGCTTTGGATACTGGTAAGTATATATGAACGACAGGCTATCAGGCACCTTCACTAAATAACAACTGGTTAGAGTATTGTTGTGTTCCTGCGAGTGAGTAATAGTAACCGCAAATGTCTGAGGAGTTCCTGTATTAGCATGAGGCAATATAAAATATAATATCCTTATATAAAATACAACATTAAATAAAATTTATGACAGTTAAATAAAGTTAGAATATCATCAAATCAAAAGTCTTTACTTTAAAAGTTAAAAGGGTGAGGTAAAAAGTAAAAGTAAAGTTACTTATCCAGCCAGTTACGTAAAAAGACGTAAACTTCTTTTTTTACCACCATTTTAACCGGACTAACGGGCTACTTGATGGTATGAAGTTACTGTCATTTGTTTTTCATTGCGGCGTCTTTTTGAAAATTGTCGGAATCACAATGAATTTAACTTGAGAAAATATTTGCATTAATATTTTTTCTGCGACTTAAGTTTAAAGTTAGTAATTTGCCAGATTAGCATTTGTCGAAGAGGCAACATCTCGTAGCTCTGTAAAAATGTGGTTGAGTTTAGACGCTAATGTAATTATATTCATTACGATTCACACGAGGTTCGACCAGCGATTGCTTTTACCGCATCTTATATTGATACTGTTATATTGGCAATGAATTAAGTCTGAAAAAAAAATACTTTTATGGCATACCAGAAACGAATGTGTGTAGAATGGTATGGTAAAATGCTAGTTAAGTTTGATGTGGGGCAATCATTGGATGCTTCTAATATTGTGACGTTTGGTTCAGTTAATAGAAGCATTATAATACGCTTCCGCTACACTAACGTACAAGCACGTTCGCCATGAACTCATACTTTGCAACTTCTTTCTGTTTCCTAATACTAAAAACAGAAGCGTACGTTTTACAAACCCTGAATTGACGGTAAATGCGTCCAAGAAGGTAATCAAAAACGTCTCAAAGGAAAGTTGGTCTAAATTATTTTACAATGATTCCAACGAATTTAAAAATGTATCAAGAGGGCATATCTATAATACTCGTAAATAACTTTTTTCACAATGTCGCGATGCATAAAAGCGTACAGACTATCTGACGTAAAGTGGTTACTGTAGTCTATGATGCAATAAAATTGCAATAAATGAACTATCGCTCGATTCCTAAGGCGTTCACTGATAACCTAACTTACTTGCAACAGTACAACAAGACTCCAGAGAGTTGTTACTTCGTTTTCTTCTGTGAGATGGAGGATGTTTGATGTAACCAATCTCTTTTAAAAATTTACTTGGAATGAACGAAGAAACAGATAACTAATTAATGTCAAAACTCATCGTAAATATATAAAACAGCATGCACGATTAACATAGAATGTTTTGTTCACTGAAGTCAGTAAAAAAGTGAAAGCGCCTTTTTAAAAGTATTGTTTGTAAGCACACGCTGCATATAAAAAAGGGATTCATTATTTAGTTCTATTTAATTTTATGGAACCTGCGAGAAGTACACAATAACCTCGAGACTTCATCAAGCAACAGTTTTAATGAAGTTTAAAACTTTAATTAGCTTGCCATCGGCAGCACTACTTAATTTTGTTAACTTATTTAATTATAGGTAAGCCCCGTAACTTGGTAATACTTTTAAGCAAAGTGTAGAGCGAAAATCCTACTCTTAAAAGTTGGAGGTAAGGCTCAAAATAGAATTAATTTGGTAATTGCGGAACATTTCGGTATAGATCTGGGTGCTTTATGTACAACTGGGAATGTTATTCTGGTCAGTTGGGAAGGACATAGACAGCAACATGTGTGGGAACTACAATTGTCGTTCCCACACATGTTGCTGGCTATGTTGATGTGAATGCTTTTCTTTTCTATTTTTCTTCAAAACATTGAGCCCTGGATAATATAAGCTACAGACAGCCACTTAGTGAACATTTTTGGAATGATGGAAAATGATCTGTATCGCCTTGTATCTTTTCTACCTTTAGATAGCTAAGGCTTGGTGGCTGATATAATATAATATGTACATAACTAATTTGTATAATAAACATTACTTCACAATGTGGTAAATTTACATATTATATAGAAATTAATTATAGCTTATACTGTAGCTTAGAAATTAAGAACTTTCTAAAATTAACTCACGAACAATGTTGTTTTGGATACAAGTAGGTACAACCAAAATAGGGAGAAAAGTAGTATTGTAACTGCAGTCTTAAGAAAAAATATTTTGTTTTATTATTGTAGCGTATATGATAAATTATACCACGTCGGAAGGCATACAAGCATACGGCCCACCTGATATAGAGCGGGTACCATAGCCTATTAACGTTTGCAATATATTAAGTATCACTCGCGTGATACCTACTCTGCTGCTTACACAGCAACTCCTTGGGAGCTTACTGGTGATCTCACTCACACGCAGAAACACAACAACCCTCTAGGGAGTTGTTATTTGGCTGCGGTTTTCTGTGAGCTGGAGGTACTTCCCCAGACGGGCTGCTTAGATGCGCCCTACGTCTCGCATCCAGACCAAGACAAACAACTATATTCATACACACAAATGTTTGCCTTGTGTGGGAATCAAACCCACGAGCGTTGGTGTCAACGTACAATATACACCACATTGTAATCAATCACATCCACATTGATATTTTTATATAATATGCGCACAGATAATTGGAGGTAATCAACATAACAAAACAAACACATAGCAATTGTTCACAAAAGTCAATTTATATCACTCAAGGAGTGAGTGTAAAAAATGTTCTCTTTATGAACATGTCACCGAGAATGTGGGAACACATATTGCCCTAGGCCGATGTCCAGTAATTTGATATACGTACTCGTGTGTGGGCTCATGTTTATGACCTCGTATCGTAACTTAATAATGATAGCGAAACATTTATTCATTCATATATTATGTTGGGAGTTAAACAAGCTTATGGCCCGCCTGATTTGAAGCTGTAGTGTTGCCTTTTAATACTTGCAATACGAAGAGTATCTCTGCTGCTACCACATCAAGTCCTGGCTACCATGCTTAGCAGCATGCTAGGATATGGCAAAATAAAATTGATTTCCATGTTAGTAGCTCGTCAGTTTTGACGAGCTCGGTGGCTCAGTCGTGAATGACGCGACTTTGACACCAATGCTCGTGGGTTCGATTCCCACACAAGGCGAACATTTGTGTGCATGAACATGTCTGTTTGCCTTGGTCTGAATATTTTAAGAGAGGTAGGACCCATCAAAGCAGACCGTCTGGGGAAGTACCTCCACCTCACAGAAAACCGCAGCCAAATAACAACTCCCTAGCTAGAGGGTTGTTGTATTCCTGCGTGCGAGTGAGGTCACCAGTAAGCTCCCAAGGAGTCGCTGTGTAAGCAGCAGAGTAGACATCACGCGAGTGATACTTAATATATCACAAGCGTTAATAGGCTACGGTTACGGCTTTACATCAGGTGGGCCGTATGCTTGTATGCCTTCCGACGTAGTATAAAAAAAACTGCTTCAATTGTACAATTGTAGGCTTCACAAATTAGTGTTTGATTCCGAATATTCTTCACTTTCTTTGACACTTCAGGCTTTCCATAGATTTAAACTCAACCATACTTACTTGTTGGAGCACCTGACTAAGTAGTTTCACCTTACAGAAAGCCGCAGGATTAATGAATAACTGAAAGAATCCCAATTACCTAAAGGTCGTGTTTACCTATATTTAATTGCTACTAATTAAATACTTTAGAAGCAACGAGATATTGTTTTAACGGTTTTAAGATTACTCTCGTAGACTAAATTCACACGAACAGACGATATGATGTACATTCAATCCAAACTCATCGCTTTAAATCGTATTAATGAAAACAAAATTTGTCAGGAGCCTTAGAAACCGGCGAGCGTGCATGAAAAGAGCTATGAATGTGAAAGAAGCGAGTGAAGTGTGTAAGGACTGCGTCTTATGGCGCTCGGTTCTCTCTGCCTACCCCGCAAGGGACCTGGCGTGAAGATATACAATACAATACAAATTTTGTGCACTTGTGGAGGGCAAGCATTGGGTCCTCCCCTAAGCCTGCTTTCCATAACTACACAAACTACTCGTACTATTGTACGGTATATCTATTTATATTTTTCGTTCAGCTAAATCTATTTAGTTAATAGATTCAGGCGTTATTTTGCGAAAGTCAAATTTACATGCAATTTGATCTAACCTGCTTTGTGTGTTTCCGCCACCAATGCGGAAGCACACAAAGCAGGTTAGATCAAATTGCATGTAAATCTATTTATTTACGAGCAGTGATAGCCCAGTGGATTAGCAACCGGCCTATTGACCCACTGGTGTGGCAATCGAACCCACGAGCGTTGGTGTCAAAGTCGCGTCATTAACGACTGAGCCACCGAGTTAGCTCGACATTACTTTTTGTGTAATATAAAATTCACATTGTCAATAAATTGCAACAAAGGAAAAATAACATAAAGAGACCTGTAGATATATTTCCACAAAGTAATATAGTAATATACCTGAACCTATCAATTATTTTGGCACGTGTACGGTAAGTAGAACGTGTAAAAATATCGTGATATATGTACCGTAAAAAGAAATTTAAAAACTTCAATAAGGTTTAGAAGCTCAATGTACAGAGGAGCTCGGCGACGTAATAGTTAGTATAGCTACTTTGATAGCAAAGCTCGTAGGTTCGATTCCCACACAGCAAATATTTGCGTGTATGATCATGTCTGTTTGTGTAAGTGAAGTCACTAAGTAAGCTCCTGAGTTGCTGTGTTAGCAACAGAAGTGGCTTCTTCGAGTTATACTTAATGTATTGCAAGTCGTTTATAGGCTGTGGTAACCGTTTTACATTAGGTAAGCCGTATGCTTGATTTTTTTTGTGTGTGTATGTTACACAATTTTAATTGTAGACCGACTTCAATTTTTTTTTTGTGTTAGGAAGGCCTTAGTCTTCGATTATAAATTCATATAATTTAAAATTGGTATTTTTTTATATACTATGTCGAAAGGCTTGCAAGCATACGGCCCACCTGATGTAAAGAGGTTACCGAAGCCTATTAACGCTTGTAATATACTAAGTATCACTCGCGCGATGCCTCCCCTGCTGCTTACACAGCAACTCCTTAGGAGCTTATTGTTGACCTCACTCACACGCAGGAACACTACAACCCTCTAGGGACTTGTTATTTGGTTGCGGTTTTCCGTGAGGTGAAGGTACTTCCTCAGACGGGCTGCTTTGATACGCCCTACCTCTCTTAAAACACCCAGACCAAGACAAACAGACATGTTCATGCACACAAATGTATGTCTTGTGTGGGAATCGAACCCACGAACGTTGGTGTCAAAGTCGCGTCATTCACGACTGAGCCACCGAGCTCGTCAAAATATCCAACTTCTTTAATTTCCTTTTTAACGTTTATAAACCATATAACTACCTTAAATGTATAAGAACTGACTCACCTTTTAATGCCATAGTGGGTAGCAAAGCCAGGGCCTGAAGTATGGACCAAAAGCAACTCCACGCGCACCTCATTCCGCCTCATAAACTATTCACATAATACGACCCGAAACAGTACATTTTCATTCACATATCGTCCATTTTGAATGGTCATTAACTCCACTGTCTCATTTATTTTTAAATCCATATCATTCCTTGTTTGTTATTTCATTTATACTACTGACTGATCTGTGTTTAATGTATTTGTCCTGTAAATGTCAATTCAGTATTGATTTAATATTTATGTGCTTTGTAGGCTTGTTAAAAATAGGATCATACTATCTTTGCTGTAAAAAATGTACTCACAAAGACATGTCTTTTAAATATTAGATAGACTGGAGATAGCCAAGGGGCTAAGAGATTGTGACATCACATTTCATAAAAACAATATGAAGAAATAACAAAAAGACAACCAAGCTTTACTTAATAAATGAGAGACAAGTAAAGACATTTATTTATTAAATTTGCGTCACGCGGGAAACAACCGTGGGAATGTCTAATGTGTTTAGATTATAAAAACAAAACGGGGATGTGGTGATTATACAACCCATTATTAGAGTGTAAATCATGAAATGCTGTTATTATATAGATATCATAGTAATATTTGACGTTCTTTTAATATAATGCTAATTTTCTATACTATACTGTAATAAAATTTCATATGGTGTATGAGCCAAAAACTCTTCACATATAATGAAGGATAATAAATCAACTTGGTAAGAAGCTAAGCAGGAATTTGTTAAACAACATCCAATGTGACATATACGTGCTCCATATTGGTAATTAATTTAACCCGATTCGCAAGGCGAGAAGCTACTGTAAATTCTAACAAAAAAATATAATTATATATAGATATATTATATTATTTTGTTAGAATTTATAGTAAATTTCTTGAACTCATGTCATAACGAGCAGATCTTTCCACAACAGGGCAAAAAGTAAATAAAATACCTCATCAAAATGTTTACATGTCGTTTCTGGCGATAATTTGTTTGCATTTCAACAATTTAACTGTAATATGACCTCACTTTGTTTGGAAAGGCTAAAATTATTGGAGCAGTTGATACAGTGGGCTTTTATTCAATTTACACATTCATTACTCCTTTCCGTAATAACGAAAACAAGTTGAAATTTTACCATTTTGCTTGCTGTAAATTCATAACCTTATATAATCATAATACAGAGAGTTTTATTAATAATTTTATCATTTCTATAGATAATCATGCTGACTATATATTTATCCTGGTATTATTTTCCTGATGCGGTAACGCATGTAAGGTCTAAAATGTTCAACATAATGAAATTTGTGTAAACATTGAGTAATTTTTATTTATATATGTGATTATATAAATGTTATGTTATAGGCAGATTATTATATTACATCAATTATAATTAAATTTATATTTTTTTTTACTAATGGTCAACATTTAACTCGAGAATTTCAGTAGCCTGTACGTGTTTTCGATGAATTCCAAAAAATCTTTCTACATTCATTCCTAATTTATATTTGGTTTCTATTTTGGATTTTTAAATAACTAGATCCGGCTTTTTGCGCTGTCAATTGTCTGTCATTCAATATTTTAGTCACAGTACTGTTTTATAACTAGAAATAAGATGATCAGTAAATTCAATAGATTACACATTGCCTCTTTAAATATTGACAATTATTTCTCACAAAGACAAAAATGTCTAACGACGACACAAAAAAACAAATACGAAACCTTAACAAAACAATATCAGTTTTCATTTTAGCATCATTTAAGAACACACGAATTATATGCAATCGATTTCACAACCTAATATATCAGTATATAGTTCAAGATGCATCGCAACAAGTCGATTTTCGATACCGTTCTCCCGATATACGGACGCAGCGGATACGTCCGTCCGTACCGCACCGGCGCTCGTAGAGGACTGGTTTGTAGCATCGTTGTTCGTAGCAGTGTAGCACACATATACAATCGTAGCCGCGGGGTCGTAGCGCTTGCCTCTTTTTGTGTGAATGCTTGCAACAGCACCACATTTGAAAACAAAGCTTTTGACTTTTCTTTGCTGTTTCGAAGCCTTTTTGCACAGCGCATGTTCCCGTTCTGATGTCGTGTTATTAGAAACTGTTCACATTTTGAAATAAGAATAATACGTTTTTAAACGCTAAAATATTTTTACTTATACTAATTACATTACGAATAATCAATATTCTTACTTACTACTATTATGTATCTTAATTATATTATATATAATTATATTTCTGAGAGTGCTGTTTCTAGTGAAGTCATTAATGGGAGAAAGCAATCCAACCTCAAGCATATATTGCGATATTGTCGATACTTTGAGATGATTCCAACACATTGTCCCATCCGCTGCCAACGTATTACCTCCTCATCCACTTTTTTGTGACTATAGTTACTTGCAGAGGTATAAAGGAGGCTATTTAGCTATTGTTATTTGTCTTTACAATTCATTTGTCTTGACAGCCAGTGAGCCATATCAGAGCACAATGAGTGAATGCAGATGGAAAGATCGAAGCAGGGAATGAGATGATGAAGTACTAGGCGTCCTTCTCTAGGTATAACCAAGTTGCCGGGAAAGCATAAGGGAAGACCTATTTCTAGAAGCTGGTACGTACGTTTTGACAAGCCCGGTAGTCGAGCGGTTAGCTATGGCTACTTTTACAATAAAGGGATTCGTGGGTTCGATTCCCACAACGGACAAACATTTGTGTGCATAAACATGTTTATTTCTCTTGGTCTGGGTATTTTCTCATCTGGCTGAAGATGGGGACCTTGAAGAAAACCGCAGCTAAATAACAACTCCTTGAGTTTTAATTTGTACCTGCGAGTGGGTGACGTTACCAGTAAGCTCCTAAAGAGTTGCTGTGTTAGCAGCAGAGATAAAATGTGAGCCACACTTCCTATATTGCAAGCATTGATATACTATGGTAACTACATAACATCATATTAACATATATAAAATGGAGTACAAAATAAAATCCTTTAATATATATGTATATTCTGCAAGATATTTCTGTTTTTCTCCAGGATTTTTTTTTTGGTAACCGACTGGGAGGATCACTAGCAGTCAAAATTGACAAGAGCTCTGAACTATCGATTGCTACTTTCAGCTCACAGTTAGTGACTTGCACCCTACAGAGAAGATTCACGACTTCATACGCTTTCCTGTGGCTATTACCACAAGCCCTTTCTCAGTGCGTGCCTGGAGTAAACAAGGAATATACTCTTCAAAGTTCTCTGTCACTATCTCTGTTACGGTATTATTTTATCTCTCTATAATTTCATGCCAAATCTCTTGGGGTAGGCAGACAGAATACCGTACGACTTGTATTATTTTAAAGGTACATTATCCATCTACCCGATGGGATTCCTTGACATGTATTACCTATGTTACTAATAGGAATTTTAAAAAAATCCTTTCTCAATATAACTAATTCCTGTTGGTTATCACATCATACAACTGTCATATTTTTTTGGAGTTTACTCCTTAAGAAACGATTTTGAGTTATAAGGCACGGTACGAAAATTTTATGAGGAGTAAAATCAATTGAAGGCGTTAACAAAAAATGATGCCGTTGTGCTCGTCCGCTTAAAAAGAGGCAAATATACCACTTTGTAGGATTTAATGTGCGAGAGAATGAACATTAAGTATTACTCGCGCGATGCCACCTCCGTTGCTAACAAAGCAATTCCTTAGGAGCTTACTGGTGACCTCACTCTCACGCAGGAATACAACAGCCCTCTTGGGAGTTGTTATTCGGCTACATTTTTCTGTGAGGTGGAGGTACTTCCCCAGACAGGAATGCGGGCGCATCCTACCTCTCTTAAAACATCCAGACTAAGACAAACAGGCATGTACATGCACACACATGTTTGTCTTGTGTGGGAATCGAACCCACGAGCATCGCGTTATTCACGATTGCGCCACCGAGCTCGTTAAAATGAGAATGAGATAGAAAGCATTATACAGTGTTTATTACAGGGCCCGTATGTTGTACGTATGTTAGTACGTGTGTGTACGCGCCCGCGTATTACGAAGCTTGGTATATTTCCTGTATATTTTTGTGTACTATTCATCAAATGATTAAAGTTTATAAAACATTGGAAAATATGGATATATATATAAGCAATATAAATATGGATATATATATATATATATATATATATATATATATATATATATATATGGAAGCAATTGATTGGAGTGGTAATGAGGAAGAATCTGAAAAACACGTGGATGCGGTTAATTCGTTAGCCTATAGTTCACATTTATGAATAACTAGCTGACCCGGCGAACTTCGTACCGCCTCAGGATCAATAAATGGTGTTTTAACTTATTAGATGGTATAAATTCTTTTAACACTTATTATCCGGACGAAGACAAATCCAAAAACACAAAAATCATAAAAATCGGTCCAGCCGTTCTTGAGTTATAAATGGTGTAACTAACACGACTTTGTTTTATATATATATATATATATATATATAGATATAAATGTTATTCTTATTATTTTAGAAGACGCGTTCAGTTACCCTCTTTTTCTATTCGATATATATATTATAATTATCATTCCCAAACGTTAAACTCCAGTCGTGCGTCGGACCTGACACACACACACATTTTTTTATGAAACATCAGGTGGAAATAATATAACTGCTTTAATTCGGGCAAGCTGTATACTTGCCTTGCTTTGTGTGCTTCCGCCACCACTTAGTTCATGCGGTCTAGCGCCGGCCGGCACCCACCCAGCGGGTGGGTAATTAAAAAATATTTCAATAATAAAAAACTACTACAAGTTGAAAATCTAATCAAGTCTAAGTTACATCAATATACACTCTCTATAAAAATATCTATAAAATTTTTACAGGTCCAAAACGGAAGGATTTATGTTTTCAGGGTTTAAGTATGTATGTTTGTGGGTATTTTATTATACCTTAATATCTAAACATTTTAACGGATTCAAATACATAAATTATCGTTAACTTTATTACTATATCACTATATATACATATAAAAAAACATGGCGGATTGTGTACTCCATACTGCGCAGACTGAAGAAAAATCTGCGAAATTTGTCAAGTGGAGTATATATTTGCAACTAATACATTTAAAGCTACTTTTAAATTATGTATATAAAATAATATACATAATTTCTTATTAATCAATTCTGTTTGTGGTATGAAACAAGTCATTTTATTTTGGCGAGCTCGGTGGCGCAGTGGTAAACGCGCTGTTACGCTACTTTGACACCGACGCTCGTGGGTTCGATTCCCACACAGTACAAACATTTGTGTGCATGAACATGTCTGTTTGTCTTGGTCTGGGTATTTTTTATGTATAATAAGTATGTATTTACAAAAAAAAAAAAATTACGTATGTTTATCAGTTTTACCATAACACAAGCTTCGCTTACTTTGGGGCTAGATGGCGCTGTGTAATTTGTCTGACAATATTTATTATTATTTATTATTATAAAACAAAATAAATTGCAATTATTTCTATATATTGGTGTATAGAAATATGCGTAAATCATGCGTACGATCTGCTTGAAGTAAGCTGTTACAGTAACAACCGTAGCCTATAGACACGTGCTACACCATTGGCGTCATTGGTGCATTACTAGATCAATCGCTTTAACCAAATACAGTGATTTGAGTGAAAAATGGGCACAAACCATCCTCTCAAATTGGAAAGACTCATTAGGTCTAGAGATCAAGGCAATAAGGAAATAAAAACATTTTTAGCCATGAACAACTAAATTAAGGTTGTCATCTTGTCGGATATGCTATTTCCAAAAGGTTCCGCATCAATGCTTTAAAGGCTGTCTCTCACCAGCCTAACTATAAATCAAGTACCACAGGGGACTTGGTAAACCCCACTCATTTGTCGTCACCGTGGATGTGATCTTAAGATCGTCTACCGGTTTACGAACATAAGTCAGAGTTACATAGCATGCGGAGTCTAATGTTGCACCCTTATAGATTTAAGTTGACTCTTAACAGAACATATAATTATATTACAACAGTTTGTTTTTCGCTGTTAACACTAAACTTGTAAATCTCTATCTGTATGTTTGACTTGTTATCTAGAGTAGGTCAATTATTTACTTGACAAAGATGCTCCACGCATGCGGCAGGAACTAGTCAAAAATACCTTTTTTATCATCAAGGCGAGCAGCTTCTGCGTTACCAGCAGGGGTGGATACCCCGTATGGTAACCAATTCACATCAGGCGGCGTATGTTTGTATACTCCAACTTAAAACGTAGTCCAAAAACGGTCTAAGTGCGAGTTGAACTTGTGTAAGAAAGGATTCTGTGCTCGAATAGATAATATAATATATATTTAAATATATTTTTATGATATTTTTGATGTTACTGTTGCATACAATTTCTATAAAACTTGTCAGTAGAGGACTCAACCTATGTGTTTATACTTACAGTATCCATTTATATTACAGTATCATATATATATCTTTACGCTAAGTTCCTTGCGAGCTAGGCAGAGAAGAAAATCTAGCGCCATGTCTCGCCTTTAACAAAATCGGGATGCATATAAGGCTGAGTTGCACTTGATACTCCTACGTCTACGTGGAACTAACACACTCTAAGGATTGTGTATATCAGTGAATGTTCTTTGGCTAAAATAATCATGATGATGATGACGAGGGGAACCAAGCTCGTGTGACCCAGTTTAAAAAAATTTGGTTTGCCCCACCCTGAACCAAAAGCTGGGTACCCATGTAAATAAGTTGTGAAAAAAAAGCAAAGGTACTATGCATGTATATATTTTTTGTTTAATTTGTCCTTGATTTTTCGGAGCTTGTATTATCAGATCCTTACTTGGTAAACATGGGACTACCATCTCAAAAAAAAAAATATCTTTTATCCACAATCAACGAAAATATCGGAACCCCTTTTTAGAAGGTTAAATACAACAGATCACCAAAGTCCTGCAGTTATGTAAGAAAAATATATTTACCAAAAAAAAAGACTTCAAGTAAGGCGGTTTTCAAAACTTTTTTATATTTTTATAACTATAAGACATTCACATATTAAAACACCGTTTGAATTATCCAAATGCGTTGAGCTGCTCCCGAGTTATTGACAAACATACATTAAAAAATGCATACTATCGAACACTGAACCTCCTCCTTTTTGAACCCGCTACTTCTCCGCATTTTTTCTTGCTAAACCCCCCTGATAAAGTGTTGAATATAGAAAACAAATATTCAAATAAATTGAGCCATTTCGGGTTTTTGTAAGATAACGGCACGGCAATTGAATTTTCTGCTCAGTCCGGCCATAAATTATTTAATACATTTATTTTTTATGAAGTAATTTAATCTTAATAAAACTTATATGTGTATATTTATGGAACTCTCACGAAAAAAAAATTTAGAAATGTTTGTGTGTCAGCTCCGACGCACGGAACTGGAATTTACTTCCTACGAACGATAATTATAATATATTTTGAATAGAAAAAAAGGGTAAATGAACGCATCTTCTGAAATAATAAGATTAAAATTTATATTATTCATAATTGTAACTACTTATAGGCCAATTACCAATTAATAGCATCCAAGTGTTTTTCGGATTCTTCTTCATTACCATTGGAATCATTTTCTTCCATAATTTCTAATGTTTATTAACTTTAATGTAATGGCCACCTTTATATGAATTTACGGACTGTTTCTATGGGAAATTTAGGGCCTGCGTGCTCCGGCGATTTCTTAAGAGACACAATGTAGGCGTGTCATTTCGAGCAGGCCATGTGCTCTAAACTGACCATTTAGTCTAAGGGGTTGAGATCTGGGCTAGACAAGGGCTAGTTTTCAGCTATTATAAAGTCCGGAACGTTGCTTTCGAGCCAGGCTTGGGTAGTTCGTGCCTTGTGATCAGGTGCAGAGTCCTGCTGGAAAGTCCACGGTACATTTTTAAAAAGTGTATTACTGAGAGGTTTCACAATATGATTGAAGACAGTCTCATGATACACTTTGGCGGAAGTCTTCACTCCTTTTTTACAAAAATGAAGCTTTGTCCTTGATAAGACACCCCCCACCACACCATTACAGACGCAGAATGATGACCACATTGTACTTCTATGCCTGTCACCTGCATGTCAGGACAGAAGGCGTAGATCGATACATTCTCTTCAACTGTAGGAATTGATTTAGGGCATGTCCTGTATATCAACGACAAGCGACGAGCTTTCAGGTCTTGTTTTATTATACTTGACAGAGTACTAGCAGGAAACTTGATTTCTCGCTATAAGATTTTTTGTTTTCTAATGAGGTTTCGGTGAATTCTAGCTTTTAGAGCATTAACAGCCTTTGTATTTCTAACAGCACGCGGTCGATCTTTTATGGTCTTCAACAGAGGAGGTGTTGGTATATCTGTCGATAGTACGATGGCCGTATGTTCAAGTTTTTAAAGTGTCTTGAATATGACATACGACTGCATACCCACTGTGCGTTATGCAAAACAATCACTGCAATTCTATTTTCTTTATCACCCCATTCCATATTGTAATTTGATAACAAAAAATATTTAAAACAGCGGGAAACCGAAAGAAGGTTTTAAGATAATCAACGCGTTCCAAATGCAAAATAATTAATTGGTTGAAAAGAAGAAAAGCTTCTATGTAACAATATTTATGGCCAGACTAGTTATATATTGCTAAAATATTATTTTCTTTCTTACTCTCAGTCCACATTAAAGATGAAATTTAATATATGAAATCAATACCGTGCATTTGGCAACCCCATACAATATACTAAAGGGATGTTTGATACTGATCAAATATTTTTTATAGCCACATCCATCATATTCCACTAATAGTATTTTTTTTAATACTGCAGTAGATTATTATTTATAACTAGCTGTTATGCGTGGCTTCGCCCGTTTGGTCAAAGGGAATCCGCGGTAAAAAATAGCCGACGTCACTGTCGGGCATGTATTTTGTATTGATGGCATACAAAATAAATCTCCATACCAAAAGACACATCGATTCGTCGCTAAGTTTTGATTTGAAAAAAGAATATACCTACTGACAAATAAAGACACTTTTACATTCATAATAGTCCGAACCCCTCTAAGCCATTTGGACTCTATGACTCTAGGTAGTCTATGATTCCCTCCGCTCTAGATCTATTCCACAGGAGCCGTGCATTTGCCGGGAAGAAAAGTAAATCGCACATGCTTAATAAAATTGCAAATAGATTTCTAGCTCTTGCTGGCGATCGACACAGTAAGGCTTTCTTCATCGTTGTATCCCGGTTGTCATCTTCCAGCAGTCTTAGTATCTCGCATGCAGCCCTAAATGTTTCTAAATAGAACATCCATATTTAAATTCAAACATCTAAACATCCAAACTATGCCACGGGAACATATTACCGGTATAAAAATAAGCCTATATGTTAACCCAGTATCTCATCTACCTACCTACCAAATTTCATACAAATCCGTGCTGCGGTTGAGGCGTGAAAGCGGAATAAACATTTAAACATCCATACTTTCACATTTATAATATTATTGGGATATCCATTTTCATTTGTTTCAATATCCTTCAAAAGTATCCTTCAAAAGGATACTTTTTGGTGCAATTTAGTTGCGTCATACAAGGGGACAATTGGTTTAGAATACCACAGGGACCGTGAATCTTAATAGTGGCATAATAGCAGTATGTCATTGTTACGTGAAAGCGAAAAAAAACATCTATATATAGTAAGATTCAAACAACTAAACATCCAAACTATCCCACGGGAAAATGTCATCGGGATAATAAGTAGTCTGTTAATCCAGTATCTCATCTATCTATCTACTACATTTCATCCAAATCCATTCAGCCATTGAGGCGTGAAAACGGAACAAATATCCAAATATTTAAACATCCAGACATCCATACTCACATTTATAATATTAGTAGGATTGTATTTTGAGTTAGCAAATAGTCCCGGTAGTGTTAAACATATTAATGTCTTATGCTGTCAAATTTTATTGAAATGTTTCACAACGTGCTAAGGTTTACGAACTCTAAAAAATCTATTTAAAGTTTTATACTACTTCTGGACGAAAACTAACATATGATCCGCTTCTTGTGTACGAATAAACAGCTTAGGAATGCTTGCAATAAATAAAGTAATACAACGATTCACTCACTCGTAGTAACAACAACCCTATAGCTTTAGCGGCCGTAGTACCTCACAGGGTGCTGGAAGCTGGAAGTACTTCATCAGTCGTACAGTTTCTTTTAATAAATCTTTGGCCTAGCTTTATTTTTCCTTATTAAAATCGTAACTTCTACGAAATAATCAGGCACTAGAACCTTCCCAAATAAAAAATGATATCGCAAATAAGGAAGATTTTTAAGCATAACCTCGAGAAGCTTACAAACATATGGTCTTCCTAACGGGAAGTGATTACTGTAGTCAATTAACATTTGCAATACAAAGATTATCACTCGCGCGTTGCTACCCCGCTACTAACACAACAACTACTCAGAAACTTCTCTTCTTCAGAAACTCACACGCAGAAACAAACAAACCTGCAGAAAGTCATTATTTGGCTGCGACATTATGTTTATTTTTTATTAGATGGAGAGACTTTCCCAGACGAGATGCTTTGATGCGCTTCTCTTTCACTATAACCTCGTTTGTTTAGCAAAGTGTACCACGTGCAAATAAGTTTGGCTTTGACTCAAAAGGCTTGCACTCGATCTTGGCGACTCTTACTCATGCTAACTAACACGCGTTAATTGTCAATACTTTTACTGGATCTTCTATGATTTCAGATTTCCTTTGATTATAAAATAATCAACAATAGTATTGTTATTTTTATTCCACCGCTGTTACCTTCTGCATCATAAAGTGACATTAATTGATTATTAGATTCGTTTCCTTGCAGTTCAACTTATCATAACGGGTCAGTAAAACAGCAAATTAGAGGTTTCATTGTTCCAATATAAATAATATTTAATATATATATAACGCATCCGGTCATGGAGTATGGATGTTAAAACGAAACGAAAGCGCGCGAACGGTGGCGCGCTTTGGCAGAATCAAGAGGTCGATACTGGGTGAAATGGAGAGTTAGAAGTGCAAACGGCGGCAACTGACGACGTCTTGGGACTGTCCTCTCGTTTCGTATTTTCCTGTACATTGATAACAAGTGTTGATTTAAAATTATAGTGTAATACGAATTGCAATGCATTTCTCATTGCACAACTACCCACCATAAGCCCGCATAATATCATTGGATAGACCGAAAAATCATACGAATACGACATATTATACATGTTTATTATACATGTACATGTCCTTTGCAAGGTAGGTAGAGAGAAACGAGCGCCATAAGATACGGTCCTTAGACACTTCACTCGGTTCTTTAACATCCATAGTTTCTAGGGCTCCTGACAATAACGTAATACAATATACTTTTACTTTGAATTCAATCCCTGAAACGTCCTCCCTCTATCCATTACTATAATGGACGCGTAGAGCACTGTGTTATTTTTGGGTATATTTAACCCGCAGTTTACACGTGTAAAATAGCTAAACGTGTTCTAAACAAAGTTATTTTAACACTGTTTATGCACTTAACAAACTTACGGCCAAATTAACATATTACACCTAACAGACAACGGCCCATACTCTCTGTTCATGTCCTTTGTCTACTAACCATCTTCGTTACTCGATGCTCGATGAGGTACTTATGTAACACATAAGCGTGTGGCGGCAGAGCAAGAAACCGTGTGTTCGAGTAGTTTTGTAGGCCAAAAACCAGGAGGTCAATAATAAGTTTGTTTCAAAGACAATAATAATAATATGCAATTTGATCTAACCTGCTTTGTGTGCTTCCGCCACCAATTAGTTCATGCGGCCTAGCGCCGGCCGGCACCCACCCACTACTGTTAGTGCGTGCTACACGCCGACGCTGCCATGGCTGCTCCGGTAGTCTCTGCCTCGGCTGCTGCGGTCGTCCGCCATCTGCAACAGAATCCGCATGCCCCCACCACCACCGTCGCTGCCACGACTGGCCTGGTCGTCGCTGCGACACGTGTTTCGCCTCTCCACGAGGCATCATCAGGCGTTGTAGACGTTAATCGTAAGAATAACATGCTACAAGAACTAATTGGTGGCGGAAGCACATAAAGCAGGTTAGATCAAATTGCATGTAAATTTGACTTTCGCAAAATAACGCCTGAATCTATTAACTATAATAATAATAATTCTTTATTATCTCTCCACAGTATGTTTACAGTTTTAATTGGAACTATATTTAATTATATTATATTTAATACATAGTGTGGGAGACTGGTGCCTGTGATAGGTTAAAAATAACCTGAGTAACAATATATAAGAGAAAGTAACAGTGCCACCTAATTCAACCTAAAACTATCAGGAAGGTATGACAAAGTAATGCACAAACTTATATAAAGAGAATGTAATCATATATTTATTCTTTACAGTTGCTTTCAGACACAATTAATAGGAAACATAAATTAACTTTCAGATGTCCATATTCTACGTGGCACATTCAAAGATAATTAAAAAGTAAATGAGTTTCCTTTCATATGGACAACATGTATTCATATATATTCATCTAGTTTAGGTTATCAAGCTTTAAGTTTAGGTTTAAGCTTTAGATTACACGTACACTTTTTTTTTTACCTGCTGCATTAGGCCTATGTAAATCATAAAGTCGCATGCCTTATAGAATAGGTGTACATTTGTACAGATCTAATTACTTTTTAAGTGCATCTTAGAGTCAAAATATTTATCTTTTGGAAAAGTTAACACTTTATAGAAAAAATCCGAAATATTAGAACGATCACCTGATTGTAAACGGGGCTTCGGGTATTATGACAAGAAGAAACCAGCGTTGCACCTCTGATATATATATATACAGACGACCAGGAACCGCATACCACGGGATTGCGGTCCGTGAACATATTGCAACCGGCGAATCAGCACGCGACGACCGACGAACCTTACAGTTCGGAATTGAAAGTTACGTGACGCGATGACGCCATATTTCCCGATTGAACTCGACTTCTTATGTCCAATCTTAAGGACACAACCACGTATTAACTTTTTAGTTTAAAAGCCACATTGCATGGCTATGACCCCAATAAATTAATGTTACATGTTTCACAAATGGAAAAAAAGGGCTGAGCTCCCGTAATGCCGGAATTTATCTGTCAAACCAACACTTTTGCCACTATGATGAATTGAACTTCTTCTTAACAAATGACACTGGCAGTAAAGACATTTGCAAATAACATGGAAGTATTGATGTAAATCTACGGTGTAAACCGTAACACTTATTTTGAGAGATCCGTTTTGGTAGCATACCGGCAAGTGACAGGAGTGCGACCGAACGATAAGTCCTACCTTCGATTTTGAATAGCTTGAATAACGTCGGTGAGATTCCACATTCCGCACTTCATCCTGTATACCGTGGATAATGAACCTGCCCTGTGACGACCTTGGTTTAACTGCCAGTACTTAAATATATCACTTATCTTATCCGGTATATCTATCTCAAATAGCTTGCTCCAAAGCCTATTTTATTGTATTGTAAGAAAAAAATGGAAGGTATTAGAGAGATCCATGAAGCAGGTGAAAACATTCGTTTTTCCAGGTGTAGTACTGGAAAAGATGTTTGAGATAAAGAACAGCTGATTCTATAGACAGTCTGAGCTGAAACCCGAACTACGAATCATGAATAAGCTTCCTTAGTTGTCGGTCAAGCAAACTGACTACAGAAGGTGTTTAGAACGGTGAGCACGCGGGGCAATGTGCACCCATGCAGATATGCTATACTGAACGATACTATTAGACCCATATTGTTCGGGCCTTAACAGCTCCAAAAATGAGATAACTTTAAAATATTTTTTAAACAGATCAGCAATCGTGGCAGGCTCACTAACGCCCACTACTCTGGTAGACAAGTAAAATGTGTTCAAATTTGTTAGTTTGATTCCAAAATTTGTCAAATCTTTTGGCTGTGTGATAAGTGGCCAGTATCTACATTTTAATTATTTCCTGGTGGTCTTGACACTATTTTAATCTAGACTTTAATAAGCTATGAGTCTCACACATGTTATCGTAGAACGGTATGGGTAAAAAAGGAGATGGTTTATTAAACATTGCCCAATTCTTAATACTAGTTCTGGCCCCATAATGGTTATCTTGAGTATACTTATTCCAGCCAATTACACTATTATGACATGTTTTATTTTTACACATACGAGACAAAATGGACGCGTAAATAAGAATTGAATTACAGGCTTACAGTTAATACATTTATTATTAGTACAAATGTGGTAAATATTTTTTTAATATACTATTACATATGTCATTATACATATACGTTTCATGTTTTTCTCCCCCAAATTATTTTATTTACATCATAGTTATTGTCGACTGTAGACACAGACTCAATTACATTAAATTTATTTTGACGTTCAGTGGGAAGTACACCCACTAAGTCCACTGTCATGCAAAGTGTCCCAACAGCGTCAATAGATCTAGTAATTGGTTTGCAATTATAACTAATAAAATCAGTCTTATTGCAGTTTATTTTAGATTCTATTATCATATTTTGTTATCTTTTATTGTTCATGTTACGACCATACTTCACTTGCTATTATAATCTTCAAGTTATACTAACCGGCGAAATTATATTCATTACCAAGAAACAGTGATATTTTTGAAATATATCAATCAACTACATGATCGTGGTAGGGATTATCGAAGCACTGCTAATAGCGGTACATGTAGGCACGGCGTTGTTTTATATCTGCCTATGTCATTCGAGATATCCAAAAATATTTGTAAACGGTTGGACAATCCAGTGAAGCATACGCTCCACCATGGCATTATTTATGGCGAGAACCAGAAATATTGCTATGTAAGGAGTATTCCATACCAGCGACCATGTAAAAATCTCTTCACCTTTCTTTGTAGAATACTAATAATCACTTGGTAAAACTTTATCACAGAGTTCATATGAAATGAGACTTCTTTGGAATTACTCAGTATTAGGTTGTTTTGTATCCAATGGCGAGTTTTAAATGTATGCACGTATGCACGTATATCTTCACGCCAGGTCCCTTGCGGGGTAGGCAGAGAGAACCGAGTGCAATAAGGCGTGGTCCTTACACACTTCACTCGCTTCCTAAATATTCATGTTCTGCTTCAATGTACTACACCTCTAAAAACATACACCCTGACTTTCTAAAACACCACGATATTGACAAAATACTTAGATTGTTCAAACCAATTGACGACGTATTTGAAACGTTACTGTCTGAATGGCAAGAAAGATGGGAAACTTCTACTAAAAGACGCCACTTGTATCTGTTCTTTCAATCAGTGCGAGACAGATTAAGTAAAGAGTGGTTAGAAGTCGATCATCCCGTTGCGCAATTTTTAACTGGACATGGAAACTTTAGAGCTAAGCTCTTTTCGTTTAGACTTGTGTCATCGCCTTTATGCGAGTGTTCTACGACAAATAATGATTTTGAGCAAACATCACCTCATGTTCTCTGGGAGTGCGTCTGGTGCCGGGAGCGGGACGATATGTTAAATTCCTTGCATGTCACATCCGGGGTAGTATACTATTCTGATTTGGTGGCAACAAGGGAGAAATACCGGGCGTTTAGGCGGTTCTGCAATCTATATTATTACAGTCGATGTGTTAGATAACAACTCACAATTTAGGTCCCAATAGTGTTAGATATTTGATAAACCGTGGTGCACGGTAGTTGAGCTTCACTTGACAAGCCATCTCTTTGAGGTGCCTTATTTGTCATATTACTGTCTCTCACTTTGCCAAGAGGGGAAGTCAATTCGAAAACTTCCTACTCTTACAAATTTCTTCTGATTAAATTCGTTGTGAGTTCCAAGGCAGCTGTAGTTCAACCCCCGGGACAGCAATGGACTTCACTGTTCATTGCCTTTTTGGTGGTCGCCGCTGTTAATTCTGGCTACACAGGAGACACAGTGGTAGGAATGAGGGCCTGTCCCATTAAGCCCTTTTCATGTACGCTTGCCGGTTCTTAGGGCTACTGACATCACTTTCTGATGAAACACCACCAATTTGGTTATAGTAGGTTCGTCTTGGTCTTCCTCGGCTCCTACATCTTTCCACTTTCGCATTGTACATCTGTTTGATCATTCTTTCATCCTGCATTCTTTCTACATGTCCGAACCAACGTAGCATGCCATTTCTTATTTTGACACCAACACTCTATTTCGGACCAACTATCTTTCTTACGTCATCATTATGAACTTGGTCAAGCAAGTGTTATGCCACATATTTTATGAAATGCTCTCATTTCGACCACATTTATTCTACTTTCATGCTCTCTCTGCCATACCCAGCTTTCACTTCCATAAGTTCACAAAGTTTGAAATTTTAAGATTAAATTACTATCTATGCGAGTGGTTATAGAGAGAAGGAAGTCGCAGGCGAACAATTTAAACCAATTCGGCAATCAAAAAATCGCACAAATCATATGTCTGGACGTAGATACCGCTATCTACGTGCTTCCACCGAAAGGTGACTACAATATCTCACATGCGGTCAGATTTAATCCTTGCACAGCACTGTTTCTCTGAGCTGAGACACTGTTATTCTTAGATGAGAAGATCCTTGATCGACGGTTGACCTTTCAGTTCAGATGAATTGGTTGAAGGTTTTGATACCAAGTAGGTACAGCAATATTTCTATCGAAGACAAGCGGCAAATTTAGAATTTCTAAATTATATATTTACATAAGTTGCTTATATTTTGAGAGCTCGATGGCATCGTTGCGCGTGTCATTCTAACCAAACACGCAGGTTAAAGTCGACCGCAGCCTGTCTATGGATGGGTTTATCTATCTCGAGTTTCGGAGGGCACATTAAGCCGTCAGTCCCGGCTGTTATCGATAGATGATACTCGTTAAGCTAAGTCAGTGGCCCTCGGGTGGCTTGAAAACACTGGCCTCCGCCAATCCGCATTTGAACAGCGTGGTGGAGTTTGCTCTAAACCCCTTCGGTAGAAGAAAGACCCGTATCTCTGCAGTGATGAGTAAGGGTTAATGTGATGTAGCTTATATTTTATAAATCTAATTATTATTACAGAGTTTTATATAAATAGATATTATCAAAGATATAAAAGGAAGAGATTTGTCGTGAAATTATTGATAGGTAGATATATTCTCAAATCGAATATTTCCAGTACAATAAGCTATTGGCAAACTTATAAACGAAAACGATGTATATCAAACTACAATATCGCCCTCAATATATCCCTTTGTGAGTTATACATCAAATATATATTGCCCACAAATCAATACAAAACATGAAACTTAGATTGGTTTCAAGCCAATACACTTTAAAACCGCCTTCGCCATTAAGCAGCCTTGTATCGTACCTGTTAAGGCAATTTCGTGTGTATTAAGTTGGTAACAGTGAAAACTTTGGTCATTAGGACAAGGCCAGTAAGTGCGGGAGAGCGGTATATATATACACGAGAACACTGCCAGGTGGGACAGGAACGCGATCGCAAGTTACAGAATGTAAGCGGATTATTAAAATATATTTTAAGTTTAAAGTGAACTGGCTTGGATTAGACGATAAGCGAAACTTCTCCGGTTACAATTTACTTTAAGAAGTGGGTAAATCGTTTGTATTAACACCGTCAAATGTTTCTAGACGATTGATTGTGTAAAGTATGGTATGAATAATAGAGAAGTGGACGACTCAAGCCGGGCTGTGACGAATGGAAGAGTAACACATACATACTGCACCGACTCCGTATTAAGTCGAGAGGTAAGCATACGGCCCACCTGATGAATGAAGTGATTGCCTGTGAAGGCTTTCAATACAGGAAGTATTTGTTCGTGCGTTGCCGCTAATAAGGAGTAGCTGTATTATCAGCAGAGTTGGCATCGTTTGAGAAACCGCTTTGCATCAAGTAGGTCGTATGCTTGTATGCCTCCAGATGTTACATAATGTGTATAGTTACGTATATACTTATCTTACTTAGTACTAAAGTATTAGAGGTACCAGTGACTCTCTATCGTTTACAGATTCTAAATCAACCTTACCTGCACATGGTACACCATGCTGATTAAAAACGAGGCTTTGATGAAAAAGAGATAGGGCGTATTAAAACAGTCTGACACGATTTCATCTCACAGGCAAGTAACAACTCTCTGAAGGGATGTTGAATCCCTGGAAATGAGAGCGGTTATTCTAAGCTTAGGAGTTTCTATCAGATGAGTGGGGTTTTATTCACTCGTATATTTCATAAACATTCAGATATCCGGGTCGTAAAGGTCCTGGCATATAGCTAGCCATTCATCCATGTTATGAGCAATTCAAGATACTTAACCTCATGCACTTTTTCCAACATTACATTACATCTTGAAGTATTTATGTTAATGTAGTTTGAATTAAAAAAGCCTGCCAAATACGACTCGCACTCGTGTACCGAGGATTCCATACAAACGTTTACATAAGTAAATAGTCCGCCCGTTATGGGAGTCGAGTCTCGAAGATTTCTTCCGTTTTATCCCGATTATGTTGAAAGTTTGCCCCCACAAAAAATATAATTACTCTATTAGTGGCTTTAACTAACAAACTGATTTGACGGGGAAACTTAACTTTGCCGTTGGAAAACTGTTGCCCCCATACATCGACATAGATCACGTTTAGTTTATCAACTGCAATTAAGTTTGTAATCGCCAAAAACATACTTTTTATCATTACATAACTACAAATTTACACGTTTCGAATTTTCCCCTTTGCCTGTGCTAAATGACATTGCTTCTTGCCAAATTTAGTGATTCTAGTAAAACGGGATGTACACTATAGGTATGGATTCCCTTGCGAGTGTCAAAATATGAGGCATAAACGGCCGTATCATATGATTGCATTGACTTAGAAGTTTGATTTTTTCACTACTTTAGAGGGACTTAAGACTTGGGTATTTAATATTAATTTCAAATTGACACCTCCACGTGTACCTGAGATAAAGTATATTAACAGACGGGCAATGAAATAGCATCATTTTTCCTTTTGAGGTGCGGAATCTTAAAAGTAATAATATAAAACAAAAGTATTTAGTATCCAATTGCTCCCTTAAGCCCAATGGTAAACCAAAGACACGCTCCTTAACCGTATAATCGCACCCTTGCACCACACATCAAATATCTAGGTACGCTAACTGCCGAACTTACAGCGATTATGTCAAACCAATTTTCTTTGAAGCCTTTCGTTAGGTATTTTACTTTTACTCTCTTTATCGTAGTTTTAGGGTAGTTTCAGCGCAACGATAACACTTTACACGTACTTGGGGTTGTAATTACTTTTCAGCTACTAAAAATCTTTTAAAGGTTTTTTGAAATTTGTAAAATGCACGCGATATTTACCGACGTTGACTTCAAATTGGTTTTTTATTTCAACTTTTCCATTATTGATAAAGAGTTCATAGACTGATCAATACATAACTAATGATAAAATGTATAGAAACAGAACTAGGTTAAAATAAGTCCATACTTTGTAAGACAGAACAAATATCTGAACTAATATTATAAATGCTATAGCGTATTTGTTTGTCAACATCAGGAGCCCTAATACCGGCGAGCGTGTATGAAAGACTATGAATGTTACAGAAGCGGGTGCGGTATGTACGAATCTTTATATGGCACTCGGTTCTTTCTCAACCGCGCAAGGGATTATGTTGAAAAAATGTGGCCATGTTTGATTGTATAATATTCTTTCACGTTTCAAGGAAGCAAGATATAAAAGACAGCAAACGATTTCACATATGAAGTGATCTGTATCTCGCTGTTACTGTAGTGATTTTATGCAAAATAATTACAATATGTACCTACTTGAATAATAATTGTAAAATAAGATTTAACAGGGAGAGCCAGGAGTTCTGTAACACAGACCTCGGCCTAGTTCAGACTCCTGACTCTCACAAGGATTTATTTGTTACAATCGTAAGAACTATGTAAACTTATTGTAAACCTTGTGAGCAGTAAATAAAGATTATTATTATTATTTCCTATATCACGGGTTTATCCCGGTCATTTGACAGGCGTGCGCGGGGATTTGGATCCGACGCGTAGAGGCCCCTTTGAGAAGCTTGATGTAATGTTGTATAGCCGCCGTGACCTTGTCCAGGGGATATCAATGTGACAATATACACATGAACCAGGTCACGGCAGGCATTGGGACTATTGCAAATGTGTTGGAAATTATTGGGCTATTAAAATGAGGTCTGGAGGGATTATTAGTATTGGGCTATTACAGAAGAGGGACGGACATTATTATTATCTCTTTTTTCACGGGTTTTAATCCCGGTCATTTGATAGGCGTGCGCGGGGATATGAATCCAACGCGTAGAGGCCCCTTCGAAAAGAATGATGTAATGTATTATACCCACCTTGACCTGCTTCAGGGGATATTAATGGGATAATATACCCATGAACTGGTCACGGTAGGTATTGGGACTATTGGAAATATGTCGGAAAAAAGCGGGCTATTAAAATGAGATGTGGAGGTTTTATTGGAACTGGGCTATTGCAGAAGAGGGGCGGACGCCTGCCATAACTATCATAATTTGATGTTACTGTCGGCAGGCGGTGGCTCGCCACTCACTAGATGGACCCCCGAAATGCCAGAGAAAGTCGGCCGGGGGCAACACCGCTGTGAGTGACTCGAGGGGTGTCGAGAGCTGTGCTGCGCTTTTTCCGAAGTTACTCGCGGCGTTATGCCCTTTAACACTTCCACCCCTGGAGCATATCACCTGATAAAGCAACATGCTCTATCGACTCCTCTCTGGACAACCAATGAAGGCAAGCCAGATCTGAGAGTCCTGCGGGCCTTCTTGACTTTCCACTCCGACCGACGAAGACACGCCGGAGACGATGGCCCTGATCGACTCTCTGGAGCCCTCGGGTACCCGTGGTGTCGTTACGCACCAACAGCTCGCCACAAGCTGCCCTGCGGGGATTATTATTATTAAGATATCGACGACTCTGTGGATTTTGGCTTTAAGTCATTCTGGACGATTTTTCTTCACACACATGCTTTATGTAGTTGATGAAAAGTACGGCGTAATTCTATATGTATGTATGTATCCACGCCAGGTCCCTTGCGGGGTAGGCAGAGAGAATCGAGCACCATGACGCGGTCCTTACATACTTCACTCGCTTCTGTGACATTCATAGCTCTTTTCATGTACGCTTGCCAGTTCCTGGGGCTCCTGACATCATCTTCTGATAAAACACTAAATTAGTAATTCTGACTCAGAAGATTTGAACTGAGTCCAATTTGGGTCAGGTTTGACTCAGATTTAAGTCACATGTATAACAAGTTAGCGTAAACATGCAGAAACTACGATTAGGATGTTTCTTATATTTGTGGTAAGGTAAAGGAACATAATAACGCAGTATACAGTAACGCGTGGAATCGGCTTCGGACTCGCACTTGAGCGATCTTGTTTTAGTATCCTATAGTTTGAAAAACTTCATAACATATAAGTTCTTTGCATACGCTCGACATTTCTCAAACTGAATTACTTTATTAGAAATTGGAAAATTTGTTAAATTTAAATATATACTGGTAATAATTCAATCAATTTTATAGCACAAAATATGTCTAATGTTTTATTTTCCGCGTGTAATATGTAAAAAAACATCAATTTGACTTCCTTTTTCTCGGGTTAATGATGCAAAAGGAAGTCATCCGATGATAGATCGCTCTAAACTGTGAACACTTGTTTGAAAATATTATGATCAATCATTTTGAATAATACTGATACAATTTTGTAAAAGAACATCTTAGATTTTTTGAGCAACCGTATTCGTCATCAGTGTGTACTAGCTGAAAATGTTTTATATATTAAGACGTGACTTACAAATTATTTTAGCTATGCAGTGTATATGTATCGAGGTATAATCATCTGATGACTTATTAAGTAACCCTAAAATATGTAATCTTGCAATAAATTAATTATGTGAAGCAATTGTCATATTTCATATGTTCTTTAGCCAAGACCGGTGGAGGAATGGCGTGTTCGTGGGTTCGATTAAATTTTTTGTCCTTTGAAGATACAAAGCCCAAAATTTTATATGCATGTCTATTTGTCTTGGTCTGGGTGTCCATCTAGGCAGCCCTACTGAGAAAGTCCAAGTCCTCCCACAGCACGGAACCGCAGCCAAATAAAACATCCCTAGAGATGTGCTCGTGCTAGTGGGTGAGGTTATCAGTAAGCTCCTAAGGAGTTGCTGTGTTAGCAGTAGCGGTCGCAACACGTGAGCGATACTTCCTGTATTACTGGCACTAGCTAAGATAAACATTTTACATCAGGAGGGCTGTATGCTATGTTACTGTACGTTACTCGACGATGTATAAAAAAAACATCAATATTACTCATAGCGTCGGCAAGGTAAGTTCGAGTAACCAATTAGAACTTTGGTGTAGATGTCGTTACAGCGGGGGCAAAGATATGCGAGTGATACATGCGGTACTTCAAACATCTATAGGCAATGGTTTACTGTCAAAGACCGATTGCATGCCAGTCAAACGGCGACGTATAAAAATCTGAGATACCAAACTTCGCACATATAAAAGCAAGCATCGAGCAAAAAAAATATCCGGGGCAATTTTTTATTTTCATCAATTTCGTACCAACGAATTGATGCTTTCATGAGGGGGAGGGGAATATCGGGGTGATCTCATTTATACACCCTCTTTGATGAGATGACTGCGATCAGTATATCGGGAGTGGAAGCCGTATTATGAAAAGCTACAGCGAAGTCATTTCGTGTTAAGATCGTTTTTGCGGTCCCGGAAAGGTTTTATCCTATGGACACTTTAGTCTCGTGACTATATTAAGTGACTATGTCATATAGTACATGAAAAGCACCGCAAAATGATTTTTACAAGTCGGCAACACACGAGTGAGCCCGCAGATTGGCTTTGCGCTGTTATATTACTTTGACACCAATGCTTGTGGATTCGATTCCCACACAGGATAAACATTTGTGTGCATGAACATGTCTGTTTGTCTTGGTCAGGGTGTTTTTAAGAGAGGTAGGGCACATCAAAGCAGCCCGTCTAGGGAAGTACCTTCACCTCATAAAATAAACGTAGCGTAGAGGTGGCATCGCGCGAGTGATAATGTATCGCAAGCGTTAATAGGCTACGGTACCCGCTTTACATCAAGTGGGCCGTATGCTTGTATGCCTCTCGACGTAGTATAAAAAAAAAATTCGGCGTGATGGAAATGAAATCTTGACTGGAGATCTTCTACTCCGTCTTTCAAGCGGAACTGTTGATGATCTTGAGGGCGGTGAAAGTGCTGGAGTGATGTGAATACTCGAAAGTTAACTGAGCGGTAGTATGTCATTCCCCCAATTGCTGTGGAACCCAGTATGTATGCCTCCCGATGTTGTATAAAAAAACATGTATAGTTTTTTTTTCTGGACAAATTACACAGCGCCATCTAGCCCCAAAGTAAGCGAAGCTTGTGTTGTACTAGACAACTGATCAACATACGTAAATACATTTTCTTTTGTAAATACATACTTATTATACATAGAAAATACCCAGACCAAGACAAACAGACATGTTCATGCACACAAATGTTTGTATTGTGTGGGAATCGAACCCGCGAGCGTTGGTGCCAAAGTAGCATAACTGCGCGTTTCACCACTGCGCCACAGAGCTCGTCAACAGTTACATTAACTATACGGTAGACTAATTACAAAGAAATTAATAAAGTACAAAAGTTATTAGTCACTATTAATATTAACTACATACACGTCAATAAATAGACAAATCCTTTACATTTAATAACAGGAAATGTGGAATGGATATAATCTACTTTGTTTGCTTCTCCTACTTCCGTCGTTTATACCCGCCGAGGCATGCTGCGGTCATGCTGTAAATTTGACTTTCGGAAAATGACACTTACAGTTGCTTTCAACTGTAAGTGTCATAGGCTAAGAGACTTTTTTTTTACTTTTTTTTTATACCACTAAGGTGGAAAACAAGCGTACGCCTGATGGTAAGCAGTTACCGTAGCCTATGGGCATTTCCAACACCAGGGGTGTCACTCTTGCGTTGCCGATCCTGTAAGAACCTCTTCACGCCTTTCTTGAAGAACCCCATACTGTAGTCCCTTGAGAAAACCTCTCTCGTTGGTAGAAAACTTCTCGTGCGCACAGTGCGCGACCATTGCGGTTCCAGTGTGTGCCGATGAACTTCAAGCCGCCGGCGAGCTGTGCGATTGTAAAACGAGGCTGTTGGTATAATGTTGAGCAACTCCTCAGCACACAACCCATTATACAACCGGTAGAACACGCAAATGGTAGCAAAATTTCTACTCAAACTCAAGGGCTCAAAGCCGTGTGTGAGTTCAGGATCATCGATAATCCTCTACTAAGCGACTGGGAATGTAGCATTCCATGCCATCCAATATCGCCGTAGCTACCGCAGTCGCACAGGATTCGATATCGTCTGTTTTGACACAAAGCTGCCTCCACGGATACGACGCATAAAATTCACGCAATCCGTCCCAGTCTGCCGACTTATAGTGCCAAACGCGATGCCATCCGGTAGGCCGAGGTGGGTCACGCCTGGCACAAGGCACTTGGGTTCGGATGAGACAGTGGTCCGATGAGCAAAGCGGCGCATCCACTGAGATGTACTCATCCGGACGTGTTGTCAGCAGAAGATCCAGTAAGGGGCTTGTATGATCCTCTATATCTGGTATTCTCGTGGGAGAATGTACCAGTTGGGAGAAACCATAGGCCAGAGCAACTAATAACTAAATAAAATTTTGAGCAAGACTAATAACTAAATAAAATTTTGACGCGAGACAACTAGTCTCATGCTTATTCCATTTTACCAAACAGAATACGTCTTCAGAAATTACATCATAACACCGTCGGTTTGCCTCATTAGATGGTTAAAAAATATGTGTATACAGCGTGATATTACGAAAATAGGGCTATGGACTTTATCCCTTCAGTAATATGGTACAATTTCCGGTCGATCCAGGATTGAGGACGAAGTTTCTATGTGATTTTTTGGAGTAATATTTTTTTTGGCTGAGTGACACTAATATGTGCCTCGGGGCAGCATGTTCTTTTATGTTGTACAGTTTGATGTTATTAAATATAAGCAAAATATAATAAAAATATATTACGGTTCTTGATTGAGTGAGTGACTAATTAATATTTATTGAAGTTATACTTCTAATGCGACTTGTAAAAAGGTTGCGTTAAACGTTTAACGCTACCATGGAGGGGGAATAGAAAGAGACAGGCCGAGAGTGAATGCGTGGCACTCGAACACAAAAGTACAGGTTGAAGCTGCTAAATGTTTCACGATATTACCGGTAGATGGAGCTGTAGTTAAAAATGTGCAATAGGTTAAAACTGCTAAATGTTTCACGGTATTACCGGTTGATGGCGCTATAGTTAAAATGAAAATATTATTATTTAATATAATTAATACTAAATATTATTAAGTTATTAATGTTAAATATTTATTTAATGATGCCAGAGAAGTATAACTTCTCACGCGCGTACATAAGTACACGCACCTACTTTTTTTTTCAACTCTATTTATCATAAGCCTGTCATTCAGATCTTGTTAACGAAATTCTATTTCATGTTGTATAGAAATAGATTAAATACCAAAACAAATACAAAACAACAAATAGAAATGAAATAAAACTCTGTGATAAATTACAAAGATAAGGCGTTGTATAAAAATGCCGATTTATCGAAAACTTTATGTAACTATCTCTCTATGGTCGGGTATCTTTTATCTTTCAAATGATAAAAATCCTTTTAATTTCTTGTACTTTTCCGAATAAAAAACATTCTCATTATCGCCATGAGTGTTTCAAGTTTCGTGTTATGGATGTCCGACTTCGATCTAGACACGATCTATTTATTTCTAGAAAAATTTTGTTTCTAGAAATAAACAATTCTCAATTCTAGTCGTTCACTGTTCATGTTGTACGCATCGGAGGTGGTGCCAGGAAAAGTTAAAGAAGCGAGTGACGTGTGTGGGGATCGACTCATTTGGCGATCCGTTCTCTCTGCCTATAGCGCAGCAGACTCGGCATGAAATTATAGACAGGTATCGATAAAAACAATAAATAAATTGATCTTTTAAATGTTGCGACAACCCTAAATAACTCTGACACAAAAACCAAGCATTAAAATAGACATAGAAGCTGCAATTTGCACTAAAAGGTTATTGTCGCTACATCGACGGCTGCATGACGCCGTTTTCCACAGCAAAACGCTGCATGTATGCAAGAGAACTTAATGTTGACATTTGATAATTAAAATTTTATCTAAATTCATTGAAAAGTTTATGCCGCGCGTGCTAAAGTACTTTGCATTTGATAATAAGTGTATTTTATGAAATCGCAATAATTATTATTGATGTCTTTACAAGTAGGTATTCCAGTTTATATAAAATAGCCGAATTAATCACTTGATTATTATTAAAACGTGGAGTATTCCTAGACGGGTTACATAGCCAAAAACGAAACCGATCTACTCCATATTTTTTGGCATTAATTTGTTCTGAAATAAATGACATTTAATTTAATTAATCAACTTCTTTCAAATGGTTTATGTAAAGTGTGTACCTTATGCTGTTTTATCCCTTGTAAGTATGGCTAAAAATACTGACTGACTGAAGTTGGTTCAGTACGTACCCAAACAAAAAATCTCAATTATCTCCATGAGTGTTTCAAATATCCTGTTATGGATGCCCAACTTCTATGTAGGGCCGATCTATTCCTAGAAATCTTTATCCATATTTTTTTATACAACGTCGGGAGGTATACAAGCATACGGCCCACCGGATGTAAAGCAGTTAATGTACAGCCTATTAACGCATGTAATATTTTAAGTATCACTTGCACGATGCCTCTTCTGCTGCTTACACAGCAACTCCTTAGGAGCTCACTGGTGGTCACTCACACGCAGGAGCACAACAACCGACTAAGAAGTTGTTATTTAGGCCCGGTTTTCTGTGAGGTGGAGGCTTGTTTTAAAATCTCTCAAAATTCTCATTCTTATTCCTTTACTGGTCATTTCGTACGACTAAGTCCAACTTATACAAATCGATCAACTTCTTTAAAATATTAGTGAAGCGGCGTAATGAATGTGCTTCTGATACGTGAGGTGTTATGACTATGTGACTTCGGATACATCAGCTTAGCTTTTAATTTCTAAGTATTTATGTAGTATATGACATTTATCAGGAACACCGTTCCTATATGAAATATATATGTTTTTCTGTGTGTGTGTTTGTGTGTGCCACATACAGACACACACACAGAAAAACAAAACAAAAAACACACTGGTGTGTCTGGCGCTTTTTTCGAATATTCGAATTTTGACTTCAGATTCGGATTCAGCATAAAAAAGTAGAATATGAATGTTCAGGAACACCGTTCCTATCTCTTAAGGAACATGGTCAAAATGGCCGACAAATAAAAAAAAATGTATTGTATAATTGACGAGCCAGGTGTTCCTCTGGCAATGCAAGCTTGCGCATTCTAAACTGGTTGTATATATAAAATGTGTATCAATATCAATAGTATCAATATGCAAGATGACGCATTTATTTTCTTTTAAAAAATGACGAACTCGGTGGTGGAATGGAAAGTAATGGCTACTTACTAAAGCTACTCGTAATACCTTCGATTCCCACTAGGTAAATACTTGTGTGCATGATATATTTACAAAAAAAAAAATTACGTATGTTTGTCAGTTGTCTAGTAAGCATAGCATAAGTTTTGTTTACTAGGGACTAGATGGCGCTGTGTAATATTATTCATAAAAAATCCACGGTTTACGAAAAGAGATTCCTATTGGTTCCTATAAGCATGACATTATACAAATTAGTATGAGTACTTTTTGTTACTTTATTTTTAATGTTAGACAATAAAATATAATAAACAAACAATAATACCTTAAGCACCAAATTTGGGTGTACGAGCAGTTTCAAGTGGCTTCTGAGAAAAACTGTGTTTACAAACAATTACACAGCCATTTATTTCCCGGTTAATTTTAGCGGGAAATATTGATAATCGCAGATGGTTGTGTATTAATTAAATTTTTAATACAGTAACGTGGATTCTGAGAAAACTTAACACAGCTTTTCCTCAGAATCCATAGAAAGCAATTACGTAGTATATCACTCATATTCTGGTTAATTTTAGTACTTTTCAAATTATAAACTATGAAAGTATTGTATCAATTTGAATTTTTATGTAAAAATCTGAGATATGTGCCGTTTTTATAATGCACTCGTATACATACTTAAGTCGTTGGACGCGACTCGCTCGTGGGTTCGATTCCGATACAAGATAAACATTCATGCACATGAATATGTCTCTTTGTCTTGGTCTGGATGAACAACTCTCTAGAGGGTTGTTGTGTTCCTGCGTGTGAGTGAGGTCACCAGTAAGCTCTCAAGGAGTTGCTGTGTAAGCAGCAGAGGAGGCAACGCGCGAGTGATACTTAATATATCGCAAGCGTTAATAGGCTACAGTACCGGTTTTACATCAGGTGGGCCGTATGCTTGTATGCCTCCCGAAGGAGTATAAAAAAAAACTTATATTAATGTATTTATAAAACTGAGCCCCGAGGACTACAAAAACGATCGATTTTGCGGTAACAAAAATCCCAAATAGCAAAACCAAAAAAACAAAAAGCATATTCTACTATCTAGATATGTACATCCCTTATCTAGTATCAGTGACTGTTGTTGAAATATCGTCTCTCTAACAATGGCAATCTCACAATTGCTGGATTCCGCATATTTTTTGCCCTGCGTGGTCCCTTATTTCCCAAAGGTTTGCTAATATTTTTTTTTTATATTGTCATACAAATTAAACTCCGCCATCCAACTCCATAGTAAGCGAAGCTTGTGTTATGTGTACTATACAACAGATCATACGTAAACTCTTTTTTTTGTAAATATGTATATCTTATTATATGACGCCAAGTCCCTTGCGGGGTAGGCAGAGAAAACCGAGCGCCATAAGACGCGGTCCTTGCATACTTCACTCGCTTCTGTGACATTCATAGCTCTTTTCATGCACGCTCGCCGGTTTCTGGGGCTCCTGACATCACCTTCTGATAAAACACGACATTTTAATTTTTTTGTAAATAAATACGTATTATACATAGAAAACATTCAGACCAAGACAAACCGACATGTTCATACACACATATGTTTGTCCTGTGTGGGAATCGAACCCACGAGTATTGACGTCGAAGTAACATTACTAACCACTGCGCCACCGAGCTCGTCATTAAAAACAAATCACCTGGAATTAATTTATTAACGTATAGTGAAATAAAAATAAATGATTATTTAAGCTTCAATGAATTAAAGTGCGGTTTCCATTTCAATGTAAAAAGTACAGTCTTTTAAAATGTTTATATTTGTACTTTATAATATGCTGGAACATAAATTAATACATGTAATCCCGCAAATAAGTGTAAGCATATTTGTTTAGGTCCGACTGAAAATCAACGTAGCCCGGTATAGTATCTTTATGGACAATGGACTACTAGATAAAAACATTTAACTTATCCATATTATCCAATTAAATTTTAATCAAAGTTAAAATATTAAATAAAGTTTCTTCGTCTCTTATTCATGTTATCCCGTTTAAGATTGGTAGGGTTCGCTACCCTAGCCTAAGGATTTGGCGGAGATACTGATTATTACATGGAGCGACTGGCGTCAGACCTCCACAATCCCAGAGGGAAAACCATTTCTTTCTCAGGTTAGGTCACACGTATTTCGAAATATAATTTCCTGGACTCCTGTGGGTACTGTGTGGGTCTCCTCATGATGTTTTCAGCGCCGAGCAAGTAATAAATATATACACAAATGCGAAATATTAAATAAAACATCCCTTTATTATATAATATACAATTTAATATACAAATAATTGTAAAATAATATTAAAAACATCGTATATACAGCTAAATATTAACTTTCATTACAAATTATCCATTTTTGTAAAATCTTTCCATTTTTATCATATGTACAATTTACAGTACATAATATTAAATAAAGAAAGTTATGTTATACAATATAACACTTCAAAGCAAAATATAAATATAGTAAAACATCTTTTCTTAATTTATTAAATAACGATATTCGTTGTAGTGAGTCTCGTTACTATGCTGTACTGTAAGCACAGTTGTTGATTTCACCAATCCCACATTTTAGTAGAGCTCCACTTCTAGTCATCCTTATGGTAGTGATGTCAGTTTAATTATACTGCCTCAAATGTTGTCCAAGAGGTATATAATTTGAGTAGCCCGGTATAGTGGTTAAGAATGGCTACTTTGAAATCAGGGGTTGTTAGTTCGATTCCCATATAACTATAGGAATAGGTCTGAAGTTTGAGATTAATTGCGAATAGAAGCACAGTTTCTTAATCACACAATTATATTTCATGATAATGCACAGAACCCAAGTAGATAAACAGAACATAATAAAAATATGACAAAGTGAAGTAAAAGACATGACAAGGACTTATAATTTACACAGCATTTACCGCGCACCGTCTACACTCGGCCACTGCTCTGAACAGAATGCCAATGTTCTGCCGTTCCCGCGCAACGAACCCTTCCGTCCACGACGACACACGTGAATAGGAGAGGGGCGAAAGACGTAGCGCAAAACGGTCAAATGAGTGACTTATAAAGCTATTACAGATGAACATAGGGTAGTATAAGTATTTAAATAATAATTGTGAATAAATAGGCTTATATAACGTAAACGTTTACGCGTGCACGAACATGTCTGTTTGTGTTGTTATGGGTATTTTAAGGAAGATGCATTAATGCACGTTCCATTTGGTATCTGAGAGTAAATCAAGTAAAACAGTATAGATATATTGCATAAATAATGTAATTTACATAATAACCTAAGTGATTAATATCTAGTAAAACTTTGCATATGATAAAATATAAATATTGTAATCAAAGTTTTTTTAAAATTACAATTTAACGTAACTGTGTAAATATTTACGGCAATAAATATTCTGTGCATCACCAGTGCCGCTCAGACTAAAGTACATTTTACATCAGCCGGATACGGTGCTGCCCATCGCGTCACGCAGCAGATGCGTAAGCACGAGGCGGCGGTAGCCGATTGCATTCGCATATCTGCTAAAATCCATTGGAATACGGAAGCAAGCGCGCGCAATCTCGCGACAGATAGGCGGCACGCTCTGAGGACTTTTGGCTCTGTACGAATGACATCTCTCTCATGACTATTGGAAGTAGTATGACGCAGCAATTGTTCGTTGTGAAGACTAGACGGGTTATAGCTGTGTTATATTACATGTAAATGTGAAATTTAACCACCTTAGGGATAGATCAATTTCCTTCAGCGTATTGTAAAATGCGCTTCGACGCCGTTGTGTAATAGTTCTTAACGAATTTTATTTAAGGTTAAAAAGATTGCTCAGCTTCAGGTATATTTGACACTTTAGTGGTATAAAACTACTCAAGATGAATATGTTTTTATTTAATGAAAATTGATAATTGGTGGTCGCAAAACTTGCTTTTATTGTACCGATTCTATAAGCCATTATATACAAATTACCCTATATAATTACCCTGTTAAAGGGGAAGAGGAGATCAATGGTGTATATTTTAACTACATCGCTATAATACCATTAAACCTACAATTGCAAAAAGAATATTTGTAGACAGCTTACTGATAACTCTTTCAAATGATACCCCTCGTGATGGTATCATATCGTCATAGTCAACTGTGCTAGATGAAGGTTCATCTGTATCAGTTTCTTCATTGATTGCTGTTTCCAAATGTGAATCGGTAGTAGACGCTATATCTGTAGTACTCTCAATTGTATCGGTAGTGGTGTCCTCATTGCTTGGGTCGGTGACAGGTGGCTGGGTATTTGTTGAATCAGTTTCTGGTGAAGTTGTTGGTGCGGTTGTCGTTGCAGCTCTGAGTTCTTCGACTTTGGCAGTCAATCTCTTCTTTTGTCCCGATAGAGTTAACGTTGACACGAACAAACAAAACGACAGTAATCCGAGGAACACAATCATTTTATTGTTTAACATCCACTCTAATGTTAACTGCGTATAATATTTACAATTTTGAGCCATTTTGAACTGTTCGTTTATTTCTCACGACTGACTGATTGAGCTCTGTTTCAATACCGACACTGTTAGTAATACGTGCGTCTATTCAATGGAATTTGTATATATTTTTTTGCAATCTATCGATTGATATGCCATTATCAGTGACTGATATACAATAATGTGAATTCAATAGCAATGGTAATAAAGATCAGTTTCACATATTAGTTTTTATTGATTTAATAGTACTGTTTCGTAGGACATGATTAGATAAGTCCTAACGAACCAGTCATCCAATGAAATATTTTATTTCTTAACTGAATAATTTCAAAAGAACTTAAATAAATATCCTGAACCTCCATGGCGAGGTGCGAACAGGAGCTTGCAAATATCCATTTCTGTTCTTTCTATCTCTCTTGCTACACTAGTTTTTTAACCGACAACAACTAGAAGGTACTCCATTCAACCTGTATGTTTCTTTTTTTTTGCGTTTATATAAGATGTCTTATCTAATCGACAGCTGATTATAATTTTTTTCTTTTTATTAAATCCGCGATATCTTCGGTATAGCGTCGGATTAGCTTAGTTCTTGGGTCATTAACAGTACTGTTACCTGGCTAACGTAACAACGATGTGTACGGCTGTCCACAAAACTTCTCCATCTCACTCCGAATTTCAGTCTTCGTAGAAATAATGGTGCCAGTACGATCTTTAGCTTCCTCAGTTAACTTTGTCCAACAGACATGTGTTTGGCGAAGACTTTGGAGCATTGGTTCCGTTATATCCCCTCTTTAATGCGAATTGTATTAAATTTGTATATATTTCGCTATATGCATTTGGGGATCTGTCTGCTCACCTCTGTATTCTAGCGTGGGAGCTGAAGACAGCAACTATATCATCATTTATCTGACCTGCATGAGATTCTTCGTGTTAGTCGAGAGCTTTCGTGTTGTTGTTTGTGCGAAACTTTAGGAATTTATATACCATCGCATGGACAGTTTTCACGAGCTTGCTGTGGATACCATACAGTCTTGTACAATCATCTAGACACTGAAAACTATTATAAAGTTCGAGCTGAAAGTTCAACTTTAATCAAGTTTCTCTTCGACCGATCCAGACTTCTCCAGATCTACTTGCACTGCGGCTGCTTCTGCGCCCTGACTGCTGGCGTTAAATTTAAGGCTTGTATTCATGAGATTGAGTGGGACTACCAATGAATACCTAAGGAGTTACTGCGTTAGCAGCAGGAATGGCAACGCGCGAGTGAATACTTCTTGTATTAAAATTGTTCATAAGCGTACATCAGGTGGGTTGTATACTTGTATACCTCCCTGCGTTATAGAAAAAGTAAATAAACTATAAGTACTCGTACCTCCCTACCTAATTCCACCTCATAGAAAACCACAGTCAAATAACACCTTCCTAGAGGGTTGTTGTGTTCCTGCACGTGAGTGAGGTCAACAGTAAACTCTTAAAGAGTTGCTATATTAGCAGCAGAGGAGGCATCGCACGACTGATACCTAATGTATTACAAGCGTTAATAGGCTACAGTAACCGCTTTACATCAGGTAGGCTCTATGCTTCTCGACGTTGTGTAAAAATAAAACAGTTTGGTCGTCATTCCTACGTCCAATGAGTGCCAAGGATGTTTTTACTGTGATACAGGATCCACTTTTCATCACAATTGACTCCCATTTAGAATCTTCAGAGTAGTATTCAAGAAATTAAGGTGAGTTCATTCACGCTTATACTATCGAAGCTACCTAGGTGAAAGCTACGACTATTTAGACGTAGCTTGAGATAAAATTACTTGTAATTATTTTTTCCACTTTAAGAGTCCAATGTGCAATGAAGCTCTTTTTTGAGACCAAAATATCCAGAAAGAAAACCATATAATAAAAATGATTGCTGTATATACGGCGTTGATATTGATGGGCGTCTGTGCAGCGTTAATGTCTCAATTGTATTCATACTTGAAAATGACACGCAAAATAACAGATGTTTTTACTCGAATTGTATCAATATATGAACAATGCAAATAATGATATATGACAATGCAAATAACGAAATATTTCTCAAAATTATGCTTCAAGTATTTGCAACACCAGGGTTGTAAATTTTGCATTGCTGAATTAAACCCCATACTGTAGTCCGTTGGGAAAAACCCGGTGTATGTGTTCATTCTACAACTTGAGAGTTCTTTAAAGAAAACTTCTCTGGAGCCGAAAAGTACGCAACCATTGCGGCTTTAACGTACGAGTGTGAATTCCCCAACGTCGGTGGGTAAGTGCGGTTGCAAGAAGAAGCTGTTGGCATCACATCGAACAATTTGTCTGAACACAACCCGTTCCACTATTGGTAGAACACACAATGGGAGGCAAAATCTTTCCTTATATTTAACACCGTGAATTAATAATATTAATTACCATAGGTTACGTTAATTACTTACCATGATGAAGATCGTAGCCTAATTTGTACCTCACTATTATTAAAAATAGTAACGAGAGTCGATGAAATAAAAAATGAGATGAGAGAGAGGAGATGAGGGAGATGAGTACATAAAAATGAAACTGACTCACTGGTTAATACTTCAATCGAGCTTAAATCGCTGGATCGCTTAACATTTAGATTCTATGGAGATTGTAGCTACTCGTAGCATATCTACTAAAAAAATATTAGAATTCTCACGACATCCAGAAAAATGCGCATTTGCAGTCGCAGATTACAGCTGCTGCAATAAATCAATCTGATGATGAGGTCACTCATTTCTTATCAATTGCCTAAAATGGTTACACTATGTACATAGTTTGCATGTTTGTTTCAATCTATCTAAATATCTTCACACCAAGTTCCTTGTGAGCTAGGCTGGTTAACCGAGCACCACATGACTCGGTACTCGCTAGTGAGTACCGAGTCATGTGGTGCTCGGTTTTTCGATTCTTCTTATTTGCAACAAACACAATGACTAAATCACTTTGAGATTGTAATTGAATGAAAGATCATAATAAGTTTTTATTTTAATGACACATTTATTTTATTTTTAAACAATACAATGCGAAAGTGGAAAGGTACAGGAGACGAGATGACCAAGACTAACCTACCATGACCAAATTGGTGATATTTTATTAGAAGGTGATGTCAGGAGCCGTAGGAACCGACGAGCGTGCATGATGAATGTAAATGAAGCGAGCGAAGTGTGTAAGAACCCCCGCGAGGAACTTGGAGCGAAGACATACTTACAAATTTTTTTGAAGCGTAAACTTCTTTAGCATCGTTGTAATTTGAAACTCGATGAAACAAAAAAGCTACAGTAAGAAGAGCCAACCACATACATCTATAGGATTTGACGTGCGAGAGAATGAGATAGAAGGTATTATATAGTGTTTATTACAGGGTACGAGCGCTGTACGTGTGTTAGTACGTGTGTGTGCGTACCTGCATATTACGAAGCTTTGAGATAAGACGTCATAATAACCGTGGTGTATTGTACCATAAGCCTCTTGTATCATTTTCGAAAATTCAAACTCGGATGACTGGATAAATGTAATGTAATGTATGTAATATATTTGTGAATAAAATGCATAATAATTTTAAACTTGGAATCAATTTCATCATAAATAAATCCTACAATTATCCTACTCTTGAAATTCTTGAAGTTCACATTTTTAAGGTTTCACTTCTAACGCGTGTGAACTGTACTCGTATTTTTTTATATATTTATGTCTTCACGCCAAGACACTTGCGGGGGAGGCAAAGATTTTTTTATGTTAGGGATAGGCCCACCACTGTGTCCACCAAAAAGGCAATGAACCGTGAAGTTCATTGCTGTCCCGGGGGTTAAAGTACAGCTTGGAACACACAACGAATTTAATCAAAAGAAATTTGTACGAGTAAGAAGTTTTGGAATTGACTTTTTTTATATAAGCATATATTTGGTTTTTCATAAAACAGGGTAAATAGTCAAATGACTAGTATTGCTACCCAAAAGTGTTCCAATGAAAACTTGTGTAACTACACAGTACACTGTACTTAGGATACAACTCATTATACCATTGGCTGCATACAGAAAGGAAAGTAAATTTGATTCAACTGAAATTTCTTTGCTCCTGATTCTATCTCTTACATAAATACCAAGCATAGCTCTCTCTTACTCACTGTATAACTTAAACTACAGATCGGCCCGAAGAATGGTGAGAATTTCATCTTTCAGCACTGTAGGTCAAAGATATAAGGTACTGATTAAAATTTCTCAATAAACGTATTTTTTGCTAGAAAAACATTCGTATCTGGACGAGAATAGGTCATAGCTACTTAAAATCCAAAGATCACGCAAGAGAAGCTCCGGGTACAAGCCAGTTTTATGTATTAACAAAAGTAAAACATCTCTATTTAAAAACAATACGAAGCACATATCCATCCACAGATTTACTACCACTCCCAAAGGAAATATAAATACGGTATTGAAATATCGTATAATGTGTATCGAAATCCCCTTTTGTGGGTAATGTATAGACGACCAAGACTCTAGAACCCCCTGGTTGGTCTGTATCTGAACGAGTTTAGATGAGAGAGGGGGATGACAGGGAGATTTTAGAGGTCTAACATATCTGGGCAAGTCGTAAACGTTCGATAGGTCGAAGCTACTTATGACTATGAATATTTATTACGTATTAGTCGAACGTCGCTCGTGTTGCGGCACCGGTGAGTTAAGGCGAATAGCTTATGAGGATAAATTAATAAAATGTTTTATATGTAAATAATGCCGATGGATAAAAAGCTAGCAAGAATGCGTCGCGCTTGCTTTCCGAGAGTTCCGCATGTACTCTGTATCCTTAGGTACTTTATGCACATTTATTTTTACTAGTGGTCGCTTGGTGGTCGGAATTCGACTATAATTCATATATTTTTTAAGTTTGAATAACTAATATATAAAGTACAAATATCTATTAGACAAACTGTGACTATGACTTTATTCTAATTACGAGTATTTTTGTCATTCAGTAGGTACAAATAATACTAAAGACCAATAATATTACCCTGTTCTCAGTTTCACCACAGGCTTTAACCATAAACAAAAGAGTAGGTATATATTTGACTATATATGCGTTTGTGTGTATATGACTATACGTGTGTGTGTGACTATATATGGTAGTGTCTGTAATGATATTGTTATTAATTTATTGTATTTTCCAAGCATTATTATACAGAAAAAGGCTTTCTGCACTTCTTCTTCATATAAACTACAACTGTGCCAAATTTCATACTGCCCCGTCGGCGTTGTCGTAAAAAGGGGTACAAAGTTTTTGCTTCATGTATTAATATAATGATACTACTAAGGACTCAAGCAAGCAAGGTTAAACCTACGAACGTTATTTTTTGTAGACCATCGGCAGGGATACATGATGTAAAGCGGTTACCGTAGCCTGTGAACACTTGCAACACATTTAGTATCACTCCCGAATGCCACTTTTGTTTTCAAACTTAAGAGTTTACTGGTGACCTCACTCACCCGCAGGAGCACAATAATCCTCCGGGGAGTTGTCAGTTAACTGCGGTTTTTCTGTGTGTGTTTTAAAATCACTCAGCCCAACCCAAAGAAACATGTTCATGCACACAAATGTTTGACCTGTGTGGGAATCGAACCCACGTTGGTGCCAAAGTAGCGTTACGAACTACTGATCCCCCGCGTTCGTCGTTTATCTCAAATATTCCTTTATTTTTATTTTATATATTATTTATTGAGATTAATAGAAAACAAACTGCGCCGTCTGGGAAGTGTAAAATACGTAGACAGACAGATATAATTTCCAAATTCGTTGTAGCTACGAATTAAGTGCAACCCGTATATGAAACGTGAATAGTAGCGGGAAAAAACATGCCTTATAAGAAAGGCAAAACCAAGTGAATGAAAAACCAAGTAAAAAATTACAGCACTGATGTATTGGCATATACAGTACAGTCAATAGCCACATTATTTATTATTGTTTTAAAAGAACTTTTATTATTTTCGTATACGTATAAATATGGAGAAGTATATTTACATATGTTATCCAAAAAAGGTCATGTAAAATGTCAATGAAACTCATATATTAGTTTTTGTAATGCGTGCACAAAAGTCTTCAACGTCAATTACAATACTTTTTTATTTTTTTTAAGTAGACATAATTATGTATAGACACAACTGTGTGTTGTCTTATAAGCAGTTTGTTTCTTTCTTTTTTCCACGATAATTTAGTGACCCGGGTATACCTACTTCCTATTTTAATTCATAGTTGAATACATAGACGTAAAAGGAACATGTTGTTTTAACTTTGCCCTTAAATGCAAATTATAAATGTTTATATAAAGAGTTCAATTTATATTGTAATTCGATGGCTTCCCGCTAGGTGGCTAAGTGTTGCCAGTGTTGGCTCTTTGTAACTAAATAAAGCAGTTTAGGCTAAACCGAGGTTTAACGTGTCTGTATGAATGTCAAGAATATTGATCTTTGTACCCTGTAGACTTATTAAACCAAATTGACATCAGTGCATAATTTCATATAAATTGAATAGTAGTTCATCTGATTCGTAGTTTTTCGTAGAAATAACTCATCCCTAAGGTCAGCTGTTTACGCGTAAAGCGTGCGATATGTGTCAATGACCGGTAATTGTTGGATTGGTTTCTGGAACTCACTCGATTTCCGATACTTAGATAACATAATACCTACACTTAAAACCGATAATACTTTTCGTATCAAAACCTCACTAATAACTCCAAAATAAATAATATTTCATTATCATTACATTTGTTATTAATTTACTATAGACTACAAGTATGTACGTATATGTATGTATATCTTCACGCCAGGTCCCTTGCGGGGTAGGCAGGGAGAACCGAACGCCATAAGACGCGGGCACTTTACTCGCTTCTTTCACGTTCATAGCTCTTTTCATGCACGCTTGCCGGTTTCGAAGGCTCCTGACATCACCTTCTGATAAAACACGACCAATTTGATCATGGTAGGTTAGTCTTGGTCTTCCTCGGATCCTACATCCTTCCACTTTCGCATTGTATATCTGTTTCGTCATTCCTTCATCTTGCATTCTTTATACATGTCCGAACCAACGGAGCATGCCCTTTCTTATCTTAACCCCGACTATCTCTTTTAGACCAACTCTCTTTCGTACGTCATTATTTCGAACGCGGTCAGCAAGCATTATGCCACAATTTTTTCACAGTGCTCGCATCTCGACCGCATTTATTCTACTTTCACGCTCTTTATGCCATACCCAGCTCTCACTTCCATAAGTTAGCGTTGGGATTAGCTCCGCGTTGTGCACAGCGAGCTGTGTCTTCTGGCTTAGATTTCGGCTGCCTAGCAGTTTACCTAATCGTCGATTTCCACACAATGCAAACATTTGTGTGCATGAACATGTCTGTTTGTCTTGGTCTGGATGTTTTAAGAGAAGTAGGGCGCATCAAATCAGTAAGTACCTGGGGAAGTACCTCCACCACACAGAAAACCGCAGCCAAATAACAACTCCCTAGAGGGTTATTGTGTACCTGCGTGTGAGTGAGGTCACCAGTAAGCTCCCAAGGAGTTGCTGTGTAAGCAACAGATGAGACATCGCGCGAATGATAATTGGTATATCGCAAGTGTTAATAGGCTACGGTACCCGCTTTACATCAGGTGGACCGTATGCTTGTATGTACCCCTCCCGACGTAGTATAAAAAAATTGGCAGTTACAGTGAAGTACACGTCAAGCTTAACACTTTGACCTTTGTACCGTTCGTACACCTTAGGTAATAAGAGATACAAGAACTAGGAATGTTAAGTTTGACTTGCCCTTAGTTGTACTCCTACATTATTTAATTTGCAATTGTGTTATGTGTATAGTATTTCGTGGTAGATTCGTGCATTGCCTTGTAGATAATGGGTTATCAAAGGGTGGTAAGTACAGGTTAGTTCCATACTAACATAGATATTGTATGTACGTACTTAGTTATGGCTATGTCTGGTTTACGGCATGACTTGTGGTTGCCAGAGAAGATAAAATTATTTATTTTTATACGAAATGATTTTCCACCTTTAATCAATATGCTGATTGTGATGTTGAGAAAAACATACGCTCTATGGCTTCTGTGGATAATTTTGCCGATCCTTGACATCATTATTCCTACTATATTTATTTATTTATTTATTACAATGTTTACATATTAATCTTTACAACTAATATTTTACAGTATAATATAAACTTAAATTAAGTTTTTCCTTATACTGGAGTTCATCGTCGATCATCTACGTATTATATTAGCCGAGAGGTAACATCAGATGTATATATATATATATATCAATATAAGTATCTATTCTACCGTTATTGTTGTTTTTGATTATTTCTAACTAATCCTTTTGTACCTATCTGCATCCACCATCTGATAGATGTTTCATTTTATTTTCTTCTACCTTAAGGTAGTCTTGAAGAGATGGCTATGCGATAAGACCGCCTTTTGTACTTTAATTTAAGTTAATTTGGGTATTTTATTGTTTATGTGGTGCACTAAAAATATTGTATTCTATTGTAAGGAACATTAATATAACACCATATTTTCGGGAACCACGCTGGTTTTATTCGTCCTAGTGAAATCAACGTTTTGACGAGCTTGGTGTCGCCGCGGTTAGTAACGCGACTTTGACACCAACGCTCATGGGTTCGATTACCACATACGACAAACATTTGTGTACATGAACATGTCTGGATGTTTGTAAGGTAGGGCGTATCAAAGCTGCCCGACTGGGGAAGTACCTCCACCTCACAGAAAACCGCAGCAAATAGCTTCTCCCTGGAGAGTTGCTTCTGCTTGTGAATGAGATCACCAGCGAGCTCACAAGGAGTTGCTGTGTTAGCAGCGGAGTTGGCATCGTGCGAGTGATACTTAATGTATTACCAGCGCATATATTTTACGGTAACCACTAAAATTTGACATTATATAACTACTTTTGTATGAAAAGAGAATTTGAATTTGTAAATAAGTGTGAATTTTAGAAAAAAGTCTATCTTGAAGATGATGAAAATAAATACATTCGGATATCATACACCATGAATTAATAACCTATAGAGACTCAATGACACGATTTTACTTAGTAAATAATCTCACCGCTACGGGTCGGGGAGCAAAACAGAACGTGCGACTCTAATTGGCTGTCTTGCGGATCGACATGGCGTCGCTTATCGACTTATTGTTTGAAATATCCCGCCATTGATCAGGCTCGAATAGCCGACACGTTTAGGAGATCTACGTTTTGGTGAGTGAGGGGCATGTTCACGCGCCGCCAAGTACGAGTAGTTTATTGGTTTGTGACGTACACTGATTCCTGAGTTCCAAAAATTCAGGATAAATATAATGTAATACCAGCAATGTGTTCTAAAGAACCTGCCTAGTGACCAACCGGTCCTCGATTCGAACCCCGGCATGTACCAATAAATTTATGGGTCTATTGATGCCGACATTGACATAGGGTAGTGAATCATGGGTATGGCAGAAGATGCATGAAAGTAGGGACAACGCTGTTAAAATGAGAGCGGTAAGGAGTAAGTGAATAAATAAATAAATATTGTCGTACAAATTACACAGCGCCATCTAGCCCCAAAGTTGGCTAGCCCCAAAGTTGAGAAGCTTGTGTTATGGATACTAGACAACTGATAAACATACGTAAATACATTTTTCTTTTTGTAAATATATACTTATTATACATAGAAAATACCCAGACCAGGACAAACAGACATATTCATGCACACAAATGTTTGTCCTGTGTGGGAATCGAACCCACGAGCGTCGGTGTCAAAGTAGCGTAACAACGCGTTTCACCACTGCGCCACCGAGCTCGTCAAAGTGGAGTTAGAATGATTGATAGAGTAAGAAATAGCACGATAATAGAACAATGTAGAATGAAAGATGATGTAGTGACAAAAATGGGTATGCAGAAATGGGCCGGATATTTGGAAACAATGGATGACAAATGAGTTACGAAAGAAGCATATCGAGCAAGAGTGACTGGAGATAACGCAGGAGCTGCCCTAGACGCCTGACATATAAATCAAAAAGCTGTTGTGCTGAAAAAGGGGCAAATCAAAAGCACTTGAAACCGAAGAGCATGCGAGTAGTGGTTGTTGAGTATGGAACAGGCGAGAAAGGTATGTTAGAATCGGTACACCTGGCGTTTCATAGTCTCTGCCTACCCTATAGGGAGACAGGCGTGATGATATGTATGTATGTAGGATGTAATTATCCAGCTACGATACTTACATAATAGCACTGTACTCTACTTACCTCTTTTTCACCTCCTTGACATGAGAGGTGCTGAGGCGAGAGTCGCTTTAAAGCTGGAGCAGAGAAGTATCTCGCAGAAGACCGCAGCGAAATAACAATTCCCCTGGTGTCAGCAACAGGATAGTAGGTCGCAAGTGACATTCTCCCATGATGTAGAGAGTAGCAGTGACTGTATCCTATGAACGCTTGTAGCACAAGGTGTATCCCTTCCCCTTTGCTGCACCCGCTACTCTCAAGGTCTTACTGGTAACTATTGTTAAATTGTTGGGAAATTATTTAGATGCGGTTTTCTGTGTTATAGGTACTTTGATATGCCATACCTCTCTTAAAATTGTTATATTTAGTTAATTTGCAACACCATTACAACTACATAGTCATAACGACAGAATGCCGAGCTTATTGGCGCAGCATATCTGTTTGTCTTGGTCTGGATGGTTTCAAGAGATCCATGTCGCATCATAGGATTAGGGGAAGTACCTCCACCTGACAGAAAACCCGGGATAGGATTATTTTTGCGAGGGAGTGAGGTTACCATTGAGTTCGTAAGGAGTTGCTGTTTTATCATCAGGAGTGGCAGCGCAGAATGATACTTCATGTACTACAAACGTTCATTGGCTACGGTAACCGCTTTATATCAGGTGGGCCGTATGCTTGCGTAGATTTCGGCGGCCTACGTATATACGTATAAGAAATAGAAGAAGGTTTACATATACAAGTAAAACAAAAATTAAAAAGAAAAGTCACTAAGTGATTTAATTAATTAATTATCTTATCTGAGAAATAATAGCCGCACACAACCGTTCTTTAAACATAGATAGACGTAAATTGAAAATGCGTAAAGGCTCTTATACTAATTTAATTTAAAAAAAACCTATATACAGTAGTACCTAAACTACAGTAACCTGTTATCCGTTATAACCTAGCAACTGTAAGAGTTTGTTATTCATTAAATTCCCACTAGAAATGTCTATCGTACCATCTGAATTAATTCTTTGAAATGTTTTTGCTTTTGGTTTCTCTTCATCGCTGCCATCTACAGGAGCACTGTCTTCACCATTACTTTCACTATCCTCTTCTGTATCTTGCTCAGGAGTTTGTTTCTCTGTCGTAGTCGTTGTTGAATCGATAATAGTAGTTTCATCTGTAGTACTGTCTATTGTACTTGCTTCGGTAGTAGTACTGTCAGTGGTACTTGCTTCGGTAGTAGTACTGTCAGTGGTAGTTGCTTCGGTAGTAGTACTATCAGTGATACTTGCTTCGGTAGTAGTACTGTCAGTGGTACTTGCTTCGGTAGTAGTAGACTCGGTTATAGGCTGCTGGGTAGTTGTTGGATCAGTTACGGGTGATGTCGGTTCAGGGGTCGGTGCGATGGTTGCAGCTTTAAGTTCTTCGACTTCCGCAATCAATCTCTTCTTTTGTCCCGATAGAGTTAACGTTGACACAAACAAACAAAACGACAGTAATCCGAGGAACACAATCCTTTTATTATTTAACATCCACCCTAAGGTTAACTGCGTATAATATTTACATTTTAGACTCATTTTCAAATATTTCTTTGTTCCTTGCGACTATTGTGCCCCGTTTCAATATTGGTACTATCAAAAATACGCTTGTGATTCTATGTAATGTCTTATCATTGTGACTTATCGAATATCGATATGACGTTATCGGTACCTGATATGCACGAAATTGAACTTAATGCCGATGATTATTAAGATCGTTTTACATTTTGGTTAATACTGCTGCTTGATATAATTTCCTATGACAGGGTTAGATAAGTCCTAATCTACCTATGAAACAAAATAAGATCATTTATTTTGGCACTGATTAACTCCATGGAAGTCAATATGCGCCAAAATAGATAATTAAATTTTATTAATATTTACGTACTTTCTCTCTCACTTGAATGTATCATTCACTTCTTTACTTATTTTATTATTCACTTACTTCCTATTAATTTTTATATTTACAAGATATCTATATAAAATACAATATTACAAATATAAAAATAATCCCACTGACAGGAGACATATGTGTTTTTTATGTACAACGTTTGGCCCACCTGATGTAAAGCAGTTAAAGTAGCCTATGAACGTTTGCAATACATTAAGTATCACTCGCGAGATTCCATCTCTGCTGATGCCGTAGCAACTCCTTAGAAGCTTACTGGTGACCTCACTCACACGCAGGAACACAACAAGCATCTAGGTCGTTGTTATTTGGGTGCGGTTTTCTGTGAGGTGAAGGTACTTTCCCAGACGGGCTGTTTTTATGCACCCTGCCTCTCTTGCAAGACAAGGAGACATGTTCATGTACACAAATGTTTGTCCTGTGTGGGAATCAAACCCATGAACGTGGGTGTCAAAGTAACGTAACAGCGCGTTTCACCACTGCGTCACCGAGCTCGTCAAAATGTATGAGTCCCCGGTGATCAGGGCGACAGACTAAGGAACCTTCGCATAAAATGTTTAATTCAAAAAATTGCTATTGAAGGTCTCTTGAAGGAAGCAAGTGATCTAGCGAAAGTATCTGGAAGTGTCAGTCAGGACTATGCGCTGTTAAACCATTCACCGTCAAGACTATCGGGACAATTTCTGTTGAATGAACATTCCACATGACGGTAACATCGTGAGCCAAGTCCAAGTACTTTAATAACTTGTCATTCTCAGCCTTCAAGAGGTTATCATCACGAGGAACGGTGATATCAACGAGAAATGTCCTACGTCTAAGTGGTCGTATTAGCAACTAGCTGTGCCCGCGACTTCGTCCGCGCGGAATAGTTTTTTTTTATTATTTATTTATATTAATAAAAATAAATAAAATTTCTAAAATAAAAGTAGCGTAAGTTACTCCTTATTACATCAGCTATCGGCCAGTGAAAGTCCCGTCAAAATCGGTCCAGCCGTTTCAGAGATTAGCCGGAACAAACAGACAGACGGACAGACAGACAAAAATTGTAAAAATATTCATTTTGGTATATGTACTGTGTATACATCCATATGCATTTAGTAAAAAGCGGTTATTTTAATATTACAAACAGACACTCCAATTTTACTCGTATTTATCTGTTGTATAGAAGATTATTATTATATTATTACATATTATGTTATTATATATATAAAAAAATGCGTAGTTATTTTATGTCACAAAAAATACGTATTCTGTGAAAATAATAAAAATAAAAGTGTAAAGTCCCCCGAAGGTATTTCCCCCTAATTTTAACAGTTTTTCACATTTTACGCAGGAACCCTAAATATTTACGGGATAAAAAGTACCCTATATTGTGCTCTGAACAGTCATCTACCTACCAGTGAAAGTTCCGTCAAAATCGGTCCAGCCGTTTCAGAGATTAGCCGGAAAAAACAGACAGACAGACAAAAATTGAAAAAATATTCATTTTGGTATATGTACCGTGTATATACATACATGCATGTATATATATCCATACATATGCATTTACTAAAAAGCGGTTATTTTAATATTACAAACAGACACTCCAATTTTATTTATCTGTATAGATAATACACCTGTACGTGATGACAGACAAACCAGACAGGTCCAATTAGAGCTTAGGCCGATCTTTTTTAAGTATTATGAAAGTACGGAGATTTAGGAGCCCAAGAATTAGCTACCATGACCAAATTGATCGTGTTTTATCGACGTCAGAAAGATAAATACATGTAATAAGGCACTTCAGAGCTCACAAGATCATATTGAAAAGAAAGCTGATGGTAGATAATCCTCGTCACTTGTTTGTGACTGCATAATACTCACAGTTTGCAAGGTAAGAACAATCGGAAATATCATGCCTGATAGATTCTCCAGGACGGGGGCATGGCCAACAAATGTCAGCTCGATGATGTATTTTCAGTGCTAATTGTTTCACAATCTCATCAGTAATTGCACAAACAGAACCCTCAGTTTCATGGAAAACCGAATCGTCACCAAACTAAATGAATATGTAAATGAATAAATATATACGAGAATGTCCCGTTAGAGAGTTATACTTTTCTTTCGATTGTCATTTTCTATCACTGATTTGTAACAGTATTAACATAAGTGTTCCTAACTACCGTAAGGTAGTAGTTACTTCCGTAGAGGGAGGAAAGAAGGAGAGCACGGTATATTAATCTCGGTATGAAGAAACGCTTTCACAGTATTGTGTAGATTTATGTATGTTTGAGAGTAACTACTTAACGAAGATAAAACTTAAAATAAATCGGAAACGTAAAAGGGAATACACCTGAGGAAATAGGTTTTATAATTTAGAGAAAGAGATGTTAGGATCGAGGTCAGGTCAAATCTATTTTGGGGCCAGAGTGTAAGGTTACGATGATAACAATAAGAGTTTTTTAAATAAAAATGATATTAATATATATATATATATTCACGCCAGGTCCCTTGCGGGGACCTAGGAGCCGAGGAAGACCAAGACTAACCTACCATGACCAAATTGGTCGTGTTTTATCAGAAGGTGATGTCAGGAGCCTTAGGAATCGGTAAGCGTGCATGAAAAGAGCTATGAATGTGAAAGAAGCGAGTGAAGTGTGTAAGGACCGCGTCTTACCGCGCTCGGTTCTCTCTGCCTACCCCGCATGGAACCTGGTGTGAAGATATATAAACATACTGTTTTTTTAAATTCCTAGTAGTTTTAAATTCCTAAAGTTGTCGCAGCGTTAAAATCATCCAGCATTAAGCCACTGGCACACATTACTTCATAGTTAACATTTCGACTGCAGCAATTAACATTGTCGGAACTGCATCTTGACGATTTTTATTTTAATGCACTACAAGTCTTAAAATATCAATATCTACGAAAACTTCCTACTTTTTTCAGTATGAAAAATAGATATGGAGTCTAGTTTAAGATATGAAACTTTGCGAGCGCATAGATATTGATATTTTAAGACTTGTAGTGCATTAAAATAAAAATCGTGAAAATGTAGTTCCGACAATATTAATTGGTGCAGTCGATTTGTTCATAGTCACGTATATACCTACCGCAATAATAGCTCCGTCTCGTTAGGAATGGTTACGTACTAAAATGTACCTAATTGCGTGAGCGTAGAGATATTATCGCTTACAGCCGACAGAAATAGTGACGTCAAAAGTAACGCCAGGGCTGGCTGTTTGGATAAAAATATAATTCCAGAATATTTATGTAATAAATAAAACTCTTGTGACCATTTTTACATTTTATTGCGTTTAAATAATATTTTTTTAAGTAGAGTAGGTAGTGAAATTAATCACAAATATTAAATTTTTACATAATTGGTAATTCACTTCTCGCCCTGTCTAAATTAGCGGTTATTAAACGTAATCGTAGCAAAAATTCTATATTTAACGAAAAGTTTTAGTAAATAGTCCTGCGGGAAATAAGGGCAAGGAGAATCAAAATGTACATTTTTCAAAATTTCAAAAATCGCGCCGCCTGGCTTTTGTGTCATAGTTTGTTCAAAATTGTCAAGAAAGGCAGTCCCTAGTTGTTTCACATAATTATGAAACGCATCCGGTGGTGCTTTCCGTAAAAGCACGAAGTTTTGTTAAAACCTTAGAAATAGATGAACATTCTAGATTCTAGTAATTGGAAAAAAGACAGGTTTTTATTCCTTATACCACTTAACGTGCATCCATCTATTGCACATAAGTCAATGTCAAAATCTTTTTATTCTGTAACAATGGCTACATTTGTTTGGAATCGTCACAATTTTTTTCCCTACCGTGCAGTTTATGACTTGGTGAGCACTGATAAATATACTGCCATAAAACTCAGGCATCCCTCTTTTGGTATCCAAACAAATACCATAATATAAATTACCAGGTGGCATATTTTATCGGTGAGTACAAAATAACAAAACAAAGTAGTGGTTGCTGTGCTACGCAGCGCAGTGGAAAGAACGAACGTGCCTCGAGGCGCGGTGCGACAGCCCACTACATTTGTATCGCAGGAGGTCTGATGCGTCGCGTCAGTCCTCACGGTAAATAAATAACGCGCGTAAGTACACGAAGTGCAGGAGGCCTGCCACTGCTGGCATGAGCAACTATTGTAACAAAAGAATAAGAACACTGGCAAAATTAATTATTAATATTTGTAAAATCTTTATTGTACTGAAAGAAAAATACAAATATGATTATAATTGGTTGTGCAATGTTTGCACAGTTCGCGGCTATTGTAGTTGAAATCATCGCATATGGTTCACTACGATACGATTTCAACTACGGTAGTAGAAGTTGCCAGTTGCCATGGTATCGGAATACTCCTGGGAACACGATCCATTGGAATCGGCAGAACGTGGAAATGGAAGTAAAATCTTTCCTTAAACTTAAGGGTTTAATACGATCAGTAATTAATATCGTCACAATTCTTACACTTATCTCAGAAGCAAATCACGAGATCCTAGCTGGTGCCTAGACGTCCCCCCGTCCACCAGTGACTACCATACTCCACGTGCAGTCTGACTTGAGTAGTATGACATAAGTATTTGCTCCGAGTTAAAACATTGCTTTACTCTGTTGAGTACCTACATCAAGTTTTGCCAGCTTGACTTCAAAAAGTTGCCAATAGATGGCAACTATACTGCAGTAATTCTTTTTGCATTATTGATAATCACCGTTTTTAAATCAAATGCGATGGAAAAGATTATCTAATGATAACTACTAAACGAGTGGCCTGATTTCATGAAATTCGGTGAATATAAATATAATAACTAAGAGAGATAGGGCGCGTCAAAGCAGCCCGTCTGGGGAAGTACCTCCACCTCACAGAAAATCGCAGCCAAATAACAACTCCCTAGAGGGTTGTTGTGTTCCTGCGTGTGAGTGAGGTCACCAGTAAACTCCCAAGGAGTTGCTTGTAAACAGCAGAGGAGGCATCGCGCGAGTGATAATTAATATATCGCAAGCGTTAATAGGCTACGGTACCCGCTTTACATCAGGTGGGCGGTATGCTTGTATGCCTCCCGACGTAGTATAAAAAAAGAAAAATAATAATATACGCTAACATTAAATGGTGGTATGTAAATTTCGGTTGCGCTATTATTATATTTTACGCAACGCAATTAGATAGTTTATATATTCTTTCTTATTTATTTGTATTCGTGTAATTCGTATGAAATATTAATTAAAATATTTTCCTACATCATTAAATTGCATTAAACGAATACACGAAGTGAGTGAGGTGTATGACAATAGCGTCTTGTTGTGTTTTTTTTTTTTTTTTTTTCGTCTTCTTCTTGTCTTGTCTTCTTCTTGTTTTTTGCTTGACTTTCTTTGCCTACCTCGAAGGGGACCCGAGAAGTTATAAATAAATATTGATATGTAGATTGGTCGGTGAGTTAATCAACCTCTAAAACGATTTATACGGTGTGAAATTAATGATATCGATGCGTGATGCAATACTACGTAAATATCGTCAACTTATTACTATAAACGAGCAATTACTGTACAAGTATATTTCATGTATCTCGGAAACGGCTCTAACGATTTTGGATGAAATTTTACATTTAGACGAGGGTTTGCTTTTTAAAAATTTTCTACCTATTGGTGACTTTCTTGCAAAGACGTCATTTTACTTGAAAAATATAAATGCGCATCGTGTGTATAAATACTAAAACCAGCTATTTGATTTATGATTAAGGTCGGTTTGAAGGTCACTAAAAGAACTATTTTTTTGCATATTTTTCTTGTTACCTTAAACGTAAAAAAGATTGAAAAGACAAAGAGAGAAAAATTGGCGTAAGGAGCATATGTGCACGTCTGGTCAGTGAAACAGTTCCGAACGCGAGTTTTTTCGGCTTAGATAAGGATGGATAGCGAAAAAGAAGTACCCAGATATGCAAAGAGCTAAAAACCTAAGGGCCATGCATGGTGGGAAGCGGTGGTTGAACCCTCCGTAGTTTTGGATTATGTCGTATCTTAAGTGATAGTATGAGAGAAAAGAAGTAAGTTTTTTTTGCCAATGTAAGAATGAAATCAATGCTTTACATTAATATATAGTAATTTAATAAACAGTACTACCTTCTACACCCACTTGCAGTCTTTCTAACCTGCTAAGAATCTACTGTTTTTTTTATACAACGTCAGGAATTGACCTTTTTGATGTTAAATATGGGCTATATGTCTGTATGCCTCCCGATGTTGTATAAAAGAGTAGGAATCTCTGCAGATTAGGAAGACTGTAAGAGTGTGTCGAATTGGGAGTACTGTATGTCCTACAGTAACAACCCAGAATGTGCCGTCAGAGACTTAAATTGCTAAAACGTTTTGATTGGTTTCAGTTTTCTTTTTCTTAGCATTATCCCGTTTCCTGTGCGTGCGGGTTTACTCACGACGTTTCCCTTTAGCTTTAGTTTCGCCTAGTAATTAATAATTACAAATATGTACATAAATCCGAAAACACGAATTTAGTGGTACATGCTAGGATTCGAACCGAGGATCAGTTGGTAAATAGATCGGTTCACTATCCACTGGGATATGGCTCCTAATGTTTGAGTAGCTATGTTGAAATAAGCGTTACGAACTGCTGTATAATGTACAGAGTAAAAGCACATCTCAGAATGAAGAAACGCTTTGACAGGATTTTGATTGGATTGTGTAGTTGTATATATGTTTGAGAGTAACTAACTACAGCACTGTAAAAGTGAAAGATTAATATCGTTGAAACTGAAAAGTAATCGAAAGAGTAGAAAGGAATACACTTGGCGAAGTGGGTTATAGAATTTAGAGAATATTAGAGTCGAGTTCAGGTCAAGTCTATTTCGGCGCCAGACTGTAAGGTTACGACGATTTTAAATAAAAATAATGTTAATTTAATTACAACTATGTTTTCCAAACATGGTTATAAAAAGGGACGGACTAGGGCAGAGATTAAAAAAAATTGGCACACTAGTTACGGGGACGGCATGAAAGCTTCGCAAAAAAAAAGAGCCGGGTGCGGAAGGAAGCCTTGGTCGAGACGTAGTAGCTTGCTGACACAGTCGAAGGTCCGGACAGAGATGCAGACCAAGTTTCATACACTAGTTAGTAGTAGTTAGTAAGAAGAGAGTTTCTTGGCCCTCTATTCAAGTTCTTAATTTTAAATATTATAACAAAATATTTTCGGGTGTCATAAATATTTTAAGAACTAAATAGTTTTTAATTGTTAGATATTGTTAAAAGCAGTGACAGCCCAGATGATAAAGAACTGGCCTATTGGCTAACTGGTCCGCGGTTCAAATCCTGGCATATACCACTAAATTCGTGTTTTTGAATTTATGCACATGATTGTAATTATCACTTGCTCGACGGTAAATAAAAACATTGTGAGGAAACTTGCACGTCCAAAAAAATATATTTCGAAAGACATGTGACCTGAAAGGTCTGACTTTTCCTGTGGGTTGTGGAAGTCTGACGGCAGGGCTAAAAATCAATATCCGCGCCAAATCTTTAGGCTTAGGTAGTAGACCTTGTCGATCTAAATGGATTAGAAAATGAGATAACGCAAAGAAGAAAAATAGTTTTAGTTGTTAAAGTTACTAAATATCAAATAGGAAATTATTTGTGACAAAATTGTTGTGTTCCTGCGTATGAGTGAGGTCACCAGTAACCAGAGGAGGCATCGCGCGAGTGATACTTAATATATCGCAAGCGTTAATAGGCTACGGTACCCACTTTGCATCAGATGGGCCGTATGCTTGTATGCCTCCCGACGTAGTATATAAAAAATACTAGCAACAAAACAGCTGGAGCAGCTAATACTTCTTGCCATAATGTAGAGTCCGGTGAAATACATGAAGTAATACAGCAGAGAATATAACCAGGGCTGCGGCTACTGTCAAGAACCCGTCCGTCTGGCAGTCCATTTTACCATTCATAAAAGTTGTAAAGTAAGATAGATTTTTGGCCAATTTAGGTATTTTTATATACATTATTTTAATATATGTGAGGTGGAGGTACTTCCCCAGACGGGCTTTTTTTAACGGGACCCACCACTGTGTTTCCTGTGTAGCCAGAATTAACAGCGGTGACCACCAAATAGGCAATGAACAGTGAAGTTCATTGCTGGCCCGGGGGGTGAAATGACTAAGTTTGTAGGAGTAGGAAGTTAGAAATTTCTTTTGATTAAATTCGTTATGAGTTTCAAGGCAGCTGTAGTTTAACCCCCGGGACAGCAATGATGCCCCAGACGGGCTGCTTCGATGCGCCCTACCTCTCTTAAACGGCCTACGGGCGTTGGCGTCAAAATAGCATTACTAACCACTGCTCCTCCAAACTTGGCCAAACCAAACTGTCTAATATGTTACCAAGATCTACAGACAGCATAGATTTGAATTACTAAATATAAATAATAAAAAAATTTGAGAATCGCGGGGTTTTTTAATTTTTTTTATACTACATCGGATTACACCCACCTGATGTAAAGCGGGTACCGTAGCCTATTAACGCTTGTAATATATTAAGTATCAAATATATTTTTTAATGAATTGAAAATCAGCATGTTCGTTCAGTTAGGCGATTGAAGCTCATTTTTTTGTGCATTTTTATTAGTTTCAGGAGATTGTATGTCACCAGTTTGGGAAAAGGTTGTTCAACGACAATTTAATTGTGTGCGTGTGGATACCATACTGATCTGGAACAATTTACTTCTGTGTCACGACAAATTTATAATTTATCGCAATAAAGCGAGGATGGTTATAATTGACAATCGTGTAAGATAAGCTTTACTGTACAGAAAACTCGATTACCCCAACTTGCGTTTTTGATGCATAAGAGACAATTGCTTTAATTGTGGATACCTCTCTTGTATAGCTGCGCATGTCTGCATGAATAAGCTCATTTTAGAGGATTTCTGTCATTTCATGCTATTAATAGTGAACTTTTTTTTTATACAAGGTCGGGAGGCATACAAGAATACGGTCCACCGGTCCACGGTAAAGCAGTTACCGTAGCCTATTAACGCTTGTGACATATAACCCTCGCGCGATGCCTCCTCTGCTGCATACACAGCAACTCCTTAGGAGCTTACTGGTGACCTCACTAACACACAGGAACACAACAACCCTCTAGGGACTTGTTTTTATGTGAGGTGGAGGTACTTCCCCACACGGGCTGCTTTGATGCGCCCTACCTCTCAAAGTAATTGCCTTCGTATTAAATTCTCTTTCTAGTTTTTACTCCGCGCGCGAGCAATACTGAATGTATTACAAGTGTTTACTGGCTAGGGTAACCAATTTATCGTGTGGGAATGTATATCTCCCAAAGTTGCATAAAAATAAATTGTTTTTTTATCTTGATTTCTATTACAACTTGACTTGCCCACTTTACCTTTGGAAAGTGGACAAGCATATAGATATGAATAAGGACGCAAAAAGTGGCAAAAGCAAGCGTCTTAGATTAAAGGTAGGGCGCATCAATGTAGTCCGAATGGGGAAGTACCTCCACCTCACCCCCACTAAATAATAACTCCCTAGAGGTTTATGTTCCTAGGAGTGAGTGAGGTTACCAGTAACCTCCTGAGGAGTTGCTGTGTTATCAGCTGGGATACGGTATTGCAACCGCTCGTAGGCTACAGTCACCACTTTATATATGGTGGGGCGTATGCTTGCATTCTTCCCGACGTTGTGAAGAAAATGATCAGAGATGGAGAGCAATCAGAGACATTCACATCAACTGAGGCAGAGGGTAGCGACAGTATGCATCTGCTAACGGTAGCTGATGATTGTCGAGCTGCACTAGTTCGCATGAACTAACTAGTGACGTAAGTAATATTTTATCTACATCTACATTTCATTGTCAGCGACGCATGAGCGATGCCTCCGGTAGTGTCCACAGGCTACGGTAATTGCTAATTGCTTACCATGAGGCCGTATGTTTGTTACCACCTTAGTGGTAAAAAAAACTTTATGTGGAGTAAGATAACATTATATCTGTAGATAATGAAACAATAAGTATTTCTGTCTGACATATATTTCATATCGTTATCAACCATATTGTAACATACATATTGTAATTTACTGGGCTTGCCTAATCTAAAACTCAACTCAGAAATGAAAATGAAGTATTTTTAATAAAAAAGTATTTTTTAAATTAATTTTATTAGATTGGATCAGTCGGTATACAACTATTCATCATCAGCACTATTTAAATAAAGCATAAACAGCGACTACTGCATTGTAGATACATAAAAACTTATTTAAAAAAAACAGTATCTCAAACTATTACCATAAAATAAACACTATAACAAAATCACTGACATCAGCTTATCTATATAAATCTTTACTAAATGCGTATCACGAATTATCATAAATTTCTCAATATTTGTAATCTTTTCATTTGAAATCTAAAAACCGTTTACAAAATAAAATGTAAGACTTATAAAAGATTATCGAATATTACATTTTTTATCAACTTAGCTGATATAATATCAGCGGAGACGAGATAATATTCTTAGAAATGTTGATAAGAAAAAATATCTTAAAATATTTTTATAACAATACATATCAGTACTGAAATGAATAAGTATAGCCATACACTTATTATTATTACACGTTCAAAGTTATATAGTAGTATTATAGCTTACTACACCACTTATGATTGCAATGTATGTTTTCATCACACGTTGAATTACGGTATCATAATTTCGTCATGTGTATTGCACACTAAGTCCGATTCGCTGAAAACATCGATTCTCAACCTGAGCGTGCGTTTTAAATATAATTAACGTTATGTGAATATATTGCCTGAATATAATATTATTATAGGTAATTTGATTACCGCTTCCGCCATTAGTTTTACCATCAGGGAGAATCATGGAGGCGGAAACATAAGCACACGAAGTAATAAAATAATTTATATTGTAATATATGAACAATTATCTGTTATGGTTTTAATTTATATCATATATTATCAGTATATGTGGCAGGTGCAAATACAATTATCAAGCTAGCAAACAATAGATAACAACATACGTATTAATAGTACTTATTATTATCCTTGTGCATATTTTTTTTTATTCTTATATACATTTAAAGTTCATGGAAACATGTTTGCTTAACAATTGCTTGGCAACGAATTGAAGCCATAACATATTTTTAGAAACCTTGAACGTTTGTCGCTAAACGGCCATTTCGAATACAATGGAATTTATTTTACTATATAACCAATAGTGTAACTTAGATAATTAGCATAGTTAAATTCGATCTGTTCTATAAAAGGGAACACAGAGCAGACAGAGTTGGGTGTAAAAGGCTCAAGGGAATCCCACAAAAAACGCATAGAATGGTATCTAAGCGTTATGAGTTAATTATGCAATCAAAATAGACGGGACCTCGCTAGTTATATAATTATAATGAAAGAAGCTGGCAAGATTCTAATATTTTATAGTCTCAAGATAAAACATATGAGAAATTATGAATACCTACTATGATTGTTTCTTCGTTATATTCACATTATCATTCATATTTTGGATTACTACTTACATGCAAATTGGAGATTTTATCACCTACATTTATACAAAGAGGTGAATGTACACACACTGTAATAAGAAGTTTTATTAATGAACTGACTGAGAAATCACAAAAAAAATCAACTTTCACAATAACGACCAGTATGTCGAATAATTTGTATCCAGAAGTTGGTTTTCTATACAGAAGATGCAAAAAATATTATTATTAATAGGTACATTCATCTCCTTTAATGTTGCTTGTGATGAAATCGACACTACACGACACATTGGTCACACAATATATGGCTAAAATTTCTGGTAATTATAAAAAGAACTTTAAAACACTGCTTCATATTTAATTATAAGATTACCTATAAGTGTTATGACAATATTATCTATTTATGCATTGTAACCGAGAAGTTGCAGTAACCTGCTTCTTACGCCTTTGCCACTCGTGCTGTCGTCAGAATTGTTCATGTCAGAATCACCTGTAGCTTCAAATTGAATATTTCTTACTTTATCTGAACCGTCTGATTCATTATTAGTCTCATTACCGTCCTCCAAACTTGTATCTGTAATTGGGGTAGTAGTGGGTGGTTCCTCGGTGGACGTATGTAACATAAGTTCTTGTACTTCGGATTGCAGTCTTCTTTTTTGACCTGATAGTGCTAGCGTTGACACGAACAAAGAAAATGACAATAATCCAAGAAACACTATCATCTTATTACTCCACATCCACGCTATTGTAACTTCCATGTAATATTTACAAGACATTTTTTTTAATTTATTACAATACTTCACACACAACTGCTAGGTAATACTGATATTATTAATCTACTTCAATGCAATCGATATATATATTATCAATTCGCTATTCGTTATCAACTTTCGATTTTACTACTGATATGGTGTAAATGGAAAAGTTATACAAATTTGAATTCTATGATATTACACAATTAAGTTCTAAAATGTAATTAGCAAGGTAGAAGTAAACACCAAAGTTATCAATGGAGTCCACAATGACTGTATTTGAAGGTGGCCTCGGACACTGAGTCAATTTTTGTATTTTGTACTTTTACATTTTTTGTACCAAATCTTTATTGTTACTCTAACATTTCTATCGCATATAGTGATATCTACGATCTGCGACAGCGACTATGCCTCTGTAGGATGCAGAGGGAGGAGGTTATATCAGTTATGCTAGGGCAAGGGTGCTGTAAAAAGGAAGAATGTGGATAATGTGGATAATACATTCAATTTATTTATGTGCAACCTGTGTGTGTTTTTGTGTAATTCATTGCACACAAACACTACAAAAATGTTACAAAAAATCTGTCAAGGATAAATAAATAAATATTGTCGGACAAATTACACAGCGCCACCTAGCCCCAAAGTAAGCGAAGCTTGTGTTATGGGTATTAGACAACTGATAAACATACGTAAATACATTTTTTTTTGTAAATACATACTTATTATACATATAAAATACCCAGACCAATACAAACAGACATGTTCATGCACACAAATATTTGTACTGTGTGGGAATCGAACCCACGAGCGTTGGTGTTAAAGTAGCGTAACAGCGCGTTTCACCACTGCGCCACCGCCACATGCCGCTTTTAAAGTAATTTGGTCATCTGAAATAATTCATAATTTTACTTGATTTGAATTTGATTTGATTATAAATGTTTTCATGTAGTTCGCTAATGTACCACAAATAGCCGAAAGGGATTGATGAATAGTTAAAATCACGGGTAACTCAATAACAATTTAAAGCAAAAATGAATTCGTGAACCTGTGTAGAAAGAAAATAGACAAAATACGAACATTATGACTACTTTCTTGATAATTAATTATGGATGTAGTTTCGTGTGACCCATGCCGTAATAATAAGTACAACTTTTATATGCATGCTTTCCTATGTGACATACCGATAAACATAAGGACATACGTCAGTATGCGCATTAATACATAAATTTGTTCTCCCACGTTTAAGGTTAATGACATCATCAGAATAACAAATTGAAGAAATTTATATGGAACCTTACGAACCTCCACCCTATGTCTTCAAATGAAGTAATTTCTAAGAATAATCTGATAAGGACTGAAGCAAGTATAGAAGCGGAGTTATTTTTCAAGATTTACTATACATATGCCAAAATAGACAAATATGCGTGATTGTGTCTTTCTTCAAAATTTAAAGTATTATGTCCATACAAATTCATGTATTCAAATTTTAACTCAAAATATATATGACCTTTGAACAATCAGACCGTACTGCACTAGATAAATCGAATATTTATATTCAGTGAAAACCGTAAATTATTTATTTCTATTTCTTATTTTAGGTTCCATAGAATTTTATTGCATATAATTTTTTATTCAATTTGATGTTCAAATCTTAATTACATGTTATCGTATGTATATTTTCTTAAACCGTGGTCACTATTGTTACTATGGATGATAAGTGACACAAAATATGTCCCCTGTTGGTTCATATTTTGTGCTACATGTCCTATAAACTAAACATCACAAGTGAAATTATTCACTTCTATTTGAAACTTGAACGCTGTGCGATATATCACTTACAAATTTTTGACTTTATAAAATAGGGAATACAAACTTTTAACACCACGAAAGATTTTTTTTTACATACTGTCGGGCAGCAAATAAGCATACGGTCCACCTGATGTAAAGCGGTTATCGTAACCTATGAACGCTTGTAACATATTAAGAATCACTCGCGCGTGCCACCTCTGCTGCTAACAAAGCGACTCCTTAGAAGCTTACTGGTCATCTCACTCACTCACAGGAACACAACAACCATCCATGGAGTTTTTATTTGACTGCAGTTAACTTTAAAGTGGAGGTCCTTTCCCAAACGGGTTACCTGCGCCCTATCTCTCTAAAAACATCCATTTCAAAACAAAAAGTTATGTTCATGCACACAAATGTTTGTCGTATGTGGGAATCTAATCCACGAATATTGGTGTCAAAGAAGCATTATTAACCACTACGCCACCGAGTTCATCAACGGCGAAAAGTATTAACTGCTTAATACTATTCTAGAAATTCGTATGTCTACTCGGCGGACGAGTGTGCCGCCGTGCCATTCTCTTATCTAACGGCGCTCATTCCTTACATCGAACCAACGACAGGAGAGCATTTGTCTCACGACCGGGCGAACCCCTTCGGGGACTGTTCCTAATGAAACTGCCATCATCGGCCTTACTTTTACGCTATCGCGATTTTACTCACGTGACCTTTGCAATTGCATTTGTATTGTAAGATTTTCTGAGCTAACTAAATTTTGCCGTATAATTGACATACCATCGTCTAAACAAAGACTCACTATTAGAATTATGCACCTGAAGAGGAATACAGTAACCCTGTTCAACTCAGCCTGTTCATTAACATGTCACTTCTAAATTTAATGTGTTGATTACCATGTACCATGATTACTTTGTGTAAAATTATGCCAAAGGGATGTTAAACGATTCATTGCCATCAATAAAAATTATAAATAATAACTAGCGGACCCGACAGACATTGCCAATAAGACAATAAGTCCTGTAATGTAAGCACACATAAGATTTCATCAAAAACAGTTTAGAGAGAAGAGATCTGTGACATAAACACGAACAGAAGAACTATATACCTAGTCCAGCCATAACTTCAGTTACAATTGAATATGCATTTATTAATTTATGAAGTAATGTAAACTTAATAAAAATTATATGTACTTATTTAATGAAGTCTCAGCAAAAAAAAAAAAACTGTTCGAAATGACCACCTTTGGCTTTTTACAGGCCTTTAATCTGTCTGGCCACGTATCTTTAGATTCATGCAATGATTCCATTAGAAATTTAGCTACTGCTTGCTCCAGAGACACAATGTCGGCGTGTCGTTTCGAACAGGTGATGTCCTCTAAAACTGACTATAATTTGTAGTCTAAGGGGTTCAGATCTGGGCTAGACGAGGGCCAGTTTTCAGTTCTTATAAAGATAAAGATAAGATAAAAATTCTTTATTTGCCTTTAGATCCTACAGACACTTAGACACGTCTTACATTCTCAATATTATATCTTATTAATTTTTCATTATTTTGATTTCTCTTTTTTAATCTACCAGCATTTGATATGATCATTGGCGAAGAAGAAATGCCAAAAGAAACTTATATAGGTCTTTTTTCTTCAAATCATCTATACAGAGTACAATAAATATGTATGAGTGTGTATATAGTGATGTCAAGTGGTACGATTAAAGTTATATTAATACATGTGCTGAATCATTTCCAAATATCTATGTCAATTAGAAATAGATATTCATCGATTTTATAATAACCCTTCTTACAAAGAATATTTTTGATGTGCCTTTTGAACATATTGTGAGGCAGGGTCAAAACTGATTCAGGTAATTTATCATAAAATCGAATACAATTTACAACAAAAGATCTATTCATAGCGAGCCGATGTACTGGCATACGTAATCTATTCCTGCTTCGAAGATTTTCACTAAATTTTGAAAACGACATTATAGTTTTACGAGCATACATTATGTTCTCATAAATGTACTGAGAGGTAATCGTGAGGATATTTATTTCTTTGAATAGTTTCAATATCAGCCGTTCTTCCGCACAACAGTATATCACATGACATAATGCTGTGAAAGTAGCTAAAATAGTTAGTCTATTTCAGCTACTTTCATAGCATTATGTAGCGAGCAGTAGCCACATCCGTCTTATTCTCCTAACGGCATATGCGGCAGAGCTGAACTTACTGGCCAGTTTATTTATGCGGGGGCCCTAATGCAATTTTGAGTCCATCGTAATTCCAAGAAATTGCAGCTGCTGGAAAGTCCACGGTACATTTTTAAGAAGTATATTTTTGAGGTTTCACAACACGATCCAAGACAGTCTATTGATACACTTTGGCTAAAGTCTTCACTCCTTTTTCACAAAAATGAAGCTTTGTGACTCCTTGATAAGACAAGTAGTGCTCTTTAATCGTGATTTTTTTTCATCAGTAGAGAGGATATTACTGTGCCTTGGTGAACATATTTTCAACTCCAAAATTGATATTGAAGAAGAATATAAGATACCTACATACGGCTAACATTGATACTGAACCTTCGTGCACGACTGCCACTTGGCGAGATTTTTCTAAAGATCGTCTGGCGCAATAAAAACATAAAACATCCATGTCTTTGCACCTTGTTTAAAATCAATACAAATCGGATAATAAAAATGGAATCAAACTTGGACGTGTGCCCTGGGGAAATCACCAGGCGATGAGGGTGTCAGCTACCTGATTTGATGTATCGCAAACAGAATATATTTTATTGATGATTGCCTCAGCTTTGATCCCTATAAACCTTTAATGCTGATTACATTAGCACGCGATACACAAGGATTGGAGTTCAAGCTATGTTTCAAACGAAAATCGATATTAACGGGTTGATTTTATTACAACACACAAAACTCTATATAGACTTACTCTCCGTAACTGCTCCATATTTAAAATAAAACTAAATCCCTGTCAGCGCAAATAAAATACCATAGGTAGTATTAAATAAATGGGGATTTAAGTGTTTTTGAAACCAAGTAATATTAACATTTTCAAAATGTCTATTATGAAATATGTATATATGTAAGTTTTAATGTGGTGTCTTATCGTATTGTCTTAGGTTTTCGCGATTGTTACACATTGAATTAAACAATTTTTAACGGAAGTATCGCGTATTTTATTTATTTTGTTGAACCTGACGTTTCGAACGCTTTGCAGCGTCCGTGGTCGCAGGAAGACTAAGGTGGTATTTGTCTTACATTAGTTATTCAATTATTACATCTACCGACATGGATGGATTAATTATATATGTTCCAATTTACACAAAAATAAAAAAAAGAATGTTGCGCGAGGCTATTGAAATAAGAAAACACCCCAATTTCAATAGAGAAGATGGTTGGCAAGTATCACCTGCTTGGGATCCAGTCCTAAAAATAATCAAGTCCCAAACCCAAAGATCTAAAAAATGTTCGGACACTGTGAGCGATTTTTGTGTGAATCGGAACATATATAATTAATCCATCCATGTCGGTAGATGTAATAATTGAATAACTAATGTAAGACAAATACCACCTTAGTCTTCCTGCGACCACGGACGCTGCAAAGCGTTCGAAACGTCAGGTTCAACAAAATAAATAAAATACGCGATACTTCCGTTAAAAATTGTTTAATTCAATGGTGTCTTATCGTTTTGAAAATATATATACGTTTCCGCAACCTAGCAACGAGGGTCTCAATGTGAGGCTTGAATGTAAGAGTCTGGTCAATAATACCTAGGTATTTAATGCTGTCGGTTTTTTGGAGAGCGGGACATGTGCAAGTATGTGGCTATAGTACAAGAGTGGTGCACGACGGATGATGCAAGTGAGGTATCTGGTTGGTTCTGAGAGCAAACGTGTTATATTTAGTTTTGGCGACGTTTAGAGTGAGCACGTTGCTCCGGATCCAATCACTAACCATGTTCAAGCCGTCTTGTGCTGCCTTGAACACGTAATCCCAACTTTCGCCCTTGAAAAATAGGGCCGTGTCGTCAGCAAACGCGAGCACCTTCCCCTGTTGGAGCTGTAGGTTGCAGAGCTCGTTTATGTAGACCAAAAACAGCGTCGGTGAGACTATACTACCTTGTAGTAGGCCAATTTTTTCTATAATTATTATGAAAGATGAACGTCTTAACCCGATAATTCACTCAAAAAGTAATTAGATCTATACAAACTAGACCTGTTTTATAAAGTGTGCGACTTCATGAATTTGCATGGGCCTAATGCGTAGGTAAATTTAAGTGTATGTGTAATCTAGCTTAAAGCATGATAATCTAAACTAGATGAATATATAAATACAAAGTTGTCTAAATAAAGCAATTAAATGTAATATAGTAATTTAATTTGATAGGTTTAAATAAATTTGCATATTCAGGCGAAATATTGTGAAACTAGTGTTTATTAACAATGTTAAGGTACCAATATTTGAAGCAAATAAATTTTCTTTCTTTCTTTCTTACATGTTAACCATATGAAAGGAAATTTATTTCTTCTTTAATTCCATTTAAATGTGCCATGTGGGATAGAGACATATGAAAGTTAATTTATGTTTCCTATGAATTGTGTCTGAAAGTGACTGTAAAGAATAAATACATATAACTTGCTAATCTGTTTCTCTTTATATAAGTTCGCACATTACTTTATCATACCTTCCTGATAATCAGGTGGCGCTCCTTTTCTTTCTTATGTCTATTGTGTTTGAAGCAGACAAATTGTTAACTTTCCTGGTTTTTGGCCTGCAAATGTACTCGAACCTTCGCCTTTCACACATCCTAGCCAATAGTCACCTTGTCTAGAGTCTCCCACGCCCTCTGCTCTGCCACCCATAGACAACATTGTTACAATATAAAGAATCTAGTAGTAATCAGGAGCTTCTATCTATCTACATTTTTACGCTAACACCATTTGACAAGACGAGCTCGGTGGCGCAGTGGTGAAACGCGCTGTTACGCTACTTTGACACCAACGCTCGTGGGTTCGATTCCCACACAGAACAAACATTTGTGTGCATGAACATGTCTGTTTGTATTGGTCTGGGTATTTTCTATGTGTAATAAGTATGTATTTACAAAAAAAAAATGTATATACGTATGTTTATCAGTTGTCTAGCACCCATAACACAAGCTTCGCTTACTTTGGGGCTAGGTGGCGCTGTGTAATTTGTCCGAGAATATTATTTATATATTTATATTTATTTGTCTAGCCAGAAGGAAAGAGCAGAACGAATCGCAAACCTTATGCAACTCACTTGCTCCTTTAACATTCGTATCTCTTTTCATGAACGCTCGCCGATTTAAGGGGTGTCTGTAAGCTTTACATAAAATACTACTCGTACTAATTTCATGGTGATAAGTTTCGATATTACATGATTCCTACATCCTTCTACTTTGACGTTTAGGCATTCATTTTTATCCCGTATTGACCACCGACCATTGACATGACCGAAGCAACAAAACATGCTATTTCTTAACATAGACACTTCCTTTTAAAACCAACTCTCGTTACTGACCCAGTTCGCAACAGTAATGCTGTTGCGAACTGGGTCAGTAACGATTACTGATCATTACTGACCCAGTTCGCAACAGTAATGTCGACCTAAAAGAGCTACAAGATACTGTCTACCTGTTTAAATGATGTACGTTCTTTGCGAGTGAATGCACAACACGGAGTAGGGTACTATTAATCCCATATCGGTGCCTGAGATCCTTTCACACAACTCTTTCTCAAATGCTTTCTTAAGATACACAAAGTTACTAAAAGCCTTCTGGTTTAGGTATAGCCAGGTGTTTTTGTCCAATATTGCAGTGACAAAACTTGATTCTGTTCAATTTTAAGTTCTTCGTATGCGTCCCAAAGGATTCAATTAATGTTCACGCTCATTCTTTTCTCAACATTTTTTCCATACAATTTTCTTCCTATGTCAATCAATCTGATGACACTGTAGTTGGAACAGTCCATGCGTAATCCTTTGCTATTATACATAGGTATATATATATGGGTACGATAACTGCGGATGTCCAATCCGTTGGGACCCTTCCGGCTTTCCAGCATAAATTACTCAAGAATCAGAACGCAACCCGGACATAGCTATGATCAATTCATTTTTTTTGTTTGTTTGAAATTCTTTTTTAATTTCCTATTCCAGGTGAAGTTGTAGTAATCCCCTCAAAAGTCGAAATTTCAATTTCATTCAACCAAAATTTTGTGCAATTTTTTTGTTAAAGCAATTGAGCTATATTTTAATAGTTGATGTGTTTCTACTTAATAGTCATTATTTAGATTTTAAGATTTTCAGGTTCAACTCTGAATAAGAGCAACAGAAATAATATGAATAAACAAAAATTTTTTGAATCTAAAAATGGGAAGTCTTTACAACTGCCAAAAAGCAAAAAGCGAATTTTCCGGTGTTGAATGGGTTACGTATAAACTTGGCAAAATTAGGACTTCTGATTCAGTTTTAAGGGATTTAAAAGCTTTGCAATTATGAATACTCCATTTTTGAAGTACTTAACATTCCTAGTTTCGTCTCATGTAAGTATGGTGAGTCGATTTTTATGGCTTTTATATATGTAATAAGTAGAGTAACTTACATAATAAGAAGTCATGGAACCTTACAACATTACTTTCTTGGCCATTTATCTGTTTGTCAAGAAGTCTCAAATCTACACCTATTAGTACCTCTCGATATTCGAGTTGCCTCTCAATACAAACGCACCTCCGGTCACCTGGTTTACATTATTGATTGTCTAAATAAATAGAATTGGGACCAAAAAACGTTTACCATATGTATGCATGTTTGTTAGCGATAATTTTCGAACCCATGCCTTGAGCATGATGACGTTTGGTAATGTAAGAAAAGAAAATTTTAAATAGCACTGTTAAATATTTGTGTGTAACTCACATTGATTGATTTGACGAGCTCGGTGGCGCAGTGGTGAAACGCGTTGTTACGCTGCTTTGACACCAATGCTCGTGGATTCGATTCCCACACAGTACAAACATTTGTGTGCATGAACATGTCTGTTTGTCTTGATCTGGGTATTTCTATGTATAATACCCATAACACAAGCTTCGCTTACTTTGGGGCTAGATGGCGCTGTGTAATTTGTCCAACAATATTTATTATTATTTATTATTATTATTTATTATTATTATTGATCGCTTTATTCAACTTTATTTAAACTCCTCTTTGTATAAACTACTCTTTACATTTACAGATAGTACCGTCGCAGTATTAGAATGTATTGCAGCATTTATTAATCTCAGCTTACTTGATTGTTGTCGTTATATCCAGATGGTGTTTTCAAGTTAAACAGAGAACAACTTGAGAACAAATAATTGCTAAAAGTGGAGTTTCAGGCTTATAAGCAATCTGTTTTATTCCAATGTATAGAAAATAAATATATCTTCATCTTGAACTGATTCAACTGGAAATCCCGATTGTGCGCTAACCGCCGGCTGTAAAATTAAGATAGCATTGGATACGACTTAATCTGCTGAACAAAGCCAAGTCGAACGTCTGAATCAACAGTTCAGCCAATTTCTACTCGGATATACGGAAATTATTGGCCATTGTTTTAAACCCAACACGAATTAAATTATATGTACAGAAAAACTGAACAACACAAGAAACGCACTTTGAAGGTAAACAAGTGTAAACTGCATAACGTAATATCTGTATTTTGTCCTAATGGTCTCTATATTTATTATTGTATATAACTTTCTTTTTCAGGCCATTCGTATTATTATATTTTATTTACAATGGACTAGGTTGGCTTTAGAGTATTTATTTTGTGCCATGCCATTAAATACTGTTTTTCTATATTTGGCTATATTTCGTTTGTAAATGCCGTCAGTCTTGGATCATTTTAAATATATCACACTTGTACACCGGATACTTTCACCTTGGCCGGTCCCAAATTCCTCAATGTTTTTCTTTTCTATTTATATTATTTAATTTATTTTACTGAAGTATATCTTGGCAGCAAGACTAATTAAACTTCCGCTGCCCAATGAGGTATGTGCAATACCGATGTTGCACCAAATAAGACAATATACAATAACGTAAACATTAAAACAGAAAAGACAGTCTTATCGCAAAGCGATTTCTTCCAGACAACCTTGAGGTAGAGGAAACGATAATGACACAGAACAGGTAGAAGGCACATAAACTACTTACATATTCGCTACAAATTCAATATACATATATAAATAAATATATGTATAAAGATAAAAGATACAATTTTTCTTTTCCAAACTTTTACTAGCTGAAGATGAAGACATAGATAAATATTCATCAGTCTGCAAATCGCCCATCAATATATACATATGTATAAAAGATAAAAAATTTTTTTTTGCCGTTAGGCCCTTAAGGGCACTTAAACACGTTTTACATTCTTTGATCTATCTATATCTGTATCATAATAATTTTCCAGTTTTTGTTTTTACTTTTAATCTCTCTTTTTTAATCTACCAGCATTTCGGAAATGACTATTGGGGAAGAAGAAATGCCAAAAGAAACTTGCCAATATGGGTCTTTTTTTCATCGTTTATATATATTACAATAAATATATGTGAGTGTACATAATTATAGTGAAATCAAGTGGTACAATTAAAGATATATTAATATATGTGCTGAATCATTTCCAAACATCTGTATCAGTTAGATATTTATCGATTCTGTAATAACACTTCTTGCACATCTCTATCAGTTAGATATTCATCGATTCTGTAATAACCCTTCTTGCATAGAGTATTTTTGATGTACCTTTAGAACATATTCACTGGCAAGGACAGAACTGTTTCAGGTAATTTATTAAAGAATCGAATACAATTTACAATGAAAGATCCACTAGTCTTAGTAAGCCGATGTACAGGCATACGCAATCTATTCTTGCTTCTAAGATTTTCACTAAATTTAGAATATTATGATATATAGGTAACAAATTTACTAAGTAATGTAATAATGAAAAACCCGCCAACAGTAAAAACAAGATAAAAATATATTATTAAAAGAAGGTAGTTACTATGGTATTAAAACCGCAGCACATAACTTTCGGATTCACTAAGAATTCAGTACAGAAATAAACTAAAACATCAACTATGAGAGAAACGAATATTATTGAACACTGTCTTATCAATACCGAGCACACTATATAGATAGACAATAAAACTATTTTATTTCTTATTCCACTAATACGATTCTCAAAGTATTACAAATTTGTAAAGGCCGTCCTTTACAAATTGGACTGATAATAAACGTCAATACGGACAAATAAAGTACAAAATTATTCTGACAGGGACATTGTTGTTATACTTGGAATTTTTACAATTCAGTATAAAATTAGTTTTATGTAACAATTTTGATAGGGTTTTGTAACATAAGTGCTAAATTATCTAGCGAAATTGTATTAATGAAGAAACTCAAATAAACACGTTTATGCACTTTTTGGAAGACGTGATTAAGTTCACGAAGGAAACCTTGTAAAAATCACATTCACATCACAGATTGTTGAATTTGCAACATTAGGGGTTTACCTTTAAACATCAAATCCATCATCACTTGGAGACCGCACGGCCAACCACTCTTTTCCTCATGGTGACACAAATATCCTCACTGGCCGACAATTCTCATTTGCATGACTCTGGGTACAAACTTCCAGTGTAGCGCTTATTTGTTGGTCGTCTAGGGGTATGCTTGTTCATTCGGGAGGATATTGAATGACGTCAACTGCCCAATGCTGTGCCATCTACCATCCCGTGGTGCGGCAGCTCAATGCCGGAAGTCTCCATTACCCAGCGAGATGTATCCATACTTTTTCCACATTTGTAACGGGTGTCAGGGTATATGTCTAATAGTCGATTCAATTTATTGTAAAGAAATGGTCCCAAAAATACATATTGTCGTTTGGCGAACGGCGATGCAGGTGGAGTTGCTCTAAAAAGTAAGTCTTTCCTCCGTTTTTTGATCTTGCTGGGAACAAAAATAGTTTTTGAGTGACAATGTATTATAGATCTTAGTATAAAGAGCTGTCGGACTGTTAGCACATTAATATCTTTGTAGATTTGCGTTGTTGAGTATCTAAAAGGCTTACCCAGTATAACTTTTAGGACCGCTCTTTGTGCTCTCTCTATATTTAGCATATAGTTTTTAAAGGTTCCTCCCCAGCTAGTAATGCAGTATGTGATGATGGACTGACATAATGCGAGGTAAGTGGTCTTAAGTAATCTATTGTCGGCAGCTGACCTAAGGCGCTTGAATATATATATTAATTTGCGGATTTTTGCAGTGAGCATTTCCGTGTGTTTTTTCCAAGATAGTATGGAGTCAATATATACACCAAGATATTTAATAAATGTTACACATTCAATAGGAGTACAAGAGCAAGATTTTGTTTCAGTCGAGGAGCACATAATATGTGCTTTTATCTCTAGTACGGCTGGTTTGAGGCAGTCTAATTTTGTGAACGTCATGAATTTCGTTTTGTCGACGTTCATCGAAAGTAAGTTAATTTGTAGCCATTTCATCACGCGACCAAGTCCCCTGTCTGCTATCAAAGTTAAGCCGTCCCAAGAAGTATCATGGAAGACTAGGGCTGTATCGTCAGCAAATGCAAAGAGTTTACAATTTTTCAAATTTAGTTTGCACAGACTGTTTATGTATATTAAGAAAAGCCTGGGTCCAAGAATACTGCCCTGCGGCACCCCATATGAAATCGGTTGAATATCACTTATTGAATCTCCCACTTTTACTCTCTGGGTACGGTTTATGAGATAGCTTCTAAACAATTTCAGTGGGTTTCCTCTAATGCCTATATTCTCCAATTTCCTCAAGAGTAGCGGGACAGAGACAGTATCAAATGCTTTAGCTACATCCAAAAACACAGCCACACATTTATTTTTTTGCTCCAGATGCGTTACTGTATACGAAATCAAATCGTTTACTGCATGTTCTGTTGACTTACCTCGAGTAAAACCGTATTGGTTGTTAGAAATAATATTATATTCAGATAAGTATCTTGTAAGTCTTTTGCTTATTAGGCGTTCCAAGATTTTTGACAATGATGGCAAAATAGATATTGGCCTGTAGTTATTGACACTGGCTCTGTCGTCAGACTTATGAATGGGATTGATAAGAGCTGTCTTAAAACAATCGGGGAAAGTTCCCTCTATAAAACATCTATTGCAAATATGAGTGATTGGTAGAGCAAGAACATGCGCAGCCATCTTTAGTATCTTCGTTGGTATGTTGTCAAAAGCTGTGGCAGGGCTATTTTTTAATTTTTGTATTACGTTATACACTTCACAAGGGTCTGTTTCAGTTAAAACAAATGAGTTTGATACAAATGAGTCTGAAGAGATACCTTTTTGATGCTGCCCCGATTGTTCTGAGTATTTAGGTATTTTTTCTGCTATTTTTTTTCCAACTTCCGTAAAGTATTTAATTACTATATTTAATGAATCAATAGGGTTTTGGGTGATGTTCAGCAATTCGTCCCCGCCGTTATTCTTTTTTGAATCTAGTTTAGCAGTTGTTCTAATAGCTCCGGGAGCTCCTCGACTGCTGCTTGCGGTCGGGGTGCTGCCCGGGACCCTTCAGGGTGGGCCGGCTCTGCCTTCTGCTGAAGGGAGACCGGCCCCCGGACTCGGGGTCGGCGGTTCGACCGGTCGTTCTGCTGAACGAGGCGGGGAAAGCCCTCGAAAGGGTTGTCGCTTCCCGCCTCGCTCAGCACTTGGAGGATGGCCCGGGACCGGGCCTATCGGATGCCCAGTTCGGGTTCCGGGCCAGACGGTCGACGCCATTAGGCGCCTAAGGTCGGTGACGGAGGATGCGGAGCGCGAGGGAGATGTGGTGGTGGCGGTGTCTCTGGACATCGCCAACGCCTTCAACAGCCTCCCCCACAGTACCATACTGGAGGCCCTCAAGTACTTTGGGGTGCCTCCGTACTTGGGGAGGCTGTTGAAGGCGTATCTGGAGAACAGGGAGGTGCGCTACGAGGACGCGAGGGGCCAGATGGTCAGAAGGCGCGTCGTGTGCGGTGTCCCACAGGGGTCCGTTCTGGGCCCCATCTTGTGGGACCTCGCATACGACTGGGTCCTGCGGGGCCGTCTCCTCCCCGGGATGGGCGTCATCTGCTATGCAGATGACACCCTCGTCACGTCCCGGGGCAAGACCTTCGTGGAGGCTGGCCGAAGTCGGTGTAGGACTGGTGGGCAGCCGCATAGAGAGGCTTGGGCTTCGGGTCCGCTTGGATAAAACCGAGGCCCTCCTCTTCCGCGGGACCGGTAGGCGGGGCCCCCCCTCGGGAGCGCACCTCCAGATAGGAGGAGTGAGGATTAGGGTGAGTGCCCAGATGAGTTACCTGGGCCTCACCCTGGATGGGAGATGAACCTTCGGCCCCCACTTCGAGCGGTTGGGGCCGAAGGTCATCAGAGCTGCGGCGGCGCTGGGTCGCCTCCTGCCCAATGTGGGCGGGCCCAGCGCCGCGTGCAGGCGGCTGTACTCCGGCATCTGCCGGAGTATGGCCACGTACGGTGCCCCCATATGGACGGACGCCCTCTGCGCTCGCAATAGGGCTCAGCTGCGCAGAACACAGCGGGTCATAGCGCAGAGGGTGATAAGGGGGTACCGGACGGTGGCGTGGACGGCCGCGACCGCCCTTGCTGGCGACCCGCCCTGGGAGTTGGCGGCGGAGGTGCTCGCCGAGGTGTACTTGTTTGTCGCCGAGAGGAGGAGCCTCGGCGAGCGCCCCGAGAGTGGGCCGCCGAGGTGGGGCGGTATCGCCAGCGAGGGCATGAGGAGATGATGCGGAGGTGGGGGGAGGACCTGGCGCAGCCGCGGTACGGAGTCCGCGTTGCGGATGCGCTGCGCCCGGTCCTGGAGGCGTGGATGCGTCGTAGACGCAAACCCCTCACCTTCCGCATGGTGCAGGTGCTCACCGGACATGGATGCTTCGGTGAGTACCTGCACCGGGTCGCGAGGCGGGAGGAGCGGCCAGGCTGCCACGATTGTGGCGCGGCCGAGGACACTGCTCAGCACACCTTGGAGCAGTGTCCCAGGTGGTCACGGTAGCGCCATGATCTGGTGTCCGCGCTGGGAAGCGCGGACCTCTCGCTCCCGAGCGTGGTCCGCTACATGCTCGGGAGCGACAGTGCCTGGCAGGCGATGGCCTCCTTCTGTGAGACGGTCATGTCCCAGAAGGAGGCCGCGGAGCGGGACAGGGAGGATGATCCGTTGGCTGCACCGCTCCGGAGACGGCGGACGGGAGTGCGGCGTAGGCGCTACGCGCACCTACTGCCGCCTCCCTAACCTGTGGGACTAGGGGTCAGGCTGGGAACCTGGCCCCATAATGGTCCCGCCGCCGGAGGGGCTGTCCCAATTTGCCGGGATGGCCTCTAGAGTGAAGAAGTCCGGCCCCTTTTGAGGGGCTGGCCAGTCGCAGTGGTGCCCTGTTGCTGACAGATCCGGGGCACCACACCAACGCGGCCGATGGCATTTCGCGGGGTCGTTTAGTGGGTATACCGTCGGGCAGCCGACGGGGAGTCCCACACTACCACCGGAAGCCACCCAGGCGCCGGTGGTGTGCGTAACGCATTTTTCCCCGCGTCACAAAAAAAAAAAAAAAAAAAAGTTGTTCTAATAGCATCTCATGTCTTTTTGATATTCTTATCGGCAGCTCTGAATTTTTTCTTATTGTATTCAGATTCTATTTTCTTTAAGAGATCGCTGCAAAAGTTTCTGTATTGTTTGTATGTGGTCTTTATTATAATACTATCAGGATGTTTTTTAGCTGCAATGTGTAGTTTGTCACGGTGTCTGATACACCTTAGTAGACCGGGAGTGATCCAAGGTTGCAGTATTTTACGACGGTTTGGAATGTGTTGGATTTTGGTATTTTTTGTTATACTATTGGTTATTATTTCAGTTAGCATGTTTGTGGCCTTATTTGAATCACCACATTCCATAACCGGTTTAAAATCAGTGTTAAGTATTTCTAGTAGAGCATTTTCATAATTGATAACTTTATAAGAGTGTTGCGTCTTAGGTTTTTGTTCTGTTTTACTAAAGCTAAATATGGTGGTAAAATGATCAGTTATGGAAGTGTTAAGAACTGCCGTCGATGTTATAGATTCAGATTTTATTATTATGTGATCTAGACAGTTTTGCTCTCGTGTAGGAATTAAGTGACCAGGCAGAAATCCATGGTGTGCTAATAGATTTTGATAGTCATTTGATTGTTTATCCGTATCTAATAGGTTGATATTTATATCGCCCGTAATATATTTTTTTTTGTAAGTTACAAGCGTGTCTTATAGGGTTAAGAGAGTTTAAGAAATTATCTGTATTATAGTAGGATGGGGGTCGATATAATGCAATTATACATGTCCTATTTTGTAATTTGACTACAAGACAGTTTGCGTCAAGTAACTGTGGCTCTATGACGTCAGCAGCTATATTATTTTTTATATATACTACTACATCTTCGTTCTGAGTTTTACAATTTACGGTGTAGTAGCATTTGTAGTCCTGAAGTGCAGGCGGAGTGGGTCTATCTTTAAGCCAACATTCAGAGAGTACGATAACATCAATGTCAAAATTTAGTCTTCCTAGTACAAATTCTAATTCGTTCATATTACAGAAAACGCTTCGTATATTTTGAGATAGAACAACGAAGTGGTTATTATCATGGGGTATAAAGTTTGCGGTTTCCTCTACGCTGCATAAGCAGGAGGTTGCAGGGGAAAAAGAATCTATGTAATAAAGCATTCCAGAATAAATTTGGGTGAATCGCAGTTGTTTCAGAGACCTATATAATAAGTCTAGACTTATTTGGTGGCAGTTTCTTTCTTCTTCTTAACGTTATCCTGTTTCCAACATTTGGCGGGGCCCGCTACTTAAGCCTAAAAATTTGACGAAGATACGGATTTTCACATGAAACTGAAGATGCCGTCAGACCTCAACAAACCCAGAGTGAAAACTAGAGCTTTAGGTAATGTTCACGTCTTTCGAAATATAATTTCTTGGATGTGTCGGTTTTTTCACCCTATTTTCCTTCATCGCCGAGCAAGCGATGATTACAAATATGTACACAAATCCAAAAACACAAATTTAGTGGTGCATTTCAGGACATGTCCCGGGGGCCAGTTGGTCAATAGGCCTATTTATTTGGTGCCAGTAACGGAGGTCAAATTAAAGGACCATCGCATACATCCAAAAAGACGTGAATAAGAAATCTCGTGCTGCGAAATGCTACAAAGCTTAGTAAGTTTTGCTTCCAAGATACACCACTATTTCATCCAACCTTATTCGATTATACGCATAACGTCCATATGACATCACTGTCATTTTGCACAATAGTATGTCTTCTGAGGTAATCGAACCCGTGACTCCTGGTACTAAAGATGATATTACTAAGCATTAGAACACCACAGCACACTTTCCACTCATCGTATATGTACGTACCATCAGCGATAATGATCAGCGGTGATTCTTCTTCATAATGACGGTATTTCACAAATCCAACTGGATATCAAACAAGAAGTCCTGTCCTAATTATTAAATCTACTCTACAGAGATGTAAACTCTACATATCTGTCGAGTAGACAGCATATCTAGATTATTTGAAATCTAATTTCCTCAACTACTTCGTCATCGCAACTGCATTGAAATGACAGGTCTGAGGTCGGCAACCGCAGAATTGTAATAGGCAGCATCTCCATCGCCGTGACTGCGGTTAGAGGGCCAGTAATTAAGTGCCAAAGCTACAAAACTTGACAGTTCATTTAATTTAAATTAATTGGCATTAGACATATTTTTGTGCTAGCGCAAAAGTTGTCATAATTGCTATAATTTCTAAGAGAAGAGAAGCGCATCGAAGCGTCTGGGAATGTATTTCTACCTCACAAAAAACAACAGTCAAATAACAACAAAAAAAAATTTTGGATTACTGATAAAAGATATCAGCTTAGTCGGTAGATCTCTAACGTCGCTACCGGCTAAGCTATAGTTGTCATGCATCAATGTAAACCAAAGTTTGATTTTCCTAAACTAAAAATTCGAACTCATTCTTTATCGGCTTTGTCGATGCCTTTGCCTTTGATTGCAAACAATAGATATGTATCTATGTCTCCACAACAATTCCCTTGCAAGGATAAATTAATATTTTTTTCTACACACGTGCTATAAACACCTTATGAGGGGTTCTTAAAGCGTTCGCTTAGTTAGCATATAACGTTAGCTTAGTTAGCATTAAATCAACCAGTGTTTTTATGTACCACTAAGGTGGAAAACAAGCATACAGTCTGCCTGATGGTAAGCAGTTACCGCATCCTATGATTTTTTTTTTTCAACACCAGGGATGTCACTCTTGCGTTGCCGACTCTATATAGCAATAATGCCATCTGAATACGTGATAATGTTGTGATAAATTTCGTAAGATAACTCGTTTTAATAATCTCTATTGCTTCAGGACTAGGGATCTACTTATCAAACAGACTTGCCTTACTTCCTCATTCGTGGTATTTGATTATAGATTTAAAAAACAAAACATTTTATGCATGTTCGTTAACCAACACAGTAAGTACTGTAATTTTCAAAAAATAACAAAATAACGCATTACTACAAGTACTTAAATCTCGCGACAAGCTTTTATATCATACAAATTGTGTCAAATGTGAAATGACGTTATAAGTTAACAGTAAAAGTTCTAGTATAAAAATTTATTTTTTTCTTTTCAGAGCATTTAAATAAAAGCTTGTTTTAAAAAAGGTTTTTGCATTTAATTTATTTTTCGAGTTATTCTTAGCAAGCCCATTTATTTGATACCCATATTGTAGGAGTGCATTAAAAATAGTTGGTCCGACATCTTGGGTATGCCGCCATGTTGGATTTAGAATGACGTCACACAGTTAATCATGCATTGTCATCCAAACTGAACTTGTATACAAAATTTCAGCTCAATCGGTTAAAGATATCTGCTTCAGGGGGTCATGTGCCTGAGGCGTGCTCGTTCGCGACCCCTGCCAATCAGTCGATTGCAATTCTGGACCAAGAGCGCACCGACGTGCGGATTAGGGCGTCCCCCGTAGGCGACGCGCACCGATCCGCCCCCGTCGGTACGAATATAGCTGCATGCGGCAGTGGAGGCCGCCACCCACCACGCAGCGCCAATTCCGGCGGGACGAGGGGAGCCGAGTGACGCATAGGCACGTGGAATGTGAGAGGTGGATTGAATGATAAGACGAATGAACTGATAGACGTAATGAATGATAGACGTTTGGATGCTTTATGTGTGACCGAGACTAAGCGCAAGGGGAGCGACACCGATGATCTGCCCGGTGGTATGATGGCCCTATGGTCTGGGGTAGACCGGGACGATTATGCCAGTGCTGGTGTAGGTGTCGTACTCTCCTCTCGCTTAGCCATTGGTGTAAGAGATTACTGTTTGGTAGGGCTTAGACTTCTCTGGGTTCGTATTAAACTGGGCATCACGCGAGTATTTTTGGTTGCAGCATACGCTCCCGTAAGCTCAGCGTGTGCTCAAGAACTGGAGAAGTTTTGGGAGTCTGTGAGGGATGTTCTGGACTTAGCTGAAGGGCATGAAAGAGTGATTATGTGTGGAGACTTGAATGGATGGGTTGGGACCAAGCGATACAGTTATGAAGCTGTTCTTGGTCCGTATGGAGATAAGAGAGTGAACGAAGCTGGTAAGTCAATACTAGATTTATGTATGGAACAAGGCCTCCTCGCGTCGAATACTTTATTTCATCATAAGGATATTCACACGTATACATGGAGAAGGAATGACCAAAAAAGTGTGATTGATTTGATTTTAATAGATGTCTCCGAAATGTTCTAATGGATACAAGAGCCTTTAGAGGCCCCACTCTTGAGACGGACCAATACCTGGTGGTAAGCCGGTTTGTGGGCCTTTTTAGGAAGTGGAGGCACTGGCGAGTGCGTATCCCTTTCGGAGATCATAAAAGGATAATGAGCGAAAAATTGCAAGATGAAAGTGTAAGGAGAATGTATGTGCATCTGGTAAGTGAGAGACTTGCAAATGCAAGCCTCTCCGACTCAGATGTGGATGATTGTTGAAAAGTTTTGAAAGAAAGTATGGTGGATAGTGCAAAAGAAGCTTGTAGATGCGCAAAGAGACGTAAAACAGCGAAAGGAGATGCCTGGTGGGATGCGGAGGTTGAATCCTCCGTAGCAAGAAAGAGGAAAGCGTGGCTGGATTACGTATCATCTTTGCCCTTAAATGAAAATATGAGAGAAAAGAAGAAAGAAATGTACCGTCTATGCAAGAATGAAACCAAGGTATTGTCTTTTCGCGATTGTTACACATTGAATTTAACAATTTTTAACGGAAGGATCGCGTATTTTTTTTTTTTTTTTATTCACTATTCACCTGCCTACCTGTACAAGACTGCATCGAAATTGTGAAAAGGAAGCTTTGTGAAAATGACATGCCTGAGGAATATGGAGAACTTCTAGAACTTTACTTAACATCTGGCTATTTTCTTTGGAATGACGAATTTTACACCCAAATTGATGGCGTAGCTATGGGCTCTCCCATTTCTCCTGTTGTCGCTGACATTTTCATGGAAGACCTTGAGGAGAGAGCGCTGTCGATGGCACCGGCTGTGCCGAAGATGTACAATCGGTACGTACATGATACTTTTGTTGTCATACCCAAAGATAAAGTGTCTATATTCCTACACCACCTTAATTCCATCAACAACAAAATCAAATTCACCATGGAATTAGAGGCAAATAATTCACTTGCATTCCTTGATATATTAATTACCAGGAAACTTGACAACTCACTTACTCACACAGTGTATAGGAAACCCACCCATACAGACAAATATCTCAATGGTAACTCACACCGCCATCCATGTCAGTTAGCTACCGTAGGCAAATCTTTGTTTCAGAGAGCACAAGGCATCTGCGACACTGAGCATCTAGAGGAGAAACTCCAAAATGTCAAACAAGTACTGCGGAGCAACAGTCACAAACTCCCTCGCATGCGTCACAGAAGCCGCCCGAAGCCACCTACAGTTGAACGTCAACCTGCCATCTTACCATACTTAAAGGGAGTCACAGACAAAATTGGCAACATCTTACGGCGAGCTTCAATTAAAACTTATTTCAAGCCCCATAAGAAGATCAGTCAATTTCTAAGACCTATCAAGTCTAATATCCCCTTACAAGATGCAGGAGTATACAAATTAGACTGTGAATGTGGTTTATCATACATAGGGCAAACAAAGAGAAGCGTAGGTACTCGTGTGAAAGAAAGAACACATTGCTGACATGAAGAATAGGCGCGATAAAAACTCTGCAGTATGTGAACATACACTGGACCAGCCAAACCATTACATCCGGTTCGATAAACCACAAATCCTCGCCAAGGAGAATCGCTACATGCCGAGAATGTTGCGCGAGGCTATTAAAATAAGAAAACACCCCAATTTCAATAGAGAAGATGGTTGGCAAGTACCACCTGCTTGGGATCCAGTCCTAAAAATAATCAAGTCCCAAACCCAAAGATCTAAAAAATGTTCTGACACTGTGAGCGATTTTTGTGTGAATCGGAAAATATATAATTAATCCATCCATGTCGGTAGATGTAATAATCGAATAACTAATGTAAGACAAATACCACCTCAGTCTTCCTGCGACCACGGACGCTGCAAAGCGTTCGAAACGTCAGGTTCAACAAAATAAATAAAATACGCGATACTTCCGTTAAAAATTGTTTAATTCAATGAAACCAAGGCTTTAGTGAAAGAGAAGCGTGAAAGACAAATTGTGAATGAGGAAGAGAGGCTGACGAAAAACTTCGAGGCAAATACCAAACTCTTTTGGAGAGAGGTAAAGAAGTCTCGGAGTGGTTCGTCGGCATCCAGAATGGATAAGATAAAGTCTAAAGCTGGTGTCATTCTTGCGAACACTCAGGAAGTGTTAGAACGGTGGAGTGAATATTTTGAGGAAATGTATGAGGATGCCTCGGACGCTGGCAATGAGAGTGAGTCGGATGCTTACTCCACGTTGACGGCGTCCGACGAAGGCATAATATGGATGAGATCGAATGGTCGACACGAAGCTTGAAAA